>OY970825.1:27291169-29954919 GCA_963853835.1 Calendula officinalis
CTGCTGAAACTTCTTCCTAATTCGCCAAATCAAAAACCTATAATCCATCTCATCAATTTGTCTGTTTTTTGGGGCTTGTGTGTCAGAATATGATAGTAAAAAAAGTCTTTCAGTTGTAAAGTTATGTAACATTTGGAATTGCTGGTAAAGGATGTTTTTTCTTTTTTTTTTTCTGTTTTTGTTATGGATTGAAAAGCAAATAAACATTGTAAGTTTTTAGTGTTGGCAACTTAAAAGCTATTTTTTTCAATCCAAATACTATTTTTTAAGGAACGCCGGAGTAGTTTTTATACAGCAGATTGTAAATTCGTGATGGATGGCTATGAAAACGGTCAAATACAACTATGAACTACTATTAGCGAATCTATTGGTTTTGTATACTAGAATTCAATATTTGAATATATTATCAAGGACAAAACTAGGCATTTGTACAAGTATAATAATCAGACTAAAGTATAAAAAGGTACAATAATGCATATGAAAATAAATTGAATAACTAGACCTCTATATAAAGTAACCAAAGGTCTTTTGCCATGGACCAATTCCAGCTTTCTAGGCTAGAGAGCAAATTTGTCGGTATTTTATTAATATTATTAGTATTTATCAACTGTTTATATATAAAAATAATTATATATTTTTATATATATAATGCAATGCTATGAAGATGTTCGTTTACAATATGATGTGTATTATTGCAAAATCGTCATGAAATGTAGACACGTACTTCTATTGTTATAACATTTAAGAGGAAATGATGGATGCATCGTTTAAAAACCGAAAATTAACCCATCAATAACTTTCCAGAAAAGCCGATTCCAAACTACAAATATGTGTTTGTTCTCAATCCAAATTATGAAAAATAATGGATCGAAGTAGACAAACTGAACCGAATATTACGAAAAATCTAAAAAAAAAAAACCAATAAAACCGCACAAATTTCATTCACAAGTTGAGAAAATGTAATCAACTAAATGAGGAAAAGGACATATTCTACTATCTTTTTAGGTTAATCACTTGCTAAAATTGTCAAGACAAGAATCTATCATAGATTATGTAGAGACACATTAGAAATATAAAAAACTTGAAATATAAATATTAATGGATTCGCAAATCTTGAAGCATTATCATTGATTGGTTGCTTAATTCTTACTAATCTTGTTTTTCTAAATATAATATGACAATTTAGATAACTTTAGCATCTTTCTTTAATTTATTTCGTAGTACTGTTATACTGTATAATCACATGCTTGACTTAAACCTATGATCTTGCCTATAAAAAGGAGTAAAGACCACATCTCTAAAATCATCAAAAACAGCTTCTTGTCAACCATTAAGTCCGTGACAAAGAACTAGACATGGCGTGATATTGGTCCGGCTCATCATCGATCTTTTAACGTCCATACATATGATGGAGAATCGATTAGATATATATGAGCCGAACCAATATCACTCTTGTATGTTTCTTTGAAAAATAAAATAGAAATTTTATTGGTGTGTAAAAACTATTTTTATCATTTTGATCCGTGTAAGAGTAGTGAGCACGTACTTTTATATAATGTCGATTAAGAGTGCGGAGACAGTGAAAAAAACACGACATAGATCGTTGATTCGAAAGGAGATGCGGCAGAAGAGTAGGACATCTGGACTAGAAAGCTTCCGGCGGGAGAAAATGGCTTTGCGGAAGCGGCTGATTTAGGGTTAATTCTGTCGGTGGCAGCAGAGGTAGGTTCCGGCTCGAATTAGGTTTTCGATAAATAAAAAAAGTCCGATATCATGTTGGAGATTGTAGAATTAATTAGTACCCGTTATGATTATGCGTTATATTGATACAAGCTATATATACATGATATTTGCATATAAAGCCTTACACTATATGTTACGAACATTGAGGATAAAAGCATAATAACAATTAACTATTTAACATTTTCTATTGTATTTTAATGAAATGCTGTTTTTAAGACTTGACTCACGACTACTTCATCTTTCTTATCATACTCGTTGATCCAATACGTTCGATATTTATATAAGTACGCATGACTGAAACATGATAGTATCTACTATTTTTTCTTCTTTTTCGCGCATGACTGCATGAGAACTTGCCATGTACTCGATCTCATAAAAGATAAATATAACGTACATAGTAATAAAGAAATAAGAAAACATAAGGGTAACGAATACTGATGCATTAGGTGTATAATAATTAATAAGCACATAAATTTTTTTATAGACAATGTTAGATTACCGAAGGTTTTTTGTAATATATACATGGATTAAAAGTTCCAATATCAATGTTTTGCTTTGAGAATTATGTTGGATAATTTACAAGTCATAGTGGCATCCTGCGACCGGACCAATATGGCGAACCGACGTGGTCAGACTCAATTCGAACAAAGAGACAAAACAAGAAGGATTACCCACATACGATAAGCTGCATCGATCGGATTTCAGGGAACGCATTAAATGCGAACGGAGCCCGAAGACGGCTCCTGCAGAGGAACACCCTCCGACACGATGGATAAAGGCATCCGTCTGAGCCTAATATCCAATGGACCGCGGGGTGCGCCGGACCGAAGGAAGAACCCGTTCTTCCCACCTTTTTCCCGTCCGTCCATAAATACGGCTTCACTCTGGTAAGAACATTCATTCCATCTCTTCCTCGCATTTATTACTTATAGCATTTATTATACTCATCACGACCTCACGTCTATATACGTACTGACTTAATCTTCGGAGGGTCCGCCCGGGATTTCATCCGGGTGGTCACTTGACGTAGATCTGCTCTCTGATTGCAGGACGCTTATCCATTCGAAGAGTGCGAATACAGGAAGCAACATTTGGCGCCATCCGTGGGACCCCGAACAAAATGATCCAGGAATCGACGACGGAGGGGAAATCCCCCTCTCAAACAACACCGGCGCCGCCCAAAGTGATGATAGAAAGTTCGGCCACCCCAGGGCCATCATCCGCTCCGTTGAGTGTAATGACGTGTCCCCTCCCGGAGGAGAAGGCAAGGGAGACCCAACACCAGAAGAACTGAAAGAATTCGAGCTCTTCCGAAAGTTTATGAAAATGAGGGAGATGGAAAAGAGTACGCGAAAAGTGGGGAAAGAGAGGTCCGGAGTAGAAAGGGTCCTGACTTATTCCAGTGATGAAAGCGAGCCGGCTGAAGACGTATACGTGGAGGAGCCACCCCGAGCCCAACCTCAACCGATTTATCGTGAGGTTGCCCGAGAAGAAACTCGTCTGGAGACAGAGGAGAGAAGGACGCTGCGGGCTCGGAGAGTGTCCGGAGGAAAGGATTTTAGATCCCCATTCACAGACGAAATCAATGAGGCGCTCATCCCGGCGGGGTTCAAGGGACCTCGTGTCAAGGCATATGATGGTACGGGTGATCCAGATGATCATGTAGCCAGCTTTCGGTGGGCTGTCCGAATGATTCCGATGGACCCCAGGTTATGGTGCCTATATTTTGCCGGTACGTTGGAAGGATCAGCCCGTTATTGGTTGTCCAGTCTCCCCCAGAAGAGCATATCTAGTTTTGAGGAACTGGTTGCTCAATTTAGTCATAGCTTCATACAGCAGAAAAAATATAACAGAAATCGCAATCCATCATGGCGTGCCGGCAACGGGAAGGAGAATCAAACAAATCGTATTTCAAACGTTTCAATGAGCAGAGTCGTAAGATGCCGGTCAGGGAGGATTCGCTCATAATTGCAGCCTTCACGTACGGGTTGAGAGAAGGAGAACTTTTCAGAGAACTGTCAAAAAGAGATTTCTGCAAAGCGGACGACATGATCCGCATGGTTAATAAAGTGTTAAAGCAAGAGGAGGAGAGTGCGGAAAAGCTACGTTTCAAGGCTCAAGAAAAGAAAGGAGGCTCCACAAGCAGCTCGCAGCGTGCGAAAGAGCGGGGCAGAATTATGAGCGGTCCCAGTTACTCACACAGACCTTCTTTTAAGGGAAGGGGAAGCGGGGGTCGATTTCAGAACAACAGGTATGAACCTTATCGCCCGGAGGTATTTTCGACCGGTGAGTCAACGAAGCCTTTGGTCATATCCGGGGCAATAGCTAGAGTCATGGTCCGGCGCATATACGTAGACACCGGAAGTTCCGCAAACATAATGTACTGCCACTGTTTCGAAAAATTTCCTAGCGAAGTACAAGCTTTCTTAGAGCCGTCCAAGGCTCCGGTCATCGGGTTTTCAGGACAGTATGTGCTCCCCAGAGGAAAGATACACTTACCGCTAGTCCTAGCGGACGAAAACACGAACCATAGCCGAACGATAGTGACAGAATTCATTGTAGTCGACGCACCGTCAAGGTACAATGCCATATTAGGAGGAACCGGACTGTGGCAGCTGCAAGCCATCCCGTCTACTATACATGGAGTCCTCAAATTCCCTTCTGAATACGGGGTCATTACCATTCGGGGGATGATGATGCCCACATCCGAATGCAGTAGCGCAGTGTATCAGGATGGTTGGATGGAGGCAGAAGAGGTACAGGTGGTAATTAACCAAGAGCATCCGGAGACGACAGTTCGAATTGGGGGAAGTCTGCCAAAAGAATTAAGGGGAAAATTAGAAGCCCTATTAAAGAAGCATAAAAAGGTATTCGCCTGGGAGCCTAGTGACATGACAGGTGTCTCGAGGGAAGTGTCGGAACACCGTTTAAATGAGAATCCAACTTTCCGTCCCGTCAAGCAGTCGAAGCGGGTCATGGCAAAAGAAAGAAACGAGGTGGTAAACAAAGAGGTTAGCGATCTGGTATCTGCAGGGGTGTTACGGAGTGCACAATACCCCAATGGATTGCTAACCCAGTGTTGGTAAAGAAAGGTGACGGGTCGATGCGTATGTGCGTCGATTTTAAAGATCTGAATAAGGCATGTCCAAAAGACAGCTATCCCCTTCCGGAGATAGAACAAAAAATTGAAGCATTGGGGGGATACAGGTGGAAGTCATTTTTGGATGCATATAAGGGGTACCATCAGGTACAGATGGCTAAGGAAGATGAACAGAAAACTTCATTTCATACGGAAAGAGGAACTTTCTGTTATGTTAAAATGCCGTTCGGGCTCCGTAATGCGGGGGCCACGTACCAACGTCTCGTAGACAAAGCATTCCGCAAGCAGATTGGTCGAAACCTAGAAGTATATGTGGATGACATGGTCATCAAAAGCAAGACGGACGAAGATTTGATAGTCGACATTGAAGAAACTTTGCTACAATTACAAAGGATTAACATGAAACTGAACCCTAAGAAATGCTCCTTCGGAGTAGCTCAGGGAAAGTTCTTGGGGCATGTGGTGACCCGGTCCGGAATTCAAGCTAATCCGGAAAAGGTGGAAAGTCTACTCAAAATGGAAACACCTCGAACGGTGAAAGACGTACAGAGCCTCAATGGAAAGTTAGCGGCGTTGGGCCGGTATCTGGCCAAATCAGCAGAGAAATCCATTCCTTTCTTCAAAGCATTGCATGGGTGCACAAAGAAAGGTGTGGTGGAATGGACGGATGAAGCCGAAAAGGCTTTCGTCGCACTCAAAAGACACCTAAGGACCATCCCCACTATGGCCAGTCCGGTGAAGGGAGAGTCATTGGTCATGTACTTATCTACCAATACCGAAGCTATCAGCTCAGTCCTCATAGCAGAGAGGGAAAAGAAGCAGGTACCTGTTTACTTCGTAAGCAGGACGCTATAAGGTGCGGAATTGAAGTATTCTGAAGTCGAAAAACTTATATTAGCACTCGTATATTCTGCAAGAAAGTTGAAGAGGTATTTTCAAGCTCATCAGATAACCGTTCTAACCAATCAACCCATCAAAAACATCCTTTTGCAACCGGAACGTTCGGGGCGGATGGCTAAATGGGCAATAGAGCTCGGGGAACACGACATATCTTTTCGACCAAGACAAAGCATCAAGGCTCAAGCATTGGCAGACTTTCTGGTATACACGGTAGAAGAAGACAAAGGAACCTCCGTCCGCAGAACCGAATGGCAAATGTTTACAGACGGAGCTGCCGGGGTGGAAGGATGCGATGCAGGAATAGTCCTAACAGGACCGAATGAAGAAAGGGTGACGTACACTCTGCGATTCGACTTCAAGTGCTCGAACAATGAAGCAAAGTACGAGGCTTTGTTGGCCGGTCTAAGCTTGGCTAAAAGTTTGGGGATTAAAAGGATCAGGGCATTTGCAGATTCCATGTTATTAGTGAATCAGATAAAAGGAACTTATGAAGCCAGAGAGGCACACATAAAAAAGTACTTGATAAGAACCAAAGGAGCGATTGGAGGGTTCGACGAATTCGAAATAACACAAATTCTGAGGACGAAGAACAAAGAAGCGGACGCTCTTAGCAAGTTAGCTTCGATGTTGTTTTGTCATTTAACAAAGAAGGTGTTGGTAGAGATCTTGCCAAAAAGGAGCATCAAAGAAGTCATAGAGGAAACCATGGACGTCGGACAAAGGCATAATTCTTGGATGTTCCCCATCCTTCAGTATGCGCAGGACGGAAGCCTGCCAGACGACCAGGCAGAAAGGAGGAAAATAAGGATGGGTGCAAGCAAGTATATGTTAAAGGACGGAATCCTATATAGGAAGGGATTTTCTACGCCTTGGTTAAGGTGTCTGGACGAGACCGAAGCCATACGAGCGGTGGAGGAGGTGCATGAAGGGCTGTGCGGAGCGCATTCCGGTTCTAGGGCGCTCACTCAGAAACTATTTCGAACCGGATACTTTTGGCCAAATATGTCTGCTGACGTTCAAAGTTATGTGAAGAAATGCCAGAAATGCCAGGCGTACTCCAATGTGCCGAACACGGCACCCGTCAATCTCACAAGCATCACAAGTCCTTGGCCATTCTGCCAATGGGGCATAGACATAGTGGGTCCATTCTCAAAAGGTCCCGGAGGAGTACAGTTCCTGGTAGTGGCGGTGGACTACTTCACCAAATGGGTGGAGGCCGAGGCTTTGGCGTGCATCTCAGGAGCAAATATAGTAAAATTCGTGTGGAGACAAATCGTATGTCGTTTCGGTTTGCCTCACACCATTATCAGTGATAATGGGAAACAATTTGCTCATAACCCATTTAAAGCATGGTGCGCAAAACTTAGCATACGTCAAAACTTCACCTCTGTCGCGCACCCACAAGCCAACGGGCAAACAGAGGTCACAAACCGGACGATCGTCAAAGGGATCAAAACCAGGCTAAGCAGGATGCAGGGAGGATGGGTCGATGAATTACAAAGTGTCCTGTGGGCGTATCGAACTACGGTCCGGAGTGCAACTAAGGAAACCCCATTCAGTTTGGTATACGGGTCTGAAGCGGTCATACCATTAGAGGTCATGTTGGCATCCTTTCGTGTGAAAAGTTTCCGTTTAGAAGAAAATGAGGAGGCCCTCAGACATAATCTTGACCTCGTGGACGAACGGCGCGAGGTCGCAGCTTGCCGACAAGCGGCATACAAGTTACTCACAGAAGGGTATTACAAGAAGAAAGTAAGAGGAACAGCATGCAAGGTTGGAGACCTGGTCCTGCGAAAGAATGAAGCGAGCCTTCGTTACAAGCCAGGCAAACTATGCCCCAATTGGGAAGGGCCATACCGGATAAAGGAAGCCAGACGAAACGGTTCCTATGTCCTAGAAATGATGGACGGATCGTTGGTTCCGCGAACCTGGAATATGCGGAACCTGCGTAAATTTCATTTTTAGCGTTATGTACTTTGTTTAATGTATTCTCCTTTCGCTACGAAGGCGTCATTTTGTAATCGACGAATCGTATAATTAATGAAGTCCGCCGAGGCAGGATGTTTTGTTAAATGCGTGATCGATATATTATCGTTCTTCTTTTAAGAAGAAACAAAATTAAACTAATAACTTGCAGAAAGTTAGTAAATATAGCGAAGTATTCATAGCTATGAATCGGTTTGTTCCTTTACCGGAAGGAGGGAGCAGGGCCGAATCCGGACGATAAACCGGATCTGTAAGGGCGAATTAAAACGAAGTGTTTTTAATCAACAAGGGACGCCTTCTTGATAATAAAACCATAACAATCAGAAAATGTAAAGCTAAAACACAAAGCATTCGATACATAGTCAAAAGATACGGTTACATAACACGAAAGAAAATTGTACGATTACACAAAAGAGGCCGGATAACGGCTAATTAAATTCAAGTACAATTGCAAGAAGCTAAGGTCATGGATTATCCCCCCGGTTAGAACTCTCTCCAGTACCTTCAGTACCAGTGGGCAGCTGTGATACAAGCTCTTTCAATTCGTTCAAACTAACCTCGCCACTCCGGAAGGAGCGAACAAGATCATAGCTAGGGGTGACCAATTCACTGAAACGGCTCATCATGGCAGCTTGGGCTTCCGGATATTCATGAATCAGCTTGAGAGAGCCAAGTAAGTCAGGATAAGCATCTAGAGTATCGGTGCAACCCTGATACCGTCCCAATTTCAAACTCTCTTCCTGTAAGGAAGAGTTTCGATGGACAAACTCGGGAGAAGAAAGAAATATTTGCACAATTCCAGGAATGCCACTCTGCATCAACCAACGTACAGTTTCATGACCCTCTTCCACTTCTTTTCTCAGCAAATCACTGCCCATCACCACTTCCGCATTATGGCGAACCACCTCCTCTACCTGCGAGTCTTTTTCAACCAAAGAGGCTTCAAGTTCAGCAATACGAGCACCAGTGGACTTCAGTTGGTCCTGGAGATCTGCAATTTGATTATCTTTCGTCTCGACAGCATACCGGAAGGTCTCGTGGGAATCGGACAATCTTTTCATGGACTCAACCAACGTAGCCTTTTCCAACTTCTCCTTCTCATGCAAGCCCTTCATAGTCTCCATCAGTTTCGATATTTGATTAAATTCTGCATGCTGTTTGCGAAACACCTGCTCTTGACGGACTCGTTGAGTCTGTAACTCGTTTAAAAGCTCAATGGTGCCCAGAAGGCCAGCTTTAGCTTTCAGAATGGCTTCATCATCAGGGCCCACGGCAGCCGTTTCAACAAGCAGAGATTCAGAACGGGTGATCGCAACAACGCTAGTGGTGGCAACAGTTGGAGTTTGTATCATTACATTTACCAGGTCCGGAACCTGTGCCTTCGTTGAAACCACTGTAGTGAGAGGCTGAGTACAAACAGCCATGCTTCCTGCAAACGACAAATGGAAGAACAAATGACCAAATATTCGTACATACACAAAAGAAAAGAATACATAAAATGATGCATGTGCAGGTCATACCTGAAGCAGGAGGAGATGATTGACTTTTTGCAGAACGAGTAGAATGTGAACTCAGGACGGGTGAGGACGTTTTCTTTACTCCACTGAATAAAAGGCTGCTAAACATTGCGACGGCCGAAGTACCCAGAGACACAGCAGGCAGCCTCCAGAACGCTCCGGACGTAACGGAGGGAGCCGGAATAGGAGGTTCGGTGGTAATAACAGGAGCACGAGCGGTGGTGATAACAGGAACAGTTACAGGTGCAGATTCAAGTGTTGTTGACATCAGAAGACCAGAAGTAGTAGTTTCCAAGGCCGCAGAACGCTCTAACAAACCTGCACTCCAGAAAGGTTCATATATATATATAAAAAAAGAGTAAGCAAATAAATGAGCAAGATGTGCGCGAACGGTAGAAAAGGCGACGATGACATACCCCCTTGTGGAATCCTTGGACGTTTCTTAGGAAGATAAGCAGACTCATCCCTTTTCTTCCTTCGGCGGGTGCCTCTGTCCGCCTCCCAAGGGGCAAGAGTTCCAATAGATCGAAGTTTGGGAGGTCTCGACAGCTCGGATTGAGAATCCGGAATCATGGTATCTTCTGTTGTTAACTCATCAGCTTTGGGTGAATCAAGATCGATCGGAGAAACAACTTCCATACTTCGGCTGACGGGAGAGTGATGGGTACCTCCCTCAGGTTCGGGGGTCCCTTCGGAGCTGAGAGCTTCTTCAGGAGGGGCTACAAAGGGAACCACGCTACCATCCTCTACCGATATGACCCCCTCCGAAGGGTAATTCTTTAGCAAACGATGCAATAATGGTATAGCTTTCCCGTCTATCTTCCATACTGGACGAATCCCTTTGGAGAGATAGTACGGACTCAGATCGGCCATCCCAAGGAGCACCTCATCCGGATCCTCCCACTCCATGGTGTACCGAGACAGTCGGCGAACATGCTCGGTCTCATCAGCAGACAGGTCCGGAAGGGGATCGGAGGGCCTTCCGGTAACCTTCCCTCGGGGCAAATCAACATCCCGAAAAGCAGAACGGCTAACATAAAAAAATTTGTACTTCCAATCATGTATAGAATCCCTCAAACCAGAGATACGCTCGCTTTGCCCGGGGCGAAGGGTAAAAACAGCCCAGTCACCACGACCGGTGACAGTATAGAAATAGCGGAAAAACCTCATGGATAAGGGGATTCCGAGTGCGCGACAAAGCATAATGAATCCAAGGATCTTAAGTAAAGAGTTGGGAACGAGTTGAACGACATGAATTCCAAGATCTTGAAGCACTGAGAGAATGAAATCGTCAATAGGGAAACGCAGGCCGCCATGCAGATAGTGCAGGTACACCGGTTCGAATCCTTCAGGAGGAAAAACGACGGTATCCGTCTCTCCAGGCAGTCGGATGACGTAGCGAGGATCAATGTGAAATTCGTTGATAATTTTGGGGATATCTGCAGGAGAAAGGGTGCTGAAGGTGTTCAACGCTGTCCTTTTCTCGCGGGTAATTTTCTCAATCTTAGACTTATCTTTCCTCATGATAATCGACGAAGTATCAAGAAAAAAGATTAGGGGAATATTGGGGGGTTTGCGAAAATAACGATAGGAAGTTACAAGGAGAGGAAGTAAAGAAGGAAGTTACGTTTTCAAACAATATATAAGCGGAGAAAGGAAACCAAAGGGCGTAGAACTAAAACGACGCCCAACGGTCAGGTGTCAACTCAGGGCCCAACGGTAACTTTTCGAGGAAAAGGAAGGAAACCGGACGGACCGAATGAAAAGGCGCTAAAAGACGAAGCAAGTCAAGTTAGTACAAATCAATATACGCATTATGATCCACTGCTAACTTGGGGGACTTAATGAGCCATAGTAGCATCCTGCGACCGGACCAATATGGCGAACCGACGTGGTCAGACTAAATTCGAACAAAGAGACAAAACAAGAAGGATTACCCACATACGATAAGCTGCATCGATCGGATTTCAGGGAACGCATTAAATGCGAACGGAGCCCGAAGACGGCTCCTGCAGAGGAACACCCTCCGACACGATGGATAAAGGCATCCGTCTGAGCCTAATATCCAATGGACCGCGGGGTGCGCCGGACCGAAGGAAGAACCCGTTCTTCCCGCCTTTTTCCCGTCCGTCCATAAATACGGCTTCACTCTGGTAAGAACATTCATTCCATCTCTTCCTCGCATTTATTACTTATAGCATTTATTATACTCATCACGACCTCACGTCTATATACGTACTGACTTAATCTTCGGAGGGTCCGCCCGGGATTTCATCCCGGTTGTCACTTGACGTAGATCTGCTCTCTGATTGCAGGACGCTTATCCATTCGGAGAGTGCGAATACAGGAAGCAACAATACCCATCTTAATTTATCTAGGAGATTGATCATGAAAATTGAGCTGATGTTATTCTTTACCCTATTTGTAGGGATCACATAGAGTCAATAAATCATTTTTCTTTGTTTGTTCCTTGGTTATAAAATGTTGTGAACTTGATGACGATATGATAGGGGATTTCTACTCCGTGGTTTATTCTTATGTTGAATACTTGATATGGTTAAGTAATTTTCAAGTCCCTTCCAAACACAAAATTGTGTTGGAACTTGGAAGGTGTTTTCTAGATTATATGGTGGCGAGTGTGTAATTTCCATAGTAAGTTTTATTTGATACGATTATTCTTAACAATTGGTTATAATTATGATATTGTTTCTTGTTCATTTAATTTATGATCCAAAGCAAGTTTTAATTGTGTATATTTGTTAAAAAACTGGGAATTAATACCACAGTTTACAAATATTACTACACATTGTACAAGTGTATAAAGCAACCATTGTGGTAAGAGCATTAAAAGATGTGGTACAAAAATTATCCCCTTGAAAAATTATATGCTTGAAATTAACTTTATAATTTTGTTAATTCTATTTTTTTTTCTGGTATTTTAATATAATTGTCGTTGAAAAAACCCATGGGAAAAATAACTTCAAGACATTCAGTTTATGTGTGCTTGTAGACACTAATACAAGTCCGAAAGTTTGGGCCCTCACGGGTCCAATTTTACTCCGATTCCAAACTTATGACATTTTAATTTATGAAACAAATCAGAAGGGGTGAACAAGTGATTATCAATTTGATTAGGTTCTCTTTCGTATCTAATTGATTCCAGAAAAAGTAAATATCTTTACTTGGAGACTTTTTGTTAATCGCATCCCTACCCTTGCTAATCTTGATAAGGAGGGTGTTGACATTCCTTCGATTCCTTATCCCCTTTGTAATAATGCTCCAAAAAGTATTGAGCATCTTTATTTAGCCATGTCACAATATAAGTTAAGGCGTCTACTCTATTCGAGACCACTGCCACATAAGTATCACTTCAGTTTTTATCTATTTAATTTTTTATCTGTTGACTAAATACATAATCAAATACTTTAAACGATGACCAAACTCAATACTAACAAATAAGGTAGGAGGGTACTATGCCATCAAGCCATAAACTAGATTATTATTTTTAGATGCCTCATGACTAAAATCGATATATTCCAAAAGCACAATAAATAAATAAAAACTTCAAACCTTTGTAGGTAAAAAATTAATCGGATGGAGTAATATCGATTCTCGAGTATTTAAACATGTTTTTTAATCTCGAACCCCCAACGACTGAACAAGTCAATTACCAAAGGCCTAATGGTCTAGCGGTAAAGGTGTTTGCCCCAATCTTGAGGTTGATGGTTTGAGTCCCATAGTGGACATAGGTGCATTTAGGAGTAGATTAGGTTGCCGTTAAAAAAAAAAAAAAAAAAAAAAAAAAAAAAAAAAAAAAAACCGGAAAAACAAACTGAACAAGTCAATTAAGAAACCAAAAGGAGGGAAAATTCTCGCTACCTTCGTATAAGAAACCGCGTGAATTTATGGAATTTTGGCATTTTGCGTTTAATCTTCAAGACTTTAAAACGACATGGTTGACCACATTTGTGATTCTAATCAAACTACCATCTTCTCCACCTCACTCTTCCTGCCGGATGTTTGCAATCGCCCCCAAAATTCTCAATCCCAAAAAACTCAATCAGGTAAGATCGTACGTGGAATTCAATAAATTACTATCTCAATTACATAGATTTACTAATTACCATCTCAATTGCAGTTCTACGTTTCCAATTTTGCAGAAATTGAGGAAAATACATGTATGTATTTGCTTCAAAACTTGCTATTAAGTGACATGAAATCCGTATATTGCTTAGGTGGCACCGAATTTTGCCTTAACTTTTGATGTTACTAAATATTCTATGCATCATTTTGAATGCTTTCACAAGTTAATGAGATTTCAAGTAAGTTGATGCATATAATAATATTAGGTTTTGGAAGTTTAGTTTGAAGTATGATATACACAAAAGTAAAATGTGTGCAATTTGATACACTTTTGTATAGTTTGCCCTCAAGTAAAAGGAGGTGATTTATAGTTTGTAGTTTATAATGAATTGAATTGTTGTGTATGGCTAATTATACATGTTTTTTATAGTATGTATCGTACTTCAAAACGTACATTTTGATGCAGAAAAACGACGTTTGGGTTCACATTTCTAGATCATGACTTCAAATGCATCAACTTCAGACACTCTTTCAGGGGCGATCTTGACAACACTCGAAACCGTTCAAGCCACAAAATCCACTCACATTCAGAAGGAAAATTTCAACAAACTTTCATCTCACTTAGAAAAAACATCATTCATTTTACAAGAATTAACCAACTTCGACATCAATAATCCCACGGGCTTAAAAACCGCCATAAACACTCTTACCAAACACATTTCACAAACTAAAACACTCGCTCACGAATGCACCAACCGCAACAAAATCTACCTTTTGCTCAATTCCAAAACTATCCTCACAAACTTAGAAAACCACACGAAAGAAATTAGTGTGGCCCTCAACCTTATTCCACCATTGATACCGTTCAATTCAGTTAGTCAAGACATTATCAAGCTATCCAACATAATATTGGATACAAAATACCAAAAAACCGATATAGAAGACGAAATTATAGAAAAAATAGAATCGGGAATCCGAGAGAGGAACGTTGACCGGTCCTACGCGAATAATTTACTCGTTTTAATCGCGAACGCGCTCGGGATCTCAACCGAGCAGTTGGTTTTAAGAAATGAGTATGAAGACTTTAAACACGAAATGTTAAATGAAAACGAAAACGTGGGGCCCGCACAAGATGCGACAAGAACATTGCAAACCGAACAAATCATAACATTATTAGGGAAAGCTGACATCATCGCAACCGTGGAAGAACGAGAAAAAAAGTATTTTAGTAAAAGAAATTCATTAGGAAGACAACCGTTAGAACCGTTACAGTCGTTTTACTGCCCAATAACGGGAGACGTTATGGAAGATCCTGTGGAAACGCCAGCTGGACATAGTTTTGAAAGATACGCGATTGAAAAATGGTTAGCAGAAGACAATAATTTATGCCCAATAACTAAAACTCCATTGAAATTATCGGGTTTAAGGACTAATAAAACATTAAGACAGTCGATTGAGGAATGGAGAGATAGGAATACTATGATTTTTATCGGGTCAATGAAGTCAAAGATTCTTTCGAATGAAGATGAAGAAGTAATTGTTTCGTTAGGGAAATTGCGGGATTTATGTCTGGAAAAAAAGATTCATCGCGAATGGGTGATGATGGAGGATTATTTGCCTGTTTTGGTTTCTCGTCTTTCTACTAAGAATTTTCAAATTAGATCACATGTTTTGATCATTTTAAGGATTCTTGCAACTGACAATGATGATAGGAAGGTATGTTTAATATATTAGAAGTGGCAAAACGGGCTGGTCAAATTGTTGGGTAATTGGTTTTCTAGTACGGGTAAAAAAAGTCAAGTTGGGTTGGATTGGGCTGACCCGTAAACATTTTGTCCCCTTCTTATTAATAGATATATAAAACATGTTATTACAATGGTAGTCTTGTGATTTAAAATAAAATGATTTAGGAGACTATACGCATTCAAGTTACAATTTGGATATTTTTAACATGTTTGACCCATTTGACCCGTTCCCCTTTTAACCTTTTCCCCCCATTTTATGAATAAGTAATGGTTATGATTATAGAAACTATGTTATTGAAATAATAATCTCAACTTAAAAAATTAAATGATCTAGCAGACTAAAAGCATTAACATAACAATTTGAGCAACTTTCAACATGTTTGACTCATTTGACCAGTTTCTCTTTTAAACTTTTTCTTTTTCGTTTGACCATAAGCATTGTGTCCCGGTTCTACACATAACATGATTTAAAAATTATGTTATTACAAAAATAATCTCATTCTTCAAGATAAAATGATTATGAGACTATAATCATTAAAAATGACAGTTTGGGTGACTTTCAACATGTTTGACCCATTTGACCGGTTTCCCTTTTAGCTATTATCTCATGTAAAATGTTACTTGCAGGAAATGATAGGTGAAACAGATGATGCCATCAAATTAATCGTGTGTTCACTTGCACGAAAGATGGAAGAAAGTAAGTTGGCGTTAGGGTTACTTATGGAATTATCAAAAAATGATTTGGCAAAAAACATAATTGGAAATAGTCAAGGATGCATACTTCTTCTTGTCACAATATCGGGTAGTGATGATCTTCAAGCTGCTAATGATGCTAAACAACTTCTAGAAGATCTCTCTTTTCTTCATCATAATATTGTGCAAATGGCAAAGGCTAATTATTTTGGACCTTTGCTTCACCTTCTTTCTTCAGGTAAATAACCGTCATATATCTAGAGTTGACTTTTAGGTTACATATAGTTTTTTGGCAACTTATATACAAACATATTTGTCTTTAATAACAATTAGGCATGTGCAAACTGGACCGAGAACCGACCGGAACCGAGCTATATCGGTTCGGTTCTCGGTTCTAGTTTTCATGCAAAACCTGTTCTTGGTTCCGAGTGGTTCAGTTTGGTCCAAAATGTTTTCTAAGTTAATTTTGAGGTTATTAAAAAACACAGGGCCCACGAGTGTTCAACGAGAGATGGCCGAAACGTTATCACAACTCGAGATGACCGATCACGGGAAACTTACAGTATGTGAAAATGGGGCAATAGATTCACTCGTTTCTATGCTTTCTCACAATGACATAGAAACAAAAACAGCAGCCATTTCAGCACTCCAAAAACTCTCGTGTGTGCCACAAAATGGATTAATAATAATCAAACAAAATGCACCCGCGGTTTTATTCCAAATACTTTTCCGTGAAAGCCTGTCGATCCCAAGTTTAACTGAAAAAGTTGTATCCATGTTTATGAATTTGGCACTATCGTTAAGTTTTTATAAAAGCAGTTACGGGGATATTACTTTTTTGGAATCTGAAGAAGATGTTTTTAAATTATTTTCTCTCATTTCACTAAACGGGCCAAATGTTCAGCAAAATGTTCTTGGAATGTTTCTTGCAGTTTGTCAATCTCCTTCGGGTTTGATCATCCGGAAAACTTTACGAAAGGTGCGTTTTTTTTATTAGATTACAGGTGTCAGAAATGTAATATGGGTTATGTTTTATCAGGTCAAACGGGTAAAAAAAGTAGTTTAAAATGGCATGAGGATTAATTAGTTGA
The DNA here is from genome assembly GCA_963853835.1 of Calendula officinalis. NCBI lineage: Eukaryota > Viridiplantae > Streptophyta > Magnoliopsida > Asterales > Asteraceae > Calendula > Calendula officinalis. The sequence continues at coordinate 27,308,028 of OY970825.1, forward strand.
AAGTTGTCCGAAATGTAACGTTGACACATACAACCTTTTAAATAGTTTATTATTGTAATAAGGCTAAAATATACTATGAACTTGGCTAAACTAGGTCATCAACTACTCTGAACTATTAATGATCGATTTAGTACCCTGACTCGTTAGTTTGATCGCATTTTTTTACCTGACTTATTTTCGTTGGAGCTTTTGACGGACTAAAAATTATGTGTTCAGTCTCAACATATTGTTATTAGAAGCAAATCACGTGAGAAAACACAGCCAAATTAGTGAGTCACGGTACTAAATCGACCATTTTGTCAAGTTCAGGGTTCCATGTTGCACCTTTAATAATTCATAGTAGTAGAGGACCTAGTCAGCCAAATTCAAGGTACTAAAATAAATTTTGACATTGTACTGATGTTGTTTTTTTATCCATATTTGATCAGATTTCTTCGGTACAACTACTAGTTCAATTATGCGAACTTGAAAACCAATCCGTTCGATCAAACGCAATTAAATTATTTTCCACACTAACGAAAGACGGAGATGACGAGACATTTACAGAACACGTGGGGCCCAAATGCATCGAAACTTTGCTTAAAATCATAAAAACTCCAGAAAACATCGAAGAAGCCATTTCTGCAATCGAAATCATATCAAACCTCCCGAAAAACCCGCAAATGAATAAAATTATTCTCGATGCAGGAGCACTCGAAGTGATCATTTCTGTCATTTCTACTCGGTTTCAAAAACCTGAGCTCATGATTGAAAGTGCTTGTGGGGCCCTTTGTCGGTTTACCGTTTCAACAAATCAAGAATTACAAAAAAAGGTGGCCGAAACCGGGATTGTACTGATAATCGTTAAACTATTAGATTCGGGTACCCCGTTGACCAAACGTAACGTATCGATTTCACTCAAACAATTTTCAGAAAACTCATATAATTTAAGTAAGCGTGTGGAGCCGAAATCGGGTTTTTTCACTTGTTGTTTGGTGTCACCGGACACGAGTTGTACCGTGCACTCAGGAACTTGTACAATCGAGTCAACGTTTTGTCTTCTGGAAGCTAACGCCGTAATCCCTCTGGCGAGATTACTCGACGAACAAGATTTTGACACGTGTGAAGCTTCGCTCGATGCGTTGTTGACTTTGGTCAACGGGGAGTTATTGCAAAAAGGTAGTAAGGTGTTGGATGGCAGTGATGTGATTGTGAAAATGGTGAAATTGTTGAGTTCGCCAAGTGTACGGTTGCAGGAGAAGGTGATAACGGCGTTAGAACGAGTGTTTCGGTTGCAGGAATATAAACAGAAGTACAAAACGTTAGCGCAAATGCCGTTAGTTGAGATTACACAAAGGGGAAATAGTGGTATGAAATCCATTGCTGCCAAGATTTTGGCTCATTTGAATGTGCTTAATGAACAATCATCCTTTTTCTGATTTTTTTTCTTCATAGTTTTGTTTTGTTTTACATTTGTATAAATTCAAAATTATTCATTGAAAGTCACAAAATAAATAATAAAATTCGTTTCTAAGCAAAATACGAACCGGCCTAGATAACATTCTGCAACCAAAATAACGGTTGGAAGTTAGTTATAACCATTTTGATGGTTTTTGGCGCCAAATAGTTATTACTAATGAAAACAGTAATAATTGGCTAAAATTACTAAAATTTATTAAAAAGAAATATGATTACACTTGCAAGCTTAATTACTAAAAATTAAAAACCAATCAACAAAAATCACCTAAACAAGAAATATATCCAAAAAAGAAGTTCCTAAATAACAAGTAAAAAAAACATAAATCTAACTAAATTTAAAACTAAAACTAACTAAAAAACCGGACAACCATCAACGACAATCCCCTTGGCAGTTGGACACGTAGCAAGAGGGCAACCTTCGCCGCTATTCCCCCACCAATCAACCGAAATACCCGTAGATTGCAGTCCAAGAAACAAAAAGATACTCATAAAAGCAGTTCCAGCATCAAGACCAGCCGAAAGAATGTAATTATACCGTTTCCACAAATTCGGGTAAAACTTAAAAGCAACATAACCCGAGAGAAAAGCCACAAAAATCCAGCTCGTGTAGTTAACCGCACCAGCGGGCGGCATCATGGCGGTTGCTCCCAACAACACGGGGAAGTTAATCATTCGGATCCAACTGTGTTTCGGGAAACACTTGTGGGCAATCCAAGGTAAAATAGGCAAAATGGCTCCCACCAAAAAGAAGCAATTAATCTTGGAATACACACCGAGGTTTCCAAAGATTCTTTGTGGGCCCACAAGACCCCAAATGACGGAAGCATCGTAAAACACGTGGTCATTCGGGCACGTCCATTCGCTACCTTTCGGGAGTAATTCAGTGTTACAAAGGTTCGGGATTTCCGCCATTAGCATCCATGCCGTTACTTGGTATACAATGACTGATATTAGTGTTCCAAGAACCTATAATTTTGGTAAAGAAATAACAAAGTTAGTAATGTAAGGGGTTGATTGTGTACATGAGATAAATTTTAAGGTTTAAAAATGTAGATTCTTGTACTTACTTGAGCCATGAACATGTCTCGAGGTGGGATCTTCATGTAGTGTCCAAGTTTGAAGTCTTGGATAAAAGTCAACGCTTGAGACATACTGATATAACCATAAGTTTTAAAGCACATATTTGCAACAGGGCGTCCAGGGTACAAATACCCGATCATATACTCGGTGATAATGTTCAATCCGGGTGCCTGTTCAACAAATTAAAAAAACCAGTCCAAAACAACAAAGTTAAAAAATATTAACTTTTTTCGGGTCAAACATGATACAACACCAGCTTCAATACCGGATTATTTGTCTAAAACTTGTGGAAATATAAATAATGGCTAATGTCAAAATTTCAGCGCCAAAGTTGAATTAGTGTTTGAAACTGATTTGACCTAATTAAAAAAGTCTTGTTTACCTGATTTGTGGTGGCAGCGATTATACCGATGGGTAAAGTAAAAGCAATAGCGATACCACAAGCCAACAAGACTCCCCACCATGGCAATTGAAGAACATCCGAGTAGTGATGACACGCGAATAGAATTAGGGCGATATTGAGCACGAGAATTATATGAAACCACCACATTGGCACGGGTGGATACGCCTTCATAAGCTTTGTGTGCACATCTTCTTTCTTATTTTTCGAGTTTCCGAATACCCCTTTCATGTTATTCCATATTTCCCTAATCAAAAATTAAAAAGAAAATGTTATTTTTCTTTAATATTAATAAAAAAGGTTGAAGTCATAAGATATATACATACCTTCCATTGTAGAGCAAGACATGAACAACGGTAGCCGAAAGTGTAGCGAACCCCATACCATAAGTCATCGCGAAAAAGGAACTCATATATAACGGGCCTTCTTTTTCATAAGCAACTTTATCGAGTTGAAAATTTGAATTAATAATCGCACTAGTATTATAACGAGAACCATCGCTTTTAAAAAGCTCCATCGAGTAAAACGGGAAGTTTTTGGCATTGTAGATATTAAACCAATAGCTTAAAGGTGTCACCACATACATCATCAAACAAAACCCTACTGCCACATTTACGGTTGCAAACAATGGGCTGGCTAAAGGGGTACCGAGGTATGACGCGATAGTTGACCAGTCAAACCCGAATGAACCGATTCCCATACCACTTTGACCCGACCCGATTTGGTTGATTAGAACCGACTTCTTGTTGATCCAACACATCCAAGATATTGATGTTATTACTTGGAACAAGTATCCCGGAAAAATGTAGTATACGAAACTGCAAATTAGGACAATAACGAAAAATTGTGTTCGAGTTGTGCCACCTTTTGGTCTCTTTTCCTTCTCGTGCAACGACCTGTGATTGGTAGCATGCAATTAATATATTTTTTTATGAATTTATACTGATTATATAATAGCAAAAAGATTTAAATTAAAAGATATAAACAGTAAAAGGATTTTGTAAATCGCGATTTTCAAAATAGTGTTTAACTAATGAATATCTTAGGTATCGATTAACGCATGTATTATTATTATTACTCCATTATTTTAAATGACAATATTGTCAAACGTCAAAAATATACAAACGGAACATCCATTTAAGAACTAAGAAAAATTAAATTAACATCAACTATTACCAATCTTGTTTGTATTTATTACGTATTTGTTTGCCTAAAAATCTCTACACGATAAGTAAATCCCCTCTAAAAAACGGCAACTGATAATAACTCCTTAATAAAATAACAACTGGCAAAGAAATTAAGATTTACTTTTAGTATTCCCCAAAAAATCTCCAACAAATTTATCATTTTCTGTAAAATATACTAATATGAAAAAGATACCTGAATAATGAGACCTGAACCAAGTTTCCCGGCCACCACATATTGGCGGGCTCCACCAAAAACCGCCGGAATAGTCCAGCCCAACCAAATCCCAAAACCTAAAACCATTTAAAAATTTATTAGCACATAAATAACTAATATCATAATGTTTAAAACAAGAATAAACTTATTAGTTATCATTATGTATCATATAACACTATACATCGGTTATAAAAAATATCACTTATTTGTACATAATAAAAGATCATATCAAATCAAAATATTCATAATAATAAGGTCTTTTAAAAACGTAAATTATCAAAATTGTTAATTATTATACTTTTTGTTTGTACATATGAATGATTCCATAACATATTAACATCATATTTTGGTTATATAATAATTAATCTAAATAGAGCATCAATATTTTTTAATGACACAATGTACTAAAAAATATGATTGATCTTCTATAAATAAATAAAACCATAATAATAAATAATTACCTGAGTGGTCAACATGAGGATGAATGCAGGAAGAAACGCCAAGTCTTTTTTATAAAAAAGCTTGACCGAACTCAAAATATGAGTAGCATAAACCGCACCCGCACCGGAATTGGCAAAAATAGTAATCAAAACATGTTCTTTAATGTTAAACGGGCCCGGGTTAATCGTAAACTCGTACCATTTTTCTTTGAAAAACACACGTTCCGATAAGGTTCGAGCCATTAAGTGACCAAGTGGCACCGTGGCTACTTGAGCCGCAATTGAAGTAATAGACAATGGTTCTTTTCTATACCAATAAAATTGGTTAATGAACGATAAAACAACACATGAAGTTATACCCAATACCCACATCCTAAATGTGAGCACGGGCATATTGGGATCGTCGGTTTTTGGTACCGTTAATTCGACTTCTCTAATTGGGCTAACGTCATCATCAAGGAGTTTTCCAGCCTTCGGATCGTGATCAAGGGGTTTGCCGACGGCCATGGTTAATTGTGGTTATTTGGGAGAATGAAGAGTATGGTGGGGGTTGGTTTTATACTAATAAAAAGGATGGAAAAAGATAATGTGGGTATGAAGAATCGTAACGATTGTTTGGATATATACCCATCTAAATTTAAATCTAAATTAGAGTTTGAAAAGGATTAGGACTTAGGAGTATAAAATATCGAGTAAAGCACAAGTTTGGTCCCTACACTGTTTAGAGATCTACAAGTTTAGTCCTTTTAGATATTTTTTAACTCCCAGTAGCATGCTACTATAGAATGTCATGGTGATATTTAGTCTCATGGAAAATATTTATAACTTGAATGATATTTTTTAAATTTTTTTTTTTTTGAGAAAGGGAATAACTCTTGGTATTGAGCTTCGACGTTGTTATCATCCCAACCAAGAGAACCCAATAATATATAATCCAACCATCAACAAATTACAAAGATACATCATCAATACATTATACATAAACTAAATAAAACAAATTCAGAACTATCAAAACATTCTAACCAATACAACATAACACACATTTCAAGTACTTTTAGCTTGCATCTTGATGCCCCAATTCTTAGCAAATCTATTCACCTGTTTTGTAACTTTTACAATCAAACTCATAAGCTGCAATTTGATATTATTTTTAATCCGGTTTAAAACACTCTCTGCATTACATGTACTATTTTGAAACAATCTATCATTTCTTTCTTTCCAAATAAAATAGACAACTGCAACCATTCTAATTCTACACACTTCTTATATTGTTATTGCAGTTGTTGGAAGATATGTTCATAACAATGCTAGCCCAATCATTAGAAAAATTAGAAGCATATATCATATTCTTCAACCGGGGCCATATTGATATAGAAAAATCACAAGATACAAATAAATGATCATGAGAATTTTTTACATTTTTACATAAAGGACAAACAAGAGCACTGCCAGTATGTCATTTTGACATCCTATCTTGAGTTTGCAGCCTCCCTTTTATAGCAAGCCACAAAATAAAAGCCCTAGGATTACCTTGCGAGAACAACACAAACTTACACCAACTGACTCTATTAGATCATCATATTTTTTTAACTTCCGAAAATGAAAGTCTATTCTTTTTGTGGTGAAAGATTAATTTAAGTAAAGTCGAAGGGGGGATTCTTAATTTAATATTGGGAAGGAAGCAAATCGTATGAAAAATCCAAGTAGGCTTGTGATCCCACTTCCTAGTCAACCAAAGATTGAAACCTCCCGTTGAAACTATGTTTACTGTTTAACTTTATCACCAATGATAAGATATTTAATTTGAAATCGTTTAAAATACGGTTTTTGATAAATGTAATTTTTTTAAAAATTTAATTTACAACTAATAATTACTATAAGCATCTAACTAAATAATATATTTTATAATTATTTGGTTATACACTTATACTTTAACGGTAAATGTGTGTTAAATAATTTTTTATACTATTATTATTAGTTGGATTGGATTTCTTTTCTAGGTAAATATCTTCAAAAGATTACAAGTACGGAACGAGTTATGATATGGAGTATTCTCTTAAACTTTCACGTGCATATCATTCTACCAAATATCATTCTAACAAATATAGGGGCAAAAGTCTAGTTTTTATCAAATAAGAAATGGAGTAAAAATATTGAAAAATTCATAAACCTTTTACATTGTCAAATTCCCAAAGGCCACACTCACATCATTTGGTTAAACCATAATCAACAAAAAAAAAACTAAAATTTACACATAATCAAATCAACCAAATGACACATTAACAAACATAAATATCGATTTATACGGGTAGATTCTCGACTTGTGCAGGAGTATTTTTAGAACTTTCAGAAAGATTGGATTTAAGATGAGCCAATGCAATTGCTTGATTTTGTGACAATTCTTCCTCGAGTTCTTCTTCATCGTCAGAATCGGCGGTTGTTAAATTCACACACGAGCAACTCTCGAGCGATGCAAAAAATGCGGATGCAACATTGTTGCCAACACGGCTCGCGAGCCCGGGCTTTTCATTTGACTCTGTGGTGGTTGTTGAATTCCCCTCCATCTTTTCAAATTTACTCCGATCGAAATCGGATTCGATTGGAGGTGATTGATGGATCAGGTTTTGATATTGGTTCCAAAATTTCTCCTAAAAGATGGTGGTGGAGTTTGGTTTTTGGAAGGAAGAAATATAGCTCCATTGGTGGTTTATGTGAATTTGAGTTAGATTTGTTGGTTTTTACAAGAATCTACCACCTGTCATATGCAGAGGGAATTTAAGTTTTGGGTGATTAATAGCCGTTAAGTTGTGTTAAGGATATTAAAAGTCAACTCTTGCTCGTTGACCATGGTCTATTACCTTACAATTTTTTGAACAACAAATACTAATTTACTATTAAGGAAAAATTTCTTATATATCCTTGTAAAAGTAACAAATTATCTTTATATCCTTTTAAAATTTTAAAATTACTTTTATATCCTTTAAAATTTTTGAATTACTTTTATATCCTTCCAAACTTTTACAATTATCCTATATATCCAAAAACCTATTTTATTATTTATTAAATCATTATAATATCAATAAACATTATTATCAACATTATTTATTTAAATAATTACTATATTACCCTTATTATATCTAAGCCTAAGCTTAAGCCTAAATATAAATTAAATGGTAGATTCACCATATATGAGAATGAATTTTTGTTCGTACATCAATGTCATAACTTGGCGGTATATCATATTCAAAAGGCTCTAACGCCATGTTTGAGCAGAAACCTAATCAGACTAATTTTTTTTGAAAACGGCAAATATATTAAAAAACGAATCAATATTAGCAAGGAGCTAAGAGGGAAAAATTACAACGACAAAAGGGGAGAAATACTCCAATCAAATCAACTACAAGACAATTTACTCATATGTTTTATCCATAAGAAAGACATAGAAATTACATCTCCCGCTGTTACCATGTAATTCTTGATATTATCGTTGAACACCGCATCATTCCTTGCTTTCCAAATGCACCAAATAGAACATTGTATTATCATTGATAATAATTTCTTTTTCTTGGGACAATTCCCCCATACCGCCCCGAATTCAATGAGATCAGTTACACCGTTAAAAGTGGGTAAAGGAATACCACACCAATTAAAAATCCATGATATAACATTTAGAGCGACCGAGCAACGAATGAAAGTGTGATCCACATCTTCTTCACTGATTTTACAAATTTTGCAAATGTTGGAGCCAACATCAATGCCTCTTTTCTCCAAGCATTTCGTCACCGGTATACGACCGAGCCCCACCCTCCAAACAAAGCATTTCACTTTCGGCGGAACCATAAACAACCACGACATTTTTAAGTAACCAGGAGTGGTTAATTTCTGATCAATCCAACGCCTCATCTGATAGACATTGAATGACCCATCGGTTGATAATTTACAACTAACACGATCGATGTCACTGTTTAATCGTACATCATTAATGAGCTGAATGAGATTACAGAATTCATTAACAAGGAGTTGATTATTTAGACCATGATGCCACTTCCATGTGAAACCCGACACCGATATGCGATCAGCCACAACACAGGATTTCGATCTTTCTAAAGAGTATAGGTTTGGGAATTTGTGTTGAAGATCGGAATCACCGATCCATCTGTCTTTCCAAAATAAAAACGATTTACCGGAACCGAGATGTAGTGTGAAAGCTTCAAAAAAATCCCCATCTATTTTGGGGAGATCGGAACTGACTTTAATAATGTCATGATTTTCAGGAAACATTTGAATCTTTAAACACTTTAGATAATGAAGAAGGGTCTTTAATTAGATATTTGTAACACCGCAAAATTTATAAAGCGTTTTTTTTAATATATATATATATATATATATATATATATATATATATATATATATATATATATATATATATATATATATATATATATATATATATATATATATATATATATATATATATATAGCAAGTACGGAAGCGATTCCAAAAGTAGTTGAGTTTACGCTACGAGTTTAAGTCTGATATTAGTCCCAAAACAAACATAATTGTTTAAAACGGTGTTACTTAACGAAATGACTCATTTTACAAAACATATCAAACTGAGCTTGGTCAATCATCCCGTCCAAAGCACCGATCCACCTGAAAAGATTCAACGAGGGAGGGATTAGCACAAAGCTAAGTGAATGAATATAATCTACAAATTCTGTAAAGCACAACAAGCAAGTAATAGCATATCTACGATCGAAAGCCACGTAACCACATAACCACTGTTCCACATAACCACTGTTCCACATAACCACATAACCACTGTTCCACGTAACCACATAACCACTGTTTTGTTTGAGAAGATCGGTGGGTCCTGCAGGAGCCAAAACCATCGTTGGCCAAACGACGGTAACCGATGGCGCTGTACCCGATGGTCCGGTAAACCCCCTTACGTGTAACACATACAGGTAAGGTCTGAATACCACGATCAACAATACACTATGCCCAGCTGATAACCACCATTGCTGACATCTCAAACCTCGGTTTCCCACTAAACCGAGTTGTTGCTACCGATGAAGCCAAGCCTCCTCAAATATGCGCACCTATTTCATTTATCGCAATCCACACGCAACTAGATATATATCATTATCATATAATTAACATACCACAATTAATCATATAAACCACAAAAGCATGATATAATAATCTGCGCCGGGGTCAGCACTAACAAGATCAGCATTAACGGGGTCAGCACTAACGGAGCCAGCACTAACTGATCAGCATTAACTAAACAACATTAACGAATCAGCATTAACGGGGTCAGCACTAACGGAATCAGCACTAACTGATCAGCACTAACTGATCAGCACTAACGGGGTCAGCACTAACTGGGTCAGCACTAACTGATCAGCACTAACTGATCAGCACTAACTGATCAGCACTAACGGGGTCAGCACTAACTGGGTCAGCACTAACTGGGTCAGCACTAACTGGGTCAGCACTAACTGATCAGCACTAACTGATCAGCACTAACTGATCAGCACTAACGGGGTCAACACTAACAGTGTCAACACTAACTGATCAGCACTAACTGATCAGCACTAACGGGGTCAGCACTAACGGGGTCAGCACTAACGGGGTCAGCACTAACTGATCAGCACTAACGGGGTCAGCACTAACTGGGTCAGCACTAACTGGGTCAGCACTAACTGGGTCAGCACTAACTGGGTCAGCACTAACTGATCAGCACTAACGGGGTCAGCACTAACGGGGTCAACACTAACTGAGCAATACTAACTGATTGCAACCAAACATGTAACACCTCAATTTTTAAAACAACATTTAAATAACATTTAATCCAAAATACATAATATCATATCGGTGTCAAATACCGGTTTTACAAAAAACGAAAAGGTTTCTTGTTCGAGATTATCAGAGTTTACAAAAACGGTGTTACAAATTATATCTTAACCATAGGATAAGGACTCTAATCATCAACACCGAGCTAATCTCAACAAGGCCTCTTCTAAACGGGCCTCCAAGATCTTCTAAACGAAAAGGTTTCTTGTTCTTCCCAATAGTCCAATAAATCTGACGATTGTCTATTCCAATAATACAAGAACGGCGAAGAAATCATAATTACTTGTATAAAATGTAAATAAAATCGAGATTTAAACGTCAATTTCATGAATGTGATATACGGAAGTTTCATGAATTTGATATGTTTGCCGTATATTCATTCCAATCCACCATTTAATTTAGGTTTAAGTTTAGATTTAGATATAATAAGGGTAATATAGTAATTATTTAAATAAATAAATTTGATAATAATAATTATTGATATTATAATGATTTAATAAATAATAAAATAAGTTTTTGGACATAAATTTTTTTAAATGTTTGGAAGGATATATGAGTAATTCAAAAGTTTAAAAGGATATAGAAATAAGTTTTAAATTTTGAAAGGATATAAAAATAATTTATAACTTTTACAAGGACATATAAGAAATTTTCCCTAGTATTAAATACCACATATTTTCATGATAAAACTCGAATCCTCGATCAAAATAATAAACGGCAGCACAATCTTTTAGTTGCATATTCTCTTCTTTTTTTTTAACTACAAATTTTAATCTACTCTTAGTTACCATCTATGTCCACGACAGAATTTGAACCTCCGACTTCAAGGATGGGGAGCAAACACCATATTCTCTTCTTATTAGTATGTCATATGTGAGGAAACAAGTATATTACACTAGTTATATATGTTTGTGTATTTAAGGATGTGACATGCTTTCACAGAGTGGTTGTTTATGTGGTGTAGGTTTCACGATGTGGTGGAAAGGGGTACACCACCCCGTCCACGGTGTGGTGCATTTTTGTGGTCATCCGTGGTCACACCCAAGTCTTACCTTTGTGAGAAACAAACAATGATTTGGTGGGGCCGCTTCACGTTTCATACCACACCGTGGAAGGGGTAATGTTATCATGTGGAGCAAGGTGTGGTGAATTGCCACATAAAACCACACCACACGCCACATTAATAAGTCATACCGCATAGCCTAAAATATATAAAAAAGAGTAAATTAGTTTTCATGTAGTCTAACTAAAATTGCGAAAATATCCATATTTTTGTCTTTTTACTTTCGGATGATCCCTCCATCTAATAACCGTCAAATATGCCCGTTAAGCCGGTCGATGTATATTGCACATGAGTGCAATTTTGAAATTTGAGCTTGATTTTTTTGTTTTCTCTAACGTATTTCCTAGGAATATATATTTACATAAAATGAATACAATGGTTTTCTCTAAAAATTTTATTGAATAATATAACTTTAACTCTAAGTTTACCATATTAGAATATATATATATATATATATATATATATATATATATATATACATTAAATTAAATTAAATACGAATTTTAGTTTAAATGAAAATTTATATTAACTAATTACAAATTAGCATATTTCCCTTAGAAAAAATTATAAATATCTAGGTTTTATGTATAATTTGTTAAAAACGTACGCTCTTAACGTAATATTTTGAGGTCTATGTAGTTATTTATGTTTTTTCCCTGCATTTAAAAAAAATATTGTGTACGAATTATTATAAAAAAATCTAAAATATAATGAAATAGAGATGAAAATATGTAATTTTGGTTATTTTCCTTATTTATTAAAAAAGATTACGTTATTATGCACTGACGGAGTATCTGATGAAGCAAAAGATATTTGCAACCCAGTAGTCTAGTGTTGCATGATTCAGAGCACATTGTAAAATTAACCAATCGATCGATCGTCGGCCGTTTGTTCTTCTCGGTTTCTCCGGCGTCAGTTTCCACCACACCTTCCTCCTTTGCTCAACTAATTAGGGTTTAAACAGTTCTACTTCATAATACTCAAATCTAGCTTAATTCGTAGAAGCTCCATACCTGTAACTATTTTAAATTCAACAAAACCCTAGCTCAATTTAACTCTTCCTTCATTTTAGGGTTTCAATTTACACGGTTTTACAAGTTACAGCACAATGTTTGACTGGCAACAGTATACTCAATCAATAATATTCGGCCTGATATTTTCATTTCTTCTCGCAAAGCTTTTCTCCATAATCTTCTCATTTCGCGATCAAAATCTCCGTATAACTCGAGAAAGCTCCGATGAAGACGAATCTAATCAACTACCGGAAGTGAAAAATTCTGGTGCGGAGGAACCTAGGGTTAACAGTAGTAGCGATGAAGATGAACCGTTGATTATTAGAGATAATGAAAATGCAGCTGGCAGTGATGATCATGATGATGAAAATGATAGCGATGATGATTGGGAAGGTGTAGAGAGCACGGAATTAGATGAGACGTTTAGTGCCGCCACCGCGTTTGTGGCGGCAACGGCGGCGGATCGGTCGTCGCAAAAGGTGTCTAATGATTTGCAGTTGCAACTTTATGGTTTGTATAAAATTGCTACTGAAGGACCTTGTAGTGTTCCTCAACCTTCTGCAATTAAGATGACTGCTAGAGCTAAATGGTAAATTTCTTCTACATTTTATATAGTTGCAGAACTGATGAGAACTTAGATATGTAGAGTTATTATCTATATAATGTTTGGCTGGTAGCTGTGAAACATGTATGCTGCTAATTTGGTTGCAAAATTTGTATGTAGTTAGCTTAATAAGTATGGTTAACTGACCCTTGAACACCCAAATAGTCTAATACCATATTTGTATCTCTGGTAAAAGGTTGTTTTTCCAAATTCTAGTTAATTGTGGTTGAGTGGGTAGGTGGCAATTGTGACCTGATTACTTATAAATGAGTCGATTCGGGTTATGTTGTATCTTTTACAGATCAAACGGGTAGAGCCAAAAAAGTTATCTGTAGAGGTCAAACGGGTTGAATGGGTTGAAAGTCGCCCATAGTGGACAAATACATCACTTCTTTGATCATATTCTTTATTTGAATCTTGCTCAAATTCCCAAATACATTTTAATTTAATTTTTAACATAATGACATAATTTATATATGTGACAGGAATGCATGGCAAAAACTAGGCGCAATGCCACCGGAGGAAGCAATGTTAAAGTATATTGAGATCATTACAGAGTTATACCCTACTTGGTTTGCTGGTTCAAATTCTGTAAGACAACCTAACAATTTATATTTGATTATTTATTTATTTTTTATAATTTCACATTTATTCATATGTTGCTTTGTTTAATTTCTGATGTAATAATTCACAGACGAAAAGAGGTGAAAATGCTGATGAACGATCAAGTAAGGATACCAGACCAATGGGACCTGTTTTTAGCTCTTTTATCCATGAAGAGGAGTCTGATGAGCTGTAAGTTTTTCTAAACTTACAATGTTTGAGATAATCTTTGTTGTTGCCAAAGGTGGCAATATGGGCGGGTTAGGTAATGGGTCAAAACGGGTCATTATATGTCCCGATCGGGTTGAGTTGACCCTTATGCATTTTTGTCAAATATCTTGATTCTCAGAAAATTAGATGCTATTCATGCCTTTGCAAGAGAAGGTGATACAGAAAACTTGATCAAGTGTGTTGAGGGTGGCATTCCGGTTGATATAAAAGGTTCGTTACATTCTTTTTATTTTTCTTTTAGTTTTAGTATTATTTATTTTATTTTTATTGTATAGAAAGAAAATGAATGCGTAGACCATTTATTTAATTAATACGTACAATTTAGTAAGATGTGAATTATTAAACGAATCATTTCATTTAAAAATATGCCTTACATTGGTTTATTAATTCCTGTGATTGAACAAATTTTTTTTTCTTTCCAATTATTAACTATTAAAAAAATGCAGATAGTGAAGGGCGGACCCCTTTGCACTGGGCTGTTGATCGAGGCCACATTGAAGCTGCAGAGTCCCTTTTGAGCAGGAATGCTGATGTCAACTTAAAGGTAATCATGATGTCATTCATTTACCAATTTATGTTCAAATTTGCAATTTCAGCCCGTTGACTTGAAAATGGGTCAATGTGGGTTATATATTCAAATCCAATAGGTCAAGCGGGTTTAATATTTCAAACAAATTAGACATTAATTTCAATATAGTCAACCTGGCCCGGCCCGTTAACCAAGCTGTAGTTTTGACCCGTTACCCGACCCGCCCATATTTTTACATGAACTCTTGTTATGTTAACATGAAGGATAACGAGGGGCAGACAGTGTTGCATTATGCTGCTGTTTGTGAGAGAGAAAAGATAGCCGAATTGCTTGTGAAGAAAAAAGCTGCTACAAATATAAAAGATGATGACGGAAATTACCCTTGTGACCTTTGTGATTCAAAATGGCCCTGGATTCAACCCTCTCTTGATTCATAAATTTGTTTGAAATTAAGAAATCATACAAAGCTTCATATTTCATTTTTGTTTTGGTGCTTTGAGTTGTATTTGAACATTCTGTGTTGCATATTAATTGTCACACACACTTTTCATAGTCAAAACACGGAAAAATAGAAAGTCGTATTTACAAGTTTTTCGGTGAAAAGGGTATTTTAGGCTTTTTGTTGTATTTGAATCTTGAAAGATAGTATTATTTTGATCGTAGTTAATAAAAATATGTTTTTGATAATAACAACCTTTAAGGCTGCTAATGAAAGTGGATAATTTATTTTAAAAAGTATTAATTACTTAGATAGAGTACTCAAATCCTTATGTTTGGATCATTTTCATAAATTTTGGATCAGTAAAAAATTGTCTCTTCATAAAGATCTAAAATTATCTAATTTTTTTAAAATAATTGGTTGAAAAATTGTTTCTCACAATTCTTATTAAATTTTTAGTACTTACCTGATCCTAATCCTATCACTATTTATGAATATTTATCCTTTTTAATTACCATTTACTGTAAATTGGATTAATAATTATAATCTGATTAATTAATAATTTTTAAAACAAGTTATTTATTCTTGACACTGTTATTAAAACTCAATAAAAAAAAATACTGTAAAGTGGCCTGGTGATATGTCACGTGTAGAACAAATATATTGGTTGACGCGTAGAGTAGAATGATTAAAACAATTCACCGATTAGATTACAATTCAGAATAATATTTTATATTTCATTCTATAATCTAATGTAGTTAACTTTCAATTAAAATAAGCACCTTTTTATTTGAGTTTTATATGAACAGGTCTAAGACCAAATCCGAATACTTATAAACAATTAAAAATTAAAATCAAGTTTGATAATTTCAATCCGCAAATTCTCAAGTTGTCGATTATTTTTGTTATTTTAATGATTGTTCGTTATATTTTAGCAACAGATGTATTGTTTACAAAAAAAAAAAAAAAAAAAAAAAAAAATCAAACATGACAAACGAATAGATCCTTTTTTGTTAAAAAAATGTGAATTTGAATTTTTTTAGTAATAAATTAAGATCAAACATTGATTATATATGACTGTATTTTTTTTAAGTGAACAATTTGTATTATTTATAAATACTTAATGATTAATGATTATACTTCATGATTTTACCTAGTATATGATCTTCAAAGCTGTACGCAATTAAATAGAATGTACATATATTGACCCAGTTTTAACAAATAATATGTATTTAAATTATACTAAAATTAATGATGGGTTACAAGTAGGAATTTCTTAAGCCATAAGTAAACAGGTTAATCTAGCCAGCAGAAGACTAAGGCAAAATATAAATCTCACATAAGATCGGTGATGGTCTAGTAGTAAAATGATCTTTTACAGATTACGAGTTTAATCATTTCTACAGATAAACATTTATGAGATAGTTAGAGTAAAGTTCAGAAAAAATTATAACAATAGTTAGGTCGTCTACATCATGATGAAAGTTTCACCACCATGAAAGAGCCCATTATAACAATAGTCATGAATGTATTTTTTCTATGTATGAAAAAATTGTTCTTCATTCAATGTTATATGCTTTAGCCGTTTATTAATGAATATATATTTTAAAATTGGGAAAACTATATTAAAATACTAACTTTATTCTAAGAGATTTCCAAAGTGATTTATATTTTATTATAATTAAAACAAAAATATTACAAATAATAATTTTACTTGAAACACGTATATATTAATTACAACATGTAGAGTCTCAATCACCATCTTCCTCGTTGTGTCATTGAAATTTAAATCATTATAAACTTTATTTTTTCTTACAGTTTTCAGGCAAAAAAGTTAAAAGAGACAGAAAAACCATTTTACTCCTTGTCTTAAATCAGTAGAATCTTTTAGAATTATTGATGTGTGCAGAGTGCACCGTATATGAGGTGTCAAATGTTTTAATATTAAATCCTGTCCATTGATTACAATAGTTGATACAAGCAAACATCATGTAGGCCCACTTTACAAACCTTATTCGGCCTTTTTGTTTCAGCAAACATTCGGTACTTAAGGCTTGTAGTCTAGTAGTATTTTTCGACTTGACTGCTTAGAATCGTATATTTTGAATACCAACTAATCAAATTCTATTATTTTTCTCTTTTTTGAGATTAAGAAATAATAACCTATTCGATAAATCTATGAAGGTTCCGAAATGAAATAAGTTATTTATCTTTTTATCTTATTATTAATCACAGATTTCTTATATAGCTAGAACATTTGGAGTTGTTCATGATCTATTGGTCACATATTCAAGCCCTCGTGAAGGCAAAGTAAAGGAAATTAGATGTCGTTTAAAAGAAAAAAAAAACAAGTATTCAGTAATCATACAGGTCATCCACTTTTTAATTAAAGGGGTAAATGATATAGGAGTTAAAGTTAGCCAGTTTGATAGTTATTAACTAAGCTAATGTTAATTAAGTTGTTGAGTAAGTTAGTTGCTGATTAAATGACTATTTTTGAAACTGAAATTGATTGTTGAAATTGAAAACCAAATCAAGCGATTTGGAAGATGATATTTCGAT
This sequence comes from Calendula officinalis, assembly GCA_963853835.1. Taxonomy (NCBI): domain Eukaryota; kingdom Viridiplantae; phylum Streptophyta; class Magnoliopsida; order Asterales; family Asteraceae; genus Calendula; species Calendula officinalis. Next base: position 27,325,711 of record OY970825.1, read on the forward strand.
TTTGAAAATGAATATTGGAAAATTATGTAATTCGAAATGTAATTAAATGGTTTGAACCATGATCCGGACCATCATATATGGCCGATTAAAAACTTAGGTTATAAATCATTGTTGACAGCTAATTAGTGCTTTATTTTTTATATACCATAATTAACAGTCTTTTTATAATATAATAACACACTTTCCCTGATATTATAGAGACAGATATGCATTTGTAATTTCAGGTCCCCTCTTTCTCTCCCTCCTCATTCTCTCTCTCTAGGGTTTCAGAACCGCCGCTCTTGGGCCATTGTTTGCTGACCGGAAGGTGTTTAATAACTTAATCATCAGGTAATTAGCGTTACAAGCTTTTATAATCTGTTAAGTTTACTTTAATTGATTAATTTCTTAAGGTTTGATATCCACAAAAATTGGATTTACGATCTGACTGCGTACTGGTCAAATTTTTATTTTTGAGCTGTGTATGTCATCATTTGATATACGCATGTCGTGTAATCGATTATTAATTTCAACGGTTCGCAGTTGGAAACTGTTTGGTAGCAATTTGTTCTTTAAATTTTCTGTAGATCGGAATCCTTCGTCATTTATTGAACTATTACTGGTTTCGGTTGATTGCTTTGAAAATAAACTTGAGGTTTTTTGGTGGTTGATAATCAATTTCATAGCAGCAAGTGATTCGACCTGAGCCCGCAGTACTTAGGAGAGAAGTCGAATTTGGCCTGAACTCAGCTCGAAAAGCTCGAATTTATACATACATACACACACATATATATGTACATATACATATACAAAGATTGATAAAATCGATATGAACTCAAGCTGAGCTGTTTGATAAGATAAACTAAAATTAATCTGGTCCTTAAAAAATTTGTAATTACCAAAATAGATCCTTAAAATAGTTGTGGATATGTTTAATTTTGGTCCTGTGATATATTTTTCACGCTGTCTGTTTTAAAATCATCTAACCCTAATTCTATGTTGAAACAGTTCCTCCAAAACAGTTATGGCATTAGAAGTCACCCAAATTCTGTTAAACGCACAGTCAGCTGATGGATCTGTTCGAAAACACGCTGAAGAAAGTTTAAAACAATTTCAAGACCAAAATCTCCCCGGTTTTCTGTTATCTCTCTCTGCAGAACTTGCTAATGATGAAAAACCAGTTAATGGTCGTAAATTAGCCGGTTTAATTCTCAAAAACGCATTAGATGCAAAAGAACAACACAGAAGATATGAATTAATCCAAAGATGGTTATCACTTGATATTAACATCAAAACACAAATTAAATCATACCTTTTACAAACACTCACTTCTCAAGTACACGAGGCCCGATCAACTGCATCACAAGTAATCGCTAAAGTTGCTGGTATCGAATTACCACAAAAACAATGGCCCGAATTAATCGGGTCACTTTTGTCAAACATGCATCAAGTGCCCGTTCATGTAAAGCAAGCCACTTTAGAAACCCTAGGTTATTTATGTGAAGAAGTGTCTCCAGATGCTGTGGAACAAGATCATGTGAATAAAATACTGACAGCTGTTATTCAAGGTATGAATGCAGCTGAAACTAGTAAAGATGTACAGCTGGCAGCAACCCGAGCATTATATAACGCGTTAAGTTTTGCACAAGTGAATTTTGATAACGCTATGGAACGGGATTATATTATGAGAGTTGTTTGTGAAGCAACTTTATCGCCCGATATTAGAATTCGTCAAGCTGCTTTTGAATGTTTGGTATCGATTTCATCGAGTTATTATGAAAAATTAGGTCCTTATATGCAGGATATATTCAATATAACTGCAAAAGCGGTTAAAGAAGATGAAGAGCCTGTAGCTTTACAAGCTATTGAGTTTTGGAGCTCGATTTGTGATGAAGAAATCGACATTTTGGAAGAATACGGCTGTGATTTAACTGATTTTAATACCGCGGTTTCTGATATCCCGTGTTTTTATTTTATCAAACAAGCTTTACCTGTACTTGTACAGATGCTTCTAGAAACTTTATTAAAACAAGAAGAAGATCAAGAACAAGATGAAGGTGCTTGGAATTTGGCAATGGCGGGTGGGACATGTTTGGGCCTAGTGGCCCGAACCGTTGGGAATGATATTGTTCCACTTGTTATGCCATTTATTGAAGAGAATATAACAAAGCCCGATTGGAGACAACGAGAAGGTGCTACTTATGCATTCGGGTCAATTCTAGAAGGCCCGTCACCCAACCAGTTGACTCCACTTGTTAATGTGGCCCTAAATTTCATGTTGACCGCTTTGACCAACGATCCTAACAACCATGTGAAGGACACGACAGCCTGGACTTTAGGACGGATATTTGAATTTCTTCACGGGTCGAATATGGAGACACAAATCGTGACTCCAACAAACTGTCAACAGATTATAACCGTTTTGTTACAAAGCATGAAAGATGCACCGAATGTGGCTGAGAAGGCTTGTGGGGCCCTTTACTTTTTGGCCCAAGGGTTTGAAGATGTGGGCCCGGTTTCACCGTTGACTCCTTTTTTTCAGGAGATTGTTCAAACTGTTTTGGCGGTTACTCATAGGGAAGATGCTGGTGAGTCTAGATTGAGGACTGCTGCTTATGAGGCTTTGAATGAAGTTGTGAGGTGTTCAACTGATGAAACGGTTACAATGGTTGTACAGTTAGTTCCTGTTATTATGATGGAATTACATCAAACTCTTGAAAGACAAAACCTTTCTTCTGATGAGAGAGAGAAACAGAATGACTTGCAAGGTCTTCTGTGTGGCTGTTTGCAGGTATGTTTATTTATATATATAGATAATGTTATATACAGGTAAATGTTTAAGGTAGTCCTTAATTTTTGTCTAGTCCTAAAGGACAAATCTCAAACATTTGATCAATGATATTTAATGGTCAAAATTAATCACATATTATATACATGAAGTGGTATTTTGGTCATTTGGTACTTACAAAAAAAATTGAATTTTTTCTTTTTAATTTTATAGTATTATTTTTTGTGGGTTTTGATAATGGCAGCCCTAAAGGCTGTCAATAAGAAGGAATATTCTGGTTTGAAAAATAATAATTAAATAGATTATAAATCATTTACTCATATTTATCTTCATTATTCAAATTTCTTCCATTTTTTAGAAATATTCAATTAATAATGCAACTAATTCCATTTAAAATCTTTTTCCAAACCAGAATATTATTCATTATCAAAACTCTTCTTTATTATTATATTATTATTTTTCGTTAAAAAAAATAGTAAATACTGTACGTCATTGATTTCATGTTTCGAGTCGGGTGCGTTTGAAGATGAGCAATTCTAAAACCAATTTGAGTTTCGGTTTTTTCACGTCAATTATTCATATATTGACTATTTATCTGTTTGCGTTAAAATACTAAACACTCCTAACTACTTGCAGGTGATAATTCAAAAACTTGGAGCATCAGACGCAACAAAATATGCATTCATGCAATACGCAGACCAAATAATGAATCTTTTTCTTCGCGTTTTCGCATCCCGTAGTGCAACCGTTCACGAAGAAGCCATGCTGGCAATCGGAGCTCTCGCATACGTAACGGGCCCCGATTTTGCAAAATACATGCCCGAATTCTACAAATATCTCGAAACGGGCCTCCAAAATTTTGAAGAATATCAAGTATGTGCAGTGACAGTAGGTTTAGTAGGTGACGTGTGTCGGGCCATTGAAGAAAAAATATTACCTTGGTGTGACGGGATCATGACACAATTATTGAAAGATTTATCGAGTAATCAGTTACATCGGTCAGTTAAACCGCCGATTTTTTCGTGTTTTGGTGACATTTCACTTGCGATTGGTGAGAGTTTTGAGAAGTATTTGATGTATGCTATGCCTATGCTTCAAAGTGCTGCTGAGCTGTCATCACATACTTCTGGTGCTGATGATGAAATGATTGAGTATACTAATCTTTTGAGAAACGGGATTTTGGAAGCTTATTCTGGGATTTTTCAAGGGTTTAAAAATTCTCCCAAAACTCAGCTGCTGATTCCGTATGCTCCACATATTCTTCAGTTTTTGGATCTGATTTACATGGAGAAAGATATGTGAGTCCTTATTTTGTTACTGTCATATAAACGGGCCGGGTCAAAACGGGGCATTTTTAACATTACGGGTCGAAATGTACACCTTTTTTTAATTTTTTTTTGGGAAAATACCAAAATGACCAAAACTACAACCCAAATTGCAACATTTGATATCTGTTTATTTACTTAATTATAAATTAATATTTCAGGGATGAACTGGTGATGAAAAGTGCAATCGGTGTTCTCGGGGATTTAGCAGATACACTCGGGAGCAACGCCGGATCCTTAATTCAACAATCTTTATCAAGCCAAGATTTTCTAAAAGAATGTTTAGCTTCAGATGATCATTTGATTAAAGAATCTGCTGAGTGGGCCCAATCAGCAATCAATCGGGCCATTTCTGGTTAACCCCGACCCGATTGTTACTGGTATTTTATTTTATTTAGAGTCCCTGCATGCATCATATACGGGTCGAGTCGGGTCGCGGTCCAGGTTCGGGGATTGCAGTCAATGAGTCATCATCATCATAACTGTTTTCTGACACTACTCAAGTTACAACTTTTTAAAAGCTGTTCCATTGGGGTTTGGTCTGCTCTTCTGTCATCAGGGGCGAATCGGTCATTTTACTGTTTCAGGTTTTCTGGACAGTGAGGGAGATGTAACAGCTAATTTAGTCCGTGTAACATCCACATTTGCTTTGGTTGTCGGGGCATACAAGTTCAAAAAAAGTTGGTCAGACGGTCAACCAGTCAAACCGTCAACTTCTTAAACTTTACATTCATTTGGGTCAGTTTTGAGTCTTTGCGTTGTTCGAGTCTTTCATTGTTCAACAATACACTTGAATTTGTAGTCACATATTAGGTATCCCGTTTGCATCATACATTTTTATTTTATTTTATTTTATTTTTTATCTTAACTTGCATTAGTTGTTATCGTGTCTCACTTTTTTTAGTAAACAAGCAAAAAAAGAAAATTGTGTTTTTCCTCGTCATACATGTTTGAAATCCTATTTTGGTCTAAAAATGTTGTGAAGCAAGCATTTAGGGTTTTTAAGATGGTTTTGAAATGTGTGAAATCCTATTTTTGATTTGGTATTTTTTGAAAATGGTATTTTATAAAGAAAAATGTCACAACTTGTGATGAAAATAGGGTTTTGAAGTTTGGTTGTTGCTTGGTAGGGGAGAGAGCATTACTTTTTGTAATTTTGTCTCAGGTATATTCTTTTGTGCTGTTTTACAGACCCAATATGGATTTGTGCGAATGCCAAAGTTTTGTGTAATGATTATTTATTTTTGTTTTGTTTAAAATTTTGTCTTGAGCATTTAAGTTGTTTTTGTTGATGTTTTTTTTCGCATAATACAAACTGGACTAAGAATCGATAACCGCATCAAATTTTAACTATTCGGTTCAAAACAGGAAAGGGTTGGAAAACCCTGATTCTCTTTTCGGACCAAGAGATTCTCACCTCGGTCCTCGGTCTAGCCAAAACTATTTTTTTGGTTTGGTTTGGTTTAAGTAGTTCGGTTATTGGATGCAGATACGTATTTATAATTGTATGCTTGTATCAAAGCATTGAGTGTGCTAGTGGAACTTAAAATTTTTCATATTGTTTCCTATAAAGCGTTATAAGGAATTAAGGAGTGCGTTAAAGTTACGCTTTTAATTTTCAAAACTGAAAATCAAACTGGTTAACATATTTTCGGTTTTGGTTAGTTTGAGTTGGTTTTTTCAGCCCATATGATCACCCTTATATTGAAACCGAAAATCAGTAAACTGAAAACCGAATTGATCACATGTTTTCGTTTCGGATTGGTTTCGAGCGGTTTTGGGGTTTAGGAGGGATGGTCAAAATTACGGTTAGTTGCCTTGTTACTCAGTCCATATTGGTTTTAACCTCTATAATGATGACACGTTGCACATTTATCATACTTCTTAAAAAAAAGTGACCCGCAAACCTTGAAGAGAAGACGAATTGAGTGTTATGTTGAATTAATAGCAACCCATCAGTTCAACGCTTTTGCATGTTTGAAATCACGTGTAGGATATTATCGTGTGTACCGTCTAGTAGGTTTTTTGCATAAAATTTTGACGTATTTTTTATTTTATTTTTTCACTGCATTTTTTCAGCACCTCTAAGTTATCTAAAAATGGTTTATGTCCGTTTTAGTCATATTTTATAGGTTTAAAATTGGCAACGTTTTATTATGTACTCCCTCCTCCCACAAAGAAGTTTACATTTCTTTCGGGCACAAGATTTTAGGTTATAGTTAATGCTGGGACCACTAGTAATACTTTTAATTAAAATATAATGTCGGATTGGAGAGAGAAAGATAGTTAGTGGATATTAATGGTGGGGTTCTTAGTAATAATAATATTTTATTATGTGGGTCCATCAAATGTGAGAAATGTAAACTTTTTTTTGGGACAAAATATTAGTGAGAAATGTAAACTTTTTTGTGGGACGGAGGGAGTATAAAACTAGCGTAGTCTTACCCGCACGATGCTGCGGGGATTCTCATACGACGTCTAAAAGATTGTTTAAATCATTAAATGTTTCAGTTGTACAACGTCTAGTTATATCATGTGTTATCTACCTGATTATATACAATTATGTTTTTATTATTAGTTATTATGTAGATTCGTATCATTTAATTTTTACTTTGTATAAAAATATGTGCTACATATGTCAACCTAAAACTACTAATAATAATATTAATAATAAGAATAAATTTATTATTAACAATTATCGTATACAAAAAATTACATTTAATAATAATAGTTAATGAAGAACAATATTTTGGTTGTATAGGAAATTGTTAGATATATACAAATATAAAACAATTGAGGGTAAATAATCATTTTTGAAAAAAATTGTAGAGGTTGAATATTAAAGTTAATTTGTTACTTAAGAAAAGATAAAGTTTAAGGAAATAAATTGTAATATTAGGAAAGTAAATTATTAGGTATATAGAAATATATAAATTTTAAAGGTAAACCATAATTTTTGAAAAAGATGTAGATTTTGAATATTAAAGTTCAGGGTAGTAATTGTTATTTAAGAAAAGTTAAAGGTCAAGGGACTAAACCGTAATTATCATGAAAGTTGATTAAAAAATGACGAAAGAGAGCAAGAATCGAACAACAGACCAACATGTCATTCGTGGCAAATTGTCATTCAAAATCGTGATTCACCTGCAACTTATATATAGTGAGGCGAAAATGATGTCCTGTAAAAACTCATTCGTGGAGTAACTGTTCATCCGTTGTCTTTTGTTATATATATAATGGTAACTATTAAGAAAATTGCTTAGTGGTAGGTACCCTGATCTTCTCATAGAAGTTTCGGATTCAAACCCAATAGGTATAAATCTCGGGATGATCAGAAAATGTGTTCAGTAACATCCTTGTCAATAACATTTTTTCACTTCTTTTATCACCTTGACAAATTACAAAATATGTTGCAGAATGTACAAATTTCTAATTCACTTACTTTTCTTTCTATACTTATACTTCGGTTAACCTACAAAGACATAAGATCAAGCAAAGTGACAGATATAAATAAGGGGTTGCAAACAATATCACTTTGGCGATTTCAACCAATGAGCACTTGGCATGAACCTTAAGTTTTTATGCCTAATCTTGATAAGCCAAATTCCAATTGTCAAAATGGAGAAATAAACAAGTGTAAGATCTTGATATAATCCATCATCCATATTCCATTATCCCATTTATGAATTTTGTTTAGTAGTCAACTTTCCGTATGCTTTTTTCTAGTTCAAAATCAACAATCTTAGAAATCACTATCACCCTTTTACAAGTAAAAAGTTATATATGAGTCAATAATTCCACCTTTATCATGCCTAAAATCTTACAATAAGTGCTTCGTTTACCAATCTATTTGTGACCAAACTTATCTTTGATTTTTAAGGAACCAGCTCCGAACCGATGACGTCTTATATCGGATTGAGAATCACAATTTTTCATTTTTTTCGGACCTTTTTGGTTTTGAACCGGGCTGAACCGGCCTGAGAAGCAATTTTGCATGAAAAATAAAGCTGGAAACTGGACATGTATAGTTCTGTTCGGTCTGTTTCAATTCGACCAATCCAACCGCTTCTAAATCCAATGTGCACATATCTATGTATGACAAGTGTCTTTTAACATTTCCTCTCTTCATATTTCCTCACTTTTGTATCTAATATGCGCTTTAATCTCGTTTCTAGGTCTACTTTGCATATTTGGCTAGACATATGTAACATTTTTTAAATAAATAATAACACCCGTTCATAAATATAGATATACAAAAACAAAAGTTTCACATTAAACGATAGATACGTAACATAAGAGACATTTTGATGTTGCAATGATTTTGTCACTATACCCTTTTTCCATAACAAAACATGAATTATACTTTTGATTTAAAATTCAACCTAGGTCAAAACCTACATTTAAACACTTATATTCATTCATTTCGATCTGCTTTTTGAACATCCAAACCATATTTGGCCATTTTAATATTCTATACTATTACATGTCTATTTTGTTTGAAGAATATTGAATTTCAACTTAGGAATAAAATCTACTGTCAACTATATTAGATATATTTTAAAGTTATGATAATTAAGTTTACTTAATTTTTTATTAATTTTATTAGTTTATTAAGATAAATATTAGGTTCTGTATATTGTATATATATTTTTAGTACATGGTTACTGGTCAATTCTTTTAAATCTGTAATTTTAAATCATAATAGAAGCAGATATCGTCAATATTTTATATTAAATATTAAACTTATAGGTAAAACGAAGTTTTTTCTTCTTCAAAGGTAGTATAGATATGCAGTGATAACTTTAACCAACATTTGGTCTCCTATTTGGGAGATTATAAATTAAATATTTTAATTAATAGGAATATTTAAGTAAAATTAGGGTTTAATCTTCAAAATGTTGCAAGTAAAGTGCTTCTGTTGTGCTGTCACCCTTTTGCTAGTGCTATTGCTTCCACTACTTTGCTCTGTATTTTCCATCAATTACCAAAACTATACATTTTCTTAATATTAAAAATAACAACTCAACTTGATAATTATATTATTGAATTTTAATGATAATAAAAACTTCTTATTAGAACTTTCTTAACATTTTAACTGGAGTGCTTGATTGAAAAAACAATAATAAATTAGTTTTATAAATTTGCTGCATGCATAAGAAGTACTTCCTCCGTATCAAAATAAGTGACACACTTTCCATTTTGAGGTGTATCAAAATAAGTGACATACTTTGAAAACTTTCCATATTTGGTAAAAATAGTGGGACCCATACCCACTAACTATCCACTTTAATAAAGTGAAATTACCCTTATACCCTTACTTTTACTTTTAAAACTCATTAATATCACTTTATTCAAGAAAAGTGAGACTCATTCTCCACTAACTATGTACTTTAATCTATTTTAACCTCTACTTTAATCTTTTGCCTCAAAAAATGTGTAAGCCAATTTGTGTCACTTATTTTGATACGGAGGAAGTATATATTATCATAATAGAGAAACGCTCAAAGAGGTCCATAACTTTTACGAAGTCCTGAGGAACAAATCTCAACCATTGATCAATAAGATCTAATGGTCAAGATTAATCACATATTTTATACATGAAGGGTGTTTTGGTCGTTTGGCACTTAAAAAAATTTCGATTTTTTTATTTGTTTTAAATTTTTTATTTTTTTTATTATATTTTTCGCTAAAAAATAATACTTATTTGATAATTACGTATATTACTTAATCACATTTGATTTTAGTGTAAAATCACATGTGATTGTATATTGAATCATATTTGATGTTTTAGTTCAATTATATGTGATTCAATACACAATCACATGTGATTCATTATGCAATCACATGTCATTCAGTATGCAATCACATGTGATTTAATATGCAATCACATTATGTGTTATTAATGAAAAAATATTAATTTTAAAAAAAAAATAAAAAAAAAATTTTAAAAATAATAATTCAAAAAAAAAAATAAAAAAAATAAAAAATATTTTAGTTTTTTAAAGTGACCAAAATACCCTCCATGTATAAAATTTGTGATTAATCTTGACCATTAGATCTTATTGATCAATGGTTGAGATTTGTTTCTCGGCACTTCGTAAAAATGATGGATCTCCTTGAACGCAACTCTATCATAATAATGAAAAAAATAAATAAAGAAAAAAAAAAGAAAGACTAGGTTTTTTGTGGCATACAGAACAGTTTGTATGATGCAATACCAAACAGTAAGCAACACTCACACAAAGAAACAACTTCTCCTCACCACCAAAACACAAAATAAAAAAAGCCCAAAAGTATAAAAATTGATGGATACCTAAGATGACGTGGGAGTCTAAACAAATAGAACGTGATTTTTATACTATATAAAAAATCATTTACACATTATAATTTATATTTTAGTTTAATTATGCAGTCTGTTTTAAAATCTATACAATATAACAAGGGAAGTAATTTTATAGTATAGGCAGTTCTATAATAATTATCAAACGTATAAAAAAGGTCATCCCATAGTAGGCATTTCTATTTCTAGTACGTTCCCAAATAGCAAGATATAAAATATCAAAGAATTTAAAACTATTTAAAAAACGTCATGTAAATTGTGCAATGATTGCTTGTACATTATGCATGATAAGTTCTACACATATTAATAAAATTAATTTTAAGTATTTGTCGTGAGTTTGTTCATCACTACTACGAGAATTTGGTCATATGTTTAATATGAAGAGATATAATTAATGACACTGATGTGATAAGTAATCCAACCACGAATAGTCTAAAAGCATGTTTTGACTTAGAAAAAGCAGCATATGAGAGCCATGCAAAGGGATATATAGTAGCTACTCCAAAGTGTCCACATGCATTATGTATAGTGTATATATTACATTTGATGTAACATAAATTAATGAAGTTGACTTCACAATTGTGGCCTCATTATATTGGTATTGCTACATGCACTCATTATACTTGTATAGCTATTGGGTTGGTATCATCTCATGAAAGCCACTATCTCATCCTCATTGAGTTACTTACAATATATAAGCAACTCCACATTTCCTCTTTTGTTTCCATCTTAATATTACCAATTAAATCATGGCTTTTTCTACCAAAATCACTCTTATCATTTCATTTCTATTGATCATTTACATATTTTCAGGTAAATTTTCAATCTAATTTTGTTTAAGATTATATATCGGTTATTATTTTTAGCTATAACCTTGGTGTGTGTTTTTGTGTTCTTCAGTGAGTGGCAGCAGTACCGGTGGTGTAGACCCTGTTTACTCTCTCCATAAGGTTATCATCTTCACTAGTTATAGCATATAAGTTTTGTGTAAGCATTGTTTATAAACCTAGTGATATTACTTTACACATAACTTCGATATGCATTATCATAAAAAATATTTTTATTAATATATACATTTTTTTAATTTTTATACGTACTACAAAATATTTATAATTATATTATATTTATATGACACCGGTTTTAAACACTATGGTTAAAATTAAGAAAGGCGGGCGTACAAAAACTAGAAGTTTTATGTTTAGCGTTTAGATATATAAATGTAATACGCTAACGATATAGATATACATGTATCTCTTCGTGTACTTGTCCCAAAATGCTTATAAATAACGAAAATACTAAAGTTACTATGTTAAGTTAAACTTAATTAGATCTCAAATCCAGCGTATTTTCTTCATGTAGGATGGTTTCAGGATCCACACAAGGAAGCTTTCAGTGCTTAATGCGGTGTTAGATTATGACGATGCAGGAGCCAACCCGAGGCATGACCCAAGGAGGGGGAGGGGCCACCCGTGACCGAGTTTTTAAGCTCAAGGGTGTCACACAAAGAGTTTTGGTTATATATCTATCGAAATTATGACGATATTATTATTATATAAATATTTCTTTATGTATTTCTTAAGTATTGATATTTTAGATGCCTTTGTGGGCACAATAAGTTACTTGACTTAAAGAGTGTCATCTTTACATGATGGTTCTCAATGTACTATGGCTATAGCTATAAGAATAAATAAAAGTTTCATAAGTTAAACAACGACGGAATATCAAATTTCATAAGTTAAACAACGACGGAATATGGTAAATGGTGATGCATGGAAGATGATCACGTACGTATATGAACGTTTAATCTTACTGATTCCTAGATCGCGTTGGCTAAGTAACGAGTATACCACTTAGGAAGCAATTCAAGATGATTAAGAAGATGTTTGGATTCCTGTTTTGGAAACGATAATGTGATATAGTACTATCGACACTTGATGTCGTAATAAATAGTTTTTAGTGTTCGAAAAAACATATTTTGTTTCTAATTACCTTATTATTTAATCACAGTGATACAATCATTTTAAGTTGAATGTAAGAATTTGAAACCCGAATATAGGTCGTACTTAAATGATGCTATAATATGGGGCTATAATATTGCCAGCAAAAATCGCTTACTGCAACCAAGTGATATATATTTGGTGTTTATGTGTTTATTATGAGCTTGTTGTGGGTTAGATTGCCATAGAATGATAGTATCCTATAAAGGGTTGTCTTAGGACACTTGATGAAGCACTAACATGATTAATAAAGGAAAGTTTTGTCAATTGTGTATAAACAAGACAAAGAGATAACTTGAGTGCTTCATAGATTACTCCTTAATCTTTGACTTTTTGTGGTGCATTTTTCTCTGCCATGGAATTCTTTCAGTGATATAATGGGCAGAAAAGATCGAGGGAAATGGAATTACAATATTGCCCTTTTGTTGTGCTCATGATAAAAGATTAAAAGGCGATAGTGAAGACCATGATATTGAAGTTTTTGACTATTGGCTCTAGTTTTGTTTACATCACAATAAAATATACCTAAATAAACTAACAACGTCTTCCATATCTTCATCAACATCATGTAATTTGTCGAGAAACTTATTTAGTCTTGTATAAAATGTAGTCGAAAAGAGGATAGAGAGCGTCGAAGAGCATTGACGATGTTGTTGTTATAGTTACTAGTATCAAACTATTGTAACGATTAATCTTTGACTAATATAAGCATCAATCTTCTTGATCTAATTGAACTTTATGATGTTGTTAGCTACAACTATATGCAAACATTAGTCCAATGGACTAAACTATTGACGAAAGAGTACAACTTTGAAGAACAAACACTAAATGCGGAATGAGGGACACTAAATGCGGAATGAGGGAAGCCGAAGTTTGAGATCCTAGGACAAATTAGATTTATGAATACATAAGAAAAACATGTTCTTGAATAACTTATCAGCTCCAACAGTATGATGAACACTTATGTTATGGGTTAAATACCTTATATGGTAAACATTTACCCAAAGGGATTGTAGCAAAAGGTTGATAACCGGCAACCCTAACGGGTCTCATTGAACTCAGCCTCAAAGGGTACTCCATGAGGGACATATTTTGACTCACATAACGGTTAGGAATCATAGGGAGGTCGGGCTTGAACCCCCACGACCTGTTTATCATTAGCAACTGGAATAAATGCCAGATACATATTATTTATATTTATATGATAAGATATTTTAAAAAGCTGTATTTATTAGAAACTGATTTATTTTGTTTTTAGTTTTTATAAACTGTGATTATTGTTCTTTTGTTTCCAAAAAATTTGAAAAATCAAACATCAAATTTAGATTTATCGAATATTACAAACCCTAATTGGTCAAATTACAAAATAGAGAGAGTCACACTTATCAATCACCTAAATCCCCAATTGGATTGCCAGCTCCACTGAACTCTCTTTTTTGGGGTTTCAGTTTTAATCATATCGTCTCACTTTGAACTTGCTACATTCATACGAATGCCCTAAAATCTAACTCGATTTCACCTTTTCGATTGTTAAATGATGGATCGATCACGATCTAAGAGATACTATTACGATCAGGACTATGACCACATGGACACTTTACCTAGAACAAAACAACGTTACAATAACTACAGCGGCGGCGGTGGTGGTGGCAGCCATCATTACGGTCCGAGCAACCACCATCCGCGGCGGAACATCGGCGGCGGCGGCGGCGGCGGTGGTGGAGGAGGCGGTGGTGGCGGCCGGAAACCTCAGGATCCTGCTTCACTTATGGTTACTACAAGTTACCGGATCTTATGTCATGATGTGAAAGCTGGAAGTGTGATTGGGAAATCCGGTAGTATAATTAAAGCGATTAGACAACATACTGGTGCTTGGATTAATGTTCATGAATTAGTACCTGGTGATGAAGAGAGAATCATTGAAATTTCCGATACTCGCCGGAGAGATCCAGATGGTAGAATGCCTAATTTTTCACCTGCACAAGAAGCTTTGCTTTTGATTAATGAACGGATTTTGGAGAGTGATGGTGGTGGTGTTGGTGGTTATAATTTAGGGTATAATGGTGGTGATGATGATGAAGATATGTATGGGCCTAGAGGAAGTTTGGGTGGTGCAAATCGGTTGGTTTCAAGGCTGGTTGTTTCTAGAATGCATGTTGGTTGTTTACTTGGGAAAGGGGGTAAGATTATTGAGCAGATGAGGATGGAAACTAAAACTCATATTAGGGTTTTACCTAGAGATCATACTATACCTCGGTGTGTTGAAATGTCTGAGGAAATTGTGCAGGTTATAAACCCTAAAACTTTAGCAAATTCATGAGTTATTACTAATTGCATCTTAGTACCTGACAATGGAGTTATTTTGAGGCTGCTAACTTGTTAATCTGTTGCTAATTGGTTGTTAATCAAGAAAAACTTCTACTATATAACTGTTTTTTACCCATTCTTTGTAACTCTGATCATCATAAACTATTATATAATATAACAAATATATTTTCTTTTTCCCTCAGGTTGTTGGTGAAATGGGCTCAGTGAAAAATGCAATTGAAATCATTTCCTCACGGTTAAGAGAAAGTCAACATCGGGACCGAAGCCATTTTCATGGACGGTTACAGTCGCCCGATCGGTTCTTCCCTGAAGACGAATTTATGCATCACCCGAATAACATGGCCCGTAGACCATCAATTACAGACGGGCCTAATTATGGGTCACGGTTAACTGGTGGGTTAAACAATTCTAGAAGCTTTAACCATGGTTCACGCTCATCTGGTTATGTTAATGATAGTCCTGTACCTGAAAATGGTCAAGAAGATCTTGTATTTCGGATACTTTGTCCAAATAATAAGGTTGATAGTGTTATTGGGCAATCGGATGGATTTATGGAATTACTTCAAAATGAAATAGGTGTTGGTGTTAAGGTTTCTGATCTTGTTGTTGGGTCAGATGAACAAATAATCATCATCTCTTCAGAGGAGGTACTATTTTTTTTTATTTTTTTTTTCTGTATAAGAAGTAACCGAATCCATTTTTAGAGGATTTTATGTGTTATGGTTTTGGTGTTTTTTTAAATAGATAAGTAGAAGTAGCAGTTTCGACCCGTTTACTTATAGATGGGTTGATTTGGGTAAATTTAATATCAAATGGGCCAAGTAAACTTTTTTAGCTATAAGGGTACAAGTCAAATGGGCTGAAAGTTTCCAAAAGAAAACTTTTAATGCATACAAACCTCCTAATTGGTTTTAACTTTTACCTTTTCCATAAATATGATTTACTAGTTATTGCTTAAAATTGGCCAACTTGTTCTAGCTTATATCATTTAAATATATGTAGCAATTTTGACTAGGGGTGTTCAAAACCGGGTACCCGGAAATCCGGGTACCCTAAAACCGGGTACCCGAAAATTCGGGTAGTAGATTTAGGTACCCGTATCAGTACCCGAATTTTCGGGTACCCGGTTTTCGGGTACCCGGTTTTTCGGATACCCGGTTTTCGGGTACCCGGTACCCGGAAATATAATTTCTTTATCACAAAAATTACATAAATGGAAGTTGCCATTGTTTATATATTTAATTTCTTTAAATCTTATTAATAAATTTGTTATTAAAAATTTACGTTATGATTTTCTTTAAAGAAAAATCATTACTAGTAATGAATCTGACCAAATCTTTAAAGACATCCAATGATTCAAAACCATGATTCAACGACGGATGTGAGAATTTGATGGTTTGTACGTGAGAATTGAGATAGGGTTTTAAATTTTAGACATTTGTCAAAATGATCCAAGCATATGCCCATATCTAATGATAATTAATGTCTAATAATAATATAAAAAAATATATAAAAATAAGTTGGAAAAATAAAATTCGGGTACCGGGTACCCAATTACCCGGTTTTTTAGAAAAACACTACCCGTATTTGATACCCGGAAACCGGTTACCCGGAATCCGGGTATCCGGATTTTCGGGTACCCGGATTTTCGGGTATCCGGATTTCGGATATCGGATATTTTTTCGGGTACCCATTTTTTCGGTTATTTTTGAACACCCCTAATTTTGACCCATTTACTTATGGATGGGTTGATTTGGGTAATATAATATCAAATAGGTCAAGTAAACTTTTTTAGCTAAGAAAATTACAAGATTACAAGTCAACTGACTGAACGGGCTGAAAGTAGAAATGTTGACCCTCTTTTATAGTAATGCATACAACCTCATAAATAGTCTAATTCAACGATTTAGGGTATTATTGTATTAATATAGCTCTGGTATATATATAAAAAAAACTGAAACGGAAAAAAGTGTTTTGGGCCGATCCAACTTGACCCGTTTTAGCTCACATGTTCAACGATTTAGGGTGTTTTTTTAAATAGATAAGTAGAAGTAGCAGTTTCGACCCGTTACTCAACCTACCAATGTTTCCACTCTACATTTGAACATCATGTTGTGATTTATATTTGATTATTTTCCCTTTATGTCTAAAAATGTTTCTAAAATGTTGGTTTTAGGGCCCTGATGATGAACTGTTTCCTGCACAAGAAGCACTTTTGCACATTCAAACTCGGATTCTGGATTTAATTCCTGAAAAAGAAACTATAATTACAACTCGTCTTCTACTTTCTGTTGGTGAAGTTGGATATTTGGATGGAAGAGATGGTTTTTTATCTGAAACCAAGAAAATGACTGGTGCAGATATTCAGATTTTGCCCAGACCACACTTTGTTTCAGTTAATGATGAACTTGTACAGGTTTGTTTGCTTATCTCAACACTCAATCTAGAGCTTGTAATTTTAGCCCGTTTAATTATTAATGGGTCGATTTGGGTTGTGTTTAACGGGTCAATTTGATTAACTTGTTCAGATTGTTGGAGAGATAAGGGCCGCTAGAGAAGCACTTGTAGAGGTAACATTGAGATTAAGAAGTTATATATTCCAAGGGCTATATCAAAAAGATGGTCAAAGTCAACCACCTTCTTTTCTTGCCCCTAGCCCTGTGGGGAGTGCTTCAAATTTGGAAACAAACTCTAGTAATAATGATACTACTACTGTTGTATCTAACCATAATGTACAAACCACAATAGCACCAACTCCAGCAAAGGTAACCAACTTGATCCACCCATGTGTGTGTTGCTATTTATTTTATTATTATTATTTTTTTAATTTTTCTAAATTGATACGAACCAACTAGTAATCGAATGAACAAAGAATAAAAGATAGAATAATCGACTTTCGAGAGGTCGATAAAGCTCTCCCACAGAATATCAAAACCGATTCATCATATTAAGCATAAGAATTACAAAACCCTAAAGCCCTATTTATAGATCTCTAGATAATATCATTTCCTAATAAAACTCTTAACTACTAATCCTTATCTAAAATAGAACATATCTTCTAAATAATAATAATTATCTAATAATAATAACTAATAATAATATATTGATACGTATCATAAATCTCTAGTATGCATTTGTCTTATTCATAAAATGACAAAATTGTGCCTCTTTATGAAATTAGAGTAATACAAGTTATAGTTAAATGTGTAATACCTATTATACCCTTAAGGACGGGCATTTTTCTACCAATTCTGATCACAAACATGTCCGGATTTTGCAAAATGACAAAATTGTGCCTCTTTTCAAAACTAGCAGGATACCTGCCGAAAGCAGCCGGTAATTATTACAATTCATATTAATTATTTATGGAATGTGTAATTAATTATCAATATATTAAAGAATTTATTTCCTAAAAAAGTGTAATTCCATTTACGTACTTTCCCTAGCCCCTACTTAAATTTAAGTTTTTGATTAATTTAGCTTCAAGAAAGAGGGTAATTTAGTAATTTCGTTTCTTGTAATTCTAAGAGATTTAAGATGTGAGTCTAAATGCTTTATAAGTAAGTAGAGATTAGAGTAGTGCATGTTATAATTAAATGTGTAATACCTGTTATACCCTTAATGACTTGCATTTGTTCTCATTCTACAACTCCATCGAGGTGCATAATAGTTTAATAGGTATTACACATCTAACTTGTATTTTTTTTAAAGGAGGGATTTTTTTGTCATTTTTCAAACTCGTGACATGTTTTTGATCGAAATGAAATTAAATACATAATAGTTGGCCTATAATTAGTTACTTTATATGGGCGGTCGAGAAAAGCTGAATACTTTTGTGGACATAATTAACAAATGTGCAAAATGACTAAAATGCCCTCCAACTAACATACATAATTAACACCGTTTGAGGTGAGGAACCAAAAAATACCAAAAGTCCAAACCATGGGGACTGCGCCTACACTTTCGTGACCTAGGCACCAAACGTGCAATTTCGCCATAACCACAGGGACTATTCTTGCAATTTACTCTATTTTTAATGTATAAAACCTTATGTTATATGTTTTTTTGTTTAGAATAATGCGGGACCCAATAATGAAGCCCAAAATCAAATCGAAAGCGTGAGTCGTGAAGAAACACCAAGTAAAGTAAGCAGGTAATGTTTTTGTTTCACTTTAATAACTGTCGGGATAATTGCATGCATTTAACTAACACCTTTTTATTATTCTTATTTTATAATATTAATTAACCTTCTGCTATTAGGATTGCTGTACCATTGGTTACAAGGAGCATATTGGAAATTGTCATACCCGAATATGCGGTCCCTAAGCTCATTACAAAATCAAGAAACAAACTTGCTCAGATTAGTGAAGTAAGATTACTTCTTAACAACTTCATTTTTTTAGCGATTGTGATTTTGACCCGTTTATATATAAATTTAATAAAAATATAGCTGAAAATGGAACTGGTTGAAAGTTGTCTGAAGTTTATATATAATGCATAAACCCCTGCTAAATCATTTTATTAAATAAGTTAGATAATTATTGGAATAATTCAACTTTTAGTTTATTATGTTTTAGTCCTCAAACTTTCACTCATTTGATGTTATAACTTTTTTGAGAATGGATCTATCTGTCTAAACGCCAAATCAGTGAAACCTTATGATTACATTTAACAAAGATATTTTTTTTGGGAAAAAGTGTTTAGGGTCAAAAAATGACGTGTTACTGACCTGCCAACTTTACCACCTCTAATTAATGAATTTTATTATTTTTGATGGTATGATTTTTTGACATTTATGTTATTTGGATTTTGAAACAAGCTTTCGGGAGCAAATGTAAAACTGGTTGATTCGAGCCCAGAAGCAACAGAGCATATTATCCAAATATCTGGTGCCCCTGAGCAAGCTGAACGGGCCCAAAGCTTGCTTGAAGGATTTATTTTGAGCAGTATGACTTTTATTCCTATCTTTTTATCCATATATACATACGTCTATATATTATAATGCATATACCATTTCTTAAATTACTTCACCAAAAAAAATACGGTAAATGTCATAAAATTGCAATACAGATTAGGTGGTGGTCTTTCTCGTAATTATATTATTTTAAGGTATGTTTTGGTAATTACAAGTTTTTGAGCTGGCATACTTTGGTGGTTAAAGTATTTTATGTCCCTATCTGGTAACTTTAAAAGGTATTTTTGGCCCTATGCAGTATTATTGTTACGTTTTTCAATGCTATAGTTTCCAAAATTGTCTGGCTTAAAAACTTTTTTACCAGTACTCAGTACTTTTTCACCAGTACTGAGTCACTCTAGATATTTATGTCTTTTTTGTTGACCCAAGACATGTTATCCAACCAAGGTTTGTTTGGACATGATGGCTTTAATTATCTATATTTATGTCTTTTTTGTTGTGTAGTTTTGTTAATTTTTATTTTTTTAATCATGCAGCCCAAGAAGATTTGTAGTTTTTTCAAAACATCAAGTCATGTTTTATAGATCCAAATGTGGAGTTCCAAAAATGTAATCCCGAACGAGGAGGGATATAATACTCGAGTTAGCTTTATAGGATTAATCACCACTATCCATGTAACTTTCACGTTGTGTTATAATATTTATGTTACGTATATTCTATTCTAAGAATTGTTGTTTATGCTTAAAAAGATTGTGTATGTCAAGTCATATGATCGAGTTGATGAATGCAAGTTTTTTGCAAAAGAAAAAAAGTAGGGAAGATATTGGTTTTTGGACAGAATCTTGCTTTGAAATTCATCTACAAAACATTGTTTAAGTTTGTTCTATTATGAAGCAACTTTTTTTGATGTTTAAATGATCAAATTTAGTATTAATGTTGGTGTTGCTTGCTTACTGACTAATCATGTATGCTAGGGGTGTAATCAGGAAGAGTTGAATCGACATATTTTCAAGCTCTAGCTGGGGACAATTAACTAACCGACACTTCAAGCTCGTCTCGACTCGGATTATCAATATAGAAATATAAGTAATAGTATTTATCAAAGTTTTGGCCTCGAATTGACTGACTTGGCATTTTTAAGCTCTAAATTAACTCAACTCGATTAAGTAATACTATGTATAATTATACTAGAAAATATGTATAAATATCTACATACAAAAAATAAAATCGTAAAGTGCCACAAATTCGATATGGCTAACGAGCTTTATGAGTCAGGTGTTTAAAAGAAATTATAGTAACTAATATGGATTATAATCTAGTGGTACTAATGTGATTAAATATCTCACAGGTTATGAGTTTAAGTTTTATTATGGATAAAATTAATGTAAATCTAATGGGTGCTAGATGTTAAAAGTAAAATAATAACTAATATGGGCTTCTATACAATCTAATCTGAAGCCAAAAGGCCCATTAACGCACTAAAACCATTTATCGCCAACGGACGGGACCGCCACAGAACCGCCAAACGCCACCGTATTCACGCCGAAGCTATTACAGATATCTATCTGGTGTGCTACCACACGCACTTCCGTTTCGCCTTGCTTCTTATTGATTTGCAGTAAATTTGTAAGTAACTTTGTCATATTATTATATGTATGTATTTTCATTCGAATTCTAGTTATATAATTGACGAATTTTATACTGTTATTAAGCAAAATTCGTTGTTGATTTTGATGTTTTTGTAATGTGTGTATCTTTTATGTTCTGTTGTAAGTAGTTCAGTTAGAATTTTAAACTTTAAGTAATTTCGACATACTTATGTATCTAGATTGACTCGAATTGGAGTTGTGAGTTATCTAATTAAGTAATTAGCAGTCCAATTATCAACAGTTGTATACAATACACGAACTAGGGCTTGGAAAATTCGCTTAAAATTATAGATATGACATCCATATTTTTAGATCTATTGTATGTTTGACAAAATTAGCTGAAGCTACTAGTTGGAGCTACGAACTGAAGCTTTTATAGTATATAACCGTTTAATAGAGTAACTTTAGATGTGGCTGGAAAGTGTAAAATGACATAAAAGGACACACCTTCAAGGGTATTCCTGTAAAAATATTTTTAGTTATTTCAGATATTGTGAATTTGCACTCTAGTTTTATTGATGTTCTTACTCAAAATTGAGCATTTGCAGGATGAGTGTGTTTTGTCCAAGCATTCACTTTGACTTGTTACAAAAAGGCATCTTTAGTTTTTCTAATAATCTCCCAAAAGGAAAATGTAACACGAGGCTGCATGTGGGCCCCAGTGGGATATCTACTCGTTGTTTGGTCTTTAGATGTTATGTTACTACTGAATCATTCGGGCCAGCCCGTGGAAATCAAGTTTCATCTGTTGTTGGTGGTCCAAATAAATCTCAAAGGTGTGTACCTACATATTTTTAAGAAAACTATATAAAAATGAAATTAATTATACACGAATTGCCATTGTAAATATGTAATTTGGTTACATCAACTGCTTAAAAAATGATAAAAAGTTGAAGTTTATCATATGTTAATAATTCAAAATTTTGTTTTTTTAATGGTTGAAGGAAATCATTAGGAGATGATTTTGAAAAAGAATTAGAAGAATTATTTTCTGAAATTAAAAGCATGATAAATATGGGGAAAAAAGGTGATGCAATTGATCTACTTGAAGCAAATTATGAAGCTGTGAGAGAACAAATAGTTGCAGGGAGTAAAACGGTTGAAGAAGCTGCTACTTTGGATGTTTTAGCTTTGGGTTACATGGCTATTGGAGATTTCAAGAAAGTTGAACATATCTTGAATATGGTAAAATGCTTTTATTAATAAATGGTAAAAATTTGTACTTCATAACTTGCCTTTTGATGTAACAAAGTTTTCAAATGTTACATTTTTAGGTAATTTAATTTTTAATAAACAACCAACTTGCATGATCTTTTTGGAAAATGTCACATTATATTATATATCTTTTTTTTTATATTTAATGAACTGTATAATTGTTTTATTGATTCAGTTGAACGATATTGTAAATGATTTGAGTGATAATGAGCCTTTTCTTGATGCAATATTGACACACATGGGGAGTATGTACACAGCTGTACACAAGTATGAGCAATCAATTCTTACATACAAAAGAGTGCTTGAAATTTTGGAGAGAAATCACGGTAATTGTTAAATTTTGTAGAGTAAATTACAGAAATTGTCCCTGTCGTCTTACAAATTTTACAATTTTGTCCCTATACTTTTAATTTCGTTTTTATTGTCCATGTACTCATCAATTTTGTGATTTTAGTCCATATGGTCTTCAAATTTCATTTTCTGAAGAAGACGAAAAATATGAAAGAGTCGTTGAAATTTTGGAGAGAATATTAAAAAATTGAGATAAATTAAAAATAAGGGTATTTCAGGTCAAAATAGACCAAAAATATGAAATTTGTAGACCATAGGGACAAAAATCATGAAATTGAAAAGCACAGGGACAATAAAAATGAATGTAGAAGTATAGGGACAAAATCGTAGAATTTGTAAGACCACATGGACATTTTCTTCAATTTACTCAATTTTTTATTCTAATGTGTTTGTTATTGGTGAATTTAATGATTGGGATTTGGAGTTAATTTCCTTTTTTTTTAGGGAATAATAGCAGTTATCTTGTTATGCCTTTATTGGGAATGGGAAAGGCTCTTGGTTGTGCTGGCAGAGTAACAAAAGCAGTTGACTTTTATGATCGGTCAATTTCCATTTTGGAGTCAAATTTGGGATTAGAAAGCAAAGAATTAGTGGTACCTTTAAATGCTCTTGGTAATCTTTTAATACAACAAGGAAAACCTCAAGATGCAGAAACTGCTTTTATAAGGTTGTTACTTTTTTATTGCTTGTGTAGTACTTGTCCATAGAGGACAATTTGGGGGGTGTTATTTTTTTAAAAATCTCAAACGGGCAAATGGGTTAAAAGTTATCTGAAACCTATTCTTGATGTATACAATCTCCTAAAAAATTATTCAAAAAATATAGACTTTACTGTAATAATATTAATAAGTTTTTTTAGTAATAAAAAATAATTCGTTATTTGTGGGTTGACCCGAACCCGTTTTGACCCATTACCAACTGGACCCGCGAATCCTGCTACCTCTACTCATTCATATTATATATTTTCTTTTATCTATAAATATGTTCCCTTCGGATATAACTGATTTTTTTCTTCTCTTGTTTAAGCTTAGAATTATAAGCATATATACCAAGTTATATGGAAAAGAGGACGAAAGAGTTGCAACAGCTATGTGCTCTCTAGCTAATGCAAAGTGTGCAAAAGGCAGCTTCTTTTTTCTTTTCTTTTTTATATTTATTTTCTTTTTTTTTCTCGTTTCTACTAATTCATTGAGATTTTATTTTGGATTTTAATAACAGGAGATGCAGAAGCTGCCATCAAATTGTACAAAAATGCAATTAATATGCTGGAGAATTCAGAAAGTATGAATTTAGACGATGGATTTTTGGAGAAAACTAGGATAGAATTGGCAGAATTGCTTCATGTTGTAGGAAGGTATTTTTAATTATTTATTTTCTCGAAAATTTTCATTTTTCACATGACAACAATTTTACACATTAAATACTGGGATTCTGGGAAAATGTCATAAAATAGCGATATTGATATACCTTTAGGTGGTGGTTTGTTTTGGTGATTGTCACTTTTAAAGGTCCGTTTTGGTAATTACAAGTTCAAAGGCTGCCAATTTGGTAATTATAGCGTTAAAAATGTAAAAATACTAATAACTATTTTGGGCCAATATATATATATTTTTTTTAAATTTAAGTGCCAAAGTAGGCAAGCTCAAAGTTTTATAATTACAAAAACAGACCTTTAAAAGTTATAGTTACCAAAACAAACAGCCTTCTAAAGTATATTATAGTTTTATGACATTTGCCCTTAAATACTTGATTCTTCAGGCTCGGATAGTCGTAAAGCTGGCAATTTCAACCCGTTCTGACCCAACCCGTTGCCTAACCCGCCCGTTAATCTTATTACTTTCAGAGAAAATGAAGGGCGACAACTGCTGGAAGAATGTTTATCCATCACCAAAAAATACAAAGGAGAAGAAGATCCTAATTTTGTGACACACCTTACAAATTTAGCAACCTCATATTCGCGTTCCAAAAATTATGCAGAATCTGAGCGCCTTTTGAGATCATGTTTACAAATTATGAAAAAAACCGTGGGGCCTGATGATCCTTCAATTACATTTGTAATGTTACAGCTGGCAGTAAATCTGTATAACTTGAAGCAAGATGAAGAAGCTGAGAAACTGGCAGTTGAGGTCTTGCGAATTCGTGAGAAAGCCTTCGGGAATGATTCTGTACCTGTTGGTAAGCCCGTTTAGCTTTATTTTTCTATTTTTTTAAATATTTTTTGTTAATAATAAAAGAAATTTCGAAATTAATGATGTTCACATAAGTTGAATAAAATTGGACAAAATTAGACCGAAAAACCAAATAATTTAACCTCACTGTGTAAGAGAATGGAATCAAAAGTCAAAAGTAGAGGTGGCAAATTGGGCGGGTCAGACATGTTGGGTCAAATTGGTCAATTTTGTATTGGTTGGAACGGGTCATATTGCTTTTTGTCCATTTTTCTATAAACGATAGTTATATTGTTTTTATGATAATTAAATCATTTGAGTTATGATTTAGGAGGTTTTATCTGTTATGCATTAAAAAAATACACTTTGGGCATTTTTACTGCATATAACCTTTTAAACCATTTTCACTCAGAGTTACATTATTACTGTAATATCTTCTAGAGTTAATTTCATAAATGGTCCTTTAACTAACCGATATTGCAACTTTGGTCCATATGTATTAAAGTGATGGTTATTTACGTTCTGTAATTCAGGGGAAGCATTGGAGTGTTTAATATGCATCCAAAACAGACTGGAAAGAGATGACGGTGAGATATTGGAATTGCTCAGAAGGAATCTAAAAATACAAGACAAAACATTTGGGCATGAAAGTGAACAAGTGGTTGAAACCCTAAAAAAGATTGTATTTTACATGGATAAAATGGGGATTAAGGATCAAAAGTTCCCTTTTCAAAGGAGATTAACTTCACTTAGAAATAAATTTAAGCAACAAGTTCAATATTGACAAATATGCGTTTTTTTTAATCACAAATGTAGGTTTGGTGTGTATTTTCGGCTTAAATGCTACACTTGATTCGAGTCTAATTAATGTATAATGTTTGTCATCATTTGAGTTGTAATGTATGTTTCAAGAGCAATTCCCTTATAATACATTTAGCATTCATAATGCTACCGTTCATTATAATCCAAACGGAGTTCCGTTATATGTGATCCAACTTTACATAGCAAAAGGGTTTCTTATAGTTGCATATTAAATGTATCTTTTCAAAGAAATCCTGTCAAACAATTTTTATTATACTTTTTAATATTACATGAGAAATCGTGAAGCAATTTTTTAATATCTTTATATTTTTACATAATATGTAACATAAATACTTCCTCCGATTTAAGTGACACACTTTGGGTTTCAAGGTTTCTAAAACTAAAAATTATAATAATAATTAAATTAGATTAATTGGATGGTTAGTGTGGAATGAGTCTCACACATTTTGAATAAAATGTGGTTAATGATGTTTAAAATTAAAAAGTATGGATAAAATAGTCATTTTATTTTGTTAAAATATATAGTTAGTGGTTGTGGGTCCCTTTATTTTTTGCCAAATAAGATAATTTTTCAAAGTGTGTCACTTATTTTGAATCACCCCAAAAAGGAAAGTTTGTCACTTATTTTTCTAAAAGTGTAACAAAGTAAAGTTAATTAATTTATTTCTACATTCCAATAAGATCGCGTTGGGGCCAAAATGATAGATCATATTAGCAACGCGCGACAACTTCTTACTTGTTATACAATATTAAATGTAAGAAAAGTTAGTTGGAAATGTAGTTTAGTGACATGAGGTATGTTTACGAAAGCTTATTTAAGGTGTTTAAAAGCTTATAAATATAAGCTAAGCTTATAGATGTCGAGTTTAGAAATATCAATGTGACAAAATCAATAAAGAAAACAAAGAATTATTGTTGAATTTGGTACTTAATTTAATTCTTGTATGCTTACAGATTTAACTAGAATGAATGAAGCAGTAGCTAGGATTATGCCAGAAAAGCTAAAAAGTAAATTTATATATTTTTATTTTCTTAAAACACCAAGAAACGATAAATAAATGAAAAGCGGTGAACCAGCAAAACTGGTTTTCACACAGATGACTATGACCAAAAGACAGATGCCAATAGCTGACCAATTCTTCTTTTTTTCATTTATTTATATATTTTTCTGCTAATTTCATTTTTCCTTAAAAATACTAAATTTTACAGGCAGCTCATCACACACATCATCTCTCTATTTCTCTCACCAAAATCACCATTTCTGGAAAATTCGCCACCAAAACGATGCCGTACTGCGACGTCGGACAATACCAAACCGCCGGCGATGCAGTCATCAACAATGGTATCAAGATTTTCTACAGAACCTATGGCAAAGGCCCCATCAAAGTTTTAATGATCATAGGTATTTCCGATTATTATTTTATTCCTTAAATTCAATAATAATAATAGTTTTATTGAATTATGGAAATGGGTTTTGGTTTTGGGTCAGGATTGGCTGCCACCCATGATTCATGGAACCCACAAATTAAAGGTCTCATCGGAACAGTAAAACCAAACGACGACGGTGATCGGAGCTCCGGCGACGGTGAGGATAATGAGAAAGGTATTGAAGTGTGTGCTATTGATAATCGAGGAGTAGGCGGTAGCTCTATACCTACAAAAAGATCAGAATACACGTAAGGAATCAGGATTTCAATTTATTTAATCAAGTTCTTATTTTTTTCTATGTTTTAGATCAACTTTTTTGGGTGTTTAATCATCTAACTTTTTGGGTTTATACTTCTTACTGAATTGGGGGTTTTAGTATCACTTTTTAATAATAAAAAAAAGGAAAATGCTAGGGCTGTCATTAAGGCAAAATAACAAAAGACAACCCCGAATTTTTGTACAAGCTTTTTATACATGTTAGTGACACCCTGAAAAAAATAATACTAAATTTAGAGTGTAATTAGGTCATTAAAATATGACTTTGTGTCCATTTTAGGCATTTCGGCAACCTGTTTGCCTGATAAAGCAATTTTGTGGCGGTAACCGAATGACCTAAGTGATGGCTTTTAATGACCCAATTGGACAGTGATTAAAACAAGGACAAAAGTAGAAATACTTAAACAAAAACCATAATTAATATCTTTAGTGTGTGTGTTTTGTATGGAGTAATTTAAGGTTTTATTCCGGGTGCAGGACAACGATCATGGCTAAAGATGCAATAGCGGTTATGGACCATTTGGGTTGGAAGAAAGCTCATGTGTTTGGTCACTCAATGGGTTAGTTGATCACAAGTTATTCTATTAATTTAATTAGTGATATTAATAATATGATTAATATTTAGATATAATCATGCATTTGCAGGTGGTATGATAGCTTCCAAACTGGCTGCCCTTTTTCCAGATAGACTTTTATCATTGGCTTTACTTAATGTAACTGGTGGAGGCTATGAAATTCTTCCAAAGGTACACAACTTATAGTCTTATTTTTAGGGTTTTTTTTTTGTCCCTAGATAATTATTATACAAATTTCTGTCTAATTGGGTCATTAGTTAAGCGCCACGTCATCGGTTTATCAGGTTACCCAAAGTGGACACAAAACCATCTTTTAATGACCCAATTGGACAAAAAATTACAATGACTTAACACTTAAATATAGAAAATTATATATATATAGGTCAAGAACAAAAAAAGGTGATTAGAATTTAGATCATACCTGATTCAACTTAATGTCTTGTTTTAAAAAAAAAAAATAATCCTTCTGTGCAGCTTGATCATCAAACCGTTAAAATTGCATATCGTTTTTTGAGAGCGAAGACTCCAGAACAAAGAGCAGCCGTTGATCTAGACACTCATTATACACAGGTTGACCATGTTATTTATGTTGTATTTGACTTTTTGTAATATGAAAACATTCCACATTGTATATACAAACAAATATGCATATGACTATATTCTACTGTGCAGGAATATCTTAAAGAATTTGTTGGACAAGAAACAAGAAGA
This sequence comes from Calendula officinalis, assembly GCA_963853835.1. NCBI lineage: Eukaryota > Viridiplantae > Streptophyta > Magnoliopsida > Asterales > Asteraceae > Calendula > Calendula officinalis. The sequence goes on from OY970825.1 coordinate 27,354,578, forward strand.
TCAGTACTATATAGAGTAAGAATTTACAAATTTCTGCTATTTGAAACATGAATTACTAAATTAAACATTCTTGATAAAAAAAATAATAATAAATATTTTTCAGGAATATGTTAAAGCAATTTCGGCAAGCGGGATGCAATCAAATCACGGGTTTGATGGTCAGATTAATGCTTGTTGGACACACAAAATTACCCGAACAGATTTAGAAATGATCCGAAATGAAAGATTTTTAATATCAGTCATTCATGGCAGGTATCGTATCACCGAACTTTTTGATTTTTTTATTGATCAATTCCCATTTTTTATGTCGATATATAGAAACTTATGATTATTATTTTTTTATGTGTAGATATGATGTTATTGCTCAAGTATCTCATGCAAGAAGGCTTGCAAGGAAACTATATCCACTTGCAAAAATGGTAGAGCTTCATGGAGGTCATCTTGTTAGTCATGAAAGGACCAACGAGGTATATAATTAGTTCCTTTTTTTATATTATATATAATATATTTAAATAGTTAATCGAGTAAAATATAAAAAAAAAAAAAAAAATTAGCTTAAAAGGAACAGGTCAGACTCCTAAATAGTTTTACTTATGTTAGATTATTATTGAAATAGCTTTTTTTTAAAAAGATTATTATTGAATTGTTACCTACTTTATCCGCCCTGGCCGCCTATTTTACCATATTTATTTATCATTTATAAGAAATAATAAATAAATTAAATGATAAAAAAGCAAAATTGAGAAGCTTACAGAGAGTGTGTGTAGTTTAGGCAAATTCACATAGGCAAATGTGAAGTGAACTTGGAGTAGTTGACTTTTTTTGACTGATGATATTGAGAATTCAGGTGAATGAAGCTCTACTTGATTTGATAAAGGCATCAGAAAGCAAGACAAGCCCACATGACTGGACCAATTTGTCAGACAAGAGCACCGGTAAGATATTGGTCAAAGTCAAAACGAAAACCTACTTCTTAATTAGGCTAATATTTTTCATACGACATATTATAAAGTAAAACAATCATAAAATGTTTTTTATTTTATATTCAGGATTCTGGTGGACATCCTCTAAGTTAGAAGCAGGAAGCAGCAGCAAGATGATTGAAACATTTAGGCACGTGATGCTTTATATATTTAGCATCTTTGTTTTAGCTTTTCAATTTATACGAAAACGTATAAGACCAGTCAGAGTCAGCACTACACGATGACAGTTGCAACAACCGTAACTAACTCTTCGATTATACTTTTGTTGTAACATAATGTATACATTTTGAAATCAACTACTTGTTATAGAATCTATACAAACTAACAGAGGTATCTTGATTATAACTCTATATCTAACTCAGTAGGTTTTATTATTGGGAGTATGGTTCTTCAAAATTTACATTGTTATTCAAATTACTTTTTTAATTAGCATTTTTATGTAACAAATTTACCTCACTACCTACTATTAAATTATTAAAATTACACAGAAAAAAAAGTTTTGAAAGTTTAATACAAGTTTAAAGTATAACATATACAATAGTAAAACATATATAGTTTAATACTCAAATCATGTGAATATGTTAAAGTTAATTCAACATATATACATCAAAATATACATGTTCAACTTCAATCATGATAGATTGCAAACTACAAGAGTTTCAAACTTGATCACTATATATTAGGGGTTAGCATTTGGCTGAAAACCCCGAAGCGAACCGAACACGAAAACATGTAATCTGCCCCGTTCTTGGTTTTAAAACTTCATCATTTTTGGTTTATGTTCTATTGGTTTCGGTTTGGTCCTCCGATATAGATGAGCATTTGGGCTAAAAAAACTGAATCGAACCAAAACCAAAAACATGTAATCGGTTCGGTTTTCGATTTTAAAAATTCATCATTTTCGGTTTCAGTTCGGTTCCTAGACTGCGCTCACCCCTACAGTATATATATATATACAACAATAACGAGACACAATCCCACTAACGGGAATATGATGTGTAGACAATTACATCTTTACTTGGAAGTGGAGAGACCGATACGTATGTGGTGGAAAAAAAGTATGATGTGATGTCATGAGTATATAGATAGATACTTTAAAAAGATAAAATAGTATGAAATGTATAACATATAAAACATGTGAAATATGTAAATTTACCGTTGTAAAAGATTAGAGTTTTAAAAGATGACAGTAAATAATCATGTAAGGTATGAAAGTCACAAAATATATAAATCTAAATCAAGAGTTTGGGTGATTATTGGTACTTTAACAACAAAGCTCTATTTTTTTGTAAATTTAGTGATTAAAAATTCATCATAACTCATCGGATTATGTAATCAAGAAGACGAATTAATTAACTAGAAAGAGAGATTGTACCTGGTGATGCTCATGATTGATCGAGGAAGAAAGCAGAGCTTGTGTAGTGCGGATAGATAAATTATTAGACTAATAAATTGGGTAATATACTAATCGCAAATGGAATATTCTTTCTTTCAGTTCTATTTCATTTAAATTTTCTATTTACCTAACCAAATTGGTCAGCAAAAGTTACGTATAATATGGTAGCTTTAAGTTATTAATATACTCATTTATCAATAAAATTTTCAAGAAACCCATTCAATAATAAATATAAATGTCAGGTCGCTTCCACAAATCCACTCCCACCTTCGCTTTTATCACCATATTTTTAATTTTATATTTAGGCTCATTTAATTAGACATGTAATATTTTTCTTTACGTAGTAATATCCTTATGCTTTATATAATAATGTAAACTTTCTATATATTAGATTCATTCTAATCGTACTATAGTTATATTTTTTAATGGTAAACTTTTAAGAAAACAAATATCCTTATGTTACTGTTATTATTAAATAGTAGAGCATTAAAAATGTAAAAAAGTATTTACCAAAAGCGTACCTATTTTAGGGGTCTCTCTTCTGTCATAATTTAGAAAAAGATATCATATATAAATTTATTTAAATTTGCAATGATAATCACAGCTGCACATACTCATTTTCAAAGGAAATTAAGCTGCAGAATGAATACACTAATTATTAGTTAAAGATGATACATTATAATAACTAAAAAAGCAAATGTTTGATCTCAATATTCATCCAAATAAGTATAAAGCATTTCGTCTTTCTTTGATTTTCGTCTGCTAAGCAATGCTTTCAGAAGCCGTTTGCTTTTGCTTGGGATTTTGTCAGATTCATCTCTATCACCATTCCTTTGCATTGATACTGATTTCCGAGGTTCTTGAAGCTGTACATTAATTGTCAATCAACAAAACTAATGACAATAAAAATTACTTTATATATTTTAATATAATAATTCGGTTTTCCTGAATTTTAGTGTGTTTTTTTCAAAGTTTTGATAGGCAAATAGTAAGTTTAACTTAGAGTATTTTCAAGTAAAGATTATGATGTAATTTACCCGTAGTCGTGGTGGAGTTGTTGGTCGAGTGGGATTCGGGGTTGAATTAGGAGCAGTTGATGCACTAAAAGATCTAGAATGCAATATAGGAAACCCACGTGGTGAAATTGCTCTCCTCTTTTCTGAAACGCCAAAATTGATAAAATTAAAATTAAATCAAAATAAAATCAATATCATTTAGATAGACAACAACTGAAGAGGAAGAGCAAACATCATAAAATAAAGATTTTATTTTTTTGGGTCTATTTGTTTGATAATTTTTACGTTTTAAAACGTTATATAATTACCACTAAAGTATATTGCTATTATATCTAACAAGTACACGATAATGAATTCATTTTTAAGAATTAATATACACAAACCGGTATCTTTTCTCGTCGTTGTGTCAGTAAAGGAAAATAACTCAGGTTGTTGGGTAGCCCGTGGAGAAGGAGAAGGAGATCGTCCTTTTCTGCATATTTAAAATAATTTTTATATTAAGCTAAAGTTTTTTGAAAAATAAAATTTAAAAATTATGATTCAAATTTACTTGATTAAAGTTGTGGCCTTTTCACTAATTGTAGCTTGATCCACTGCACACAACAAAAAAAAAAAAAAAGTAAAATTACAAAAACCATAAGTTGTTATCATCATAAATTCATAATTCATAACAAAGGATGTAAATCATCATTAAAAGGATACATGTAAATTCTTACCATTTTTATGTTCATGATGATGATGATGATGATGATGATGATGATCATCATCATCATCCACTTGGTGCATTAATTTAGCTCGTGTGTGTTCATGATGATGATGATGATCGTCCATTATGCAATTCTGGTGCATTAAGTTATCACCTGTGTTGCCTTGCATTATCTCCTCAACTGGATATTAATAAAAATATTTGGTAAAATTCTAATTAAATTATACATATTTAAGAAATAGTTACCAGGCAATATGTAGCGTTTATGGTACTTAGGAATATTTATTAGTAATGATTGTTGGGAGACGCCTTCCTGACCAAAATACCCTTGGCATGTTCTTAATCGCTGCAACGTCAAACAAACACATTATAAAATACACCAAAAAAATGCTAAATATTCTTATTTTGACTAGCGATTTCAGCCCGATTACTTGTGAACGGGTCAAATTAGGTTATGTTTAAACAGGTCAAATAAAAAAAACTAGCTAAAAAAGAAATGGGTCAAATGTCGTCCAAAATGTATATTTCATGCGTACAACAACACTTAAATCGCATTCTAAAATAATTCGAACTTTTATTGTCATAATGTAGTTTTTATGGTCATAGTAAACGTATTCATTATTTATAAAAAAAAATGAGTAAATTACATAAATTGTCCTTGTGCTGTTTCAAATTCTACGATTTTGGCCTAAACATTTAATTCGTGATTTTTGTCCCTCTAGTTGTCAAATTTCATTTTTCGTCTATTTTGACCTGAAATGACCAAAATACCCTTATTTTTGGTCGCCGAAATTTCGCCGGAGAAGATGACCGGCAAATGGAAAGGAACTAAAAGATCAGATAAATTAAAAATAAAGGTATTTTAGTCATATACTCATATTATATCAACATAGGAAAAAAATGAAATTTGACAACCACAAGGACAAAAATCACGAAAACAAATGTTTAGGGATATAATCGCAAAATTTGAAACACCACAGGGACAATTTCTGTAATTTACTAAAAAAAAATGTTTAGGGATCAAAGAGCACCTGTTCAATGCAAGATACCCGAATTTCTGTTCCAGAAACTTCTTCAATTTTTTCATCTATTAGATTGTTGACTTTAAAGGAAACAGCTCCCAAATGGTCAACCGTGTTGACTAGAGCCTTGATGGCATAATCTTTTAACGTATCAACCACTCTGTCAAATAATTAATAAGGAATTTTATAATATATTATAAATTCAAGACTGAATCTAAAGGTTGCATCTTTGTACACTAACTACAACCCGGATCCAAATGACCGAATTAACCTTTAAAAATTTACTCACATTTGTTTTTGGTCATCGTTTGTGTATGATAATTCAAAGTATTCAGCAGCTGAGTACAATTGCTTTCTTAGATTCTTTAAATCCTGAAAAGAAATTGCCAAAAATAATATTTAATTGTGTTTTTTTTTAATAAATGATAAGGAAAAAAACAGAAAAAATACCTTAAAACTGTCTGAAAATAGCAAGCTTTGATGCATAGCAATCTCATCAAAATTGACTGGTTCTCTTGGAAAAGGTATTGAAGCAGATGAAAATAGAGTCTCCATTGAAGGAACTTGTTCTTGAAAAAGGATAAAATAATCACTAAAATTAGCATAAAATTAACCAAATTTAGTAATATTTTCTTGTTTCCTTATGCTTATGGTCACTAAATTCTGAATGTATATTTGGATGTGTTTTCAATCAGGCAAACGTCCTAAATATATTTATTCAAAAGTTAAGATTATTATTAAAAAACAGATATTTATATTAATATTTGATAAACTAACTTTTTAAAAATATTAAAAAAATGGACCAAAGTATGTCAACCCAACCCATTTTGACACCTTTAAAGAAAACCAATTATTGATACAAATTTATACGGAGTATTACCTAACTTGCCCTAACTTTAAAACACTTAATTACTATTATCAACATAAAACACAAAACCAAACACCCCTGTTAATTCTCAAGGGTACAGATAGATTCCTAGAATCAAGAGTTGTTGATTAAAGCAGGGAGACAAGAAGAATCAGTTCATGTTAATTAATAGTTTACAGATACAATTAAAAGAAAAAAAATTAAAGAATAAATCTTATTGAATACTTCTTCTACAAACTCAGATAAAAAAATATTTAAAAAAATCCTAAATGTATTTCAAAAACTTGACATTGACACTCTCATTTTGCCCCGAGTATAAAAAGAAAGCAGATTCCCACATTTTTGGCAGAAAATTGGCATACAATCCTTAAAACACAAAAGTAGCAAATCTTGCCCCAAAACAACCCTAATTGGTTCTTGAATAAAAAAACAAAAACACTCAAAAAGAACAAAACTTTAAGTCTTTAACCCCATTGAAACTTGTTGGGTATTACCAAAAGGTCTCTAAATAGTAAAATTCACAAATCCTACCATTAGATATTGCCCAGAGAATTACAACCGTTGGATATTGCCCAATTAGAGGTCAAAATTGTCAAAATACCAACATATTTTTTTGGGCATTTCATTATTTAAGTTTTAAGACAATAACTAAATTAATCACCAAAATTTCCTAAAAATTATCAGAAACCCAACAAAATTACAGATACCAAAATGTTCAGTTATAAAAAAATGAAATTTCCTACATTTTTCAATAAACAACTGTAAAGAACACGTAAATAGCAAAAATAAAAATTAAAAAAATAGCACAAGAAGTAAACTTTCCTGCAAATTTTCAATAACCCAATTGAAAACACTACATAAACAGCAAAAATAGCATCAAGAAATAAAATTTATGAAATTTCTTGCAATATATCAGTGATACAACAATAACCCACAAGCAAAAACCAGTAAATATGATAAAATCAGGCATTGAGGTTAATTACCTGATAAATTACGAATTAGAAATTTAAAAACACCAATAAGCTACCGCCTATTAAACTTCTGTTAGCCATTTCAGATGCATAAATTTAGGAGAGAATGATGTGGCTTTTTTTATGGATATTTTGACCAAACCACTAAGATAAAAACATATTTAGTGGGTTTCTTTGTTTCGACAAAATACACGAAAATTGGGAAGAGATTTTAGAGAGAGAGAGAAATTTTAGAGAGAGAGAGAGAGAGAGAGTAGGAAGTTGAAACTCGGGAGAGTGAAGAGGATATAGTATTGGCTTATTACTTTACTTTATGAAAATAGAAATATAATGTAAAAGGTAAATTTGGGGATTTTTATACATGACAAATACATGGAAACAAAACTTATATATCTCACTTTTAAAGAAGGTAATTGGGACTTAATGATAGGTACTACTATTTTTGTTTTAAGGTTAGTTATGATTAAATTTTTTTTATTTTTCAACATTAGTTTGACAAATATATTAATTATAAATGGTTGAGTAAGTATTAAATCTTCCTTAAAATTTTGTTTACTTCCCGATATTGTTGTTGAAAATGTTATGGCGGAGTAGAGAACAATGTGAAGACTGAAGACACTCTTCTCACGCTTGAAAGGCGAAATATACTGGTACAATCGTACTCCATATGTTCTAACCAATCTGTCTAACAAGATCGTAATAGCATCTGTTTTCGTCTTTTTATTTGTCCTATTTTTTTTTCTTCTTTATTGTTTATGTATGGTTGTTAAAAGGATGAGAAATATTATTATTGTATAGCATTATTCTCTCTTTATTTATTTAAATCCGAGCAATCATGAGAGCTTGTAAATAGCAAGAGCACGACAAGATTCTACGATTCCATTTAACTTGTAGCTGTGGTTTTACAGACCTAAACTCCATCCGTGACTCTCTCTTTAAAAAGTTGTACGTTTCAAAGTAAATGAATTATTTCATTCAAAAAACACTTATACAAAAACGTAAATACAGTTTTCGGATTTATATATGACGATATTGTTCTTAACTATAGTTTGTTGAGTATATTATAGTCTGTAACAATATTAAATTAACCAAAATAACCAATGTGATGTACTGACCTGAAATTGATGAATATGAAGAACACACCGCACGGAATGAAGATTCCTGTCCTTAAAGGTTTATACGTGCTTTATACGCTGTAAGCCTCTAACGTATACACCCAGGATTTGATGCAGCAACAACGGTATGTTCCACAGCAAGAAACACCGTGTAACACAAAGTGAATACTCAGAAATGCAAGAAGAAACGCGCAGCAGAGAATGTGAGGAAGCTTTCTGTTTGTGTGTGTTCTAAACTCTGCCATATGAGTCCCTTTTATAGGGAGACGAGAGGCAAGTTAAGAAAAACGGCTAGGCAATTAACTTAGTCTTAATCACCATTATGATGTGCCAAGAAACGCCCCAGACCATAAATTCGTTGGTCAAAAACGGAAGAGGTATTAACAACCTCTACTAAGTCTGGCCGTCACACTTGACTGTCACAGAATTGGCCAAAAAAGAAAGCTCCTCAGCTCCCAGCGAAGTGCAAAGTGCGCCTAAATCGCACCATTTCGTGTCATCGGTCTCGGCTCGGCACGCGTGTGGGTCTAGCCCTTAATCCTCCACTAAAGCCTTTTGGAAGCTTAAAGAATTAAGTGCCTTATAAACTCATTTAAGTTTCTTCCTCCCACCAATGTGGGAAAGAGAAAATTGCCAACTTGCAATATCTCTTTATATTTCCAACAATCCCCCACCAAGTTGGAAATTTTCCTTTCATTCAGACAGATGTTGCCACTTAGGTGTCACGAAGATTAAACCCAAGTTTAATGTGAGCAAACAAGAGGAGATTGATTCAATGGTATCCTAATAGGTTTAAACCAAGAACCTTAATAACCTCCCTGGTTTACCCCCACACAACATATCCCGTCTTTGTGTTCTCCCTGAGCACTAATATGGCCATGTGCTAAAATCCTTTTCATGACCCTTTAGAAGACAAACCAACAGTCTTCATTTGAGGCGGCACCACCTCTAGATCATATAGGCAAAATTTTACAACATCTTCGTTGCTTAGATGTCTCCAAAATTTTGTTAAGAGTATTAACTCATCCTCGTTCTCGGCAACGACGTACTATCCTACATCACATGGATCTATCTTGATTGATAGTACCTTCTATCGTTAGTAATTTCGTTGTTACCCATTAAACTTGAAAATAGGAGCACTAAGTTCAAGTTGGGTTTCCATTACTAACGATTCTAGTTTGGTTTTAGACCCATGACTCTCGCGGTAGATGTTACCAAATCTCTCGTCAGAGGTTTGGTAAAGGGATCTGCCAAGTTCTTCGATGTCTTGACATAAACAACTTTGATGGTACCACTTTCAATTAGTTGTCTCACAGAATGATGACGAAGACCTACGTGTCTCGTCTTCCCATTATACACAGAATTATATACTTTAGACAGTGTGGCCTCACTGTCACAGTACATGGGAATTGATGGCATTGGAGTATCCCACAAACGAATATCCAAGAGTAGATCTCTAATCCATTCAGCCTCTTTGCCTGCAGCGGCTAAAGCAATAAGCTCAGCTTCCATCGTTGAGTGAGCTATACATGACTGTTTCTTGCTCGCCCAAGAAATAGCCCCTCCAGCTAGTGTATAAATCCATCCACTTGTGGATTTAGAATCACTCTTGTTATCAATCCAGCTGGCATCTGAATACCCTTCTAGTATACTAGATTTTAATGTGTAAGTCAACTCAAGATTACTAGTCCTTTTCAGGTATCCTAGTACTCTTCCTACTGCCTTCCAGTGCTCTGTACCAGGGTTGACAGTATATTGACTTAGCTTGCTTACTGCAAAAGCAATGTCAGGTCTAGTGCAATGTGTGGCATACATCATGCTTCCAATTGCACTAGTATATTCTAGTTGAGCCACTGCTCTACCAGAGTTCACTTCAAGTTTTACACTAGAATCGAAAGGAGTGTTAAATTCCTTAAAATTCAAGTGTTGAAACTTTGTCAAAATTTTCTCTATGTAATGAGATTGACTTAGAGAAATTTGACTATCTGTCCTTTTAACCTTAATACCAAGAATGATATCTACTTCCCCTAAATCTTTCATCTTAAAGTTCGAGGATAGGTATTTCTTTGTATCAAGAATACCTTTCAGGTGAGTGCCAATGATCAACATATCATCAACATAAAGACAGATAACTACGATGTATTCAGGTGTGCATTTAGTGTAGATACATCTATCAACACTATTATGCTTAAAACCGAATGCAGATACAGTGGTGTCAAACCTCTCATGCCACTGCTTTGGAGCCTGCTTCAATCCGTATAGTGATTTAATAAGTCTACAAACTTTGTTTTCCTGTCCGGATACTATGAAACCTTCAGGTTGCTCCAGGTATATCTCCTCCTTGAGATATCCATTTAAAAAGGCTGTCTTCACATCCATTTGATGAAATGTACAATCCTTTCAATGTTGAGATTGCTATCAGAGTTCTAATTAAACTAATTCTAGCAACGGTGCATATGTATCGAAATATTCAATACCTTCTCTTTGCCTATAACCTTTAGCGACTAATCTCGCTTTATAGACAGATATTGATCCATCTGGATGATACTTCCTCTTGAAGATCCATTTAGAACCTATGGGTCTCTTTCCCTTGGGTAGATCAGCTAACTCCCAAGTTCCGTTTCCCATAATTGAATCCATTTCATCATTAATGGCATCCTTCCAGAAAGGAACATCTCTCAATGTCATGGCTTCAGTAAAAGTCTTAGGATCATCATCTAAATTAATAGCTAAAATGACCCTTCTCGTCACCTTAGATTGAGATCCTTCAATCAAGTATGATAGAAAATCGTCTCCAAAATTCTTTTCCTTTCTCACCCTTGTACTTCTCCTTGGTTCTTCTACAACAGAAGAAGGTGTTTCTTCTATATTAGAAGAAGGTGTTATTATATCTCGAGAAGTACTTGGTGCTGGAATGGGATTAGATGTAGAATTGGAGTTTTCATCATCTCCTATTAGCTTATCCTCGAAGAACTCCACATCTCTGGATTCTACGACGACACCTGATTCACTATCCAACAATCGGTATGCCTTGCTATTCTGAGCATATCCAATGAATATACTTTTCATAGTTCGAGCTCCCAACTTGGATCGTTTAGGATCAGGTGTACGATAATAAGCTAAACACCCCCACACTCTTAGATAATCTAAGTTAGGTTTTCTACCTTTCCATAACTCATAGGGACTGGAGGGAATCACACGACTAGTGATTCTGTTGTGCACATAACATGCAGTCAACAATGCTTCCCCCCACAAATTGTGTGGCAAACCCGAATGATTCAACATACAGTTGACCATTTCAACAAGGGTTATATTCTTTCTTTCAGCCAAACCATTCTGTTGGGGAGTATATGGTGATGTTCTTTCATGCTTGATACCATTCTCTTCACAGAATGTATCAAACTCATGATTAAAGTATTCTCCGCCTATGTCCGAGCGAAGAATCTTTATATGTTTTTCATGTTGATTTTCAACCTCGGCCTTATATAGTTTGAAAGCATTAAAAGATTCATCTTTTGTATGCAATAAATAAACATATAAGTAACGGCTCGAGTCATCACAAAAAGTTATGAAATATCTTTTTCCTCCACGAGTGAGTATTCCATTCAGTTCACAAATATCTGAATGTATTAATTCTAGTAATGTTGTATTTCTCTTAACGCTTGGAAAAGGTTTCTTTATAAACTTTGATTTTACACAAGTCACATTTGTTAAAATCTTTATTATTTAATTTTAGCATACCTTTAGTTTGCATTTTTTCAATATTTTTAATATTAGTGTGAGCTAAACGTTTATGCCATAAAGAAATTGAACAAGCAATATAACCAGAAAACATTATTTCATTGAGTTCAAAACCAACAACATTACTAGTGGTACCGTCACCATCACTAGCGGTACCTTCACTCTCACTCTCACAAAAAACAACACTAAAAACAGATTCAACACAATCATTACTACCCACACCCCCCCTCAAACAATTCAAGCCGATACATACCACGCGTATTAACGGCTTGTCCCACATACACCCCATCTTTTGAAAACAAGATCCTACCACCCTCAATCACCAACTTATAACCATTCTCATCAAACTTGGCTGCCGACACAAGCCCCTTCCTAACACCAGGAACATGCAACACATCACGAAGGGTGACCACACTTCCATTTTGGAAATTTAGTAACACCGTGGCTATTCCACGAACACGCACCTTGTGACCATCAGTACACGACACTACCGTTCCTTCTTGAACCGGGCCATATGTTTGGAAACTACTACGATCACCACAAACATGAATAGTAGCTCCAGAATCAAGAAACCAGCCACGAGTAGTTATCACACGATTCAATGAGGATTTCATATTGGTTTCCTCAAGATCCACACTAGCCACCAAGTGAGTTAGATCTGCAACAACATTTGCAGATCCACCAACGGCCCCCGATTTCCGCAGTGGACATTCTCGTGCATAATGCCCTGTTTCTCCGCAAACATGGCACTTTCCTGTTTTCTTGAGTTGATTATTTTGCTGATGATGATTAGGCCTCTTGAACTCCTTTTTAGGTCCCATGTTCTTGTTCATTTTGAACCCTTTCTTGCCTTTGTACCCAGAACCCGAACCAGATGCAGAACCATAACCCCCACCTGACACGTGGTGAACACTCATTCCGACTTTACCCTTTTTGTCCCTGTTGCGAGTTTCCTCCTCAATACGGAGGTGTTTCAACAGGACAACCAAGGAGTAGTCCTCGGATTTGTGCATCATTCTTTTGGAAAAGTCTTTCCAAGAAGGTGGTACCTTGCAAATGATTGCTCCAACCTGAAAAAGCTCGGGAAGATTAATAGATAGGGAATTCAACTTATTCACTATCACCTGGAGTTCATGCACTTGCTCCATAATCGGTTTATCATCCACCATATGAAACTCGAAGTATTTTGACACAAGATACTTGTTGGTACCTTCTTCATGTGCCTTGTACTTGAGTTCAATAGCTTTCCACAACTCTCTAGGATCTGTAATAGGAGCATACAGATCATAGAGTCGGTCAGACAAGGAGTTCTTGATGTGTCCCAAGCATAAGTGCTCAGACTCTCTACGCAGAGCCCTTTGCTTGTCAAGTTCGGCAATTGCTTGCACATCAGGAGCACCTCCTTCAGCGGGTACTGGATTAGCAGGAATTGGGACCAATTCAGGGTCCAACACAAAGCTCAGTTTAAGCACAACAAGCATAAACATGACTTTGTCAGCCCATCGAGTGTAGTTCTGGCCATCAAAACGGTCAAGCTTGATGAACTCTTGATTCATCAAACGGAAGTTGGTTTAGGAGATTTCAGTGTCCATTTTCTTTTCTGAAATTTGTCGAAGAGATTAGTCACGGAATATAATATAAATAAATATAACTATAAACCTTTAAGATTGTTGAGTATATTATAGTCTGTAACAATATCAAATTAACCAAAATAACCAGTGTGATGTACTGACCTGAAATTGACGATATGAAGAACACACCGCACGGAATGAAGATTCCTTTCCTTAAAGGTTTATACGTGCTTTATACGCTGTAAGCCTCTAACGTATACACCCAGGATTTGATGCATCAACAACGGTATGTTCCACGGCAAGAAACACCGTGTAACACAAAGTGAATACTCAGAAATGCAAGAAGAAACGCGCAGCAGAGAATGTGAGGAAGCTTTCTGTTTGTGTGTGTTCTAAACTCTACCATATGAGTCCCTTTTATAGGGAGACGAGAGGCAAGTGAAGAAAAACGGCTAGGCAATTAACTCAGTCTTAATCACCATTATGTTGTGCCAAGAAACGCCCAGACCATAAATTCGTTGGTCAAAAAACGGAAGAGGTATTAACAACCTCTATTAAGTCTGGCCGTTACACTTGACTGTCACAAAATTGCCCAAAAAAGAAAGCTCCTCAGCTCCCAGCGACCGATGCGTCGTGCGAAGTGCGCCCAAATCGCGCCATTTCGTGTCATCGGTCTCGGCTCGGCGCGCGTATGGGTCTAGCCCTTAATCCTCCACTAAAGCCTTTTGGAAGCTTAAAGAATTAAGTGCCTTATAAACTCATTTAAGTTTCTTCCTCCCACCAATGTGGGAAAGAGAAAATTGCCAACTTGCAATATCTCTTTATATTTCCAACATAGTTAGGTATTGCTTGGTAGTGTATGGATAATTTATTTAAAAGATGTAAATGTATGAATGATTTTGACTTCTCCTTAGAACTGTTTAATTAAGAAAAAAAATGATAAGTTTTTATTTGAAGGTTGATTAAAAGGGATTATCAAACTCTCTCAAAATGTTGCCTCTTAGGCTCTTCGGTATGGGCACCACGCTTCCCGACGTGGGTGTTGAGCTGGACGGCCACGGCGTGGCGAAGACGGGGAACACGCCCCCCCCCCCCCCCCAACGGCGTTGGGGTCCGGCGTAGATGGAGATGGCAACGCCCAACGCAGTGCAACGGTGTGGAAGGGATGCTTTTTGATCGAATATAGCCGTTGGGCAACGGCTATATAGCCGTTGTAATTTAAAATTATTTTTTTTTCTTTTAATTATTTACCTATATATATTTACCTATTTTCACTCATTTTACACACAAAATTCATCCATTTACTCTCTACAAACTCCAATCTTCATACCTCACTACTTACAATGGATCCACACAACAACTCTCCACAAACACCAAACCAACCTTCACAATAAAATATACCACCGAACCTTGGATTTGGTGGCTTCGAGCAATATGTCAACATCCTAAGTTCCGGTGTTGTCCCACCTCCACAATTTTATCCACAAACCGCACCTCAATTTCAACAACCTCAATTTTCACAAAATGTATCTCAATTTGCACCCACATCACAATATTTTCAACAACAAACACTTTCTCAACAAACGCCCTACCAAACCCAAACACAAGAACCACAAGCGGGAGGGAGCAAGCGAAAGGGGAAAGGGAAAGGGAAAAGGAAAGAAAAAAGAAGTTGTTGAAGAAGTTGTGGAAGAAGATGTGGAAGAAGACACTCAAATTCATTGGACGGAAAAGGAGGAAATTGCGTTGTGCCGAGCTTGGTGTGACACTTCAAAAAACGAGAAAGACGGGAATGGCATGAGAATTAAAAGCTATTGGGAAGCCATTCTTTCTAGATTTCATAGCTTCATGGGAGTCGCGCCATACCGAAAAGACAATAGTCTTAGTAGCAAATGGCATGAAATAAATAACAAGGTTACAAAATTTAATGGTATATACAACAAACTTTCGTCGGAAAGAAGCAGCGGAATGGCCGAGTTTGATGTTTAGGAGGCCGCCAAGAAACAATACAAAGTTGAAAAAAAGGGCCATAATTTTGAGCTAGATCGACATTGGTTGATTTTAAAAGAAGAACCAAAATGGATCGGCACAATTACTAAAGATCAACAACAATCGAAGCGCTCAAGAAGTTCACAATCGGTTGATGTTTCTGATGATCGTTCTCGTATCGACCTTAATGCAGGGGATGATGACTTTCCAGATGACCTATTCGACGACATTGATGAAACCCCAACTCCTCAACGACCAATTGGAAGAGACAAGGCTAAACGAGCGGGTAGGCATGCGGTGGAAAAGGAAGCGAAGAGCAAGCATAAAGAAGAAATTCAAAAACGATTAAGCGACCACGTTGAGTCAACGAAAGAGCTCATAGAGATGCGTCGTCTACAAGTTCAAATGGAGAGGGAGAAAGATGAAAGGGCGCTTGCAACCGAACAAAGAATGATCAATAATTTGAATATTTTGAGTATGCAACCGCCGCCAGGCATGCCGCAAGAAGATCTTCAACATTTCCTAGCCGCGAAGGAAAGGGCCTGAAAAGCCATGAGCGATTTAGGATTGTAGTTTTTAAATCAATTTAATGTATTGTTATTTTTAATTTTAAGTATTGTATTTTTAATTTTATGTATTGTTATTTTAATTTAATGGAAGTTTAATATTATGTTTAAAAAATAAATTGAAATGAAATGATGAGATGGAAAATAAAATGGTGTGGTGTGGTGTGGTGTGGTGTGGTGTGTATTTCCTAGACCCATACCACATAGCCTTAATGAGATCATAAATAGTCTTGTATATAGCTATTCAGTAATCTACACAATTACTATTGATTTTGTTTATGAACTCTTTTAATTGTTCATGTAACAAAAGTAGTATCTTGCAACCTCTCAAAATTTCATGAATAGTGTTGAGAAACTAGTAAAAAAAGAATGCTTAATGTAGGTGATACTCCTAAGCATAAAATGTACAACCAATGCTCTTATTTGCAGAAAAAGTTATAATATATATTTTATTTAAATATTTGTTTAAAAAATAGTTGAAGTAAGCTATCATCAAAGCCTACTAAAGATAAATAATTAGGTGGTAACTCATGTTTGATAATAAAATTTATGGGATGCAACACATAGATGTTGTTATTGTATAAAAGAAAATACATCACATAATATAACATCATTAACCCTTTCAAGATACATTAATCCATTTTCTTAATATATTTTAAATTTCTCAAAGTTGGCCATCAATTTCAACAAGTATATATCATGAAGAATTATATTTATACATCACTTAAAAAAATAAGTAGAGATTAAATTCGTACACATCCAAACAACCTAACTTTTGTTGTAGGAAAGTTCTAAAACCAATGGATAATAAAATGTCAAGGTCGATGGGTCAATGTATATGGGCTATCAGTATTAGGCTTCAACTTATAATGTAAACCGAATCAAAAGTATATAATGTGGGCCAAAGTATTGGGCTTCAACTTTCAACCCGTTTTTGCCAAAAGAAATAAATCAATCTTTCTTCACCCACGAAATTTGATAAAAACACATCATAATAGTTTTTTTATGCTCTTCAAATGAATAAAAATTGTCCTTTTTATACATTCAAAAGTTATAAAAGTGAAAACTTATACAGAATGAGATAATTAGGCTCATCTTGAACAATTTAGAATCAAAATGACTCAAATATTTGTAATCAAAATGACTCGAACGTATTTTACATAAAACCATATTCCACAAATGAGAACACGTGATTGATAACTAGGTGACAACCTTTAAGTTTTGAAAAAATGCATGCATGCTAAACTAAAAGGTTGGTTAGATGCGCAAGTCGTATATTTAAAATAATCTGAATATTATGTATTCTCACTTATCTTCATACTCATTTAATTAAGACATGTATCAGAATAATCGTATGATAATAGAAAAAAAAAATAGTAAATTATACATATTATCTTGTGATGTGTAACAAGATTAAATATACACATAGTAGAAATTAAGATATATCATTTCTCTTAGATAATCACATATCCCCTCAAATATTTAGTTATTTACCGATCTAATGTGGCATTTATGTCATTTTAGAGTTTTCATTCTTAAATCCAATTACTTTCCGAGCACTTATATACAAAGGGGTGAGCTATTTGCAGAACTCATTTTTTGCGTGGAACCAAGCAGAATTCATATAAGAATATTATAATTTAGTAAAAAAATATGCAAAACAATAACATTTAACCCAGATCAAACATATACTTTAAGAAAAACATCAAAAATACTGAAAAACATATATGTTCAAATAATGCAAAAATAACACTTATGTTACACATACATGAAAACATACATGCACAAAAACATATATGTTTTCGTGCATTAATAACATACTCCCTCCGTCCCTTAATAAAGTTCCCATTTGTGTTGGGCACAACATTTTAGGAGATAGTTAGTGGTGGGGTATTTGGTATTACTTTTGATTAAAATATAAGGTTTGATTGGAGAGAGAAAATGTTTTAAAAGATAGTTAGTGGTGAAAATATTGGTAATAATATTATTATATTAAGTAGGCCCCTTATGTTTGAGAAATGAGAACTTTATTTAGGGACAAAATTTTAAGGCAAAATGGGAACTTTATTTAGGGACGGAGGGAGTACATGCAAACCAATATTTGGGGATCCCTCATTAAATCACTTCATGTATCTTCAATGATCATTTCATTTTGTAATTCAATGGTTTAGATTGAGTTCTACGAGTATTGTAGCCTAAAATGGGTTTTGAAACTAGTTCTTCACTATATACATATAATAACTTCATAACGGTGTTATATATACACACATTCATATTTGGTAATGTATCTTTATATAAAAGTGTGCATAATTATAATAAACATGTAAAAGTCGTAGAAAATTGTTGAGAATACGTCGGAATTTTTTTTGTATCCCGACTCATCTCTAATCCTCTGGACTATGTTGAATAATTAACACTTCATTATAATACTTCCTCCGATTCAAAATAAGTGATACACTTTCCTTTTTGGGGTGATTCAAAATAAGTGATACACTTTGAAAAGTTTTCTTATTTGGCAAAAAAAATGGGACCCATACCCACTAACTATCTACTTTAACAAAATAAAATGACCCCTTTACCCTTACTTTTTACTTTTAAACATTATTAACCTTACTTTATTCAAAATGTGTGGGACTCATTCCCCACTAACCATCCAATTAATCTAATTTAACCATCATTACAATCTTTTACCTCAAAAACCGTAAAACCCCAAGTGTATCACTTATTTTGAATCGGAGGAAGTACTACTATATATCTTTATAGGCATATTTGGATGGATTAAAAATTCCAACTCAAAATTTTAATAATACATCAAAAAACGTGTACATATAAACACACATATTTAGTCAATTTAAGGAAATACACATGTTTCTTGACATGCATAAATTTATCTACAAATAACGTATCAAACGAGCTTATATATGTATTTTGATGTAAGTATTTAGGTCTTACTATTTATATTAGTGTATATATTTTGTACGAAAAACTGTATTATAATAAAACGGTTAAAATCGTATTTATATTGTAAAAATCGGTAGATAAAGCAAGAAAAAATATGTTACTCTCCTCAGTCCCACAAAGAAGTTTACATTTTTTTTGGGTACAAGATTTTAAGTGATAGTTAGTGGTGTGATCAATAGTAATACTTTTGATTAAAATATAAGGTTGGATTGGAGAAAAAAATATAGTTAGTGGATATTAATTGTGAGGTTCTTAGTAATAATAATATACTATTATGTGAGGTCCATTAAATGTAAGAAATGTAAACTTTTTTTGTGAGATAAAAGTTTAGTGAGAAATGTAAATTTTTTTGTGGGACAGATGGAGTATATGGGAGTAGTTATTTATTTTTAATATTTTCTCATGACAAAGTAGAAGAAAAACATAGATGAAGAGGTTTAATGAGTTTAAAACCACATAATGATGACATGACGACGGTTTAGGGTGGTGTAGGTGGAGTTGATTGGTGGTAGGGTGGAGGAGATCCTAACAACAAGCCACCAAAACTTCATTGGGAAAACTAGGACTTGTCATCATTGCCAAGAAAAGCACGTGCTTGGCATGCCGTGTGACGGCTTTAATCACTTGATCACAACTTTTTTAAATTGTAGCTTACGTATTTATTACTTCTAATTATATGTTGCGAAAAACCAACCTTTAAAACAATTATCTACAATAATAATAATCTAAAAATTGATTTTTGATTGAACATGTTTAATATCAGATTAGTTTTAAAAGAAAAAATCGTTTTTACATAGATAAAGAAGGCAAACGAACAACAAGTTGTGCCGCTATCCCTTTTTAAATTGCAAAACTTATTCTTTTAAAAACAACATTATTTTGTATATGATAAATAATAGTAATAAGTTAATATATATATATATATATATATATATATATATATATATATATATATATATATATATAAAGTTCTAATAAATAAAATAAGAAATTATATCTAAAAATTAAGTAAATATGTATTATTGATATAAATATGTTAATTGAGTGTCAAGTGCTGACACTGTATCGAGGTATTAAAAATGAAGCATTGGTGTCGGTTGAGAGCGGAAAAAAAGAATAATTGGTTGGATTGAAGCATTTCTCCTTTTTTGTTTCTTTTGTAATTTGTTTCCCTCCTTAGCTCCTTGCTAATGTTGAGTGTTTTCTAATATATTTGTGGTTTCAAAAAAAAAAAAAAAACATTTCTTCTAATTAGTTATTATTACATGTGTAAAGTTAATGTTTAATTAACACATTAATGAAGTGTAATACTAATAATGAGTTAATGGGGAAATGTTATTACAATTATCAATTCGGATAATGCACGTAACTCCCGTAACCGTAGGCACATTTCCCATTAATAAATAAGGATATTAAAAACAAAATGAATTTTCGTAATATATATAAATTAATCCACTTCACTTATGTAAATCACATTATAAATCACCGCCGTACTTTTTACCTCTCCCTCACAAATGGATCCATCTGCAAATCACCATCGAAACCTCTTCGACCTTGATGATTTGTTTCAATACTTTGATCAATATGATCCACATCTTTTCGGGTAAATATAAACTTAAACTATTTAATTATCTTCTTATTGCTTTTGATGCAACAAATAAGCAATGTCCACTAACCTTTTTGTATTACTTTTATCAACATTTATACAATTTAGTTCTATTTTTTTGTTTTTTGTATAGGGATGACAAGCCACTTAAACAAGACGACCACAACGATATATTTGATTTCGGGTTTCCATATTTTGATCCCATTGATGAAGATTTAAGTTTGTGGGGATGGTGGGATGTTGGTAATTTGTCATTTCTTAGTAACAATGATGATCATACTATTGACCAATGTCATGGTACAAGCTGTGAAGCAAAAAGTATTACAATGGAAGGAGTCATAGGGGCTGGAAAAAGACCGAGAGCGAGGCCGCTAGAGTTGGAAGAGATAGAGAAGCATTTCGGGGTGCCGATAATCGTTGCGGCTAAGGAACTTAATGTAGGCTTAACCCTCTTGAAAAAAAGATGTAGAGAGCTTAATATAAAGAGATGGCCTCATAGAAAACTCAAGAGCCTGAAATCACTCATTCATAATGTCAAGGTAAATCACTATAATACCCTTCTTCATGCCCTTGATAGCATTGCATGTATGCATATTGTTCATGCATGCAATTGTAACCAAAGGGTATTTTTGGCATTTTCTAAAGATTTCATTCTTACACAAAAGCACATATATTATTTTTGATAGTATTTCTTCATAATTTTTAATTAGGAGATGGGATTAAAGGAAGAGATAGAGATGCTAGAAGAGCAAAAAAGGATGATGGAAAAACTACCAGAAACGAAACTCACACTAAGAACAAAGAAGCTAAGGCAAGCTTGCTTTAAGGCTACTTACAAGAAGAGATCGAAATTAATTTCCTCTAATTTTAGTACTAATCCTTGACTCCTTGAGAACTATCCGTTTGTTTGTAATCAAGGGGGTATTTTAGTCATTCTCTTTTGATGTAGTTAATTAATAGCTGCTCGTCTGCCTTTATTTAGGACGTACACCTGAATCTTCATTACCCCTTCTACTAATTTTTGTTTGTAATTAAACAAGGGCAGCTGGTCATTTGCTATGATGTTCTTAATTATCCAGTATATTGCTTTGGTATTCCTTTATGCATTCTGTGACCTATGTGTTTGTTTTCTCTTTTATTAGATTTTCACTAGAAAATGAAATGACACGTTTCTTCACATATTATATAATAGTGTCTTTAAGACTTTACCGAGAGTGATAAAAGAGGGATAAAAAGATGTATATTTTCGGTGAATTCACGAATTGTTTAGAACTTTAGATGCACTACAAAATGTGGTCATTCATGACGCACAAAATTGCTAGAGGTTATAAATACATATGTAACGATATATCCGTTACATGACCTCTTTTGTTGCAAATACTTGTACCTCTAAAAGAGAACTTTTCATACTTCATCCGATTTAAAATAAGTGCTACACTTTGAGTTTTATGATTTTTGAGGCAAAATATTATAATGATGGTTAAGTTAGATTAATTGATTCGTTAATGGACAATGGGTCCCACACTTTTTGAATAAAGTGGGGTTAATGATGTTTAAAAGTAAAAAGTAAGGGTTATATCGATGGTGCAATGTGGATGTTTGGGAGTGCAGCTCGGTCTCACAATGGTGCTCCAAGTGTGATGAAATGCCAATTGCAAAAGATTGTAGAAGGAATGTAAGGGTTATCGGGTATACTACGTGTTGGGTTTTATGGAGATATTGTAATGCGGTGTTATTTGATAGTGGTAGCTTTAAGAAGTCGTCTATGTTTGATAGTATTAGATTGTTCTCTTTTTCGTGGTTATCCCATCGAAATCCTAAATTAAAGATTTCTTGGGATGATTGGTTAAAAAACCTTTGTAATTTTGTCTAGCTTTTGGCTAGATTCTCGAGTTTTATAAATTTTTTTGGAGGTCCTCGGGAGGGTGATGGCAATGCCGAAGCTTTACCCGTTGCCTTTTTTTTTGCTGTTCAAAAAAAAAAAAAAGTAAAAAGTAAGGGTAAATGAGTCATTTCACTTTGTTAAAGTAGATAGTTAGTTGGTGTGTGTCCTACTATATTTTGTCAAATAAGATAATATTTTAAAGTGTAGCATTTATTTTGAATCACCCATATAAGGATAGTGTAACACTTATTTTGAATCGGAGGAAGTATATGAAATGTACTGTTACAAACTTGATTGTAGCAATTAGCAAAGAAGTTTTACAAACACAAAAACAATTCTAATATAAACAAAATTCTAACTATTTGTTCAGGTGTGTAGTTTCTCATAATTAATGAAAGCATATATCAATAGCACATATTAATGACCATAATGGGAGTTATTTAACTTGTGAAGCCTTATTTTCGTGATTTCCATGGCAACGCTTGCTTAAGAGTCCCAAACATGCTCGCCTGCCAATTTAAACAATCAATTAAAATTGTTAAGAAGACTGTCTTTGGAATAAAAAGACAGGAGCAATTTATACAATTTTACACTGTGTGTATAATAAATGAATAAAAAGATGAAAAGGTGAAAATCCTAGACAAAAGTGTTATTTGTCAACCCAACCCGATCAAATCAGAAAAGGCTTTGATATAAATGGTGTTCTATTAAATCTTCCTACGTATTTTACTACTCATTTAGAAAATGTAAAAAAAGTTAATAACGTGACAATTATTTTATGAATAGAAGGATAAAACAGAAAAATCTAATAGGAAGTAGGAACTAACAAGTATCAATTTTTTATACTTCCTCTGTATCAAAATAAGTGACACACTTTCCATTTTGAGGTGTATCAAAATAAGTGACACACTTTGAAAATTTCCATATTTGGTAAAAATAGTGGGACCCATACCCACTAACTATCCACTTTAATAAAGTGAAATTACCCTTATACCCTTACTTTTACTTTTAAAACTCATTAATATCACTTTATTCAAGAAAAGTGAGACTCATTCTCCACTAACTATGTACTTTAATCTATTTTAACCTCTACTTTAATCTTTTGCCTCAAAAAATGTGTAAGCCAATTTGTGTCACTTATTTTGATACGGAGGAAGTATAATGTGTGTTTTCCATTGACAATTTGGGCCCAATGCCCATTGACAGTTTAAAATGAAAACCCAAATAATTTTGAATGACCCAAATTGCATACATAAATAACATAGTTCCATGTTTTTTTGGAATAAAATCCTAATCTATTTTAATTATCACTTATGTGTACGACGAGATTTAAACCCCCAATGTCGATGTTTGTAAGGCAAACATCATATCGCTAGGCTAAAGCCCTTTGTAACATAGTTTCATGTTAGTTTGTAGTCTAGAATGGTTAGTCCCTTGCCTTATTATATGCCTTCTGTTATTTATTACTTCCTCCGATTTAAAATAAGTGATACATTGTTGGTTTCACGGGTTTTGAGGCAAAATATGATAATGATAATTAAGTGGGTGTTTGGGATTGCTTATTCAAAATAGATTATGCGTTTCGAAAACGAATAATCAGATAATCAGCGATTACAAAACGTGATTTTGAATAATGGTATTTGGATTTGATTATGCTGTTTGAAATCGCAATAATCAGATAATCAGTTTTTGTAGTGTTTGGCAAATTTGATTATTTGTTTAGTTAATAGGTTAAATGACTAAAATAGACATTCTTTGTATTTGTTGAATTACTAAAGATTGACATATAAAATAAAACTATGTAAATATAAATTAATGCAAATAATGCAATCCATGTGAATTAAAGAGTTGAGATTTAAGAAATAAACCGATAATCAATTCCTTCTTACTGTTTAAGCTGTAGTAAACAAACGAAAAGCAAATAATAAAATAGACGAGTATACGAACGAAAAGCAAACAAAAGAAAAGCAAATTGCCTATGAATAAACTTTCTATGAGAGAGCAAAAAGGGGAAATGTGATAGACCTGTGAATTTCTTATTGTAGAAGGACATGTAGTGTGTGAGGAAGAAGGGCAGATTGGGTATTAATTATTTGATTGTATTAGTTTAGAATCACGTTTGCAAAAACCAAAAAGCACCAAGGTACATGCTTTTTCTAAAACCACGTTTTGAGGGAGTTTAAACGCAAATAATCACTTTTTTGACTTTCTTACCCAAACACTACAAGTTAGATTATTTCGTTTTGAAAACGCAATAAAACACAATCCCAAACACCCCCTAAATTAGATTAATTGAATAGTTAGTGGGGAATGAGTCCTACAAATTTGAATAAAATGAGGTTAATGATGTTTAAAAGTAAAAGTAAGGGTAAAGATGTAATTTTACTTTATTAAAGTAGAAAGTTAGTGGGTGACCAAATAAAGTAAGTTTTCAAAGTGTATTACTTATTTTGATACACCCAAATTTGAAAAGTGTATCACTTATTTTAAATCGAAGGAATTAATTCTTTAGATTTGAAGCTTTAATGTTTTTCTTGGCCCATAATTTAAAAGACGGCCCAAACTGTGAAACCAGCCAAACTATACCATTTTAGTCAGTGACGACAAATACAATGTTTTAAACATTTTAATTTGTTTTTTTTAAACAGCAAAAATAAAATAAAAAACCCGAACATTACACAATAGAGGCTTACCAAGAACGCGGGCCTAGTACCCTTACCGAATGTGAAGCTATTTCTCCTTTTAACGACGTTTCCAATCTTACCACCCGAATCAAAAGACTCGTGAAGGTCATTGAACGAAGAACCACCGCCACCACCAATATCCCTGAAACTATCCCACCGCCAAGAGCAAGACTTCATCGCCGGTGATCTATCCCCGCCATCCATATCTCTAAAACTTCCCCACCTCCATGAGCTAAACTTAGCGGCCGATTTCTCTTTCCTCATTAACTCCCCTTTACTCTTACTATTGCTATTATTAACCACCACCTTTTCCGGCGACCCCAACAGTACTGTTTTACAAGGGTAAACGCCTTCATAAGGCCCGCCCAACACGGTCGTCGGAGAGGGTATAATCTCTATTCCACCGGTGCTCACTGCAACACAACATACACGTTTATTATCTTCACACTTATAGAAATATTGCATTGCAACATGTTTTATAACAAGTCAAGAAAGTCTAGCTTGGCACATATACTACAACAAATCCGTTGATTTTCAGACTTTCTTTTAGCATTTTTGCTCGCTTAAAAATATGATGGCATACGAATGATTTTCTAGAGGTTACGGATTGGATTCCTCTGTGTTTAAACATTTACCAAGATAGTAAGGGCCGCTGATAATTTGAAAACGATCACGGCAACAGTTAGTTATGTCATGTACATAACAAGCATAAGCTCAGACAGAGAAGCTAGCCCTTATAACATCAATACCTTTTAAAAGTAAGACTCGCTTAAAAATATGAAGAATTGTTAGCATGGGTGACAACATATGGCGTCGCAAATTGTTGGGTTAAATCTCTAATTCTTATAATCTGGTTATAACACTTAAAAGCGTGATTTAGGAATATCTCACAGTTCTAAAACTCCATGTTATTAAGCGTGTTTTTTTTAATTAATTTCATTTATTAGTGAGAAGATTTGTTAATTATATATTCAAATTATTCCAACCGCTTATAAGTGTGACATAATCATTTACCTTCACGCATGTTTCATAAATTACGAAAAAATAACATATGTGTTGTACTACTTCATAGATATAATCGTAGAAAACATGTTTACAATTTTAAGTAAACCATGGAAATATGATATTAGTGCACACTTTTTTAGTGCATATATTAATTTGCGATACCTTTTTTTATGTTAGATTGATCAACTCTACACATTTACGTGCGTAAAACATGTCAATAACAAAATATTTAAAATACAGAGTATATTTTTGCTTGAACCGGTCAATGTTTAAAATACGGTAGAATCTAATTATTTATCTATTTTTGAACGAGTTTTTTTTTTTATTCGAAGGGTCAGTTCAAACGGTTTATAACCAACCACCTGGTTTAAAAATAGCTATAACCACTTATGTAACCAGCTCATTTTCAACCGTCTACCTTATTGTTTCCTAGTTCAGCCGAGTTTTTAAAATAATGGGCAACAAAATTGTGTACAATTACCTAATTTATCGCAATGGTTGGATCCGTTATTAGCTGGACTCATTGTGGTGGCAGTTAGTCTTGGAGGGAGATCCAACGACCTAACCGCTTTAGACTTGGGTGGATGATCAACGACGGTGGTGGTGGGTCTTGGTTTTCCGGGAGCTTCCTCCCACAGGAATGGGACGGCTGCCACCATGTTGGGTGGCGGAGTAAGGCCGTCCGGCAATGTATGTGGCTTGGAAGGTAGTGAATAGAGTGAGAGTTTAGGCGGTGTAGAGACGATGGGTTGTTTGAATTCCGGCACCGGCGAGGCCATGGCTGAATATGCTGATTCATATTGTAGTAGGGGTATATTATATTGTTTGTATTTTGATGGGGTGGGGGTCATATTGAATGGTGAACGCTCCTACACCTTCAAATTCACGAGAAAACAATAACCACAATTCATAGTTTTATACTATGGAGTAAGACTTCATTGTATTCATATATAAGACAAAATGCATACAATATTTATTTTTATTAGGTTAAATCTTAAATGCATACAATATTAAGTTAGTAACTAACTTTAATTAGGTTGATTCTTATTTTAGTTAATGATTTTAATAAGATAATTTTAACTTTTTATTGATTGTTGGATCACATATTTGTTCATTTTTTTTCATGAACTTATGTGATTCCAAGTGATTTAACAATCAAATCATTTTATAATATGAAAATTTGATGAAATTCATATCAAAATTATGCAACTTCAAATATATTAAAACTCAAGTAGAATGATAAAATTATATTACATGAAATTGATGAAAATTTAAATAGTTTGTATAAAACGAGAAAAGGTATAACGTATGTTATTATTGTGTATAATGACCGTTTATGCTAAAAAGATTTTGGGTGCTTACATTATAACGAAATCATCCTATAGCGACTAATCACATTCAATCATTTTCGAACAAACGACACATTTTTTAATTTTTCCGGCAACAATAATATAAGAAATTAAAAAAAAAAGTTATTTAATCTATAGCGACATATTTTCAGAATCCCGGATAATTAATTTCGTTTCCTGCCGATCTTATAGTGATAACAGAGTTTGGAAAAGTTTAAATTGTGGTCGAACCTATAACGACAACATGTCGGTGCTATAAAATTAAATATAACGACATTTATCGTCGTTATAGGTGTAAATTCTTGTAAAGTTAGTACTTAAGGTCAAAGTGTTTGCACATACGAAGTACGGAGTATATGATATATCTTATTTCTTAATCAAACTCTAAAAAAGTTATTAATGCAACTCACAATAAAAGTTACTTAAACCTAACAAAAATGAAATAAAACCTATTTATATGGGGTTTTCTTGACTTAGTTAACCTCATAATTATAGTTGATCGTATTACATGGGATGTAACAAGGCAGTTGGCAGACCACGTGGCAATATCACTTTTGATTTGGTACATCCATCACCAAACTATGCCATGAAGTTATGGACCACACTTTATTTTATTTTATTCAAAAATAATTTTTTCCTTAAATGCAATATGAATGAAATTAGCTCATACCATGTGAAAGGATTAAAGGAGGGCACTTCATTGAGTTTAGATTCAATACCACCTTAACTCCTCATTTATATAGCTTTTCCTTTCTTCAATCTAATTCTAAATTAGTATCCCCTTTCAACAAAAAAAAGGGGGGGTTGGGCCTTATTAGTTGATTGATCTTTTTTTAGGTCTATAGATAACCAATATCTTTAACAAAATCAGACACAACACGATAACTCGACACTAACCCGACACGAAATTAGTGGGTTTGGATTAGAGGTTTCGACACGTTTAAGTAAATGGGTTGACTCGACACGACACGAAAGTTAAACGGGTTGGGTTAGTGTCAACATTTTCAACTCGAAGGTAACCCGAATCACCCGTTTAAGTATGTATTTATTTTAATATATTTTATGTTTTTAAACATATAGTAGTTGTAGTAGAAAACGTTAGGTTTTATTTCATATTTAGATTAATATCTACTTATGTTACATTTTTGTTGGATTTTAATTAAGTTTTTTTGAATTTTAATATATTTTTGTTGGAATTTTATTATGTTTAGTTGCTATACGCGAATTTTTACGGTTTAAACGGGTTAAATGAGTTGGATTGGGTTGACACGAAATTAACCGTGTCGGGTTTGGGTCAGCATTTTGAACCCGTTTATTAAACGTGTCGGGTTTGGGTATAGGGGTCTCAACACGTTTAAGGTCTCGACACAACACGAATCCGACACGACACGACTCATTTGCCACGTCTAATGTATGCAATCAAACTGTTACTGTGGTCGTTTCCGGATATTCCTCACTATTTGGTAATATTTCCTAGGGAGGGATTTGATTCGTAACATTTAGAAAATACTCGTAGGTTATACCATATGGTTTCATATATAACCAATGAAACTCAGTGCAGTGGATAATATATTAATCATCCATTTCTTATTTTATGTTTGGGCTAAAGAGTTGTGTTCAGGGAAGTCTCACATTATTATAAAGTCTCAAGGAACAATCCACAGCCATCAGATCAAACTTAATCAATGATCAAGATCAATCCATAAATTACACATAGAGGGGTATTATCGTCCAAAAAAACACCAGACATTCTTCCTTCTTCAATGGCGCTTACGCTCAAACGGCTTTTTCCTTCTTCCTTCTTCAATGGCGATTTCCGGCGATCTCTAAGCCACAAATCACAAACAATGGGTCGCAAACGGCAGATCTAAATCTCAAACATCGAATCGACTGTAGAAATCGAATCAGCAACTTCGAATCACGTTTTTTTCTCGAATTCGAGCCCTAATTAAAATTGCGATTGAACAAAATCGTTGTAATCAAATGCAGATCTGAATCTCGAAATCAATATATCTGATGTTATCAATGAATCTGCATCCAGAATATGTCAATAGCAATGAAACAGAGAAAACAATCGATGATTCAAGTAAAAAAACTACAATTCAAGTTTATTAGATAACAAAATCACAAGTGATTCGCTAACGAATCGCATGTGATTGTAAGCTGTGTGTTAATTCATTGCGCTCAGTTAAGAACGCTAAGCGAATCACATGTGATTTCTTTTCGTAAAACAAGGGAGTTTATAGATTACAAATCACAAGTAATTCGCTTTACAAATCACATGTGATTGTGTGTTATGCATTAGTTAACTGCTTCATGTGAGGTTGCTTAGCGAATCACATGTGATTTCTTTGCTTAAAAACATGGGAGGTTGTTAAGAAACAAATCACAGGTGATTCGCTTTACAAATCACATGTGATTGTGTGCTATGCATTAGTTGACTGCTTCATGTGAGGTTGCTAAGCGAATCACATGTGATTTCTTTGCTTAAAAACAGGGGAGGTTATTAAGAAACAAATCACAAGTGATTTGGTTTACAAATCACATGTGATTGTTTGCTTTACGTTATTTGATTGCGTTGAGATGAGGTTGCTGAACGAATCACATGTGATTTATTTGCTTAAAAACAAGGGAGGTTGTTAAGAAACAAATCACAAGTGATTCGGTTTACAAATCACATGTGATTGTTTGCTTTACGTTATTTGACTGCGTTGAGATGAGGTTGCTGAGCGAATCACATGTGATTTTTTTTGCTTAAAAACAGGGGAGGTTGTTAAGAAACAAATCACATGTGATTCGCTTTATAAATCACATGTGATTGTATGAGCACAACTTTGCTAGTAGGATAAGAGTGTGCAGAGAAGTAACAAAGTCTTTCAAGACTTAAAAAGATAGATTTTCAAACATATTTGGATGGTCAATGACCTTGGTTTGAGAAGAAAAGAAAAAGCAAAAAGGAATTTTCATTTTGGTGATTAACTTGAAAAGTGGAAAAGTAGTGTTGTGTCATGTGTCTTGTGATCGACCGAAATGAAGGAGAAGGAAGTTTGTGGGTGGTGTTTTAATGAGGAAAGTTGAACAACTTTGGGAGTGCATGCAAAAATGAGCTAATAACCAAAATATGAAAGTCTAGGGGATGAGAAATAGAATCTTGACAGGAGGAAGAGACAAGCCAAAAAACATTTGACTTTTGAGAAAAAGGAGGAAGAGTATTAATTTTATGTATTTGGTATAAGTGGGTATTTGTACTATCAAATGGTTTATTATTTCAACTTACAATTTATTTGATAATTAGTGATGGTTAATTATTAGTTGTAGAATATTATTTTGGATGACTATTTTGTCACTATAAATATTTATGTTTAATTCACAAATTAAATTTTTAGTCTTGTTGTTAAGTATTAAATCACATGTGATTTTATTATATCACTTTCGATTTCATTAAAAATCACATGTGATTTTGTTATGTAAAACATAATTTTTATTATAAAACAAAGGAGTCTATATACATAACAAATTCACATATGATTGGAAAGTAAACATCAAGCGCATAAAAATAGCGACATGTACATAGAAACAATAACATTTGATTGTTAATAAAAATTACAAGTAACTGTAAAGTAAACAGCAATTGCACAAAAACAGAACATGTTACTTAGTATTAAATCACTAGTGATGTTGTTCCCAATCACATTGCTAATTGATCTTTTAAGCCTTATTTTGATCTTCTTTGACACCTCATCAGTTTTTGTTTTTGATGGTGATAGAGGTCTTTTTCTACCAATATTAACATTAGTTCGTATCTCAGACAACTTAGATAACATAGTTGGATATTCATCATCACCACCTATAAAACACAAAGAAGCAAGTTATGACAACAAATAACAATGTGAGATAGTTAAATTGAAATCACATGTGATTGAACTCACAATCTCAAATAAACAACTGTAATTTAGCTTACTAATCACATGTGATTGAAAGATATGAATTATTTGATTGTGATTAGGTGAGATACTGAGAACAATCACATGTCATTGAACTTAAATAACATAATAATCAAATAATAAATAACAATCACATGTGATTTAAAAACAGGGTAAACATAAAAATAATAAAATATGTGAACACAGTAAAATCACATGTGATTTACAACTAAAAAACACTAGAAAGCTGAAAATCTATAATAAAATTTGTAAAATCACATGTGATTTAAAAACAGAGTAACCAAAAAAATAATAAACGGCAAATAACATGTGAATACAATAAAATCACATGTGATTTATAACTAAAAAACACTAAAAAGCTGATATCTATTATAAAAACAGTAAAATCACATGTGATTTACAACTAAATAACACTAGAAAGCTGAAATCTATAATAAAAACTGTAAAATCACATGTGATTTACAACTAAAAAACAAATAATAACTTCAAAATCACATGTGATTTAAAACAAAATTACAAGCACATATGTTTAAACACAAAAAAAAAAAGATGATTTAAAACGAAATAGACTTAGAATCACATGTGATTAACTAAAAACATTTGTTTTAGAATAAAATAGATCTAAATCACATGTGATTTGAAACAGAGGTTTTCAAAAACAGGGGAACTATTAACATTTCGATAAATCACATGTGATTTACTAATAAACATTAAAAAGCTGAAACACTTAACAATAAACTTGTTATTTTAGTAGAAAACAACAAAATATCAACGAAAATGTTATGAAATTGATGGAGTATCATATAGAAACCCTAGAAATGTTCGGAATACAAAAAAAAAAAAAGAAAAAAAATCATAAATGAACATCTATTTGTGCATAAACTGTAAAAAAAACATACTAATAACAACAAAATCGCGTTTGAACTTACATATAATTTCATCAGAGGGTTTTTTCGAAGAAAAACGAGAATCGCCCATTTTAAATCGCGTAAAAGTTGAATGTAGAAGAAGACCGAAGTTGTAGGAGTGTAAAACTAACGATCTTCGCAAAATGACGGTAGAAATCGGCGAAAACAAGTTGAATCATGACTGTTTCCAATTGATTTTAGTGAGTGAGAGAGAGAGAGAGAGAGGGAGAGAGCAGATGAGAGGTAAGGAGGTAGAGAGAGAGAGTGAAGAATGAAAAGTGAGGAACAAGTTAGGTTTAAGTTTTGGGTAAAATGACCAATATACCCCTCCGCCTAAAAACCCCATTTAATTTGTGATTTAATCTTAGTCATTGATCATGATGATCCAAGGGCCAATAATTATTTATTGAGACTTTATAATTTTCTTGGACCAGAACAAACCACTTGGGCTAAATTATATTTATTTATATATACTACAATAGTTTTCTTTTATGGGCTTGAGAAGCAGCATGATTGTAGTTGACATCATGCGAGATGTGATAAGAGGGATTATTTATTAGTCAATCGATACTTGATGACAATAAACATGAGAATTGAGATTATGTTTAACAAAAGTATCTTATCTTCAAACTCAGACCATATTAACACTTTTAATAACGTTAACGTGTGGCGTTGATGTTTATATATTTCAAGTAACTAACGTTATATATGATGTGAAATATAACTTACATTGACATATGCACGTATGATAAATCTTGTAACCTAACAAATTTATTGTACTTTTTGGTGTTTGTAACGACCAAAGTTAAGATCTAACGATAAATCTAAACTTAGCCATCCAATAAAACAATTTTAATTCAAAACACATTAGATCCAGATTATTTGTTACTTCAGTTAACTAATCATGGGTCCAACAGTTATGGGATCACTGGTATTTTTCTTATCGTCATTACTCATTATAACTGTATTCACTAGTATAACAACCTCCGAAATTGCTTTATTGAAAAAAGTTGCATTATTTTAGTAATCATATGCCGCAAATTTGCTATTTATCAGACATTTTAAAATAAGACAAAGTGTTTGTGGACTGCTGTAACCCAACCCGAGTACCCGACCCATTTTGACCAACATTAGATAGCTACTCATGTTCCCATAAAAATAATTAAACACATAAATTACAACTTATTTTAACACATAAAAATCAAAAACAAAAAAAAAATCATGTATATTTGTCAAGATTATTGTTGATAATATATTATTACTTAGTGCAACCTATCTCCTTAATATAACTCACTCATGATATCTTCTACTGACCTGATCGCGAGGTGGTTGCATGAGTTCCACGTGGGTCCCAGCCAGCTCCAACAGAGGTTTGACTTTGACCGATTGCCAACTATGAACAGATCTCTATAAATTAGGATTAATTCAAGAGACATAAGGAGGATCGATAAATGCCCATTTGAAAACTTCTTCATATTTGACTGCAGCATTATTCCATGAGTAATCTTGTTCCATTCCTCTTTTCATTAACCCAGCCCATGAAGGCTTGTGTTTCCTGTATGTTTCTATTGCAACCCGTAGGGCCTACAGTTTTCAAAGAATTAAGGTATATGCATATAGGTTTGATATCCGATTGTCATATATTAATTATTCTTGTAATTTTGACACGTTAACGGGTCAATATGGAATGTGTTTTATGTCAAACGGGTGATAGTCACCTAAAGTTCGTTTTTAATGCATACAGCCTCCTAGAGCATTTTTTACTGAGATTTATAATTTTAGATTTATTAGTGTTTTGTAACCATAATTAACACATTAATAACGTACTTTTACATTTATGTCTGTTTAGTAATTCTACAAATTTTATCCATTTGGGTCATTAAAAGATGGCTTCGTGTTTGTGTGGGTCATTCAGCATGGCACTAACTTGCTGAGGTGGCAAACACATGTCATTTTTTTGCGGCTCATTAAAAGAGGCTTTATGTCCTGTTTGGGTCCACGTCATCAATTGCAGGTCAAGAAGTTGCCGAATGACCCAAACAAGACTGCAAAACCATCTTCTAATGACAAAAATATAAATAATGTTGTTATTTTAGGTAAAAAGCCCTTGATTATTGCCAGTGTAATTTTTAAAATGTACTCAGACTGGCCTCATACTAACCCTTTAACCTGAACCCATTTTGACCCATCAACCAACCCCCCGACCCGACCCGTTAGTCCATTACCCAGCCCGTCCGTCTGACAATAATCTTAAAATCCATATCTTCTTTTAGTAACACGGTATTCAAAGAGTTGGAGGTAACTCACATCTAACATGCTTTCTCTGGTCAAAGGTTTGAATGCCCACCTGTTAGAACAACCCAACAAATGAATTTTCATTTTATTTAATTTGTTTCAACTTCCTACAAGTAATTTTGAACAAATACATACCCGGTACCTTCACCTTCACCTTCATTAGCAAATGGATTAAAAGTCTTCACAGTGTCCTACACACAGATAATCTTCATTTTTAGTCATGGTTTTCTAAATCAATACATATAAATATATAATCTTGATTATTATTATTATTAGCTTACTCCAAGTCCTCCAGTTCCATGGACTACTGGTATAGTTCCATATCTCATTGCATATAGTTGATTCAGACCACATGGCTCAAATCTTGAAGGCATTAGTAAAATATCACATCTGCAAAGTTAATACCAAGGTTTTAATATACGAAATCGAGCCTCGAGGCGTTTTTCTTTGGCCTCACGAGGCGTAAGCCTCGAGGCGAACCGAGGCGTAACATCGAGGCGGAAAAACAAATAATATCTAAAATATCATATAACTCATAAAAAGCAACACAAAGTACTATGTAATCCCAATATCAAGTTTAAAAGGTCATTTATACTCACAAAAAGACCATTTTTTGCAATTTTTTTGTCAAACTCAAGACCCGTTCATGATTTTGGATAGATATTGTTCACCCTTTTTGTTATAAGCAAAGCATTCTTTGCAAAAAGTCAAGAAAAGTTAATGGGATCTCTAGAAAATCAGGGAAAAGTAAGTAAAACAGTAAAAAAGTTAAAAAAAACCCAACTCAGATGCTGACCGCCTCGGATCCGCCTCTCACCGCCTCGGACCGCCTCTCACCGCCTCGGACCACCGAGGCGTGCGTTTCAAAATCAGGCACTGAGGCGCCGCCTCAGATACGTTTTTTCACCGTCTCGCCTCGAGGCGCGCCTCGAGGCGTACGCCTCACACGAATTTTAAAACATTGGTTAATACATAGTAATGGGTTAAATAAATAAATAAATAATGATATGAAGGGAATGATTAAAAAAAACGTAGATAAAAAACGATATAAAGTCATAAATAAGTGTGTTTTACCCTGCTGTTATCCTATGAGATATGGGAACATTAAATCCAACCCAACCTCGGAATTTATCTTTAAATGTTGCTTCAGTAGCTCTCATCCAATCTTCATATTGTTTTTCTCCAGATCCAAGCATTATCTGAAATTAATTAATTCAATCTTTATTAATATGGAAATTATTATCCTTCATACAACTTTATTTACAAAAGTGTTGCGTTTTTTAACTTACAAATTGAACATCATCTTGCAATAAGTCTGGAGTTCCCGAGAGAATTATGTCAATGCCTTTTTGGTAGTCCAATCTCCCAATAAATCCTATCTGTTAAAGAGTTAATTTAGTGAGTTAAATTATATTTTACCAACATTCATAAAGGTGGCAAATTTTCTATCAATTTACTTATGAATCATTTTTTTTTTAATTATGTTTTATCTCTAGCGGGTCAAGCCAATAAAATTCACAACGAGCATATATCTTACCAATGGGCATTCTGGCCGAACTGGTAAACCTAACTCCTTTTGAAGAGCAATCTTGCATTCAATCTGTTACAAATAGATTCTTAAAAATGAACACAATCAAGTAGTATGTTCTTAACTTTTTCCCCTGTGTTGTATAATTTTTTTTTTTTTAAAAAAAAAGAAAAAGAAAATATGACAACCTTCCCTGAAAGGTCATCCAAAGAGTAATGAGAAGGAATATGCTCATCTAAAGATGGATTCCATTCGGTTATATCAATTCCATTTGTGATCCCTGCATAACAATATAATCAGATCAAGAACACAAACAAACAGAGCAAAAAGAGCGATAATTTACCCTATTTTACTACAAATGGGTTGACCGGGTTATGTTTTCTCTAAAGCGTATAACGATTTGAGCTAAAAAATTTAACCAAAAAGTACACATGTCAAATTGTATAAAGCTCCAAATTCATTTTTACTAAGAAAAGTTAGATTATTATCGTAACAATATGGTTTTTCTGTAAACATATTTAAAACATTAATTATTTATATAACATTTAAAAATTGGATAGAAAAGTGATCAATACATGAATTGATAGCTACATACCATTTACAACAGTCTTTCGACTAGTTAGAAGCTCATCTAGACCATTTCCACCTTCTGGAGTTGTAATTTCCCAAGAATACCCCTAATCATAATATATTAAATATATAAACAATCGTATAAGGTTTTATTTATATTCAATTAGTTACATGATGATCACAAAATTTAGGGAATGAATTTTTTTGTATTTTAACTACCTGACTAACTGTCAGTATCCGATCAGCAGTTACAAGTGCACCTTTAAGAATATTAACAGCTTCACCAGTGTCAAGAGCATGTGTTCTTGCCCAAGTAGGAAATACCCAACCCAAAGCTCCATACCATTCTGGGGGTAATCCAAAATTGCTATAAGTTGATGCGGGCTCAACTCCCTATAAAATATACAAGTTTATAACACAATATAGAAATGAGATTATTTGTTTAGTTTAAGGTGGCAATTTTGACCATTTTACTTATGTATTGGTTGATTCAGATTTCGGGCTATGCTTTATCTCTAACATGTATCTAAAACCTCCTAAATCATCTTATTTAAGAAATTTGATATCAAGATAATATAAAAACATATCCGACACACTAATTGCAGTAACGAAAAAGGATCCAAACCTGGTGTGCAAGATTATGAATCACTACAATACTCCTAGCATCCTTATAAACTCCATACGGGCGATATTTTGCTGCCAATAATCTAAAGCATAATACCAAGGTCAGATTGCAAAATTTTACAAAATAATGAGCAAGAAAATGTTTTTTGTGTGGGTTTCAAAATCTTAAGCAAGCTGCAAAGAACAAAGTACATAATCATCCAATCGGTTTATATGAAATTTTGGATTTCATTACTTGACTATAGATAGTCCTTGGTTTTTTTAAACTTGTAATAAAAAATATTAGGGACTGTAGAAGTTACAAATTCCAGAATTAGCGACCATTGATGTAACAACTTTCAAAATTTGGGACTATCCCTGTAATAAAAAAAGGAAGTTGAGGGATAAAAACTACAATTTCATACAAACCACAAGGAGAATTTGTGTAATTTACTCCAAAAACAAAGAGTTTGGAGTGAGTTAACAACATACACTGGTACAAGACCGGCATGCCAATCATTAGCAAGGAACAAACATTTTTCACCATATGTATAACCTCCTAAAGGAAGAACTAAAGGAGCCTCACAAGCTGCATGGCACAATAAGGTGAACCGAAACTGCTCCAAAAAAAAGTTATTATTATTATTGTTGATACGAAATACGTAAATAGTCATTATAATAGTTAAGAGGTAGCAATTTTGACCCATTTACTAGGTTATGTTTTATCGAGTCAAATGGGTAAAAGATAATCTAGATTAAAAGAAACGGGTCGAAATTCGTCTCAAGTTTAATTTTAATTTATAAAACCTTCTAAATCCTTATAAAAGTTATTATTGTAAGGGAAAATGTCATAACATAGCAATATGCTTTAACGGTGGTTCGCTTTGGTAATTATAACACTTTATGGTTTGTTTTGGTAATTACAAATTTCAAGTCAGCTTATATTGGTAACTAAAGATTTTTTCCATCTATTTGCCTATTTGGCAATTATAAAAAGTTTTTTGGGCCATATGTGGTTATTTATTTCTATGTTGTTTGACACTATAATAACCAAAACAGCAGGCTATAAACTTGTGATTGCCAACATGGACCTTGGAAACTTATAATTATCAATATGGACCTTAAAACTTATAATTACCAAAACAGACCACCACCTAATTATAATGCTAGTTTATGACATTTCCCCTTATTATTATTATTATAACTTTATTATATTTGACAGAGTGATTATTACAAAAACTATGACAAAGTGTTTTAGGTCCACCCAACCCGTTTTGACCTGCACAAAGTATCGCATTTTGACCCACTACCCGGCCCGTCTACATTGCCACCCAAACTAAAACTTTCTCAATTAGTACCTGGTTATCACCAAATGCACCATAAGCATCACCATATGGAGTTCCAGGACGATGAAAAGAAGGGTGGTCCACAAACACCTAAAAACACCAAAATAAGTTGTAATAAAGTTATCAAAGTTTAAGGAAAATAAAAAATAACAAACTTAAATAACTTTCTTACCCAATCAACACCTGCTCTATACTCATGAAAGAATGCAACGTCTTGTACTCCACCAGAACACGAAACCTTAATTCGACAATCAAGATCAACAGCACTAGCAAACTTCTTATCTGCAGGCCCACCACTTAAATATCTAGGTGTAACAACCATTACACGATGCCCACGGGCTGCAAGTGCAATGGGTAAAGAGCCACACACATCTCCTAATCCTCCGGTTTTCGAGTAAGGTGCAGCCTCAGAAGTCACAAAAACAATGTTGTAGGTCAATTTTGTAGGTGTTTTTACTTCTAATTCATCACCCACAATTACTTCTTCTTTATCGTCTGATATGATATCATGCGTGTTGATAACTTTGGTGTCATCTGCATCACAAGCATGAGCTAATTGTCATCATCAACATTTTAGGTTGTCTTTGGTTTGCTTATTAAAACTGCTTATTGTGTTATGATACAGCAGATTTTTACCGTAGCACAGATGAATGTAATTGTCATATTGCAAAAGTTAAATCGAGAAATCAATTGCAACACACATTGGTAATTAACACCGTACTTAATCACAAAATTTCATTAAAATTGAGTAATTCCTCTACCATTTTGACATCAGACGTCAAGTACATCTCCTTTTAAACATCAAAACTTATATGAACAAAAATTGTACTCGTAACATAATCAAACTACATGCGATGAATTTGATTAGAGAATTGAGCTCCAAAATGAAACTAACATCAGACTAGCAAAAAAATGTACCACGCAACATAATCAAACTTGAACGAATCGATTGAATTAAA
The DNA here is from genome assembly GCA_963853835.1 of Calendula officinalis. Lineage (NCBI taxonomy): Eukaryota > Viridiplantae > Streptophyta > Magnoliopsida > Asterales > Asteraceae > Calendula > Calendula officinalis. The sequence continues at coordinate 27,394,165 of OY970825.1, forward strand.
CAACTAAAATTAACAAAACGTACCAGATTGAGGAACCAAACGAAATCCGACAACTGAACCAGATACATCTCTCTCAGCATCCAAAAACACACCATCCTTCCTCACATCTTCAACAGACGAAGATCCATCTTGTGAACTACTAATCGCTCTCAATTTCACATTACAACTCCTCTGTTTACCAATTGCAAACGACCGGAAGGCAAATTGCCTATCAAAACCTAATTTCACTGGAGATCTCACTGTAAAATTAGGGCATGATTGTAGCAAACTCTCCATGAGAAAGAAAACAAAAGGGAAAAGAGGAGATAGACTGAATTGAGGACGCAAAGTATCGTGAATTTGAACCTGAAAAGGTGATTAGTGAAGTGTTGGTGTGTGAGAGAGAAAGTGTGTCAGTGTGTGTGAGAGAGAAAAGGGGGTGAGGGTTTAGTTGGTTGAAAATCTCTAAATAAAAAGCGCGAAATCCGAAGAGAGATCTTTACAAGTACTCAAAGCGTACGTATACGACATCGTATTGGGGACACGCTTGGGAAGCTGGCAATTTAGCATTCTCACGTGAAACGTTTTGATTTCACGTGTATGAAGCCCTTTGACTTTTACTTTATAGCATTTTCACCCCTTCTTAGGTTTTCCAACTCCTAGGAAATATGTACAACCTTTTAGGTGTCAAAACATTAGTGGTTTGAATAAAATAAAAATAAAAATAAATATAGAAGATATTAAACATGTCGATCACCTCATTATTTAACATACGAGGCAACATGACCCGTGCGATGCACAGGATTCGTTATGATAAGGAGTTCTTGTTAATACTTGCCCGGTTAGGTCAACCAAAAAAAAAATTTATAAACTTTAAAGGCGCAAAATTTGCAATTAAAATAAGACACAAAAGCCTAAAAAGAATTTTGTTGTTCAAAAAAGAAAAAGGCTTAAAAAGAATAGTAAAAGGTTAGGAATTCACTAAATCATCCAATTAATAACCATCATATGCATTGATATATCATTATTGAAATAATATTATTTTGTAGGCTCATTATACCATTTAACAATGGTCATATGTAGTCATTTGAGGCAAAATAACAAAAACTTCTGATACACATAATCAAATAGGTTAAATGATATAACAATTAAATGACAATTTCGTACATTTAATATGTATCAATTACCATACAATTGGTTTGAATTTCATATATTTGCAAAAGAATATGTAGATTTACATACATTTGCATACACAAATTAAACAACATTTTCATTAAAAAAACGAACACGGTAGCACATGGGTTTATAACAACAATGTATGAATGAATTTTCAAATGCAAATAGAAAGACATTAATTTTGAAGTTTCATGTAATAAATTTTCATTAAACACTACATGATAAATTTCATGAAAAGAATTGTGAAAACATAATAAGTTTAAAATTTCTTACTTGCAATTGATAAATCTGTGAACTAAAATGAAGTCTAAAACATAATGAACTAAAAGGCGAAAATGTAACGGAATTAAGGGCGTAAGAATGATCGAGACTATCGATTGGAAAATGGAAATCTCAAAGCAATTGACTAAAATGTAAAAAATAATAGAATTTATGTACGCTTACAGGGAACTGTATAACAGTTTGGCATACATACACACACAGTCCAATCAAAACAATGGTTTTTCTTGCAATTGGAACGAATATATCTCTTAAAATGTTTTTTTATGACATAGCATGGAATTTAAAGGGAACAGTTTGAGATTTTTAGTTTGCATTGAAAGGTTGAATGTATAGGCGGCAGAAATAGTACCTATAAATTGAAGGACACTAATCTCATGCAAATAAAATGCAAAATGGTATGTAAACAATTGTTTTGAACATCAAGCAAAGCCTGGATTTAGGCATATCGAAATCCTTCACCTTTGCATTTGTAGATAAATTCTTCATTCCTCATTTCTGAAACTAACTATAACATTGAGCATTGAATTGATTTTAAAATATAAATTGCTCCGACATGAAGATTGTAGAAAAAGAAAAAAATTTGAAATACCTATAATTCTGAACGATTCTCTATGTCAACTTCATTTGTTAATGGTGATTTGCTACATTGCAAGGATTATCGCAATAGAATGTCAATAAGTGATTTTGGAGGAAGAATATGGGTTTTTATAGGTTAAATTAGAAGATTAATTGACACCATGATGAAGAAGGCAACGAAGGGATGCGTTGAAGGAAATGTGAAGTGTAGATACAATAAACGATAATAAATGCAACATCAATACACCGTAATAAAGGCAACATCGAATATGGAACTCAATTTTTTAGTACGAATGTGAAGTGTAGATACAATAAACGTTAATAAATGCAACATCAATACACGTAATAAAGGCAACATCGAATATGGAACTTAATTTTTTAGTATATATAGATATTCCCCTTACATATTTTTCATAAATACGGAGTAATAAATAACATAGAGGTTTAAAACACCCACAAAACTATGAAGATAGTTACATATTAAATACCAAAGGGTCTTTGGCCTAGCGGTGTGATGTATGACTCTCTACCTTAAGGTCTAGAGTTTGAGTCCCGTCGTGGGCATATATGGTAATTAGGAGTAGATTAGATTTGCCGTTTCAAAAAAAAGTTACATATTAAATATATCAAAGGGCCAATGGCCTAGCAGTAAATATAACTGAGGATTCAAGTCCTATAGTGGATATAGGTGGAATTATGATTAGATTAAGTTGCCGTTAAAAAAAAGTTACATACTTACATATTAAATATTGTTTCTTTTTCTTCTATTTATTTAGTGATTATATAAAAGTTTTCATGTATTTAAATAACTATATTAATTATCGTTACCAAAATCACGTTAATACACTTTTAATGAACCTGAACTTGCTATTTATAATTTTTAATATAACATATGATTATATGAATCATACAAACAATATGTTATAATAAATATTTTTAATAAATTTCCCTAACGTTGTCATTTTTTCTGAGGACAAATACATACACTCCCCAATTTACACTTTTTTGTCTACACGGGGATATGAACTAACAACCTTAGACTATCCTCAACCCAACCTAATCTTTTTAATAAAATATAGTTTCTCTCTCTTCCACCTACTCAACTCAATCCAACGTAATTTTTCACACTCATTAGCAACCCAACTCAATTTAAACTAACCACCAATTAAAAAATTACACATTATCTATAAATCATTAAAAAGTACAAAAAGTTCATTAAAAAAATATAGAAAAATTGGTGGGCCCCCTTAGGTTACCTGGTCTTCTGTGGTGACCTAGGTCACCCCCTTTTGGTGACCCTCTCCATTTTTTTCCATTATTATAATGTGGTGAACCAACCCCATTATAATTAATGTGAGTAGTCTTATGAGATTTTTTTTTGAACAGCAAAAAGAAGGCAACGGGTTGAGCTTCGGCATTGCCATCACCCCCCGAAGACCTCCACACGAAAATTTATAACTCTAGAATCTAGCAAAAAGCTAGACTAAAAACATTAATACAAAAGGTTTCTTAACCAATCCACCCATGAAATCTTAACTTTTTGATTTCGATGGGTGATCCAAGAAAAAGAAATAAACGAATACTATCTACTAGTTCTGCTACACGCATTCTACCACTATCAAATAACAAAGAATTCCTAAACCTCCAAATAATCCAACACGTAGTATAACCAATAATCCGGAATTTTAACCGACGATTATTAATATTAGGAATCTTTTCTCCAAATTCCCACCATTGCCTAAACGAACAGGAAGAAAATTGACCCACGTCACACCACTTGAACACCGCGACCCAAACCTGATTCGCAATGTAACATGTAAACATGAGATGAGCTATGGACTCCACCGAATCATCACATACCGGGCACATAATGGAGCCAAATTCACACCCTCTTCTAGATAGGTTAAAACGAGTAGGAAGCCTATCCAAATATACCCGCCACATAAAAATATTCACTTTAATCGGGCAAGAATTATACCAAATAAAGTCCGAGGGAATTCCCGGGAACAAAGTGGCATTTATATGCCTTCTCGTATCACCAACCGTAAAGACACATTGATCTCCCATACCCCAAACAATTTTATCTCTACCATCTCTAAGCGCGATATCACCAATAATAGCCAAGAGATCATCAAGTTGCTCTTGCTCCACTCCACCTCTAATACCTCTTCTCCAATTGAATCGCCAACTACCATTACACCATCTATCGCTAACTTTACAAAAAAGTGTTCATTTCTAGCCGGAATAAACGGTTAAATCTTTGCACAAACGGAGCTTGACCTTTCCACGTGTCTAACCAAATCTTGATTGAATCGCCACTCACAACACAATTATGAATAACATTAGAATCAATAATATTTGAAGCATGTAAATACCTAACCGAATCAATAATATGAAACCAAGTACCTCGTTTATATGTCGAATTAGGCGAACGAACAAAACCACCATCATCCCCGTAAATAACTTTGATGACCCAACACCACAGGGCACTTGATTCATTGGCAAATCTCCACCTCCATTTATATAAAAGCGCTAGGTTTAACGCCTCCAAACTAGCAATACCTAGACCACCTTTTTCTTTTTCCGCCAAACACCATTCCCACTTCACCAAACTCATCTTTTTTTCTTTTTCATTGCTTCCCCAAAAGAATTGAGCACGTAATTGTTCCAACTTTTTAATAATCGCCTTAGGAGTTCGAAAAAGAGACATCCAATAAATAGCCAAACTACCAAGAACAGATTTAATCAACGTTAACCTTCCCCAATCGAAAGCATATTTGATCTAATCAACTTGATATCACTAGACTATAAGCTCTTTGATCCCTACTTTGTCATAAAAATAATACAAGTTACATAACCTTTCCAAAAACCTTCACCACTATACACATATTTACACCAAGGACTCGAATTATAAATTAGAAAATGTTATTATCATCTACAAAACCATACCATATATGAATGCAAACAAATAAAACGAAACCTTAAATTTTTCAACATACTTACTTCTTTTAAAATAACAAGCTATAGATAGTCGTATCCTTGAATTATGTCAATAAAAAAAATACATATAAATAATTTTACAAACACTCATATCCATACTCATTTATGTTTTTCTACTTTCTATATTTTAACTCGTGATAAATCTTAATTACTCTTTACCAAACATTTTAGATTTTCTAGTAAAAAAATACAGTACTAATGTACAAATTATATACTTATACGAGTACTATTTACCATGACCATGTATGAGTTTTTTCCTAGTATTTTGATATAAAAGTGTATATAAATTTAGAATAAGTATTTAATCGCTTGAATTGATTATATAATTTTCAAAGACTACTGGTTACTATCTGGCCTAATGATCAAATACTTTTTTAATTTCAAAATAAATAATATATTTTATATTTTTTTCCAGTTTAAAAATAAGTGATATAATTTAATAATTTATTTTATTTTAAAAATGATAGTGAGACTTATACTAAATAACTATCTCATTTATTATATTAAAATAATATTTTTATATATTTTCTTACTTTTAAATATCATTAAAATCATTTTATTAAAAAAAATGGAATTCGATCATTCTCATTAACTATTCAATTTAATATGTTTTAACCCTTATTATAATAATTTTTTCTAGAAACCGTGAAAATTATCATTATATCTGTAAGATCTATTCCATTGCAATCAATCCATATATTGTTTAATTTGAAGAAGATAAACTTGATCTTGTAAGTATTCTAGTGAGAGAGTAGAGAGAGAAAGAGAGGGAAGCTTTCAAATGAGTAATTGAGATTAATGACTAAAAGCTTACAATTAGTGAAAGGTAAATTCCCTTAAATGCCTAGCACACTAATCATCATGATTAAGGCTAAAGACTAGACTAATACTATTGCAATATTACATATCTAGTCCCCTAACTATTGGATACAACTAAATTGACCATAACAATCTCCCCTTTTGTATCAATAGTTTGGATTAGCCTGATCTTGAAATCTTCTTCTCTAGTAAAGTCTGAAACTGAATTATTCGTTGAGTAGTTTTGATGTAGTATTAGCTTCATCTTTTGATTGAACAATGAAATATAGTACTTTTTAATTGGCTTTTCAACCAATATAAAGTATCTCAGAAGATTTCATGAATTGTTGATTTAATATGTCTTTATCATTATCCAATCTCCCTCTTTTTGAGCTTTTTGAACTTCATCCCTGTCTTCCTTCAAAGAACCTAAATTTTTATCGTTGAGTTTGTTGGTGTGAGAAATGCCTAAAACTGATATATTAAAGATTTGAAGGTTCTAGAAATGAAAACATCAGTTAGGAAAGGATTTGACTGAGATATTGTAGTAGAAGTTTTTGTGAGGATAGGATAATGATGGTTTGTATTATAAAAAGAATGATTTGAAAGTTAAAGGTTTTGAATGTGTGTGTGTGGATGTTTGTATATAGGAAAGAATGATATATACATTTATGATTTGTATGAATGTGGATAATTTGTATTTTGTATGATACAAAAGATTTGAACAGTTTAGCTTTTGTATGGATATGGTTGTTATAGAATTCGGAAAGAATGATTTATACGATTAGATTTTGGATGGATATGAATGTGAATTTGTGATTTGGATAGAATGATTTGTCAGTTTAAGATTTGTAGTGAAAATGTTGAGAATGTGTGAGAAATTTCTGAAGATGGATCAGTTTCTTTTTCTTCACAAATTATTTCATGTAAATCGACGAAAATGTAGACCCATAGATAGATAGAGTTGTTTGTAGCGGAAGTCTTTTCTCAAAGTTGTGGCTATGTCGATTTATGATCATTGATAATTGTTGTTGAGAGAAAAATGTGGATAAGGTTTATGCTCCCCCGCAAACAAACAATTATTTCTCAACAAATCTTCGTCGGTTTCTTATTTACTCCCTCTTAATTGGTGCATATGTGTTTTTGATGTGAAGTAAACTGGGCTAATATATTCTCTTAAGTCTTGTAAGCATTTTTCTTCATAAACTGAACTTCTTAGTAAATTTTCTCCCCCTCATGATGATTAAGATTTATCAGAATCAGCATGACCAATATGAAGTTCGTCGAGGTGAAATGATGAAAATCTTCTCTGTAACAACCCAAAAATCAGGGGAAATTTAAAAATTTAAAAAATAAAATAAAACAATTTCCCCAAGAGTACAAGTAACTCAAAGGTCCCAACTCATGAATAAAAATATAAAACCGTCTCGTGGTTTAAATGCGGAATAATAAAAGATTTTAAAACAAAACATGTTTGACTCGAAATAAAGGTTTTAATCCAAATCCATAAATATAAAAATAGAAACGCAGCTCATCAACCATTGACCTTCTCTTTGCCCTTGCTAGTACCTGTAGAATGGGGGAGTGATTGGGGTCAGCCACCGCCGAGTGAATAATATCAAAATAAACAAGTAATTACAAACAACTCAAGCCACATAAGTGATCCCTAGAGACTCTACTCAATTCTCAATTACTCAAGTTTATTTTCTCAGATTTTAAATTTATATAGCGCGCTTGTGTGACTTGGGACGAGAGATCAACCTCGACCCGCCTCACACAACTCAAGGCTCAACACCTGTACTCTTCGGTGTTGAGTCAAAACGTCTGGCACCAGTACTCTTCGGTGCCAAGACAACTCAAGTATATTATGTTTAATGTTTTAACTCAAGAACTCAAAACTCAGATAACTCAGGCTCCAGATAACTCAAATCACAGATAACTCAAATCAAAGATAACTCAAATCACAGATAACTCAAATCAATACTCAAGCTCAATCAACAAGACAATTCACAACACATAACACAAAATCATGAATCGAAAGTAAGTACAAGTTTATAGTGAGATTACCCACCTCGAATAACCGTAAGCTCCTAGAAGTATCTTCGGCACGTACGAGTCACCAATCAGTTCTTAGAAGGTCCTATATCGCATAATAAAACTCGAATTAAAACTTCGCTCAAAACTCATTTCACAACATTCTGCCAGAACCCGACACCCCCGCGGGAACTGTTATAATTCCTAAACCGTTCACTAGAATTTAATCAAATTTTTACAGTAGCTGCACGGCTCAGAGGACTACAATTTGTCAGAAGACTTCGGAAACTAAATCCAAACAGAAAGGGGTCAAAACAGGCTCCCAAGATAGAATAGCTGAACTGAAAACTATTCTGCGATAGATTACTTAAACAACGATAACTTTTAAACCGTATATCAGATTAACGAGCCGTCAACGGAATTGGAAAGAGGACTCAGAAAACTAGAGACCAGCACGGGCCAAAAATTCAGAAATGTATTTTAAGTGTGGTAAAAACAGTCCCGAAGTCAGCAGACAGATTCTGTTAAAATTCAGCATGTTAAATAGAACCCGTTTTAAATCCCGACATCAATCCGATTATTCCCGAGACCCCCGACAGCCCCGAAATCACTTTTTATCTCAGAAACTTATATTCACAGAATCTCGTAAACTTGTTTAATAAAAACTATTCGGTTTAGGAAACCAAGAACCCTACGGGTTCGGTTTCCGGTTTTCGGTGGTAAGAAAAATGTTTAGTTGTTCAACCACGGTTATTACCCAAACCTCAACCCGACAGCCACCCTATTTCAGCGACTAAAACCCAGAGCAATTCGAGTCAACACCTGTTAGGACTACAAGACTCGATAAAAATGGAATTAATGAACACCTTAACTACTAGGTGATACTAAGATCGGAACACACACACACTCAAGCATAAACCCGAGCCCTCAATGGCTCGGGACTTCCCTGTCAAAACTTACAACAGACGTTGGTTAGCCATGGTGCAATCTCGAAGAACAAAGAACAAGACATTACTAAGAAAAGAACCAAAACGCAATATCGGTTGAAAAATTACCGAATGAGAGGAAGGTCTTGCTAGTGTCTGCCTTGGTTTGGAAGATCTATAATCTGAAATCACGAGACTCCTACTCCTCTCTACCCTAGATCACCGACTTTGTCATCACGAAATCAAAACAGTACACGGTTAGACTCTTCACCGATTGGAGAAAAGAAGGAAAAATCATGAGGGAAAAGGAACCAAAACTTTACCGGTTATAAATGATGATTCCCGTGACCTGTTTCCTCTTGCTCGACCACTAAAAACTCAGAAGAGATGCTCTAGCTTCAAATAGCAGAAAGGACAAGAAGGAAGACTTGGGGTTTTGTTGTGTCGGCAGAATGGGGAGTTTAGGGTTGTGAGAATCTTTGATATTGATAAATAATAAGTGGGGAAGGAAAGTCTTAACATGCAAGAAACTTCTCAAGGCTTCAAGCCTCACATGGGTCGGTGCTCATTCACTTGACTTGGCCTTAAGCCCACCCATCGATCATAGCCAAGATATTTCCAAGTCTCACTTAATTGGGCTATGCTAATAATTTGCACACTTGGCCATTGCTACACTACAATCCGTCTCAACAACTTTTCTAGTCGCAGGTCCCCTTTTGACCGAGAGAAGCAACTAGACGGAATATAATAAAGCGAGATCAAGGCCTTGGCCTATCGGCCGGCCCGACTCGAAAGAATATAACCCAACTCATACTATTAACTAAGCGGTCCAAAATAACTAAAACGTCTACTAAAACGAACCGTCTAATTACAGGTTGCCTAAATAATACGAACCGTCCAACTAAAGGTCGTCTAATAAATTCATTAATGACAAATATTAACTATTTAAAATATACTCCCTCCGTCCCTAAATAAAGTTCCCATTTCACCTTCAAGTTTTGTCCCTAAATAAAGTTCCCATTTCTAAAACTTAAGGGACCCACTTAATATAATAATATTATTACCAATACTTTCACCACTAACTATCTCTTAAAACACTTTCTCTCTCCAATCAAACCTTATATTTTATTCAAAAGTAATACCAAATACCCCACCACTAACTATCTCCTAAAATGTTGTGCCCAACACAAATGGGAACTTTATTTAGGGACGAAGGGAGTATAATTTATTTTTCTACTAATTAAAATTAATTAAATAAATAACTTAAATTTCGAGGCGTTACATTCTCAGCCCACGAATACAAATGTGATGAAGAATGAGATATTCATATTTTGAATGAATCAATATACATCACATTGTATCATCGAAAACCGAACCGATGTTGATGATGTAGATATTCGATCAAATCGTTTGGCATATAATCTCAATGATCGAATCAAGTAGGGCAAACCGGGATCACATAGATTACCCGTTGACACAACAGTTACACAAAATGTGTGACCTACGTTCAGTGTTGGAATAGATGTTAGCACTGGTAGGATTTCCATTCAATCATCGTGGAATACCAAGAATGTTGGTATCACTATGAATGTTCCGGCTTTATCACAAAGATAAGCTTGAAATTATGCCTTGTGTCCTAAAAGTGTATATGTCGGTTCTAGACTCAAGTAGTGGACAAACGAAGGAGAAGACTGGAGAGGCTTGTCCTCTATTTTAATATCAGCAATCTCCAAGTGAGATGTCGATAGCATATGAGATAGTCTCCATGGAAATGAAACAAGTACTTTTTAAGAAATACTTGAGTGGCTGGGGGGGGGGGGGGTTGTGCATTGCATCACTGGGTCCATGATGTCTATTTCAATATCAGAGAGCAACACATGCGATCTGATAGAGACGTGGCGACCCATCTTTTTATCATTTTGGTAAGGGTTTCTCATTTTCTTTAACCCTGTCACACCCTCCTCACTCAAGCTTACTTTTTCAATTTTCGACTACACCCTCATTTCATTTTACCATGTATAGCTGAATTGCACCCCATACTACATTCCCCCTCTCAAATTTTATCTCAGTGCACCCCAATCAAGATCCCGTGATACTTGATTCTGCTCACCTAGACCTATGTACCCTTACATTTTGTCCTATATTGTAGGTGGCTCCCGGGGAAGATCATGCCGGTTATAGCAGATCATAGTGTTAGGTACTAAATAGTTGTAAAGAATAGTCTAGGGGGTAGATGGTAACATTGTATAATAGTTTAGTTTAACATTAAGCTTAGTCTTAATTAATCAAGGAATTAAGCCAATGGTATATAAACCAAAGTGTAAGGCTTAATTCCATAACTTTTGCACATTAATCATTTCCATTTCCAGCAATTGTTCTCTCTCTCTCTCTCTCTCTCTCTCTCTCTCTCTCTCTCTCTTAATTCTCTCTCTAAAAGCCCTAATCATCTTCTTCACTTTTCCTTCTATTTTCATCATCAAACACCAAAGTATGGATTGATTCAGTGTTTTTATGCTTTTCAATTGGTATCAGAGCATAATTTCAACTTGAAAACGATCCATTTCCATCATTTGGTGTTAAAATCAGAAGATCAAGAGGGGTTTTCAAGGTTTTTGAAGAAAAAGGGGTTTAAGATCAAAAATTGGATTCAAGGTACTAATTCTTGTTCTTATAGATTGAATAGCTTCATTTTGTTAATATATTAAGCTTAGAATCAAGTTAGGATCGAATCCAATCCATTCTGATGAAGAACCATTAAAGCTTCAAAAACCATTAAAATTTACAGTTTCCATTAGATCTAGGTTGTTTTTGAGTAAGATTGTAGTAATGGATTGAAGGAAAAAGATTTTGGGTCAGTTTGCAAAAAGAATCAAAGAGTTTGGGTAAGAAACGAACGTTAGGATCAAATTAGTGGGTTTTTAGAGGCTGTTCGTAACTGTTCTGCTCAAGAACGTGTTCGGCCCGAGAACAGTAACAAGTTCGGCCCGAACTCTTCTTTAAGTTCGGCCCGAACATCAGAACAAACTTCGACTCGAACATCACCCGAACTTCGGCTCGAACTTCACCCGAACCTCGGCCCGAACTATACTCAAACTTCGGCTCGAACATCACCCGAACTTCGGCTCGAACTTCACCCGAACCTCGGCCCGAACTATACTCGAACCTCGGCTCGAACTTCTCTCAAACTTCGGCTCGAACTCCTTTCAATCCTCGGCCCGAACTTCTCTCAATCTTCGGCCCGAACTTCTACAAAAGTCTTCGGCCCGAACTTCTTTTGTTTTTCAAACTTAATTTTTGTGCGGTCGTTATTCTTACCACTAAGAAATGACTTCCAAGGACGCCTTGTCCATTGGTTCAGACACAAAACCACCTGTTCTCTACCAAGGAGAATACGGTCAATGGAAGAAACGGTTTCTCCATTTCATCCTGAGCCAACATGCCGGTCCAGATATCCTAGACTCCCTCACAACCAGACCTGCTAAGTTCTATCGTGCATTGGCTCCAGCCCCAAACACTGAACCAGCAATACCTGGAGGTGTAATCGAAATTCCCCCGACGGAATACACCCAAGAGCAAAAGGATAGGGTTAGGGCTGATGTGTACGCACACTCCTATATGCTACAGGGCATAACGAATGAAATCTACAGCAGCCTTGATAGTTTCAGCACGGGTAAAGAGCTTTGGGATGAGATCCAAAAGCAAATGGAGGGTACCGACCTGGGTAACAAAGCAAAGATGGTTTCCACCCTAAACACCTATGGTCAATTCAAAGCTACCCCGGGAGAAGAACTGGAGCAAACCTATCTCAGATTCTGCAACATGCTCAATGTTCTCAGAAAGAACAAACTCATCAAAGAGAAGCTTGAGATTAACATCAAATTTATCCAATCCCTACTACCGGAGTGTGAGATGTTTGGCAACAGTGCGATGCAGCACAAGGATCTAAGCTCCATAGATATTCATGAACTATATGAGTACCTACATCAAAACGAGCCTATGGTGAGGGGAATCGCCAAAACTAGGCAAGATACTGCTGACACCCTAGCAATGTTGGCCAAACAAAATCTGGCTCTCTACAAAGGTATCAACGAAGCAATGGTTGCAGCACAAACAAAAGAAGTGGTAAATGAAGAACCAGAAACTCTGATCCCTGCGGGGACACAAGATGAAATCGACTCAGTTCGTCAAGCCTTGGCTCTCATTTCATCCTATAACAACAAGTACTATAAGAAACCAACCAACAACAACCTTAGATCATCCTCAAATTTCAAATTCAACTCCTCTTCTCAAACCCCGAACAACAAATCCTCATCTTCCTCCACTGAGCCACCTAAGAAATGTTACAACTGTGGTATGACGGGCCACTTTGCCAAAGAATGCAAGAAGCCAAAGGTGAAGGACTCAGAATACTTCAAGAGGAAAATGCTCATGGCCAAACAAGTTGAAAATGGCAAAGTCCTATTGGCTGAGGACCAACAGTGGTTGGAAGACTCTGACGACCAAGAGGAAGAGGAATGCACTGCAAGCCTGGCTCTTATGGCAAGATCTAACGAACTCAGAGCTGCACTGGGCATCCCTGAGAACGATGAAAATGAGGTACACTCTTTTTCCTTTGACTCTTTATTATCTGATTCAGACACTGATGAATCAGAGAATTCCTTGTTTAATGAAAAACTATTTACTAAAATTGATGAGAAATCACATTTGACAAAACAAATAACTGATTTGGAATCTGAAAAAGCACAACTCTTAAATGATTTGAGTGACTTAAGTCAATGTTCTATTCAAATAACTCAAGTAAACAAGGAATTACAAAATCAGTTGTCTACGTCAAAATCAGCTTATCAATTTCAAATTACAGAATTACAAAATAATCTGCAAAACAAGTAAATACAACCAATGAATCAAATACACAAATCTTAAAATTAAAGGAAGAAAATTTAACCTTTCGTCGCCAACTTGAAACTCTTGTTCCTCAAGTAAATAAAAATAATCGTTCAAATCAAAAAACACAAGAGTTACAACAAAAATTGTCAACGTTTCATGCTGCTCACACCTGTGAAGTAAATCGTCTAAATCACATTATTAATACAAAAAATCTTGAAATTTCGAACCTAAAAACTATGAAGACGGTGTCAAGTGATAAAGACGACTCCAAGCAACTGATAAATGACTTAGCTAATCAACTCAGTCGAGAGCAAAAATGGATGAAGTCCGCAGACATCAAGATGAAAGACTACCAAGATAAGTTGAAGACAGCTGACAACGAAATTCAAAAACTAAATGAACAAATCACAAACATAACAAACTGCTTTAAAAAAGAAAATCGATGAGCAATCAGCAACCATACACAGTCTTACTGTCGGAAAAGAAAATGCTGAAGAACACATCTCAAAACTGGAGCAGACGATTGTGAAAGCTGGTCACACTGAACAAACTATTAAATTAAACCAGCCAAAAGAGTTCAGATCTTTCAAATCAAAAGTGGGTCTCGGAGCTGAGAATTCCCGTCCTCTGGAAAAAGATACTGATGTTCTTCCCACACTATACAATTACGATTACATGAACTTGGGAATATGGGCAAAGCTTCCTTCATATGCCTGATGAAGAAGCAGAAGTTGAAAAGTTCAACCGGAAAAGGAAGAATATGCTCAAATTAGCTTCAATTATGATGACCTAAACTCAACATACGAAAAGAAGAAAGCACAATTTGAACACAACAAATATTTCCCAATCATCACACCTGCTGAATTTTCTATTCCTGAAAACCAAATTTTAAAACAAATCAAAGAGCTAAAACTTTATGTTCCATCATTAGTTTTAGAAAATAAAATTGTCCAGTTAGAAACTGAAATTGATGACACTCACAAGGCCTTTGATAAAGAAAAAGAAAAACTTCAAAACAAAATACATAATTTAGAGGACACCATTTTAGAATTAAAAACTAAAACGAACAATGCTGTTTCCAAAAATTCTAAAGCCTCTTTATTAGGGCCAGCACCGACAAACCCAGTTCCAACCATCTTGATGAGAAGCTCTAATCCACCTATTTTGAATCTTGCAGATGGAAGATTAGAGTCTGGAGGGAAGAAGTTCATGAAGCAACCCGAAGTCAACAGACCCACACAGTCAAAGAAGTCTATTCAGACTGGATCCAGTATGCTTAAGAAGCCTAGTCTACTTAAGAAGTCTAGTCCACCTAAGTCTGTAGTTTCATCTTTTTCTGTTCAAATAAATGTAATGACTCTAGATAGTTTATTTCTCCAAAAGAAGCTTATGGCATTGTTTATGATTCTGCAATTTATCGTCCAGTTAATCACGGTGTTAATGGTGTAAATTTAATAATTAAAACTGATAAAAATGGCAAAAAGATTTACTTTGATAAAAAGACCGATAAACCGATTTCTCAGTACGATGAACGATATTTTATTAAAATAGATACTACTTGTGGTAAAAGACATGATGTTCTGGGTAAACGTCGTGAAATCATTCATTCTTGCACAACTTGCTATCCAGATCCTTGCAAATCAATAAACTCTCGATCAGAAAAATATACCGTAACACGTCCATTAAGACCCATATCTGAAAAATCTACATCTCGTCATTCCCTCGTGTATCGGGAAGTTTCCAAACAAACATTGTCAAATCCAAAACTTCCATCAAAAGCTCAAAAGAAAACTTTCGAACAACAGAAGAAATCTTCTCAAACTCCACAAACTTCTGTTTCTCACAAAAGCTCAAAAGCTAACCTCAAAACAATCAAAGAAGCCGTCTAAACAACCACAAACTTTTGTTTCTCACTCCTCTTCTAATCGCACATCTCCTCAGGGAAAAGCTGCATAAAAGCCAAAACCGTCAGTTTTCCCCAAATTCGACAAGCCATCCACCAAAACGTCTCCTCATGTGAAATATACTTGGATTAAAAACGAAAAATCTCATTGGATTATCCAATCCTCTGAAAAATCTCTCAAATGGATCATCAAAACTGAACTGCCTCCTAGCAGTTCCCAAAAGCTCTAAATTGATCATCTCATAAAATCTGCATAAAACATATGTCTCTAATCGTTCTGGACCCATACAAGATTGGGCACCTAAAATGTTTTATTTGTTTTATGTAGAATTTGTGGTACCTCGACTCGGGCTGTTCGAGGCACATGACAGGAAACAAAAATCTCCTGACCAACTTTCGAGAAAAATACTTAGGAAACGTCAAATTTGGGAATGATCACTTAGCAGCCATCTTAGGACTTGGTGATCTTATCTGCCATAACCTGATAATCAGAAATGTTGCCTTTGTCGAAGATCTCTCTCATAATCTCTCCAGCATCGGAAAATTCTGTGACAAGACTCTAGAAGTAAACTTACGTACAAAGAAGTGTGCCATTCGTACATATGACGGGGATGAACTTCTAACTGGAACTCGTGACACAAACCTCTTCACTATTGATCTTAATGACCTTAGTACAACCGAGGAAGTTTGTCTCGTGTCAAAAGCTACTGCCAATGAGTCATGGTTATGGCATCGACGTTTGTCTCATCTCAACTTTAAAACAATGAACAAACTTGTAAAAGGAGGTCATGTGTCTGGATTACCTGATGTTGCCTTTGACAAAGATCACAAATGTTCTTCATGTGAAAAAGGGAAAATGACCAAAAAGTCTCACAAACCTAAACCAGCACCAAGTACTTCCAAACCTCTTGAACTCCTACATATGGATTTATGTGGTCCAATGAGCGTTCACAGTCTTGCAGGAAAACGCTATGTTTTGGTTATTGTTGATGACTATTCCAGATACACATGGGTTTATTTCCTTCGATCAAAGGATGAAGCCGTAGAGATCATCATATCATTTATCAAGAAAACTCAAGTGAACCTGGAATTAAATGTTCAAACAATCCGTATCGACAATGGTACTGAATTCAAGAATCGGGTTCTTGACTCTTATCTTGAATCTGCTGGCATCACCCATCAATTTTCCGCTGCACGAACTCCTCAACAGAACGGTGTTGTTGAAAGACGCAATCGTACTTTAGTGGAAGCTGCTCGTACGATGCTTTCATTTTCGAAACTTCCTCTGTCATTATGGGTAGAAGC
The DNA here is from genome assembly GCA_963853835.1 of Calendula officinalis. Lineage (NCBI taxonomy): Eukaryota > Viridiplantae > Streptophyta > Magnoliopsida > Asterales > Asteraceae > Calendula > Calendula officinalis. Next base: position 27,411,031 of record OY970825.1, read on the forward strand.
CATTAGCACATCCTGTTTTACACAAAACCGCTCAATCATCAACAAAACATACAACAAAACTCCTTATGAGCTAATCAACAATCGAATACCAAATGTTAACTTCTTCCACATCTTTGGTAGTCGATGCTTCATCCTGTCTGATAACGAGAAACTCAACAAGTTTGAAGAGAAAGCCAAGGAAGGAGTCTTTATAGGTTATTCAAAGGATTCAGCCTCATTCAGAGTATACAACCGCTCCACAAGAATGGTCAGAGAAAGTGTCAACGTATCATTCGATGAAACATTCCTGTTTGATTCAAGCTCAACTGGCATTGAAAGACCTATACCCACAACCTCCACTAACCATTCATCCTCTCTGAATGATCTTGAAATCCTATTTCAACACTTCCATGATGAATATCACAACGTCAGACATCCACCCCCACCTCCACCTCCACCCCCACCCCCACCCCCACCCCACCTCCGGCAGATGTTCAATCAATCACTGCTCTGGAAATCAACACTCCTTGAACAACTGAATCTCCATCCCCTACCTCACCTGCTCCAACCTCACCATTACCCACATCAAATGCAGGTCCTTCAACATCGACACAAGGAACTCAATCTACACCAGTCGATCCCCCACCTCCGTCAGATATTATCGCTCCACTGGTGATTGACTTCTCTAAATTTCATCTTCCTCGTGTCGATCCACCACCTCAGATCAATCCTCCAAATCCTGAAACTGCAATCATACCACATCCTGCTTTCACTGATAATTCCAACTTTAACCCTGGTCGACTCCCACTTCCTCATTCTACGAAGTGGACAAAGGAACATCCTTTGGACCAAATCATCGGAAACCCAGAGTCCTCAATCCAAACTAGAAGGGCTTCAGCGGATGAATGTCACAATGCATCATTCTTAAGTTCCACTGAACCTAAGAAAGTCAGTGAAGTGCTTTCCGATCCAGACTGGACAATTGCGATGCAAGAAGAAATTAATCAATTTGAAAGATTAAAGGTCTGGCGCTTAGTTCCTAAAACCCCGGGATCATCAGTCATCGGAACTAAGTGGTTTTTTAAGAACAAGAAAGATGAAAATAAAATCGTCATTCATAACAAAGCAAGGTTGGTTCCTAAGGGTTACGCTCAACAGGAAGGCATTGATTACGAAGAAACATTTGCTCATGTTGCCCGAATAGAAGCCATTCGCATCTTCTTAGCATATGCAGCTCACAAAAACTTTACAATCTATCAGATGGATGTAAAGACTGCATTCTTAAATGGTATTCTAAAAGAGGAGGTGTTTGTTCATCAACCAGAAGGGTTTGTAAATCCCAAACATCCAGATTATGTCTATGTTCTCGACAAAGCTCTATATGGCTTGAAACAGGCCCCTCGGGCATGGTATGATGTTCTTTCCCAATTCTTAGTCGAAACTGGCTTTTCAAAGGGAAAAGTTGATACCACTTTGTTTATCAAACGACACGGGGAAGATATCATACTAATTCAGATATATGTCGATGACATTATTTTTGGGTCTACAAATCCAAAATATTGCAAACGTTTTTCCGATCTCATGGTAAAACGCTTTGAAATGAGCATGATGGGTGATATGAACTTCTTCCTAGGTCTTCAAGTTCGTCAACTTCCAACTGGCATCTTCATCAATCAATCAAAGTATATCTCTGATCTGCTGAAGAAGTATCTCATGGACGATTGTAAACCTATTGCAACACCGATGTCCACGACCGCCAAACTAAATGCTGACCTGGATGGTAAACTGGTAGATGTCACAAACTATCGGGGCATGATTGGATCACTACTTTACTTAACGGCCAGTCATCCGGACATCATGTTTTCAACATGCATCTGTGCTCGGTATCAGGCTGCTCCCAAAGAATCTCAATTTCTGGCAGTCAAACGAATCTTCCGTTACCTAAAAGGCACCAGAGATCTTGGTCTTTGGTATCCCAAGGAGACCTCGTTTGATCTTTCTGCCTTCTCTGATGCTGATCATGCTGGGTGTATGCTGGACAGGAAGTGTACATCTGGGGGAGTTCAATTTTTGGGCGATAAGCTAGTCAGCTGGTCTTCAAGAAAGCAAAACTGCGTCTCTCTATCAACCGCTGAAGCAGAATATGTTGCGGCCGCTAGCTATCTATCCCAGGTGATATGGATGCAATCACAATTAAAGGACTATGGCTTTTCATATAGCCGCATTCCTTTATATTGTGATTCCAGAAGTGCAATTGCAATATCCTGCAATCCAGTTCAACATTCTAATACTAAACAAATCGATCTTCGATATCATTTTATCAAAGATCACGTTGAACTGGGCAATGTTGAATTGTACTTCGTATCCACCGATTTTCAATTGGCTGATTTGTTTACCAAGGCTTTGGACGAAAAACGTTTTAATTATCTGGTCTCCAAGCTTGGTATGCTAAATCTCAAAACTTAATTGTCTACAATTTTATTTTTCAATTTGTTAAATCGTTACACTCTTCGTATCATCACAATGCCTTTCAAGAAACTCGTCTTGAAACCCGGTCGTCAAAAGTCGTCATCATTCAAGGGGGAGCAACTACTCATCCGTCAAGGGGGAGCTGATGCTAAAAGTTTTCCTTAATTTTAATTTACTCTCAATTTTTAATTTTTATGCATTTTATTCTACTTTAAAATTTAAAAATCAAAAATTTAAAAATGTTATTTTTCCAAAGTCTTCGGGTCGAACTACACACTGTTCCCGGCCCGAAGTTTGTAGTCGGTTAAGAAGTTCGGCTCGAACTTCTCACCTATAAAAAGTCCACTCGAACTCTTTTCTTCCTTTTCCACTCTCCCGAACACACACATTCGACACACCAAGAAACACACACACAAATGCCTTCGATCTTTGATTCTTCATCATCCTCATTCGAATCCGTTCCATATCACTCGCAATCACTTAACAATCTGTAATCGGTAAGTTGTTCATCACCAATTTCATCATTTTCATCATAACTGTTACGTATCTCGTCTAAATGTTGTTCGACCAAAGCTAGGGTTTCATACTTTCTGATTTTTATCGATCTAGGGTTTGATTGTCTGTTATATGTTACCTAGGATGCTCGTCTAGGATAATCGATCGTCATTGGCCAGTTTTTTCATTCGTAGTGTCGATCTAGGTTTGCTCAGAATCAAACTCTGTAAAATTCTTAAAATCATAAAAGTCTTCGGCCCGAACTAGGGTTACAACTTCGGCCCGAACTTGAGTTACAACTTCGACCCGAACTTGGGTCACAACTTCGGCCCGAACTTGGGTCACAAATTCGGCCCGAACTTGAGTTACAACTTCGGCCCGAACTACATATCAATGCTCGGCCCGAAGTTCTTTATCAATGCTCGGCCCGAACTTCTTCAACAACTTCGGCTCGAGCATATCACTATTCTCGGCCCGAACACTTTCTTTCTATTTCTTTTTCTATGTTTTTTTATTTTATAAGTATATTATTTATAATTATAATTTACAAATTTTATTTATTAAATAATTTTAATAAAATTAAAATTTTTATATTTTTTTATATTTAAATACTATATACTATTAAAATTACTTAGGACTTTCTTGTAGGAAAACCTAGTAGTATTCACATGGCGGAACTTGAATACCACATTACCGGATCTCTACTAATCAATGAGATCACGAGAAAGAGAAGAAGATGAACATTACCTTTAGATAGCTAAAGAAGTGATCCACCTCTACTGCACCACCTAACACGCTGCAAGACCGCGTTGTACCAACAAAGCAATACACAAAACTTGTGTATGTGTGTGTGTTATGAACGAACAAAACACCGAAACCCTTTGGGGTTTCGGTCGACTATCGATCGGCCGAGAGGGAGGGAAGGGGGTTTGGGGTTTTGAGTGTGTTGTAAGTGATTAACCTAAAACCCTTAACATAAGCCTCTTATTTATAAGGTTTCATGTTACGTTTAGGTCATTGGAGTTTAATTGTGATTAATCTCATAATTAAACTTCCTATTAACACTTTAAACCCTTGGACTTTTACTAGTTAATTAATTAACTATTAATTAACTGTCCGTTAAATACTTAACCTAATATTTAACCATCCTCACAAATAATAATTAACTTATTGTTATTTATTCTCTTCTTTATAATTAACTTAACTAGTTAATTATTCCACACAACTTACTTTATTCGGTTGTCCATTATTGGATGTGTAGTGGTGTGACCCTTTAGTGTCTTATAACATTGGACACGGTGACACGTGTACTTATCTGTGCACATAAATCCTTCAGACTCCCACTTGTGCAAGTTAAGAAGCACTTTCTGATCATCGTTGGCCTAAAGCGGTCCCTAGCCAGACATTTAGGATAACCAGGTCATAAGAACTCTTACATCCAGAGATAATATTCATAAAATGAATAACACTAACAGATTTTCCTTACGCATCACGATATTTCTTAATTTGAGTAATAGACATGGAGCAGGGATCTTGTTCTATATACTCGAATTTTCTCGACTCTGATTTCGACTTTTGGCAGTAACGGATTACCAAATGATCTAATCATTCTCCGAGCGCGGCCACGCATTTCAGTAGTCTTAATCGTCGAGCGGCCATGAAATATCTCTTCTAGTTAAAGAAGGTGTAAATTCCATCTTGACATTTGCGTTATCTTGCCCACGACTTCCGCTGTCTTAGTCAAGTTCCTTATGATCACCCTTTTCCGGTGTGACGGTAGATAAATGCTAAAGATCAGAAGTCATCGTGTCTCAAACCAAAATGTCTCAGGTCAGAGGACATCTACTCGAAATTACTCATGCTTGGGCTCCATGAAGTAATATCGATCTTTTGGTCACGTCCAATGTTTAGCAAACTCTGTAAACATCTATGAATATTTATTTTAACAACCCTTGTTTCTCAATTCAATAACTATGAAATAGATAAATATTCATAATGGTATTAACTCTTGAATCTAGCTCCCACTAAATTCAAGCAACCACAGACAATTTAGATACTCAAAACTTTGTGTATCAAGGATAGGTTTAAAACATGTTAAGAATAGACAATGTGAAAATATTACGTAAAACTTTCTATTTCAATCCCACGAAATGTTATTACATAATGTATCGATTTCAAACATGTCTATGAATCTAATCAAAAATACTAGCTACCAATATTTAGGTACTGCATGCCTATAGCGCGCGCATGTTTCTCATGCTTTGGTCCAACTAGTGGTTTTGTCAACGGGTCAGCGACGTTGTCATCCGTTGGTATTTTCTTAATTATAATATCACCGTCTCTAACATACTCGCGTATGAGGTGATATTTCTCGCGTACATGCCTGGTCTTTTGATGCTCTCTTGGTTCAACAGCTTGCGCTATTGCCCCACTGTTATCACAGAATATTTCGATGGGTCTAGAGATACTGGCAATATCTCTAAGATCCTCAATAAAATTCTTAAGCCACATGGCTTCTTTCCCAGCATCATTTGCGGCAATGTACTCAGCCTCTGTAGTCGAATCTGCTATCGTATCTTGTTTCTGACTCTTCCAAGATATAGCTCCTGCGTTTAGCGTGAAGACAAATCCCGATTGAGATTTGTAATCATCTCTGTCGGTTTGGAAGCTTGCATCTGTGTAACCAGTTACACGCAGTTCTTCCATCGAACCTCCAAAGACCAAGAACATTTCTTTCGTTCTTCTCAAATACTTGAGAATGTTCTTGACAGCCACCCAATGGGGTTCACCAGGATTCTTTTGATATCTGCTCGTGAGACTTATGGAGTAAGCAATATCGGGCCTAGTACATAACGTGGCATACATGATTGATCCAATTGCCGAAGCATATGGTACCAAACGCATCCTAGCTATTTCTTTGCTAGATGTGGGACTCTGAGCTTTGCTCAGTGTAATGCCATGTGACATCGGAATGATTCCTCTCTTGGAATCACTCATACTGAATCTCTTCAGTACTTTGTCAATGTATGTACTTTGACTAAGTCCAATAAGCCGCCTAGATCTATCCCTATAGATCTTTATACCTAGTATAAATGCGGCTTCTCCCAAGTCTTTCATCTGGAAACATTTACCTAACCAGGATTTTATTCCTTGTAATGCTGGTATATCGTTTCCTATAAGCAGTATGTCATCGACATACAAGACTAGGAAGATTACTACGCTCCCACTGAATTTTGTATAGACACACGCCTCGAACTCACTCTTGACAAAACCAAATTCTTTGATTCTTTTGTCAAAGTGTAAGTTCCAACTTCTAGATTCTTGCTTCAATCCATAAATGGATTTTAGCAACTTACATACTTTATTAGGATTCTTTGGGTCAGTAAAACCATCCGATTGTATCATGAATATGTCCTCATTCAACTCCCCGTTAAGAAAGGCGGTTTTAACATCCATCTGCCATATCTCATAGTCGTAATATGTTGATATGGCCATAAGAATTCTAATAGACCGAAGCATGGCGACTGGCGAGTAGGTTTCAGAATAATCAACACCATGTGTCTGCGTGAAACCCTTCGCGACGAGTCGTGCTTTGTAAGTATGCACCTTTCCATCCATGTCGGTTTTCTTCTTGAAAACCCACTTGCATCCAACAGCATGAGACTGTGGTGGCAAGTCTAATAACACCCAAACTTGGTTGTCATACATGGATTGCATCTCTGCTTGCATAGCCTCGAGCCATCTTTCAGACTCTACGCCGTCAGCAGCCTCGCTGTAGGTTAATGGTTCTAGTAGACTTCCATCATCTTCATCGATCATGAACCCAAGATACCTATCTGGTTCTTGGCGTGGTCTACTGGACCTACGCGGATTGCGTGTCTCTTCTTCCTCAACCGGTGGATCTGGTTGGGGATCAACAATTCTTTGTTGATCTACTGGTTCGACTGAAGTCGTCGGTGGATCTTCGTTCTCTTCAATTTCTTGAAGCTCTATTTCTTTTCTTGGAGTTTCAGTTCCTAGAAACTTCTCCTCCAAGAAGACACCTTTCCGAGCAACAAAGACTTTGTTGTCTTCTTGATGATAGAAATAGTATCCTAAGGTTTCCCTTGGATATCCAACGAAGATACACTTATCTGACTTGGGGTTTAGTTTGTCAGTGAAGTTACGTCTAACGTATGCTTCACAACCCCAAATCTTTAGAAAAGATAACTTAGGTTTTCTTCCCGTCCAGTGCTCGAACGGAGTCTTTTCTACCGACTTGGTCGGAACCCTATTCAGTGTGAATGCTGCAGTCTCGAGTGCATGTCCCCAAAATGATAGTGGTAGTGGGGCACGACACATCATTGAACGTACCATGTCTAACAAGGTGCGATTCCTCCTTTCTGATACGCCATTCATCTGAGGTGTATACAGAGGTGTGAGTTGTGAAACAATCCCACATTCCTTCAAATGATCGTCGAACTCTTGGCTAAAATATTCGCCTCCTCAGTCAGACCGAAGTGACTTAATTTTCTTGCCTAGTTGGTTCTCTACTTCCCTCTGATATTCTTTGAACTTGTCAAAGTTCTCAGACTTTAGTCTCATAAGAAAGACATAACCATACCTACTGAAGTCGTCAGTAAAGGTAATGAAGTAGCGGTATCCTCCTCTAGCTTCTGGAGTAAAGGGTCCACACACATCTGTGTGTATAATCCCTAACAACTCGCCTGCCCTTTCATTGTAATGATTGAAAGGGTCTTTTGTCATCTTGCCAGATAAATAAGCTTCGCATATTGCATATGATTCCAAATCAAATGGCTCTAGAATTCCATCATCATGGAGCTTCTTAATGCGAGTCTCGTTTATATGACCTAAACGACAATGCCAAAGATAAGTTTGATTCAAGTTACTCTTGGATCTTTTACTTATATGATAAACGTCTCGTTCTATGTTATTTAGATTTAACGTGTATAGACCATTATGAGAATTTGCATTAAAATATTGTAACACCGCAAAATTTAAACCCGATTTTTTTTTAAATAGCGGAAGCGTAATATTTAAACCATAATAGTTAAGTCATTTTAGAAAATACAACTTCAAATATAATATTAATCAAAACATCAAAATGGTTTAACGTGTTACTACAAAAACGGCTCGATTACAAAATACTATCAGAGCAACCATTGGTCAACCATTCCTAACAAGCACCCCTTGACCCGCCCAACAACCGAACCTGCAAAAGAATCAACGAGGTGGGGGATTAGCACAAAGCTAAGTGAATGAATAAAGCATCTAAATTGTATAAACACAACAGATAAGATTCACACAACTAATTATAGGTAACCACAAACACAGAGGACGGCGGTTCGGCCGAACCCTAAACCATTGTTGGCCCAACAACGGTAATTGAAAGACCCCTTTACTACATTGGCACGGTAAAGCCTCCTTCAAATGCAACGAATGCATCCAAGGTCCAAGAATCCGTTATCCAATAGTAACCGATGGCCCAGTAGAATTCACCCATTACTGACCTCTATCCACCTGAATGCGCATTCAATCAAGTAATTAATAATCGTCATTAATTACTATACCAAATAAACAATCCATAAAAATAACGTAGGGAATATCTAGTTAATTAACAAATACCCAAACAAGAACCGAATGTGAAATACCATCTACACCATTATAATCCATACAAGTTATAGGCTAAATCCACTCACCTTAGCACAGCAACTTGATCAAAACTCAATATTCTTATATTACTGAGCTTGCTTCCATTTTCATGTATAAAATGAATACCGAATTAGTAACTAAATTCCACCGAAAATGACAATAATATAAACTAATGACCAAAGCATATATTGCACCAACTTTAAGACCACTTACTTGCAATTCTACCTGTGACTAAAGCAACTCAAAACTTTCATAGTCAAAGGTTTATAATAACATCTACACTAAATTGAACAAAACCATAATTTAACAATTTAGGCCCAAACGGGTCAAAACCGAGAACAAGGTTCTAATACTTCAAATACATAATTTTATTAACATTTCTTAAACATACAATTACCATTTTATGACAAACCTCATGTTTACATATTATACATCGAAACACCCAAAGTTTTCAATACATATTTGACCCGAAAAAGAGACATACGACCTCTTGTACTAACTCAGAAATCTGAACAGTTTTATGACCATATCAGATTATGAAATTATGATATAAATAAAGTATACTCATAGACCTTCGAAACGACTGGTCGCACGCCCAAAACGGAGTTACGGTTGATTTTATATGATTTTTGCAAGATCACCAAAATTTGGCCAAAAGCTGTCTTTTTTTATGCTTACGGGTTTTTACCAAAAACTCACCCAAACACTAATTTAATCATGCTAAATACTTCCAATTTAAATCACAATCAACATAAACAACATTTATAACTTCTAATATGTTATTAAACCTAATCCTACACCTTTTGATCATAAAAATCTCATACATGCAAAAATCTAAGATTAGACCTTCTTCCACAAACTCCATTGATGGAGCTTGAGAGCTCTTACTCAAAAACAAGGTTTCATAAAATAATTAGACATCTTGTACAAGATAATCAAACATAAGCATCATTCAAAACCCATGGATTCACCAATATAACATTTTATGCAAGAAACCCACCAAAACTCATAAACCCTAAATAAAAACTTCAAGAACACAACTAAAAGATGAAAACTCACCTAAGTCAAGCTTCAATCACGAAATCAGAGAGAAGAGGGCGAAAGATTAGGCTTTGATCTTCAATTTCTCCCAGTATTCTTTCAAAATGGTTTTGTGAAACATGTGTGTATGTGTGTCGATGGTATCAGACAAAGAAGAGGGGAAAAATGACACCTAAAGGGCACGTATCTAACACAAGGAAAAATAAGCTCTTTTCATTTAACACAGTGTAAATACCTGTTATCTAATTATACACTGATAAATTTTAAGGCCTAAACGAACTCTGATTTACACAACGAAAATATATTTGGAACCCAAATTCAAAAGAGAATTAGATATATAAATATCACTAATTAAACAAAACATTTCAGTTTTCACTAATTTTAACCCTTGGTTAAAATAAAATTAAATCAAATAAAATCAAATAAAATATTAAATAATAGAATATTATTTACCAAAAGTAATAAAATAATAGGCCGGGTCTCGGGATGTTACAAATATAAAATGTCATCTTTTAAACACGAAATTGTTTTTCCATAAAACTCATAATAAAAACCACTGTCTATAAGTAAATCAAAAGAAATAACATTTTTAATAAGTCTAGGAACATAATAACAATCTTTAAGTTCCAAAACTCTTCCTGAAGGCAACTTGAGAAGATATGTTCCCACGGCTTCAGCTCCAACCTTGGAACCTTCGCCTACTCGTAGTTCAACATCCCCTCGTCCCAGCCTCCTGTTCTTCTTAAATCCCTGCAAATGATTGCAAATGTGATGACCACATCCGGTATCCAATACCCAGGATTCACTAGAAGTAACGAGACAATCAATCATAAAGATACCTGAATCGCTGACAAAGTCAGCATCCAACAGCCCCACGTCCAACGTGTGCTCGCAAATATCCTTGCTGCCACAACTTGTGCAACACAAATCAGCAAAGTCATTCAACCAATCATAGAACTCATCCTGCTGAATCTCGGGGAGAGATTCTTCCTCCAGCCTTTGAACATCGCGTATACACAAGAGATTCTCATGTAGACCTGCGACACTCAAATCAAAATTCCCGATCATACGTACTACCTTGTCCTGATAGTACTGAGTGAGAGATCCAAACAAGAACAAGACTTGTTCATGCTCGTTTGATGTGCCAGTAACTAGGGTGAGACAATCTAGTAACCTCCTTATGTTGATAAGGTGGTCACTCAGTGGTTGATCATCTGTCATTTTCGACGAAATGATTTCTTGCAAAATGAACTGCTTGCTATCTTCAGTACTATCTTTAAACGTCTCCTCAAGATACTGGACAAACTCATAGTATGGTTTCTTACGTAGATTATCAGTAAGCTCTGATAATGAAGTAAGAATAAGAATCGACATAACTTGTGATTCATCTGCCAGATACTGGTAGTAAGCGTCAAGCTCATCATCCTGGGCATCTTGCCCTGGTTGTCCCTTGGGCACCTCGTCTATCACGTACAGTAGATTCTGTGCTTTTAGGTAACTCCTAAAATGCACCCTCCAAACTTTGTAGTTTGGACCAGTAAGCTTCCATTTTCCAGTGATGAACTTTCGCGATTCGATCGGTGAATGAAACGGAATTTCTGACAGTACAGACATCTATAAGAAAAAAAACAAACGGTTAGTAAGATTAGATAAAATAAATAACTTCTAACACTATTACCTAATAATAATAATAGTTAGACTAGGACCCATATTTCACGCCCTCTAATGCAAGGTTTGGGCACTTCCCATTAGAGCCACGCTATTTTTGGTAGGTATAGCCATACCAATCGCCTCTAGACTAGAAACGATTCCTAGATCCTCGGGATATCAAGGTGAACAACAAACTTGTACATGTTTTAATCCCTCTAGTGCATGTTGGGCCGGGACTCCCGATTATCACCAAAATAGATCGTACCATCTAAGACAGTGCGATGCCTTGCGCCGGGACTCCCGATTATCACAAGACCCTACACACCCTAACACTCACAATGATTTGAATCCACATTTAAGGTTCTTTCTCCTTACAATGTGAATATCGTTGAACAAGTGAGGTGTTCCATTAGATGGGTTGCACTCTGATCTAAGATTTTCTAAAAAGGATTTTCCTTTGTTCGAAAAGTTAGCCAGTTTTTAATTACTTGGTTTTATAAACTAACTGTTTATAAATTCCACCTTTTAATTTGTTTCATAAAACTTGGTTTATAAACAAACTGTTTACTTTACCATTATTAATTTTAAAACTTGGTTTTCTAAACAAACTTTTTATAATTACCATTATATTAATTTATACCTTGGCTTTCTAAACAAACTGTTTATAATTACCATCTTATAATTAAATCTTGGTTTTCTAAACAAACTGTTTATAATCACCACCTTATTATTTTATGTTATAATAAATAAACGAAAAATAAATAATACTTGCAATTTCGAAAAATTGCCATGCCATATCCCCAAAGACTTGGTTTTGTGTTTTATGTATTTAAAAAAAACTTTTATAAAATTTCCGAAAAATAAATAAAATTCCGAAAAATTTGAAATACACACAATATCAATTCTTTTGGGTTATGTCATTCTAATTAAATAAATAAACTGATAATTATTAAATTACCAAACTGATAATTTTTAAATTACCAAAAACTGATTTCTTATTAATTCCTCCTTAATTTCGAAATTATCTAGGTTTTTATAATCTATTATTATTTATTATTATATAAAACAAAAATAAACTAGTCAAGATTTATGTAAATATATTCTTTTGATTTGTTCTTGATAGTTAGTCAAAAAATCAAAAGATTTACATAGATTTGACTTACCAACTAAAAGAATATACATAGATCTTGTAGATTCTCTATTCCCGATTTAGGTTACATAAAATCTTGTACCCTAAATGCAATAACTTGGTCACCAAGAAACCATCATCCAACCGAAACTCGGTGGACTTGGTTTCGGTCGACCACTCGGTCGTCGAACCAAGCCCTACCGAATCTCGGTTGGTTTGGTTTCGACTCCCGCTTTTATTTTAATGATAATATTAATAATTATTATAACCTTTTCCCTTTTTATCTAAAAATCCTATTCAATCCAATTATTCATAAACTTGAATAAGTTTCTTGGATCAAACTTTCTAGGGTTTTCTTACTAAATAAAAAGAAACCTAATTTCTTTTATCTTGAAACCCATTCAATCCAATTGTTCATAAACTTGAACAATGTTCTTGGATCAAACTTACTAGGTTTCTTTCTAAGACAAAAAAAACTTAATATAGTATATATATGTATACGAAAAATCGAAAATTACAAGGAGAAAAAAAAAAGAAGTCTAATTTCTTTTTATCTAGAACCCTATTCAAACCAATTGTTCATAAACTTGAACAATGTTCTTGGCCGAATATTCTAGGGTTCTTTTCTAGATGAAAAGAAACTCTATCGAATCTCATTGAGATTAGTAGATAGCTCTGATACCACTGTAGGAAAACCTAGTAGTATTCACATGGCGGAACTTGAATACCACATTACCGGATCTCTACTAATCAATGAGATCACGAGAAAGAGAAGAAGATGAACATTACCTTTAGATAGCTAAAGAAGTGATCCACCTCTACTGCACCACCTGAACACGCTGCAAGACCGCTTTGTACCAACAAAGCAATACACAAAACTTGTGTATGTATGTGTGTTACGAACGAACAAAACACCGGTCGACTATCGATCGGCCGAGAGGGAGGGAAGGGGGTTTGGGGCTTTGAGTGTGTTGTAAGTGATTAACCTAAAACCCTTAACATAAGCCTCTTATTTATAAGGTTGCATGTTACGTTTAGGTCCTTGGAGTTTAATTGTGATTAATCTCATAATTAAACTTCCTATTAACACTTTAAACCCTTGGACTTTTACTAGTTAATTAATTAACTATTAATTAACTGTCCGTTAAATACTTAACCTAATATTTAACCATCCTCACAAATAATAATTAACTTATTATTATTTATTCTCTTCTTTATAATTAACTTAACTAGTTAATTATTCCACACAACTTACTTTATTCGGTTGTCCATTATTGGGTGTGTAGTGGCGTGACCCTTTAGTGTCTTATAACATTGGACACGGTGACACGTGTACTTATCTGTGCACATAAATCCTTCATTTCTCGTCTCGATCGGTGAAAATCATCAACGTCTCATTTTTTTTAACACTGTGCACTAACTTTAATTATTGTTTTGTGCCATCCTGTTTTAGTGTATAATTCTCAGATGGCGGCGGAACATATCATTCACGAGAACACCATGGTTCCTCCATACAGGATCAAACCGCTGGCAGAGAACAACCCGTACTGGGCCCCGGAAGAAGAAATCTCTTTCACCATCTATTTCCCGGTTCATTCCCATGTTCTCCAACGTCATCCTCTTTTCTACTCAATAAATGCCAGGCCATCAGTTCCAGCGGTGTATGTTCAACAATTCTTCGCCAAGCTAACCCTGGTGACATCACCAGCCCCACATCAATTCGAAACAATGATTGATGAACAACCAATTCAATTCACTAAAGATGATCTTTATGACATCTTCCGGTTACCTCGTGGCGACTCAAGACCACCACTCACTACATTTGAACCTCAGCTGCCATTCCAGCAAGTGTATTATGGAATACACGACCTTGGTCTTGACCTTCCTCGGGAAACAATTGACCTCCGAGAATTCAAAAAGAGAAATATGGCAAGGAGCTGGTCCCATGTCTTCACTATCTTCAACCGATGCATGACAGCAAAGTCAGGCGGTCACGACAGGGCCTCAAAAGAAGTTCACCACGCCTATCATGCCATGTGCTACAACCGACATTATGATTATGCTGTCTACTTGTGGGAAGAATTCAAGCTCTCCAAATCAAATGAACCAAAATTTCTGCCATACCCGAGGTTCTGGTCCATTATGATAGAACATTTCATGGAGAGATACCAAAACATTCATATCAGAGATGTTGCGCTGCGATTCATACCCTCGAGCGTTAATTTTCTAAGGAGCAACAGTGGTACAACTGATGTCAATGAGGCCGCGATCCCTCTCCCACTCTTTAAAATTGCAAACTTCAATCTTGATAGCGTCTACCAATACCGGGCTCTTCATTATCCTGACTGGAGACCCGAGGGAGCACAACCTGCTCCTGAGCAACCAGCTGCTCCTGCACAACCAGCTGCTCCACTACAACAACAACAAGATCAACTGTTAAGGCAAAAAGCCTTGCCCCTTTAGATCTTAAGATAACAAAACAACCTAGACTAGCTTTGATTTATATGTAGAATAATATAGCTAAGTTTAGGTCTGATACTGAGTGATCAGTATTGGAACTCAGTATCAGTACTCAGTATCAGATAGTGATACTGAGTACAAGGACTGAGTAGAAGGACTGAGTGATACTCAGTATAGTAACGGACTAAGATCAAATCCCTTGATCTTAGTCATTTTCCTTACTTAGTCCTGCGGTTACTCCTTTGCTCATTATGTAAGATCTCTATAACATTATAAATAGAGATCATCTTGCAAAGGAGTACTCACCAATTTACTTTACACTTTCACATACTTGTAATTGATAAGTGGTATTGCTTTTCCGCAGCATACCACACTTAGTGGATTTGTACACCGACTCTAATACTGTGTTTTACACTTTAATTGTCTTTTGTATAAATCAACCTACTCATTAACTAACAAACCAGGGTGTTGTGACCTAACAACTGGTATCAGAGCAGGCTAAATAATCTCTTATTTAGTCGATCTATAACCCTGGCAGCCATTTCCTACATCTATCCCTCCAACACTCAAAAATCCAAAATGTCTACAATTGTTGCACCAATTATGTCTGGAAAGGGAGTACCCATCTTTGATGGAAAAGACTTCCATCAATGGAAGCTCAAAGCTCAGTGGTATCTTGAATCTATTCACCATGAGATGCTCACTGTGCTAAATGATGGTCCCATCATTCCACAAACTGTGGAACCTGTTGCTGCTACTGATGATGCTCCTGAGGGCATAAGATCTGTACCTAAACTAAAGCACAACTGGACTGATACTGACCGTCAGTTGTATGCTTTAGACTCCAGAGCTAAAGGGGTGATTGGTAATGCTGTTACCAAAGAGATACTTAATGCAATTATGAAATTGCCAACAGCAAAGGCTATGTGGGATAGCCTATTAGTCACCTATGAAGGTACATCAAAGGTGAAGTTGCAAAGAAAAAGCAACATGAGAAGGAAATATGAAAATTTCTTTTCAACTCCAAATGAAGACATCACCACTCTCTATAACAGGTTCAATAATGTTATCCATGATTTAATCAGTGTAGGCATTGTGAAAGAGGAAGGAGAGCTTGTTCAAAAGTTCCTGGATAGTCTTCCTCAACAATTTCTTGACATGACAAACTCTGTCAATGCTGCTAACAACATTGAGTCATACACTCTTCAAACCTTGTATGGTCTAATGCTGAATCATGAGGAGAATAATGCTGCAAGACTGATCAACTGGAAGAAAACTGACAAGTCTTCCATTGGCATGGCTCTAGTTGTGCAACAGGCTTATACTGTGACTGAGCCAGATGAACCAGAAGTTGATCTTGCTGATGCTGAGGCAGAAGAGCTTGAAACTCAAATGGCTCTCATGTCTATGAAGCTGGATCAGTTGAAGAAGAAGAGGCTTGGTGTTAGCTCTTCTAATACTGACCCAAGATCAGGTCTGTGCTATAGGTGTGGAAAGCCTGGACATATTGCTGCAAATTGTCATACCAAGTCTTCTGAGACTGACCAAAATGACAAGATTGCATACCGTGCAAAAAGATATAGAGACAAATATGTCAAGCTGAAGAATTGGAGCAAGGGAAAGAGGGCAGAAGGAAATGGAGCACCTCATCAAGCACTTTACTCAGAAGCCTGGATGGATGAAGAGTTAAGTGATGATGAAGAAGAGATTGAGAATAAAGCCTTTATGGCTTTCACTGAAGATGATTTGAAGAGTTCCTTTGAAAAGGACATCAAAGAGGCTGAGAGGATGAGTGTTCATACTGATTGGGATTCCACTCAGTTGTACAAGGTAAGTTCCTTTCAAACTTATTCAGTGAATGAAAAAACCAAGATTTTTGAGTATATGCTTGTTGATCTTAAAACTTCTGTACAAAAAGAAAAAGCTTTAAAATTAACAATTAAAGAACTTGAAAGAGTAAATAATGAAAACTTGGATAAATTAGCAAAATATAAAGATTTAGAACTAAATTTTTCAGATTTAAAAGACATTAATCAAAGATTAGCTGATAAAGCTCATTTACACAAACTTGAAAAAGAGAAATTTGAAAAACAGTGTAAATCTTGGGGAAATGCTTCAATAAAATTAAATAAATGTTTAAATGAACAATTTCCAGAAAATGTGAGGGCTGCACTTGGTACTGATCCTCAATTTAAAAACAGGAACAATTTTGCTGATTTATTTGAAGAATTTTCTACTATGAATCCTATTAATTTTGTAAAAGCTAAAACTTTATGTGAAGTTGGATGTCAAACTGATTCAGATGATGAGGAAAATCAAATTTTAGAAAAACCTATTGGTCCTTCCATCTGTTCAAAGTGCTATACTGAGCTACAAGAACTCAGTATTGAATTTCAAATAACAGAAATTTCTAATACCGAGCTACCAATAGTTCAGTATGACACTTCTGCTGTTCCACCTTTTGAATTATTATTTAATACAACAACTTTTGAATTATATAATGATAATAAGACAACTTCTATCTCACATGTTTCATCAAATACAGAAGTTGCAGGAACAGAAACATCATATACTGAGAAATCTAAAGAACATGTTAAAGTTGTTTCTACAAAACATGATAAACAAAACCAACTTTAACTAGATCCTTAGCTGGCAGAGACAAGAAGTCTACCACAAATAATATTAGAAAGACTTCTCTGCCAAATAAAAAGAAGCAACCAGATCCTCCATCTCCTAAACCAGTTAAAAACAATGTTAAGATACCTATCAAAAATGACAAAATTAACATTTTAAAAACACTTGGTGATCAGGTCAAATCTTTAAGTAAACAATTTGCAAAACTTGTTCATATTGACTTACCAAAAGTGCAACATTTTTCTAAAATACCTTATGAAAATATGTTTAGAAATAGACCTAGAAAATGTTATAGGTGTCATCATACTGGTCACAAGGGAGATGAATGCTGGACTGATCTCTCAAGTCCTAGGTACTCAGTACCAAAGAAAAGGAGAGAAACTAAGTCAGTATCACCAAAGAAAACTTCTAAAGTTACCCCAAAAGTGATACTGACCTCTCCACATAAAGAGATCAAGTCAAATTGTGTTTATCCCACCAAAGGTCCCATTCAAAAATGGGTTCCTAAAAAGAACTAACTCTTATTTTGTGTCTTGTGCAGGGTGACAGAAAGTGGTATTTAGATAGTGGCTGCTCAAGACACATGACAGGCAGTATGGAGTACCTTCTCAATTATACTCCAGAGAAGGGTCCTTCTGTTAAGTTTGGAGATGACTCGGTGGGAAAGACAAGAGGTTATGGTATGATCAAGGCAGGCAACATAACTTTTAAAAGAGTTGCCTATGTAGAGGGTCTTAAACACAATCTGCTCAGTATCAGTCAGATGTGTGATGATGACAATGAAGCTCGATTCAGGAAGGTTTCAGGCATCATCTACAATGATAAAGGGCAGCCTGTACTCATTGCTAGAAGAGAAAAGGATGTATATGTGGTCAACCTATCTGAAATAGACCCAACTATTCGAGTATGCCTGCTTTCTAAAGTCAAGCCAGAATTGCATTGGCTATGGCACAAGAAACTCTCTCACATCAACTTTAGAAATATCAACGAGCTCAGTATGAAGAAACTGGTGAGAGGGCTGCCCACAATTACTTATTCAAAAGATAAGTTATGCTCAGCATGTGAAATGGGCAAGCAGAAGAAGAGTTCATTCAAATCTAAAGTCAATCATTCCATCAATGAACCTCTTACTATGATACATATGGATCTTTTTGGCCCCATCAGCACACCATCTTTGGCCAAAAAGATCTATACTCTAGTCTTAGTTGATGAATTCTCAAGATACACTTGGGTCATCTTCCTCAAGACTAAGTCAGATGCAACAACAGAAATCATTGCCTTTATAAAAAGAGAGGAACTTCAAAAAGGCAACAAGGTCAAGCAACTTAGAAGTGACCATGGTACTGAGTTTAAGAACTCAGTATTAGCAGATTTCTGTGAAGAAAAATGAATCATTCAAAACTTCTCTGCAGCCTACACACCACAACAAAATGGTGTTGTAGAAAGAAAGAACAGAACACTGATTGAAGCTGCAAGAACTTTATTATGCCATGCTGGACTGGCACTGAGTTTCTGGGCTGAAGCTGTAAACTGTGCAAACTTCACTCAGAATAGAGCCACTATAGTCCAAAGACATCTGAAGACTCCATATGAGTTATACAATGGCAAGATTCCTAATGTGGAATATTTCCACATCTTTGGGAGTAAATGCTTTGTACTCAGTACAAAACAAAATCTCAATAAATTTGCTCCCAAAGCAAATGAAGGTGTGTTCATGGGCTACTCTCCACACTCTAAAGCTTTCAGAGTGTATATCATCTCAACCAAGATGATTGTAGAATCCATTCATGTCACATTCGATGAAGATCAAAATGAGCATTCTACCTCAGCAAGTGAAGACATAAGTGTTGGAATATGCTTCACGCGTATAACATATAGTTATATGGCTAGTAGTTTGTGAGCCTAAAGGGTCACACACTTAAACACTTAGCACCATAAGATATATAGTGTAATTAGGGTAATTACATTATATATATTAATATAAGCTACATGCTTATTTATAAGTTTAATATTAAATGTTAATATTGAAACCTTAATGTGAGCAAACTAGAAGGAACAAAAGATAAGGACTTGTGTGTAAATATTGGTCAATGGTTTATGGAAATCATTAATGGGAATTAAGGCATCATTATGGAGTGTAAATGACTCCATAAACTCCCTCCCTTGCCTTGTGAATTCATGGCACACACACACACAATACATCCCATCTTTTGCTTCCATTTGCTCTCAAGAATCAAGGACTAGCATCCTCCTTTGGTGTTCTTGAAGTGTTGTGTGGACTTTCTTTTAGAGGTATTCTAATTGAATACTTGGTTTCAATTCATCACCAACTCCATCCGAATACACAATAATCAAAGGCAACTAGGGTACGAATTCTTATACCATTCTCTTTGATTTTCTTATAGTTTAATTGTATGATTGATATCAAGATCCGTTCATGGTGATAAATACTTTCCGCTGCGTTTTGTTAATTGTTTTAACCGAAAATCACCATTAGTGGTATCACGAGTCATTATATTAATCATATAATTAGCTAGATTTTGTGAAAAGTGGCAAAAATCAAACGATTTTGGTGTTTTTAACAAACCGATCGGACGAAAATTAAACCCTACGGGTTTTTATTTTAATTTTCGGTTTTGTATAATTATGAGGGTTAAAATAACGTTTTTTTGGAACCCTATTGTCACTTGTTACAAAATCAAAATCAAAAAAATTAATCTAGTTTATTGAATTTTTTGATTATTTGGCTTGGAATTACTTGTTTAATTATTTTTTTTGATATGGCAAAACATGTATTTTTGCCATATCCCAAGCCAAACCCTTGTCAATTGTTGCTTGTTTGTGCAAACCGATGAAAGCCTAGACCATTTGTGAATGAATGTGGTTGATGTTTGGTTGTTTGGTTGTTTGGGAAAAGCCTTGTTTTTTTGGCTTAATTGTTGTAATTTGTTTCATTTATTTTTCTTTTATTTTTGGTGCCATTTTTGGGGCAATTTGTAATGTAAAAGTAATAGAATAGATTGTATTTATTTTATCTTTTTATTGTAAATTGTTGATAAAAAATATTGAAGACTAATGAAGAAAACAACAAATTTCCGTCACAAAAGCGAGGGCTGTACGAAAACAGGTTTTCCAGAGGCATACGGACTCAGTTTTGGGCGATTCAAAAGCCTAAAATGCTTGCAAAGTCGTGGGCTACAACTTTCCAGAAGGCCGGGAAGACCAACGAAGATTCCTTCAGTGACTTTTCGGGCTTCAAAGTCTGCTGGAATTTTCTGGCAGATTACACTTTTTCACAATTTTGGGTTCTACTTGCTCAAGAATGTCTTAGAGCAAGTGGGAGCCCATTGGGTTTATGTAGGCCCGTTTGGGTTCATGTTGGCCCGTCCCCTAGTTTGACCCTTCGGTCCGTCGTGATGACTCACGTGACCGAACCTAGGATTTCATCGGTTGAGGTTTGCACAAAATTTGTTGCATGTTTTATTTATGTTTGTGGTTGTTTTCTTTTCCTATTAGATACAAGTAAATAAAACAATTAAAAATGGTTTTTTGACACAAACATTAAAACATCCAAACATTTAATCATCGATAATTACTAGTTAATCATTGATGATTAAACCTTTAATCTAAAATTGTTTTGAGATTAAACTAAGTTTAAATATGATTTGAAACTTAAAATAATAGTTAATCATTGATGATTAAACCTTTAATCGAAAATTGTTTTGAGATTAAACTAAGTTTAAATACGATTTGAAACTTAAACCTTAATAATCGTTAAATGTTTTTACCGTTTATTAAACGACTTATGAAGTGATTTGAATGAAGTACATGATTCATTCATATCTTAATAAAATTTTATTAATTAAAATTTAACATACCTAAAATTTAAGTCACGCCGTCCAATCGGTTGTAAATCACTTGCTTCTATTTTTGAATTCACGTGAGACGTGGTTTGAATCTAGATCCGAGGTCATTATTCTCTACGCGTGAGACCTAGAGCTATTTTGACATGATTTCACATTGGATGACTTAATCGAGTTAACGGTGAGACCTTGACTCGAGGCGACGATGCGACAAACATGCCACTTGACCCTAGATGCTTGTTCACTAGGTGCCTTGAAGTCCCATACCTCTAAGAGTTGCACTTGTAATGCAATTGTTGATCGTCACCTACCTATTGGATCTGTCACCTCTAGCAGATCAACTGATGCAGTGATAGAAGCTCAATGGGATCTTAGCTTTTAATTAAAATTAATTGGGTAGTTAATTGATTAAAAGAAATTATTATTGAAAATACTATTTTTTGAACTTTGGTTGTTATACAGATAACAACAACATCAAAACCTAAGTATCTCCACTCAAAAATCAGTTCTTGAAAACTGAAACTGACTAATATCAACTTTATCTTCTGATATCGAATTCTAAGGATTGTCCTTAGAGATGAGAAAGTTGATACACCTATAAGAGGCCTTACTTGAGGCACCTCCTGTCAGTGATTCTACTGCTGTTCGTCAAGCCTTTACCGAAACGTTTAACGAACACCAAGAAGTTGCTACTCATATGCTTGTGAGCATGAACCCCGAGATTCGAAAGTACTTCGAGGAACTCACAGCATATGACATGATAAGCGAGTTGAAAATGATATTTCAACAAAAGGCAGAACTTGAACTGTTCAAAACAGTTAAAGCATTCCATGCTTGCAATCAGGAGGACGGCCAATCAGTTAGCACTTACATCTTGAATATGCAATGCTATCTTGATCCAATGGAACGTCTTGGTTACCCCTTACCACAAGTTCTTGGAATGAGCTTGATTCTTACCTCACTATCCAAGGACTATGACCAGTTTGAAAAGTGTTTTAAAAGTACATAGCATGGGGAAGACAATCGTTGAACATGCTATGGTAAAACGGGTTGAGCAAGGGTTACCCAATACTTTTCTTGCAATCAGGGAAGGTAAACCGCAAGCACAAGGCAAGAGTCTAGGTAAGGGTAAGCTAGTTTACTTTTCCAAACCTACGATTCCCCCACCTGCTAAAAAGGAGCACCCTGCAAAGGATATTTCTTGCCAACATTGCGATGAAACTGGCCATTGAAGGAGGAATTGTCCTGCCTACGTGGCAGAGTTGATGAAGGACAAATGTGTTCTAGTTAGCACATTAGGTATCTTCATTATAGAACTCTATACTTTTCGTGATAAATCTTGAATGTATGACACTAGTTGTGGAACTCACATTTACACAAATGTGCAAGATTGAATGTGAAGTAGAAAGCTAAATGAATGGAAGCTGTGATCTTATCCTTCCTAATGCGTTAATTATTGTTTTGAACAATTGTCAATTATGCATTGTTTAGCTTTATCGTTTGTTGAATAATGGATTATGATATTTTGTTTTATGAAAAATAACATTTTTTTATAACTATTCATTGTAATAGTATGTTTGAAATTAATATGCATGATCCTAATTCAA
Organism: Calendula officinalis; assembly: GCA_963853835.1. NCBI lineage: Eukaryota > Viridiplantae > Streptophyta > Magnoliopsida > Asterales > Asteraceae > Calendula > Calendula officinalis. The sequence continues at coordinate 27,434,010 of OY970825.1, forward strand.
ACGATAGTTCTATATACAAATGTCGCACTCAAGAATCCAAATTGGTTTGGATTCTACTTACCTAGATCATCGTCATCTTTTCCACATAAACAAGAAACGCATTTTGATACTAAAACTCGACGGGCTTCTTTACAAATGATTATGAATCATTTAAAATGCCTCTCTTGTATATTATGGAAAGATAACAAGAAAGCTTTTCTCCCAAGTTGGCGAAAGAGCTACAAATCTACTTGGACTCATACATACTGATGTATGTGGCCCTTTTAGAACTAAGACTAGGGAAGGTGCCACCTACTTTCACTGATGATATCATTCGATGTGGTTATGTTTACTTGATTAAACATCAACATGGAAGCTTTAATGATATCAGTCGCTATGGTTATGTTTACTTGATTAGACATAAACATGAAATCTTTGAAACGTTCAAAGCTTTCTAAAGTAAAAGTAGAAAATCAACTTAGCAAGACAATAAAGGCTTTCAGTCCTGATTAAGGATGAAAGTACATGAGTCAAGAGTTTCCGGATCATCCCTCACATCGTGAGATTGTCTCACAATTCACTCTTTCATACACTCCACAAGATAATGGTGCGTCTGGAAGGAGATATCGAACCCTGTATGACATGGTGCGATCTATGATGACTCCTACTACTCTTACACTATCCTTTTGAGGGGCATGCACTGAAGTCTGCTGCTCGAATACTTGATATGGTTCCGACCAAAAGGTTAAAAAGACACCATATGAGATATGGCGTGGGAAAGTCCCTAATTTGTCTTACTTGAGGATCTGGGGTTGTGAGGATCTCGTGGAACGAGACATGCCGAACAAACTTGAGCCCATATCTATCAAGTATATCTTCGATTACTATTTTACTTCCCAACTGAGAACAAATGGTTGTTACTCGGTATGCTGAGTTTCTTGAGAACAGTCTCATTTCACAAAGCAAGTGGGAGCACTATAGACTTTGACAAGATTCAAAGTGAAGATACACAACCTTCTGGTAACACTAGCAAATATCATTCTGAGGCTGGACATATAGATGTTGGACCACAGGATGATGTTGTTCCCATTCATAGATCCGCAAGGACACTTCATGCACCTGAATGATATAGATTTATGTCGATGCTGAGGAGCAAGTTTCGAGGATCATTATGAACCCCCTAACTATCAAGTTGCATTATCGAATTTTGAATCCGAAAAATGACTTGAAGCTATGAATGCGAAAATAAAATCCATGAGAGACAATCAAGTTTTGAACTTAGTTGATCTTTCTCAAAACAGTAAGACTGTTGACATGGATGAAAATATACACACCTATAAATCTCTCATAGTAGCAAAAGGTTACACTCAATCCTACTGGATTGACAATGATGAAACCTTCTCGCCTGTTACTAAAGACATTAGGATTCTTATAGCCAAAGTAGTGTACTATGACTATGAAATTTGGTTGATGATGAAATCAAAACATTTGTTTCACCTAAAACCCAAACTGAGTATGTGTATATATGAAAGCTAGTGGGAGCGTTGTCGTTTCTCAAGTCATACATGTTGATGACATGTCACTCATGTGAAACAATATACCATGCTACAAGATGAAAATCATGGCTTGGAAAATGTTTCGACATGATGGATTGTAGGGACACGACATACATACTTGAAGTAAAGATCTATAATGATAGATCAAAGCGGTTAATTGGTTTAAGTCAAAGTGCTTACATTGACAAAATTCTAAATGGTTTAGAGTGGTACTCCCAAACGAGGAAGTCCTCGTATGCCACACAATGTAAACTTGAGTGAGACTCAAGGACCTTCCACACCTGATGTGGTGAAGCGGATGAATGTAATCCCCTATGAATCGGCTATTACATTCATCATGTACGCTGTAAGAAGTACTAGGACAAATGTAACGTCCTTAGGGGACCTTACTAGAAAATACCAACAGAATTCATGAGAGAGTCACTGGATTGCTGTTAAGAACACATTGAAGTATTTTAAAGTACTGGATATATGTTTCTTGGTCATGGTGGAGATACTGAACTGAAACTAAGTATACTTGCTATACTTATGTTGGTTTTGAAATAGGGCGTGATGACGCTAGATCCTATTTACGAAGGTTCACTACATTCGAATGATTTATCGAGATATGTGAAATTCGTACACTTAAAGTTCAAACAGATAACTAACTAGCTGACGCTTTATCGAACTCAATGTCTTGTACCAAACATCTTGAATATGAATGGAACATTGGACTTCGACAAGCTAGTAGTTTCATGTAAATCTGTTTTAGTATTTGGATAATGGAACTGTGAGCAGTTTATATTGGAATAAATTGATATATTTGATATGATCGTTTTTATATGAATATCTACTGTGTTCTATATTTGCATGTTTATATCCTTGAATATTTACTGTGTTTTATATTCTAAATTGTCCATTGTCATATTGATAATATGGGAATATTATTAAGACAAATCTGAGGGCATTGATGACATTATCTTAGTATGACTAAGGATGATGAAATCAAACTCACATATCGCTCATAACGATGCACGATTGGACTGACCCAAAATATGAGAAATCACTTCTTGGATTTATGTCACAAGTGAATCTCACAAAGGCTTTGTCACTTATCCTCTGACTTGAGATGCAAGTTGGTTTGTGTATGTAGAGGGGCAAACTTTGATGTGGTTAAACGTTGACCTGAATAAGGCTGCTATAACAACCATTATCGGGTTTATCATTAAGCATATGACAGACACGTGCAGTCAACAAAGAATTTGTTCCTCCACGCATGTGGATAAGATACTACTGGGCCCCTCGATGATTTGAATAGATGTATGTGTGGCCACACCCAAAAGGTAATCAAGATGAATCTTGATTGGTTTTGGTAATCTACTTCAATGTATAGATCGAGAAACAGAATCGTTGAAATTTTAGATTGACATTTATCCTTGTCTAAAATTCAATATAGTATCAGTAACAAAAGGATAACTGCTCGAAAACTTTGAACAAAGATTTTATGAAACTCCTCATGTACTTCTAGGGGCATTGGCGGGTTGCTAGACTCTAACCTTTGCTTGTATAACTACTTGATGTTATCACGTGCGCAAGTGGGAGCTGTTGGAATATGCTTCACGCGTATAACATATAGTTATATGGCTAGTAGTTTGTGAGCCTAAAGGGTCACACACTTAAACACTTAGCACCATAAGATATATAGTGTAATTAGGGTAATTACATTATATATATTAATATAAGCTACATGCTTATTTATAAGTTTAATATTAAATGTTAATATTGAAACCTTAATGTGAGCAAACTAGAAGGAACAAAAGATAAGGACTTGTGTGTAAATATTGGTCAATGGTTTATGGAAATCATTAATGGGAATTAAGGCATCATTATGGAGTGTAAATGACTCCATAAACTCCCTCCCTTGCCTTGTGAATTCATGGCACACACACACACAATACATCCCATCTTTTGCTTCCATTTGCTCTCAAGAATCAAGGACTAGCATCCTCCTTTGGTGTTCTTGAAGTGTTGTGTGGACTTTCTTTTAGAGGTATTCTAATTGAATACTTGGTTTCAATTCATCACCAACTCCATCCGAATACACAATAATCAAAGGCAACTAGGGTACGAATTCTTATACCATTCTCTTTGATTTTCTTATAGTTTAATTGTATGATTGATATCAAGATCCGTTCATGGTGATAAATACTTTCCGCTGCGTTTTGTTAATTGTTTTAACCGAAAATCACCATTAATAAGTGGCATAGATATTCTATGCAATCCAGAACACTCCATTTCTGAACAGCCTAAGTTTCATCCACACTTTATTCCTAATAAGTTTAATGAAACTGATCAAGTTCAAACTCAGTATCACTCAAATGAGACTAATACTGAGGTTCCCATAACAGAGGACCTCCATACTGAGTTTCCAACTAATGATCTGAACCACTCTATTTATGAAGAAGGTGAAACATCCAACACTTCACAAGAATCCATATCAACTCTGCAAAATGAAGATGAACAGCAACCTGCACTGTCTAATACTGATCAGAATTCCACTCAGTATCAGACAGACAACACACCAAATCAACAAGATATTGTTGATCCTATTTCAAATGCTCCCTTAGGAAACAATTTAAGGGAACACAGAGACCATCCACACTCAAACATTATTGGTCCTATTGAAGAAGGTGTCCAAACAAGAAGAAAATTAGAATTTCCAACCCAAGCAACTGCAAACTTTTGTTTCTTCTCAAGTTTTCTATCTACCATTGAACCAAAGAAAGCTGATGAAGCTTTATTAGATGAAGATTGGGTAGAGGCTATGCAAGAAGAGCTCACAGAGTTTGAAAGAAACAAAGTTTGGAACTTAGTACCACCTCCTTCTGGCAAAACTATTATTGGTACTAAGTGGGTGTTCAGAAACAAGATGGACAAGGATGGTGTTGTCATCAGAAACAAAGCAAGGTTAGTTGCTCAAGGTTACAGGCAAGAAGAAGGCATTGACTATGATGAAACTTTTGCACCAGTTGCAAGAATTGAAGCTATTAGGTTGTATCTTGCATATGCAGCCTTTAAGAATTTCAAAGTTTATCAGATGAATGTCAAAAGTGCTTTTCTAAATGGAAAACTACAAGAAGAAGTTTATGTTAAACAACCTCCAGGTTTTGTTGATCCCAAATTTCCTAATTATGTTTTCAAGCTTGATAAAGCTCTATATGGGCTCAAACATGCTCCAAGAGCCTGGTATGACACCCTTTCTGAGTATCTTATTGAAAATAAATTTACAAGAGGTAAAATTGATAAAACATTATTTTCAAAAAGGAAAGGTTCTGACATCTTACTCATTCAGATATATGTAGATGATATTATCTTTGGTTCCACTGACAAGTCAATGTGTGCCTGGTTTGCTAAGATAATGTCAACTCAGTATCAGATGAGTATGATGGGAGAACTTACTTACTTTCTTGGTTTACAAGTTGAACAAAAGCCTGATGGCACTTTTATAAATCAAAGTAAGTATGTGCATGACATGTTAAAGAAATACAAATTTGAAAATTTATCTTCCATGCACACTCCTATGGGTACTCAGGATAAGATAAGTAAGGATGAAACTGGTAAACAAGTATGTGAATCCACATACCGAGGTATGATTGGTTCCTTACTTTACTTAACTGCTAGTAGGCCTGATATCATGTTTGCCACATGTTTGTGTGCTCGGTATCAGGCTGATCCTAAAGAATCACACATGAAAGCAGTTAAGCGCATCTTTAGATATCTTACAGGTACTCCTAACCTGGGTCTTTGGTATCCCAAAGACTCAAACTTTGACCTTGAAGGGTACACGGATGCAGATTTTGCAGGTTGTAGATTGGACAGAAAGAGCACAAGTGGAGGATGTCAATTCCTAGGTGGAAGACTAGTTGGCTGGTCATCCAAGAAAAAAAATTCGGTAGCAACTTCCACAGCAGAAGCAGAATATGTTGCTGCAGGAAGTTGTTGTGCTCAATTATTATGGATGCAGTATCAACTCTTAGACTATGGGTTCAACTTTCATAAGACTCCTATTCATTGTGATAACAAGAGTGCTATTGCTATCACAGAGAACCCAGTCTATCACTCCAAAACCAAGCACATTGATATTAGACACCACTTTATTCGAGATAATGTGGAAAAAGGTAAGGTTGAAGTAGATTATGTACCAACAAATGAACAATTGGCCGATGTGTTTACTAAACCTCTTCCTGAGGAAAGGTTTATGTATTTACTAGGGAAATTAGGTATGTTGAATCCTTAATCTTTCTTAAATTTCTTTAAAACTGAGCGCTCAGTATCACTCCTGTTGATACTGACCACTCAGTATCACTAGTCTGTTATCATCAAAATTTAAAATTTTTATTTTTTTTATTAATTTCAAGAGTAAACTAATTGTTTTTATATTTTTTAAAATTTTTAAAAAAAATTAATTTTTTTAACTCGGTATTGGGGTATGACGGCTCTTACACCGAGCTTAATCCTCATACTGCTCAAACGGTAACCTTTCTTAATAAGAAAGTTACCGTTGGCAGAGGATAAGGCAGTCAAATCAGCCGTTTTTACTTCCCAATACCTTAATTATCTTTCAAATCTCCTATAAATAACCGTTTATTTTTACCTCAAATTTTTAACTGTTATTTCTTTCTTTCATTTTCAATTCTCTCTGCGATTAACGATTTCACTTTCTCTTAGCAAGCAAATTCTTTTTCAAATCACAATCACAGATGGCGAATTACACTTTTGTTGCTCCAAACGTTGAATCGGAAATCCAATTCCGAAATAATGAAGTACCCAGGTTTGCGAGGAACAACATCACAGCAAATTTCAATATTCCTCAAGCCTGGGTATGCCAAGAATTCACGAACATCGTGACTTTTATGAAGCATTGCCCAATTGCTCGTGCACTGACATTATCTCCTCGAGCAATTTACCCAGAAATGTTATGCGAGTTTTGGTACTCTGCCACACTCGATTCTCCAGATATGATTGCTGGATGGGTAATTAGGGATCAAAGAAGAGCTTTTGTTTTTACTGCAATCATTCGTGAAGCACTGAGACTTCCCGCCCAAGCTCAGTATGACCCATTTGTTGATAGATCAGAGGCACGCTTGTACTGCCATTTTTGGGTCGAAGAGGAACAACGGGCACAATCAAAAGAAATGAATTTGGTCCTATGTGGGGTATTCTCATCACAACAATAATTCGATGTATGACCCACAAGACGGGAGCTTTGGACCAAATAAACGAATTTGGGATGCAAATAGTACATGCTCTGTACTATGGAAGAAATATTGATTTTGCTCGCCTAATTTTCAATGAATTAGCTACTCTGGTCCGAGCAAACACAAGGGAATGCAATGTCCCTTTCTGCAGATTTCTATCACTCATCTTTCAACACTCAATGCCCACACACATTTATGATGATTTTCATAGTCCAAGAGTTGATCTTCCTCCGCTTAGTGAGAAGATTTTCTTTTATAGGCCAAGAGAAGGAGAGCCTCTTCTAAGTCCTCCTATGTGGGCCATTGTTCAAGAACATATAAATGATGAAGAAGATATGTCTGATACTGAGTCAGACAATGATGGTGATGATGATAATGATGATAATAGTGGCAATGGAGCCCAGGCTGGTCAAGATATTGAGATGCAGGATGTTCCACAAGTTCAAGAACCAACTATCTCTCCACCTGCACAAGATCCTGCTGCTCCTCATATTGAAACCGTTTTTGAAACTGAGTCCTACGAAGACACACCATTGGTTCTTCATAGACGAAGAAGGAATCTCTCTCCTATCATTATGGGAAACTTATCATCTGAGGAGGTGCAGCCTGCAAATGTTCCATCATTAACTGCCTCTCTTCAAGCCCAAAGCCTAGTTGCAGCCACCGCTGACCTTCCAAGTCCAGAACTACCTCCATCTGCTCAACCATTTGAGGAACCTCATGTTCCTCTTGATGTGGAGATTCAGTATGCACAAACTACAATGGAAGGTGCTCAGCATGACATAGAGGTCGGTATTGAAGATGTTGGTGCTGCACATCAACAAACACATGATCCTGCACCGACCTCTGCAGATGCTAGAAGGGAATCTGACAGAGTCTCAGGTATGAATTTCTAAAAAGCCCTTAAACTTATATATATATATATATATATTTCATTCCCAAATAGAGACTAAGTATTGGCCAGTACCAACTCAATACTGACCAAAGTCTCAAACGATCTTTCAAATATATATCCTTTTATGGCCAACATAGCTAACCCACTGCTGCTATGCAAAATTCATATACTGAGCACACTAAATTGATCATTGTCAGTCTACAGTTGTCTCAACATTTAAAGAGACAATGGTGGTTGATGTCATACTGACACCCACTGGTGCTGCTTGAATAATGTCCAACTTATTTTTGAGTTGGGTAGCATCATTCAAGAAATGATCCCAAACCCTTAAGCCACAAAATCCAAAAATTTCCCATGGGGTTTAGCCACATTTCTGTTATCACTCTCATACCGAGTGATAAACATTGAAAATAACAAGAAGCACATCCCAGGCTTCGACTTCCCACACCCAAACCTTTTAGTAAATGTGACTTATCCTATACTGAGCTACTTAAATTTTCACACTCACCTTTACTAAAATCTTCTTACACATGCTATGCACAAGTCCACAATATTTCATCCTATACCAGATGAAATACAGACTTCACAAACTCTGTTTATATGATTGTAGAATTAAACAACACCACAATTCTATTTGATAAACCTTTCTCTCTAACCAGTTTTATATTTTTGTTTCTTTAGCACCATCTGTGCAGGGCATTCAGGCATCTCAGGCTGCATCAGACCAAGTGACTCTGCAAGCAATCATGCAGCACATTCTGGCCATCCAACAAACTCAAAATGTAATACTAGCCAGAATGGACAAGATGAGTGGTGATATTGACTTAATAAAACAGTCAGTATCACTCCTTCAACAACCACAGCAGCCTCCACAAACTCCACCAGGTTCACATGGTGACCACAATGAAGAAGGAGAAGGAGAAGGAGGTGCTGGTGATACTGATGCTGCAACTGAGCCCATGCCCTCCCCTACTCTAGAACAACCTGAGGGGGACATGGGTGGTGATACTGATCATCTTCCCTCCTCATCAAATGATAACAAAAAGGGGGAGAAGAGACAAAGAGATACTGAGGTTGATCAAACTGAGCCATCTGCTCAGGGGGAGAAAAGAAGAAGATTGAATGAAGATCAACCTCCACAACAAGAACAACAACATCAGCAAAGCCCTCATACTGAGCCAATTCGGATTCAGTATGAGAGAAGAAGACAAAGAACTAGGTCAGCATTACAAGTTCAAGACCCACTTGAGCCATCTGCTCAGGGGGGGACTCATACTGACCAACCACAGCAAACTTATTCTGAGCCACCTGCTCTTGAAGAGAATAATTTACAAATTGTGGTCTATAGGCCTTTCATCTGGCCTATTGCTGATGATGAAGATGAAGAACCAGATTTAGTAAACTATGCACTAAATCTGGTAGAACAAGAAAGTTCTTCATCATCATCCTCGGATGATGAAGAACCAGAAAATCTGGTAATTAGAAGAAGGAGTTCCTTATCAAGAAGACCTATCAATGCTGTTCTCACTTCTTCTGAATCAAGTGAGGAATCTGCTCCTCTGGTAACAAGACAAAGAAGACCTGTTCTTACAAGGGACAGTGATACCGAGCAGGCTCCAAGACTGACTCCTCAACAACTCTGGGCAGAACAAGAAAGATTTTTATATGAGCAAGAGTTGGGAGTCAAAACTGAACCAGAATCTGACCCAGATACTGATACTCCTGGTCCTTCACATAGAATCTCAAGAAAGGGTCCAGACCATATTCAACATTATTGGAATATGGTTGCTGCTAGGACTCAGTATAAGGAACAAAGAAAGGAGTTCTTGAGGACCAAAACATTTCAAAATGTAAGGGGGATACATTGGTTAAATCTGGATGTCAATAAAGTAAAAGTGAAGCTCAAAGAAGGAAGAATTACTATCACTTGTACTGGCTTAACCAGTCCCCCCATGAAGATATTTATTCATGATATTCAAAGAATTGGTCTTCAAGACTGGGTGAAGATCACAAGACTGATCAAAGAGCTTCCAAAGAAATCAACTTATGATCAAATAGTCTTGGATGAGATCTGTGCAGTAGCTGCAGTATGTTATGAGAAGGATTTACTTCATGAAATAGAGTACAGAACCCTCAGTGTTATGACTGAGGCTTACTCAAACAACAGACCAGAATGCCTTCATACATACAAGTATCTTAGAAAGTATCCTCTTCCTCCTAACCTTGTCTTTCAGGATCAAAAGAGTGTCATATATCCAACTTCTGGATATATGTATACTGACTCAGAGGATAGAGAATGCTTCATTTCTGAAGAAGATCTTCCAAGAGCTCAAATCAGTCACCTTGTTGGACTGAAATGGATGATCACCAAGAAAGAAGACTCTTGGTTCAGAAAGAAGATTGTTGCAGTACTGAATAGCAGAAGGGATGAACTCAAAAGCAGAGAAGAGTTTGTCCACATCAAACAAGAAGTCTTCTATGAGAATGAAGCCATCAACAGCAAATGAAGAAGAAGATATTGTTACCTATGCTGTTGTAATTTTTGTTTATCTCTTTGTAATTGTTTTGTTATCATTAGATAGGGGGAGATTGTTAAGGCAAAAAGCCTTGCCCCTTTAGATCTTAAGATAACAAAACAACCTAGACTAGCTTTGATTTATATGTAGAATAATATAGCTAAGTTTAGGTCTGATACTGAGTGATCAGTATTGGAACTCAGTATCAGTACTCAGTATCAGATAGTGATACTGAGTACAAGGACTGAGTAGAAGGACTGAGTGATACTCAGTATAGTAACGGACTAAGATCAAATCCCTTGATCTTAGTCATTTTCCTTACTTAGTCCTTCGGTTACTCCTTTGCTCATTATGTAAGATCTCTATAACATTATAAATAGAGATCATCTTGCAAAGGAGTACTCACCAATTTACTTTACACTTTCACATACTTGTAATTGATAAGTGGTATTGCTTTTCCGCAGCATACCACACTTAGTGGATTTGTACACCGACTCTAATACTGTGTTTTACACTTTAATTGTCTTTTGTATAAATCAACCTACTCATTAACTAACAAACCAGGGGTGTTGTGACCTAACATCAACCACACCAACCACCACCTCATCAACCACGTCCTAGACGTCGACAAGCTGAACAACAACAACCACTGGCTCACCGACGTGCTAAACGACCTCGCATCTCATCCAGCGATGCCTCAGGAAGTGGGTCGGTTGCCACTACATCTTCCCAACAACTTCCACCTCCACCAACTCAACCCATCATACGACAACCCAGACAATCAGCTGTACCTTCCTCTACTTCCTCCTCAGAAGATTCAGCTGCAACTATCTCTGATCGACCAGATTCACCACCATCACCACACGGTCCACCTTCACCACCACCACAAGGTCCACCTTCACCACAAGGTCCACCGTCACCACCACCACAAGGATCCCCAAACCCCTTTGATGATCCTTTCTTCACGACTCCTTCTCCACCACACACCCAACAACCAATCACCTCAACCATCCCAACTACCGCAACCACCCAACCACCAATCACAACCACCATTCTGACGTCAACAACCTATGTTCCTCCAATCTCATCCACCATCCCAACTACCACAACAACAATACCACCACTCACGTCCATGATCCAAACTTCCACAACCACCGCTCCACCAACCACAACCACCGTTACACCTACCACAACCACTGATCCACCAACCACAACCACCGTTCCACCTATCACAACCACCGTTCCACCTATCACAACCACCGTTCCACCTATCACAATCACAATTCCACCAGTTACAACTACAACACCACCAATAGACACCTCACTTCCACCATTCTCCATCACAACTGGTACAGCCTCGAGGGTCGTTACAACTCCACCTACAACAGTTGTTGTGACCCTCCCTCAACAGACTACACTATCAGAGGCTACCACTACCACCACAACTGCAATGTCAAATCCTGAACTGCAGCTCATCCCTCATCTAACCTCAACAATCCAAACACTTAGTACGAGGTTGGAAAACCTTGAGGGTAGACTGGCGACTGTTGCTCCTCTTCCACCGGCTTCTGATCCATTTAACCGAGAAATGCTCCTGGAAGCATCCCGTTCATTCACAATAGAACAAATTAAAGCGATGTTCAACTATCGTTTGGAAGAACTGGTCGAGCCATGCAATCCAGGATCCCTCATATACAGAAGGCCGGGTGACCCTGAGGATGATCCTCAGGGAGGGGGACAACGAAGAATACTGGAACACGGTGGATCCAGTTCTCAACATCAAGGAGGTGCGAGTCACTCACAACAACACCCCAGCTCCTCTCGTCAAACACAGGGAGGAGGCCCACAAGACTACGATTATATCCATGACTGGGTGGTTGTTGAGTTTGATTATAATCAGGTGTTGCACGTTGAACCACTCAACCAGTGGTGTGTAGATGAAAATGAAGACATCTTGCCACAAAACAACCGTATGCCAAGTGAGATGACTACAGAAGAAAAACTCGAATCTATGAGTCATCTCCAATCTATCAATTTTGAGGTTGAGAATCATCGCAAAGACAACGTTCAACAGGTTCTACGAAAAGAGGCGGACATAGTTATTGATATACAAAGTGACCCGGAAGAAGATAATCTTGTGAAAGAGGCTTTTACAGAACCCCCTCCAACTGCCAACTCTCCTCCAAACAACGACTCTGACAGCGACAAACCAACGGAGGATGAACCATTTGATGCAAAAAGATACCCTTTCACCCGAGAAAACTATCACAGATACTTCCGAAACTACGATCAACTGGTCTTATCCTATAGCGAGAAGCGAGCGGCGGATAGAGCTAACAAACGCCGTCTAAAGATCTCCAAAAAATGCCTATTCCAACAAGTTAAAATGCCATTTGTTGAAGACCGCTTCTCAGCTATTTTCCAGGAGACAGAGCTGCCTATAATTTATCAAGATTTGTACAAAGAAGTGATTCTGCCATTCAGAGAAAAAAAATGTATTACCTCACAATGCATTACCTTAGGGGCAAAACAGATCGATACAACAAGTCTCCAATAACACAGCTCCTGGAGATAACGAACGACCATTTCTCAGGCTACTATTGGTACACCAACTTCCATATTCGCAGAGCAGACAATCAGCTGTACACGATTACTGAAGGAGACTTCTATATTCTCGAACCTCGAGATATTGAATGTCTTTACAACAAAGTACGCTTACTTCCAGACACCCCTCACCCAATTCAAAATCATGCGAGAAATTTCGCTCAGGCTGCTCTGAAGCGCTTCATGCTCGTTAAAACTCTAGGTGCTCGAATGGAAGATGTCCAGATGGATGTTGAGAGTGGAACAGCAAAGGTTCACTTGGATGCACCTTATAGATCACTTCCCTCCGAAATTCAAACTCGGAGAACAGTTGTTCTAGGTGAACCCAACTTGGGAATGACTTACACAAACTACTTCAACGAAAGAGTCTTCTTCCGTGTGTCAGACATTGCGAAGTACTGTGATGGCACATTAAACCCCCTGAAGAATAAACTGGAGAAAAAGGGGAGGCACATGAACAAAAATCCCAGCAACCCAGAAAACACCTCTATTCGTCGCCATATTGACACACTAATCACCGCCATTAAGGAAAGACTAAGCTGGCGAATAGTGATTAGACATTTTGAGGTTCATCTGGGTGTACGAGACATAAGAAAAACGCCTACCTACACAACTGAAGTTAGTAATCCGGCACTACAATTCGGTCAATATCATGGGATCAGATGGCCGGACGAATCAGTTGATCGCCAAAAACCATACGCGCGACGTAGTACGCGTTAACTTTCAAATGCTGGGAGGTACTTCACCTATTTCCAATAATGGCTTCTGATCATATCAGATTCAAAACCCGCTCTCAAAAGAAAGCAACAAGCTCAATCAAGCTTCACCGCAAAAACCCTCTTCCAACCCTCTGATGATGTTTAAGGTACGTCTTCAAATCTCAAAACTTTTTAATACTTTTGATTTGTCGAGGGGGAGAAATATTAATTCTAGGGGGAGAATTACTATTTCTAGGGGAGAAAATTTAGAAAATCAAAACAAAAAAACCCAACATGAATAAACGAACGAAAAATATTTTCATAAAGACAATACCTTCCCATGGTTTGCCAGATCCGGCCTAACCTATCCCAGGGAAATATTTCAGCCAACTGGTAAATGTGAGGGTATACGTCTAGGGTATAGAACTAGGTGAGTGCAAGGTGATGTAAAAACATGATAAATCTAAGAAAACACACCTTTGAGTGCATCTGAACCACAAAATAAACCGGGAAATTACATAAAAAGGTGATCATTTATGCGTTGAATGTTTCACAAGACTTTACTCGCCCAATAAAGCAAATGCACACCACCACCAACCACTCAAATTCCTCCTAACAGGAATTTGTTTCATTTCATAAGGGGACGTAACACATAATCTACTGACTGCTCATTTGGAGTTTGTCGGTATTGAAAATATAACCTCCTGCCCCGGGTTAAGTCTCTTTGTATGCACAGTGTGTCTAGATCTCACCCCCAAGAATCTTTCCAATATAGGACACTTGCACTACAAAAATGGATCTCCGTGAATCCATCGGAACACTCGTAGTGGCATCACAATCTGATGTTTCACGAGGATCGAGTGGAAATCCTGCTATAGCTAAAATCACGCCAACTCTATACGCAGGTCACACATTTGAATCAACGGTTGTGCAAACGACTACAGATTCATACCGTGTGCTAACGGATACTCTATGTGAGTCCAGTGTTACCTTAAAAGAACAAGTTGCTGTGCCTTAAACTTCAAAATCATTCAGGAAACAACTTATACCGGAAACACATAAAATTCCGATGAAAAATCCATGTGAACTAAAATGCAACATCTTGAAAGCTGATTAAAATGCACATGAGCGTAATAGTCCACTCTCAAATTACTCCTATGATCTGCTAAACCCAGCATGATCTTCCCCGGAGCCACCGACAATATAGGAACTAAAAAGTGAGGGTCCCTAGGTCTAGGTGAGCAGAATCAAGTATCATGGGATCTTGATTGGGGTGCGCTGAGGTAAAAATTGATAGGGGGTATGAAGTATGGGGTGTAAATCAGCTTATCACATGGTAAAAACAAAAACGAGGGTGTGGTTGAAAATGAAAAAGTGAGTTGAGTGAGGAGCGTGTGTGAAAGGGTTAAAGAAAATGAAAAAACCCTCCCTGAACCGAACAAATGACCGGGTAACCTCATCTATATCGGATTGCATATGTTGCTTTCTGATTAAGACATCATAGACCCAGTGATGCAATGCACAACCCCCACTGACGACTCAAGTACAAAAAGTACTTGTTTCAAAAACACGGAGATAACCACATCCACTATCGACATCTCATTTGGAGATCGTTGATATTGAAAAAGAGGACCCACCTCCAGTCCTCGCCTTCATTTGTCCAATTATAGAGTCTATAACCGATTTAAATCTCTCTAGGACACAGGCACTCTACCAAGCATATCTTTGGGATATTGCCGGAACATTCATAGTGATACCAAAAATATTGGTATTCCACGATGATTGAATGGAAATCCTACCAGTGCTAACATCAATGCCAACACTGAACGTAGGTCACACAGTTTCTGTAACTGCTGTGCTAACAGACAATCTATGTGATCCTGGGTTACCCTGATAATTTCTTGTGCGTAGATCAGACGACCGTACTCCATTGTTATCAACAACGGTCACTATGTCTGATAGAGGATCTGATTACTGTACTCCAATCTTATCAACAACAGTCAATACATCAGACAAGGGATTCTATGACCGTAATCCAACATTAACAACAACGGTCAGACAATCCAAATCATATCAATATTCCGCACTGCTTCGACTTCAACAAACATCAGGAACCAAGGATCAACAACAAATCGACAAACACCACTACTTCAAGAAAGGACTTCCGCTGCTAACCGCTCTATCTATGGGTCTACATTCCGTCGATTTGCGTGAAGTCTTCTGGAATACTTTATATTGGTTGAGAAGCCAATTAAAAGTATATCTATCACCGATGATCAAAAGCTGATGCTGATTCTTCAACAAAACTGCACAAAGGTTTAACATTCAGCTCCAGCTTTACAAACAAGGAAGACTTCAAAGATATGCAACCTAGACTATTGTTACAAAGGGGGAGATTGTTAGGTACTAAATAGTTGTAAAGAATAGTCTAGGGGGTAGATGGTAACATTGTATAATAGTTTAGTTTAACATTAAGCTTAGTCTTAATTAATCAAGGAATTAAGCCAATGGTATATAAACCAAAGTGTAAGGCTTAATTCCATAACTTTTGCACATTAATCATTTCCATTTTCAGCAATTGTTCTCTCTCTCTCTCTCTCTCTCTCTTAATTCTCTCTCTAAAAGCCCTAATCATCTTCTTCACTTTTTCTATTTTCATCATCAAACACCAAAGTATGGATTGATTCAGTGTTTTTATGCTTTTCACATAGGAGTAAATTGAGAGTGAACTATAACGCTCATGTGCAATATATCAGCATTTAGGATGTAACTTTATAAGAATAACATGGATTTTTTATCGGAAAATGTATGTGTTTCCGGCATAAGTTGTTGCCTTTATGACTTATAAGTTTAGGCACAGCAACTTGAACAATTAAGGTAATACCGGACTCACATAGAGTATCCGTTATCACACCGTATGAATCGGTAGTCGTTTGCACAACCATTGATTCAAATGTGTGACATGTGATTAGAGTTGGCGCGATTTTAGCTCTAGCAGGATTTCCACTCAATCCTCGTGAGGCACCAGATTGTGATGCCACTATGAGTGTTCCGATGAATACACGGAGATTCATTTATAAGAGTGTATGTGTCCTAAATTGGAAATATTTGTCATTGAGAACTAGACACATTGTGCATTCAATTGAAGACGTAACCCGGGGCAGAAGGTTAAAAATTTCAATATCAACTTACTCCGAATGAGCAGTCGATAGATTATGTGCTACGTCCCCTGATGAATTGAAACAAATTCCTATTAAGAGGAATCTGAGTGGTTGGTGGTGGAGTGCAAATGCTTTACTGGGCCAGTTAAGTCTGGTGAAACATTCAACACATGAATGAACACTTTTTAGTGAGGTTGCCCGGTTTATTGACGGTTTGGATGCACTCAAAAGTGTGTTTTCTTGATTTTATCATGTTTTCACATCACCTTGCACTCACCTAAATCTATACCCTAGACTTATACCCTCGCATTTACCAATTTTGGCTAAAAAGTATTTTCCGTGGAAGGTAAGGCCGGTTCTGGCAAACCATGGGAAGGTATTGTCGTTTGATAAAAAAAATTGTTCGATTAAAAAATAAATTCAAACGGGTATAAAAGTATTGATATAAGAATGTTTCTCCCCCTGGAAATACTAATTCTCCCCCTACAATTAATATTTCTCCCCCTCGATAAAATAAAGGTAGTGAAAAATTTACAGTTTTAGAGAGGTGGGAAAGAGTTTTTGCATTTATGTGATTAACCGATTATGAGCGGGTTTCAAGCTGATGTACTTGAAAGCCATTATTATGAAGCTCGGGTCATACACTGAAGTGTGTAAGAGCCATGGATTGTGGATCGATTCCTAGTCGGATTTTGCTCTGATACCACTTGTAAGATCTATTCCATTGCAATCAATCCATATATTGTTTAATTTGAAGAAGATAAACTTGATCTTGTAAGTATTCTAGTGAGAGAGTAGAGAGAGAAAGAGAGGGAAGCTTTCAAATGAGTAATTGAGATTAATGACTAAAAGCTTACAATTAGTGAAAGGTAAATTCCCTTAAATACCTAGCACACTAATCATCATGATTAAGGCTAAAGACTAGACTAATACTATTGCAATATTACATATCTAGTCCCCTAACTATTGGATACAACTAAATTGACCCTAACAATATCACTTATTTCGATTAAGAAATAAAATATAATTATTATTTTTGTTATTTTTAATATTTTATTATTATTATTAAAGAGAAGCTAAAAAAAATATTATATTTTAAAATACTAGAAATGAACGGACCGGATTATGTTATTGATTGGATACGAGATCCAACAAAGAAAAATAGGGGTGGGTGTGGGTGAGTGGGATAGGTTTAGGCGTGGGTAGTATATAAGCTAGAGAATAGAATACAGCACTACCAAAGCTGTTTTTGCTGCGTGTATTTAGCCGCTGGTCTGTACAACATTCCTACATATATACTCCGACGACGTCGTACTGCCGGCAGCAAATTCACCGATCTCCGCTCGCAATTCCGATCGATTCCTTAATTTGCAGCTTGCATATATACCATGGCTTCACCAACCAAAAAGGTGGTTTTAATTACCATTTTCTTTGGATTTTTTTTATTTTTTTTCATTTTCAACTTGTGAATTTGTGTTGATTTTTCCATCTGGTAATTTGCATGAGCTTGTTATCGTTTGTTTACTTGAATCTGTGCTAAATTCTAGGTTGATCGAGAGAATATCAATGTAGCGATCACTAATTGTAAAATATCTGATTAATTGTTGTTAACATGAAAAAAAAAAAATATAATATAAAAATATCAATTCTAGGTTTTGACTTATATTTTTTTTTTCGGTAACAAAAAAAAATGTATGAGGAAATGGCAGTGAGAAGGACTAAGGTGTTAAAAGGGTTGATCAATCAAATTCGGCCGATTTTCTAGTTAGGGTCCCTAAAACATATCTTTTGTAGTTTTTTTTTATAGAGTACAAAATATAAAAATAAACCAATTAATTTTGTATGGTAATTAATGTACATATCTGATTTTTATTTTATTAATTCTGGTTAATTAAAAAAACCCTAGAATCACCATTTTTCCATAGCCCTTATCGAGTCTCGGGTTAGTTAGTGATGTTAAATACATGAAGTTATAAGATCGTGTTAGGGTACGTGTTGGCCTCTTAGGGTGTAGCCAGCCGTTAAAGTACTAAGTGCGGTTAATGAGATGTTAATTTATTTATAAGCGATTAACGGATGTTTATTTTTGGAATATTAACGAGGTAGGAATCTAGCTACGTGAAGCGATATATCCTAATCATGTTTAGTTCATAATTAACATTAGTATAACCCTACTTTTGATAGCTCATCAAACCTTAACTGTGTTTAATATATATATTTAAACCAGTGACACATTCACATTATACTTATTTTTTACTAATATGATATGATTTTGCAGATGCCAGTA
Organism: Calendula officinalis; assembly: GCA_963853835.1. Lineage (NCBI taxonomy): Eukaryota > Viridiplantae > Streptophyta > Magnoliopsida > Asterales > Asteraceae > Calendula > Calendula officinalis. The sequence continues at coordinate 27,452,943 of OY970825.1, forward strand.
AGTTATGAAGGGATGTCATGGGCAACAATATCATCTGCACCAGTGAGAAAAGTTGATCAAAATGACTTGTCAACTGTTGTAAGGGATAGATTGGAGAAATGCTCATTCTTTCAGGGAGATTCACTTATATTCCCATCTGAGGTACGTGGTCTTAATTTAAAGCTTTGATTATGCATCATAATGTGTTCCAATTTCCTAATCATTGTTATTATAATAATTCCAATTCTTTTGGATTAATGTGTATATGAAATAAGATTTGAGTTTACTAATTTCTTTAGGAGTGAATTAAAAATACTAGCAAGAACCTAGCAACGGTTACATATCACAAACCAAAAAGTTGTACGTTACGTACCAAATATAAGGATGCAAACGAGTCAAGTTGAGCTCGAGCTTGATCGGCTAGACTTACAAATTAATAATACACATACACGTGCATATATAGGCTCTAAAAACTTGATAGAACTCGAACCGAGCTATTAAAAGCTCGAGCTCAGCGCGTTAGATATTTTGAGGTCGTTTTGTCTGCTCGAGCTTAAACTCGATAAAAACTCGACTCGATCAAGCCGAGCTCGATAAAAGCCCAACTCGTTTACAATCGTACCAAAGATCACCAAATCCAATGTGTTAGGTGCGCTAATTAGCTTCTATGTTGGCCTTTCGTTAGTCTAAACATTTTTGGAAAGGCGGTACTAACTGTTGGTGATTTGTATCACCAGTATGATTTAAGTGTGTGAGATAGACTTGTTGACCGAATGTAATCTTAATAAATTTTGAACAAGTAAGGGTGGTGCGGAGCTAGTGAACACTTGTTTAAATTTGTTATAATTAAAAATCACTATACAAAAATCATAACACAACTTCAGAGTCATCTTCTTCAATGTACGGAAATCATAACAAAAAATCATTCTATGTTCTAAAACTCTGATTTAATCCGATTGAAGATTTCGATAGTACAATCAAAATACTTTAATCTAAAAGTGATCATACACACGACTTCAAAGTTATCCCAGCAAATGAAATCAATATAAATTTCTAACATTAACTAATGCAAATTGAGGAAAAAATTGATGATTGATATTCACAATAATTAAGATCGGGTGGATGATCGTTTCACATCTTCTTTTGTGGCGTTTTACATGATTATTGGATATTTAGCTATCTGATGTTAATTAAGTTTCTTCTGGTAGTAAGATGATGAACTAACTTGTTTGTAATTCTAATTTGCAGGAACTTGGGGACGACATGAAACGGCTAGGAAAGAAAATACTTCAGCATGAAGTAGATATAAAGTATTTGAAGAATCTTAGAAACAACTCTGGCCTCAAGATTGCAGAATTGGAATGTATATCATACTCCAATGTTTTAAAAACTGGTTTTTAGATTGAACCAACCAATGCTTTGAATACGGTCGGACCGCATGAACCGGCCGGCTAAAACATATGATAATAATTAGTATTTATATATGATGCAATAATTATGTAAATTGGTACGGATGCCAAAAAACTAGAAAAACACAAAACAAATAGGTTAAATAATTAAAATAAAATCTAAGACCTATTTTTCAACTAAATTTAATATTACTCATTTCTAATTAATTTCTTGATCATGTATAATTGTTCATATATAGCCTTCATCATATTTTTGTAACTTATGTTTATGGGGACATGAATCTTGTAGCTTTTCTTGAAAAACACACGAATGAAGGCAAGACGGTTACCAACAACATGATTTCTGAGCTGGAAACAATTGAAAGTATTTTGCAACATGATAAATCAGCTGCTAGCATTCTGTGCAATCAGGGAGATCAAATGTCATCGATGAGTGATGTTCTTGGTGTCGTTGCTACACTTGGGAAAGTTGAAGACATTAATCTTAGCAGGTTGTAATTTTTATACTATAAAAACTAATTTACACACCACAACCTATGGTACAATTTATAGAGTATTATAGTAGTTTATAAACTTCTACAATGTAGTAAAGAAAGTATTTATATATATAGTAGTATAATAGAATCAACTCCCGTAACATATAATTAATAACATACTTCCTCCAATTCAAAATAAGTGCTACACTTTTACTTTCACGTTTTTTATGCAAAACATTGTAATATAGATTATGATAGATTAAAGGGGATAATTAGTGAGGAAGAGTCCCACAATATGGTTGGGAATGACAAATTAATGATGATTAATAAAATTAAGTAAGGATAAAATGATAATTTTATATAAAAAAATTTACCAAATAAGGAAAGTATAACACTTATTTTAAATCATCCATATAAGAAAAGTGTAGCACTTTCGGAGGATGTATATATTATCTAGTGAAAACATATTTATTGATTATGGGTGCTTATCGGGCCAAAACCGAACCGAACCGAACCGATAGAACCGATAGAACCGATAACCGATAACGATGAATTTTCAAAACCGAAACCGAACCGATAACATGTTATCGGTTTCGGTTCGGTTCGGTTTCGGTTCGGTCCGGTTTCGGTTCGGTTATTTTAGGCCAAATGTTCTTCCTTTTCCGAAAACCGAACCGAACCGAACCGATAGAACCGATAACCGATAACGATGAATTTTCAAAACCGAAACCGAACCGATAACATGTTATCGGTTTCGGTTCGGTTCGGTTTCTGTCGGTTTTCGGTTCGGTTTGGTTTTTTCGGTCCAAATGCTCACCCCTATTATTGATATCCGTACTAGCTAGTTCATATATGTTCTCCTAATTCACTATCATTTTTTTTCTAACTTCTTGCTAGTTAATACATTTATTTTCTTTGCCGTTAAAAAAAACGTTTTATCAATACCAGACTTCTATCTGAGTACTTGGGACTCGATTCCATGTTGGCATTAGTTTGTAAGACATATGATGATGGTGTTAAAGTTCTCGAAACATATGACGAACAAGGCACCATCAATAAAAGAACCGGACTTTATGAGTGTGGAGCATCCATCGGAAAGAGTTTGGATGGACGATTTAAGGTGATATGTCTTGAGGATTTAAGGTACCAATATATATAATTTTCTGTCATCATATCCTATGTTGCATATTTGAGAATCATTCTGAGTATAACTTCCTAGTTCCTAATGTGTTACGTTTTTTATCCAGACCATATATTGGTGAGTTCATGCCTTATGATCCACAAAGGAGGCTTGATCTTTTGAAACCAAAGTTACCAAATGGTGAATATCCAGAAGGGTTTCTAGGGTTTGCAGTGAATATGATCTATATTAATAGTGACTATTTATCTTTTGTCACAAATGATGGAGATGCAGGGCTTAGAGAGACTCTTTTCTATAGTCTCTTTTCGCGACTTCAAGTGTATAAAACGTGGAACAGCATGCTAGAGGCCCTCCCTCTTATATCCCACGGAGCCATATCTTTGGACGGTGGGATAATGAGGGCCTCTGGTGTTTTTACTCTTGGAGATCGGTAAGAAGTTAGATATATATCAATATATATTTATATATGCTTTTGAAGCTAATTCGTTTTGCTTATAATATTATCTTGATCGATCCATTTTGATTTATTTGATTTAGGGAAGATATAGATGTCCAGTTTGCAATATGTTCTCGGGATTCTTTTCTTCCCGAAGAATACATCGAGATGAAGAAAGAGCTATCGGAATTAAGATGGAAAAAGAACAATATAACGGACGATATCGCGAGGGAAGAAGATTCGTTAACTCGTGCGAGGATTGATTTCGAGGCGAAAAAAGAGGAGTTCGTTATGTCCTTGGCAAAAAGCTCAAAGAACGCAACATCTTAGATGGCATACATCTTTAGGATGTATAAATTAAGTTGAAAAAAATAATACTCCCTCCGTCCCATTTTAAATGTCCAGTATACTATTTTAATTTGTCCCACAAAGAGTGTCATTTCCTAAATTTCAACCAATCAAAAAACATTTAAGTGGAAAAGAGAAAATTTGATTGGTGACATTATATAATTAATGCACTTTTCTTAAACTGTGTGCTTTTTTGTAGTGGACAATTAAAGTGGGACGGAGGTAGTAATCGCTAAACTTGAAGAGAGATGATGCAAATAACTATAAAGAGGTTGTTAACTTAACATTGCATAATGTCCTAGCAAAACAATAACGATCTTTGAATGATGTTTTTATATTTCTTTTAATATTTAAAATGGGTATTTTTATTATAAAGGGCTTCCTGGTGGTCGAATTTATGCTTGTGATATATATGACTTAGATGTTATCGTGATAATTTCTTAACATTCATCTGACTATCTAATAAATGTTTATACACCGAAAGATTGAACTCAGTGAGATTGAACTCAGTGAGACTGAACTCAATGAGATCACTAGGAAGACTAGGCCACATTGTTTGCGATGTTCGAATGATTGTACTTGAAAATTTTGTCCAAAATCACAATTTTTTAAACAATTATTCTTTTATGTATTTATCTTTTTTTTGCAGAAATTATTGTTAGCTTACTGGATTCAGAGAAAAATAATAGGAATTAAAAAATCAAGTATTATATAAACGCGGAAGGAAATTACAGGAAGAAAGTAGAAAGTGAAAAGGTAGAAAGAAAAAGAAATGAAAAGGTCCTACCGAGACTTGAACTCGGGTTACTGGATTCAGAGTCCAATGTCCTAACCACTAGACCATAGGACCAGCTGTATTTAGTTTGTTCTTTTATAGCTTATTAACTAAGAAATACTGAATATAGCTTCCACTAACCATCTTTTACTTCCTTCTATGTAGCACTGCAATTAAGTAAATAAAAAAGCTTGTAAATTTTATTTTTAAGTGACCAAATTTATTAATGAGAATGTTAACTGAAATTTGAGAAAGAACTAAAATTTCTATAGAAATTTGTTGCAGGTTTTCGAAAAAATAGAAGTTCAATACATCTTCTTCATTAAACACCGTTTTCTTCATTTCAACAACTTTGACTATTTTATTTATTTAGATAAAACAAATAAAATTTACCATTTCGACAAAATGAACCATTTCTATTTCATTCAACCAAACAATACGTCATATTTTTCTGGTAGCATACACGTAATACTCTTAAAATATCACGTCACTGATTCAAATATTATATTCATCAAAGATATAATAATATTAATAATAAATAGTACTAACAATAATAACGAAAATGGTGGCAGTAAATAAATTAAAATCGCTAAGTTTGTTACATTCTATTGTCATTAATCATCTGATCTTCCATCTGTCGGTTGTTTCCTCAGTCTATATCAATATCATTCTCCTCATTGCCTTCCATTTCTCGTTTCCAATTTCATTAATTCAATAATTAAATTGCTTTAATTCTCTCCAGCTCTCGATTTTCCCGGTGAAATATCTAGTTTACCGGCCGTCGGATCAATCGGCCATTGTTATATCTCTGCAAATTCTGTTATCATGAGCATGAATCAGGAATAGTAAGTTATTGATCTCGTTTTTTTTCCTGTATCGTTTTTTATGACCTAAAATTTACGATTTCTCGTTGTAGATCTGATTATGTTGTTAATTGTTAGGAACGAGCATAAATTTTGTAGCGATTTGATTTTGTTTATTTAATCGGATCTCGCTTTTTTGTCGAAATTATGATGTAATTATGGTGTTTGCCTTTTTATTTTTCAATTGAACGTGTAAATTGTGATAGTAATAATAACAATAAATTTGTTAATCTTTGGTCGTTGAGATTACCGGTGAATTGAAATTTATAATATTCTGGTGTGAAATTTTGCTATCAGATGTATTGATTTATGAGATGAAAGCATATGGTGGAGCATTATAGTTTTTTGATAAACTGTAATTAAGAAGAATGTTTTTAGAATTTTGATATATATGTTGCTGCTACAAAATCTAAATTCAGTATTTTTCTGTTTAATACGGCAGAATGTGAAGTAACATGCTTTAATGTAAACCGTTGCTTAGTAATTTGGGTATATGACATATGCTTCAACCCTTGCATGGCTGTGGGGTATGGAACCTTTTAGGACAATTTATTTATGCAATTATGTTAATATTATCTTAATTTGTTATGAATGAGATCGAATATTAGGTTAACAAAAAAAGCTCTTGTCCACTAATTGTTGGTAGTTGGTCTAACAAGTATTGAAATTATTATGAATCTTTTCTACTTTGTTCAAGAATATTTACTTTTTCATCAACTGTAATACTTTATATGTCTATTGCAGTGATTACTTGTTCAAGCTTTTGCTGATTGGGGATTCAGGAGTTGGCAAATCTTGTTTACTGCTTAGATTTGCTGTAAGACAATTTGACATTTATATTAGCCTTTTAAGATGGTTCTTTACCTGCTAGACATGATTTTGAGAATTAGTTTGATCTTCAATAAATACAGTCCATAAGTCTCATCTATCTCAGTATACAGTATACCTTTTCCAAGATTAGGTCTGGGTTGAAACAGGCAACCTTTTAGTGCAGGTCTAAACGGGCCGGGTTGACCCACAACCACTTGTCCATTTATTAAAAAAAAATTATAAATAATCTATGTGTTAAATATGATTACGAAACCATCTGTTCTATTTCAAGTTTTTTTCTTTTCCCTCTTTTAGTAATAGACACCGCTTGATATATTGTGTATTCATATTTTATTGATTTAATATTTTTATTACAGGATGACTCGTATCTCGACAGCTACATAAGCACAATCGGTGTTGACTTTGTAAGAATCTATTATTATACTAAATAAAATATTATTTACAATTTATGACGGTTGCTTTTGCATCATGAAATTTTATTTTCATCAAATATGCAGAAAATTCGCACCGTGGAGCAGGATGGAAAGACTATTAAGCTTCAAATCGTAAGGGATTTTTTCTGGAAGTTATTTATTAAAATTATGTCTGTATAAACTAATTTTCTACTTATTTGGAATATACAGTGGGACACAGCTGGACAAGAAAGGTTCAGGACAATCACTAGCAGCTACTACCGTGGGGCACATGGCATTATAGTATGTTTTTCAATTTCTCAATTCTCTTTAAGAACAATTAATGGTGGCGAAACGGGCTGGTCAAACATGTTGGGTAACGGGTCAAAACGGGTGGCCCACGAACACATTTATAAGTAATCTAACATTCTAACCCATTTGACGCATCCTTTCTATTTAAATCCTTGAATTCAACCATCTGACCCGTTAAAGATAAATAGTAACACAAATCAACCCATTTATAAGTAAACGGGTCAAATCAACCCGTTTTTTTCTCTCTTTTGCAGATAGTTTATGATGTGACTGACCTAGAAAGTTTCAACAATGTTAAGCAATGGTTGAGTGAAATTGACCGTTATGCAAGTGAAAATGTGAATAAACTTCTTGTTGGAAACAAATGTGATCTTACAGAAAGCAGAGCTGTCTCATATGACAGTGCTAAGGTAGTTATAAGATGCATGATAGTTATTATAATATATTATAAATATTAATGTTGCAGTTGATATAATCTGATTGATGTGATTTTACTAGGATTTGTTTTTTTAATGTTTTTTAGGATATTCTATTTTTATGTAAGTTTATATTATTAAAATTGTATTTTCTTGATAAAATTGTGTAAAATCTATAATTTGTATTTTCAGGAATTTGCGGATGATATTGGTATTCCATTTATGGAAACTAGTGCAAAAGATGCTACCAATGTTGAGCAGGCTTTTATGGCCATGTCTGCTGATATCAAAAACAGGTACCTCATATTTCTTGCCAATTTTCACATTATGTAACAAATTTAGCCCATTTCTTTATGTAACAAATTTAGCCCGTTTCACATCATGTGCCAACTTTCACCTTAGGAATGAGACGATTTGGGTTGTGTTTTATTGCAAATAGGTCAATTAACAAAGTTAGCTGAAGGGGGTTAGTTGCCCAAAGTCCATTTCTTTATGTATACAACCTCCTTTTTTATATTCAAGGATTAAATTATTACTTCAATTAATATTTTTTAATAAATAAGAAAGTTATTTCTGTCTAAGTTCTAACCAAACTGACCCAGACTGTTTTTACTCAAAACTAAAAATGACCCAATTCAACCCAAACCCGTTTTGGCATGTTTCTCAACCTGCCCGATAAGCCCAAACCCACTTAAATGGTGTTTCCAACCAATGGATCCAACTTTACCAATAATTCTTTTTTTTTTTGGCCTAAAAAACTGCGGTTTGTTGCAGGATGGCAAGTCAGCCCGGTGCAAACAACACGAGGCCACCTTCTGTGCAGCTTAAGGGGCAGCCCGTTGGGCAAAAGGGAGGTTGCTGCTCATCTTAGAATTTATCATTTTCCACGATTATCAATTATAAAAAATCACCATGATTCCAATTGCATTTCAAGTTCTTTGCATTTCATTTTTCTCTAAGATATTATTTTTTAGTTATTCTTTCAAGATTATGATTCTTAAATTTTATTTTTTTTTAACGTCAAATCCTAATCTACTCCTAATTTCCAGTTATGTCCACAACGGGACTTGAACCCCCAACCTTAAGGTTGTGAGGCAAACACCATACCGGCTACCACTATGCTAAAGGCCCATTGGCTATTCTTTAATATGTGTTTTATGCTGCAATTTTAGCCGAAAATGATGTTTGTTAGAACGTTTAGATATAAAGCATTTAGACATACTATGTCTTGGTTGAACTATGGTCAAAATAATATACGTTCTTGTCGTATATATAATTCTTTAAAAAATTGACAAAAGTTTATTTTAGAGCACTATCATTCATTCATTTGTGACACAAAATGACGCTTCAGTTTTTGTCAAATTAATATCACATCAGCTGCACTCTAATTGGGATTTAACCGGCATATATATATCATCAATCAATAACCAACTCTTGCATTTTAAGAAATTCCTTCTACAAATTTTGTATGCAATTTAGACTTTTTTAAAGCACTTAACAAAATCCAATTAAAAACGAGACCAATTACTCACTTCTATCTTTCAACATCTAATCTAAACCAATCATATATATTTGGCTTCCATGTACGTTGATATTTATGACGTCATTAATTGGTGAATTTAGGCATTTACGCAACCAGTGAGACGTCAATTTCCATTGGCAGGGCTATTTGGGTAATTTTGGTGGCCTACAAATGCTCCACTTGTCCGACATCCGGGTCGGAGCCTCTATATGGATGATGGCACGCAACTTGGCATTTGTTTTATTTGTTGGAAGGTGATCGGCTTTGTACTTCGGGCTCCGATACTTTTGTATTTCGCCTCTTCCGCTATCCGAAGCCGCCGGGTCAGGAGACCGCCTCTTTGACGTCACTCGAACCGGCTCCGGCTCATTCAAGCCGATTCTATGCGGGAAGTTTAACAAAGCCTTTGAGCCACGCATCCTGTAGGCGGCTCGGTCGTACGCAATCGCGGCTTCCTCAGCCATCTCATAAGTCCCAAGCCACACTCTGGCGCCATTTTTAGCCGGATCCCTTATCTCCGCTGCAAACTTCCCCCATGGCCGCTGCCTAACCCCGCGGTAATGTTTGCCCTTTTCCGGCAACGTCACCGCCACCGAAGTTGTCGTGGTTTCAATCTTTTCTTCCACCTGAACCGCCACACTCAAAGCCGCTTCACTATTTTCTATCGGCTCGGCTTTAATCTCTTTAGCCGAGAAATTAAACGGCGTCCAACCAGCACTGACGGCGTCATGTAAAATGCCGTAAATCACCATATCCTCTGAGTCGTCAACTTTTAACGGTAAGTCGCCCCAGTTTTCAGATAAACATGGCATCAGGCTGCTAAAGCTGGTGCTTCGGAAAAACGCCGGAAGTTCGCCGAGATTAGTCGCCGAAAATGTTTCCGTTTGCATCATTTTTTGTCGGATTTTTAGGAGGATTCTATGAAGACTTGAAAGAAGACTTTTTGAAGAAAGAAGATAACGGTGGGTTTATATAGTGACGGAAATTTATTAACTCGTGGGGTAATATGGTAAATTAATTAATGATTTATTGGATTACACAATTAGTCCCTTAGTACTTAGGGGTGAGCATAGCAGGGTACCCGCCGGTTCCGACCGGAACCGGAACCTCTTGTACCGGTTCCTCAATTTTCGGAACCGGAACCGGAACCTCCGGTTCCGGTGCCGGTTCCGGTTACCCTGTCTCTAAAATCGTAAAATTAAAATAAGATGCAAAGCTTAAATATTAATCATTTTTTGTCATTTTATCTACTAATCTTTGAATAATCATAAATTTCAAATACTTAAACATATGATTGTCTAATTATTATATTGTTAAAACGCTATATTTAGACTAATTAATGACTAAACTCATTCAAAATTACACAAAATTTATCATATTATTAAAGTTGGACATTAAATTTCTCAAATATATAATATTTTAACAAAAATAGACCGAATAATCGCCGGTTCCGGTTATCCACCGGTTACCGGTTCCTAAATTTTGAGAACCGGAACCGGAACCTCTTAGGGCGGTTCCATAATTTTAGGAACCAGAACCGGCGGTTCCAAAGCGGTTCCGGTTCCAATTCCGGTTACCCGCTTTTTCTGCTCACCCCTACTTAGTAGTATCAATATTGACATCTTGTATCCCTTGATTATTTAATTTAACTCATATAGTCCCTTAATATGTAAAATCAATATGTTAGTAAGTTCTACTCATGCAAGGTTAGGAGAAAGGACAATTATGCAAATCTAGAGACCAATATTTAAAAGCTTTTTTCGATCTTTAAAATGGTTCACGTTAGTTTAAAACGTTTCACTATCACAAACAGAGGCGTCTCCAAGATTTTGAATACCCTGTGAGAAAACACGAAAATGAGCCCCTAAATACAAGATTTTTATAAAAAATTAGACTTTTTAATTTTTTTTTATTAAATTATTAAGTTGGCTTAAATTTTAATATTATATATAAGATATATATAAAAATTAGGCCCCTATAAAATATGGGTCATGTGCGTCTGCACCTTTTGCACCTCCTCAAAGACACCCCTGATCACAAATATTGGTTGCCGAAAGATTCCCATATGTAGTAAAACCTAACAATTTGGGTTTTAAATATGAGAGATCAAAATTTTCAATTTGGTTCAGGTTTTATGTAGGAACATGACTATTTAGATACAATCCGGACCATTTTCCATATTAATTTTTTATTAATTATATATGATATTATAATAATATAATTCTGTTTTTTTGTTACTATATTGTAATTTATTTTTGCTAGACTTTTGGATGAAATTGTATAAAAAGTTGATTTGAAAATTTGCTAAAATGTAGGTTGTTTACTTTCCTTAATGGTTGTCGTTATTTTTGAGTTAATTTTAGATATAAGTATTAGTTTTATTTATTGGGTCCGCCACTATCATTCACTTATTATTGCCTAGGTATGTTCGTGTAGAATTTTAGTAGGTTTTATGCCGAACTAAAAACAAAATATAGCAAATGAACAAGAGTTGAGGGACTGTTTCTGTAATTCGTTGATTGATGTCGGACATGGGCCATGGCCCATGGAGAGCCTCCAATGGAAGTTTCGTCTGGTCAGGGGGGTTGCATGTGGCCAACTTGATAAAAAAGGCAAAACATTAATCTTATTAAAATTTTAAATTAATTCACATGGTGACGTCACTGCTTGTATAAAAAGGCAAAACATTAATACGCACCTCATGACGTCACTGCTTGCCTCATCAATTTGCATAGCAGAATAACTATACAACAGTTGTTAAATTGCTAACTTTAGATAACACTTTATAGAAAAAAAAATATTACTAATTCCGTCCCACAATTATTTATACAGATAAAAATCACACTGTTTAATAAAAATGTATTTATTACACTGTTTAGCCAATAAATTAAATTTTTTCTACTTAACTATTTTATAATTGATGAAATTTTCAATTTGACAATAATTTTAGAAAAGCCAAAAAGGAAATGTGAACAGTAAAAGTGAGACGAGGGAAGTACATTTTTCAAAACATATGTAGAAAGAGTCGATAAAATTCAATACATAGCCAGTCTTTGGATAATTTTTTCCATTTTAAATAAGTAATGTATTTTTTATATTTGAGTGTATTATAATAAGTATTAGTCATTTGTCTCACAAAAAAAATCTCGTTTCACCTTCAAATTTTGCCCTACAAAAAAGTTATCATTTTCAAATTTGATGACTCACTTAATAAAATAATATTATTAACAATGATTATACCACTAAAACACTTCTTATTTCCAATCTAACCTTACATTTTAATTACCAAGGGCTCAATGGTCTAGCGGTAAGGTGTTTGCCCTCCAACCTAGTGGCTGAGGGTTCGAGTCTCATAGTGGACATACGTGGTTATTTAGGAGTAGATTAGATTAGATTTGCCGTTCAAAAAAAAACCCCTACATTTGGGATAATTTCATATACGTCCTTGCAAACTTACAATATTACGTATATATCCTTGCAAATTTCATTATTACGTATACATCCTTCTAAAACTTTAAAACTCTCGAATATATCCTTTATCCTAATTTAATAATATTTAAAACTTTTAAAATTTAAAAAATATATATCCTAATCTAAGTTAATTGTAAATGACCTAAATACCCCTAACCATTCATTAGTGATCAACCTTCTAACTTGGACGGCATCGTAAAACTCTTTTTGACTTTCTTCTGGTGTGTTTTTGCCTGGGGCAAGCATAAAATTAGGCAACCATGATCATAAAGCTTACTATGTGAACTAAATTTTGGAGCTTAATTAATGATCTAAAACCACCGAACAGTAAAACAAAAGAAAAGAAACAATAATTCATATTTGATTTCTGCTTTTGTTTTATGCCTTCAGCAAGCTTGCCTTCTATTCACGTATCGGTCTGGCTTCATACTTTAACCCATACAAACACAAATCTAAATCAGTTTATTAATCATTGGTGAATGTCGTAAACAATATCATCCTCAAAGTTAATGCGTAAATGGCGGTATGAAATTACCAATGCCAGTAAAGGAGTTTTAATGTTTTATGATACCGTCCAAGCTAGAAGGTTAATCACTAATGAAGGGTTAAGGGTATTTAGGGCATTTTACCGTTAATTTAGATTAGGATATATGTTTTTATAATTTTAAAAGTTCAAAATATTATTAAATTAAGATAAAGGATATATTTGAGAGTTTTAAAGTTTTAGAAGGACGTATATGTAATAACGAAGTTTGCAAGGATATATATGTAATATTGTAAGTTTACAAGGTCGTATATGAAATTATCCCTTAATTAAAAGTATAACAAGGATCTCACTACTAATTATCTTCTAAAATCTTGTGCTCAAGAGTGTAACGACCCGAAATTTATAAATAAATAAATTGTATAAAAATATGATAAATAAGGATAAATCGTTTAAAGAACGTGGGAATTGGTTTCGTGTCATTTGGACACCGTACGAGAAAGTTACGGACGAAACTAGGTCGAGACAACAACCGAAAAATGCAGCCCTGCTGCATTGAGTAGTTCGCGACGCGAAGACGAGTTCCCGATCGGGAATTGTCGACAGAGAAATGGAGTGTCGGGCGTGAAGTAGTTCCCGATCAGCTATCGATCGTGAAGTTTGCGAGTGGGGAAAGTTAGCGACGCGAACTTAGTTCGCGCCGTGAACTATGGTCGAGTAGCTTTAAGTCAGGTTTTGGCTCATTTGATGCCATATCAAAACCCTAGTTTCTTCTTTGGCGATTTTCGAGCTTGGAGACTGATTGAGGTCGAATCCTTCACAAACCTTTGGTAGATTTCACTCCTAGTTGAAGATTAAAGGTATATCTTCACTCTTTGATCTTCGTAGCTTAAGATCTATGTATTTTGATGTATGGGTTTGAAACCCTAGTTCTTGGGGTTATGGGTTATGGTGATATAAGTGATGTATACACTTAATAGATGGTATATTATCAAAGGAAACAAGTGTATGATTATGATTTGTAAGAATCTTAAGGGTTGGTTAAACCTAGGGTTTGGTAAATCACCATAATAGGGGGAAATGTGTTAATAAGTGTTATCTAGAGATAGATGGACACCGTAGTAGTAGTAGTATGTGATGTTGATAATCTTGTGATTATTGTAATAGGCATTTGGTGAGGTCTTGGAAGGTTGACTGAATTGTGAAGCAAGGAAATTGATGTAAGGAATACGGTTGGAGCATTTTATTGCTAAGGTGAGTACGTGTGGACTTTACTGAGTACATAGCTATATGAAGTATTTTGATTACTTATGATCGATCTATTTAATGTTTGTCTAGACTTATTATGTGTTGAGTTAGTATATATTATTGATATATCTAACTAACTTGTTTGATGATTGATGTGATAGCCGAAGGCTTTGACTGGCATAACTGATAGAGTTATGATTAGAGATAAATGGTGGTGACGCGGGGGTGACCCCGGTCACTGAGACTGTAACGACCCGAAATTTATTGATAAATAAATTTTATAAAAATATGATAAATAAGGATAAATCATTTAAAAAACGTAGGAATTGGTTTCGTGTCATTTGGACATCGTATGAGAAAGTTATGGACGAAACCGTGTCGAAGCAAAGGTTGAAAAGTGCAGCCTGGGCTGCATTGCCCAAGATAGCGGCGCTATCTTGGATAGCGACGCGATTTCTCGCGCGTCCAGCAGAAACTCGAATTAGCGACTACCCTGAACGCTATCCTGAACGCGAATTATCGCGGGGACGACTTTAGCGACGCGATCTTCTGTTTAGCGACGCGAAAGTGTCAGATCTGATCTTAAATACGGGATTTTGGTCATTTGCTCTCATTTCCAAACCATAGAACCTCCTCCCAAGTGTGAGTATACGATTTTGAGTGTAAGGAGGCCATTGGAACCGATTTTCACACTCAATCTTGAAGATTCTCACTCCATTATTGAAATATAAGGTAAATCTCTACTCCTTTTAGTTATGGATGATGTTTTTGGGTGAAAAAGGTGAAGTATGCAAACCCTAGTTGGAGGGTTTGTAATGGGTGATGAAATTGGGTTTATATAACTTAGATCTACAACACATTGTTAAGGAAAATGTGTTCACAACATGAATTTGACGATTATCTAGCTAGTTATGAACTTTATTTGGGAAAAGTGGTGGTTTGGGTAACCTACCAAGTTATCTTTGGGGAAGATGACTAAGATGAGTGTAGAACACTCTTTGTAAGCTTAAGAACCTTGTGTTCTTGTTAGATTTGGGTTCTGTTGATGGAAATCTTGAACTAGGGTTTTGGGTTCCACCAAGTTGGATGAACTTGGTGGTTAAGAATGTTGTTATGAATTTATTGGTAACTAGTTATAGATAATAACTAGATTATATGATGATATTGATGGTAGGTCAAGAAGACCTAAAGTTTGGTGACATTTCACAAGTTGGAAGCAAGGATTCGTGTTAATAGACACGATTTGGAGTTAGCTTGGCTAAGGTGGGTACATGAGACTTTTACTGGGTACATAGCAAATGATTTTGAAAACCATGATGTTTTAAGAGTCTTTATTAATAAACGTTTTTAATAAAGATATGATTGATATGATGAGAAAATGCTAGTATTAGACTATTTTAGTCTATCTAACGATTGTTGGTTTTGAAAGGGATTATGATAATGAAAAGTAATTAATGAGTTTTATAAATAAGATGTACGAATAAAGATAATGATTTAAAAGAGCTTGATAATTGGTTTATTAATAATATGTATTAATAAAGCTTGAGACAATGATTTTTAAGTAATAAGTATCGGATAGTATATTATACTAATGAAAGTAGTTATCGAATTACTAAGAGAATAAGTAATAAGTGACTAGTAATAAACGTGTATTCTAGTCAAAGAAGAGTCAAAGTAATATGATTTTGATAAAAGATAAGTATGTTTTAAATTAGTAAAGGACTTGGTAAAGTCAAGATTTAAAATGAAATAATAAAGAGAATAGTATGATAAATTAGAATAAATGTATTCTAAAAAGTGATGAAAGTGATGAAAGGAGCTGATGCTCATATTTGATGAAAGGAGCTGAGGCTCATATGTGTAATGAAAATCCGGAATAAGACCGCCCAGAAATGGGGGAGCATGAGACGTCTACTTGGGGTGGTACCTCCCTGCGCAAAGAGTAGAATGTCACAGTTTACGACACCCAGTGTTGGGTGAGCATGACGACCCGGGAACGGGGAGAGCTTATGAATCTCGGTAAGATGGGGGTTCCCAATTACCTTGATAGTTTACCTATGACATCCCATATCGGGAGAGTTGGCTTCGGAGAGGTCCGTTGCATATGTGATAAAGAAAGTGTAAGTTTGGAGATAACTTACAAGTATGTGATTAGATGACGAGTAAGCTTACGGTAAGCTTATTAGTTTATACGGTTAAATGAATAGAAGATGATTTATGAATTAATAAGAAATGATAAGGATAAGTATTTATAATGTTAAGAATATTATTTTATAAATCTTTTGAGAATGGGTCGAAAACCCATGTATCTCACGAGACTATTTTGTCTCACGTACTACTTTGTTTTTGGCTATGTACTCAGGTTCAGGATCGATGGATTAGAGGGTCGCGTTAGAAGTGGCCTAGTGTTGATTAGCTCGGGAGCTCGTAGGTAGTTCTCGTTTATCCTATGGTTATGATATTATCTTTGTAACACCGGATTTTAATACTCTGATAAACTTTTATTGGTTTTTGTTAAACCGTATTTTGGGAACATTGGACATTGTATTATTTTTATTTAAAAATATGTTCAAAAGGTGTTTTGAAAAAATGAGGTGTTACAACTTGGTATCAGAGCTATAGTTTAAGTGAATTAGGTAGGTTTGACCTTCCTAGTCTTAAGCTATGCTAGTAGGACCTTATGTTTCCATAGGATGTCCCTGATCAGTCCGTTGAGACAGTAAAGTATGGGTTATGTTTGGCTAATAAGTCAATCTTTGAATTTTAATGGTTAATATGTTGATATAGAAAATGGTGAACCCAAGAAGTGGAGAGATTCCACGAGATCATGAGACGGATTCAAATCGAATCCCGACTCATCCCGGTAATAATGGAGAGGGTTCCGGTTTGGATGCAAGCCAAACTACAGTAACCATGGAAGCGATCAGAAATTTGTTTCATCAGATGAGGGATGAGGTGAATGTGGATATGAACCGGATTATCGATAACCGTTTGAATGTGGATAGGCGAGATGATTCTAAATCTCGCGGTGGAAGTAAGTCTTCGGGTAGCAAGACCCGTACAGAGAAGTCATTGACTGAAGAGACCGACGATTCGGATTCGGAGGAAAGAGAAGGATGCACCTACAAGACATTCATGTCGTGCAACCCCGGAGTGTATTATGGAAGTTCGGAACCAAAGGTCACGATGCGTTGGATTCGGGAAACTGAGCAAGTGCTAGAAAGTAGCAAGTGTTCGAAGAAAGATATGGTTGCTTATGCATCCCGACAGTTGAAGGATGAAGCATTGACATGGTGGGATACCATGTACGAGACTTTGGGTAGGAAGGTGTTGTACAAGATGTCGTGGAAGGAGTTCACGAGTAGATTGAAGGAAAAGTTTTGTCCTGAAAGAGATCTAGAGGAACTGCAAGAGGAGTTCGTGTTTATCAAGAAGGGAAATATGTCGGTGGAGGAATACACCAAAAAGTTTACGGGATTACTTCCGTTTGTGATCAAGGCTTATCCGACTGAACGTTCGAAAGTGGTTCGGTATGCTAATGGGCTACCATCAGAGTTTGAATTGGAAGTCAAACGAGCGGCCACGTTAGATGAGGCCATTTGTACCGCTCGAGGTGTTGAAAGGGTGTTTCGCCGGAGAGCTCAAGAGTCGGCATCAGGAAAAGAAAAGAAGAAGCTTGATAGTAGCTCGGGATTGACAAAGAAAGAAGGATTGGGGTCGAGTTCGTCAAAGCATGGTGGTATTGGAAGTTGCCAAAGTTGTGGAAAGAATCACCGTGGGGAATGCAAGGCAAATTCGGCTATATACTTCAAGTGTGGTCGAGTAGGACACCGAGCAAAGGATTGCAAAGTAAGGAACCTCGAGGAAGTGGAATGCTACACTTGTCACGAGGTGGGACACTTTAGTAGTGCGTGCCCAAGGAAGAAAACCGACACGTCAGCATCAACCGCCAACAGGAATCGGGTGAAGGAAACTCGTGGAGCCGCTTCGGGTAATTCTCTTATGAAATTTTGATAGATAATCGGAATCTAATTGCTTTTATGTCGCACAAATTGGTGCTTATGTGATATAAGTATGGAAGTAATTATAGATGGAAGATATGATGTGAAAAATTAGTTTGGGAGATAATCTCCCCGGGTTGTTATGTGTGTAGTTATGGGTTGGCGACCAGTATGTCGCGAGAAATAAGAATAGGAAAGATTATGTTATCTTCGAATATTGAAAGTTAGATTACGAGAGTGATGAATATTTTCCACATGGGAATGGTAGTACAATGAGGTACTAGGTGTTAGTGTGAGTCGTGTTATACAAAAAAAAAAAAAAAAAAAAAAAAAAGAGGAGAAAAGAAAAGAAAAGGGTATATGTATATATAAGATGGAACCTTAGTTATTGGATACGATTGATGGAGTGTTGGAAAGTAGCCATGGCAATGGTTGTGTCGGAGATATCGGGTGTGACATCAATAGTGGATAATTTATTTGTTGGTAAAGGTTTAAAGAAGAAGTATGATAGTGTATGTATGGGTACCGATTGAAGTCAATTGGTTGGCTCTTGATGACCGTGTGAATCGGTAAAATATGGATAATTAGAAAGGTGTTAGTGGTTACCTCGGTGGTAAAGGAAAGATTGGAAAATATTAATGTTGAGAAAGCATGTTTAGTAAAGGTCGATTGATAAATAATTTGGTTAGTGATTATGTGTATACCGTGTGGTATAATATGTAAGTGGAAAAAAATTGAAAGTCAATTGTGGAAGAAAATGATAGCATGATGCTAAGTGTAATAATGTATACATGAATTGTATGCAAGATGGAATAGTTTTGTATGAGTCACTTTGGATTGGATGCTTTCCGATCATTGTGACAGTTTGGAGTCGTGATGGATTGGAGGCTTTCCGATCATCTTGATAAGTTAGTCAAGGTATAATTTGTTATTTAAGGAATCTGACGTATATATCGGATGTAGGTAGAATCGTATGGATGATTGTCGTTATGATTTTATGGCAAATGAGAAATCGGATTGAAAACATGGGTCGTGTTTAAGTAGAAGTATGTGTAGGAGATACCTACAAGTTAATGGTTCATGAGAAAGGAATGCTTTCGGAAGCAAAGTGGTTAGTAGCCAATGAGTGGTGAAATATGTACAACGAGTGGTTAGGCCACAATTGGATATGACTGAGGCTCTAGAGCCGGTAATCGAGAAATGCAAGTATGGTATAAGGATGTTTGAAGGAAATTAAAGGGTATAAGTAATTGGATGAAAATTACAAAGTAATAGAGATTTGGTATTGATTTAAATGGAAATTGTTAATCGATTGTGAGAATCGAAATCGAGAAAAAAAGGGAACAATTGAGAAAGGAAATTTAAATATGAAATCGGGAATGAAAAGCTTGGGAAGCGACGCCTTAGTAATAAAGAATCTGTGGAATTTAGCAAGGTAAGTTGACTTTATTCATTAAGTCAAGGTTAGTCAACTAGTTGATTGTTGACTTTGGTCAAAACTGAGTTTTGACTTTCGTTTAAAATGGTTAGACAAGGATAAGGGCTTAATGTATCATCCACATGTGGATGATAAGATTAATGGAAATAATTGTAGTCAAAGGTTGCAACTTTGACCATTGAGTGTTTCGAATGGAATTTAGAAATCGAGTGTATGATTATTGATGGATCATAAATTAAAGGTCGATTGTAATGGAAATAATAATTAATGGAATCACTAATGAATAAAGAAGTTGTCAAGGTATAGTTGACTTTGTGCTTAAGTCAAAGGTTGGACGGGTTGTAAGATGGCGATTTGGTCGAAGCTAGACTTTGACATTCGTTCTAATCGATTAGCTAATTGTAATGATTGTGTCATATCTTTGTTCTGAATAAAAGGATTGGTTGAAGGATTGAAAGTGTTATGGTCAAATGATGAAATTTTGACCCGTTTAAGTATTAAAGGTTTAAGATTGATTTTTGACCCGTCCGGGTCTAACGGAGTTAAATGAATATTTGAATGTATATTGTTGACTAATTTGGAATGGGAAAAGTTTGATGGTAATAACCATAAGGGAATGAGGACGGAATGTTCGGTCGAATGTGGGTTGAAAATTTCTGAGTAATTCCGAGGACGGAATCCTTTTAAGGGGTGGATAGTTGTAACGACCCGAAATTTATTGATAAATAAATTTTATAAAAATATGATAAATAAGGATAAATCATTTAAAGAACGTAGGAATTGGTTTCGTGTCATTTGGACATCGTATGAGAAAGTTATGGACGAAACCGTGTCGAAGCAAAGGTTGAAAAGTGCAGCCTGGGCTGCATTGCCCAAGATAGCGGCGCTATCTTGGATAGCGACGCGATTTCTCGCGCGTCCAGCAGAAACTCGAATTAGCGACTACCCTGAACGCTATCCTGAACGCGAATTATCGCGGGGACGACTTTAGCGACGCGATCTTCTGTTTAGCGACGCGAAAGTGTCAGATCTGATCTTAAATACGGGATTTTGGTCATTTGCTCTCATTTCCAAACCATAGAACCTCCTCCCAAGTGTGAGTATACGATTTTGAGTGTAAGGAGGCCATTGGAACCGATTTTCACACTCAATCTTGAAGATTCTCACTCCATTATTGAAATATAAGGTAAATCTCTACTCCTTTTAGTTATGGATGATGTTTTTGGGTGAAAAAGGTGAAGTATGCAAACCCTAGTTGGAGGGTTTGTAATGGGTGATGAAATTGGGTTTATATAACTTAGATCTACAACACATTGTTAAGGAAAATGTGTTCACAACATGAATTTGACGATTATCTAGCTAGTTATGAACTTTATTTGGGAAAAGTGGTGGTTTGGGTAACCTACCAAGTTATCTTTGGGGAAGATGACTAAGATGAGTGTAGAACACTCTTTGTAAGCTTAAGAACCTTGTGTTCTTGTTAGATTTGGGTTCTGTTGATGGAAATCTTGAACTAGGGTTTTGGGTTCCACCAAGTTGGATGAACTTGGTGGTTAAGAATGTTGTTATGAATTTATTGGTAACTAGTTATAGATAATAACTAGATTATATGATGATATTGATGGTAGGTCAAGAAGACCTAAAGTTTGGTGACATTTCACAAGTTGGAAGCAAGGATTCGTGTTAATAGACACGATTTGGAGTTAGCTTGGCTAAGGTGGGTACATGAGACTTTTACTGGGTACATAGCAAATGATTTTGAAAACCATGATGTTTTAAGAGTCTTTATTAATAAACGTTTTTAATAAAGATATGATTGATATGATGAGAAAATGCTAGTATTAGACTATTTTAGTCTATCTAACGATTGTTGGTTTTGAAAGGGATTATGATAATGAAAAGTAATTAATGAGTTTTATAAATAAGATGTACGAATAAAGATAATGATTTAAAAGAGCTTGATAATTGGTTTATTAATAATATGTATTAATAAAGCTTGAGACAATGATTTTTAAGTAATAAGTATCGGATAGTATATTATACTAATGAAAGTAGTTATCGAATTACTAAGAGAATAAGTAATAAGTGACTAGTAATAAACGTGTATTCTAGTCAAAGAAGAGTCAAAGTAATATGATTTTGATAAAAGATAAGTATGTTTTAAATTAGTAAAGGACTTGGTAAAGTCAAGATTTAAAATGAAATAATAAAGAGAATAGTATGATAAATTAGAATAAATGTATTCTAAAAAGTGATGAAAGTGATGAAAGGAGCTGATGCTCATATTTGATGAAAGGAGCTGAGGCTCATATGTGTAATGAAAATCCGGAATAAGACCGCCCAGAAATGGGGGAGCATGAGACGTCTACTTGGGGTGGTACCTCCCTGCGCAAAGAGTAGAATGTCACAGTTTACGACACCCAGTGTTGGGTGAGCATGACGACCCGGGAACGGGGAGAGCTTATGAATCTCGGTAAGATGGGGGTTCCCAATTACCTTGATAGTTTACCTATGACATCCCATATCGGGAGAGTTGGCTTCGGAGAGGTCCGTTGCATATGTGATAAAGAAAGTGTAAGTTTGGAGATAACTTACAAGTATGTGATTAGATGACGAGTAAGCTTACGGTAAGCTTATTAGTTTATACGGTTAAATGAATAGAAGATGATTTATGAATTAATAAGAAATGATAAGGATAAGTATTTATAATGTTAAGAATATTATTTTATAAATCTTTTGAGAATGGGTCGAAAACCCATGTATCTCACGAGACTATTTTGTCTCACGTACTACTTTGTTTTTGGCTATGTACTCAGGTTCAGGATCGATGGATTAGAGGGTCGCGTTAGAAGTGGCCTAGTGTTGATTAGCTCGGGAGCTCGTAGGTAGTTCTCGTTTATCCTATGGTTATGATATTATCTTTGTAACACCGGATTTTAATACTCTGATAAACTTTTATTGGTTTTTGTTAAACCGTATTTTGGGAACATTGGACATTGTATTATTTTTATTTAAAAATATGTTCAAAAGGTGTTTTGAAAAAATGAGGTGTTACAACTTGGTATCAGAGCTATAGTTTAAGTGAATTAGGTAGGTTTGACCTTCCTAGTCTTAAGCTATGCTAGTAGGACCTTATGTTTCCATAGGATGTCCCTGATCAGTCCGTTGAGACAGTAAAGTATGGGTTATGTTTGGCTAATAAGTCAATCTTTGAATTTTAATGGTTAATATGTTGATATAGAAAATGGTGAACCCAAGAAGTGGAGAGATTCCACGAGATCATGAGACGGATTCAAATCGAATCCCGACTCATCCCGGTAATAATGGAGAGGGTTCCGGTTTGGATGCAAGCCAAACTACAGTAACCATGGAAGCGATCAGAAATTTGTTTCATCAGATGAGGGATGAGGTGAATGTGGATATGAACCGGATTATCGATAACCGTTTGAATGTGGATAGGCGAGATGATTCTAAATCTCGCGGTGGAAGTAAGTCTTCGGGTAGCAAGACCCGTACAGAGAAGTCATTGACTGAAGAGACCGACGATTCGGATTCGGAGGAAAGAGAAGGATGCACCTACAAGACATTCATGTCGTGCAACCCCGGAGTGTATTATGGAAGTTCGGAACCAAAGGTCACGATGCGTTGGATTCGGGAAACTGAGCAAGTGCTAGAAAGTAGCAAGTGTTCGAAGAAAGATATGGTTGCTTATGCATCCCGACAGTTGAAGGATGAAGCATTGACATGGTGGGATACCATGTACGAGACTTTGGGTAGGAAGGTGTTGTACAAGATGTCGTGGAAGGAGTTCACGAGTAGATTAAAGGAAAAGTTTTGTCCTGAAAGAGATCTAGAGGAACTGCAAGAGGAGTTCGTGTTTATCAAGAAGGGAAATATGTCGGTGGAGGAATACACCAAAAAGTTTACGGGATTACTTCCGTTTGTGATCAAGGCTTATCCGACTGAACGTTCGAAAGTGGTTCGGTATGCTAATGGGCTACCATCAGAGTTTGAATTGGAAGTCAAACGAGCGGCCACGTTAGATGAGGCCATTTGTACCGCTCGAGGTGTTGAAAGGGTGTTTCGCCGGAGAGCTCAAGAGTCGGCATCAGGAAAAGAAAAGAAGAAGCTTGATAGTAGCTCGGGATTGACAAAGAAAGAAGGATTGGGGTCGAGTTCGTCAAAGCATGGTGGTATTGGAAGTTGCCAAAGTTGTGGAAAGAATCACCGTGGGGAATGCAAGGCAAATTCGGCTATATACTTCAAGTGTGGTCGAGTAGGACACCGAGCAAAGGATTGCAAAGTAAGGAACCTCGAGGAAGTGGAATGCTACACTTGTCACGAGGTGGGACACTTTAGTAGTGCGTGCCCAAGGAAGAAAACCGACACGTCAGCATCAACCGCCAACAGGAATCGGGTGAAGGAAACTCGTGGAGCCGCTTCGGGTAATTCTCTTATGAAATTTTGATAGATAATCGGAATCTAATTGCTTTTATGTCGCACAAATTGGTGCTTATGTGATATAAGTATGGAAGTAATTATAGATGGAAGATATGATGTGAAAAATTAGTTTGGGAGATAATCTCCCCGGGTTGTTATGTGTGTAGTTATGGGTTGGCGACCAGTATGTCGCGAGAAATAAGAATAGGAAAGATTATGTTATCTTCGAATATTGAAAGTTAGATTACGAGAGTGATGAATATTTTCCACATGGGAATGGTAGTACAATGAGGTACTAGGTGTTAGTGTGAGTCGTGTTATACAAAAAAAAAAAAAAAAAAAAAAAAAAAAGAGGAGAAAAGAAAAGAAAAGGGTATATGTATATATAAGATGGAACCTTAGTTATTGGATACGATTGATGGAGTGTTGGAAAGTAGCCATGGCAATGGTTGTGTCGGAGATATCGGGTGTGACATCAATAGTGGATAATTTATTTGTTGGTAAAGGTTTAAAGAAGAAGTATGATAGTGTATGTATGGGTACCGATTGAAGTCAATTGGTTGGCTCTTGATGACCGTGTGAATCGGTAAAATATGGATAATTAGAAAGGTGTTAGTGGTTACCTCGGTGGTAAAGGAAAGATTGGAAAATATTAATGTTGAGAAAGCATGTTTAGTAAAGGTCGATTGATAAATAATTTGGTTAGTGATTATGTGTATACCGTGTGGTATAATATGTAAGTGGAAAAAAATTGAAAGTCAATTGTGGAAGAAAATGATAGCATGATGCTAAGTGTAATAATGTATACATGAATTGTATGCAAGATGGAATAGTTTTGTATGAGTCACTTTGGATTGGATGCTTTCCGATCATTGTGACAGTTTGGAGTCGTGATGGATTGGAGGCTTTCCGATCATCTTGATAAGTTAGTCAAGGTATAATTTGTTATTTAAGGAATCTGACGTATATATCGGATGTAGGTAGAATCGTATGGATGATTGTCGTTATGATTTTATGGCAAATGAGAAATCGGATTGAAAACATGGGTCGTGTTTAAGTAGAAGTATGTGTAGGAGATACCTACAAGTTAATGGTTCATGAGAAAGGAATGCTTTCGGAAGCAAAGTGGTTAGTAGCCAATGAGTGGTGAAATATGTACAACGAGTGGTTAGGCCACAATTGGATATGACTGAGGCTCTAGAGCCGGTAATCGAGAAATGCAAGTATGGTATAAGGATGTTTGAAGGAAATTAAAGGGTATAAGTAATTGGATGAAAATTACAAAGTAATAGAGATTTGGTATTGATTTAAATGGAAATTGTTAATCGATTGTGAGAATCGAAATCGAGAAAAAAAGGGAACAATTGAGAAAGGAAATTTAAATATGAAATCGGGAATGAAAAGCTTGGGAAGCGACGCCTTAGTAATAAAGAATCTGTGGAATTTAGCAAGGTAAGTTGACTTTATTCATTAAGTCAAGGTTAGTCAACTAGTTGATTGTTGACTTTGGTCAAAACTGAGTTTTGACTTTCGTTTAAAATGGTTAGACAAGGATAAGGGCTTAATGTATCATCCACATGTGGATGATAAGATTAATGGAAATAATTGTAGTCAAAGGTTGCAACTTTGACCATTGAGTGTTTCGAATGGAATTTAGAAATCGAGTGTATGATTATTGATGGATCATAAATTAAAGGTCGATTGTAATGGAAATAATAATTAATGGAATCACTAATGAATAAAGAAGTTGTCAAGGTATAGTTGACTTTGTGCTTAAGTCAAAGGTTGGACGGGTTGTAAGATGGCGATTTGGTCGAAGCTAGACTTTGACATTCGTTCTAATCGATTAGCTAATTGTAATGATTGTGTCATATCTTTGTTCTGAATAAAAGGATTGGTTGAAGGATTGAAAGTGTTATGGTCAAATGATGAAATTTTGACCCGTTTAAGTATTAAAGGTTTAAGATTGATTTTTGACCCGTCCGGGTCTAACGGAGTTAAATGAATATTTGAATGTATATTGTTGACTAATTTGGAATGGGAAAAGTTTGATGGTAATAACCATAAGGGAATGAGGACGGAATGTTCGGTCGAATGTGGGTTGAAAATTTCTGAGTAATTCCGAGGACGGAATCCTTTTAAGGGGTGGATAGTTGTAACGACCCGAAATTTATTGATAAATAAATTTTATAAAAATATGATAAATAAGGATAAATCATTTAAAGAACGTAGGAATTGGTTTCGTGTCATTTGGACATCGTATGAGAAAGTTATGGACGAAACCGTGTCGAAGCAAAGGTTGAAAAGTGCAGCCTGGGCTGCATTGCCCAAGATAGCGGCGCTATCTTGGATAGCGACGCGATTTCTCGCGCGTCCAGCAGAAACTCGAATTAGCGACTACCCTGAACGCTATCCTGAACGCGAATTATCGCGGGGACGACTTTAGCGACGCGATCTTCTGTTTAGCGACGCGAAAGTGTCAGATCTGATCTTAAATACGGGATTTTGGTCATTTGCTCTCATTTCCAAACCATAGAACCTCCTCCCAAGTGTGAGTATACGATTTTGAGTGTAAGGAGGCCATTGGAACCGATTTTCACACTCAATCTTGAAGATTCTCACTCCATTATTGAAATATAAGGTAAATCTCTACTCCTTTTAGTTATGGATGATGTTTTTGGGTGAAAAAGGTGAAGTATGCAAACCCTAGTTGGAGGGTTTGTAATGGGTGATGAAATTGGGTTTATATAACTTAGATCTACAACACATTGTTAAGGAAAATGTGTTCACAACATGAATTTGACGATTATCTAGCTAGTTATGAACTTTATTTGGGAAAAGTGGTGGTTTGGGTAACCTACCAAGTTATCTTTGGGGAAGATGACTAAGATGAGTGTAGAACACTCTTTGTAAGCTTAAGAACCTTGTGTTCTTGTTAGATTTGGGTTCTGTTGATGGAAATCTTGAACTAGGGTTTTGGGTTCCACCAAGTTGGATGAACTTGGTGGTTAAGAATGTTGTTATGAATTTATTGGTAACTAGTTATAGATAATAACTATATTATATGATGATATTGATGGTAGGTCAAGAAGACCTAAAGTTTGGTGACATTTCACAAGTTGGAAGCAAGGATTCGTGTTAATAGACACGATTTGGAGTTAGCTTGGCTAAGGTGGGTACATGAGACTTTTACTGGGTACATAGCAAATGATTTTGAAAACCATGATGTTTTAAGAGTCTTTATTAATAAACGTTTTTAATAAAGATATGATTGATATGATGAGAAAATGCTAGTATTAGACTATTTTAGTCTATCTAACGATTGTTGGTTTTGAAAGGGATTATGATAATGAAAAGTAATTAATGAGTTTTATAAATAAGATGTACGAATAAAGATAATGATTTAAAAGAGCTTGATAATTGGTTTATTAATAATATGTATTAATAAAGCTTGAGACAATGATTTTTAAGTAATAAGTATCGGATAGTATATTATACTAATGAAAGTAGTTATCGAATTACTAAGAGAATAAGTAATAAGTGACTAGTAATAAACGTGTATTCTAGTCAAAGAAGAGTCAAAGTAATATGATTTTGATAAAAGATAAGTATGTTTTAAATTAGTAAAGGACTTGGTAAAGTCAAGATTTAAAATGAAATAATAAAGAGAATAGTATGATAAATTAGAATAAATGTATTCTAAAAAGTGATGAAAGTGATGAAAGGAGCTGATGCTCATATTTGATGAAAGGAGCTGAGGCTCATATGTGTAATGAAAATCCGGAATAAGACCGCCCAGAAATGGGGGAGCATGAGACGTCTACTTGGGGTGGTACCTCCCTGCGCAAAGAGTAGAATGTCACAGTTTACGACACCCAGTGTTGGGTGAGCATGACGACCCGGGAACGGGGAGAGCTTATGAATCTCGGTAAGATGGGGGTTCCCAATTACCTTGATAGTTTACCTATGACATCCCATATCGGGAGAGTTGGCTTCGGAGAGGTCCGTTGCATATGTGATAAAGAAAGTGTAAGTTTGGAGATAACTTACAAGTATGTGATTAGATGACGAGTAAGCTTACGGTAAGCTTATTAGTTTATACGGTTAAATGAATAGAAGATGATTTATGAATTAATAAGAAATGATAAGGATAAGTATTTATAATGTTAAGAATATTATTTTATAAATCTTTTGAGAATAGGTCGAAAACCCATGTATCTCACGAGACTATTTTGTCTCACGTACTACTTTGTTTTTGGCTATGTACTCAGGTTCAGGATCGATGGATTAGAGGGTCGCGTTAGAAGTGGCCTAGTGTT
This sequence comes from Calendula officinalis, assembly GCA_963853835.1. Taxonomy (NCBI): domain Eukaryota; kingdom Viridiplantae; phylum Streptophyta; class Magnoliopsida; order Asterales; family Asteraceae; genus Calendula; species Calendula officinalis. The sequence goes on from OY970825.1 coordinate 27,481,244, forward strand.
GATTAGCTCGGGAGCTCGTAGGTAGTTCTCGTTTATCCTATGGTTATGATATTATCTTTGTAACACCGGATTTTAATACTCTGATAAACTTTTATTGGTTTTTGTTAAACCGTATTTTGGGAACATTGGACATTGTATTATTTTTATTTAAAAATATGTTCAAAAGGTGTTTTGAAAAAATGAGGTGTTACAGAGACGGGTGTACATATGTTTGTACACTAAGCACACGGGTGCTACTAGTACGCATATGTTTACGTACTAGGCAACGTAGGGATCTATTGCATATATGTTTATGCATTAGGTTCGCTTGTGTTCCAATACATATATGTTTATGTATTGGATATGACTGTGTTCTGGTACATATATGTTTATGTACTAGATATGTATGCTAGGAAAGCAGGACCGATAGAGTCACCATAGAGTGACTAGGATGTGTTGGTAAAATATAAATATGTATTTATATACGATGTGATACTTGATATTATTGGGGTCTAAACCCATGTAGCTCACGAGACATTTTTGTGTGTCACGTACTCCTTGTTTGTTTTGCTATGTACTCAGGTTCTGGATCGAGGATTTAGGTGCGCATGGATTGTGATATGCGGGGCCTAGAGTAGAAGATCATTAGAGTGGATTTATGCTTAACCTTGGTTTTGATATATTTGTAACACCAAACCTCATACTCTGATTTTCATATCAAAGGTTTTTGTAAATCCTTGTTTTGGAACTGGTCTTCTATTTATGAAAATGATTTATTCTGGACAAATGTTTTGTATTAAAAATTGAGGTGTTACAAATTGATATCAGAGCTACTGTTTAAGTGAATTAGGTTGGATGTCCATCCTAGTCTTAGACTGTAGCATTAGGAATGTAAGATTCCTTGAGATCGATAGGTTGACCTTGAGACTTTATGTTAAGTTTAGGGTTGAACCTAGGGGACCTATGAAAGTTGATGTGATCATGGATATTGAGTTTTATGCGACTATTGGATTGTACAAGAGGTACTAAATGTTTAATGTCTTTCGTATAGTCTTGACAGAAAGAAATGGTGAACACTCGTCGAAGTGGGAAAGCCCCGGAAAACCGGGAGGAAGAGATACATCATGTCGAGAGGGTTGAACAAGAAAGTCAACCATCGACGCATCGAGTGGATGAGTCGGAGGTTGGAGCTAATAAGACTCCGGTAACCATGGCGGATCTCCAAACTTTTATTGATCAAATCAAAGGGACGGTGGCCGATGAGGTGCACCGCATTATTGGAAACCGTGAGAGGTCGGGAGGTGATCGTGAATCCATGGCTAAGTCGGATGAGAGAACCGGTGGTGGTGGCACCCGAGTGGAGAAATCCTCCACGGGTGGTTGTAGTGATGCTAGGGCACGACCCGATGAAAAAGATGGTTGTTCTTTTAAGACTTTCATGGCTTGTAAGCCAAATGTATACACGGGTAGTTCGGACCCGAAGGTGACTATGAGGTGGATCCGAGAGACCGAGCGGGTCATCGGAAGTAGCAACTGCAAGAAAGCCGATATGGTGACGTACGCGTCACAATTGCTAAAAGAGGATGCTATGGTTTGGTGGGACATAATCTATGAGACCCTCGGGAAGGAGGTGATAGAGAGAATGTCGTGGGAGGAGTTTACCACGAGATTGAGAAAGAAGTTTTGTCCCGAAAGGGATTTGGAGAAGATGCATGAGAAGTTTGTGACCCTAAAGAAGGGCGATATGACGGTCGAGGAGTACTCGAGGGAATTCACGGGATTACTCCCGTTTGTTTCTAAGACCTACTCCGAGGAGAGGTTGAGAGTGGTTAGGTATGCTAGTGGGCTACCTTGGGATTATCAATTGGAGGTGAAGAGGGCGGTCACGCTAGATGAGGCCATTAGTGCCGCCCGAGGTGTGGAAGAGGTGGACGAGGCAAGGGTTGCCGAGAGGGCCTATGTGGGAGAGAAGAAGAAAGCCGAGAGTGGCTCGGGTAATTTCAAGAAGGGGAAGTTCACGTCGAACTTCTCTAGGCAAGGAAGTGTAACCTCGTGCAAGAGGTGTGGGAAGAATCATACCGGCGAATGCCGAGGGGAACCGAAGATTTGCCATGATTGTGGCAAGACGGGGCATTTGGCCTGGGATTGTAGATCCAAACCGGAGGCCGAGGTCGAGTGTTACTCGTGCCATGAAAAAGGGCATTATAGCCACGTGTGCCCGAAGAAGAAAGTCGAATCACTTGTGTCCACGGCGCAAAAGAAGGGGGAGCCGGCGAAGGTGAAGGGGCGATCCTTCCAACTCACCCGAGAGGAAGCAAATGAGGCGCACGATGGGGTGTCAGGTACTTTATCTGTTAACTTCTTGTCAACTCATATATATCGTGGAATCGAGTCCTACTTTTTGTTTGTGTCTCATGAGTTTGGTAAAAAGCTAGGTTGTGTCGACCGAGTGGTTAGATGAAAAATGTGAAACTAAGGTAAATGGGAAAAACCTCAACGGTCGAACGTGTTATTAGAAATTGGGAGTTAGAAATAGATGGGGAAAAGTTTAAAGACAATTTATTGCCCATGGGGGTAAAGGAAACTTGACGTGGTTATCGTTAAGGATTGATTGGGTATGCACCAAGCCAAGATATTATGTGATCATAGCTTAACGGTTGGATTGCCGCATGATTTGGTGCTCATAGAAATTTGAGATAAGTTGTATGATGTGAATATTTATTTGGGAATAATCTTCCCGGTTAATTATGTGTATGGAAATTTAGATTTTTAGAAGGAATTATGGACCGGAGTGTCGTATGTGGTAAGGAAACAAGGGTCGATGTTAATAAGTAGTATAAAAGGTCGGACCGCGAGGTCGGTGAATATCGTTATCAAGCGAATGATAGTATAATGAAGTACTAAGTCTTGGTATGAATTTTTAGTTGGATGGGAATTATAGAAATAGAAACCTTGGAAATGGAACTTGGATATTCGGCGTGAACCCGGATGAGTAATGTAATATTATTATACGTGAACGGTAAAGGAAAGAATGACTAAGGTATAGTGATACCTTAGAATTTATAAATGGAAAATATGTGGAAAAGACTAAGTGTCGGGAATGACGAATTTTGATCGTTGAAAACGGTTGAGTAAAGGTTGGCACATAGCCATAGCAAGTCTTGTGACGGGGTTGATGGATTCAACATTAAGGGTAAAAAGATGATTATTGGTAAAATGTCATGATAATGGTATGAAAATATGTGACATAGTGTAGTGTAAGACTACGATTGGGAAAAGGATATTCCTAAGTCCCACGATGTGATGTGAAAAGGTAGAACATCGAGTCTTGGGCCATTGGTTGCTAAGTCATGGGTTGCAAGTGTGGGGCAGACTCGAATGTTTGACTCAAGGATGATTGAATTGGCCGGTGATTTATGTCTAATGGAATGAAGTGGTAACTACTCCGGCGGTGTCAAGAGACTCGGAAATTGTTAAGGAAATGAACTGGTTAAGGGCGGTTAATGTGTAAGTGAAACGGTAAATAACAATTAGAGAATGTTATTAGTTACCCGCGGGGTACAATGCATGTGCATTATGTGATGGCCTTGGAAGGCATATAATAATGGAAAGATAATATTATATGAAATGTGCCAAGTAGTATGTCCAATGGGAGACAGGTGAATAGGAAAGAAAACGATAATGTGAATTTTGTGGGAGAGGTGCTAGAATGCATGATGAATGATTTGATGATCGAATGGAAAGATAGTAGCAAGGCTACACGATGCGAAAAGATGGATGTCAGATTACATTGGCGTGGCATATGCATATGCTTGTATATGTGCATGATGATGATGTTTATATGTTATTGGTGTGACATATACATATGTTTGTATATGTGCATGATGATGATGTTTAGATGGTATTGGTGCGGCATATGCATATGTTTGTATATGTGCACGATTGAGATGAATGGACGACATATGTGTGCACGGTAGAGATGCTTAGATGGAACTAGCAGGATAAATATGTATACTCATGTATGTAGGTGCTCATGAGCAAGTATAACGAATGTAGAACCATGTGGTTAATGATGTATTACTATTATGATTGGTAAATGAGGACCTGGTTCGAAATGCGGGTTGCATTTAGGTCATGTAAATGTAGGGTATGCCTACGATTTATAGAATAGAAGGAAAGAGAAACTCCTAGTGAGCAAATTATCATTTGATAACCAAAGTATGGTAAACTTGTATGAAATAGTGGAATATGTTGCGATAGGAGAACTAATTCCGGTAATTGAGAATAAGAGTTATGAAATTGATTGATGTGACGCAAAGATGCTTGTGTTGGAATATGCTTCACGCGTATAACATATAGTTATATGGCTAGTTGTTTGTGAGCCTAAAGGGTCACACACTTAAACACTTAACACCATAAGATATATAGTGTAATTAGGGTAATTACATTATATATTCATATAAGCTACTAGCTTGTATATATATTATAGTTTAATATTAATTGTTAATATTGAAACTTAATAGTGAGCTAAATAGAAGGCATTAAAGGGTGATTAAGGCACCATAAACACCTTCCCTTGTTTTTAACTTCACCTTAATGATTTCTCTTTGACCATATATACGTTGGGATAGTGAGAACAAATGTGCGTGCGATTTCCCTTCTGACTTTCACATTTTTGCAAAAGTTGCAAAAGAAAAAGATTCTTCTCCAACAACTCACGGCCAAAAACAATATACTGTGGTTTTGGTTTTGATTTCTTGTTCAAGGGACTAGCATCCCAATTGGTGTTCTAGACAAGGTGTTGTGTGGACTAGCTTTGGAGGGATTCCCCATTGGTATCCTTGGTTTCATTCATCCATCCAAATCATCAAGATCAAAGGCTTCAAGGGTATGAAATGTTCATCCAATCTCTTTGTTTTTTATTGTAGTTTAATTGTATGATTTAATATTAGATCCGTTTATGGTGATAAACATTTTTCCGCTGCGTTTTGTTACTTGTAATAACCGAAAATCACCATTAGTGGTATCACGAGTCATTATATTAATCATATAATTAGCTAGATTTTGTAAAAAAGTGGCAAAAACCAAGTTTTTTTGGTAGTTTTTTGAACCCGATCGGAAGAAGAAAAAAAAAAAAAAAACCTCACGGGTTTTGTTTTTTTTTTCGATTTTTAAATTAACTACATGGGTTAAAATATGGTATTTTTGGAACCCTATTGTCACTTGTTACAAAATCATATCAAAAAAAAAAAATTAATCTTGTTATTGTTTTTTTTTTTTTTTTGATTATTTGGCTTGGAATTTATTTTTTAATTCCATGTTATTGATATGGCAAAACATGTATTTTTGCCACATCCCAAGCCAAAGCCTTGTCAATTATTGCTTATTTGTGCAAACCGATGAAAGCCTAGATCATTTGTGAATGAATGTGGTTGATGTTTGGTTGTTTGGTTGTTTGGTTGTTTGGGAAAAGCCTTGTTTTTTTGGCTTAATTGTTGTAATTTGTTTCATTTATTTTTCTTTTATTTTTGGTGCCATTTTTGGGGCAATTTGTAATGTAAAAGTAATAGAATAGATTGTATTTATTTTATCTTTTTATTGTAAATTGTTGACAAAAAATATTGAAGACTAATGAAGAAAACAACAAATTTCCGTCACAAAAGCGAGGGCTGTGCGACAACAGGTTTTCCAGAGGCATACGGACTCCGTTTTGGGCGATTCAAAAGCCTAAAATGCTTGCAAAGTCGTGGGCTACAACTTTCCAGAAGGCCGGGAAGACCAACGAAGACTCCTTCAGTGACTTTTAGGGCTTCAAAGTCTGCTGGAATTTTCTGGCAGATTACACTTTTTCACAATTTTGGGTTCTACTTGCTCAAGAATGTCTTGGAGCAAGTGGGAGCCCATTGGGTTTATGTAGGCCCGTTTGGGTTAATGTTGGACCGTCCCCTAGTTTGACCCTTCGGTCCGTCGTGATGACTCACGTGACCGAACCTAGGATTTCATCGGTCGAGGTTTGCACAAAATTTGTTGCATGTTTTATTCTTTGTTTGTGGTTGTTTTTCTTTTCTATTAGATACAAGTAGTAAAACAATTAAAAATGGTTTTTAGACACAAACATTAAAACATTCAAACCCTTAATCATCGATGATTACTAGTTAATCATTGATGATTAAACCTTTAATCTAAAATCGTTTTGAGATTAAACTAAGTTTACATATGATTTGAAACTTATCACTTAATAATCGCTAAAAGTTTTTACCGTTTATTACAAGACTTATGAAGTGGTATGAATGAAGTACATGATTCATTCATATCTTAATAAAATTTTATCAATTAAAATTTAAACATACCTAAAATTTAAGTCACGCCGTCCAATCGGTTGATAATCACTTGCTTCTATTTTTGAATTCACGTGAGACGTGGTTTGAATTTAGATCCGAGGTCATTATTCACTACGGTGAGACCTAGATTTATTTTGACATGATTTCACATTGGATGACTTAATCAAGTTAACGGTGAGACCTTGACTCGAGGCGAAGATGCGACAAACATGCCACTTGACCCTAGATGCTTGTTCACTAGGTGCCATGAAGTCCCATACCTCTAAGAGTTGCACTTGTAATGCAATTGTTGATCGTCACCTACCTATTGGATCTATCATCTCTAGCAGATCAACTGATGCGATGATAGAAGCTCAATGGGATCTTAGCTTTTAATTAAAATTAATTGGGTAGTTAATTTATTAAAAGACATTATTATTGAAAATACTAATTAATGAACTTTGTAATTTTGTAGATGACTTCAAACAATCAAACCCTAACACACACCACCATTCGTTCCGTTCTCGAAAAAGAGAAACTTGATGGAACGAACTTTGTGGACTGGTCTCGAAACCTAAGGATTGTCCTTAGGGCCGAGCACAAGTACCACCATGTGGAGGAGGCGCTGCCCCCTGCCCCTGCTGCTACCGCCACCGCTGCTGTTCGTACGGCCTATACCAAGAGGTTTAACGAACAACAAGAGGTCGCCGCGCTTATGCTAGTGAGCATGATTCCCGAGATTCAAAAGAATCTCGAGGACCTCACTGCATTTGATATGATGCGTGAACTACAAGCCATGTATCAAAAGCAAGCCGAGCAGGAACTCTTTGACACTATCAAAGCCTTCCACGCTTGCAAGCAGGAGGAGGGACAGTCTGTTAGCTCTTATCTCTTGAAGATGAAGAGCTACTTAGACCAAATGGAGAAGCTTGGTTACGCTATGCCGCACATCCTTGGGATTAGCTTGATTCTAACGTCCATCAATAAGGATTTTGCACCGTTTGTCATGACTTATCATATGCATAGTATGGGGAAGACATTCGCCGAATTACATGCTATGCTGAAACAAACGGAAGCAAGCCTACCCAAGAAAACTCCGGCCCCTACTGTCCTTGCTATAAGGCAAGGGAAGATCCAAAAACCGAAACCGCAAGTAGTTGCTAAGGGCCATGGCAAGGGAAAGCAAGTTTACAAGCCCAAGCCAAAGGTTCCCCCACCTACTCATAAGGAGCACCCTGCTAAGGAGCTTGCTTGCCATCACTGCGGTGAAACAGGCCATTGGAGGAGGAATTGTCCTGCCTACCTGGCGGAGTTGATGAAGAACAAAGCCAACAAGGTTGGCACATCAGGTATCTTCACAATAGAACTATATGCTTTCCCTAAGAAATCATGGGTATATGACACTGGTTGTGGAACTCACATTTGTAATACCATGCAGGGTCTAAGGGGAAGTAGAAAGCTAAACCATGGAGCTTTGGATTTGTACGTAGGCAATGGGATGTGTGCACCGGTCGAAGCTATAGGAAGCTATGATTTAATCCTTCCTAGTGGTTTAATTATTGTATTAGACAATTGTCACTATGCGCCTAGTATTACTAGGGGTATAGTATCGCTTTCTTGTTTGTGGAATAATGGTTTTATTCATACTTTTACGGATTTTGGTATTTCAGTTTCAAAGGATCATGTTTTTTACTTTAATGCTATTCCTCGTGATGGTATCTTTGAGATTGACATGCATAATCGTATCACAAACAGTATTTCTATTTATACATGTAGCAACAAGAAATCCAAGAAGAACTTGGATTCTACTTTCCTATGGCATTGTCGCCTTTGCCACGTTAACAAGAAACGCGTTTTGAAATTACAAAAGGATGGACTTATAAAATCAGATGATTCTGAATCATTTGATAAATGTGTTTCTTGTATATCTGGTAAAATGGCGCGCAAGCCTTTCTCCCATGTAGGCGAAAGAGCCAATGATCTACTTGGACTCATACATACTGATGTATGTGGCCCTTTTAGAACTCGAACTAGGGAAGGTGCTACCTACTTCATTACTTTCACAGATGACTTTAGTCGTTATGGTTATGTTTACTTGATTAAACATAAACATGAAACCTTTGAAACGTTCAAAGCTTTCCAAAATGAAGTAGAAAATCAACTTGGCAAGAAGATAAAGGTTCTCCGTTCTGATCGAGGAGGAGAGTACATGAGCCATGAGTTTCACGACCATCTTAAGAATTTTGGGATTGTCTCACAATTCACTCCCCCTTATACACCATAGCATAATGGTGTATCGGAGAGGAGAAATCGCACCTTGCTTGACATGGTCCGATCGATGATGAGTCCTACAACTCTGCCTCTATCCTTTTGGGGTTATGCACTCAAATCGGCTGCTCGCATACTGAATATGGTTCCCACCAAGAAGGTTGAAAAGACACCATATGAGATATGGCATGGGAAAGTCCCTAACTTGTCTTACTTGAAGGTCTGGGGTTGTGAGGCTCTCGTGAAACGAGACACACCGAACAAACTTGAACCCAGAGCTGTCAAGTGCATCTTTATAGGATACCCTGAGGAAACAATGGGTTACTATTTCTACTACCCACCTGAGCAAAAGGTAATTATTGCTCGTTATGCTGAGTTTCTTGAGAGCAATCTCATTTCACAAGAAGCAAGTGGGAGTACCATCGACTTTGACGAGATTCCAAGCGATGAAGATGCACAACCTATTGTAGATACTAGCGAACATCAAGATGAGGTTGAACATGAAACTGTTCCTGTTGCACCTCAAAATGATGAAGTCCCCGTTTGAAGGTCCGCAAGGACACCTCATGCACCTGAACGATATGGTTTCCAAATCGATGCTGAGGAGCTGAGTTTAGGGGATCATAATGAACCCCCTAACTATCGAGCTGCATTAGCAGATTCTGAATCTGACAAATGGCTTGATGCTATGAACGCGGAAATGCAATCCATGAAAGATAACCAAGTATGGACTTTGGTTGATCTTCCTCCTAACAGTAAGACTGTTGGTAGCAAGTGGATCTTCAAGAAGAAGACCGACATGGATGGAAATGTACACACCTATAAAGCTCGATTGGTAGCAAAAGGTTACACTCAAACCTACGGGATTGACTATGATGAAACCTTCTCGCCTGTTGCCGACGTTAGAGCTATTAGGATTGTCATAGCCATAGCAGCGTACTATGACTATGAGATTTGGCAAATGGATGTTAAAACTGCTTTCTTGAATGGACACCTTGATGAAGATGTCTATATGGTTCAGCCTGAGGGTTTTGTTAATACAAAACACCCAAAGAAAGTATGTAAACTTCAAAGGTCCATTTATGGACTAAAGCAAGCATCCAGAAGTTGGAACAAAAGATTCGACGAGGAAGTCAAAACGTTTGGCTTTACTCAGAATCCCGACGAGCCATGTGTATATGTAAGAGCTAGTGGGAGCATTGTCGTCTTTCTAATCCTATATGTCGATGACATACTACTCATAGGAAATAACATTCCAATGCTACAAGATGTAAAATCCTGGCTTGGGAAGTGCTTCGCTATGAAGGATCTTGGGGAAGCGGCATATATACTTGGTATAAAGATCTACCGAGATAGATCAAAGCGGTTAATCGGACTAAGTCAAAGTGCGTACATTGATAAGATTCTAAAACGATTTAGAATGGATGCTTCCAAACGTGGAAATCTCCCTATGCAACACAATGTACACTTGAGTAAGACTCAAGGACCGTCCTCACCTGATGAGATGAAACGTATGCGTGATGTCCCCTATGCCTCGGCAGTAGGATCTATCATGTATGTTGTGCGGTGCACAAGACCTGATGTAGCGTTCTCACAGAACCTTACAAGCCGATATCAACAGAATCCAGGTGAGAGTCACTGGACTGCTGTTAAGAACATACTGAAGTATCTTAGGAATACTAAAGATATGTTTCTTGTCTATGGTGGTAAGCCTCAAAATGAGCTAAGTGTTACTTGTTATTCTGACGCTAGTTTTGAGACTGATAGAGATGATTCCAAATCTCAAACGGGGTATGTTTTCGTTTTGAACGGAGGCGCTGTTGATTGGAAAAGTGCGAAGCAGAGCACTATCGCTATGTCTTCTACAGAAGCTGAATACATTGCAACTACTGAAGCTGCAATGGAAGCTGTTTGGATGAGGAAATTCATTTCTGGGCTTGGAGTTGTCCCCAGTAATGAAAGACCCATGGATATGTACTGTGATAACACAGGTGCTATCATCATTGCCAACGAACCTGGTGTTCAGAAAGGCGCCAGACATTACCGGAGGAAGTTTCACTACATTAGAGATGTGATCCTAATGGGAGATGTACGCTTGCTCAAAGTTCATACAGATGACAACTTAGCTGACCCCTTCACGAAGCCAATGTCATGTACCAAACATATTGAGCATGCTAGAAACATTGGACTTCGACCAGCTAGTAGTTTCATGTAATCTGTTTTAGTATTTGGATAATGGAACATTGAGCAGTTTTTATTGGAATAAATTGATATATTTGATATGATCGTTTTTATATGAATATCTACTGTGTTCTATATTTGCATGTTTATATCCATGAATATTTACTGCGTTTTATATTCTAAACTGTCCATTGTCATATTAATAATATGGGAATATTATTAAGACAAATCTGAGGGCATTGATGACATTATCTTAGTATGGCTAAGGATGATAAAATCAAACTCACATGTTGTTCATATTGATGCACAATTGGACTGACCCAACCTATGAGAAATCACTTCCTGGATTTATGTCACAAATGAATCTCACAAAAGCTTTGTCACTTATCCTCTGACTTAAGATGCAAGTTGGTTTGTGTATGTAGAGGGGCAAACTTTGATATGGTTAAACGCTGACCTGAATAAGGCTGCTATAACAACCATTATCGGGTTTGTCATTAAGCATATGATAGACACGTGCAGTCAACAAAGAATTTGTTCCTCCACGCATGTGGATTAGATACTACTGGGCCCCTCGATGATTTGAATAGATGTATGTGTGGCCACACCCAAAAGGTAATCAAGATGAATCTTGATTGGTTTTGGTAATCTACTTCAATGTATAGATCGAGAAACAGAATCGTTGAAAAATTTAGATTGACATTAATCCTTGTCTAAAATTCAACATAGTATCAGTAACAAAAGGATAACTGCTCGAAAAACTTTGAACAAAGATTTTATGAAACTCCTCATGTACTTCTAGGGGCATTGGCGGGTTGCTAGACTCTAACCTTTGCTTGTATAACTACTTGATGTTATCACGTGCGCAAGTGGGAGCTGTTGGAATATGCTTCACGCGTATAACATATAGTTATATGGCTAGTTGTTTGTGAGCCTAAAGGGTCACACACTTAAACACTTAACACCATAAGATATATAGTGTAATTAGGGTAATTACATTATATATTCATATAAGCTACTAGCTTGTATATATATTATAGTTTAATATTAATTGTTAATATTGAAACTTAATAGTGAGCTAAATAGAAGGCATTAAAGGGTGATTAAGGCACCATAAACACCTTCCCTTGTTTTTAACGTCATCTTAATGATCTCTCTTTGACCATATATACGTTGGGATAGTGAGAACAAATGTGCGTGCGATTTCCCTTCTGACTTTCACATTTTTGCAAAAGTTGCAAAAGAAAAAGATTCTTCTCCAACAACTCACGTCCAAAAACAATATACTGTGGTTTTGGTTTTGATTTCTTGTTCAAGGGACTAGCATCCCAATTGGTGTTCTAGACAAGGTGTTGTGTGGACTAGCTTTGGAGGGATTCCCCATTGGTATCCTTGGTTTCATTCATCCATCCAAATCATCAAGATCAAAGGCTTCAAGGGTATGAAATGTTCATCCAATCTCTTTGTTTTTTATTGTAGTTTAATTGTATGATTTAATATTAGATCCGTTTATGGTGATAAACATTTTTCCGCTGCGTTTTGTTACTTGTAATAACCGAAAATCACCATTAGCTTGAAAGAAAACTAAGTGATGGTGTGAGTGACCAAATGTTGGTCAAGAATCGGTAAAGGTCGATGTGACCATATGTGAATGTACGACTCTCGGATAATTGGGGAGAAAATGAAAGTGTGGAAAAACGGGGACAATTGTTAAGGGGACAATAATGAGTAGAACCGGAAGTGATATATTAGTGATGGTGCCCGTGAGTATGAAATTGGTTAGTTGAAAGGGTATGGTTGACTTCACGTAAAAGTCAAGGTTGACCAATTGGTGATTGATTGACTTAGTCAAAGATGGGCTTTGACTCTCGTTATGAACGATTAGTGAATATTGAGATCATCATGCGTTGATGGTATGTGCGAAAAAAAGGGGGTTAATGGAATAACTAAAAGAGTTATAGTCGGATTGTGCGACTTTGACCCGTTGGGTGTTTAGGGTTGAACTTGGGAACCGAGTATATGATTATTGATAAAATCATGAAATTAAAGACGATAGTAAAGGAATGGACGATTAATGAAACCTTTAACGAGAAGGGAAAATGTTAAAGTATAGTTGACTTTGTGCTTAAGTCAAAGGGTAGATAATGTGGGGATATACCAATGTCGAGATATATCGGTTGGGTCAAAGCCAGAGTTTGACATTCGTTTAAATCAACCAGTTAATGGTATGATTGTGTCATACCATTGTTATGAGAATGAAAAGATCGGTCGAGAGAATGTCGGTGTTTTGGTCAAATTGTGAAATTTTAACCCGTTTGAGTATTATGAGTTTTTAAAAATTGGGTCTTGACCGTTCGGACTTAACGGGTTAAGTGAACGTTTGGATATGTAATGTTAATGGAACAGGAATGAGGAAAGTTTGATGGTAATGACCACAAGGGAATGAGAGCGGAATGCTCGGTCGTATGTGGGTTGGAATTCTTAGCGATTCCGAGGACGGAATCCTTTTAAGGGGTAGATAGTTGTAACGACCCGAAATTTATAAATAAATAAATTGTATAAAAATATGATAAATAAGGATAAATCGTTTAAAGAACGTGGGAATTGGTTTCGTGTCATTTGGACACCGTACGAGAAAGTTATGGACGAAACCAGGTCGAGACAACAACCGAAAAATGCAGCCCTGCTGCATTGAGTAGTTCGCGACGCGAAGACGAGTTCCCAATCGGGAACTATCAACAGAGAAATGGAGTGTCGGGCGTGAAGTAGTTCCCGATCAGCTATCGATCGCGAAGTTTGCGAGTGGGGAAAGTTAGCGACGCGAACTTAGTTCGCGTCGTGAACTATGGTCGAGCAGCTTTAAGTCGGGTTTTGGCTCATTTGATGCCATATCAAAACCCTAGTTTCTTCTTTGGCGATTTTTCGAGCTTGGAGACTGATTGAAGTCGAATCCTTCACAAACCTTTGGTAGATTTCACTCCTAGTTGAAGATTAAAGGTGTATCTTCACTCTTTGATCTTCGTAGCTTAAGATCTATGTATTTTGATGTATGGGTTTGAAACCCTAGTTCTTGGGGTTATGGGTTATGGTGATATAAGTTATGTATACACTTAATAGATGGTATATTATCAAAGGAAACAAGTGTATGATTATGATTTGTAAGAATCGTAAGGGTTGGTTAAACCTAGGGTTTGGTAAATCACCATAATTGGGGGAAATGTGTTAATAAGTGTTATCTAGAGATAGATGGACACCATAGTAGTAGTATTTGATGTTGATAATCTTGTGATTATTGTAATAGGCATTTGGTGAGATCTTGGAAGGTTGACTGAATTATGAAGCAAGGAAATTGACGTAAGGAATACGGTTGGAGCATTTTATTGCTAAGGTGAGTACGTGTGGACTTTACTGAGTACATAGCTATATGAAGTATTTTGATTACTTATAATCGGTCTATTTAATGTTTGTCTAGACTTATTATGTGTTGAGTTAGTATATATTATTGATAATATCTAACTAACTTGTTTGATGATTGATGTGATAGCCGAAGGCTTTGACTGGCATAACTGATAGAGTTATGATTAGAGATAGATGGTGGTGACGCGGGGGTGACCCCGGTCACTGAGATGGGTGTACATATGTTTGTACACTAAGCACACGAGTGCTACTAGTACACATATGTTTACGTACTAGGCAACGTAGGGATCTATTGCATATATGTTTATGCATTAGGTTCGCTTGTGTTCCAATACATATATGTTTATGTATTGGATATGACTGTGTTCTGGTACATATATGTTTATGTACTAGATATGTATGCTAGGAAAGCAGGACCGATAGAGTCACCATAGAGTGACTAGGATGTGTTGGTAAAATATAAATATGTATTTATATACGAAGTGATACTTGATATTATTGGGGTCTAAACCCATGTAGCTCACGAGACATTTTTGTGTCTCACGTACTCCTTGTTTGTTTTGCTATGTACTCAGGTTCTGGATCGAGGATTTAGGTGCGCATGGATTGTGATATGCGGGGCCTAGAGTAGAAGATCATTAGAGTGGATTTATGCTTAACATTGGTTTTGATATATTTGTAACACCAAACCTCATACTCTGATTTTCATATCAAAGGTTTTTGTAAATCCTTATTTTGGAACTGGTCTTCTATTTATGAAAATGATTTATTTTGGACAAATGTTTTGTATTAAAAATTGAGGTGTTACAAAGAGAATTATGAACTTTTTTTTGTGGGACAGATGTAGTCCAATTTAAAAACTTACCTTTAAAAAAAAAAAGTTTGGTAGGTTACGTAACTAACTATCTACCTTAATATAGTAAAACTAGCTTCAAAGCCCGCCCGACTGGCCGGGCATGCTTCAAGAGAGATGTAGGAAAATAACGGAATATTGATATTGTTTAAATAACATAGCAATTCATAATTTCAATAATGAAAAACAACTTTTGATACATCAATAAATGTTATATGTAGTTTATAGACGAAATAAAACTTCTCTGTAAACGACATTTGTTGCTGAATTAGTGTAATTTATGGTTTAGGGTTCAGGGTTCATGGGTTCAGCCATGTTTGTCGCAACAAATAACCTTCAACCATTTCTTGCTCTTAACTCTTGATACAACGACATACAATTGACCATGTGAGAATACTGGTTTTTGAAGCCACGTGTCCAACTTGCAATAAAGTCTGACCTTGACTTTTATTATTAATCTTAGCAAAGCAACCTTGAACATGAAATTGACTCCGATTCAATTTGAAAGCTATCTTGCGGTCGGAAGGACTAATAACTATGCGAGGGATAGCATAAATTGTATCAACTTTGCCGTCAGATATGATCTTACCTTTGATTATATTGATTCTCATTCGTAATAATCTGAAGTCGAGTTCCGTTGCATAATCCTTCTTTCTGATCAAAGTTTCGCATAAACATTACTGGAGCGCCGATCCTTAACTTCAACCTATGATTCGGGACACCTGACATATTTATATTGTTCAAGAAATCGATGGTGTAAAGATCCAGGCTAAACATGGTATCATCTTCATCTGCAACAGAAACCAAGTCTGATGACTCGTATATCTTTTGGTTTACTGGAATTAAAGAAAGAATTCGTTCATTGATCATGTCAACCATTTCATGCGTGAGAGCACTTGCAAATTCTTCAAATGTATGCATTATGTTTAAATATTAATGAACAAATATACATGTTATAATAACAAATAAAAAAGATCAATATAGTTGTAGTTTTTGTTTGTCATTAATAATGACGTTTATTTATGAAAGTTAACAAAACCATCCTTTTTAGAAATTAATTTTTTTTTCAAGAAATTAAAGATGAAAGAGATGAATGGGAGGGATTACTGATGGCTAAAATTGTGAACGACTACTTTTGGAATGTGTTAATATTATTGGGTGAATGGTTTGTTTTGAAAAAAATGATTTGGGATTCTCCTTGTGATTGGGTGGGTTATTATTAAGAGAATTGATATTCATACCACAAAAATTACTCCCCACACCACACTGTACAGATTTTAAAACAGATTGTACAACTATAGTAAAGTACAAATGTGGTATAGGAATTAATTTATGTGGTTGAAATATCACTCCCTTATTATTAAGAGAAGTCAATAAAAAGTTATGTGATAAATGGAATTTACGTGTTATTTTGGTATTGGTCAAGTGGCAATTTCAATCAATTACACATCATCATAAGGGTGAATGGGAAAATAACATGTGGACAAATATATATCAAAATTAGGCTCCATATATAGGAGAAGATAACACATTTATCATTACTTTTAATTTTAAACATTATTAACATCATCTTAAAAAAAAATATGGGACTCACTAAATATCTAACTAATTTAATCTAATGATTATTATAATCTTTTGTTTAAAAAATCGTAAAACTAACAATGTATCACTTATGTTGAATCATAGGAAATATAGAAAGAGTGGGTAAAATTCAAACAAAATCAGTCTTATATATATAAATTACATAACCAATATCTATCTTACTAAATATAGAATTTACTAGTTGAATGTGCAGTTTAGATAAATCGAATATACAGTTAATTTAATACTGATTAGTTCTGCATATTCTCTATATATTACTGGTTATGTATTGATCGTTGTTTGAGGAAAATAATGCAAAATACATCGAGCTTGGTTACATAAATATACCTTCTATTTTATTATTTTCAAATATTATTATTTTTAATTTATTTATTTTATTTTAATAGAGTGTCGTGATAATTGTTTTGAGATTTTAAAATAATTAATTTGTGCTTTAAAGATTTGTGTCATTAGATTCCTTATATACTTTTATTAGAATAATGACAAATTGGGGAATTAAAAAGTAAGAAAATGGTTGGTTTTATTGTTCGTTTATTTCAATAAGTGAGTAATTACACGTTAACTAACTAAATTAACACTTTCTAATGATATACCAAAAAAATTATTGATGTGTCACATGGATAATGCATTGTTGAGTTGTTGGTAATGGTGTGTATATTACCTTTCCAACTCAATTACACGAAGCATTTAAATTCTTTAAAGTTGTATACAAATCCGTTTTCCTATCTGTTAATACTTTGTAGTTATTGTTATTAAATCATAGAAATAATAGCTATAAAAGAAATTTTTACTTTGACTTCTCTCGGCAAATATATTTCATCAATTTAGTATAAATATTTGTTATTTAGTTGTTTGTAATAATGATACTGATAACACTAATAGTAATAATATTTATATTATTTAATCGTTAAAAGTAGCATTTATATTAGAGTTTTTCTAACATGTGCCCCAGGGGCACATGTTTAGACTCATTAATTCATTATAAGTTTCCTAATAAAATCATATTATACATTAATGAAGTGTGAATTTTACATTTTTAAAGAGATGATTAAATGTTTTTTGTAGTTTTAATGGAAAGTTAATGATAATTAATGAGTCTAAACATGTGCCTAGGGACACATGTTAGAAAAACCCTTTATATTATTATTGATAGCTCTGGTAAACTTATAAATATTATATTAAAGAGTAATTCATATTTTATGCAAGTTTAGAAGGTTATTATCATTTTGAATAACTTGAAGCAATTAGTTGTTTTATCGTTTCGGGATAATTAAAACACGATTTACTAATATACGTAATTGGATGCTTATAACGCATTATTGTATTACTATACATTGAAGCAATTAGTTTTTCCTTTTATTTCTCTTACTTTCCGTTAATTTTATTTCTTAAGAATATAACGTAAGGACTCTCATTATCATTATTATTTTTATTTATTTCATATATGATTTAAGCTTCATATTTCATAACTATCGCTCTTTGGTTTTTCAAATTTTGTTTTAGTATACGCATTTCAACTAAAAACCAACCAACCAAATACACTTATTCTAAACTTAACTCATAAATTTTTTATTCGAATTTTATGTGTTCACGTTAATCTTATGAAAAGATTTCCATATTTATTGTATTGTTTTTTTACATGTTTTACTGAACCAAAAATGTCAACAACTAAAACGTTGTACTAAACACATGTAATAGTTTTAGTAAAATAATGGTGAATATTTTACATTCTCATTTTCTATAATATGATTATGAGCTGCAGAACGTTTGAGGCTGGAATTTGAACAAATTGACATAAGTGATGATAGAAACTGCAGTGCTTGAATCACTTTATCCGAGGTTATAGGGTTAGGGAGTCTTGATCTCGAAAACGTCCGGATCGAAATATGGCTTTCAAATTAAGTTCCGAATTAGTCCTAAAATAAATAACTAATGTAGAATATTAATAATCATCCAAAGTTTCATGATAATCTAATACGAAGTATAATAAGATACCACGAGTAGGCATGTGAAAATTGTAGGTTAAATAATTGATTTTATAGATTAAGGTTTGTTTTTAGTATAAAAGATCGGGCCCGAGATTACTATCCTAATAGACATTGTCAACTTCAATTTATGGTGACAATAGACCGAATAATATAAATTAAACTCCCAAACAATATAGCAGTAATAATCACTCTTTTATTTTAAAACGCTACAACTAATTTTTGCCCATAATTTAAAAGGTATGTATCATATTTATTCTATTTAATTAATTAATAAAGTGTTTTGCTAATGTATTCATAGAGACATATTAATGTGCATTTAATAAAATTGTTATTTTTAGTTAAACAGAAAATTGTATTCAATTAATCTTTTATAATGATATAAATTAGAGTTAACTAATGTTATTAAAAAATATTTAAAAATAATTGTTTTCTTAATTGCATTCAACTTTATGCTTCTAGAGCACACGTTAAAAAATCCAATCATAAATATAGTTGTGACATTACTAAGTACTAAGCCTGTGTGTTTGATGATAGTTGACCTTATGACTCTACTAGCTAATTATAGAAGTCATAAAAGATTAAAGCTTCTATATTATTAAACATGAGCATGTTTAGAATGAGTTTCGTCATATTTTTCCAGTGCAACTAATAATTTTACTAACTTAAATATATATAAAAACCCCCTAAAATGTACTAAAGCTAGTGATCATACACGGTTATCAATGATTGTTTTGCAATGAAACTACAGGTACAATAGTTAAGGTCGTAGGATATAAAAATGATATTTTTTCTTCATAGTTTCAGTTAATTATAACATGTAAAAACAGTAAAATTGTTGATTAACAACATAATCTACGATGACAATGACAGAAGCCCGAAAGTATACAAGACTAAACAAGCCCAACTTTTTATTTCACTATATTTTAGGTAATTGCAGCCCAAATCCAGCTACCATATAGCTAGAAAGGGACCCAACTTGTACTCAAGTTAATTTTCATTAAAAAAAATTGAACTGAAGTATGTTTAAGAAATAGTTGGTTTATAAAATCACATATGATTATATGTCATTTTTTAGTGGAAAAAAATAATAATAAAGAAAATCATATGTTATTTTCTTAGTGGAAAAAGTAATAATAATAAAAAAATGAGTTATGTGAAAATTAAATGTGATTAAAATTTATATGAATATCAAATAAAAAAATATATCTCTGTATATAACATATTTCCTTAGTCCCACAAAAAAATACTCATTTCTTTCTAAACTTTTATCCCATAAAAAAGTTACTATTTCTCAAATTTAAAGGGTATATTTAATAAAATAATATTATTACCAATGACCAAACCACTAATTATCTCCTAAAAATACTTTAGCTATCCAATCTAACCTCATATTTTAATCTTATCAAATTCCTAAACTCTTATGTTAATGAAAAATAAGAACTTGTTTGTGAGATAAATGTAAATTGACTATTTGTCACATAAACAAAATTATTCTGTTTATATATATTTGTTAACTATTGGTGCAGCCGACGCTAAGCGACATACGGAATAGCAACCAGTGTTAACAAACTAACGGGCATATATAATAACATTGGGGACCATGGGGTCGCTAATATTTGTCTTGCTTGATATTATTTTTGCTTTTTTTTCCTTATAATATGGGGCACTTAGCTACAAAAAAAAAATTATAATAATAAAAAATGCAACATAAGTTTGGTTTTGATCGTATATTCGTATATGTTCAACCTTTTATTTCAGATTATATTATGGTCTACAAAAAGATAACACATTTTTTTTGACAATTTTATTTTTATTTATTTATAAATATATGTAAATGAGCCATTGCATTGTTTTAATATCGAGAACACATACAATGTCAATACTCAATACACATATTATACCCTCTTGAACGCACTCCTATTTCCACATCCTGAACCAATTACAGAAAAAGTGTTAGAAATATATAATAATTTAATTAAACAGAAGGATCATTGATTTAATCAAATGTTACTGTCAAACATGATTGTAATAAACCATATATTTTATTGAATTATATTTTTTTAATCATAAATCCATTAGCTATATGTATAATAAATTTATTATCCTGTCCTACCCAACCCAACCAAACCAAAAGGGCGTTTTGATATTGAAATTGATACCCCTACATTCATGGCTTCATCCACCTGATGTTTACCATATAATCACCAAACTCATCAAGTTGGAAAAAGATAGAGCCTGACCATGATCTTGACGTGTTTTTCACTTGGAAAAAGTTGGGCTAGTTTTTACATAAACAAAACCTTAAACCGAAAATTCGGTTCTTGAACACATAGAACCCGTTCGGTTCAACTTTTTCGGGTTTGGTTTAACATAATTAAAAGTTCCAATTTTTTTTAAATCTCATACCATTATCTGAAACAAATTAAAAATAACAACGATATCGCCCAGGATACCCAGTCCCTTCACAAGAGGGGTATGTGGGAGGTAAAATGTAGACAGTTATACTCTAGTTATACTCTATCTGTAGGTAGATAAACTGCTTCCAATGAGACCAGGGGTGTCTTTGCGGAGGTGCGGACGCACAAGTTCCACATTTTATATAACAATTTTTTATTTAAGTTATATATATATAATCTTCAAGTTTTAAGTCAACTTTGTAACGACCGTAATTTTTACGTTTTTTCATTTTGTGTATTATTCGGGATTTATGTGAATTTCGTTATTTATGTTAGTTTATGTTTTGAGTTATGTTTTATCGAGTGTTTGAATGTTTGGGACTTGGTATAACCAAGTATGGGTCAAAACTTAGATGGAAACAAGTTTAAAGGCCAAGATTCTGCCTGGCTCAGCCCTCGCGGCGCGAGCGGGGCGCGAGGTTTGCTGTTCAGCGGCAACCAGATGGACTACCCGCGTCACCTCGCGGCACGAGCGAGACACGATGGGGGCGCCAGGTTGGTCTGGACTATATAAAGTTGTGTGAAGGCTAGGGCTCATAACACCTACGAACCCTAGATCTAGTGCAGCCATTTTTGAGGAGTTTTGGTCGGTTTTTGGAGCTAAGGAGCTCAAATCTTCATCATCTTGAAGGATTCAAGCATCAAGGGTAAGAATTCTTGCATATCTTGCTTAATTACCTTCATTTTGAGCTTAGTATGGGTAACAATGGTGGTTTTGGGAACCCACCATGTCATCTTTGGGGAAGATGAACTTTCATGAGTGTAAAACACTCCTTGTAGACTTGTAATCAATGTGTACAAGTTAGATTTGGAATTGGTGATGGAAATCTTGAACTAGGGTCTGAGATTCCACCAAGTTTGATGAACTTGGTGATTAGGGAAGTTGAAATAGATTGTTTGGTGATTAGTTATGGATAATAACTAGTGTTGTATTGATATTGATGTTAGGTCAAGAAGACCTTGTAATTGGAAGTACTTCTTAAATCAAGAAGTAAGGATTGTGTTGTTTAACACAAGTGTTTGGATAGCTTTGCTAAGGTGAGTACATGTGATCTTTTCTGTAACGACCGATATTTTGTAAATAAATTGTACAAAAATATGATAAATAAGGATAATTCATTTTAGAACCGTAGGAATTGGTTTCGTGTCATTTGGACACCGTATGAGAAAGTTATGGACGAAACCGGGTCGAGACGAAGACCGAAAAGTGCAGCCCTGCTGGCTGAGGGAGTTCGCGACGCGAACTGATGTTCCCGATCGGGAACATCGATCAGGGATTTGGGGTTTTGGCGATCAGAGTTCACGATCCGTTACCGATCGCGAAGTGGTCACGACACGCGAAGTTCGCGACGCGAACTTGAGTTCGCGATCGCGAACTGGTTGGCTCTGTATAAAAACGGGTTGGCTCTGTATAAAAACGGGTTGGCTCTGTATCTAGAAACGGGATAAAAGTTGATCCGTCTAAGATCGAGGCGGTGAAGAATTGGGAAGCACCGAAGACCCCGACCGAAGTTAGGAGTTTTCTTTGGTTAGCCGGTTACTACCGAAGGTTTATTGAAGATTTTTCCCGAGTGGCGGTCCCACTCATCAGACTAACGAGAAAAGATGTAAAGTTCGAATGGGGGAAAAAGCAAGAAGATGCTTTTGCCTTGTTAAAGGAGAAGTTGTGCAATGCACCAATTCTCACTCTACCTGATGGCATGGAAGATTTCATGGTGTATAGTGACGCCTCGAATAAAGGTCTCGGTTGTGTTTTGATGCAAAGGGGAAAGGTGATAGCTTATGCTTCAAGACAATTGAAGAATGCGGAAGAAAGGTATACAACACATGATTTAGAGTTGGCGGCGATTATTTTTGCTTTAAAGATTTGGAGGCATTACTTGTATGGCACAAGGTGTATTCTATACACGGATCACAAAAGTCTTAAGTATGTGTTTACACAAAAAGACTTGAACATGAGACAAAGAAGGTGGATCGAATTGATTAGTGATTACGATTGTGAAATTGTTTATCATGAAGGAAAGGCCAATGTGGTAGCCGACGCCTTGAGTAGAAAAGTTTATGAAAAACCGGTTAAGGCTAAGTTAATGCGGATTGATGTAGTATCTAGCTTCATTGAAAGTATAAAAACCGCACAAAAGGACGTGATGGGAAAAGACGAGTATAGACAAGAGAGATTGGGAAAGAACCAAGTATTTGAAGAAAATGATCAAGGGCTAAAAACCGTGAATGGTCGGATTTGGGTTCCGAAATTCGGTGGAAACCGAAAAGTGTTGTTGAATGATGCTCACAAGTCTAAGTATTCGATTCATCCCGGAAGTACAAAGACTTATCAAGACTTGAAGAAAATTTATTAGTGGCCCGGGATGTAGTCGAGAGTAGCAAAGTACATATCAAAATGTGCCACGTGTGCACAAGTGAAATCCGAGCACCAAGTGCCTTATGGTGTTGCACAATCGTTGCAAGTACCGGCCGGGAAATGGAATGACATCACAATGGATTTCATTGTCGGTCTCCCAAAGACTAGTAGAAATCATGACGCCATTTGGGTGATTGTTGATAGGTTAACGAAAAGTGCGTTATTCCTAGCTATTAGGGAGACCATGCCACTTGAGAAATTGGCAAAATTGTATGTTGATGAGGCTGTCCGTTTGCATGGGGTACCATTGTCGATTGTGTCCGATCGGGATGCAAGGTTTACCTCGAGATTTTGGAGATCACTACAAGAAGAGTTGGGGACGAAGTTGAGATTGAGCACGACTTACCATCCGCAAACCGATGGTCAAAGTGAGAGAAGGTTCCAAACGGTCGAAGATATGTTGAGGTCGTGTGTTTTGGATTTTGGTGGTAAATGGGATAAACATTTACCGTTAGTTGAATTTTCATATAACAATAGTTATCACTCGACCATTAAGATGCCAGCGTTTGAGGCTTTATATGGGAGAAAATGTAGGACGCCTTCTGTTGGTTAGAGGCTGGTGAGACGAGACTCACGGGTCCCGAGATTGTAAAAATAAGAAATGAGAAAATCGGAATAATTCAAAGGAACATGAAAGTGGCACAAGATCGCCAAAAGAGTTATTCGGGTTTGAAAAAGCGACCTTATGATTTAAATGTCGGTGATATGGTGATGTTAAAGGTGTCGCCTTGGAAAGGCGTGATGAGGTTTGGTAAGAAGGGCAAATTGAGCCCGAGATATGTTGGCCCATTTAAGATTTTGAAACGGGTCGGCTTACAAGCATTTAAGTTAGAACTTCCACCCGAGTTGCAAGGTGTCCATGACACCTTCCATGTTAGTAATTTGAAGAAGTTCTTAGGTGAAGTGGAGAATATTATCCCACTTCAAGATTTGCGGGTCGATGCACCCAACCGATTGATCGAAGAGCCCGAGGCCATATTGGAGGCCCAAACAAAGAAATTAAGGAATAAAGAAATTGAGTTGGTGTTGGTCAAGTGGAAGCATTCCCTTGGGTCAAATTTGACTTGGGAAGTCAAAGATGAGATAAAGAAACGCTACCCGAACTTTGTTGATTATGATGCGACTCCGAGGACGGAATCCTCTTAAGGGGTAGATAGTTGTAACGACCGAGATTTTGTAAATAAATAAATTGTACAAAAATATGATAAATAAGGATAATTCATTTCAGAACCGTAGGAATTGGTTTCGTGTCATTTGGACACCGTATGAGAAAGTTTTGGACGAAACCTGGTCGAGATGAAGACCGAAAAGTGCAGCCCTGCTGGCTGAGGGAGTTCGCGACGCGAACTGATGTTCCCGATCGGGAACATCGATCAGGGATTTGGGATTTTGGCGATCAGAGTTCACGATCCGTTACCGATCGCGAAGTGGTCACGACACACGAAGTTCGCGACGCGAACTTGAGTTTGCAATCGCGAACTAGTTGGCTCTGTATAAAAACGGGTTGAGGCTAGGGTTGACACCTACACCCCTAAAACCCTACCATCCGTTATTTTGGAAGAAGTGCACGATTGTTGGTGTTCTTGAGCTCAAATCTTCATATTTGGGTATTAATGGTGGTATTGGGAGCCAACCACATCATCTTTGGGGAAGATGATCTACCATGAGTGTAAAACACTCATGGTAAGCTTGTAATCAATGTGTACAAACTGGATTTTGGTCTTATGGATAGAAATCTTGAACTAGGGTTTGAGAATTCCACCAAGTGGTATGAACTTGGTGGCTGGGAATGTTAAGATGGATTAACTAGTAGTTAGCTATGGTTTATGACTAGATTTGTGATGATTTTTATAATAGGTCAAGAAGGAGTTGAGATTGGAAGTACTTCCTTGATTGGGAAGTAGAGATTGTGTTGATTTACACAAGTATTGGATAGCATTGCTAAGGTGAGTGTATGTGATCTTTCTGAGTACATAGTAAACCATGTTTATGAATTGAAATGATTTTAGAGTCTTTATTAGATAAATATTTTTAATAAAGAAAAGATTAAATTGATAGAGTATGAATTTAATTTAATTAAATTGAATTGAATTGAATGGTGAATTTACTTGCTTAGTTACCACTAGTATGATTGAGTTGTGATATGGGCTTTGACCCAAGTTGATGAATTGTTATGTGGTAGCTAATCGATTGGATCCTAGATAACCCACACAAGTTGGGGGAGTTAGTGACACCTACTTGGGGCGGTACCACCCTGCGCAAGGGTAGTGTGTCGAGAAATAGATAACCCGGAAATCGGGGGAGCAAATAGATAACCCGGAAACGGGGGAGTTTACCTAGATAACCCATATCGGGGGAGTTGTTTCGGGGAGGCCCGTTACGTATGTGTTTGGGCTTATGGCAAGCCTCAGAGATTGATTGACTATGTGCAATTTGATAATTATTTAATTATTATTTTATTGCAAATTATTTCTAACCGGGTCCAAAACCCATGTTTCTCACGAGACAATATTTGTCTCACGTACTACGTTTATTTTGGCTATGTACTCAGGTTCGGGAGCTAAAGATTAGGCGGCCCGTAGTTAGCATTTGGAAGTGATTTAGCTCGGTGTACTTATTTAATTCCCTAGACATTGTTTTGATATATTTGTAACACCGATTTTTGATACTAGCAATTACTCCAAGTGTTTTATCGAAATTTACATTTTTGGGATATTTAGTTTGTAAAGACACATATTTTATATTTTTAAAAGTTTTAAATTTGGTTGAAAAATTGGTGTGTTACAACTTGGTATCAGAGCATTAGTCTAAGTGAATTAGGTTGGTTACCCACCCTAGACTTAGACTTTGCTTTTGGGACATTATGTTCTATAGGAAGTTAGGTTGACCTTTAAGGATTAAGGTTGACCATTGAGGGAATTGTTTTAAATCGAAGTATTTTTATGTTTAATTTTGACTTTTTAGTCAACTTATTGGATTCTAATTGGGTTGACATCTTATTATAGTAAGATGGCTAGAACGAGAAGTGGTCGATTGTTGGATGGGGAAGAAGCTTCGAATTTGAATCAAGATGGGAATGGATTGGCCAATTCGGGTATCGGGAATAACCATACTCCGGTAACAATGGAGGCCATTCAATCCATGCTCACTAACATGAGAAATGTGATGCAACAAGATGTTAACCGGATCATAAATGATCGGTTGAACTTAAGAGATGATGATGAGGAAAGGGAGGAAGAGGAACGTCTTTTTGAGGAGGAGAGAGAGGAAGGTGAAGATTCCCCTCAACTCACTAAGACCAAGTCAACGGGGAACACCAACCCGACCGAGAAATCCTCCAATGGGGAAAGTGGTGAAGAGAGAAGAATTGAACGTGAAGGATGTTCTTACAAAACATTCCTTGCTTGTCGTCCCGACTTCTACCTCGGGAGTACGGAACCGGAAGTGACGGTTCAATGGATTCGAGAAACGGAACGTGTTCTTGAGAGTAGCAAGTGCAAAGAGGAAAGTGGTGAAGAGAGAAGAATTGAACGTGAAGGATGTTCTTACAAAACATTCCTGGCTTGCCGTCCCGACTTCTACCTCGGGAGTACGGAACCGAAAGTGACGGTTCAATGGATTCGAGAAACGGAATGTGTGCTTGAGAGTAGCAAGTGCAAAGAGGAAGAGATGGTGACTTATGCCTCACGATTGTTTAAGGATGATGCTCTTACATGGTGGGACACCGTGTATGAAACTTTGGGAAAGAAAGTCATTTACAAGATGTCGTGGGATGAGTTCACTAGAAGACTCAAGGAGAAGTATTGTCCCGAAAGGGAGTTAGAAGAGTTGTTGGAAGAATTTTTGCACTTCAAGAAAGGCAATTTGACCTTGGATGAGTATACCAAGAAGTTCACGGGATACCTCCCGTTTGTATCAAGTACTTACCCAACCGAACGTAGCCGTGTGGTTCGGTTTGCTAATGGGTTACCATGGGAGTATGAACTTGAAGTGAAGAGTGCGACCACTCTTGATGAAGCGATCAACGTCGCCCGAAGTGTTGAAAAAGTTAGTAAGAGAAGAGTGCAAGAGAGGTCAGTTGGCAATGAGAAGAGGAAGTTTGAAGTTTTTCGGGACCATCCAAGAAAAGCAAGTTTGCCCCGAGCGGGTCAAAGCAAGGTAGTGTTGGTGGTTGTAGGAAGTGTGGTAGGGACCACAAAGGAGTGTGCAAGGCGGATTCCAACGGTTGCTTCAAGTGTGGTCGTTTTGGCCACAAAGCTAAAGATTGCAAGGTTAAAAGCCTTGATGAGGTGGAGTGTTTCTCATGCCATGAGAAGGGCCATTATAGTAATCTTTGTCCAAAGAAGGGAACTGAAACGTTGGTGTCAACCGCTCACAAGAAACCGGAGCCGTTGAAAGTCAAAGGGCGTGACTTCCAACTCACGCGAGAAGATGCCAAGGAGACCCATGATGTTGTCTCAGGTACCTTATTCATAAACTTCATACCCACTTATGTACTAATTGATTCGGGTTCCACATATTCTTTCGTGTCTCATGAATTTGGTGCTAAGTTTAAGGTTCCACTAGAGTTACTTGATGATTTGTATGAAATAGAAGTAGCCGATCGGAAAACCTCTATGGTTCAACATGTCTATAAGGATTGTGAATTATAAATCGATAGTAAGAAGTTTAAGGTTGATTTGATGCCTATGGGGATTAAGGCTTTTGATGTGATTATTGGAATGGAATGGGTGGGAATCCACCAAGCCAAGATTTTGTGTGGAAAGAAGTTAGTGTCGATCAAGTCACCCGAGAATGAGAAGGTGTATATTTATGGAGAAAAGAGGCATCAAATGCCAAACTTGTTAACCGCCATTAAAGCAAGAAAGTGTTTATCGAAGGGTGTGCATCATTTATAGCTTATGTCTTAGATAGGAGAAAAGAGAAGAAGTCGGTTGAGAATGTGAAGATTATTCGAGATTTTCCCGAAGTTTTTCCCGATGACTTACCCGGTTTGTCATCGAAGAGACAAGTCGAGTTTCGTATTGATTTAGTTCCGGGGGCGACGCCGATTGCCCAAGCCCCGTATCGTTTAGCTCCCACCGAAATGAGAGAGTTGATGGCTCAACTCCAAGATTTACTTGATAAAGGTTTTATCCGTCTTAGTTCGTCACCATGGGGTGTACCGGTTTTATTTGTGAAGAAGAAAGATGGTTCGATGAGAATGTGTATTGATTACCGAGAACTTAACAAGATGACGATTAAGAATCGATATCCTTTGCCAAGGATAGATGATTTATTTGATCAACTTCAAGGAGTCGATTATTTCTCCAAGATTGATTTGAGATCGGGTTACCATCAAGTTCGTGTTAAAGAAGGCGATACCGAGAAGACGGCCTTTAGAACTCGTTATGGGCATTATGAATTTTTGGTGATGCCGTTCGGTCTAACGAATACCCCGGCGATTTTTATGGATCTCATGAATAGGGTTTGTAAGCCATTCCTCGATATATTCATCATCGTGTTCATCTATGATATTCTTATCTTTTCCAAAACCGAAGAAGAACATGAAGAACATTTGAAGCAAATAGAAGTTTTGAAACGGGAGAAATTGTATGCTAAATTCTCAAAGTGTGAATTTTGGTTGCGGGAAGTTCAATTCCTAGGTCATGTAGTATCCCGAAGCGGGATAAAGGTTGACCCATTTAAGATTGAAGCGGTGAAGAATTGGGAAGCACCAAAGACTCCAACCGAAGTTAGAAGTTTTCTTGGGTTAGCCGGTTATTACCGAAGATTTATTGAAGATTTTTCCCGAGTGGCGATTCCACTCACTAGGTTAACGAGAAAGGATGTGAAGTTTGATTGGGGGAAAAAGCAAGAAGATGCTTTTGCCTTGTTGAAGGAGAAGTTGTGCAATGCACCGATTCTCACTCTACCCAATGGTATGGAAGATTTTGAAGGAATTATGTGCACAGTTAGTCAACCTATGATGATACATCCATGCCTACGAAACACTTAAGGGTCACACCGGTGAGTGCATGTAATACGAGCAAGATAAGCAATGATACTACGAAGAGGAATGATTCATGATAGTCATTATGAACCAGTTAAGTATCAAGTTAAGTTTAACTTATTACTAGATTAGTTTAACTAACTAATTAATACAAGTAGTTGTACATTTACTAGTTGAGTAAATATACAATGTGTTAATTATAGATTATCCATGATATGATTTAAAGCTATTAAATCATATAGTAATTGGATAATATTGTTGTATAAATTATATAAAGGTTATTATATAATTAATTATTGAAAGTATAAATACAAGTATATAATTCGTGTATATGGGTACCGAATTATTATTGTATTAATACTAGACATTTAATAGTTAAGTGCAACAATAATAAACTAGTTAAACTATAAGGGATGGAAATGTTAAAAGGAAGTTTAATTAATGATATAATATTAATTAAACTAGAAGGGTTCTAAGCGTAACTTATTTGTATATAAATAAGAGGCTTAGGGTAACCCTTATTCACTTGATACACCTCACAAAAATCATCCCCTCCTCCTCTCCTTGGCTTGGGCCGAATACACACACCAACACAAGCCTTTGTGTTCTTCGTGTTCTTCAAGTCTTGAAGATCCAAGTTCATTGCTTAGATCAACTAGAAGATCGCTCGATTTGTTCATCATCAGTTGATCTATCTTAAGCAATCAACAAGGTATGTTTTGGGAAACACTTTTCTCCCTTCTCCCCTCTTGGACGAATTCGGCCAAAGAACCCTAGGGTTCTTTGGTTGATGGTCGAACGAACCACACAAGCAATGTGTGTGTTCGAGTTCTTCGTACAAGGTTTCTTTCTTGTTAACCTAATCTAGAACTCCAACATCCCAATCCTTTAGGGTTTAAGGATTAGGTTTAATCCCAGTTCCGCATTTAGGGATTAAATCAGCTAGTTGGTTTCAACCGGTCAAGAACAAGTTCATGTTCTTGCTCAGCAAGGTTCGAACCAAGAACACTAGGAGGTCGACCCAAGTGGTTGATCAGTCGCATGCTGCGTAGCAAAACCCTACAGTGGTATCAGAGCGATGGTTTAGAGATCTAGACTAGATTAACAAAGATTGTTTGTTTACTTTAATTTTAAGTTTTTTTTTGTTTCAAGTATTTCTTCTTCTTCTTCATAATTTTTGAAAAAGGGAAGAACCCTAGGACCAAGAATATTAAACTAGTCTAAGTTTAATTGGTCAAGAAGGTTTCAAAAGAACCCTAGCAATCTTCGAAAATACTAGGAAGAACCCTAGTGTAACGACCCGAAATTTGTAAATAAATAAATTGTACAAAAATATGATAAATAAGGATAAATCGTTTAAAGAACGTAGGAATTGGTTTCGTGTCGTTTGGAGACCGTATGAGAAAGTTATGGGCGAAACCGGGTCGAGACAACAACCAAAAAATGCAGCCCTGCTGCATTGGAAAGTTAGCGCCGCTAACTATAGTTCCCGATCGGGAACTGTCTCCAGCGGATTTGGCTTTTGGTCGTGAAGTAGTTCACGATGACTTAGCGATCGCGAATTATGAAAAACGCGAACTTAGCGACGCGAACTGTTGTTCACGTCGTGAACTTGTGTCATGCAGCATTAAAGTCGGGGTTGAGCTCATTTAATGCAATAGTAAACCCTAGTTTTTCCCTTTGGCGATTTTGGAGCTCAAGTGTAGATTTTGGTTGATCTCTTCACAAATCTTTGGTAGATTTCACTCCTAAGTGAAGATTAAAGGTATATCTTCACTCCTTGATCTTTGTAGCTTTAGATCTATGTATTTGGTGGTTGGGTTGAAACCCTAGTTATTGGGGGTTATTGTTTATGGTGAATAAATGATGTATACACTTAATAGATGGTATATTAACAAGGGAAACAAGTGTATGATTTCGATTGGTAAGAATCTTAAGGGTTGGTTAAACCTAGAGTTTGGTAAATCACCATAATTGGGGAAAATGCTAGTTAATGGTAATTAGAGGTTAATGAATACATTATTGGTAGTATGAGATGTTGAACATCTTGTGATCATTGTATTAGGCTTTCGGTGACGTCTTGGAAAGTCGGTGAATTGGTGAAGCAAGATATTAGTGGCAAGAATTCGGTTGGAGCATCTTATTGCTAAGGTGAGTACGTGTGGAAATTTACTGAGTACATAGCCTATGAAATCCCTTTATTACTTGTGTTATGGTCTATTTGCTTAATTGTGTAGACTAGTAGTTAGTAGTTAGTTATACCGATAATAGTATTGAACTAACTTGTTTGTTGATAGACGTGATAGCCGAGAGCTAGAATGACATAACCATTGAGTTATGATATGTTGAGATAATGTGATGATGCGGGGGACCCCCGGTCATGAGGTGTGGTGTGAGGGGCAGTTGGGTGGATTCCCATCGACTCCACCACGATAGTAGTCTTGCTAACTGGAGGTAGTCCGGTGAGTAAGCCAGGTATTGGTAGATTGGGCGAATCCCTCTTGCCGGTATCTTGAGGCTTATTAATGGCGATGGATTTCGGTTAATAAGTCAAGGTGGTTCTAGTTAGTATCGGGGGCAACCCGATAACTAGATATGATTGCTAGGAAAGCAAAGTATTAGAGTCACAATAGGGTGACTAGTTAGATGGATGATTACTTACATGTTTGTCTATATGCCATACGATTATTATTATTATTGGGTCTAAACTCATGTAGCTCACGAGACGTTTTGTCTCACGTACTCCTTGTTTGTTTTGCTATGTACTCAGGTTTGGGATCGACGGTTTAGGTACGCATGGATAGAGATGCGGGGCCTAGAGTAGAAGAACTTTAGATTGGATTTATGCTTAGCTTTGGTTTTGATCTATTTTGTAACACCAAACTTTATACTCTGATTTTCATACCAAAGGTTTTTGTAAATCCATATTTTGGAATAGTTCTTCTATTTATGAAAAATGATTTATTTTGGGCAAATGTTTTGTATTAATATTTGAGGTGTTACACCTAGGATCAAGTATGTTAAACAAGATATGTTTAATTGATCAAAAGAATTCTTTCCTTACTTCCTTAAATTTTCGTGACATAGGAAGATCCCTAGGATCAAGTATGTTAAACAAGATTTGTTTAATTGATCAAAAGGATTCTTTCCTTATCCCTTAGAGATTTGGAAAAATCTAGAGGTTACTTGGACACCAAGTTTATTAAACTAGCCTAGTTTAATTGGTGGAAAAGTTTCCTAGGCTTAAGAATTTCGAAACCCTAAAGAACCCTAGAATATTAAACTAGTTTAAGTTTAATAGTTTAAAAGTATTAATTAGGATAATAATCTAAAATCTAGTTAATTAGACAAGTTTATGTCTAATAGGTTTAATTATTATTTTTTATAGATTTATTAAAGCTAGTTCTTTAAACCTAGTAATTTAGACAAAGTTTATTGTCTATAAGGTTTAAATTAAAAAGTTTAAATAAATTTATTAAAAGTTATAATCTATCTTAGAATTTAAACAAAGTTTATTGTTTATAGGATTGATTAAAATTAATCTTTTAACTAAAATAATGTCTTTGATCAAGAAAGTCAAAACCCTAGTTTTGATTGGTCAAAAACAAGATTAGGGTTCATCCAATTAATTTAGGGAATTGATAAAGAGGATGTTAATTTTTAAGTTCTAAAATTAACAAGGTGTATTTAATTATTTATATATATATATATGTATTAAAAATTTTGGAATTTTTAATTATTAGATAAAATTGAATTTTAAAAGATATAATAAGTTTATACGTATTTTAATTAGATTAAGTTAAAATACATATGTATAAATTAGATGTAATATTCTTATTAGAATGTTACAAGTTTATTATAAAATATACATATATACGAATACATTAAAATACAAGATAAAATGGAACAATTAAAAAGGGTAATGTTATTTTGATCTTTAAAGATAACACTATAATTAGTTATTGTATAAGTTATAATATAATTAAAACTAGAAAGTACAAAGTTATGATTTCATTATAACTAGAAATTGTACAAGTTGAAATTATATGATTAACTAGAAATATACAAAGTTATATATATTATCATATATTAAGATGTATAAAGTTATAAGTTATTATAACTAGATAATTATACAAGTATAATATAAGTATTTTTACAAGTCATGTAATATACTAGATTAATGATCAAGTAAAAAAAAATATTTAACTAGTTCAAATTAAATATAAGAAAGGTTTAAACAAACTAAGAATTATTATATATAGTCTTTATATAATAAGTTTATTAGTTTCACCAAGTATAAACCGGTGATTGTGTTAGCTTAAGTTTCATCATGGTTGTTGAAGCTAGTGGGAGCTACACAAGAAAATCACAAAGTTTACCCGTATTTTTAAAACATCGTTTAAATCATTTAAAATACATTTTTCCCGATATTTGACATATTGTCCAAAATACAGTTTAACAAAAACTTTAAAACCCTTATCAGAGTATTCAAAAATACGGTGTTACCAAGTATATCAAAACCATAGGCAAACAGGATCTACCTATGAGCCCCCGAGCTAAACATCTCTAGGCCACTTCTAGTGCAACCTTCTATCACTTCAAACTTGTACCTGAGTACATAGCCACAAAAACAAACATAGTACGTGAGACAAAATAGTCTCGTGAGATACATGGGTTTTAGACCCAAATAACAATAATAATCGTTTCATAATTAGATATATATGAACATATATATACATATACTACATCATTATAAGCTAGCCACCCTATAGTGACCCTATCGTTCCAATGCTTTCCTAGCAATCATATCTAGTTATCGGGTTGCCCCCGAACTAACTAGAATCTCAACATATCTAACTATCGGGTTGCCCCCGAACTAGCTAGAACTCCAATATATATATCTAGTTATCGGGTTGCCCCCGAACTAACTAGAATCACAAACATATCTAACTATCGGGTTGCCCCCGAACTAGCTAGAATCACAAACATATCTAACTATCGGGTTGCCCCCGAACTAGCTAGAAGCACTATCCTATCTAACTATCGGGTTGCCCCCGAACTAGCTAGAAACATCACCATGTCTAGTTATCAGGTTGCCCCCGAACTAACTAGCATCACATCATCTCATTCTTACCATAACTCATCAGTTATTCCAATCAAAGCCTTCGGCTATCACATCAATCATCAAACAAGTTAGTTATCTAGTAATAACTATATATAACTAGTTCAACACCGCGTGAACGTACCTATATGGTCCCATAGACCCAATCATAAGCAGCCCACATCTACTTCTACATTTATGAACCCTATGAGGTTCTTACTTACTTATCTCAATACATTTCTTACTTATCGATATCATAATACTTTTATCTCTTCGTTGACTATAATACATAATTATTACTAGTCACATCATATTCATTTTCATATATATGCGTTCTTTACTTTTATAAGTAAATCTTACCCATAGATACTCATCACAATAAAATCATTCACAATTGCTTTACTAATACATATCTATAATAAAGGCTCGTTATACATTCTTTTAATCAATTACTTCATTATTATGGTTCATTAACATAGACTCCATAATTACTTTAATTTATCGTATTTTCCTTCAAATTCATCAATCATACTAGACATATTCTAGTATCACATTCTACATACTTTCATACATTTTCAATCACTATCTTTATCAAATATTTATTAATAAAGACCCATAAAATATCATATGTATTTTCAAAACTATTTGCTATGTACTCAGTTTAAAAGTCTCATGTACTCACCTTAGTGATAATGCTCCAACCGTGCTCATTACGCCAGTTTCCTTGCTCCAACAATCAATCAACTTTCCAAGATTTCACCAAAAGCCTAATACAACAATCACAAGTTGTTCAACAACAAATACTACTAATAATACACCCTTTTATTATTAGAAATCCCTTTGATAACACTTTCCCCCAATTTTGATGATTTTCAAAACCCTAGGTTTAACCAATCTTAAGATTCTTACAAATCTTAACCATACACTTGTTTTCTTTGTCAAAATACCATCTACCAAGTGTATACAACCTTTATTTCACCATTTAAGAAAACCCCAAGAACTAGGGTTCGAGATCCAAGCTTTTACTTCCATGGATCTAAAGTAATAAACATCAAGGAGCGAAGATTTACCTAAATCTTCAACAATAGAAGCAAAATCAGCTGATTCGGACCCCAAAATCGGCTTCGGATGACCTTTTCCACTCAAAATATGTATAAGAACTTAGAGAGAGAGTTAAGGTTTCAAGTTTGGCACTTAATGGAAAAAACCCGTATTTAAGGTGTTCCAGACGAAAATCAGCAGTAACTGATCAGCACTAACGGAAATCAGCAGTAACTGATCAGCACTAACGGAAATCAGCAGTAACTGATCAGCACTAACGGAAATCAGCAGTAACTGATCAGCACTAACGGAAATCAGCACTAACGAAATCAGTACTAACGAAATCAGTACTAACGAAATCAGTACTAACTGAATCGTTACAGTAGCCTTCCTTGAATTTCTTTTCCTTCTCGTTTACTACCCGGGTTCAACTCGTTTCGTCCATAACTTTCTCATACGATGTCCAAATGACATGAAACCAATTCCTACGTTCTTTATACGATTTATCCTTATTTATCATATTTTTTCATAATTTATTTAACACAAAAATTCGGGTCGTTACAACTATTCACCCCTTAAAGGGATTCCGTCCTCGGAATCACTCAAAAATTTCCAATCCACATTCTACCGAGTATCCATTCTCATTCTCCCGTGGTTATTACCATCAAACCTTTCCCATTCCAATTTAGTCAACAACATGTATTTAAACATTCACTTAACCCCGTTAGACCCGAACGGGCCAAAAATCAATCTTAAGCTCTTAATACCCAAACGGGTCAAAATGACACAATTTGAGCATAACGCTACCAATCCTTTAACCGATCATTCTATTCACAAAATAATGATATGACATAACCGTTACAATCATCTAATTGATCAACATGAATAAAAATCTAACTTCGACCAAGTCGATATAATCTAACCTTGTATGATCTTTGACTTAAGCACAAAGTCAACTATACTTTAATAATTTCCTTACTTGCTAAAGATTCCATTATTCATTCGTTCCTTTACCATCAACCTTTAATTATGATTCAATCAATAATCATATATTTGATTCCCAAATTCAACTCTAAACACCCAACGGGTCAAAGTCGCATAATCCGACTATAACCCTTTTAACTATTCCATTAACCTTTTCACGTACATACAATCGATACATTATGCTCTCCACATTCACTAGTCAATCCAAACGAGAGTCAAAGCCCATCTTTGACCAATACAACCAGTCACAAGTTGACTAACCTTGACTTTTGCATAAAGTCAACCATACTCTTTCCAAACTAATAAATTCCGTACTCACGGAATACCATTACCAACTTATCACTTCCGGTTCCACTCATTATTGTTTCCTTAACAATCATTCTTTTTTTTTTCCAAACTTTCAATTTCTCCTCAAATAATCTGAGAGTCACACCTTTACTTAAGGTCACACTGACCTTTACCAATTCTTGACCATTATTTGGTCACTCATACCAACCCTTAGTATTCTTTCAACCATCTATGTATCACATTGATCAATTTCATAAGTTTTATTCCCAGTTACCGATATTAGATCCTCTACCGCAACACATTTCCTAATTTCATACAAGTTTACCATATTTTGGTTACCAACAAAAATTTGCTTGCTAAAAGCATCACCTTTCTAATATTCCACAAATTGAAGGCATCTCCCACTCATACATGACCTAATGCAACCCGCACTAGCAAACCAATTTCTTATTTATCACATAAAATTATAACAACACACATTAACCACATGGTCCTACATTCATTAGGTATATATATATATAAAAACATTATTATATAAACACACAATTCATACATTAACTATCTTATCGAGATGATCGGAAAGCCTCCAATCCATCAAGATCCAAATTGTCACAGTGATTGGAACATCTCCAATCACGGAATGGAACCATTGGGATTCGCCCAACTGATCCCACCCCAAACATCATACTAGCCGGGGATCCCCCGAACTACCACATCATCTCTTCCTCATTCTATCGATCTTAGGTACCATACTAGTATACCTCTTTTCACATCACACAACTTCACTATTAGCTTACACATTCAATTGTCGATTTATTCATCATGCAATCTAGCACATTTCCCATAATACCTCATTATCACTTTCTTTCGTATTTAGCATATTTCCCATTTGACATACTACTTTACACGCTTCATATAACATTATCTACCCATTATCATATGCCTTCAAAGGCCATCACATAACGCACATGCATTGCACCCCGCGGGTAAACTAATAAAATCTCGGGTTACTATTTACCGTTTGACTTACACATTACCCATCCTTGACCGGTTCATTTCCTTATTACAACTTTCCAAATCCTTTCATCACCACCGGAGTAACCACCAATCCATTCTATTAACCATAATTCACCGGCCCACCCGGTCACCTTTGAGTCAACCAATTGACTCCGGTCTACACTTGCAAACCATGGCTTAGCACCCAATAACCCAACACTCGATGTTCTACTCTATATATATCGCGAGACTTAGAAATATTCCTTTCCAACCGTCGTCTCACACCACACTAAGTCATATACCAAAATACCTTTACTATGACATCTTACCAATAATTGTCTTCTTACCCTTAATATCGAATCCATCATGCCTGTTACTAAACGTTGCTATGGCTATATGCCAACTTAACTCAACCATTTTTAACAATCAAACTTCGTCATTCCCGACACTTATCCCTTCCCACATATTTTCCATTCATGAGTTTCATGGCATCACTATACCTTTAGCCATCAATTTCTTTACCACTCATGTATAATAATATTTTATTACTCATCCGGATTCCCGCCGGATATCCAAGTTCCATTTCCAAAGTTTCTATTTCTGTAATTCTCATCCAAACTAAAAATTCTTACCAAGACTTAGTACTTCATTATACTATCATCCTCTTATTGGAAACATTCACCAATCTCGTGTCTCATCCTTTTACGCTACATAATAGCATCAACCCTTATATCCTAACTACATGTGACACACCGGTCTATATCCTTCCCAATATATAATTTCTATACACATGCTAACCGGGAAGACTATTCCCAAAATAAATATCCACATCATACAACTTATATCCAATTTCTATAAGCACCAAGTCGTGCAACAACCAAACAATTAAGTCATAATCTCATATCATTCATTTTACCTAAGATCTCCGAGGTGGCATCATGAACCCCCCTCTAGATCTCCTTCCGGGCAGACTTCCCCTATCAACTCACTCGTGAGTTCCTTTCGCAACATCTTGTACCGCGCTCTCTTTCCCAGAGTTTCATACAACACGTTCCACCGTGTCAACATCTCATCCTTCAATAATGATGATATCAAAGTCATCATATCATTCTTCCTTCGTTTGCTACTCTCTAGCACTTGCTCAGCCTACCGAATCCACCACATCGTGACCTCCGGCTCAGAACTTCCAAATTACATAAAGGTTTTTACGCGCTATGAAGGCCCTATACAACATCCTTCAATTTCTTTCGATTAGGTCTTGCTACCTTTTTGTAGATAACCTCCACTACGGACATCGCCATTCAATGACTCTTCCTTCGTACGGGTATCGGAATCATTCCGCCTACCCTCATTCATACGGTTATCAAAAGTCTGGTTCACATTCTCATTCATAACTCTTCCCAATTTAGTGGAGCTCGCCCACTTTCAACATTCATTCTTTCGTCATATCAACATATCAACGTTACCTACCAGAAATAGCATGTCTCGTCGGGAAGTGCCCAAACCTTGCGGCGAGAATGTGATATATGTATCCTAGGCCTAAAATATTAATTATGGGTTTATAATATATTTTAGAGAATGTTTATTGATGATAACTAATTAAACTGGGTTTGATTTGTAGATGGCAGCAACAAACACAACGATAACCTACAACAAACTCCTGCCAGATCATGCTCAGACAAGAGAGGGATAGGATTGACCGAGAAAGAAACGTATTGAAAACTCCTGCCAAGGATGAAGAAAACAACCATGACAAACATTTTACGCTTGTAAGGCGTTCGCTTCTTGCAAGATGGCTACGGGAGCATCAGTAGGTGCACACGTCATGAGAATGAAAGTGTACATTGATCACCTTACTAGACTTGGTCACCACATGCCATTGCAGTTTGCAATTGACATGATACTCAACTCATTGTCCGATGACTACAAGTTCTTTGTAGCCAACTACAACAAACGTAATATGGATAATTCCATTCCCGAGCTACAATCCATGCTCGAGGTTGTTGAGTTGAATATTGAGACCAATTCTAAAAGGGGTCGCACAACTGATGACAGCGATGAAATGGGCATGGTGGTAAAGGAAAGGGTAAAACCTATCCTAACCAAGGAGTGCCAAATGGTAAAGGTGTCAAACAAAAGGTCAAGAAGGTTAATCATAACACTGCGAGGACCGAGAACCGGTGCTTCAAGTGTGGTGAGGCTGGGCATTGGAAAAAGAATTGTCCAAAGGGTGCAACTGGTAATGGAGGAAACGGAAGTTCCTCAGGTAACACAACCACACTTCTTAATCACTTTTAGATACTTGTAAAGTACG
Source organism: Calendula officinalis (assembly GCA_963853835.1). Classification (NCBI taxonomy): domain Eukaryota; kingdom Viridiplantae; phylum Streptophyta; class Magnoliopsida; order Asterales; family Asteraceae; genus Calendula; species Calendula officinalis. Next base: position 27,521,443 of record OY970825.1, read on the forward strand.
TTACGAGTAATCTAACTTTTGCAATCGTTTATTGCAGGAGGAGATGGAAAGTGATAGTGACCGGCATGAGATGGTGATGATCCCACGAGCACCAAGTTTTATAATTCAGTATTTTGTGGATTCGTTTTAAACAATTTTACTTTATTGTTTGGATAATTTTATTTTTTGTTAAAACAAGTTTTATTTTTGGTTTTAATTAAATTTCGAATCCATGGTTGAATTATATTGTGTGCATGTGTGATTATTACACTAGTCAAGGTTTATGACTAAATTGTAAGTCAAGTTTTGATTTACTTATATTTCATGTTTATATATATGTGTTTGGTTGTTGTATAAATAATGTCTTGATAGCTCAAGGTATTTAGATGCTAGTAATTAGAAAGTTTTTCTAATGAAAGTATTTAAAAGTTTTATGGAAGCATAAGGTTCAAGAGTTATTGAACTTAGTTAAAACATCTTAAGTAATAGTCATTACTTGTGATAGAAAGTTTTAAAGTATTAGTATTAATATAGTATGATTGTATTGGATATAATCAAGATAGACTTTAAGAGTGTTATTACAAGTCTTTTATACTTGTAGTAAAGGATTTAATGCATTCATAATTCCCTAATAGGAATAACTGGATATTCGTATAATCCAAGTAAAGTGACTTAGACATTAAATGACTCTTAAAAGGGACAAACTATATTAAAAGTATTTAAGAATTAAAAGGTATTATTGCAAGTCTTTTATACTTGTAATAAATACAATATTTAATCAAGTCATAATTCCCTAATAGGAATAATGGATATCTGACAAATCCAAGTGATGACTTTGGGATTAACTAAAGTTCTTAAAGAATACTAATATGTTTAAGAATTGATAGTATCATTTCAAGTGTTTTATACTTGTTAGATACAGTAATCAATGAAGATCATAATTCCCTAAACAGGAATGTTGGATATTCGCAAATCCAAAGGATGATCTTAATTATTGATAGAATTCTTAAAAAGATTAAACTACAAGTTATTAACTAGGTCAAAGTAGTTTAAGAGATGCATAAATTCCATAAAAATAAGTGGGAGCTAAGACTAACGTAATTCATTAAAGATGTTGATGAATTCAGTAAGTTAGTAAGACATTAACAACAAGGTTTTACCAAGTCGTTAGCCAAAGAGTTAAGAGAAATAATAAATGGTCGTTAATTAGATTATTGCAAACCTAATAGCGTGATCACAAGTCTTGTGATTAATTATTGTATATCTAAAAGGTTGTTAACCCTTCAGTGGATAACATAGTCATTTAAGGAAATTTCTTTAACTAGTAAGAATATCTACAAATCAAGTTACTAAAAGAGGCTTTAGTTGCAAGGATAATTTTATGAATTCAAGAAACTAAGGAGTTAATTTCCAATCCTCCTATGTTTACCGAATTGCATAAAAGGCAAGACTAGAATATGTTCTAGATTGTTGCAAGAACAATATCTAGCAAAGGCAAAAGTAATAGTATTCCTAAATACTCGTCTTATGTCTTTAGTTTAATAGAAATGATTGGTTTAGTGATAAAGTTACAATTAAGTTTGTAGGAATCATTAAGTAATCAACACGAACGAAAGGAATAAGTAATGATCCAGTAATAATTCAGTATCTATGTCCAGTAAAGAATAGTACATGAGTTATTATCATTTTTATTCAGACTTTGTATGTTTTACATCATCCATGAATAAAAGTCTATTTATTCAAAAAGATACAAAAATCCGTGACTACTCATCTTGGTGGGAACCTCGATGGGACGTTAACGTCATCGCGGTATTTGGTGGTAGATTCGAAGTTCTTCGAAGATACACAAGTTTTGTGTAAACCAAATATCGGTGATATTCTGTTGGAGGCTCAACGAATATTAGATTGACCACCGTGACAATACTTCGTGGTTGAAAAATTCAAAAGTATTGTTCACTAGGATTGTCCTTAAGCCTGAGGTATTTGGTTTAGGATACAATGACTAATGTGCTTTGGTTCAACTCAGACAATTCTGAAATACGTTTGTCATAGGAGGCGATACTAGGTACAAAGGAAGTTGTATTTTAAATCGAAATATAACAAGATGGTAATTGCACCTCCTCTTTAGGAGAGATATTTATAGGTCCTTTGACATGATGAGAAACTGGCAAGTGCACGGTCGTGCCCAAACGAACTGATTTGTTCTTTGTCATTTATCACATCAGTTTGAATCAAGAAGTCATAAAATGATTTCGAATACAGGAGTTGATAATTTCTACCATGCTCGTATTCGTTATCACAAATATTGTGTTGCAAGGGATAAACCTAACATATTTGCCCAAGAAGTAAAGACAGAGTGTTCTTTACTAGGAGACGCTATTAAAGAGTTTTTCATAAACTATACGTGGGTTACGTAAGCTGTTTTTATGGGGTTGGTTACCTACATGCCCATCTAGAAGGCCACTGTAGCTCGTATCATTAAGACAAAGGTTACAAACTTGCACAAGTGGGAGTCTGAAGGAATTATGTGCACAGTTAGTCAACCTATGATGATACATCCATGCCTACGAAACACTTAAGGGTCACACTGGTGAGTGTATTTAATACGAGCAAGATAAGCAATGATACTACGAAGAGGAATGATTCATAATAGTCATTATGAATCAGTTAAGTATTAAGTTAAGTTACTTATTACTAGATTAGTTTAACTAACTAATTAATACAAGTAGTTGTACATTTACTAGTTGAGTAAATATACAATGTGTTAATTATAGATTATTCATGATATGATTTAAAGCTATTAAACCATATAGTAATTGGATAATATTGTTGTATAAATTATATAAAGGTTATTATATAATTAATTATTGAAAGTATAAATACAAGTATATAATTTGTGTATATGGGTACCGAATTATTAGTGTATTAATACTAGACATTTAATAGTTAAGTGCAACAAAAATAAACTAGTTAAACTATAAGGGATGGAAATGTTAAAAGGAAGTTTAATTAATGATATAATATTAATTAAACTAGAAGGTGTCTAAGCGTAACTTATTTGTATATAAATAAGAGGCTTAGGGTAACCCTTATTCACTTGATACACCTCACGAAAATCATCCCCTCCTCCTCTCCTTGGCTTCAGCCGAATACACACACCAACACAAGCCTTTGTGTTTGTTCTTCAAGTCTTGAAGATCCAATTTCATTGCGTAGATCAACTAGAAGATCGCTCGATTTGTTCATCATCAGTGGATCTATCTTAAGCAATCAACAAGGTATGTTTTGGGAAACACTTTTCTCCCTTCTCCCCCTCTTGGACGAATTCGGCCAAAGAACCCTAGGGTTCTTTGGTTGATGGTCGAACGAACCACACAAGCAATGTGTGTGTTCGAGTTCTTCGTACAAGGTTTCTTTCTTGTTAACCTAATCTAGAACTCCAACATCCCAATCCTTTAGGGTTTAAGGATTAGGTTTAATCCCAGTTCCGTATTTAGGGATTAAATCAGCTAGTTGGTTTCAACCGGTCAAGAACAAGTTCATGTTCTTGCTCAGCAAGGTTCGAACCAAGAACACTAAGAGGTTGAACCAAGTGGTTGATCAGTCGCATGGTGCGTAGCAAAACCCTACAGATTTCGTGGTGTATAGTGACGCCTCGAATAAAGGTCTCGGTTGTGTTTTGATGCAAAAGGGAAAGGTGATAGCTTATGCTTCAAGACAATTAAAGAATGCGGAAGAAAGGTATACAACACATGATTTAGAGTTGGCGGCGATTATTTTTGCCTTGAAGATTTGGAGACATTACTTGTATGGTACAATGTGAATTTTGTACACGGATCATAAAAGTCTCAAGTATGTGTTTACACAAAAAGACTTGAATATGAGACAAAGAAGGTGGATTGAGTTGATTAGTGACTATGATTGTGAAATCATTTATCACGAGGGAAAGGCTAATGTGGTAGCCGACGCCTTGAGTAGAAAAGTATTTGAAAAACCTGTTAAGGCTAAGTTGATACGGATTGATGTAGTATCTAGTTTTATTGAAAGTATAAAAACCGCACAAAAGGAAGTGATGGAAAAAGACGAGTATAGGCAATAGAGGTTAGGAAAGAACCAAGTATTTGAAGAAAACGTTCAAGGGTTAAAAACCGTAAGTGGTCGGATTTGGGTTCCGAAATTCGGTGGAAACCGAAAAGTACTCAATATACATATTATAAATATATGTAAATGAGCCATTGCATTGTTTTAATATCGAGAACACACACAATGTCAATACTCAATATACATATTATACCCTCTTGAACGCACTCCTATTTCCACATCCTGAACCAATTACAGAAAAAGTGTTAGAAATATATAATATTAAATTAAACAGAAGGATCATTGATTTAATCAAATGTTACTGTCAAACATGATTGTAATAAATCATATATTTTATTGAATTATATTTTTTTAATCATAAGTCCATTAGCTATATGTATAATAAATTTATTATCATGTCCTACCCAACCCAACCAAACCAAAAGGGCGTTTTGATATTGAAATTGATACCCCTACATTCATGCCTTCATCCACCTGATGTTTACCATATAATCACCAAACTCATCAAGTTGGAAAAAGATAGAGCCAGACCATGACCTGGACGTGTTTTTCACTTGGAAAAAGTTGGGCTGGTTTTTACATAAACAAAACCTTAAACCGAAAATTCGGTTCTTGAACACATAGAACCCGTTCGGTTCAACTTTTTTAGGTTTGGTTTAACATAATTAAAAGTTCCAATTTTTTTTAAATCTCATACAATTATCTGAAACAAATTAAAAATAACAACGATATCGCCCAGGATACCCAGTCCCTTCACAAGAGGGGTATGTGGGAGGTAAAATGTAGACAGTTATACTCTAGTTATACTCTATGTTTAGGTAGATAAACTGCTTCCAATGAGACCAGGGGTGTCTTTGCGGAGGTGCGGCCGCACAAGTTCCACATTTTATATAACAATTTTTTATTTAAGTTATATATATATATAATCTTCAAGTTTTAAGTCAACTTTGTAACGATCGTAATTTTTACGTTTTTTCATTTCGTGTATTATTCGGGATTTATGTGAATTTCGTTATTTATGTTAGTTTATGTTTTGAGTTGTGTTTTATCGAGTGTTTGAATGTTTGGGACTTGGTATAACCAAGTGTGGGTCAAAACTTAGATGGAAACAAGTTTAAAGGCCAAGATTCTGCCTGGCTCAGCCCTCGCGGCGCGAGCGGGGCGCGAGGTTTGCTGTTCAGCGGCAACCAGATTGGCTACCCGCGTCACCTACGAACCGTAGATCTAGTGCAGCCGTTTTTGAGGAGTTTTGGTCGGTTTTTGGAGCTAAGGAGCTCAAATCTTCATCATCTTGAAGGATTCAAGCATCAAGGGTAAGAATTCTTGCATATCTTGCTTAGTTACCTTCATTTTGAGCTTAGTTTGGGTATCAATGGTGGTTTTGGGAACCCACCATGTCATCTTTGGGGAAGATGAACTTTCATGAGTGTAAAACACTCCTTGTAGACTTGTAATCAATGTGTACAAGTTACATTTGGAATTGGTGATGGAAATCTTGAACTAGGGTTTGAGATTCCACCAAGTTTGATGAACTTGGTGGTTAGGGAAGTTGAAATGGATTGTTTAATTAGTGATTAGTTATGGATAATAACTAATGTTGTATTGATATTGATGTTAGGTCAAGAAGACCTTGTAATTGGAAGAACTTCTTAAATCAAGAAGTAAGGATTGTGTTGTTGAACACAATTGTTTGGATAGCTCTGCTAAGGTGAGTACATGTGATCTTTTCTGAGTACATAGTAAACCATGTTTTATAGTGAAATGATTTTTAGAGTCTTTATTAGATAATTGTTTTTAATAAAGAAAAGATTGAATTGATAGACTATGAATTGAACTGAATTGAATTGAATTGAATTTAATTGAATTGTAGTTGACTTGTATAGTTACCACTAGTATGATTGAGTGAGATATGGGGCTTTGGCCCAAGTTGATGATTTGTTATGTGGTAACTAATCAATTGGATCCTAGACAACCCACACAATTTGGGGGAGTTAGTGACACCCACTTGAGGCGGTACCACCCTGCGCGGGGGTAGTGTGTCGAGAAATAGATAACCCGGAAAACGGGGGAGCAAATAGATAACCCGGAAGTCGGGGGAGCAAATAGATAACCCAGAAATGGGGGAGTTTACCTAGTTAACCCATATCGGGGGAGTTGTTTCGGGGAGACCCGTTACGTATGTGATTGGCTTATGGCAAGCCTTAGAGTTTCATTGACTATGTGCAACTTGATAATTATTAAATTATTATTTTATTGCAAATGTTTTCTAACCATTTCTAAAACCCATGTTTCTCACGAGACAATCTTGTCTCACGTACTACGTTTATTTTGGATATGTACTCAGGTTCGGGAGCTAAGGATTAAGCGACCCGTAGTGATAACATTGGATGATTAAGCTCGGTGTACCATTTGATTCCCTAAGACTTTAGTTTTGATATTATTGTAAAACCGATTTTTGGCACTTGTAATCATTCCAAATGTTTTGCTTAAACAATGTTTTGGATATTATGGATTTTTAGTATTAAATTCGTTTATTTAAAAAGTTTAAATTGTTTTGAAAAATTGGTGTGTTACAAACTTAATAATTTTTTATATTAGGTTTTTTTTTTCTTTTCGCACATGGTTTCAGAATTTCAGAGATGCCCTGAAGGAGACCTTCGATGAAAGTGATGGTGATACTAAAATAAATGTGTGTAGATGAAAAAAACATACGCAAGCAAAATACATGCAAGAAATGAATATGCGAACGAAAAATGTGTGACATGTGAGTGCCATAATGTGCTAAAGACAAGAGAATATGTGTATGCGTGGACGCAAAATAACAACAATCATTAATTAAAGCTAGCAGGTTACTCGCGTAATGCGGTGGCGGATACCCTGTGACTAAATTTGACGGCGATCAAGTAGTGGGTGGTGACGGCGGTAGTGATAGTGGCTGCTGGTTGTGATCGTGCGGATTGTGGGTGATGTTAATTTTAATTTTGTAAAGATTAATAAAGATATCTCATGAGTTTCCTTAAATCCGAAATTGACGTTTTTTTTTTAAATATGCACCGTTTTAGCTATGTTGAACATCTCATAAGTTTCCTTAAATCCAAAATATCGTTTTTAAAAATATGGGCCTTGTAGTTATGTTGAAGTTAAAGGTTATATATATTAGTTGTTGGGATAAAGTAAAATATCAAGTAGATCAATTGGTTAACACACAGTCCATACTCGCAAAAGGTCTTGGATTCGAATCTTGTAAGCAATATTTTTTTTTTGTGGTGTTTAAGATGTTACCCAAATTAGAAATAAGATTAAGTTTAAGGACTTTTATACTTAGTTGTTCTAAACCCTTTAATAAGGATTAAGATATACAACTTAAGTTCAAGCAAATTTCAAAATTAAGAATCGAATACAACTAAGGTTAACAAAAAGTAATCTTGTTACCAATAACTAGTAGGGTACCCGCGTAATGCGGCGGCGGGTCCCCTGTAACTATATTTTGTAATAACGATAGTGATTATACGTGAGGATTTAATGTGTGTTTAAGATTAAGGAGTGTTGATATCGAACAAATAATCTTCCCTAGCTCAGTGGTGGATCGGTTGGAGCATTGGCTGAGAGTTTGTGTTTTCGAATCCCGGATGTTGTGTTTTAATATTTTGGGTTATTAAGTGTTTAAGACATTTTCCAAAGAAGTAAGGGGAAACTTAAGATATCTCTACTATATATAATGCATTTAGGACCTTTCCTTAAATAGCAGCTTGAAAATTCAGCCAAATACTTGCCATTTTTGGAATTTGCTACTTTTACTAAAAAATATTGTGATAGAAAGGATTTGAACACACAACCTAAAGGTTACATAACAACGCCCAAACCACTTGCGCTGGACTCCAGCTGCAATTTTAAAGCTAAACACAACTATATTAAAGGATAAACATGCGTCTCTTCATAATTGAGTGGGCTTCGGCCCTTTCCGCCTTCGTCTATTATGAGTGTTGTCCGCCTCTTCAGCCAGCCAATCATTTGCTTCATCCGTCGAAATGCCCTCCTCGATCCCGCTATTGCATTCATAGAACCAAGGAGCCTCATCGATTTAAGACACTTTCTTCAAACGCCCCCTCGATTCTGCAACTAGCCTCCTCGATTCTTCAAGCGAGTATCCATCTTCACCCTATAAATACACAACATCGATTTGAGTTATCTTAGAGTTTCATTCGAGCAGTATTTGTATTTTCAGGTATATCTTTTGGTTCTGTTTTTTTTTTTTTTTTGTATGTTTAATTTTCGTTTGAGCAGTATTTGAATCCTTACCCTAACTTACATCTATTTCAGTCGGTAGTTTCGCTTCCAACAAAAAGCGACTGTTTCATCATCTATCCACGATCACAATCACCAATCGGTAGTTCGTAAACTAACAGATGCGATTGCTTCCTTAATGTGAATATGGTTGTGCGGATGTTTCAACATCAACAAGAGTTTGACTGAAGAATATTCCTAATTTATCAGATAAGGTCTTCCCAAGGCTGTTTTTTGTATCTTTACGGTACATGAAATTATGAAGTTTGTTTTTTGGGTTAGAATGTTGATTTTGAATATTTATTTTCTTGTAAGCTTTTTAATAATTGTTATCTGGTTGTATATTTCATGTAAACTAATGTCGGTAGACAATGCAATTCATGCGTATATAATGAAACGAGGACTCTCCAGAAGTGGAAGTTTAAGAGAATGGCATACGGTTGCAATTTTACATTGTGTGTTAGAATTGAATCAAAATTTGTGTCATGATTCTACTGCTGTAGATATAAAAGATGGAATAGGTAAATATTTAAAAAGTTGGGCTGATCTTTAAAAATCTGGGCTTGGTGAATTTAAAATTGTTTTCATTATGTCGGAGGAATGTGTTATAAAAGGGTAAAAGCTTGACAAATCTGTGTTAGATGCTAATTGTATTGTGATTATAAAAGGGCAAGGTTAATCTCTTAACCTTTTGGTCTTGATGTAATTCAATTCTGACTATTATGAGATAATTTATTCCTTCTAAGGGCATGTTTGGCTAAGTTTTTGAAAAACATTTATTGATTTTTTGGAAAGCCGAAATCAAGAAGTAAGGGTTTTCTTACTTTTTGATTTTTACTTTTTAAAAAGTCAATAAGTCAATAAACTTTTTTGAAAAGTTTAACCAAACATGCCCTAAGTTTAAATTATATTTAAAGATTAGAAAATTCTAAAATTTTGATGCATGGGGTTGATGAGTTGATATTAGAAAGATCAGTTTGTTTATGAGCAATGCACCATACCAACCGGTCCACTAAATGAGAAGCTGATCTTGAGTGCAATTATATACATTAAATATTTACAATACCATTTAATAACTTACGTAATAAAAGTTCAATTCGTAAATCGTGGTGCCGTATTTGATGTGTAAAGAAACATAAAGTAGAAAAAGAAATACAAATGTATTTAAGAAACTAAAAAACCAAGGTATTTATGTCATTTTATATGGCTTAGAAATCAAATCTTCCGCGACAATTTTGAGTTTATCAAAAATATACATCATACATTACTTGAACGTGCGACCTTTGCGTTATTAACGCAATCCCATAACCAAGTGAGCTACTAAATTATGTGCTCATTCCTTGACAAAAAATATATTTATTAATCCTTTAAACTTTAAAAATATGAAATTACTTACATCCACCACCTGCGACCACCACCACCACACAACATCGTCATTACCGCCACCTCCACCCACCAACTGGTCATTGCTAAATATTGTCGTTGGGTACCCGCCGCCGCATTGCGCGGGTACCCTGCTAGTACTATTAAAACGTAAATACTTTATAAGAATTATAGATTATAGATAATCAATTTTCAGTTGCGTTTAATTAATCAATACGACTGAATTTGAAAAATGATAGAAGCCCAAAAGTAAATAAGACTAAACAATCTCAACTGTTTAATACACTAAATTTTGGTTAATTGCAGCCCAAATCCCGCTACCATTGATATAGCTAGAAAGGGACCCAACTTGTAGTCAAGTTAATTTTTCAAAAACAAATTTAAGTGAATTATGTTTAGCAAATAGTTTGTTTACATATCACCTTTTACACAACAAAAATTGTTAAAACTTTGGCTCCGAATAACCTGTCATGAACGAGAATCTTTTTTTTTTTTTTTTTTGTAAATAAATGAATAAATAACATTGATGACAAAGTGTCAAAATACAATATTTCAAAAGTTAAGGGGCGAAATATAATTAAAACATAAAATGTACGCATATAAATGGAGAGAATATACGTTTTAGCACGCCTGTTCATTCTCTTAGCAGAAGTCTTTATTGTTACAAACAAAGAATCAAATTTTCCTTGCTTCACAAACAAGCAATTCATCCCCAATTTCTCTCATAAACCACAATTTGAACCCTTAAATCGAATTCGTAACATCTAACTCACCATCGTTTTCTGTTAATTTAATCTCATTAGCATGAATTTCATCACATTTTGCCTATTATTGTGCCTCGTTTCAGTATCTTTTTGTCACGAACATTTGGACACGATCGAACTTCCAGAAAAATTGGAACCTCGATTAAGTGAATCGATAGAACAAGAAGCTCGATTACGGTGTACGAGCTGGAGAATTGCAGTTGAGGCGAACAATTTGAGTCCATGGAAGATGATTCCTGGTGAATGTGTTGATTACGTAAAGGATTACATGTTGAGTAGATCGTATGAAATTGATCTTGAAATTGTGTCAAATGAAGCTGCAGTATTTGCTAAGAATGTTGATCTGAAAGGAGATGGAATGGATGTGTGGATTTTTGATGTTGACGAAACTTTGCTTTCGAATTTACCTTATTATGCTGAGCATGGATACGGGTATGATTTCTACTTTAATTTCTTAATTTCTGATTCTAGGGTTTGATTCAATTTTTATATGATTGATGCTTCTAATTAATGGTAAATACGGAGTATGTAATAATCTTTAACTAAGTTGTTTTGAGATGGATTATAAGTTTATTTAGGTCTGACATGCTACTGACACGGTCATGCCAACCCTACTCATCACTAACCCATCACTAAACACAGCATTTTCACATCATCATTTTTTATTAATAAAACAAATATATTACATGAGTTTAAAAATACATTGTTTAAATTAAGGAAAATGTTAATGACAGCCCTTAGGCTGTCATTAAGAAGTCAAAATAACAAAAGATAACCCCTTGAATTTTAGAAATATTATTTTTTTAATTAATGTACAAGCTTTTTATGCATGTTAGTAACAGTCCTAAGGGCTGTCATTAGCAAAACCCTTAAATTAAATAAAAATAATAGTAAATTAAAAAAAATTAACATTTATTAAAATTTAGAGAACAAAAAAAAATTAATTTTTTAGAAAAAGAGTTATATATTTTTATTATCAAAACAAATACTCCCTCCGTCCCTAAATAAAGTTCCCATTTGTGTTGGGCACAACATTTTAGGAGATAGTTAGTGGTGGGGTATTAGGTATTACTTTTGAATAAAATATAAGGTTTGATTGGAGAGAGAAAGTGTTTTAAGAGATAGTTAGTGGTGAAAGTATTGGTAATAATATTATTATATTAAGTGGGTCCCTTAAGTTTTAGAAATGAGAACTTTATTTAGGGACAAAACTTGAAGGTGAAATGGGAACTTTATTTAGGGACGGAGGGAGTATATGTATATATATATATATATATAATATAAATTAAATTAAAAAAACAGAGAAAAATAAAAAAAAATTATTAAAAAATACAAATTGTACAAGTAATAATGCATGAAGTAAAAGTCCACCCCCCCCCCTCCTCTTCCTCATTCTCTCTCTCCCCGCCCTCTTTCTCCTCGCCGACGCCTCCAGCCCCCCGTCCTCCTGCGGACACGTTCGCACGACGCCGACTACCGACGCCGGCGTGCCAACGGTGTCAATCCCCGACATGCCTTTGACGTGCCGTTGGCCCGGGTCTTAGGGGTTTTTACATCTACCTTTTACCAGGGCTTATACAAATATAGTCATTTTAGAATAAGCTTATATAAGAATTTCAAAACACTTTATTTAATAAAATCACTTAAGTAAAGGGGCGTTTGGGAAAACTTATTTAAGAAGGGTTATGCTTATGAGCTTATAAGCTTAATTAAATTAATAAGCATTCGTTAAATAACGTGTTTGGACGAGCTTATTGTAAAATTACTAAAAAAGACATTTGTAAATAAGCTAATAATTCCCCTCAAAATAGCTTATTTAAAAGCTCTTAAATAAGCTTATAAGCTCTCCCAAACACTTACAAAAGCTTATTAAGCTTAAAAGCTCATAACTTCTATTAATAAGTCCTCCCAAACATCCTATAAACTTATGCTAGTAGAGTTCAATAAGCAGGTCGGGCAGGCAATAGGGTGAAACGGGCTGGAGCCAAAACAAATAATATGTTAGGCGGCACGGAATGGGCCAACGCCCAAATGGCGTGGGGGTGTGACAAGGCAGGCACGGCGTGGTGGTGGGGTTGGAACACCACCCCCCCCCCCCCAACGGCGTGGGGGGTGGGGGTGGGAGGAGGATGGCACGGGCAACGGTGGAAGACAGGCGTGGGGGTGTTCGTTTTGGTCGAAAATAGCCGTTTGACAACGGCTATATAGCCGTTACAATTAAAAAAAAACTTTTTTTTTTAAATTATTTACCTATATATATTACACACTTTCACTCATTTTACACACACAATTAACCCATTTTACTCTCTACAAACTCCTATCTTCATACATAACCAACAACTCTCTACTTATAATGGATCCACACAACAACTCTCCACAAACACCCAACCAACCTTCACAACAAAATATACCACCGAACCTTGGATTTGGTAGCTACGAGCCGTATGTCAACATCCTAAGTTCCGGTGTTGTCCCACCTCCACAATTTTATCCACAAACCACACCTCAATTTCAACTCCCTCAATTTCAACAACCACAATATTCACAAAATGTATCTCAATTTGCACCCACCGGCCAATATTTTCAACAACAAGAAATTCATCAACAAACCCAAACACACGAACGACAAGCGGGGGGGAGCAAGCGAAAGGGGAAAGCGAAAGGGAAAGGGAAAAGGAAAGAAAAAGAGGTTGTTGAAAACGTTGGGGAAGAAGATGTGGAAGAAGACACACAACTTTCATGTACGGAAAAGGAGGAACTTGCGTTGTGCCGAGCTTGGTGTGCGACTTCTAAAAACGAGAAGGACGGGAATGACATGAGAATTAAAAACTATTGGGAAGCCATTCTTTTTAAATTTCATAACTTCCTGGGAGTCGCGCCATACCGAAAAGACAATAGTCTTAGTAGCAAATGGCGTGACGTAAACAACAAGGTTACAAAATTCAATGGTATATACAACAAACTCTCGTCGGAAAGAAGTAGCGGAATGGCCGCGTTTGATGTTTTGGAGGCCGCCAAGAAACAATACAAAGTTGAAAAAAAGGGCCATGCTTTTGAGCTAGATCGACATTGGTTGATTTTAAAAGAGGATCCAAAATGGATCGGCACAATTACTAAAGATCAACAACAATCGAAGCGCTCAAAAAGTTCATAATCGGTTGACGTTTCTGATGGTCGTTCTCGTGTCGACCTTAATGCAGGGGACGATGAATTTCCCGATGACCTATTCGACGACATTGATGAAACCCCAACTCCTCTTGAACGACCAATTGGAAGAGACAAGGCTAAACGAGCGGGTAGGCATGCGGCGGAAAAGGAAGCGAAGAGCAAGCATAGGGAAGAAATTCAAAAACGATTAAACGAGCACTTTGAGGCAACAAAAGAGCGCGTAGAGATGCGTCGTCAACAAGTTCAACTGGAACAAGAACGGCGTCAGCAAGAGAGGGAGAAAGAAGAAAGAGATAGGGCGCTTGCAACCGAACAAAGAATGATCAATAATTTGAATATTTTGAGTATGCAACCGCCGCCAGGCATGCCGCAAGAAGATCTTCAACATTTCCTAGCCGCGAAGGAAATGGCTCGAAAAGCCATGAGCGATTTAGGATTGTAGTTTTTTTATTTTAAGTATTTTTAATTTTAAGTATTTGTATTTTTAATTTTAAGTATTTGTATTTTTAATTTAATGTATTGTTATTTTAATTTTAATAGAAGTTTAATATTATGTTTAAAAAATAAATGGAAAAGAAATGATGAGATGGAAAATAAAATGGTGTGGTGTGGTGTGGTGGGTATTTTCACCAAATGATGTGGTGTGGTGGTGTGGTGTATGAGGTGGCGATGATGTGGCGGAAAAGGACACCACCACATGTGGTGCCCATACCCACTAGCCTTAGTAGAGCTCAAGAAGTATCAAGTCGGCTTGTTTTGACCTCGAAACACTTTTTGTTAGTTTTTACAAATGATTAGTATGTTGAATATGATTAGAAAAACAAATTAAGTAAGAATGATTAGTTTTATTACTAAATTGATTGAGAGGTTTTATGCATTGGAAAGATAGTTTTGATGACTTTATACGCATTTCCGTTTTATCTATACATTTTGAGCCGTTAGATATTCTACAACTAAAATCTACCCATTTCATGTACGTTTTATCATTTGAATACGTTATCGATGTGACAGGTCGGAAATTTTTGACAATATTCAATTTGACAAATGGGTTCTCGAGGGAAGGGCGCAAACAATTGAACCTAGTTTAAAGCTATATGAAGAGGTTTCAAGGCTCGGGTTTAAGATCTTCTTGTTAACAGGACGCACCGAGAGCAAAAGGAGTATTACCGTAAATAATTTGAACCAGGCTGGATTTCAGAGTTGGGATAGACTCATTTTGAGGTAAGTGTTACAAATTTGGTTTTTTATAACCAAAATAACAACCTACTTATATCTTTTTCCGTGTTTAGTTATTGTACAAATTTGTGTCATTAAAAAATGATGTGTATCCTGTTTGGATTATTCAACAACCTGATGACCCAATTAGACAGATTTTTGAACATAACTAAAGGGAGACAAATGTAAAAGTATGTCGTTATTTCAGACAGAAAAAATGTTATTAAAGTTAGTACATTGATTTTTTTATAGAGGCGGTGATGATCATGGAAAAACGGCAGTTGAATTCAAATCGGAGAAGAGAAAAGAGATGATGGAAGAGGGATATCGGATTATTGGAAACTCGGGTGATCAATGGAGTGATTTAATAGGTTCATCGGTGTCTATGAGATCGTTTAAGCTTTCAAACCCCATGTATTTTATATCTTGATTATGACAAACACCTCTTACTATAACTGTCGTAAAGAATTCAAATTTGTGTGTTTATGAACTCCAAATTGGTTAGTGTGAAAGGCAGGACATTTTCTTTTCAAGCAAGTAATTGTTTAAAATATAATTAACATCCACATTTTATGAATACAATGGTGTTTTGCGTATACAAGTTACTTCCTTTTTAAATACCCGGATATAACATTACTAAAACCATTGTATAACACATAGTGTACATTTTTTTATTCCATTAAACCAAATATATTGTTCCTTACAATTTAAAATCGCCATGATTAATGCATATGTAATTGTTACAATTCAAACACATACCCCCATGTATACATCCAGATATACATGATGTTTAATAAAATCAAAGTTTTAACTTTAGAAAGATGAAATGCTTTCGGTATAACGATAAACATTCTCTTGCCCGATTCCTCGATGGAATAAAATGTTGGGTAGATCAAATATGTGTTCGAAACTCTTGTTCTGAATATTGTACCTTATAACCCTCTCGCGAGTTCTAACCACCATGAACGTATCGTCTTCTTCTTCTTCACCTCTAACAACATCAAATATTTCAAACCAGTACTTTGACCGATCTTGACGATCACTAGGGTTGACCATCTCCGGGAAAGCGGTCACAAGCTCATCAAGCTCCACTTTGTACTTAATAAACCACCCCGAATAATCACTCAAGATTTCAAACACATTCAAATGCAAACGGGTCTCATGGCGAACGCGCTCAACCACTTGCAAATGGCCTCGAGATTCCCCAAAGTAATGCGGCGATACAAAATGAGCGCCGTCAGGTGATGCCACCCTATCCGGTAACAACAAGTTTTCCAACCGTTCTACATCGACCTTAAAGTATAACATATCAAGACACGAGGTAGACCAATGAATCGCTCCATTTGAATAAATTCCATAAGTCATACACGTATGATTGTTCATATAATCAAGTGCTTCGAAAGATTGATTTGTAATCTTCCAATTCTGTGTATCAGATGAGTAGATTTGAATCTGAAGTAGGTTCCCGTAATTATTTGCATGATGAATACATACAACTTTGTAATGAACGCAATCTGTTTGATGAAATGCTAAGCCCATAAAACAGACTCGTTTACTAACTTTTGGACCTCCGATAGCTGATGGGATTACCGCAAATTGCTTGGTGGTTGGATTAAATACATAGTATTTACGAGTACTTTCAGTCCCTTTATTGCTACAGCAAAGCAATAATCCGTTACAAGATTGCACAATTTTGATACCACGGCGATCAGGATAGAAATCAAGACGACGAAAAGGAGGAGGGCTTTGATTTTCAACATCAAATGGAATATACAAATTACGAACAAAAAGACCGGGAGAGAGTAAAAGGTTGTCGTATGAGAGGGTAAAATGTTGGTGACTCAAAAGCGATTGCCAGTGTTTGGATACAGATTTAAATCGGAGGATGGATTTAGCAGGAAGTCGGTGAAGGATTTCGGTTAAAAGGTCATCATTGGAACCTATCAAAGCTCCAGAATGAGTCGATTGATAATCGGTTTTGAGGGTGAATTGGGTTTTTTTGATTTTGAATCTGGAGTTCAACATTTTTGGTGAGTGTTAAGAATGTTTGAAGATGAGGTGTATTTAAGGTGTGTTTTCATGGGGAAAGATTGTCATGAAAGCTCATTAAACCAACTTGCAATGGAAGCTTTAAGACTTCTTTATAGTTGACTTGGAATAACTCAAGTTGTCTAATATATAATTTTTATAAAATACTCTAATGTTTGATATTTTTATTGTTTATGTAGATTCCTAATCCGAAAAGAATGCATGATTAGTTTTTGTTAGGCTGATAACTCGTGTAATCTTGGGTTGGCGACTTCATATATTCAACCACTATGCCAACTTATTATAGTTGGGTATATGAAGCCGCCAACCCAACACTACATCCTAATAAAAGGTAACCGTACATTATTTTTCGAATTAGGAATCAACCTTTTGAAACAATAAAAATATCAAACATTAGAGTCATCTATTCATTATTCCAAGTCAATAGCCTTAAAAGCTTCCATTGCAAGTTAGCTTAATGAGCTTTCATGACAATCTTGCACCCTAAGAACACACATATTAAATACACCTTATCTTCAACACTCTTAACACAAACCAAAAATGTTGAACACCATATTCAAAATCAAAAAAACCCAACACACCCTCGAAACCAATCACCATTCAACTCATTATGGAGCCTTGATAGGCTCCAATGATGACCTTTTAACCGAAATCCTTCACCGACTTCCTGTTATTTCCATCCTCCGATTCAAATCCATTTCCAAACACTGGCTATCACTTTTGAGTAACCCTCATTTCACACTCTTGTATGACAAGATTCCCGTTTCTCCTGGACTTTTTGTCCGTAATTTGTATATTTCATTTGATGTAGAAAACCAAAACCCTCCACCTTTTCGTAAGCTTGATTTCTATCCCGATCGCCGTGGTATCATAATCGTGCAATCTTGTAACGGATTATTGCTTTGTTGCAGCAATCAAGGGAAGGAACAAACACGTAATTACTACATTTTCAATCCCACCACCAAGCAATTTGCGGTCATCCCAGCGATAACCGGCGGTCCAAAACTGGTAAAAAAAATCTGTTTTGTGGGTCTGGCATTTCATCAAACAGGTGGTGTTTATTACAAAGTTGTATGTATTTACCATGCACAGACTCACGGGAAGATTCTTGGGGTTCAAATCTATTCGTCTGATACACGCATATGGAAGATTACAGATCAATCTTTCACCGCACCTTATATGAATTATCATGGGCGTATTACCTATGGAGTTTATTGTAACGGAGCGATTCATTGGTCTACCCATTGTCTCGATATTTTATACTTTAAACTCGATATAGAACGGTTGGAAAAGTTGCGGTTGCCAGGGCGGGTCGCGTATCCTAACGGGTTTTGTCACTTAACACCGCTTTATTTTGGGGAATCACGAGGACATATGCATTGTGTGGAGCCCGCCCACAATGACAACGACATACACGTGAATGTGTTTGAAATGTTGACCGATTGTTCGGGGTGGTTTATTAAGTACAAAGTGGAGCTTAATGAGCTTCTGACCGTTTATCCAGAGATGATCCGCAATGATGGTCAAGATCGGTCAAAGTACTGGTTTGAAGTATTTGATGTTGTTATTGGTGAAGAAGATAATGTAGAGAATACATTCATGGTGGTTAGAATTCCGGGGAAGGTTATACGGTACAACATTCTGAATAAGAGTTTTGAACAAATATTCGATTTGCCCAACATTTTATTCCATCGAAGAATCGGGCAGGAGAATGTTTTTCAGTATATCGAAAGCTTATCTTCTTTCGAATAGTCGTTATTTTTGTATTTATATTCGTGTGCGATTTTATTTGACCTTGTACGATTTGAATTGAGGGATTTCGTTTGTGTTGTGCAAAATCTTGGAAAAAGTTGTTTACGACTTGTAATTTGATCTAAATAAACTTATTTTGGGTTCTAAAACTTGTGGTTAGATGCATTGGCTGTGGGTTGTAACCTGTAAGCAAATGCTTTGTTCTTTGACAAAATAATAATTTTTATATATGAGATTTGAACCTGCAATTTAACAATCAATGAGTTCTAGTCAACTCTTCTACCATGTGGTAGATATTGATTACTTGAGCACATTCATTTTATTAATGATATAAACAAGGTTCTAAAAGACGTAAGGCGGGGGTGGCGGCACCATCAAGCCTTGAGCATGACGAGTCGTGACGAGCCATGGCGTTTTTCAAGGTTTGACTTAAGGCGGCAAATTTTTTAATATATTTAATATATATATATATGTATATCAAATTCAAAAATAATTATATCCCTATTGATTTACATGATTTTCATATGTGAATTTTATAATAAAAATGTTAAATCTAAATTTATAATTACATACCTTACGCCGCCTTATCGCGTTTTTTTTCCGCCACGCCTTATACTGTCGCCATGGACTGTTTCGTAACGGCGGAGTCGCGTCTCACGCCTTGGCACCACCATGGCGCGACCTTGGATATAAATGTAATTTAATAAATCATTTAAGGGGATTAATTTCAATTATTATTTTTTGCCCTTATTGTTACGTCATCTGTTGACGCGTCATATGAGGTCAAAAACATACAATAACAAGAATGGAAAATTTATTACACACGACTACATGCCATAAATAAACACAAACAAAAATACAATATTTCATTCACGAGAAACCTTGCCATAAAAACACCAAGAAAAACTCCATGTACTACTAGTATAGTTTACCAAAAACCGATACGGATACACAAGGGTAAAATAGTCATTTGGGTGAAACTATTTTTGGGGCCCAGAAGCAAAGACGTTAACAAGACCACGAAAGACTTGTGCGGATAATTTGTGGGCTAAAAGAACCTCACCATCCACATTCCACACGCTCTCCTCCCCATATGAAGTGAATGTGAAAGCTGTAGTCTGTAGAAAAAGGAAACATGTGTTTTCAAATTTACAAAAATAAAAATAAAAATTAATTCATTCATTCATTGAAAACAGCAAAAGAAGGGAAAGAATCGTACTTTATGATGTTCAACAAAATCAAAGTCCAGTGGGGTCCCACCCTTCCGTGCTAGTTGTATCAGGTGCCTACGTGTCACAACCCATCACGAGTTACATGTGGCAAAACAGGTTGGGTTGGATCGACCCGTAACACTTATTTGCAATAATTTTTTCTTACCTTTTTAGCAAGGGATAATATATTAATATATAAGAAGGCCACTAAAGTATTATGCATCATGTTTCGTTTATACCAAATCCTGGCAAAACATGCTCATGGTAACTTTCTTCAACTTTTTTACTATTCAATAACTTTTTACTTTAAAGAATAGAAAAGGTAATATTACTAGTATTTTAACTGTTTTTTTGGGATTTGGTATAAAATGAAACTGGATACATACTTTGGTCGCATAAAAAGTAGTTTAAATAATTGGTGGCCTAAATAAAAAACTGAATAATTGGGTGGCCTCCATATGCATTAAAACATAATCCAAACTGAACAATTCAAAATTAAACGGGTCAAAATTACCATAAATACAAAGCACGAGGACAATCTTTGATCAAAACAAGGTGCAAAAACCCGTCAGCAAGGTGTGCGTCAGCAACCAACCCGTCGGGTGCTTTTTCATTTCTACACGAAATGACGGCTGCACCGATGCTAAGAAACCGCCCTTTAACCGTCACTAAATCCGAATCTTGTTGCGGGTTGTTGGTGGGCGTTTGGTTCATGGTACAAACATCACATTTGGCCAAACACTTATCCTTTTGTGGGCCCCACAATGATTTTGTTCTTCTCCCATTGGGCTGTGTGTTTGTTTTCTCTGGGTCAGCTTTCATATAAGCTACCTGTGCCTCGTATGACCTTAGAAAACCCGACAAGAGATGAATGGGTTAGGTTGTAAATGGGTCGACCCGCCTGACCCGTTTAATAAATAATTAAAAATTTACAAATTATAAGTTTGACTTTTTTAGTATAGGTCGAAACGGGCCAGTCCTGGCGGAGTGACCCACAACCACTTTTTTGTCCATTTTAAAGGAATTATAATAGTCAATGCATTAATTATGATTACAAAAACAACTTTCAACCCATTTCACCATTAGCTTATTTTATTTGACCCTTTTGAGACAAAACATAATACAAATTGACCCGACGGGTTAAAAGTTTATGTTATTTCAAATACTAATAAATAAATAAATAAATACCTGTGGCTAAGAAACACCTTTGTTCCTGCATAATCATACCGTTTGGGCCCCATCCATCGATATTTTTCACTCTCAGTGATCACATCTCCATAAAATCCATACCTGATAATAACATCAGATAACATTCAAAAAATGTAAAAAATAAATAAATAAATAAAAATTAAGAAAAAAAAAACCGTTAAGAATCTACCCAGCAAATGAAGCAGTATATCGAACACGAGGCTCGTGTTTGGAAATTCTAGATGTTTTCCATCTTACAACCTGAGCTATATCAAGTCGTATTCTTTCACCCAATATAATTTGCAATGCTGATGTCACCGGGTCCCGAGCTCCAGTTGTGCTGCAATTTTTTTATTTTTTTTTTTTTGAAAATATATGTATATAAAATGGTGTAATTTATATAAAATACTATAATTATAAAAATACCACATAACGATAGCATCAGTGGAGCCAGAAGGAATAAGTCCAAACCGAAATCGCTCATTCGGGAACGAAATTTCAAAATCATGGCCTGTTATGATATTTAATAACCAAAAACACATAATCAGTTATATAAAAACTAAAAATAGAAAACATAAAATAACTGATACTAAATTAGGTACCAGGATTTGCGACTTGTGATTCATCAAGTGATGAACTTAGAAGAGGTGACTCATCATCACCAGAAACCAACGGCATAGTTATGGGTTGACCATGGTCAACTATGTCATGATGGGTATTGACTGTTTGACTGAGGTCAACTATGTCATCATAGGTATTGACCGTTTGACCATGATCGGGTGGGATAGGTGGGTATGGAGCTTTATGTCTTGACAAAAGAATTCCGTTTAGGATCTCGTTAAAAAGACCATCACCTCCCTGAATCACATTATTATAAGTTTAAAGATTAAAGCCTAAAACAAAATTAAAAAAAAAGGTTAGTTTTTTTAAATGCATAAAACCTCTTAAATTAGTTTTTTCATCTAAAATAAGAAAGTAGTTTTACATTTGTGTCAATTTAGTCATTGGTCCAGTTCAGTCACTAAAAAATGATTTTGAGTCCCAATTGGATCATTATAAACTTTTTAATAAATAAATAAATATAAGCTATTGTTATAAATAAGTATAACGTTTTATATATAAATATCATTCTTTATAAATGATGATCTTTTATTGTAGAGAACACCTTTTAATGATCCAATTAGTACACAAAACCTTCTTTTAGCGACCTAAGTGGACAAAATTTTGTACAATGACTAAACATGGACACATGTAAAAGTACGCTTTATTTTTTGGCAAAAGAAGCCCTTAAATAATTATTGGAGTAACATAATATATGGAATCATATTTGACCTATTAATTATTAATAGCAAAAAAATAAAAGATTTGGTCAAAAAGTTTTGTTGGGTCAACTCATACAAAAAAACATTTTGACCCGTTACCCAACAATTTGGTGAAAACTTACAACTGCAACAACCCCATCATACGAATTAAGCTCCCTATTTGTAATACAAGTCATTGCATCAAAAGCATGCCCGGCCCGTTCCGTTACAATAACCTAACAAATAAAATTTACCAAAATTCAATATACCCAAAATAAAAAAAACCGATATTGTTCACAAATTTCATACGGTTGACCACGAGTTGACTTTGGAAAAAAGTACCTTTGTTTTTACTTTGGCTAGAGAAAAGAAAGGAGCCACATTTTCCCAAATTCGACATCCGTGTCTTTTTCCACTCCTCGGATTAACAAAAACCTAATCAAGATTAATAAAAATACAACAAAAACACTCTTTCATGCTAATTGCTACCTTATCTACGAATAATTTATAAGGTAATATTCACAAAAAATAACTAATTAAACATACCAGAAGATTTTTAGGCCTGTTGGTTTCCATGCCAACAAGTGTTTTTATCCGACTCGCCCATATTTGGCATGTTTGCATATCATCATGCCCAAAAGTGTATTCAACTGGAGCCCAAAGAGAAGTTTGACTTTTTGACTTCTGGACACCATGCACTCTAAACCGGTACATCTACAAGCAACAAATTCAATAAATTTGGCAAAAAAGTAAAATGGGTTGGTAGCATGTCAAAATGGGCCTGGGTAGAATAGGGTCATATTCTATACGGGTCAAATCAGAGTGAGTTGTTTTGGGTTGACCTACTAACATTTCTGTGCTTTTTCTGACCCTGTAAATAACTAATGAGTAAATCATGATTAGAAAGATAACATTCTCATTATAATAAGTTAATAACTTAAATCTTATAAATAAAAATAGACTTTCGGTGACTTTTAACCCGTTCGGCCCATTCAATAGTGAACAGGTTAAAATTACCACCTCTGACTTTCAATATCTGTCCTTCAAAAGGATCGTATTTTCAACTTTTGATGCAAAAAAAATTCTAAAAGGTATTACTAAAATTGGCCTGGCCCGTTTGAATGAATCATGTGACTAAAACAAACCTCGGGCAAATGACCAAAACAGCATTCTGGGTTATGGGATTCATGTACCACTCCCCAATCAATGAACTCAACACCAAACACATCACAAATTTTGATAAAAGTATCATTTTTGGAAGCAAATTGTATCCCCAAACAGCTTGAATTATCCTCCTGGTTTAAAAAAAATATACAATAAATTAATAATTAATATAGACAATAATCAACACGAATAAATTATCATAACAAATGCATAACAATCATTATCATAATCACATTTATAAATTAATTAAAAAAGGTTTAACTTAACAAAAGCAAGTTAAATTTAACCTGGAAAACTAACATTTGAAATGGATTCCATCAATTTCCATGATAACCTATCTGATTCAAGGGTAAGAACAACCTCCCCGAGTTGACCCATGAAGAAATTTGAAGTCAAAATTGACGGCTTCTCACCACCGCCATCATATTCATTGTTCGCCTGAAAATCATTATCCTCCATTGAAATATCTGAGTTTCTCTCCATTTTTGATAAACCCCAAAAGAGATTTATATAAAATATTGAACTTTCTGAAAATGGAAAGGTTGTATTAAGATTTCGTGAAAATTTGAATCTTCGAGTCAAATCAAAACTCAAAAGTCAAAATTAAGATAATGGAGGCGTTCTTGATTTGGTTTGTCGATAAGGGGGATTGCGGATTTACAGGAATCAAAAATGAAATTTTGTTCGATCGAGATCGATCTGGAGGTATTTTTTTTAGAAATAATAATGCATTTTGTTTTGTGTGAAATTTTAAGATCAAGAATTTGTGACTTTAATAAAATAGAAAATGTAATTAAAGAATATCATTAAACCATAAAGCATTTAAAAATGATATTTTTATTATTATATTTATGAGGGTTATATTAGTATGGACACTATTATATATATTTATTATAATTATAATAGATTTTTCTGAGTTGGTTAAACTTTGCATGTACATGACCTAATAATATGAATTTTTTTCTGGACATCTGACAAATACTTACTTAGGGAAATGGGTCAAACTTATGACGACTAAGTGCATGTTTGGGAAAGCTTATTAGGGGGCTTATTAACTTAATAAGTTCGAAATTTCAAACTTTTTGGGCAAGCTAATAAGTCCCCTTAATAAGCTTTCCTAAACACCCGTAAGAAATCATTTCAGACCTTTTTAGCACTAGACTATCACCATATGGTTATTATTATAGACACTATTATAGTTTGTAAAATATTTAGTTCAAATCATCATTAACCTTGATCGATTTGCAATAAATATTAACATAATTCGGTTAAATCATCATTAACCTAGATCCACATGCAATAACTATAAAATTATTTGCACCATACTTAATACTCGATCTGGTCCAAGACGTCATTGATCTGACTGAAACAACTTTCTTGATTCTCAATTTGGTTTGATTCCGAGCAGATCAACTTGTTTATTGGAGCTAATAACTATTGAGCCAATTTACACGAAAATAACAATAAAAATAAATAGCATAAATGGGATTATTGTTAAGATGTCAAAATATCCTCTTAATAACCCAACAAAGGGAACTAGGGAAGTATTAACTTAATTATCTTGCAATACAAATTGGCTAAAGCTTGGCGATGCCATTTGTGTAGAAATACCCGCTTTCTCTCACGCTTATGCATTCGGATAATGCAAATGTGAGTTTTTTTATATCATTTTTAGTGTGAGCTGCACTGAGAGTAATCCTTAGCCTGCAAATATAAAACAATAGTTTGTAATAATTTTTATTTTTATTTTATTTTATTTTTTAGCAGAATAACAAATTAAAATAAAAAAGAGAGACAAATTTAAAGTCAGCAGCAAGAACCAGGGGAAGCAACAAACCTGCATAAGTTAGCTGGGACAGTTGGGGGCCTGATTGCAGTTATATGAAAGCCACATTTCAGCATGTGCCTGTATTATTATTATTATTATTATTATTATTATTATTATTATTATTATTAATTATAATAAAGAAACACAATATTTAAGAATGAACTTTGAAAAAATAAATAAATAAACATGCATTAACTAGAGGTGGCATTTTGACCCAAGTGAATGGGTCAATTTGGATTGTCTTCTATCTCAAATGGGTCAAATCAAAAGAATTAGCAATAGGGGAACAAATCAAATGGGTCAAAGGTTGCCCAAAGTCTATCTTTAAAACATGCATACTCCTAAATTGTTTTTAGGGCAAATGTTATAAAGTAGAAATATAGATGATCCATTTTGGTAATTATAAATTTTTAAGGTTCTCTTTTGGCCTATTTTGGTCATTAAAATTTTTTTTTTTTTGGGACTTATGTATGATTACTAAAAGTAGATCCGCTAAAAACTTGTAATTACCAAACGAACCTTAAAAACTTATAATTACCAAAACGGATTATCACCTAGTAGTATATTGCTAGTTTTTGACATTTGCCTTGTTTTTATTCAAATATTTAGACTATTATTTTAATTATATTGTTCTTGTAATTATAATTAACATTTTAATAAAAGAAATCTAAAATAATTTTTGTAGGTCAACCCCAACCCATACTAAAAAATGACACTCTTCAACCCAAACTCTTTTCAACCTGTTACCTGACCCGCTCATCCCGCCACATCTAGCATCAACACAAAAATAAAATAAATAAATAAATAGATTAGAAAAAGACCGGCTTGCTTTGAGGGCCTGTTCTTCACTGCCTACTATAAGTGAAATAATGTGACTTGTGATAGGAATTCCGGTCAAAGTGCGAAAATCTTGAACCCGATTCCAAATGGCCCGTTTACGCCATGTTTCCTTTTTTGCAACAACCACAGCAGCTAAATACATGATAATTAGCACATGTTGTTAAATAACCCGACCCAAAAAGATTACCCGTTTTTACCATGTGCAGCAGCAATTATGGGTACAGGTGAAGAAGTTGAAAATATAAAGGCACGGCCCCTTGATTGTATAAGTTGTTTCCATCTTTTGCTGTTTCAATATAGGAAAAAATAGGAACTTTAAAAAGTTAAATACACAAAATATTGGAAAATCTACAATAAGCAAATTGCACGTATGAAGGGGTCAAATAGATTTGTATATTTTGGAAATCATTATTAGTACACTAATTATTTGTAACAAATATGAACCCGTTTTGACCCGATACCCAACCCGAACCTATGTATTAATTGTTGTGAGAAAAATGGAGATAAGAACCTGCAGGCAATGAAACCACCATGGCAACCAACAGCTTTACTAAGAGTGCCTATGCAAATATCAACATCATTTGCACAACCAAATTCTTCGGGTACACCCCCACCATTTTTCCCACAAACAAGTGTTCCATGAGCCTAAAATCAACACAAAATTAATAATTAATGGAATATAAACCAATAAAAAAAGAAAAAAATATATGTTTGGAGCTAATGAAATTCAACTAAGAGGTGCAATTTGACCCATTTACTTATAAACGGTCGATTTGGGCTATGTCAAATAGGTTGAAAGTCATACATAGAGTATTTAAATACATAAAATTCTCCTAAATCGTGTACTTAATAATAATTTTTTAATAAAAATTATATTTTTTTTAATAAACCAAACTTACATCATCAACCACCAACAAAAAGTTATGCTTTTTGCGAAGCTTAGAAAGCTGGTTCATTGGTGCAAAGTCTCCATCCATGCTAAATAAGCTGATAAAAGTCAACAAAACACACTTCCTTAATATACCTATAAATTTACACAAATGCAAGCGAGAATAGTTACAATTAAAACCATGTGATTTTTCAAAATTGTAATTTATTTACTTGTACTTTTTTAAATTATATCACAAAAACCAAACCCTAATCCAATTTGATAAAGAAAATTGTCACATAAAAGCATTATACTTTAGGAGGTGGCCCGTTTTGGTAACTATAACTTTTTCAGTTCGTTTTGATAAGTGATAACTACAAGTTTTAGAACGGTCTAAGTTATTGATTATAGTGTTAAAAAAAATGTAATAAATATAATAATTACCAGATAGGCCCAAAAAAAACTTTAATTATCAAAGTAGACTGATCAAAACTTGTAAAAACAAAAACAAACCACCATCCGAAGTAATAAAAGTATAATTAATGCTATATTATGACATATTCCCATTATTTAAATTGAGGTAAAACTGGAAAATGCAAGATATAAGTGCACATTACCTATCTGTCACAACTACTTTTTTCTCCATTGTGCAACTTGATCTACGAAATGAAAAATTATAGCCATAAGTAATTATGTGGAATAAATTATTATTATTATTATTATTATTATAATTATAATAATTCATTTAAAGGTGGATAAAATAAACTTACAATAATCCATTAAGGTGGGCCATATCACAATGCTTATAAATAAAGATTTGCACCTTTCCTTGTCGTTCTGCAAGCCGAATACCATCTATTATCGATGCATGATTTAAAGCATCAGAAAATATTGCAACGCCATTTTGAAAATCAGTTTTATTGCCAGCTGGCAGTGATCCAACATATCCTAACACTGTCATGAATGCCATATTAGCTGAGAACCCTGTGGGGCATAGAAGACAATCCTAGAGTAATAGTAAATAAGAGAGTTTGAGTGTCAGCTGTAATAAATATTAAATAATAAATAAATAATTTATTTTAAACAAAGAGTTAGAGAAGACCTCTTTATTCTTTGACTCTGCTAAACAGGATTCAAGTAGTCTGTGATAAGTTGTATAACCACAGATCAGAGCAGAACCTCGTGGGCCCATCCCGTGCTCTTGAACCGCCTATTTATATTATTATAAATATATTATAAAACGAAAATTTTATCAATTTATCATGAATTACAAACAATTATACAAAAAAAAAAGGTAAATCAAACACCTTTGAGGCAGCATTTGCAACTGTAGGGTGTGAACTTAGACCCAAATAATCATTCCCAGAAAATAAAATTAGCTTTTTAAACGGTTTAGGGTACAATCCAATTTCACTACCCTTGTCAAATGCAATTTCATCATCACCTGCAAAAACCATTTAAAAAAACCTTCAAATCGCTAGGGTTTACATACTGAATAATTAACCCAATTCTTCTAGATACAAACTATGCATGGAGACTACAGTAAATTGCATCAATCAGACATCATAAGCTTAAAAGGATCATCTCCAAAACACATAAAAACATAAAATTACACAAGCTTAGACGAAATTATAAAATAAAAATAAAATAAAAAAGTGCATGAAGATTACAATTACCTGAACTGGGGACATCTTGGAGCCATCTCTGGAATGTAGATTCTGCAATCACGATTTCAACAGAAGCTCTATCCCATTGACGCATTCCGTCGAACACTTGGAAGGCATTATGATTATCAGTTTTGTGTTGAAATTGGAGTGGGTGATTTGGGTAATGAATGGGTCTTAGTGACCGCAATACTTTCAAAGATTCGAGTGTTAAGAGTGCTTGCTCTACCCATTCATCCCAATGCGACATCTTTCAGTTGCGTGCAAATTGTGAAGATGCTTCTTCCCCTTTTATTTAACTACTTCGCCAGTTCACCTTGGTACCATCAAAATTCTGATTGGGTCTTCAAACCTAACATACTTATAATGTGATGTTACGTATGAAAATTAAAGTTATTTTTCTTTTTAACACCTCTTTTACAAAAGTGCTATGTTGTTTTCTAATACTATCTTTCTTTTAAGTTAATCTATTTAATTATGTAAAACTCAAGCTGCGAGTTTTTTTTATTAATTAAAATAAGTTTCATGGTTACTTAAATGTTCAGCTAGACTCCTTATTTTATTTTGATAAAAAGGTCATCCTAATAAAATAAAACAAAAACTCCTTATGTCCATGATTCATGATATTAATGTCATCTTACATAATAAGTAAGGTATGTTAAGATATTGTATGCCAAGATAATATCATTACTCAAAATAACCGATCTTATAAAATATTAAAACATTGCACCGACGAGCACAACTGGGCATAATCATCTAGTAAATAAAGTTGGGCATTATTTATAACTAGATTTAAATTAGAGGTTACATTTAAATAAAAGTATAATTAGTTGATTTCGTTGCAATCGGGAGGTATGACTTATGAGAACTAAATTGTAATAGTATAATTTACAGGCACTTCAATTGTCATTTGATGATAGTTTATTATCTTCTTTTTTTTAACAGCAAAAATAAGGCAACGGGTAGAGTTTCGACAATGTCATCACCCTCCCGAAGACCTCCAAACTAATTTTATTAAAAAAACATTAGAGTCTAGCAAATTACTAGACTAAAAAGAACATTACAGAGGACAACGTAACCAATCAACCCAAGAAATCTTAATATAATTTCTATGGGTGAACCAATTAAACGAAAACAATTTAATTGAATCTACTATTTCCGACCTACGTAATTTACCACTATCAAATAAAAGCGAGTTTCTAAATCTCCAAATAACCCACCTAGTAGTAGACCCGATCACTTGAATTTTAATCTCCACCGGTTATGATTTGAAGCCGCATCACAAACACACCACCAACTATTAAACGAATCATGGCTAGCAACTTCCAAATCGAGAATTCACGTTGATCTCCTAACCGAGAATTCACATTGATCTCCCAACCGAGAATTCACATTGTTTATGTGCCTTCTTGCTTCACCAACCGAGAATTCACATTGATCTCCCAAGTCCCACACCACACGGTCATTCCCTTCAGAATGACTATAACCGCTAATGATAGACATTAGGTTATCTAGTTGTTCTTGTTCAACACCCCCTCTAACATTTCTTCTCCAATTGAGGCACCAAACACCATTATACCATCGGTCGATGATATTACAGAAAGAATTCCTTTCCAACCGAAATAACCTGTTAAAAATATTAGAAAGTGGAACCGGGCTACACCAACAATCCGTCCGAAATTTAATTGAATCGCCACTCACTAGTTTAAATCTAATAGAGTTTCGATCAATAATACGCCTTTCATGCAAATAGTTTATTGACCCAATAATACGACCCCAAACACTATTACGAGCTCTGAAATTCAAAATTTTATTAAAACTACCATCTTCACCATAAATGGACTTGATTAAACGACACCATAACGCCTCATTCTCCTTAAAAAAAACGTCACCTCCATTTTAAGAGAAGAACTAAATTTAACGCTTCAAGACTTGAGATACCCAAACCTCCCGACCCTAAATCAGCTAAGCAATCATCCCATTTAATCCAATTGATTTTCTTCTCATTTTCATAGCCACCCTAAAAAAATTTAGCTATCATTTGCTCTATTTGTTTAATCACTAAGAGAAGGAGATTTAAATATATACATCCAATAAATAGCCAAACTCCCCAACACAAACATTATAAGTATTCGACATCTCTTAGTAATTTGGTATAGGGAGGAGCAAGGAGCCAAATTCGGAACTTGCAGGAAAGTTGGTGCGATTTTCAGCTTTAGGTGTTCTAAGGTTTAGCAAGTCGCTCACCCGTGTGATCTTTGATGTATAATAATATCATTTTGTTCAGGTTTTTAAAGTAGTTGAATTCGGCAATGATATAATCCTATACCCTTAATTCATTGTTGTTTATACTGATGTATGAGTATTGTAATTAAAGTTTATCAAAATATACGAATAATAACAAATATGAAAAGATGATGGATATTATATTTTGTTTGAAAATCAATTTGCAAATTATAATGAAAATATTATTCTATTTCACAAAATATTTAAAGTAACGTAATGCTAAAATATTAGGTTGGGAGAGTTTAAAATAAGAGAATTGATATTCATACTACAAAAATTACTTCCCATACTATATTGTACAGATATTAAAACAGACTGTACAACTATACTAAAGCACAAATGTGGTATAGGAATTAATTTGTGTTGTTGAAATATCACCCCCTCTAAAATAAAGAGATAATTGCTTTTATATCCTTGTAAAACTCATTAATTGTTTCTATATCCTTCTCAAATTCATTAATTATCTTTATATTCTTCTAAACTTTATAATTACTTTCATATCCTTCAAAACCTTTAAAACTTTTTTTTATGTCCAAAAACCTATTTTATTATTTATTAAATCATGATAATATCAATAATACATGCAAAAAAACATGATTTTTAAAACATAATCAACAAATAAATTGCATACTTATTTGATAATTAATGATATTATAATGCTTTAATAAATATTAATATAAGTTTTTGGTCATAAAAGAAATTTTTAAAGATTTAGAGGGATATATAGACAATTATAAAGTTTAGAAGGATATAGAGATAATTTATGAATTTGAGAAGAATATAAAAATGATTAATGAGTTTTACAAGGATATAAAAACAATTATCCCTAAAATAAAATACAAGTATGAAAATTAAAGAATTAAAATTAAATAAAAATATTTAGATCACAGTAGTTAACGTAAACTCACTTTACCACGCAAATCCAAACCCTTCAGAAAAAGATTCCCTGATTATATATCCCCAGGGTTTGTGATCTGATTCCTGATCGACTGCTTTTTCATAAATTATACAAAGTTCGTTACTCGATTTTGATTCCAATCCAATTCCTGTGGTTAATCGGAGATGGTGTTATCACAAAGGATCCACGATGCGTTCAAAGGTACCGTAGAGAGAATTACAAACCCTAGAACTGTATCTGCTTTCAAAGAGAAAGGTGTTCTTAGCGTCAATGAATTCGTTATCGCCGGCGATAATCTCGTTTCCAAATGTCCTACTTGGTCATGGTAGATTCGATTTCCCTTTTCCAAATCTGTTTTCGGAGTGTTGTAAGTAGATATAATATTACAGTTAAATCTATTAGGATCGAATTACGATTGAAGTTTTTAGAAATTGTCTTGAGAATCGGGTTTTATAGCTTCATTATGTGATCCATGGTGTGAATTAGAACTAGAATTAGTTAATTGCTTAAAGCCATTTGAGGTTTATGACATAGAGGATTAAGTGCGAGATGAACCTTCTCAACTGTTTGAGAGCTGGAAGATTGAGAAATTATGGCTCCCAATTCATAACTATAGTTGGAGAAAGTTTATATTACAAGTTATTTATTACTTTTTGTTTGAATACATACATGCCTTTTTGAATATGCTAATAATCACATGCTAGTGTAATATTTTGGCATTAGTTAATATGACATTAACAAACATTGTGTATTTATATAGTTCATATTATTATGAAATTACGCACATTATGATATACTCTCTATAGCTTAATTTATATAGATTATATGAAGTCTTAAGTTATGATCACAATTCCTCTTAGAAGTTTCTGTAAATGGGATTTTCTTATGTGATATAAAAACTTTGCTACTCTACTCACTTTGCCTTTATTTTTGTTAGGGAATCTGGTGATCCAAACAAGAGGAAATCATATTTGCCTTCTGATAAACAGTTTTTGGTCACTAGAAACGGTAAAAGCTGATGCCTTTTGAGTTTTGAATTCAGAATCTCAATGAATTATCCTTAAATTAATATTTATAGTAATTATTAACGACCTTTTCCTTTTCGAATCTTAATTATCTTTCATAATCATTTTGCATGTAATATATTTTCTAAATATAATATGAACTTCATACAGTTCCTTGTTTGAGAAGAGTTGCATCAATACAAGAAGAATATGAAGCAGCTGGAGGTGAGATATTGCTTGATGACGAAGATAATGATGGTTGGTTAGCTACTCATGGACAACCAAAAGGTATTTCAACATTTAGAAAATTTAATTTAATTTTTAGAATTTAATTTTTTATATTTATGTTTTGTATTTTGTGTGACTATATAGATACGAAGGATGATGAAGAGGAAAATGTCCCGTCTATGGAAACCCTAGAAATAAGCAAGAAAAACACGATTCAGTCAATTCCTTCATATTTTGGGACTGAAGAAGAAGAAGATATCCCAGATATGGAAGAATTTGAAGAACCTGACAATCTTATTGAGACAGATCCTGTAAGATACTTGCACTCTTTTGCTGTAATCTTTTATTTTATTTTTTGTTGAAAATTTGTAGCCCTAGAGACAAGTTTGTATAATTGGTTATGTGGACACTGCCCTTCCTGAATCAAAGCAATTGACTTAGTTGAAATATATAATGGTTTTTTTTTAATTGTAAACCAGTAGAGGTGGAAAAATGGGTGGATTGGGTAACGGGTCAAAATGGGTAAAAAGAACCGTGCAGGTAGAAACAGGTTGGATTTACCCGAAGCACTCTTTCGTCCTGTTTTTCCGAATATTTTTTTTTACAAATAATTAGTGATTGAGTGTTTAATATGGCTAGGAAAACTATATCATTATAATAACATAATTTATTAAATAAGACGATTTAGAAAGTTGTTTGCACTAAAATTACACAATTGGCGGCTTTTAACCAGCTTGACCCAATTTCTTTTAATCTAATTTTTTGATTTTCCCATTTGACCCATTAGAGATAAAACATAGCCCAAATCGAGCCATTTTTAAGTAACTGGTTAGAAACGAATGAAAATATAATTTATCAATTTCTATTTAATGAATAAATGCAAATATTGTAACATCCAGGCAACCCTTCAAACTACATATCTTGTTGCTCAAGAGCCTGATGATGACAATATTTTAAGAACTCGAACTTATGATGTCAGCATCACGTAAGTTTAATAATTAATATACATTTAATTTTCTATATTTTATGGTGATATTTAATAATTAATATACATTTAATTTTCATTTGTTTAGCTTATATTTAGTTTGCTGTTTAAAATGTGATGTTTCACTCACTCTTCGTTTTGGTTTATGTTTTTATTTATTTATTTCAGATACGATAAATATTATCAAACTCCTCGTGTTTGGCTTACTGGTTATGATGAGGTAAGACACTTTAACCATAACATCCAAAAATATGCATTGAAAATTTGAACTTAAAATTATAATCTTTCTCAATTTTATTTTTTTAATTTAAACACTTGTTAACAATTCTTTGCTACAGTCAAGGATGCTTCTTGAGCCAGAATTAGTTCTCGAAGATGTCAGTCAAGATCATGCTCGCAAAACAGTAAGCAGTAACTGTCCATTCTGTATATTAAATTTCACTAGTAGTTAATGTATTAAAAAATGATTTAAAAAGTATATGATTAGTATAAAAATCTAATTTGTTAAAATAAATTTAATTTAATGATACCCAGGTAACTATTGAAGATCATCCACACTTACCTGGAAAACATGCATCTGTGCATCCATGTAAACATGCAGCTGTGATGAAGAAACTAATTGAACCCCTAATAGCCGGAGGACTTGAACCGCAAGTTGACAAGTAATTTTTTTTTATTTTTCTTGAGTAATTATGGAATCACCTAATAACTTGTAAATTTAAATGGTCTGTCACAATAATATCAACTAACACAGGGTGATTTAAGTTAGACTAACGATTACTGGTTATGAAGAATGTTTAATTGGTTTATTGTGTGTTATATTATGTTTATATGATTAAACATTATTTGATGCAGGTACCTGTTTTTATTCTTGAAATTTGTTGCAACTGTTATTCCAACTATTGAATATGATTACACCATGGACTTTGACCTGGGGAGCAGCTCCAGTACCTAATTTACCCCCCCCCCCCCCCCCCTGAAGCTGGCATGTGTACTTCTCATAAAGGTAATGTGTTTACCCGTTTACCTATAAACGGGTCGATCCGGGTTATGTATTATATGTAACAGGTCAAACGTGATTGTTAATTAATATTTTATTCAAAAATATTATTTTTTTGGAAAAATGTGTTTTGGGTCAACCCAACCCGTTCTGTACATGTTACCAAACCATCCCATTTTGTCGCCTTTAGTCAACCGATCGTCTTTTTGTCTTGCTTCAGGTTATATGCTTATTTGCACTCAAGGAAATGCTGCAAAGCTAAAGCGGGTTTTTTTTATATATATTTATGTTAGTGTCTTGTTAAGTGTTTGGTTTATTGTAAATATGGCATCTGTTGCAAAAAAAGAAAAAAAAGGAGCTAAATGATCTCATGAAGTGTATTTAATGTACCATGGACATGTGATTGTGTAAATTTCTGGGAACATTCTATTTACTTTACTTGTTTATTTGATAAGGGTCAATCTCATTAGAGGGTGTTTGTTTTAGCTTATAAGATGAGCATATAACTAATGTTTTATAAGCACTTATAGGCTTATAGCTCGTTAAATATAAGCTCATAAGCCCTCATTTAGTGTTTGTTTTAGTTTATTTGGTAAAATGACCCAAATTGACATTGCTTATTAAGCTTAAATAAGCTAATAAGTCTCTTTAATAAGTTCTCCCAAATACCCCTAAGATAACATTAAAAGGAGGGTAACTGAAGGTCTCCCAAATAAGAAATAAGCCACAAATATGGGGGTGTCAAAACCCTCCAAAATCCTCCCCTATATAATATGAGGCTACACATGTTTATTTCTTGTCACCTCATCACAACAAACGATTTTGATTGGACGAAAATGCCACATGTAAATCCCTTATTGGTCCACCTGTCCACGCTTCACTCATCGCAGGTTCTCTCCCAATCGTGGAGGAAATCTTCCCCAATCGTACACGGTTCTCCCACCACCGCCAACCACCATAACCTACCACGGTCTTCCATAGCTGAATCAGTTAATAATTTGATTGTTACATTCCTCTTTCTCAATCAAATGAACGGATCGGAAAATCAGAATGAACGAATCTACTCACCCAAGGAAGAACCAGATGAAGAAATTATGTTTCATCTCGATGATTCTTCTCTGAGCTCTAATTACAGAAGTGCGATGACTACTCTCTTGGATGACTCTCACCATCCTCTCGCGATCCACGCCGATACTGATCCTTTACTCTCACCACCATCACCGCCTCAACCAATCAAAAACCCTAATTCCAATGATGATTCACACATTGACCCTCTGACATATGCTGATGTGAACTTCACGCCTCCAATTACAAATGGTGATGAACCACTATTCTACAGTGACCCTAGCGAAGAATCTGAAAGCGTGGTTCCGTGTTGTCGACGCTGTTATCGAGTAATAAATGTTATCGGTGATTGATGATGAAATGTTATCGTAGATGGGGATCGGGTTCCTGTAATCGTACCTGCGATACCAATTCCTACGAATGGGTCAAATTATTATTCGCATTCCCCTCAAGCGGTTGATTAATGGTATTAATATAAAACTGCCGGCATCCTTCACGACGGCAGGATTCACCGACGGTGTTCTTAAATTAGGTACGAATTCTATTACGGCACCCTATAACTTGTCTTCACCTATTTTCTATAAGTTCAAAATCCGTATATTATCGTCAATTCGTCAATTCTATTACGAATTGGATATAACTCATCAATCCGTATAATATGCATTCTATAACATGTTTAGGGCTAGGATTATCAACAAAACTCTGAAAAAATGTAGAAAATATAAAAAATATGTTTTTATATTTTCTAGCAGTTGTTGACCTGGAAAATGTCAAACCATATATAGGTGAACATCCTTAAACTTGTCATTCTGCTTATAATTACAAATAAATTTTGCAAAATAGTCTCAATATACCTGCTGTTACCCTGCAGGCCATTTTGCACCACATTAGTGACTGATTAGGGTCAGGGTTATCAAACTATTAACTGGGAAAACATGCAACACATTTAAAAAATGAAATAAATAAAATCTAAATGTCACCTGCATATAAAGAAATGAGATAATATGTTTAGGGTTAGGCTTGTGGTTTATAATCACAAAAATAGGTTGCATTATTTTTTAATTTCTTAACTAAATTATGTTAGATATATGATTGTTTGAGTTTAAAAGTCAAACAGGTGACATCAGGGTTATCAAACTATTAACTGGGAAAACATGCAACACATTTAAAAAATGATATAAATAAAATCTAAATGTCACCTGCATATAAAGAAATGAGATAATATGTTTAGGGTTAGGCTTGTGGTTTATAATCACAAAAATAGGTTGCATTATTTTTTAATTTCTTAAATAAAATATGTTAGATATATGATTGTTTGAGTTTAAAAGTCATACACACAAAAATAAGCTGTATAGAATCGCATCATCTCCTTGATTTGAAGAAATCCATATATGAATTAAAAAGAAGATAGTACATAGTTTACAGAGCATTTCAGTTGTTTTTGAGATCCAACATATCATTTTATCAACAAAAGTATTCTTCGAATGTAAAGGTAATTGGAACCCCCAATGTTATAATTTTATAATTAGTTATGTTAAAATTATGTTTTTTCCTTCAAGTTATTTATTATTGTGGAATTTTGAGACCCCTATTATTGAAGAAGTTGGAGACTAATTTATGATTGTTGTGAACAAGTTGCCCCGAAATCAAATCCTCCAAAACTATTACTATCACGTTGTCATTCAACATTGTGGATCATATGACATAACAGAAATCTGACCACTTTCAACTTCAAAAAAACCAATGGCACGTTTACTATGTGATGATGTACTTATTGTTTTCTTCTTATAATTGGATTACAAATGACAACGAAAATGCCAATGAAGAGGAAGCTCAAGGTGCAATTGCAGAAGAAGTTCGATAAAGGTAATACAATTACAATTCTTTATACATGCATTCTGTTTTTAATTAATATGGTATTCACTGCAAAGATTGATCAAGTGTAATGCATATCATATTTTAAAATTAGTTTATTATTGGGTATTTATGAAAATGTTGTGAAATTTTTCATTTAATTTACTTGGAAAATATTGGGTCAAAATTGACTGTTTTGACAGTTTTTGGTAGTTTGGTTGCTTGGATTAAGCTGATTTTTTTTTTTTGGTAGACTTAGGATTATGATTTCCCATTTTTAAGATTTTTTTGGGATTTTTCTGAATTTTTTCTTGAAAACGGGCCGAATGGGTTTTTTCTGGACTGTTTGGTCAGTTTTAGACAGTTGGGGTGGATTTTTGAAGCTGAATTTTTTTGTGGGCCTTAGTTGCATAAATTCCCATTTTTCTGGAGTTTCTGGGATTTTTCCGATTTTTTTCTGCTGTTGTTGCTGTTTGGTGCATATTTTCGGTTTAAAAAGGCAGCAGAAGGGCAGATTCGGTTCCAGTGGGCAGATCATCTTGTAAATTCTGGAGCTGATTGGAACTATTATTTCAGAATTTTGGAGAATTTATGGGATTTTTCTGTTTTTTTAGGTGGAGTTGGCCTATCGGGTAATAATCCCAAATGGTAAGAAGTATCAATGAGGGAGTGGTTCGCTTACAGATTGCAAGACATGAGAAATCAGTTCTCCATGATACTCGGTGGTGGGCGATTGTTACAACAATTTTGTACCGACGGATACTCAATGGATGAGGCTGAGAGGATGAGATACATAATTACGCAGCAAAAAGATTTAAGAACCGAGACGTATGCGAAATTGGCGATCTTGGCGCAAAATCAAGATAATGGTAATGTATTACGTGGTAAGAAGTACGTGCTACCGTCATCATTTACCGGAAGTCCAAGGTATATGATGCAGAACTATTTAGACGTCATGACGATTTGTAAATTTTACGGTTATCCTGATTTATTCATAACCTTCACGTGTAACCCTAATTGGCCAAACCATTATTGTGATTAATTTGATACAAAATTTTGTCTGTAAAATTTTTGGTTCATACAAAGAAGTCTTATTTCGTTTGTAAATTTTATGTAACATCTGTTCATGTATCGATTATTCTACCAATTCATCATTACAGCTACAGCATTATTATGTCATTTTTTAAAATTATTAATCTTTGTTGGTATTTTTCTACATACTAAATTTTGAAGCATACCCGCCCATCGGACGGGTTATGAAGCTAGTAAGCTTATAAGTTTACACATACACTACTTGGAGTTTATAACAAGTAAATAATAGTTAACACCTACATTGCTTTGGGTTTATAACAAGTAAATAAGCTCATTTTATAAGCTGAAACAAGCTATCACATATATTAAAACCCTTATAAATAAGCATATAAGCTTATCCAAACAGAGAAACATTCAAGAAGGTCTATTGTTTTTACGAAGTTTCGAGAAATAAATCTCAACCATTGATCAATAAAATCTAATGGTCAAGATTAATCACATATTTTATACATGAAAGGATATTTTGGTCATTTGGCACTTAAAATGAATATTTTTTTTTTTATTTTAAAATTTAAATTTAAATTTATTATTATTATTATTATTATTATTATTTTCGTTAAAAATAATATTTATTTGATAATTACGTGTAGTACCTAATGACATGTGATTTTACATGTGATCGTATACTTAATCATATTTGATATTTTAGTTCAATCCCATGTGATTCAATACACAATCACATGTGATTCAGTATGCAATCACATATAATTCAGTATATGTGTTATTAATGAAAAATAATATATATATTTTTTAAATAATAATAAAAAAATTAAAAAATTAATAATTCTAAATTAAAAAATAAAAAAATAAAAAATTTATCCTTTTTTTAAAATTACCAAATACCCCTCAATGTATAAATTATGTAAATAATATTGACCATTAGATCTTATTGATTAATGATTGAGATTTGTTCTTCGAGACTTCGTAAAAATGATGGACCTCCTTGAACATAACTCTATCTGAATATTAAAAAGAGTTAATCTGTCCTAAGTAAACTAATAACCCCAAAAATACGGTAAAAACACCCCTTAATCAGATTACAAATCATGTGCCTACCCGATTTTTGATTTATTTCTATTTTAATTTTTTTTTGACGAGTTTTTTTATTGTAAAAACAGATTTAATTTTGGTCGGCCCATTTAACGAAGACTTTAAAAGTGAGCCCAAGCCCACTTAATTCATTATATGTTGCTCCTATCTAAAACCCTAATCACGGCATCCCTAACCGTGCAG
The DNA here is from genome assembly GCA_963853835.1 of Calendula officinalis. Taxonomy (NCBI): domain Eukaryota; kingdom Viridiplantae; phylum Streptophyta; class Magnoliopsida; order Asterales; family Asteraceae; genus Calendula; species Calendula officinalis. The sequence goes on from OY970825.1 coordinate 27,561,847, forward strand.
TTCGTCGCCAGGAGAGAGCGCAACCATGGGTATAGCTTCTTTCCATCTTCTCTAATTCTCCAAATTCATCCGTAGTTTTTGTTTCAATTTCTGATCGCTGATTAATGCGGAAAATTAGTGTTTCAATTAGCTGAAATGTTGCGTGCTTTTGGTGGTAATAACAGGTGCTTATACGTATGTGAGTGAGCTATGGAGGAAGAAACAATCGGATGTGATGAGATTTATGCAGAGGGTGAGGTGCTGGGAGTACCGCCAGCTTCCTTCCATTGTTCGGGTCACTCACCCTACCCGACCCGATAAGGCTCGCCGTATGGGTTACAAAGCCAAACAGGTAGTTTTTTTTTTATTGTGTTACGCACTCAGTTAAGTTGTGTTATTGCAGATTTTCTAGAGATTCTAGGTAAATCATATTTAGCTTTTAGGTTTAAGATTATGTTTCTGAAAGTAAGAAAAATTCGGTTTTTATGCAGATATATATGTTATAATTGATGATTAGTCAGATTTACATTATTATCCTTCCATTTCATGAAAGTGATAACAATTTGTATGATTGATTTGCACATATTTAAAGCCTAATTGCTCATTTATATCAATTCAATGTTTTAATACCAATTGTGTCCTACTGAATGTACGTTGTGGAGTCCTAAAATGTTTAAATGTCATTTAAGTACTCCTCAGAGAGGTGATATGTACTCCTAAAATGTTCAAAAAACACAATATGTTTGAATAAACATTTTGAGTAGGTGCTTTTTGAAAGTACACATTAATTTATGTATCAGAAAACCAATTTATTAAATTTTGAAATTGTGTTTAGGGTTATGTGGTGTACAGAGTCCGTGTGAGACGTGGTGGAAGAAAGAGGCCCGTTCCCAAGGGTATTGTGTATGGAAAACCAACAAACCAGGGAGTTACTCAGCTCAAATTCCAACGTAGCAAACGCTCTGTTGCTGAAGAACGGGCTGGAAGGAAATTGGGTGGTCTTAAGGTTCTCAATTCTTACTGGCTCAATGAGGTATGCTGTTATTATCTTTTTTATTTAAATTAAAATATTTTATCAACGTCTCTTTTTTTTTGGAAAAAAAATCATCAGTTTTCATACAAAAATGTTGGATTTCTGCAATTTTAGTTGTATATGTGTGTGTTATGTGTGAAAACAGGTAGTTTTTTCTCAGCAAGTGTAAAAAAAGAGAGTAAGTTACAGAAATTATCCCTGTGGTTTTCAAATTCTATGATTTTGTCCCTATACTTTGAGTTTTGTACCTATGGTCTTTAAATTTCATTTTTTTTCATCCATTTTGACCTAAAATACCCTAATTTTTATTTTATTTATTTTCTGTAATTTACTCAAAAAAAAATATTTATTTTTATTGCAAGAAATTATAGTTCACAATAACCTGATTTTTTTTTGACCCATTTGACTTGTTTCTTTTTTAGTTAATAATTTTCATCCAGCCCTTTTTTTTTACTGACCTGTTTTTTAATACTCAAATTGTTGTAAAAATAGTTTAAAAAAAGAAAAGAGAAGTTAAAACAGTTTTTGAATACAGGACTCAACCTACAAGTACTTTGAGGTGATTTTGGTGGACCCGGCTCACGCTGCTATCCGAAACGACCCGCGGATCAACTGGATCTGCAACCCGGTGCACAAGCACAGGGAGCTTCGTGGGCTGACATCAGCAGGAAAGAAATACAGAGGTCTTCGTGGAAAGGGTCACTTGAACCACAAGCAACGTCCTTCTAGAAGGGCTACTTGGAAGAGAAACAACACTCTATCCCTCCGTCGTTACCGTTAAGAAATTATTATTATTATTATATGATGATGGTGGCATCTGTTGTTTTTTCCTTAGTTTTATGGTTATGTTTTCAGGATATTGAATATTGTTGTTTTCGGATTAAGTATTACGGTTGGAAACTTAATGCAATATCATGTTTTCTTTACTTTGTTATATTATATGCTTTAATTGTCTCTCCTGTTGAAAATTTATGCTTCTTGTTATTGTTTGTTTGACAAGCATAAGGGGCACTGAAATTGATAATGATAAATTTTCAAAATTGAAGTCCAAACTGTTTACATGTTTTTGGTTTGGTTTTTTAGTCCAAATGCTCACCCCCTGTTGATATTGATGAGGACTGAAAATCAGAAAACTGAATCGAACACATGTTCGGTTTCATTCAGTTTGCCTTTTAGAGCCACTTTGTTTTTTCAAACGATAAGACCAAAACCGAAAATCTTGAAATTACAAAACCAAAATTGAACCATTTACATATTTTTAGTTCGATTCGGTTCCTTTTTTGGGCACAAATGTTCACCCATAGGTTTAAATATACATTTTATATACATAACCATACGGTGACGGTGATGGTGATCTGAAATCACCCATTCCTTCTTTAAGTAAACATGGAGTACCCTTTATAATTAACTTTTTTACATACATATATAAATATGATAACTTGAAAGTTGACAAGGATTCAAGTTGAGCTCGAATGACATGTTAAAAATTACACTATGTTGCTGCCATAGTCTTGAATCTTGATCAAGTTATAATTGGTTCTAGAGAATGTGTATTGGTATATACCCAATTTCAAACAAATTCTAACGATTTCGACGGTTGATAGATCATATCAGTGACAAATAGAGACGATTATGGTTTATATGGCAAACGTAATGTTCATTTGGCTTGAAGTAGATGAGCATGCAAACTTCTCTCTTTTTCCTGTATCATTCGGAACTTGACATCAAAAAAACATTTAGTAAAGAAGAGTGTTTCTTGATTTCTGCATTTTAGGTTAACATTCTAATAATATCTCACCTTTAACGACTCAACGACTGGCATCCATCTTTGTAACTCGGTCAACAACTCCTTTTCTTGTTTAGCGATTACTGAAAGCTCGGTTAATAGATAACATGACTTCTCGGCCTATTTTATAAAAAAAATCAATAACTCAGAAAATGTAAAGTTAACATTTTTGCAACTCCATTAAGCAAAATATTACCTCATAACATAAATTTGTGATCGTGGATTCTATATCTTCTAAGAGCGTTGTGGCAGTGTCCAATACTTCAGACACTGCTAAAACATCTCCCTATGTAAAGCAAACAATAAATACGTGTTTCTTAATTTGATATCATAAAAACTTATGACAAAATTAACTTAGAATTAGCCAACTATACCTTAGAATCATGGACTAAAGGGATATTGATTGATGCAACCGACAATTTTCTAACCATTCGACCGACAGCTTCAAAGTTTTTAGCCTCCATCTTTGACCATTTTTCTAGCAAGAATAATTGCGAATTCATAATATCGTATAACTTGATGTCGTTTTGGAGTTTTTGAACTTCTGTTCGCTTTACCATGTTTGAATTTCTTATAGCGAGTATCTTGAGCCATGCGTTGAATATTTTCTTCTACACAAAGACATATTGAAATTTTAATGATGTTTTATTTTTTGAGTATGTTTTGTGGGGCCCTCAACATGAAAATTTAATTTTATATGGTCGGACATCCAAAATTTATAAGTACCGTAGACGTTCAGTAACAACTTTCTAAGTAGATGTTTCACGATAACAAGTTTGTTTGTTTGTTTGGCTACACGAAAATAGATAGAATGCTACATGGGACATCCAATGAAAGCCACCAAATTAAAATATATGTGACAACTATAAGATCTTATTGCACGTATAGTTTATCATTTATTATATGGAAAGTTATTTATCTCTACTACTTATAAAGCATTTAGGACCTTTCCTAAAATAGCCGGCTGAAAATTCAGCCAAATTCTTACTATTTTTAGAATTGCTTGCATTTTTAAAAAAATGCGTCCAGTATGTCTCGAACACAAGACCACAAGGTAATCTTCAAGGGTTCTTACCAGTTGAACTAATAAGCCTCACATTATATAAATCTGTCATCTTCTTACATATTTTCAAACGAACTGAATTTTCAAAATTCAAATTTCTATCTTGGATAATCAACCGACGGGAAGTCGAAAGGCATTGGAACTCACAATTTATTACATTTGAGATCTGTGTTTGCTTTTTTAAAGTGAGTTAGGCTTTTTAACACAGATTTCAACTCGATTTTAAACCATCGAGTGTAACGCCCCGAAATTTAGGTTATGTAATTAATTAATTTTAATTAGTAGGAAAATGATTATATATTTAAATAATTAATTGTAACGCCTTAAATCTTATGGTAATTAAATTACTTACATTCTATGAAATAAATTATGTGACAATTAAGTAATTGAGATTAGGTGTTATGAAATTAATTGATTATATTAGTGTGACGTTTATATTACGTCAACACTAAACCTAAAGGAAACCTGGAGCGTTAGTTTTAATCTGAGATTCCGTGTTCGATCAAATGATGAGGCCGGCCAACGGCCCGGGCCGACTTGAGTCTTTCATTGCTCGTCCACTTCCTGCTTATGGAGTCGGGTTTGAGTGGCAAGTGTTAGCCCACCAACTTAATAAGAAATCAGGCCCAAAACCATAACCAAGTCTACGCATACCCTTCCCCAATCCCTAATTGTCGAGTACTGCTTTTCATTTGGCCACACCTTACGTTTCAATTTCAATTGTCCGATCTCCCCAAGCCATAGTCGAAATTAGCGAGCAGATTGCAGTCGAACCAAGGGAGAAGCCGAGGAAGAAGACAATCGGAAGTGAAGCTGTGATCTAATTCGGTAGGGTTTAATCCTTACTTTCTTTTGTTCTAGTTCTTAAGCAGTTATTATTCCCGATCAACAATTCGTTATGTGTGTTTCTTTGTGAGGTCGGGATCTAGCAGAGAAGTCTGGAGGTTGCCCCCGAACCAGTGGGTTAATCGGCGGTGGGTTCATCCCACGTGATGGCCATTTCGTCCCTTAATGACTGATTTGCCCTTCTTCTTTATTGATTAGTCAGTATTTTTAGTTTTAAATGGGAAGGCGTGGCTTTAGGCTATTGCCTTGAGTCAACAAGTTGATAAATGAGGTAGCAAGCAATTGAGTTGGTGAGCAAGGGGCAGCCAACACGTGTTGAAAGGGTAGAATGTGGTCATGTGGTGCTCTCGTGTGCTGGACGGTGGTCAAAAGATAGCTAGCAGAGCAATTTCCTTTTCGGCAATTATTTTGTGCAGCCAAGATTCGAGCAAACAAGAAGAAATGGCGTTATTTTGGGTGGTGTCACGGGTTGTAAATCGGGTGCTCGTTTTCTTGCGTGTTGGTTCGTTAGGGTATACTCCTAACCTTTCTTTTATATAGTTTTTAATTGTTTAGAATAATTGTTTCCCGAGCCGTGTTCGGTTTTAGAGTTGTGTGATGTTATATTATTTTTGCTAGTTAATTAATAGTTGAGGTTTTATACTTTCGGGTAATGAATTCTAAATGATCGGGTTTTCGGTGACGGGTCGGGTTGCTAAAACGAGTTTTCTTTTAAGCTAAATATTTTGGCAGAATCTGCTCTCTTGTTCACTGCTGTTCTCGACCCGTTTAGATTAATCTTTTTGGTTTTTGGCCCGTGCTGGGACCTTGGTTTTTGAATTAGCTTTCCAACGCCGCAACCCGCTCGTTAATCTGAATTACGGTTTAAAAGTTATAGTCGATTTAGTATGCTGCTGTTAGGAAGATGACCTGTGCAGCATGTCTGTCTTGCATCATTGTTTTGAGACACTTAGAGTCTGTTTTGGCCAGTGACCGTCTCACAGAGATATGTAGTTCCGGTTGTCTACTTTTCATGGTAAAAAGATGAGAAAAATCTAATGAACCGTTTAGGATTTATGGCAGTTTCCGTGAGACTGACGGGTGCTGCCAGCTTTCTGAAATAAGCCCTCGGGTAGGATTTTAATTCCGGGTTTCGTGTTTGGTTTTAGGACCGTCTAGGAGATATCGTGCTGTCCTTCTGATTGTCGGGAACCCTTTGGAGCTTACGTTTCTCGAGGTGAGTATTCTCACCGTGTATTCAGTTTTAACGTTGTACATGCATGACTTATGTGTTACATTTCTTGCACCATAATTGTTATCTGAGCTTGAGCTGTTATCTGAGTTTGATCCGCTATCTGAGTTTGATTTGTTATCTGAGTTTGACATGCTATCTGAGTATCTGAGCAGCTGTTGATTTATTTTAATCTGAGACATTGTGCCTGGGTAACCGAGCTCGGCACAGGGTCATTCTGTGCTACTACTTGCTAGGGCATCTGAGATAATTATGTTAAAGAGATAATAAAACATAATAACACACATCTGAGTTTTTGGCTATATGCCTGGGATCACCTCCCGTCTGAGTTTTTGGGATTATTCCCGTCTGAGTTTTGGGATCACTCCCGTCTGAGTTTTTGGCTTATGCCTATCTGAGGTGTGAGGAGGGGCGAGGTTGATCTCTCGTTCTGAATCACACAAGCGCGCTATATAAATTAAAATCTGAGTAATAAAATCTGAGAAATAAATCTGAGTAATTAATCGAGTAGATTCCGAGTAGGAGTACACCGATGTGCCCTCATGTGTTGTATGTTATAATTGTTTACATTTTGAGATTATTCACTCAGCTTCCCCAGCTGACCCAAACTTTCCCCCACATTGTTTCAGGTACCAGCAAAGGAAAGGAGAAGGTGGACGGTTGACCGCTGTATCTTTCTAATGCTGATGTGGACAGCATTTAATATTTTAAAACACTTTATTTTATTTAAACTATTTCCGCATTAAATACATTTTTAAATGAAAATATTATTATGGGGATTTAAGTATTCAAGTTATTGGGACCTTTTTATTTAAAATCTTGTACTCAAAAAGTTTTAAATTTTTACGAAATTTTAGGGTGTTACATCGAGCATAGTAGAGATTAACGATTTTTTGCTTGAATGAATTGAATCCATTTAATTTTCTAAATTTTCTGTGTTTTGGTTTGGAATCGCAAAATTTAGTCGGCGTTTTTAGGGTATTTACACTGACCTTTTTAGTGTTTGTGAAATTGCAGTGGCCTGATCAGTTGAATGCTCCACTTGAAGTTGTGGATCGTAAGATTGCGGATGACGTTGAATGAAACCACGGGCTACATTGATTTTGACCAGGTATTTTGCTCATAATTTATTTTCGTTGTTTTAACCGATTCCGTCGAATTCTGGGAGTTATCTAAAGGATTTTTATAGGGTTTTTATGCTATGCATAACATATCCGATATAGAAAATGGGTTCTGAAACAGATCATTTCAATGGAGAAAAAGAGCCAATTCTAATGTAGCAAAATCTGAGGTTTTATATGTTTAAAATTAGATACCATCAACTTTGAATTTCTTCCTAATTATGCAATTTTATCATTAAATTAATAGACATATGATATGATTGTCTATTGCTATGTTTTAAGTTAGTATCGTTCGACAATTTTGGTGTTTTTCTTGCTTTTAAGATCCCCAATTTGGTATCTTTGTCTAAGCTTTTTGTAAAAAAAAATTCCAGCTGAGAAGGTTGATCTGTCTTTGGATGTACCACAATAGCAAAAATTAACTGCATTTTAATGACATTCAAATACCTAAAGTCACTTTCTTTTTTTATTTCATTCAAATTAATTGGGCATATAATATAAAATTTAAGTTTCTTTGAATTTGTGACTAATTTGAGGCGTCATGTTGTGTTAATAGGCTCGAGCATTTTACAGGTTTCAAATTGCAGTGGAGAATGTTCATTTTGTGGTTGCAAATTTGGTATGATTTGTTGCTGATCTCCTTTTCAGTTAATAAATTAATAGTGGTAAATGGGTGGGTTGAATAACGGGTCAAAATAGGTAAATTTTTTGTTCGGGTTGGGTTGATCCAGAACCTATTTTTGTCCAAAAATATGGTTTGTTTATGAATAATTATAAGAGTTTTTCAAGCTAAAAGCTTTTTTTTTATAGTTTGAGAACACATCAGAAGCAATACTAGAAGCTGCACTGTTTACTTGCGTAAGTTTTGGCGTGCTCAAGTTGATGGTGAAACATTGGCTGTTGCAAACTCTAAACTTTGAAATCTTATCAAGGAAAAGCTGGTAAATTATTATATTTGTATTAATAAGTCTTTATTAATTTAGTCGTTTGTATTCAGTATATTTATATCTAAGTTCTTGCAAACTATTGTTGCTTGCAACAAATCGATTGTGTTCACAACCAAACTCTTTCAGAACTTATGAGAGGAGTTAGCACCAACGAGTTTAGGTTTATCTCACATTTTATGTAGATATAAACTTAAGTTTAGTCCCGATAAAGTAAGATTATAATCTTGAAACAAGCTAATGATTCTGCGACATGTACAAACGAGGTAAGCCAAGTGTAAGTAGCAAATTAATCTGCTTGTATATGTCTTTCGAGTTGAAATTTGTATGAATCTATTGGTAGTAATTGCTATTTACTTCTTTCGAGTATGAAATTCTTGTCATTCCAATTTCAATTTCTTATAAGCAACAATCAAATTGTAATTTGGTTTTGTTTTTTTTATTATTACTTTTGAGGGATTTGAATATGTTAAAGAGAAAAGTGTGTAGTTCTTCTAGCAGGAGGGGAGGGAAAAAGGATGGGTGTTGTCTTCCTTCCTTTCTCTGTTCTGTTACATTTGATTATTAGTTTTATTTAAAAATTTGTTCAATTTGCTACTTTTATCAATTTAAGTTTATTTCAAACGGATTTAATAAGTTGGTATTGATGCAAATGCATCCACATTAGCATGATATTTTGTAAGAATCGCTTCAATGTAGGGGGAAAAACCATGATTTATCACATGTGCTTAGCAGCATGTTAAGTTTCAATCTCATCAAAAGATTATACAATTGTATTAACTTCATCAAATAACATCAGTAGTTGTTGTTGCTTTTTGTATACATTTTCAATTAGAAACATATTCCTTTTTACCTACTTTAATAAATAAGTGTTTTTTTATTGAATGATGTCAACTTGAAAATTTAGAGGAAAACATTTAATTCAAAACGTCTATATGTATACATTAATTACGAATGGAATCAACAAACTATATGGAATCCTGATTCGTGTTGCGAAATATAGTCACTGGGTACCCGCCGCCGCATTGCGCGGGTACCCGGCTATCCTTGTTTATTATAAAAGGCTAAAATTGTAATTCGCAATAAATTTTTTTTAAAGTTTTATGAATAACAAACTACATCAGATATGTCAGATATGTTTAGTGTAACAAAAGAACTTAAAAGGATTGAGTTAGAATAAGTGAAAAACTACAAAGATTTTAACAATTTCCATGGAATTTTGTTGTTTCACAATTTTGTAAAATGCATTCTTGTTTCAAAATTCTGTTTTATAATGCTAACAACCACGTTAGTTAGTTAGTTAGTTACCTCCGCAAGAGTTCCAATGGTGGACATGGTGGTTTGAGCTCGCGCATTTGCAAACCGCCATTGCAACAACCGATTATTCATCAATTTAAAGCAATAGAGATCAGCTTCTTCCGATGACGTCACCTTTTTCTGCCTAAAGTACTTCAATACTCCACTAATTCCACCACCACCACGCTCACCGCCGCCGGTCCTTCCGCCACCAGGACTAGGCGACTTCGCCGGCACCGGCACCTGAGACGGAAACGGCGCAACTCTTCCCGGTGACAACGCCCATGCGGAAGGAGATGTAGGTTTTTTTCGCGGCAAAATTGAAGCCTTCTTTTTGGCGGACGGACTAGTGACGCTAGGGTTAACAGTCATCTGATTCGGAATGTGAATTGTTAGGGTTCTGGTTTTGGAGGTGGATGTAGAGCGAGATTTGGCGACGCTGGTTGATTTGGCAGATGAATTGGCGGTTGACGGCGGAGATGTGGCCGGATGTTCGCTTCTGCTGCGTATCAGACGAGGAAGTGATTGTTTTCCGGCGGACGGTGGAGGATGACGGCTACCGGAGCGAGGGATGTGATCCATTTTAAAATTTCCTGTAATTTTTGGAAGCTAATTGGGGCTATTTATGTGTTTATAGTTGCATGGAAGTCAAAGTTTGACTTAATTCGCTAATTAGCTTTGTTATGTTGAGGCCACGTTTTATCGTTTATCATATATGGGTACAAGTCAACCGTTGACTTACCATGCAATATTGAGACTGGAGAGCATGTAGTTAATTATAAATTATTATTTTTTCAATTTGTTTGTTTTTGACAAAAAAAGGGTTTTTTTTTTAATGGTTTGTTTTACGTAAAATTAAGTACATAGTCTAAATTAAATATGATGTGTAATGAATATATGACCACTTCGTGCAGAGTCATTATATTAATGAGATGAAAGTTTGTTATGTAGATATTACTATTTCATATATATTTCGTTTTTACATGAATATTTAAAAAATATTATTTTGTGGTCAAATTTTACACGTGTTGTATGCAACTTAAGTATTATCATAAACTAACGAGAATACTTAACACCATCAAATGGGAGGGGACCAAAACATTCCAACTTTTGCAAAATAAGTCATGAGTATGCACTTTCTATACCACTAATACAAAACGTGCAACAACAAAAACGATACCTAATCCTTCAAGTGAAGGGTCCAAAGGAGGTAAGATGTAGACAATCATATCTCTATTTGAAAGTAGAGAAACTGTTTCTAGAAAAACATCCGACATAAGATAAAAGAGAGGGAAGAATAGTGTAAAGGAGATGAGCATGCATATATTAACAACACAATAAAATAAAAGTAATTATGAATATGTGTACGAAAATATGTACATGTAAAGTGTGTGTGCGAGATTGTCGTGAGAGTTCAAGAAACATGCAAATAAATGAATATACGTACGTGACTTGAGAGGAAGATTTGCAAGAGTGGAAAAAATATGTATTAACAAATAGCAACAATCAGGAGAATAAACACATATTCATTCAAGCATATAGATCATATAATCATATAACTTATGACACTCGTAAGCAAATACGCACATTATTTATACTAGCAGGGTACCCGCGCAATGCGACGGAGTGTACCCGTAACTATATTTCGAAGAGACGACAGTACCGGTGGTGGTGACAATAGCGATGGTGATGAGTGGTTGTGCGTAGTGATGGTAGGTGCTGACATTAGTGATGATAGGATCATATCCGAAATTAGCCTTTTATGTGAAAGTAAATATGGGTCTTTTAAATAGAGAAATGATGGTTGAGTTCTGGTGACGTTAAAACTTATATATATATATATTAGTATCTGGAATAAATCAAAATAATCAAGTAGTTGAAGTGGTTAACACACAGTGACTACTTAGGAGAGGTCTTGTGTTCGGATCATGTAAGCAACACTTTATTTTTTTAGTTAAAGAACTTACTAAAAGTGGAAATTCCCTTAAACTTAAAATTAAGAAGCTCCTTAAACTTACTAAAAGAGGTAGGCCTAAATGCATTAGTAAGTAGTAAGAATAAGACACTACTCTACAAACGATAGAAAGACATACCTCTTTAAACATCAGCCCTAATACTAATCCTTCAAAAGTCCCTATCAAAAGTCATATACTTGGTCAGACTAAGATCTAGCAGATCACGAAAAACTACATCCATCCACCTAATACGCTTTTAATTATTATTAGTTTGTAAATTACACGGATGGTCCTTTAAGTTTGTAGCAAACTTCACCAGTGGTCCTTTAGTTTCAAATATTACACTGATGGTCCTTAATTTTGAAAGTTTTTCATCGATGGCCCTTTACACTAACTGACGTTAATTTTAATTTTTTCCATTAACTTACCCCATGTGCATTAGGGTAAAAAAAAGTCATTTTTCATTTCTTTTCTTTTTATTCTTAAACTAAAAACTTTTATTTAAGATAAAAAATAATTAGTTTAAGAATGAAAAGAAATTAAAAATGACTTTTTTACCCTCACGTGCATTGCAAGTGAGATGAGTTAACAGAATACATTAACGTCAGTTAGTGTAAAGGACCATCGGTGAAAAACCTTTCAAAATTAAGGACCATCAGTATAATTATTGAAACTAAATGACCATTAGTGAAATTTGCTATAAACTTCAATGACCAGTGTAATTTACTCTTATTTTTATTAAGGGTTTTGCTAATGACAGCCCTTAGGACTGTCAATAGACATGCATCATAATTTTGTACTTCAACCCTTAACTAACTCCTGAATTTTAGGAATTACCACACCCTTTGAATTGATGTACAACTCTTTATACCTTATTGACGCCCTAAGAAAACCCTTTTTATTAATGCTTTGGGTTTCAGTTTCAGAGTGTGTTTGGAATCCAAAAACATGGGCCTACGTCGGTACGGGCCCAGAAAGCCCAAACGACAGGAGTCTAAAAGTCTTCCTCAATGGTCGCATCCCTTCCCGCCAATTCTTCCTCAATCACTTCAGAGAGAAGCTGTAGGAGAAAAAGAAAGAAACAACAACAATTTGCTCGATTTTGTTGTTGATGATGATGAGAATTGAGATCGATTAACACATATACATCACTCGTATGCTTACATTTACTATCTAATATATTTGTAGATATTGGCAAAACCCTAAAAATGGAAGAACCTAGGGTTTTCACTGTACCAGCTACTAGGGCCTTACAAGCAGGCATCATAACCAAAATTCGAGTAGAGAATTTTATGTGTCATAGTCATATGGAAATCGAATTGGGCGATCGTGTTAATTTCATCACTGGACAAAATGGAAGTAAGTCGGTTTATGCATCTAATACTCAATATTTCCGTACATCCTTCAATCGCTATCAACTGTTCTTAATATTATTGTGATTTTTTTTACTGAATAGGTGGAAAAAGTGCTATTCTTACTGCATTGTGTATTGGATTTGGATGTCGAGCAAAAAGTACAGATAGGGCAACCACATTGAAGCAGTTTATAAAAACTGGTTGCAGGTTTGTATTATGATTGGTGAAATTTACTTGTGAAACAAAATATTATTATTTTGTTAAAGTTAATCATGGAAAATTTATCTGCATAATTATCTGTCCTATGATTTATGTTTTGATTTTGACCACTTGTTTACAGTTATGCTCTTGTTCATTTGGAAATTAAAAACCGTGGGGAGGATGCTTTTAAGCATGATTTATACGGAGATGTGATAATATTAGAACGCAGGATCACTGAATCAGCAAGTACCAGTGTTCTTAAAGATTATTCAGGTTCTTATTTTACTTCCTCTTTTTGATATTTTATATCTTGGTTGGATTATTTGTTTTCTTTCAAAATTGGTCCTATATTCTTCAATGTATATTGCATATGTTCGTATACCTTTACTCTGTACTAAATATACAAACATGTAACAGGAAAAAAGGTTGCTAGCCGAAGAGAAGACATACGTGAGCTTGTGGAACACTTTAATGTGGGTATCTGCTATAATTACACCATTTATCTTTGTTATATATATATAACTATACTTTAATCTTATGTGCAGATTGATGTTGAGAATCCTTGTGTAGTAATGAGCCAGGATAAGAGTAGAGAGTTTTTGCATTCAGGGAATGACAAAGATAAATTCAAGGTCTGAAGCTAAATCAAGTAGTATTATTTTTAATTATCTGTAACGGGTCAGAAGGAGTATTTTTTGTGTACGGGTCAAGTTTTATAATTTTAAGTAAACATATAGTGTTTCAAATTTTCTTAAAAAGTTATATCTTTTTAATAATAACCTAGTTTCTTTTCTTCTAATAAAATGATGTTAAGAGATTTTATGCATTAAGTTTCTGACTGCATTTCTCTTAATTTGAGTTTTTTACCTATTTTTTCTAATGTAATATAATATAGTTTTTTTTATATGATTTTTGCAGTTCTTTTTCAAGGCTACACTTCTAAGTCAAGTGGACGATCTTTTAAAAAGTGTGAAAGACAATGTTGAGAAAGCAAATGGTGAAGTCGTTGAGTTAGAAAGATCAATAGCACCGATAGAAAAAGAGCTAAACGAGTTACAAGGAAAGATTAAAAGTATGGAACATATTGAAGAAATTTCTCAACAAGTGCAATTATTAACCAAGAAATGTGCTTGGTCAGTTGTATATGATTTAGACAAACAAATAGAAGAAGAAAATGCAAGAATTTTGAAATTAGAAGAACGAATTCCTCGTTGTCAAGCTCGTATTGATCAACAAATTGTAAGTAGGTCATATTAATTTCACCCCTATTTACAACACTGCTTCTAAGATGAAAATCTTGTAATCTTTATGCAGGCAAAAGTAGCAGAATTGCAGGATTCTTTAGACAAAAAGAAAGCTCAAAGTGCCATTTTAATGGAAAGCACTTCAAAAGCAAAAAAAAGGAAGAATGAATTGGAACATAAACTTCAAAAGGTATGTTTGAAAACTCAACATATTTTTTCACTGTTTCAGAAATCTAGGCGGTCAAAATCGGTCAAAAAGTCAAGCATTGTAGCTAAAAACTCTCTTTTTTTTTGTTGAAATTAGTATTTTCTTACAAACTGTAGTTAAGCATTGTTGATTTGAACTTTGAAGTATTATATGTATTTTTTGTTGTATTATCTTTTTATTGATTAATCTGGTGAATAAACCTAAGAAAGATTATCTATAAAGTTTGAGTGTTGAAATATGTACTTTGCTGTTGAATTTGAATCAAAATTTTGTAGTCAACTTTATCTAATGTTTAGAATGCAAAATATTTATTGAGACCCAAAGGTAAGTATTGCTGATTTATGCTATAAGTATGAGCTGTCATACTAATTACTAATTTAAATAATGATTTATTAGGCTACAAAGGAGAGATTTGAGCTAGAGCAAGAACATGGGCGCAGAAGTAACGTTATTGTTAAGATGGTCAAACAGATCAAATTACTTGAGCAACAAATTACTGAAGTCAATGAGCAACAAATGAAAGACACACAGGTTTTGTATCTATTTCACATATACATATATATATGTACATATACGTATATATATCAGAGCATTGTAATTTGTAGGCTGAAGTAAATGAGATGGAGCAAAAAGTGAAGGAACTTGAAGATGAGATAAGTGTTGCTCAATCAGAGTTTCAAAGGTGTAGTATTTGATTCGTCATAGATATTAGCAAGATTTAAGGCTTATTAATATTAAATTTTATAAATTGTTAATCTTCAGATTGAAGGAAATTGAGGATGATATAACAGAAAGTTTAGGAATTGCAAAAAATGAACTTAGAATGATCATATCTGAGGTATCCAAATCTTTATAATTATGGTTTGATTTATTGACAGTTTTTCATTTTTCTGTTGTTTTAGTTGCAAATATATCTTTAATTCCCCCCCCCCCCCCCCCCCCTTGTTTTTCAGATTAGTGAATATGAGAAGAAAATTAATGGCTGTCAGCAGCGTATTCGTGATCTACGATTAAATCAGACAAACAAGGTTTGACCCATTCGACCTGTTTGACCCATTTGACCCGTTTGACCCATTTGACCCGTTTGACCCATTTGACCCATTCACAGGTGACAGCATTTGGAGGATATAAAGTCTCTAATCTTCTACAAGCTATTGAGAGAAACCACCGCAAATTCAGAAAGCCACCCATTGGTCCTATAGGAGCACATGTGGTCAGTATTAAATAATTAATTATTATTTCCAATTTCACTTATCACTAAATAAGCATAAATTTGCATAAAATTTTTCAATTTAATATATTTTTGTTATGGGTTGTGTAATTACAGGCATTAATTAATGGTGATAATTGGGCAGTTGCTGTTGAAAACGCTGTTGGAAAATTACTTAATGCTTTCATAGTAACAGATCATAAAGATTCTCTTTTATTGAGATCATGTGCTAGAGAAGCAAATTACCATTATCTTCAGATCATTATATATGATTTTTTTATACCAAGGTATGTGTATTATATTATATTTTTATATCATAAATAATAGTTTTATTTTTTTTTATATGTAAAAATTATAATTTTAATGTAGGCTACAAATTCCACACCACATGCTTCCACAAACAAATCATCCGACTACAATCTCAGTAATACAATCTGACAATCCCACAGTATTAAATGTCTTGGTTGATATGGTAACTCATAACTTCTTTTATGTTTTAGTCCTCAGTCTTTCATCAATTTGCTGGTTTAACCCTTTAACTTTTTTTTTCACATGGTTTAGTCCCTTAATTTTGGGTAACTTTTTGGTAACAATGTTAGTAATATTAGTAGTAGTCGTATTAAGTTAAAAGATTGGTAAAACATTGAGAAAAAAAGTTTAAGGGTTAAACCGTCATATATGTGAAAGTTGCAGGATTAAATTTAAACTATATTTGATTTGTGTAAAAATTTTGTAGGGTGGAGCTGAACGACAAGTGCTTGTAAAAGATTATGAAATGGGAACTAAAGTTGCTTTTGACCAAAGGATTCCAAATTTGAAGGAGGTTTACACATTAGAAGGCCATAGAATGTAAGATTACTATAATTTTAATATTTTATTTATTTTATTATTTAAATTTTGGTTTTTTTCTAGGTTTTCCCGTGGTTCAGCACAGACAATTCTACCCCCCAATAGGAATGCAAGAAATGGGCGTTTGTGTAGTTCATATGATGATCAGATTAAAAATTATGAAAGAGAAGCAATACAAATGCAAGATCATGCTCAAGAAATTAGGGGAAAGAAAAGGAGTTTTGAACAACGGGTTCAAGATCTTCAGAATCAACTAGAAAATGCCAAGGTTAAGTTTATTCCACTAATATTGTATTTATATTTTATATATATCCAAGAAATTCACTTTTTTTTAAATTATTGTTTCATTTAGAGACAACGAGTGGGAGCAGAAAAACGTGTTATGTCTAAGAATTATAAGCTTAAAGATTTGAAGAATTCTGTCGATGCAGAAGCCACAACTTCATCTGTCTCAAATGTTGGCGACCTCCAAGATGAGATTTCGGTTAGGTTTTATATTTTATAAATTAACTATTTTGTTATATTTGTCCCTATTTAGTCATTGTATAAATTCTTGTCCAATTAGGTCATTTAAAGATGGTTTTTGTGTCATAATTGGATTGTTAGAAAATTTTTAAATCAGTTAATTTTATATAACAATTATCAATATACATAAATCTAACATCTTTATATATAAATTTAATATGTTTATAAAATAATTATCCTTTTTGAATATATATATATATATATATATATATATATATATATATATATATATATATATATAGAAGTGGGATCCTGTGAGGACTCTTTTTTCGGTGAGGACTCGCGAGGACACCTCATAAGAATTTCAAAAAATTCCAAAAAATATATATATAACCCACCATGATTATTACTACATTTGACAAAAAAAAAAAAATTCAAAAAAAATATTATGATCCACTTTTTTTAGCGAATCATAACAATGATCCAGATTTTTTTTGTGGATCATTATTATGATCCATATTTTGGATCATTTTTGGAATTTTTTTTTTTGGATCTTATACATAGCGATTTTAATGTTTAAAAAAGGAGTTTTTTGAAAAAGGTTTGTTTTGGATCATTTTTAGAGTTTTTTTTGGAGTCCTCACAGTCCTCGCGAGGAAAAGAGTCCTCACCGGATCCGGACCCTATATATATATATATATATATATATATATATAATTATATATTTTTAAACTGTTATATTTTTGGTTGAAATAATCCAGAAAGTGCAAAACGAAGAAGAGGAATGTAAGATTTTGCTTGAGACGATTGAGGAGAGATTGAAGGAAGCTGATGCTAAAGTAAATGAACTTAAAGTATTGTTTGAAGAGTTACGTGGTATGCTTTTTATTATAATTAGTATTTAATTTTAAATTAATATATTAATTCTTGGTTTTATACAAACTCCTATACATTTCATATTTTATTTTCTACCTTTTTACACATACAGAATTGGCAAAAGCAGACATCAGTGCTCTAGACAAAGCAACACGTGAATTAACACAAATCGAGGAGGATTTAAGCTCTGCAGATGCGGTAATTCTTTTTTTTTTGTATTAGTTTAATTTTATGACTAATTTATCCTCATTTGGTGCTTATAACTAACAAAAAATATTACAAAAAAATAGGAAAAAGTTCATTTTGAAGGACTTATGCAGGAAAAAGTCCATCAGGGAATTAAACTTGCAAAACTACGATGTTTGGAATTTGAAAATGAGCGAAAGGTGGTTACACATTTTCCTTTATTATCACTTGATACTCTTATAAATTGTAAAAAAAATTTAAGAGTAAATTACAGAAATTGTCCATGTGGTCTTCCAAGTTCTACGTTTTTGTCCATATGCTTTGAGTTTAGTTTTTTAGTCCATATACTTTTTAATTTCGTGATTTTTTGTTTTTCAAAATTGATTTTTTTTTTTGTCTATTTTGACCTAAAATGACCAAAATATCCTTATTTTTATCTTATTTTTGGTGAAATAAATCGTAGAATTTGAAAGACCACAGGGATAATTTCTGTAGTTTACTCTATTTTTTAATAATTAATATTCTGATTCTTTGAATTATGGAAATACAGATAAGTTCTGAAAAAGCTTCTATCATATGTCCCGAGAGTGAGATTGTTGCTTTAGGAGGATGTGGTGAAACTACTTCCGAGCAACTGCAAGCCCACCTCAAAAGGCTCAAATTGAGACTTCAACAAGAAAGTCAAAGGTAATTTTCTTGTAATTTTATATTACATCAATTTTAGTAAATTAGGCAATGATAATATTTTAGGATAACCTATGTGAAAGTATTCGACTTTTTTCATTAAGGCCACGTAAGTATGTATCTTGTGTGATTTATACTAATTTTGAAAAAAAACTCAAGTGGAGGGTTTTGACTTTAGGGAAAATTATAGATCATTTTTTGTTAGTTGGCATGTTTGATTGTTTTTAGTTAAAATTGCCAAATTCGTGTATGGGTGGGCCTTAATGATAATTTTGATACATGGGTGGCCTTTAATGAAAGTTTTGAATAATTCAATATTCATTTTCCCTAATGTTATAAAATAGGTAACGGTAAACTCTATAAATATGGATTTTGAGTATGCTTTATATGATTATTTATCTAGAATTAAGTTAAGCATCATTTGAGCCGTTTCATATATCATTTGCATTTTTGATTATTTGCAATTAAATAATACCTTTATATTATATTAATTATTAAATGCAGGCATCAGGAATCTATTGATGAACTTAGAATGTTGTATGAGAAGAAAGAGCGTAAGATTATGAAGCAACAATTGACATATAAAGCTTTTAGAGAGAAACTTTTTGTAAGTAGTTACTAATTTCTCTTTTATATAAATAATACATGGGCCTATTTTGACCCATTTATTCATAAACGGGTTGATTCGGGTTTGCTATATCTCTAACGGGTCAAATGGGTAAATCAAAAAAATTAGTAAACGGGTCGAAATTTGCCCAAAGAGTGTTTTTAAAGGCATACAACCTTTTATGTCGTATTATTAAGGCCAAAATGCATTTTAGTACCCTGAACTTGGCTGAGTGGAATTTCTACTACTCTGAACTATTAAAGGTGCACCATGGTACCCTGAACTTGACAAAATGGTCAATTTAGTACCCTGGCTTACTAATTTATTCTTGTTTTTTCATATCATTTGCTTCTAATATCAATAAATTGAGAAAACATACATTTTTTAGTCCGTTTAAAGCTCCAACAAAATTAAATCAGGTAAGAAAACGCGATCAAATTTATGAGTCAGGGTACTAAATCGACCATTTTGTCAAGTTCAGGGTACCATGGTGCACCTTTAATAGTTCAGGGTAGTAGAAATTCCAGTCGGCCAAGTTCAGGGTACTAAAATGCATTTTGGCCTATTATTAATGAAATTATATAATTATTGTAAGAGTAAATTATAGAAGTTGTCTCTCAGGTCTTTCAAATTCTACAATTTTGTCCATGAACTTTTTTTTAGTGTTTTTTTGTCCATGTACTTTTTAATTTCATAATTTTTGTCTTGAAATTTCGTTTTTTTTTTGGGTCCATTTTGACCTAAAATGACCATAATACCCTTCTGAATTTCAGGCAATTAATACAGCTCTTGAGAAGCGATGGAGCAAGTTCCAGAGAAATGCTACTCTTTTAAAGAGACAGCTGACGTGGCAGTATGGCCTTCTCCCTATTTTTAAATTTTAATTAAATCTTTGATTTGTTTTCTCCAATAAATTTACAACTATTTACATATTGTGTTAGATTTAATGGCCATCTCAGAAAGAAGGGAATAAGTGGACATATTAAAGTTAGTTATGAAGAACAGAAGCTCTCAATAGAGGCCAGTAACTATAATTAATTTTTTTTTAAATCTTTATTAATTAATGATCATGGAAACAAAAATAAATTTGATTATTTTATTCAGGTTAAAATGCCCCAAGATGCATCTAGCAGCAATGTTCGTGACACTAGAGGCCTCTCAGGTTTCTTTTATTTCATTTCAATAAATATTCTTATATTATATTCATTACCTCATACACTAATCATGTAATTAGTTATTAATTTATTTGTTCCTGATTTAAATTTGTATAAAAATTGTGATGATTAATTAGGAGGAGAACGGTCATTCTCAACACTATGCTTTGCACTAGCTCTTCATGAGATGACTGAAGCTCCATTTCGAGCTATGGATGAGTTTGATGTGTTTATGGTAATAACCGAATTCCTTCATTTTCCTTTAAAAAAATTCCAAAATTAAATCGACAGTTATAAATTAAATTAAACTGATTTTCAGGATGCAGTGAGCCGGAAAATCAGTTTGGACACAATTGTTGATTTTGCTCTAGCACAAGGATCTCAGTGGATATTTATCACACCTCATGATATAAGGTAATCAATCCTAGATAACAATTTCCACTCAACGGGTCAAATTTGCTTATTAGAGTTCCAACGGGCGTGTTTTCATTCATAAATTTTTTTAAATCTTTTAATTAAATAAATTAGATTACTAATGAAAAAAATATAATTGTAGCATGGTTAAGCACGATGAGAGGGTTAAGAAGCAACAAATGGCTGCTCCACGGTCATAACTTTTGTGCAAGGTTTGCTTACTTTTTCTCCTGCATATTTTATTTACCTTTTTTATCATGTAATTTTAAAACATTAACTCTCGGAATTGTTGGGTTGTAAATTATAATATAACTTTAAACCTAAACTTTTTCAGTTAGTTTACAATCTAGACTTTGACACAATTAACAAGTTTTGAACTACTTTTTTCCTTTCTGAAACAGCAAATACGAGTGGTTCAACGATATGAGAAGATGAAGTAAGATTAATGTAAATTAAGTTTTTATGTTTCTTTATACATGTAAACATTTCCTCAAATGTATTGGTATGCTCGAGTTATTTTTTGTGCCTAAGTGGATCTTTACTCTTGAGTTACTAATTTATGCACGTCTTCACTCCTATATGTAAGAACTACAAGAAAACTACGATAATAAGTGTGACTAAGAAAACAAATATGCTAAGAACAAGTCTAGAAAACAAAGAAAGAAAGTGAGAGTGAAGAAAATACAATATTTATTTCTTACTTGGATATCTTACAAAAAAATACAAGGTTATTAGTTATATATATTTTCATCATATTAAAAGTAAAATATCATATGTCCTACACATGTGTTTATCAAATTCTCCGTACTTTATGCAACCTTTTTTTTCATCCATGATCCTATTTCTCTAGCTTTAATTAATTTGAACTTATTATTTTTGTTTTAAAATACATTTAATCATGTAAAGAAACAAATTTTATTAGGGTTTTTTAGCACGTGTCCTAAGGCTGCTAGGAATGGGTACAACGGCATCCGGCGTGGGGGTGAGGTGGAGGGCAACGGAGTGGGGGTATCTTGGAACACACCCCCCCCCCCCCAACGGCGTGGGTGAAGGTTGCACGCGGTGAAATGGTGTGGGGGGTGAAGATGCTTGCTTGTGATTGAGTAACGGGTATTTTTTTATTTTTTTTTTTAAATTTAATGGAATAAAATAGTGTGGTGTGGTGTGTTGGGTATTTCCTAAGGCTATGCGGTATGGGTCCATGGCGTGGCCATGGGTGGTGATGTGGAGATGAGGTGGAGGCTCCACACCGTGGAAAAAAGTTTGAACACCACCCCCTCCACATGTGGAGGCAAGGCGTGGTGGAACCATGGCCACAACTAGGGGTGTCAAAAGGGTCAACCCGACCCGACCCTAACCCGAACCCGATAATGCTATTCGAGTCGGGTCTTTTTTTAGTATCGGGTTATTATGACCCGACCCGACAAACCCGACATTAGCATCGGGTCGGGTATCGGGTTAAAATTATGTACCTTTGTCGGGTTTCGGGTTGACCCGATTAGACCCGACTAAATTTAAAAATAATTTTCCTTTAAAATTTAAATATTAATTTAGTATGGCAAGTCCAAAATTTTCTATTTAATATCTAGTCTAGATATATTAAATAATAGAAGGGTTTAAATGAAAATTTATTAGTGTTTAAAATTTAGAAATTATATTGGATTTAACCTAATTCGTAAGCCGTAGCAGGCTAGCAGCAGCCAGAAGACTAACTTCGAATTTAAGTCTTGACGTTAAAAAATTTTGGAATTAAATTTAGATGTTATCTTCTTAAAAGTTTAATGTTTAGTTGTTTACAGAACAAAAATTATGCACTTTGTTTTCAAAAAAATTAAAGTAATATGCATATATGCTTTGTTTAAAATATATGTTATAAATTGGATGTGTAACCCGACTAACCCGATCGGGTTGACCCGACAAACCCGACAACCCGAACCCGACAAACCCGACTTCTTATAGGGTCGGGTTTCGGGTTAGATTTATTTTACTTCAAACCCGATAGACCCGACCCGATAAGAGCCAAACCCGACCCGACAAACCCGATTGACACCCCTAGCCACAACCACGGTTTGAAACAGGCGTGGAGGGAGTATGTGTGAGTGATGTGCTGGGGCCCTTTTCACATGCAAGAATGGTGTGGAGGGGGGTGGTGTTCATTTTTTTTGGTGTGGGGTGGGTTGCCACATGGGACATGGATTGGTGTGGGGGGTGGTGTCCCATACCGCGTAGCCTAAAGATGATGTGGTGTGGGGTGGTGTGGTTGCTGAGGTGACAAATGATGTGGCAGAAAAACTTGGTGTGGGTATGGTACCCATACCACACAGCCTAAAGGCACATAAACATAAATACTAAATATCTTTGGTGTCTGTTATCAAAACAATTTTTTTCAATAATAGTAAGGATAAAACTAGTTTAACACAAAAGCATTCATTAATGACCAATTAATATCACGTAAAATATATATTAGCAAAACTCATTTCAGTAATAAATATATTAGCAAAACTCATTTCAGTAATAAATATATTAGCAAAACCCATTTCACCAAAGGTCTAATGGTCTAGCGGTAAATGTGTTTGCCCCCAACCTTGAGGTTGTGGGTTTGAGTCCCATAGTGGACATAGGTGAATTTAGGAGTAGATTAAGTTGTCGTTTAAAAAAAAATGTGTAATGACTAATAAATGTATTTTTGTATCATTAAAAAACTTTAAGTTTATTTAACCCTTCTAGTATGATCATGAGTTATTAGTTATTACAAAATCTATTGTTTCTTTATTAAATGACAATTATTGGTTAATATTATTAAAGATAAGTATTTAAAAAAGTAAAAAATTAATATGCTTGGACCCACAACAAAGTGCCGTTGCCCGTTTGGCTGCAAAGTCGATTCAAAAACCCAGAAATGAAGAAAAAGAAATAGCTCAAATCCTCCCAACAACTACTTCCTCAACACAGATTTCAACAACAAAGCCTGCTAATTGATTCAAGATATCAACAGCAACTAGCAAATGTGAAGTTATTAAGAAGAGAAATTGCAATTTCAAATGTCTTCGTGTTCGGTAGAGAATCAAAACCCTAACAATTCTTCGCCATTAAATTGGTCCAACCTCTGGTTAAAAAACAAAAAAGCTCTAGATCATGCCGTTTTTTCACCCATTCGCCGGCGTTCCTTCTACCGGAAACCACCACCAACTCCCCGAAGACCATCGTCACCACCACCACCACGACAGCCGGAGAAAGTGGCCGTCGTTTCTCCTTCTCCCCCTTTCGCACAAACCCTAAATTACGAAACTCTCGTTCCTGATTCCCCACAAATCGGCCCGCCTCATGATTTCATTTCCCTAATCTCCGATGAAACGCTCCTGCAAATCCTCTCAAAACTCCCTATGAATATTCAATCGAAATCGAATTCATTGGTTTCGAAATCGTGGTTGAATCTTCAAGGTCGTCTGGTAAGGTCAATTAGGGTTTTTGATTGGAAATTTCTTACATCTGGTCGTATGTTTATACGATTCCCTAACCTTTTAGATGTTGATTTACTTCATGGAAGTGTGATTTCTAGTAATCATACAAAAAGCTTGGGTCTTTCTTTAGGCCCTAAATTTGGTCCCTTTTGTATCGATTCTGATGTTTTTTTACAAGACAATCACACTTTACTACCTGTTAATGAAGTTGATTTAGGGCTACAAACTTTATCAAGTGTCTACCCGAATCTACGAAGACTTGTGGTTGTAAACTGCAGTGAAATTGGGCTATTAAATGTTGCAAATGGATGTCCTACAATGCAAGAACTGGTTTTGCATTGCTGTAATGACCAAGTTCTGCGTGCAATTGCAGCTTTTAAGAATCTGCAAATACTGAAATTAATCGGGACTGTTGATGGATTTTATCGTTCTTCGGTTTCGGATATAGGGTTGACTATTTTGGCACAAGGGTGTAAGAGATTGGTCAAACTTGAGCTCAGAGGATGTGAAGGGAGTTATGATGGTGTCCGAGCTATCGGTCAATGCTGTCAAATGCTTGAAGAGTTGACTTTTGTTGACCATCAGATGGATGATGGGTGGTTATCGGGTCTGTCCTTTTGTGAGAATTTGAAAACTTTAAGGTTGGTTTCGTGCAAAAGAATTGATCAAAGCCCAGGACTTGATGAACATTTGGGTTGTTGTAGAGTGCTTGAAAGATTGCAGTTGGAAAAGTGTCAGTTAAGGGATAAACAAAGTTTGAGGGCTCTTTTTCTCGTGTGTAAATCTGTGACAGAGATGGTTATAAAAGATTGTTGGGGATTCAAAGATGGCATCTTCCTCAATGCCGGTCTTTGCAGGTAATTTTTGTTTTAATTTCTTGAATTATATGTTGTTTAACTACTTATTTGATCCTGAAGTATGAATTATCTAGTTATTTACTTATGAATGGGAATTTATCTTTACACCATACACCACAAAGTACAAGTTTTATAACTAATTGTACAAGCATATTAATCAATAGTTGTTGTAGATGCAATAAAAGTTGTGGTGTAAAAATCACCCATTTTTTCAATGGGTCAACTTGGGTTATTTTTTATCTATAACGGGCCAAACGGGTAAATTAGAAAGGAAGTAGCTTTAAGGAAAACGGGTTAAACGGGTCGATTGCCGAAAGTTTGTTTTTAGTGCAAAAAACTTGTAGACCATTTTTTCCATTTAAAAATAATAAATAACTATATAAAGATGATACCTTTGTTAATCATAATTTTGGAAGATTAAAAAATGTTGGAATTATAAAACTGGTCATGCTTTTGTAGATGCATGAATGATTAGCATTTAATAACATTTAATTTCTAAACAATTAACATACAGAAATGCAAAAAAAAAAGGCACACTCATGGCATAAAGTAGTTTTATGTATACAAAATGTAACATTTTTATATACAATATAAATTTATCTTTTTTGAAACAATATATATTTATAAAAAAAAGGGGACCCACAATAACTAACATTATTCTGGTCACAGGAGGCTAAAATTTGTGTCATTAGAAGGATGCTCGAGGCTAACAACAGAAGGACTAGAATCTGTTATTCTTTCTTTAAAAGAACTTGAAAGCCTGAAAGTGATTTCATGTAAAAACATAAAAGAAGATGAAGTGAGTCCTGCATTATCGGCTCTATTTTCTACTTTAAAAAGTTTAAAATGGACATCTCTTCTTTCAGCAACTCTCTCGGGTTCTGGAATGGGTAAACGAGGGGGTAAGTTTTTCAAAAAGTTGCAAATTTGAAGCTGAAAATGGTGCTTTTTGTTGATTGTAAAATTATGTACTTGTACCATGTATCTGCAACCATGTTGATAACAATGTATTGGTAAGTTACTGTTGTATCAGGAATATTAAAACTTAATGAAATTGCTACATTTGTTGGTCTTGATTAGATTCAATAATATCATTTTTTTGTTTATTAAATTTACCAGGTAAAGATACTTATAGTAAGTAATAAACATATTATGATTATCTAGTAGCTCGGTTGATTAGGAGATTATGTTAGTAACACAGACATTGCATCTGCATGATGCATATTTTTAATAAACATAAATAAATCTCGAAATAACAAATGTGTTAGCTGAAAATTATTAAACATGACTAAAGGTACTAAATGTATTATATATATAGTAACGATAATCAAAATTACAAAATTCAGTTTTTGCGGCCACACACGATTATATTACAATAAAACTCAAATGACATAAACCGTTTTAAAATTCTATCAAACAAGAAAGATGAAAGAAACAGCAACAACCAATGATTATCCGGTATCATAACGGTTGCATCTCTAAGTTGGTATGATGATTTGAAGAAGATGTTGACCAGAATTCATTTGTTGAAGAGGTGGAGCGTTGACTAAAGTGGATGGCATGACAAAGTCGTGATCTCATCTCTCTGTGTTCTTGGCACCAAGCAATGCACCATACATACTTCACATGGCGAGTTCTACATGTTCAAACAATCAAACACAAATACTTAAATATTATTACTACATATAAAGCATTTACACTTTTCTCTTAATATCAAGTCAATTTTGACCTTTGACATTACTAATTTAACTAGTTTTAAGTAATTTGTTATTTTAGTTTGATCTATAAATTATTGCCATAATTGAATTGACATTCAAATTATCTCTTACATTTATTTACATACTACAAATATTTTAAATATTTCCACTTAAATAGTTAAATATTATGAAACTATATATAAAACACCGAATAACATTTATAAAAACCAATAAACACCGCTTGAATAATGAAATGAAAACTAATAATTATCCACATCTTTTAATGCAGTTTTCCGATATTATTATCGCAATAAATATTATTTCTTTGCAATCATATTGGATGCATTACTATCTATTAAATAATGGCAACAATAAATTTTAGGTAAAAAATATCTAAAAATTGTTTCGGGTCAACCCAACCCGACACAATTAAACAATACTCTGAAAAATGGCCCGTTTTGACTCGAACCTGTTCCGACTCGTTATCCAAACTACACATTATCAAGAATTTGTAATTACCTCAAGATGATATTTCTGCTGTAACATTAACCGAACAAGACTAGTGTAAACACCACACATCCACCAACTGAAAATTAAGCCTTCACAGATATAATATGATACGGTGGGGTCAATAATCCCATGAAATGCGGCGGTTACTGCAGCAACTGCCAAACCACCTTCAACAAAAACTGCATGAAGAACACATGGGGTTGTGGCAGAAGCATAATCGTCTCTCACATTTTCATAATTTCGCCCAAATAGAACACATGGACAAAAAACTCCTGTCCAACCTACACATATAATATAATTTAATTTAATACAAGGCAAATGTTATAAAATAGCAATATACTTTAAGTGGTGGTTTGTTTTGGTATTTGTAACTTTTTAAGGTCCATTTTGGCAATTACATATCATATAACACGGAAACTTGAGATGTATTTGCCATAAAAATTGCAGCACTTTTTATATATGTCATGAGAAAAACTTACAGCTTTTTTAATCTTCGGCACAATCAAATATACCCGTTGTCCAAGACTCAACAGCAGGAGGCTCAAAGTTTTCTGGTAAAGGTTGTCCGCATTCATTGCACTT
Organism: Calendula officinalis; assembly: GCA_963853835.1. NCBI lineage: Eukaryota > Viridiplantae > Streptophyta > Magnoliopsida > Asterales > Asteraceae > Calendula > Calendula officinalis. The sequence goes on from OY970825.1 coordinate 27,589,661, forward strand.
GCACACATTCAACTGTAATTTAAGTAAAAATATATTAAAAAAAATGTGATTTTTTAACCAAGAGACTACAATAACTTATACAATTAAAAGATATCTGAAGGCCGCCAAAGTAGTTTGATTGAAATTTAATAAAACCTAAAGTAGTTAACTAAACATACAGCAATTAAACAGATCCAACTAAATGGTACAAGATATGATTGTGATCAAAACTGAGGAGCTTCAATCGGTTGATTAAGCTCTCCCGGATTGATTTCAACAGGAGCTTGATTTTTGTTCAATTTTACGTACCGCAGATCGTTATCTTCATCGGCCATCTGATCTGAGACCATGAGTAATCAAATCAAATAACAGATAAAACACAATAGTATACCGTTGACTGAATACAGCAGCTGGTCAAACACACAATTTTTGCCGATTGACTTTTTTGTTGGAATTATTTAATACAATCGATTACAAACGCCATAGCTAAACAGTTATCCGCATTTTAAGAAGATAAATTGCAAAAAGAATAACAATAAAAAGGAACAAAAGCGCCCAAATTTCATACCAGCTATTTGTTTCCGAAAACGACGATCTACCGACCCGATATACAGAATTTGGGGGGATTTGAATCGGCTTGGAACAAAGGAGCGGGAGAAGAACGTGAGGGAGAGGGATTTCGAGCCAAAAAGCTTTTGAGATTTTTGTTTGTTTCTAAACTCCCTACACTTTCATTTCTTTACACTTTAAGTCCTTCAATTCCAAACGAGGGGGGTTCATTTATTTCATTTTGCTACTTGTTACAATCTAGTGTTGATTTTTATGCTTATGAATTATTTTGTTATATCATTACTTATATTAGCATAGAGCAATGATAAAGTAAACTGCCTAACAAATAAAAAAATAAGTAAGAGACATATATTCAATATTAAATGGATTATGTTGATTGTAGTAGGATTCTTTAATATTAGTATCAAAAGTTAATTTAATATCATAATTTAATAGCAATAGCTTCTTGTATATGAGTGTTTTGTATCTCAAATTAGTATAAGCTTCTCAAGTTGTGAAAGTCGTCCAAAGTTATGCTTTATAGGAATTTATATCATTCATTACTACTTAATAGGTATATAAAAAAATAAATAGTAACAATAATCAAAACCAAAACCAAATTTCCCACACTATAAAACCGATAATTAAAATCGCAAGTTGCAATAATCCATTTTGCGACGTACTCTTTACCCTCGGGTCCTTGTGGTGACATTTGATAGCTCGTTAAATCAAAACAACCAATAAGATCATAAAAATAAAAATTAAAAAGCCTAAATAAAGTCCATATTCCCTCAATATTAAACAACCAATTGAATGATATGTGTGCAAAAGTAACTTGATCGATGTAAAATGTATATCATAGTGGTTGCATCTCTAAGTTGGTATGATTGGGAGAGGATGAAGTTGGAAGAGATGTTGACTGTTGACTTTCTTGTTGACCAGAATTCATTTGTTGCACAGGTGGGGCGTTGACTAAAGTCATTGGCATCACAAAGTTATCAGACAAACGTCCTTTTAATTCTCGGTGTTCTTGGCATAAAGCACACCAATGCATGCAGCAGTGCACCATACATGGATCACACGGTGCGTTCTGCATGTACAATAACCAAATACAAATGTTATGACCCGCGGGTCAACCCGTTTATGTGAAAAATGAGTTGATTCGGGCTCAAGCAGCCCGCACCCATTTTAACCCTTTACCCAACCCGCCCGTTTTGCACCTAGAGAAAATATCAGAACCTAAAGACTAAAGTTATACACTTATACATGTCCTATATAGTCTCAGAAAGTAATAAAAAACATATGTTATCACTAAAAAATTGTAAATTGTCACATTTGATTAGATTAAAATTCATAGTCACCTTTTTTTAACCAAATCTTACAGGAACTGTTTTAAAGGCTTAAGAATTTGCATTTCATAATGGAAATCATAGTTAAAAAATCATTGTATCTCTAATGGGTCAAACAGGTTAAATGTAGACAAAAATCAACTTATAAGACAAAAATCATTTCGGGTCAACCCAAACCCACTATCCGACCTGTAGACAAAAGTTGCACTATGGGTTAATGTAAGAAAAATGTACCTTGAGATGGTATTTCTTTTGTAGCATTTGTCTAACAATACCAGTGTAAATACCACACATCCACCAACCAAACAAGACCCCTTCACAAATAAGAAATGATGTTCTCGGGTCAATAAAACCATGCAATGCTGCAGTTGTTGCAGCAACTGCCAAACCACCTTCAATGAAAATAGCATGAAGAACACATGGAGTTGTTGCAGAACCATAATCGTCTCTTATATTTTCATAATTTCGTCCAAACAGTACACATGGGCAAAAAAGCCCCGTGTAGCCTGAAAATTGAACACAATGATGCATTTAATTCAGTTATAAAATCAGTTGAAAACTTGAAATTTGTGTAAATATGGATTGAGAATACTTACAGCTTTCTGTATCTTCAGCACAACCGAATATGCCACTCGTCCAAGGCTCAACAGCAGGAGGCTCAAAGCTCTCAGGTAAAGGTTGTCCACATTCATTGCACTTGCGAACGTTCAACTATAAATTAAGTATAATTAAGACGAATTTAAAAAAATATATGTGACTAGACAAGGAAAAATGTAAAATTTAGGCAATCAAGTCCATAATGTGAATCCTCAAATTGGATCACGATTTCAGTATGTATGCAAATGACAAGGATTACAGATCTGATACATACTTTCAATTCCTCTAAGAATTACCAAAATTTCACCGCTAAATTAGAAATTAGAAATTGTAAATTAATAATTATATTCTGTAAACAATTTTTTTTTTTTTTTGGCTAAATCGAGATTCGAGAGAGTATATTCACATCAAGCAATGTGCATAGTCCACAGCTCCAAACCGCTGTACGGACGACAACTGATTACACTCACCGTCCGTAGAATTAAAAAAAAAAGCCTAATTTCAATTGATGAAACGTAAAGCGATTACACAGATCCATCAACTAATTCGTACACAATAAAACATAGTGCGATCATACCTGAGGAACTTCAATTGGCTGATTGAGCTCTCCGGGATTGATTTCAACAGGCGCTTGATCTTTGTTCAATTTCACATAACGCGATGGATTGTCACTATCCGCCATCTGATCTGAGACCAAAAGTAATCAAATTACATAAATGATAACATACACAATTGTAACGTAATCAAAGGATGGTGAATTAAAACGCATCGACCGGAGCTCCGGCGGATCGTACATACCGTTGACTGAATTCAGCAGCTGGTCAAAGGCAGAATTTGCGTGAGAAATGCGGGTGATTTTCAGTGAGGGAGGAAAAGGATATTGGGGGGGTTTAACGAGGAGCAGGTTTCTAAATTCTACGGAAATCCATGTGGGTTGGAATCTAGTGCTCGTGGAACATCATAAGTTTGGAGTAATCTACAAGTTTAGTCCCCTGTATATATACTAGTTGGCAAATATAATCCATCTATGTTTTCTTGTGTAAGTACTTTTTATTCTTCTTTTTTTTTTTGAATGGCAAACATTTTATAACGAAAGCTAGCAAGATGTTAGAGAACAATTACAAAGGAAAATAAAAAACATGACATAGGATCGATACACCAATCTGACCACTTATTATTTAAATTACAAGACGGGACCCTATGCTTAATCCAAAAAAACGAGATCGCTTGTAAGTAACCTCCTTTGATGCAATTGTAAAATTCCTCCGGTAATCTGAAAACTTTACCATTTCGAAATCTCCAAATGATCCAGAAGTAAATATATAAAACACTCAAAAACCCCTTCTTTGTTGCATGAACCAGTTTTGTGTCGTCTAACCAAACAAACATATCAGGCAAAGAATGAAAGCTCATTAAATCAACATGCCACCATGATATACGAGCACAGGATATACGAAGCTAACCTGTTTTCATGGTTGTTACCAAATCTTCTACTAACCATTTAGTAATATTTACATATGAAGAGAGATCAGATTTTTTACCTCTGGGAAGTTATTTAAGAGCTATTAGTATAATCGATTAAATAATATTTTGGTCCCGGAAGCTAACTTCATTGATTAAGTCATGTCATGTTTGGTATGCTAAAAAATATGATGGTAACATCTCAAAAAGAATTAGGAGAAATAAAATATTTACACCATGTGTCAATTATTTAGTAAACCAGACCAACTTTTTTAGGTTAATTTTATAACCATTTAAATGTAGCAAAAATGTAAAACTAAAGAGCTAGGGTTATTTTGGTCTTCATGCTTTAAGAAGTAAGAAGTTATAGACGTTGATTTTTAAGATATGGTCATTGTTTTGATTTAGACTTGTTAACTCTAATGACAAGTAATGTTTCAACTGGTTTCAAAACATAACCTCTTAAATATAACCAGTTTTCATCATAAATAATTCAGGCTACAACACATTTGCTGTCATAAATAAGTAGTAAATGAAAATAATTATACCTTGTTACAATAACAAGGATCAAATGGCAATTCGTGAATTTTTCTTTAACACAAAAAAAAAAAAAAACAATTTTGTAAACAATTAAATTATCTAATTCAAGTTACATAATATATAGATTCATTACTTGGTAACCGATTTAAAGAAACTGAAGTGGTGGTATGAAGATATTTAATTCTCGGAAACTTGATTATTTTGGTGTACCCGAATAATAGCTTTTAAGTAGATTTGATTTAAGAACATGTTATCCCGGCAAAAATACACCAATGTGAAGAAAAAATCTTATGAACCAAAAGTAATAACATCAAAATTGTTGATTAAAAAGCTTTTAAGTCAGTCATGTAAACAAGCTTTAACTCAGTGGTCTCTTTCCTAAGTAAAGAGAGGAACTTTCGGGACGGTAACATCCCATTATAAACTCTATTATTAGAAGATTTATATTAGCATACCATGGGGAAACCCAAAAAGAAAATCTCTAGTACCTCTATTATTAGAAGTTGATATAGTAGTGGTCAAAAAAGGTTGATAGAATTTTCCTGCAAAAAACAAAAGACACATGTATGTTTATTGTTTAAAACTTTTAATTTTACCTCTCCGGTTCTTCAACAACTCAGACTTTTTCGGTCAAAATTAGTCAACACATGCATATTGAGAGACTGCAAATCACCCTTTTGCACAACCTGCAACACGTTCCTATACCTATATGAAACCTTTTGCACATTATTTGTTCAATAAACACTCGATTATATCATCTACCATTGCCGTCATTTCTAAACCTTGTCAACTACAAAAGGAGTATTCAAGATTTATATGTTACCTCATAGAGTGAGAAAACCATGATTTAGTTATATCGATTGCTGTGAGGTCGGTCCACCCATAAAAAAAAAAACATTAAAACTTGAAACAAAGGTCAAAAACATGCATTCATAGAACATTTTATCAAGTTATAAAAAGACGGCTACCTCTTCTGACTACACTAATATGGGCTTCTGGATGACCTTTTTCGTGCATGCCTACCGGGAGACTGTGATCTGCTGCGGTCACGCCCACGGTATCTATCCCTGTTCCTGTCACCTCCGTTTCTATAATTATTATTATTATTATTATAATTGTTGTTGTACCTACTACGGTCTGGTTGTCTGTTGTTTCGTTCTCGGGATCGATCGTTGTCTCGGTGATTGTGACGGTTTTGGTCTCGGTCAGCTGAAACGCTCCTATGTTCGGTTTCTTTTTCTCTTTGTTTTCTTCGTTCTTCGGCTTCTTTCTCTCTTGTTATTCTCTCTTCTTCTCTTGCTTTCTCTTTTGCTTCCTGGTAATTATACAAACATGTTTCTTAGAAATAATATACATATATATAAATGTGATCGGGTGAAGACTCAAAATTTGGTGAGGACTGATAATGATTAAATATTTCTTAATTATGATCCAAAATTTCCTGATAATGATCCAATTTATGAAGAAAAAATAAAGATCTGATATTTTTGATAATTATCAAATATTTCCTAAACGATTGGTTGAGAGTTGTCCTCGTCTGACCAATTTTTGAGGTCCTCACTGGATCATCTAAACACACACACATGTTATCTATTATAAGAAAGGATATGATACCTTGTACTCAGAGAGGAAATCTCTGACCATGCCAAAACCGATATGTTGTTTTCCAGTAACATGGGACTGAGTCCGTTCAAGAGCATCGTTTGCTATGAGAAAGGAACCACACGTTTCACAAAGAGCCATCTTTTTTTCTTGTCCAAGCATCAACACTTTATCATTTTGCGGTTGCAAAGTCAACGCCGTTTTCTCAATGTTAAGCAGATCCACCTGTCAGTGTCACACGCACAAATATGTAAATGACAAAATGGTCCTTGTGGTTTGCTCAAATTAATTTTGAAGTACCTTCCTCATTAGGGCTTCAGCTTCATCCACTTTTCCAGCTTCCCCAAGTTGTTCAACTGATTCTAGAAGATTCTTGATTTTTTCTTCAAGAATAGATAACTGCTCTGATTTTTCAACAGGTAGAGGTGGTGGTGGAGGTACTTCCACTTCTTGTGCAAGACGCTCACGACCTCGTCTTACTCTTATCCAAATCCATCACCTAAAATTAAGTAAATTAATTAATTAAATAAATAAAGTTGCAAGTGAATACAAGATTACTTATAAATGGGCCTGTTTGGGTTATGTATTATACATACCAAACGGGTCAACTGGGTTATTTTGAACATATTAGTGAAAAAGAAAAAGGGCCGAGAGTTGAAAGTTGCATAAAGTGTGTTTCTAATTCATACAAACTTGTAAATTTAAGTAAAAGGACTTACCAACTTTTCACAGAAGTGAGACAATTCTGCTTCAAATCTTAAGACATAGGAATCATGCCTTGGAGAGCTCTCAAAACTAAAACTCAAAACAAAAAAAATTAATGATTTTGTACCATTCAAAACATAAGAACTAAACGTGCCTAATGATCCTTTTTTACCTTTCTTTCAACTTCGGATCATGGATTTTTGGGCATGGACCTAATAAGAGAAAACAATGCACACAAATAAATAACTGTCATATTAAACTTCATGACAGAGAGTCAAATAGTAAATAACTTATTTTTTCAAAAATCATTCATATGAACCTACATGAAGTCATGATAAACAGGTAATGTTAATTTTGCCATTAAATTTTGATAACCTTTATAAGTTAAAAAAAACACAAAATTAAGATAAAATATAAATAGCAGAAATTAGACTAACAACATTTGTTCATATTTGTCACAATTCATACCCAAATTAACATATGCGCGTTATTTGAATACCAAATTCTTTTATTAAAAAAAATCACAACTCCTACCGAGATCACTTCGAGTGTTGACGAACAGATCATGAGGACAAAACTTCACCATATAAAAAGCTACATACTTCCTTATCATCCCAGGTGATTTCCTTGTGTCCTCTTCTCTCTTCTTCAGTCAAATTGCGAGCTAAAAACATACACAACCAATAATCAATTTACATTATTAGGGTTTCGAAAATTCAGCTCCCGATAAGCATCAATTGAAATTTTATTGAGCTTAATTTGAATCCAATATTCGAAAAGTAAAAACCGAACGTAATCCACACACATAAACACGATAATTACGAAGACTGCATCAAAACATAATGAGAAAAGACGAACCTGAACCCATGAGCTCATCTAGCAATGCTCTTTGGGCATCCATAGCTCAGATTGCAGGAAAGTAGAGAATTGATGAAACCCTAATTTATTTTGTTTGTTGTAAAAAGGATGAGCTTGACGGGGTTTATGGTATCGATTTTGGATTCTGTTTAGGGTTAATAAGGCAAGAGAACAGATAGAGGCGTAAAACAGGTTTTGATGTCCATTTACCCTTTCATTTTCATTTTTTTATTTTTTATTAGGTGATATAGAGACTATTAAAAGTTTAAAACTATTAATTTATCAAAACGATTTTGTTATACCACTTCTGACCGAAATTCATCTAGGAAAATTATACAATTGCAAAAAAGAATTTAATTTGAACATATTTAAATAAAACAAATAAAAATTCAAACGTAAAACGCTAGTTATATTTCTAAATCACTTCTAACAAAATACAGCATTTAACAGAAGGCTAAAATTGTCATTTCACATTTAAATTGTTATTTCTATCATTTTATTTTGTTATAATTAAGTTTACTTTTATCATCTAAGAATTTCTCAACATAAAATTGGTCAAGTTGATATAAATGAAAACAAATAGATACTTTAGTTGTTTATAAAATCGTTTCCATTACATAGATAACTTTAATGAACAAGATTCAACAATTAAGCAGCCTCTTAGTATGTTAAATATAAGAGCATCTTTAATGGAAGCTTTTTATAAAGTTTTTTACCTTTTGTGTAGGTCATTGGAGTGTTTATGACCTTCTAGCAAAAAGTTTTTACTCCAAAATCTTATTATTCTCTAAGGCTGGTCGGTATGGGTAGGAAAAGAAGGGTGTGGGTGTAACACCACAATCTTAAAGCCATTTTTTTTTTTTTTTTTTTTTTTATATGCATACGGAAGCGATTTTAGAAAAACTATAAACCCTATTTATTACATATTATAAAGGCCATTTACATATTAACCAAAATATATAAAACGTTTAAAGGTGTTACTGAAAAACAGGCTCGACCCGGTTTACAAAATCAGAGTACGGTCAGACTTCCAAAACCCGACTCTAGTCAAGCCAAAACCACAACCTGAAAAGAGTCAACAAATGAGGGATTAGCACAAAGCTAAGTGAATAGAAATAACAATCAATTTGCATAACCACAACAAATTAGAAATCAAGAGAAATCGAAAGGGAGAAAACCGTCCAAACTTCCACAAGCAATTGGACGTTACGAGAGTATCGGCGGACTTGCAAGGTACCTACAACTGTTGTTGGCCGAACAACAGTTTACCGATGGCTACTTTACTATTAGCACGGTACTCACCCCTGACGGAACACATTCGTAGGAGTCCGAGCACCCCATCCAATAGTAACGAAGCCTAGCCGAAAACCACCATAGCTAAACTCTAGAAAACATGTGCACATACTACCATTAACAATCCCACAATTAATGGTACCACTGGAAAATCAATGAAAACCAAGAAAAATAAATTTTTCCCAAACCAGCCGAAATAGCGTCGCTATCTCAGATAGCGTCGCTATTTCCCAGAAGATAGCGTCGCTATCCAAAGATAGCGTCGCTATCTTCCAAAAAATCACGTCGCTATCTCGGGTCAAAACGCTATTTCGAGTTTCTGTACAAATTTTCCAAAAACGTCAACAAGATAGCGCCGCTATCTACAGATAGCGTCGCTATCTTCCCCAGACAGGCAAAAATCCTGCAATTTCTCTTAAGAACTCCACCATTTCAACCTTTTGTACATTACACAAAGAAAGAAGGTTAAGTCCACTCACCTTAGCTTCCTTTTAGTACCGAGCTCAGTAATCTTATATCACTGAGGCTCCTTCCCTTTTCCTGTACAAAATGAATACCGAATTAGTCACCCGAAATCACCAAATGTGTAACAAGTAATATAAGTTTGAGACTACATCTTGCAACCACAATTTACAACCAATTACTTATATTTTCACACATAACCAATACTAAAGTCTAACATTTACTCAAGTCAATCCATTATACAATTTGACTAAAAATGCACCTTAGGCCCAAACGGGTCAAAAACAAGAATAATGGGTCGGGAAACTACACAACACTTTCCAATGGGAGATTCTACTTGACCAACATCAAAATCACATACTAACAAGTTAATTGCATCCAAATGCAAGTTTCATCAACTTTGACCTTATTTAAGTCAAATTGCACAATTTGTCAAACAAACGGGTCAAGACCCGAAACCAACACAATCAAGCTTACAATTCATTCAACTAACACATTTCTAACATGAAATTGATAATTAAAGTTTACAAGCTATACAAGACTAAAAGTCAATTCCCAGGTTTGACCAAAGTCAACAATTCACAATTTTAGCTAGTTATGACCAAATTTCCATCTAGCCAAACACTACCATTTCTTAGGCATTATCTCAATAGTTAACTAGTGATCTTCATACTTAACAATTACCATTCTAACATGCATAATTCAACTAACAAAGCTTCAAGAACACCAAAATATACAATTCACCAAAATTAGGGAAAAACCCATCTTCTTCCCAAAACCACCATTGATGGAGCTTTATGAAAGCTTCACCCAATGAACTACAACTAACAATTCAACACATACAACTTGCAAGAACTCAATTAGACACTACAACATGCATCAATTCAAGATTACAAACAAGATTCATCAAGAACTTCAAGAAAACCCACTAGTTCAAGAACCCTAGTTCATCTCTACATCAAGAACATGAAACCCTAGCTAAAGAAGAAGAGAACTTACTTAGATTTGCTTCTAGATTCCGAAAATCACAATTAGGAGGCAAGATCTTCAAGTTTTAAGCATCAATTTGGAAGAAAACCCAAGTGTGTGTGTAGTGTGTGTGTGTATGTCGAGTTCCAGAGAGAGAGGGAAGAGAGAAACCCCAAAAGAAAGACATCTGCCCTTTCTACTTAACACGTACGCACTTCTCTCAAAACAGGTATTTTCATTTAAAACGCAGTATAGGTTATTAGGTTCGCAGATAATTAATTTAGACCTAACTAACTCCAATTTTAACAACAATGATATTTTTGGAACCCGGATTCAAAGGTGAACCCAAATATATAAAAATCATTTTAATATTTAAATATCTCAGTATTTGCTAATTTTTAACTACATGGTAAAAATACAATTAAATATAATTAAATCAAATAAATTATATAAAACAATAAACAATTAAATTACTTACCGAAAGTAATTAAAAATTTCTAGGCCGGGTTTCAGGATGTTACAATTCTACCCCCCATTAAAAGATTTCGTCCCCGAAATCTCATTGATTACACACAAAAGAAATAAAACAAGTTTATAAATATCATTATATCTATGTCTCATATTTACATGACAAAATATAATTCTTATTGTTCCTCCATTTTATTAATATTATCGAAATAATAATTTATTAGATCCTCATTTCCTTTTCTTTGTAGTTTCAAACTTGGTGTCTCATTCGACAAATTCTCTAGTTACGTTGTTTTTAATTTATGCACTTAACAAGAAGTCATTTATATTTAAGTAATTCGCAAAATAATCATAATTTCTTCAGATAATCACACACTGAAAACTCTTTCGGCATGTACAATTTGCACGTTTTATATTTAAAAGTTGTTAATTACGCAATGTCATTTATCACAATTTCCAAGTCATGGTCCGCATAACTCTACTTAAACGATTAAAACCATTGCAAAGCATAGACAATCTATTTTTATTTAAAGTAATGCAACTTTTTAAGTGTCTTAGATTCTCAAATATCCTCTTATGTTTATTATTTCACCAAAATTTTGCACTCTTAAGCGGTTTAACTTGTTAAAAATCTCATAATTTTAGAATAATTATAATAAATCCACAGTCATAAATCACTAATTCTCAAAATTACACTTTTCGAAATCCAAATTCTAATCAATTTTCACATATAACGGCATTAATTTTCATTATTTCAAAATGCATCTTTAATAAATTTCTCAATCTTACTAAATTTTATATTCACTCTGAAATTTATCCATCAATATAATCGGAAATCAATTCAATATGGTCAATAAATTTGATTCTTATGTTGATTTTCATTTACACATTGAACATAAAAGGCATTTTTTTTTTTTTTTTGAAAATTCCAAACTATAACAATTCGAGTCATAGAGAAATCATTCAGATACATTTCATTAACTTTCTTTCTTATTTAACATCTATAACACATAAAAGAACCAATTGACACTTTTATAAGCATACAACGATGTATTTCAACTAAATGGCCATGCAAAATAAAAGTCAACATGTCAGTCTTCACTTTTCAAACCACTACTATCTTCATTTGTTAGCAATTCAGTATATCATTAAACAATATAATCATAATTCAATATACAATATACAATGGTCAATAAATTCGGCTAACACTTATCGAGTCACTACATGTGACTTGATAGGTCACGGCCATTAATTAAATTTTCTTAAATCAAGAAGCAATCCTACATATGACTACTTAGTCAAAGCCTAAGATTACACCAATCTAACTATAGGCATCACATTAACGGATGAGTACAACAATTATTTACCAAAACAAATTAAACCTCAAACAAATAGATGAAGACTTAATTCCATATATCACTAACTATCTTTATTCCTAATGGAGTAAACACACATGTAAACAATTTTCAGTTCATCACATATTTCATAATCACAAATAAGCAATTTGCTTCAATTCAATTAACATACCTATAAATAAATTGATTGTCAAAAACATACCTGTGATATCATCTTCATCAGTGGAGGTAGTATCTCCCACGATCATCTGAAATGACCTACCCTCGGGTGGAGGGTGATTCTTTCTCTTCTGGCATGTTGAAGATAACGACTCACTCATCGACCCCGACCCTGAACCCGATTTCCTTTCTGAAGGACAGTCACCGACCCTGTGACCCTCTTTCTGACAATTCCAACATACACTTCGCGGGAACCTACAACCATTCCACTCGTGCCCGAACTGACCACACTTGACACATCTCATAGTCTGAGTTGTACAACCACCTGTGTGAGAAGATCTGCACCTAGCACACCATTGTGCCTTCTGACCCAAACTACCTCCTGATTGTATATGATTCGAGTTTCCATGGTTTTGATATCCCTGACCTTTCTTATTTTGTTTGAAATCCGATTGTTCAGACTTAAACTTTTGATACTCTGACCTATCCCTGATCACCCAATCTCGAGTATTCAAATCACCTTCTACTGTTTTGGCCAAATCGAAGGCCTGTGACAAAGTGGTTGCGAGCCTCGCTGTAGTTCGGTATTCGGGTCGTAAAGCTCCAATAAAATGTTTTATTTTCGAAGACTCATCAGGTACCCATTGTTGTACAAATCTTAATTTTTCATTGAACTGCTCGATCAAATCATCTACCGTCATCCCCTCTGTCATCCGCAAATTTAAGAATTCTGATCGAATTCTATCCATCTCGAACGAATTACAATAACGCTTACACACTTGTTCTCTAAATTGATCCCATGTTATACCGTTTTTAACTTCTTTGGGTAAGTGCTCAATCAAAGTATCCCACCAATTCATAGCACCACCTACTAATTTTCGTGTGGCATACATCACCCGGTGTTGATCATCACACCCGCAAGCATCTAAGGTTCTCTCCATTTCCCTCAACCAGTTCATTGTGACATTGGGGTCTCTACTTCCATTAAATTCAGGGGGTTTACAATCTAGGAATTGTTTGAAGGTGCAAATCGGTTTCATTCCTAACGGATAAGGTTGGTTCGTGAATTGATATTGAGGTATACTTTGACTTGGGTTAACATAGTAGTATTGTGGCTGTGACATTACAGGATGAGGTTCGAATGAGGTTGACATTAGGGGAACCGTCATGGTAAAGGCGGGAGTTGTGGGAATTTGCATGGTAGGGGCGGATAATATAGGGGTAAACATGTGAGGGATGTTTGGTGGTTGGTTATTCTGATTCTGATTCATGCTATCAACAAGATTTTGGAGGTGTTCCAATCGACTTTCCATTCTCAAAATATAATCTTCTCTGTCTGCATTTGCATTTCTAGATGTACCAATGATTTCCGATTCGGGGTTCGACGGGATTACCAACGGGTTGGGATCGTTATCGGCCATACCTGTAACAACACAACATCTCACGAACTCTTAGTTTAATCCGTTAGTACCTAACATACTAACTATTACTAAACCACAATTCATATTCACTCTACTAATCCACTCCTAAATTAAGGAAGTTTGACCAACTCGAGCCAAGATTTGGGAATGATACACCTAAATGTGCAACCATCGCCAAACCGAGGCTCTGATACCAAATTGTAACACCACAATCTTAGAGCCATTTTTTTTTTTTTTTTTTATATGCATACGGAAGCGATTTTAGAAAAACTATAAACCCTATTTATTACATATTATAAAGGCCATTTACATATTAACCAAAATATATAAAACGTTTAAAGGTGTTACTGAAAAACAGGCTCGACCCGGTTTACAAAATCAGAGTACGGTCAGACTTCCAAAACCCGACTCTAGTCAAGCCAAAACCACAACCTGAAAAGAGTCAACAAATGAGGGATTAGCACAAAGCTAAGTGAATAGAAATAACAATCAATTTGCATAACCACAACAAATTAGAAATCAAGAGAAATCGAAAGGGAGAAAACCGTCCAAACTTCCACAAGCAATTGGACGTTACGAGAGTATCGGCGGACTTGCAAGGTACCTACAACTGTTGTTGGCCGAACAACAGTTTACCGATGGCTACTTTACTATTAGCACGGTACTCACCCCTGACGGAACACATTCGTAGGAGTCCGAGCACCCCATCCAATAGTAACGAAGCCTAGCCGAAAACCACCATAGCTAAACTCTAGAAAACATGTGCACATACTACCATTAACAACCCCACAATTAATGGTACCACTGGAAAATCAATGAAAACCAAGAAAAATAAATTTTTCCCAAACCAGCCGAAATAGCGTCGCTATCTCAGATAGCGTCGCTATTTCCCAGAAGATAGCGTCGCTATCCAAAGATAGCGTCGCTATCTTCCAAAAAATCGCGTCGCTATCTCGGGTCAAAACGCTATTTCGAGTTTCTGTACAAATTTTCCAAAAACGTCAACAAGATAGCGCCGCTATCTACAGATAGCGTCGCTATCTTCCCCAGACAGGCAAAAATCCTGCAATTTCTCTTAAGAACTCCACCATTTCAACCTTTTGTATATTACACAAAGAAAGAAGGTTAAGTCCACTCACCTTAGCTTCCTTTTAGTACCGAGCTCAGTAATCTTATATCACTGAGGCTCCTTCCCTTTTCCTGTACAAAATGAATACCGAATTAGTCACCCGAAATCACCAAATGTGTAACAAGTAATATAAGTTTGAGACTACATCTTGCAACCACAATTTACAACCAATTACTTATATTTTCACACATAACCAATACTAAAGTCTAACATTTACTCAAGTCAATCCATTATACAATTTGACTAAAAATGCACCTTAGGCCCAAACGGGTCAAAAACAAGAATAATGGGTCGGGAAACTACACAACACTTTCCAATGGGAGATTCTACTTGACCAACATCAAAATCACATACTAACAAGTTAATTGCATCCAAATGCAAGTTTCATCAACTTTGACCTTATTTAAGTCAAATTGCACAATTTGTCAAACAAACGGGTCAAGACCCGAAACCAACACAATCAAGCTTACAATTCATTCAACTAACACATTTCTAACATGAAATTGATAATTAAAGTTTACAAGCTATACAAGACTAAAAGTCAATTCCCAGGTTTGACCAAAGTCAACAATTCACAATTTTAGCTAGTTATGACCAAATTTCCATCTAGCCAAACACTACCATTTCTTAGGCATTATCTCAATAGTTAACTAGTGATCTTCATACTTAACAATTACCATTCTAACATGCATAATTCAACTAACAAAGCTTCAAGAACACCAAAATATACAATTCACCAAAATTAGGGAAAAACCCATCTTCTTCCCAAAACCACCATTGATGGAGCTTTATGAAAGCTTCATCCAATGAACTACAACTAACAATTCAACACATACAACTTGCAAGAACTCAATTAGACACTACAACATGCATCAATTCAAGATTACAAACAAGATTCATCAAGAACTTCAAGAAAACCCACTAGTTCAAGAACCCTAGTTCATCTCTACATCAAGAACATGAAACCCTAGCTAAAGAAGAAGAGAACTTACTTAGATTTGCTTCTAGATTCCGAAAATCACAATTAGGAGGCAAGATCTTCAAGTTTTAAGCATCAATTTGGAAGAAAACCCAAGTGTGTGTGTAGTGTGTGTGTGTATGTCGAGTTCCAGAGAGAGAGGGAAGAGAGAAACCCCAAAAGAAAGACATCTGCCCTTTCTACTTAACACGTACGCACTTCTCTCAAAACAGGTATTTTCATTTAAAACGCAGTATAGGTTATTAGGTTCGCAGATAATTAATTTAGACCTAACTAACTCCAATTTTAACAACAATGATATTTTTGGAACCCGGATTCAAAGGTGAACCCAAATATATAAAAATCATTTTAATATTTAAATATCTCAGTATTTGCTAATTTTTAACTACATGGTAAAAATACAATTAAATATAATTAAATCAAATAAATTATATAAAACAATAAACAATTAAATTACTTACCGAAAGTAATTAAAAATTTCTAGGCCGGGTTTCAGGATGTTACAGTGGGAGCTGAGGTGGCATGGGTAGCGGCGTGGTGGTGGTACGGAACACCGCCCCCCAACGGCGTGGGGGGTAGGCGTGGTGGGGAGAGGCCACGGGCAACGCAGAGAAACGGGCGTGGGGGTTCTCTTTTTTCGCAAATATAGTCGTTGAACGTTCAAAAGGGAAGAAAAGAGTACCTTTTCGCCGGAAATGGCTCCCGGAAAAAGCTGTTGGAAGTGGGTTTTTTCTTGTGCCTGTGTTTTTTCAAAGAAGATGATACATCAGGGTTTTTATTTATTTATTTATTGAATTTTAAATGGGATGTTGGGCTTTAAAAAGTTGGATTTTTATTGGGTTCTTTTTTGGGTATTTATTATATTTTCTATTAGGTCTTTTTATTATAAAAAAACAATAATATAGTATTATAAATTAATTATTTGGGTTAATTTTATTAAAAAAATCTGAAATGTTGTGGTTTATATTTAAAAACAAAAATGAAAAATAAATGATGAGATGGAAAATAAAATGGTGTGGTGTGGTGGGTATTTCCACCAAATGATGTGGTGGTGGTGTGGTTGCTGAGGTGGCGATGATGTGGCAGAAAAACTCACCACCACATGTGGTGCCCATACCATGCAGCATAAGGCTCCTCGGTATGGGACCACGCTCAAACCAGCGTGGTGTCCACCTCACACCACCCACGACGTGCACGAACCGGAACACCCCTCCCCCCCCCCCCCCCCCCACACCAAACGGCGTTGGGGTCCGGCGTGGAGGAGGCAGCCCACGAGCCACGGCTTGCAACGGTGTGGAGGCGATGGAATTTTGAAGAATATAGCCGTTGGCAACGGCTATATAGCCATTGGATTTAAAAAAAACTTATTTTTTTATTAATTATTTACCTATATATATTTACATACTTTCACTCATTTTACACACACAATTAATCCATTTTACTCTCTACAAACTCCAATCTTCATACCTCTCTACTTACAATGGATCCACACAACAACTCTCCACAAACACCCAACCAATCTTCACAACAAAATATACCACCGAACCTTGGATTTGGTAGCTTCGAGCCATATGTCAACATCCTAAATTCCGGTGTTGTCCCACCTCATTTTTATCCACAAACCGCACCTCAATATCAACCTCAATTTCAACAACCCCAATATTCACAAAATGTATCTCAATTTGCACCCACCGGCCAATATTTTCAACAACAACTACTTTCTCAACAAACCCAAACACAAGAACCACAAGCGGGGGGGGGGGGGGGGGGGGGGGGGAGCAAGCGAAAGGGGAAAGGGAAGGGGAAGGGGAAAAGGAAAGAAAAAGAAGTTGTTGAAAAAGTTGTGGAAGAAGATGTGGAAGAAGACACACAAATTCCATGGACGGAAAATGAGGAACTTGCGTTGTGCCGCGCTTGGTGTGGCACTTCTAAAAACGAGAAGGACGGGAATGGCATGAGAATTAAAAGCTATTGGAAGCCATTCTTTCTAAATTTCATAGCTTCATGGGAGTCCCTCCATACCGAAAAGACAATAGTCTTAGTAGCAAATGGCGTGACATAAACAACAAGGTTACAAAATTTAATGGTATATACAACAAACTCTCGTCGGAAAGAAGTAGCGGAATGGCCGAGTTTGATGTTTTGGAGGCCGCCAAGAAACAATGCAAAGTTAAAAAAAGGGCCATAATTTTGAGCTAGATCGACATTGGTTGATTTTAAAAGAGGATCCAAAATGGATCGGCACAATTAATAAAGATCAACAACAATCGAAGCGCTCAAAAAGTTCACAATCGGTTGATGTTTCTGATGGTCGTTCTCGTGTCGACCTTAATGCAGGGGACGATGAATTTCCAGATGACCTATTCGACGACATTGATGAAACCCCAACTCATCAACGACCAATTGGAAGAGACAAGGCTAAACGAGCGGGTAGGCATGCGGCGGAAAAGGAAGCGAAGATCAAGCATATGGAAGAAATTCAAAAACGATTAAACGACCACGTTGAGGCAACGAACGAGCGCATAGAGATGCGTCGTCAACAAGTTCAAATGGAGAGGACGCTTCAAACCGAACAAAGAATGATCAATAATTTGAGTATTTTGAACATGCAACCGACGTCAGGCATGACGCAAGAAGATCTTGAACATCTACTTGCCGCGAAGGAAAGGGCCCGAAAAGCCATGAGCGAGTTAGGATTGTAGTTTTTAAATTTAGTTTTTTAAATTTTTAAGTATTGTTATTTTTAATTGTAAGTATTTGTATTTTAATTTAATGTATTGTTATTTTAATTTTAATGGAATTTTAATATTATTTGTGTGAAAGATAAATGGAAATGAAATGATGAGATGGAAAATAAAATGGTGTGGTGTGGTGTGGTGGGTATTTCCACCAAATGATGTGGTGGTGATGTGGTTGATTAGGTGGTGGTCAGGGTCGTTCCAATAAAATTTTGGGCCCTGGGCGGAGTATTTAAAAGGGGCCCATAAAATAATTTTTTCCCAAATAAGTAATAAAACATATAACATATCTACCCTTAAAAGAAATTTATTATGAAGAAATAAAGAACTTATAATTAAAATGACATAACTAACGTTGTTATTCTCAACTCTAAGTCTTCAAAATTTTGAAACTCACTTTAAGTCTTCAAAATTTTGAAACTCGTTGCGTTGCGAGTACAAGAGAAAACTTCAAAAAAAAAATTGTTTCTTTGAGCTTTTCTAGAAGCAATATAAATATTTGGAGTAAAATATGCATATTTAACCAACTTTACATTTTCAAGTGCAGACATAAAAGTGTTTGGCGAAGTGATTTGTAATATTTTAGTTCGTAGAAAAAAGAATCTAAATCCACAACCGGAACATAGAAAACGTATTTGCAAAATTACTACTATTTCCCTGAATTCAAAAATCATCCAAAACTTCAATTTCCTTTGCAGATCTAATTAAAAACACAAACAGAATAGGAATATTGCATTAAAATATAAGACCATTCAAGAAAAAAAAACCCAATATATATATGCAATAAAAAGTTCCTAAAATCAAATGCAGGTTTCTCTTTATAATCACCAGGCACCAACACATATAACCAAATCACATCATCCAATCGCAATTCAAAATTTTGAAGAAAAAAGAAGCATAAACAAATGAAAATTTAAAACTGCATGTACTCAAATTGGGGTTTGGGTACCTGGTTCTGGTAGGGGTTAGCTAAAACAGTGCATAATCTAGTTGGCTTCTAGAATCCATTGTATTCACAGACGAAATCATAAATTAGAAACAAAATAATGGATAAATTCATGAAACGAAATCATAAATCTGGAACAAAATCTCGAACGGAATCACGAACCCTTGATTCCTGATTTATTGTGATACCACGGACGAAATTGGTTGGAGCCAAGGAACGAACAGATCAATTCGTTGAATCGCCGTTTCCAATTATGAATTTCTTTGGGCCCCAAATCACGATATGAATCTGTACTAATCAAGAATGGGCCCTTAAATTTTATTATGGACTATCATGGTTAAATGAGTATTTGGGCTTTCAGCTTATACAGGAAATTACGAAATACTGGACAAAATTTACAAAAAGTGGGCCCTTAAAAACTTTGGGCCCTGGGCGGTTGCCCTGGTGGCCCAGGCCCAGGGCCGGCCCTGGTGGTGGTGATGTGGTTGATTAGGTGGCGGTGATGTGGCAAGAAATATGGGTACCACATGTGGTACCCATACCTTGCAGCCTAAGTCATTCACTACACACAAAAAAAGTTTTATCTAAAATAAATGCATTGGAGCAAAAACTTTTTTGAAAGCTTATTTATCAAAATTGGGTAGAAAATCTATATGACAATTTCAATAAATCTTAGCAAAAACTTAACCATTTGGATGCTCTAAGTTCGAGCCAAAGTATAAGATTGTATAAAGAAAATCCTATGCGAAAATAATATAGAAAAGCAGAAGTTCTAAAAAAGTAAATATTTATTACTGCCAATAGTAAGCAAATTTCTTTTTTATGAGAACATAAACATAAAACAAAGAGCAACATATTTATTATATTCATTTTGACAATATTAAAGAAATCCTTTTAATAATTTGTAACTACATTAAAGTATAGATACGATAAAAAAAAATACATTTAACAACAAAAATAAAGCTTGAAAATTATACAAAACACCCTTGATTACCTATGATTCAAGATTGACACGTCGCATTTTGCAAACAAGGTTAGCTGTAGGAAGATCAAGATTATCAGAATCGGTTTTTATAACATCTTTAAGTTGATCTCTGGGGGCCGATAAGCAAGTGTGAAATGTAGCCAAAATGGGAGGTATTGGCATCGATAATGCTGACAAAACATTACTTAAGTATTCTATATCTACTGATAATTGTTGTGCTCCACGGTCGGTTATATATTGGATGCCTCTTAGTTGCTCCATAAATAAAGTTGCTGCACCTTCTGCAACCTATATTAAATGAAACGCGTGTAATTATATTGAATATTAACATAATAAACTATTCAAACTCAAATATGTAAGTAGGGTAATTTACACAAATGGTCATTTACGTTTGTACTATGTTACATATTTGGTCCTTTAATTTCATAAATTACATTGATAGTCCTTATTTCTAAAACTATAGACACGTTTGGTCCTTTAGAGTTAACTCTTCCCGTCAAACAAACGGGTTTTTATGGGTTTCAAATTGGTGGAGGGAAAGGGAAAATGACAGATTTACCCCCTCGTGCATCACACGTTACCATACTTGACGACGGGAAAAATAAACATTTGTTTAGGTAAAGGACCAAACGTGTCAATAGTTTCAGAAATAAGGACTACCAATATAACTTATGAAACTAAAGGACAAAATATGTAATATGGTACAAACCAAAATGACCATTTGTGTAATTTACTCTATGTAAGTAATAGTGTAATACTAGAGATGGCAAAATGGAAGGACCAAATGTCATTTGTGTCATTTGGCATAGGTTGTGTACGGTCCAATAACCAAATAGAACCGCTTGGAACCAGACTGGACCGAGAACCGAGAAAATAGTTTCGGCCGGACCGAGGATGTCTTGGACCGGACCGAACCGAGAACCAGCTTTTTTTCCATTTTTTCGACTTTTTTCCGTCTTTTTCGGTTTTGGACCGGACCTAGAACCAATTTTGCATGAAAATTTAAACCGAGAACCAGACCAGTATAGCTCGGTTCAGTTCAGCGGTTCCAACCGGTTCTCGGTCCAGTTTGCACATGCCTCTAATTTGGCATGCTTTTGGTTAAAATTAGTATAAACGACACATATTACTAAAATATTTGTGATTGGAGGAAAATGGGTATTTACCTTAAACATCCATTCGGTGGCAAAAAACTGTGCCTCGTCAGCATTAGCATCATTATTGGCAATAGTCTCAGCTAATGGCTCCAATTGTTGAGGTAAAGTGAGCAGATACTCGCCAACAGTTGTTACATACGATTGTGCGTATGCACTAAAACTCGGGAGATTGTAAGCAGTTTGTTCCTCAACTGCAGTCCAGGTGGCAAGATTTGATAGGTTGTTGAATTGCTTTCTTACTTTAGATATAAGGACATCGTATACAAGCTCGTTTACTGTGTCCACAAATGCTGTAACTCTTTGAGATGCAACTGGGAGTGCATGGAATCGTGGATCTTTTGACTGATGGAAAAATAAAATATGTTATTTTGTCTATAATTAAAGATAAAATATACATTTATATTTTGTGTAGATAATTCCTTTTATTTTTTGAGTACTCAAATATTCTTATATTATATTTTATATAAAATATTTTAGTGGAGGTGGCAAAATGCGTAGGTCGTTGGTTAACGGTCCAACATCAGTTTAGGTCAATTTTAGGTACAGGTTCAGGTCAGGTTGACCTGAAACATTTTTTGTCCAAAAAGTTACCATTTTCTATAAATAATTAATATGTTATATATTAAATTCAATAAAAGTCTAAACTCTAACTTTTGGACAAAAATTGCCCGAGACCCATTTGACCCGTAAATCCAGGTAATTATTATTTGTGGGTCAAATCAGCTTAGGTTGACCTAAAACACTTTTTGTCAAGAATATCTTAGATTTTCTTTTACGATCATAAATAAAAACTGAACTATTTCAATATTAAAAAAACAAATTTTCAGAATAAAACGAGTCGTCCATCACTTGTTTTCATTAGTGGATTGGTTAAAATTGCCACTTGTGCCCGTAATAGTTTACCAACATTTAAATTAAAATAACATATTAAAAAAATAATAATAATAAGAGCAACATGTACCTGCTCCAACAGATTAAAAAGCTTTCGGGCTTTCTCAGGAGCATCAAATAGCCTTAATGCTGCAACATCCAAAGCAGCCCGACCCGCCATAGACAAATCACCATTTCCATCAAAAGTCTCATGTGAAGTATTCGGGTCAATACTTGACCCAAACACTGCAGTAGACAAATTTGTATTCAATCTAGCAAGTGTAGCTCTCAATGAAGCTTCAAAAACAGCAGATCTACTAGACAAACAGTCAGCAACTGTAAGTATCTGCAATGCACTTTGAACATAAGACCATTCTTCTTCACTTGACAGCTCAAATTTACGGGCCCCATCTCTTTTCTCTGGGCCCATTTCCTTTTTCGGGCCCGTTTCAGGGGCAGAAACGTCAACTCCACATACAATTCTTAGGGTTTTGAGAATCTCTTGAAGGGTTGAGATGAATTGTAGCATGACATCATCAAGGGCTAAGATGAGCTCATCAGCTTCTGATCCGCCTGTGAAACTTATGCATCTGTCCACAGAAGCTTCTAGAAGGACTATGACTTGTGGGACTGATTCTTCCATTCTTCTAACGGTTTCACTCAGTTCAATTCCTTGTGCTCCAAGGCCACGAGTTACAGCTCCTCTTAGATCAATGGCTGAGATTTCAGCAGAGAGTGTAACACGCTCCATTTGTCCGTATCTAGAACATAAATTCATTTAAAATAAAACAAGATTTCTAAAAATAAATCATAAGAAAATTGGATAATTGTGTGATTAATTACCTTTGCTTAAATGATTCATAAGGGAGATAAATTGCTTTAAGAGTGTCTCTTAAAACACTAAGATCAGATTCCCCGAAAAGGTGTTGAACATTTCTTGCAAAACTGCCAGTCATATTGTGTAGATCGATTAACGCATCTAAATGTTTTGTCTGCACGTTTACACCTTTTGCCATGTCACCAGATAAGATATCTAAAACACCTGAAATCATAACTTCAAATATTAGGTGTGACAAAATGGGCGGGTCATGGTAAAATGGGTAAATTTTAGTACGGGTCAAAATTTGAAATAAAGTAAATTAGAAGGTTATATGCATTTTGAATACACTTTGGGTGACTTTTGACTCGTTTGACCCATGCAACCTGTTTCACTTTACATAAAAAAATAAATTTTTACTTATTTGACCCATTAGAAACAAAGTATGGCCAGAACTGACCCTTTCTGTATCACCCTTAAAGATTAAAACTATGCAAATTAGAGATAATTGCTCATTATTCTTGAAAGCAGACTTTTAAGAGATAATTCATACTAGCACCTGTCCTATAAGTACTGCAAAACCAATTGTTTACTCATTAATAGAAGTCGTTTACTATTAGATGAATGTCTAAAATACCCTTCCATCATGAGAAAAACTTACAGATGTACTCTTACTTATCAAATTAAACCATATTTCACGGAATAAGATAAATATAATAAAAAAGAATTACAGATTGCAACCTTTGGCTAATGCCTTGGTTTCAGGAACTACATCTCCAGTTGCAAGGTTAATCCGGGAAACAAAGCTGGCACCTACAGCCACCATTGCTTCAATTAATAATTTTGGGACAAGGGTCTTGTAATCTTCTGGAAAAGCAAGCATAGACCTAGAAAAATATAATTTAATAAATCATTAAAATGATAATTTAACTTAGTAGCCAAAAACACATGTGCTAATCTACTGAAAACCGGAATAAAGGAGAAAACCTTTACCATTTCCATTCTTGTTCAAGATAAAGTAATAAATTATCATAGAAACTTGGTAGCCAATTAGGAAATGAACCCGTTGATTGATAATCATGTGAACCTGAAATACTTTTAGGATGTTGTTGCTTTAATTCATAATCCTCCCATAACTGCCTTATAGGTTTTAAATGAACTTTAGTATAATGAGACTCTAAGGAGTTGTATCTTCCAATTCGGATAAGAATTCCCCTCAAATCTTGG
Source organism: Calendula officinalis (assembly GCA_963853835.1). Taxonomy (NCBI): domain Eukaryota; kingdom Viridiplantae; phylum Streptophyta; class Magnoliopsida; order Asterales; family Asteraceae; genus Calendula; species Calendula officinalis. Next base: position 27,614,276 of record OY970825.1, read on the forward strand.
GCAACATTTACCTAAAGAAGTATTAGAAAAAAGAAAATAAAATTATCAAACTTTTAAGATTTATGATTTATCGAAGAATTTGTCCTTCAAATTCACCTTTCGATTAGTTATTGCATCTGTTAGACGAGGTTGGACCATTGAGTCCAATCTGTCCTCTAGGACTTCAAGTTGCTTTCTAATATTGGCAAATTCAGCAACCTGGAAGAAAAAAAAAACATGAATAAACCATTTTAATTGATATTGAGACTTTTTTATAACATTATATATGAAAAGTGAAAAGTTAGTTAACTTTTACCTCCCCAACAGCAGTTAAACAATGCCTCATGTTAGCCAAGGTTTCTGCAGCACGAGGAAGATCATTACTGGCAAAAACATCCTCAACAGTGGAGCTTAATTGAGTCAGCCCTGCAGCATCCTATACATTATAAAAATTCAAAACTTTTATAAGATAAATTGAAATAATAATAAAATAAAACACAAAAACATTGTAAATGAAGATTGATGAATTCAAAGAAACTAAGTATGTTTTACCTGAAGTGTTTCATAGGCAGCTTCCATTCTTCGTTTGACTGTATCGACTTTAGCAAGTGTAGCTATTGATTCTGCTGATGAACCCTCAGCCTATAGATACAGATTAAGAATTAATCAATTAAAAATAAGGTTAAGCTTATAATCTAGATTCTAGCCATATTGCCTATGAACAAAAGGCTCTAACTGTATAAAAAATTGGCTATATCCAGCAGTTAGCTTTCACATTGGCTCCTATTAAATGGTTAAATTAGTTACAATATTAAGGTTACCAGTGTGAGGATCATGCCAGATGACAGATGTCGATATGATAAGCCAAAGTAGAATATATTAGTGATGCTTACTGAAAGGCATTTTGATTCTAGGGCTACACTATTCCACAAACATATTATTGAATACTAGAAATGTTAATTGAACTCTAGATAAACCCTAATTTAACGGCAAAAATGGAGCAGGATTGCATAATTAGCATATTCTCCTACAGATTTTAAAACCTATTTACAATTAAACTACTACGAGCTATATATATTGCGATCAGCACTGAGATCTTACTTTTTTGAGCTTGAGAAGGATTGATGCAACGGATTGACGGAGAGATAAAGCATCGTCTCGAAGGCGGATGACGTCACGAGTAGCACGAGGTACACGGAGGATCGCGGCGGAGCTCTGCTCCTCGAGTGAGGCGGCGATCTCCTCCGACACCATTTGTAGCTTCATTTCGAGATCCACTAAGTGTTTGTCTAAAGGATCCTGATGGTGACGTGATTGACAAGCATTGTTTATCCATTTTTTGGCGTCGAATTTTTCGTCGGAGAATGATCCCAGATCTATCATCATCTTCTCCGGCAATGTTTCAGTCGATGAACGCTGAAATAACTATATTTTGTTGTATTTGCACTATCTACCCTTTAGTTTCCGTGCTATTGTGATATTGCCCCTTGAGTTTAGTTTTTTTCCTCACGGATTTAACGACGCTTAGACAGTTAGACCAATCTCAACCATTATCAGTTATCACCACTAACATTTCAATTTTTGTTAAATTAGTGTAACGTAAGCTGAAACTCAACCGACACACATGCCAATAATACACTTAACTTAATATTTTATACGAAGTATATAAAATAAACACACACAAAATATTAATACCCTCACAAATACATATTTCCCCTGTCTCATTAATCTTCGCCAAACCGAAGTTCTAAACTAGCGGATGTAACGTGCCAACAGTATCGGTAACTGACGGCCATTAGCTACAAACTATAGAAGGTCGTTGGCAACCCTCTTATATTTTTTTTTTCAATTTTGTCAGTTGATTTATTTCTTTTGTTTTCTAATATGAACATGAATCAATTAGAAAAATGGTAAACACGATAACACCGCATAAATAATAAAAATATTAAAATGGTTACTTCATACATGCTTAATAACAACAAATAAGTCAAATATAACATAAATTGCTAACAAATGTTTCTAATATTATAACTGTCATGGCAATTTTGTGCTAATTTTTGAACCAAAACACAACGGTACGACTTCATGTTCGTTTTACACGACAAGAATATGAATTTTAATTTCAATTTCATCTTGATTTCATTCCAGTTCATATATTTTATCGTGACATATCAGATTTTAACCGTATTAATTTGTACATCGATAGTTGCATATAAGTGAATAACCATGTATTAGGCTGGATCCGCATGGGCTCAGAGGCAGTTTATATTTCAGCATGTTGGGTATAAAAAGCCCAATTGTTTGTTTTTTCTTCGATGCCTATGATTTTCCCGGAGTATTTGAAGATCTTTTTTTGTGATTATTCATGTTGCTTTCCTAATGAATAAGGTCATAATTAGTTATTGGTCGGAATCTGATCGAACCGAACTGAATCAGATCGAAACCCAAAAAATCAAAAGGTAGAGTTGAATAGAAAGAAGAACATAAAATTATACGGAAATAATGGTTATGGTTCGGTAATGTTATTATAGGTTTGGAACCGTTTATAATTGAAAATTATATCAACATAAACTACATATTGACTCTAAATTGCCAAATTCCGGTTCTAAAAACCAAAAAGGACCAAAAGGAGAACCAAGAACCAATCCGAAAATCATAAACTGGTCCAACCGATTCCAGTTCAGGTTCAGTTTCGATTAAAAAAAACTCATCCTTATTTATTGGCATACACTTAAAAGTTAAAATAAATTATTACAATTTGAGATAATTAATCAAAACAGACATAAAAGTACAATATCGTTTACGTGACATGAACATTTACACACCAATATAGATATATCTTGACAATTTTCTGCTTCTTATTGAGTTATTGTGGTAAAATGGTTGATACAAACAATTGAAAAACATTAATGTTTAATAAGTTATTTTTTATAGAACATCTGATATTTCAGTGACACCAAAATCTTATTGCATCACATCAACTAGTGATGTTATCCGAGATATACCCAAAAGAAGTTTCGTAATCGAAACTACAAAATGTGACCACGTAAATGATTAATTGATAAGAGTGTAAAAGGGAATAAAACCAACATCGGGAAATTTCCTAAGCAGCTTCACTGGGGCCTTACGCAATCATGAATTTGAGTTAGTTAAAATTTAAAAATGTGAGTTGACATTTACTAAGTTACTGTTTGTATCATGGTTAATATATGAATGATTAAAAAATTTTCCTCATATCTGTCTGATTAAGAAGATGAACATATTTAATTTTCAAAGATTGATTAAATGGTCTTACCAAAGATTCTGGATCTACCCAATTAAGAGGTTACCATCTTAATAGAATCATTAAGAGTTTCACCAAACAATATAAGCTTTGAATTCAAACTTATAGCAAATATAAATATTTAAATTAAATGGTGTAGAATAACAATGCTATAGCAAATATATGAAATGCTTTTCGAATTTGATGGAAATTGAGAGAACAAAACCAAGAGATTGAAGTTTCTTTGAAGCTTCCTTTTGTATACTTCATTTTCGTAACAAATTATTAAAATAATAAGAATAATACTATTAAATCAAAATGTACGAAAGGTCCACGTTTGATGTACATAATGATTTCACAAGCCGTTTATGATTTAGAGCTAGTTCTCGACATGGTCTGAAAATAGCTAGCGGGCGTTTGGTTTGATGGATGGATGGATGAATGATGGTGGCGGCAGTGCCGGTAGAGTGATGGGTTTAAGATTAAAAAGATGTCTAAGGGTGATATCATATAATAATCTATCATATTCTATAATAATCTATCATATTCTCTAATTCATAAGATTTCAAACTCCTTTATTCAATGGATGGAATTTACATTTATATGGTTGATGGAAGTTTTCCATATAAGTATTCGAATTCCACATAATCAAACATAAAAATCCATAGAATTACTCAAAGTGATAAGGATTATAGGGAACCAAACGCTCGTAACTTTATGTAAAAAAGAATTTGGTAACCAAACTCAATTTAAGAATATGTAGTAATTAGATCAGCTAATTTTCTTGTTTCAAATATATGTACTAAGATTACAACAAAACTTAACTATAAGAGAATAAAGTATGAGGTTGTGAAGATATCCACATCAAAATTACACTCTCTATTTTAACATTATTAATAATAACATATTTTCAGGACTAACAAAAAAATACCTCAAACAAATCACAATTTACAAAAAACACCTTGAAGGAAGATTTGGAAGACATTTTATCCATGGCGCATAAGGAATTGACGACACTCATGGTGTTTAGCACCGCCAGACATCTTTTGGCGTGGCTTTAACACGCCCACACCCACTGTTCTATATCAACAACTTGTGTAGAAGAAATTGAATATTATAAGATTATTAATTTGAAAATTCCAGTTTATATATATTTCGACATACATCTACACATTATGAAATGCTTGTTATATGTTTCGAGGTTATTTTTTATGCTCATATTATACACGATGCAAACGATTTATAGTCAAACTCAACTCGTTTACAATTATACTAAGAATCTGTAAGATGTTTAAATAAAAAAGTGTGTACGTCGGTCTCACTCAAATATTAAAACTATATGATCGATCATCCGATTACAAACATAGTTTTGTTTAGTTACCTATTTCTAAAACAAATAGTCATCACAATTATTTTTTTAAAAATAATTGTTTTTTTTTATAAATAATTGTAATAACGTGGACACAAATGACCGGCTTTTGCAAGTGAAATGACCGAGACAATTACGTTGCGGATAACCAAGAGACCAATGCTACGTGTCATGTTTTAGGCGACTGGTGGGACCCATTGGGGCGTTACACGTCAACATGGACAAGTGAAGACTGGTTAACTTTTTTGGACCCAAACCCAAATTTTCGTTAACTATTTATAAAAGTTTATAAAACTACTATTTGGACACCCCTAAGTCCCTAACTACCAAATAAACACCCAAATTAAAATCAAAACTTGAAATAAAATCACAAACAATTAATTAACATGGTTATTAAGACTTTTTTTAATTTAAAACTGGTGATTATGGTGGTGGTTAGCGGCATATGCAATGGTGGTGGCGGAGTTTGCTGGTGGTGGCAGAATGGACGACTAGGGGTGAGCATTTGGACCGAAAAAACCGAATCGAACCTAAAACCGACCGAAACAAAACCGATACATGTTATCGGTTCGGTTTCGGTTTTGAAAATTCATCGTTTTCGGTTCTATTGGTTTTGGTTCGGTTTGAAGAAAAGGATGAACATTTGGCCTAGAAAACGGAACCGTACCGAAACGAACCGAATCAAGAAGATAACATGTTATCGGTTCGGTTTCAGTTTTGAAATTTCATTGTTATCGGTTTCGGTTCGGTTATGTTCGGTATTTGGATCGAGCTCACCCCTATGGACGACAAATTGAACATCGAAGCGAGTTGGTGGTGTCGGAGCGAGCAGCGACATCGACTAGCCGATTCCGTTGAGAGTGAGTTGGTAGGGTGGTAGTTAGTGGCAGAGTTCGATGGAGGCTTCGAAAAATTTATTAGTTAATTATTGAAGAATTTAGGGTGTTCAAATAGAATTATGCGGTGTCCCAATAGTTAATCCCAATGATGAATTGATTTTGATTAGAGTTTTATTTGAAAAAAAGAAAAACGTCCAAACCTTTAAAATGTTAAAAGGAAAACTAATGGGTTGTTTACTAACCTTTCTTAATAATATGATTAAAAGATAATTCAGCTATATAAAATATTAGAATATGTTCTTCATTGACTTATATTGAGTTTCGCTATGAATATGATAGTGTAGATTTATGAGTTGCGTAGAGCGTGTGTATATTTAGTTATTCAAATAAAAAAAATTAAAAGATAGCTTTTTTTACAATATATAGTATTTAATAAACTCTCTTAATTAGTCTATGAATCAAAACTTGAACCTCTTTTTTCTTATAATCGAACATATCTTAGGAGACATCTGAATAATTATATCTCTATGTAATTCAAATGCTAATCATTTAGATAGTACCTAAAGTAATTCAAAGTTTAAACAAAGTTTATAAAATATAATATTGTCAAAGTTTTATATATGTTTGAAAAAGAGTAAAATGGTAAAATTTTATTAAATATATTTTTATCCAAAAGTTGTTCAACCGGACTCGCAACCCCTCCATATGTGGGTGGGATGTGGCCCATTAGCTTCTTCACTAGACAAAGTGACAAGGGCCATTATAGTAATTTTACACCTGCAAGAAAATACTGCATTATATAAATGGATCCGGGTCAGGGAAGTTGATGTCAAGAACCGTATAGCAGCCAAAACACTTCACTCACAGCTCAAGAACACACAACCGATTTCCCACCAATTTCTACAAGCGATTAATAGCCAAACTAGAAGCTGGTTTTTAGGTACATTTCTACTAAAATTCTTTGTATTCTCTTATGATCGCACTTATTAGATTCCTTCATGTTTTGATTATTAAACATATGCCTTATGTTTGATGTATTCACTATTTTTAACTTCCAACTAACTTTCCACGATAAATGAAAAAGCTCATCAGTTTGTAGTCTAGCTGTTTCTCAAAGGGTTTAAGTCCACTATTTATGGACAAAATGGTGTAGATTTAAAAGTAATTTAATATTTTTTCTGCCGTTAAAAGAAAGAAACTTACGGTGGCTGTTTCTATCCACCAAACCATCTTAATTAGGTGGTTATGGTTAAATTATACTCCATCCGTCCCTTAATAAAGTTCCCATTTCCCCTAATATGTTTGTCCCAAAATAAAGTTCCCATTTCTTAAATTGGAGGGACCCATTCAATAAAATAATATTATTACAATATACCCCACCACTAACTATCTCCTAAAAGCACTTTCTCTCTCCAAAAAACCTTATATTTTAATCAAATTTATTACCAAGGACCCACCACTAACTATCTCCTAAAAACATGTGACCAGGAGAAATGTGAACTTTATTAAGGGACGGAGTATATATCAACGGATAGTTAACCCACATATGGCTAAAATTGGCATTTTAAGAGAAAAGATATTAACGGATTTTGTAATTCGGTTTTGGTTGCTATTATAATTATGAACGAATTATATAGTTTCGTTTATGTTTTTGCAAATACCAACTGAATTCGTTATTTTGTTGCTATTTTCATTTCTAAGTTGGTTTGATTTAGTCGAAGCTAATTATATATCTACGGCACTAGTGTTTATTATTAGGTTCCCCAAATATGTCTTGAAAATAAGGTTGATTTTTTTATAATCTTTCAAAACTCAAAAGTATGGGGAACCATGATTCAACATTCGTCCCTTTTGTTTTTGTTTTTGCTTTTGCTTTATGTTTCTTTTTCTAACAACTTGTATTTTTTAGTTACGTGTTCCCGCTTATAACGGATTTCTCCTAAGTGCTTGATCTTTTATCATGATTTAAGCAATATGGTTGTTGTTGTTATTGTTTCTTTAACATTCTCTTAACCATTTGGTAATATTTACTAGATAAAACTCATAAACTCTAAGAACCCATTTAAAAGTTATTTACAAATTATGAGTTTCTTTCTTTAAAATTGTTGCTTTCTAAACTAACGGAATCATTTTTTGCGTTGTACGGGTAAGCATTTACTTTTCTTAAAATACCAAACCAGATACTTTTAATTTTTTAATTCGCAATGTTTTATAATACTCCAAGGATTTTTTAATTTTTTTTAATAATGGTGCATAACTATATACAGTACCCGCCATTGTTGGGCTAAGTCGACCCAAAAAGTTTAATGGATACTATCAACTGTAAGACAATTTTGATGCCTAATTTAACACAATGTCTAACTCAATTTAGGTTACGTAGGTGCTGAGTTTAGAACAACTCTTCATAACCGTAGATCTTTAGGCTCAAGAATAGTTAGTTCTTGATCTGGAATAAGCATATACAAAACATAAAATTACGGAATTAGATAAACATATTTGTATAGCTAAACAAGGTTTCATCATCATCTTTATATACAATGATTACTAAAAGCCCCAATTCTACATATAAATATGTAGAACGGTTTTGGTTAACATGATCAAACGACCTTGAGGCTTAGAGTATACACACATACACGTTAAAACGTGGGTTCCAAGAACGACTAATTCTATGTCATTAGGTCTCTTTATATAATAGAGAACCTAAGACTTACAAGGAAAAGATAATAACTAAATCTTTTAAACTAATAAAGATATACTATATCTTTTACATTTATGATTATCTCCTAAATCTTTATTTGAATTTGAACTTCCATATCTTCAATTTAGGTCCTTGTACTTTATAAGTTTTGACACATCAAATCAATAATGAATATTATAGAAATATTCCTAACAGTAGGAGATAAATCTTTGCTGGCGTGCCAATTAATCTTAATAGTTGTGTACAATTTCCAAATATTGTTTAATGAAAGAAATCTTCTTCAAAAATTACTTCCATTTATAACAGGTTCATATGGGATGGTTGAACTCGTGATTTATACGACTTAACAATTTCGTTATCGCCTCTAAACTTTCCTTTATTTATCTTGTAAATATTTACTATGAAAAGATCAAAACCATAACTTAGGAAATATTTTGGACTTTTATTTTATTTTATTATTATGCTATCTGTTTAATGAAAGAAATGTTGTGATTTAGAAAGTTGGAACAGAACTATCATTAGATAAGATCTGGTTGGTGGGATTTAATTACAAACTTTTAAGGTTTTTGTCTTATACCTAAGAAAATAGATTTATGTAGTCATGTCTCACTTAAAAGATTTTTTTTTTTAAAAAAAATTGAGTTTTGACTCGTTTTGCGACCTGATTAATAATAGGGTGACCATCTGCTTTGCTAGTAATTCAAAGTCGATGCAGGTTGGTAATTATTTTTGCTAGGCATTGAAAATAGAAAGTTAATACTACGTATAACTTTTCATTCTGAAAGTTGATGCAACTATTTGAATTGGTATTAATCAAGTTCTCTAGGCTTTTCTCAACTGTTAGATGTAATTTTTGACCCCTTATTTAGTTTCATAATTTGATTTCTAACCTTTTTCTTTTTTTTTGAATTTCAGCTGGTTTTATACGATAAATTCATCAATGGGTTCGATCTCTGACCTAGAAAACGAAGAGAACAAAAGCAACACGAAACCTCTAGGAATTCGATTCATAGAACATACAAAGAAATCAAACCTCTCATTCAAATCCCACCAAGCCATAGTCCTAATCGTCACATTTTTAGCATACGCAAGTTACCACGCTACTCGAAAAACCACGAGTATCATAAAAAGCTCACTCGATCCCCAATCACCCGAGAACTCATTCCTACAAACCTCTAAAACCCTTTCATGGTTACTAGGAGACGGGTGGGCCCCGTTTAATGGCACAAACGGGACCGGATTACTTGGAGATATTGACTTAGCTTTCTTATTCGTGTACGCGATTGGTATGTTTTTCTCGGGTCATATAGGAGATCGAATGAATCTACGGGTATTTTTAACCATAGGAATGATTGGAACGGGCTTGTTTACTTCACTATTTGGAGTCGGGTATTGGGCAAACATTCATATCTTTTACTATTACTTAATAGTTCAAATGCTAGCCGGCTTGTTTCAATCCACGGGTTGGCCTTCGGTCGTTGCGGTTATCGGAAATTGGTTCGGGAAAAGTAAACGCGGGCTCATAATGGGGATTTGGAACGCTCACACATCTGTCGGGAATATTTCGGGCTCTTTGATTGCTTCTTATTTCTTGAAGTATGGTTGGGGTTGGTCTATGGTTGTTCCCGGTTTGATGATTACTTTTGTTGGGTTGTTGCTTTTCTTGTTGTTGCCCGTTGACCCTGAATCGGTAGGTGTTGACCATAAAGATGATGAAAAACCGGTTTTGTATGAAAAAACAGGGGTAGAAGTCGTGAAGCCTTTATTGAGCCCGAAGATGCCCCGTGAGAAAGATGGCCCGATTGGGTTTATGGAAGCATGGAAAATACCTGGGGTTGCTCCTTTTGCGTTTTGCCTGTTTTTTTCAAAGTTGGTTGCTTATACGTTTCTGTATTGGCTCCCGTTTTACATTAGTCACACAGGTAGTCTTGCTTTCTTGATTTACTTGTTACGTCTATATTAACCTTTACGTTAAAAATACACTTTTTGACCAATTGGGTTCGAACCATGTAACCTGTGTCCTATTTAAACTAATTTTTTGTGTTTTACCTAGCGGCGAGCGCCGTCCGGAAACCGGACCGAAACCGATAGAACCGAACCAAAAATGATAAATTTTCAAAACCGAACCGCCTACATGTTTTCAGTTTTGGTTCGGCTTCGGTTCCGTTCCTCTAGCCCAAATGCTCATCCCTATCCTAGGATCGAACCGAACCGAAAAATGTTGAATTCTCCAAACCGAAACCGAACCTATTACATGTTTTTGGTTTCGGTTCGATTCGGTTTTGGTTGGTTTTCGGTTCAGTTCGGTTTTTTCGGCCCAAATGCTAACCCGTAGTTTTACCCTAATATTAAACATAACAAGAATCGTTCCATTCATGAGTAAATGACTCGAAATTACCGTTTCTAGTTAATAGGTTATATACTAAACATTTGAATTTATGTATTTTTGCAGCCATAGATGGCGAGTATTTATCCGACGAGGCTGCCGGAAATCTCTCCACGTTATTCGATGTAGGTGGTGTGGTGGGCGGCATCCTAGCGGGCCATATTTCCGACCGCCTAAACGCAAGAGCCATCACCGCAGCTAGTTTCATGTATTGTGCAATTCCCGCCCTATACGTTTACCGAAACTACGGGCACATATCAATGACCATAAACATCATTCTCATGCTAGTAACGGGCATGTTTGTAAACGGGCCCTACGCTCTCATAACAACTGCGGTCTCAACCGACCTCGGGACCCACCGGTCACTGAGGGGGAATTCTCGGGCCCTAGCAACGGTTACAGCAATCATTGATGGAACCGGGTCAATCGGTGCTGCAATCGGGCCATTGCTTACGGGCTATATTTCTACGGATAGTTGGAGTGCGGTTTTCACTATGCTTATGGTGTCGGCTTTTGTGGCGGGGTTGTTTCTTACTAGACTCGTGGTGGCGGAAATTGCTGCAAAATGGCAAGATTCACGGGGTTTGAGTACTAATAACCGTGGGCCTCGTGCGGTTGAAGTGTGATTTACTCAAAAATTTAAGTATACATAGAAGATAAGGCACTTTTGTACATACATAAACTATTGTATACATGATTTTAAACCGATTTTGTATTTAATCTAAACTTATTAAGCATCAATAACAGTGGTGATAATTACAAGTATTTTGAGAAAAGACGGGTCAACAATTGCCCGATTGGGATCTGACAATGACATGCCATGGGCTAAAAGATAAGAAGCCATGGTTGATGGTCCCTTGTAGACAAAAAACCTCTAGCCATGAAAGGCCCGTTTGGTTCACTTGTGAAAAACAAAATACAATCACTTGTTATGCAATCTAATGGGTCTAATCTAAAAGATTTAACCGAAAGAAAACGGGTCAAATGGATTGAACTCGTTGAAAGTCACTTAAAGTACATCCACACGCATTATTCGAAAAATTAAGACTATTGTCGTTATTATATTGTTTTAGTAAACATATTTTTGATTTTTAACTTTTCAAGAAATGGATAATAAAACGTAGTGGGTCAAACAAGTTGACCTAAATCAGAAGTGCTCTGTGTGACTTGTTATACAACCAGCTCGACCCGCCGACTCTTATAAACCAGTGGCTATGGGCATGAGAGTTGTCGCTAGCAAGTGACCGTTACCCAAGGCTTCTAGCCTAGTGGTATTGGTGAAAAGATAAGGTGTTGCCCATGGCCAAGGTCATGAGTTCAAGTCCCGTCGTGGACGTGGGATTTATTCCCCATAGGTGGAAGGTTCGAGGGAAGGCATACTGCCCCTTGTGGATGTCACTGTCTAGGCTCGAACCACTTACTTACTAACTGGCCGTTCGGAAAAAAAAAAAAAAAAAAAAAAAAAGAGTACTGTGACCGTTTTAGAAAGAAAAAAGAATGAAACCACTAATGGAAAATATTGCCCACTTCATACAAATCAATCACTATATCTAAAATCTCTTTTAACAATTTGTCATCCAAGCAAAAAAAGGTCTACTTTTTCAGTCACTAAAAGTTACAAAAGCCAAAATCTCTTCCAAAATGAAGCAGTTAGGTGCTACTTTTACTTATTATCAGCAATATTTGTATGTACATTTGGGAAAGGACGGACATAAATTCTTTGATGGTGTGTATACTTTATTTATTTTTCATTCCTACATTAAAAAACGTATTATTTTAATCGTAGTGCATACCCACCATTGTTTGGACTATAACTTCATCATTTGGTTTCCAACTTATGAGATGATTTACACCAATTTAAATTACTTGAAATAGTATATGCTATATGGATATACCATCCACTTCAGAAAAATAAAACTTAGAAAAAAAAATTGGTAACATGGTTGACATGATGAACAAAATTTAATAATCATTCTATAGGCTTTTATCAACTCTTAAAGGTCATTTCCGATCCTTTCTTTCGCTTTATAACTTGATATTTTACAACTTCTTTTTTTCGCATTTCGGCTTTATGTTCTTACGGTAAATTCGTCAATGGATTCGATTTCAGACCTAGGAAACGAACAAAACATAATCGACGACAAACCTCTTGGAATCCAATTCATAGAACATACCAAAAAATCAAAACTCTCATTCAAGTCCCACCAAATCATAGTGCTAATAGTTACATTTCTAGCATATGCAAGCTACCACGCTACCCGAAAAACCACGAGCATTATAAAAAGCTCACTTGATCCCCAATCACCTGGAAATTGGTTTTTAAAAAGTCCGAGAACATTTTCATCCGTACTAGGAAATGAAGGGTGGGCCCCTTTTGATGGTGAAAACGGGCTCGCGTTACTTGGAGATCTCGATTTGGTTTTCTTATTTGTGTACGCGGTTGGTATTTTCCTCGCGGGCCATATAGGAGACCGAATGAACCTACGGGTCTTTTTGACCATTGGAATGATTGGAACCAGTTTATTCACTTCATTATTTGGAGTTGGATATTGGGCAAACATTCATGTTTTTTACTATTATTTAATTGTTCAAATGTTAGCCGGGTTATTTCAATCAACGGGCTGGCCCTCGGTGGTTGCGATTCTCGGAAATTGGTTTGGAAAAAGTAAACGTGGGCTCATAATGGGTATTTGGAACGCTCATACGTCTTTTGGGAATATTTCGGGTTCTTTGATTGCTTCTTATTTCTTGAAGTATGGTTGGGGTTGGTCTATGGTTGTCCCCGGGTTGATGATTATATTAGTTGGGTTGATGGTTTGCTTATTGTTGCCCGTTGACCCCGAATCTGTTGGAGTTGATATAGATGATGAAAAAACAGGCCCGTATGAAAAGATGCAGGAAGAAGTTATGAAACCTCTATTGGGCTTGAAGATGCATAGTGTCAAAGATGAGCCCGTTGGGTTTATGGAAGCGTGGAGAATACCCGGGGTTGCACCTTTTGCGTTTTGTCTCTTTTTCGCAAAGTTGGTTGCTTATACGTTTTTGTATTGGCTCCCGTTTTACATTAGTCAAACGGGTAAATTTGTTTTCTTGATCTAGTTATATTTAGGACTTACGAATAGGTTAATAGCAGAGGCGTGAAAATGGTTGGGTTGGGTCGGGCGGGTTGGGTGAGAGGTTAAAACAAATTTAAGTCAGGTTGGGTTGACGTAAAACACTTTTTGACCATTTTTTTAATAAATAATCTATAGAGTCAAATAAATTGTGTACTAAACTTGTGACATTTTTGTATTTACAGCCATAGATGGCGAGTATTTATCCGATGAGGCTGCCGGAAACCTATCTACATTATTCGATGTGGGCGGCGTAGTGGGCGGCATCCTAGCGGGCCATATATCCGACCGCCTAAACGCAAGAGCCATCACCGCCGCAACTTTCATGTATTGTGCAATTCCCTCTTTATTCTTATACCGGGCCTACGGGCACATATCAATGACCATAAACATAATCTTCATGTTAATCACGGGCCTGTTTGTAAACGGGCCATATGCTCTCATAACAACCGCCGTCTCGGCTGACCTCGGGACCCACCAATCACTGAGAGGGAATGCTCGGGCCCTAGCAACGGTTACAGCAATCATTGATGGAACCGGGTCAATCGGGGCTGCAATCGGGCCATTGCTTACGGGCTACATTTCGACCAAGAGTTGGGGTGCGGTTTTTACTATGCTTATGGCGGCGGCTTTTGTGGCGGGGTTGTTTCTTACTAGACTTGTGGTGGCGGAAATTACTACAAAATTACAAGATTCATCACCGGAGGGTTTGACTACCGGTGAAGTATGATTGACTCAAAGTTTAAAGTATTGGGAGAAGATAAGGCAAGTTTGTATACATGATTATAAATCGGTTTTGTATTTATTTATTTGTTTGTTTGTTTATTTTATTTTATTTTTGAGCGGAAAATTTCGAATGTGTATTTAATCTTACTTTGTGAGAGTATCTCCAAAATCACTATATTTGAAAAAGCTTAATTATTGAAGATAAAAGAAGAGATTTTTTTAAGGATTTTATTTTTATTTTCTGTGTTTTCTCAAGTTTGAAAGAAAATAATAGAAATTAATAATATTTTGTTTCTCTGAATTGAAGAGAAATAAAAAATATAATCAAACTTATAATTTTACCCTTATAATTTTACTCTAAATAATAAATTAGAAAATTTATAAAAGAAATTTTGATAAGAGTTTCAAACTATCTTCTTTTCTTTTCATTTAAAAGAGCATTATGGAAAACAAAACTTTTTTTATCTTTTGTTTCAAACTTTTTTATGAAATAAAAAACAAAAAAAACATAAATAAACGAAACATTTTAAACGAGTGGTTATGGGCTCGAGAGTTGTCGCTAACAAATGTTTGGACCGTTTTAGGTGAAAAAGAGTAGCACAAACAACTAGTAATCGACAAGATTATCCACTTCATACTAAGCAGCAACTAGATTTAAAATCTATTAAACAATTTGTCATCCAAGCAAAAAAAAGATCTACTTTTTTAGTCGCTAAAACAAAAATCACTTTCAAAATGACGCAATCAGGAAGAACTTTGCCTACTTTTTGGACTTAAGTTCAAACTTAAAGCACAACTTGTGGCTGTGAGAATTCGAAGACAAAAAAAGAAAAAGAAAAAAAATCACTACAAAAAGTGCAACTACGAAGTGAAACATACCTGTCTTTCTTTAACTGATTATAGGGAATGTTTAGACACCACAAAATATGCGAATAAATGTCTAAATTATTAATGCGTTTATTATGATTTACAGGAATAATGTTATAAATTATTAAATTAAACTTTGGATGACTTCAAAATGTTCAACCCTATTTGACCCTTTTAGCTGTTCTTTATAAGTAAACGGGTCAAAATGAGTTGTTTGGGTTAAATGCGAAAGAAAAAAGATAGACATAGTAAAATGGGTTGTTTGGGTTGAGTAACGGTTCAAAATGTGTGAATTTTCTTTTTAAAAAAGGGATGGGTCCAATTACAAAGACAAGACTATTGGAACGATAAGATAAATTTTTGAATAAGGAATTTGAGAGATTGTAAAACTTGGATAAATTGATCTATTAACTAATCATTTTTAATGTAACTCATTTGACCTGTCAAATATAAAATATAACCCAAATCAACCTATTTTTGGGTAGGGCAGGAATCGCGCCTCTAGGGTGAAGTGGCTGCTTGGGCCTTGGAGAGATACCCATGGGCCAACTATTGTTTGATAAATCAATGGGCTAAAGGAAATAAGCCCAAATGTCTTCCATGGCCTTATTAAATCCTTTCTTCTCTTTTCCTAGTGAGCAAGGCTTCTACAGAAAAGGTTCTTAATGTCCTAAAATGGATCAAACGACCGAAGCATAAAGTGTATATTTGATGTATAAAACTTTCTAAATTATTTTATTCAAAAAGCCAGATTATTATCAAACTAATGAAATTATATTACTATTTCCCTATATATACAATAGGCCCACGTTTCACTGTTCATTGAAATGTGAACGGAACACTCAAAAATTGAAACGGACTCAATAGTCAAAACGGGGTTTTTGGAAAGTTTCAAATAGACCCCTCAAATAGGGTGTTATAATAAATATATATTAAAACTTTCAATTATACCCTTAAACTATACATTAATGTCACAAAGGATATAACCAATATCTTAAAGTTAAGAGAAATAATATTGGCGTCTACCATTTGTGTCTACTTATATGCTTATCCATATGATAACAAGTGACAAAATCAAGAGATAAAATTAGGAAACAAAATTAGTGAATTACACATGTCAAGTTTAGAGATGAGTGTGCACATAAGTAGTCACAAATGATAGACACAAATATCATTTCTCTAAAATTAATATTTGTTTTGACAACATGATATATTATATTCTAATTTACTAATGAAAATGTTACTAAAAACATGATACTCCCTCCGTCCCACAAAAAACTTCCCATTTCACCCTAAATTTTTGTCCCACAAAAAACTTCTCATTTCAATAAAATACTATTATTACTAAGGACCCCACCAATAACTATCCACTAACTATCTTTCTCTCTCCAAATCAATCTTATATTTTAATCAAAATTATTATCAATGACCCCACCACTAACTATCACCTTAAAACTTGTGTCCATCTCAAATGGGAAGTTTTTTGTGAGACGGAGGGAGTACAATATATCTTATTGCAATATTTTATAAACAAACATTTATATATATATAAATATATAATATAATATAATATTATATTATATTGTATATTATAGGTAAGTAAATTTAAAAAAAATATTAAAAGAATAAAATGTTTCTTAATAAAGTTTTGTTGGAGATCTTCGGAAGGGTAATGATAATGCCGAAGCTCAATATGTTGCTCCTTTTTACTGTTCAAAAATAAATAAATATTAAGAGTGAGTCGGAATTTTATGGTTTCATAATGTTCCAAGGGTCTTGATAATATGACTACGTTCCATTGTATTAATTATGCATAAAGAATTTATTAAGATTAAAGACCGAAAGGGATTTAATAGGTTTTAGTTAGCCTTGTAAATAAGGTTGTTTTTGTAAATAACTAGAATTTTAGTTTTTCACCTTAAATTATTCGCTGTTATAACTATCATTTTCATTTAACATGTATATAAATGAAATGAAATATTTGTCTTTGTAAAATTACTACTAAAAGATGTATTGAATTATGATCCAAATAAGCTTAATATTACAATATTTTTTATAAATAGATTTGTTTTATTATAATTTTTGAAATAAAATGATATTTCTTATAAGATATATATTTTGAGTAGGGTGTTAATTCTTGTAGCTATATATGTAACTTAGAACTCAACATAACTTTCATTCTACAAATTTAACATCAATTTTGTTTTATGTTTATCTATCATAAAAATTGAGTTTCAAAATCAAAGTTGCATTTAATTTCATTGTTTTAAATTTCATGTTTTAATTCCGTTCATTTAACTCCCGAAGATGAAAAGCAACTAATAATAGATCATTTAACTGCATCATTTAACTTCTAAAAAAAAAAGCAACTTCCAAAACCAAAGTTGCATTTAATTCCATTATTTTAAATTTCATGTTTTAGTTCCGTTCATTTAACTCCCAAGGATGAAAAGCAACCGGTAATAGCTCATTTATCTGCATCATTTAACTTCTAAAGAAAAAAAAAGCCACTCATTTAACCCAGCAATTCAATGTACCATTTGGGGCATTTGGAAGGCAAGGAATGAGGCGGTGTTTAATGATAAATATATGACCTATACAAATATAGCGGGGGATGTTATTTCATCTTCATTTTTGTGGTTGAAACATATGAGTAAACTTTCTTGTAATTGGTTTGATTGAGGTGTTTCTCCTTTTTCGTCTCTTTTGTAAAGTTTTGGCCTCTTAGCTCCTTGCTAAGTTGATTCTCTTTTTAATATATTTGCCGTTTCCAAATTTTTTTTACCCAACAATAATTACCGAGACAATCTAAATTCCAGCCGTTACATGTCTGCAATTATATAAAAATGGTTCAGCTAAACTTGGCACAATTCTCATAGAAGTAAAGTGATTACTGAAGCTAAGCATAAAAATGCAAAAGGTTATTATGTTGAAATAATTTATAGTAAGTTATAAAAGTAAACTGAAGTTCCACATGTTTCAAATACATTACAAGTCCTTTATTGTATCCAGCGATGCAGGCTAAACTGAAGGAGCAACCAATATTATTTACAACCAGTATTATTTATTTATTATCATCTTTTTTTCTAAATTCTAATTTTATTTTTTATGTGGTGATAGCAGGTGCTCCCAATAACATGAATTTGGATATGAACATGTTTGGTGGCCTTGGCAGACTTACAATACTAAACACTTCAAACGGTAACATGTCTACAATTATTCCCTCTCTCATTCAATAAGTTTATACAAACAAACTTAAAAAAAATCTAATTTTTCGCGCATGATTCTTGATTTGATTATATTTTGTGTTTTTTTTTTTAATTTATAAAATTTGTATGGTAAGCTATTAAATAGTTGATGATGGTTTTGATACCAGAAACAACACTTTTGATGGTTACGCGACCGAATCTGCGTAACAACTTTTACAATTCAGTAGATGTATAAGGAGGCCAGTACCCTTTTGTACATAACAATCAACACAATAAGCAAAAACACATATCAAATAACAATCAATTAACAATTTTTATGATACAAATGAACACTACAAAAAGTAGATTTACAAAGCAATGTATACATACCAGGTGATTCTTCTAGGTCCTACTTATAAACATCAACTTCACCGATGATGTCGAGCTTCAACGATCACCGACATCTTCCTTTTAAGATAATAAAGAACCAATTGTTCATCAATCGGGTGGAATCAGAACCCCAGCGGGAACAACTTTCCGGCAGATAACGATTTCAACTTTGATTTTGACTTTGGAACCCTCGATGCATCGATCACTTCAGAGTTCAGATGCCATCAAATTGGGGCAAAAAGTAGTTGTTGTTCGATCGATTGATGCTTAAGCTGTAATAGTTGATTGATTGAATATAATTTTTGATCGGAAATTAGTGTTACAGAGAGATTCAAAAGAGGCGTGATGGATAAGAATTGTGAGCCCTAAACACGATATTTCCTCTGACTTTTGACTAATTTCACTTTTACTACCCTAAAGTTTGATTATTGAAACATTCATTGAGTTTTTGCTACTTTTTTAGAGTTGAGGGATGGATCCTAAAAGACAAACAAAGTCCCAAACGGAATAGTGATTTCCCTAAAGGAAAAAGAAAAAAAAAATGTCAAAATGCATTTTAGTATCCTGAACTTGGTCGACTGGAATTTCTACTACCCTGAACTATTAAAGGTGCACCATGGTACCCTGAACTTGACAAAATGGCCGAGTTATAAATTTGATCGCATTTTCTTACCTGATTTAATTTTGTTGGAGCTTTAAACGGACTAAAAAATATATGTTTATCTCAATATATTGATATTAAAACAAATGATATGAGAAAACAAGAGCAAATTAGTAACCCAGTGTACTATATTGATTATTTTGTCAAGTTCAGGGTACCATGGTGCACCTTTAATAGTTCAGGGTAGTAGAAATTCCACTTAGTCAAGTTCAGGGTACTAAAATGCATTTTGGCAAAAAAAAATTGTAGTCTTACACTCAATGGAAAAATTAAGTTGTTGGCGTGTCTTATAAATTCCTTTATTATATAGTTTATACTAGCTTCATAGCCCGCCCGACTGGGCGGACATTCTTCAAGAGATTTATTATATAAAAATACCAACAAATATTAATAATTATAAAAATGACATAAGAATCAATAGTTGTAATGATAAGTTTGTTCAAAATTTGATACATGAACAAATGTTACATAAAATTTATAGACGAAATAAGACTTCTTTGTAAACGACATTTGTTGTTGAATTAGTGTAATTGACATCTCTGTCACAACAAATGACCTTCAATCCGTTCTTGTTCTTAACTCGTGATACAGCTACACAAAGTTGGCCATGTGAGAATACCGGTTTTTGCAGAAACAAACCAACTTGAGACAACGTCTGACCTTGACTTTTATTAATGGTCAAGTGATTATTTCACTCTACTAAATTGTTTCAAAACAAAATTTTTATTTTATTTATAAGTCCAAAATAATGGATCAAGTGAGCGACAAAAAAAAGTAGTAAAACTATTTTGCTGAAATATGTTGCGATAAAAGTAGGGGATGTCATCAAAATACAAATTTTGAATAGTGCACAAAAGATACATAAGTGTAATTACATAACGTATTTTAAGCATAAATAAGTAACTACGAAATCACTATTATAAGATAATAATATATAAAAAAGAATTAACTACGCATGAGCAAAAGCAATTTTGAGATCTAGAAAAGACTTCTCAAAAAATTCCAATACCTCTTCAAAACCTGTAGAATGTAACAACAACCATATATACTTTAAATTCTGAATTTACAAATTAATTAATAAAGTCAAAATTGAAATCATAAGCATATTAATTTCGATGCTAATTACCTTGAATTCTTGGCAAAACATAGAAAACCTGGCCACCACGTTAAACTATGAGTAGTAATTGGCAATTTGGGTTGTATTTTGTGAAACGGGTCAATCAAGTTGAAAGACATCCAACCCGGCCCATTTTCCACCTTTAACCAAAAGAAATGACATCTGATTGTTCATACAACGTTGTTAGATTTGTAAAAGTTTCAAAAAACTCGGGAAGTGCTCGTGTGAAACGGTTGTCTGATACCCACATGTTGTGGAAAAAAAGAAGTATAAAAGAAAAGAAGAAAAAAAAAACAACTGCCCGAGTATCAATATCTAAATTAGTTCATTTTATGCATTTCTTTTAAACAATAAGTCAGTCATTCAATTTAATCAAACAAGAACATTATACGCACCATGGCTGAATGTATGTGATATATGTGTTTCTGCCTCTTTTGTAATAAAGCTAAATACCACTCTAATCTGTGTGCAATAGTATTTATGAACCCTACCTATACACATAAATCATAATTTTGAGCCTAAAAAATAAAATTTACTTTATTTTTGGTATTTTTTTGAATTTCTTAATAGCAAAATCTTCTCAAATTAGGGATAGCAATGGAATCGAAGTGCACATTAACATAGTCGAAAGCTACTAACAAAGAAATTATGATAAATAACTGCTCTAGGCTCCCACGAAATCACTTCCAACCATTGATTAGCTCTATCAAATTCACCAAATTAACAATTTCATTGCAACATGAAATCGAATCAAATCACAAGTTCACAACAAAAAAATCGTAAAAAATTCAGCTAATTTGTCAACAAACCTGTCAACAACTGAAGTGCGGGAAATGATTTAATGTAGTAATCTTTATGAGACCATGGCCATTAAAAACAATGTAGAATACTTCCAACCCATTCAACCTAGTTTGACTCATTCCTCTTTTAGCAAAAGTTATTAAATTCCCTGGCGATAATTTCGACTCACACATAATTAAACATTTAAATGTGTCTCAATATCCAGATCATAATGTGAGTAATGCACCTATTATTAAAAATGAAATTGAAATCAAAATCACACCTTGAAGGAGCAGCATTAGAAACCATCATCACTAAATCTCCCTCAGCAACACCAATAGCACTCAATGTGGACGAATTCCTCATGTTTTCAATTATAGCGAAGTTTATCTAATAGACAAAAATATTTAGTAGGTATCTACTAAATTCAAAATCTCACCTCAATTCCATGTAGAGCTTTCAAATCTTCCAAGATTTTCAAACCTGGTTAAAAAGATTTCAAAAAATACTAACCATGTCCCTAACTGCTTCGTAATTTTAAGCATATAACGCATTGAAACATACTAACTGCTTGGTAATTTTAAACATCAAATATTCAAATCGAATAAACAATAACATACTAACCATGTCCCTGTTTAATCTTCACCACCAGTGTAGGAGCTTACTATTTGTTGTTACTATTAATCTTGTCCATGCTATTTTCTTGCGGGGGAGAGCAAAATTTAAATCATCAGAAACTCAAAAAACCTGAATTCAAATTGCTTGACGTGTAGTAAGAAGAAATTAAAACTAAAAACCTCATAATCAAGATTGAGAATTTAGAACAAATCAATCATAAAAAACAAACTGATCATTACCATAAACGTAAATTCATGAACGGGTATGTGAGGTTTCTTGAGAAGGCTGCCATTAAAATAAGAAATTATAGAGATTACGGGATTCACTTTTGGCCTTCATAAAATGTATCGAGGACACAATTTTTGAGGCAAACGTTTTAAGGTATTATACGTGAAATAAAACCACAAAAATAAGGAATACTTTCAACCCTGAGATAACTCAAGCAATGAAGAAGAAGAATCATTAGTCGAGACTGTTGAGAGCCGATAAGGCGCCGGAATAACTGGATTCCGTGTGGCCTTTTAAATGTGTTAATTCTTCAAAAGAACTTGTTTTGGAATTAACTTTCCATGATAAAATGCTACCATCCTGCACCAAAATATAACATTTTTATTTTTAATAAAATCATTTGTCCAGTAAGCACAACAAAATAAAAGCGCCAAAATTAGTAAAATAACTAAACAATTATTATTTACCTCCATCCCAGCAAACAAAATGTCCTCATACATAGTAATCGCATTGACATATCCACCACATGCTCGAATAATTACTTCAGTTTGAGTTTCAAAATTCCAAGCCTAGAAAAAAATTCAAAAATTAATAATAATTAACAAAATATTATTTACCCAACATTTAATAAGTTGTTTATTTGATCTACCTTGATCATATCTTTTAGGCCAACAAAAATCCATGGGCCTTATTTGATCAAAGTCCTGCATTCGTTGTCAAAGTTGACTACATTCCCACAATGCCCAACACAAAAAGATATGAATTAATATCATATGTTTAATATGTTTTATTTTTAATTTTTAATTAAAGCAAAAAAATTACCTGTCCGTTATTACAATCCCAAACTCGTACTGATTTATCTTTGCTACCACAAAAAAGCTTGTTGGATCCATCGTAAACAATCCCAGTTACACCCTAAAATATATATATAAATTTTGATTAATAAAAAGGATTAAAAAATTGGTCTGAATTACTGAATTTACCTTTGTATGTCCTTTTAACTTGGCCACCGTTGAGAGCCCGTAATCAGATTGCAAATTCTAACAATTTTTGCCTTTCTTGCAATTCTTGGTACTTTGACGTTGACTTTGAGCAACATTTACTTCACTATTTTTATTGTTATCGGTCATCTCTACGACACTTTGAGTTTGATCAACATTTAATTCACTCTTTCTGACTTTCATGCAATTCTTGGTCTTCTCGACAACACTTTGACTTTGACCAACATTTACTTGACAGGCCAACACCTTTTGTTGCTTCTTTGGAACAATCTGATTAGGCTCATAGTTCTCTTTCTGATTTAGAGATTTTTGTTGAATTTCTGACTTAAAAGTATTGCACTAGTACAAAAATAGCTTTTAGCCACAGTTTTTTTTAAACAACCTCGCCACAGGTTCACATGTTCATGTGGCTAAATATCACAAATAATGTTCTAATTAGGGGTGCCCAACGGGTCAACCCGACCCGACCCGGCTCTTATCGGGTCGGGTCCGTCGGGTTTGAGGTTAAAAAATTCTAACCCGAAACCCGACCCGATAAGGATTCGGGTTTGTCGGGTTCGGGTTGGTCGGGTTTCGGGTTTGTCGGGTTGACCCGATCGGGTTGGTCGGGTTACACTTGAGTTAGGAATTTTTGGTAAAAACTATAGAAATTATTTAATATATTGAATTTTATGAGTATTTATTTAACACTTTTAATTATTAATTGATTTTTATTGAATACTTTATCATATAATTTGCTAATTAATTGATTTAATTGGTAAAAATATGTTAATTTTCAAAGGAAATAAAATACTTAAACTTTAATCGGGTCTAATCGGGTCAACCCGAACCCGAAAAAGGTAAGAAATTCTAACCCGAAACCCGACCCGATAACGAATCGGGTTGGTCGGGTTGGGTTTAAAAAATCCGATAATAACATGGAACCCGAATAGACCCGACCCGATAAGTGTAAACGGGTTCGGGTTAGGGTCGGGTCGGGTCGGGTCAACCCTTTGGGCACCCCTAGTTCTAATGTTGTTTTAGCCACATTTTAACTTAATTATTATGGCAATTGCAAATTAGATTTGAACTTTAGCCACGATTTAACATGATAAACGTGTCCATTGCTAGTCACGGTCATGTAGCGTGGCCATATGTCACACTTTTCGCCATGATTTGTTTTGTTAAAACATCACATTATATTGTGACGGTTAATATGTGAGGCGAAAGACAAATATTTAGCCACATGAATCAATTACTTTTGTGTCCAAAAATTGGTATTCATTTGCCACATGAAATTCATTGTTGTTGAAAGAAGTATTTAGCCATGGTCGTGTGTGTTATGTGGCTATACAATAAACAATAGTCACTCAAAACTTTTCTTTGTCTGTGTGGCTATATGATGGATATTTGCCATACCCTAAATCAAATCAAGATTAAACTAAAATTGTGTGTGGCCATAATCTAAATAATAGCAATGGTAAAGGTAAAATTAAAATTATGTCTCTATAATTAGTTTATAATCACCATTTTATCGTATATAAATGTGTGTCTATAAATAGCAAATTGTCACGTTAATAATGTTAAATGTGGCTAAATATTATCTGGGGTCACATATATGTGATAACGACTTATGTGGCTAAAGGGCAAACAATAGCCATGATTAAGTGTGGTACTAGTATTTGTGGGCATATGTGTTTATTAGCCACATGAAGTCGTTGTTGTTGAAAGTTAGTATACAATCACGATCATTATTGTGTGTCATGTGGCTATAGGACAAAATAAAGTCACTCAATTTTTCATGTGGCTATAACAAGATTATGACTACAGTTAAATTGATTATGTGTCTAAAAGCAACCAATTGTCTCATTAATTGGTTTAAATGTGGCTAAATGTTGTCCCACATTTCTATTTGTATGAAAGTTGGGTGAATTACTTTCACTATAAAAAGAAGTGCACCAACTATGTTGAAGCAATTAAAGCTTAAGTCCCTTATGCCTTTCACGTTGTGTGGCCATTTGACTTAAGGCTCGGTGCAGTGCAATTCTTTTGCCGATAATTTAACTGTTTTACTCGGTTTTTTACTCGGGTTTAACTATTACCAATCGGTTTGACAAGTCTAGAAGGAAATAATAACCATATTTGTATTTTTTTTAGTGTGGCCAAATGATATCAAAAGTCACGAATTAAAAATAATTTAATGTGGCTATAGGTTAAACTATAGCCACAATTACAAAAACCTTATGTCTATAAGAACTCTACGGTCACCCTCAACATAACTACACGTGACAATACACAATAGATTAGTCACATTGTATATAAAACTATGTGTCTAAAATCGGGCTTGTAGTCACCACCAATATAACGATATGTGGCTATATGGTAACCATTAGCCGCAATATACAACAAATTGTGTCTCTAAAAGTAGGATTACAACTATTGTCGTTTTAATTACATATGACTATATGGTAACCATTAGCCACGCTTGTATGTTATCGCTACACTTTTCCACATGATATGGCCACTAAAATTTTGTGTAGCCATATATGCACTTTAAAACGCGAGAGAATAGACTACGCTTTTGATGTAAAATAAAACCGTGGCTAATTACTTATGGCCACAGTTTTTTGTAGTGGCGATTGATGTTTTTTGTACTAGTGTTGGGATATTTCCAAGCATACTTTGACTTAAAAGTATCGGTTTTTTGTTGATCTGGATGCAAGAAATTGCAGGGATTTCTGGTGCATCTTCCTTCCAACTAATATTTGCAAACCACAGTTTTAAGTTGATGATTTCTTGCAATATTTTCTTGATTTCTGGTTCCAAGTCTCTTGAAAACCGATGTGTCTGTCTTAACAGAGAATCTTGCAGCTGTTTTCATTGCCATACTAAAAAAAAGACACTAATGATTAGTTTCCTTATTTATAGATTCTTCCTTTGAAGAAGATAAGCATGATAATAAATGTCATAGTTCATTCTATGAACAACCAGCAACTCCTTTGCATAATCATAAGCAATGATCCAAAGTGTTAATGATTGCATCCATCAGCGAAGAACAAATATGTCCCAGATCCAATAATAATCTTAACTGAAACATCAAAACCATATGATGTTCCAGAAACCCTAACCAATCTAGCAACCACCCTGATTGAAACACTAAAGTCATAACCTTTTCCCCCCACCGCACCCCAATTGAAAAAGTCACAGATAACACACAAAAACCCTAATCCTTAATCACTCGGGACCGTAATAATCAGATAAAATCGTCTGCCGCGGTCCCAATAACTGGATTCCGGACTTTTATAACTCCGACGAGTGTCCGGCGGAACAATTCGGCAGATCCGAGTACCATATGGATCGAAAAAATGAGTTGGTTTCAACGGTGAATTTTGTGCTCCTTGATTCAGCTTGAAAGATGACCAAAATAGAGGGTAAACCTTGTTGGTGGGTTTTTGGATTCGAAGAGAGAGAAAGAATAACTGTAATACAAATAACTGTTGCCTGTTCGAAGCATACGTATTGTGGGGTTTGTGAGCAAATCAGTTGACCAACCATTGAATTACACGTGGAATAAAGGACGAATAATAGAGCTGCAAAGTGGTGACATGTCAAAACCAAATCGAATGTACCTGCATATATAGGGGAAGATACGATACATTCAAGGTTGTATTTGCTTTAATGGCAAATCCTAATATAAACCTACTACCACATATAGTCACTATGTGACTTAAACCACCGACTACAAGGAACTACTAATTTACCGGAGTTTAATAAAATTCTAATTATTATTTTTTAATAAAGTTTTACACATTTATTTTCAGGAACTACTAATTTACCGGTGTTGATTTAAAATTTATCAGCGTTTATCCTTAGCTGTTCTTATAAAAAAGGAAACTACGATCATCTTTGTAATAGCACTTAACATATTTTGTATTATGCTAATGTAAGCACTCATATTTTCTTACTTTACATTTTCCATTGAAAAACTTTTCTTTGTACATATTTTGAAATTGATACCAATAACTGTTTATCATGAACAAAGCCCGTGCATCGCACGGGCCATGCTGCCTCGTTATTATAAAATAAAAGTTGTTCATCACGTAAACAATTATTACACTAAGTTTTACACATTAAATAATATATTCAACGGATGTAAGACCATTAATAATTTACGTCTACACTTAATTTAAATAGATTTATGACCATTAATAATTTTACGTTTATACTTAATTTAAATAAATCAAATTGAAAAAGTAAAATTTTATGTTAGGTGTCAAAAAGGTAAAATTTTGAAAACCGCAACAACGTGCGGGGAGAGAAAATGTCCTTGTATAATACATTTATGATAGTTTTAAGAAACTGATTATAAATTTTTAATATATATTATACGATTGATAATTTAATCGGAAGTCAGTTTGGGATTTTGATAATTTAATCGGAAGGCAGTTTGGGTCTATTGGCTAGATGGCTTTCTTGAAAGTCATAACCAACTTGCAGACTAGTGTTCTAGCCATGCCAATTAAGTCCCTGTATAAGTGTAATGAAAATTTTATCTAAAAAATATGTATATTTAAACCTGCCGCAACACGCAGGCAAAACAAAAACAAATACTCGTTATAATCATATTTGGCACTAACTATTTATAATTATAGAAAAACAATCAGAGAAAAATGGTTTCGGGCAAAACAAAAACAAATCCTCGTTATAATCATATTTGGCACTAATTATTTATAATTATAGAAAAAAATCAGAGAAAAATGGAAGACTAATCATATTTGGCACTAATTATTTATAATTATAGAAAAACAATCAGAGAAAAATGGAAGACGAGAAAAGAGGCGTTGGGCCGAATCTAAATAAATAGTGAATATTTCATAATATCCGTGCCAATCCAAGCTTCGGTTGGCAACCGAATAACTTCAATTTTCAGTCATCGTTGGCATGTCTCTTCGGTGAGGGTGCCTTCGGTTTTTCAGTGTATTCAGTCATCGTTGGCATGTCTCTTCGGTGGGGTCCTAAGTATATTTTAATAGGGTATTTAGTATTTTGTGCGTGTATATTATAATGGTGGGCCTGAAAAACTGAAGATCGAGAAGGGGTAGGGTTGGAATGGGCCAGGACCGGTCCAATTAACTTTGGGTCCTGGGCAAAATCTTAAAATTGGGCCCTCTGAAGTAATTTTTTTCTAAATAACTGAAAATTTCCGCTAAATTAAAAGTATACCGCCCCAAGCCCTAAGTTAAATGTCCGGATTGGACCTTATAATCCGCCTATTTTCAATGTTCCGTTAGAGTTACTTTGATTCAAATAAGTGTATGTATGTGTATACATGAGTTTTTTTAAAATAAAAGTGGGCCCCTAAATTTTGTGGGCCCTTGGTGGCCGCCCTTGTCGCCCATGCCCAGGGATAACCCTCGAATGTGTGTGTCAGTTGAGTGTCAATTGGAGTGTTAGCAAATGTGACAATTGGAGTGTTAGCTAACGTGTCGCTTATATAACAAAACAGAAGGTGTGCGTTGGTGTTTGGGTTGACACAGTCTAATGTACGAGCCTAAAGATAAGAAGCGAATGTGTATAGTTGGTGTATGCGTCATTTTGTCACATCAGATGTTAATTAAGCAATCGCACCAAACTATTTTAGAGAAAATAACCACAACACCACCACTTTAGAGGCTTGGCAATCACAACTATAGGCACTGTCGTCCCACAAAACCCCTCACGCGGCGTGGAGGGGGTAATGTTTCTCTTTCAATCAAAGTGTGGTAGCGATTCCACATCAGCACCTCACAACATGAAAGTGTCCATACCCACAACCTTTTATTGCATGCTCTCTTTTTTTGGAGGGAAAAAAGAATTTTTAATAATATTATAAACAAACAAAAATTGAATTGGAAGATGGTGGAATGTTTTGCATTGCACGTGACAGCGAGCAGGGAATATGGCCGTAAGAAGACGACAAAGTTCTGGAATAAATCATCGTAATACCGGCTCAATATCAGGCGGCCATAGGCCACTTCCTCTGATTACCGGTGATTACCGGTTAAGCAAGCCTGCATGCTTATTCCATTTGTAAAAAGAAATAAAATATTTTTATGAGCTTGTACTCAAAATATACTCCATGTTTGGTTCAAAATACAATGAGTTAATTACACAAATGGTCCTTTAAGTTTATATCATATTACAATTTTAGTTCTTTAGTTTTAAAAATTACATTGATGGTCCTTATTTTGAAATTATTTTACACTGATGGTCCTTTAGTACAAACGATGATAAGTTTTTCTGTTAAGTCCTGGGGTAAAATAATTTTTTTCCTGTTTCATATTAAAAAAATCTTTTTCCTCTATTAGTCTATCTCTCTTACTGCTCTCTTTCCATCTTGA
The DNA here is from genome assembly GCA_963853835.1 of Calendula officinalis. NCBI lineage: Eukaryota > Viridiplantae > Streptophyta > Magnoliopsida > Asterales > Asteraceae > Calendula > Calendula officinalis. The sequence goes on from OY970825.1 coordinate 27,643,857, forward strand.
AAACCTAAACCTTACAACCTAAAATTGTAATCCTAAATCATAATCGATTCTGAAATCGACATAACCTAACACCCCATCAAAACCTGCAAATCCTAAAATCAAAATCATGAAAGATACCAATTTGCAGTCGGGGACAATCTTAATCAGTATTTGCCATTTAATCGTTGAATCGAAGAAGAAAGGTTGCTGAAATCGAAGAAGATTAAAAACGAGGCTCAGATCTGTTAAAAAAAATCGAAGCAAAAGGATTAAACCTCCATCGCTGCAACTCTTGAGACTGTTATAAGATAACCGGAAAATTGCCACGAAGCTACAGAAAATCCCAAATCTGCTCGATTTATTCATCGCTCTACCAACTGAGCCGAAACGTTGATCATTTCTAGCAATAAAGACAGCCATTCTAGTTTCATCACCACCTCTAGCTTATGCCATCTCTGTCACCACCGTACGCCACCATTAAAACCGTCGGCGGAACATCCTAATCGTACTTCCATACGCTCGGCTTTGGAGCAGATTGAAAACAAGGTTGGAAATAAGAAAAGGGTTTTATGCAGGTGAGGTGAGTATCAATCGCTTTATGGATAGAGAGAGAGAGATAGAGAGAGAGAGAGATGAATCTGGGTTTCGATTAAGAAGATGCAGATGAAGTGATCACCTAGGTTTCGATTGTTGAATGTATGGTGAACTGATCAAAATGATCGTTGCTTTCTGGCCACCGATTGGGGATTTTAAGGTTTTGATTTTGGGGAAGAAGATGAAGTGTATATAATTGAGTAGGTATATAATGCATGGATAGTCGTACATAGATTTTATTTTCAATTTAAAGAAATAAAATTGGAAAGACGAAAATACTCTCTAATGTGCATTGCACAAAGGGGAATTTAACATAAAAATTTAATACTGTTTGACTTAAAGGACCATTGGTGCAAAATAATTTCAAAATAAGGACTATCGGTATAATTTTTCAAACTAAAAGACTAAAGTTGTAATATGGTATAAATCTAAAGGACCATCTGTGTAATTAACTTAAATACAATTATATTTGGTCTCTTTGGCTATCACTATATAAACGTGATTATTGGATTTTATATTGTATTTTAAGAAAAATAATAATTGTTGAAGAACAGTTATTACATGTTACATATTAAATTAATAAGTATTATAATATACGTGCATGTGTTCAAATTATAGGTTATTATGAGTGTTGATATAAAAATTCACATCAATAAATCTTACTATTTATTTTTGTATTCATTTAATCAATATAAATATCTAAATCAATTAATTGGTTTAAGAAATATAATTAATGAATTTAATATGTTAACTATTTTATAGGTAGGAGAATAAAATAAAAGAATTAATTTCAAAATACAATTTTATAAGCAAATTACATAAAATATTATTAAAGTTTTGTAAAAATTAAAGATTTTATCATTTTGATTCATAGACTCATAATAAAACATGATACTACGTAGTAATGATGAGAGAGTGAAAAACTAGCCCAGCTCTAAAATCACGATAGTAAAATCCATTTAATTTTCTTCCCGTTTTGATAGAAATAAAATATAAATACTTTTAAGTATGAAAAGAACATAATTATACAAGGGAAGAAAGAAAGAGGGGTAGCTAAGCTCTTATATAATTTCTATATATAGAGGCCAGCTCCAAATTCAAAATTAAATAAGGAAAAAGATTTACTACTATTAATTATCAATTGCATTTTTGTCTGTATGTCACTAAGAAAAAAAGGAAAATTTATAAATAATTGAAAACTTTTACTACTTTATCCTTAGTATACAGTATTTTTGTAAATATCTAACACATAATTTATAAATGAAGCCATTTTTATCTTTCAATAAAATAATAAACTTTTTTTAAAAATTATTTCTTCTCTTTCAACTTAAAAGTGGAGGACATTGTTTTACGAAAAATTAAGGGCGCCAGTTTGTTTATATTTAGTTTGGCGTGTTAACAGGTTTATATACGTGTCAACCTAACTCAACCAATTTAAACGGGTTAGTCATTTCGAAAATTTTCAACTCTAACTTGGACATATTTTGTTAAGTGGGTAGACTTTCAACCCGATCCACAATAAAAAAAATAATACATAATAATTATTAGAAAGTGAATTGAAATATTTTGAAAGTTAATACTGAAGCATAAAGATGAATAATATTAGTTTTTTTTAATATAATAAAAATTGAATCATAAACACAACTATTTATAAAATATTTGAGATTTCTTAAAAAATAATAAAAATAAAAATATACTCCGTATAAAATATGATTTTTTATAGTATTCTTTAAATGGGATGGTGAGCTGTATATAAGTTAGAAAACTCATTAAACGTGTTGGAATTCTCAATTTATTTATAACCATTAAACGTGTTGGAATTCTAAATAGTAAATATATATTTATAACAATTTTGCTTTCATGTTAATAATCAACACCTCTGTAAAAACAAGTGAATTTTCCTTCCATTAGTTGTCTTTTAAGGAAACTTTATACGAAGTATACAAGTTTGTATATATTTATTTTAATTTTTCCTCACTTTCATTTTAAAAAAGTTTTTTCTCTCCAATAAGACTACTTCTATTGGTTATAGTGGGGTTGGGTCACCACATTATAATAATGAAAAAAAATGGGAGGGTCACTAAAAGGTCACCTAAGGGGGCCATCAACTTTTTTATATTTTTTAATGAACTTTTTATACTTTCTAATGATTTATAGATAATGTGTAATTTTTTAATTGGTGGTTAGTTTGAATTGGGTTGGGTTGCTAATGAGTGTGAAAAATTAGATTGGATTGGGTTGGATTGGTGGAAGAGAGAGAAACTATTTTTTTATTGAAAAGATAAGGTTATGTTGGGTTGCTAATGAGGATAGTCTAACACTGTGTTCTCAAGTTTTTAAATGAAAGAAAAGAGAAGAAAGTTAAGGAAAAGAAGAGAAAGGAAGGAATTTATAAAAGAAATTAATGTTGTTCTTTGTGTTCCCGAGTCGGAAAGAAAAGGAAGGAAAATTATATTTTTTTTGTATTCCCGAGTTGGAGAGAAAGGAAGAAAGTTATTAAATTTACAGTTTTAGCCTTAAAATGTAGATTAATTAGGAAATATGAGGGATAATTTGATAAATACAACTTTTTTTCATTAAATGTAACTTCATTTCTCTCCAAATCTTCCTACTTTTGGGAGCAAGATTAGGAGAGAAATAATGGCAAAAAACTTCCCTCGTCTTCCTTTCTCTTCTTTTAATAACAAACTCTGGAACATGATAAAAATTAATTATCTTCTCAAATCTCTTCTTTTCTCTCTTAATTCAAACTCGGGAACACAGCGTAAGTCTCTTTTCATATTTTATTACCAAAAAAACCTTCTTTTTTTTTCATTCGTTCGTTAAATTTACATTTTTTTTAAATATATGTGACTTCAGTTAAATTTTTGGCACATTTAAAGTTAATAGAGAACACTAATAGTGATATTTTTACTCAAAAAAGTAAAACCATAAAATTGTAAAACCTAGCTAATTTTAGAAAACTAAATTATACGGAGTATCTTATTTTTCTTCAACACAAAAAAATAGAGATTATGTTTACACGTAAGTTAATTAAAGCTTTCTTAAAAGTCATTAAGAAAAATCATTAACCGGTTTAGCCGGTAACCAATTAAAAAACGCTTATACCATGCCGGTTAAACGAGAAGGCATATGTTGGTAGGGCAACACACTGAAATACTCAATCAGCTTCTTAATTCCTTCAACACACACAAACTTCAAAAACAAAAAAGTTGCAACCTTTTTAAACCTAAAAACACAATCGATTTTGTTTCTGTTTTCGATTATGTGAAGAACCCTTAAAACCCATTGAAGATCGGCTGCAAAATCTTCTCAACAATGGCGTTATTTGGGTTAGTTATATACTGGTTTTTCTGCATTGGTTTGCTGTTTGGTGGATTCTGTTCTGCTGGTGATCCGTTCGCAAATTTCGATCTCGATTTTGATTATTTGACTGTTTCTCCACTTGGTGTTCCGCAACAGGTGCGTTTCTGCTCTGTTTATGTGCTCTGTTTCGTGTTTTTTTAATAGGATTTTGATTCTTCAGTGATGCTGTTTTTATATGCGCTTTTAAGTGTTCGATAAAATGCCTGAATGAGTTTTTGTCTCTTTTTCTTTGGTTGTTATTGTTTTGTCAATATGCACTTTGGTTGTTACTGTTATGCAATTAAAAAAGGAGTAAAAAGTATTCTAATTAATATTGTTTAAGGTGTATTTTAAAAACAGGGTGTTTTTGGGTTTATCAGTTCTGGAAGATGACTTTAGTTGCATAACATATTCAAGAATTATATATTACTCTGTTCTAGATTTTTCTGAACCAGTGACAAGTTTGATAAATTTTACAGAAATAGATGGTAAAAAGTATTAAATTTTACTAAAATGTTGCAAAATTTCATAGCTTTTTTTTGCAAGGGAGTTGTTTTTTACACAAATAAAAAGTTGTATTTTGACAAGTTTACACCTGCAACTCAACCATACTGCTGTGTACATATGAGCTCCCTTTTTTTGCAATGTTTATCACTTATTACTGGGATTTTTATACATATATGTGTGTGTGTATATATTATAATATAATGAACTTAAATTACAGGTTATCGCAGTCAACGGAAAGTTTCCAGGTCCAACACTAAACGTTACAACAAACTACAATGTAGTTGTCAATATCAAGAACAAATTGGATGAAAGCCTCCTTATTACATGGTAATTTTTTTAACCATATATTTATATATATTTGATTTCATTTAAAATGAATAACTCAATGTCACAACAATGTAGATTGTTAGTTTATTATTTAATATACGTTTTAAATTTGGAAAAAAACAATTTTTTTTTTATAGGCCCGGAGTAGAAATGAGGCGATCTTCTTGGCAAGATGGAGTTCTTGGTACCAACTGTCCAATTCCTGCAAATTGGAATTGGACTTACCAGTTTCAAGTCAAAGATCAAATTGGTAGTTATTATTATGTTCCATCTATCAATTTTCAACGGGCAGCCGGCGGTTTTGGTGGTTTTGTAATTACAAACCGCAATATTATCCCGTTACCGTTTAATACTCCTGATGGAGATATTGTAATTACTATTGGTGATTGGTATACTCGAAGCCATAAGGTTTGTGTTTTGTCTATTTTGTTTGATAATTTATTTTATTTTATTTTATGGGAAAATTGCCAAGAAGTGTAACAAATTATTATAAATTCAACAATGTGAAGTATGAGTAATTGTTTTTATTCCAATTTTTTACAAAAAATCAGCTTCTACTCTCTTTTGATGAGAGATCAAATTTGGGATATTTGGTTATGATTTTTTTTGTAATTTTTTTTTTTTAACTTTTATGTATCTAATTTTTTATTTTATTGATTTAAGGATTTGAGAGCTTCCCTTGATGCTGGGAAAGAACTTGGTATGCCAGATGGAGTTCTTATTAATGGAAAAGGACCTTTTAAATATAACTCTTCTGTACCTGATGGAATCCAATATGAGACACTTAATGTAGATCCAGGTATTTATTATATTTTATATTTTATTTTTTGTGTTTTTTCATATGACACTGTCATGTAAAACTTGTAAAACAGGAAAAACATAAATATTAAAATTATTTTGGAAAAAACATTATTTTTCATAAATATAATTATCACACAAATATATCATGATTCATGACTCATGAACGACAACATTTTGGGACATTTTGTTTTAATTAAATAAGGATCTTTTATTAAACAGTGTAAAAAAAATCATTTTTATTAATTTTTATTATCTATTATTGTTATTATTTTATTTTTTGTTGATAATTGTTGTGAACTGCAGGAAAAACTTACCGGCTTCGTGTGGTAAATGTTGGAACATCCACATGTTTAAATTTCAGAATTCAAAATCACAATTTACTTTTAGCCGAAGCTGAAGGTCATTATACATCCCAACAAAACTATTCTAGTTTGGATATTCATGTGGGCCAATCATATTCGTTTTTGGTCACAATGGATCAAAATGCAACTAATGATTATTACATTGTTGCAAGTCCAAGATTTGTAAATCAATCAGAATGGCAACGCGTTACAGGCGTTGCCATTCTGCATTATTCTAATTCAAATGGGCCCGCTTCGGGCCCGCTTCCTGACCCGCCAAATGATTTTTATGATACTTCGTTTGTAGTGAATCAAGCTATGTCTATCAGGTTTGTTTCTTTATCTTTTATCCTCTTTATTTTTGTATTTATGTTTTTTTAATGGAAAAATAATAATATCAGATGACCAAAACATACATTTTTACATATTTTGAAGTATACAACTTTTGTATTTGAGATTTTTTTCCCCATAATTATAAAAGAAATTCTTTAAATTATTTGGTAACATTTTTTCCTTCCAAAATATATGTATGTATTCAAATAAATTTGTAACAATATTTTTTTATAAGAAAAAATGTTATAAAGTAAATATACTTTAGGAGCTGGTCCATACATGTGATTAGAACTTTTTAAGATCAATTTTGGTGATTACAAGCTCTTTAAAACGTAAAATATAATTACCAAATTAGACAGTCTTAAAAAACTTGTAATTACCAAAACAGACCTTAAAAAATTATAATTAACTGAAAGGACCACCGGCTAAAGTATAATGTTAATTAAACGGTGGTCCATTTTCTTATATATAATTTCTTAAGGTCTAAAAATAATGTTATTTATAACATTCATGTTTGTTTGTATCAGGATGAACAACTCAGCAAGTGGGGCCCGCCCAAACCCGCAAGGCTCATTTCGTTACGGGTCAATTAACGTAACCGATGTATACACATTAAGAAGCATTCCACCAACCACAATTGACGGGAAACTTCGGGCCACATTTAACGGGATTTCATTTGTGAACCCAAATACGCCCGTTAGGCTTGCGGATAAATATAAATTAAAAGGATCTTATAAACTTGATTTCCCAAGTAAACCTATGAACCGGCCTCTAATTATGGACAGATCTCTTATTAATGCTACTTATAAAGGGTTTGCTGAGATTGTTTTGGAGAATAATGATACGGTTGTTCAGAGCTTTCATATGGACGGTTATTCGTTTTTCGTTGTCGGGTATGTTTCTATTTTATTTATTTATTATTTATTTTGTTTATTTTATTTTTTATTTACTGTGTTTTAGGTTGGGGTATGGTGAATGGACGGAAAATAGTAGGGGTTCTTATAACCGTTGGGATGCAATTGCGCGCTCTACTACTCAGGTACCTTTTTTATAAGGAGTACTGCTGAGGTGGCAAAAGGGGTCGGGTCGGGTGACAGGTAAATTCGGGTAGTTTTTTGTAACTTGTTGAACGGGTCGTGTTGACTGGAAACTTTTTTTGTCCACAAATTTTAAATGTGTTTGAAATGGGTTGGTCCAAAATACTTTTTATTAAAAGAATTTAACTTTTAGTGTGTCAAATATGGTTACGAAAATAAAATAATTCAACAATAATCTAGTTTTTGTTATAAAAAAAGTATGATTTGTCTAGAAATGGGCTCTGTTGGCCCATTTTAAAGTAAACGGGACTGTTATTGGGATTTTATATATTTTTTATTTTATTAAATATTATTACAAAAGAAAAGAAACTGTTGAATTTTGACAGGTTTTCCCAGGAGGTTGGACAGCAATACTGGTATATCTTGATAATGTTGGAGCATGGAATCTCAGGGCAGTAAATCTTGACCGATGGTATTTAGGTCAAGAAACTTATATGAGAATCATAAACCCTGAAGATGATAGCCAAAAGACCGAATTGCCCCCGCCTGATAATGTCTTGTTTTGTGGGGCCCTTGCTCACTTACAAAAGTATTACCTCTTTAAACACTTTATTATGTATTAACTTATACGTGCTCTGGGTAAACGGGTTGGGTTGCCCGAAACACTTTTGTCCCGAAAATTTGATTCTTCAAAAGGGGTCAAAGCAAGTATTCAAAATTTTCATCAAATTTCACCTATATTTTAAAATTTTCATATAGGTTACTCCAGTATGTATCGTGTGTCATTTCATGCCGATTTTGATTAAAAATGACGAAAATGCCCTTAAGTTTTCTGAAAACAATTTTAGCTTATAATATATAAACTCCTGTTTAAAGATATTTCCATTTTTTGAAAAAGATTTAAGTTTATTTTCGTCAGTGGGAATTTTATTATTTGGTATGAATTACTCGGGGTACATACTTGACCCGTTATATAACCCTAATCAGCCCGTTGGTAAGTAAATGGGTGGAAATTGCCACATCTGATTAACATTTTTTGTTTGCGTTTCAGGCCGCAAAGAAGCTCGTCCTCAGCTCCTTTAAGCATACAAAAGTCTTTGAAGCTCAAATATACTCTTTTGATGGCAGTTTTAGCCGTTTACTTAATTAATGATAATCTTTTTGGGTTAGGATTTAATTAGGGGTTTGGGTCATTTTGAGAGATGATTATTGAATGTAATTATATTACTTCATAATTATTTATATTGTTAATCATCCATGAAGATAGTTAATTACATTCACCATTGTCTATAGGAACATTGATTACAAATGCAGCAACTAAAAGTGGGCCCTTATTTTTTGTTTTTTTAACCCTAAATGATTTTGAGGAATTGCTATAATGTTTGTTTTATAATTTTTAGGTTTTCTTTTTGTCATTTATTAACTTTTTACATAGCCAAGGCTTCTAGCCTAGTGGTATTGGTGAAAAAAATAAGGTGTTGCCCATGACCAATGTCATGGGTTCAAGTCCCGCCGTGGACGTGGGGTTTATTCCCCATAGGTGGAAGGTTCGAGGGAAGGCATACGGCCCCTTATGGATGTCACTGTCTAGGCTCGAATCACTAACTTACTAACTGGCCGTTCAAAAAAAAATTAACTTTTTACATTATTAGTTTATCATAACTCATAAGTACTAAATAATGTCCGACTGATTTGATCGTATTGAGGCCTCTGCCGGTACATTCAAAATACAGGTTCCAAAACATTGATATTATTGCAAGTTACTCATTATATCTTTAATGTTACTATTTACTAGCCATTATTTGAGATTAGTACCTTAGATTTTGGCCCATAATCTTTTTTCTTTTTAAATCATTTTCATAGTGGATTTAGTCCATTTGATTAATTATTAAAACACGTCTATCAAATTACATGGCAATTTTAGGATTGAATGTTTTATATCCTGAATGTGTTTTACCAATTTTCTTTTTAGTTCTAAATAATGTCGACTAAAATCAATGGTAATTATATTACTTCATAATTATTTATATTGCACTTTTTGCCTTTTATTGTCGTATTGCTAAGGAACAAAAGAGGCAAAGAAATCACATGGGAATTTGTGACCAAATGATGGTAACTTATTCTACAAGCAAACACATTCATAAGAAGCATATTATTCGGTTTCCATTATCCTTCCACTCCGACCGTTCCCAACACTAGCTCATTTATCCTAAAATAATAATAATAATAATAATAATAATTACCCCTATAATCATTTTTCTTATAAAATCCCATTTCAATAATTCCCAAAACATACGTATGTGATTTTTATTTTTGATACATAAAATGAGGGCTGGTTATATGGGTGTTCTCTAGATGTTTATTAACATAGTTCATCCTATAATAGAGCCTGGATTTTTTACATCTATGTATTACCGTATATATCTATTATGTGCCAAAATCCTTGATTAAACCCATTATAAAATTAAATACAAATCAAAATTTTATTGCCTTTAATTTTAAAATTCATAAGTTTTATGGTATTTTTTGGTAAATTTAATAGGGCCTCCAAATTTTTAGATCCCGCCCTACATAAAATATATATATCTTCTTATCATTCTTGTGTCTAAAACATTTCTTAGAAAGACATGGAAATGGGGACAACAATCAAATTAATTACGGAGTACATCTCAAATAACTCTTATTGGAGGTGCGATTATTACACTCGCAGGAAGGGTTTTTGGTGCGATCGTTTTGAGTGTATTTTTGAGTCCTCAAAAGGTGGCCCTCTTAATTTGGCATGTTATGTTTGAGTTTGTGTAACCTTAATTTTGATAATTATAAATTACTTTAACTTTTACTTTTTAATGTCCCGCCACTATATATAACGATTATAAATTAAACTTTATACTTCCTCTAATTCTGATTAAGTGATATATTGCTGGTTTTACAGAGTTTTAAGAAAAATACTACTATAAATAAGAGTTAGAGTAGATTAAATTTAATAGTTAGTAAAGATAAGTCTCATACCTTTTAAAAGTGAAAGGAAGGGTAAACATGTCATTTCACTAAATTGAAAAAGATAATTAGTGGGTGTAGATCAAACTATCTTTAACCAAATAAGATAAATTATCAATGTGTATCAGATATTTTGATACATTTAAAAATAAAAATTGTATCACTTATTTTGAATCGAGAGAGAAGAGGAAGTACTATTTTTATCCTAGGATACTTGTTACTCTGGTCAACCTGCATCTTTGTGCCCCCAAAGTGTGCATGAGTGTCCAAGAATTCACAAGACAGCTTCAATGAGTACACATGTTGCCATTTTCAATTCAAACACTTAGATTTTGACTCCCCCACCAATTTTGACCTTTATAAATATGTATGTGCTTCTGTCTATCCATTTAAGACATTCCCGTGACCAAATCACTCTAGTTTTGATCCACTTCCATTCAGTCACAAAAAAAAGGCAATGGTCACTAATAAAGCCTAAAGCAGTCAGAATTCGATCTCCACATTCAGCTTGTCGTTTGTTTGTCGATCAATGTACGTACTTTTTACTATAATGTTGTTTAAATTACGATCCTTTTGAGTTTATAACGTAGTTGAGATCGAGCTATATATGCATGCTTAGGTACTTTACAACGACACTTAATTAAAATTTCCAATGCTAAATGTCTTTGTAACTACTTATAAAGTTTGCTACTCATCATATACCTATGGACGCATCATACTTGGTGCTTAACTATATGTTGCTAGGCATAACAATAGACCACTTCCAACGGTCATGTCAGTTGGCCATCAGTGTCACTTCAGTTGGGGATGCCATTGGCACGCCCCTTCGGTTGAAGCTTCGGTTTACCAAAGTGTAATTAAAAGAGAGTATATGATATTTTTGTGGATATTGGTATTTTGTGTGTATGTGTGCGCATTTTATGTATAAAATATTTAGTAAAGTGAATATTGTTGGCATGAGTGTGTCAGTTGGAATATCAACTGACGTGACAATAACTTGACAAAAATCAAAGCGTCAGTTGGTGTCACATTTTAAAGCGGTCGACATTGAAATGTTCTTATGAGTTTTGTCATGACTCAACTCATACGTGTGGTACTTATACATATGAGCTTTATAGCATGCTCGCTAATGCGTGTAAAGTCATGAACTTGTATCGAAATTATATTTTTGCAACAAAATATTTGTCTAATAACCAAATTAATTTAACAAGATACTTTTTAATTTCAAAACTTCTAAATGTGAACCCCGTCACCATTACCTATAACAAATAACTCACCCGTACGTATACATTTTGAATCCGGGTTATTTAAAAGTGTAACGTTTTGTCATTTTCCCCTCACGTATAAATTTCTATAAGTTGATGACATTTATAAGGGCCAAGAAATATAATAACAAGCATTGTAATATAAAAAGTTACGACATTTATAAATATGTATGCACTTATAAATGTGTAGAAAAAAAAAGCCTTGTGTACTCTTTAAGATCATTTTAGTTAAACCTATTTTCACGCAAACAAAGCGCTTGTAAAGTATTTAGAGAAATGATATTGAATCTTACTATTTGTGCCTATTAATGTGCATACTTATTTTTATACTTGACATGTGTAATCCTCTAATTTTCTTTCCTTATATCATCCTTGATTTCGACATTTATCATAATCAAATTGATAGATACATGATTATGCACAAATGGTAGGACTGAATACCATTTCTCAACTATTTTATAACGAAATTATCTCTACACTTAAGTGTAGACAAATATATGTTTGCACACGTTTATAATTGCGAACATGTGTCCTAATAATTTATAATCGGTTTTTCCAACGGTGAGGAAGAGATTAAAAGTTTGTAAAGACTAGCAATAATAGATTACAAAATTTGTAATTGCGTTTACCTACATTTTTCATATTTATAGTTATAATTGTAATTTTCTTGCTTATAAATGCAATCAACTTTTATACGAGCATACCGTTAGACAATCTACGCAATTACAAATAAATCAGTATAAAAAGGTGCATAATGATATGTTTAATTGTCATATCGAGTAAATGATTTTGACTTTTGAATCGTTTTTTTTTGGTTGACTTTTTGTTCAGATTAAATATCATTCTTGTAAATGTGCAAGGAAAGAAACACAGATTTATTTAACGATTTTCATCTTAAATAGTTTGTCTTGCAAAACGTAGTCATCGTTTATACTTTTACAAAAAAAGAAAAGAAAACGATGTTAAAATTACCTAAACTATAATGATTAAAAAGTCAATTTCTTCTACAGAAAATTTCATGATTGTTTTTAAAAGATTACTTTTAGGACAAGGCAATGTCAAAATTGATAATTTCTTTGTCCCTTCCAAGGAACGTTCTGCTGATTAATTGTTTGCATAATCATCAAGCATTCTCTCCCTCTCTCAAAAGCCTATCAATCTATGTGTGGAGACAAACTTTAGCCATAAGCATCCTTCATTTCTTTTTGTATAACTCAAAAAGCCAGATATCTAAAGCTTGCTACAATTTTTTTTTTTAAATTAGATTCCGACTCGCTTTTCGAGCTGACTAATTTCAGGACTACCACCCGTCAAATATGTTTTTGTAGCACAAGGTGTTAATATTTTGCTCGTAAGAATTGAGCATATCACCTCCTAATTTCACTATACCTTCAATGTTATATGCTTATATAGGTAACATAAGAAAGCACATTACTTATACTAATATTTACAAAGGGGAAATGTAAAATACACAAATAGTATTTTTTTACGTTAAAATATGATATGTATCTTCGCAAACTCATCGTGAATCACACACACATGTTCTTCATCTGTTATAAGTATATAACAGATGATGATATGATCCTAAGTAATAACAATAATAATTATGATCGATGCCCATTAATCATTAACTTAATTGACACTAATTAAGGGACAAATTAATAGCCTCACAAGATATAAATGTTAATAAGGTTACATGTATATATATAGCACTTTAGATCTTTATTATGTACAATAACAATTGAAAATCGCTTCTATATTTGCAATTGACAACTTCAATATTAATTTTCTCATTTCCACAGATCAATCTGACAGCTTGAGATAGAACTTGAGGCATCTTCTGGCACCATCATGTGCTTAGAAATGAGTTCTCATGATCATCGTGCGATTGGAAGACAGGACTATTATCTTCTATATTTGCATAACGATTTTCTTTAGTTGATACATCACCTTGGCTAAGTAACCGAGATGCCACAAATTTGTCAAGAACTCGCCAATCTGTGATCACTTGATTATTTACATTTTGATTAATTTGATGAATGTTGTTCGTGTTTTGGTCTTGTGTGAGTGAAGATGGATGATAGTGAATGGACGAATTGGAGATAGGGAGCATTTTTGGACTCTCTAAAAGAGGGAGTTGGAGGTAGTGATCATGAGGGGTAATTTGGTAATTTTGCATCTGGTCTAGTTCTTTCTTGCAAGAACCATTATAAGGGTATTGGTAATTAGGGTTAACCAAGTGAGATAAAGAGTTGTTTTGGTTTGGTGAATCAATTTCTGGCATGAATGAGTGTTGATGATCTTGATCATACCAAATTGGTGATTCATGCTCACTTGCTCTAGTCCTCATTGTGGGTAGTCTTTTTTTGAACACCCTACATACCACCCACCCTTCTTCCTATTTCCAAACCAACAAAATTAAACCGAGTTAACAAAATAACCATATTTTGATCATCAGAATTAGGGGTGAGCGCAGTCCAGAAACTGAACTAAACCGAACCCAATAGAACCGAAACTGAAAATAATGAATTTTCAAAACCGAAACTGAACTGATTACATGTTTTTGATTTGGTTTGGTTCGGTTTCGATTCAGTTTTTTAGCCTAAATGATCATCCATATCCAAAGACTGACCACACCGAAACTGATAAAATCAAAATCGAAAATGATGAATTTTCAAAACGGAACCAATTACATAACTTCAGTTTGGTTTTGATTGGTTTCAGCCCAAAATGCTCAATCTTATCTAAGTTAGCAAAATTAAGAACATAGTAAATTACACAAATGGTCCTTTAGATTTGTACCATATTACAACATTGGTCCTTTAGTTTCAAAAATTACACCGATAGTCCTTATTTTTGAAACTTTTATCGCCGATGATCCTTTAGGCCAAACAAGTTAAGTTTTTTCTGTTAAGTTCCCCCTGTGCAATGCACATGAGGTAAAATGGTCAATTCATACCCAACAATGACTCAAACCAAGTCACCTCCCCACCTCTTTGACTCTGCTTCCCACCCTCTTGGCTCTAAACACAATTGATTCCCCAAAAATGCCCTCATTTGCATTGCACATTGGGGAACTTAACAGAAAAAACTTAACATCGTTTGGCCTAAAGGACTATCGGTGATAAAAGTTTCAAAAATAAGGACTATTGGTGTAATTTTTGAAACTAAAGGACCAATGTTGTAATATGATATAGACCTAAAGGACAATTTGTGTAATTTACTCTTAAGAACATCTACTCACTTGATTTGTGGTTGCATTTTCATCCGACTCAAGGCGATACTCATGCATTATCCAGTCTGATTTTTGTCCATTCGGAGCACGGCCTTTATAAAAGACCAACGTCTTTCTCATCCCAACCAAATCGTGCTTCGAGTAAATCGACTTATCTCTTCCCGTAGCCTTCCAAAATCCTGCGGTTGTAGCTCTATTTGTTCGAGTCCCGGTTGGGTACTTCTTATCTTTATGACTAAAGAAATACCATTCGTTTTGCTCTTCAGTACCTAGTCTGCATAGCTCTAAAACCAAATTCTTTAACTTTCTATGGTTAATTTTGAAATTAATTGTGATTCTAAAGAGTGATATATAGTAATATATGAATGCTTGAGAATTGAGATGTATCTCAATTCGTAGAGAACCCAAATTAATCACTTTAATTCCAAGCTAGTGTGAGTTATATATGTGCAATGAAGTGAGATCGGGTGATCGGGGACTAAAATTAATTTGCCGAGTACTGTAAGGATAATTCTCAACTAATCGTCTAAGAAATAATAGATCATTATCAGAATTTTTAGGCCATTATAGAAAAATGTTACTCATAAAGATCTAATTTCTAAAATATTAAATATTTTTAAAAGATTGGTTGAGAATTATCCTTACAGTCATCACCAAATTTTAAATTCTCACTGGATCTTAACCCTTGTGCATTAATATATTTTGGTGGAATGATATTGATAGTAGGTATTTAATACCTTGAAGATCCCATGGCTCGATTTTGTACAGATCGATGTCTTTGATGACATCTAGGTCAATCCTTCTTGAGTTGATCTTTTTTCTAAGGTAGTAATCCACGAGTTCTTCATCGGTTGGATGGAACCGAAAGCCAGGAGGCACATGCGAAAAAGTGTTCATATATATCTCCACTTATAACTAGAACCTGCATATAATCCAATCTTATTCGATTGATCAACTTAGTTTGGGAACCATAAATACTATACATGAAAGATATGCATGTACTCAATTGGATCACATGTAAAATTTAGATTTATGGATTATAATTTTAGTGATCAATGTATCCGACTAGATTGTTCATTATATTCCTTCAACTACCAAATGGCCTTTAACTAGCGCTATCAAGGTGCATCTATAATGTCCCTCAGCTACTTGGGACGCATGAATTGTAATCACTATTTTCATTGCTGTAAATAAATAAATATTTAAAAATAACAAGTGTTCAAAACTCATGTTGGATTCTAGCATCTACAAGCTCACGTAATGCAACAAATCCCGTTTTGTACGTTAATTAGTTAAATGCGTTGAAACATGGTTAATTACAATGAACTTTAGAGAAGAAACGACAAAGTTAGTTTGGTATGGTGTTTAAGGAAACTGAAAACCAAAGTTAATTAGTGGCCGAATAGGGTAAACTATATCAAACATTGTAATTTCACTATGAATCCCTGTGGTAGTGGTGGCCGGCGGTAGTACGGGTTGTATATTGAATCATATGTGATTTGATTATGGTAGTGGTTAAGAGATTTTTTTATCCGATGACTAAGATTTGTCCCTTGAGACTACATAAAATTAAAGGATTACCTTAAATACAACTCTATATATTTACTAAAACTGTTGA
This sequence comes from Calendula officinalis, assembly GCA_963853835.1. NCBI lineage: Eukaryota > Viridiplantae > Streptophyta > Magnoliopsida > Asterales > Asteraceae > Calendula > Calendula officinalis. Next base: position 27,660,236 of record OY970825.1, read on the forward strand.
TCAAGTATGAGCTAGAAGTACAACAAATTAATAGAGCTCTTGTGTTTGAAGGGATCAAATGTTCAAGATCACAAGAATACAAGAAAAAGATTAATGTATGCATTTGATTATGGTCTTGAAATTCAAATTAATCAATCCTAAGCTTCAAGGTCTTGCATTTGATTAAGGATGTTACCTGTCTCCAATCTTGGGCAAAGCAAGCATTTATAATTTCTGGAATCCATTTTCTTTCCCAAGTAATCAAATGAACAAACATATATCGGAAGAAGAATGAAAGGGGAGATTTCCATTTTCGAAATGAGAATAAAATTGACACACAAACACACATATTAAACGAACAAGTATAAACCATTGTTTTGTTTTGATGTTATATTTCATAATAACACGTAGCTTACATTTTATGAATGATCTATTAAAAAGAATAAGAAAAATATATGATTAAGGAATATTAGAACATGTATCGAACTTACTATGATAATTATGGTACGTTTGTGATAAAGAAACAAGATTTTTCACCTACATATATAAACTAGCATATATGTTCAATTATCAATGAATACTATTAATTTTTATTAATAATCATAGAAACACACCAAATTAAACTCATTAATCCATCCATGCTAAAAAATAAAGAAAAATAAAGGAGGAAATAGATGGATCAAGCAAGCATGCGACTGATAATGTTAACATGCCATTGGAGATGTAATTATTAACAAAAACACATAATTCTAAACTATAGACACACACAAAGGTGGCACTAATATGTGTTTGTATATGCCTTTTAGCACGGTATAGTAACTAATACTTGATCATATATACATATAGTACTCTTGTTAAAATACACAATGAGCATGCTATAACATCAATCATTATTTATTAACATATGATAACAAATAGAAAATGAATGAAGTAGTAATCATGAAATTAAAACCCTAATATCAAAGTGATGGAGTTCATACCTATTTTTAAGTTCTTGAAAAGTAATTAATTAACCTGCTTCGATCAATCGATCTTATAATGATATGATTCAAGAAATAATACTTGAATTCTAGAAATTTGATCTTGATGAAAATGGTTAGTTAAGTTATGGTTTTGATACGAAGTGGGGTGGTTAATTCCAAAGATGCAGGAGGAAGTTTGTTTGTTTTCTGGGATGGATCAAAGACAAAAGACAAGAAGATAAGATTAAGGTTCTTGGGAATTGAAGCGGATGTGAAGCATTGGATTTAAGCGGAAGAAGCTAAAAAGGGAAAGATGAGGAGGGTCCAATGGGAGAATGGCATGGAAGTAGGGTTAAATAGGACAAAACAACATCAATGACAAGAAACATGAAAGAGAAACAAAAACACTAATGATGAAAGATGATTACTTGTGGGTAAGTAAAGAAGAGATAGATATAGAAATTCTAGAACTTAAAAGTTCGAAAACATATACTCCCTCCGTCCCACAAAAAACTTCCCATTTGACCTTAATTTTTTGTCCCACAAAAAACTTCCCATTTCAATAAAATACTATTATTACTAAGGACCCCACCACTAACTATCCACTAACTATCATTCTCTCTCCAAACCAATCTTATATTTTAATCAAAATTATTACCAATGAACCCACCACTAACTATCACCTTAAAACTTGTGCCCATATCAAATGGGAAGTTTTTTGTGGGACAGAGGGAGTATTATTTGAAATTTTTAGATAGTATCTAAAGAGTTGTATTTAAGGATATTTATTTTTTTTATAAAATTTTGATTAATAAATCTCAATCATTAATTAATAAAATCTAATTATCAAGATTAATCATATATTTTATATATTGAGGGGTATTTTGGTCATTTTTTTTAAAATAAAACTATTTTCTTATTTTTTTATTTTTTATTTTAGAATTTTTTATTTTTTTTAATTTTTATTATGAAGGGGTATTTTGGTCATTTGGCACTTAATTTTTTTTCTTTTTTTATATTTTATATTAAATTTCTTTTTTATTATTTTTTTATTAAAAAAATAATATTTATTTGAGAATTACGTGTATGACTTAATCACATGTGATTTCAGTGTAAAATCACATGTGAATGTGTATTTAATTAAATTTGATGTTTTAGTTCAATCACATGTGATTCAGTATGCAATCACATGTGATTCATTATGCAATCATATATGATTCACTATGCAATCACATTATGTGTTATTAATAAAAAAATTATAATTTAAAAAATAATAATAATAAATAAATAAAAATTCTAAAATAAAAAATAAAAAAAATTAATGACCAAAATACCCCTCAATTAAAAAAATAAAAAATAAAATTAAAATAAAAAATAAAAAAAATCAAAATCAAAATCAATTTTCTTTTAAGTGCCAAATGACCAAAATAGTGAAATATCGTTTTATGTATAAATATGTGATTAATCTTGACCATTAGATCTTATTGAACAATGGTTGAAATTTGTTCCTCAAGACTTGATAAAAATAATGGACCTTATTGAACGTTTCTCATTTCCTGAAATATTTGTTAATACACGTCTTAGATATCTTATATGGATTTAATATATACTACATATATTACATTTGACACATTCTATTTTAAATATATCCAAAATTATTGAAAATATGACGTTCAAGTATTGCATTCTATATTTCTATGTGCGTACTCAATGTTTAATCAATAGTTCAAATTACGATAGAAAATTCAATGTAAGATTGACAAATGTAACACTAAGTATTAAAGATAATAAAATACTTAGAGCAAGGGGTACGGTGGCGAAGGGTGGTGGGCGCCGGACGCCACGTTGGCGTGCCGGACGCGCCACCACACCACTCGTTACGTGAGTGGTGGGCTTCGTGGGATGCTTGGCGGATTCAACGGACGAATGGGGTGGCGACACGTGGACTAGCCGTTGGCAACGGCTAGTTTCCAAAAATTTTAATTTTTTTTTTAATTTTTATTTTTTTAAATAAACCCTATTATAAATAACCCATTTAACCATTACATTATTTCACACCATTTCTTACACTTTCACTCTCTAAAACTCTCTACATTTTCTTACCCTTTCACTCTCAAAAACTCTCCAAAATGTCTCAACCACCACACCCCGATTGGATGAACGGTATTTTCGGATGGGGAGGTTCCGGCTCATCGCCGTCCAACCCGTCAACACCTTCGTCCCAACAATCGGTATCGTCCACCCAAAACACCGTGATGCCGATATTTTCCCAAGAGCAATACAACCACTTTATGCTTCAACAACAATTTCAAAACCTTCAACAACAACCACAACAATTTCAACCCCCTCCTCAAATGTGGTCACAACACCAATGGTCACAACCACAATCTTTTCAACCACAACAATCTCAACAAAACCAACCCCCTCAAGACACCGACGCCGTTGAAAAGGCGAGACGAAAGGGGAAAAAAGTTGCCGTCAACTTAAGTCGGAAGGTCATGCGTTGGGACGCCGCCGAAGAAGTTTTATTGGCGGAGTGTTGGGTTAGCGTTTCCGAAGACCGCGAAAAGGGCGCCGACCAATCCGATGAATGTTTTTGGAATAAAATCCTTGTTGAGTTCAACAAGGATGTTGGTACGCCGCGTACCAAAGACATGTTGACGGGGAAGTGGACGACCTTAAATGGTAATTGTCAAAAATTCAACGGTATCTACAAACGTCTACAACGTACAAGCCGAAGCGATGAAAATGAGGTCGACTTTATGGCCCGTGTCCGACAAGCGTACCGTGACGAGTCGTCGTCAAAAAAACAATTTAACAACGAAGGTGCGTGGGAAGTTTTGCGCCATTGCCCGAAATGGGACGCCCCCGCACCCATTTCGCTCTCCGATAACGAAGAACTTTTCGGGGGAAGATACGAGACCACGTCCGGCGGGAAAGTCTCGTAAGGGAAAGAAAAGTAGGTCGGAAAGTTCATCCGGCGCTAACACCGCCAGAAGTGCCGCACCGCCGGACCTTGGCGAGGCTATGATGGCCGAGTTTAGGCGGAAAAGTGAAGCCGCTCAATCGGCTTACGAAAGGGCAAAGGCGCGGGATGACCGGTTCGTGCGGTTGGAAGAATTGCGATTCCTAAGCACTAACACACACAGTTTGGGGCGCGAAGATAAGGCGAGAATCGTCAAAGAAAAAAAGGCGATCCGCGAAAAATACCCCGTCGACGAAGATGACTTTGACGTGGACGACGAGTATTTTTTTTTGTTTAATTTTCGGTATTTTTTTCCTAATTTTCGGTATTTTTTTAATTTTTTCGGTATTTTTTTATTTTCGGTAATTTTTTTTATTTTTTAGGTATTTTTATTTTGTATTTTGTAATATTTATTTTAATGAAGTATTATGTTTTTAAAAAAAGAAAAAAGAAAAAAATGGTGGTGGGCCCCAAATGGCTTAAGTGATGGTAGATGGGGTATTTGGGGGTTTTGAATGTGAAATGTGAAATGGTGATGTGGCGCATTGGTGGCGAAGTGGCTTAAGCCACCACACCCCTTGCTCTTAAGTACAATTCTTTATGGAGATCAGACTTTGAAGTTGTTAAGATATACATTGAAGTTGAATTAGTTAAGGAATGATACAAGTAACACCAAGATACTGAAAGTGAAGCGTCACAAAGATGAAATTTTATGCGTATCTTACAAAAATTCCACTAAAAATTGTACGAAAATTTAAAACCAATAAAATTCTTACATTTGGGCCAAATATCTGGCAACTAATGTGTCTTCAATTAAATACCTATAAATAGAAGACGTGTTGCAAACATAATTGTTACACCTTGAAAGATAGATGGTGTAATTTAGGGAGTAAGTATGTTTGCCATTCAAAAAAAGAAAAAAAAAAAAGAAAAAAAGAAAAAACTAAGTTCATTCTTTACGGCCCTTGTATTCGCGTGAGCATTTAATTTTAGTTAATTTTCCAACTTTAATGATTATTTTTGTTACATAATATGTAATGATAATTTATAGAAAATGTATAATTGGGATTAATATATATATATATATATATATATATATATAGTGTAGAATTAGAATCAGAACCAATTAAGGCTACAGAACCAGCAGAACTCAATCTAAACCATTGATTTTTGAAATGAAATGATCATGGAAGACACATTAATGTATTTGATGAGGGACCCCAGATATTGGTTTGCATTGATGTCATTCATGCATGTATACATATATGTATAGATAACACTTATGTATACATACATGAAAACATATACATATATGTATACATGCATGAATGACATCCATGTAAACCAATATTTGAGGCTTCATCATCAAATACATTAATGTGTCTTCCATGATTATTTCATTTTAAAAATCAATGGTTTAGATTGAGTTCTGCTGGTTCTTTAGCCTTAATTGGTTCTGATTCTAATTCAACCATATATATATATATATCTTCTCCTATATATGAGGCTACATTTGATTGAGATTTGACAACTATACACTTTGGAGCTCTCTCATTGGTTGAAAATGCCACCTGTAATTCAACTATTGGCTGGCAAATTCCTCAGCAAATTCCTCAACATTCGTTCAAGGTAACAGATTCTGAAAGCATTAAATTTAGAAACAAAATCCCATGCCAATCAAGAATTACCCTAATATTGAATCACCGCTTCTTCACAACCCTCAACCATCGGTCCTTAAACGACGGCTTCTTTCTTGGTCACTCCACAATCCTAATCGGAGGTAAGTTTTCACTCCACATCTCTCAATTTCATTGCAATTTAACGTAAAATTCAATGTTGTAGCTTCAAATCTCGATTTGTAGATTTGCAATGACCAATTATTCGTATATACGTGCGCGATAGCGTTTGAAGACCATTCGAATCATATGTAAGTTATTAGGGTACTGAAGATATTCGCCGTCGTCATTGTTATTCACCATAAATCTGTAATTGAAGGTATTCAACTCTATTACTAAATAATGGGTTTCTAAAATAAATTGGCATTGAAGATATTCGCCCATTTTAAACAAATTTCAATATATAAGCTATGTTAATTGAAACTTCATTTTAACTATTTTTTTTTAGTTTAGATATATCTGATTGCATTCTATGTCCACATTGAATTTCAGATGATTATTGAATTTTAGAATCACAGTTTATAGATACTTTGACCTGGCCCCATTTCAAACAGATTTTAATGAGGTAACATGTAATATCCATCGAAATTAATCATTTGATTATTTATACTTTTTATTTCGTGTTTTTCTGCAGGTTGTTAATAATCAGAAAGCACCAAAGCAACCTGATTATACTGTCATGTAAGGTATTCATGTGAATTGTGATGGAATATGCGGCCATAAATGTCCAAGTGAACTATGATTGGAAAAAACCTCGGTGACAGGTTCATTTAAGTGTTCACTTCAACTCATTTTTGGTTTGATTTTATTGGCTATAGTTGTAGCAGCAAGTTAATTCTTGATGGTAATATTGTTACATGTTAAAAAGAATAGTGTGGACCAAACACATCAGTACATCAGCTGGTCCCACCCGTGACACTCTGTTTTGTAGGGAGTATAATAAACTTTTTAAGGTGTTTTGAGTTATATTGCACAAAGATTAAGGGAGTTATTTGAAACCGTTGGTGAAGTGAAAGATGTGGTTATTATGAGTAATAAGAAAAGAAAAAAAATTGCACTTATATATATCTATACAAAAGAAGCAGCTGTAAGTTTTTTAGTCAAATTATTTTAATATTTTTAATTTATGGTATATTAAGTTTTTTGTATTTTGCAGGTTGTTGTGGCTGAAATTGTGTGTGGAGATCTTTCGAATCTTTTTGGTAGTTACACTTCTTTAAGCGGTGGGACCCACTGGTGTCCGTACAGCCCATGAGCCCGTGAATCCTGGTGGCCCACAAGTAAATGAAGACTTAATTGGTGCATGATATCAAGTGTATGAAGATTCAGTTTTGGAAAAACCGCGAAAGGTTTGACATTCACTTGAATTTTTTTATTTTTTAATTGATTTTATAGTAGTTGCATAAATCATAATAGTATTGGTGGACATACAATGTGGGCAATGTTCGACCCGTTTGAGTATAATTATGAAGATTATATTATTTCAGTTTTAATCTATTTTATGAATATATAAAATGGGTAGGTTCTATGCATTAAAACCACACTTTGGGGGACATTTGACCGGTTTGATCCGAAACACATTTGACATGTTTGCAATGTCAGCAGTTGCAAATGATGCATCAAATTTCATTGATTCAGCACAAATATTTTTGCGTGAAGGACCATGGAAGCATGTATTTGATTTTCATATTTTGATACATCTTTTTAACTTTTTTATCCTTAAAAATTTGAAAGATTTATCGTCAAATTGATAATTTGTAGTCATATGATGTTGGCTAAAGGATTTTAATTGTGAAGTTCCTGGTGGGGTTACTGCAGCTGACATGGTAGAGAGCTTGCAAAAGATTTTATGGTGGTTTTTGAGTCTCTTTATGGCGTTTATGAGTCTATGTTCAAGCCTGACATGGCATGTCTTTATATCCCATTTCATTTGCTTTTATTTACTTTAGTTAGTGCTGTAGCCTTGTGTGATCAAGTTATTGACAAAATTGAATGGAATGCAAATGTTAATAAACCTCTTTTTGCATGATTAGTTGCTATCGATGTTGGTTGTGGGGGAAAAGGTTGCGACTTAATATAAAAATGAGCTATATGGAGCACATGCTGGTGTAAGAGCAATGCCACCTGTGATTTATATCTGAACTTTTATTTTTAAACTTTGTACAAGCACCCATGATTTATCACATGAGTCGAAAGGATGATAATGGTTACACAATCTTTTATGATGGAAGGTTTAGTTTTTGTAAAGATATGGAGGGAAACTTTAAAGTTTGACAAATTTAGGGTCATAAATTGACTTTAATTTTCAAATAGTTATTCTATTTTTTTGAAAACATTTTTAGTGATATAGTTGGGACACAAAGACATCGTTTAATGGCTCAATTGGGACAACCTTTTATGATTGAACGGACCATAATGGGTGCAACCTTTTATGATTGAAAGTTTAGTTTTTTAAAGATATAATAGGGAGACGTAAAATGTTGCCATCTCAAATATACTTTAATTTTCACAAATTTTTACTATATTTTTTAAAACATCTTTAGTGATACATTTGGAATACAAAGCCAAATTTTAATGGCTCAATTGGACAAAAGTTTGTACAATGACTAAAGAGAGACAATTGTAAAAGCACATTATTTGAGATAATTTTGTTTGTCTTATTTGACGCGTTTGAGATAAAATACAACCTAAATGACTAATTGTGTGTTATAATGTAGAGATGCATACCGGTATTTCTTGATAAAAAAATTCGTTCATCAATATTAAAACGGTTATTGCAACAACAAATTATGGCCTCTTTTTCATTATCATAGTTTTTAGTTGCAATTTGCAGCATATAGAAAACATATTATGTATAGAACTCTCGATTTTGCAGAAGAGTGGTTTTGGAGAGAAAAAAAAAGTAAAGAGTTGCTTATTCTTGAAAATTGATGGTTGCACTTATAAACAAAATACAAACCCGTAAGTGAATACGGAGAAAGAACAGATTGATAAGAGTGGTACTCTTGATATGTGTATATGATTAATCTTAAGTGAATGTCAGTTATAATTTTACCCCCTCTTATTTCTCCTTGAGTAAATATTAAATGAAATATCATTTTCAAGACCATACTATGTGATAAAGGCACAAATGCTACCATAGTAATTACAGAGTGATATATTAGGGACACACCGAATTTTTATTTAACGAAAAACATTGTATGCAAAGAAGTCTTATTTTATCTTTGATTTATTCTTATCAATTATTCATGTATAACAAAATGTTTATTTATCATTTCAATAATAATTATTTATATGATTTCCTACATTATTCTCATTGTTTTACATTATATATTTCGAAGCATGCCTGCCCATTCGGGCGGGCTTTGAAGCTAGTATATATATATAGAAGTGGGATCCTGTGAGGACTCTTTTTTCGGTGAGGACTCGCGAGGACACCTCATAAAAATTTCAAAAAATTCCGAAAAAAATATATATAACTCACCATGATTATTACTACATTTGACAAAAAAAAAAAAATTCAAAAAAAAAAAAAATATGATCCACTTTTTTTAGCGAATCATAACAATGATCCAGATTTTTTTTGTGGATCATTATTATGATCCATATTATTTTTTTTGGATCATTTTTGAATTTTTTTTTTGGATCTTATACATAGCGATTTTAATGTTTAAAAAATGAAATTTTTGAAAAAAGTTTGTTTTGGATCATTTTAGAGTTTTTTTTGGAGTCCTCACAGTCCTCGCGAGGAAAAGAGTCCTCACCGGATCCGGACCCTATATATATATATATATATATATATATATATATATATATATATATATATATATATATATATATATATATATATATATGGGCCAACAAGAGAGATGTTATATGTACAACAAACAACAAGAACCATTTCTTGTTGATTACTACAGGTATAAAATCCAATTGGGACAAGATTTAGTATCACCACATCCATTACTTGAAAGTTGACTTTTAACTACTTGTGAACCCCCACCACTACCCTCCGACTATTCTTAACACATCTACCATTTAAATCACCCAACTTTTCAATTACCACAAATAAAAACATCTTTCTAATGTCTCTGCCAAGAGGGTTCGTTTTCCTAACTCATTATTAATAACATTTTTTTCCTTCTTTCTTCAGTTTTACTATATCAGTATCAAATCATAATTTTTAATTAATAATATATTATTAAACAAATTTATAATATTTTTCGATAAAAAATAAAATTAAAAATAAAATAACTTCTAAATAAAACAAAGTGAAATTGGTTAAATTGATTAAATGGGTAGTTCTAACCATGCTTAAAAGGACTAAATTGTGACCGAACCTAAAAAAGACAGAGAAAAGCTGATCATGGACCATCAGGCTTCAAATATACATAATTCCTAGTGTGAGAATCCAGTTTGTCCAGTACGGAATTTTAGAGGACCTACTAAGAAAACCCGAACCTAGAAGTACATTTCGGGCCAAAAACATGTCTACATCGGACTTTGTTCATCTCTAATTAGACTATTATAAATCAAACAAAACAATGTTTGCTCAGGTTTAAGTATTGTGGTCAACCCCTCATGAGCATCATTTTACTGATAGAATTAGAGGGTCTTGACCGAATAACTATTAGTATTTTTGTCCTCACTCTAATAAATTAATTGAACATATGTAGAGTCAGAGATCTTCAAAATGTATTAGTAGTTGGGCTCTTTGGGCTCATTAATTATTACCCCCAACGATTTCCATTTTACAAACATTAACGATTAACCCCTTTAAATATTTGTCAGGGTAAATCATTTCTCATTGCATTTTTTTTGAACTTTTAGCTTCTAGACCTTATATATTTTAGTCTTATGTTACCTTCTGTTTATAGATTTGTCTAACTCGGATTCTAATATAAAATAAGAAATACTAATTGAACTAAATGTTTAATAATCTATTGACAACTGCATTACATAAAGTTTAATTTTATAACTACTAAATAAATTTTTTAATATAAATGGAAATTATAATAATTTAAATTTTAATTAATGTTTCATATCTATAAGTTCGACAAACCTTTATTTATTATTGAAAGCCCTTTCAAATGGGCATAACCCATAGTTGTAGTTTAGTCAAATCTGACCAAAAACTGCAAAAGGTTATAATTAATGAACCAAATGAATATAAACAAGATTTATTTGTATTCGATCATTTAAGTTTTAACCGAACAAATTAACATGAACATTTAGATGCACACATTTTTTTATTCATATTTGTTCATTAAGATATCTGTTTATTTGTGTCTGTATGTTATGAAGGTAAACGAATATACAATATCAAGTAAACATGAATAATTTCTTAAAATTTTTATTCATTTACAGACGTACGTATAACGAGAGATTTTGTAATTTTGGGAATAAAACTATAAGTTGTAATTGAACTATAGTTGTATAGCAGTATGATTAAATAAACGGCGTTATGGTTGTCGTCACAAATACTTTTAGTTTCCACCACCGACTGTAATCATGATATCACCCTGTTTCTCCCTATATATACACTTGTTCACCCAGTTCACTATCCATGTGCCATTTATTTTTTTATTCAATTTCCAAAAATACCATCAAAAGTAAAAAAGTATTAAAAGCTTTTCTAACAACACATGTTACACACTTCATAAACAAATCATTATAAATAATAGGGTTTTGTTAATAACAGCCATTAGGGCTGTCACTAACATTCATAAAAAACTTGTACATTAATTAAAAAAGTATTATTTCCTAAAATTTAAGGGATTATCTTTTATTATTTTGTCTTATTAATGACTTTCCTAAATAATATACAATATTATTAACTTTCATTAGAATCATTACTATTATAGATTGGAGTTGTACTGTTTGTAAGTTTGAAGGTTCTTATCATATAATCATATATGGTTATATATACTACTTTCGTATCAAAATAAGTTATATATTTAAAGAAACATGACTTTTAGGCAAAAGATTAAAATGTGGTTTAAGATAGATTAAAGTGGATAGTTAGTGGAGATTGGTGTTTGCTTCTCAACTTTGAGGCCAGGAGTTCGAGTGCCGTCGTGTACATAGGTGGTAATTAGGAGTAGATTAGATTTGTCGTTTAAAAAAAAGTTAGTGGAGATTGAGTCTCATTTTTTTTTAATAAAGTAATATTAACAATGTTTAAAGGTATAAGTAAGTGTAAAAGAATAATTTAACTTTATTAAAGTAAATAGTTAGTGGAGAGCGGTCCCACTTTTTTACCAAATAAGGTAAATTTTAAAAGTACATCACTTATTTTGATCAACTCTTAAATATAAAGTGTATCACTTATTTTGATACGGACTAGGTGTACAAAATCTAAATTTAAATTTATATTCACATGTTTGCTAACTCATTCTAATCCCGGCTGCCTTTGGCACAAATAATTATACGTCTCATAAGAAATACTTCTGACAACTCTCCTGGTCAGTGAAGCAACTGGAGCAAGCACAAGTTAAATCTTGAACCCGAAACTGTTTATTTTTTAAAATCTTTCCAGTGGACCCTATAAGAGAATTTTTGTTTGGTGGTAATTCAACTTGAACTTGTGATCTATTGAATCACAATATATTTTTTAAAATCTTTCCAGTGGACCCTATAAGAGAACTTTTGTTTAGGGGTGTCAAATTTGTACTGAACAAAACCAGCCAACATGTTACCAACCATACCAAGTATAGTTGGTAGCCAATATGTTGGTAGCCAACATGTTTGGTTGGTAGTACCGTACCAATTGTGTAATCATGGTACGGTAATGGTACACAAATTTTAAATACCACGGTATACCGTACCAACCAAGATATATATTATATGATTTTTAGTTTAATATATTATAACAAACTAGCAACCTATTTGCCCGAGATTCCAATTAGATATTAAAATATATGATATTTTATTTAAATTATAGATGTGCCCAAAAAATATCTCTGAAACTAATATAATATAATAAGACATACTTATTTTAACTTTAAAACTAAAAACATCTTTGAAAATATAATATTTTATATGTACATTCACACAAATCAGTGATTCAGTTACGACAAGATAGCTACATCTTTTGTTACTTTATCGTACTAGATTATGTTTATATAGCACGTAACATATTATATCATTTTGCTTATTTTGTTTCTATGTTCGGAACACTTGTTAATATGTTTAACTGGTCGATAATGATAAAATATCATTGTTCTTTTGTTATTAATTTTTTTAATTTCATATGAGTTAGTGATGTTGGTATATACCATTACCAATTTGTACCAACCAAGATTGTTGGTAGCCAAACAAATTGGTACCAAGTAAACTTGGTATGGTAATGGTAGATAAATCAGTGTACCAATTATAGTTGGTACGGTACGCGGTATGAGAAAAATATACGTGGTACCGTACCATGTTCACCCCTACTTTTGTTGGTGGCAATTTAACTTGAACTTGTCATCTATTGAATCACAATACAACTTGAAATCTAATCACAATACAACTTGAAATCTAGTTACTTAAATTGATGTACATAGTTTTGTGTAAATTGATTTGTAGTATTGAAGTAACTGTCGTTTTATACTTCAATTTAAAAGACTTATATTGCATAAGACTTCTACTTTTGGGTGCCTATACGGAGTGGGCCCATGTTACTTATTTATTGACGTGGTTCCCTGTGGCTGGTTGAATCGTATATCAACCAATAACATTGCGGCGTCTTCAATATTGCATGGACCCACATCTCACTTTCTTTGATTTTATACTATGATATTGTATTAGTTTGAAGTAAACTATATATAAATACTGTAAAATCGTTATTAATAGAATGCAAAATAAAAATTTTATGGCATAAAAGTCACATTCATTTTTATATATTCGTTTTGCATTGAACCAACTAATGTCCTAATAACATTGACCATGTCATATCGCATTATCCGACCAGTCGAAACACGTGATATTACTAGTAGAAAAGAGCAAAATATATTATTGTTTTGTTAGTCGATACTTTCAAATCTAACAAGCTGCTTAATGTTGTTGAGTATTTATAAAACAATAATTATTTAAATGGTGTAGGAATGACTAAAATCCAGAAAAACACAAATAAATACTATATAGAATAAAAAAATTTTAAAATTTATTTTTCAACTAAATTTAGAGTTAACTGCAAGAATGGTCCTTGTGGTTTGGTCAAATTGCATGTTTGGTCCTTGTGCTTCATTAAGTGCAGGCGCGGTACCCATGGTATGCATTTTTGTGCACTCGTAGTCCCTCCGCCCTAACGTTGTTAACTTTCCTCCGTTTGTCAAGGGTATTTTAGTCATTTGCATCTTGTGGTCCCATCTTCTTCCCCAAATCAACTTCTTCTCTCCTCTATGATTCCCACAACCACTGCAAAGCCCTAAACCCATTCAAAACAGAATCTCCGACTACAATTCTACCTTATTTTAAACAACCATCTTCACGGTGCGAATTACTGATTTAAACATCTTTAATTCTGATTTAAACATCCTTCTTTAAACATTATTTATTCTGATTCAAACATCGAATCTTACTAAAAACCCCACTTTAAAGAACCCATAAAACCCTTAAATACCCATCAAAATCAATATTTTCACCATCGCTCGTGCTCAGTATATTCGACCTCGATGACGAACACCGCCACCTGCTCCGGCGAACATCCGGCGATCTCCGCCACCTACTCCGGTGATCTTCGACCTCGATGACGAACACGAGGGGAAATTAGTGTCGGTGTGTACATGAGCGAGAGAGAGAACACGAGGGGGGGGGGGTGAGGTCTCTCCCCGTTGAAGCTTGTTGCAGATCTAGACTCACCATTGATCTGGGTGAGGTTAGGGTTTGGGTTGGGAAAGAACAGTCTTGAGGTGTGTACATGAGCGAGAGAGATTGAAATGGATTTTTGAGTTTGATTTTGAACCAAAACCCACTTTATTTTTTATTTTGGACCATCATCGCCACTGCTAGTCTGCTACTTGATTGAAATGGGTTTTCTTGAGATTGAAATGGATGAATGTTAGTTAGATTGAAATGGGTTTTCTTACTTTTTTTGATTGAAATGGGGATTTACTTTTATTGATTGAAATGGAGATCTAGTCGGGGTCAATGCCTCTAACCGGTGGAGCAGTGGCGGTGATGGTCGGAGGTGGCGCCGGTGGTGGTGGCGGCGGCGGAGGAAGTTGCCAGAGTGAGTGAAGTGAAACTTTGCGGACGATGATTTTGGAAAGAAGATATGATAATTTGGAAGAAGAAATAATGGGTTTTGTGTTTGAGTGGGACACACATGCAAAATGACTAAAATACCCTCGACTAACGGAGGAAAGTTAACAGCGTTATGGCGGAGGGACTATGAGTGCATAAAAATGCATACAATGGGTACTGCGCCTGCACTTAATGAAACACAAGAACCAAACGTGCAATTTAGTCAAACCACAAGGACCATTCTTGCTATTAACTCCTAAATTTATTATTTTTGAGTTACAAAACTCATACTTCCTCCGTATCAAAATATATGACACACTTTTCATTTTGAGGTGTATCAAAATAAGTGATACACTTTGAAAACTTTCCTTATTTGGTAAAAATAATGGGGGCCATACCCACTAACTAACCACTTTAATAAAGTGAAATTACCCTTATACCCTTACTTTTACTTTTAAAACTCATTAATATCACTTTATTCAAGAAAAGTGAGACACATTCTCCACTAACTATGTACTTTAATCTATTTTAACATCTACTTTAATCTTTTACCTCAAAAAATGTGTAAGCCAATTTGTGTCACTTATTTTGATACGGAGGAAGTATAAAAAATTCATATCTATTTTTTTTAGACAAGCAGGTTTTTTTTTTTTTGCACTTCGTCGAACCACTTTAACCGGGTTTTTATTTCTAACTGGCTGGTTCCGAAAAAGATATAACTTTCGATCTAACCGACTATTTCCGACAATCTACCTTTCTGTTTCCGGGTTCAACTATGTTTTTAAAATAAGTTGGTTGAAATTAATTTACAAAAATGACATCATACATTAGGTGTAATAGAAATTCTTTGATTTTGTATTAATTTAATCAGCCAATAACCTGATGCTACTATATATAACAAATTAATTACCAAATCCTAATGGTCTAGCGGTAAAGGTGTTTGTCCCCAACCTTGAGGTTGAGGGTTCGAATCCTATAGTGAACATATGTGGATTTTGGAGTAGATTAAGTTACCGTTCAAAAAAAATATAGCAAATTAATTAGCCATTAATTACATAAGCATAATGCGGCACCTTGTCATTAAAGTCTTATAATCTCTTTATGTTTCTATAATTAATTTTTTTCACAAAGAGCATATGCTATAATTAAGATCAATTAATGTGTTTTTTTAGTGGTTTTTAATAGTTGTCACTTTATGTGATGAATTAATACATACAAATTACATTCACCCGATGGCAAAATGATTAACTCCCCTGTAGGTTCATATGTCTTCTTCCAAATCATTCTAACAATTATGCTAGTAAGTTTACGTGTACGTATTATATGCTAACTAATATTTTCATAATTATCATAATGTAAAAAAGGTAAATATAACCTGGCCCAGTAAGTATGTGCTACAAACCAAGTGGGTGTAACTAAGATCCGACTGGGCCCAATAGTCCAAGAAGACAATGAGCCTAATAGCCCAACTAAAAGCTACTAAAATAAATGTATTAACTAATGTACACACATATTGATTTATAATAACTTTATTAACTAAATAATGTACATAAAATAAATAATAAAAAATCATTTAATTCTTCCCTCCTTATAAACCAGCGATGAATGGAACTTCAGTAGCCCGTAACCATCCCCGACCCGATATAAGCCTTTCGACTGTGAATTGTGATGCTTCACTCGGGCTTGTTATAACATGATATCCGGGCCATTTGACCCGGTTTTTTGTTTCTGAACCGGGCCCATAGCACCCGTATTCCCCAAAATACAATGTGTTAAAAGCAAAATTCGTATTTCCCCATGGTGACCATCCTTGTGGATTGACATGAGTATCAATGAACGTTTTCATAAAAACGGTCCTTGAATACTCTTGCCATGGGCGCCCTAAATAGGTCCGCACCGAGCCAATTACAGGCTTTAGGTCCGGTGCAGCCATCACACGGGAATTATGAATTGAAATTCCCGTGTTTTGAAATGGATCACCACGACCCTGAGCTGTTATCATATTAGCTTGCCCATTCAATGGTCTTCTAGCTAAAATCATACAATTTTGAAATACAACCGCCGCGTTTCCAAATATGATATCGACAGTGCCATAAATATAACAAAGTTTGTAAAATTGTCGTTGAGATAAGGCGAAAATCGTGTCTTGATAACCTTCAAAGCTACACGCATAGAAAACCGATAGGTCGGAAGCCGATCGAAGTGCAACCGCTTGATTATTTTCCGGGCCCGCGGTGTTTCGAAACGTTATTCCGCGGGCCATAAATCCAGTCCCATCCACACCTTAATTAGATCAAATTAGTTTATATCTTTTAAATATAAACTAAATTTGTTTGTAATTAAATTAAAAAAACAAAACAAATAAGACATACCAACGGTTGCAGTGCTATAGGTTGTGAAACCTCCAGTGAAACTCCGGTCACCGGTAATAATGGTGTACCTCAACCCATCTCCAAGAAACATTATATTTTTCAAATCATTTCCGATCTCTATATTCTCTTTATAAACACCTCGTTTTATATAAATAATAAATCTCCCATTTCCACGGTTAATACTTGTTGCATAATCAATTGCTGACTGGATTGTTCTAAACCGGCTCCCGTTCGCCGGAGACACGGTCACGTTCGCCCTCGAGTAAATCGAACCGGATTGCAGCAGTTTCCGATCATTCTTCGCAACCCATATCGGGAATTCCTCTGTTTTATTGGATTCGTATGTCCGATTCACGAAAACCTGATTTATAGCGAGGTTATTACTTATCATCTCGGTCAAATTACTCGTTACAATCGGAGATACAAAATTTGTCAAATTCAATTCGCGAGAGCCGGAATAACAAGTTTGGATATTGGTCAAGGCGGCACTAAGCCACGTTTGGGCATCAAAATCGGAGATTTTACGGGTTCGAATGCCAATTAGGGTTTCATTGAGTTGCGGAATGGTGTTGTTTACGAGTTTGTAGCAGTCTTTCCAGACTGCTTTCTTGGGCTTGGACCGACACAGATACTCGAGGTCGCCAACACGACCTCGAGTATGATGAGCCAGGTCCAAAGCGACTTCCAAAGCTAGTATTCGGAAATCGGTTTGATTTAGCAGAATACGAGGTTTGTTACGACCTAGTAAACGCATGCAATGCTCGGGATGAGGAGTCGTTCGACACCACCGGGTGATGTCATCGCCAAGATGCTTTTGATTCCCGACATGTTTTATTATAAAAAATATGAATAAAAGTGTGATGATCGATAATAAGAATGAGATGAAAAGCTTAAATAGGGCCATTAGATGAAAATTTTGGTCTTTTTGTTTTGAGAATGATGTTGTAGGGTTTGATTTTTATAGTATGGGTGAAAAGTGTAATATAAGTATGGTCAAAGTTGACTTTTTAATATAGCGATAAGAAATTTCTTACACCATCCTTGTTATACGTATCGAGCTGCCATTTTTTTGTGAGTGCAATAAAATATATCTATGTAATTGTAAAGTATCTTTTCATTTTACGTACAAAACTTGCTCAACGATTTTCTGAAGTATTTTTTAAGATATATTCGTTTATATGTTTCGACTACATATAAGTCATTTTAACTATTTATCTTAAAACTTAAATTTTAAGTAACTTAAAAATTTGTCTGCAGCCTATCTGGTGGTGACTTGGTGATAAGAGTTTCTGAATGACTTATTAGATGTTACATGTTTGATCCTTATATGGGTAAACATTTATCAGATAATCTGAAAAAAGTTCAAAAATAGCACATAAATAGTTAGGTTGTATAAATCACGAGTGAGGCCTGAATACCCCAAAAGCAAGAAATATGATCATTATACCAATCAAAGCACCTACTAAAATATTACATCTATCATTATTCTTAATTCAAAAGAAAGAAAACACCTGAATTTGACTTGACACCATAATATAATTACCCCGACTTTAGTTGTTGAAGACCTCCGCATTTCTATATTTCCAAACAAACCACAAGTAAGAGTGGGTCACAACGATGAACACCATAATAAAATTTTGATAATTGATTGTTAGAATTAGAAATTATATTGTAATACGAACTGTCTTGCTATTTGATGCAACTATAATTAGGAATCTAAATAACATGTAACCTGAAATGTAAACATTTAGGTATAAACATTTAGGTATTCAATTTAAATATATTGATCATGAAAAGATACTTCCTTCGATTCAAAATAAGTGATACACTTTGGATTTCACGAATTTTGAGGCAAAAGTTTATAATGATGATTAAATTAGATTAATTAGATGGTTAGTGGGAAATGGGTCCCACACTTTTTGAATAAAGTGGAGTTAATGATGTTTAAAAGTAAAAGTAAGGGTAAATGAGTCTTTTCACTTGGTTAAAGTAGATAGTTAGTGGTGTGGGTCCCATAATTTTTTTGCCAAATAAGGTAATTTTTGCAAAGTGTATCACTTATTTTGATACACCCAAAAAGGAAAGTGTATCACTTATTTTGAATCGGAGGAAGTATAAGAATTGCTACTTGTACGAGTTCCCAATGATTTTGTCTCTATATTTGGCTTTCGGTCAACAAGATGTAAGGTGCTATTGCCATGCTTTTGAAAACTGGATCACCAACGATATCACGCTTTTGAATTATACCTGCACTCCAAGCAAATTCACAAAATGACCTTTTTCCATTCTTTACTTTATTAACAATTTATAATATATTTAATGGTTGAAAACTTTTTACTTATTTATTATCATATAAAAGTACTAAATGTTAGCTGTTGTTTAACAATAACTTAATTTAAAGACTACTGATTGTTAGCATTTTATGTGTATAAATATATAGGGGTGATAAAAAATATTAAAAAACTATCTGATATCCGAAAATACAGATATCCGAATTATGAAAAGAAAAATAATATGAAAAGAAAATAATGTTGGAAAATACAAAGGTATTTGCAAGTTGGCAAATTTCCTATCATACTTCGCATGCAGCATCGGTCACGAGGAGTTGTGGAGCTTTACTTTTAATCGAGCCTCTTGAAATGTCATAACGATCGACACTAATGTTGACAATAATGTTGACACTTATGTTGCATTAAAATATATGAGTTACTTTTTGCTCCATAAAGCTTAGTAAAGGCTTGAGAGCCTATATAATGAACACTTGTGGTGAAAGTTCATACACACACAAAAAGAATAAGCTCCCACTTGATCATGCTGCTGCGTCTTTGATATACTTCATGTGTTTCCAAGTAGTCACTTTGTGTTGTTGGTAATTTTAGTGCTGTAGAATAATACCGATAAACTGCATCAAATCCTGGGGTTCTACGTTGAGGCTTGCAGCATATAGAGCGCGTAAAAACCTTAAAGGACAGGAATCATAATTCCGTGCGGTTCGTTATTTCATCAAGAATCAGGTGTGTTCATTTCATTTGGTTCTTTCTTATTTGTTGGGTTTGATATTGGATTATCAATATCAAATACTGTTTTAATATCTTAATTGTCTAAATATTTAATCACCGAATATATAAAGTTTACAACAATCTTTAAGGTTTTTTTAGATTTATATTATTGTGTATATATATACATATTTTCTTTATATATATTCCGTGATCAATAAAATATTAGACAAATGGAAAATGAGACATTATGTAATTGTTTAATATATATATTGATTAATTGTTTTAAAAGAGATTATTATGACTATTTAGTTTAAATTGTACGAGTTACATTTTTTCTAATTATGGGTATTTAATAAACTTATTTTGTTTTGACACATTTAAATATCTATTTCAATCTAATAGACAAGTTAACACAAGAGGTTTTTTCTAGTAAAAAATATAATCTCGTATAAAGTGGATGGTATATTAATTATCATGCTTATGGTTGAAGCATTATAATTGAATTAATTATTATATCTTGTATATAGATTATTTCAAGATACTTTTATGTTTGAAAAGTGTACTATTTGAAAAATCATGATTATACAAAATAGATAATTTTAGTATTAAACGGAATCTTTCCAGCTGTGTATCATTAAGCATTGTATTGAACCTATAAGTGGAATAAATTATCAATCATCCCCAAATAGGCTCACCTATTCTTATTACAATGTCTAGGAAAGATAAAGGCGGTTTTTCTGACTCCAAATGGGGTGGTTCCGATACGCACTAGCGCTGTCTACCCTCACCGTCTTTCCTGGTTGTATTCGAATAGAGCTACCGAAAAGGGTTGACTAAATAATGTTTTCCTTGAATGTGGTTAAATACTTGGAGTTTCACAAATTTGAGGACTACTCTTTGGATGTTTTGTTGAAACACTTCCTTATTGAGAAGGAAAATCTCATAAGAGATCAAAAGAGTAAAGTCAGATTGAGTGTGTACCACGTGTCAGGTGGGAGCTCGGATTTCGCTTATGTAAAAGGAATTGCAAATGTTGTTGCAAATCTAACCCACTTGGGTGCAAGTGTGGGTCATGTAGGAGTCAATATGACTACCTCAATTACTCGGGTGATGGAGGCCCGAGACTGGTTTGTGGATTCTGGAGTTAACATTCATGTTTGTGGAAATCGTGATAGTTTCCAAATTTATGGTACGGTTCGAGAAGGAACTGTGGTGACATGTGGTGACATGTGTTAATGGCCATATAGTACGTGTTCATGGCATTAGCACAATGGTTCTAACATTCCGAAATGGAATTATGGTTACCTTCGAGAGGTCGTACATGTTCCTTGAATTTCCAAGGGACTTATATCGGAGAACAAATATGACAAAAATAGTTACAAGCTGGTAATAATAAAAAATGGTCATATCGTGTTCTCCAAAGATGGGTTATTGTGGGTCAAACCATCAACACGGGTGGAATGTTTATGCTTGATCTATGTGGTGATGGATAAGATAATGTTGTATCTATATCCAATGATTATGTGTTAAATGTTGATCTTTGTAATCGTGAGAATATGATACTGTCAGCGTTAGTGACAATATAGCTAGTGATGATGTAACTAAGTTTCGAATTAATGAAATAGTTTTTTCAAATTATATTGCGTGTTCAATTTCTTGGTGCCATAAAAGGTTAGCTCACACTAACATTAAAAAAATATATATATTGAAAGGACACAATCTAAAAGTAAATAATAAAGATTTTGACAAATGTGAAACTTGTATAAAATCAAAGTTAAAAAAAAACTTTTTCAAGTGTCAAAAGAATTACATCATTACTATTTACTAGAGTTGATCTATTCAGATATTTGTGAACTGAATGGAATACTCACGCGTGGAGGTAAAAGATACTCCCTCCGTCCCACAAAAAACTTCCCATTTGAGTTTGGCACAAGTTTTAAGGTGATAGTTAGTGGTGGGGTCATTGGTAATAATTTTGATTAAAATATAGAATTGGTTTGGAGAGAGAAATATAGTTAGTGGATAGTAAGTGGTGGGGTCCTTAATAATAATAGTATTTTATTATGTGGAGCCCATCAAATGTATGAAATGAGAAGTTTTTTGTGGGACAAAAAATTAGGGTGAAATGGGAAGTTTTTTATGGGACGGAGGGAGTACTTCATTACATTTTGTGGTGACTCTAGCCGCTATTTACATGTTTACTTGTTGCATTCAAAAGATGAAGCCTTTAATGCATTCAAACTGTATAAGTGCATGGTTGAAAATCAACATGACAAAAACATTAAGATTTTTCGCTTGAAAAGAGGCGGAGAATAGTTTGATACATTTTATAAAGAGAATGGTATCAAGCATTGTAACGACCCGAATTTGTAAATAAATAAATTGTATAAAAATATGATAATTATGGATAAATCATATAAATTACGTGGGAATTGGTTTCGTGTTGTTTGGACACCGTACGAGAAAGTTACGGGCGAAACCGGGTCGAGACAAGTTGGAAAAAGTGCAGCCTTGCTGCCATCAGGAGTTCGCGGCGCGAACTATAAGTTCCCGATCGGGAACTTGCTCCAGGGAGTTTGGCCATGTGTCGCTAAGTAGTTCGCGACTAGATAACGATCGCTAAGTATGCGTGTAGAAGGAGAGTTCGCGACGCGAACTATGGTCGCGTCGTGAACTTGTGCCTGGCAGCATTAAAGTCGGGTTTTGGCTCATTTATTGCCAAGTGAAACCCTAGTTTTTCTCTCTTCGAACTTGTGAACGATTTTGGGTGTCAAGCATCATTTGGAGTCGATTTCTTCATCAAATCTTGTGATTCTTCAATCCTAGTTGAAGATTTAAGGTATATCTTCAATCCTTTGTAGTTGTAGCTTTAGATCTATGGGTTTAGAAGCTTGGGGTTGAAACCCTAGTTCTTGGGGTTATAGATTATGGTGATATAAATGGTGTATACACTTAATAGATGGTATATTAATAAGGAAATCAAGTGTATGGTTAAGATTTGTAAGAATCTTAAGGGTTGGTTAAACCTAGGGTTTGGTAATCATCATATTTGGGGGAAATGGATTGATGGGTGTTATCTAGAGGTAGATGAACACATTGATAGTAGATTGTGATGTTGATCATTGTATGATCATTGTTTAGGCTTTCGGTGACATCTTGGAAAGTCGGTGAAATTGTGAAGCAAGAGCTTTGGTGTCAAGAACACAGTTGGAGCATCTTTGTTGCTAAGGTGAGTACGTGTGGAATTTACTGAGTACATAGCCCTGTTAAATATTTTCATTACTTGTGTTATGGTCTATTTGCTTAATTGTGTAGACTAGTAGTTGATAGTTAGTTATACCTATGATAGTATTGAACTAACTTGATGATGATGAAAGTGCTAGCAAAGAGCTAGATTTGCATAACCATAGGGTTATGATGAGATTGAGATGATGTGATGATACGGGCTACTCCCGATCATGAGTTGTGGATTGAGGGGCAGTTGGGCGTATTCCCATCGACTCTTCCACGTTAGTCATGAGATGACACGGGCAACTCCCGGTCATGAGGTGTGGAGTGAGGGGCAGTTGGGTGAATTCCCATGTGAATTCCCATCGACTCATCCACGTTAGTTATGCGATGTCACGGGATACTCCCGGTCATGAGGTGTGGAGTGAGGGGCAGTTGGGGTGAATTCCCATCGACTCATCCACGTTAGTTGTGATTGCTAAGTAAGCAAGATTGATAGGGTCACACTAAGGTGACTAGACTGGATAGTTGGATATATATATGTATATTGATTGGTTATATGAAATGTGACATTCATTTTATTATCGGGTCTAAACCCATGTAGCTCACGAGACGTTTTTGTCTCACGTACTCCTTGTTTTGTTTTGCTATGTACTCAGGTTCGGGATCGAAGGCTTAGGTTCGCACGGATAGAGTTGCGGGACCTAGAGTAGAAGAACTTTAGATTGGATTTATGCTTAGCTTTGGTTTTGATATATTTTGTAACACCGAAACTTTATACTCTGATTCATACCAAAGGTTTTTGTAAATCCATATTTTTGGGATAGTTCTTCTATTTATGAAAAATGTTTTATTTTGGGCAAATGTTTTGTGTTTAAAATTTGAGGTGTTACAACTTGGTATCAGAGCTATAGTTTAAGTGAATTAGGTTGGATGACCATCCTAGTCTTAGACTGTAGCATTAGGAATGTAAGATTCCTTGAGATCATAGGTTGACCTTGAGACTTTATATTAAGTTTAGGGTTGAACCTAGGGGGACCGATGAATTTGATATGATTTGGATATTGAGTCTTATAAGACTAATGGGTTGTACACAAGGTACTAAATGTTTAATGTCTTTCGTATAGTCTTGATTGAAAGAAATGGTGAACACTCGTAGAAGTGGGAAAGCCCCGGAGAACCGGGAGGAGGAAGTACCTCCTGTTGAGAGGGTGGATGAGCAAGAAAGTCAACCATCAATGCATCGGGTTGACGAATCGGAGGTCGGAGCTAATAGAACTCCGGTGACCATGGCGGATCTCCAAACTATTATCGACCAAATCAAGGGAACGGTGGCCGAGGAAGTGCACCGAATTATTGGAGACCGTGAAAGGTCGGGTGGAGACCGGGAATCCGAGGCTAAGTCGGATGAGAAAACCGGAGGTAGTGGCACCGGGGAAGGGAAGTCCTCCACGGGTGGCCAAAGTGATGCAAGGGCTAAGCCCGTTGTGAAAGAAGGGTGTTCGTTTAAATCATTCATGGCTTGTAAGCCAAATGCGTATTCGGGTAGTTCGGACCCGAAAGTAACCATGAGATGGATCCGGGAAACCGAGAGGGTGATCGGTAGTAGTAAATGTAAGGATGCCGATATGGTGACGTATGCGTCACAATTGCTAAAAGAAGATGCGATGGTTTGGTGGGACATCGTATATGAGACCCTAGGGAGAGAGGTGATTGAGAAGATGTCGTGGGACGAGTTCACCGCGAGATTGAAAAAGAAATTTTGTCCCGAAAGGGATTTGGAAAAGATGCACGAAAAGTTCGTGACCCTCAAAAAGGGTGATATGTCGGTGGAGGAATATTCGAGGGAATTCACGGGATTGCTCCCGTTTGTTGCTAAAACCTACTCGGATGAGAGGTTGAGGGTGGTCCGGTATGCTAGTGGGTTACCGTGGGACTACCAATTGGAGGTGAAGAGGGCGGCTTCTCTAGATGAGGCCATTAGTGCCGCCCGGGGTGTGGAAGAGGTGAATGTGGCACGTGTTGCTGAGAGGGCCCATGTGGGCGAGAAAAGGAAAGCCGAGAGCGGCTCTAGTTCGTTCAAGAAAGGGAAGTTCACCTCGAGCTTCTCTAAGCAAGGTAGTGTTGGCTCGTGCAAGAAGTGCGGGAAGACTCATACCGGCGGGTGCCGAGGAGAGTCGAAATCTTGTTTTAATTGTGGAAGGGCGGGGCACATAGCCCGAGATTGTAGGGCCAAGTCGTTGGCCGATGTTGAATGCTTCTCGTGTCACGAGAAGGGGCACTATAGCAATGTGTGCCCAAAGAAGGGAATCGAGTCGATGGTGTCCACGGCTCAAAAGAAGGTGGAACCGGCCAAGGTGAAGGGACGATCCTTTCAACTCACCCGAGAGGAGGCGAAGGAGGCACACGATGTGGTGTCAGGTACTCTATTCATTAACTCCTTGCCAACTCATATTTTGTTTGATTCGGGTTCTAATTATTCGTTTGTGTCTTATGAGTTCGGTTGTAAATTGAATGTGCCGTCCGAAATGTTAGATGAGGTTTATGAAATAGAAGTAGCCGACGGGAAAACGTCTATGGTTGAATGTATTTATAGAAATTGTGAACTAGAGATAGACGGTAGAAAGTTTAAGGTGGATTTGTTGCCCATGGGAATTAGGGCGTTTGATGTGGTTATTGGTATGGATTGGTTGGGTATGCACCAAGCCAAGATTTTGTGTGGGAAGAAAATTGTGTCGATTAGGACACCCGAGAACGAGAAAGTGTATGTATACGGGGAGAAACGACATCACATGCCTAATGTGATTACCGCTATTAAGGCGAGGAAAAGTATATCAAAAGGTTGTGCATCGTTTATTGCATATGTATTAGATGGTCGGAAAGAAAAGAAGTCAATGGATGATGTCAAAATTATTCGGGATTTCCCCGAGGTATTTCCCGATGATTTGCCCGGTTTGCCACCGGAGAGACAAGTTGAATTTAAAATTGATTTAGTTCCGGGGGCGACGCCGATTGCCCGTGCTCCCTATCGTTTAGCTCCCACCGAGATGCGGGAATTGATGACCCAATTGCAAGAATTGTTAGATAAAGGTTTTATTCGTCCGAGTTCGTCACCGTGGGGTGCACCAGTGTTATTTGTTAAAAAGAAAGACGGTTCGATGAGAATGTGTATTAACTACCGAGAGTTGAATAAGGTAACTATTAAGAACCGTTACCCGTTGCCGAGAATTGACGACTTATTCGACCAATTGCAAGGTGCTAGTTATTTCTCAAAGATCGATTTGAGGTCGGGTTATCACCAAGTTCGGGTGAAAGAAGGCGATACCGAGAAGACGGCTTTTCGTACACGTTATGGTCATTATGAATTTCTAGTGATGCCGTTTGGTCTTACCAACGCACCGGCTATTTTTATGGATTTGATGAATCGGGTTTGTAAACCGTTTCTTGATAAGTTTTTGATCGTGTTTATTGACGACATTTTGATTTATTCAAAAACCGAAGAAGAACACGAAGGTCATTTGAGACTTGTGTTAGATGTGTTAAAACGGGAGAAGTTGTATGCTAAATTTTCAAAGTGTGAGTTTTGGTTGCGGGAAGTGCAATTCTTAGGTCACGTGGTGACGTGTGATGGTATTAAGGTTGATCCGTCCAAGATTGAAGCGGTGTCAAATTGGGAGCCTCCGAGGACTCCTACCGAGGTTAGAAGTTTTCTTGGATTAGCCGGTTATTACCGAAGATTTATACAAGATTTCTCGAGAATCGCGATTCCACTCACGAAGTTAACGAGAAAAAGTGAGAAGTTTGTGTGGGAGAAGAAGCAAGAAGAGGCATTTAAGTTGTTAAAAGAAAAGTTATGTAACGCGCCGATCCTTACGTTACCGGATGGTATGGAAGACTTTGTGGTTTATAGTGATGCTTCAAATCAAGGGCTCGGTTGTGTGTTGATGCAAAGAGGAAAGGTGATCGCGTATGCCTCGCGACAATTGAAGAATGCGGAATTAAGGTACACGACACACGACTTGGAATTGGCGGCGATTATTTTTGCCTTGAAGTTGTGGAGGCATTATTTGTATGGCACTCGGTGTACATTGTACACGGATCATAAGAGTTTGCAATATGTGTTTACACAAAAAGACCTTAATATGCGACAAAGAAGGTGGATCGAGTTGATTGCCGATTATGATTGTGAGATTGTGTATCATGCGGGGAAGGCGAACGTGGTGGCCGATGCCTTGAGCCGAAAGGTTTATGAAAATCCGAACCGAGGAATGTTATCACGTATAGAAGTTGTCTCGAGTATTATCGAAAGAATCAAGAATGCCCAACGAGAAGTTATGGGAAAAGACGAGTTAAGACAAGAACGGTTAGGTAAGAACCAACATTTTCTCGAAAATGCACAAGGGTTGAAGACCGTAGGCGGCCGTATTTGGGTTCCTAAGTTCGGTGGTATCCGAAAAGAGTTGTTGTATGATGTGCACAAATCGAAGTATTCGATTCACCCGGGAAGTACAAAGACGTATCAAGATATGAAACGGGTTTATTGGTGGCCCGGAATGAAGGCGAGAGTGGCCAAGTATATCTCTAAGTGTGCCACGTGTGCACAAGTGAAAGCCGAGCATCAGGTACCGTATGGGGTAGCTCAATCATTAATTGTACCGGCCGGGAAGTGGGAAGATATAACTATGGATTTCATAGTAGGTTTACCGAAGACGAGTAGAGGTCACGATGCCATTTGGGTCATAGTTGACCGGTTGACCAAAAGTGCGTTATTTTTAGCAATTCGGGAAACATTGCCACTTGAGAAGTTGGCTAAGTTGTATGTTGATGAAGTGGTTCGACTCCACGGGGTTCCGTTATCGATTGTGTCCGATAGAGACGCGAGGTTTACCTCGAGATTTTGGCGGTCATTACAAGAAGAGTTGGGTACAAAGTTGCGGTTGAGCACGGCTTATCACCCGCAAACCGACGGTCAAAGTGAAAGAACGATTCAAACGGTCGAAGATATGTTGAGATCGTGTGTGTTGGATTTCGGTGGTAAATGGGATGAACATTTACCGTTAGTCGAGTTCTCGTATAATAATAGCTATCACTCGACTATCAAGATGCCGCCTTACGAGGCGTTGTATGGTAGAAAATGTAGAACTCCATCTTGTTGGTTGGAAGCGGGAGAGACGAAACTCACGGGTCCCGAGATCGTGAGAGTGACAAATGAAAAGATTGGTATTATTCAAAACAACATGAAAGTCGCCCAAGATAGACAACGAAGTTATTCGGGCTTAAAGAAAAGACCATACGACTTGGATGTCGGTGATATGGTGATGTTGAAAGTGTCACCTTGGAAAGGTGTGATGCGGCTTGGTAAAAAGGGAAAGTTAAGTCCAAGGTATGTTGGACCGTTTAAAATATTGAAACGGGTCGGGCTTCAAGCTTTTAAGTTGGAACTTCCACCCGAACTTCAAGGTGTGCATGACACCTTTCACGTGAGTTATTTGAAGAAGTTTTTCGGGGAAGTTGAAAATATTATTCCATTGCAAGAGTTGCGGGTTGACGGCCCGAACCGGTTGATTGAGGAGCCCGAGGCTATATTAGAAACGAAGACAAAGAAGCTTCGGAATAAAGAGATCGAGTTGGTGTTGGTCAAGTGGAAGCATTCACTTGGGCCGAATTTGACTTGGGAAGTCAAGGACGAGATTCGGAAAAGATACCCGGATTTCGTGAACTATGATGAGATTCCGAGGACGGAATCTTCTTAAGGGGTAGATAGTTGTAACGACCCGAATTTGTAAATAAATAAATTGTATAAAAATATGATAATTATGGATAAATCATATAAATTACGTGGGAATTGGTTTCGTGTTGTTTGGACACCGTACGAGAAAGTTACGGGCGAAACCGGGTCGAGACAAGTTGGAAAAAGTGCAGCCTTGCTGCCATCAGGAGTTCGCGGCGCGAACTATAAGTTCCCGATCGGGAACTTGCTCCAGGGAGTTTGGCCATGTGTCGCTAAGTAGTTCGCGACTAGATAACGATCGCTAAGTATGCGTGTAGAAGGAGAGTTCGCGACGCGAACTATGGTCGCGTCGTGAACTTGTGCCTGGCAGCATTAAAGTCGGGTTTTGGCTCATTTATTGCCAAGTGAAACCCTAGTTTTTCTCTCTTCGAACTTGTGAACGATTTTGGGTGTCAAGCATCATTTGGAGTCGATTTCTTCATCAAATCTTGTGATTCTTCAATCCTAGTTGAAGATTTAAGGTATATCTTCAATCCTTTGTAGTTGTAGCTTTAGATCTATGGGTTTAGAAGCTTGGGGTTGAAACCCTAGTTCTTGGGGTTATAGATTATGGTGATATAAATGGTGTATACACTTAATAGATGGTATATTAATAAGGAAATCAAGTGTATGGTTAAGATTTGTAAGAATCTTAAGGGTTGGTTAAACCTAGGGTTTGGTAATCATCATATTTGGGGGAAATGGATTGATGGGTGTTATCTAGAGGTAGATGAACACATTGATAGTAGATTGTGATGTTGATCATTGTATGATCATTGTTTAGGCTTTCGGTGACATCTTGGAAAGTCGGTGAAATTGTGAAGCAAGAGCTTTGGTGTCAAGAACACAGTTGGAGCATCTTTGTTGCTAAGGTGAGTACGTGTGGAATTTACTGAGTACATAGCCCTGTTAAATATTTTCATTACTTGTGTTATGGTCTATTTGCTTAATTGTGTAGACTAGTAGTTGATAGTTAGTTATACCTATGATAGTATTGAACTAACTTGATGATGATGAAAGTGCTAGCAAAGAGCTAGATTTGCATAACCATAGGGTTATGATGAGATTGAGATGATGTGATGATACGGGCTACTCCCGATCATGAGTTGTGGATTGAGGGGCAGTTGGGCGTATTCCCATCGACTCTTCCACGTTAGTCATGAGATGACACGGGCAACTCCCGGTCATGAGGTGTGGAGTGAGGGGCAGTTGGGTGAATTCCCATGTGAATTCCCATCGACTCATCCACGTTAGTTATGCGATGTCACGGGATACTCCCGGTCATGAGGTGTGGAGTGAGGGGCAGTTGGGGTGAATTCCCATCGACTCATCCACGTTAGTTGTGATTGCTAAGTAAGCAAGATTGATAGGGTCACACTAAGGTGACTAGACTGGATAGTTGGATATATATATGTATATTGATTGGTTATATGAAATGTGACATTCATTTTATTATCGGGTCTAAACCCATGTAGCTCACGAGACGTTTTTGTCTCACGTACTCCTTGTTTTGTTTTGCTATGTACTCAGGTTCGGGATCGAAGGCTTAGGTTCGCACGGATAGAGTTGCGGGACCTAGAGTAGAAGAACTTTAGATTGGATTTATGCTTAGCTTTGGTTTTGATATATTTTGTAACACCGAAACTTTATACTCTGATTCATACCAAAGGTTTTTGTAAATCCATATTTTTGGGATAGTTCTTCTATTTATGAAAAATGTTTTATTTTGGGCAAATGTTTTGTGTTTAAAATTTGAGGTGTTACAAGCATGAAAGAATTTCACCATATACTCCCTAACCGTATGGATTAGCTGAAAGAGAGAGTTGAACCCTTGTTGAAATGGTCAACTGTATGTTGAATCAATCGGGTTTGACACACAATATGTGGGGGGAAGCTTTGTTGTCTGCATGTTATGTTCACAACAGAATCACTAGTCGTGTGATTCCTTCTAGCCCATATCAGTTACGGAATGAAAGAAAACTTAACTTAGATTATCTAAGAATGTGGGGGTGTTTAACCTATTATCGTACACCTGATCCTAAACAATTCAAGTTGGGAGCTCGAGCTATGAAGAGTATATTCATCGGGTATGCTCAGAATAGAAAGGCCTACCGATTGTTGGATAAAGAATCAGGTGTCGTGTAGAATCCAAATATGTGGAGTTATTTGACGATAAGTTAATAGGAGATGATGAAATCTCCAATCCCAACTCTAATCCCATTTCAGCACCCAGTACTTCTCGAGATATTCTCTCACCTTCTTCTGTTGTAGAAGAACCAAAGAGAAGTACAAGGGTTAGAATGAAAAAGACTTTTGGAGACGATTTTCTATCATACTTGGTTGAAGGATCTCAATCTAAGGTGACGAGAGAGGTCATTTTAGCTATTAATTTAGTGATGATACTAGGGCTTTTACTGAAGCCATAACATCGCGAGATGCTCCTTTATGGAAGGATGTCATTAATGATGAAATGGATTCAATTATGGGAAATGGAACTTGGGAGTTAGCTGATCTTCCCAAGGGAAAGAGACCCATAGGATCTATATGGAACTTCAAGATGAAGTGTCATCTAGATGAATCAATATCTACCTATAAAGCGAGAAGGTATTATATATTTCGATACATATGCTCCGGTTGCTATGATCAGTTCAATTAGAACTCTTATAGCAATTTCATAATTGAAAGGACTATACATTCATAAAGTGGATGTGAAGACATCCTTTCTAAATGAATATCTTAAGGAGGAGATATATTTGGAGCAACCTGAAGGTTTCATAGTAACCGGACATGAAAACAAAGTTTGTAGACTTATTAAATTACTGTACGGTTTGAAACAAGCTCCAAAACAGTGGCATGAGAGATTTGACACCACTGTATGTGCATTTGGTTTAAAGCATAATAGTGTTGATAGATGTATCTACACTAAATGCACAACTGAATACACTGTAGTTATCTGTCTTTATGTTGATGATATGTTGATCATTGGCACTCACCTACAAGGTATATGTAACACCACAATCCTAGAGCCATTTTTTTTTTTAAAATAAGCATACGGAAGCGAATTAAGAAAAACCATAACTCCTACTTATTACACAACATAAAAACCATTTACATATTAACCGAATATATAAAACATTTACGGTGTTACTGAAAATCAGGCTCGACTTGGTTTACAAAATCAGAGTACGGTCAGACTTCCAAAACCCGACTCTAAACAAGCCTAATCCACAACCTGAAAAGAGTCAACAAATGAGGGATTAGCACAAAGCTAAGTGAATAGAATTAAACATCAATTTGCATAACCACAACAAATTAGAAAAATCAAGAGAAATCAATAGGGAGAAATCCGTCCAAACTTCCACAAGCAATTGGACGTTAAAAGAGGATCGGCGGTCGGGCGAGGACCTTCAACTGTTGTCGGCCAACAACAGTCAACCGATGGCTTCTTTACTAGAGGCACGGTGATCCCTCCTTACATAACGAATACGAAGGAGTCCGATCGCCCCCACCAAGAGTAACGAAGCGTAGCCGAAAACCACCATAGTTAACCTCTAAAAACATGTGCACATACTACCATTAACCACTAGACCAAGAATAAACTTGTAAAAAGAATTGCAGCCAAGAAATCTGTTCCTGACGAAGTTCGCGTCGTGAACTCAGAGTTCGCGTCGCGAACTAAGAGTTCACGAATCGGGAACTACATCACGACCAGACCCCAATTTCTCTGACTCGAGTTCGCGATCGCGACCACAAGTTCGCGACGCGAACTCCTTCAGATACCAAATTCCTGCACTTTTCTCAAAACTCTACCATTCCCTAATTTTGTACATCACACAAGAAAGAAGGTTAAGTCCACTCACCTTAGCTTCCATTTTCGTGCCGAGCTCAATGATCTTATATCACTGAGGCTCCTTCCCTTTTCCTGTACAAAATGAATACCAAATTAGTTACCCGAAATCACCAAATGTTTAATAAATAATACAAGCTTAAGGCCACATCTTGCAACCACAACTTACAACCAATTACTTGTATTTTTACACATAACAACTACTAAGGTCTAAACTTCATCAAGTCAATTCATTATGCCAATTGGTCAAATTGCACCTTAGGCCCAAACGGGTCAAAACAAGAACCATGAGTCGGGCATTCACACAACATTATCCAATGAGTTAGACTACATGATCAACACCAAAATTACATAACCAACATACTTCTTGCATCCAATTGCAAGTGTTACCAATTTTGACTTTACTTAAGTCAATTGCACAATTAAGCAACCAAACGGGTCAAGACACAAAACCAACACACTTGAGCTTACAATTCATTCAACTAACACATTTCTAACATGAAATTGATAATTAAAGTTTACAAGCCATACAAGACTAAAAGTCAATTCCCAGGTTTGACTAAAGTCAATAATCTATAATTTAACTAGTTTATGGCTAAATTCCCATCTAGCCAAACACTACCATCTTTTATGCATTTTCATAACAAGTAACTAGAAGTTCTTCATAACTAACAATCATCAATTAACAAACATAATTAGCCTAACACAACATTAAGAACATCAAGATACACAATTCAACAAATTAATGAAAAAGCCATCTTCTTCCCAAATTCACCATTGATGGAGCTTTATGAAAGCTTCACCAAATGAGTTATAACTAACAACAATTCATACAATACTTGCAAGAACTCAAATAGACACCAAATCATGCATCAATTTTGAATTTCCAACAAGATTCAACAAGAACTTCATGAAAACCCACTAGCTCAAGAACCCTAGTTCATCCCTACATCAAGAACATGAAACCCTAGTTAAAGAAGGAAGGAAACTTACTTAATCTTGCTCCTAATCACGAAATCACAGCAGGAATCAAAGGATTTTAGCACCAAATCTTCAATTTTGAGAGAAAAGCTTCAAGAGTGTGTGTGTGTGTGTATCGTGACTGAGAGAGAGACAAGAGGGAAGGGAGAGTTAATTGACATATGTCTCTAACACAACACGTACCCCCACCCCCAAACACAGATAATTTCAGTTAAACACAGTACAGGATATTAGGTTCGCAGATAATTTAATTAGACCTAACTAACTCTAATTTTAACAACGAAGATATTTTTAGAACCCCGGTTCAGAAATGAACCCAAATATGTAAAAATCATTTTAACATTTAAATATCTCAGTTTTACTAATATTTTAACCCCATGGTTAAAAATACAATTAATTCAAATAAATCAAATAAAATCATATAAATTAATAAAACAATAAAATATCACTTACCAAAAATAATAAAATATAATAGGTCGGGTCTCGGGATGTTACAAATCTCCCCTCCTTAAAAAGATTCCGTCCCCGGAATCTCACTTTGATCAAACAAATTCGGATAACGATTCTTCATATCCGTCTCGGTTTCCCATGTCATATCGGCACCCAAACTGTGTTTCCACTTAACCAAGACCATCGGTATCTGTTTCTTTCTTAATTTCGTTACCTTTCGATCCAAAATTTCCACCGGCTCTTCAACTAACCTTTTTCTCGAATCCACCTTTAAATCTACAATCGGTAACACCGGGATTTCCTCATCAATATTACACTTCCTCAAATAACACACATTGAACGTGTCATGAATACCCGACAATTCAGGAGGAAGATCAAGTGCAACGGTTTGGTCATTCACCACTTGACGAATAACAAACGGTCCAATAAATCTTGGTGCCAACTTTCCCCGTTTCCCGAAACGAATAACCCCTTTCCATGGAGATACTTTCAAATAAACCCGTTCACCCTCAACAAAAGTTACGGGTCGACGCCGTGGATCCGCATACATTTTCTGTCTATCCCGAGCGGCTTTTAACTTTTCACGTGCAATCACCACCTTATCGGCCGTTATCTGAACAATCTCGGGACCCGCAAACTGTTTTTCTCCCGCTTCAAGCCAACATGTGGGAGTTCTACACCGTCTACCATACAACATTTCATATGGTGGCATTTTAATACTCGAATGATACGAGTTGTTATAAGCGAATTCGATCAAAGGCAAATGAGAATCCCACGACCCACCATATTACAATACACAAGCCCTTAACATATCTTCCAAAGTCTGGATGGTTCTTTCTGTCTGACCGTCTGTTTGTGGGTGATACGCCGTGCTCAAATTCACTCGAGAACCTAATTCTCTTTGCAAACTCTTCCAAAAATTTGAAACAAACCGTGGATCCCGATCGGACACAATAGATAATGGGATACCATGTCGGGAAACTATCTTATCAATGTACAATTTAGCCAATTTATCGAGTGATGCAGTTTCATTTGTGGCCAAAAAGTGAGCACTTTTAGTCAACCGATCGACAATTACCCAAATCATATCGTGATTCTTTTGAGTACGAGGTAATTTCATGACGAAATCCATTGTAATATTATCCCACTTCCACTCGGGAATATCTAACTGTTTTAACGACCCGTACGGTTTTTGATGTTCGGCCTTGACTTGTGCACAAACATGGCATTTTTCAACAAATTGAGCAATATCTAACTTCATAGAGGGCCACCAATACAAAACTTTCAAATCATTGTACATCTTTGTACAACCCGGATGGATAGATAAACGTGATTTGTGTGATTCTACTAGTATTAATTCCCGTAATCCCCCCAAGTAACGGTACCCAAATTCGTGACCGAAACGTTTTCAACCTTCGCGAATCATCAACCAACTCATCTTTCCGCTTTAACATAATTTCCGATTTCAAGTTCTCATCTTTCAAAGCTTCTATCTGGCATATTCTTAACCTATCGACAAGATCTGACACGATTTCCATACACATGAATTGGATCACTTCCGATGATCCCTTACGGCTTAAGGCATCGGCAACTACATTAGCTTTCCCCGGGTGGTACCGAATTTCACAATCATAGTCTTTAATGAGCTCTAACCACCTTCGTTGTCTTACATTTAAATCTTTTTGTGTGAAAACATATTGAAGACTTTTATGATCGGTACATATAACACATTTGGTTCCATAGAGATAATGTCTCCACAATTTTAACGCGAAAATCACCGCTGCGAGCTCTAAATCATGGGTCGGGTAATTCTTTTAATGGGATTTCAATTGACGAGAGGCATAAGCAATCACCCGGTCTCTTTGCATTAGTACACAACCCAAACCTGCATAAGATGCATCACAATAAACTATAAAATCATCTGAGCCCTCGGGTAGGGCTAGTATTGGAGCTTGACACAATAATTGTTTTAACAATTGAAACGCCTTTTCTTGTTCATCACCCCACCGATAGAGAACATCTTTTCGTGTCAACTTTGTCAACGGACTAGCAATCTTTGAGAAATTTTTGATGAACCTTCTATAATAACGGCCAAACCTAGAAAACTTTTAATTTCGGATGGAGTCTTCGGGGCACTCCAATTCATTACCGCTGTTATCTTTGATGGATCAACTTTCACCCCTTCTTGACAAATTACATGCCCCAAAAACTGAACTTCCCGGAGCCAAAACTCACACTTCGAGAACTTAGCATAGAGTTGTTCCCGTTTCAAAGTGTCTAAAACTTGTCTTAAGTGATTCTCATGATCCAAATCGGTTTTGGAATATATAAGTATATCATCAATAAAAACAATTACAAATTTATCGAGAAACGGTCGACATACCCGGTTCATAAGATCCATGAATATAGCGGGAGCTTTCGTCAAACCGAACGACATGACTAGAAATTCGTAGTGACTGTATCTCGTTCGAAACGCGGTTTTTGGGATAGCGTTCTCATGAACCCGGACTTGATGATAACCCGACCTTAAATCAATCTTTGAAAAGTATGAAGCCCCTTGCAACTGATCAAACAAATCATCTATACGCGGCAACGGATACTTATTCTTAACTGTTCGTTTGTTCAACTCGCGGTAATCAATACACATTCTCATAGTACCGTCTTTCTTTTTAACAAACAAAACTGGTGCACCCCAAGGCGAAGAACTCGGTCTGATAAAACCCTTATCCAATAATTCTTGTATCTGTGTCATCATTTCCCGAATTTCTGACGGTGCTAATCTGTACGGAGCCCTGGCTACGGGACTGGCTCCCGGAACCAAATCGATTTTAAATTCTACCTCCCGAATAGGAGGTAACCCAGGCAACTCATCGGGAAAGACCTCCGGGTATTCCGATACCACCCGGATGTCTCTAACAACCTGTTTTTCTTTTCTGACATCAATGGCATAAGCAAGAAACGATTCACATCCTTTGACTAGAGATTTTCTAGCTTTCATAAACGAAATAATAGGGAGAGATGTATTAACCCGATCCCCACGGGCCACTACGTGTGTCCCGTCAGGCAATGGAAATGAAATCAATTTCTTATCACAATCTATTAATGCTTTATTTAAACTAAGCCAATCCATTCCAAGGACCACATCAAAACCAGATATTGGCATTAAGAGTAAAAACATATTAAAACACGCCCCATCAATATTAATATTTGCCCCAGTCACAGATGTTGTGACTGGCACCACATAACCATCAGCTACCTCCACTTCCAATGGAGTAGTTACCACAGATGTAGGCAATTTTAACTTAGCATGAAAGTCCACAGAAATAAATGAGCGATTAGCTCCAGAATCAAACAACACACGAGCATTAATGTTATTTATCGGGAACATACCAGTGACGACATCATCAGTAGTTGTAGCCTCTTCAACCGTCATTTTGAAAGCTCGACCCTCTGATGTAGGACGGTTCTTCCTCTTTTGAGGAGATGATGCCACCGATCCCCCAACCGACCCAGAACCCGAACCCGATCTCCTATCCGAAGGACAATCACCGACTCTGTGACCTTCTTTATGACAATTCCAGCAAACACTTCTTGGAAATTTACAATCATTCATCTCGTGCCCATACTGACCGCACCTGACACACCGCATCGTTTGGGCCGTACAAGCCCCACTATGAGAAGATCTACATCTAACACACCACTGTGTCTTTTGACCCGAATTTCCACCCGACTGTTTACGATTCGGACTAGTAAACCTTTGATTTCTTTGCCCCTTCTTGCTTTGTTGAGAACCCGATTGTGTGGACTTGAACTTTTGATACTCCGGTCTATCTTTGGTCACCCAATCACGAGAGTTTAAATCGCCTTCAACAGTTTTGGCCAAATCAAAAGCCTGTGATAGTGTAGTAGCAAGCCTTGCAGTAGTTCGGTACTCGGGTCGCAAAGCACCAATAAAATGCTTTATTTTCGATGGCTCATCGGGAACCCATTGTTGCACAAACCTCAGCTTTTTATTAAATTGTTCGATCAAATCATCAACCGTCATTCTCTCGGTCATTCTCAGATTTAAGAATTCAGACCGAATTCTATCCATCTCGAATGAATTACAGTAACGTTTACACACTTGTTCCTTAAATTGATCCCATGTTATACTGCTTTTAACTTCTTTGGGTAAATGCTCAATCAAGGTATCCCACCAATTCATAGCACCACCTACTAATTTTCGTGTGGCATACATCACCCGGTGTTGGTCATCACACCCACAAGCATCTAAGGTTCTCTCCATTTCTCTTAACCAGTTCATAGTGACATTAGGGTCCCTGCTTCCACTAAATTCAGGGGGTTTACAGTCTAAAAATTGTTTGAAAGTGCAACTTGGCTTCATGCCAAATGAGTAAGGTTGATTGGTAAATTGGTATTGAGGTAAACCTTGGCTTGGGTTAACATAATAGTATTGTGGTTGAGACATTATTGGATGAGGTTCGGGTGTGGTTGACATTAGGGGAACCGTCATAGTAAAGGCGGGAGTTGTGGGAATTTGCATGCTAGGAATGGACATTGATGGAGTAAACACGGGAGGGAAGTTTGGTGGTTGGTTATTTTGGTTCTGGCTCATGCTATCAACCAAATTTTGAAGATGTTCCAATCGACTTTCCATTCTTATAATATAATCTTCCCTGTCTTCATTTGTATCCCGAGAAGTACCAATGATTCCTTGTTCGGGGTTCGGCATGGTTATCGGCGGATTGGGATCGTTATCTGTCATATCTGTAACAAACACAACATCTCACGAACTATTAGTTTAAGTCGTTAGTACCTATCTACTAACTACTACTAACACACAATTCATATTCACTCGACTAATCCACTCCCATAATTTAGGCAGTTTGACCAACTCGAGCCAAGATTTGGGAATGGCACACCTAAATGTGCAACCATCGCCAAACCTAGGCTCTGATACCAAATTGTAACACCACAATCCTAGAGCCATTTTTTTTAAATAAGCATACGGAAGCGAATTAAGAAAAACCATAACTCCTACTTATTACACAACATAAAAACCATTTACATATTAACCGAATATATAAAACATTTACGGTGTTACTGAAAATCAGGCTCGACTTGGTTTACAAAATCAGAGTACGGTCAGACTTCCAAAACCCGACTCTAAACAAGCCTAATCCACAACCTGAAAAGAGTCAACAAATGAGGGATTAGCACAAAGCTAAGTGAATAGAATTAAACATCAATTTGCATAACCACAACAAATTAGAAAAATCAAGAGAAATCAATAGGGAGAAATCCGTCCAAACTTCCACAAGCAATTGGACGTTAAAAGAGGATCGGCGGTCGGGCGAGGACCTTCAACTGTTGTCGGCCAACAACAGTCAACCGATGGCTTCTTTACTAGAGGCACGGTGATCCCTCCTTACATAACGAATACGAAGGAGTCCGATCGCCCCCCACCAAGAGTAACGAAGCGTAGCCGAAAACCACCATAGCTAACCTCTAAAAACATGTGCACATACTACCATTAACCACTAGACCAAGAATAAACTTGTAAAAAGAATTGCAGCCAAGAAATCTGTTCCTGACGAAGTTCGCGTCGTGAACTCAGAGTTCGCGTCGCGAACTAAGAGTTCACGAATCGGGAACTACATCACGACCAGACCCCAATTTCTCTGACTCGAGTTCGCGATCGCGACCACAAGTTCGCGACGCGAACTCCTTCAGATACCAAATTCCTGCACTTTTCTCAAAACTCTACCATTCCCTAATTTTGTACATGACACAAGAAAGAAGGTTAAGTCCACTCACCTTAGCTTCCTTTTTCGTGCCGAGCTCAATGATCTTATATCACTGAGGCTCCTTCCCTTTTCCTGTACAAAATGAATACCAAATTAGTTACCCGAAATCACCAAATGTTTAATAAATAATACAAGCTTAAGGCCACATCTTGCAACCACAACTTACAACCAATTACTTGTATTTTTACATATAACAACTACTAAGGTCTAAACTTCATCAAGTCAATTCATTATGCCAATTGGTCAAATTGCACCTTAGGCCCAAACGGGTCAAAACAAGAACCATGAGTCGGGCATTCACACAACATTATCCAATGAGTTAGACTACATGATCAACACCAAAATTACATAACCAACATACTTCTTGCATCCAATTGCAAGTGTTACCAATTTTGACTTTACTTAAGTCAATTGCACAATTAAGCAACCAAACGGGTCAAGACACAAAACCAACACACTTGAGCTTACAATTCATTCAACTAACACATTTCTAACATGAAATTGACAATTAAAGTTTACAAGCCATACAAGACTAAAAGTCAATTCCCAGGTTTGACTAAAGTCAATAATCTATAATTTAACTAGTTTATGGCTAAATTCCCATCTAGCCAAACACTACCATCTTTTATGCATTTTCATAACAAGTAACTAGAAGTTCTTCATAACTAACAATCATCAATTAACAAACATAATTAGCCTAACACAACATTAAGAACATCAAGATACACAATTCAACAAATTAATGAAAAAGCCATCTTCTCCCCAAATTCACCATTGATGGAGCTTTATGAAAGCTTCACCAAATGAGTTATAACTAACAACAATTCATACAATACTTGCAAGAACTCAAATAGACACCAAATCATGCATCAATTTCGAATTTCCAACAAGATTCAACAAGAACTTCATGAAAACCCACTAGCTCAAGAACCCTAGTTCATCCCTACATCAAGAACATGAAACCCTAGTTAAAGAAGGAAGGAAACTTACTTAATCTTGCTCCTAATCACGAAATCACAGCAGGAATCAAAGGATTTTAGCACCAAATCTTCAATTTTGAGAGAAAAGCTTCAAGAGAGTGTGTGTGTGTGTGTGTGTGTGTATCGTGACTGAGAGAGAGACAAGAGGGAAGGGAAAGTTAATTGACATCTGTCTCTAACACAACACGTACCCCCACCCCCAAACACATATAATTTCAGTTAAACACAGTACAGGATATTAGGTTCGCAGATAATTTAATTAGACCTAACTAACTCTAATTTTAACAACGAAGATATTTTTAGAACCCCGGTTCAGAAATGAACCCAAATATGTAAAAATCATTTTAACATTTAAATATCTCAGTTTTACTAATATTTTAACCCCATGGTTAAAAATACAATTAATTCAAATAAATCAAATAAAATCATATAAATTAATAAAATAATAAAATATCACTTACCAAAAATAATAAAATATAATAGGTCGGGTCTCGGGATGTTACAGTATACTTGATATGAAGAAAAACCTATCCTCGAACTTTAAGATGAAAGATCTAGGGGAA
The DNA here is from genome assembly GCA_963853835.1 of Calendula officinalis. NCBI lineage: Eukaryota > Viridiplantae > Streptophyta > Magnoliopsida > Asterales > Asteraceae > Calendula > Calendula officinalis. The sequence continues at coordinate 27,702,043 of OY970825.1, forward strand.
GTGAATATCATTCTTGGTATTAAGGTCAAAATGACAGATAGTCAAAATTTCTCTAAGTCAATCTCATTACATAGAGAAAATATTGATAAAGTTTCAACACTTGTATATTAAGGAATTTAATACTCCTTTCGATTCTAGTGTAAAACTTGAAGTGAACTCCGGTAGAGCAGTGACTCAACTAGAATATGCTAGTGCAATTAGAAGCATGATGCATGTTACACATTGCACTAGACCTGACATTGCTTTAGCAGTAAGCAAACTAAGTCAATATACTGTCAGCCCCGGTACTGAGCGCTGGAATGCAGTAGGAAGAGTACTAGGATACCTGAAAAAGGAGTAGTAATATTGAGTTGACTTACACGTCAAATTTCTAGAATACTAGAGGGGTATTCAGATGCCATCTGGATTGATAACAGAAGTGATTCTAAATCCACAAGTGGATGGATTTATACACTAGCTGGTGGGGCTATTTCTTGGGCGAGCAAGAAACAGTCATGTATAGCTCATTCAACGATGGAAGTTGAGCATATTGCTTTAGCCAATGCAGGCAAAGAGGCAGAGTGGATTAGAGATCTACTCTTGGATATTCGTTTGTGGGATACTCCGATGCCTTCAATTCCTATGTACTGTGATAGTGAGGCCACACTGTCTAAAGTATATAATTATGAATATAATGGGAAGTCGAGACACGTAGGTCTTCGACATAATTCTGTGAGACAACGAATTGATAGTGGTACCATCAAAGTTGTTTAAGTCAAGACAACAAAGTACTTGACGGATCCGTTTACCAAACCTCTGACGAGAGATTTGGTTACATCTATCGCGAGAGTCATGGGTCTAAAACCAAACTAGAATCGTTAGTAATGGAAACCCAACTTGAACTTAGTGCTCCTATTTTTTAAGTTTAATGGGTAACAACGAAATTACTAACGATAGAAGGTACTATCAATCAAGATAGATCCATGTGAGGTAGGATAGTACGTCGTTGCCGAGAACGAGGATGAGTTAATACTCTTAACAAAATTTTGGAGACATCTAAGCAACGAAGATGTTGTGAAATTTTGCCTATATGATCAAGAGGTGGTGCCGCTCCAAATGAAGACTTTTGGTTTGTCTTCTAAGGGTCATGAAAAGGATTTTAGCACATGGCCATATTAGTGCTCAGAGAGAACACAAAGATGGCAGATGTTGTGTGTGGGTAAACCAGGGAGGTTACTAAGGTTCTTGGTTTAAACCTATAAGGATACCATTGAATTGATCTCCTCTTGTTTGCTCACATTAAACATGGGTTTAATCTTCGTGACACCCAAGTGATAACATTTGTCTGAGCGAAAGGAAACTTTCCAACTTGGTGGGGGACTGTTGGAAAATACAAAGGTATTTGCAAGTTGGCAAATTTCCTATCATACTTCGCATGCCGCATCGGTCACGAGGAGTTGTGGAGCTTTACTTTTAATCGAGCCTCTTGAAATGTCATAACGATCGACACTAATGTTGACACTAATGTTGACAATAATGTTGACACTTATGTTGCATTAAAATATATGAGTTACTTTTTGCTCCATAAAGCTTAGTAAAGGCTTGAGAGCCTATATAATGAACACTTGTGGTGAAAGTTCATACACACACAAAAAGAATAAGCTCCCACTCGATCATGCTGCTGCGTCTTTGATATACTTCATGTGTTTCCAAGTAGTCACTTTGTGTTGTTGGTAATTCTAGTGCTGTAGAATAATACCGATAAACTGCATCAAATCCTGGGTTCTACGTTGAGGCTTGCCGCATATAGAGCGCGTAAAAACCTTAAAGGACAGGAATCATAATTCCGCGCGGTTCGTTATTTCATCAAGAATCAGGTGTGTTCATTTCATTTGGTTCTTTCTTATTTGTTGGGTTTGATATTGGATTATCTATATCAAATACTGTTTTAATATCTTAATTGTCTAAATATTTAATCACCGAATATATAAAATTTACAACAAATAATATAATGAACTAATACTTCCTCCATATCAAAATAAGTGACACACTTTCTATTTTGGGGTATATCAAAATAAGTGACACACCTTGAAAACTTTCCTTATTTGGTAAAAATAGTGGGACTCATACCCACTAACTATCAACTTTAATAAAATGAAATTACTCTTATACCCTTACTTTTAAAACTTATTAATATCACTTTATGTAAGAAAAGTGGGACCCATTCTCCACTAACTATGTACTTTAATCTATTTTAACATCTAATTTAATCTTTTATAAAGATGTAAGTTAATATGTATCACTTATTTTGATACGGAGGAAGTAAATCAATTAGATCTATTTAAAATTGGGCACATATTTTCCAGTTATTCTCTCTAATATTCATATTTGGTTTTGCTACTTGTTTCGATCTCATTATTCAGTTGTTTTTTAAATTGATAAATTAGATTATTCTATCAAAATACATGTGAGTTTAGGGATGTCAATCGGGTTGTCAGGTGAATCTCAATTAGACCTAGTAACTAATTGTAATCCTGGCTATAACTCTAAAACGTATATATATGGATATTAATTAACTAATTAATAGTTATACTATGCATGGATATTAATAAAAGTAAATATATTAACTATTGCTGTTCAAAGATTAAGTTATTGCCTAATAATGTAATAGAAATTACAAGGGAAGACAAAGCTGTTCAAAGATTTACTGGATGGTTACCATTGATTAGATCCTGTTCAAGAAGTGATGTAATCAAACTTCTAATCATTGGAAAACCAAGAATGACAAAGAAATCATGGAAAGATTCTGGAGCTGGATATTTAACAAGAATGATTGATGCTGCATTTTATCCAGATAACTACCCAGAACTATTTACAAATCCAGAAAATGTGTATGCTTGGAATGTACTCCCAACTGCAAATATGTACTTCTTTGAAAGATCAAGCAAAAACTGTGAGCTTTATTTATATGAAAAAGAATATCCACACTCTGAAAAGGTCATGTATCAGATATTCACAAACACTATGATGAGACCATATGATGCTGTAATGTTCCAGAATAAATTGAATAATTTTACAAAGAAAAACAGCAAATACATCATTGAACAAAGAAAGCAACAGAATCAAAGAACCCTAGAGAAAAGAAAGAGGGAAGAAGAAGAACAAAAGAAACTTGAGTAATTCAAAAAGAATTAACAAGTTTAGGGGAGATTGTTGGAACAAATCACAGTTCAACTTATTACTGATGCTGCAGTTAGTACTGATCATAGTTACTACTGATGAAGACTATGGTTGTTACTGATGGGGCAGAAACACTTAATACTGATGAGTTGATACAGGTGAAAACTATAACTAATTTACTACTGATCATGCACATATTGAAGATACTACTGATCATTAGTAGTTACTACTGACGTTGGTTTTGGACTTACTACTGATTACCAGAGTTACTACTGACGATGCATATTTACTACTGGTGATTGCAGTTACTACTGGTACGCGTATTTGGAAGCATATCAAGTCCGAGATCTTCGCAGAATAGTTATAGAATGTTATTCAATGTATATCTTTTATAATTCAATGTAAATCAAGTCCTAGAATAACTAGGGTAAATAGTTAGGCTTCAAGGACTGCTATAAGTAGTTCCTTACGAATTGTAAACGTACGTGTGTATTGTTAATCAATAATATACATTGAAGCTTTTTGTGAATCACTGTGTTCTTAATATTATTGTTCATTGTTCGTTCAATATACAGTATTCTATTGTTCTTAAGATATTAATACAAGTGTTAATCCGCTGTAACTTCTTGTTATTAGTAGATCTGGGTTGACAATAACTTGTTTTGGTTATTCGATCCTGACAAGTGGTATCAGAGCTTATTGGTTCTAGATCTATGAATTTTAAGAACAACAAAAAGTTTTAATCTTTAAAACACACAGATTGTTAATCATGACTGATAACAATGAAAGTACTCAAGCAAATAAAATCCCTATACTCACTCCCAATAACTTCAGGATGTGGAAGAATCGTATTAAGCAATACATGCTTATTACTGATTATTCCATGTGGGAAGTTGTTGTTGAAGGAAACAAAACCGTTCAAGGTCAAGCAACAAGTTCTGCAACTGAAGCAGACAAACTCAAGTGTGAAAATGAGAAGAAAGACAGAGGAATCGAACTCAAAGCTCTAAGCACTCTTCTACTGGCCATTCCTAATGATTATCAACATCTCTTTGTTGAATATGATGATGCAAAGATGTTGTGGCAGGCACTGGAAAAGAGATTCGTTGGCACCAAAAGCACCAAAAGAAACATGAAGTCTGTACTAAAACAGGACTTTGAAAATTTCAAAGGCCAAAAGAATGAATCCCTATCTCAAACCTTTGATAGGTTCAACAAACTCATTGGTGAATTGAATCAAGTTGGTGTGAAACCAGACAATGATGATGTCAATAGAAAGTTTCTCAGATCTCTTGGAGAAGAATGGTCTATGTACACAGTCATATATAGACAAGGTGATGCTTTGGAAGAGAAGGAGCTGGATGAATTGTACAATGAGCTTAGGGTGTTTGAATCTGAGGTAAGTTCTAAAACTCCTAATTTATCTTCAAACAATGCTGCTTTTGTGTCTGGTACATGAACAGGTCAGGAAACTGCAAAGGCTGCAGATTGTGAAGATGCTGCAAGAGAATCCTTCTTCACTAGTCATGTGCATACTGCACTAATTAGTGATGATTTGGAACAATTGAATCTTGATGATCTTGAAGAGATGGATCTAAAATGGCAGATGGCTATGCTGAGCCTGAGAACCAAAAGGTTCTTGAAGAGGACTGGTAGAACAAACCTTAACTATAACAAAGGTGACAAGGCTGGATTTGACAAGACTAAAGTCAAATGTTACAACTGTAACAACCTTGGGCACTTTGCTAAAGAATGTCCTCAGCCAGACAAGAGGTCAAACTCAACTGCCCTTGTTTCACAACAAGGACAAGGTTATGATTGGAGCTTTCAAGCAGAGGAACATGCACAGAATCAAGCTCTTATGGCTTTCACTGACTCTCCTACTAAGGTACATTCTAAATCTTGCACTCCTGAATGCATTAAAGCATATAAAGATTTAGAAAAACTTAATAAAGAAACACTTGAAGAGATGATTCTAAATAGAAATAGAAGAATTGAATATAATGGTTGTATAGCTGATCTTGAAAATCAAATTAAAATTTATAAAATAACTGACCAAAAGATAAAAGAAGAATTGCTACAAACCACTTATGAAAAAGAACATCTTGAATTAAAATTAAAAGAAACTTTGATCAAACTAGAAGAATTTCAAATGGAATTAGAACAAAACAAATTAACCATTAAAAAGTTTGAAAGAAGCTCTCAAATTGTCAATGAATTAACAAGTAATCAAACCACTGAAAAAGTTGTGCATGGAGTGGGATATCATGCTGTACCACCTCCATATAAATTCATTCCTCCACTTAAAGAGTTCAAAAAGAATCATAAATGAATTAAAAATTGAAAATCTAACTGAATCTAATAATGAAACATCTGAATCAAATGATTCTTCTGATGATGATCAAACTACAGATTCAATTGATACAAGCTTTCCCACAGCACAAAGTCAAAATGACTCTCCTAAATATAATGCAGAAAATATACCAAAAATTTTAAGAAGGGGAAATGAAAGAAATAAAAATCAACTCTTAGATCAAAGAAAACCTGAAGGTGCTAAGGATAAGAAATTAAGATGTGTTATTTGCAACAAAGTAAACCATTTAGCAAAGGATTGTCACTTCAATCCAATTAACTGTAAAGAGTTCAAAGAATTTAAAAATTCTAAAGAAAAAGCAAAAACGCAAAAGTTAAAAAATACTACTGGTCCATCAGTAGTAAATAAAATAAAATCTAAAAAATCTGAAACACCAAAATTTGAAAGAAATGCACCAAGGTTTGTGCAAAATAAAAGAGTTGGAAGCCCAAAGAACAGCAATTATTTCAAAAATAATGGAAAAACAAATCAAAATAAACAATATTTTCATTTTTCCAACACCAGTAGAAACTTTAACAAGTTTACTACTGATCCTAACCCTAATTACAATGCTGTTGGGAACCAGTACCAAAACACTACTGGTAAAAACCCTAATTTTAAAAATACTACTGCTGCCAAGCCAAAGTTTAAAAACACTACTGGTCATCCCAAACATGGTAAGTACCCAAATACTACTGGTCCATCAGTAGTAAAGTATTCAAAAGCTAAATATAACGGGTATAGACCAAGATCAGTAATAAACTCAGACACCAGTAACAAATCCAAAAGGGCAGTAGTAAAACAAAACACCAGTACTAAACAGGTATGTGTACCAAAAATGTTCAAAATTAACTGTTCTAAATCTTATTTCTCAAAGGATGAACCCAAGACATATAAAGCTTGGGTTCCCAAACTTAACTAATCATTTACTTACTTGTGCAGAGCATTCAGATCCCTGAAGAAGGTAGAACATGGCACATTGATAGTGGATGCTCAAGGCACATGACTGGAAATCGACAAATTCTTAAAGATTTCAAGTCATTTGATGGAGGGTATGTGGCCTTTGGTGAGAACCCAAAGGGAGGTAAGATTACAGGCAAAGGGGGAGAACTCATTTCTTCAAAAGAGGTCAACTGTTTTATATCCAAGGCAAACACTACTGAATCAGAAAGCATATCAACAACACTTGGTTGACTTCTGGACCAATGCTGAAAGAACTGAAGGGTCAACTATGTCTATGATCAAATCAACCGTGGATGGCAAAACTATCACTATAACTGAACAATCCATCCGACACCATCTGCAACTACATGACGATGAAGGTATGTTTTCTCTTCCTAAGGAACACATTGTTGAAATTTTAAATAAAATGGGATATGAGGGAAGACTTGACATTGTCACTTTCCAAAAAGGTCTTCTCTCCCCACAATGGAAATTTCTTGTACACAATATTCAACATTGTATTTCTCCCAAAAGAAGTACCTGGAATGAGTTTAACAAATCAATAGCATCTGCTGTTGTTTGTTTATGCACAGACCAAGTATTTAATTTTTCACATATGATTTTTGAGGGAATGTTGGGAAAACTTTCTACTTCAAAATTTTTAATGTATCCCAGATTTCTTCAACATGTTTTAAACTGTGAATTACAAAACTTGTCAACTCCTAGAAACATCTTTATAACTCCAGAGTTGAACAAGAAAGTTTTCTCAAATATGAGAAAACAATTTAAATTTTCGGGAAAGGAAACCCCTCTGTTTCCTAACATGATCAAAGATCAACAAAATCTTGGAGAAGGTTCAATCAAAGACACAACCCCAATTGAACCTCAACCCACTCCAACACCCCCAAATGAAACCCAAACACAACCCCAAATAGTCACTCAATCAACCACCCAATTAGATGTCCTGAATGTGTCCCAAGAACATGAAATAAATCCTCAGAGTGCTACTCTTCACTCTGTGGAAGACCTACCAAATGTAACCCAAAACATATCCACCATTTATAAAAGGAAGAAAACTTCCTTCAAGGACACCAGGGGACAAATTGAGTCACACCCCAGGCTCCAAGAGTTGACCTCACAGGAGGAGAGAGGTCATGAGGAAAGGGCTCTCACTACTGATGCCTCAAAGGTGGGTGCACAGGACAGTGAGAACATCAATAGGACCCAGACCTCGGCAACTCTTAGTGATGACTCTTTTGAGGAAGCACTAAGAGGACCCCGGTGCCAAGAAACCAAACGGGGGGGCACTACTGCTTCTTCTAGGAAGAAGAGAGTGTCCAAACAACCCATTTCATCACCAAGAAGTGACGAGGGTAGAACTGAAACCATTGATTTGACGGAAAGGATAGAAAACCTTAAAGCCAATGTACCTGTTAGTGAGCACGATGATCTTGCTAGATGGAGTGAGGGCAGTATTAAACAAACACAATTGACGGATAGGTTGGAATACCTTGAATCCACTGTACATGACTGCCTTACATATCTCACCAATCAAGGAAAAACAATGACATACATGAAAAAGCATATAAACACAATCAACAGACGAATAAAGATGTATGAGCATAAGCTTCTTCAACAAACAAAGATCATAAGGAAATTGAAAAGGAAGATTGCTAATATTGAAGCTCCACCAGTTGAGCTCACTAAGGGGGAGAAGGACAACATTCAAAGTATGATAGATGAATCCATTGCAGCAGCAGCAACTTCTCTCCTCAATCTCAAAGAAACAAAAGTTGATGAAGGCCTAGAAACGATGAATATTGATGATGAGGCTACTACTACAGCTCCTATGGAAGAACAAGCTCAACAAGAAGTATCAGTAGTAACTCCTAATACTACTGATGTTATAGCAGTAGTAAATCAAGAAGAGGAAACAACTGCACCAAACACTACTGATGCCCTATCAGTAGTAACTCCTGAAGTCACACCAGTAGTAACTACCTTGGTTACTACTGAAGAGGAAGAACAAGAGATCCCAGAGCTAATTGAAAGAGAACGTTATGTCATCATCACCAAACCACCAACACCTGATCAACAACTTATCATACCTGACATTGATGATAATGTGAACTGGTTTGAAGTAGATGAATGCACACTTCCTCAACATACAAAGATTCTTCCAGAGAATGAACTTAGATTGTTTTCTCCATCAATAATAATCAGAGGTATCCCAGATATGAAATATATTCCACCTCCACCTTCAGCTTATATTGGAAAGGGAAAGGAAATTTATGATGATGATTATCCCAACAGAGCACTAGGTCACCACATGGTGAACAAAATCAATCTTGTCAGAGCTGAAAAACAATCAAGATGGAAGGTGAAACACAAGAGATACTTAGAAAAGGTGGCTATGTATCAAGCTCTTGAAGAGAAGAAAAAGAAGGCTAAAAATGAAAGATCAAAAACTCAAAAATCTCAAGAAGCTGAAGTACGTGTTCAAATAAAATATATTCAGTTAGAAGCTCAAAAAGCAGAATTTAAAAGACTTAGAAAAGTTGAAGAAGAACATCTAAACTGTCTTGAAAATCTGGTATCTGAATGTAAACGAACAAAAAGTGAATTAACAGATGATGTGTTTAAACAGAAGACAAATATGATTGAATTTCTGAAATCAAAAGGGCACGGTGCAAAGTCCTTTGGCAGAATGAAGATGATCACAATTATAGAGAAATATTGTACTGCCAAGAAGAAAGAATTGGCTGAACAAGAAGCTGAAGAAGAAAAGAAATCAAAAGCCTTAATTCCAATAAGTCCAAGGTTAATTCAAACTGGTAGTATATCAACTACTGGTGAATCCTCAACTCCCCAAACAAAGAAAAGAAAGGCTCCTACTCAAGAACAGAGTGTTCAAAAGAAATCAAAATAAATTATTCATGTTCTTGAAGTACCGGTTGCTCCCCTTGAAAACAATCCAATCATCAATTGGAGAGTTATGCCTAATAATGTAATAGAAATTATAAGGGAAGACAAAGCTGTTCAAAGATTTACTGGATGGTTACCATTGATTAGATCATGTTCAAGAAGTGATGTAATCAAACTTCTAATCATTGGAAAACCAAGAATGACAAAGAAATCATGGAAAGATTCTGGAGCTGGATATTTAACAAGAATGATTGATGCTGCATTTTATCCAGATAACTACCCAGAACTATTTACAAATCCAGAAAATGTGTATGCTTGGAATGTACTCCCAACTGTAAATATGTACTTCTTTGAAAGATCAAGCAAAAACTGTGAGCTTTATTTATATGAAAAAGAATATCCACACTCTGAAAAGGTCATGTATCAGATATTCACAAACACTATGATGAGACCATATGATGTTGTAATGTTCCAGAATAAATTGAACAATTTTGCAAAGAAAAACAGCAAATACATCATTGAACAAAGAAAGCAACAGAATCAAAGAACCCTAGAGAAAAGAAAGAGGGAAGAAGAAGAACAAAAGAAACTTGAGTAATTCAAAAAGAATTAACAAGTTTAGGGGGAGATTGTTGGAACAAATCACATTTCAACTTATTACTGATGCTGCAGTTAGTACTGATCATAGTTACTACTGATGAAGACTATGGTTGTTACTGATGGGGCAGAAACACTTAATACTGATGAGTTGATACTGGTGAAAACTATAACTAATTTACTACTGATCATGCACATATTGCAGATACTACTGATCATTAGTAGTTACTACTGACGTTGGTTTTGGACTTACTACTGATTACCAGAGTTACTACTGACGATGCATATTTACTACTGGTGATTGCAGTTACTACTGGTACGCGTATTTGGAAGCATATCAAGTCCGAGATCTTCGCAGAATTAGTTATAGAATGTTATTCAATGTATATCTTTTATAATTCAATGGAAATCAAGTTCTAGAATAACTAGGGTAAATAGTTAGGCTTCAAGGACTGCTATAAGTAGTTCCTTACGAATTGTAAACGTACGTGTGTATTGTTAATCAATAATATACATTGAAGCTTTTTGTGAATCACTGTGTTCTTAATATTATTGTTCATTGTTCGTTCAATATATAGTATTCTATTGTTCTTAAGATATTAATACAAGTGTTAATCTGCTGTAACTTCTTGTTATTAGTAGATCTGGGTTGACAATAACTTGTTTTGGTTATTCGATCCTGACATCAAGACTCCACACAAAATTTCATCAAGCTAACTATGCGACAAGAAATTGGGTAATCGATAATTGATCAAGAAATGAAGCTCATCAAATTTATGTTCTTCTTGTTTGCTTTCTATGTGACATTACAAAGATGTTATTCATCATCTATCTTTTTAGAAGTTACTGGAAATGTTTATCCAACAGGGTATTATTTTCTTTGTTTTCAGCTTCGATTCTTTTCATCATATCATTATTGTTACGTTTGTATTGTGAATGTTTATCCTCTATATGCATTTAGGCAACCTCATCTATTAATTATCCTCTTTTGCTATTATATTATTATTATTGTGAAATTTTGTCTTGATAAAACATCTTAACAAGCATGAAATTATTATTTTATATCAATTAATTGTCTATTAATTTTTTTTGTTTATTTTAATTTATAGTAGTAGATATTTAATTCTGACCGAGATAAGTGCATAAAGAGTTAATATAAATATCAGGCTTAAAGACAAAATGGGGTTGACCACTTGATTGGGTGTGGTTATGTTGAGTCGGTAACATTATTTAGGAGCAATAAGTAACTTGCCATTTTGTAACAACATATTAGGAAATATATTAGAATTAGATGTCACATTATATAGTAAAAATGTAAAATGTTCAATTGTTTTAGATAGATTAACATTATTATAATTTTATGATGTGATATATTGAAATCCACTTCTATATGCAGAGACTATCATGTTACACTCGTTATAGGAGATCCACCACAAGAATATTTTCTAGACATCGATACCGGCAGCTCTCTCACTTGGATTCAATGTAAATTACGTGATATCGACGGGAAGTACGTACCGGTAATGAAATCTTCTTTTTTATATTAATTTTCTTGTAATTATAAAGTACCGAAGACATGATATCTTGGATTAGTTTTTTTTAATATACATGTACCGATGTAAAGAAACGAAATAAAAAATGATTATAAGGGTTATTAGTTTTATTGTATATGCAACGGATCCACTAAAACAGGTTTTTTAAGTGTTGTTAATTTTTAATGAAAACAAAAGGTCATAATTGGTATATGCTTTCCTAAAAATCTATGATTTTTGTTAGGGGTGAGCATTTAGGCCTAAAACATCGAACCGAATTGAAACCAACCGAAAAAGAATTGAATCAAAACCAAAAATATATAATCAGTTCGTTTTGAAAATTTCATCGTTTTTTGTTTTGGTTTGGTTCTCAGATAGGGATGAGCATTATGACTAAAAAAATCGAACCAAAACCGAACCGAACAAAAACTGAAAAAATGTAATCGGTTTGATTTTCAGTTTTAAAAAATTCACCAATTTCGGTTTCGATTTAGTCCGGTTTCTGGATCTTTAAACCTATGTCTTTTATATATACGTCTGTTTTTAACTGCTATTTTAAAACTCCTCGTGTGGAAAAAATCAAGTGGCCATTATTTAACTATGTGGATAATATTAAGAAAAATATAAAACAGATATAATACATTATTAGGTTATTGTATTTTCCAAAAAATATTTAATTTGGTCATTGTACTTTGCAAAAAATAAGAGATAACATGTCACTTTTTTTATTGTTCTATATAAATAGTAGTATATATTTTTTCTTTTGTAGGCTCCTCATCCTCCTCATGAACCTATTGGGGCAGAACTTGTAGGATGCAAGGATCCACGGTGTGTATCAATTAAATTGCCCGAAATACATCATTGTGACATTGAAAACCATCATTGTGACTACCAAATGACTTATGTAAGTCATGTCTCGTCTAGTGGTGTATTCGTTATTGAATCCTTTCCTTTTCAATACATCGACGGAACTTTTATCACTACTCGTCTTGCATTTGGGTGAGCACTTTACCCAACTATTCACACGACAAGATCCATAACGTGAGAAAACAAGATCCAAGTATTGAGTTATGACCCTAAATCAATCATTTTAACACGTTTATGGTATAATTTTGCACATTAGATTATTCAGCGGTAGTTGATGATCAATCAGTCAGTTTAAGGTACTAAAATATATTTTGACATTTTTAAAAAGAATTTTACCTACACATAAAAATATGTAGGTAAGATCCGTCAAGTAAAACCCATGGCGACACGAAAGAGTTTGGATAATAGATTTTTGACCGTTTTGTGAAACATATTTACCCAAAACTTATATATTTAAGTCAGATTTTCGTGTGTCACAAAATATCACTTTACATAAATCCTAACATGTTAGTTTTATTCATTTAGATGTGGTTACCATCAAGAATATCATGGTTCAAGCATTCCAACTGATGGGGTTCTTGGTCTAGCCTTGGGAGAAGAAGGCATCTTAAGCCAACTGCAAAGTTTTGGTGTGACAAAAAACATAGTGGGTCATTGCTTTGCTCAAGAAAATGGATATATGTTTTTTGGTGACGATTTTACCCCTCCAGGGGTCATCTGGATACCCATGACCCAAGAAACAGAATCGTGAGATTTTTAATTTCTAAATTATAAATTTTCAAAATATCATTAAAAGTAATACAATACGGTAACACCAAAAGTAGAATATAATTTACACCTTTTATGACACAAATGTTTCATTAAAAATGTCAGTGAAACCCAAAAATTATAAGCTTTTACTTACGTTATCTTGAAGTGAGATGATATGTATACAATAAAAACATGTTTACAAACCAAAATCTATATTTTGATGCATGTACTTGTAAAGTTTGCTTTAGAATTTATTTAGTGTGATGAGGAAATAAGTCTTCGTAGTGTAGATATCACCAACTTTTCTACATAGGGGTGTGATCATTTAGCCCGAAAAACTAAACTGAACTGAAATCGAAAATATGTAATCGGTTCGATTTTCGGTTTTATAATTTCATAATTTTCAATTTCGGCCCTATCGGTTTCGGTCCGGCTCGATTTTCGGATAGGATGAGCATTTAGGCCTAAAAACTGAAGTGAAACCGAGCCGAGCCAAAACTGAAAACATGTAATCGTTTCAGTTCTCCCTTTTGAAATTAAACAATGATCCATTTTGATTCGGTTCGATTTCTGAAGGATTCTCACCCCTATTTCTACAAGTGTTACTGTTGACCTTCTTGATGCTATTTGAGTATTTTCAGAAAACAATACATATTGGGAAATGCGCAGCTCCATCTTGGTGAATTAACAAGCGGAATAAAAGATCTCAACGTCGAATTGGATAGTGGTAGTATCTACACTTACTTGAGTCATGAAGCTTATGTATCTCTAATATCCATGGTGACTAATTATATTAAATTATTCATTTATAATTTTTTGGGACCGAAAATTATAAGGGATCTCCCAAAAATTATTATCTTATTGTTTTATCGATTTTTTCATGGTTTTACATTGGTCAAAGTCGAGACCGGACAAATTTATTATTTTAGATAATATATTAATATACTGAGTATTAATTTAAAGAGTTTTCATTGCAGCTTGGGAAGGACATAAAAGGAAAACAACTTCACCGTATAGATTATGTAGATGAATCTTTCCCTGTATGTTGGGATGGTTCAACACCTTTTGTGTCCATTGAAGATCTCAAAGAGTTATTTAAACCAATACAGTTGAGCTTTGGAGATCCAATACATTCATGGTTCCAAATAGATCCTCAAGGGTATCTCATTATCAACGTATGAAATCCTCTAAACTTAACTTATATTTACTGATTAATTATTTTTTCTTAAAAGCATATTGTATAAAAAGTAGCAAACTTTTAGAAAATTTTCATTCGAAATGCTCATTTTTTTTACATTAATGGTACTAAAATTTCTTCTACGGCTAAATAGGTACTTATTTTATTTATTAGAGATATTAAAGCTTCTTTTTATAACCAAAATATTTTTTCTAACCAAAATGTAAGCAAAACATTTGGAATAAGGTAAATAAATATGGTCTCAAAAGAACTCTGATACGAGTAATTACAGCAAAAAAATTGAGTAATTCAAATCACTTTTATTTTTTTGTGTAAAAGTTGAATATACTCTAATGCAATTACCCTTTTCAGAATATAGTTTAACTTTTTTTTTAAATATAAATAAAATGGTGCACATACTCCTCATAGTTTAAGTTTGCGTACTTTGTTGTAGAAACATGGAAGTGCTTGCCTTGGTATATATGATAGCTCAAAAATAATCGGCCTGCCTGACATTAATCTCCTTGGAGGTAAAATGCTTAGTTTTTTTGGAAACGCCAAATGAAATAACGGAAGCCTACTCGCAATTTTTCAGCGAGCACCCCGAGTTCGAGCTCCGCATAAGCGGGCAAACCCAGCCCCCAAAGGGATTTCCAAGGAAAAATTTCCCATATGTGCCCGTGTGAGGTGTGAGTAAAATTACGCAAATGCAACGCTCTCAAAGGGATTCGAACTCACGACCTGCAGCCCACATGGGTATAAACCCAGTGCCTCAGACTAGCTAGGCTGGCCATCAAAAGACAAAATAGTCCAACAAATTAATTAAATTATCACTTAATTTATGGTTTATAAAGTTGTTTTTTACTTGGTATTTTGCAGCTATATCATTTATTGACAAAATGATCATCTATGACAATGAAAATAAAAGAATAGGATGGTCTAAAGCGAATTGCAACGAAATCCCAATTGAGTAGCTCTTTTGTAATTCTTTAACTTTATATTCGTAGTACATGGAATTCTGATGTTGTAGAGGGAACACAAGGGAGTATATTTGGAAGAGATTATTTTTATAAGCTCAAATGCTTTGAATAAATCTTGATGGATATACAATTTCTTCATACAAGATTTGAAATTCAAACCAAGTTCAAATGATCTTAACATGTTTGACTTATTTTTTAAAGTTCAAACCTTGCATTGGTAAATTCAACAGTAAAAACGGTTTCTGCTTAAATCAGTAGTATAAAAACCTTTGTTAGGCTTTTGTTAGGATTAGGTTATGTTTCAATAACTTTGACTTTTAAAAGTCAAAATCAACCATTAAACCCTAACTATCAACAATTATATCTATTAAAAAAGATCATTTTTAAAATAACTATTTTTTTAAACCAATTCATTTGAATTTGAATTTTGAATTTTTTAAAACATGTTTGACCTTTTTGTTTGACTTAAAAAATTAGCTGACAAATTGAATATTTAAAAATGTATTTTTATATTTAAAAATGTATTTTTGCAGCATTCATTTTTAATTACTGGTCATCACCATCATTGTCAAACAACAATAATGATGCGTATACTAACTGATCACTATAAATTTACTGTTGTTTGATGTTTGTGCATTAACATGCTAATGCATTAACATGCTAATGCATTAACAAAAAGAGTGCATATAGTTTTAATATATATGCATAACAGTGTATGCATATCATCCGTTTAACCATTTAGTTAATTTTCTGTTTGAAGTCAATTGATTTTGAAGTCAAAATTCTATAAAGATTGTCAAAGATTGACTTTTTGAAGTCAATTGACTGTAATTATGATAATTACAATATTGTACTTACAATTGACTATTCTTTTTGATTTTTTTTGCAACTTTTTAAAATTATTTTACATTTATTCAAAACAGTTTGACTTTATTACTAGTCAAAACTGTTTAATATAAATCCATTTAAATACATGTTTATAATCATGTTTTCACTTTAAATATGGTATAAGATTGACCTTTTGAAGTCAATTGATTGTAATTACAATAACTATTTCCAATTGACTATTTTTTGATTTGTTTGTAAATTTTTTTAATTTTAATTACCTCAAAACAGTTTGATTTTATTAGTAATCAAACTGTTGACTTTATTAGTAATCAAACTGGCCACTATAATTTTTAACGAATACTCCCTCCGTCTCATAAAAAAGTTCTCATTTCGCCTTAAAATTTTGTCCCACAAAAAAGTTCTCATTTCTCAAATTTAAGAGGCCCACTTAATAAAATAATACTCCCTCCGTCCCACAAAAAAGTTCTCATTTCTCTTGGACACAAGCTTTTAGGAGATAGTTAGCGGTGGAGTCATTGGTAATACTTTTGATTAAAATATATGGTTAGATTGGAGAGAGAAAGTGTTTTATTGGTAGAATCATTGGTAATAATATTATTTTATTAAGTGGACCCCTCAAATTTGAGAAATGATAACTTTTTTTTGGGACAAAATTTTAAGGAGAAATGAGAATTTTTTTTGTGGGACGGAGGGAGTATTATTATCAATGATTCCACCAATAAAACACTTTATTTCTCCAATCTAACCTTATAATTTAATCAAAAGTATTAACAAAGACCCCACCGCTAAGTATCTTTTAAAACCTTGTGCACAAGAGAAATGAGAACTTTTTTATGGGACGAAGGGAGTTTAAATTATTGTAAAAAGTTAGTAATACTTGTTATTTATGTAAATAAGAAATTATAAAATGTTATTATAAAATGGCATAATATTCCCTTTATAGTAATTGACCATTTGTTGGATATCGTACTTTTATATGAAGATTATTTTGACACCTTCTGACCACAATACTTCATTTAAGTTTAAAATAAGACAATTTCCACTTGATATTATTAAAGTGTCCAACCCAATTAGTAAATAAGCCAGAGTCCATTAGGGTTTGTTATGTATGTTTGTTGTATATCAGGTCTTGTAACGCTTATGAATCAAACTAATAAAATTCTTTTTTTAATGTTTATCGGATATTTGTTTTGCTATAACAAATTTTAGGAGTTAAGGACAATCATCGTGAAAGGTTTTTGGTCTGTATTTCAGAGAGTCAGTTTTAACATGGACAATTGTATGTAGCCTTATCAAGAGTAAAGAGCAGATAAGATTTATGACATTAATAGAAGATAAAGATGGCGAGGTACTAAATAAAACGCCAACGTTGTATTCAAGAAGGTGCTTAAAAATTTATCTTAAAAGACATTGTTTTTTTTATATTAGACACTTATAGTAATGTTTTATTTGATGCTTTGTTTTCTTTTAGTTGTTATTATTATATTTCCATCTTTTTGGTATTTCGTAATTACAAATTTCCATATGTTTATATAATGTTTAAGCTTGATTTCCCTAATCTACTATATGTCTTCTTATCTTAAACGTAATTAACATACAATTAAGAGTTCATATTTATATTTTATAAACTAACGTTGACTCGTAATTTTGCACAGGTCATAAACTAATACTATTATATATATACAACTCATAGTAGAACTTTACATACTAGTATTAACTAATGACTTAAATTCTACTAAATACTCGTGGCTTTTAAACTATCATCTAGCCACGGATGGGATCGGGCTCAAAACCGACCTGGATGGATCCGGACCTGAAATATCCAAGATTTGATATAAAGGATTAGCAAATCTGAGAACCGAATCGTTTTATAGAATTTGGTTCCGATTCGGTTCTAGGTTCGGGTCGGGTGAATCATGTTTAGATTCGATTGGAACTGAAATAGTAATTAAAGCCGGGTTCGGGTGTTTGTATCATATTTGTCAGTTTATATATGTAATAATAGAATTATTTATAAATAACAACTGTATAATAAATATGAAGCGGACACTACTAATAATAATAATATACCAAAACAAATTTCAAGTAAATTGTTAATTAAACTTCGGTTCGGGATCTTAAACCTGATCTGTTCTATACCCGATGTATCCGGAACCGAAAGACATATTACCCGATTTCGACTTAGTTCGCGCCGTGAGGCCTGAATGCTCGCGCCACAGGTGACCTTGATACTCCAGAGTTTTCCTTTCCACACTTACGTTAATCTCTTAATCCCAATACCAACAATAAATTCCCATAATTGCGTTTAAACTTAAGCATTCAAGTTCCTGTAACCTAAGTCCTTATCATAATTAATGCAAGAATCACAATAAATAACAACTATACATATTAACTAAATTAACGAAAATTCTGATCTCACACTTATATATGGTATAAAACTAATTAACTACGGAGTACTTCATAGTTATACTATACAAGGATATTAATAAATTAATTAGTAGTAACATTATACATGGATATATATTAAAAGTAAATATATTAACTATTATGTTATTATGATTATCAATATAAAATTAAGCAGCACTTCTACACTCTATACAAGAACAAACCAAGTCCACGTTCTATCATATCAATAAAAGAATTGGCCTTAGGATTGAGTAATCAAATCATTGCACAAGAAATGAAGTTCATCAATTCCGCTTTCTTCTTGCTAACTTTCTGCGCGACATTTGAAGGATGTTATAATTTCTCTTCTATCATATTAGAAGTTACTGGAAATGTTTATCCATCAGCGTATTTTTCTTTCTCTTTTTGTAGTTTCAGTTTCTTTTCAATAAATCATTATAATTGGCTTGGTATTGTGAATATTTATCCTCTAATATGCAATTATTCCTCGTATATTAACTGTCCTTTTGGGGGGGGGGGGGGGGGGTGTTAGAGAAGACATTTTCGTACAACATGTTGATACAACTTTTTAGAAATTGATGTCTTTTAAGTGTTTGTTTGTTTTTAAAGAGCTAAAAGGTATGCGGTTTGTGGATGATATTTGCAGTGAAGATGTGAACCAAAGGTTTTCAGTTTATAAGAAAAAAAGATTGTTTGTTTTTTTAATGTCTACAGGTTGATAAAAAATATTTAATGACGGTATTGGTGATGGTGGGTAGCGGCGGGTGGTGGTGGCGGCATGTAGTGACGTTAGGTGGTAGGTGGCGGCGGCATGTAGTGACGTTAGGCGGTAAATGGTGGCAGCAGATGGTGAGGTTAGGCGGTAGGTGGTATTAAGTGGCGGTGATAGGTGGTGGTAATGGTAGTAGTGGTGGTGGTGGGTGGTGGCGGCAACGGTAGGTGGCGATGGTAGGTGGCGGTTAGTGGTGGTGGCGGTAGGTATTGATGGCGGTACGGGTGATACTGGTGGTGGATAATTAAACTATTCTTTTTGTTTATGTTAACTATCGTCCATACATGGAAAATTATGATACAACTCTTATGCAGCAGATTTTAAAAAGACTTTTCTTCTTCTAACTTCCAAATAACTAACAATATTTTTCCAAAAATGTTTTCCCCCATATATACATAAAATCAAAGACTTTTTCTTAAAAAAAACAAACGCGGCCTAAATTTTGTAAATTGTCCAATTTGTTTTAAATTGATATTCATTTTTTTATATTTAAAAATTAAGGTAAATCACCGAGTGTATTTGGTCAAGGTTTTTAGGAGGTGCTAACTTGGTTTCGTGACCATCGCAGAATCATAACACAATGTCACGAAGCATGTAAAATAATGTTTAACAAAATATCTTAGCAAACTATCAATTTTTTTTAGAAATATTCTTTCTACCTAAGTCTCTTATATGTTATATCCCCACTTAGAAGAGATTAAATATCGTTGTTGTCAAACATCTTATGTTATTATGCGTCCTTATATAACAATTACATGTTTGTGGGGACGCCCACTTGATTGGGTTGGTGGTGTTGATCGGGTAAGGAAGATGTCATTTTGTTACAACAATCTAGGAATTTTATTAAAATTAGATATCATATTTTTGTAAACTGTTTAATTGTTATACATGGATTACAATCATTATTATTTATCAAATCCCCTTCTATATGCAGCTACTTTTTTGTGACAATGAATATGGGAAATCCACCAAAACCTTATTATCTAAGCATCGACACCGGCAGTTCTCTCACTTGGGTTCAATGTAACTTACTACCTCATCGTGACTTTGGGAAATTCCTCCCGGTAATTAATACGTTTTTCTTCTTTTTCTTATAAAACTATCATATTACCTATAATAACAACTACCAGGGGATAAATAGTAAGTTTTTTTTTTTTAAAAAAAGACCCACTGATATTTATGTTTTCATTTGTAAGGGGTCGTTTGATTAGTCGGATTGAGTCAGAATCGGATCGAGTTAGAATCGGATTGAGTCAAAAAACTGGATTGAGTCCATGTGTTTGATTAAATTGTTAATTGAATGTGCTAATTGATGAATAATGACCTTATTACTCTTCTCTTTTGTGCTAGATAAAATATATTATGATTGATGAAGTTGTAAATAACTTTCTAAATTTAAACTATACAAAACAATATTTATTCTATTAAAAAACTAGCCTATAACCCGTGATAAATCACGGGTGGCTTATAAATATTTTCACAAATATAGTACATCAACCAAAGTAAAAAGATGTAAAAAGCACGTATTGCGATAATGATAAGTTTAATATTGAAGGCACCTTGTTTGTCTCTAATTGCTCAAAGATTTAGTTACAAACATATCTGGGTGGATTGAAAGAATGACTATGACCCAAATGGCCCAAACGACTAATACGTCAACGGGCAAATTCATTTGTTTAAAATGTCGCGAATTTTAGAGAAAAAAATATGGAATTTATAATGTTATAAAATTTAATTGAAATGAATAATTATATTTGACCTCATTGCTTATCTGGATAGGTCGTGTTATTTGATTCATATGATAAGATATAGGTAATCCTTCCTGACTTTCTACCTGACTTGGCCCATTTGTTTTAGCTGTTTTTTTATTTTACTAATTTGGCAAGTTAGAGATAAATTCAAAGTTAACATGTTGACTCAAAAGTCAAAACTGAAATTTGACAACATTGCCTTTACAAAAATGGAGACAAAAAGAAGTGGCTTCTCTCCAACCTTTAACAACTTAGGTCACAGAAAGCACAACATAGATACGATTATAATAATAAATAAAGACAAAAATAATTACGAAGTATATGAATTAGAAGCATTATACCCGTGATTTAGCTTGAGTTTTCATATTCTTATGAAATTGACCATGTACCACAGCGTTTAGGAGAGAGAGGATGTCAAGGATGACGCTGTATTGGACGGTATCGGACGGAAAACAATCGGATACGTTGGAAACTATTGCAGAAATCAGAGAGGCCTTGAATTGGGTCTTCATATATAACAGTTGCAGAATCTATAGAGAACTTGAATTAGGTATTCGTAACTGTTGCAAGTTTCAGAGAGAACATGAATTGGTTCTTCATAACGGTTGCAGAATTAATGAAAGCAGTGAAAGCAAGGAGGTGACGTTTATTATCACATGGAAATTAGATGGGCTGAGTTGGCTTGACTTTGAGGTGGCATGTACACATGGCTTCAATGCTAATGTGGTATTATGACATGGCATTAATGAATTCAAAAAAACCTTGGTTTAATATATATATATATATACACACACTGCCACTATGATTTTTTTTTTTGTCTTTGTATGATTTACCGTGCAACTGTATCCATCATAATGAATTCTCTTTTAGCCCATGGCTTGTCATTGTCAGGACTAGTATAATCCCAATCAGTCCATTGTTCAGCCCACCTTTTATCAAAATACTTAACACTATCATACTTATGGCAAAGAAAGAGACCGAGTCCAAGCCCATTTGGATTCGGACCGAATCAGCTATTTGGGTCTGACCGAGTCTAAGATTCTGACCGAATTAGAAAGAGTTTATGGAAAACAAAAAGTATGATTTGGACCGGGTCCTGAATCTGAATATGAAAAAAGAGTCTATATCAAACAGGACCTAAGTTCCAACAACCAATTAATAACATATAGTAAATATATAATACCACAAGACGTGATATTTTATATTCGTGTTTGATTGAACATAATCTATTCGACCCACTATATCTATTTAAAAAAAAAGTTTATATTACGTTAAATATACTTTGTAAATATATATTTGTTGTTGTTTTGTAGGCTCCTCACCCTCCTTATGAACCTAAACCTGGTGAAACAGAACTTGTAAGATGCACAGATCCATTGTGTGTATCTATTCATTCAGCGCGACATCAATGTAACAATCCAAATCATCATTGTGAGTACAAAACGAATTATGTAAGTTTTATAACATCTCGTGGTTTATTGGCTAAGGACTCCATTACCATGCAATTCATCAATGGAACTATGACAGCACCTCGTCTTGCATTTGGGTGAGCAACTATTTACACTACAATTAATACATATCTCCTTTAGTGACACTCTTAAAGCGTCAATGAAGATATAAAAAGTCACTAAAAATTAAGATAATGTTATTAAAGAGTGAGTGAAATTGGAGATATTTATTTTACTTTTAGTAAGTGTTCAAAAGTGTGGATAAGTTTTGACATTTTCACTACAAGAAATATACCATGTACCGACGACGAAACCTATGGCGACGCCACTTGTTGTCGCTAAAACAACCTCTTTAGCGACGAAAAGTCGTCGCTATAGGTTTCACCATAATTCAACTTTGACTAACCCTATAGAGACCGCATGTCATCGCCATAGAGTTAGTGGGAAACGAAAAAATTTAGGCGGGCTATTGAAAACTTTGACCAATCGTATAGCGATGATAATCATCGCCATAAATGTTACCAGATAAATATCTAGCAAATTGTATTGCGACAACAGCACAAAGTAAACAAAGTAATATTAAAACTTTCCTTTAAAATGGAAAATTTATAGCAATGGTAGCTGTAGTGACGATTAATCGTCGCGATTGGACACCCTGTGTCGACAACACCTATGGCGACAAATTCTTTTTGCTATTGCGACGAAGGTGTGGCAACGGCATGTCGCACCACAGGTTGAGAAACCTATCTTTTTGAGTCCATGAGAACGAGAGTAATATTAGTCGCTACAGGGTACTTTTCGTTGTAGTGTTTTGTGGTAAGCTTATACTCAGAAAATGTGAATAAACCTAAAACTTGTTTCTCTAATTCACTTTTTTTTAAATGTGGGTACAAATAGAAACAGTCTTTTGAAAAACTATCACTAAAACCCATATTGGTGACACTTTTTGCGTGTCACAAAATGTCAGTTTTTTTTAGTGCATGTAAACGCATAAATCATAACATGTTAGTTTTGTTGATTCAGATGTGGTGTCGATCAAGAATTTCCTGGTTCAGACCATCCATATATTGATGGTCTTCTTGGTATGGGAACAGGGCGAGAAGGCTTCTCAAGCCAACTGCAAAGCTTGGGTGTAACAAGAAACATGTTGGGTCATTGTTTAAGTGCCCTAGGAAATGGTTATCTTTTTTTTGGGCATGATTTTATCCCTCCACGTGTCGTCTGGATACCCATGGCCAAAGATTCCCAATACCCGTGAGATTTTTATTTTTTAAAAAATATATAAATTTGTGATAAGTATTTACTTAAGGTAGTTTTTAATTTTTGTGTAGTCCTAAGGTATATATCTCAGCTATTATATAATAAAATCTAATGGTTAAGATTAATAACACATTTTATACATGAAGGGTATTTTGGTCATTTGACACTTAAAACTTTTTTTGAGTTTTTTCTATTTTTAAATTTTTTTAGTTATTTTTATTATTTATTATTTTTTTCGTTAGAATAATAATACTATTTGATAATTACGTGTAGTACTTAATCACATGTAATTTTAGTGTAAAATCACATGTGATTGTATATTTAATTATATTTGATGTTTTAAGACAATCACATGTGATTCAGTATACAATCACATTATGTATTATTAACAAAAAAATACTTTTTTAAATAATAGTAAAAAAAATAAAAAATAAAAAATAATTCTAAAAAAAGATAAAAATAAAAAGTATTTTTTTTTAAAATGACCAATATACCCCTCAGTGTATAAAATATGTGATTAATTTTGACCATTACTTATAATTAATCAATGTTTAAGATTTATCTCTTGAAAAATTAAAGACTACCTTGAATACAACCCTAAATACTTGATCAAATCGTATCTAAAAAACTTAGATATATTAACACAAGAAGTTTTGTGACACAATATTTTCATAAGAAAACGTCAGTGAAATCCCAAAATTATAAGCTTTTACACAAACGTTTTAGAAGTGTTACTAGTTAAAAATCGGAGATTTCTCTCCGGTGTTTCATCAATTGGGCGGAGAACCGCTTTTCCGGCGGTGATCTGGCGAAGTTACATAACAGGGGCAATAACAAAAGAAATAAACACTTTTTAATATTGATTCCGAATTTACAATCCGAATAATTTGCATTGAGGAATTTGATTCTGATTTCTACTAAACGAACAAATGCGATGAATAGTCAGAACCATTGGTTGTGGGGTTATCAGCGATACTTAAGGCAGTGTTGGTTTTTGCGGATGGCTGTTGGTGGCGACAGCTACAGGCTGCCGATCCTCTCCCTTTGATGACACCTTTTATTCTATTTTGATTATAACCTAAGTTTATACTACAAATACTGAGGTTTAAACAAATGAATTTATATTTAATTCCAACATTACTATTGACACTTTTAATGATCTTTTCAGAAAACTCTACATATTGCCAAATCTCAAACTCCATCTCAATGGATTAACAAGTGGAATAGACGGTCTCCGCTTTGTGGTGGATAGTGGGACTTCACACACTTCCTTGATTCATGAAGCCTATGTAGCTCTACTTTCCATGGTGAGTGATTCACGGCAATTTTAGTCAATATTTACTATTTATATATCTCTACATATATATGTATCGAGTAAAGACTTGAAAATCTTTTGATGACATGTCAATTACACCTCTCTCGATTGACGTACTGTAAAAGGTGACGTGTAATGCTGAGTCAAAGGGTAGATTTGTCATTTAAATTAATATAGCTGATTTCATGCATTGATTATGGTATTTGAATTAAGGGCATGGTAACTTAATTGGACGTAAAGATATGCACAAAATGGCAAGGAATCAATTTTTCAAGCAAATTATATTTATTTAAATCGAATATTTAATACTAATTAAAAATTGGGTTTTTCATTATGTGCCCCTAGGCACATATTTAGGAGCATTGAATTCATTCAAAGTTTCCTAATAAAGTTTTGTAACTCATTAATAAATTCCACATTTCACATTTGTAAGGCATGTATTAAATGGATTTTTAAGTTTTATTGGAAAGTTGATGTTAGTTAATGTCCCTAAACATGTGTTTTTGAGGGACATGTTAGAAAAACCCTTAAAAACTTGGTTGCAGTCAAAATTTCTAGCAAATTATATCAATTTTAATTAAATTCTTGTTACTTATTGATGCTATTTGACTGCAATCAATTTAAATTATGGGTGACAGATTTATGAAACTTGTTTGTGTTACTAGTTGTCACTTTTCTGAATCCGCTTCTGCAGCTTGAGAATGACCTTAAAGGAAAGCAAATTGAACGTATAAATATCAATAGAGAGGTATGTTGGAAAGGTTTAACACCTTTTGTGTCCATTGAAGATGTCGAGGATTTATTTAAGCCAATAGTATTGACCTTTGGAGATCCAGTAACTACATGGTTTCAAATAGATATTCAAGGATATATCATTATTAATGTAAGAAGTCCTCAAAACTTAATTTAAAATTATTCATTAAACTTTTTCATAAATGAGAATGTTACATTAAAAGTACCAAATTTTTGGGAAATTTAGGATTCTTAAACCTTTTTTTTCATATTAAAGGTATTAAATTGTTTTCTGTAGCTAAATGGGTTACAATGAGATTTTTTAGTTGAATGATTAATTGAATATTCTTAAAAAGATGCAAGAAATTTGAATAATTAAAATAAATATGAGTAAATGATTTATAATCTAATTAATTATTATTTTTCAAAATAGAATATGAATTGGTTCATTATCAAAATCCAAGTTAATTTTATAACCAATTTTTTTCTTACCAAAGCGTATGCAAATTAAACATTCTAAAAATCGCAAAAAATCTTCTTTGTTGGCGGAAAAAAAAAACTTTAATACCTTTAATTTACAGGAAACAATTTTGAGTACTACAAATAATTTTATTTTTTTTGAAAAGAGTAAATTACACGGATGGTCCTTTAAGTTTATAGTAAATTTCACAAATTGTCCTTTATTTCAAAAATTACATTGATGGTCCTTAATTCTGAAAGGTTTTCACCGATGGTCATTTACACTAACTGACGTTAATTTATTCTGTTAACTCACCACATGTGCAATGCACGCGAGGGTAAAAAAGTCATTTTTAATTTCTTTTCATTCTTAAATTAATTTTTTTTATCTTAAATAAAAGTTTTTAGTTTAAGAATAAAAGTAAAAGAAATGAAAAATGACTTTTTTACCCTCACGTGCATTGCATATGAGGTGAGTTAACAGAATAAATTAATGTCAGTTAGTGTAAATGACCTTCGGTGAAAAATCTTTCAGAATTAAGGACTATCAGTGTAATTTTTGAAACTAAATGACCATTGGTGAAATTTGCTATAAACTTAAAGGACCATCCGTGTAATTAACTCTTTTTGAAAAGTTGAACATATTCTAAGACTGCTCCCAATGGTGGTGGACACTGATACCGTCAGTTGTTGCCAAATCAGCGTCACATCAGCTCACCTTCCAATCGACATTAAACGTACCCATGCCAACATTATCTCTTTCCTTTAATTTTTTAATCATTACAAAATACACACACACAAAATACCCTTTGGGCTCACCCACCAACTCACGAAGCCTCCTCCCTCTCGTCTTTAAAGTGGCGGAAGGCAAACTGGCGGGATAAGTGATCTCGTGGTGGCAATGGGTTGGTCCCGCTAGTGAAACTCACAATGGTGATACCATCAGTTGTTGCCAAATCAGCGTCACGTCAGCTCACCCTCCAACCGACACTAAACTGACGTACTCATGCCAACAATACATCTTCCCTTTTAATTTTTTATAACCCACCATTACAAAATACACACACAAAATACCTCTTTGGGCCTCACCTACCAACTCACAGAACCCTCCTTCCCCGTCTCCAAACTGGCGTGCCCCAACTGGCGGGAAAACTAACGGCTGGTGCCAATGGTGATATACCGCCACTTGCAAACTCACAGCAAAGTGACAGTAGCTTTGGAACAAGTCTAACGGATCCATTGAGAGAAGTCTAATGCATACACTTTTAAAAATATAGTTTAATATTTGTATACCTTGTTGCAGAACCATGGATATGCTTGCCTTGGAATTGTGGATAGCTCAGCATTGGGAATCGAAAACCTTAATCTACTTGGAGGTAAATTAATAAGTGTCCTACTAAAAGGACCCCATGTATTCAAAAATTCTGAACTTTTGACTTTTAAAATGTTGCTTGGGATGCACGCGTGCTGAGTTAGTCACCATCATCAATTTAAATACTTTTTTTCTTTTTTTCATAAATCCTTAATACAAGTATATACGAAGTATATATCTAACATCTTTTTTATTAATATTTATTATAAATAAAAGATATATCTTAATATAATATTAAGACAATATAATTTATATGATTACGTGGAACTGAGAATTACATTGTATTAAATATATTCAAAGATATTAAAGAAAATTAATATATGTGTAAAATGGAAAAAGGAAAAAAAAATTTTTTTTGTCAAATTAATAAATATAGATTCATAACGTTAGATAATGCAAAATTAACTAAAAAATTTAAATGAAATAATTTGTTCATTACACAGTTACACAATTAAATAAGTATTATATTAAATAAGTATTATATATAAATGTATAATTTTAAATTGTGATTTTACAGTTATAATTTTATTGCATTTATTACCATTAAATAAGTATTATATATAAATGTATAATTTTAAATTGGATAAAGCTTATTTTATATTTAATTAATTATTTAAATTTAACCTTATCAAATTAGAAAGAAAATAGAAAAAAAGATGACAAAAAAAAAAAAAAAGTCATGTCACCTTTAGTCACCTTTATAGGAATTAGAAAATGCAAAATGATTACAAAATTACTTGTGGTCCATTTAGACTCACCAATAATAATTAGTGCCACAAACTAATTAAGTTATTAAGTTCTATATTTATGTTTTATAAAGTTGTTTTTTACTTGGTATTTTGCAGCAATATCTATGCTTGACAAAGTCATAATATATGACAATGAAAATGAAAAGATAGGATGGTCTTATGCGAATTGCAACGAAATCCCAATTCCCAATAGAGCAGTCCTCGTATAATACTTTAACTTTATATTTGAAGTACATGAAAAATTTGAGGAAATACATGTTGTATATGGGATGGGAAGAGATGCTTTTTAAGAACTCAAATGATTGAAGAAAAGTTGCTTGATAATATCTACTTCCTCCGTATCAAAATAAGTGACACACTTTCCATTTTGGGGTGTATCAAAATAAGTGACACACTTTTAAAACTTTCCTTATTTAGTAAAAATAGTGGGACCCAAACCCACTAACTATCTACTTTAATAAAATGAAATTACCCTTATACCCTTACTTTTACTTTTAAAACTCATTAATTTCACTTTATTCAAGAAAAGTGGGACCCATTCTCCACTAACTATGTACTTTAATGTATTTTAACTACTACTTTAATCTTTTACCTCAAAAAACGTGTAAGTTAATTTGTGTCACTTATTTTGATACGGAGGAAGTATTATTCTTTTCCTTATATTTTCTAGCTCCTTGTTAATTTTATAAAATTTTAGCCGTTCAAAAAAATAAAAAAATAGCTCTTAATTAACATTCTTATATGGTTATATCGATCACTTTGCATTATGCTTCATCAAAAATTCCAACTTCAAGCTCATGCTAATTCATCACTCAATATTCTAATTTTATTAATGAAATGTTAATAACTTCATAATCATGTTTTAAAATTCTATTCTTCAAAGCTACACAACTGATACTCATATGCTTTGATAACTTATACTATGAATATGCAATTGTGATACTTGACTAAAAACATGTTATAATCCTCAATAACATGTTAATAAACTTCATGGAGAAATTACTCCATGTTACTATCAACATGCAATAATTTGAAGAAGCGAGTTCATGAATAAAATCATAGTTTTTGAATTAATTCATAATTTTGGTTACCTACTTTTAATATATACAAATTGAAGGTTAAATCCACTCATCTTAATCTTCCACTTGTTAAACTCAGTAATCTTATATCACTGAGTTTCTTTCCCCTTTCATGTGAATTCAAAGTAATGCTGAAATTAATAATCAATTCTATCAAAAGTATAAGCAAATATCAACTACATTCAAGATAAACTTTTACAAAAAGTGAAGACCAAATAGAGTACTTCCCATTCATTCACTCATACATTGACCATAACAACACTTTCCATATTCATTGTCAAATAACAATAGTGTACCTTATCTAATTCAAACATAATATGCTTAAACGGGTCAAAAACCGAATTATAGAAACAATACTACACACTACATCTATAACATGTCAACAACTTACAAACCATCAAATTATGCAATTACTATGTTAATACCATCCATAGTCCAAGTCAAACAATACTAAAACGCATTTAGCCAATTATGCACAATATATACCCAAACGGGTTAAAGTTACATAATTCAACTCATTATCATAATCATATCTTTAGGCATGTCAAAATACACATAATTCATGTATATATCTAACTAAATCTATAAGAGTACAAGCATCTACAAAGTCAATCCTTATTTTATCAAATTATGACTCGTTCTTGACTTGTGAACACAATCATCCAAATTCTACATTTTCATTAACCAAACTAATAATTCATGCTATTTTAATTACTAACATCATATACCAACTCAAACATAGTAATTTGACCTAAAGTAACAATATTGAATACAAAGATCACCATTTCAAGAATTTAGGCTAAACACCCATCTTCCAAAAATCACCTACAATGGTGATTTCATGCAACCTTTGTTAATTCATAATTTCAACTAGAATTTAACATGTTATTTAACCTAAACAGCAACCATATTGAGTATAAAGACTTCATATTCTCAAAGTTATGGTTTTATACCATTTTCTCCAAAATCACCATTAATGGAACTTGTTGACAATGCCCTCAAACAAGCATGACAATTAGCAAGTTATTCATGTAATCACAACAATAATCACTAACAATTATCAAAGAATACCTCAATTTGACCATTTTGTAAGAATTTCATCAAAACCCAAAATATAGGGTTAACACATGCAAGAACCAAGAAACTCAAACTTAGAAAAGAGATTTCTTACCTTATGAGGAGTTCAAAACGGAATTACTAGCTAGAAATTAGATTAATTGTTGCCTTCTACACAAGGTCTTCAAGAAATCAGACGCTAATGGTGAAGGTGAAATATGCGAATGAGAGAGGGAGAAAAGGGGGGAAACATGCAATTCAATTTTGACACAAGCGCACACCTATAACACGTGTAAAGTGGTGGGGAGGGGGTTAATTTCATTTAATTGCAGTACAATACCAGTTATCTAATTTACACTGAATTATTTAAAATTATATTATAATTCGTAAAAATTCATGGGTGGTCAATGATTTTGGTTGAACATAATTTTATACTTCACAAAAATTAATGAAAATAGCTCGGGTATACAAAAATTAGTTAAAGTAACAATTATCAAGTATTCAAAAATTAGTTAAAGTAACAATTATCAAGTATTCAAAAATTAGTTAAAGTAACAATTATCAAGTATTCAAAAATTAGTTAAAGTAACAATTATCAAGTATTCAAAAATTAGTTAAAGTAACAACTATCAATCATTTTACTGATGTGATAGATCATTTTTAATTGGTGCAACGTTAATTATTTTGGTGCCCATAATTTAGCATTAATGGGGTGAGTTATATATTGACTCATTGAATCATTTTCTGAATGAATCTCATTATAAAAAATTTAAATATTTATAGTGAGTATTAAATGACTAATGCCCTTTGACGATTTTGATTGTTGCCAATTTGACCCATTTGTAAGTAAATGGGTCTTTAAATCCACATATCTTACTACTTACTAATGCATTTAGGCCTACCTCTTTTAGTAAGTTTAAGGAGCTCCTTAATTTTAAGTTTAAGGAGATTTCCATTTTTAGTAAGTTCTTTAACTAAAAAAATAAAGTGTTGCTTACATGGTTTGAACACAAGACCTCTCCTAAGTAGTCACTGTGTGTTAACCACTTCAACTACTTGAATATTTTGATTTATTCCAGATACTAATATATATAAGTTTTAACGGCACCAGAACTCAACCATCATTTCTCTATTTAAAAGGCTCATATTTACTTTCACGAAAAAGGCCAATTTCGGATCTGATCATACCATCACTAATGTCAGCACCTACCATCACTATGCACCACCACTCATCACCATCGTTATTGTCACTACCACCGATCTGTCGTCACTTCGAAATATAGTTACGGGTACCCGTCGCCGCATTGCGCGGGTACCCTGCTAGTAGTGATAATGCTTCTAAGACCTCTGCCAACGGGGTGAACTGGCCCCGCCAATTTCACCACCAGTTTCACCCACTGTTGGCAACACTTGTTTTTCCGTCGGTTGGAGATGTGCCGGTACGGTGTAACGCCCTGAGAATTTTAGTAATTAAATAATAGTATTTTAATACTCATATTTAAATTTAAAATGTAAAAAAATTACTAAATTAATTAATAAAGTTAGACGGTTCGTATTATTTAGATGTGTAGTAATTAGAAGGTTCGTATCATTTAGGCGGCATGTAATTAGACGATTCGTATTAATTAGACGTTTATTTATTTGGACACTTTATGATTTCATAATCTTAATTAAATTGTACGTCGCGGGTTTGATGTGGCGGTTCATATTAATTGTCGGGTCTAACTTTATTTAATTAAACGGAGTTGTTGGGTCGTGCGGGCCCAAGAGGCCCGGTCCAAGTGCAAGGCCTGAATCCTTTTGTTATGAGATGGTTAAATTATGTTTTTAGAGGATTAAGCCTTTTTATTCCTTTCATTTTTCCTGCCGTCATTCTATTGTTCATAAAGGAGCGTCGATCTGAAGATTAAGGAAGAAGACGGAGGGCAATGGAGACTTTTGGAGCTGGCAGATTGGAAGAATTGTACTTGATCATGGGACGGTGGTATTATCCTCATTTAAATTCTTGCATCCCAACCGACCAAATCTCCAACATTAATATTCCCTGCAATTTTATTGGTGGCTGGATTATATTGTGGTTCTTGTCTTGTGCGTTGAGTTTCCCAGCCAAGAGCAAGCCACCGAGTTAAGTTTTTGGAAAGTGTTTGATCGTTGTATCGTTGTATATTCTTAACCCTTTTTCTTGTACCGTTTAAATGTTTTCAAGTCAATCCCGAGCCATGCTCGAAGAACCCAGAGACCCGAGAACTCTGTACATCTCTTTAGATGTTCGGGTGTCGGTGTCGGGTTTTCCGTTGAATTGTTATTGGTCACGTTATTAGTTTCTGGCAGATTGTTACCTCCATGTTTCGGGCTATTTTTGAGTGTCTTAGAGGTCGAATTAGGAGAGGGTTGTCTCACAGAGATTTGTAGCCCTCTGAGATGGATTTCTGAATTGAGCGAGAACTCGTTAAACGGATTTACAGTTTGAAAGTTACGGGCAATACCGTGGACTGTCGCTATGACATGTCGCTGTGCGATTGTTCTGTGTTGTCGGCTGTTTTCGAGACCCTTAGGATCTGAATTAGATATGGCTCGTCTCACAGTCAATTGTCTGGATCGGAGTCTAGTTTCTGTGGTAAAAAACAGGGGTCAATATAGTAAACGGTTTGGGAGTTATATCTGTTCCCGTGAGACTGACGGGTGCTGTTAGGTTTTTATAAAAACAAGCTTTTGTGTCGAGTTTTAATCCGGGTTATCTTACGTGTTTTAGGATAATCTAGGAGCTAGCCGGACAATATTGTAAAGTGTTGGGAATTCTTCGGAGCTTAAGTTATCGAGATTAGTATTCTCACCGTGTATTCAGTTTTAACGTTATACATGCATGACTTGTTACATTACTTGCACCATATTTGCTATCTGAGTTTGATTTGTTATATGAGTATCTGAGCACTTGTTTTATTATTACTGATCTGAGACATTAGTGTCTGGGTATCTGAGCTCAGCATAGGGTTGAACTGTGCTACTTTGAACTTTTTTCTGGGTTATCTGTGATCTGAGTTATCTGTGATCTGAGCTATCTGGGTTATCTGAGTTAATTATGTTAAAGAGATAAAAACATAATAAATACACATCTGGGTTTTAGTGTAACAACCCAAAAATCAGGGGAAATTTAAAAAAAATTTAAATAATAAAATAAAACAATTTCCCCAAGAGTACAAGTAACTCAAAGGTCCCAACTCATAAGTAAAAATATAAAACCGTCTCGTGTTTTAAATGCGGAATAATTGAAGGTTTTAAAAACAAAATATGTTTGACTCGAAATAAATGTTTTAATCCAAATCCATAAATATAGAAATAGAAACGCAGCTTATCAACCATTGACCTTCTCTTTGCCCTTGCTAGTACCTGTAAAATGGGAGGGAGTGTTTGGGGTCAGCCACCGCTGAGTGAATAATATCAAAATAAACATGTAAATACAAACAACTCAAGTCACATAAGTGATCCCTAAAGACTCTACTCAATTCTCAATTACTGAAGTTTATTTTCTCAGATTTTAAATTTATATAGCGCGCTTGTATGACTTGGGACGAGAGATCAACCTCGACCCGCCTCACACAACTCAAGGCTCAACACATGTACTCTTCGGTGTTGAGTCAAAACGTCTGGCACCAGTACTCTTCGGTGCCAAGACAACTCAAGCATATTATGTTTAATGTTTTAACTCAAGAACTCAAAACTCAGATAACTCAGGCTCCAGATAACTCAAATCACAGATAACTCAAATCACAGATAACTCAAACAAATCACCCAATCAATACTCAAGCTCAATCAACAAGACAATTCACAACACGTAGCACAAAATCATGAATCGGAAGTAAGTACAAGTTTATAGTGAAATTATCCACCTCGAATAGACGTATGCTCCTAAATATCCTCGGTATAGTAGAGCGTCTCTAGCAGGTCCTAGAAGGTCCTACAAGGTACAAGGAAGCTCGGGTTAGGATTAGACTCAAATGTTGTTTCAGCAGAAACTAAACAGCACTCAGCACTTTTGCGGGAACGACTATAACTCTCAAACCACTCACTAGATATTATTCAAATTTTTATAGTAGTTAAATGACTCAGAGGACTACAATTTTACAGAAGACTTCGGAAGCTAGGTCCAAACAGAAAAGGCTCAAAACAGGATCACGAGACAGAATAGCTGAACCGAAAACTATCCAGCGAAGGTTTACTAAAACAGCAATAACTTTTAAACCGTGAATCAGATTAACGAGGCGTCAGCGGCATTGGAAAGAGGACTCAGAAAACTAAAGACTATGACGGGCCAAAAATCCAGAAACGTATTTTAAGTGTGGTAAAAACGGACTCAAAGTCAGATTACAGTTTCTGCCCAAAATCCAGCATGACGTTTAAAACCCGTTTTAATCCCCGACATCAACCCGTTTATTCCCGAGACTTCCCGACAGACCCGAAATCCAATTCATCACAAAAAACTAAATTTAAAATAAATTTCATTAATTCATTTGAAAACTTTCTCGATCGGGAAACCAAGAACCCTACGGGTTCGGTTTCCCCTCTCGGTTACTAAAAACAGTAAATAAATAAGAGTGTCATTTAATCGGTTAAGTGACAATCGTGATGTGACCCGGGACCTCATACAACCGAGCCCGAAGGCCCGATACCATCGTCGGTGTAATCACACGCCACTTCCCAATTCTCAAAACACGAAGAACAATAAAACTAGAAATTTAGGAAAACGACTTTTACACTAATAAAACCCGATCCTCGGAATTTCATCCCGACACCTGGCAGGGTGTCGTCCATCCCATCACGGTCCCAACCTTAAGAACAATGATGCTAGATAATCACAAAACATATTACAAAATCGAAAAGAAAATCAGCACAACGACGTCTTACGGAAACGGCCATAACTCACCGACCATAATTCGGATTAACGAGCGATCGGCGGCCACGGTTTCATGACTCGACGAATTACAAATGTCCAGAAGACATGAAGCTCAGAATCAGTCTTGAAAGTGTTCGAAATAATCGCAGAATACAGAAAACAGAATCAGGCGAACAGCAATGCGACACCTTAGGGAAATGACCATAACTCGCCGACCATAATACGGATTTACGAACAGTCGGCGGCCACGGTTCACTGACTCGACGAACTACAAATGTATAGAGGACACCGAGCCCGGAATCAGTCCCGAAGAGGGTCAAAAATAAACAACAATGCAGAATAACGAATCTGCCAGAAACTATCACATTCAACAATAAACGACATCAAAACCCGACATTTTTGTCCCGACATCTGAGTTCTTCGAGCATGGCTCGGGATTGACTTGAGAAAAATTAAACAATACAAGAAAAGGATTCAGAGATATACCCTACGAATCAAACCACGAGAAAATGATCACACGAAGTATCACAACACGACAGCACCCAATCGCCGGTTGGTTCTTGGCTGAGATTTCTCAACCATTTATCCCAATCACAGCCCTCTGCACTTTGCTGATCCACTCCACAACAAATTAGCCTCCATGTGCAACTACCAACTTGGAAAATAAATGAAACTTCCTTGACGTGCTTGCCGTCTATAATTGACTTCATCCTTGAACATTCACGTCACCCACAAGTCTATAATTGACATTATCCTTCTTCCTAATAAGTTAAACGTGGCCTTGTAATCTGCTCTATGCTTCCACTTTAATTTTAACAACTCTCACGATCAAATGATTAAAAATCACGGCTGAAACTTCATGAGAATATACGGCCGTATGGAGAGAAAACGAGAGGGATGAAGGGATCAGTTGGTTTAGGGTTTAGTGAAATATAATTAGACAAGCCAAAACTCAAAGGCCCGAGGCCTTGGCCTTTGGCCGGCCCGACTCAACAAAATACAACTCAACTCTTACAACTATTAACCGGTCAAAATCCAAGACGAACTATTTAATTACAGGTCGTCTAAATAATATGAATCGTCTAACTACAGGTGGACTAAATAATACGAACTGTCTAGTTAATATAAAAATTAATTATAAATTAACTAAAATGTGATTAAAATAATATTATTTAATCGCTAAAATTTTAAGGCGTTACATTTAGGCTATATGCCTACTTGGGACCACCTCCCATCCGAAATTTTGGGATCACTCACGTCTGAGTTTTGGCTTACGCCTATATGGGGTGTGAGGAGGGGCGATCGACCCGAATCACACAAGCGCGCTATATAAATTAAAATCTGAATAATAAAATCTGAGAAAAATAAATCTGGGTAAATAACTGAGTAGATTCTGAGTAGGAGTACACCGATGTGCCTCATGTGTTGTATGTTATGATTGTTTTTTACATTTTGAGATTATTCACTCAGCTTCCCAGCTGACCCATATTTCCCCCACTGTTTCAGGTACCAGCAAAGGAAATGAGAAGGTGGACGGTTGACCGATGTATCTCCCCAGTGCTGATGTGGACATCATTTATTATTTTTAAACACTTTTACTTTATTAAACTATTTCCGCATTAAAAACATTTTTTATGACAACTTTATTATTGGGATTTAAATTGTTTAAGTTATTGGGACCTTTTTATTTAAAATCTTGTACTCAAAATTTTTAAATTTTTTGTGAATTTATGGGTGTCACATATGGAGACGAGGCTTCAGGCTTGCGTGAGTTTGGTATGTGGGTCCAAAGGGGTATTTTGTGTGTGTGTGTTTTGTAATGGTGGGTCCCAAAAAATTAAAGGGAAGTGGTATTGTTGGCATGTGTACGTCAGTTTAGTGTCGGTTGGATGATGAGCTGACGTGCCGCTGATTTGGCAACAACTGACGCTCTTAATTGGGTGCACCATTGGGAGCGGTCTAACTTCATTGTGGTTGTTATGAGGTTTAACTCTGATTTGATGCTTACCTAACATGTATGACACAATTCTCAAACAAATACAATATCTCCCTTTAATAAATTATAATTAGCAATGAACTTTATACAAACTGCATACCTAACATGTATGACACAATTCTCAAACAAATACAATATCTCCCTTTAATAAATTATACTCCCTCCATCCCACAAAAAACTTCTCATTTCACTTTGACACAAGTTTTTATGTAATAGTTAGTAGTGGGGTAATTGGTAATAGTTTTGATTAAAATATAAGATTGGTTTGGAGAGAGAAAGATAGTTATTGGATAGTTAATGGTGGGTCCTTAGTTTTAATAGTATTTTATTATGTGGAGCCCATCAAGTGTATGAAATGAGAAGTTTTTTGTGGGACAAAAATATAAGGTGAAATAGGAAGTTTTTTATGGGACGGAGGGAGTAATTAGCAATGAACTTTATACAAACTGCAAAAATTGTGTAGTCACTATCAAAATGTTTCTGGCAAAATATAAGTCAAACACGAAATAAAGTCTAAAGATTATATGCACATCCTAAAGAATAGCTTCAATTATATGCACATATACTGTTTATAAATACGTACAATCAAAAGTCAAAGTTAATTAGGATTTCGTTCACAATCAATTTGACTGTCCACATAATTTAAATAAAAGTGGGTTACTCGATTTCTTCACAACTGCAACACTATCTCTCATGAATTTACCTTTACCCTTCAACGGAATTACATTGGTAGCTTCCCAACCCCTGCATCCACCGTCGCTGGTTTTCTTAAAATTTTCCGACGTACTATGTTTTTTGCGAAAAGATAATGATGAATCAAAGGAAAATGAACGGGAGGAAAACAGAGTGGTTTCATCGTCTATTTCATCATCTTCATCTCCGTTCCATTAGTCGTAGTAGTAATTATCGGAACCGCTGAAAATCGTAGATTTTAATGGTTCCCGGTAATGGTTTTACAAACTTGAAATAATTTGCAAAATTGAAATTTTAATTTTATTTTTGGAACCGGCAAATTGAATGTTATTACAGCTACAAAATATTGGATGTAACTGATGTTATTACAGAACTGAAATTAAATCGGTAATTTAGAAACATGTATTTATTATTTAAGGAAAAATTCTGAATGAATGTATTTAGGGTCTTTAAATGTATTTAATGAAGTTGTCGGAGCAATTTTTTTTCTTTTATATATGCATTGGGTGAAAATATACACATCATATTTAAAGATTAACATATTTATAATCGATACAAAAGATGGTGCAAAAAGATACCTCCACATATTTAAATGCAACAATATCAACAATCAACATGTATATATTGAAATAATAGCAGTGTATTGTAAGTTGGCAAAATTGTGGAACTGCTTGTCTAAACCCGTAACACAACCACACTTCCACAAAATAAGCATGCCTTTGTTGCTGGCCATAATCCCTACATCATTTGAGACAACAAAATCGAATTTAGAAAATCACAAACGAAAGAAAAAACTATTTAAACTTGATGTATTAGGGCTTTACCGGCTATATCATCTGTCACTGATAATACATTTTTTTACCTCATTATGAAATGAGTAAATTAAATCCTTGTAATCAACATTGTATGATAAAACATGCAAATTCCTTGCTATCAACATGCAAATCCCAAAGTAATAAATTTTTTGACAAAACATGCAACAACAGTCCCAAAGTAATAAAATATTGATCATCTACCATTAATGATTAACAACAGTCCCAACCATTGATCTTGATAAAAAAAATGGAAAACTATTTTGTTTATCAATTCTTTAATCATTAATAGTTGAAATCCACCCAGCTTTAACAATTATTAACTACTCATAGTTTCTCAATATTTTATTAAAAATATAAAATTAAACCTTTTGATTCTATTTAGGACATTTTACAAGATCTTCCGTGAGGGAAGCTTGTGATCATTCAGGTGTCATTCTAGCATCTCTTTTGGTCATCAATGTTTAAATTGCAGCTTGAAATCAAGATAAAAAAATAAATGATTTAAATCAATTAAGTTAAACAACACATGAAATTCAATTATGGTTGAAGATTTTAAATAAAGACAGGATGCAAAAACAGAAGTACTTTCATAAATTGAGAAATGGTACAACATTAGTCTTCGAAGAGATCTTCCCGAATCTGATCTTCATGGACTGCAAAATTCCATATTTTTTTTACAAAACCCACTGATAAAGTTTCTTCATTAATGGAATTACTCACTACATTGACCTAACTGAATCTATGAAGGATAAAGAATTTGGAAAAAGAACATGAAATTATAAAGTTGCAAAATCGCTTCACATATTAAAAAAAATAGCAGATTACTAAATGAGAGTTCAAAACACAAGATCTTTGTGAAGGATTTATGTGCACAGTTAGTCAACCTATGATGATACATCCATGCCTACGAAACACTCAAGGGTCACACCGTTGAGTGCATGTAATACGAGCAAGATATGGAATGATACTACGAAGAGGAATGATTCATAATAGTCATTATGAATCAGTTAAGTATTAAGTTAAGTTTAACTTATTACTAGATTAGTTTAACTAACTAATTAATACAAGTGTTTGTATATTTATTAGTTGAGTAAATATACAATGTGTTAATTAAAGGTTATCCATGATATGATTTAAAGCTATTAAATCATATAGTAATTGGATAATATTGTTGTATAAATTATATAAAGGTTATTATATAATTAATTATTAAAAGTATAAATACAAGTATATATTTCGTGTATATGGGTACCGAAATATATTAGTGTATTAATACTAGACATTTAATAGTTAAGTGCAACAATAATAAACTAGTTAAAACTATAAGGGATGGAAGTGTAAAAAGGAAGTTTAATTAAGAAGTTAATCTTAATTAAACTAGAAGGGTTTTAAGTGTAAGATCTTCTATTATAAATAGGAGGCTTATGACTTAAACATAATGTTGATTTCTTACACCTAAATCACGAAATCCCTTGCCCCCTTTCCTCTCATTCGGCCGAAGCCACAAACACAAGAACACAAGCTTGTGTTCTTCGTGTTCTTCGTTCGTTCTTCATGTTCTTCGAGTTTCGAAGATCAAAGATCGTTGCAAGTGATCATCCAGAGGATCGCTCGTCGTGTTCATCATTAGTGGACTTATCTTAAGCATCAACTAAGGTATGTTTCATGGAACACTCTTCTTCCTCTCCTCTTGTTCGATCGAACGAGAACACCAAGAACCCTATGGTTCTTGGTGAGTGTTCGACGAACACACACAAGCATTGTGTGTGTTCGAGTTTTTCGTATAAGGTTTTTTTCTTGTTAATCTAATCTAGATTTCCAACATCCCAATCCTTTAGGGTTTAAGGATTAGGTTTAATCCCACTTCTGCTTTTAGGGATTAAAGCAGCTAGTTGGTTTTAACCGGTCAAGAACAAGTTCATGTTCTTTGTCAGTATGGTCGAACCAAGTCAACTAGGAGGTCGGTCCTATGGGTCGATCAGTGTCATTGAAACCCTTCACTTTGAACAAAAACCACAAATCTACATACATATAAAAAACATAGCAGATTATTAAATGAGAGTTCAAAACACAAAATCTTTGAACAAAAACCACAAATGTACATGAAATTTAACTTAGAGATGTAATGAAGATGAACAGAACACAGACCCTATGAAATCGGCATAGGTCGGAGTTGAGAGGCGGAATGATTAGCACAAAAATAGAGATGAAACCCCTAAAATTTGAGAGAGAACGAGAGAGAAAAAGGATTGAAAGACCATTGGTGTGGTAGCCGGTAGGTTTGAGAATGACAATTATATCCCTAAAATTATTGTAGCACCCCTTATGAATGTTATTTATATACATCCTCCGTTTTGAAAATAAGTGATACAAATTAGAGTTCACGATTTTTGAGGCAAAATATAATAATAAGGGTTAATTAGATTAAATTTGATATTTAGTTGAGAATGGGTCCCACGTATATTGATTAAAGTGAATTTAATGATGTTTAAAAATAAAAATAAGGGTATATGTGTATTTTCACTTTATTAAAGGAGATAGTTATTGGGTGTGGTCCCCACTACCTTTTACCAAATATGGTAAGTTATTAAAGTGTATCCCTTATTTTGAAACACCCAAAAATGAAAAGTATATCACTTATTTTGAAACGAAGGAAGTAGATAATATATAAATGTGAGATAAAAATTGTTAAATTCATACATATGCATATGCATATATATCTATATCTATTGTAATATGTATGTTAATTTCATACATTAAAAAATAAAGGGTATTTTTCAAGATATACTTCCTCCGTTTAAAAAAAAGTGATACAATTAGCTTTCATGTTTTTTGATGCAAAAGACTGTAATGAAAGTTAAATTAATTAAATTGGATAGTTAGTGATTGATAAGACCCACATATTATGATTAAAGTGGGTTTAATAATGTTTTACAGAAAAAATAAGGCTAAATGAGTCATTATACTTTATTAAAAGAGATAGTTAGTGCATATGAATCCCACGATATTTTAACAAATAAGAAAAGTTTGAAAGTGTATTATTTATTTTGAAAACACCCAAAAATAGAAAGTGTATCACTTATTTTGAAACAAATGAAGTACATAATTGCTATAGTCTAGCAGGCAATTAAGTTAATGACTAAATTATCCAAAACACTTATGAATGGTAGTAACTAATTAACTAATTAATAGTTATACTATAAATGGATATTAATAAATTAATCACTATATATATTATACATCGATATATTTATAAATTAAAAGTAAATATGTTAACTATTATGTTGTGATGATTATCGATATAAAATTAAGCACTTCTTCAACACTCTACACAAGAACATACCAAGTTCACGTTCTATCACATCAATAAAAGGATTAGCTTACGATTTTAATTAATTGGGTAATCAGATCATTGGACAAGAAATGAAGCTCATCAAATCCCTGTTCTTCTTGATAAAATTCTACGTAATATTACGAGGATGTTATTCGTCATCTATCATTTTAGAGGTCACCGGAAATGTTTATCCATCAGCGTATTAATTTCTTCTTTTTTAAGTTTCAATTTCTTTTCAACAAATCATTACTATTAGCTTGTTATTGTGAATATTTATCATCTAATATGCAATTATTCCTCCTCATATATTAATTGTCCTCTTTTTTTGGTTGGAGAAGCCATTTTGGAACAACATCTGTATAAAACTTTTTAGAAATTGGTGTCTTACTTTAATAAATGCCCAATTTTTTTTTTTTAATATTTATCAATAAAAAGTAAATCAGCGGGTGAATTTGGTCAAGGCATATGATTTTGAGATGGTCACGAAACCAAGTTATAGCACCTCCTAAAAATCTCATATTTCCACCAAGCATGCAAAATAATATTAATAAGATATCATATCAAACTGGTGGAAATTTTCCTGTAAATAGTCTCTTTATTTCTAGGTAAATGTATGATTGTTTAAATCTTAGCTCACTCATATCCTTCCTTAAAATAGATTTAGTATCGTTGTTATTATGATATATCTTACCACACATGAACAATTACAGGTTATCGGGGACTTGATTGGGTTGGTGTTATTTATTAAAATTAGATGTCAAATTTTTGTAAATTGGTTTAATTGTTTCACATGGATTACAATTATTGTTATTTATCATATGAAATCCGCTTCTATATGCAGCTACTTTTTTGTGACAATGTGTATAGGAAATCCACCAAAACCTTATTATCTAAGGATCGACACTGGCAGTTCTCTCACTTGGATTCAATGTAAATTA
This sequence comes from Calendula officinalis, assembly GCA_963853835.1. Taxonomy (NCBI): domain Eukaryota; kingdom Viridiplantae; phylum Streptophyta; class Magnoliopsida; order Asterales; family Asteraceae; genus Calendula; species Calendula officinalis. Next base: position 27,745,240 of record OY970825.1, read on the forward strand.
CTACCTCATCGTAACTTTGGGAAATTCCTCCCGGTAATTAATACATTTTTCTTATTTTTCTTGTAAAATTAGCGTATGCTACTACAAATTACAAGTGTGAGTACCACAAGACATGATATTTTATATTCATGTTTGATTGAACATAATCTATTCGGCCCACTATATCTATCTAAAAACACAACAAGACATCAAAAAAAAAAATAATTAGTTTATAACTTTATATTATATGAAATGTGATACATTCAAGGTAGTGTTTGATTTTTTTGTATTCCCAATAGACACATCTCAACCATCGATCAATAATAGTTAATGTGTAAGATCAATCATAAATTTTATACATAGATGAGTATTTTGGTCATTTGATGCTCAAATAAAAAAGTAATTTTTTTTTAAATCTCGTTAAAACAAGTCATGTGATAATCACATGTGATTATACAAATACATTACACGTGATCAATTATACAATCACATGTGATTATAGAAAACATTATATTAGATTAAGTATATAATAACTTGTGATTATTACATAATATTATATTTTTTTAATGGAAAAAGTTTAGTAAATAATAATAACTTTAGCTAGATTTAACTTTGGTTTGACCTAATAATAAATAAATAATAATGTTGCTAATATATAAATTTTAAAGTATAACCGCCTTTGGTGGTTAATAATTTTTACATTGGTTGTTTTTAATGGTTATGATATTTTTTCACTTTTCTATTTAAAAAGCTATATATTTACTAAGTAAGCCTAATTGTAAACTCATCAATTTATAACTTGTTGCATTCCAAAGAAAATACATAAGTTATATTTTTTTTTTTTCTTTTATGGATTAAATTTTCAGCCACGTTGAAGGATATGTTTATTTATAACTTTTTTGTTTATACCCTTACCAATATAACTTTGCCTAAATAAAAGAACCAATCTTATACATCACATATAAATTTCTATACATATTAAAAAATATTACATATCCAAAGTATTAAAAAAAAGGCAAAGCTGGGCTAAAGATTAGAGTTCCAAAGCAAATCATAGGAAAGGTAAATCTTAAATAATTTATATATATATATATATATATATATATATATATATATTTATATTTTAGTAAACATAAAATTTAATAATATTAGCATTAAAAAAGATCACATATATAGAAACGGGAAGTCCGCACTACTATCTCCACTTAATTTAAAGAATGTGTTATAACAGGATTTGAACCTGGGTGGTATAAAGAGAAAGTAGACTAAAAAGACTTTTTCGTAATAAATTAATTATGCATCAGGATTTGAGAGGACAAAAATGTTATGAATGAGGGAGATATGTAAGTGGCCAGTGGGAGGCGTGAGGCTGTAGGAGAGAGAGAAAAATTAAAACCCATCGCATAAACATAATTAATTAAATAAATATTTTTCTTTTCAATTTATATATATACATTTTTATTCATACAACAACATTAATAATAATAAAACTATAATATATTATGAATTTTTTTATTTATTGCCGTAGATATGTAATAAATGAAAATCTCACCTTTTTTTAGGGTTTTGTTAATGACATCTCTAAGTGTTGTCTCTAACATGCATAAAATGATTGTACATTCATTAATAGAGCAGTGTTCTAAATTTCAGTAGGCGGTTTTTATATTTTTTTTTGCCTTAAATTCGTTTTACAAACAATGAAAATAATCGAATAAAGTAGTTCTCGCCAAAAGCATTTAGTTATGAGAAACTAATTTTTTTTATTAAATTCTAATACTTTTTACTTGTTTTATGTATTTTTATTTCTTAATGCAACATCCTAAAATTCAATATTTAAATTCATTTTCGATTTTTTATTAAATTATTTATTGTTTTTTACTATCTTTTAAATTTATTGAAATCAAATAAATATAATTCAATTTAAATAAAAACAATTTTTATGATGCACGTGATTATTTATTTACTAGAAAAAGTAAAAAAGAAAAAAGAAAGAGAGATTTAAATAAATAAAAATGAAAGAGGTTAAAAGAGATTAGAAAAGGTAAATATAAAATTCAAAGAGATTAAAATGAAAAAAATAAATAAATAAAAATGTCATTTTATTTACTAGAAAAGGTAAAAAAAAAAATAAAGAGATTAAAAAGAAAAATTAAAAAACTAACTAAAATTATTATTACTAATCATCATTATTTTTTTAATTATTCACTTTTTTCAATCATTAGTGTATCGTCACTTTTTTTACTTTGAAATGAATTTAGAGGGAGCCTTTAAATAACATATGCATTTTGACTATATTTTCATACACAAAGTATATAACATATATTTACGCGCAAGATAGCAAAACATTTATAACTGTTTCTCCTTTTTAATTATATATGAGGTTTTTTTTTTTCAACCAATAAGCTTTCAGTGAACAGTAAAAAAACTATTACATTTGTATTAAAAGTATAATAGGTGATTAATTTTGCCTATTAATTACTCCTGCGTCCCACAAAAAAACTTCTCATTTCACTTTGGCACAACTTATATTACGCGGAGCACATCAAATATAAGAAATGAAAAGTTTTTTGTGTGAAAAAACTTTAAGGTGAAATGAAAAGTTTTTGTGGGACGGAGAGAATATTTTTTTATCAATGGTTGAGACTTATCCTTTAAAACTACAAGAAAATTAAGAATTAATATGAAAGAATTACTAATGTGAACAATTATTTTTGCTCATCTTTAAAAAATTTCCTGATAGAACCCCTGTTTTGTAAGTATATATTTTTTGTTGTTATTTTGTAGGCTCCTCACCCTATTTATGAACCTAAACCTAGTGGAGCAGACCTTTTAAGATGCACAGATCCAGTGTGTGTATCTGTTCAATCGAACCAACATCAATGTAACAATCCAAATCATCAGTGTGACTACCAAACCAATTATGTAAGTTATATAACATCTCGTGGTATATTGGCGAAGGACTCCATTACCATGCAATTCATCAATGATACTATGATCGCACCTCGTCTTGCATTTGGGTGAGCAACTATTTACACTACAATTAATACATATCTCCTTTACTAACACTCTTAAAAGCGTCACTAAAAATAAAAATACTGTTACTTCCTTCGATTCAAAATAAGTGATACACTTTGAGTTTCATGGTTTTTAAAGCAAAAGATTATAATGATGATTAAATTAGATTAATTGGATGGTTAGTGGAAAATAGGTCCCACACTTTTGAATAAAGTGGGGTTAATGATGTTTAAAAGTAAAAATTAAGGGTAAAATAGTTATTTCACTTTGTTAAAGTATATAGTTATTGGTTGTGGGTCCCATTATGTTTTGCCAAATAATGTAATTTTTCAAAGTGTGTCACTTATTTTGAATCACCCCAAAAAAGAAAGTGTGTCACTTATTTTGAATCGGAGGAAGTATTAAACATTGAGCAAAAATACCATGCACCGACAAAACTTGTGGCAACGAAACTTTCGTCGCTAAAACAACCATTTAGCGACGACAAATCGTCGCTACAGGTTTCACCAGGCTTCAACTTTGCCCAACACTGTAACGACGACTTGCCATCGCCATATAGTTAGCGGGAAAAGAAAAATTTAGGCGGGCGGGCTTTTAAAAACTTTGACCAATCATACAACGAATGATAAATTGTCGCCGTAGACGTTACGTTGATAAATTTCTAGTCAACTGTATTGCGACAACTTGTCGTCAGCACAAAGTAATACTTCCTCCGTTTTAAAATTGGTGATACAATTGGGTTTCACGTTTTTTGAGACAAAAAATTATAAAAAAAAGTTAATTAAACTAAAATAGATTGTTAGTGAAACTGTATTGCGACAACTTGTCGTCAGCACAAAGTAATACTTCCTCCGTTTTAAAATAAGTGATACATTTGGGTTTCATGTTTTTTGAGACAAAAAATTATAAAAAAAAAAGTTAATTAAACTAAATTAGATTGTTAGTGAGTGATGAGTCTTACATATTGTTATTAAAGTGAGTTTAATGATATTTAAAGTAAAAGTAAGGTAAATGAGTCATTTTACTTTATTAAAAGAGATAGTGAGTGGGTATGGGCCCGCTACTTTTTATCAAATAAGATAAGTTCCAAAATGTATCACTTATCTTGAAACGGAGGAAGTAAAAAAATTGTTCTTTTAAAATGGAAGATTTATATTGCCGGTAGTTGTAGTGACGATCTGACGTCGCGATTGGTCACCGTATAGCGACAGATTTTATGGCCATTGCGACGAAGCTGTGGCGACGACATGTCGTAACCACAGGTTACAAAAGATTGGTCGCCATATGATGCTTTCGTTGTAGTGTTTTACTTAGAAAATGTGAGTAAACCTAAAACTTATTTCTCTAATTCACTTTTTAAAATGAGGTAAAAAACTAAAAATACTCTTCTGAAAAACTATCACTAAATTAAACCTATAATGGTGACACTTTTTGTGTGTCACAAAATGTCAGTTTTCTTCATAAATGATAACATGTTAGTGATTTGTTGATTCAGATGTGGTATCCATCAAGAATATCCGGGTTCGGACCCTCCAAATATTGATGGTCTTCTTGGTTTAGGCAAAGGGCGAGAAGGCTTCTCAAGCCAACTGCAAAGCGTGGGTGTAACAAGAGACATTTTGGGTCATTGTTTAAGTGGCCTAGGAAATGGTTATCTTTATTTTGGGGATGATTTCATCCCTCCACGAGTCGTCTGGATACCCTTGGCCAAAGACACCGAATACCCGTGAGATTTTTACTTATTTTGAAATGCATATAAATTTGTCATAACTTAATCAAATCATATAAAAAAAATTTAACACAAAAAAACTTAATTTGTGACATTATATTTTCATAAGAAAAGAGAAACGTTCAAGTTATTCCGTTTATTTTTTTTGAAGTCCCGAAGAACAAATCACAGTTCTTGGATCAATCAACCTTCAAATCATCATCACCACCACCACATGTGATTCAATACAACAACACCACCATCATCCCATGTGTATTAAATCACATGTGATTGCACACCGTCGACCATTACCGCCCCATGTGTATTAAATCACATGTGATTCAACCAGTGCCGGTCCCAATAATTTGCAGGCCTGTCCATTTAACCAATAAATACCCAAAAACTTGTAACTTCTAAAATTATAGACATTCAAATCTTAATTTGTATTCTTTTAAATAACTCAATGATTCAACTCTATGAAAACCAAAATTATGTCTAGAATCGACGATCATGAACCAATCTTTTGTTGTTAACTAAAAGTCTAATATCAAATCTTAACAATCAAAATAAGAAGAGATGTTAGAATTGCAATTGTATATTACATTTATCCTTTAAAAAATCAGTAAATCATATTCGATAATAATAACAATGAATGTAATAAAACTAAAAATATGCGGAAAGGATGAAATCTAGATGGGCCTGATGAGTAATAGACATGGGTGATGGGCCTAATTGTGTCAAAGTATAATTGATTTGTTGTATAACTTACTTACGTGGGCCTAATGAGTAATAGACTTAAGTAAACATTATGGGCCCCAATTTAAATGTAGGCCCTGTTCATTAACACAGGCTGAACTTGGCTGTGGCTGGGCCTGGATTCAACATCGCCGACCACTACCACCACCATCACCAAACTCTACCGACCCCCGTCTCCACCATCGGCAACCCTTCGCCATCGTCGGCTACTTTCAAGCACATATGATTGCGTATCAAATCATATGTGATTGTGGCGGTCGGAAGCGGCGATGGTCGGAGGTGGCTGGCGGTGGTCGGTGGCGGCAGTGGCGGCAATGGCTGGTGGTTGTGGTTGTGGTTGTGTATTGAATCACATGTGATTTGATAATGATGGTGATTAAATAAATATTTGTTCCAATGACTAAAATTTATGCCTTGAGACTATGTTTTAAAATTGGACTACGTAAAACATATAACCCCATAAGAAAATTATAAGCTTTTACATAAACATTTTAGAAGTGCTGCTTTTAATGATCTTCATTTTCAGAAAACACTACATATTGCCAGATCTCAAACTCCATCTTAATGGATTAACAAGTGGAATAGACGGTCTCCGCTTTGCAATAGATTGTGGGAGTTCACGCACTTTCTTTATTCATGAAGCTTATGAAGCTCTACTTTCCATGGTAAGTGATTCACTACAATTTTAGTCTATATTTACCTATATATATTACATGAATACACACCAATTTATGTCATAATTTTTTTTTATATTTTTTAAAAAATGAAATAAAATATTTTTATTCATATATGTACATGAATAAAAATTCTCACATTCTCAACCTTCGTTAATTTCTTAAAAGAAACCCTCCCCATATATGTTATTTTATAAATATGATGTGTATCTTTACAAATCTGTCGTGAAGCACAGACACATACCCCTCTTTATTATATTAAACAATTTCTACGCGTGCATGGTCTAGCCTCCAAACCACTTTTAAGAGTGACGCTAGAAGTATAAAAAAACTGTCCCTATAAATCAAAAAACAATCTTGAAAATTTGGTTAAAAAAATATAACTTTTTAATCTCTAAAAAAGTGTTTTGTATGCATATAAAAAAATGTAGGTAAAACCTTGCTGTGACAGAAAAAAGTACGGTGATAGATTTATGAAATTTTTTGATACAAATTGTTTCTCAGAAAGTGAGTAAAATCTTAAACGTATGCCTTTTACTTCTTTATAGAAAACGTGGGTAAAAAAATAGAACTTTTTACGATGTTTTTGAAGAAGTGTCTCTAAAACCCACATATAGTGACACTATTTTGTGTTACTAATTGTCTGCAGCTTGAGAATGACTTAAAAGGAAAGCAAATTGAACGTACAGATGACGAAATAGATGTATGCTGGAAAGGTTTAACACCTTTTATGTCCATTGAAGATGTGAAGGACTTATTTAAGCCAATAACCTTAGGAGATCCGGTAACTACATGGTTTCAAATAGATATTCAAGGATATATCACTATTACCGTAAGAAGTCGTCTAAACTTAATTTTAAAAGTATCCATTAAACTTTAGAATGTTATTAAAGAAAAGTACCAATTTTTTTGTAAATTTAAGATACTCAAACTATTTTTCATACTTCCTCCGAATCAAAATAAATGACACACTTTAGGTTTCACGCTTTTAAAGTAAAAAATTATAATAATGATTAAATCAGATTAATTAGATGGTTAATGAGGATTGGGTCCCACAATTTTTGAATAAAGTATGTTTAATGACGTTTAAAAGTAAAAAATAAGGATAAATGAGTCATTTCACTTTTTTAAAATAGATAGTTAGTGGGTGTGGTCTCATTATTTTTTTTGTCAAATAATATAATTTTTCAAAGTGTGTCACTTATTTTGAATCACCAGAAAAATGAAAGTGTGTCACTTATTTTAAATCGGAGGAAGTATTAAAGGTATTACATTACTTCTTTTATTATTAGATTTATTAAATGCATTAAAGTTAATTTTTACAACCAATTTTTTTCTTACCAAAACGTATGAACAATGTTCTAAAAATCGCAAAAAATCTGCGTGTTGGCGGAATAAAAACTTCAATACCTTTAATTTACAGGAAACAAATTTGAGTAGTACAAATGATATTTTTTTTGTTGGAAAAGTTGAACATATTCTAATGCATACCCTTTTTAAAATATAGTTTAACATTTATATAACTTGTTGCAGGACGAAGGACATGCTTGCCTTGGGGTTGCGGATGGCTCAAAAGCCGGACTCAAAGACCTTAATCTACTTGGAGGTAAATTAATTAAGGGTATATTCAAAAAAATTTATTAATGGAGTTTATTAACTTATTAAATTTAAATAAATTTAAATTTAAACTTAATAAGTTAATAAGTCTAATTATAAGCTTTCCAAACAAACCATAAGAGACAAACTAATTAAATTATGAGTTCTCTATTTATGTGTTTATAAAATTGTTTTTTTACTTTGTATTTTGCAGCAATATCAATGCTTGACAAAATCATAATATATGACAATGAAAATGAAAAGATAGGGTGGTCTTACGCGAATTGCAACGAAATCCCACTTCCCAATGAGTAGTTTAATACTTTAACTATCTGAACTTTTGAAGTATTTGAAAATTTGAGGAAATATATGTTGTATTTGGGATGGGAAGAGATGCTTTTTATGAACTCATTTGATTAAAGAAAGGTTGCTTGATAATATCTACTACTTCCTCCGTATCAAAATAAGTGGCACACTTTCCATTTTGGGGTGTATCAAAATAAGTGACACATTTTGAAAACTTTCCTTATTTGGTAAAAATAGTGGGACTCATACCCACTAACTATCCACTTTAATAAAGTGAAATTATCCTTATACCCTTACTTTTATTTTTAAAACTCATTAATATCACTTTATTCAAGGAAAGTGAGACTCATTCTCCACTAACTATGTACTTTAATATATTTTAACCTCTACTTTAATCTTTTGCCTCAAAAAACGTGTAAGCCAATTTGTGTCACTTATTTTGATACGGAGGAAGTATTAAATCTCAATTAACAAATCAATTGGTATAGATTAATTGGTCATTAAAAAACTAATTGGTCTATATCAATTTGCCACCAAGAATAGTATTAGGGGTTTTGGGTTTAAAATTTGTTGGAGGCAAAACTTGAAGATAAGGAAAAGGTGGTTGAGTTTATTCCACACAAAAATGAGATGGGTTCGAGGAAGGCACACTGACCTTTTGGATGTCACTGCTGACTCGAACCACTAACTAACTTGTCGCTAAAAAAAAGCTAGTCACCAAAGGAAACCTTGGGGGATTTTCCTTCACATGATCTCGGGTTCAAGTTTGATCAGGTAAATAGGTGGTGGGGTTTATTCCTCATAGGTGAAAGGTTCGACGGAAGGCATACTACCCCTTGTGAATGTTATTATCTAGACTCGAACAACTAATTTACAAACTGGTCGTTAAAAAATAAACTCTCAATTAACATTCTTATATGGTTATAGCACTTTTCAGTATATGCTTCATAAAAAATTCCAACTTCAAGCTCATGCTAATTCATCACTAACATTATGATTTTATTAATGAAATGTTAATAGCTTCATAATCATGTTTTAATATTTTATTTTTCAAAGCTACACAACTAGCACTCTTCATGATATACAGTAATAAGTTATACTAAAAACATGTTATAATCCTCATTAACATGTTAATAAACTTGACAGAGTAATTTCTCCATGTTAATATCAACATGCAATAACTTGAATTTAGAATCCGTGAATGAAATCATATATGGTTCTTGAATTAATCCTAGATTTTGGTTACCCACTTTTAGTCTACACAAAATGAAGAGAGAGAGAGTATTTTTTTCCTTTTTCTCAATTACATCATTAAAAGTTATCATATTTTTTCAAAAAACAATTAACTATCACTTAAACCATGCGAATGAAATTCAATAGTCCATACAGCCAGTCGAGTCGCGATTATCAAATCTTGCACCCTTTTCAACACATCAAGTTTAACCTCGCCTTCCAATCCAGGCATTCCCAAATCATCGTCATGACAGGATCGAAGGGCGTTAACCGCATTTTGTAACCATGTTTTAATGTTTCCGTGATGAAACATAAAACCTTGCATATCTTGTGTTTTTCGGGCTTCTTCTAATTCATCAACCTCTTTTAGGGTTTTCCTCAAATCATCAACACCAATATCAATGTCATCTAAACAACCCTTGATGGCTGCGTGCTCATTCGCCCTCATGTGTCTATGGTTGACCCAATAAGTCAGGTTTGCCTTGAGGGTCAAGCTTCTTTGAAGACCAAAATTTATAATTTTACGAATTGTGTTATTGGGATCGACCTCTTTTTCTTTCTTTAATCTTTCAATTGTTCTCCTGCATGCCTCCGGATTGGTAGAGTCTTTGCATATATCGTTATTAAACGAGGATACGGGATTTGTTGCAATTAGGCAAACAATCGATAATTTCAATAATAAAGAGATGGTAGATTTCGACATAATTTATCTTGATCTTGTCAAAGGATTGTTTTTCAACATTTTCGTAATTTGAGATCACCATAAAATCTAAGTCGTTATATATGTCCATTTATTTTCGGAGGTTGGGACATAAAAAGTTTAAGAAAGGCCTTTCATTATTTTTAGGTGGTTTGTAGGCTGGATGTTTTTCAATAGAAAAGAATCCAAACTTTAGTTACAAAAAGAAGAAAAAACTTGAGTGTCAACCATAATTTCGAATAATAACACCCCAATAAATTTTACTTTTAGTTGAATTCATAAAACACACAAAAAAGAAAAAGTAATTGAGTTTTAGAGTTTTTAAAAGGTTTACAGAAGACATATACTACTATTTAAAAAGCTAGCGACCACAAAATAGCAACAAACTCCGTTCAAATTCCTTATCCATAAAAATTATCCAAAGTATAAACTTTTTACAGGACACAAAATAATAATGAACTTTGGTCATTTTCCCAATCTTATAAACTATCTTTCAATATTTAATAAACAATAAGAAATAGTTCCTATTTTTTATTTTTTTTTCAAATATAGTTTCTAGAATTTGAAATTTGACCAGAGGTCTAATGCAGAAAATCTTTTTGAAAAGCCGGTGAATTAGTACTTTTTCCCGCACGAGCATAAACCTACAAACACAAAATGCATGATATAATTAAGAGTAAATTACACGAATGGTTCCTGTGGTTTACACAATGTTTTGAATTTGGTCCCTAAGTCTCAGTAATTACACTCGTGGTCACTGTGGTTTACACTTCGTATTGGTATTGGTCCCTAATACTAACAGACGTCAAATATGGCTGTTAAATTTTTTGAAGTGCCTAAAATTCCCCTTAACTTATACTCTTTCTTCTCTTATCTTCTTTGTTGTACACCTTCTACAGTATCATCCCCCAATCAATTAACCTTAAACCACAATCCCCCAAATCACTTTTATTCCTTCAATCCCCAGATTGCACAGAACAACACTTGTAAGCATTTTCATTTATTTCACATCAATTTTATTCCTTCAGGTATGCTAATCATAAATTTTAATTTTACTGGCTGTATACACATGCATTTATTGGGGAGATGGGGTTATGTAATGTATGTCTGTGTATATAATAATTGCGTACATTATTATATACAGATTCCAAATCTGTACAGCGGACAACTGATTGTCGTTACTTGTGACTATATAATGAATGCAGTTAGGGTTGCGTTTCCCGATCTGTCAATTTGAAGTTCGTTGATCTCGTCAAAAGAAAAAGCTGAAAATTCACGGTTTAGGCATTTCAAGGACTCCTGGTGAGTGGTGGCGAATCGGTAATTACAACCTGAATTGATTTTGATTTTGGAATATGTTACTTATGAATTCGCGCAGGTTATGGTGAGTGGTGCGGATTTATTTGTTCAACCACCTTTGATTAATGATGAGGCAGAAAATTGCACCCTAGAGGTGAATGTAGTGTTACTAACCCGATTGTGATTTAGACTTAGGAGATGAGTCATGAGAGTGTGATGATCAGATACAAATCCATTGGCGAATTTATATACGAAGACAGTGGCAGAAACATCACATCGATTGAGGGGGTAACATGGAATCGATTTTATCGAGATCTGTTGTACCGCACTTCAAGCAGGTCATTAATTATCCGTATTAAGTAAGTAGAAGTTGCAGCTCGTAATTTTCAAAATTGAGAATTATTGTGAGATCTATTTGACCTCAAATATTTTATTGTGGCACTTGGTGAACCATACTACACTTGAGTGAAGCACGTATGAGACTTTTGGATGAAACCCTAGAATGTCGACGGATCGATCATAATTGATTTGGGGGATTGTGATTTAGGATTAGTTGATTTGGGGGATTATGATTTAGGGCACGTTTGATACAAAGAATGGAATTGCAGAGAAATGATTACAGAGAATGGAATTGCAGAGAAAGAGAATTAGTGTGGAGAATGAGAATTGACTGTCATGTTTGGTAGCACAGAGAATTTAACAGAGAAATGTAATAGATAATGATTTCTCTTGTTTGGTACAACAAAATATTTAATAGAGAATTGTACCAATTTTATCATTAGCACACATATTTTTTTCACAAGAATCACTACTATAACACAAAACATACAAAAATATGGATGCATTAATAAAATCAATAATAACATACAAAAAGATAGTTTTTACTCAAAACATGGTACATTCAAAAACATCACTTCAATTATAGTATAACAAAAAAATGTTTCTAAGTACTTTCTTCCATTTCCTTCATGGCAATCGCGTATGCTGTCGGGTAGCTCTGTTTCATTAAAACCACACTAACTGGATCAACTTCCCAGAATATGCTTGTGTGTTTTGAAAGTGATTATGTAAGTAGAATAATATGTAAACAATGGCAGTTGGTCATGCAACCTTTTATGGAGGTGGTGATGTTTCTAGGGCCAAACAATACAGGAGGAGGATTGTGTAATCCACCCTTAACAACATTTTGATCTTTCTCTTGTATTCAGCAGGTCTCAAATGAAGAATCTGTCAAAATTACACATTTAATCGCTTCAAAATATAACATAAAAGATGATACAGTTCCTCAGTTGTATGACCTTAAAGCATAATTCATCAATGCTAATCTGGTATGTCGATTTGACATTATTATATTGACCATAATATTAAGTCAATTAACTAGAGCTTATGAGCAGAAAATTGTGAGTCATAAACAGCCTACAATACTTGATATTTGATAATATGCAAATCTAACAACCATAGTAACATAATTTTAGTCTAATAAAACTGAAGAAACACTAACATATATATAATACATACCTTTTGGATTCTCTTCCCAGTAGGCAGTAACAAGGCATTTTGGTCCCTCTTCTTAGTGGTCTGGTAAACCAGATGACCTGCTGTCAACACCAAAATACAACACACAATTGTAACATTTGATTTAATCTAATTCATAAGTTGATTGAAACAAATAACAGCAAATCACGAATTAGCAGCCAACAAGGTTCTTATCGATGTGGGTTTTGGTTGTTTTAGAACAGGGGATATGGCGTTCAAAGTTTCCGCTTGAAAAACACTTAAACTGTTCATTAATTTCAGCTCAGAAATCATCCAGTTAAATCGATCCAAACACCCCCAAATTGCTACACTATTTGTTGGTCCTTCAGAGAGCGAGACAGAGAGAGAGAGAGGGGGAGAGAACAGGAGATAACCGTGTTGCCTAATGTGGAGAAGATGAGCAGCCAATGTCGGTTGTGCAAAAGACGAAGAACGAGATTGTAGAGAAACGAGGGCATGGTTTGAACGGAGAGTATGGTTAACTTCAATCAAGACAGAGATCGAAAGATATACCTAGGAGGAGATCGAGACAGAGAACAATAGATGAAGCTGTGTTGAGGACGTGCGGCAGATGGGTTTCGAACTATCTCAACTCTCCATGTTTTTTCTAGTAATTCTCTATTTTTCAATTCCCGCCTGGGAAATAAATTTAGACAAAAGGAAATGTCATTTCTCTACTTCACCTTTTCTCAATGCAACCAAACAAATTGCCAATTCTATTTCCCAGCTTCCATTTCTCTGTACCAAACACACCCTTAGGGTTAGTTGATTTGGGGGATGACATTGTAGAAGGAGTACATGGAAGAAGATAAGAGAAGAAAGAGTATAAGTTAAGGGGTATTTTAGGCACTTCAAAAAATTTAACAACCATATTTAACGTCTGTTAGTATTAGGGACCAAAACCAATACGAAGTGTAAACCACAATGACCACGGGTGTAATTACTGAGACTTAGGGCATTGTGTAAACCACAGGGACCATTCGTGTAATTTACTCTATAATTAATTTATTTTTAAACGAAAAATAAGTATTGAAAAACTAGCAAGAGCTGAGAAGCTAGAAGATAGGAAAAGAAAAACAACGCAAACACCTACCTCATTAAACCGTATACGAACAAAAAATTAATTACTGCTGACATGTAATACTGCTGTAAAAAGGTACGAAATAGTGAAACACAGATTTATTTTATTTTATTTTTTGAACGGCAAAGTGAAATACAGATTAATTACCATTACCATTACCTATGTAAAATCGATTGTGGAAATTCACAAATACGATGTTTATTAATGTTGACCATCGCCATTTTCACTCTCCATCTCTTCAGCATCCTCAAACTGTTGATCATTAATTTGAAGCTGCAATAAATTTTAAAAACAATAACTAACGTGTTAATAACATAAAACAATAATATTACAACAAATTTGAACATTTGGATAAATTAAATTAAAAGATTGCATGCATTAAACAAAAGATCATACCTCGAGCACACTGTGAGCTAGGTCATGGTCTCCATTTGAATAACCAATTGTAAAAGGAATTTCTAAGTCATTCCACTCAGGGTCACCTCCTTCTGAATACATTAAATTAAAATTAAAAATAAAAGAGGTAAAGATTTTATAAAGGACTAAATGCCAAGAAATCAAACTAATACCTATCGCAGCTTCCAATTGATCAGCACTAAAAATCCAATTGTGTTCTTCTTCTTCTTCTTCCTCCTCTAAAGAAATAATAATAAGTGGTTATATTAATAGCATAAACAATTTTAATAATAAATAAAATATTTAACTCTTGAGTTGTGGAAACAATTAGATTACCTTCAACGGGTTCGGGATTTAGCTCTGCACATTGACAGAATATCTCGAAAAGTGTATTCACTAATAGCCAAAAACATCAATGAATCAAAAAATAAAATGTATTGTGATATACGAAAAAAACATTGTTTAAACTTTTAATTATGTATATAGATAAATACAAGTGAGATGTATCTATAGGATATAGTTACATTGTGTAGGATCTGAAGGCACAAGTCTCATTTCGGTGATTGTTGATAAATTGGATATCTCATTTGATTCTGAATCATCTTCCTCATCTCCAGAGTCAATCTAAAATTAAATTAAAATTACAATAAAATTATATAAGAATCACCATATGAGTATATGACAACATATAGATTTAAGATATACATATATATATATAAATATATATAGTCTTTTTACCAAAAATAAGGATATACTTCGGCAACCTGACGACATGATAAAATCATGATGTGGCATTAACGGAATGACGCAAACGGGAAATAAAGGACAAAGAAAAAATTGCCACCTCAGCAGTTTAAAACTTGTAAAATGACTAAACATGGACAAATGGAAAAGTATGCTATTATTTTAGGGGGAAACCCTGTAGAAAGTAGAAACACTACAATTACAAATTCAAGCAAGTAAATTTGTGTTGGAAGTAAACAAACATCTAAAAATAACCTAATTTCTGGATTAGTCAGCCCAAACACTCGCATCTTAACGGATTAAACAGGTAGTAGCTATCGAAATCGAAATTAAACTAATAACAACTTAAACCCTAATATTAGCAAAATCGTTAAACTAAATCACAGCCGTAATTCTTATGGGAACAATAAAAATACCTGAATATATAAGCAAGGAGATACAAATGCCTCAGAATCTCTAGATATCGCATGAAGTGAAATCGTTAAGAAATTAACCGAATAGCCCTTCGTTCTATCTGTATCGCTCAACCACACTAATTTCCTATTAAAACAAAAAAAAAAAATCAAAATTTAATCATCATGAGCTGAAAGTATGTAAATCTGTCTCTGTGTGTGTGGAGAATTGGGGATATACTTGGTGGAGATGTAGAGAGTTCCAGGTGATTCAGGAGGTCGGTTGCCGAGAACAATGGAGACGTTTGGCTGGACGAGCATAAGCTCCTCGCCGTTTCCGGTGTCGAGAACAGGTGTACCGGCGGCACCATCGT
The DNA here is from genome assembly GCA_963853835.1 of Calendula officinalis. NCBI lineage: Eukaryota > Viridiplantae > Streptophyta > Magnoliopsida > Asterales > Asteraceae > Calendula > Calendula officinalis. The sequence continues at coordinate 27,761,029 of OY970825.1, forward strand.
CTGACCTCTCCGTGAACAGCCTTAACCCTCCCGCCATTGTATCCTCTGTTTGGTATTTGTAAATTAGGGTTTAAGAAATTTGGTATGAACGATATAACTATTTCTATTACGGTGTATTAAAAAAGCTAACATTGCATTGAGATTTCTTTTTTAATGTTGGATTTCTTTATATGCTTTACATCTTGAGTATTACTCCCGTCTCCCTCCTCCCATAAAAATTAGTATTATCTGAGTAGAAAAAATTTCATTTCGTGAGATTAGACGCCGCATTAGCCGTCTATTAGGGTTTTCATTTAATCTTAAATTTTTATCTCATAAAAAACTTTTTATTTCATATATTTAATGAACTCTACATAATAAAATATTATTATTGTTAAATACTTTACTACAAACTATTCACTAATTATTTTTCTTTCTTCAAACCAATCTTATATTTTAATCAAAATTATTATCAATGACCTCATCACTAACTATCACCATAAAACTTGTGTCAAAATAAAATGAGAAGTTTTTTGTAGGACGGAAGGAGTATTATTTAGTTAATCTAGATTCTGACTTAGTTTATGCACGGACTAATCTCTGTATGATAAACCTGTTTTGCGGATAAATCAAAGTCAACCCGGGCACATCATGGTATTTTTCTCCTCATGTAAATTGAGCATATAATTTCCTAAGATAAATGATGAAAGTGACAATAATAGGAAGTTGAGATAGATGTTTAAGGGATTATTTGAGAAATCTTATTTAAATATTTTATTAACTTATAAATTTATAAATATAAATTTATTTATGTTTAAATAAGCTAATAAACTTTTTAAATAAGATACTCAGCTAATAAATTTATTTATGTTTAAATAAGCTAATAAATTTTTTAAATATAATCAGCTCCGAAAGGGTATATCATTTATGTGGCAAACTGAAATAAACAAGATATTTTAGCCAACCTTCTCATAAACATTATTTCTAACCAAAATTGTAGCGACACCCAAGTAAAACAAGACAAATCCCATAATCGATTATAAGTACAAATCACTAATCTTTTTAGGTGATTAAATTAACACCCAAAAGATGATCATGGATTAACCATAATTATATACACAACTTTAACAAAACAACATAATTATATGTAAAAAGCTTTAAGCTTTAACAACTCTACCGCCAGATGATTTGACCCTAAAAACATGCTCTTCACCTGTGCATTTATCTACTTTAGTCACCCAATGGCTCCGCCTTCCACCGCCGTGACCACCATTCCTCCGACCACCGTTTTCACATTTTCCGGCGACTCTCATCAACAACAATCCTTCTCCAATCGGCAACAAATGGCTGTTCGATCTGCTCCACACCCACGAATCCTTCCAAAACGCGTTATACCCCAAAACAATCGTACTCTTTTCCCTATCGTTATTTATCGCTCCGATAATCCCATCATGGTTCTCCAAATTACAATCAATTACCACAAAATCAGCGGATTTGTAGTCGTTTGATAATAAAGATTCAGCGTTTCCCACAACGAATTCAACTTGATTGGATTCTGAACCAAGGGCTTGCTTGGAGGAACGAAGTTCTTCGATTGTTTTCACGATGCAAACTAGCCTGCCACCTGTTTGATGAAATGCCGCAATGAGACCAAGTATGGTGGCGCCGGCTGTAGCAGCACTTGCGACCACCATGAGCTGAGCGTTGTTTCCGGCTGCAATTGCTGAGATGAACTCAGCTACATCTGGTTCGTTTCCTCTCTTACCCTGCATAATTAAGTTCAAGAATTTATCAGTAAAATGAAGAAAAAAATTGGTTCAAAAAGTTGTTCTAAATGTTTCAAGAATTGTCATAAACTTACCATTTTCATGGTTTTGAGGTAGGCTTCAGTGGCGTTTTCAGCTGACCAGTAACCCATCGTTGCCTTGTTGAAGGTTTGATAGAAAGTAGGAACTTAAAAAGATGAACGCTTGTATGTTTTGGCCATGTGCGTAGTGGCTATATAAATAGGGCCAATATAACCAATAAATTATTAAATGAGTTATAGATATAGATGCATAATAGATAACCCACAAGTAGGGCCACTGCCTTCATTACTCACAACCTTTTTCTTAATCAGTTTATTACTATAAATCAATGGGATTATAGCACAACCTTTTTCTTAATCAGTTTATTACTATAAATCAATGAGATTATAGCACAACAGTATATCCGGTGTTTAGGTATTTCATAAAGTTGTAGATTTTAGTCTTGTTGCGAATAAAATGATGTAGATTTAGGGTGTATTACCCTATAAAAAAACTAGATCTATAAACCCTTTGTAAAGAGTGAAATGTAGGTGGCCTATTGCTCAAATGATTGTAAGCATTTAGGCTAAAGGTGTATATTATATACCCTAAAAGTGAAGTAGTTGGCCTATTAATTGTAAGCTTTTAGGACAACTTAGGCTAAAAATATTATCTTATTGTGAGGTGATTTTAGATAATTATGAACATTATGCTAACAACGAAAATAGTTAAGAAGATTTGTTCTTACAACATAAGATTTTTTAGTTAACACTTGATATCCTCGTTAGGCATATACACCCATATGCACTACTCAAGGACATGTGTCCTTTTTTCTAAAGGGAAATCCTATTCTATTAATAATGGGCTGATGTATTCGACTTAATTGTTTTAGTTGTTTCTGAACATTAATTCCCCTGATAATCTGGTAAATATTTACCTTACGAAGAGATCGAATATGTAACATCTAGGAGATCACTTCATGCGTTTTTACTGTTATACTATCATCATATAGTTATGGGTGAGCCCCTAACTAGGCTAATGATAAGTAGTTTCAACAATAATATTTTGATGCATTGAACGCTAAAAATCACTATAATTTGTATCTCGAACACCATTAAGGTTTCTGAAAGTCAAATGTGTTCCGAAACTTAAAGACCCTTTTAAAGAGAGGTTTAATGACACATCTTTGATCTCTACGAACACCCAACGTTCACGGTGGTACGGCACCAATTGAGTGACCATATCCTAACTTAATTAACAAATTATCACTAGATTTCAAGGGCATTAACTTCATTATTAAATTACAATAATTTATTAACTATTAATTCCAACAGTTTCCTTGGTGTTTCTTGTCTAATTGCACATACTACCATGCCCAATAGTTTTATCTATTAGCTGTCATGTTCTATAACAAAGGGACAGTTGAAAACTTCTATAAAAGAATCTTACTTTGACTCTAATCTCTAATATATTCCCGTTATAATAAGCTAACAAGTGGCTGAGTTTTGCTCGTGATGTATGCGACATAATCGTTGTTTCTGAAGTCTGAACCTTTCACTTGTTATCTGGTAAATATGTTACATCTTAAAAATTATTCGGGAGCTATTACCACTAGGCTATCACCGGATAATTCTTGATTTGATTCGATTTCTTTAAATATTTGATACAACAATATGTAAAAACAAGAACCATGTTAGTTCTGACACAAATCCAGCAAAATCTCTATAAATTATATCTCCAAACTCTATAGTCATCATATTTTGATTTCAAACTATGTGAAACCATGAGATTAGTCATAAACAACCTCTAATACTCTTTATTTATTTGGGTTTAAGTGCTTATTAAAATGCTTTAATCTTATTTTACAAATTATATTATAAATAAAATAATAAGAGATGTGTTGTGTTTTGCAGAAGCAGGAGTGGGTGCTACAGTTTTGCCTCCCAAAATCTCAACAGAGATCTACAACTGTTGTAGATGTTTCATCTACCAAACGTTTAAATAGAATCATCAACATTATATTAACCTAATATTATTAATTTTTGTCCTATTGTCTCTTATCGCGTTCCTACAATCTTCGTCCCATGAAAAACAAAATACACGTCTTTTGAATATTATTTTGTTTTCTATTATAACATGGTATAACTATTTGCTGCTAGTCTAGTGATAAGAACATCTGAAATGATCTCTTAAATGTGACGTGTTTGATATTTTTCCCTTCATAAATATTTACTAAATAGTCAGATTATAGTTCACAAATAAAATATGTTGGTCCTAGTTTTTACCTAATCACTATCGCACTATGTTTATAATGTTGTCGATAACGAAATATGTTTTTAAATTGTTGTGACGAATAAATTGCCGAGATGTTCGATTAATAACTAAACATCTATTTATAGATGGTGATTTTTACACCACATAATTTAATCTATGTATCATAATAATTGCATTATTTATTTATATAGTATGCGTGATTATTTGTACAGTGTGATATAAAATCAAATACGTGGTAGGCAAATTATTTCCCTTTATTTATAGAGTACATATAGAAACAAGCATTGCAATTTATATATATCGACATTTATGTGAGTTAGCCATCACTGGACACTGGTCTCATGTGGTTGAAGTTAATGCAAACTTTCTTGGTCCATGTTTTTGTCATACTTCTTTGATTGTGCCCATTTCTCAATGTCTAAAATCAAATACACAAAATTTTAATTGAGTATTTTTTTCATAGTTTGTTTGAGTTCAATGTATCTACAAAAAGTTATTCTTTTTGTAAAAATATTAAATATTATAAGAAGTAATTATATATTTACCACTAAAAGTTGAAATAATTTCCTAAAAAATCATATAGTCAAAGTCAATATATCATATATTAAAAAGATTGTGTCATTTTGTTGGATGGGTTTAATAAATGAAGTTATGGGAATGGAGGATGAATGTGATGAAGAACAAGCAAACAAGTTGTGGGCTAAAGAGAGAGCTTTTGAATTGAATGGTGACAAGGGAACATTTGTACTGCATTTTGTCAACCTTTGTTGTTGTTTTTAAATAATTTGGTATGTTTTGCATATAATCTAATTCATCATCACTATTCGATTCTATTTATTTGTAATAAATTTACAAACTCAAATATATAGAGACAATAGGATATATTTGGTTGCATTATATGTAGAGAGAGGGTGTATTCTGATGTGGTACTTGCTTAAGTACAATGCAATCGAAAATATACATAAAATCCCATGTAATTCCATACACAAATGCTTAAATATTTGATTGTAATAAGAATATATATTTTAATGTTTAAATTTCAAGTATTATTTACTTATGCATTTTTAAATCGTGGTGGAAAAATACAAATGCATTAAAATATTTAAGATAAATATTGACAAACATAAAAAATACTGTAAAATAAATTTTGGTTAATTGAAATTAGAATGAGCTAAAATAAAAATTAGAAAATAAATAGATAGAAATATGAGATAATGCATATGTATGAAAGTTTTTATCGATATCTTAATTGAATAATATGTGTCAATATGAATTTCAATCAAACAAGGTTTGATGCTTTATTATATCTTAATATAAATGATACGTGAAGAAGAAAATATGGATTCTTTTGGACGGTGGATTATTTATTTTGTGGCGTAATTCAAAATAAAAACAACCCATGAATGGTCAAATAATTGAGTCCTTAGGGTGATTTGAGTGCATGATTAGGTGCACATGTTTGAGCTGGTTACACGTGTTGGCACACGCCCATAGCGATAGATTCATAATCACGTTGGCCTAATCCCAAATTATATTAAAAATTAACAACTAAGATTTATAATTACAAACCTCGGGCTACCAATTTTGGCATCTTTCAAGTATTTTAAGAGTAATGAATAGTACGGATCATTGATTATAACATAGAAATGGAGGGAGTTTTTACGCATGTAAAACTTAAATATTTAACTTTTCTTTATCATTGTTACTTGAAGTTGTTATTAGGGGTGTACATCGGGTTATCAAGTTGGGCTAAGGCTCTACTAATTAGGTTGAGCCGTCAGGTTTGATATAAAAAATACGAAAAATCCACCTAATAAAGAATAAGGTTGGTTGAGTTTCAGGTTGACCCAATAGGTTGATCGCAGTTGGGAGCGGTCTCAGATACTCATTTCGTAATGACCTTGTACAGTACTTCAACTATCCAAACCAGGCGGAACCAGTAGCCCTACCATATTCAGGCAATGACTTAGTATGGTGCACAAACACCTGGATTTTTTCCCAATAATGTTAAGATTTTTTAATTTTTTTTTATTGGTGCAAGCAACATCTCTAAGAAAAAATGTACAACTTATGGTACACTTTAATTTTTTTTCTTAGGTCCGCAAATGGCCCTATCCACTCTGTATACATGGAGGTTAGGGGACCATATATGTCTACACAATGTAGATGTGCACATGATTTAGATATGGGTGTATATATATGAGTTTTACTTTCACATTCGTTAGTGGTCCAGTTAAGAGGAAGGGGTGCAGTCACGAGGGACTTCATCCGCCGGACGCCACATCAACAAAAGGAGCTCGCCACCACACCCTAAGTGGTGTGAGTGAGCCTCCAAGTCAAACACTTGACGGAAGTAGCGGACCAATGGGGTGAAAGGGTGTGTTTTTAGGGTATTTTTATTGGGTAAGGGGTATTTTAGTGGGTCCAAAAAAGATATTTTAAGTTAAGTTATGCTAGAGGGGGTATTTGGGGTTTTGAATGTGAGATGTGAAATTGTGAGGTGGCGCAGAGGTGACGTGTTGGCTTAAGTCACCACACCCATCTCTCTAATTGTGACATGTTTTTATGGGTGTAAGTGAAACCCATACTTCCCCCTCACTCTTTCTTGCATCCTATTGGTTCATATGATACTTAATGTATTTGATTTGTCATGTCATGAATCTAAGTTTACCTCAAGATTGGATTGGAAGGGATGAACATATATAGATAAGGCATTGTTGTATATTAATATTTAGTACTTACATTTTATATGGGCAAATATTAACGAAACAAAAGAAAAACAAGAATACACAATATTTGCAGATCAAGCTATGTGCGACGTAAGATGTAGATAATCATATATCTATGAAGGTGTAGAGACTATGCAAACCATACATGACTCAATGAAACAACCTTAACTGGAACTATAATAGCATTCCTGTTATAATATGACGTGAAATTGTATGGTGACCCGAATGGATTTATGACTGACTTGATATTAATACATCTAAAATAAACAAACTAAATTTTCTTAAGTTCTGAACTTAGTAGAAGTATTAAAATAAACAAACTAATACAGAATATTACATATAAATGGTTGAAATATATTTTAATATTCTGAATTTGGTTGATCAAGTTTTCTATTCCCTAAACTATTAAAGGTTGAACATAATACTCTAAACTTGTAAAGTACTCCCTCCGTTCTCCAAAAAAATTCTTATTTCTCCTTAACTTTTGTCTCATAAAAAAATTCTCATTTCTCACATTTGATGGGTCCCACATAATAAAATATTATTATTACTAAAGACCCAACTATTAATATCCACTAATTAATTTTCTTTTCCAAACAAATCTTATATTTTAATTAAAATTAGGGTAAATGTCAGAAATTGTCCCTGTGGTCTTGGGTTTTCTGGCATTTTGTCCCTAAATTTTATTTTTCAATTTTTTTGTCCATGTACTCTTTAAAATTCTGGTTTATTGTCCTTCCGTCCAAATTTGGCAGTTAACTAACGGAATATGTCAAAAGAGTGAGGGTATTTTTCGTCCGTTTGTCTTTTCTGCCCTAACTCCAGATTCTTCCCCAACATTCACATTTGTCTTCTTCATATCAACAACTTCTTCCTCCTCCCTTCGCCATAGTCACCGCCGCCTCACCGGTGTTTTAATCTATTTCATACTTCACCAATTCACGGGTTTTCATTCGGTAACCATCAATCAGTTCATCACAAAAACAATCTAAAATGGTTGATACCAAACGGAAACGAGGTCGTAAACCTAAATGGTCCCTTTGACCAATCGGTCTTCTCTAGTCCACCCCTTGTTGCCAAATCGTCAACATTCCATAAACTGGAATACATCTTCATCGGTTGGTTAAATGGGAATCTAACCCCTAAATATTTACTGTTCTTAAACACCCTGATCAGAACGTCATCCACAAAAAACCTGCAAATACAGCCGCCGATGAGTTCTTCGGCAAGAAAATCAAGAATCGATTTTTTTTTCAAGAAAACAAAACTTACACAATCTGGTACATATTCCATAGAACAGAGTATGAATGGTAAGCTTTTGTGGGGTCAAACCAAAGATAGTGGCCGGCGGGGGAGGCGGAGAGAGAGAGAGAACGGGAAGAACGGGCGGTCGTCACGGGAACGAAGCAGATGGAGTCGCCGGCGGGGGAGGCGGTGGTGATGAAAGATCCGGGAAGAACGGGCGGTTGTGGACTCCGGTGGAGATGCGGGGGTTTGTCCGGCAGTTTGTCCAGCGGTTGTGGACTCCGGTGGAGATGCGGGTGTTTGTCTCTGCTTACAAGATGAAAATGAAGAAGAAGAATGGGGGATTAGGGTTCTTGTGTTATGATGATAAAGAAGAAAGGTGTGGAAGATACCAAAATACCCTCACATGTTTAGCATGTGGGGTTACTTACCAGCTAAATTTGGACGGAAGGACGATAAACCAGAATTTTAAAGTGTACAAGGACAAAATTTTGAAAAAAAAAAGTTTAGGGACAAAAAGCCAGAAAACCCAAGACCACAGGGACAATTTCTGACATTTACCTTTAAAATTATTACCAATTACTCTACCAATAACAATTACCTAAAAACTTGTGGCAAAGGAAAATGAGAACTTTTTTATGGGACGGAGGGAGTAGTCAATTTACCACCATGAGTCATTAATTTGGTCTTGAAATATCACATCATTTGCTTCTAATTTTAATATATTTAGACGGACTTATATTTCCCCGTTTGTCAAAAATTGTAAGAGACTAGATCATGTATGAAACATGACAAAATTAACGAGTTAGAGTAGCAAATTGACTATTTTGGCAAGTTCAGAATACCATATTACAACTTTAACAATTCAGATGGTAAAGAACCTAATCAACCAAATTTAAGATACTATAATAGATTTTAACTTTCTAAGAATAAACACTTTAAAATAAGTAATCGCAAACATCATTCCAATCAGAATTGTCATAATAATTCACTATGGGCTAATTCATGGGCCTAAATACACCCAATTTCAAATTAAAAAAAGCCCAAATACTAAAATGAAGGGTTTTATTTGAACCGCAAACTGACAAATACTTGTTCATTAATTTCTTCTAGGGTTTAAGCAGAGCACTACCAATTTCCAGTCTCGTTTTCGCCACCTCAACAATGGCGTTTTGGGGTCAGTTTCGGTTACGGAAACTTCATTTTTTGTTCATGCATCTATCTTTCAAAGCTCCATTGCTTGTTATGCTAACTTTTGTTAATCTCGTGCTTAATTTCCAGGAATTGAAATAAAGCCCGGTAAACCCTACCTTCATCAGTACGATGACGAAAGAGGAAGGCTTCATCTATCGCAGGTTTGTTTATGATTAAAGAACAATTTGAATTGCTTTTACACGAATTAAAATGCTTGTTAACTGGCACAAGGTTACGCGAATCTGTATTTATGAACCGATTTGAGTATATATAATGATTGCATATTTGTTAAGCTGAATCAAGTTCGATTTATGAACCAATCTATGTTTATATAATGATTGCATTTTTGTTAAGCTGATTTAAGTTTGATTTATTGACCGATTTGTGTATATTTAATTATTGCATTGTTGTTAAGCTGAATCAAGTTCAATTCATGAACTGATTTATTTTTATTTTTTTAATTTTGATTTAGGCAACCCTAGGTAGTGGTTCAGCAAAAGGAAAGGGGATTGTTGTGTGTAATGTTGGTGATAAAAAGCCGATTTATTTATGTTCATTGCTTCCGAGGAAAATGGAAACTTGTTCATTGAATATTGAGTTTGAAGAATATGACGAGGTTACATTTTCAGTTGAGGGCCCACACAGTATTCATCTTTCAGGATTCTTTTATGGAGAAAAACCAGATTCTGATGCAGATGACTATGAATCGTATCCTTCTAAATTATAATCCATTTTTTTATTTTTTAAAATAATTCTTATATCTGTTTCTTTAACAAGATTTTTAAAGTGATTCTGATGAAGATGGTAGCTATGAAGGAGCCGGAATTGACTCTGGAGATGATAGTGAGTTTGACTTTGATGACCAGGATGACCTCACTGATAACGAAATTGTCCCAAACAGTGGAGGTATTTATCTAATTATATTTCACATTTTTTATACTAAATCAATTTCAGAAAATATTAAAATGTTAAAATCATGTTTTCGCCAGTGAGAATTGAGGAGATTGTGGATGAAGAAAACGCGGTTTCTCAACAATCAAAGAAAAAGAATAAACGGGCTAATAATAAAGATGACGAATCTGAAAAACAAATTGTTGTAAAAAGTTCTGATAATGTACCAGAAATGGAAAGTGAAGATGAAGACGGTTTTCCAATTTCTGTAACTGGTAATAATAAACAAATATCAGAAGAATCGACTAAAAAGAGTGAAAAGGTGGAAATTAAGAAGAAAAATGAAGTGAATGATTCTGAAAAATCAGCAAAACGAAAGAGAGATGATTCTGTTAGGTATGGCTTTGCGTTTTAACCTGTATGAGTCAAACGGGCCAGTTTTAAAAAATGTAGCTAAAAGGGGAAGAGGTCAAATGGGCTTAAAGTTGCTAAAAATCTATTTTCTAATGCACACAACCTATTAAATTGTTTTATTGAAAGGCTCGGGTTATTTTTTTATTATTAACTGTTATAATTTATAACAATGTTACATTTATATGTATTTTTTATTATTAACTGTTATATAAAATAATTGATTTTTTTATTATTATAAATTATCAGTGAGCCTGCAAATGTGGAAGCTGCAACCCCTGATACAGATGTCAAAAAAGGAAAAAAGAAGAAAAATAAGAAATCAAAAGATACAACACAAGAAAGTGGTAACATTAACAACAGTGGAGTGAAGGAGGAAACCAATAAAGAGCAAACCCCTGAAAAGTATGTATTTAAATATATAACTTTATACGTATTTAATATTGTGTTGAAAAGGTATTTTCTAAATAGAAGTATTTTAAATTGTTTAATAATGTATTGAAAGGTATTTTATAAATGTTGTAATTTGTTTGTTAAATGTATATTTTTATTCAAATGTTTATATTGTTAATTAATTAAACGAAAATAGATTAGGGTGTAATTAGTAATATTTTGTTCATAACTAATTACTTTTTGAAAAGGGTGAGTGCAAAGAAGAAGAACAAACAAGAAGAGGCTAGTGAAGCTAAACCATCTCAAATTAGAACATTTCCCAATGGATTAATTATTGAGGAAATTCAAATGGGAAAACCAAATGGAAAACGAGCAGATCCTGGTAAAAAGGTTAGTTTTTGGATTAAATAAATACTATATTTCTGATTATTTAATTATCTAGGAGTTGTATAATCAGCTTCATATAAAATTAATAACCAAAGGGTGAAATAAAATTGCCTATTTACCTTTTCTTAATCTAAATTGAAACTTTGCTATCTGTTATGTAATAAAATTATTATATTTGGACTAAAATAGAAAGTGATTTATTTCTCATAACAGATTAGTATGCGTTACATTGGGAAGCTGAAGAAAAATGGGAAAATATTCGACTCAAATATCGGGAAGGCACCTTTCAAATTCCGCTTAGGTACACTTGTCGCATGATTATTTTCAACTTTATTATTATTATTATTATTTAATTTAACGTGACATGATTTTATGGGGTGAACTTCATTTTTCTTCAGGTGTTGGGCAAGTGATAGCAGGATGGGATGTTGGTGTTAAAGGTAGCATTTCTTTCTTTTTTTTTCTTATTCATTTTTATGTTTTTTTTGTGTAAATAATGTGTAATTTCTTTTTAATTTATATTAGGCATGCGTGTTGGAGACAAAAGAAGACTAACAATTCCTCCAGCTATGGGGTATGTGTATTCTGTTAACCTAATCATTATGCCAGATGTCACATTTACTTTATTAGTTTTTAATCTCAAACATGTTAAATAGGTAAAAAGTAAAAAAAAAAATGGTAAATTATAATGCATGCAACATCCTAAATAATTTTATATAGAGATTTACATTATTTTGGAAATTGTATTTTTTTTATAATTATATGTTATGAACTAGTTATATAATTATGAAAAAAAATAATCATAACAAGTGTTTTAGTTTTTTGGACCTGAGCAACAATTTTTGACCCAGTACCAAGTCAGCAATTTTATATTACTTTTTAATTTTTGAAAATTATTTATATTTTCGTTGCGTGTTTAAAAGCTTGTTTTTGTTGTTGATTCAGGTATGGTTCAAAAGGTGCTGGTGCAGCTATACCACCAAACTCCTGGTTGGTTTTTGATGTTGAACTGGTAGATGTCAACTAATTAATTAAATGTCTTATTTTTGTTGAAATTTTGGGAGTGAATTGTAAAATCTTGCAACATTTGATGAGATTTTGTTTTTGTTCTACATTTTTGTGCAATATTCATGGTCAATATGATCGATGGTGTAATGCTTTATTATGTAACTTGAGTAATACTATGTTTCATACATTTTGAAATTGCAATTTTGGATGAAATGGGAAGTGGTCTTCTACTGGAGATATAAGCTGTTTTTTCGTTTGTATTATTTCTGGTGCTGTTTTCGTAGTGTAACCTTTTTGTTTTAAACTGGAAATATTGGGAGTAGATATTTATTGTATGAACTAAGGGGGTGTTTGGGATTGTGTTTTAAGGAAGATTATCTGCTTATTGTGTTTTGAAAACGCAAATAAGCTACTCCGTATTTGGCAAAAAGTTTGAAATAATCAATTATTTGCGTTTTGGTGTCTCCAAAATGGAGTTTTGAAAAAGCAGATGTTGGGGTGCTTATTACGTTTTGAAAACGAATTATTTCATTTTACCTATTAAAAAGACAAATAATCAAGTTTGCTGAACACTAAAAAAACTGATTATCTGATTATTGTGATTTCAAACCATATAATCAAATCCAAACACTTTTTTGTAGCCGTTGTTATTAGATTATTCATTTTCAAAACGAATAATTTATTTTTAATAAACAATTCCAAACACCCCCTAAGTGATACTTGTTGCCTGATCACATTCTTTCTATATTTAAAAAGTCTTCTATTTATGGTTATGGAAGCTTGTTTAATTATGATTTGAGCAATCATCGTGTTAAACATATGAAATGTAATTTTAAGGTGAGTGTTAAAAGATAAAATTATGTTAGAATATGCGCCTTGCTCTTACATTATAGTTAAACACCGCCACCACCACCGCAACCGCCCACTGCCACTACCACCCGCCACCAACACTAGTACATGAATAAGGGTAAATTCGTCATTTTCTATAATTCCAATTCAATTTGATACCAACCAAACAAATATTGAACTAAATTTTAATTTAATTATATTTCCTGCCAACCAAATTAAATATAAAATTGGAATACAATTCCTTAGAGATTCAAGTTACTTCCTAAATTATAAATCCATTAGAAATATTTCACCAAACCAAACATTAGGGCGAATGGTAACATGTTTGAACAGTCATTATCTTTGACTAATGTTTATATTGGGAAAAAAATACAGCACTAAAAAAACCAAACAAAATACTCGAATTGCACAACATTTCAAGAAACTCAAATCCGTACGATACAAATTACTCACCAAGCAAATAAATCACTAATTTAACATCCCATTTCCCACCTCTTTCATTATCATACATCTCCAATTAACATAACCCTACTCTTGATACCTAAAAACTAAATTTAAATATTTAATAAAACACCCCAAATTCATGTCTTCTAACAACAATAAATACTCAAATGATTTACTAAGTCACGGGGAAACTTGATCAACAAGAAACCTCAAATTGTGATGTATTGATCACCTTAGATTCCGGCCGTCTAAAGATCCATTATTATTACATTTATTGTTATTATTTTCAAGGTTTAAATCCGGTGATACATGTATCGGGTTTGTGAGTGTAAAGCTTATATTATTTGGTTCATCCTCATAAGCCCGTTCACTTGTTTCTTTAAATATTGGCCCTACGGGTTCAAATCTTGAGTTTATGTTGTTCATGTTGGTGATTGGGAAGAAAGCTTCCCAGTATGACCTAAAAATTTAATTATGGTCAAACATCGACTTTTAAGATTGATGATAATTTTTTACTTGAATACAAATTTTGAAATAGTATAACTTTTTATAATTATATTTGACACTAAATATCTACAAGTATGAAAACTATAGACAAACATGTTAACCCAGCCCGTTTCAATGTCTAACCTGAATGCAGCCACCAACAAGTCCTCCACCTAAAACACGCCAAAGAAACACTCATCCCACCTTTCGTTGAATTCCACACAAATGCTCCAGATAAACAATGAATGTCAAACCGGCCCTAAAAACAAGGCTTCACCAAATTAAAAAATATTATTATTTTCTCATTTTTACCTCGTATGTTAAAGTACCACCAGAAGAATTATGCTGACCAAGTGTAACGTTTGAAATTGCACCGTTTGCAGCAAGAACACATGCAGCTCGTGCCTCTTTTTGAGCAAATGATATTATCTTCATGTTTACATCCTAAAATTATAAATAAAAATTAAATATTTTTTTTGTAAAAATTAAAAAATGTAATCAGTGTTGTAAAGTTGACAAGTGTTTGTACATATTATATATTTATATATATATAGAAAACTGCTAGAAAGTAAATAAAATAGATAATAAAATTGGCACCAACTGAGTTTAAACGCGAACTAAATTAAATCAAATCATTTGAAAAACTCTAGAATTAGTTTCACAGTTTTAAACCATTGACCATTGTTCGTACTTGATAGTTTTTACTAAAACACCGTTAAAAATACTACGATTACAAAATCAAACAACATGGTACAAAAATATGGAAATCTAAATGCATAAAAAATAAAATAAAATAATAATAATCCTTTTTTGGGAATTTTTACAATCCAAATTTGTTGCAAATTGTTGTAAGAAGGATGATTTTTTGCAGGTGCAGAAAGATTCTGTTGGCCCAAGAGTAAACGTTGAAAAAACCAGTCGTATGAATACGAATACGAGGTTTGTGATGTGTGGCTGAGTGTTGTTTGTCTGTGTGCGTGCAAACTCCCACCAAAAGGGACCCACCCAGTAATAAATTGGAATCTAGAATTAACCATTTAATTAATCGAATACCTTCCTTGTGTGCAAAACTCCAATTTCTGCTTTCTCTTGATGGTTTCACTTGAAGTCCGTCTTGGAAATTCAATAAAAATATAAAAAGGCAGGTGTATTTAACTAATAAAATTAATAATTTCTGAAAATAAACATCTTTTTAAAAAATTTAAGGAAAGCTTATTTGCTGATTTAATTAAAAAATAGATTAAAATATTGGATTCCTTTTTGACCTTTTCTACTACCTTTGACTACTTCTCATCCTAGTTGACCATAAACCTAAAGCTAAAATTGCATTGAAAGTTTCAGTAGTATAATTTGCATAGTAGTTTAATGTTTATTACAAATAAACATTTGATATACTTTGGATAACAAAACACATCAATTGTAAATCCAAATTAAGCATGAATATCAATCTAACTTTTAATATCTCAAAATTTCATTTTAATTATAGTGTGCTAGATCTGAACTGAGAACTGACCGCAACCATATTACCGATCATGTTCTTGATTTTGATTTTCATGCAAAAGCGATTCTCAATTTATTCCGGTACAAAACAGAACAAAACTGAAAAAAGAATATAACAAATGAATTCATATTAAGAGCAATCAAAAGCTACATAGTACATTCATATTCATCAAGATCCCCTTGATCTTGCCAGCCAATTGCAATTGACCTTCAAAACCATCACAAAAAAAGAACACTAAAATACAAGATAAAAACCAAAAAAAAAAAAAAAACAAAGTACAGCCATTATCATATATATTATGTCTAATAATAAATCAAATTTATGTCATGGTTTTCAAAGGCAACACAAAACCCGCTCTTCGTTCTTCAAACGAGTACTCAACAACCTCTTCGGGAATCACCGTACCCTTAATCGCGGGTGTCATTACTGTCTGCATTTGAGCAGAAGGTGTGAACAGTGTGGAGGGTAATATTGGAATTATGTTTTTTTGGGGAGTTCGGTTTTCTTCTTCTGAAGAAAATATGGCAGTTTTGGAAGGAGCTGTGAACGTGTCGTGTTTTTTGTTGACTTCTGTTACGTTTGACTTTGACTTTAATGATTCTTTGGAAGAAATTGGAGAAAATGGCTTCCGGAATGTCGGGTCGAATTCAGTTAGAGTGTGTTGTTTCTTGTTGTCCAAGCCTCTCCTCCCTGATTCCAAGTAATTAGAAAAATATTGTCATATTAAAATTAATCTACTTATAAAATTATTCATAAAATTTAATAATTTTGTGCGCAAGTGTTTGTGTCACCCCAACCTAACTGGAAAATTACCAAGAAAACGATCTGTTTTGACCCATTACGACCGCCCATTTTGAATTATATTTAATATTCAAACAAAATAATTCTTGTAATCATAACAAGTTACCCACAAATCATTCATAACAAATGTAAAATAAAAATAAAAATGCAATGGGTCAAAAACAACCCATTTTGATCCAAAGCCCATTATCCAACCAACAACACATTTTCAAATGAAAAAAAATTAAAAATAAAAAAAGCCCAAAAAATGTAAGGGGTCACAATCAATCCAACCCGACTCAACCCGTACAAAAAAAACACATTTTGATCCAAACCCGTTATCCAACCAACAACACATTCTCGTATGATAAAATTAAAAAAAAAATTAAACATAAAAAAAAGTTACAGTTTCAAGAATTTACCTGACCCGAACCCATCATCTTTATTACTCAACTGAATCTTTTTCACAGGACGATTATTAGGAGTTCCACCAACATTTGCTCTAACTGAAACAAGATCATGTTTAGGAGTTGCTGCGTGTGAAGCGGGCCCACCCAATGAGAGTCTTCTGTTACTTGTTACACCTGGCACGGGCCCACCAATGGATAATCTCCTGCTGCCTTTTTTACCACTTTTCATTGGGCTCGGTTTTGACCCAAAAAGGGCTTCTTGTTCTGCTATTAACTGTCCCTCAAGTTTCTTCTGGTCCTAATAAATACAAAAAATAAAAATAAAAAAAGGATTTTTAATTAGATACACTTTTTGCACCATTATATATATATATTTATATAATATATAATTACCCGTTGTCTTTTTCGTTCTTCTTCTTTTTCTTGCCTTAATATCTTATAGTCTTCAAGCATGGAAAGGAGTCGAACCTGGATTACAAAAATAAAAATAAAAAATCTCTTAACTCACTTTGTTACCTTTTTGTAATTAATTTTGACACAATAATTATTAATTAAATAATTGGACTTTTGGACAAAAAACAGTCAGGGTCAACCCGACGCATTTTAACCCATACAAAAGCCTACGCCCAATATTAAAGCATAAACATTTAAAATCATTTTGCTGAAGAAGTTATAATTGGCATAATATATATTTTTTTGTAATTATAGTTGACACACTAAATATTTGTTAAAATAATTTACATCTTTTGGACTAAAAACAGTTTGGCCAGTTTTGCCTCTTAACCCCTTTTGTTCAAGAAATTATGTCATTATCGAAAAGAGTATATTTTTTTTGTAAATATAGTTGACACACTAATTATTCATCAAAAAGGTTGAAAATTTTGGACAAAAACAAATCGGGTCAACCCGGCCCATTTCAACCCAACATAAAATCAGGTAAAAACAAGTAGTTACCCCATCATAAGTAAATTCAACACCTCTTTCATTCTCCCATGATACTGTTTTCACAGCTAAAGCTTCCACCATTCCTGTTTTTTTATTAAAAAAATGCATTAAATAACCAAATGTAGATTTTGAGTTATACACACAAGGGTAAATATGTAATTTTATATTTAATATTTATAAATTTACCTGGAAGTTTATTAACCAACGCACGGGCTTTTTCAGCCCGCTTTAGTGTAAGATGAGCACCTCTTCCAGCATTATATCGATTATCATCCTGCACAAAGTTGACATTTTAACAAGGTATTCATGATACTAATTAAAAAATAATAAAAATAAATAATAATAGACAAACCCTGTTATATTCTTCAAGCCAACACTCCTCTTCACAAGCAATCATCCATTTTTCTACCTTTTCAAGTATTTCTTTTCTGCTAAACGCTTCTTCTTTCACTTTTCCAATTAAAATCTCAATTTGTTCAAGAAGACTTGCAGCATCAACAGCTCCTTTATTTTTCAAAATACGAGGGGGAAAAAATCAGATTTTTTATTTTTATTTTTTAAATATTTTTTCATGTATATATATACCAGATTCGATAGCCTCAAGAGCTATTTCCAAAGATGTATCGGATTCTGGGAGCAAATGTGTTTTCCTGCAAATTTCTTCTAATTCTGATCTTTTTTTGAAAACAAGTTCTTTCATTTTGCTAGCCTTCAAATTTTCCAGTCTCGACACCTCTGCCTCAACCTTTAATGTCAAAATTAAAATAAAAAACATTGATTATTTTGCGAATAATGAAAAATGAAAATTAAAAAAACTTACAAAATTAATAAAATCAACAGAAAGCAAATTGGGTTCGGTTATTTCTTCCTCTGAAGCAGCTATGTTACACGTCACACTTTGAAACATTTGTTGTTCTTCAATCGGCGTATCCATTAAATTCCATAGCTCTATTAAAGACGTTGCAAGATCTTGAATCTAACATAAACACGAACATAAATATAAATATAAATATAAATATAAATATAAATATAAATATACTATATATACATAAACTCAGAATATTCTTTGAAAGTTACTAAGAAGTGTTAGCGGGTCAAGCCGACCCGCCCCAACCCATTTACTTACTCTTTGCATTCTTTGTATTTTAATCTCTGTTAGTGTTTGTATAGCATTTGCAAGCCTTGAAATTGTATCATTACTTATACTCTTTGTTCCTTGTGTCTCACATAAACTCGGATGAACTTCATTAATTGTTTGCTTAAAATCCATCCCCATAACCAAACATAACGAATTTAAACAATTCAAGTGGTCTAAAACTTGCTTCAAACGCTCACTCTGCATATTAAGAAGAAAAATTGGCATCCTTAATTACATGTTAATTACAAAACTAACCAAAAATAGCCATGAAACTCACTTTTTTTTCTTGCCAAAACGTGACCCGACCCGTTGGATTTTGGTGATTTTAGTAGTTATTATTATGATAATAAAGTAAGAATACCTTTTCCTTTTGAAGTGTTTGCAATTTTGTATGAAGTTCTTCAAGTTTTCTTATAGACAAATCACTTTCGTCCAAAGTTATATTTGAATTTTTTTTATAAATTTCGTTTTGTATTTTGTGAATTTGTTCCAAAACTTCGAGAAACTGATTTCTTCTTTCGATTTTTCGTTTCTTCATTTCTTCTAATTCCGGAAGAATAGCTCTCAGTTCTGCCTTTAGGCTCCCAGGGTTTTGATCAGCCTGCAAAAGTAATAAATTTTTATTTAAATTTTTTTTATAAATGACAAATAATTTTACAAAAAATAAAATAAAATACCTGTCTAATATGAACCGGTCTCTCTCCCATAGCAGAACAAATAGCTGCCAGCTCAGCTTCTGAGTCAGCAATTGCTTGCCTTAATTGAGCTCTACATTTATTAGCCAAATCCACTTTCCTTCTGTAAACTTCAAGGCATTCACGTTCAAGTTCTAACAACATTTTATCTCTTTCTGAATCGTTTTCGCCAACTTCATCCCATATAATCTGTTTTTTATATAGAAAATTTTGTAATATTTTGAGAAATACTGTAAATTTTGTTTAATTTTGAGAAATACTGTAAATTTTGTTTAATTTTGAAGTAAAAGGGTACATGGGTAATTATGTACCTGAAGTTCATATAGAAGTGATCCACATGTTGTTTCCACTTGCAAAAGTGGATCTTTTGAAGGAGTTGACATTCTCAAAACAGCCTTTTTTACCTAAAAAGTTAACAAATTCATTAATAATCAGTATACCATGTGATTAATTTAATAAACTCCTTATTTACTCTTTAAAGCTGATTAGTTTGTAAGTAATCAGAACAAAAGTAAGTTATAACAAGTAGTTAGGTAATTATTAGATTTGACCTAAAAGAGGAAATTGCATCTGTAATTTGAAATTTAACTATATTTATAAATTTCTGGTGTGAGATCAATATCCTACATGAAGAGATCTAGCTAAAACTAAAACATAATCAACATTTAATTAAAAATAAATAAAAATCATATGAATCAATAAGCCCTAATTTAATTAGTGATCTAGTATTAAGAAAAATACATAATCAAATCAATCGAAAGTAAACAAATTTCGTATTCTAAACCAAGGAATCAATCCATAAAACTAAAAAAAATAAGAAGAATAAAATAAATTCGGATAATCGGATCTGAACAGATTCAAACCTGAACAAATGTTGTCTGCAGTCGTGGTAATTGAATCAACAGATTAACGGAATAAACTGAATAAGGAAATGAAATTTAGGAACACGATCTGTTTGTTGAAATGGATTGAAGTTGTTTTTGAGGAATCAACGAGATTGAAATCTCAATTTTGAGAAGTAAGCTAGAGAGAGAGAGAGAGAGAGAGAGAGAGAGAAAGAGGGATGAACTCGAGAGCAGCCGTTTTTAAGAATTTGACCGTTAGAAAACAAATACGAAGTATAAAAAACTTGTGAGAATTTTATTTTTTTGTGACTAATTATGAATTTCAAAATACAGGCTAAGGGCTCTTAAGTGGGCTTTTAAAGGTAGCCCAATTTAAAGAAATAACAAAATTGCAGGGGCTGGGAATCAAACTTTAGTCTTTCTAGAATGGGTATGTTTGAATTTAGAGCGTGAGCCATCTTACCAGGTAAACCCTTTGAGAAAGTATTTAATATTTAGCTATATATACTTGTTAGCAGGAAAAAAAAACAAAATGTCACTGTTTACCAATTTCATTACTTCATTTTAAAAGTTAATAAATTTATGTTTTTAAATGTCTGGTCTTGGTTCTTCAAAACCACCTATCCGGATTTTGGATATCCGCTTCTGATATTCGATATTTTGGATACTTAATATACGAAAAAATGAATTATACAGATATTTTACAGATATTTCAAATAACTTTTTTGGATATTTCGGTTATTATTAAGATAACGAATATCCAGAATATTTCCGATATCTGAAAGTTTCAGATAAATCAGATTTTTTTTTTTCCGGATATTCGGTTTTCGAATATTTTCCCCTAGATTACATCCCTTGTAATGTACTCGTACAAAGTATGCATGGTTGAGCATTTGAGCCGAAAAAACTGAACTGAATCGAAAACCAACCGAACCGAACCGAACCGAACCGAACCGAACCAAAAACATGTAATTCGTTCGGTTTCGGTTCTATCGTTTTGGTTCGGGATCGCGCTCGCCCCTAAAAGTAGGGTTATCCATAGTCTCTTATAGGTGTGTGTAAATTTACCAACAACCTTTTGGAACCGCGGAACCGAACTAGACTGGATTGAGTCGGACCGAACCGAGCTATATCGGTTAGGTTCTTGGTTCTAATTTTCATGCAATCGGTTATCGGTTCAGTTCGGTTCGGTTCGATCCAAAACCGACAAAAATCGAAGAAACTTTCTCGGTTCTCGGTTAGGTTCCTACCGGTTCTTGGCTTGGTTTTGCTAAACCCTAGAGACAGCCTTGTGTCGCTTTCGTTTAGCCGAACCCTATACCCTAGACGAAATTACCCGTTTGGACGGCGGTTCGTGGTGGTCGCCGACGATACACACACATACACGTAGTGGCGAATCTAGGATCAAAATCCATCGGGGTCCATTAATAGTTGACCAATTAACAAGTGGGGCAAATAAAAAAATTTCTATTAAAATAAATAAAAAAATCAGATTGTACATGGGCCCCCCCACCAAGTGGGGGCCATGCGCCCCCCTTAAGTCCATATGGATCCGCGAGTGCATACACGATTCGTTGTTCGTGGTGATTATCGGAGTTGTCTAGCAGCTCGGTTCACGCGTGCAATAGTCGTGTATCCCCCTCTAGCAGTTCAGATTATTGTGAGGTACAATTCTACAAACCCATTTGAATTTTGTTTCCCTATTTGGGCTAGATGTGATCCTACGGGATTGGGGTTGTCATTTATTTTCGTTGCACATGATTTATTTGTATGTATCGGCCCCTGTTTCTCTTTAGTGGTGGGTCCCAAAAGGGGTGTAATGGACCCGAGTTATGTAATGAAGAAGTATTTTGGTTTATGAATGTGATAAGGGGAATGTTAAGGTATCATAGAAAGTCTTTGGATTGAGCCATTATACCTAATGCTTTAATTGAATTAAGTTTTGAACTTTTGCTTCCAAGTTTTAGTATTAAAAAAAAGTAGACTATAATGGAAACTATGTTGAAGCCCGAGGAAGGTAAGAATAAGAAATTCAAGAGCTACCCAAAGCTTCTAGCCTACTGATATTGGTGAAAAAGATAATGTATTGCAAATAACCTATTGGTCATGGGTTCAAGTCCCGTTGTGGACAAATTGTGAGGTTTATTCCCCATAGGTGAAGGGTTCGAGGGAAGGCATACTGCCTCTTGTGGATGTCACAGTCTAGGCTCGTACCACTAACTTACTAATAGGCTGTTTTCAAAAAAAAAATAAAAAAAAAAAAATAAAAATTCAAGAGCTTCTTACCCTTTTTGATATTCTCTAGTGTCTATAATGCATAGCTTCAAAACTGCGTCTTGCTCTCATGGTGATCTATTATACAAATCGGGAACGATGAAAGAAAACAGAAAAGGGGGAAAATGGGGATCGAAACAAGTTACGGTTCGTGAAACGATACGCAACTCAGACAAAAGCTTCTGATTACACTTAATTCGTCGAAATCTCTCTCAAATCTCCCAGTTCGTGTTTGTCATCAGGTTAATTATTCGTTCAATTTCATGCATTTGTTGATTAATGTTCGCAATTTGTTCATTTTTTCTTACAATTTCAGTAATTTATTTGTTTGCCATAGTTTAAAAACGTTTTAGATGTATCAATCATACCAATCGTTTGACCTATATCTCATTTACTCAAACACATACAACCCTCACTATCTTGTAAGCACACACCACACAGGTGTTAGATAAATTGAATATTTCTTCAAATTTTTCTCATGTTAAATCCTTGAGATCGAAAATGGTGGATTTGCGATCTCTAATCTTCTCCTTTCAATTTTTACTTTATCCGTTGTTTCGTCTAAGTCAGGTGCGTTTCATTTTTCTGTATCTATTTTTATTCCAGTTTTTCTAATTTATGCTTTCAATTTTTGTTCATAACATATTTTTGTTATTAAAATTACTTAAGTAGTTATTTTCCTAACTTAAAGGTATCAATTCGTTTAAGTTTTTTCTGGCTTATAAGGGTTCTCTTGTGATCAGTAATGACCTTTTATGAGAGGGATTAAAAAATGCAAATCTCTTGGTACATTAGCAATGGTTCATTCAGTAAATGGTGATGCGGTTCTCAACTAAAACTTCTAAATAATTTTGATACTGAAATAAAAGTTTTTTATTATTTTTATTATTATTATTTTATTTTTCACTGACACCGTCGTCGCATTATGGTGTTAGCATGCTATTATAATAAGGATTTTGCTAATGCATACCTTATGAGCATATGATAACGAATGTTTAATAAATCAAAATTTCTTTAATTAAAGTAAAATGATATTTATGAGCCATTAATACTTTTATATTATACCGATTTTACCCTTAACATAATTGAAAATGAAGATACCCACAAACAATTAATCCAAATGAGAAGGCACAAATCAATATATTATGGATATGCAAATCACTTTTTTTGTTGGGATGGGCGTGTGTAGGGTCATGAAAATATAAACTTAAAATCTGTAGAACTCTTTAAATTAATAATTTATATTAATTTAAAAAGTTTTTACTGTTTAAGGATAAAGAATTATATGAGAACTAGTTCGGAATGGGGAATTCGTTGCAATTCGCAGAAGACCATCCTATATAATGGTTTTCATTGTCAAAAATCATGAGTTTGTCAAGCATTGATATTGCTGCAAAAACCAAGTAAAAAATAACTTTATAAGATAATGTTAATTGAATTTGTTAAACCAATTTGTTTCTTAATTAAGCTTCTTAATATATACCTCCAAGTAGATTAAGGCTGCCTTGCGCGCCGAGAGCTCCGCTATCAACGATCCCAAGACAAACATGTCCTTCTCTCTGCAACAACAACGTATGTAAATGTTAAACTATAAGAGTGACATCTAGTAACACAAGTATTATAAAGGTTTAACTTTATACGGACTTTTCAAAATAGGGGGTGGGGTGATTTTTAAATTCACACCACATCTTTTAATCCATTTACCACAATAATTGTTTTATATGAGTCCCGCTCGGGTTGAAGGTAAACAAGTTAGGTTGAGATATCTGACCCGACAATCATGTTGGTTTCAGGTTAAACATTTCTAACCCGCCAACCCGATCTAAATTGTCATCCCTGATATAGCATATAAATTATGAGGAGGATTAATAGTTTTTAGAGGACTTCGTACATTGATAAAGAGATATCCCTTAGGGTCTATGCGGAACTGTGTATTTTCTTGATCTCTTAAGCTCAACGTTATTGGCTTAAAAAATTCCTTCAAATCATCAGTGGGCTGAAACTGATAACGTGTTGGCTTTTTCCAACATGGTTTGCCTCTCATTTCAATTGAAGGTAATGAAGGTTCAAGTGCTGTTCCTTTTATGTCATCCTCAAGCTACAACCATATATTTAGATATTTTAGTCTATGGCATTATAAGAAAAAATTACATTTAGTGACACATGACAGGAAGGCGTCATTATATGTAGCTTTTATAGACGCTTAAAAAAATAGTAAAATGTTCAAATTTTTTTTTTACCAAAACTTTTTTTTTTTTAAAATGTGAGTAAAAGTTATAAAATACAAATTTTACTCGCACTTTCAAAATAAAAAAATAAAAAAATTCACACAAGTGCATAAATTTTTTTGGTAAACCACATGCACTGTCAGTGTAATTTACTCTTTAATATAATTATTAATAAACGTCAAAAATCAGCCCACTCACCCGCGAAAGGACATCTATGTAAACTTCATGAACCAAGTAGATGTAGGTAGTTCCAGAATCCAATATCATACTAAGACCTTTTTTTCCGGTTGTTACACCACCAATATAGATCTCGACATTTTCGAACATGTAATGTTTTCTGGAATTATAACCAAACGTGTCAATAGTAAAACTTCTAAATTTTAAAACCTTATGTAAAAGCTTATAATCGTGTCACGCGGGTCTAAATCATATCTACACTCTTTATGTGTTACTATATATAAGTTTTCAACACTTTTACTTGCACTTTTTTATGTGTAGGTAAAACATATGGACATTTTTTGACTAGTTTTTTTTTTTCAATTTTAATGAAAATTTTAACTTCAAGTGACACTTTTGATTGTTTATATAGATGACAATTTTCTTGTAATTTTTTGTAATGCATGCACATGGTTAGACAAGTTTTGAAAATATGTAAGTAAAAATCAAAATCTTACATTGATCCTATTTTAGCCATGGGCGTCCAGATGACCCGCGGAGGGATAAGATCATGATCGCCAAAAAACATATATCCATTTCCTAGTGAACTAAAACAATGAGCCACTACATTTCTTGTTACGCCCTGCTCTTGCAGTTGGGTTGAGATGCCTTCTATCCCAATGCCTAGACCGATAATCCCGTCAAAATGACGATCTCCATGATTTATGTTATAATAAGAACATCTAGATGAACAAAATTAAGATGTTATGATTTATGTGTTAACACTAGAAGAAAATTGACATTATGACCTTAAAAGTGTCACCATATATAGAGTGTTAGTAACATTGTTTTACAAGTTCAGTAAATATTTCTATTTTTTGCCGATAGTTTAAAAAAAAAGGTTTTGATAATGATAGTCCTTAGGATTGTCTTTAAATGCATAAAAAGTTGTACAATAATTTATGAGAGAGGTAATTCCTAAAATTATGGAGTTTGTTATAGTTAGATATATAAATTTGTAATGCATGTCTTATGATAGCTGTCATTATCAAAATCCTTAAAAAAAATAAGTAAAAGATATAAACTTTGGGTTTATTCACACGTTTAAGTTAAAATTGTCACAAAAAAGTTCAAAATTTTATTATCCAAACATTTTTGTGCTGTAGCAGGTTTAAAAGCACATATTTTTAGTAAAAACTATAATTACTATCAAATTGGTTTAGCTTTTCAATCCGGTTTACACAAAATGTAGTCCCAATACATATATAATAACAATTAAAATTTACCAAAACTCTAAATGATATTAATCTATTATGCATTTAACCAATAAACTTGTTTTTATTAACTTGTATTGACACTTTTACTAAATGAATTTTTTCTTTGTAGACTAAATAGTTGACTCACCCAAATGTAAGACGAGGTGTGGTTATAGCTCCAGTGATGTATTGCATGAAATGAGAATCTGTAACCAATACACCAGTAGTCGATGCATATACATAATCTATGACGTAGTCACATTGATGCCATGGATTGTCACAATGGTGCTGTATATTCGGCAATTGAACAGCTTTACAGATTGGATTCCCACAATTCGAGTGACCACCTTTTTCCCAATTAGGTACATAAAGACCGTTAGCACCCTACAAAACAATAAATTAGTTCATATATATAATGTTTACAACGAATCATATATAAACATTGTAATGATATTATGGACTAGAAAGCTTTTTGTGTTTTTAGATTTATATAATGGGTTGAATAGTAGTTTACAAAAAAAAGGTTGAGAATGATTTTAATTACCGGGAAATAATGGACCGGGACACCACCACCTGGATTACATTGGATCCAAGTTAGACTACTGCCAGTGTCAAGGAGTACATGATAATATCTTACAGGATTCCCAATATATAATGTCATAATAAAATGCCTGCGTGTGGAAGTGGATTTCAAAATTAAATAATATGAATTACAATACTACTAAAACATGTTCTTAAAACATTCATATCATTATGAATTTGTGCAAAGAAACTTAAAGTAAAAAATATAAAATAAATAATTATTACTCCATAGGATATATACTTCCAGTGACTTCATAAATGACGGAAGATGAATAACATCCTTCTAACATCACATAGAAACTTAACATGGCCAACACGAACTTGATGAGCTGCATTTTTTTATTCTTGTCGAATGATTAATTAGCCACTCAATTAAAATTGTAAGGTTGGCTTGATGAAATAAGTTAATTTATTTTATAGACATGTGTGTATATTTGGAAAGCCACTTAACTCTATATCCACAATAATTACAAGGTAGAAGTCAATATATTTAATAGTTAATGTGTATCCATCTATATAATATAACATAATCACTATAGCATAGCAGTTAATATATTTACTATTCCTTTACTATTTATTAGAGTATATATCAATATATAACATAACTACTGCTTAATTGATTATCATCAACAAAGCACTTAATTTAAGAAAAAAATAAATACGTATTGTGCCACCATTTATTATTTGAAAACTTTTTGATTGGCTAAAATTTAAAGTTAGGACAATTATTTTGGTATATAATTAAATAGAGAGATACATACTAAAATTGGGACGAATGAAGCAATTACTATTCATATATAAACAATTAAGGTAATTTAGTCATTAACATGTCGTTTAGACTTTGGAAAATATGTATATTTTTGAAAAACACCCTTCATTTAAGAATGTGAAATGTTTAGAAAACTTTACTAACTTATAATATAAAATTAGCTTATGGACCAACTAATACTCAGGAGAGTTCATGATACTAACATATATATTAACTTTATATATATTATAACATAATCACCATAGCATAGTAGTTAATATATTTACTATTTAATATATATCCATATACAAACTAATAGTTAATTGATTAACATAAACAAAGCACATAATTTAAGAAAAATATGATTCCATTGTGTGTGTTTAAAGTTGTGTGATTTGGAACTGTGTGATAACAATTAGGTTTTTATAATAAAATCCCCTTTAAGAAGGTGATGGCAAAATTATGGAATGAAATTAACATAATTGTAAAATCAAATAAGTAAAATTGGAAAATTAGTTAACATGACTATTGATCCTCAATTTCTTTTCTTATAATTGCAGATTGTATGAAGTTGTTCCAGAACGGAAATATTAAACATCTGCTTCTTGCATAGATGATATTATGATGATCTTGAAGTCAAATTTTGACAATACTTATTTTGTTACAGGTACCTTAATTATTGCACTTATTTATCGTGTTTGGCACTCACCTAAAGCACAAGGTCTGGAAGATATGTTAAAGGGATCTTAAAGGCATTTTGGCTCATTAACATGGGTTTACCACCTCTCTTTGTTCTGGGTAGTTTATGTTATTTTTCATGAGTAGGTGGAAATTTGACCCGTTTACTAATGAATGGGTTGACCAAACGGGTCAAATTAAGAAAATTAGCTAAAGGTGGGATGGGTCAAATTAAGAAAATTTCCCATCCTGACACCTGAATTTATATGTTAGTCTTTATTGAAGACTTAGATTAAGATATTATGTTCAGGGTGGTTACATGCTCAATTTATCCCAAATTATTCCATGCTCAATTTCATGCTTACAATTGCAGTTTATGTTTTGGTGAGCAACATATATTTTTTCACCTGTCACATGCCATAAATAACTTTTCCTAATGTTTGGACATGTTTGCCTTTCTGAATGTTGGCAACAAGCTGCAGGATCATGTTTGTTAATTTTTTTCTTCACGTCTGAAATATGAACACGTTAAGGTGGCAAATTTGACCTATTTACTTGCGTTTGCACTTTTTTTTTTGTTACGTTTTATTTTTAATGAGTCAAATAGTTAAAATAAAAACGAGGTAACTGGTAAAATGAGTTGAAACTAGCTTAAAGTGCTCTTTTTAGATTTTAAGGCATAAAACCTCCAGAATCATATTATTTGAAAATTAAGATTATTATTGAAACAATTTAACTTTATAACCGTTTTTGATACACTAATTGTTTATAAGAAAATTAAGAAAGAACTTTTACAAAAAGTATACGGGTCTACCAACCCGCCCGACCACTTTTCAACAACAAATTGCAAGCTAACAATCGTAATGGTGAACTTCAAGTATGTTTTTATTGCACTATTGCTTAATCATGGGCTTTTATTTGACTAATTGGTGTACTAAATCTTTTTGTATTATTTTAGTGTGATGAGAATTGTAGTAGCATGTAGAGCTTAGAGCAATTCTTCCAAAATTAGAAGAGATGAAACGGACAAAATTGTAAAGTATAGGCCGTTTTATACATAAGGAAAGTATTCAACTTACAAAGTGAACCGATAATTAATGGTCTAATTGTTGGTTACAACTTGTTCGGGTGCAATATAGGATTAAGTCGGTTTACGACCTACGTTTCTGTTAGGTACTAGAAAGTTGTAATAGATAGTCTAGGGAGTAAAAGTGAAATATTGTATAGATGTTAAGTTTTGTTTAGGAATTAGTCCTAACTAACCAAGTTTTAAGCCATGGTATAAATACCAACATGTAAGGCTTAAAACTTTAACTTTTGCCATTAATCAAATTCTCATTTCCAGCAATTGTTCTCTCTACCATCTCTCTAACTTTCTATCTCTAAAACCCTAAACTCCATCATCTCTTTTCTTCCTAAAATCATCATCAACACCAAAGTATGGATTGAATCAGTGATATTGTGCTTTTCAATTGGTATCAGAGCATAATTTCATCTTGAAAACGATCCAAATCCATCAATTGGTGTTAAAATCAGAAGAATCAGTGGGTTTTTGAAGGTTTTTTTGAAGAAAAAGGGGTTTAAGATCAAAAATCAGATTTAAGGTATTATTTCTTGTTATTATGGATTGAATAGCTTCCTTTTATTGTTATATTAAGCTTATAATCAAGCTAGGATCGAATCTAATCCATACTGATGAAGAATTAAGGGTTTTAGGAAAAACCATTAAAGCTTCAAAAACCCTCTAAATTCAAATTTTCGAATAGATCTAGGTTGTTTTTGAGTAATATAGTTGCAATGGATTGAAGAAAATAGTATTTGGGTCAGTTTGCTATAAGAATCAGTGAATTTGGGCAAGAAACGAGCATTTTAGGATCAAATTAGTGGGTTTTCAGGGTCTGCTCGTAACTGTTCTACTCAAGAAATTGTTCGGCCCGAGAACAGTAACAAGTTCGGCCCGAACTTCATCACAACTTCGGCCCGAACTTCATCACAACTTCGGCCCGAACTTCACACCACAACTTCGACCCGAATTTCTACACAACTTCGGCCCGAACTTCAACACTAACTTCGGCCCGAACTACTACCCAACTTCGGCCCGAACTTCTTTTGTACTTCGGCTCGAACTTCAAACCCTACTTCGGCTCGAACTTCTTTCACTACCTCGGCCCGAACTTCTTTTGAACTTCGGCCCGAACTTCTTTTACACTTCGACCCGAACTTCTTTTGTACTTCGGCCCGAACTTCTTTTGTACTTCGGCCCGAACTTCTTTTGTACTTCGGCCCGAACTTCTTTTGTACTTTGGCCCGAACTTCTTTTCCATATTTAATTTTTTTTTCCGGTCGTTCTTTCTTCCAACAAGATATGACTTCCAAGGACGCCTTGTCCATTGGATCAGACACGAAACCACCTGTTCTCTACCGAGGAGAATACGGTCAATGGAAGAAACGGTTTCTCCATTTCATCCTGAGCCAACAAGCTGGTCCATCTATCCTTGAATCCATTACAACCGGACCCGCTAAGTTCTATCGTGCTGTGGCTCCAACCCTAAACACCGAACCAACAATACCTGGAGGTGTAATCGAAATTCCCCCGGCGGAATACACTCAAGAGCAAAAGGATAGGGCTAGGGCGGATGTGCTCGCACACTCCTACATGCTACAAGGCATAACAAATGAAATCTACAGCAGCCTTGATAGCTTCAGCACGGGGAAAGAGCTTTGGGATGAAATTCAAAAGCAAATGGAGGGTACCGACCTGGGTAATAAAGCAAAGATGGTTTCGACCTTAAACGCCTATGGTCAATTCAAAGCTACCCCAATGGAAGAACTAGGGCAAACGTATCTTAGATTCTGCAACATGCTCAACGATCTCCGAAAGAACAACCTCATCAAAGAGAAGCTTGAGATCAACATCAAATTCATCCAATCCCTACTACCGGAGTGGGAGATGTTTGGAAACAGTGCAATGCAACACAAGGATTTGAGCTCCATAGATATTCATGAACTATATGAGTACCTACATCAAAACGAGCCTATGGTGAAAGGAATTGTCAAAAACAGGCAAGATATGACAGACACCTTGGCAATGTTGACCAAACAAAATCTGGCTCTTAACAAAGGTATCAACGAAGCAATGGTTGCAGCACAAACAAAAGAGGTGGTAAATGAAGAACCAGAACTCTGATCCCAGCGGGGACACAAGATGAAATCGACTCAGTTCGTCAAGCCTTAGCTCTCATTTCCTCCTATAACAAAAAGTACTATAAGAAACCAACCAACAACAACCTTAGATCATCCTCAAATTTCAAATTCAATTCCTCTTCTCAAACCCCGAACAACAAATCCTCATCTTCCTCCACCGAGCCACCTAAGAAATGTTACAATTGTGGTATGACGTGCCATTTTGCCAAAGAATGCCAGAAGCCAAAGGTGAATGACTCAGAATACTTTAAACGGAAAATGCTCATGGCCAAACAAGTTGAAAATGGGAAAGTTCTACTGGCTGAGGATCTACAGTGGTTGGAGGACTCTGATGATCAAGAGGAAGAGGAATGCACAGCAAGCCTGGCTCTCATGGCGAGATCTAACGAACTCAGAGCTGCACTGGGCATTCCTGAGAATGATGAAAATGAGGTACACTCTTTATTAACTGATTCAGACACTGATGAATCAGAAAATTCCTTGTTTAATGAAAAACTCTTTACTAAAATTGATGAGAAATCACACTTGACAAAACAAATAACTGATTTGGAATCTGAAAAAGATCAACTCTTAAATGATTTGAGTGAATTAAGTCAAGTTTCTCTTCAAATAACTCAAGTAAACAAGGACTTACAAAATCAGTTGTCTACATCAAAATCAGTTTTTCAATTTCAAATTACTGAGTTACAAAATGATCTACAAACACAAATAAATACAACGAATGCATCAAATACACAAATCCAAAAATTAAAAGATGAAAATTTAACCTTCCGTCGCCAACTTGAAACTCTTGTTCCTCAAGTAAATCAAATTAATAATTCAAATCAAAAAACACAAGAGTTACAACAACAGTTGTCAACAGTTCATGCTGCTCACACCAGTGAAGTAAATCGTCTAAATCACATAATTAATACAAAAAATCTTGAAATATCAAACCTAAAAACGATGAAGACGGTATCAAATGACAAAGACGACTCCAAGCAGCTGATAAATGACTTAGCTATCCAACTCAGTCGAGAGCAAACATGGATGAAGTCTGCTGACATCAAGATGAAGGATTACCAAGATAAGTTGAAGGCAGCTGATAACGAAATTCAAAAACTAAATGAACAAATCACAAACATCACAAACAATTTTAACAAGGAAATCGATGAACAATCAGCAACCATACACAGTCTTACTGTCAAGAAAGAAAATGCTGAAGAACACATCTCCAAACTGGAGCAGACGATTGTGAAAGCTGGTCACACTGAACAAACAATAAAATTAAATCAACCAAAAGAGTTCAGATCTTTCAAATCAAAAGTGGGTCTCGGCGCTGAGAACTCCCGTCCTCTGGAAAAAGCTGCTGATGTTGTTCCCACACTATACAATTACGATTACATGAACTTGGGAATATGGCAAAGCTTTCTTCATATGCCTGACGAGGAAGCAGAAATCGAGAAATTCAACAGAGA
This sequence comes from Calendula officinalis, assembly GCA_963853835.1. NCBI lineage: Eukaryota > Viridiplantae > Streptophyta > Magnoliopsida > Asterales > Asteraceae > Calendula > Calendula officinalis. The sequence goes on from OY970825.1 coordinate 27,794,003, forward strand.
AAAGAAGGAACACGCTCAAATCAGCTTTAACTATTCTGAATTGAACTATACATATGAAAAGAATAAAGCAAAATTTCAAAACAATGAGTACTTCCCGATTGTCACTCCAGAAGAATTTTCCATTTCTGATAATGAAGTTTTAAAACAAACAATTGAACCAAAGCTTTATGTCCCACCGTTGATTTTAGAAAAGAAAATTGTTCAACTTGAATCTGAAATTGACGACACTCACAAGGCCTTTGATAAAGAAAAGGAAAAACTTCAAATCAAAATACATAATTTAGAGGACACCATTTTAGAATTAAAAACTAGAACGAGCAATGCTGTTTCCAAAAATTCTAAAGCCTCTCTATTAGGGCCAGCACCGACAAACCCAGTTCCAACGATCTTGAAGAGAAGCTCTAATCCACCTATTTTGAATCTTGCAGATGGAAGATTAGAGTCCAGAGGGAAGAAGTCCATGAAGCAACCAGAAGTCAACAGAGCCACACAGTCAAAGAAGTCTATTCAGACTGGATCCAGTATGCTTAAGAAGCCTAGTCTACTTAAGAAGTCTAGTCCACCTAAGTCTGTAGTTTCATCTTTTTCTGTTCAAAATAAATGTAATGACTCTAGACAGTTTATTTCTCCAAAAGAAGCTCATGGCATGTGTAAAAACTCTAATTTTGTGAAAACTATTTTAACTGCTTTTAGAACAGACTATGATTCTACTGTTTATCGTCTTGTCCGTTACTCTCCTGATTTTGGTGATGTGTATGTTAAAACTGACAAATATGGAATAAAAAGATTTTTTGACAAAATTACAAAGAAACAGATAACTCAAACTGATAAACGTTTTTTTGTAAAACTTGATGCACCTTGCAGTATTCATAAGAACATCGTCTCTCATAAATCTGGTAAACTTATAAACACATGCAGAACGTGCTATCCATATCTATGCAAATTACACGTCACTAAACCAGCAAAATCAACTCAAAAGATCTTATCATCTCCGGTTTTCAAACAACAGAAGAAATCTTCTCAAAAACCACAAATTTCTGATTCTCACTTCTCTTCTAGTCGCACATCTCCTCAGGGTAAAGCTGCACAAAAGCCAAAACCGTCAGTTCTCCCCATATTCGACAAACCATCCATTAAAACGTCTACTCATGTGAAATATACTTGGGTTAAAAACGAAAAATCTCATTGGATTCTCCAATCCTCTGAAAAATCTCTCAAATGGATCATCAAATCTGAACTGTCTCCTAGCAGTTCCCAAAAGCTCTAAATTGATCATCTCATAATATCTGCATAAAACATATGTCTCTAATCGTTCTGGACCCATACAAGATTGGGTACCTAAAATGTTTTATTTGTTTTATGTAGAATGTGTGGTACCTCGACTCGGGCTGTTCGAGGCACATGACAGGAAACAAAAATCTCCTGACTAACTTTCGTGAAAAATACTTAGGAACGGTCAAATTTGGAAATGATCACTTAGCAGCCATCTTAGGTCTTGGTGATCTTATCTGCCATAACCTGATAATCAGAAATGTTGCCTTTGTCGAAGACCTCTCACATAATCTCTTCAGCATCGGAAAATTTTGTGACAAGACTCTAGAAGTAAACTTTCGCACAAAGAAGTGTGCCATTCGGACATATGACGGGGATGAACTTCTAACTGGAACTCGTGACACAAACCTCTTCACTATTGATCTTAATGACCTGAGTACAACCGAAGAAGTCTGTCTCGTGTCTAAAGCTACTGCCAATGAGTCATGGTTATGGCATCGACGTTTGTCTCATCTCAACTTTAAAACCATGAACAAACTCGTAAAAGGAGGTCATGTGTCGGGATTGCCTGATGTTGCCTTTGACAAAGATCACAAATGTTCTTCGTGTGAAAAAGGGAAAATGACCAAAAAGTCTCACAAACCTAAACCTGCTCCCAGTACTTCCAAACCTCTTGAACTTCTTCATATGGACTTATGCGGTCCAATGAGCGTTCACAATCTTGCAGGAAAACGTTATGTTTTGGTTATTGTTGATGACTATTCCAGATACACATGGGTTTATTTCCTTCGTTCAAAGGATGAAGCCGCAGAGATCATAATCTCATTTATCAAGAAAACTCAAGTAAACCTAGAATTAAATGTTCAAACAATCCGTACCAACAATGGTACTGAATTCAAGAATCGGGTCCTTGACTCTTATCTTGAATCTGCTGGCATCACCCATCAATTTTCCGCTGCACGAACTCCTCAACAGAACGGTGTTGTTGAAAGACGAAACCGCACTTTAGTGGAAGCTGCTCGTACGATGCTTTCATTTTCAAAACTTCCTCTGTCGTTATGGGCAGAAGCCATCAGCACCGCCTGTTTTACACAGAACCGCTCAATCATAAACAAAACATACAACAAAACTCCTTATGAGCTAATCAACAATCGAATACCAAATGTTAACTTCTTCCACATCTTTGGTAGTCGATGCTTCATCCTATCTGATAACGAGAAACTCAACAAGTTTGAAGAGAAAGCCAAGGAAGGAGTCTTTATAGGCTATTCAAAGGATTCAGCCTCATTCAGAGTATACAACCGCTCTACAAGAATGGTCAGAGAAAGTGTCAATGTCTCATTTGATGAAACATTCCTGCTTGATTCAAGCTCAACTGGCATTGAAAGACCTCTACCCACAACCTCCACTAACCATTCATACTCTCTGAATGATCTTGAAATCCTATTCCAACACTTCCATGATGAATATCACAACGTCAGACACCCACCCCCACCCCCACCTCCACCCCCACCCCCACCCCCACCTACACCCCACCTCCACCCCCACCTCCGGCAGATGCTCAATCAATCACAGCTCCGGAAATCAACACTCCATCCCCAAATGAGACCCCATCACCTACCTCACCTGCTCCAAACTCACCAATACCCACATCAAGTGCAGGTCCTTCAATATCAACACAAGGAACTCAATCTTCACCAGACGATCCCCCACCTCCATCAGATATTATCGCTCCACTGGTGATTGATTTCTCTAAATTTCATCTTCCTCGAGTCGATCCACCACCTCAGATTAATCCTCATAATACTGAAACTGCAATCATACCACATCCTGCTTTCACTGATAATTCCAACGTCAACCCTGGTCAACTCCCACTTCCTCATTCTACGAAGTGGAAAAAGGAACATCCTTTGGACCAAATCATCGGAAACCCAGCCTCCTCGGTCCAAACTAGACGGGCTTCAGCGGATGAATGTCATCATGCATCATTCTTAAGCTCCACTGAACTGAAGAAAGTTTGTGAAGCGCTTTCCGATCCAGACTGGATAATTGCGATGCAGGAAGAGATTAATCAATTCGAAAGATTAAAGGTCTGGCGCTTAGTTCCTAAAACACCGGGATCATCAGTCATCGGAACTAAGTGGATTTTTAAGAATAAGAAAGATGAAAAGGGAATCGTCATTCGTAACAAAGCAAGGTTGGTAGCTCAACAGGAAGGCATTGATTACGAAGAAACATTTGCTCCTGTTGCCCGCATAGAAGCCATTCGCATTTTCTTAGCATATGCAGCTCACAAAAACTTTACTATCTATCAGATGGATGTAAAGACTGCATTCTTAAATGGTATTATAAAAGAGGAGGTGTTTGTTCATCAACCAGAAGGGTTTGTAAATCCCAAACATCCAGATTATGTCTATGTTCTCGACAAAGCTCTCTATGGCTTGAAACAGGCCCCTAGGGCATGGTATGGTGTTCTTTCCCAGTTCTTAGTTGAAACTGGTTTTTCAAAGGGAAAAGTTGATACCACTTTGTTTATCAAACGACACGGGGAAGACATCATCCTAATTCAGATCTACGTCGATGACATTATTTTTGGGTCTACAAATCCGAAATATTGCAAACGTTTCTCCGATCTCATGGTAAAACGCTTTGAAATGAGCATGATGGGTGAGATGAACTTCTTCCTAGGTCTTCAAGTTCGTCAACTTCCAACTGGCATCTTCATCAATCAATCAAAGTATATCTCTGATCTGCTGAAGAAGTATCTCATGGACGACTGTAAACCTATCGCAACACCGATGTCCACGACCGCCAAACTAAATGCTGATCTGGATGGTAAACCGGTAGATGTCACAAACTATCGGGGTATGATTGGATCACTCCTCTACTTAACGGCCAGTCGTCCGGATATCATGTTTTCAACATGCATCTGTGCTCGGTATCAGGCTGCTCCCAAAGAATCTCACTTTCTGGCAGTCAAACGAATCTTCCGTTACCTAAAAGGCACCAGAGATCTTGGTCTTTGGTATCCCAAGGAGACCTCGTTTGATCTTTCTGCCTTCTCTGATGCTGATCATGCTGGGTGCATGCTGGACAGGAAGAGTACATCTGGGGGAGTTCAATTTTTGGGAGATAAGCTAGTCAGCTGGTCATCAAGAAAGCAAAACTGCGTCTCACTATCAACCGCTGAAGAAGAATATGTTGCCGCCGCTAGCTGTCTGTCCCAGGTGATATGGATGCAATCACAATTAAAGGACTACGGCTTTTCCTATAGCCGCATTCCTTTATATTGTGATTCCCGAAGTGCAATTGCCATATCTTGCAATCCAGTTCAACATTCTAAAACTAAACATATCGATCTTCGATATCACTTTATCAAAGATCACGTTGAACTGGGCAATGTTGAATTGTACTTCGTATCCACCGATTTTCAATTAGCAGATTTGTTTACCAAGGCTTTGGACGAAAAACGTTTTAATTATCTTGTCTCAAAGCTTGGTATGCTAAATCTCAAAACTTAATTGTCTACAATTCATATTTTTCAAATTGGTAAATCGTTGCATACTTCGTATCATCACTATGGCTTTCAAGAAACTCGTCTTGAAACCCGATCGTCAAATCGTTGTCAACTGTCAATGGAGAGATTTCACTCATATCATCAGTATCGGGGGAGCTGATGCAGCGTTCCTAACTTCCATCTCTCGACATTAATTAGGATTTTTCTATATTTTTACCTAATTTTTAAGTTTTTTTAATGCTTAATTTTCCTTTTGTTTTAATTTTCTCAAAAAAAAAAAAAAAAAAAAAAAAGAGAAACGTCTTCGGGCCGAACTACACACTGTTCCAGGCCCGAAGTTCTAAGTCGGCTTTCTAGTTCGGCCCGAACTTTTGTCCTTTAAATACACTCGAACTTCTCTTTTCCTTCTTCTTCCTCGACTACACACAGTCACACACCGGCGAAAACACACACTCGGCACGCTCTTTGATTCTCGTACTCCAACCTCGATCTCATCAATTCCAAATCGACTTTCTTCTATTCCACATCTAATTTCGGTACGTTTTCACCAATTAATTTCATCATTTCCAGTCGAGATCTCATCAATTCGACTGTGTTTAAGTTCGAACATTTTCTAGGGTTTCAAACTTCTTGATTTAGGTCGATCTAGGGTTGTTATAGGTATAAAATGTTACATAGGCTGCTCGTCCAGTATAGTCGAACCCTATTGGCCAGTTTTTAACTGAATAAATCAAACTAGGCATGCCAGATTTGGAAAACAGTTTAGAAACCCTCGATCGTAAAAGTCTTCGGCCCGAACTACTTGAACAACTTCGGCCCGAACTACTTGAACAACTTCGGCCCGAACTACTCGTACAATTTCGGCCCGAACTTCTTCTAGAACTTCGGCCCGAACTTCTTGTAAAACTTCTGCCGAAGTTGTTACCCATGTTCGGCCCGAACTTCTTTTGCCCGAAGTTGTTACCCATGTTCGGCCCGAACTTCTTTTTCCCGAAGTTGTTGCTGAAGTTCGGCCCGGACTTCTTTTGAAATTTTTTTTTTATGTATTTTATTTATAATTATAATTTACAAATTTTTTTATATAAATTAAAATTTGTATATTATCTTTATATTTAAATACTATATACTATTAAAATTACTTTGGACCCTCTCGTCTCGATCATTGAAAATCTTCAACGTTTAAATTTTTTTTTTATATATAATACACTGTGCACTAACTTTACTTATCATTTTGCGTCATGTGTTCTTAGTGTCTAAAACACAGATGGCGGCACAACATATCATTGACGAGAACACCCTGGTTCCTCCATACAGGCTCAAACCGATGGCGGAAAACAACCCCTACTGGGCACCGGAAGAAGAAGTCTCGTTCTCCATCAACTACCCGATCCATTATCATGTTCTCCAACGCCATCCTCTTTATTACTCGATAAATGCCAGACCATCAGTTCCAGCGGTGTACGTACAACAGTTCTTCGTTAACCTAACACTGGTGACATCGACAACCCCACACCACTTCGAAACTATTATTGATGAACAACCAATTCAATTCACAAAAGATGATCTTTATGACATCTTCCGTTTACCTCGTGCCGATTCAAGACCACCACTCACCACCTTTGAACCTCCGCTGCCATTCCAGCAAGTGTATTACGGGATACACGATCTTGGTCTTCTCCTTCCTCGGGAAACTATTGACTTAAGAGAACTCAAAAAGAAAAATATGGCAAGAAGCTGGTCACATGTCTTCACAATCTTCAACCATTGCATGACAGCAAAGAAAGGTGGTCACGACAGGGCCTCAAAAGAAGTTCACCATGCCTATCATGCCATGTGCTACAACCGCCACTTTGACTATGCTGCCTACTTGTGGGAAGAATTCAAGCTCTCCAAATCAAAGGAACCGGCATTTCTGCCATACCCGAGGTTCTGGGCAATTATGATAGAACATTTCATGGAGAGATACCAAAACATTCATACCAGAGAAGTTGCACGAAGATTCATACCATCGAGCGTTAATTTTCTAAGGGGCAACAGTGGTACAACTGAAGTCAATGAGGCCGCAATCCCACTACCACTCCTTAAAATCGCAAACTTCAATCTTGATAGTGTGAACCAATACCGGGCTCTTCATTATCCTGACTGGACACCTGAAGGAGCACCTCCTGCTCCAGCTCAACCAGCTGCTCCTGCACAACAAGCTGCCCCAGTACAACAACCACCAGCTCAACCACACCAACCACAACCTCAACCACGTCCTAGACGTAGACAGGCTGAACAGCAACAACCACCGGCTCACCAACGTGCTAAACGACCTCGAATTTTTTCCAGCAGTGCCTCAGGAAGTGGGTCGGTTGCCACTACATCATCTGAACAAGTTCTACCTCCGCCTACTCGACCCATCATACGACAACCACAACAACCAGCTGAACTGTCCTCTTCTTCATCATCAACAGACTCCGCTGCAACGATATCTGATCGACCAGGTTCACCACCATCACCACCCGGTCCACCTTCACCACCTCAACAAGATCCACCTTCACCACCACAACAAGATCCACCTTCACAACCACCACAAGGATCCCCAAACCCCTTCGATGATCCTATCTTCACGGATCCCTCTCCACCACACACCCAACATCCTATCTCATCCACCATCCCAACTACCACAACAACAGTCCCCCCACTATCATCCACAATTCCAGCCTCCACAATCACTTCTCCACCAGTCACCACCACAACTCAACAAGTCACCACCATAACTCCACCAGTAACAACCACAACTCCACCTATCACCACCACAATCCCACCAGTCACTACTACAATCTCACCAGTCACAACCACCATACCACCAGTCACAACCACAATCCCACCAGTCACTACTACAATCTCACCAGTCACAACCACCATACCACCAGTCACAACCACAATTACATCAGTAACCACCACAATTTCACCGTTTATAACAATACCTCCAATAGACACATCAATTCCCCCATTCTACACAAGTGGTACTGCCTCGAGGGTCGATACAACTCCTCCTGCAACAGTTGTAATGACTCTCCCTCAACAGTCTACATCATCCGAGGCTACCACTACCACAACAACTGAAATGCCAAATCCAGAAATGCAGATCATCCCTCATCTCACCTCCACAATCCAATCACTCAGTACGAGGTTGGAAAACCTTGAGGGTAGGCTGGCAAATGTTGCTCCTCTTCCACCGACTTCTGATCCACTTAACAGAGAAATGCTCCTGGAAGCATCCCGTTCATTTACAATTGAACAAATTAAAGCGATGTTCAACTATCGCTTAGAAGAACTGGTCGAGCCATGCAGGCAAGGATCCCTTATATACAGAAGACCGGGAGACCCTGAGGATGATCCTCAGGGAGGAGGAGGACAAAGGAGAATTCTGGAACGTGGTGGATCCAGTTCTCAACACTCCGGAGATGCAAGGCATTCCCAACAACAACCCAGCTCCTCTCATCAAACACAGGGAGGAGGACAACAAGACTATGAATACTTTCATGACTGGGCGGTTGTTGAGTTTGATTACAATCAGGTGCTGAACGTTGAACCACTCAACCAGTGGCGAGTAGATGAGAGTGAAGACATCTTGCCCCAAAATAACCGTAAATCCAGTGAGATGACTGAAGCCGAAAAACTTGAATCTATGTGTCATCTCCAATCTATAAATTTTGAGGTTGAGAACAATAAAAACGACAACGTTCAACACGTTCTGAGAAAAGAGGCGGACACAGTTATTGATTTACCTAGTGACCCGGAAGAAGACAACATTGTGAGGGATGCTTTTAACGAATCAACTCAACCTGCCACCTCCCCTTCAAACGATGACTCCGACAGCGACAAAGCAGGGGAGGATGAACCATTTGACGTCAAAAAATATCCCTTCACCCGAGAAAATTATCACCGTTACTTCCGAAACTACGATCAACTGGTCGCCGCCAGAACTCCAGCACCGGAACCACCAACTGCCTCTCCTACACATGATGTGCCGGTATTATCATATAGCGAGAAGAGAGCGGCGGATAAAGCTAACAAACGCCGCCTGAAGATCTCCAAAGCGTGCCTCTTTCAACAAGTTAAAATGCCATTTGTTGAAGATCGCTTCTCTGCTATTTTCCAGGAGACAGAGCTGCCTGTTATTTATCAGGATTTATACAAAGAAGTGGTACTGCCTTTCCGAGAAAAGAAAATGTATTACCTTACAATGCATTACCTTAGGGGCAAAACCGATCGATACAGCAAATTCCCGATAACACAACTCCTGGAGATAACGACCGACCATTTCTCAGGCTACTACTGGTACACAATCTTCCATATTCGCAGAGCAGATGATCAACTGTACACAATTACTGAAGGAGACTTCTATATTCTTGAACCTCGGGATATAGAATTTCTTTACAACACAGTACGCTTACTACCAGACACGCCTCATCCAATTAAAAATCATGCGAGAAATTTCGCTCAGGCTGCTCTGAAGCGCTTCATGCTCGTTAAAACATTAGCTGCTCGAATGGAAGATGTGCAGATGGCTATTGAGAGTGGTACATCAAAGCTTCACTTAGCTGCTCCTTACAGATCACTTCCCTCCGAGATTCAAACTCGGAGAACAGTTGTTTTAGGTGAACCCAACTTGGGAATGACTTACACGAACTACTTCAAAGAACGAGTCTTCTTTCGTGTGTCAGACATTGCCAAGTACTGTGACGACACATTGAACATCCTCAAGAAGAAATTGGAGAAAAAGGGGAGGCACATGAACAGAGATCCCAGCAACCCAGAAAACACCTCTCTTCGAAGCAATATTGACACACTAATCACTGTCATTAAGGAAAGACTAAGCTGGAGAATAGTGATTAGACATTTTGAGGTTCACCTGGGTGTACGAGACAGAAGTAAAACGCATACCTACACAACTGAAGTTCCTAACATGCCACTACCTTTCGGTCAATATCATGGGCTCAGATGGCAGGACGAATCAGTTAATCGCCAAAAACCGTATGAAAGACGTGGGCGGCATTAACATTCAAATACTAGGAGGCACTTCACCTGTTCCAAAATGGCTTCTGATCAAAACAGATTCAGAACCCGCTCTTAAAAGAAACCACAAATCTCAATCAAAGCTTAACCGCAAAACCTCTCCTTCAACCCTTCGATGATGTATAAGGTACGCCCTTCGAACTCAAAACTTGTCAATTACTTTTGTTTTGTCGAGGGGGAGAAATATTAATTCTAGGGGGAGAATTATTATTTCTAGGGGGAGAAAATTCAGAAAAACAAAAACAAAATACCCAAATAAAAAGTTTTATGTTTGTAACGTTAATCATAAGTTTTTGTAATATCCGTAAACGTTCTCTTTACTAGTTCTCTAGTAAAGATTGCACCTGTTTATTACAAATTCTTTTAATTCTCGTTACTTACTACTTCAAAAGACATACCTTCCCATGGTTTGCCAGATCCGGCCACACCTTCCCAGGGAAATATTTCAGCCAACTGGTAAATGTGAGGGTTTAGGTCTAGGGTATAGTAATAGGTGAGTGCAAGGTGGTGTGAAAACATGATAAATCAAGGAAAACACACCTTATGAGTGCATCCAAACCGAAAACAAACCGGGCAACCAATTAAATAGGTGATCATTCATTCGTTGAATGTTTCACTAGACTTTACTGGCCCAGTAAAGCAAATGCACGCCACCACCAACTACTCAAATTCCTCTCAACAGGGATTTGTTTCATTTCATCAGGGGACGTAGCACAAAAGCTACTGACTACTCACTCGGAGTATGTCGGTATTGAATAATAATAACCTCCTGCCCCGGGTTAAGTCTCTTTGTATGCACAGTGTGTCTAGTTCTCACCCCCAAGAATATTTCCAATATAGGACACCTGCACTACAAACATGGATCTCCGTGAATCCATCGGAACACTTGTAGTGGCATCACAATCTGATGTTTCACGAAGATCGAGTGGAAATCCTGCTAGAGCTAAAATCACGCCAACTCTAAACGCAGGTCACACATTTGAATCAACGGTTGTGCAAACGACTACAGATTCATACCGTGTGCTAACGGATACTCTATGTGAGTCCGGTGTTACCAAAAAATCCATGTGAACCAACCAAAATGAAACATCTTTTAAAGAGCTGATCAAAGTGCACATGAGCGTATTAGACCACTCTTAAATTACTCCTATGATCTGCTAAACCTAGCATGATCTTCCCCGGAGCCACCGACAATATAGGAACTAAAAAGTGAGGGTCCCTAGGTCTAGGTGAGCAGAATCAAGTATCATGGGATCTTGATTGGGGTGCGCTGAGGTAAAAATTGAGAGGGGGTATGAAGTATGGGGTGCAGATCAGCTTATCACATGGTAAAAACAAAAACGAGGGTGTGGTTAAAAAATGAAAAAGTGAGTTGAGTGAGGAGCGTGTGTGAAAGGGTTAAAAGAAAACGGAAAACCCTCCCTAAACCGAACAAATGACCGGGTAACCTTATCTATATCAGATTGCATATGTTGCTTTCTGATTAAGACATCATGGACCCAGTGATGCAATGCACAACCCCCACTGACCACTCAAGTACAAAAAGTACTTGTTTCAAAATCACGGAGATTACCACATCCACTATCGACATCTCATTTGGAGATTGTTGATATTGAAAAAGAGGACCCACCTTCAGTCCTCGCCTTCGTTTGTCCACGTATAGAGTCTAGAACCGAATTAAATTTCTCTAGGACACAGGCACTCTACCAAGCATATCTTTGAGATATTGCCGGAACATTCATAGTGATACCAAAATTATTAGTATTCCACGATGATTGAATGGAAATCCTACCAGTGCTAACATCAATGCCAACACTGAACGTAGGTCACACAGTTTCTGTAACTGTTGTGCTAACAGGCAATCTATGTGATCCTGGGTTACCCTGATACATTCTTGTGCGAAGATCAGACGACCGTACTCCATTCTTATCAACAACGGTCTCTATGTCTGATAGAAAATCTGATGACTGTACTTCAATCTTATCAACAACAGTCAATAAATCAGATAAGGGATTCTATGACCGTACTCCAACATTATCAACAACGGTCAGAAAATCCACAACATATCAACATTCCGCGCCACTTCAACTTCAACAAACATCAGGAACCAAGGATCTGCAGCAAATCGACAAACGCCACAACTTCAAGATAAGACTTCCGCTACTAACCGCTCTATCTATGGGTCTACATTCAGTCGATTTGCATGAAGTCTTCTGGAATACTTTATATTGGTTGAAAAGCCGATTAAAAGTATGTCTGTCACTGATGATTAAAGGCTGATGCTGTTTTATCAACATAACTGCTCAACGGTTCAATTCTCAGCTCCAGCCTTACAAACACAGAAGTCTTCAAAGATATGCAAACTAGTCTACTATTACAAAGGGGGAGATTGTTAGGTACTAGAAAGTTGTAATAGATAGTCTAGGGAGTAAAAGTGAAACATTGTATAGATGTTAAGTTTTGTTTAGGAATTAGTCCTAACTAACCAAGTTTTAAGCCATGGTATAAATACCAACATGTAAGGCTTAAAACTTTAACTTTTGCCATTAATCAAATTCTCATTTCCAGCGATTGTTCTCTCTACCATCTCTCTAACTTTCTCTCTCTAAAACCCTAAACTCCATCATCTCTTTTCTTCCTAAAATCATCATCAACACCAAAGTATGGATTGAATCAGTGATATTGTGCTTTTCAGTTTCACGTTGATTCAACTGTTGCTTTTAGGTCATTAAGACATATTGTTTGAATTATGCAGGTACAATTAGACAATTTTAAAAGTAGATGATTTCATACTATGATAAGTCAATTAGATGATAAATTTAGCTTTCGAATGCAAAAACACATTTTGATGGTAATCCAAAAGCATAAAGATACAGATTGTGTAAATTTCAATCCACCCAATGATTTATCAATGTGTTTGTAACTGAGTCGTTCTATGAGCAAACATAATTTATTACGGTTATAAGCCAGTAAGGAATTATAAGAGAACTAGTCAAGATTAATTCTTAAAGGGGGATTTCGTTGCAATTCGCAGAAGACCATCCTATCTTGTGATTTTCATTGTCAAAAATCATGACTTTGTCATGCATTGATATTGCTGCAAAAAAACCAAGTAAAAAACAACTTTATAAGATAATGTTAATTTAATTTGTTAAACCAATTTGTCTCTTAATTTCGCTTCTTAATATATACCTCCAAGTATATTAAGTTCGCCATGCACGCCGAGATTTCTGCTATGAAGTATCCCAAGACAAACTTTTCTATATTGCTGCAACAACGTATGCAAATGTTAAACTATCAAGCTAAAAAAAGTGACATCTAGTGATCTAGTGTTACAAATATATAAAGGTTTAACTTAGAGTAATGGTATTGGTGTCTACTATTTGTGCTACTCATGCCTATCAATTTGATCATGACACTTGTCAAAATCAAGGGATGATACGAAGAGAGAGAATTAATGGATGACACATGTCAAGTTTAGACGTGGATAAGCATATAGATTGGCACAAATAGTAGACACAAATATTATTTCTCTTAACTTTATACGGACTTTTCAAATGTGTCACTATATGTCATATAGATAAAAAAATCTATTATCCACATATTTTGTCAATTTAGGCTAAGAAAATTTACCCACACTTTCTATATGTAAAAAACGATTTTAAATGAAAGTAAAAAAAATATATTTTCTATCCAATCATTAGTTAGTATTTTTGGGCTTTAAGAGATTTTTTCTAAAGATTTTAGTGGCACTCTTATTAGTGTACCTCAATTAGGTTTCTCGTATTTTATATAAATTGTGAGGAGCATTTCTAAAAAACGTAAGGGGTGGCATGACGATACCTTCAAGCCTCAAGCCATGACGAGCCATGACGATCATGATGTTTTTCAAGACGTGACTTAATGCGACACATTTTTTATATAATTTACATACGTGTGTATATTAAGTTTACAAAATATGATACATTTATTGATTTATATGCTAATTCATATATGAAGTTATCAAAATGTATTACATCTGAATTTATAATCATATATGTTATCTTACGTCACGCCTTACACATACGCCATTGTCTATTTCGTAATGTGGGCGTCGCGCTGTGGCGCCGCAGTGACGCCGCCAAAGCGCTCTTTTTAAAACCTTTGGGATTAATAGTTTTTAGATTAGTTTAGAGGACTTCGTACATTGATAAAGAGATATCCTGGAGGGTCTATGCGGAACTGTGTATTTGCTTGATCTCCTAAGCTCAACGTTATTGGCTTAAAAAAATCCTTAAAATCTTCAGTGGACTGAAAGTTTGTTGCCTTTTCCCAACATAGGTCGCCTCTCACTTCATCATCTGCACGTTTAAGTTCTGTTCCTTTTATGTCATTCTCAAGCTACAACCATATATTTAGATATTTAGTCTATAGCGGTATAAGAAATAAATGACATTTAGTGCCTCGCAGGAAGACGTCATTATATGCGGGTTTTATATACACTTAAAAAAAAAAATAGTAAAAAGTTCTTTTTTTTAACGAAAACTTTTTTTTAAATGTGAGTAAAAGTTATAAAATACAAACTTTACTCGCACTTTCAAAAACAAAAAAAATAATCACACAAGTTCACAAATTTTTTATTAAACCACATGCACTATCTGCGTAATTTAATCTTTAAGATAATTAGTAGTAAACGTCAAGAATCATGTCACTCACCCACGAAAGTACAGCTGTGTAAGCTTCATGAATCAAGTAAGTGTAGGTAGTTCCAGAATCCAATGTCATACGAAGTCCTTTTATTCCGGTTGCCGATCCATCAAGATAGAGGTCGACATTTTTGATGATGTAATGTATTCTGAAAATAGCACCAAATGTGTTAATAGTAAATTAAACTTCTAAATATTAAAACATTATGTAAAAGCTTATAATCGTCTCACACGGGTCTAAAATATATTCAACACTCTTTATGTGTTACTATATACTTCCTCCGTATCAAAATAAGTAAATCACTTTGAAGTTTACATTTTTTGAGGCAAAATAAGGTAATAAGAGATTAGTGAAATTAAATGGGGTAATTATAATGGATGGGCCCCACACCTTTTACTATTTTGTTGCTTTTTCTAAAGGGAATTAAGTTTCCTACCACAATTTTTGATACGTATACCATAATGTACAAGTTATCCTGCACACTGTACAAATACATAATGCAATTGTTGTGGTATATAGGTCAAAAAATGTGGTGTAAAAATCACTACCTTTTTCTAAATGGTGAAAAAGTCAAATATAGGAAGATGACAAAAATAGATAGGGCCCCACACCTTTAATGATGTTTAAAGAGAGATACGTAAGGGTAAAAGAGTAAATTTAAATATAAAAACCTACCAAATCAGATAAATTATTAAACTGATTCAGTTATTTTGATACACCCCGAAAAGGAAAGTAATTCACTTATTTTGATACGGAGGAGGAAGTATAAGTTTGTACCGACGACACTTTTAGTTACACCTTTTAGTTACACTTTTAGTTACACTTTTAGTTACACTTTATAGGGGGAAATCCCACACCGGCATTGCCATAGGGCATTTCGCCATAGGTACAATGCATCGCCAAAGTTTTTTTTAGTTTTTTTTATTTTGTAAATTGTGATTCGTTTAGGGTATATTTGTGGGTCCCAAAGGGGTGTTATATGATAATATATGATGTTAAACCAAATAGAGTAATTTTGTGGTTAGTGTTAGAATCATGTTAAATGGGCAAAAAGCCTTTAACACGACTTTAACTTGTGCTCCATACCTTATGCGGCACTTTTGACTATTTACATACTGTTGGGTCTCATATGTTGTAACCAATAGTCTAGGGATCATTTGTGTATTTAGTCTAAACTTATACTAGGTATAAATATGAAGTAGTAACCTAATTATCCACAACCTTTGCCCAAAATTGTAACAGGCCCCATCAATAGCAAAGTGTGTTCATCTTTTCCATCCATCTTAATCATCTAATTCCTAATTGTTTATGCTTAATCTATAGTTCAATCTTCATATCTTGATCTACAATTGGTATCAGAGCATAATTTCACTCAGAAATCGATCCACAATCATAGTTTGCATCAAGAAGTGAAGATTAAATGGGTTTTTGAAGTTTTAGAGAAAAAGAGCCCAAAATCAAAATCCGAATTTGAGGTAGTTTTGTGTATTTTTATGGATTAAACTTGTTCTCCTATTGTTTTATTAAGTTTAGTATCAAATTTCAATCAATTCCAATTACTTTTAAGCATGAAACATTGATTTTTTCTAAAAAAACATGGAAGCTTGAGTTTTTCAACTTTTTGCTCTTTAAATTCGAAAATAAGGATTTATTAAGTTAGTGTTTGATTGAAATGATTGGAAAGGATTGAGGGAAAACAAAAATAGAATCATTTTCAAAAATAATCATTTGATTTGGTTAAATACTGAGGGAGATATGATCAAAATGGTGGAACTTTTGGGTTTATTTTTGTGAACTTGGAGCTACTGTTCGTTCAAATGCTTGAAGAACACCGTGAGACATCTTCAACCTTGAGATATCCCAAACCCTGAGATATCTCACACCAAAAGATATCTCAAGCCCACAACTTGTCTCTAGTTTGTGATATCTCACACCCAAAGTCTGAGATATCCCACACCTTGAGATATCTCACACCAAAAATTTGTCTCACGACCTTGAGATATCTCATACCAAGAATTTGTCTCAAGACCTTGAGATATCTCACACCAAAAATTTGTCTCAAGACCCTGAGATATCTCATACCAAAAATTTGTCTCAAGACCCTGAGATATCTCACACCAAAAGATATCTCATACCCCCAAGTTGTCTCAAACCATAAGATATCTCAAGCCCAAAACTTGTCTCAAGCCTGTGATATCTCAAACCCAAAGTTTGAGATATCTCAAACCACGAGATATCTCACACCAAAAATTTATCTCAAGCTCAAAAATTTATCTCAAACTCAAAATTTATCCTCGACCACTGTAACTGATTCAATCTTGACTCACGATCTCGACCCGAGAACACTTCTCGACCCGAAATCTGTTCTCGACCCGTGAACTGATCTCGACCCGAAAAACTTCTCGATCCCAAACCAGAAACTCGATCTCGGCCCGAATACACTTTTCAACCCGAGAACCTCTAAAAACCCGAGAACCTCTAGCAAAACCGTCTACTCATGTGAAATATAATTGGATAAAAAATGAACATTCTCACTGGATTATTTAATCCTCTGAAAAAATTTTCAAATGGGTCATCAAATCCACAACTTCTGAACTGCCTCCTTGTAGTTCTCCAAAGCTCTAATTCGATCATACAATAATTCTACATAAAACATCTGTCACTAATCGTTCAGGACCCATACATAATTGGGTACCAAACATGTTTTAATTGTTTTATGTAGAATCTGAGGTACCTTGACTTGGTTTGTTCAAGGCACATGACTGGAAACAAAGCTCTCCTATCCAACACTCATGATAAATATTTGGGACTAGTTACCAGTCTCGACCAGGGATCTTTTTCTAATTCTTTATTTTCACTTTAATTTTAATTTTATCTTATATACATATACATATACATATATATATATATATATATATATATATATATATATATATATATATATATATATATATATATATATATATATATATATATATATAAATTTAATTTGTTAAATTTTCTTTTATTAATAATAAAATTAAATTTTCAAATTCTATATATATATATATATATATATATATATATATATATATATATATATATATATATATATATATATATATATATATATATATATATATATATATCTAAAATTTCTTCAACAGAATGACTTATACATAATTCAGTGTATAACTCGAGCTTCATCAGAATGACTTATACACAATTCAGTGTATAACTCGAGTCTCAACAGAATGGCTCTTACACACTTCAGTGTATGACCCGAGCTTCAAAGAAATGGATTTTAAGTACTTCAGCTTGAAACCCGGTCCTCAACGGTCTATGGCTTCTGATCAAAACAGATTCGAAACCCGATCATCAAAAGAAAGCACAAAGCTCAATTAATCTTCACCGCAAATACTCTCCTCCAACCCTCCGACGATGTTTAAGGTACGTTCTCAAAACTCTCAACTTTTTCATACATTTGTTTTGTCGAGGGGGAGAAATATTAATTCTAGAGGGAGAATTATTATTTATAGGGGGAGAAAACTCAGAAAATCAAAACAAAAATACCTATAATGAATAAACAAACGAAAAATCTTTTCATAAGAAAATACCTTCCCATGGTTTGCCAGATTCGGCCTTACCTTCCCAGGGAAATGTTTCTGCCAACTGTAAATGCGAGGGTATACGTCTAGGGTATAGTACTAGATGAGTGCAAGGTGATATGAAAACATGATAATTTTAAGAAAACACACATTTGAGTGCATCCAAACCGTCAACAAACCGGGAAACCATAAAAATAGGTGATCATTCATACGTTGAATGTTTCACTTGACTTTACTGGCCCAGTAAAGCAATTGCACACCACCGCCAACCACTCAAATACCTCTCAACAGGAATTTGTGTCAATTCATTAGGGGACGTAGCACAAAATCTACTGACTACTCATTCGGAGTTTGTCGGTATTGAAGCATAATAACCTCCTGCCCCGGGTTAAGTCTCTTTGTATGCAGAGCGTGTCTAGTACTCACCCTAAAAAATCTTCCAATATAGGACACTTGCACTACAAAAATGGATGAATCCATCGGAACACTCGTAGTTGCATCACAATCTAATGTTTCACGAGGATCGAGTGGAAATCCTGCTAGAGCTATATTCACGCCAACTCTAAGCGCATGTCACACATCTGAATCAACGGTTGTGCAAACGACTACCGATTCATATGGTGTGCAAACGGATACTCTATGTGAGTCCGATGTTACCTAAAAATATCAAGTTGCCTTGCCTTAATCTCATCAATCAAATAGGAAACAACTTATACCGGAAACACTTAAAATTCCGATGAAAAATCCATGTGAACCACTCTTAAAAAGTAACATCTTAAAAAGCTGATAGTATTGCACATGAGCGTTATAGTCCACTCTCAAATAACTCTTATGATATGCTAAATCCAACATGATCTTCCGCGGAGCCACCGATAATATAAGAACTAAAAAGTGAGGGTCCCTAGGTCTAGGTGAGCAAAATCAAGTATCGTGGGATCTTGATTTGGGCGCGCTGAGGCAAAAATTGAGAGGGGGTATGAAGTATGGGGTGCAATTCAGCTTATCACATGGTAACACAAAACGAGGGTGTGGTTGAAAATGAATAAGTGAATTTGAGTGAGGAGTGTGTGTGAAAGGGTTAAAGAAAACGAAAAACCCTCCCTAAACCGAACAAAAATCCGGGTAACCACATCTATATCAGACTGCATAAGTTGCTTTCTGATAAAGACATCATGGACCCAGTGATGCAATGCACAACCCCACTGACCACTCAAGTACAAAAAGTACTTGTTTCAAAATCACGGAGATTACCACATCTACTATCGACATCTCATTTAGAGATTGTTGATATTGAAAAAGAGGACCCACCTTCAGTCCTCGCATTCGTTTGTCCACAAATAGAGTCTAGAACCGAATTAAATTTCTCTAGGACACAGGCATTCCACCAAGCATATCTTAGTGATATTGCCGGAACATTCATAGTGATACAACAATTTATTGGTATTCCACGATGATTGAATGAAAATCCTACCAGTGCTAACATCAAAGCCATCACTGAACGTAGGTCACACAATTTCTGTAACTGTTGTGTTAACAGGCAATCTATGTGATCCTGGGTTACTCTGATACTTTCTTGTGCGAAGATCTGACGATTGTACTCCATTCTTATCAACAACAGTCACTATGTCAGATAGAGGATCTGATGACTGTACTCCATTCTTATCAACAACAGTCAATATATCAGATAAGGGATTATATGACCTTACTCCAATATCATCAACAACGGTCAGAAAATCCAAATCAAATCAATATTCCGCACTTCTACGACTTCAACAAATATCAGGAACCGAGGATCAGCAGCAAATCGACAAAGCCACAACTTCAAGAAAGGACTTCCGCTGCTAACTGCTCTATCTATGGCTCTACATTGTGTCGATTTGCTTGAAGTCTTCTGGAATACTTTCTATTGGTTGAAAAGCCAATTAAAAGTATGGTTATCACCGATCTTCAAAAGCTGAAGCTGATTTTTCAATATAAGTGCACAACGGTTAATCACTCAGCTCCAGCTTTACAAACATAGAAGACTTCAATGGTTTAAATGATAAAATGCGTTATATATTGATTATTACAAAAAATGTATAATCATCATTCAACACATTTTCATCAAAGGGGCATCGTCATACTCAACTTATTTGTTTCCTTAAGGCGAAGATTCTTCCTAATTTCAACTCGCAGAACTTCACATTTTACATGATGAATTAGATAAATATTATTCACCATGAGGGGAGAAGATACATTACATAAATTCTTTTTACAAAGAATTGATACTTTCAGAGAAACTTCTTCTAAAGCTCAATCTGCGGGAACAAACTTAGGAGTTTCTTACAATATTATGGAGATTATCGGTACGTTAGCCCAATTTACTCCACATTAATAAGATATATGCACCAGTTAAGGGGGAGTAAACAAGAAACCAAAGATCTAACGAAGGTATCAAACAACTTCCATAGTAGAATTTTTTAATTCGTTCACCGGGGAGTAAATATCAGAATGTTCAATCCAACTCCTGTGAAGAAATAGTTGTTTGTTTGAGGGGGAGCGTAACCGTTATCAACATGTTACCTCAACAACAATTCTCAAGAATCATAGATCGACATAAAGCCACGAACTTCAAGAAAAGACTTCCGCTGTTAATCTCTCTATCATTATGGGTCATACTTTTAGTCGATCAATATGTATCTTCAGTCAAAAGTCTTCAAAATACATCTTGTTGGTTGAAAAACTACAAGAAGTATTCATTTTCACATCCAAAGAAAGCTCAAATTGTTCTCGATACAACATTATTCAACGACATATCTACCAGGTGCAACTTTCGCTCAAGATGAAGACTTCGAAGATACGCCTCCCAGACTATTGTTACAAATGGGGAGATTATTGGGTGTCATATGTTGTAACCAATAGTCTAGGGATCATTTGTGTATTTAGTCTAAACTTAGGCTAGGTATAAATAGGTAGTAGTAACCTAATTATCCACAACCTTTGCCCCAAATTGTAACAGCCCCCATCAATAGCAAAGTGTTCATCTTTTCCATCCATCTTAATCTTCTAATTCCTAATTATTTATGCTTAATCTATAGTTCAATCTTCATATCTCATATCTCGATCTACACATACATAGACATTTTTCCTGGTACTTCATGTTATAAAGTTTTGAAAATATATAAATTAAATCAAAATCTTACGCTGATCCTACTTCGACCATGGGCGTCCAGACGACCCCCAAAGGGATAAGATCATGATCGCCAAAAAACATATATCCATCTCCTAGTGAACTTAAACAAATACCCACTACGTTTCTTGTTACACCTTGTGGGTGCATTTGGGTTGGGATGCCTTCTATCCCCATGCTTAGACCAAGGATCCCATCAAAACGACGATGATCTCCTCCAGTATTTACTTGATAATAAGCACATCTGGATGAACAAAATTAAGATGTTATGATTTATGCGTTAACACTAGAATAATATTGACATTTATGACACTTACAAGTGTCACCATAGAGTTTTAGTAACATTGTTTTACAAGTTCAACAAATATTTCTATTTTGTGCCCACAGTTTTTTAAAAAAATGAGTAAAAGATATAACACGTTTAAGTAAAAATTGTCACAAAAGGTTCAAAATTATATTATACAAACATTTTTGTGTTACAACGAGGATTGAATAACCTCCGCGTTTTAGCGGGTTTAAAAACACATATTATTAATGCGAACTGAAACTATTATCAAGTTGGTTTGACCTTTTCAGTCCGGTTTACATAACATATAGTCACAATAATTATATAATAACAATTAAAAATTTACCGAAACTCTAAATAATATTATTTATTAAACCAATAAACTTCTTTTTTATTTTAAAAGAAATAGTTTAAGATTTAAAGTTTTTTTGTTGTTGTTTATTGAAAAGTTGGTTATAACAAGTATGTGTGCATTTAGGGTTGACTAATAATATTTTTGATAAAAAAAATTTCAAACTTTTTACACTTCTAATAATATTTAATGTTAGTATTGTAGTGATGTATTTAAGGTAGTCTTTAATTTTTATGTAGTACCAATGTACAAATCTCAACCATTGATTAATTTAATTAATGGTCAAGATTAATTACATATTTTATACATGGAGGGATATTTTGGTCATTTTTAACAAAAAAAATTTATTTTTTATTATTTTTTTAGAATTATTATTATTTTATTATTATTATTATCTTAAAAAATATTTATTTTTCGTTATAACGCATAATTTATGCGTGATAATCAAATATGATTGTATATTGAATCACTTGTGATTGTATACTGAATCACATGTTATTGTATTAAAACGTCACATGCGATCAAATACACAATCACATGTATTTGTACAATATAATCACATGTGATTTAGTACCACATGCGAAATAAAATAATAATAAAATAATTTTTAAATAAAAATAAAAACAATTAATCTTTTTTTGTGTAAGAATACCCCTTTATGTACAAGATATGTAATTAATCTTGACCATTAAATTTTATTGATCAATGATTAAGACTCGTCCTTTGAAATTACACAAAAATTAAGAAATACGAAGTATCTTGAACATTTCACTGATATCAAATATACATTTTTTAAAAACCCACCTTTAAAACAAAGATAGAGAACTAAACTTACTTACTATAATTATTTTTTAAAGACTTGTCCTTCGAAATTACACAAAAATTAAGAAATACGAAGTATCTTGAACATTTCACTGATATCAAATATACTTTTTTAAAAACCCACCTTTAAAACAAAGATAGAAAACTATACTATAGTTATTTGCACACTATAGTAAATTCAGAATTAATGTTGTGAATTACTAACAATGAAAATGTTATATTTGAAAGCATTTACAAAAACAAGTATTAAGTGAAAAAAGTAAGGATAAAAAAATTGACAACCTAAAACAGCAAATAGGAACACTGTTTATATTACCCTTTGATATATTTATTAGAAGTGCATTTGAAATAGTTGGCAAACTGAATGTTTTAAAATAATATAAAATGTAAAGACTAAAATATTATAAAATCACTGTTAATCCTTTCATACATGTATTATTACTGATATGATTTTACTTAAAAGATTTTACATGCAATGTTTTAAAAATTGGTTTTTGAATTGAACCGACTAATGTCTTAAATACAGTTGAATCTGTAGGATCAGAAGAGCCGGCCGATTGAACCGGATGACAATATTATTAAATATTTATGATGCTGTAATTTAATAAATGTAAAAATTCCAAAAAAACAAAAAAAGACATAAAATAAGTACTATACATAATTTAAAAAAAACATTTTTCAATTAAATTTAGTACTTTTAATTTCCAAAACTTTTAATTTAGTGATAATAATTTTAGTACTTTCAATTAAATTTATACGCTTGTTGGAAGAGCAATACAACGTTTTCAATTTAACTCGAACCTTAGTGAATTTTTTTTACTTTTTAGTGACACTTTTTTTTTTAACTTTTATTGACACTCTTACTAGTGTCGTTAAACGAATTTTTTCTTTGTAGACTAAATATTTGACTCACCCAAATGTAAGACGAGGTGTGGTTATAGTTCCATTGACGTATTGAAAGTGATATGAATCTGTAACCAATACACCCGTAGTCGATGCACCTACATACCCTATAGTGTAGTCACAGTGATGAAATCTGTTGTTACAATGGATATTCGGCCATTGAACAGCATAACAGATAGGATCCGTGCAACGCGGGTGACCAACTTCTTCCCATTTAGGTACATAAAGAGCGTGAGTACCCTACAAAACAACAAAAAAATGTCTTCGGATTCATATTGTGTTTACAACAAGAAAGCACGTATTTATTCTCTGCAACGAGTTATTCATGCATTTAATAAAATACTAAAACGTCATTTAGAAAAATACCAAGAAAACACTACGTAAATCATAAATCCTAAACCCTGGACTCTAGCACTATATAAAACATTATTTTATAAGAAAACACTATTTTATATATAAGTCATAAAAAAGCTATTCATGTAATGTGAATGTGTGAAAAAGATGTCTAGCTCAGCTGAATTGATACATGTTTTACTCTCATATGAGGCGTGAGGTCTGGAGTTCGAATCCTGTAAACACCTCTTTGTAGTGTCAAATATGGGGGATTTTTCCCTGGAGATCCTTATGAAGGCTAGATTTGCCCTGTAAAGGAGTTCGAACCCGGGGTGCTCGCTGGAATAATGCGAGTAGGCATCCGTTGTATCATTTGTCGTTTCCAAAAAAGAGAATGTGAATGTGTGTCTATAAACATAAACACGTAGATAAGATCATTTGAGACCCCTACAAAAGTAAGACTAAAGAATTATACTACATGTTCATGTTCACTAACCTATATATACATTAGTGATACCAAAATGTGGTTCACAAGGGAAAGAATAAATTCATAATATATATTAACTTTGTGAAATGTTATCCAAAATGTTTTAATTGACCTCGTGGCTTTGCTATGATAAGTTGAAGGTTTTGGTTGCCTCAGGTCGAATTGTGTTTCAACCAAATTGTTTTTACTTCTTTTTCTTTATTAAAATTGCTTTTAAGGTCAAATCTAGGTTACAAATTCCCCTTCTTTTTAGCCAAAATACTTTGTATTTTTCCCCCAACCAAATCATAGCTCACTTTGCAAGTTAATTTTCTTCACCTCTATATTTACTTCACATTAAAAATACATATATTTTTTTAATTGTCTTTTTTTATTTTCCATTCTCTAATTAAAAATATTGAATGTAAAAACATACTTTATTACTTGTAACTTGATAAATCAATTTTTTTATCATTTATATTCAAATCATTAAAATAATATTAACTTTTCTGTAATATTATATATCTGATTTCTTTACTTTCGTTCTTTAAAATTTAACTAACATTGACTCATCGTATTTAATAAAACTTGATATACACGGATTTAAAAAGACACAATTACTAAGTAACTTTTGAACTCTAAATTCTCAAAATCAGCTAAGAACTTAAAGTGTTATAAAATATACATTTTCACCTACTTTCCACTATATCTTAAAATTGTAATAAACCACGCACAATAGTATTATTGTAGTTAACTACAATAAACATGATGCTACACCATTTTTTTTTTCATATATTAGATACAAAGGAAATAAATACAATTCAAACTTAATCTTAATCTAAATATATAAAAATTAGATCTTAAAAGACAAGAAGCAACACGCAGGGGAGGATCTAGTATGGTGTATAGGGGTTGCCCGTGCAACACCTGAATTTTTTGCGAATAGTGTTAAAAAAAAATTCTTTTCTTTTGTTAGTATAGGTGACACCCCTGAGAAAAAAATGTGCAACCGGTGCCACCCCTCGGCATTTTTTCTAGGTTCGCCACTGGCAACACGCATGAAGCATTATTCTCGTTGAATACAAAAATGAAGGTTTAGATTGAAGTTTTCGTATATAAACTAGATATCACATGTGAATTAAACATAATTTTATGTGAAAATTTCAAAATCCTTGAATGCTTTTTCTAATTTTCGAGTTATTTGCAGAACCCATTTTTTGGGTAGAATCCATTTTTTTGGGTAGAACCCATCAAAACTCATCTTAGAAAACTAGAACTTAGTAAATAAATATGCGAAACAATAACATTTAACCTAGATTAAACATATACTTTAAAAAAAACATCAAAAATACCAAAAAACATATATGCATAGATAATGCCAAAAATAACACTTATGTATACATACATGAAAGCATACATGCGCAATAACATATATGTTTACATGCATGAATAACATACATGCAAACCAATATTTGGGTTTCCCTCATCAAATCTCTTCATGTGTCTTCTATGATCATTTCATTTCGAAATTTAATGGTTTAGATTGAGTACTGTTGGGTTATGTAGCCTAAAATGAGTTCTGCAACTAATTGTTCACTATATATATACTTCCTCCGTATCAAAATAAGTGATACACTTTCGATTTAGGGGTGGAACAAAATAAGTGATACACTTCTAAAACTTTTAAGTGATGATTAAGATTGATTAAGTGCGTCCTACATCTTTTTAAACACTTTTTGTTAGGAAAGAGAAACTTTGAAACACGGTTTTTGAGGCGAAAATGTAATGTTAATGATGTTTAAGAAATTTAAGTAGGGGTAAAAGGGTAAGTTCACATACAAATTTTTTCCAAATAAAGTAAATTTTGAAAGTGTATCACTTATTTTGTTCCACATCTTTTAGGAAAGTGTATCACTTATTTTGATACGGATGTAGTATAACTTTTTTCAAAAGAAGTGGGACACATTTTCTCTAACTATCCACTTTAATATATCTTAAACTACCTTTAATCTTTTGCCTTAAAAATCGTGTTTTTTAAAGTATATCACTTATTTTGATACGGAAGTTATATATATATATATATATATATATATATATATATATATATATATATATATATATATATATATATAGGGTCCGGATCCGGTGAGGACTCTTTTCCTCGCGAGGACTGTGAGGACTCCAAAAGAAACTCTAAAAATGATGCAAAACAAACTTTTTTCAAAAAATTCCTTTTTTAAACATTAAAATCGCTATGTATAAGATCCAAAAAAAAAAATTTCCAAAAATGATCCAAAAAAAAAAATGGATCATAATAATGATCCACAAAACAAATCTGGATCATTGTTATGATTCATTAAAAAAAAGTGGATCATAAATTTTTTTTTGAATTTTTTTTTTTTGTCAAATGTAGTAATAATCATGGTGGGTTATATATATTTTTTTCGGAATTTTTTGAAATTTTTATGAGGTGTCCTCGCGAGTCCTCACCGAAAAAAGAGTCCTCACAGGATCCCACTTATATATATATATATATATATATATATATATATATATATATATATATATATATATATATATATATAATGATGGATTCCATACAGAACCCATATTATTTACAGAACTGATAGAACTATTTTTAGTGAAATCTAAACCATCCATTTTTTTGATCAACGATTTATATAATTTGAGGGATTTATTAATTAAGTAGAAAATTAAAATAGGAAAGAATGAAAGGAAAAGGGTATTCTAGGTACTTCGGTTAAAAAAATGAACTCCCCGAATAGATAACCCCCAAATCGTGGGGAAGTTTATATTTCAAAAAAAGAATCCCCAAAATTCGGCCCTAGAACCTCAAATGCACAACCGAGTTATCTCTTCCAATATAACCAAAATAAGTTGCATTTGTATACAAAATTTGAACCAAAATCTGTAATACGAAATCGGAATCTATTGAGGTTCGATTTACACAGTCGTATAAGCCCTAAACGGCCGACTGAATCGATAAATATTGCTTTTGATTTACGGAGAAGACCCGAGTGTATACACGACCGGTGACGCCGCATAACCACCTCAACAGAGATCTGTTTTCAAATTACCCCATGTGAACGTTCGTGGATAAGCACAATTAGAAGGTTTCGGCAGATCTGGGTATAGAAATCACACATAATTCATCACAAATTGTTTGTTTCAATGGTTTCCGGACAATATTTATCACAAATTATATCCCCGAATCATTAAATGCATTAAATGATAAGAAAATAATTAACTAAATTCTGATTGGTTGAAAATAGTTCTACCGGTTCTGTAAATAATATGGGTTCTGTATGGAGTTCAACCCTATATATATATATATATATATATATATATATATATATATATATATATATATATATATATATATATATATATATAAGGAAAAGTAAATATGTGGTTGTCATATATATAATCTTAGGTGTGGAACTATTCAGTACAACTTAGTTTTGATTAAAATAACTAAAAGCCCATCTGATCACTCCTAATCGTTCAAAAACCCAAAATCCATCTAAACCCCTGTTCTTCTTCCCGTGAGAATGGCTGTTGAATTCCCGATTAGGGTTCTTGTTCAATCGCCTATTTTTATTCCCTATCCGTATCGTCTAAACACCTATTCAATTCCAGTTCAGAGTTTTTGTTCTCACCTGATCATCAACGCTCTGTTCTTCCATGGTGAGTTTTATAATTCATTAAAAGCAAGTAATGTCAATTACATAATGTCAATTCAATTCAATTCTCATACGTAATTGTTAATTTAATTCCATTGTAAGTTTAATATGCCATAAAGATCAATTAATGCCTGCTGATTGTATTAGACATGTAGAATTTATACGGATGCTGTTCTACTTAGATTAATTTCATTACGTAAATTCAATTTTATTGTCTTTAAAGTGCATTTACTTGCATTAAAAAGGATACATGTAGAATTTTAATTTGCTTGCTATTTAATCTTTATAGATTTTTTTGGTACATGACGAACCTACTCAAATTGGATTGATTGAAAACATTGATTTAAATGTTATCTTGTGAACTCTGAGGAAAATGTAAATTGTGAGGAAACTGTAAACATTGAGTTCACCGGGGAGAGTATAATGGGTAAGGTTTTCGATACACTTGATGACGTATACACGTTTTATAATGGATATGTTTTTTTACACGGATTTGGTATACGCATTCATTGGGATTATAAAAACAAGGTAACAAATGAACCTTATCGAAAGATGTATGTATGCAACAAAGAAGGATATAAAAGAAAAACGATCGATAATATTGGAATGGATACTAAGAAACGTCGAAGAGATTTAAGGACCGGTTGTGAGGCAAAGAAACGTCGAAGAGATTTAAGGACCGGTTGTGAGGCAAAGAAACGTCGAAGAGATTTAAGGACCGGTTGTGAGGCAGGACTTCGAGTTTCTAAAATGAATTATAGGAAATACATCGTGGACGAATTTAGTGATATTCACAATCATGAATTGACCGCTACACCAACAAAAGTAATGAAACACCCTTCTCACGGTAAGTTTCATCGTTCTAGGGCATGCAAAGCTCTTATGGCTGAACTTGGGAAATCTGGGTTGAGACCTTCGCAAATCAAAAAGGCTGTAAATGCAATGAAAAGTCCGATGTTACTTCGAAACAATGTTGTGATATCTTATCTGAACAACGAAAACAATATAAAGGTAAAGAGTTATATGGCCTTATCAAACATTTTCAGGATAAAATGTCACTAGATATCAACCAATACTTTGTTGTTGACTTATTTGAGGATGGGTCTACCAGAAATATTTTTTGGGCTGATGGGAGATCCAGAGATTCATATGTTAAATTTGGAGATGTCGTTGTCTTTGATGTCACATACATGACAAACAAATTTAAGAAGCCATTTGCACCATTTGCCGGGGTGAATCATCATGGCCAATCTATACTTTTTGGAGGTGCGTTGCTAGAAATGAAAAGGAAGAAACATTTAAATGGTTATTTGAAAATTTCTTGAAATGCATGTTTGACAAGTATCCACGTGCGATAATAACCGATCAAGATAAAGATATTTGTAACGCAGTAAGGAAAGTTTTTCCAAACACTCGACATCGTTATTGTGCATGGCACATTAAGAAACATGAGTTGGAGCATCTTCGTCCGTTAAAATCCCAATATAGTGATTTTGAAGAAACTTATAGAAAATGGGTCAAGAGCGACACAATTGAAGAATTTGAAGCCGAATGGGAAGTTCTACGTGGTAAGTATAAATTAGAAAGTAGTTCTTGGATGATGGAGATGTATAACCAACGAAAATTTTGGGTTAAAGCTTTATTGAAAGACGTGTTCCTTGCTGGCATGATAACTAGTGGACGATGTGAGAGTATCCATTCCCTTTTCGATGGATATGTTAATTCAAACACCGTGTTGAATGAATTTGTAATTCAGTATGACAAAGCTGTTGAACAAAGCACTTATAGGGTTGGACAAGTGAATCTTGATAAAAAGTTATGGAGAATTGTGAAGTTTCGGTTCTTGAATGAAGTAGGTCACATGTTCTTGTGCAAAGTTTGAAACATAAAGTTTAGAAGGTTTGGAAGGATATGAAGGTAAATATAAAGTTTAGAAGGATATAGAGATAATTTACGAATTTGAGAAGGATATAAAAATAATTTATGATATAGGGTTAGGATCCGGTGAGGACTCAAAAAGTAGTGAGGACTGCGAGGATAATTCTCAACCAATCATTAAAAAAAAGGATCTTGTCAGAATATTAGGATCTTTATGAGGATGACAATGATCCAAAATTCTGAAAATGATCCTAATTTTTAAAAACGATTGGTTGAGAATTGTCCTTAGAGTCTTCACCAAAATTTGAGTCCTCACCCGATCTCACTTATATATTTTTGGAAATTTTTTATTTTTTTTGGATCTTATATGCTGCGATTTTAATGTTTAAAAAAGGAATTTTTTGAAAAACGTTTGTTTTGTATCATTTTTAGAGTTTTTTTTGGAGTTCTCACAGTCCTCGCGAGGAAAAGAGTCCTCACCGGATCCAGACCCTATATATATATATATGTATATATATATATATATATATATATATATATATATATATATATATATATATATATATATATATATATATATATATATATATATATGGATGAGTTCCATTGAGAATTAATATATTGGGTGAGAATGCGAGAATCCGTTGATTAGGGCGGATTTGGGGTTCACGGCCCGACAAAGTCTGCCACGCGGCACGAGGGGGGCACATGTGCCCTGGTTAGTCATCGATGATTACCCCATGATTACAAAAATTCTCACATTCTCACCATTTTTCCAATTCTCAAAGGAACTCTCCCCTCCCCTATATATATATATATATATATATATATATATATATATATATATATATATATATATATATATATATATATATATATATATATATATAGTGAAGAGCTAGTTTCAAAACCCATTTTGGGCTACAGAACCCGTAGAAGTCGATCTTAGACCACTGAATTTTAAATGGACGGTTAAGATTGTTTCGTAAATAAAGTGAATTATATCTTTCTTTGGAAATAATCAAAAGGGCAAATCCGACATTCTAAAAAATTAACAAAACTAAAACCTCCATTGCTTAAAACACGTCCATCTCTCCTCAATTAAACCCATGATTTTCCCTCTATCAAGAATTTATCCCTATCTCCCGTTATTTCAAAAAAGTCGTATAGCATTTTTTTCTCTACTAAAAAATCTTCATCTCCCAGACCTTCTTTCTTCATTGCAGCCACCGCCACCAACCACATTCACATGGCGGAGAAGACGAAGATGACCGGCGGCTAGAGCTTTTTGCCGGCGGATATAAAGTACCAATTCTACAGAAGATGAAGAGTTCCAGATCCAGATCTAACTTTGATGGCGGCGAGCGACGGTTGGTCAGAATCCGGTAAGGTTTTCTGAGGTTGCATTACTGGAATCTCCTAAACTTGTCACTTGTAAAAAACATATGAACGCACCAGTGGTTCATTTGATTTTATATATGTATTAATATTCAAATATCCTAAACTTGTTTATTAGATTTGTAAATGGTTTATATGAAATCAATTAATTGAATATTACGTACTGAAACATATTTTTGAATTTTTTATAATTTTTTTTATAAGTTTTCAATTTTATAGCTTTATATATGTCGGCATTATAAATGGTGAATTCATATTAGGTTAATTGCTTAAGAACAGGTACTTAAACAATATTATTATTGTTTTTTTAGTTTTAAAATTTTATAACTTCTTTTAGTTTTAATGACAGCTAAAGTCAGTTACATTGTTGCAATTGTGTTCTGGATTTCGTGTGAAGTGAGTATTTGCAAGAACTTTATGTGTTCATTTGGGGTTAATTTTAGGGGTTAATTTTCCCACTGTTTTGTTAGTTTTTAAATTAGGTAAAAACATTTTCAAGTTGTTTTTCAATATGGTAATTCATATTTTGTGACTACAAGTGATAAATTGGCCATCAAGGGTTGCCTTGGGGAGTTTGCCTTCAAGAGGTCTTGGGTTCAAAACTTGTTGGGGGCATTCTTTTGGAGAATAAAAGGTGGCGGGGTTTATTCCCTACAAAAGGAGATGTTCGAGGAATGCATACTGCCCGCTTGGATATCACTGCATATGTCGAACCACTAACTTACTAACTTGCCGTTCAAAAAAAAAAAAGTGATAAACATTAATGTTCATTTCTTTTTATAAAAACGATATTTTAAAGTAGGATGTGAACTGATTTATTAGTGATTAATGATTGATGCAATTTTAAATATATATGTTTTTTTTTTATGTTTTGCAGTGAGTTGTACAAAGAAAATTCGCAAGTTATAAAAATGGAAAAAGAGGAAATAATAATTTTTTGTTAGAGCATATAAAGAAGAAAGTTACTTCAAATAGGGACACAAACGCATGCCAGCAAACCATTTAAATGCATATATGTTGTTCCTGGAAAACATATATGTGTTTGTTGAAATAACTATTTGACCTTTTGAATGAATAAGTTCAACATGTATATATTTTGTTTGCTTTATCAATTTTGTAAAAATTCAATATAAATTTCATTTGTTTAGACATGTTCTTTTTATGTTATATATATGTTCAACAAACCCGCAAAATAACATAAATGTTATCATTTGATACATATGTTTTA
This sequence comes from Calendula officinalis, assembly GCA_963853835.1. Classification (NCBI taxonomy): domain Eukaryota; kingdom Viridiplantae; phylum Streptophyta; class Magnoliopsida; order Asterales; family Asteraceae; genus Calendula; species Calendula officinalis. The sequence goes on from OY970825.1 coordinate 27,826,671, forward strand.
TTCATACATGTATGTTTTTATTAAAGTATTTTTGTGTTTATCCGTCAAAAAACATACATGTTTATCCGTTTTTATTAAAGTATATCATAGAAAAACATAGTTGTTTATTCGATTTAAAATAAAAATAAAAATTGGTAATAATTGATTTCCGAAAATAGATCCTTAACTTTAGGAAATTTTAAAAAAAGAAACAAAAATAAAAAGGTAAATTGTCGTATATACCCCTGAACAAATTCTGTGAATTAAATAATTCAAAATCATTTTAGTTAATTTTGATTGGTTTAGACGGGTTCTGCCGGTTCTGTAGCCTTAATGGGTTCTGTAAATAAAGCAATCCTATATATATATATATATATATATATATATATATATATATATATATATATATATATATATATATATATATATATATATATATATATATATATATATCAACTCAAATTTTAGGTAGAACCCAACAGAACTCAATCTAAACCATTAGTTTCCGAAATGAACGAATCATGGAAGATATATGAAGGGATTTGATGAGTGACCTACAAAATGGCTACAAATATTGGTTTGCATGTGTCTTATTCATGCATGTATACATATATGTTATTTGCGCATTTATGTTATTCATGTATGTATACATAAATGTTATTTGTGCATTATTTATATCTCTGCTAGTTTACAAAAAGGATAAGAATGATTTTAATTACCATGAAATATTTGACATGGGCAACATCACCGGGATTACATTGGACCCAAGTTAGAGTACTGCCAGTGTCAATGAGTAAATCATAAAGTCTTGGAGGATTCCCAATTTTCAATGTCACAAAATAATGCCTGCATGTGGAAGTGGATTTCAAAATTAGATAACATGAATGCAATACTACTAAAAGATATTTTAAAGGAAAATCCTTAAACATTCATATCACTATGAATTGGTGCAAAGAAACTTAAAATAAAAAATATATAAATAATTAATTAATACGTACTCGTAAGGAAATATATTTCCAGTGACTTCACGAATGATGGAAGATGAATAGCATCCTTGTAACATCACATAGAAAGGTAACATGACCAACACGAATTTGATGAGCTGCATTTTTTATTCTTGTTGAATGTTTAATTAGTCAATCAATTAAAATTGTAAGTTTGGCTTGATGAAGTAAGATAATTTATTTTATAGACATCATGTGTGTATATTTGGAAAGCCATTTAACTCTATATCCACAATAATTATAGGATATAAGTCAATATTTTTAATATTTAATGTATATCCATCTATATAATAGAACATAAGTATATAGCATAGTAGTTAATATATTTACTATTTAATATATATCTATTTATAAGATAACTATTAATTAATTGATTAACATCAACAAAACATATAATTTAAAAAATATTAATTACATATTGTGCCACCATTTACTATTTGAAAACTTTTTGATTGTCTAAAATTAAAAAATGGACAATTATTTTGGTACATAATAGAAAGATAAAGAAAAAAAATTGAGACGAATGAAACAATTAATATTCGTATATAAAGAATTAAGATAACTTAGTCATTAACATGTCGTTTAGACTTTGAAAATTATGTTATTTTGAAAAACACCCTTCATTTATGAATGTGCAGTGTTTAGAAAACTTTACTAACTTATAATATAAAATTAGTTTATGGACCCTTGAATACGTAGGAGAGTTCATGATACTAACAAAAATATTAACTTAATCTATATCTATATATACATAAAGAATGAGTTCCACTTTTAAAGTTGCATTAATTACCATTTATTAAAAACTGAGTTCCATTTTGATGTTTTATGATTAATCTATTAAAAATTTTGTTAATAAAGATTGAGAAACTCAAAAAGTTATTAAATTAATAGTTATAAATTATAGTAATGAAATCATTTTAATAAACTCCCTAAATTGTAAGATCAAGAGTTTTAAAATAAATATAAATAATGATAATAATAATAATAAAAAGTTCATTAAACATGACTTTTCAAGTGTTATGAATCTTACACATTATGGTCTATAAATACTTATTTTCATGTTGCAAAAAATTTAACACTTAAAGGTGCATCCAAATGAAACATCTAACAAGTGGAGTTAACAACAAAGACCTTTAGTGATTATGTTCTTCATAAAGATGAGGTGTTTAAGGTATTGTTTTAAAGAGAGTATGTTTGTTGTTTTTGTTTAAAGTTACACAACCTCCTTTGTATATGTATAAAATTATTATTCGTTGTTTATGTACATTTTGTATAAAAATGATATTATATAATGTTCTAATAGTTATCACTATAGTATATGAGATTGTGTGTAATATTATCACACAAAATATAAGATGGATGCGTTATCATGGTAATGGTTACAATTGTTCTTCATTTGATTTGTTATTTTACTTTTAATCCAATTAATAGGTTTTGATTTGATGTTGTATCTATTATACTATTAAATAAATCATGTTATATATAAGTTGAGTCTCAATTTGATGTTGTCTTTATTATAATATTAAATAAATCATGACTTATCTATATAACATAAAAAATGAGTTTCATGTTTGATGTTGTATTTAAGTAAATGACATTTAAAAATATAGTAAAAATTAATAACTCCATTAAATTGTCATATCAAAAGTCTTGAAATAATTATTAGTAAATTAATATAAGTAATAAACTCATGTATGTTTATAATAAAAACTAATAAATCGAACTATATAAAAACTAATAAATCGAACTATTAAGACTTTTAAAATAATTATTAGTAAATGATTATGAGTAATAAACTCATGTATGGTTAGTTATAAGTATGATTAATAAACTAATAAACTACCAAATTGTTATATCAGCGGATTCCTAACGTAGCAAATTGTTATATAATAAAAATCGATTTCCATGTACGAAGTAACATTAAGTTCTAATCCATCAAATTCTCATATCAAAAGTCTTGAAATGATTATAAACAAATTAATATAAATAATAAACTCATGTACGTTTATAATAGAAACTAATAAATCGACCTATCAAGACTTTTGAAATAATTATTAGTAAATGATTATGAGTTAGATAAACCCATGTATGATTTGTTATAAAAATGATTAATAAATTAATAATTATTAGTAAAGGATTCCTAATGTACTAAATGGAAAGTTAGTTTTAACCTATCAATTGAATCGCCTATGATTTTGGGGTTAAAATGGAATAATAAAGATTTAACCTTTTTTTAATAGTTTTTTTTGTTGTTATAAACACATAAAATAATTCTAATTATTCATTAACTATTAAATTTATGTTGCAAAGAAATAAGTTACAATTATCCCTTTTTTAATAATCTTTTACATATTGATTTTTAGGAACTACTATATAACCGACATCGATTGAAGATATATCGTCGTTCATTCGTAGTTGTTTTTCTAAACGACAAATCAAAAAAATATCATAGTATAACATCTATGTTATAAGTAAATTTTTTTGTGTTACGCTAATAGAAACGATGATGTTGTTGTTAGGGATCCAATACAATTTTTGTGTTTAGTAGAGGACCCAATATCAGAGCTAACCATGTTAGCGATCATGATTTTGTGTTTTTCCTGTGACACCAATATAATTTATACGATATTGTTTACGTTCAAAATAGTTAATTATAATGAACAAAGCCCGTGCATCGCACATGCCATGTTGTCTTGTATACATAAAAAATGAGTTCCAAAAATGAAGTTGAATTTAATACCTTGCATTTAATATTAATAATCTATATACATATAAAAATTGAGTTTCAAAATTGATGTTGCATTTATTATCATATATTGAATATATATATTTAGTTATAAATTGAGTTCCAATCTATATATAATTTAATGAAAATACATAAATATGAGAAAATTACATAAATGCTAATACTATTTCCATAAACACATTAACCCATTTCTAATCATAAAGTTTAAATAAATTATGTATTAAACATTTAGTAACCGAAGACTTTTGAAATTATTTGACAAATGATGTAATCTTTAACAACAATCACGTCGAAGACTTTTGAAATTAGTAACCGAAAGGTATTAATACATTATTTCTAAAGACGGGTGTAGTTAATCACCATAAATGCATTAATGCATACACATATTCGTACAATTACAATGTTTGAAAAAATATATATGTATGGTCTCAAAGTTGAATCATATGCGTTTGAAAAATTAGGATTCTATCCATTTCACCAATTCCTTGCTCGAAGGTATCCATCATCTTCTTGAGTTTCCATTTGAAACAACACGATCGGTTTATACATTTTTCTCTTTTTTTATAAATAAAATAAAGTGATTATTTTTAAACTCCCTTACATGTTGGTCAATTTAGGGCACCAATTGATCTTGCAATTCAACTTTTACGGTAAAATTCAAAACGAATTTCATGTACTAATTTTAGTACTAATTTATGATTAAATTTAAAATTCAAGTCTTACTTTATGATTTTGAATATCAATAATAATTTAATAGTTTTTTCAATTTTCTTTTGAATTAAATTCTCAAAAGGTGAAGATTTGAGAAATAAAGATCGAGTATTTTAGTGAAATTAAAGATATGATCATTGGACATATTTGTGGAAATTGCAAGGTAAAAAGCTAATTATCGAGTTGATGAAAAGCAATGTGATGATCCTAACAGATTCTCAAAAGGTGATGATTTGAGAAATATAAATGGAGTATTTTAGTGAAATTGAAGATATGATCATTGGACATATTTGTGGAAATTTCAAGGTAAAAACTCCCTACTATTTATTTCATGAGGATTTATCATTTATATTTTCTTTTATATAACTATCTTAAAATTGTTGCTTGGATTATGTTAGGATCATCACATTGATGTTCATTAACTCGACAATTAGCTTTTTAGATGAAAACAAATTTGCTTATGCAGTAGCAACTAATGGGTCATCTTCCACCCAAGGAAAAGACATTTACTGAAATTGATGTGTACATATTAATATTTGTATGTTTTGTAATTATTTTATATATACTATTAACAACTATAAGTGACATGTTTTATCTCTTACGCGTCAAATGGTTAAAATTAAAAAATAAAAATTGCTTAAAAAGAATTGAGTCAAACAGTTGGAACATGTCAAACGGGTCAAAGTTGATCCATATTGTTTTCATATTAAATTAATTATGATACAACAATCACATTTGACTGTTATATTACAGTTATCACATCATTTTATAAATAAGTTCTAAAATGTTTTTTTTCTTATATTTAATGATTTTGTCTTGCATGTGCAAATTTATCTTCTGGAAGTAGTTGATTGTTATATCAATTTCACTACTAAGAATTAGGGTGAAAAAGTTTAGAATCTATTTCAAAACTAAACATATTAGTGATCATGCTTTGGATACTAACACCATTTCGATATATACGATTTAGCTTTAAAATTATTGTTTATTATGAACAAAGCTCGTGCATCGCACGGGCCATGTTGCCTCGTATACATAAAAAATGAGTTCCAAAAATGAAGTTGAATTTAATACCTTGTATTTAATATTAATAATATTAATAACGTAATAAATTTATTTATAAGATTAATTAAATTATATTAAATTATTATATTTAATATATAGGTTTTAGTTTCTACAAATGTAAAGACACATATTAAAGGTAAATTAAATTGTTATATTTAATATTTTGGTTTTAGTTTCTAGCAAATGTAAAGACACATATTAAAAGTATTAATTAATTTATAATTTTTCATACAAATTAAAAATGAATCATTTAGTATAAATAGGTAAGTAAGGTTGTTAATCTCATTCATCTATTATCCTATTATGAATTTCATTTTGGTGAATTCATGAATCAAATATGTCTTAATGTTTTTAAGTGATTTTTGTGTAATGATACATCATTTAATTTAGGTTTGTTTATTTTGCAGGATCGACTATCTCAAGCGGTGTTACTCTGATGATAACACAATCTCTTATACTCAAATCGGTATCATTCAGTTCCTCATAATTCTTTGATTATATCGTCTAATTCTTTGATTATATCTTATACTCAAGTGTTAAAGTCTAGATAGTATATATGATTCGCACCAAAAGCTAGACATGTTAAAGTCTAGATAGTATATACGACATACACCAAAAGCTAAACATGTGGGTTGACGATACGATCGTTGGGCAACAAAAGGCATGATGACAATGCAAACGGGAAAACAAAAGGAATAAATTATGATCGGAGGTGAAGGCAAGTCACATTGTACATTACTTTAATAATCAATATGTAGCAAAGTTCATAATAAACAAGATCATTCATTTTCATATAAGTGATCACTTACATATTTGTAAATATAAATAAATAAATTAATCTATATCTATATATAATAAAAAAACGAGTTTCAATATTGATGTTGCATTAATTATATGTCTTAAATTTCAATACAAAACAAATTCAAAACATACGTTTGAGAAAAAAATGTTTTACATACCTTAAATTCAATACAAAACATACATTTAAGAAAAAAGAAATCAAAAAGATTAAATTAATTAAATGCGACACTATCTATATCTATGTAACCCTAATTTAAATACAATCACACCCCTTCACCTTCACTGGATTCTTCCCACCCCTTTGCCAGATCGAAGTAGGCAGAGATTCTTCCCCACCGTTTTGCCCCAGAGCCCCTTCAACCGCCATTACCGTTTCTTCTGCCGTTTCAAATCATCCCACCGGTTCATAATGTCAGTTAGCGTCCTATTTAACTCCAAATCAAAACACTAATCCAACACTTCATGCGTTAGACGATCAATTGTAAAATTTTCTTCATTTTATCATAGGTTCTCATATTTTCTTTAATTTCCTTCTAATTTGTTACTATGTTTTTTTTGCTTAAATGGGTTATAATGATGTTGGAATTACTTGCCATTCTCTATTTTTTTTTTCCGACCTAAATGTTGGATTGATTTCCTTTTGTCTTTACAAAACACATGTGTGACTTCTTTCCCCTGTTTTATGTTTCAATTTTCAATTAAGTTTAATATTCATAAACGCGAAATCAGTTTGATGCTTTCATTTATAAGTTTTTTTACTGCTTTATTAACATGAACTTGAAAATGAGTTAGTGCTCTGGCATCTAGCGAATTATGCATGAATTATACTAAATAACATTTGCGCACCAAATGTTTGATAAAATGCTCGACACATATGTAGGTTTTTTTTTTTTAAAATCATAATTACCGCAACAAGCACATTAATCAATAAATTTTGGTTACGGTTCAAATCTTCTCATTTAGGAAATAAATTTGCCCGGTATAGATTTCAGATCTTTGATGAGATTGTAGTTTGAGATATGAGATATATTCCTACAATTATTAGGTTTAAATTTTTGGCTTTTATATAAAAATTGAGTTCCAATTTTGAAGTTGCAATTAATACCATGTAATTAATATTAATATTATTATTATAATAATAAAAACAAACTTATTAAATTGTAAGCCCAAGAGTTTTGAAATATATATATATATATATATATATATATATAGTGAAGGGCTAGTTACAGAATCCATTTTAGGCTACAGAACCCGCAGAACTCAATCTAAACCATTGAATTTCAAAAAAAATGATCATGGAAGATACATGAAGTGATTTAACGAGGGACACCCATGCATGTATGTTATTCATGCACGAAAACATATATGTTTTTGTGCATGTATGTTTTCATGTATATATGCATAAGTGTTATTTTTGCATTATTTGAACATATATGTTTTTCAGTATTTTTGATGTTTTTCTTAAAGTATATGTTTGATTTGGGTTAAATGTTATTGTTTTGCTTATTTTTTTACTAAATTCTAATATTCATAGATGAGTTCTGCTTGGTTCTACGCAAAAAATGGGTTCTGTAAATAGCTCGCCCATATATATATATATATATATATATATATATATATATATATATATATATATATATATATATATATATATATATATATATATATATATAGGGTCGAATTCCATACAGAACTCATATTATATACAGAACCGGTAGAACTATTTTCAACCAATCAGAATTTAGTAAACTAATTTTTTATTAATTAATTCATTTTATAGTTCTGGGGTATTTGCGACAATTTACATATTTGTTTTTTGTTTCCATTTTTATAAATTTCCTTAAATTTAGGAAATAAATTCGAAATTTAATTATACGTATATTTTATATTTACGGATCTACATGTATGTATATGTACAAAAGAACACTTATGTATCTAAAAAACATTTATGTTATTTTACGGTTATTTTAACCAACTCAAATAAGCACTTTAATATAACAATAAAAAATATTGGATAACATATATGCACAAAATAACACTAATGTATCTAAAAATAGTGAATAACATACATGCACAATAACAGTGAATAACACTCATGTACAAAACAACACTTATGTATCCGAGCGTTAACATTTAAGAATATCACATATGAACGAAAAAACATATATGTATACGAGCACCAACACATATGTATACCGCTTTCATATGGTAATCAAAACTATATATCTTATTTAACTGCAATATTCATTCATGGTTTCCATCGACCCCAGACTTTTTCAAGGGTGTCCTTTTTATCATCAACAATTGTTTTAGCTATTTTCTTCTTTAAGTGTATTCGGTTCCTTAATCTCCGATCTCAACCTCTTTGTCTTCAAGCTTGTCTTCCAAAATTAGCACCTAAACAAAACCAATAAAAGGTTATCATTAAACAATTTTAAATGGATTCAACTTTCTGTAACAAATCATGCTTTATAACAAGGAAATGGATTTATCCCAACTTTCTGCAAATTCCTTATAATTCTCCAAAAATCACTCCAAAATATCAAATTTAAAGCTAAACAATAAGAAACAGAGTGTGTGCTCTCTTATGCACAAGATTATTATGCACCTATTTGTATCGAAATCAAATATATAATTCCTAATAGCCATTTTTTAATATGACTTTAATAGAAGAAGAATTAACAATCTTATAACAAGTATTACTCCTACGTAAATGCTTAAATACCCAAATCATGGATGTATTGCAGACAGAAACATAAGGTGGTTAAAAAAAAAGATACTTACAAGCATATGAGAACATACATAGAAAAAGGGAGCTTAAAAATGCAAAACTAACACTACCCCACTAAAATTAGGTATGAATGAGAAAAACCCACAGAAGTTATACGAAAGAAATTGAAAGTAAATGAAAAAGGTGTTACCTTGGTGTAATTAATTTCAAAGGTGAACCTAAAAAACCGTAACAATGTGAACCTGCTCCATGTTAATCTTATGAAACAAAATCGCCTACAGCGGTGCGGAATCAAATCATCCGCTAGATGATTTATAGCAACAGGATAAAACGATGGCAGAATCCGGCGATGATGATGATCGGTGGCTTTGGAGAAGAATCCCAAAACGAATAAAAGAAAAAATCTTCCATGTATTGGTAAAATCGGTAATCGGAGACGATAATCCATGTGCGGTCTTCCATGAATCGAAGAGTAGAGTGATGCTCCGGCTATGTGCATCATGACTGCGGCGGCAGGGTTTTATCCTGGGGGTTAAATGTTCCGGCCAAGATTTAGAATTGGAGTTACCCACTACGTTGATGGTTAGAGAGAGAGAGAGTGTGGGTTATTAGGTTTTTCTTTTTCTTTTTTACTATTTTACCCTTTTCATTTAATACTTACCAATAATGAAACTAAATTTATATAAAAAATGTCAAATTAATCTTAGCCATCCATTCTATAATTCAGTGGTCTAGATTGGGTTCTACGGGTTCTGTATATATAATATGGGTTCTGTATGGAATCCTTCACTATATATATATATATATATATATATATATATATATATATATATATATATATATATATATATATATATATATATATATATATATATTAAGGGTTGAGTTATATTGAGAACTCTGATTTTAAAAAGAACTCTGAGAACTATTTAATTTCAATCTTAGCCATCCAATAATCAATCTAATGGTGTAGATTATAAAATGGCATATGAGTAATTAGTAACCCAATTTTGGACAGATTTTTAATAAGCAAAAGGGTATTTTGGTAAACATTAAAAAGGAAAAAATAATAATAAAAGCAGGCAAAATATCATGCACGAAATTTCCTAAACCTCCCCCTAGGATTACGCAATTGATCCCCACATTCCAAAAATCATCTGATTATTTAAAAAAAAGGATATGCACGACGAACAGTTGATATCAACGAAATTGGAAGAAATTGGTACACGATTCAGTCCATATTTACATGATATTGCATATTTGTAATATTTATATCAAAATACGAGAGGTTTTTTTAACCATTTGAGCTGTGTATTAGGGTTGCCGGCGATTAGAAGGACGAAGAAACATCAACTTGCAATTGGCAAAAAAATGTCAGGTAAAACTTTGATTAAAACTCATAAATATGGTTGCATTAGTGTTTTTAGACGTCAATAACAACAAATTTTGCATGAATATAGTAAGGGGGTACAAAGGGTTGACGAAAATTGGGAAAATTGGGGTATGGGTAAGAACATACATACAAATCTATTAGTAGGGTTTTTTTTGGTAACAGATATGATTTGTTTGAAAGGTTTTTTTTTTTGTGTAATTGGTCGTAATCATATATGAAGTAGGACATTTGAACACTTTTTTTGGACATTTCGATTCTATAATTGGTTATTATGAAATGATTTTTAGGTATTAAGAAGATGAAATTTCATCTTTTATGATTCATTTAAGTCGAACATATACACATGAAAGTGTAATTGAGTTTATTTGCAAAAATGGAATTGTAAATTATCATACATGTTTATTTTTGAAATAAACGTTAATGGAATTATTGTTGCGTGAAGGTGTTACCAGGAGCGCGAAGACACGGGAAAGAGAGATTGAAGATGATGATTTTGTAGATACTAGGTCTTCAACAAACAAAAATGTGATTATTTAGGATATCATATATGCACAATGTAGTTAAAATAACAAAGGGTCTTAAAGAATGCAATGTCAAAGTGGCAAACTTAGTGGTAAGTTAACTAAAATGGAAGTTGTGTATTAAATAAATAGTATTAATAACTTTTATGTTTCTGAACAAAATTTATGTTTGTGCAGAAAAACAATTTCGCGAAATATGCTTTTAGCATCAATCATGTAAAAGCGGAAGTGTTTTACAATTTTGAGCTGGTCATCGGAGATTTTAAATTGCAAACGGGCATGTACAAAAAGAGTGGTGGAATATATGTGATGAAGTGCATGGAATCATTTTCCGGACAAGATCTAAAGAAATGGAATTGTGGTTTGGAAGGTGACAATTCTAGGTTGTTGAAAAAACTAAATATATTAAAAACAAGATATGGAACAAGGATAATGCTTTCAGATTACAACCTTAAGAAAGATGAGGTGAAAGCAAAGATGTATGCTATTACTAAATTTGGGTTATTTTTTTCGGTTTTGTTAGTAAACATATGTGTTTTGGTTTTTTTGAAGACAATTGGTTTTATGTTTTGTTTACTATGATTATGGATTATCTGGGTTTGTTTATTTTTTGGTAATTGAATGTTAGATTTTTATTAAAAATAAAGTATCCTACGGTATTAGTTAATAAGAAAGTCAGTTACATATATGTTTTGTATTTACCCTATATAATGAGTTTGAATACGAGGAAAGTAACATGTATGTCACATAAAAAATCGTTTTATAGTACTCACGAACATATATGTTACATTCATTTAAAAATACTTATTTCATAGTTAACTGTATGTAAGTCAAACTGGAAAATTATAAATATCAAATTAAAGCACATTGTATGTTTTGTACATATATGTTTTGTATTTACCCTATATGCATTTTTTTTCACATTGATAGAAAACATATGTGTTTACGAATAAGAAAGTCACTTACATATATGTTTTGTATTTACCCTATATGCATTTTTTACACGTTGATAGAAAACATATGTGTTTACGAACAAGAAAGTTAATAAAAAAAAGAACTTATAATGAACACAGTAGAGTAATAGTTTTTGCAAATAAGAAAAAAATAAATCCAAATCTCAAGACAAAGTAAACAAAAAAATGTCAAAAATAAAAATAAATCAATTTCATTCCTCATCCAAAACCCATCTGTGTCATCAACATCATAAATTTCTTCATCACCATGGGTTTCTTCAACAACATGGTGTTTTCGGCGAAAGTGGACTTCTCCAACATCATTTTCCCGAGACTCGATTATAACGAGTTTAGCTCCATCTTCTATTAACATAATCAACTGTAATTTTCTCAACATCGTTGTACAAGCAGAAGATCACGTTAAATATTGACAAAAAAATATGATACTAAACACATGCTTTCTATCTAAAATTACATTATGAACACATGCTTTCTCCGATACTGTTAAACCTAAATATAATACTAAACACATATGCTTCTATCTAAAAATACATTTTGCCCTGAAAAACGACAAACAACAACACAATTACATAATAAAAGTCAAATCAAAAACATATAATTTTACAAAATTCGTAACAGTTAAAAGGAAAAAAGTGAATAAAACACGAACACAAACGTAAAACCATCTAAAAAATTTACCTTCGTCATTTAAATTCTGTTCTTCATGATGTTCTTGCAGCCTAATATCCATCCCATCATTCTCAACTTCCTGCATAGGCACATCTACAAGGTCACCATCGATTGAAACATTATGAGATGTTCCTATATCTTCTACTGAAACCATTGTATCGGATGAGAATTAAAATCGCACAAAATCACGAAAACAAAACCGTCTTTAACAACACCAATGATAAATCGATAACAAAAATCTGGGCGATTATAGCTAAAAGGAACGAAATTGATTTAGAGTAGGAGATGATGTGAACGTGATTCAGTTACACGAATTATGCTAGATACGATGATATGAGATCCATAATTGTAGGGCTATTTTAAATATTTACCATATATGGATAAAACTGTTTTTATTGCTAATAGACTAAAATACCCCTACCGAATTTCCCTATTAAATTAAATGACAAATAATCTACTAAATTGTGATTGGTCAATTAGGGTTCTCAAAGTTCTTTTTAATTTTAGAGTTCTCAATATAATACTTCACTATATATTAATATTATTAGTATAATAATAAAAACAAACTTATTAAATTGTAAGCCCAAGAGTTTTGAATTAAATATAAATAATTATAATAATAAAATGTTCAATAAATAAGAGACTTTTCAAGTTTGATTAATCTTACACATTAGCATCTATAAATACTCATTCTCATATTGCAAAAATTTTAACACTCTAAATGTGCATCCAAAAGAAATACTTAACAAAAGAAGTCAATAACAAAGATCTATAGGGTTTTTGTTATTTATCGTCGCTATTAATTGGTAATCCAACATAAACTTTATGATTTCGATGTTTCATGTTTTATATTTTATATGTGTAATCTATATCTAATATATATATATATATATATATATATATATATATATATATATATATATATATATATATATATATATATATATATATATATATATATATATATATATATATATATATATATATATATATATATATATATATATATATATGTATAAAATGAGTTTCATGGATGAAGTTGCATTTATTACCATCTATTAAAAATTGAGTTTCATTTTGATACTATTTTATTTTAATATGAAATAAATCATGTTAATAAATATTGAGAAACTCAAAAGTTGTAAAATCAAGAGTTATAAATTATATTGATAAATTCATTTTAATAACAATTTTAACAAACTCACTAAAATGTAAAACCAAGAGTTTTGAAATAAATTAAATAATGATAATAATAATTAAAAGTTCAAAAAAATAGGACTTTTCAAGTACACATTAGAATCTATAAATACTCATTTCCATGTTCCAAAAAATTGAACACTCTCAAGGTGCACCCAAAAGAAACATTTTTGCTTACAATGGATTGAGACATTCATCTAATAAAGTTGTAAGCTTATGTATTATCTTTATTGTTTATGTTTATGTTTTATCTCTACATATTATTTTTTTGGATAATCAAATTGTGGTGTTGCTAATATTGTTTATATTGTAACCAAGTTTAAGGTGGATCCAAAAGAAACATTTTTGCTTACAATAGATTGAGACCTTCATCTAATAAAGTTGTAAGCTTATGTATTATCTTTATTGTTTAAGTTTATGTTTTATTTCTAAATATTATTTTTCTTAGATAATCCAATTGTGGTGTTGCTAATATTGTTTATATTGTAATCAAGTTTATGATAGGAGCTCATGGTTTTATCCCAAATTAATTGGGAGTTAATTTCAAATTTGCATATGAAGTGAAATTTAGGAAGGTGGATCAAAAAGAAACATCTAACAAGTGGAATCAACAACCAAGACCTATAGGGATTTTTGAAGTAAAAAAAAGTCATAGAGATGAACTCTTTATGGTTTTGTTTTATAGAGAGTATGTTAGTTGTTTTTGTTTAAAATTACACAACCTCTTTTGTATATGTATAAAATTATTATTCGTTGTTTATGTACATTTTGTATAAAGATGATATTATATAATGATCTAATATCATTATAGTATATGAGATTGTGTGTAATATTATCACATATTATTTAAAATGGATGTCTTATCATGTTAAATGTTACAATTGTTGTTCATTTGATTTGTTATTTTACTTTTAATCCAATTAATAGGTTTTGATTTGATGTTGTAGTGTTAAAAAATTATAAAATATATAATAGTAAATTCATTGTTAAAAACTAGTAGTAAATTTATTTAAATAATAACATAAATATTAGTAGTAAATTCAATTAAATAATAACATAAATAATAGTAGTAAATTCAATTAAATAAAAATTGAGTTCCAAGTTTGAAGTAGCATTAATTGCATAGATATTTAAATGTAGTGCTAAATATTTAAAAAAAATGTATAATAGTAAATTCTATGTTAAATAATAGTAGTAAATTAAATTAAATAATAACATAAATAATAATAGTAAATTCAATTCAATAATATTCTTTTCATTTAAGGTGTTTGCCCTTAACCTAGAGGTTGAGGGTTCGAGTCTCATAGTGGACATTGGTGGATTTAGGAGTAGATTAGGTTGCCGTTCAAAAAAAAAGTTCCAAGTTTGAAGTAGCATTAATTACATAGATATTTAAATGTAGTGCTAAAATTTATAATAGTAAATTCTATGTTAAATAATAGTAGTAAATTAAATTAAATAATAACATAAATAATAGTAGTAAATTCAATTAAATAATAGTCTTTACAATTAAATAAAAGTTACATATTATAAACTATAAAATAATTTACAAAATATATGGTTGTAAATTCTATATTAAATAATAGTAGTAAATTCAATTAAATAATAACATATATAATGGTAGTAAATTCAATTAAATAATAGTCTTTTCATTTAACTAGAAGTTACACATTATAAACTATAAAAAAAATTTATAATATATATGGTAGTAAATTCTATGTTAAATAATAATAGTAAATTTAATGCTCACTTAAAAGATATTATTGTTGATCTTTGATGTTGTTACACACGAAGAGTTTTTATATTGTTTTTGTTTTAGATAATGATTTCGTTTTTATTTTTATAACAGAGATACATGTTTTTGTGTATTTTTATGGATTATTATTTTTTATTATGTACTTTCTGAGAAAAAATGTACAATTAGATGTCTGACATAATGTTTGCATTAACCAACATTTGTTGTAAATATATCGTTGTTGATTAGTTTTGCTTATAAAAGACAAACCATGAAGTTTTTTATATTATCACTTATATGTTATGAATAACATGTTTTGTGTTGATGTTGCATTAATTACATGTCTTAAATTTCAATACAAAACAAATTCAAAATATACGTTTGAGAAAAAAATGTTTTACATACCTTAAATTCAATACAAAACATACATTTAAGAAAAAAGAAAACAAAAAGATTAAATTAATTAAATGCGACATTATCTATATCTATGTAACCCTAATTTAACTACAATCACACCCCTTCACCTTCACTGGATTCTTCCCACCCCTTCGCTAGATCGAAGTAGGCAGAGATTCTTCCCCCATCGTTTTGCCCCAGACCCCTTCAACCGCCATTACCGTTTCTTCTGCCGTTTCAAATCATCCCACTGGTTCATAATGCCAGTTAGCGTCCTATTTAACTTCAAATAAAAACACTAATCCAACACTTCATGCGTTAGACGATCAACTGTAAAATTTTCTTCATTTTATCATAGGTTCTCATACTTTCTTTAATTTCCTTCTAATTTGTTACTATGTTTTTTTGCTTAAATGGGTTATAATGATGTTGGAATTACTTGCCACTCTCTATTTTTTTTATTTATTTCCGACCTAAATGTTGGATTGATTTCCTTTTGTCCTTACAAAACACATGTGTGACTTCTTTCCCCTGTTTTATGTTTCAATTTTCAATTAAGTTTAATATTCATAAACGGGAAATCAGTTTGATGCTTTCATTTATAAGTTTTTTTACTGCTTTATTAACATGAAATTGAAAATGAGTTAGTGCTCTGGCATCTAGCGAATTATGCAAGAATTATACTAAATAACATTTGCGCACCAAATGTTTGATAAAATGCTCGACACATATGTAGGTTTTTTTAAAATCATAATTCCCGCAACAAGCACATTAATCAATAAATTTTGGTTACAGTTCAAATCTTCTCATTTAGGAAATAAATTTGTCCGGTATAGATTTCAGATCTTTGTTGAGATTGTAGTTTGACATATGGGATATATTCCTACAATTATTAGGTTTAAACTTTTGGCTTTTATATAAAAATTGAGTTCCAATTTTGAAGTTGCAATTAATACCATGTAATTAATATTAATAATATTATTATAATAATAAAAACAAACTTATTAAATTGTAAGTCCAAAAGTTTTGAAATAAATATAAATAACTATAATTATAAAATGTTCAATAAGTAAGAGACTTTTCAAGTTTTATTAATCTTACACATTAGCATCTATAAATACTCATTCTCATATTGCAAAAATTTTAACACTCTAAATGTGCATCCAAAAGAAATACTTAACAACTGAAGTCAACAACAAAGATCTATAGGGCTTTTGTTATTTATCGTCGCTATTAATTGGTAATCCAACATAATCTTTATGATTTTTATGTTTCATGTTTTTTATTTTATATGTATAATAAAATATAAAAAATGAGTTTCATGTTGATGTTGCATTTATTATGATATTAAATAAATCATGTTAATAAAGATTGAGAAGCTCAATAGTTGTAAAATCAAGAGTTTTAACATAAACTTGAGATTATCTAATTAGTAGGAATATATTAATTAAATATATTGATGGTTGTTAAATTTATGCTTACTTCTTTTATATATGTAAAAAAAATATAGCCAAAAAACCCTAGTGCCGCCGGCGATTTTTTTTCTTCTGATAATCCGTTCCGATCGTCGGGGTAGGGGGGAGGGCTGGGTTTGTTCGATCTATTGTTTCAATGGGGAATTCAAAATTCCAATCAGACACAGAGGGTTGAACGTGGCGCATTGGGAGAAACGATCGGAAAAAAACTAAGGTTATTGAAAAACCTATTTCCTATCCGTATCATAAAGACGTGGAAAAGATTGCTTCGTCCTTTTTCATTACTAACTTTCCAAGCAATGTAGATGAAGATGTTCTTTGGAAGTGGTGCAGTTATCATGGTAAGGTCGTAGATGCTTATATTGCTAAAAAGCAAACGAAATATGGAAAACGTTTTGGTTTTATTAGGTTCTTGGGAATTCGAGATGAGGAAAAGTTTGCTTGAAAACTTTCCGAGCAGTGGATTGGTTCGTATCATGTTTACGTTTCTGTTGCTAGGTTCAATAGAGCCAAGCCATAACGTAAAGTATATGTGAATCAAAGAAGTGATGGGCAGAAGATCAAGAACCAATCTTCTTATGCTAGTGTGGTTGCAGGTGATGGTGTGGCTCGACCCGGTTCTATGAACAATAAAGAACAAGGGGAGGTAGCTGTCAAGGACATGAAGTCCCTTATTCTAAAAGATTCTGATTTAGTTGTGTGAGAAGATACTGAGTTGATTGCTATAGCAAAGGTAAGAGAAATTGGTGTTATGCCGCAACTTCATGAAATATTGGAGAACGAGGGTTTTAACGATGTCGATATTCATCATATTGGTGGATATTGGGTGTGGATTGAATTTCAATCCTCTAAGGCGTGTATGCGGTTTAAAAATGCTAAATTGAAAAGCTATTTCACTTTAGTACAGCAGGTTACTAGCAACTTCGTGGTAGATGAAAGGCTAGTTTGGATAGAAGTCGATGGCCTCCCGCTTTGTGCATGGGATTCCGATGTGTACAAAAAGGTGGGGAGTATATGGGGGAAGTTTTTATGTTTTGATGAGTTTGATGACAACCCTAGTAGGGGTAAATTGTGTATTAGCACTGACGAAAAGACGATTATTAATGAAAATATAAAAGTGGAGGTGGAAGAAGTGTCGTATGTGGTTTGGGTTCGCGAAACAGGGCTCAAGAAGATTAAGATTATTAAACCAAAGTCTGATTCGGGCTCTAATGATAGCGAGGGCGACGAGGAGGATGACGTTGAATGAATTAAATAAGTCAGGGGAAAATGCCGATATGGAAAATAAGTCACAATTAGGAGAGGAAGAGGAGGCGGAAAGTGCAGTTGGAAATCTAGATGGTCGAAAAGGGGATGACCCAATTCGATTAGTGGAGTGTCAACATCCTTATAGTGAACCAGTGTTAGAGGTGATAGAAGAACAAGAAAATGTCTTAACGCCAAGTCGTGATCAGAATGATACTGAGCCAGAAGTTGAGGCTGGTAATCTTGATTTGGGATCGGTTAGCTGTCCACCGGGGTTTGAAAATTGTATACGCGGGGCGCATCAAACAGAAACAGTATCCTCCTCGTGTCATATATTTTTTGGTCGGAAAAAGAATAAGAAAGTTGTGATGAATCAGAAAAGGTGTATGGGTGATGATGTAGTTAATGATGAAAGTTATGTCCATAAATGTAAGAGGTATCGGTGACGTGGATAAGCGAAGGTGGATTAAAAAATTATGTTTCCAGAATGCAATATCGTTCCTAGGGGTGCAAGAAACGTTGATGTCAAAAGTTGATTTGTTTAAAATTAAAGGTTTATGGGGGTAACTATCAGTTTGATTTTGCATGTAGTTCGGCTCGAGGCCACTCAGGTGGTATCGTTTCTATTTGGGACAAAGCGGTTTTCGAGAAAGTAAATATTCAATGTGGGAATAATTTCGTTCTCGTGGAAGGTCGGTGGATGGGTATCGAAGGGAATTTACATATGATCAATGTGTACGCTCCTCAAGAAGTTGAAGCAAGACGTGTTCTTTTAGAGGGAATCAATCTTTATATTAATGATAATACCGGTAATTTTGTCATTTTTGGCGATTTTAATGAGGTTCGGTGTGAAGAGGAAAGGTTTGGTTCTATTTTTAATGCTATAGGGGCTCGTGTGTTCAATCAATTCATTGACAGTAATGAGTTGATTGACTTACCTATTGGTGGGAGAAAATACACTTGGACGAATAAACTAGCAACGAAGATGAGCAAGTTAGATCGGTTTCTTATATCCGAGAATCTTACTCAGCAAATTGAAAATTTAAAAGTAACTGCTTTAGAAAGGAATCTTTCAGATCATATCCCTATTCTTTTACATTCCAAGAAGTTGGATTTCGGTCCGCTTCCATTTCGGGTAGTGCATTCTTGGTTAGAGGAAGATGATTTTAATGTTTTGGTTACTAATTCATGTAACGAGTTTATTATGGCTTCAGATTCTAGTATAGTAAATTTAAAACAAAAATTTAAGTTTATCAAAGAAAGATGTAAAAAGTGGAGTTTGGAAAAAATGAAGCTGCTCGAGCCCGGGTTAAATGGCTGGCTTTTGAAATCGAGAAAATTGATAAGAAGATTGATAATTGTAGTGTTTCGTTGGGCGAAAAAGAGCAACATTTAATCTGGTTGAAAGAATTACAGGAAAAGGAAAAGCTCGAGAATATTGATTTGATGCAAAAATTAAAGTTGAAATGGGACGTTGAAGGTGAAGAAAATTCCTCGTTTTTTCATGGCTTGTTAAATCAAAGAAGACGATCGCAAATGATTCAAGGGATCATGGAGGACGGGGAGTGGTTAACTGATCCGTTAAGTATAAAGAACGCTTTTTTCGAATTCTACAAATCTAAATTCGATAGTATTGAAACCAGTTTACCTCAATTCGATAGGGATCGGTTCCGCCATCTAGCCGAAGGGGATGAGGTTTCGCTAGAGAAAAGGTGTAATTTGGAGGAATTGAAAGAGGCGGTATGGAGTTGTGGTAGCGATAAAGCCCCGGGTCCGGATGGTATTACTTTTAAATTTATAAAAAAAACATTGGGATCTTTTGAAAGAAGATTTGTATAAGGCGGTTGAAGAATTTCTTGAGAAAGGTATTCTCCCGATTGGGTGTAACGCTTCTTTCATCACTCTTATTCCTAAAGTTCCTAATCCCACGATTGTGAAAGATTTTCGCCCTATTTCGCTTATTGGGATTCAATACAAAATAATTGCTAAAGTGCTAGCAATTCGGTTATCAAAAGTAGTTGACAAATTGATTAGCCAGGAGCAATCGGCTTTTATTAAAGGCCGTCAAATTCTTGATAGTCCTTTAATAATTAGTGAAATTATAGAGTGGTATAATTTGAAGCGGAAGAAACTTTTGCTTTTCAAAGTGGACTTTGAAAAGGCTTATGATTCGTTAAGTTGGAATTATCTCGATTTTATTATGTTGAATATGGGCTTTGGTATTAAATGGAGAGGGTGGATTCGTGAGTGTCTGGCGTCGGCTAGACTCTCGGTACTTATAAACGGGAGCCCTACGGAGGAATATACCTCTTATCGTGGTCTACGCCAAGGAGATCCTCTGTCCCCGTTTTTATTTATCATAGCCATGGAGGGTCTCCACGTTTTGATTGAGGATGCGGTGCAAAATAACCGTTTTATTGGAGCTTCAGTAGGTGATGGTAACTTGCCTGTGTCGCATTTGTTTTATGCGGACGACGTGATGTTCGTGTCCGAATGGGATTAGTCTAATATAGAAGGTATTCTATGGGTTTTGTCCGAAATTTTTTTAAGCATTCTGGTCTTAAAATAAATATAGATAAATCGAATGTGTATGGCCTTAATGTGGCGGAAGAGGAGCAGGAGGATTTATGCAACTTTAGATTGGGTGCAAAAAACAATTCTCGGGCGTGGGAGGTCATTTGTGACCGAATGACAAGTCGGTTGTCCCGGTGGATATGTTGTCCATTGGAGGTCGTTTAACATTGATTAAGTCGGTTCTTGGAAGTTTGGGCATTTATTGGATGTCTCTCTTTCGGTATCCGGCTCTAGTTATTAAGAAAATGGAACAGATCCGAGCTCAATGTTTTTGGGGAAGTAATGGGAGTGTTAAGAAGATGAGTTGGGTTAAATGGGATGCTTGTTTGGCGGAAAAAGAGAAAGGCGGGTTAGGGATAACTAGTCTTAACGCTTTAAATCTAGCTCTTCTTTATAAATGGAGGTGGAGATTTTATAACGAAGGAGATGTGTTTTGGTGTAGGATTATTAAATCCATCTACGGGGACGAGGGTGGTTTTATCAATCCGTCTTATCCACGTCATAAAAAAGGTATTTGGTCTCAAATTATTGGCTCAGTTAATTATTTACATGATAAGAAGATTATTGATTACAATGTTATACAATATAAAATTGTTAGCGGGGAGTATTTAAGATTCTGGAGTGATAGATGGAACAGTCCGGTTCCCTTTGCTCGATTATTCAATCGACTTTACCGGTTGGAGTTGAATCCTTACTGTAAAGTTAAGGATAGATGGTGTAACGGGGCTTGGAATTTTAATTGGAGAAGGAATATTAGAGGAGGAATCGAACAAGAGCAATATGATAACTTAATTTCTCTTATAAGCGGGATCTCTTTAAACGAAGGAAAAGATAAAGTTACTTGGAATTTAGGGGATCAAGTTGTTTTTTCTGTTGGTGACACGAGACGGTCCATAAATTCGGTTCTTTGTCCCGGTTTTAACTCGGATTTTGTTTGGTATAAAGAATGCCCGATAAAAGTCAACGTGTTCATGTGGAGACTTCATTTGGACCGTCTCCCATCTAGACTTAATTTGTCAAGAAGGGGGTCGGAAATTGGTTCTATCATGTGCCCGGTTTGTAACGAATGCGTGGAATCTACTGCCCATATTATGTTCACATGTAAGGTGGCTAGTCTACTGTGGGATTTAGCTTTCAAGTGGTGCGACCTTGGGCAGTTATCGAGTTCGTCTTTTCGTGAATGGTGGGATTTCTGTGACAGTGTGTCTAAGGCGAAAGATTGGCAGCTCAAAGTTCGTATAATTGGGTTCACGACTTGTTGGATTCTATGGAGATATAGAAATAGTGTGTTATTTGATAGTGGTAAAATGCGTCAGCCTGAGTTGTTTGATAGTGTACGGTTATTTGCTTTTTCGTGGATCACCCATAGAAATCAAAAAATTAAGATTTCTTGGGATGTTTGGTTAAGACTTCCTTTGTAATATTTTTTGTTTAGTCTAGCAATTTGCTAGACTCAAGTTTTTATATTAGTGTTGGAGGTCTTCGGGGAGGTGATGGCAATACCGAAGCTCGTCCCGTTGCCTTCTTTTTTGCTGTTCAAAAAAAATGTAAAAAAATATATAAAAATTGAGTTCTATTTTTATATATTTTGCATTTATTATAATTGAGTTCTATAGTATTGAATTCATTTTAATTACAATTTGACAAACTCATTAAATTTTAAGACCAGGAGTTTTGTAATAAATATAAATAATTATAATAATCAAAAGTTCTATAAAATAAGAGACTTTTCAAGATTTATGAATCTTACACATTGGGATCTATAAATACTTATTTTTATGTTGCAAAATTTTAACACACTAAAGGTACATCCAAAAGAAACATTTAATAAGTGAAGTAAACAACAAAGACCTTTAGCGATTTTGTTCTTTCTCCTTGCTATTAATTTCTTTCATTGATTTGTATCAAGTATATAACTTATTGATATCTTAAAATCTATATCTTTATCTATAAATCATATAAAAATTGAGTTTTATATGTAGTAAATTTAATTAAATAATAATCTTTTCATATAACTAGAAGTTACATATTATAAACTATAAATATCACAATATCATGATGCAAATGATGTTGAGTTTTCAAATGATATTATCTTTTACCTTAACAGAACATCCATTTATAAAAATTGACTTCCAACTTTGAAGTTGCAATTAATATCATGCATTTAATATTAATAATAATATTATATAAATCTGTTTATAAAAAATAATATATTAATCAATTGTAAGATCAAAAGTTTTATCATATATAATATTTAATAAGCACAACAAAATAATGTCAATGCATTTCTGAATCACAAAAAAATAGTTGAATATCTAGATTATGGTTAAATATTAATTAAATAGCAACAAACTTTATAGATTTATTAAAATCAATCAATATAAAAAAAAATGCACGATGACAGATATTTATTTTAAAATAACCATAACCGAGCGAAAAAATAGTTTTGGACGGACCGAGGACCGAACAGATGATGCTCAGAAGCGAACCGAGAACCGAGGAAATTCCTTTCACTTTTTCAGTGTTTTCTCGGTTTTGGACCGAATCGTACCGCTCGAAACTGAACCGGTTGGAACCAATGGAGCTCGGTTGGTCCGGTCTGATTCTGCGATCCCGGTCGGTTCTCTATCCAATTTGCACATGCCTACTTACGCATACGAAATCTACTTCAAGCTAAAGAAATAATTGCAATTAACATACACAATTCATATGACTCAATCAACAACAACAAACCCTAAACATCAATACACATAAAGAACAACTTTGCTCATTTAGTAGAATACCCGCAATCAAAGTTAAACATGTAACCGATCACGCTTTTCGTACTTTCCAGGTGATACCAGTAAATTGTACACGGTATGCACTCAAAATAACTCATTATTGTGAACGAAGCCCGTGCATCGCACGGGCCATGCTGTCTCGTATATATAAAGAATGAGTTTCACTTTTGAAGTTGCATTAATTACCATCTATTATAAATTGAGTTCCATTTTGATGTTTTGATTAATCTATTAAAAATCATGTTAATAAAGATTGACAAACTCAAAAGTTGTAAAATCAAGAGTTATAAATTATAGTAATTAATTCATTTTAATAATAATTTGACAAACTCTCTAAATTGTAAGATCAAGAGTTTTGAAATAAATATAATTAATGATAATAATAAAAAGTTCATTAAATAGGACTTTTCAAGTGTTATGAATGTTACACATTATGGTCTATAAATACTCATTTTCATGTTGCAAAAATTTTAACACTCTAAATGTGCATCCAAAAGAATCATCTAACAAGTGGAGTCAACAAGGAAGACATTTAGTGATTATGTTCTTCATAGAGATTAGGTGTTTATGCTATTGTTTTAAAGAGAGTATGTTTGTTGTTTTTGTTTAAAATTACACAACCTCTTTTGTATATGTACAAAATTATTTTGTTTACGTACATTTTGTATAAAAATGATATTATATAATGATATAATAGTTATCATTATAGTACATGAGATTGTATGTAATATTATCACACAAAATTCGAGATGGATGTGTTATCATGCTAATGGTTACAATTGTTGTTCATTTGATTTGTTATTTTACTTTTAATCCAATTAATATATTTTGATTTGATGTTGTAACATTTAATTCCATAATTGAGTTTCATTTTGATATTTTATATATTATAATATTAAATAAAGATTGAGAAACTTAAAAGTTGTAAAATCAAAAGTTTTAATTATAGTAATGAGTTCATTTTAAGAACAATTTGACAAACTCACTAAAATGTAGTTGTAAAATCAAAATTTTTAACATAAGTTATAGTAATGAATTCATTTTAATAATAGTTTGACAAACTCACTAAATAGTAAAACCAAAAGTTTTAAAACAAATATATATAATGATAATAATAAAAAGTTCAATAAAATAGGATTTTTAAAGTGTTATGAATCTTACACATTAGAATCTATAAATACTCATTTTCATGCTGCAACAATTTTAACACTCTAAAAGTGCATTCAAACGAAACGTCTAACAAGTAGAGTCAATAGCAAAGACATTTAGGGAAAATGATTATGAGTAATGAACTCATGTATGGTTAGTTATAAATATGATTAATAAACTAATAAATCTACCAAATTGTTATATCGACGGATTCCTAACGTAGCAAATTGTTATATAATAAAAATTGATTTCCATGTACGAAGTAACATTAATTTCTAATCCATCACATTGTTATATCAAAAGTCTTGAAATTATTATTAGTAAATTAATATAAATAATAAACTCATGTATGTTTATAATAAAACAAATAAATCGACATGATCAAGACGTTTAAAATAATTATTAGTAAATGATTATGAGTTAGATAAACTCATGTACGATTTAATAATTATTAGTAAAGGATCCCTAATGTAGCAAAGAGAAAGTCAGTTTTAACGTATCAATTCAATCGGCCATAATTTTGGGGTTAAAACGGAATAATAAAGATTTAACCTCTATATTTAACCTTTTTTTTGTTATAAACACATTAAATAACTCTAATTATTTATTAACCATTGAATTTATGTTGCAAAGAAATAAGTTAAAGTTATCCCTTTTTAATAATCTTTTACATATTGATTTTTAGGAACTACTAAATAACCGACATCGATTGAAATGATGATGGTGTCGTTACTTTGCCTTTTTCTCATACACACTTTGCTAATTTAGTAGAGGACCCAATATCAGAGCTAACAATGTTAGCGATCATGATTTTGTGTTTTTCCTGTGACACCAATACAATGTATACGATATTGTTTACGCCTATCTAGGTGTGAGGAGGGGTGATCGACCCGAATCACACAAGCACTATATAAATTAAAATTTGAGAAATTAATTGAGTAGATTCTAAGTAGGAGTACACCGATGTGCCCTCATGTGTTGTGTGTTATGATTGTATGCATTTTGAGATTATTCACTCAGCTTCTCAGCTCACCCAAACTTTCTCCCACTGTTTCAGGTCCCAGCAAAGGAAAGGAGAAGGTGGACGGTTGACTGCTGTATCTTCCCAGTGATGATGTGGACATCATTTATTATTTTAAACACTTTTACTTTATTAAACTATTTCCGCATTAAATACGTTTTCAAATGACAACTTTATTATTTGGAATTTAAATTATATAAGTTATTGGGACCTTTTTATTTAAAATCTTGTACTCGAAAATTTCTAATTTTTTGTGAATTTTTGGGTGTTACAACGCTAATAGAAACGATGATGGTTTTGTTACTTTATCTTTTTCTCCGTCACACTTTACTATTTAGTAAAGTACCCACAATTAAAGCTAAACATGTTAGTGAACATAATTTTGTACTTCGCCCGTGACACAAAAACAATGCATACGTTTTACTTTTGAAATAATAATTCATTATCATGAACGAAGCTCGTGCATCGCACGGGCCATGTTGTCTAGTCTATATAATATAACATAATCACCATAGCACAGTAGTTAATATATTTACTATTTAATATATATATATATATATATATATATATATATATATATATATATATATATATATATATATATATATCCATACATAACATAATTACTAAGTAATTGATTAAAATCTACAGAACACATGATCTAAGAAAAATATTAATTACGTATTGTGCCACCATTTACCATTTAAAAAAAATTTGATTGGCTAATCTAAAAGTGAACAATTATTTGGTACATAACAAAATAGAAAAAATGTACAATAAAACTGAGACGAATGAAAACATTAATATTCATATATAAAGAATTAAGATAATTTAGTCACTAACATGCCTTTTAGACTTTGGAAACTATATATATTTTGAAAAACACCATTCATTTACGAATGTTCGGTGTTTAGAAAATTTTACTAACTTATAATGTAAAATTAGCTTGTAGACCCACGAATACGTTGGAGAGTTCATGCTACTAATAGAAATATCAACTTAATTAATAATATGTAAGTAACATTTATGTTATTCGTGTATAAATAGTATACAGTACAATACGCCATTTAAAGAATATTAATTTTTGTATGCACAATTTGATCACATCATTCATTTTCCATACGCATTTATGTTGAAACTCCGTCAGTCTATGAACGTTGTGAAATATCAGCGGGATCAGCTAAATAGTATTCTTTAATTGGAAAAATTGTGCGGCCGTTGTTCTCAGTATTCATCTTAAAATAACACAAGTTTACATGATTCACCGTATTTTGTTCACATTGTATGTGCGTGACGGGTTTTAATGATTCTCCAACGTCCTTAAAGCACCCCAAATGCTCGTTTAACATCCTTTCTTGCAGATTATTGCAACCGCGTGAACTTCATGTTCTTTTCTTCTATTGGACATTTAAATGACTTCACTAGTGTCGCCCATTCCGGATAAATGCAATCAGCTATATAATACTCATTTGTAAATTGTTCATTTGCAATAGTAAATGGCACCGTAGGAACCTGATCTTGACGTAAATCGTCAAACAAATCATATTCATTAAGGACGTTAATGTCGTTGTTTGACCCCGTTGGGCCAAAGTTAGCGTGTCAAATCCCCAAATCATATGAGGCAACCCCTTTAAGTATTATCATTAGACATCCTTGATTGCCTTATGTGTATTAGTCATGTCATGTGTAACGTCCTGAAATTTCAGAGAATTAAATAATAATTTAAATTTAATTTCATTTACGTTTTATTGGACTATGCGTTGACCATGTAGGGAAATTAATTAAAGTGTGACATTTCGGGTTTATATAATTTAGTTATGCGTATCTTTTCGTGACTGTTTATTTTTTTATCGAGTTTATTACGTTATATATATTCTGAGCCTACCTCGTGTGTGTATGTGCCATGAGGTCGGCCGGATTGCCAAGGCCGAACCTTTCCTCGTCGTTATTCTCAAGCCCGAGTAGTGATATTGTTAACCTTGTGTTTGATTAAGCCCAAGAATGTTATTTCGTTTTCCTTCGCAGAAGATTGCAATCGTGAGTGAGCCAGAGACAATCAAATAGCAGGGTTGAGTGATTGATTTAGCCGGTTCGAACCAATCGGGAATTCTCGGGCCATAATTGTTAATTGATTTCATAATTGATGTACCATTGAATTGTGTGGTGTCTTCGGGTTTGTATGATGTTCGGCCGAGCATGAGATTTGAGTCGTGGGTTTGTGTCATGATCAAGGATCAAGCGTCGGGTTGGGGTGCAACAAAAATTGTCACCTCCCGAGCATTGTGACAAATTCGGTAGTTCTCACTTACCGATTTCCTTTTTCATTGTTTCGTGTTTCATTTAAACGTGACTAACATCATAATTGATATAGGGTTCAATCTGGTGAACGAGAGGTGGAAACCGAGCCAGAGAGGGTTCGGGTTGTTGTTGATTGTTACAATGATTACGAGATGTTTTATACACTTTGATTTTTGTAGATTAACTAGATTAACGTTTTACCGAGCTAATTCATCAAAACCGTTTATATTATTATAAAGGAATCATTTTCCAAACTCTAGTTACTTGTTGTCTTATCATTTTTAGATACCGAGAGGGGAAACCGAACCTGTAGGGTTCTTGGTTTCCCAATCGGGAAGGTTTTCAATTAATTGAGCTCAATCTTTTTTTTCAAATAAAGTTTTTGTGATAAAATGGTTTTTGTGGCTGTCGGGTGCCTCGGGTAATACGGTTTGTTGTCGGGTTGGTAAAATGAATTTTAAAGCAAACTGGGTTTTTGGGACAGAATCTACCCATTCTATTCGGATCCATTTTTAACACGGTTAAAGTAAGTTTCTAGATTTTTGGCCCGCGATGGTGCCTTGTTTTCTGAGTCTTCTTCCCGTTGCTGCAAACGGCTTGTCAATTGGATTTACCGTTTGGAAGTTATCCCTGTTTCAGTAAACTGTCGCAAAGAGTTTTACCTATGCAACTGTTCTGTATTGTGAACTATTTTTGAGACCCTTGGAATCTGTTTTGGGCAGAGGTCGTTTGATAGTGATTTGTAGTATTCATGGTATAATTTATGTGGTTAAAATTTGGGGTTAATATAGTAAACGTGCTGGGAGTTATGGCAGTTCCCGTGGGAGTGACGGGTGCTGACAAATTGTTTTGAACAAGTTTTGAGTTGAATTTTAATCCGAGCCTTATCATGTGATGTAGGACCTTCTAGGACCTGAGTAGTGACTCTTTTACTTGCCGATGATTTTCTAAGAGCTTACGGTTATTGAGGTGAGTAATCTCACTATGCACTTCGTATTTACATACGTTTCATGACTTTGTGCTATATGTTACGAACTGTGAATTGAGTTGTATTCCAATCTGTGAGTATGATTGTTTTAGATTATTGCATGTTGAATTGGGATATGGATGCTGAGTAAACGAGCTGAGGACCATATCATTATGTGTTGATCTGTGTACTTGTGATATCTGATGAGATGATATGTATGTGAGATTTGTATTACGTGAGATGGTACCTGAGATACCTATTGAGTTGATATGCATTTGAGTTATGCTATTTGATTTTATATGAGTACATGTTGTAGAGTCAACACGTTAATTAAACCAACTAATGATATATGAGATTAATTATCGTCGCAGCCGAGAACTAACTCTTCCCTGAGAGCCATAACAATAAAATAAAAAAATTACAAATGATAAAGTCATTTAATGATCTTAAATTTTTCAGTTAAATTCCAAATGCATTTAATATATGACAATAAATAAAAAATTTGAACATCATTGATGTTTATTGATTCATTTTTGAAATCATTGGTTTTATTTAAACAGGTTTATCACGTGCTCCTAAGACACATGTTATAAAAACTTTACTTATAATCAAATTCTATGTCAAATATTTTTAGTACAACTTTGCCAATTTAATTTGGAAAAATCAAACTTACTTCATCTTTATTTTATTTTTATAGAGATTCGTTCAAGGTAGTTTTCTTAAATTTTTTGTAGTCCCAAGTGACAAATTTCAACCATTTATTAATAAGATCTAATGATCTAGATTAATCAAATATTTTTATACATGGAGGTGTATTTTGGTCATTTTTGTAAAAAAAAGAATAAATAACTTTACTTATTATCATTTATTTTAGAATATTATTTTTTTTTTATATTTTTTTTGAAAAAAAATATATTTTTTTTCCATTAATATCACATAATGTGATAATCACATGTAATTGTATACCTATAATTGTACTAAAACATCACATGTGATCAAATATACAATCACATATGATTTTACACTAAAATCACATGTTATCATATGTGATTAAGTACCACACACAATTTAAAATAAAATATCTTTTTCAATGAAAAGAAAGTTATAAAAATATAATAAAAATACTCCATAAATAATATAATTTTAAAATTAAAAAAATGAGCTTTTTTTGTTAGTTTCAAATGACTAAAATACCCTTCATGTATAAAATATGTCATTAATCTTAATCATTGTATCTTATTGATCAATAGTTGAGATTTATCCTTTAAGACTATACAAAAATTAAGGACTACCTTACCTTGAACATTTCACTATTTTTATTATAAATACTTTCATTTGTCTCATTTAAAGGGAAATGCTTAACAATGCCCTTAGGGCAATTTTTAAGAACAAATTTTGTGCTTTATAAAGTTTTAAAATAACTAATAAAAACCACCCTCATGAATTTTATTAACCACCCATGCGTTACGCTGTGTTCCAGAATATTTAAATGAAAGAAAAGAAAAGAAAGTAAGAGAATAGAAAAGAGATCCTTTTTCTTCATAATTCAATCTTGAGGTTATTCTAAGCTGTAACTTCAATCAAATAAGAATAGTTTTTTTCGTTGGTAGACTATTCTAGTAAGATGGAATCGAATCCGGTTCCCATATTTATTTCTTAGTGATAGAAGAGAAAAGAAGAGATATTAAGAAGAAAATATTTTTCTTTCTTATGTTTCAGAGTCGGAGAGAAAAGAAAAGAAAATAATCAATCTTTATGTTCCCGAGTTGAAGAGAAAGGAAAAATTAGCACATTTACAATTTTATCATTCAAATATAAACAAGTTAGCTAATACCAAGGGTAATTTAGTAATTGCAAATAGTTTTAATTAATTAAAATTTCTCTTCTCACCAAATCTTCCCACTTTTGGGAGGAAGATTAGGAGAGAAAAAATGCCTAAAATTTATTTCCTCTTCTCTTCCTTTCTTTTAAAAAAATATTCTGAAACACAAAAAATTTATTCTTTTCTTTCCAACTCTTTTCTCTTCCCTCTAAATCTTTCCTCCAGAACACAGTGTAAGGGCAATGTTTAGCAAAGCCCTTAAAATAATCATAGTTACGACTTACAATAAATGTGCTATTATGGTAACCTTTTTATGAAACCGTAGAATGATCATGGTGAACATACCAAGTCACTTATTATTAAGAAAAAAATCAAAATATCATCTCATAATAACTAAACCTAACAACAATGACAACCAATTATTTCATACTAGCATGGTATCCGCGTAATCCGGCGGCGGATACCTTATAACTATATGTTGCAGTGACCAATATTATTCGGTTACACTTTTTTTTTTTTTGAAACAGCTTTCATATATATTAACAAACTAGCAAAAAGCTAGAACAAAACCGTACAAGAAAGAACACAAACAAAACTAACAATTACATGGTAAAATAAGCCATTCTGTCCAACTAACTCTAAACTTCGAACGGCAATTACATATCAAAGATAAGCAATCTCTTTAATCGAATCCACAATTAAATTTCTTCTAGCATCCCCAGTATTAAAAGTAATCGCATTCCTATACCGCCAAATAATCCACATAGCCGTAAGGGATACCGCCTCAACAATTAATTTACTTTTAGAACTAAGAGCACTAGAATCCACACTATGCAAAAAACCGGCTAGATCATCCGCATCAGTATCAACAACCTACAGCCAATTTTCAATAGCCCACCAAACGCTTCTCACAACGTCACAAGACCAAAATAAATGATCCGTATCTTCAATATCATCTCCACACATGACACACTTTAAATCGTCAAAAGGAATTCCTCAAATGGATAAATTAACGTTAGACGAGACCCGGTTTAAATTAATTTTCCAGAAAAGTATATTAACTTTTCGAGGCACTAAAGAGTTCCACCTCGTCTACAAAACGGAAGATGGGAGAATAAGATTAATAAGCCACCTTCTTGTGCTTTTCACTTCATACCCTCCATCGTTACCAATATCCCACCGCCAATCATCCGACTTATTCGATAAAACCATGCCCTCAATAACATGTTCCAGTTCAGCAACTTGAGCTTGTTCTCTTCCACTTCTAATTTCCCGTCGCCAACCCCAAACGACCGACTGGCTAGTAACCCGATCCGCCACAAAACAGTCCACATTGGACTCAATTCTGTAAAGTCTCGGAAACGTCACACATAAAGGTGTTGGCTCGACCCAAATATCCTTCCAGAATCGGGTCGAAGCACCATCACCAACATGTTTTTTCAGATGAGAAAGAAAATCCACCCCATTTTCTTTAAACTTACTAATCATTTTCACAATTTGAGCCCATGGAGTCGACCCAAGCCTTCGGGTATTGTTTAGGTCTAGTGCCCCATTGTTCCCGTAAATAGCTTTAATTACTCTCGACCAAACCATATTTTCATTTTTAACAAACCTCCATACCCACTTCAACACAAAGGATATATTAAAAGCATGAAGACTTCCAATATTTAATCCTCCATTTTGAAGTGAAGCCAAAACCGAGTCCCACTTAACCCAATGAATTTTCCTTTTATCTTCGGTACCCCCCAAAAAAATGAAGCTCTTAGTTTTTCTAAACTATTTGCAACACCTTTTGGCATAACAAACAAAGACATATAGTAAATGCACATACCACCCAAAACCGACTTCAATAACAAAGATCTACCGCCAACCGATAAAGTATTAACTTTCCAACCGGACAATCTTTTCTTGAATTTATCTATTAAAGCCTCCCAATTCTTTGTTCTAGACATGCAAGCTCCCACAGGTAACCCAAGATATATAAAAGGAAGCTTACCACTACAAACACCAAGCAAATCCGCCATTTCTCTCACAATACCATCCGAAACCCCCACACCATAAATATTAGACTTGTGCAAATTTATTTTCAAACCCGACGCCATATGAAAATAATGTAAAATAATAAGAAGTTTTTGCACATTATTAAGCGACCACTCACCCATAAAAATAGCATCATCAACATATAATAAATGAGATAACGATAGTGAGTCATCAATTACCTTAACACCTTTAGAAATATGATTTGAAGTTGCTTCTTCCATGGCTATATGAAGACCTTCCATGGCAATAATAAAAAGAAAAGGTGATAGAGGATCACCTTGTCGCAGCCCTCTTTCGAGCTTGAACTCTTTAGATGCATTCCCATTAATAATTACCGAGGCTCTTGAGGATCTAAGAGTTGCACTAATCCACTTTCGCCACTTATCCGGGAAGTTCATAAACTCCATCATTCGGTCAAGAAATTCCCAACTAATAGTGTCGTAGGCTTTTCAAAGTCTACTTTAAGAATCATAGCACTCTTCTTCTTCTTTTTATACCACTGTATGACCTCATTAACAATCATGGGACCATCCAAAATTTGACGACCTTTGATAAACGCCGTTTGTTCCTGACTGACTACCGAGTCCACCACCGTAGCTAAACGAAGAGCCAACAATTAGCTATAATTTTGTACTGAACACCAATAAGACTTATAGACCGATAATCGTTAACCGCAAGCGGGTTCACCACTTTTGGGATCAACGTGATAAATGAGGAATTGCAACCATTCGGTATGAACCCTGTGTCAAAAAACTCACCAACAAAATTAAAAATATCACAATTTAAAGTATCCCAAAAACGTTTAAAAAAGCAAACGTAAAACCGTCAGGGCCCGGGGCCTTGTCATTTCCACAGCTCCAAACCGCCATCTTCACCTCTTCCATCGTGACCGGGGCCGAGAGCAACAAAGAGCTCTCAGCAGACAACCATTTGAACTTTTCGCTACGTCTCGCCACTTTTATAACCGGAATACATTTGAACTTATTAGCATAATAAGAAAAGAATATATCTTTAATCGCCGGAGGAGATGTAATCCAAACACCGTCTTGTTTCACACCCCGAATCAAAGAATGACGTCTTTTGCTATTTATAATATCATGAAAAAACTTTGTATTTTCGTCACCCTCAATCGCCCATTTTATCTTAGCTTTTTGAGATAAATCTTTCCACTCTTTTGTCTCCAATTTATATAAAGAAATTTTGGCATCTTGTCGATCCCGCAACTCCTCATCAGTAGCCATGAATTCATCCATCTTTTTCTCAATTCGACTCACTTTATCTAACAAACTTCTCTTCTCTTCTACCCGTTGGACGTTTTTTTTTTCCGCCACCAATCTTTACATGTTTCCTTCAACACCTTTAGTTTGTCTTTAAAAACAATAAAGTGGCTACTGCTCGAGCTAACCACAGTCGAGTCCCACGCATTTTTTACCAAATCTTCAAAAGAGCCATCATCCATCCACGAGTTGAAAAACAGAAACACTCGTGGACCATAGTCAACCAATTCTTGTGCCATCACTATCGGCCGATGGTCTGAAATAATATCGTCCATAACATTAGCCGTGATATCGGCACACACTTCAAAGACCCCTTCGTTAATGAAAAAGCGATCCAGTTTACTCATCTTCCGACCATCCGAACTAATTCGTGTATAAGCAGACCCACCCATAGGGACTTCCACAAGGCTTGCCGAATCAACAAAGCCATTAAAGTCTCCAATCTCCCTAGCATCCAAACCACAACCCCATCTCTCGACTTCTTCCTGGACCGCGTTAAAATCGCCCAATAAAATAAATTCCATTCATTTACTTGCATATAATTAACGATAAACTCCCACAATCTCCTTTTCTCCACCGTGCCTTGTGGAGCATAAGCATTTCCCATAACACATTTAAGATTATTTATCCTCCATTCCCCATGAACAAACAACACGTTCTGAAAACTTTCAACACGAGAGCTAGTAAAAATCGCAGGGTCCCACACAGACATAATACCCCCCGAGGCACCAACTGCACTACTTAACGCAAACCCGAATGAGTTATTAGCCCAGATTTGCCTGATCATGACCCATTCCACCTTCGAGACTCTAGTCTCTTGAACTCCAATAAAAGAAATCTTGTATTTGTTACATATAACGCCAATCCTTTTCCTCTTAACTACATCTCCAATACCACATGCATTAATGGACATAATATTAATTAATGACGTTTTCCTCCTCCCATACTACTGATCATAAGTTCAAGAGACGTCTGACACCCATCCATGTCATGCCCGATAGCATGTCTAATATCAATGAATCTATTTAGATCATCAATTAATGGCACTGTTTTAACATTTTTCTTCATGTGTCCCGTTGATTCATTTGATTTGTCTGACTTTGACTGTTTTTCCACCGTCTTACCCGCTACACTCTTCATATTTTTTCCGCAATGAACTGTTCATAACCTGGAGGTTTAGAGATAAAAGATGCAGCATCTTCCGCACTTATTTCCTACTCTACTTTCTTTGACTGACCCGATCGCTGAGAAGAGTTATTAGCATTGTTTGCTTCTCCATCCGTGGGTAATCCAGGCCCCACCGAGTCACCCCCTTCCGCCTCAATTACATCATTATTTTCCCCCCCATGATTCTCGGTTTCAAACTCCCCATTAATGGGATCCTCCTGTTCTTTTACAGTGTTATGGACATCACTATCAGCCCCAGCGGGATTTTGTTCCGCATTACTAGAGGCATGATTCCCATCCTCTTCATCTTCTCTATCTTCTTCACTAATGTTCCATGTCCCATCTTGTGACAAGGAAATATCGTCATCGACATTGCCCTTACTTTCCACCTCGACATTTAGCATGGTTGGTTGCCACAACGCGATCTCGTACACCCAAACAATATACATTTTATTACCAATGTTAACCTCAATTTCCTCATTTATTTTTCCCCCAAGCTTTGTTTTTATACAGACTTTCCTAGTATTTCCTTCTCCATCGTCCTCATCAACAAACATGACTTCCCCCCAATCTGAGACAATTTTTTTTATGGCCCTAACTGTCCCTGCCAGCAGAGGAAGAGCATCAAGTCTCACCCAAACTACCTTGTCGTCTACCACAAAGTCATCAGTTAACTGCCTCAGTTCGGTAAAATAAAACTCCATATCTTTGTGGAGTCTAAACTTATCACAAGCACTTTGCTCATCGAATTCCATCCACACCCAAGAGCCGCCAATATAGTGGAAGTCAATGTCAGAGGAGCCTTCTTTCCACCTTAATGTTTTCAATGAGCGATAAGTCTCTCACCTTCCTAACCAACACTAATTCAAACTTCTTGATAGACATAACATCCTTTTTATCTAGGTCAATTACCTTCTTCTTCTTTATAACCCTCGATACAGTCTCCTGTTGGTTATCCACTTCTGGTTTGAACAACTCAGAAAATTTCACCGCCTTCTTTTGGACCTGCGAACTGGCCTTAAATCCAGTCGACTCACGACCAATATTGCGGGGTTCAGCCACCGCCTCCTGTATTGGTTTACGGTCAAATCTGGACATCGATGCATATAGGTGATATGAACCATACCATGTAGCGTTTAAGCGACCAAGCAGAATATCGGTGTTAGAAACCCTAATAAAACGAACGAACGCAAACCGACGGCCAATTTTAGACAGTTTCTTAGGTATAACTACTGTGCCAAATACCTGCATGGCTGTCCATAAATCTGTCAGATCCCACGTAGAAGGAAAATTAGTAACTGTTAGGACCATTTATGTAATAGTTTTGACCTTTAAGTCCGTTAGTTAACTTTTCCCTTGTTAAGTGGTAGGAGTATATAAGGTTGTAGTTTGACTTTTCAATGTAAGCTTTCCCACACTTTTACTGAAACATACAGATTGAAAGCTTCTTCATCATCTCGTTCTCTCTCTTTTACACACACTAACACCAAGAACACACACACACAATCAAATCTTCAATTTCTCATCTAAACATCATGGATTAGCTTGATTCTAGCTTCATTCGATCTCTCAATTGGTATCAGAGCGAAATCTCTCTGTAAGAAGATCCATATTCGAGCTACAATGATCAATATCTGAGAAAATTTGAAGAAAAGTTCGTTCGTCATGAGAAATTTAATGTTGTAAATTTTTTGTTCAAATTGAAGATTTGATTGAAGAATCATGTTTCTCCTTCAATTCTAAGCAGAATAGAACCAAAATTCGATCAAATCCGTCAACAAATCACTTCAATTTTGTGATTTTTATGAAAAAGTGAAAAAGTTCAAAAACTTACTGAAAATCGAAGAATTAAAGCTATTGTGTTATGGATTGAAGAAAGTGATCGGATCAAAGTGTTAGCAAATTGATTTCGAGCAATTAGCAAGAAGAATCATTCAAATTGGTTAAGAAATGAGCGAAATCGAATTGAAAAAGTGAAGAAAAAAAACGTCTGTTCGTTCGATTGATATGTTTGGGCTCAAGAACAAAGAACAACTTCGGATCTTTTAGTTGTTCGCCCGAAGTAGTAGTTCGGCCCGAAATTGGCCGGCTGTTGTAGTTCGGCCCTAAGTAGTTCCTCGGTCCAACAAGTTCGGCCCAATAATTCTGAAGTGTACCAAGTTCGGCCCGAGCATCTTCATAGGCCCAAGTTCGGCCCGAACTTAAGCCCAATTCAAACAAAGTTCGGCTCTTAACAGCCCTGAACAAACTTCGGCTGCTTCATCTTGTTTGATCAAATCTTCATAAACATGTATTTGATTTCAACGAATCGATCAACAATTTTCGATCAAACAGCAATTTCCGATCAATTGACTAATAGTTCCGTCAACAATTTCCGAACAACATAGTTCGGCTACAGTTCTTCAAGTCTTCGGCATCAATTTCGTCAATCAATTTTAAAAATTCAACATCATAATCGATTTTCAAATTCAATATACAATCAATCAGACTTTATATTCGATTTCAACCTCGATTCAATCTGCTTCGATCCAAGATTTTATATCGATTTTATATCGATTTATATCGATCGGAATTCAGAACTCAATCAGACTGCACTCGTAATTGTAAAGTTCAATCCAAAATCGTAAAATCAAAATCAATCTGCATCGATCTAAATTTCATTCAAATTGAAATTCAACCTCAATATTTTTTTTTTCTCGACTTTTGGTCTGCTTGTTCGGCGAATTGATTGTTCTGTTTTTAAGCCCATATCAAAATCGCGATATACAATAAAAATTTAAGCCCAAATTCAAATTAAAACTTGTTTTTGGCCCTGTTAACCTTTTACACCCAAATTCATTTTAAATCAAATTACTATATACCAAGTTCAAAACACGTGAAATTTAAATTTCTTCAAACCCTAACCGAAAAACGTACAACAATACTTGTACAAATTTTAAATCATTTTCACAATGACTTCAAAAGACGCTCTCTCGATCGGATCTGATCTCAAACCTCCCGTGTTATATAGAGGAAAATATCCACAGTGGAAGAAACGTTTTCTCCACTTTATCAGAAATCAGGAGCTACATGTTGAAATTCTGGAATCCCTTGAGCATGGAAATGCAGTATTTTATGAAGATGTTATTGCTGATCCAGATGCTACTCCTGTTGTTATCAGTGGAAAACGTCGTATTCCTCCTGCTGAATATAATGTACAACAAGCTCGAAGGGCTAAAGCTGATGTTCAATCTTATTCCTTTATGCTACAAGGCTTACCAAACGATATCTACAACATTTTAGATAGTCTGGAAACTGGCAAAGAGCTGTGGGATGAGATCAGGAAACAAATGAAGGGTACGATGTTAGGTAACAAGGCAAAGATGGTTACTACCCTGAATTCTTATCAATCATTCAAAGCTATACATGGAGAAGATCTGGAAAGTACATATCACAGATATTGTACCTTAATGAATGAACTTCGCAAAAACAATCTGAGAAAAGAAAATTTAGAGCTGAATATCAAATTCATCCATAGTTTGTTACCAGAGTGGGACATTTTTAGGAACAGTGCCATGCAGCACAAAGATCTCAGTCTCATAGATATTCATGAACTCTATGAATATTTGCACCAAAATGAGCCTATGGTTAAAAACATAGTGAAAACCAAACAAGAGACTGATGATACTCTTGCTCTGCTAACAAAACAACACCGTATGTATTCTTCAGCAACTAAGATGAAAGGGAGTGTTGAGGCACCAGTGACATCTACAACAGATGATATGCAAAAAAAACTCAAAGATGTTCTTCAAGCTATGTCACTCATTTCCAGCTATGAGAAGAAGTATTACAAAACACCCACCAACAACAACTTGAGATCGTCCTCAAATTTTAAATCGGCTCCATCTGCTTCAGTAACAAACAACACATCTGATAAGCAAACACTTACACCACTGGATCCAACGAAAAAATGTTATAATTGTGGTTTTCCTGGTCATTACTCTCGAGATTGCAAGAAACTCAAAGTTCGCAATTCTGATTATTTTAAGCGAAAGATGCTAATGGCTAAGCAAATCGAGGCTGGGAAAGTGTTGTTGGCTGAAGATCTCAGTTGGATGGAAGATTCTGAGCCCGAAGATGAGGAACATTCAGCAAACCTATGTTTTATGGCAAGAGAAAATGCTGAGGTTACTGATCGTGTTAATGAGCTTGATGAGGATGGCAAGGTACACACTTCTTCTCTCTCTAATGAAACTATCACCAATAATTCTGATACTTGTTTCACTAAAACCCAGATATCTCAAATTGAATTATTAACTCAAAAACTTTTAGAAGAAAAAGATTTAAATGATCAACTTACAGATCGTCTAAATATTTTGGAAAACCAAAAAAAAAATGCTACTTTAGGTGATCAACTTGTTCATCATATGAAACAAACACTAGTTTTTGAACAAGAGAATCTGGATTTACAAAATCAAATATCAGAATTACAGGCAAAATTTGATAACAATCACAAATTATACACAAAAACATGGCATGAATATCAATATAATAAAAATGCGTTGGCACGCAAACAACAAGATTTTGATGATAATGAAAAACAATTTAAATCTTTAACATCACAAATCAAAGAATTAACTGAAAATATTCATGAACAAAAGATAAATTCATTAAATGAAATGAAAACCAAACAGAATATCATAAACACACTCAAGCATGAAACAAATAAATTGAATTCCCATATCAAACATCTTGAGGAACTGATTGTCAAAAGAGGACATACTGATCAAACCATTCATCTAAACAAGCCCAAAGACTTCAAATATTTCAATTCAAGAGAAGGGCTTGGATATGACAATCCTGAATATCTTAAGACTGCATGCAAAATGGTTCCTACCTTATATGATTCAAGATACATGCATCATGGGATCTCACAAAGATTTGTTCGTATAACTGATGAGGAATAAGAAATAGAGACTTTCAATCGAGCTAGAAAGGAGAATGTCCAAATTAGTTTCAATTACACTGAATTAAATAAATCATATGAAACTAAACAGGCCAAATTTGAAAATGATGATTATTTTCCAATCATTACACCAGAAGAATTTGAGATCAAAGGTAATGCAGTACTTCAACAGAAGATAACACCAAAGCTTTATGTTCCCTCTCTCATTCTTGAAAAGAAAATTTGCCAACTGGAAAATGAAATCGATGAAACACAAAAAGCTTTTGACAAAGAAAAATCTGATCTTCAAACTAAAATTCATGAATTAGAAGATAAAATTATTGAAATAAAATCTACTTCTAATCAAAATGGTTCTACTTCAAATGATTCTCCAAAGCCTACGTCTCTCAACTCTAAGATTTCTTCTCTCAAAACTCCAGTTCTTTTAAGACGAGATCCTAATTCATCTGTTTTAAATTTTTCAGATCGAATTTTAAAATCCACGCTTAAGAAGACAGTGCATGGGAGAGTTAAAGACGTTGAGCAGTCGAAGAAGTCTAGTTTGAGTAAATCTAGTATGCTTAAGTCCACGGAGCTTAAGAAGTCTAGATCTTCTTCGTTTTTAGCTTCTTCTTTTTCTAATTCAAATAAATGTAATAACTCAACAAAGTTTATTTCTCCTGCTACACGTTATGGTATTGTGTATGATTCTGCAATTTATCGCCCTGTTAATTTTGCTGTTAATGGTGTGAATTTGGTTGTTAAAATAGATAAAAATGGAAACAAAGTTTATTATGACAGAAAAACTGATCAACCAATTTCTCAATATGATACACGATATTTTGTTAGAAAAGATGCTCCATGTGGTTCTCGATATGATGTTTTACATAAAAATGGTTCAAACATTCATTCATGCACAATTTGTTATACAAAACCCTGCAAAACAATGCTTGCTCAATCTCAAAAATCTCTATCTACACGTTCTTCTCCTAATTCTTCAAAATCAGTTTATCGTGTAGTTTCAACACCTAAATTGTCCACATCAGTCGATTGCAAGGTATCTTCACCTAAATCGACAAAATCAGTCTATCGCGTGGTATCTACACCTAAATCGAAAAAGTTAGTCTATCGCTTGGTATCTACACCTAAATCAACAACAGCAGTCTATCGAGTTGTGTCTACAACTAAATCGTCAAAATCCATTTCTATGTCTTCGTCTTCAAAATCATCCAAATTTATTAAATATAAATGGATTCAAAATGAACAATCAAAATGATTTTAATTTCTCCAGAGAAATCTCTAAAATGGTCTATAAAATTAACAAACAATGAACTGCGTCCTTGCAGTTCTCCAATTCTCAAAATACATTCTTTCTTTAAATTCTTCATAAGACATATTTTACTAATCGTTTCGGACCCATAACTGATTGGGTACCACATTTTTTTTATTTGTCTTCTGTAGAATGTTTGGTATCTTGATTCTGGTTGTTCCCGACACATGACCGGAAACAAAAAATTATTAACAAATTTTAGAGACAAATATTTAGGAACTGTTAGGTTTGGTAATGACCATTTAGCTGCCATAATGGGTATTGGAGACATAATTCGTAAAAATTTAATCATCCGAAATGTGACCTATGTTGAAGATCTTGCTCATAATCTTTTTAGTATTGGTCAATTCTGTGATAAAACATTGGAAGTTAATTTTCGTACAAAGAAATGTGCTGTTCGCATATATGAAGGTGAAGAACTTCTAACCGGAACTCGTGAGACGAATCTATTTACAATTAATTTGGACGATGTGACTCCACTTGACGAAGTGTGTTTAATGTCAACGCCGTCTTCAAATGAATCATGGTTATGGCACCGTCGTCTTTCTCATCTTAATTTCAAATCAATTAACAAATTGGTTAAAGGTGGTCATGTCGCTGGTCTTCCAGATGTTAAATTTGCTAAAGATCATCTCTGTTCGTCTTGCGAAATGGGCAAAATGACAAAGAAACATCATAAATCCAAACTAGTTCCAAGTACTTCAAAAACCGCTTGAATTACTTCATATGAATTTATGTGGCCCAATGAGCGTTCAAACCATGGCTGGTAAACGCTATGTGTTGGTTATTGTTGATGATTATTCACGTTATACATGTGTCTATTTCTTACGAACAAAAGATGAAGCTGCTGAGAACATCATTACCTTCATCAAGAAAACCCAGACAAACTTGGAACTCAAAGTTCATACCATTCGTACTGACAATGGAACTGAATTTAAAAATCAAACTTTAGATTCTTTCCTTGAATCAGTTGGTATTTCTCATCAATTTTCCGCTGCCCGAACACCTGAACAAAATGGGGTCGTTGAACGACAAAATCGCACTTTAGTTGAAGTTGCTCGTATCATGCTTTCTTTTTCTAAACTCCCATTATCTCTTTGGGCTGAAGCCATTAGTACAGCATGTTTCACTCAAAATCGTTCAATCATCAACAAAACCTACAACAAAACTCCATATGAACTCATTAATAACTGAATTCCAAATGTCAAATTTTTCCATATTTTTGGGAGTCGTTGTTTTATTCTGAACGACAAAGACAAATTATATAAATTTGAAGCTAAAGCTAATGAAGGAGTTTTTGTCGGATATTCACGAGAATCTGCATCATTCAGAGTATATAATCGGACGAAACGGACGGTAGGAGAAAGTGTCAATGTTAACTTTAATGAAACTTTTCCAATAGATTCATTAACTACAAATGTTGAAATTCCTCCACCTTCGTCATCGCCTTCCACATCTCAGAATGATTTAGATGTCTTATTTGAACAATTTTATGATGATTATCATAACATTAGACATACTTTACTTGAGGAGGCTGGCGTTCCATTCCCATCTGTAGCCGATGTTCAATCTATTACTGTGCCTGAAGTACAAAATTCAAGTTCAACTGCTTCTCCATCTCCTACTTCTGCTGCACCAACTAACAATTTTTCTCCTTCACATTCAGTTTCATCTTTGGATACTCAATCTTCACCGGAAGATTCCCCAGAAAC
Source organism: Calendula officinalis (assembly GCA_963853835.1). NCBI lineage: Eukaryota > Viridiplantae > Streptophyta > Magnoliopsida > Asterales > Asteraceae > Calendula > Calendula officinalis. Next base: position 27,870,374 of record OY970825.1, read on the forward strand.
TCAATCTTCACCGGAAGATTCCCCAGAAACTCAATCTTCACCGGAAGATTCCCCACCTTTGCAACTTCAATCACCTCTGGCCGATTCCCCACTTTCTAGAAATGCTGAAAATTCTTTAGATTCATCTTTAGTTCCAGCACAAACTTCACTTTCTGGTCAAGCTGCTACTTCTTTAGATTTACCTTTAGTACCAGTACAACCTCCATCATTGGTGATTGATTTCTCTAAATTCAACGTTAAACGAGTAGATCCTCCACCTTCTACATCAAATGTTCAAAATGCACTAATCCCTCATCCTGAATTCACTGATAACTCAAAATATAATACCATGTCAACTTCCACTTCCTCATTCCCTTAAATGGACAAGAGAGCATCCTTTGCATCAAATAATCGGTGATCCTGATTCTTCTGTTCAAACCCGAAGAGCTACTGCTGACTAATGTCAATATTCTTCTTTTCTAAGCTCTATTGAACCTAAGAAAGTCAGTGAAGCTCTCTTAGACCCAGATTGGATCCTTGCTATGCAAGAAGAAATCAATCAATTTGAACGTTTAAAAGTCTGGCGTCTGGTTCCGAAACCACTTGGGAAATCTGTTATTGGTACAAAGTGGATTTTCAAAAATAAAAATGATGAAAATGGGATAGTAATTCGTAATAAAGCACGCCTTGTTGCAAAAGGATATGCACAACAGGAGGGTATTGATATTGAAGAAACATTTGCTCATGTTGCCCGAATAGAAGCCATTCGAATATTTCTAGCATATGCAGCACATAAGAATTTCACAATTTATCAAATGGATGTCAAAACTGCATTTTTAAATGGTATTCTAAATGAAGAAGTGTTCATTCATCAACCCGAAGGTTTTGTAGATCCAAATTTTCCTAACCATGTGTATATTCTCGACAAAGCTTTGTATGGCTTGAAACAAGCTCCTCGAGCGTGGTATGATGTGCTCTCTAAATTCTTAGTTGATTCTGGTTTTTCAAAAGGAAAAATCGATACAACTCTTTTCATCAAACGCCAAGGGGAAGACATAGTTCTTATTCAAATTTATGTCGATGATATCATCTTTGGTTCTACAAATCCCAAATACTGTAAAAAGTTCTCTGATCTCATGGTTAAACGTTTTGAGATGAGTATGATGGGTGAAATGAACTTCTTTCTTGGTCTTCAAGTTCGCCAATTACGAACCGGGATCTTCATCAATCAATCCAAGTATATCACTGATCTCTTGAAGAAATATCTCATGGATGATTGTAAACCAATACCGACGCAGATGTCGCTTGGTTCTAAATTACATGCTGATCCTAATGGCAAGCTTGTTGATGTTACAAATTATCGAGGGATGATCGGATCTTTATTATATCTTACTTCGAGTCGACCAGACATAATGTTCTCTACTTGCATATGTGCTCGGTATCAGGCTGCACCTAAAGAATCACATCTTCAAGCAGTCAAATGTATATTTCGTTATCTGAAGGGTACTCGAGATCTTGGTCTCTAGTATCCTAAAGAAACTTCTTTTGACTTGACTGCATTCTCTGATGCTGACCATGCTGGATGTATGCTGGATCGCAAGAGTACATCTGGAAGTGTCCAATTTCTGGGAGATAAATTGGTGAGCTGGTCTTCACGAAAGCAAAATTGCGTATGTCTCTCAACTGCAGAAGCAGAATACGTTGTTGCTGCAAGCTGCTTATCCCAGGTAATTTGGATGCAATCACAATTAAAAGATTATGGCTTTTTATACAGCCGTATTCCTTTATATTGTGATTCACGAAGTGGAATTGCAATTTCATGCAATCCTGTTCAACATTCCAAAACAAAACATATTGATCTTCGATATCATTTTATAAAGGATCATGTTGAACACGGTAATGTGGAATTGTACTTCGTTTCCACTGACTATCAATTAGCTGATTTGTTTACCAAGGCTTTAGACGAAAAACATTTTAACTTTCTTGTGTCTAAACTTGGTATGCTAAATCTCAAAGCTTAAACTGTTTTATTTGTTACAATAAAAATGGCTTATGCACACATCAGTGTATAACCCGTTCCTAATTGTTAAATGGCTTTCAAGTAAATTCGCTTGAAACCCGTTCCTCAAAGATATTATTGGTTGAGGGGGAGAATTTCAATATTCACTTGTTAAGGGGGAGAAAATCGACATTCATTCGTCAAGGGGGAGCATTTTTCTGAAACTTCATAGGTAAAGGGGGAGCATACTCTTTGTTAACCCATTTTCTATTCATTATTCAAATTTTTCAGAAACTCAATCTCAACATGTTAAAATTATAATAACTTGAGTTTCATTGTTTCTGTTCAAAAAATGTTTTCCTCACTCATATGTTGCCAACGTAGGATACAAGTTTCTGTCAAATTCGTCGATCTCTCTACTAATTTCGATTAGTATTGATTGCATCTGTTTATGGCACACTCTTGTCTCTTGCGTTGATGACATCATCTTTTTAGTTTTCCTTTCAAACTTAAACTCAAAATTTTTCAAAGGCTATTTGAGTTTTGTTGTTGTCATACCTTAGACAACTTCCACTAAATTCTAAATTTTTCATTCGAACTCCAATGTTACCAATGTAGGATACAAATTGTTGACAAATTCGTCGATCTCTTTACTAATCCATTTAGTAAAGATTGCATATGTTTATGACAACCTTTTGTCTCTTGCATTGTTGACATCACACCCTTTTTTTTCATATTACGTTGAAACTCAAATTTTTCTACAAAATTCAACACTTTGAGTTTCGTTGTTGCCACAACTTTGGCACAACTCAGTCTTAACTGTTAAATTTTTTTTCTCCACACCATGTGTTAACTACGTAGGATATAAGTTTTTGGCAAATTCGTCGATCTCTTTACTGATCTCATTAGTAAAGATTGCATCTGTTTATGTCAAACTCTTTTCTCTTGCGTTGTTGACCTCATTTTCTCATACAGAGTTGACATTATATGCTCAGCATCTGTATATTCCTTACAAAAAAAAATTTACTCATACTTTGTGCTCATAATGATGTGTTCACAACGTAGGATATAAATTTTGGTCAAATTCGTCGATCTCTTTACTAATCTGATTCGTATAGATTGCATCTGTTTATGACCAACTTTTTTCTCTTGCGTTGCTGACAAAATTTTTCAAACCTTATTCTGATTTTGCATAACTGTTTCATTTTTCAATTACTTGTTTGCAACACTCAACACAAGCTGTTGTTAAATTCGTCGATCTCTTTACTAATTTTGATTAGTACTGATTGCATCTGTTTATAACAACTTCTTGGATTGATTGTTCTTACCATTTTTCAAACAATTTTTTCAAACAATGGAGAAATTATTTTAATTTTTCTCCAAATGGTTCAGATTTAAATTCTGAATTATTCATATGATCTCACACACAAAATCGTTTTTGTGCACTGATCTTTGATCCACTTCAAATTGATTTCTTTTAAACCTCAAATCTTTTCTTAAAAATGTCTTCAATCATCCTGTCTGTCAAATTCGTCGATCTCTTTACTGAAGTTCTTCAGTAAAGATTGCATCTGTTTATGACTTCAGGTGATTCTTGACACTGTTATTCTCTATTTTTCAAATATTTTTCTCCAAGATTCTTGGCTAAAATCAATTTTTATCTGGGTACTAATTGAGTACTACATGTTACTGGTTCTTGATTCCGCAATGCAATGTACAACTTTCGATTCCTGGCTCTTGTATTACAAAGACATACAATTTCCTCTCTCATATTCAACATTAGCATGGGGCTCCTGGTCATGATCCTCATGAGGGGGAGAAATGAGCAAGAAATAAATGAGCAAGAAATGTACAACATTAAGAAGAACCACAAACATCTCATCAATGAAGAAAATTCATGTTTCTCGTACTCAAATCATCGGCAAAATCAGAAATAGTTTATATCAAGTATTTCAGAGGAAGAGAAGGTGATAAACAATGTGTTAAAAGGAAAAACACATGAAGAAGAAGAAATCGACATATTTACAGAAATCTCTCTCAAAAATCTCAACCATGACATTAAAAACTCAACCAGTTCAAACTGAAACTTAATCGGATAAATCTTTCTGTCCAAACTACAAAACATCCATATCAATCCAAAATTCCAAATTCTGTAACAACCACATACATTAAAAAGCTTAACCGTTTAAACCATTCTTTCCAAAATTACATATCATTCATATCCACTCAAAAGCTTAACCGTTTAAATCCATATTTCCATACCAAAAACAAATTATCCACATTCATCCAAATCCTAAATGTACATATCATTTTTTTTCATACATACTAAACATACATACATACATATTCAAAACTTTTAACTTTCAAATCATTCTTACTGAAACAAACACACACATCCAAAACTTTGACTGACAAATCATTCAAAAATATTATCTTTATATCCTCAATATAATACTCTACCACAAAATTCCAAAAACAACCTCTCCATTATCTGAAAACCCAGTCAAATCCTTACTTAACTGATATTCACTTTCCCAAAATTTTCAAATCTTTAGTAAATCAGTTATAGGATTTCTTCACTCATACAGTATCAACGGAAAAACATATCCTCTTTGAGTATATTAAACTTCCAGATTTCTGAAATGTTTTGATCTTGAAATTCAGAAAAATATTTTCTTGCCAAAGACAGATTATAAGAAGAATCTGAAGTCTGACGACTGGGATGACGTGTTAAAGATCAAAAAGGGGGAGATTGTTAGGACCATTTATTTAATAGTTTTGACCTTTAAGTCCGTTAGTTAACTTTTCCCTTGTGAAGTGGTAGGAGTATATAAGGTTGTAGTTTGACTTTTCAATGTAAGCTTTCCCACACTTTTACTGAAACATACAGATTGAAAGCTTCTTCATCATCTCGTTCTCTCTCTTTTACACACACTAACACCAAGAACACACACACACTCAAATCTTCATTTTCTCATCTAAACATCATGGATTAGCTTGATTCTAGCTTCATTCGATCTCTCAGTAACGTAGAACGATTTGGCGATTTTCTTCAAGTCAATCTCCTCTTTTCGAGCCATCGAACTCTTTTTCCCACTGAAAATCGACCTTCTCTGATTGCTGTTGTTATTTGACATCGTTAACCCAACCCTCCCGATCGGCAGGAAAGAGCCGACGATCACACGGCGGCCGCAAAAAAACCCTAGGTTCGACAATCGCCCCTAGAATGTCGGAGAGAATTTTTATGTAGCTATTTAAAACTTACACTTTCTTTAGAGAAATATTATTTAGATTACCTTTTTTTTTTTTGAACGGCAAGTTAGTAAGTTAGTGGTTCGAGCCTAGACAGTGACATCCACAAGGGCCGTATGCCTCCGTCGAACCCTCCACATATGGGGAATAAACCCCACCACTTTTTAATCTCCAAGTTTTACCTTCAACAAGGCTTGAACCTAAGACCTCTTGAAGGAGAGCTCCAAGGCTACCCTTTGGTGACCAATTGATCTAGACCAATTGATTATTTAGATTACCTATTAGACATACAAATCAATCTACCAACGCAATATTGTCATGTCATTTTCCCATTTCCTCCATAGATTGTGATAAGTGATATTATTTAGGTATGCTAATTTGTAGGCATAAATAATATGTCTTTTTCTTTTTTGAAGCTATAGGCAGTGTATAAAAATGGGTCTAATGTGAAAACAAAGATTGTAACAAGTTAAATTGATAATAATTCATAAAGACATGGTAAAGAATGGTTGAACAACATTCCAATACTGGATACATGAGAGAATTCAGTCCTAAATTGACAATTCAAATATCAATAATTCCGATAGTAAGTAACAATGCAAAAGACAATAATATACAATGAATAAAACGAAGATGGAAGACTTCTTAGATGAAATTGAGTAGCCTTGCATAACCCTCTTCAACTACCCAAAGGCTGCGCAAAATGAAAATTCACTGCAAACACACAGAAAACTTAAATCTGAAACTAACATAACTATGTTTAGAATAACTTAAAATTAGTCATTTACTAATCTACAAAAACCTAAAATGATGGTTAATTCGACTACTTTTTTATAACAATACATAAACACTAACTTCATTGTTGTCCTTCCACCGTGATATTTGCTTAGATTATGCTATTTGTTTTTCCATTAGATTAAAAGATGGACTAACAATGAATATAGAAGTTACTTTACAAATGACAAAGGATTATGAACTTGAATATACATTATAATTACAATACAACAATAAATCGTAATGATATTTACTGTGTTCCTAATCTGTAGCTACAATTCAACAACCTGCTAGAAAATTAAGTATGTGTGAGACGCCTATAAATAGTGTGCTTCACCCGTCCTCTTTAATACTATTTCGCAAAATTGTAGCTAATCAGTCATAATCTCCATTAAAATCAGGGAAGGTGCATAAATCGTAGCTACTAAATCGCAGATAATCAATTGAAATTTAATACTTAATATTTCCAGTTTACAAATTATGAACTAACTTTAATTTCAAGTTTTAAAAAAAAAAGAATGACAAGAAAATTAAGTAATTTGACCATGGAAGTTTAGGTCCCGTGAGAAGGATGCTTCTGTTCCTGTAAATGAGAATAATGGTAGTCCTACCTACTTGATAGGATGATATGTGTAATCCACTAAATTACTCTCTTAATATCATCTAATGAGTAGGACCATAAGTAGGACCAGATGATAGGCCTAAATATCATTACTCTTTAGTGAATATTAGATTTCCTAGCAGACCCAAAACTGTACCTATAAATAACAAACTTAGACACAAGACAAGAAAGAAGGCCTCAAAGCCTTAGGTTGGTGAAAACTACATAGTTTTGTTGATAATACATATTGCTTCCTCTAAACTCTCAGCATGAAAATACAATAATGTTGATAGTTTTAATATTAATATATTATGCAACATAACATATGAGATTGAGCGAACTTGCGTACAGAAAACAACTAGACCCGCAATCTCCTTGGAGCACACAAGATATGATGTTAGGATTTATTTATTATTTTATTTTTTTACAAAAAAAAAAGTTATGATTATATTATATGTAATCTTAGAAATCAGAGACAAATATGATAAAAATACACTGTAACACTCCATGCGATTTGTAACATCAGATAAAATGGTGGGTGCAACAAAATTTCCCATTTCATATTCCGGTACCTATCATAATTGTAATGTCAAATACCTTACACAATAAATAAATAAAAGATTATATGAGAAAATAGAAGAAAAGGATATACCTCAATATGTCTTCCATCAAGAATTAATCTAGCACCAACATCAATGCCTACTTGGATTAATCTATTTACGTTTTTCTTTGCATACTGATGCCTCAAAAAATCCATTTTCCCAGCTTTACAAGGTAAAAAATATACAAGTAAACTAATTGTGAAAATGAGTGCACTATTTTTTTTATGACAGAACAAAGATATGTATCAGGGTCAGTCTCAACATTTACTTTAAGGACTTTAACATGTTCCATTTTTTTCTTCCCTGCACAAGATTACAAACTGAAATTAACGCATGATCTAAGAATAACAATTTAGTAAATAAATGTATACAATGTTTTTAAACAACCAACAAATACAACACTACTCGGCTGATGTTCACTTTTGTCCCGTGCCACTAAATCCAGCACCAGCAAGACAATGAAAAGTAGCACCAATATTTGCATCAGGCATCAAAATTGCATGGTCATTTGAAACAATATTTGACTGTTTAAAATATCAAATTAGTAATGTTTTGCCTACCTTGTTCAGTAGAATAAAAAATGAGTTATAAAGAATGATACATGAACATGTTAATTACCATTAGAAGATGCTCTTGCATGTATGTGTGAACAAGAAAAATGAAATCAATTAGAAACCTGATAAAGAATGGATTTTTTTTAATTGACTGAATTTTATTGTATAAAAACAAACAAAGGGCGTGGAATAAGAATGGAATCAATGAGCCGTCTCGTAGTGCTAAAGAAACCATAGGAAGAAACACGTCCTTGATAGATTGAATCAAAAAACAACCAAACAAACAACAATGACAATCTTACGGTTGGTTTCTTCTAATGATGATATTGGATGATTCGAGGTCTTCTAAAGTGGTCAAACAACGGGCTAGGTGGTCTCTCGAGTGCATGTTGTGCATTACCTGAAACACTACAACCTGAAAAACATAATACACTTTATGTACATAAACAATATTCCTTGAAACTTATATAAAATTTGTTTGTTGATAATTAGAAAAAATATGAACCTTTCTTGAAGCAAACTTGATAGCTTGTTTGTTGTTTGTCAAATGCATCAATTCCTTAAAGACGACAAAGTAAATTCTTTCATAGTATTTGATATTCCTGGAAAAAAAAATTAAAACATAAATAAATTTGACCCAATTGGTAGTAAAGCCAAAAAACTTTAACCATACAAGCATGTACATTAGGTAGAAGAAGCTGTAGCATCAACAATAACAGTAAAAAACTTGTAATCAAGTTCTATAAAACAGTGAGCCTTATACAGTTTGGAGTCTGAACACCTACAATTAATCAGCAACACAACTAAGTTAGGGTGCCGATCGGTAATCAAATAGTAATTGATGACATAAGAATGTAGAGAAACATAAATTGTGTATATAGGCAGACATCGTAGTTGTAGTTGATATATAGGCAATTGAAACTTTGTTTGAATCGCTTTGATTAGACGCTGTGTTTCAGGGTATCGGTTTCTCATCAAAACATGCGTATTAGGAGGAATCGAACAAGAAGAACCGGTGCGATTTCGGGATTGAAGAAGAAAAACCGTCCCATAAAGGATCCCTTACTCCATCGACTGATCGACACTCAATCAAAACATGAGGGAGGGAGGGATGATGTTGGGCTGGCTAAGGAGAAGGCTGTGACGGTTGGCCTGGTAAAAAATCCAATGGGCTGGTAAATCAGTTGAGGATGAGTTTTTTTATTTGTTAACTAATGAAGTATATTGAATACCATCCCGACCTGCGAAGGCTCCTGAGGGCGGGAAGAATAAGCGGGTGCAGGACGCAGATCCCTATGATGGGCAATCTGAGGTAGAGCGGATATTGCGGTAAAAGCGACTTCGAGTCCCGAGAGCATTTAATGCAAACAGTTCCCTAAGACGGCGATAGCATGGTATCATGCTATGACACGACAGATGGAGGCGTTAGGTTTTGCATTCGGACCGCGGGGTCTTCTGTGCGACCGGTCAAAAGGAAGGCCTTTCCTCCGTCCTCATGCCCTCCGGCTCGACTATAAATGCTGGCACATAAGCAAGGAACGAGCAGAGACATTCGGTACATTTATTACTCACTTCTCACCTTCAATACGGTTCTTTAGAATCACGCATTAAATACTCGTTAGACCTCACGTCGACAAATACTAACTTGAGCGTCGGAGTGTTCCCACGAGGATCACCCTCGGGGAGCAACTGACCTACAGTTGCCAGTTGATTGCAGGTTCTATACTTGAGTTCTTGGAGAAAGTCACCGTCCGTCCGTACTCCCGGAGAATCGGTTTCAACATTTGGCGCCATCCGTGGGATCACGAACAAAATGGTCCAAGAAGCAACGTTGAATGATCGTCATCAAACAACGCCGGTCCGATTTGTGGAACCGATTGAGGGAGTGCTCACTCCTGCATCGGTCTCCGCATGCCCGCCACCAGAAAACAGGGGAAACGAGCCCACTCAAGAAGAGTTAGAAGATTACAATCTCTTCTGCAGATTCCGAAAGATGAGACAGATGGAGAAAACTAGGGCGAAAGCCAAGGGGGAAATGCTCGGGGTGGAGAGAAGTCTAACCTACTCTAGCGATGACGAATCCATAGAAGTGGTGTATAAAGACCTCACCCCCCCCCCCCCACCCGAAGAGAACCCAGAAGGAGGTGCCTTTTCGACATGAGGAGCAGGAGGAAGAAAGGCGGCCCACACCACGAAGGGAAAAGAAGGATCGTGATCGTCAAAAGCCGTCGGAGGAAAAGGGTTTTCGATCTCCTATCACGGATGACATCAACGAGATGCCCATCCCGCCCGGCCTGAAAGGACCTCGAGTTAAGTCATATGACGGAACGGGCGATCCAGACGACCATGTGGCCAGTTTCCGTTGGGCTGTGAAAATGATCCCTATGGATTCAAGGCTATGGTGTCTGTACTTTGCGGGAACCCTCGAAGGGTCCGCCCGGTATTGGTTGTCTAGCCTCCCCCAAAAAAGTATCTCTAACTTCGAAGATCTGGTGGCACAGTTCAGTCACAGCTTCATACAGCAGAAGAAATATCAACAACGGTCCCAGTCAATAATGGCCTGCAGACAACGAGAGGGGGAGTCCAACCGATCATACTTCAAGAGGTTCAACGAACAGTGCTGAAAAATGCCCGTACGGGAAGACTCCCTCATCATTGTTGCGTTCACATATGGGTTGAGAGAGGGCGAACTGTTCAGGGAGCTATCGAAGAAAGACTTCTACAAGGCAGATGATATGATCAATGTTGTCAATAAGGTGTTGAAACAGGAGGAGGAAAGTGCGGAGAAATTACGTTTCGAGGCACAAGAGAGGAAGGGAACCTTCGGCTCAGCCCTAAATCGAAATCTCGAAAGATCTAAAAAATCTTACAGGTCTCCACTCCCAGGAAGAACGCCCTTCCGGGGAAGACCGTCCGGGGGAAGAACGCCGGGCAAAAGGTATGAACCGTACCGTCAGGAAGCGTTAGCGGCAAATGAGTCGAAGGAGGATAAAGAAGGAAGATCCCTATGGAAAAGGTACCCGAGAGATCCCAATGCTTATTGTGAATTCCACAAAATAATGGGTCACCCTACTGCCACCTGTGAGAGTTACAAGCGGGAGAAAGATGCTCAGAGAAAAGGGAAGGGAAAAGAAGTTCAAACGGAAGCCCCGAAGGTTAAGGAAGCTGTTTATGATACGGAAATTCTCGCAGTTGAGGGGGCCGGACCTTCTTCTCTCCCTTCCGGCACTCCTATGAGGAAAAGAAAAGTAGCGACCATAGAGTTTGGAAGGGACGAGCCGGTCCCGGAAGGGTACGTCGGGATGGAACCACTTGTAATTTGTGGGGCTATCGCCCGGACGATGGTACGACGTATCTACGTTGACGGAGGAAGCTCGGCGAATATCATGTATGATCACTGCTTTGATAAGTTCCCTCCGGACGTTAAGGCGTTCCTCAAACCCGCTACCTCCTCGGTAGTAGGATTCTCCGGAAGGTCTGTATGGCCGCGAGGAAAAATCCATCTCCCGTTAGTGCTGACCGATTGGAACACATGTCGCAACAAGACCATTGTCACCGAGTTCATCGTCATAGAGGCTCCGTCCCGATACAACGTCATACTAGGGCGGACGGGAATGTGGCAGTTACAGGCTATAGCTTCCACTATCCATGGTTTGCTTAAATTTCCCTCGGATCATGGGGTACTCACCATTCAGAGTATGCCCATGCCGGTGGTGGAGTGTGGAAGCATCATACACCAGGATAGCTGGACAGAGCAGGAAGAGGTTCAAGTGGTCATAAATCCTGAATTCCCGGAAGTAACAATCCGGATGGGTAGTGACCTTCCGCTTAAAATAAGGAAGGAGCTGGAGGCCCTGTTAAAAGAAAACAAGCATGTGTTTGCATGGGAACCCAAGGACATGACGGGTGTATCAAGAAACGTTGCGGAGCACAGACTAAACATCAATCCCACTTTCACGCCCGTCAAGCAATCGAAAAGGGGGATGGCAACCGATCGGAGCAAGATAGTCAATAAGGAGGTGGACGATCTGGTATCAGCTGGTGTCTTGCGAAGTACTCAGTACCCGGAATGGGTAGCCAACCCCGTGTTGGTGAAAAAGGGGGATGGATCCATGCGGATGTGCGTGGACTTCAAGGATCTTAATAAAGCGTGCCCCAAGGATAGTTATCCCCTCCCGGAAATCGAACAAAAGGTGGAAGCATTGGGGGGATACAAGTGGAAGTCTTTTCTGGATGGCTACAAGGGTTACCATCAAGTTCAGATGGCCAAGGAAGATGAAGAAAAAACGGCTTTCCACACGCCTAGAGGTACATATTGCTATGTCAAGATGCCGTTCGGATTGCGGAATGCCGGGGCGACGTACCAACGCTTGGTTGATAAGGCTTTCGAAAAACAAATAGGACGTAACCTAGAGGTGTACGTGGATGATATGGTGATCAAGAGTAAGGAAGATGGGGATCTAGTTAAAGATGTGGAGGAAACCCTCCGGCAGCTACAGAATATTAATATGAAGCTAAACCCAAAGAAGTGTTCGTTCGGAATGAGTAGGGGAAAGTTCTTAGGCCATATCGTTACCCCTTCCGGGATACAAGTTAACCCAGAGAAGATAGATAATTTGCTGAAGGCAAAAACCCCGCGAACGGTGAAGGATGTGCAGGCCCTGAACTGAAAGCTGGCCGCCCTCGGACGCTTCCTGGCTAAATCCGCCGAAAAATCCATTCCTTTCTTCAAAACATTGCACGGATGTACCAAGAAAGGAGAGGTAGAATGGACAGAAAAGGTCGAGAAAGCGTTCCTAGAACTCAAGCAACACCTACGAACCATCCCAACAATGGCTAGCCCGAAAGAGGGAGAGTCTCTCGTCATGTATCTCTCCACGAGCGAGGAGGCAATCAGTTCGGTCCTTCTTGCAGAAAGAGAAAGAAAGCAGATTCCGGTTTACTTTGTTAGTCGGGTATTACAGGGAGCGGAGTTGAATTACTCTCTCATTGAAAAGCTTATCCTGAGCCTCATATACTCAGTCAGACGCCAGAAGAGGTACTTCCAGGCCCACTCAGTAACGATTTTGACCAACCAGCCGATCAAAAATATATTGCTTCAACCAGAACGGTCGGGACGCATGACCAAATGGGCGATCAAGCTAGGAGAATAAGACATGCTGTTCAAACCAAGACCTAGCGTCAAAGGTCAAGCCCTAGCAGATTTTTTACTTGAAATGCCGGACGAGGGGAAGTCGCTCACGGAAAGTATGCAGGCGGAGTTGAACGGAATGGGGGGCGTACCCGCGAGTAAAAACCCCACCCTATGGCAGATGTACACGGACGGAGCGGCAGGGGCAGGTGGATGCGGAGCTGGAGTCGTTCTGTCGGGACCAGAGGAGGAAAAAGTAACGTACACTCTCAGGTTCAATTTTGCTTGCTCAAACAACGAAGCCGAATATGAAGCATTACTAGCAGGTCTAAATCTGGCTGAGAGCATGGAGATAAGTGAGTTGGAAGCGTTCGCAGATTCAATGCTGGTGGTAAACCAAGTGAATGGGTCTTACGAAGCTAAAGAAAGCCACATGAAGCGATACCTGGAACAGGTAAAAACAAGGGTGGCTAAGTTTAAAAAGTTCAGAATAACACAGATACCTCGCACCCAAAACAAAGAAGCAGACGCACTCAGCAAGTTGGCTTCTATGTTATATCATCACCTTACGAAGAAGGTTCTGGTTGAAATCCTTCCAAGGAGGAGTATCTAGCATACCGTAAACAAGGAAGTAATGGGAATGGAAGAAAATGAAGATTGCTGGATGAAACCACTAATGCGATATTTAACGGACGGGGTGCTTCCGGATAACTCGAGTCAGGCAAGGAAGGTAAGAATGAACGCGGGAAGGTATACAATGAAGAATGGGGTGCTGTACCGGAAGGGGTATCTAACCCCTTGGTTGCGATGTTTGGGAAGGATAGAATCGCAAAGAGCCATGGAGGAGGTACATGAAGGTTTGTGTGGAGCACACACGGGGTCAAGAGCTTTGACACAAAAAGTATTCCGGATGGGATACTTCTGGCCTCAGATGTCAAAAGACTTTCAGGAATATGTAAAAAAGTGTCAAAAATGTCAAGCATACTCCAACGTTCCGAACCAAGCACCTACCCACCTTACGAGCATTTATAGCCCGTGGCCGTTCTGTCAGTGGGGCATTGACATAGTGGGCCCATTCCCAACGGCTCCGGGCGGACTGAAGTTTCTGGTCGTTCCGATAGATTACTTCACAAAGTGGGTCGCAGCAAAACCATTATCCTGCATCTCAGGCGCAAATATTATCAAATTTGTGTGGAAACAGATCATCTGTCGTTTCGGCCTCCCGCATACCATCATCAGCGACAACGGAAAGCAGTTCGCTAGCAATCCTTTTAAAGAATGGTGTGTAGGGCTATGCATCCGACAAAACTTCACTTATGTGGCTCATCCTCAAGCCAACGGTCAAACTGAGGTAACCAACAGAACCATCCTGAAGGGGATCAAAACTCGTTTGAATCGGGCGGAAGGAGGATGGGCAGACGAATTGCATAGTGTCCTTTGGGCATACCGGACTACGGTAAGGAGTGCTACACGAGAAACACAGTTTAGCCTTGTATACGGATCCGAAGCGGTAATCCCTTTGGAAGTGATCGTTCCTTCTCCCAGGGTAGAAAATTTTCGTTTGGAAGGTAACGAAGAGGCGCTAAGATACAACTTGGACCTCGTAGAGGAACGAAGGGAGAACGCTGCTTTACGTCAAGCCGCATACAAATCAAAGACGGAAGGGTATTACAATGAAAGGGTTCGTGAATCTGCATGTAAGGTGGGAGATTTAGTCCTTCGAAAGAATGAAGCCAGTTTACACTACAAGCCAGGAAAGCTGTCTCCTAACGGGGAAGGCCCGTATAGGGTAAAAGAAGCAAGGAGAAATGGATCGTATGTGCTAGAAACGTTGGGTGGATCGCCCATTCCTCGAACCTGGAACATGAGGAACTTGCGCAAATACCATTTCTAAACAAGGTTCTTGGTCGCTCGCGCAACACGAAGGGGTAGTTTTGTTTTAAAAATTATGTATTTTGTCACTTGTTATCTAATGTACCCAACGATGCGTGCGAAGTTAATTAAAAACCTTTCGACAAAGGGATTCTTGCAATGACAGTCGAGGTCGCAAATCGATATTAATTAACTAGTTTACAATCGTAATTACGAACAGAACGTCCTGACCCCGGAAGGGGTCGGACGATCTAATTCCGGAACGAATAACGAACCGAGCCGACGAATAACAAACGAACTTACGAACTATATGAAATTTATAAAAGGGGGACGCCTCTATATAAATAAAAATACTTATAACAATGGTTGTGACGATATAACATCCAATTGTTCAAAAGAAAATACGCACATACAAAAGATTCAAACAAACAAGGAGCATTCGAAATACAACATAAGTTTGAAATTTACGGTGCGGGGGGATCATTCCCTCGGTGGGAGCTCTCACCAACGTCTTCTGGCCCTACAGAAGACTTCCCTGTAAGCTTCTTTAACTCATCTAGGGGGACCGCACCCGATCGAACAGACTCCAGAAGAGAGTAATTCGGAGTCACCAACTCACCGAACACACACATGATGTTGGCCTGAGCATCCGGATGCTCATGGATCAGGGGGCATCTTTTAACAAGTCAGCATACTCCCTATGAGTATCCAAGCAGCCTTTATACTGTCCAAACTTCACACACTCCATCTGGAGTTTAGAATTCCTACCAACAAATTCCTCTGAATTCAACAGCGATCCACACAAACCATATACCCCCTTCTCAATCAACCACTCTACATCCTTCCGACATGCCCCCAAATGATGAGACTGAACGGAGAAATCCTCTTTAAGTTTATCATTTAGCACATCCAACTCGGTATAGCAACGAACAGCATCATTCAACTGCGAGTCTTTCTCCACTAAAGACATCTCCAGTTCGGCAATACGGGAGGAAAGGGAGCTGTGCTCTGCGTTCAGTTCAATAATACGAGCATCCTTATCAACCGCAGCACGCCTCATGTCCTCCATGCCAGCATAAAGGTCTTTGTTCTCTTCCGATAGGCGTTCGTTCTCCCCTACCAAACGCTCTTTCTCTTCAGCTTCGCGTTGGTGCAAGACCTTCAGTTTGTTCATTACCTCTTCCATCCGTTTGAACTCTTCGGAGTAAAAAGACACCGTTTGCCTATTACGAATACCCCGAATCTGCAGCTCAGATAGCAACTCCACGGCACGAAGAAGGTCCGTTCGGGCGCGTAGGAAGACTCCTTCGTCAGACACATCGGTAGCGTTCAGAAAAACGGAAGGGGGAGCTACGGAAGCATGCACGATTAGTGGATTCAGGGTACTCGTTGCTTGTAAGCTCCGATCTCGAGAGAAGGATGCTTCAGAAGGACCCACTGGGCCAACGGTAGACAGCCCCCTCGTAGACTCCGAGATGGTGGTGCGAACTTGTCGAGCTAAAAGAAGATAAACATGAGTTAGTAAACATAAAAAGACAAAATAAGCAAACGAATACAAACACTTACGTCGAAAGGGAAAAACAGGCAACGACGATTGGGGCCGAACGGGCGGGAGTGATTGGGCAGGCCTTCCGGCGGTTGGTGTCTGAAGACCGGAAGTGAAAAGAAGACTGTTGAATAAAGCTATGGCCGATGGATCAGGTGGTGTAGATGTAAGCCCAAATGAAGTTGATGGTATGGTAACACTTGAAGTAGCCACGGTGGGGATGACTAATGACGATGGGGTGAACGATACGATTATCGGAATCTCTTCAGAAACAGTCACAGGAACTCCTTCAGAAACAACAACGTTTGCCGTGTTTTCTGTAACACAAAATCATCAATCAAATATTTATCAAGCAAAAAGAAAAAAGATAGCGAAATATAAAATAGTTCGGTTTATACCTTCGATTCTGGGACGCTTGGCGGAAGAGGAAGTTGTTCTCTCACGAATTCTCTTGGAAAGGGATTTGACAGACCCTACCTTTCGGGGTTCTGTCAGATCTGATTGAGAGTCATGCACCATAGTATCCTGCGTCGGAAGACCGGAGACTCCACGATAGGTACCGTCACTCTCGAAGTGGCCTCAGCTCCACGTTCCGGGGCCTCTGGTGTCCCCTCGGAACTGAGGACATCTTCGGAGGGGGGAAGGAAGGGAGATATGGCTCCTTCGGTGAAAGACGTCTCTCCTTGTATTGGTTTCGGCATCCCCAGGCGGCGGAATAAGGAAACAGCTTTTCCATCGATTTTCCAAATTGGTCGGACTTGACGGACAAAATAATAGGGACTCAGGTCGGCCATTCCCAGAAAGGCCTCATCAGGATCCTCCCATACAACCTCTGAAGCGGATAAGCGGTTGACATAGCCGATTTCATCGTCGGACAGGTCGGGAGCAGATTCAGAGGTGCGTCCGGTTATTTTACCCCAAGGAAGAGAAACTTCGTTGAACGCCAGACGGTCAACAAAAAGAAAGCATACTTCCAATCCCTAATAGAATCCTTTAATCCGGTGATATGCTCACTTCGGCCAGGACGTAGGGTAAAAACGACCCAATCCCCCCTTCCGGTTACAACGTACAGATGGCGAAATACTTTGGTGGATAAAGGGATTCCAAGAGAGCGGCTAAGCATCATAAAAATAATAATCTTACGAAAGGAATTGGGGGCAAGCTGGGCAAGGTGAAGCCCAAGATCTTGAAGGAGTGCAAGAATGAAATCATCAATGGGAAACCTTAATCCTCCTAAGACGTATTGCATGTACACCGGTTCAAACCCTTCGGGTGCGGAAAGAATAGTATCAGATGGATTAGGAAGAAGAAGACGGTAACATCGATCGATATGAAAATCATCGTAAAGAGCAGAAATATCGGGAGAAGTTAGGTTGGTATGGGTATTCGCAGCACTTCGCTGAACAGACTTCTCGCTTTTTTCTTTCGATGCTTTATCTTTCTTCGTCATAGTTAGGAAATCAGGGAAAGAGAGAAGATGTAAAAAAAAGGGAAATTAAGAAGATGGAGAAGGAAGTGATCAATTAAGCTGAAGGGAGCGTATATATATATATAAGAAAGGAAGTTAAAAGGTCCTTGTAAGTCGGTGAGGCGGTGGTAAAATCCAACGGTCATAAACCCACAACGGTCATTTTTCAATGACAAGACAGTCTGAACATCGATACAAGTAAAAACAAGTCTTCTTGCGCTTAAGCCTCCTTTTAACTTAAGGGACTTAATGAAGTATATTGAATACCATCCCGACCTGCGAAGGCTCCTGAGGGCGGGAAGAATAAGCGGGTGCAGGACGCAGATCCCTATGATGGGCAATCTGAGGTAGAGCGGATATTGCGGTAAAAGCGACTTCGAGTCCCGAGAGCATTTAATGCAAACAGTTCTCTAAGACGGCGATAGCATGGTATCATGCTATGACACGACAGGTGGAGGCGTTAGGTTTTGCCTTCGGACCGCGGGGTCTTCTGTGCGACCGGTCAAAAGAAGGCCTTTCCTCCGTCCTCATGCCCTCCGGCTCGACTATAAATGCTGGCACATAAGCAAGGAACGAGCAAAGACATTCGGTACATTTATTACTCACTTCTCACCTTCAATACGGTTCTTTAGAATCACGCATTAAATACTCGTTAGACCTCACGTCAACAAATACTAACTTGAGCGTCGGAGTGTTCCCACGAGGATCACCCTCGGGGAGCAACTGACCTAGAGTTGCCGGTTGATTGCAGGTTCTATACTTGAGTTCTTGGAGAAAGTCACCGTCCGTCCATACTCCCGGAGAATCGGTTTCAACATTAACAATTATAAAAAGTAGTCAAGGTCGCTTCATCAGTAATACAAGGATTTAGTGTGTTTAAGTATAAGGGGAGTACCAATAATCTCCCCTAGCTCAGTGGTGGATCATTTGGAGCATTGGGCGAGAGTTTGCGGGTTAGATTCCTGGATGTTGCATTTTAATATGGGCCGTATAAATAGAGAAATGAGACAAATGATGGTGTTGGGTTATGTTAAAGTTAAAGGTTATATTTATTAGTTGATGGGATAAAGCATAGTAAAGTGGTTAACACACACGCCTAACTCCCGAATTATCACTGATTCAGTTCCCCTAAGATATTTCCCAAAGTCAAAAGGGGAGATTAAGTCCTTTTATTATTAGCAGGCCTAAATACTTTAATATTAATATAGATAGATTATAGATGAGAGAGGTAACTAAGATGTATATCCTCATGTTCACTCATATTTTCAATCACATAATCAAACTTTTTACAATCCCGTTACGCAAAAACGCACCATAATCACGTGTTTTATTTTCAACATCTTCAAATTTAAACAATTTTCACAAATTAGATTCACAACTTTCTATAACTACACCAAAATCATCTTCATCTAATGTAGTAAAACAACACCTAAACCAACCCGGTTCAATACAATGACACGATGAACCCGGTGTAACATTAATTTTCGCAACATTTAATAATTTCTCCCATAAATTATGTTCACCTTTTTCATTATACAGTCGAATTAATCCACTCATATCAACCCAACAGTACAACCCTCCACTGCTCTTTGTACAACTAATCCCTAGCTCTTTAAACCCGTCCACAAGTAAACCATACATTCGTCTCAATCTCTCTCGGTTTTTTTCCATGTAACTTTTTATAAATTTTGTGCCAGAAAGCATAGAAGTAACTAACCGTTGTGTTGGAGCTGAAATCGGGGAGAAACGGGCCATTTTTCGGGAAACGGTTAGAACACTTTCGTTATGTGAATATATAACCCCGACCCGATCTTTATCAGTATCTTCTGAATCGATTATTTGCTTACAAATTCTTCATTTCAAAAAGATGAGCCCGCAAATAATTCAACGGATATTATATGAATTTTTTTTCTCAGGCAAAATCTAGGAGACTGAAAAGGGTTTCACGGGTCATCAGATTCCCGACTGGATTTGACGGGTTTGATAGTAGGATTCCTTTGACTTTTTGACCTTGTTTTCTTGCTTGATTGAAAGCTTGATCAAGTGCGGGAATGCTTAGATTGAAATTGCCGGAGCTTCGACAATGAACGGGTATTAAATCGACTCCTGTTCACCATTTCATGTCCCTATCGAATCTGTAGATTTGTTTTTGAGTTATGAGATGTGTAATAAAGGTAACGGGTCAAAACGGGCTGAATTTGAAAGGGTCAAAACGGGCTAGGTATGAAATGGGTCGTTTTATTACAGATGAATCGAGTTGGGCCGGGTTGGCATGCTGGCACTTCTTTTGCCCAATTTTGAAATATATTTTATAAATAAGAATGCGTTGTGAATAATACAACAATATTACAAAAAATAATTTAGATTGTTGAATAAAAAACCCGTACGAAAACATAAAACAACATTTGAAACGGGTCAATAATCAATTTTAGACTTTGGGCGACTTTTAACCTGTATGGCCCATTCCTCTTTTAGCTATATATTTTTTTATTTAACCTGTTTGACCAATTTGAAACGGGTCAACTTTTTTATGATGAATGCATTGTGATTACAAAAGACAGTATTATTCAAAACATAACCTAGATCATAATAGAACAAAATTATGAAACGGGTCGATTTTAGACTTTGGACGACTTTCAAGCCGTATGACATGTTCTCCCCTTTTAGCTATATTTTTATTTGACCCAAATCAACCCGTTCAAGTAAACGGGTCGAAATTGCCACTTGTAGTTGTGATTATAAAAGCAAATGCATAAAAATTACCCAGGGTAGTAAGGAGCAGGTATAAGAAATGCATTTCCTTGATCTGCTAAAGCAAAACAAAGAATCTCAATAGCAGCAGTTGCACCACATGTTAACACTATTTGTGATGTCTTTCATGTCATCTATAGGTTGAAGTGATGTTCCTTTTAAGTCATTCTCAATCTACAACCATATGTTTAGATATTTTAGTCTATGGCATTATAAGAAAAATTTAGTGACACACAAGAAGGCGTCATTATATGTGGGTTTTATAGACACCTAAAAAGAGTAGTAAAAAGTTCTATTTTTTACTATTTTTTTTTAAATGTGAGTAAAAGTTATAAAATACAAACTTTACTCACTTTGAAAACAAAAAATATTTCACTCAAGTTCACAAAACTTTTGGTAAGCCACATGCATTATCCGTGTAATTTACTCTTTAATATAATTAGTAATAAACATAAAAAATCAGGTCACTCACCCAAGTACAGCTGTATAAACATCATGAATTAAGTAGATGTAGGTAGTTCCACAATCCATTGTCATACTATTGACTCAATAGTAAAACGTCTAAATATTAAAACATTATGTAAAAGCTTATAATCGTGTCACACGGGTCTAAATTGTATTCTACAGTCTTAATGTGTTACTACTATGTATAAGTTTGTACCGATAACCCTTTTAGTTACACTTTTTTATGTGTAGGTAAAATATATCAACATTTTTATGACTTTTTTAGTAAAAAAATTCGACTTTAAGAGCGGGGTGTGGCACCGTTAAAGGGGTGTTACGCACATTAGGGGTGAGCAAAAAAATCGAAAAACCGAACCAAAACTGAAAAACTCGAAAAGACAGCACCGTAAAAACTGAATCATTTGAAAAACCAATGTCATACACTCTTGATTTTTTGAAAACCCGAATGTTTGGGTCGGTTTTCGGGGGCATATGCAACATTTTTACTTACACTTCTTTATGTGTAGATAAAACATATGGACATTTTTTGACTAGTTTTTTTTTTCAATTTTAATGAAAATTTTAACTTCAAATGACACTTTTGACTGTTTACATATATGATAATTTTCTTGTAATTTTTGTAATTCATGCACATAATTAGATAAGTTTTGAAAATATATAACTTAAATCAAAAGCTTACGTTGATCCTATTTGAGCCATGGGAGTCCATATGACCCCCGAAGGGATAAGATCATAATCGCCAAAGAAACATATATCCATTTCCTAGTGAACTTAAAAAATGAGCCACTACGTTTCTTGTAACACAGTGTGCTTGCAGTTGGGTTGGCATGCTTTCTAACTCAATGCCTAGACCTAGACCGAGAATCCCATCAAAACGACATAGGCTAATCAACTTAGTCAGCATTTCTAGAGGTTATTATTGAGTTATGTCTCACATTAGACAAACAATGAAACATGTAATGTGCTTATAAGGGTCATGAGTTACTCCCCTTATAATATATTAGTTTTAAGATGTAACATCACAAATTTACATGGTATCAGAGCCAACTCTCACCCGTGGTTGATCATTTTTTTTTTAATTTTTTTTTTTGAACAGCTGCGTATTATAAACAAGCCTATCAAGAAGCTAGACTAAAAAGAACAACAAGTTAGACATTGAGAGGATTACAACACCACTCAAGCCAATTATTCGATACAAGGTTCCTACCTCTATTAGAAAGCCAAAGAAAAGATAAAAATTTTACATCGTCTCCTAAAGTGTCTTTTCGGGGTTTAACAGAATTGAAACACATCTTGTTTCTAAACCCCCATAACGTCCAAAAGATTGAGAAGATAACAACCTTGAATTGCTTCTTTTTTTGACCCGTTAAATCAAGAGAGTTTGGTAGGTCGATGGCTTGTTGAATCGTAAGAGGAATTGAAGCTTGAATCTTCCACCATGAGAGAATAGAGCTCCACAAGTTACAAGCAACATTGCAACTAAGAAAAATATGACAATCATCCTCAAGCCCGTTGTCGCAAGAGAAGCATCTAACCGTACCAATATCGATACCTTTTTTATCAAGGTTGATTTTTTTCGGGAGCCTGTTGTTAACAATTCTCCAAACTAAAATATTGACTTTACCGGGAACCGATTTGTTCCAATGAAAAAGCTCCTCTGTTCGGTCAGTTATGCTACCAAACTCTAGAACCTTTTTCAAACCATTAACCGTAAACTCCGACGTTGGCCCAATCATACAAATCCATTTATCTAGATCATTGGAAAGCGGGGGCATTTGACTAAAAAGGTTGTTGAAAAAAACAAGCTCTTCAATCTCAATATCAGTAGATGGGAGCCGATGCCAATCCCAGTTGGTCGTTGATCTAAGGTTGACCGAATGAATTGCATTGGAATTGATGACATTAGAATTTATGTTACTGTTGGAAGATCCATATACCACTGGATTTATATCAACACAAAATCTATCACTCACCTTGCAAAATTTGTTGGACTCAAGATTATACAAGTTAATATAATCATCTTTTAGGCAATTCCCACCTAACCAAATGTCATGCCAAAACAACGTGTCACTCCCATTTCCAATACGCCTTTTAAATATATTAGCAATATTGATGTCATATCGCAATAAATCTTTTTGAAGATCCATGATTTGGTTCCAAGGCTCAGCACCTAGAGAAGAGATTTTTTTTCCACACTTACCATGAATGGATTTAATAACTTTGGCCCAAAGTGCATTTGGTTCGGTACGAAATCTCCACCACCATTTAGATAGTAGAGATAAGTTTGCATGGCGAAGACTACCAATCCCTAGGCCTCCTTTTTTAATAGGAGCAACCACTTTCTCCCAAGCAATCCAAGGAATTTTCCGTTCCTCTAAGCTACCACCCCAAAAAAAATTCCTTCTTAAGCTTTCAAGGGTATTTATAACGTTAATTGGGGCTTTATACACGGAGAAATAGTAGCATCCAAGGCTTCCCAAAACGGATTTTAAAAGAGTAAGCCGACCACCATAAGAAAGGGTTTTAGATTTCCAACTAGACAATTTTTGTTTAAAAGACCCAATAATAGGGTTCCAATTTACAATCTTGTTCATATTAGACCCAATTGGTAACCCAAGATAAGTGGTGGGGAATTGAGAAGTTTGGCAACCAAGAATATTTGCAAAACTATTAATCTCCGTAATAGGAACTCCAATTCCAAAAAGTTTACTTTTAGAGAAATTTACCTTGAGACCGGAGGCAAGATAAAAGCAATTGAGGATTCGGGATAGGTTTTTGACATTTTCAAGAGACCAATTTCCCATAATGAGAGCATCATCCGCAAATTGAAGATGAGAAATGTTAATATTATCATTTCCTACTTTGACCCCGCTAAAAATATTATGGAATTGAGCACTTTCAAAAGTAACATGAAGGGCCTCCATAGCTATAATAAAAAGAAATGGAGAAAGTGGATCTCCTTGTCTAAGGCCTCTATTAATCTTGAATTCCGGTGTAGCAGAGCCATTTATAAGAACACTAGCATAAGCCGAATCAAGACATCCATGGATCCAATTTCTCCAACGAACACTAAAACCCATTTGTTGCATAATAGAATCAAGAAATGATCATTCAAGAGAATCAAATGCCTTTTCAAAGTCTATTTTAAAAAACATGCATTTTTTCTTTTTTTTCCTACTCCACGAAATAATTTCATTAACCATTAGGGGACCATCAATGATTTGCCTATTTGAGATATAAGCGGTTTGGACCTCACTAATAACGGAATCAAGAACCTTGGAGAGACGATTAGCCAATATTTTTGAGATAATTTTGTATTGGCACCCAATTAAACTAATTGGTCTAAAGTCCCCCAAAGAAAGAGGATCGGCCGTTTAAGGAATTAAAGCAATAAAGGATGAATTACATCCTCTAGGAATTCGACCCGTTCTTTCAAAATTTTTGACATAGAGGAAAATGTCATTGCCTATATAATCCCAATAATTCTTAATGAACTTAAAAGTAAAACCATCTGGACCAGGAGATTTTTCACCACTACAACTCCAAATTGCATCCTTAATTTCATCTATGGAGAAGGGGCGATCAAGACTTGAAGAATCAACACTAGATAGAGTCTTGAAAAGAGGGTTGGTGAATGTGGGAAGTGATGAGTTTTGAGAATCAAATTTATTTTTGAAAAAATCAAACACATGGGTTTTAATGACATCGGGAGAAGAAACCCACGAACCGTCTATGGTAATTCCATTTAATCTTGACCTAGAGAGATTGCTATTTATTGTTCCATGAAAGAATTTAGAATTTTCATCACCTTCAATTGCCCATTTAATTTTTGCCTTTTGTTTGAGATCAAGAATTAGGGTACGCTCCAAAGATTCTATGTTTTTCTTGCAATTTATTCTATCTTCTTTTTCTTGAGAGGTTAAAATAATTGTTTCCGCCTTATTTTCTAAGTTATCGACCATGCTTTTAAGCTTTTTAAGAGATGAATTTTCATTGGAAGCGACATCCGATCTCCATGATTTTAAATCTCCTTTCAACAATTTAAGCTTATTTTTGAAAGAAATTCCCGGATGGGAAGAAGGAGCTACCTGATTCCATGAAGCTAGAAAGATAGCATTAAAATCTTTATGAAGCATCCAAGAGTTAAAAAATTTAAAAGGCACGGGACCGAAGTCGACAATGTTGCACTTAAGGATCAATGGGCAATGATCCGAATATTCTCTAGGAAGAGCTTCGATGTGAGCATTTGGCCAAAGAGTGTTAAAGTGAGAAGAGACAAGAATGCGGTCAAGCTTACTTAGCTTGGAACCGTCCGGGCTCATTCTAGTAAACTTTTTCCCCCCCATAGGAAGATCTAAGAGATCCGAATTAGAAATAAAGTTATTGAAATGGTTTGCGCCCCTTTGGCAAAAATGAGAGCCAATTCTTTCAACGCTCGATCTAACTTCATTGAAATCTCCAAGAACAATGACAAGAGAATTATGAAGGTTAATCATATTGGATATTTTATTCCAAAGCTCAATCTTCTTGTTAAGGTCTTGGGGAGCGTACACTATAATAAAGAGACATTTTAAATTCGACGAGGTGAGAAAACCAAACAAAGCAAGAAACCCGTTACCATCGACTTTGGAAGTCATCTTGAATTTACAGCAATTCCAAATAGCAATGATACCACCCGATTTACCGATAGGTTTTTGAGTAGCGTAGTCAAACCCATAATTCCCCCACATAGAGCGAATAAGGAAGTTTTTCTTTGTTTTTTTTGAAGAAGATTTTTTTTGAGTTCTATGAACCAACTCAGTAGCAAAACTCTGAGCATGTGCCTTTTCCACCGGTTGAGAATTAAATCCTCTTCTGGTTTTTTTAAAAGAAGGGGTGGGCCTCGTGTAAGAAGTTGACCTCTTAAAAGAGATGATGGACTTAAAGGTGGGCTGGGAAACAGGCTTTAAAACACTTATTGATTTAATTTAGTAGCTGGCCCAAGAGGAATAATGAGTGAGTGCCCATCCACATAATTGAGGCCAACATCATATAACTGCCCTTTACCGTCTCCTCCTTCAAAAAGATTAAGAGTTTTGTCTTTTTCGTTGACTTGCAGGATAGCCTCGGTCAGACTTCTATCACCAGAGAGCTTTCGTCCACGAACTCCCAAAAGTGGATCATTTTTCTCGGTCCCAATTCCGGTGACAATTTCCGACACGTATCTCCGAATTTCCCATCTATTTCGAATTCTTTATCACATTCTGATTCATATTCAGATCCAGGGAAAGATTCATCGGAAAAACCAAATAGGAGATCAACTTCTTTAGATTCTTCAATAATTCTGATCTGGCACAAAGATCCATCCACTTCAACATCCATGATGGTGTTGATGAAATGAACATTTGAGGTAAGTATACAGAGTTATCTGTTTGTTTTATGCGGTTCACACAATTCCGGAATTTCCCCAAACCTCACCAATTTTGCCGAAGGTATCAGAGAACCAGGCGAACGGCTTCAATCCTGATCCAAGTGATTCTTTTATTGGGATAAAATTCCTCCCTCCACGGTTCCAACAGAGAGAAACAATCTCTCAACAAAGAGCAGTCAAGAAACTTTGATATAGATTTATTATCCAGAAAGAGAAGAAGAAAATGAAGTCCAAGAAACCTTCATTTTGAATCAGAGAGGAAAGATTAGAAGCTGTGAAGACATTCTTTAGAGCGAGTTCAGGTGACGGGGCATGAGGGAATAACAAGTTTGGTCTGATCACTTTTGTTAGTGGCTACTTCGAGTATGGGTGGGGGTTGATTTTAAATTACGGGAATGGGTTGTGGTTGGATGAGACTTTGTTTTACCAGCTAAGGGAGGGGGTAGTTTTGGATTGGTTTTTATCTGGAATGAAATGGGCTTCTGCCTTTGAAATCTGGCCACGTAACTTTCTGGTGCCGATGTGAATCGAGTTGAGAAGGCGTTCAAAGTCCGATACATTAGTGGAATCGGGCAAATCCAAATGGCATGCCAGCTTTGGAGTATCTAGAAGCAATAAAGACATCAACATATTTTGCAAAGATTTCCCACATAATCTTTTGGGTCCAATTGTGATGGAAATTAGTGAAGAAGAAGGTAGTTGATGAGATGGGATTTCCAGATGCTTACCGGTGAATTTCTGCGCATTCCGGCGTTTGTTGGTGACGGTCCCCCTTGGTTTCTCTCTCCGTACCTTTTTCTCTCTCCATTACGGCGTGTTAAGTAATGTCCCACATTGAACATATAATGAACCTATAAAGTGGGATATTAAACTACTTCTCTTCCAATCAATTGGTTTTAAAATGTAACCCTACAAACTTATAGTTAATGTTGGATTATACGCAAAGATGGTGACATATACGTGACGCAATGTCTGATACACTATAAAACAATAAAGAATCACATGATTGCACACCTAATTTCAAACCAAATAATAATTACCGACTGTGATTAACATTATTGAAAGAGATTTAAATATTAATATTATTATTAATATTCAATAGTTTAATTAATCATATTTATTGATTAATTACTTAATGGACTTATGTAATAAATTTATTGTTTAATTAAGCACTTAGAACTTGATTAAAAGGCTTGAGCCCAATCAATGAATAAATGATTATTTTGATCTTGATCAAAGCTACATGAATAAACTAATCAAGTTTTGCAAAACTCTGGAGACAGCCTTGTGCCGCTTTCCTTTCAGCCGAACCCTATACCCTAGATGAAACACCCCGTTTGGCCGGAGGTTCGTGGTGGTCGCCGACGATACACACACATACACGATTCGTTGTTTGTGGTGATTATCGGAGCTATCTAGCAGTTCGGTTCACAGATGCAGTAGTCGTGTATCCCCCTCTAGCAGTTCATATTATTGTGAGGTCCAATTCTACAAACCCCTGTCAATTTTGTTTCCCTATTTGTGCTAGATGTGATCCTATGGGGTTGGGGTTGTCATATATTTTTGGTTTGATTTATTATCAGCCCCTATTTCTCTTTAGTGGTGGGTTCCAAAAGGAGTGTAATAGACCTGAGTTATGAGTGAAGAAGTATTTTGGTTTACGAAGTAATAATGTGAATGTCAATGTATCACAAAGGTGTCGCTTAAGTTACTCTTTGGATTGAACCACCATACCCAATGCTTTAACTGAATTAAGTTTTGAACTTGTGCTTCCAAGTTTTAGCATTCAAAGAAAGTATACTATAATGGAAACTATGTTGAAGTCCGAGGTAGGTAAGAATAATAAATTCAAGAGCTTCTTACCTCTATTGATCTTCTCTACTATCTATAATGTATTTATGACTTTTCCCTAAATAGAAACTTGAAAATTCAGCGAAAGACTTTCTATTTGTGCATCTTCTGTGCGTTTTAAAAAATATTGTGACTCCATCTATAGAGTCATAATTCATAAATGCAATTATATCTCTTAAAATTACGTTGCAGCAAACATTAATTGTTACTCAATGTAGATTAGTAAGTAATGTGTTCATATGCATTGGAAAACAAAAAACCATTGAATCATATTTAAATAGAGTGTAATATACATTTTTCACTTTTTATGAATTATTAATTTATGACTTTTTTGAGATCGGAAATTATAAAGGGATCTTCCAAAAAATTATTATCATACTCCCTCCGTCCCATAAAAAACTTCACATTTGGCTTTTGCACATGTTTTTAGGTAATAGTTAGTGGTGGGGTAATTGATAATACTTTTGATTAAAATATAAGGTTAGATTGGAGAGAGAAAGATAGTTAGTGGATATTAGTGGTGGGGTTTTTAATAATAATAGTTTTTTATTGGGTGAAGCCCACCAAATGTGGGAAATGGGAAGTTTTTTGTGAGACAAAAGTTTAGAGTGAAATGAGAAGTTTTTTGTGGGACGGAGGGAGTATTACTTTATCGCTTTTTTTCATTTTTTATATCGACCAAAGTCGGGACTAAACAATTATTGTTTTAAAAAACATATTAATATATCATGTATTAATTTAAAAAGTTTTTACTGTATAAGGATAAGGAATTATATAACTAGTTCGGAATGGGGATTTTGTTGCAATTCGCAGAAGACCATCCTATCTTATGGTTTTCATTGTCAAAAATCATGACTTTGTCAAGCATTGATATTGCTGCAAAAAAACCAATTAAAAAACAACTTTAAAAGATAATGTTAATTTAATTTGTTAAACCAATTTGTTTCTTTATTAAGCTTCTTAATATGTATATACCTCCAAGTAGATTATCGCCATGCATACCGACACTTCCGCTATCAAGGATCCCAAGACAAACATGTCCTTGTCCCTGCAACAACAACGTATGCAAATGTTAAACTATCACGCTAAAAAGAGTGACATCTAGTAACATAAGTATTGAGAAACGTTCAAGGGATTTCATAATTTTTATTAAATCCGGAAGAACAAATCTTAACTATTGATCAATAAGATCTAATGGCCAAGATTAATCACATATTTTATACATAAAGGGGTATTTTGGTCATTTGGGACTTAAAAGAAATTTATTTTTTTATTTTTTTTATTTTTTTTTTATTTTTTAAATTTTTAATTGAGGGGTATTTTGGTCATTTTGAAAAAAATATTTTTTTATTTTTTATTTTAAAATTTTTATATTTTTTAAAAAATATATTATATTTATTTTTTTATATTATTTTTTAAAAAATTATTTTTTTAAAAAAAAAATTATTATTTTTTCATTAATAACACACAATGTGATTGCATAGTGAATCACATGTAATTGCATAGTAAATCACATTTGATTGCATTTTGAATCACATGTGATTGAACTAAAACATCAAATGTGATTAAATATACAATTACATGACATGTGATCTTACACTAAAATCACATGTGATTCTACACTAAAATCACATGTGATTAAGTCATACACATAATTATCAAATAAATATTATTTTTTAATAAAAATAATAAAAAAATAAAATAAATTTAAAATAAATAATAAAAAATCAACTTTTTTAAGTACCAAATGACCAAAATACCCCTTCATAATAAAAACATTAAAAAAATAAAAATTCTAAAATAAAAAATAAAAAATATATTTTTATTATTTAAAAAATGACTAAAATACCCCTCATTATACAAAATATATGAATAATCTTGACCATTAGATCTTATTGGTCAATGGTTGAGATTTGTTCCTCGTGACTTCGTAAAAATAGTGGAACTCCTTGAACGCAACTCCACAAGTATTATAAATGTTTAACTTTATACGGACTTTTCAAAATAGGGGGTGATTTTTAAATTTACACCACATCTTTTAATCCATTTACCACAATAAATGTTTTATATGAGTCCGGCTCGGGTTGAAGGTAAACAAGTTAGATTTGAGATATTTGACCCGACAATCAGGTCGGTTTCAGGTTAAACATTTCTAACCCGCCAACCCGAACCCGACCTAAATTATCACCCCTAGTATAGTATATAAATTATGAGGAGGATTAATAGTTTTTAGATTAGTTTAGAGGACTTCGTACATTGATAAAGAGATATCCCTTAGGGTCTATTTGGAACTGTGTATTTGCTTGATCTCCTAAGCTCAACGTTATCTCTACTATATTATAAAGTATTTACCACTTCTATAATTAGCAAGGCTGAAAATTCAGCCAACACACTTGCTAATTATGGAATTAATTCTTTTAGTAAAAAAATTGCCTTTGTCAGGTTTCGAACATGAGACCTGCAGCTTATAAAACAACACCATTACCACCTGGCCAAGCTTTCGTCTGCAATGCAAATCCTAAACGTAATAACTATATCTTGTACTACGCGTGTTAACAGATTTCTATAGGATTCCAATCGTCGGGAACTTAACAGGCTTTTTTGGAAATCGGAATGTATCTTGGTGACTTTACATTCACCTCCCCCACCCCTGTAAATGTACGGTATCTCTCAATCTCTCTTTCCAAACTCTCTCTAACCTCCGCCAAAATACCTACTCCCACCACCATCATCACAAAGGTAATGGAAAAGATGGACACCATCTCAGAAAGATTTCTCACCGCGTTCCTTTAATTTTAAAGTTGTGAGCTTATTTATATCTAGGGTTTCTTCTTAACATTTCACATTTGGGTTTTTCATTTAATGTTTGTGTATTTCATATCCAGGTCCTTCAATAGACTTGTATTTAGCAGCTTCATAATTTGTTTGATATTGTGATTTCTAAAATAAAATCCTACATTTGTTGATGTAGGTTGATCGAGATTTGGAAGATCTGCAATAGAGGTTATGGTGAAGGTCAGGTTTGAAAGAAATCACTCTCTTCACGTTGGCTGCAATTCTGGATTGTTAACCTTGTAACGTAGATCTGAGTTTTTTAGTTTAGTTTTGAATTGTAGCAATGTTCTGAATCTACATTATGCCTTTTTCACGTAGAGTTTCACAAAGATGTTTTAACTTTTAAATTTATATGTGATATCGCTATTCCATTGACAGCTTGTGTTTCTAATTCACCTCATATACATATGACTTCATATTCACAAATACTTTTGTTGTTGCTCACAGATTGGGCTAGATGGCTGGTAAGTTTAGTACAAATTTGTTGGTTTGTAAATTATTTTGATGAAAACGAACAGACTCACATCAAGGTATGAATTATGATCCAGATTCGTTATATTTTTTTCTTTCTGTTTCATTTTTTATATGTTGATCGGTGGGGTTGACAATGTTTAGCTACTGTTTTCGTAATTATATGCTATTCTATGAATTCGTAATTATACTGTGATACCCTATTGCAATTTATATTCTTATGTATGTATCGTATACGTGCATATTTTGTTGTATTTGTAGGATCAACTGCATTTGGATTTAGTCCACCTATTATTGTGCTGCAGCCTGGAGAGGTTATTTTCATTCTCATTTTGAACTTTTTGATGAATTTAATACAAGTACTAAAATTTCACAATTTTATGCCTATTTTATAGTTTTATTTGTTTGAAATATTCAAGTTGTTGATTCATGATACACAAAAGAAATTTTTATCACTTAAAGATTCGAATAAAAATTGATAAAATTAATATAAAAAATAGGAATTTTTATCACTTAAAGATTCGAATAAAAATTGATAAAATTAATATAAAAAATAGGATGTTGTGGGTTGGGATGGGTAACAAGTCAAAACAGGTTGGTTGACCTGGAATACATTACGAATCATATTTGTTTTACTTATTGCAGTTTGGTGGTTCATGTATTAGAGTCTCAAAGTGGGGGTTAGTGTATTTGATGATGTTGAGAACTTGAGATAACTGATTCTGCTAACAGAATTTAGGTTCTGTGAAATTGTAGATCAATTGATTTTGACCTTCCGTTCGACTTTCTGGCTATATGTTCGGTGGATAAATGTTTTGACTTTTGACCAGTATTTTAAAACCCGGGTTTAGCCGGCCGGTTCAAGTGGTAAACATAGCCGGTCAAAAGTATCCAGGTTTTTGCACATTAATGACCTGTTGACCGTGCGGGTTTTTGTGAAACTCGGAGACCCGGACGACCTGGAAACTGTTTGTGACCCGGTTGTAATGTTGTGGCCTGTAATCTTGAGGCTGTACATTCATAAATTACGAAAGTTAGGCTACTCGGTATTTATCAACCCTTAACACTGCATCATGACTTGGAGAAGCCATGATGGGCAAAAAAAGTTCTTAACAAGTATACGACACATCCAAATTAGTATCGTGGTTTTTATTAAAAAATTACAACTATGTCTACTATGTTGTTGACCTTATATTTTATATTTTTTATGCGAATTACATTGTGGAGGGATTGAGGCCATAGATTAACAATTTTTATGACTTACATATTTTGATAATGATGATGCTGACGACTATTAGAAAATTTGATGCAATCTTACAAAAAAACATACTTCTTCCGATTCAAAATAAGTAATACATATTATTTTTGAGTGATTCAAAATAAGTGATACACTTTGAAAAATTATCTTATTTGGTAAAAATAATGGAACCTACACCCACTATCTATTTTGTTTAAAAAATCCTGAAACTCAAAGTGTCACTTATTTTGAATTATAGGAAGTATTTGATTGTTACTCTCTATTTTAAAATGCCAAAATTAAACTAAATGTCCAATCTATGAAAACAACAAATGAGTAACGAGACAAGCATAATAGAAGGTTTGGTTTAATACCATTTTTGAAACTTAACATAGATTTGAAACAAAATTTAGGTTTTATGTCATTAAAACTTTGATGTCAAACAAAGTCTTTATCAACATTTTGAACCTTAAAAGGTTGAAATTATCACAACTACCACCCACCATCCGTGACCACCACCACAATTGGTCGCCGTAAATTATAATCATGAGGTACCCGTCGCCGCATTGCGCGGGTACCTGCTAGTTGGCTTAAAAAATTCCTTAAAATCTTCAGTGGGCTGAAACTGAAAACCTGTTGACTTTTTCCAACATAGTGTGCCTCTCATTTCATTTGAAGGTTCAAGTGTTGTTCCTTTTATGTCATTCTCAAGCTACAACCATATACTTAGATATTTTAGTCTATGGCATCATAAAAAAAATGACATTTAGTGACACACAGGAAGGCGTCATTATATGTGGGTTTTATAGACACTTAAACATTAGTATTAAAAAGTTCTATTTTTTTACCAAAACTTTTTTTTTAATGTGAGTAAAAGTTATAAAATACAAACTTTACTCACACTTTCAAAAACAAAAAAAATTCACACAAGTTCACAAATGTTTTGTTAAACCACATGCACAATCTGCGTACGTAATTTACTCTTTAATATAATTAGTAATAAACGTCAAGAATCATGTCACTTACCCACAAAAGTACAACTGTGTAAACTTCATGAATCAAGTAAATGTAGGTAGTTCCACAATCCAATTGCATACGAAGACCTTTAATTCCGGTTGTTACTCCCCCAAGATAGAGCTCGACATTTTCGAATATGTAATGTTCTCTGAAAATAGCACTAAACGTGTCAATAGTAAAACTTTTAAATATTAAAACCTATATGTAAAAGCTTATAATCATGTCACACGGATCTAAATTATATCTACACTCTTTATGTGTTACTATATATAAGTTTGTACCAATCGACAACACTTTTAGTTACACTTTTTTATGTGTAGGTAAAATATAATAACATTTTTATGACTTTTTTAGTAAAAAAATATAACTTTAAGAGCGGGGTGTGGCCCCGTTAAAGGGGTGTTACACACATTATGATATGGGTGAGAAAAAAACCGCAAAAGCGAAAAACTCGAAAAGACTACACCGAAAAAACTGAACCATTTGAAAAACCGATGTCAAACGATTTTGATTTTTGGAAAACCCGAACGTTTGGATCGGTTTTCGGGGCATATGCAACATTTTTACTTACACTTTTATATGTGTAGGTAAAACATATGGACATTTTTTGACTAGTTTTTTTTTTTCTTTCAATTTTAAAGAAAATTTTAACATCAAGCGACACTTTTCACTGTTTACATAGATAACAATTTTCTTGTAATTTTTTGTAATGCATGCACATGATTAGATAAGTTTTGAAAATATATAACTTAAATCAAAAGCTTACGTTGATCCTATTTGAGCCATGGGAGTCCATATGACCCCCGAAGGGATAAGATCATAATCGCCAAAAAACATATATCCATTTCCTAGTGAACTTAAACAATGAGCCACTACGTTTCTTGTAACACCATGTGCTTGCAGTTGGGTAGGCATGCTTTCTAAGCCACTGCCTAGACCGACAATCCCATCATAATGATCATCTCCATGATTTTCTTGATAATAAGCACATCTGGACGAGCAAAATTAAGATGTTATGATTTGTGTGTTAACACTAGAAGAAAATTTACATTTATGACACTTAAAAGTGTAACCATATATGAGTTTTAGTGTCATTGTTTTACAACTTCAGTAAATATTTTTATTTTGTGCCCACAGTCTTAAAAAGACGAGTATAAGATAAGGTTTAGGTATATTCACACGTTTAGTTAAAATTGTCACAAAAAAGTTCAAAATTCTATTATCCAAACTTTTTTGTGTCGTAACGGGTTTAAAAGCACATATTCTTAATGCGAACTAAAATTATTATCAAATTGGTTTGACTTTTTAATCTGGTTTACACAAAATGTAGTCCCAATAAACTTCTTTTTGTATAAAAGAAATAGTTCAAAATTTGAAGTTTTTGTTGTTGTTTCGTTGTTATTAAAAAGTTGGTTACAACAAATACATGTTCATTTTTGTTTGTTTTATAAAAAATATTATCAGTTTACCAAAACTCCAAATGATATTGTGTATCTAGGGTTGACCAATAAAGTTTTTTTTTTTTTGTTTTAAAAGAAAAGATTCAAATTTTATATATACCCTTCTAAAAATATTTAATGTCAGTATTGAATATATAAATTTTTAAAACTCACCTTTAAAAGAATGGAGAACTAAACTTACTTATCATAGTTATTTGCAAATTATAGTAAATTAAAAATTAAGAGGATTAATTTCTACACCATATTTTTTATATTTGTACCACACTGTACAATTATTAATGTTACGATTTACTAAAAATATGCAGTGTAAAAATCACCATTAAAAGTTAATATTGCAATTTAGTAACAATGATTATATTTGAAAGTGTTTAGAAAAATAATAATGAAGTGAAAAAAACAAATAAGGATGAAAAGAATGACAATTCAAAACAGCAAATATTAACAATGTTTATATTTACCTTTTGATATATTTACTAGAAGTGCATTTGAAATAGTTGGCAAACTAAATGATTTAAAATAATATGTGAAGACTAAAATATTATAAATCATTGTCAATTCATTTGATAATATATTATTACTAATATGATTTTACTTAAAAGGTCTTACACGCAATGTTTTAAAAACCGGTTTTTAGATAAACCGACTAATGTCTTAAATACGATCAAATCGGTCGGACCGGATAAGTCGGTCGGTTGAACCGGATGATAATATTATTAAATATTTATGATGTTATAATTACGTACATAGTGTAAAAATCCTAGAAAACTAAAAATCACACAAAATAAATAATATACATAATTTAAAGAAAAAAACAAAACTCATTTTTCTAATGAATTTAGTACTTTTTAATTCCCAACATATATCCATTTTATTTATCAGATTTTTATAGAAAATTGGTTTTTTCGGTCTGACCGGTCGGTTCGTTCTGACCGAGTTAAAAACGCCAATCTAACCAGCTCATTTCAACCGACTACGTTCTCATTTTGCGGTTCAACCGGGGTTACACACTTTATGTGTAGCTGAAACACTTGTTGAAAGAGCAATACAAGTTTCCAATTTGACTGGAACCTTAGTGAAATTCTTTTGACTTTTTAGTGACACTTTTTTTTAACTTCTATTGACACTTTTACTACTGTCGTTAAATGAATTTTTCTTTGTAGACTAAATAGTTGACTCACCCAAATGTAAGAGGAGGTGTGGTTAAAGTTCCATCGATGTATTGCATGCTATGCGAATCTGTAACCAATACACCAATACTCGATGCAATTACATAATCTAATTTGTAGTTACATTGATGCTGTGGAGCGTTACAATGGTGCATATTCGGCCATTGAACAGCTTTACATATTGGATCCGCACAATTCGGGTAACCAACTTCTCCCCAATTAGGTACGTAAAGACCGTTAGAACCCTACAAAACAATAAAAAAAAATGTTTTTGAGTTCATATTATGTTTACAACGAGAACACATATTCGTGATTCGCAACGAGTTAGCAAATATATATATCATTTTATAAATAAATAAAAAAACCATTCATATACGGTATAAAATACTAAAACACCAATTAGAAAAAATATAAAGAAAAGACACCAAGAAAAAAATTACTCCTCAACGATAGATGCATATTAAATTCTCACTAAAAAAAAATTTATTTAGATAATGTGAATGTGTGTCAATAGACATAAACACTAAGATCAGTTGAGTCCCCTAAACAAAGTAATACTAGAAATCTATACAACTTCTCCTTAAAATACATTAGTCATTGAGAGGCACTATTCATTAGAGAAGATGAATAATGGCATAGCAGCATGGTCGTCGCAGCGTGATTATGGGGCACATGTGATCATGGGTAATCATCGATGATTACACATTAATCACCGATGATTAAACAGGGCACATGTGCCCCCCTCGTGTCGCGCGGCAGACTTTGTCGGGCCGTGAGCCCCAAATCCGTCATAATCAACGGATGAGATCTATTCTCGCATTCTCACCCAATATATTAATTCTCAATGGAACTCATTCCTATATATATATATATATATATATATATATATATATATATATATATATATATATATATATATATATATATATATATATATATATATATATATATATATATATATATATATATAAGTGGGATCGGGTAAGGACTCAAATTTTGGTGAGGATTCTAACGACAATTCTCAACCAATCACTTTATAAAATATGGATCATTTTCAGAAATTTTTAGATTATTGTCAAAAAATATCTCCTCAAAATGATCCACAATTTCAAACAATGATCCACAATTTCAAAAAGATCATTGTTAAAAAATGATCCTAACCATATATATATATAGAAGGTCCGGATCCGGTGAGGACTCTTTTCCTCGCGAGCACTGTGAGGACTCCAAAAAAAACTCTAAAAATGATCCAAAACAAACTTTTTTCAAAAAATTCATTTTTTAAACATTAAAATCGCTATGTATAAGATCAAAAAAAAAAATTCCAAAAATGATCCAAAAAAAAATATGGATCATAATAATGATCCACAAAAAAAATCTAGATCATTGTTATGATTCGCTAAAAAAAGTGGATCATAATTTATTTTTTTTGAATTTTTTTTTTTGTCAAATGTAGTAATAATCATGGTGGGTTATATATATATTTTTTTCGAAATTTTTTGAAATTTTTATGAGGTTTTCTCGCGAGTCCTCACCGAAAAAAGAGTCCTCACAGGATCCCACTTATATATATATATATATATATATATATATATATATATATATATATATATATATATATATATATATACACACACACACACACGTTGTAATCATATTATAAACTAGAGATCTTTTTATGTTTTTAGATGGATATAATGGGTTGAATAGAGTGTATTGAATCAAACACGAATCCTTTGTCTTGTGGTATTGATACTCGTAATTTGTAATATCCGCTAGTTTACAAAAAAGGTTTGAGAATGATTTTAATTACCGGGATATATTTGACCATGTAACCACTACCTGGATAACATTGAACCCAAGTTAGACTACTGCCAGTGTCAAGGAGTACAGCATAAGGTCTTGGAGGATTCCCAATAGATAATGTCATATAATAATACCTATATGTGGAAGTAGATTTCAAAATTAAATAATAATATGAATTGCAATACTACTAAAACATGTTCTTAAAAAATCCCAAACCATTCATATCACTATGAATTTGTGCAAAGAAACTTAAAGTAAAAAATATATAATAAATAATTATTACTGCAAAGGAAAAACACTTCCACCAACATCATAAATGATGGAAGCTGAATAACATCCTTGTAACATCACAGAGAAAGCTAACATGACCAACACGAAATTGATGAGCTGCATTTTTTTATTCTTGTCGAATGATTAATTAGCCAATCAATTAAAATTGTAAGGTTGGCTTGATGAAATAAGATAATTTATTTTATAGACATGTGTGTATCTTTGGAAAGCCACTTAACTCTATATCCACAATAATTACAAGATAGAAGTCAATATATTTAACATTTAAT
Source organism: Calendula officinalis (assembly GCA_963853835.1). Taxonomy (NCBI): domain Eukaryota; kingdom Viridiplantae; phylum Streptophyta; class Magnoliopsida; order Asterales; family Asteraceae; genus Calendula; species Calendula officinalis. Next base: position 27,909,181 of record OY970825.1, read on the forward strand.
GTGTATCCATCTATATAATATAACATAATCACTATAGCATAGTAGTTAATATATTTACTATTCCTCTGCTATTTAATAGAGTATATATCCATATATAACATAACTACTAATTAATTGATTATCATCAACAAAGCGCATAATTTAAGAAGAATATTAAATAGGTATTATGCCACTATTTACCATTTGAAAACTTTTTGATTGGCTAAAATTTAAGGTTGGACAATTGTTTTGGTACATGATAAAATAGAAAGGTAAATAATAAAAGGGTGTTTCTAACATGTTAGAAAGACCCATAATAAAATTGGGACGAATAAAGCAATTAATATTCATATATAAACAATTAAGGTAATTTAGTCATTAACATGCCGTTTAGACTTTAGAAACTATGTACTCTCTCTGTCCCTTATTAAAGTTCCTATTTCAATTGGGCACGAGTTTTTAGGAGTTAGTTAGTGGTAGGGTCTTGATAATAAATTTGATTAAAATATAAGGTTATTTTGGAGAGAGAAAGTGTTTTTTAAAGATAGTTAGTGGTGAAGTACATGGTAATAATATTATTTTATTGAGTGAGTCCCTCTAATTTGAGAAATTGGAACTTTATTTTGGGACAAATATTTTGATAGAAATGGGAACTTTATTAAGAGACGGAGGGAGTATATTTTTGAAAAACACCCTTCATTTATGAATGTGCGGTGTTTAGAAAACGTTGCTAACTTATAATATAAAGCCCGTCCGAATGGGCGGGCATGATTCAAGAAATACATAGGAGAGCAACAAAAACAAAACTGTTGAAATCATATAGTAATATATTATTGAAATGATGATAAGCGTTATGAAGTATCATGTTTGACCTTAAAAAGTCAAAAGTCAATGAACAAATGGTAACCTCATCACATGGTTCAATTGAGCTCTCAATCTAATATTTCCTGCAAAATTCAATCAATATATGTGAAAAACTTTAGATAATTGACAATTTTAGCTAATATTTATATACGATTAAAATTTTAGCTAATAGCTATACATTAGTGTAAATAACAAAAAATATAATGAGAATAGTAAATTATTTTAAGTTAAAAGCATATGATAAATCAACATGAGGCATTATGATTAGACAAAGAGCTTTTGCAGTAACTAAAAATGCAATTGACCCACCTATCAAATTTCATAAGTTATAACTGTAGGAGGTAATACCAATTTTCATTAAATATAATACAATACAATTGGAAAATGACTAAAACATATACAAGATTGAAACAAGAATATGTAGAAACAAAGAAGAAACAAGTTTTGATTGAGTCTCGTGAAATTCACGATCCCCTTAAAATAGATTCGTCGTCTATCTCCCAGGGTAAAACAACCGAGTAGTTTTACACTGCCGGATATAATCCAAGACAGAACACTAATCGAAAGTTCTTGTGTTTAAGGAACACTAAAAATGGAGAGAGCAAATTGTGCTGTTTATAAGTGGGTGTAGACAAGTTGGTGAATGTGTGTCTTACAAATGAACCACACCATCTCTATTTATACTAGAAAATGGTCATGGGTATAATGACCTACATTAATGTCATTATGGTCATTATTTCAATTCAATACAAAGAAAATAAAACCACTAATTCAAATATATATTTTAATGACAAACAATAAAATATAAATATTATTATCAATAATATTATTTGAATACACTTCACTAAACCGAGTGGCATAACCGAGTGGCAAAACCGAACCCTCATGAAACCCGGGAGACGAGCGTGGATAGGTTCAAGTTCCCACTAGTTCATTTTGTTTTATTTCTTTGTTCCATACACCCCACTTTGAGAGTCGATATCTCATTTACCACAACTATATTTTGGACATACCAACCATTAATTAAATATAATTAAATATATAATTATATGTGTCCAAAATTTTCCAACAACAACCTCATCACATGGTTCCACGGAGCCCTCAATCTGCAAAATTCGGTCAATTTAAGTGAACAAAATTTAAATGATTGAAAACTTTAGCTTACAATAACAGTGACGGTAAAAGTTGTTGATAAATTACACTATAGAAGCTAAAACCAAACAATGACTCGTGTTTTAGAAAGAAGATTAAGGTATGATAGATATCAGGAAATTATTCAGTAACCGATAAAAAACGACCAAATTAAGAAATAAATGACTGTATAATTTTACATGTTGATGAGGCGAAACAACTCCAATGTTTGGACGAACCTGTGATCTTTATCGAACCAAACACCGATTATCCACCACCTCGAGTATCCATTAAATTCTCTGATAATAGTTCGTGTTGGGTTAAAATTGGTCAAACTTTAAATTATCAAATTGATCAGAACCCAAACAGATTGGCAGTTTTTATCCAACTTCATACACTACAAAATCTTGTAAGAAACCTACTTCCAGAATTCTCCTTAATATCTTTGACTCTGCAGTCCCAATTCAAGAGAAAATATAAGTCATAAATAAACCAAAAGTCAAAGATAATTTGTATTAGCTGGAAGTAGAGAATAGCCTATATGGCCTGTTACATAAATTCATAATATCTTTTAAATTCTTATCTACTGAATCATGAAATAGCCATATAATGAATATGTTAAAATTTGGATTTTTTTTCCAGAATGCAATGAACTTTGTCGAAAAAATATTTTGTAAAAAGTAACTACAAACTTGCTATAACTGCTGTCATGTATGAATTGGGTGGTTTAGATATTACATGATCAGCAACATATATAAGGCTGATTACTAATGTTCCAAAGAGTAGAAAGATGTACAAGTGAATGTATTATTACTAATCGTACTCACATCACTTATTGTGATTTTTTTTTTTTGGAAAAACTACTGCAAGATTAAATTGACCAAACATGTTCAATAAAAAATAAAAATTTCAAATATTAGATAAACCAAAAGCAATAAAAAATGATTACCTGTTTTTTTCATATCAACATCAGCCTTACAATTAATGTTCACAAACCAACAAATGATACATCTAATGGAGGTCATAAAGGCCATGATTTTTTGCTTCCAGCAAATTCGTGTACTGAACACGAAGAATATGATGGAAATCTTCATTTTCTGATCAACAAGACCTCAAATTAAAATATCACCAATTAATGTATCATTTAAATTAAATTTGTGTGATATCTAGAAGGAATTAGAGATTACCATGGCAGCGATTTGAGTGAGGAGTGCAGTGAGTTATTTTTTCAAGCGGTTGGTGCTCGAAATGCTCTAAATCATTTGTAGCAATTCCATAAATCAATTGCAGTAATTATATACCTACAAAAGTCAAACTAATTACCAAAAGAATTATGCTAAAAGATCTATTGAGAAATAAGTATCTTGTGATACACCAACATGATCTCTCAGGTTCTTCCACTACTTATTTAGGTTTTCACATTACGCACCAACATGATCTCCAGTTTCATATCTAAAATTTTACATTAGTATCTATTAAATGCATTATAAAAATACTATATAAATAGTTGTTAAGAAATATAAATTTAATAATAGTTTATTGAAATTAATAAATCCATCTTGATAGCTATTTATCGAATTTTCTACTATTTCAGGCTATATATCATCAATTTTAATTATATAATTGTTACTAGTGGAGAAACATATATTAATGAGTTGTAGTAAATTTCAACGTCTTTTTCTTATTAGGATTTTTCAAATTTATGCCTAGGGAAAATGATAAAGTGATCTTAGACTTTTCAATTACATTATAAAATGCATTTAATATATGAGAATAAAATAAATTTTGAGCATCATTGATATTTATTGCTTGACTTTTGGAATCATTGGTTTCATTTAAACGCCTTTATCATAGGCTCCTAAAGGCTAAAACACATGTTATAAAAACTCTACTTCTTAGAGCACAGCGTGTGGGTCATTACCCACTCGTTAAACAGCTTAAAACGGCGCCAAATCCACAATGTGGGTGGCGCCGTATTCCCGTTATCCGACCTTCGTCGTGGCTACAACGACCCGCCAAAGGGTGTGGCTTCGAGATGGGGAAGATTCAAGCGATAAAGCCGTTCAACGGCTAGTTTTTTTTAATAAAAAAAAAAAACTTTCTGTTAAAACAATGTTTTTTCCTTTTATAAATACACAACCATTTATCCCAAACAACTCACATTATTCACCATATTTTCACTTTCACAATGAATTCATCAACCTATAGTGATTCTTCTGATTCGAGTTCATCATCGGGTGAAGAAAATCTTCAATAATTGACAAGGATAAACGATTGGAACAACTGCTATCAAACCTTACGTGCGGAAGACGAACCGGAAATTAGAAAATTTATCAAGCGAGATCGAGTTGGTGCTGAACAACGTCTAATGGAAGATTATTTTGGCCCTGCCTCGAAATACCCCGAGCGGTATTTTAGACGCCGCTACCGTATAAGCTCCAGCCTATTTCTTTCTATAGTAGAAGGTATTATCAACTATAATATTGAACCCGTTCCCGCACATTTTATGTTTTTTAAACAACCCGATTGTAGAGGTGTGATGAGCAATAGTCCTATAATGAAATAAATATAGGACCCCTACAACATGGTTATAGCTATATCACCAAGGAGCCATAATTCCTTATTTTAGTTATAGCCATATTATAGACAAAAAAAAAAAAACTATAACTAAACCATAACATCACTACCCCACCTTATACTTTTATAATCAAATTCTATGTCAAATACTTTTACAACTTTGCCAATTTAGTTTGCCAAAATCAAACTTACTTCATCTTTATTTTATTTTTATAACTACACTTTCATTTGTCTCATTTAAATAATTAGTTACAACTTACAGTAAATGTGCTATTATGGTAACCTTTTTGAAATCGTAGAATGATCATGGTGAACATACCAAGTCACTTATTATTATTAATTAAAAAAATCAAAATATCATCCCATAATAACTAAACCTAACAATAATGACAACCAATTCTTTCATACGAGAGAGGTAAGATTTACATCCTCACGTTCACTTGTATTTTCAATCATATAACCAAACTTTCTACAATCCTTGTTACGCAAAAACGCACCATAATCACGTGTTTTAATTTCAATATCTTCAAATTTAAACCATTTTCACAAATGGGATTTACAACTGTCAACAACTAACCGTACCCGTTCTATAACCACAGCAATATCACTTTCATCTAATGTAGTAAAACAACACCTAAACCAACCCGGTTCAATACAATGACACGATGAACCCGGTGTAACATTAATTTTTGCAACATTTAATAATTTCTCCCATAAATCAAGTTCCCCTTTTTCGTTATAGGGTCGAATTAATCCACTCATATCAACCCAACAGTACAACCCGCCACTGCTCTTTGTACAACTAATTCCCACTTCTTTAAACCCGTCCACAAGTAAACCATACATTCGTCTCAATCTCTCTCGGTTTTTTTCCATGTAATTTTCTATAAATTTTGTGTCAGAAAGCATACAAGTAACTAACCGTTGTGTTGGGGCTGAAATCGGGGAGAAACGGGCCATTTTTCGGGAAACGGTTAGAACACTTTCGTTATGTGAATATATAACCCCGACCCGAAAACCCGGTAGGGCTAAATCTTTGGATAGCCCGTATACAATATGGACCCGATCTTTATCGGTATCTTCTGAATCGATTATTTCTGCCATGCTTACAAATTCTTCATTTCCAAAAGATGAGCCCGCGAATAATTCATCGGATATTATATGAATGTTTTTTTCTCGGGCAAAATCTAGGAGGCTGAAAAGGGTTTCAGGGGTCATTAGATTTCCAACTGGATTTGATGGATTTGACAAGAGGATGCCTTTGACTTTTTGACCTCGTTTTCTTGCTTGGTTATAAGCTTGATCAAGCGCGGGAATGCTTAGATTGAAATTGTCGGAGCTTCGACAATGAACGGGTATTAAATCGACTCCTGTTCGCCATTTCATGTCCCGATCGAATCTGTAGATTTGTTTTTTGAGTTATGAGATATATAATGAAGGTAACGGGTCAAAACGGGCTGAATTTGAACGGGTCAAAACGAGCTAGGTATGAAATGGGTCATTTTGGTATATATTTTGTAAATAATGAATGCATTGTGAATAATACAATAGTATTACAAAAAATAATCTAGATAGTTGAATAAAAAACCCCGTATGAATACATAGAACAACATTTGAAACGGGTCGATTTTAGACATTGGGCGACTTTTAAACTGTATGACCCCATTCTCCTTTTAGCTATATTTTTTATTTAACATGTTTGACCAGTTTGAAACTGGTCAACTTTTTTATGATGAATACATTGTTATTACAAAGGAAAATATTATTAAAAACATAATCTAGATCATATTAAAACAAATTGTATGCCCCTTATGAATAGAAAAACCAATATTTGATGCGGGTCGATTTTAGACTTTGGGCAACTTTCAACCTGTATAACATGTTCTTTCCTTTTAGCTATATTTTTATTTGACCCAAATCGACCTGTTCAAGTAAGCGGGTCGAAATTGCCACTTGTAATTGTGATTATAAAAGCAAATGCATAAAAATTACCCGGGGTAGTAAGGAGCAGGTATAAGAAATGCATTTCCTTGATCTGCAAGAGCAAAACAAAGAATCTCAATAGCAGCAGTTGCACCACATGTTAACACTATTTGTGATGCCTCAAATGACACAGTTTTTCCCACAACTTGTGACATGAAACCAGCCATTGCCTGCCAAAAAAATTAAAAATTAAAAAAAAAAAAAATTAGTAATTCTTCACAAAAGTTAATAAGTAATTCCAACTACATGACAATACTAGCACGAAACTGCAATTTCTCATGATTACTATCAATCAAAATTACTCAATATTTACCACTTTTAACTCATTCATGCCATCGAATGGTTGGTATGTAGCAATGCCACTAACACTCAAGCTTCCTCTGGTGTCTTCTCCCCCAAGTATAGAGTCATTTAATTTCTCAGTAATACAATTTTCAATCAAATCAAGTGTCAGCTGCAATCATCGATAACAAATCCCCAATCACAGTTCAAAAACCAAATTAGGAAAATAATTATTGCAAAATTAGCAAAATCATGTAATTATACCCTATTTTCCGCCAATCCAAGCTGAATAACACCGTTTTGATTATTCAATCTGTCGTACGGATCTGCAGAGACTCGATCCAATCCAATGTAATAAGGCGAATCGTTCGCTTTCGCAATTGAATGAACCCTAGCAGACACGTGAGGCCGTCCAATTGAGCCTCGTGACAACAACAAATTAGACCGTGAAGCAGACCTAGACAGCTCCGTCGGAGACGGAGGGCTCGAGGTCTGTTCTCGCGGCGGATTCGGAGGCGAACGGCGTCGTTTGAGGTAGAATTGAAGGAAGTAAAACATAGCACAAGGAATAACTGAACCTAAAATTAATCCACCTCTACCTTGAACTATACCTTGCAAAGGTACAATGAGTCGCATACCTGTTGAAGAAGATTGAGGTTGAGATTGAGATTCATCTTCGAGGCCGGAGTTTTGGATTCTCCGGGGACCGGTTTGGGTCATCTGAGTGGCCGGAATTTTGGTTGGCCGGAATTATGAGAGTATATTGTGGTGAAAGAGTATCGGAAATCTCGAAGCGTTGTGTTGCGTGGCTGTGGAGTGATCCTTTTTGTTTACTGTGTTTGGAATCTAGAGTGAACCACATAAAAGAAACTTACACTTTTGCACCTAAATTATAATTTTCTTCTGAATTTAGTCCATCGTGCTACACTTACTACTTGCCTCAGTATACAAAAACTCAAACAACTTTTTCATTTATGTTTGTATTCTAAGAACTATATTATTTGGTATAATTGCTATTTTAATTTATCTTTCGCTTTTTATTTATAGCTTTGAATTTTGCCATCTAAGTTTAGTTTTAGTTAAGCAAATTACATTATGTAGTTTGCAGTTATTACAAGCTCAATTCGTAATTTTGTATATTACACTAGACATCCTTGATTTATTAAGCATGTTACACCGGAGGTCCTTATAGTTCTTAAAAGTTTTTAAGTGACCAAACTACTCCTTTAGCATTTTGTAATAAAGTGAAAATAAAGAGTTGCGCATGTAATTAGTGGTAAATCATATGAATCATTCATGAAATTTACTCTATTAATGTATTTCTTTCTTTTTATTTCATTTGATTTCAATGCTCAATCAAGCACCCCTGAAAAGTCGATTCATCCCAACCCCCACCTCATGTTGTACTTTCAGTTGTTCCATCGTTAGTGACATTCTATCAGACACACCTTCCACCATCAGAAATATCTCTCTCTCTCTCTCTCTCTCTCTCTATATATATATATATATATATATATATATATATATATATATATATATATATATATATATATATATATATATATATTTTTGGCCTACATATGATTTTAGTTTGACACCTCATCCGTTTCAAGCTATTTGATTGATTGATAATGCCATGTGTAATTACACACCATTAGTCACCCAATTCCCTCTCCCATTCACTCTCCATTCTCCACTCTTCTTCCCCCAATTTCAACCCTAACCACTATACCCTCCATTCTCCACTCTGCACTCTCCTCCCCCAATTTCAACCCTAACCACCATACCGCCAAATCACCTATATACATACGTAGAGAACTGATCGATTGATTGAAGGAGGTGGTGATGGGGAACGCGTCGTGTATTTTTGTGAGTTGCATAGACCAAGCAAGCGTAGGGAAATGGGGTCGGTTCGAGAAATTGGCTCAGCCACGTTTCAATTTCATCAACCCTTGCGCCGGTCAGTATCTCGCCGGTGCTCTATCCACCAGGATCAACTCTCTTGAAGTCAAAATTGAGATCAAAACCAAGGTTTTCATTCGTTTTCTGTTCGTTATAACTCATTCGATCTATGAAATTACCTTTTTCATGTGATAATTATAGGATCTTCGATTCTAATTATGTTGCTATTATTTGGATTATACGGTTGTATATTGTGGATATTGGATTTCATTTAAGTTATAAGAAGCTCGAGCTAGGGTTTGTAATTGAACTGTGACCTTCACGTATCATGAATATTTGTTGTTTTTTTCTTGCAGAGAGCTGCTCCTTGATTTCTATGTTAGCTCTGCTAAACGAAAGCCTGATCAGATCATCATTTTCAGGTAATTAATGAATTTTATTTTACAAAGTTTTTTTTTAATATATAAATAACTAAACTTGTGCTAATTACTAGGGATGGTGTGAGCGAGTCCCAGTTTAACCAAGTTCTTAACATCGAGCTGGATCAGATCATTGAGGTTTTTGATTTGTTTTTTTAGCTTATTATTGATTTGTTTTAAAGTGAGTTTGGTATGTGATTTGTGTTGTTTTGAATTTTGTGTGCAAGTTTCTTGATGAAAAATGGAACCCGAAATTTCTTGTAATTATAGCTCAGAAGAACCATCACACCAAATTCTTCCAACCGGGATAATGTTCAACCTGGTAAGTATGAATTATATTATAATATAACAATAATAATGTGTAGAAATAAAATCATAAATTTGGTTGTTGCAGGGACTGTGATTGACAACAAAGTGTGTCACCCAAGGAACAATGACTTTTACATGTGTGCACATGCTGGAATGATAGTGAGCATCGTATCTTGAATTTTAAATTTTAAATTATTTTAATTTTGAAAGAAAAAGTTGGGTGATTGATTGATTGAATGAAACAGGGGAACAACGAGGCCTACCCATTACCATGATCTGTATGATGAGATTGGTTTCTCACCAGACGACCTTCAAGAGCTCGTTCATTCCCTCTCTTATGTGTAAGTCTTGTCTTCCTTTTTATTGCTTTTTTAATTGTAGAAAAGATTTCATAATCAAGTGATTTTGTTTGTTAATTGCAGGTACCAGCGTAGCATAACTACAATTTCTGTTGGTAAGTTATAGTTAGTTGATCTTTTGGTTGTCTTAATTTAATTGCAGTTGATTAATTATTGTTGGTGTTGATGGCAGTTGCTCCAATTTGCTATGCACATCTGGCTGCAACTCAAGTGGGGCAGAGCTTAATACAAAATCAATTCATGACATGGAAACCAAAGTACTGTTGAACAGAACTCTATAGCAGCAGAAATTGCTTAATTTTCAAAGGTACTGTTTTTATCATCTCTTCATAACTATATTCTATTCTTTTATTTATTGATTTAAATAATACAATCTGGTGCGAAAGTCAAAATTTTCTTAAGAAGGAACAGAAAACTCAACTTTCTGGTTTGCACTCGGTGGAAAACAAGGTTATTAGTCACAATTAGTCATATCCTTCTGGTAGCATAATCTAAACAATACATCAGTAGTAACTGAATATATAATTTTCTACGTTTTTTTCATTGTTATGCATTTTACAATTGGCCAACTGTATGCGCTAATTATATGTCGTTGTCTCAAGAGTGAAGAATAAGAAGGACTTGAGGGTTATTTGTTGCGACCACGATGACAACTACACCAACTCAACGACAAACATCACATACAAAGAAATTTTTATTTTGTTTTTTTGAGTTTTTTTAACGGATTATTCATGTATAACAAAACGTTTATTCATCATTGCAGTAATAATTGACTTTATGATATTCTACGTTATTTTCATTGTTATGCATTTTATATCTCAAAGCATGCCCGCCCAATCGGGCGGGCTTTGAAGCTAGCATATATATATATATATATATAATATAGGGTCGAGTTATATTGAGAACCCTGATTTCAAAAAGAACTCTGAGAACTCTTATTAACCAATCAGAATTTAGTAAATTGATTTTGATTAATTTAATTCATTTTAATTATTCAGGGGTATTTAGGACATTTTACCAAAAAGAAAAATATTTTCTTTTTTGAAAAGTTGCTAAATTATAGGAACTATTTTTGAAAATTTATTTTTATTTTATTATTTTTGTCATGCCGGATGTGCATATATGTTTTTTACATATATGTTTCTTTACATATATGTTTTTTTGGATTAATTTCGGATATTTATTGTTACATATTAGTTATCTTACGGTTGTATTAAATATAAGTCTTTGAATATACACATTCAACTTATTCATACAAAAGGCAAAAATTATTTCAAATAACACATATATACAATATAACATTAATGTTATCCCACTAAAACATACAATTTAATAAAAACGTACAAAATATTGAATAACATACATGCACATACAACACATATGTATCCAAACAATAACATTTATGTTACCCTAATCAAGAACAACACATAAGCAAACTTTGACTCACAAGACCTAATCATGTACACCAATGCCTACACCAACATCACTTTGATTGGTTGATCATAACACCTTAATCTTAATCACCTTCTTCGGCAAAATGATTTGCACCAATGTTGACAACAACCGCTCATTGTACCACCCACTGCAAAATATATATAAAAAAAACATATATGTTTAACAAAGAATACATATACAAACTAATTAATAACACATATACACCCTAATTAAGAACATTAACATTACCATAATCAATAATTACTAGAATCCAAATACATAATTGCCTAATTAAGATATTTATATAACGTTTTTTTTGCAGCAAAGAACTATGCGCATCCCTCAATCCTCATGAGTTTAAAAGCATCAAAGAACTAAATTTAATTATTATTTTTAAATGGTACCACAATGAGTCACAATATTCTATCTCAAGGCATAAACGTTATTTTCACATACCTGAAAAAGAAGATGAAAAAAATTCAAGTTTTTATCTCCAGGCATAAATGTTACTTTTACATACCTGAAAAAGAACTGTAAGGAGAAAAACAATTAGACTTAATATAAAATAATTATGTATCGCATTAGACAAGCCAAATGGTAACAAGTTAAGAAAGCTTGATGCTTAATGCAATTTAATCACCATTTACGTTTAGACACCTTAAAATAAGTATGTACCAGCCTAACAAATGATAAAACAGACAATGTACTAAAAAAATTCCACCATATATACCACATAGTTTCACAGCACAAAGTTAAGAAAACTGAGTTCTATTTGTTCATTCTTTTTCAAATTATCACCAAACAATCCATCACAGCATCATGAAAAAGAAGATGAAAAAAAATCAATTTTTTATCTTTCTCCTTTAGGCCTAAAATATCATCAATCTCTTTAGCATTTAATCGAGCAGTTAGCGTGCATACCACTTTGGCCCACAAACCCAATCAAATAACTGAACCACAAATTGTATTCAGTTAACAATTCGAGTAAAATTGACGAATATACCAAAAGAATTAAAACGAATGAGTGGAAAAACAATATTCGAATGATAAAGTTAATAGCAAAAATCGAACCAGAAAAAGCTCAATTGATCAAATTTTTACCTGATAACCAGATCAGTATTTAATTGAATTATGTAGGAGAAAGCATTTCGAACCAGGTGAGGGAGGCGGAGAGGTCGACTGAGGCGGAAGAAGGACGTCGACTGTTGCTGGAACGATTGCATCACTTGTGCTGGTGCTGGTACTGGTGCTGGTGCTGGTGTCGCCGCAAATCACAATCAAGGGCGTGAAGAAGAGGGCAAGGAGAGGCAGAAACCCTAATTTTGGGTTGATGAAGAGAAGAAATCGTAAGATATATGGAGAGAGGTGAGAGAATGAGAGATTTTTTAGGAGAGGGAACGGTTTATCCCATTTTCTCTTTATTTTCCTTTTTTTTTCTGGCGCAATTACTAGTATACCCTTTTTAGTTAAATCTTACTAATAATAAGATTGTTATTATTTACGAAAATACCATTACAAATCTGAACCGTTAATCTGAAATCCAATGGTCTAAATTGATTAATCAAGAGTTCTCAGAGTTCTTTTTAAAATCAGGGTTCTCAATATAATCCTTCACTATATATATATATATATATATATATATATATATATATATATATATATATATATATATATATATATATATATATATATATATATATATATATATATATATATATATATATATATATATATATATATATATACTTCCTCCGTATCAAAATAAGTGACACACTTCTCATTTTGGGGTGTATCAAAATAAGTGACACACTTTTAAAACTTTCCTTACTTAGTAAAAATAGTGGGACCCAAACCCACTAACTATCCACTTTAATAAAATGAAATTACCCTTATACCCTTACTTTTACTTTTAAAACTCATTAATTTCACTTTATTCAAGAAAAGTGGGCCCATTCTCCACTAATTTATGTACTTTAATGTATTTTAACTACTACTTTAATCTTTTACCTCAAAAAACGTGTAAGTTAATTTGTGTCACTTATTTTGATACGGATGAAGTATATATATTACTAAATGAGTTTTATATTGAGATCTGAATCAATTGTGTGTTTTTTTTTCTATTCAAATTGGTTTTCAAAATCATATCTGCAAGTGTGTGGTCTGAGGTGGTCGTAGAAAGTAGTTGCACGGAGGAGTGGTTATGAGGTGAGCAATAAAAAAGAAAAAAGGAAAAAAAAGGAAAAAGAAATTAATTTATAGAGTAAATTTCACAGATGGTCCTTATGATTTAACACCTATTTCATGACCAGTTTTTTTTATCTTAGTTTTATTACAAAAGACCAAAAGGGTAGTTTCGTCATTTAAATTATATTAACAATTGTAGGGACAACCAGTGTAACTAAATTTATACACCAGGTATGTCGAGTATAATAAACAAACTTATAAGACTGATGTTGTAATAAGTGACAATCACATGAACTTTCGATGTAATATGCTCTTTAATCAACCAAGTAATAATTTCCGGGTTCTAGCGTTTAGCTTGGTTGGTTTTGAAAATACGGAAGCTACTCGGTTCAATCTTAGGCTAAGACAAGTTAGGATTCTGGTTTATCAGACAATTTTTTTCGCACAAATATGTAGCATATAATATCTCAAATGAGATTTAAACTCAAAACCTCTTGATTTATGGGCAGTACACATGCTACTATGTTACAAGTATTTTGATACTTTATTGACCTTTTGTTGTAAATAACTTGTGCACATTTAGTTGTATTGATATTTCTTTTAAATAATATTTATAAAAACTTTTGAACTATGCTACATGTTGAAGATCGTAGCTTGTAAGACGATAAGATTATTCCATTTTGACCCTAAATTGGGCTTTCGTCTAGCATTACTTGGGCGGACCTTTCAATTCGAGATATATTGATTCAAGTTTTATTGGAGAATAGGTTTAAGTCTCATCGGATATAATAGTGTACTATGTACCATGTTTAGTGAAGTCCAAAAGCAAAGGCTTGTAAACAATCGATTCTGGCTTCAATTTTATATGTTTATATGGTTATTGAAGTTTAAAATGAAAATTAGAAAAATTAAATACTCGTATATAACTTGTGCTTTGAAAGAAAAAAAAAACAATCAAGATAAGTTTGCCTTCGCTCATTTTCAACCAAATCATCATGACAATATTTTAGCAAAGCCAAACCAACTTTAAACAAATCTTGATAAAGAAACTGACAATTCTTGACACGGTATGAATTCAATATGAAAATAATTAGGTAAGGGTTAGAGCTTAAATGGGTCAAAAACATATCGACATGTTCAACTTATTTATAAATCAGATCGTGTTCGACTGGCTTATATATAAACGGACTCAAAACCCATTTAGTTTTATATAGTATTCTTCAATTTTTATAAATAAAAAAATATATGTAAATCACTTTCGTTTGATGAAGTCTTTGACTCCTTGGTATGTGATGCTAAACTTTTTCATCTTTAATACGAAGTATTTTTATCTGTTAATCTGGTTCTGACCCGCTATCTTGTTTGACTTACCAACCTGTAAAGTTATATTGGTCAAATGGTTCGTGTTTGGATTACTTTAGTTTAAATATATCCGTAGAAAAATGATATTTAGTCCTACCATTTAGACCTACTTGTAGGTCTACTACCCACTTGATATGATGACATGTGTATTCCACTAATTCTCTTTTCTAATATTACCCCTTGATTTTAACATGTGTCTTCATCTAGTGAGTAGGCCTATGAGTAAGTGTAAATAGTAGGCCTAAATATCATTACTCATATCCATATTAGGGTTGGTTTTTTTATTCAAAATTCTAAATATATATCATGTACCAAAATCAATACAAAGTCAAGAATACCATTTGACATTTCACATCATGTACAAATTAGTATTTGGTCTCTCCCAACCCTTACCCATCACTAAATCCACGTCATCGCATCCTTACTGACCCGCTACTGACACGTTCATGCCAACCCTACCCATCACTAACCCATCACTAAACTCATCCTTTCCACATCATCATTTCCACATCACCATTTTAATTAATAAAAAAACACATTATATTAAATAAAAAAACATTACATTAATAATAAAAATAAAAATAAACACATTACTAAATCACTTGTAACCATGTTTGGTTGATGAAAATAGTTTTTTAATATCCTAGGATTTGGTAAAAGAAATTGCAATGATGGGCTTAAAGTTTATCCTTTTTGATACTTACAAAAGAAATAAAAATAAAATAATGATGAGTAAAATCAAACATTAAAGGGACCCCTCCACTTAAACGATATTACTTTTGTCATTATCTCTATGTATTATACAACACTGAACACGTTTCCTTGCTTCACGGGCCACTATTTTTCCGGCCGTACCAACGAGGAGCGTCCCTCTACTTACTTTTTTGCTGCCTAATTCTTTTTTACTTTTCACTCTTAAAATGTATGCTTGTACTTGAGATCTTGTTGAAACGAAACATTTAAAAATCACTTAACATATTCGTTTATTATAGAAATTGTTGTTTGATAAGCTATTTAATGATCATATTTAAAGAGGTAATCTCTTGATCGGGTAGATTCATAATGAAGCCCTCTTAACCAGTGTATGAATAAAAATTATACATTTTTTTTATTTAATCGGATAGATTTATAAAAAAGTTAAATCATTCACATGTTTGCATCATTCAAACACTAACTATCTTGATGCTACTAAAGAATACCTTAGTCAATTTCTTCATACAACTTATCCTTAAGACTTTTTGGTTAGATAAGTTTTTTTAAAGATAATATCTTAATATTTCATTTCAAAATTCAAAAATCCAGTTTGATACCATTGACAAGTGGCATGCTTTGACCCATGAAATTATTTATTGTCATCCTTAATGGTTGAAAATTTATAGAAAAAAAGTACGGAGTATTTCATTTATGTCACGGGAGGGAACAAACATGACCAATTCCATCACTATTGGGTATTATTTTTTTGTTTAAAATTATAAGATATTAATAGAAAGTTAAATGTTCAAATTTTGACAATACTATAGCGCATGTGTGTGTTTGCAAATGGGGAAAATTCAAAGCAACCTCATTTATCTAAATAAAGTATGGTAAATAATTATATGTGTATCTTGTACCATTAACTCTTAATCCTGCATTAAAAAAAAAATCAAGTAATCACCACAAACTATTAATTGTTGCCGATTTGCTATTATCACATAATATTAACGTTACACAATTTTTAACAACTACCAAAAACAAGAAAAAGAAAAAACAAAACTTTAAGAGATACCTATATTCTTTTGTAAATTATTAATAAGAGTTTGTCTAACTCGCGTCCTTAAGATAAAACATATTTAAAGAGCTAAAAAATTCCTAAAATTATGTAAAATTTTATCAATGAACTTCAATTTTATGAGATTATGAGATATATTAAATTTATACTTAATTGTTTAGGGATGTTTTTAGTTGATTAAATGTGTCTTATTTCATGCCTTAAAAGCATGAGTTAGATAATATTATTAACATATATAAAAATAAAATATTAGAATGTGCATTATTTAAGAAATTGCTTTTTCAATTAAGTAATAAGTTTATAATATACGAAGTATGTAATAATAAATATTTTTTGACAGAACTCTAAAGGGTTATTTTAGCAAAATCATTAATAAATAACGTTGTATTAATAATAAGGGTTTTTCTAACATGTGCCTAGGAGGTAGGGTAATTCCTAATGGTGATTTTGCAAGGGGGCCCCACAAATTTCAAAATTCCAGTGGGAAGGGGGATGTTCTAGGCGCTACATTACCAACGGATTCGTATAAAACACAGAACGCTTGTCGCTATCGATTTTAACCTTCACGATAATTTCGCCGTTCACTTCGACCATTTTCATTCTCAAATATCCTCAATCGCTCCAATTTCACATTCAGGTTTCAAAGTCTCAATCAGAGATCACCTCTCTCAAACCTGGATTGAATCATCTAATGGCTTAATCTGCATTCTTCCTCCGCCATTTCCATTGATTCCATTTGAATCAAGGTTTGGCGTTACTTGATTAGCGAGGAGGCAATGGACGAACAAATGGAGGTTTTGATGCCAGATGATGCCTCGTTTCCAGATGATATTGATTCTGTATACGAGTTTGATGCTCATCAGGTTTTTGATTTAACTAGAGATGAAACGGCATCTGAAGCTGAGGAAGCTGAAAGCTGGTTTCGATTTGCTCATGAATATCCTCCTTCTCGTAAGCGTTTTGATCCGTGATCGTTTTATTCATTTCATTTGATTTAACTGTATTGTCGTTGACTTATTTTTTTAATTCGAATTCAGACGCTGCGAAGGGATATAAATTATAAATTGATATTTGTTTGTTGATTGTCGTGATTGTTTAACTAATTTAACTGATGATTTGATTTCAAATTGATAAATTATGAGCTCTTGTGTTCGTTTATGCATCGTGCCTGTAACATTTACTGCCTGCTATCTATTCAATTTTTTTTAATTTGAAGGTTCTAGAGCTATCTACTGGTATTGAGTTTTCAAATTTTGTGATTTTTAACTCCATAGAATGCTATTAAGGTTTGAAATGAAATTCAGAGCTAAATTATTCCTCTAAGAAGTTGCATCATAGATTAGAACGGTTAGTCAATACTTAATTTGTGCTTAAAAATGTGTATAATGCAGTTGTGAAGAGCTACTATATGATTTTTAGCTCCTAATTTCTTACACCAGAGCTCCCCTATGTTTTAAAATTAAAATCAGCAATTTTAAAAATCCAATCAATTCTAGCATTAGTCTATTTCTTCAATTTGTTATTTAACCAGCCATTGTTAGCCAACATAATCTGGTCTGGATATTTCAGCTTTTGTGGCGAAGTTAAAAATGATGAAGGCTGCCAAATCCAATTCTACAAACTTTAATAAAACCAGCTCCAAAAAAGCTCATACATCCAGCATTTCAGATGGTGACATTGATCATAAATCTTCCTCAGGAGAATCAAAGATCAAAGGTACTTGATAATTGAATTGTTCATAGAATTATATGCATATTGTTCAAAATATATGTGTATGTTTTGTTGTACATCAATATACCATAACAATCGGTTTTTTCCTTTTTAACTGATTTTAGATGTAAGGCATAATAATCATATTCCTCAAGATATTACAAAATCAAAGTCAGAGTCTCCAGTCAACTTACCCATAGCAGGTGGTTCATCTTCATCATTCATGAAACCTACTGCTAGTCATTTAGCCAAGCAAAATAAAGAATGTGACACACATTCTGGCGGTTATGGAAGGTATTCACTTTGCCTTAATCCTAATCTTTAATAGCTATAATGTAATATATAATTATATATCACATGTTTGTATATTTAGGGGTTTATTTTGTCCTAATTTTTTTTTTAATTTATAAAATTTGTAGGTTGCAAAAGCCAGTAGTTAGTGCGGTTGAAAAGTTAAGATCTCCTATCCGAACTCAAAACCAAGCTACCAAAAGACAGAAGCTAGATATTGGTTATTTGCGTAAGGTGCATTCGGTTAAATTTTTTCAAAATTATAAATTTTCAGCAGATTTAATACACATATTAAACATTAATTGCAAATATCAACATTTACAGCCTCAAAATTTGTATCATCTATGTATAAAAAAAATCAACATGAACCCTAATTGTATTTATCTTGTAATTAGGCTGCACAACTGAGACACCGGGCTTCATTCTCGCACAAGTTTTCCAAGCAGGTAAGACACAACTCACTTTTCAATTTTATAACAAAATTAATTAAAACTGATTTTTTTTTTAATTAAAACTGATTTTTTTTTATATATATTTTTCAACTATTTTTCTTTGCAGAGATAGAAAACTACTAAGAGTTTTCTAAACTGTAAAATAAAAACATTTGAATATTAGCATAAATCAAGGATTTCGATTAGCATAAGGATTTCGATTAGCATAATCTTTAATTTATGCTAATCGTAATCCTTGATTTATGCTAATATTGAAGAAGTTTTTATAAAGCTTTCAATTGTTTTTTGAGATAAAAAAAACCTCCCATTTTCTAGAAAAATGGAGATGAAAAATTAGAGAAAATGAAATAAAATGTTACTAAAAGCACCCTAAAGTATATTTTTTATTTCTTTTCATCAAACAAACTTTTTGCATTTATATAAAAAAATAACAAAAATATTGTTAATTCACAGGATACACAATTGGAAGGAAACTCACAATCTAGAGTTAAAACTAATCCAATAAAACCTGCATTGATAACAGAAGAGAGAGCTCAAATGCATAGGTAATGTGTTACTTTCAGTACCCTTCTTACTTATTTTTATTATTTATTATTTGTTATTTATTTATTTATTTTTATTTTTTTGGACATTTAGGTCCCAGAATAAACCTGAATCAGTTCAACATCCAAAAGCAAATTTTAGAGCAGAACCATTGAATAGAAAAGTTGGTAGCTGCTATTAATATTTATATATTTTAAATATTATTTACATTTGTAATCTGTATTTACCAAAAGTTTATTTGCAGATATTTGACACTCCTAAATTGCCTCAACATAAGAGCATGACTCACTCAACTGAGTTTCAAGTAAGTTTTAGATAATTTTAAATAACTGAATTTCAGTTATAAATTTCGACCCATTTACTTATGAATGTGTTTTATCTTGTACGGGCCAAATTAAAAAAAAAATGGTTACTTGGATAAATTGTTATACTTTTATATTTGTATAAAGATTTGTCCAATTCGGTAAAAAAAAGAATTGATGGTTTCGAATAGGATAAATTTATAAAAAATGTTAAGTTTATGTTACTATATAATATATACAAAAACGTTAGATTTGTATATAGTGAAAAATTTTAATAAAAAATAATTGATTTAAACTGTTTTTAATGACCCAATTTATATAATAAAAAAAACTTTTTATAGTGACTAAACAAGGAGAAAATGAAAAGTATATTGACATTTTAGCTAAATAATTCATAAAAAGATTATGTTAAAGAGGAAGAAGTCAAATGGGTCGAGCAGGTTGAAAGCCACCAAAGTCTATTACATATGTATACAACCTTATAAAAAAAAATCAATATTTAATTATCATTGTATATTGTACAGTATTTTATAATAATAATAAATGGTTTAGTTATTTATCTATGAAATAACAAAAAAAGTGTTTGCGGGTCAATGATCAACCCAACCCATAATGTAATATGTTATATGATACATCTACTAATGTAAGCTTAAAATATAAATAAATAAACATTTCTCAATTAATTTACACACCAAACAAACATGTTCCTTTTTGCAGGTACATTATAAACAGAATTCCGCTCCAGCAGTGAGTGATGATATAATCATGAAGAGGTTCGAACCCATGAATTTTACAACTTGTATACGTGTTATATTAATATTTTTAATTTTTGATTTAAATTTATTAGGATATAACAAATTTCTTACTTTGAGTCATTTATGTGTTGCAGCCAAAACTCTGGAAAGAAGGATAAAAGCAAATCACCAAATAATCTTAAATGTGGCTATTATGAAAAGGTAGATACACTTCCAAAAATTCATATATCAAAGCTGATATATATGTATTTGTGTGTGATACACACACACTCGTTTTGTAAATTGTTTTATCGTATGACACAGGTACACCCAATCAAAGACGGTGGATTTTCATTAAATTCAAAGCGTAACTCTCAACTACCACCAACAGAATTATTTAAGAAGGTAAAATAAAAACAAAAAAATCTTAAAAATGTGATCAATTGTGTTTTTTTATTATCATGTCATATGTTTTCAGCTTTCTTTGAAAGATGAACCAGAGACAAAAGTTATATCGTCAACAAAACCACTTCGTGGAACTAAGGTTAGTTAGTTAGTTAGTTTCATATATAATTTCCATCCAACTTATACAAAAAGTAACAAGATACTTAGTAACATTATTGATGTTTTGTGTTTAGTCGCTGAAGGAGAATGTGGGTCAGCAGGAGTTTAGGGTATGTTTTATCAAGCACATTTGTTTCATTAATTTAACCTTTAATTATTATATTATTTATTTGAATATTTTGTTTGTGTACGGACAGAGATGTGCAGGGAAGCCGAATCATTGTGGGACTGATAGGATGATCACTGAAGTTAAAACATAACCCAACATTAACAGGTACCCAAATATTACTTTAAATACCATTCTCTTGATGCAAACAATCAACAATGTTGTTTAAAATATGATTAAAAACCGTCTTCTTGAAATGATAATCTAATTATTGTACTAGTATGCTGGAGCGTGGAAATACATAAAGTTTGCAACAAAGAAAATGAATTGGTGGATGATATTATTTTGTGTTTCCACTCTTATATATGCATACTGAAAAGGGAAAAAAAAAACAGCTACCAAAAAGAGAGAATGATCCTGTCAGCTAACCATGGTTGAGTTTTTATTCATTGGTATATGTAATAAATATTCTTTTATTATTCCACCTTCTTTGAAGGAACTGGGTATAACAGTTGTTGTATTCTATGCATCTATAACTAACCACATCTTTCAAAATGTACTACTCAGAGTAACCTCTTGACAATCTTTAATTAAGATGTAGAACGTGTAGAGGTTCGAAAGCCACTGTTTGAGGTGGTGCTCAAAGACATTTCCTCATCATCTGTCTTCCCAAAAAACAAACTATTTTTCCAAAATGTCAATAGACAGTACCAATTGGAGAAATGTTTCAATCTTCGTTAGATCATTCGCAATAGAGAGAAACAAAGCCAAACAGAAACATAGAAAGACCAGTTTTACAACCATTACAAAAGGTACAATAACTAACTTAAAATTACAAATTCAAGTTCTACTTGTTACAAAAAGACCAAACCATAAACTATCCCCAAAAGAAAGAGTATTCCATAATCTAAAATGTATTACTCGACACCAGTTCACGAAACCTCAAAAACCACTGAGCATCTGAAGAATTATCATTGTCACCCTTATCCTGCTGCTGAGTTGGCGGAGAAGGGTATTCTGTCTTTTTCTCAGTACCTGGTACAGCTGGCAATAATGATTGTAGAATCCCTGCAACCTCGTGCATTGTTGGTCTCTCAGAAGGGTGACGCCTTGTGCATAACAAGGCGAGTTGGAATGTTTTTTTAACTTGAGATAAATCCATGCAGGTAACAGAAACTTCTGGATCAACTGATTCCATCACTGTGTTGTCATCTGCTTTTGATAATATCTGAAAATGTTCAAATCAAATTCATTACTGAATTGAATTAAATCATATCATATATGCCCTTAAAGTTTCTGAAAACATCCTATTCAAATGTTTTCATTTAATAAACTATAGGCGTTTTCTATCTCAGAAGTATATAAATAATCACGCTTTAAAAACTATTATTATAATAAGATTCATAAATGGTCCTTTAACTAGCCGTATATTACAACTTTGGTCATTTCTTTTTCAAAGTTCAACTTAGTCCTTTATTTACCATTTTATTGCGTGGATAGTCCTTTCTAGTTTCATTAAAGGTCCTTTCACTAAACACATTGTAACTTTGATCCCTTCTTTTGATGTTAAAATGTTAAATAAAGGACTGAGTTTGGGAACTTCAAGAAACGGCCAAAGTTGCGATATGCGACTAGTTAAAGTACCATTTCTGAAATTAACTCGTATATTCATATAATAATGATACTAAATCTTTAAAATAAATCAATTTAAAATATAGAGGTTGTAGAACAGGTGAATCGGAAATGCAAACACTTTTTTGTCCATATTTAGAATACATAATTAGTTGAGGGAATAATTGTGATTAAAAATATTTGTTGCATATTATAATCAAAAAATTAGTAAAATAAAAAACAGTCAGGATTTTATATACGCATTAAAAATACGTCTACAGCCGCTTGCAACCCGTTTTGGACCAATATCAAGCAGAAAACAACGATGAGAAAAACGAAATGATACCAGTTGATGCAAATAGTTGAGGCAATAATTATGATTAAAAATATTTGTTGCATAATTATAATCCAAACATTTGTAAAAAAACAATTAGGATTTTGTATGTGCATTAAATATATGTCTAATTAGAGTCATTTTATAGCCCGTTTGAGAAAACATACCAGTTGATGCAAATTAGAGTCATTATCAACAGCTTTCTTGCCAGTCAAGAGCTCCAACAGAACAATACCAAAACTATAAACATCAGACTTTTCAGTAAGCCTAGAAGTCCTTGCATATTCAGGGTCAATATACCCAATTGTCCCAAGAACATAAGTGGATGCATAAGTTTTGGTAGTTGGCAGTGATTTTGCAATCCCAAAATCCGAAAGATGAGCTTCAAAATTCTCGTCTATTAATATATTTGATGATTTAATATCTCTGTGAATGATTTTAGGGTTGCAGTCATGGTGAAGGTAAGCTAGTCCTTGTGCTGCTCCTACTGCTATCTTCTGTCGGGTTTCCCAGTCCAATTTTACCTTTTTTGATGGCCCTGTTTGTAAATATTTCTCATATATTCAATTTTTAACCAATAAATAACGGCCCGCAAACTAAAATTAAAATAAATTAAACCCTGAACTGTTAAATGTGCAACATGGTTCCCCTAAACTTGACAAATAGTCAATTTAGTACCCTGACTCATTAATTTGAACGGATTTTCTTGTTTGGCATATACTTTAGTTGGAGCTTTTGACAAACTAAATATATAACTATTAGAAGCAAATTATGTGAGAAAACAAGACCAAATTAGTAGAGATTGATTTAGTACAATGACTCACTAATTGTTTTTGTTGTTTCACGTGATTTTGCTTATAAAATAAACGTATATTTTCTAGTTTATTACAAGATCCAACAAAAATGTGATCAAATTAACGAGTCAGATGACTATTTTGTCAAGTCAACCAAGTTCAGGGTACTAATTTTAGTACCCTGAACTTGACAAAATAATTGATTTAGCACACTAACAAACTAATTTTGTCTTGTATTCACACCTGATCTGCTTCTAATATAAATACATTTTAAATTGAGATGGACATATATTTTTCAGTTTGTCAAAAGCTCCAACGAAAATGCGATCAATTTAATGAGTCAGTGTAATAAATCGACTATTTTGTCTAGTTCAAGGTACTAAAATGCATTTTGGCCATTAAATTAAAATACACGATTATATACAACTTACCATGAAGAAGATCCCAGAGAGAACCATTTGGCATGTAATCATAGAACAATAAGTTTCCAGTTGGTGAAAGAGAGTAACCATGCAAACTCACAAGGTTTCTATGTCTGATACTGCCAATAGTTGCCAGCTCGGTTTCAAACTCCACAAAATTGTGCTGGTATTGTGTGTATAACCGCTTAATTGCAACAGGTCGGGAATTTTTTAAGCCACATTTGTAAACTGTGCTTGAAGAACCGTATCCGATTATATATTTTTCATTGAAGTTTTCAGTTATTCTTAAAATATCATCGTATGTGTGGATTGCCATGCCCATATGAAGAACCACAAGTTTTGGAGGGCCTGGAAAAAAAAATAAGATATGTTGTTAGAATTTATTACCAAATTGTTAATTCTCCTTTTAAAAGTTATAGATAAAAATGTGTTAGTTACGATTGCAGAAAAAAAATAATACCCTTAGTGAATATATGAAAATTAAATTTTGGGAGACATTCAACGCTTGTGACAAATGGGAGCTCATTCTTACAGAACAACTTTTATCCATATAGAGCAATTTCATATCAAATGACAATTATGCCCTTAGTGAGGGCTGAAATGTAAAGTGTGGCAAAAGGAAATGAAGGGCATAATTGTCTTTTGGCATGAAATTGCTGGCTTAAGTATAGAGCATGACAAACCTTGCAAGGCCTTGGTTGGTTCCTTCATATATTGTCTGGGTTTGTTTGTTCTTAAAATAGCTAATGCAACCATGGCAACAAGTACCACAAACCCTAATGTCATGCAAACAACAGCTGTTCTTGAAAATAAAACTGCAAAAGAGAGTAATTATATTATATTAAAAATCATTATTCACTTAACAAATGGATGAAATTGGGATTTAAATATATAGTTATATGTATAGATAGATACCTCTTTGTTTTGGTGAATATGGGTCACATATGGAACCTAACCAGTTCCCGCATAACATTGGATTTCCAAGAAAGCTGAAATAACATATATTATCAGAATTAAAAAATGTAAAATAAAAATAAAAATAAAAATAGTACCTATCAGGTGGAAAACGAGAAAATGTTCTGGTGGCGGGCACCATCCCAGAAATGTTGTTGTAAGAAACATTTCTGTATCACATACGAGGATTAGTAAAAAAAATCAAAAAAATAAATAAATTTAATGCTAATGGGATAAAGCTTACAGATTAACAAGGCTGAAACAGTTGGATAATTGGTTAGGTATCTCTCCATTTAGATGGTTATTATTTAAGATTCTGTGAAATGTGAATAAATATAATCAATATAAAACAATAAAAAAGTATAATTTCACATTAATAATAGTAATAAAAAGAAAATCGACTTACAGAGAGATGACATTTTGCAACTGGCCCATTTCTACTGGTATAGCCTCATCGAGTTTGTTGAAAGACATGTCACTACCAGATAAATGATAATATTAGGAACATAATTTTGAAAAAATAATAATAAAAAATAAAAAAATTCGACAAGAATCTTACATAAATTGAACACTTCTGAGATTCCCAAATTCCTGAGGTATTGGGCCTTCAAGGTGATTACGACTCAAATTCCTACAAATATACAACAAAAAAAAGTCAACAATTTATTTTCGAGAAGGTGTATTTATTTTTTAAGATGTAACATTTTACAGTGTCAAAAGATGCTCCAAATCGCCAATAGATGCAGGAATGGGTCCCGAGAAATTATTGCTAGAAAGATCCCTATTAAAATTAAAAAATGTAACAGTTTATTAGTTAAACTGTAATGTAGTGTATATATAAACCATCTGGTGCTGGTATAGTGGTAAGGGCATTATAGATGGGAATATCTTTTTTTTTTAAATGTAGTACACCAACAGATATAGATATAGATATAGATATATATAATACATTTTGACATGTGAGCTTACAATGTATCTAGATTGATTATTCTCCCCAGCTGCAACGGTATAGATCCCTTAAACTTGTTTGATGAAAGATTCCTGCAGTTAGCATAGCAATATTTGTGACACATAATAATAATAATAATAATTAAAAAAAAATTGACGAAATAGGGCATACAGATAGGTTAAGCTCTCTAGATTACGAAAGCCGGAGGGAATGGAACCATTAAGAAAGTTTCCATGCACATTCCTGCAAAAAATATAAGATACATAAATAAATAAAATTGATATTGTGAATTATGATGATGATGATAAAAGCAAAATTATTAGACAGACATACAGTTGATTTAAAGCAGTGCAAGAACTGATTTCTTCAGGAATTGGGCCTTCTAGATTGTTGAGTGCAAGGTTCCTAGGAAATAAAAGTAGTAAGTTAGTTATATTTTATCATTATATTTGTGTAATAATTTGGAATTGATGGCTCACAATTCAAAAAGCTGATCAAGATTCCCTAATTCATGAGGAATTCCGCCACTAAATTGGTTATTATTCAACTGCCTGGAAATTTATATCAACAAACATTGCCAAATTACTTCAAATAAAATAGGGAAAAACAAAAATATAAAATATAAAAATGACGGTTTCACTTACAAATAGCTAAGTTTTGTCATGTTACCAAGTTCTGGTGGAATTGGTCCTGTGAGTCGATTTCCATGAAGATACCTGTAATGCTAGAAACTTGTAGAACAGAAACAACAAAAAATAATAATCACAATAATTAAATAATTGAAAAAAAAAAACAATACTTACAGTTTTCCGGTGAATGATAAATTACCAAATATTGGCGGAATTGGTCCAACTAATTCATTTTCACTTAAATCCCTAATAGGACGAAAGATAATTAGTCACATAATACACATCAGATGTATTATTGTTTATGTTCAAAAAAAAATCCTTACAAAACAGCAAGTGCTTGCATAAGACCAATGACTTCTGGAATTTTTCCTGTTAATTTGTTACCTTGAAGAGACCTGAGAATTTATAAATATAGTTATTTTTGTAAAACATTTTTAAAAGATGATAAAAATAAGAAGAAACTCACAAAGTAGCCACTTGAAGAAACCCAATATTGTACGGTATTTCACCAGTGATCTGATTGTACGAGATATCTCTGCAGATAAATAAAAACAAAAAACAAAATAATACAAGTGAAAAACAAAGAATAATTGTAATTTATATTAAAGAATAAGTAAATTTAACAAAAATGGGACTCACAATATCTCAAAGCTTGTACAATTACCAATGCTTTCTGGAATAGTGCCGGTTAAGTTATTTCCCCGAACATCGCTGAATAAATAACCGAAATTATAAGTAGAGAGTAGATAAAAACATTTTAAAATTAATAAAAATAATTACAAAAAGGTTTTTATCGAAGTGTAAAACTTACAAATACCAAAGACCAGTCAACTGGCACATATCAGCAGACAGAGTCCCAGTTAATGAATTACCTCGCAAGCCACTTAAAAAAATAGTCAAATAACTATTAAAAATAAAATGATTTAAATAAAATGAAACTAATATTGTAATGTGTTTTAGAACTCACAGATATTGCAATACTTCGTTCCAGTATATTAATCTCGGTATTTCACCAGTCAGCTGGTTTTGAGCCAAATCACTAATCAAATAAAATAAAATAAAAATATTAAATGTCAATAACATGATTTAAAAAATGTACACGTAACACTAGTGGGATAATTTTAGTTGGAAAAAAAAAACTTACAGAGTCTTAAGGTTAGGAATTTGAGTAAGTGTTGTGGGGATGGGGCCCGTGATCTGATTGTTCTTCAGACTCCTGTTTTTAAAGAGTTTAACCGATCATTAATATTTAATCTAACTTAATTTAGTTTTAGTTTTGGGCGTTATATTAAGATAGACTCACAATAGTTCAAGCTGTTTAAGCTTAGAGATCGAAAAAGGTATGTCACCATACAGCATATTGTCCGACAAATCGCTGCAACGTTAAAAATAAAGATATAAAAACATAAAACTGTTTAACACATCGTTTTTTGGTTAATTTCACCTAATAAGTGATAATAATATGTTATGAAACTTACAGCAAAACTAGAGATATACAGCTGCCAATTTCATCTGGTATTTGTCCAGTAAGCTTATTTCCTTGTAAATCTCTGTTATTGATTAAACAAAGCCATGAGAACTGTTTTACCATGAACAAAAGACATATAACCTATATAATTTACTTGTATGAAAAATTTATAACAAAATTAATATACGTACACAGCTTGAAGATTCCTCAAGTCTCCAATTGCTGGTGAAATTTCTCCACCGAGGTTCAAATTTGAAAGATTCCTAAATTAAAACAATGATTAAACAGACTTAAGATACTTTCATGGTGACGTTTCCGAAAAATAAAAGATACTTTCATGGTGAAATTGTAACGAAATAAAGGCATAAAGCAATATAAACGAATTTAGTGGAATATAATCAAGTTTTAAGAGAAGCAGCATACAAGGAAAATACAGTTGTGCTGAGATTATCACATAAAATCCCTCTCCATGAACAGAGATCATCGTTTTGATCTTCGTCCCAATCTAGTAGCACATTTACAACGTTGCTAAATGACGCCTTAATTGTCATTAATGCTTTACCTGCATAACATTATTTCAATACAAATGTTCAAAAACAGAGTAACATGGAATAATTAGTAGACATTAATAGCAAAACTGTCCTTTTAATACGATATATAAATTTAATTTATAATTTCAACAATCGTAAAATAACATCACAAATTTAAAGAAAAAACAGAGCAGAACGACGTCGTAAAACGTCTTCCGTTTGAACAACAATTCTACATGATACAGCTTAAATGTTAAAAAACAGAGCAACGTGAAATAATTAGTAAAGTTCAATAGCAGAATTTTAGAATTAAGAAACGCTAAACAAAAACATCAAATAACGCTATAATTGTTTCGTTTTCTTAGCATATCAACTTTCAGCTTTCCCAGAAAGATAATAACAGCAACAGAAACAATTTCCTTTGTTAATGGCGTAAAATAGCACTTTATATATGTAAACGAATCAAAAGCTGAAAATATATATCAACATTCGCATGAAAACACACATTCACTCTAGAATATAATATATATCAAAACAGAAATAATTAATAAATTACCTTCGTCGCTGAGAGAAATCGTGTACGGAAACATAATCACTAAAACCGCCATTACAGCACAATACGCGAGCTCCTTATTCGCCATTTTCGACGAAAACAACCGTGATTTCTTCCTTCGAGGAGAAAAATAACAATCAATATGCCTGAAATTTAGTCGTTCATGGAGTAATAGTGACTGCAGTAGGCCATGACACTCACACAAGTGTGTAAGTGTGTGTGCGTGTGTTTTTGTGTGTGAAAATCTGAGATAGAGAGAGAGAGAGAGAGTATGGAGAGAATGAAATGAAGAGAGAACAGGCGTTTGGCGTGAACTGTAAGGCAGAGAAGATAGTTGTGTTAATGGTGGTATTGTTATGAAGAGAGAGAAACTGAAATTGTTTGTTACTGCAGGAGAGAGAGAGAGGGTAAACGGCGGTGAATGGACGTTAGTAAATGAGGTGTTGGGAAAAAGAAGAAAAGTGGCAGCGGCCGTCACTGCCCGTACTGCCGTTTCCCTAACTGGTTACATTTCACGACAGTTGTCCTAACCTTTACGCTTTGCCACGCGCTACCAAAATTTAAATGAATCCAATGGTAAATCCTCTTAAATTCTGTCAAAATTGAGTTATGATTATTTAATTTTCATTAGAGGGTAGTTATACAATTATAATTGGTCCGTATTAAACTCATGTTTAAAGTTAAAAACATAATTGTATTGGTCCATATAATTACTCAAACACATGTGCATAGGATAAGAGTAGGGATGAGCGTGGTATGATACGAACTGGAACTGGTACTAAATTTTTTCAGGTTCTAAAAACAGGTACAAAGTACCATCTATGGCATTAGGGGTGTACGTTCGGGCGGTTTATAGTTTAGTAGGGTTAATCGGTTTGGGTTAATCGGTTTTTAAATTATTTTTTTACCAACCAATATCCAAACCAAATTAACTAAACCAAATAAGTAATCGGGTTATATGGTTTGATTCTCCATAAAACCAAATAAGAGAATGATCGATAAAAAGGAAGAAATTGGTGGTGAATTATCATGAATTTGATTAAAATTAGTTGTGACAGAATCACACTCAAAGATTAAAGATGATATTATAAGTAAACTAGAAAATTTCTCTCGCTAAAAAAAATTGATTAGAGGTTTTATGTTATAAAAGTATAATATATATATAAATGGACAAGTCCTTTCCTAGTGTTCGGTTATTCGGGTGGAAACCGAATAGGAGGATTTGAACCCAAATCCGAACCATAAAACCGCATATTATTTTCGGGTAAACCTAAAAATCCGAACCAAACTATATAAGTCAAACCCATTTCACCCAATTCCATTTGGATCGGTTGGTTTTCGGGTCAAACCGTTTAATGAACACCCCTACATGGCACCGTAGGTCGGTATCAATTCGGTATAGGACCAATTCGGTTTTGGTAATTCTTGGATTTTCTCATCATGTTACTCGGTTGACACCAAATCGGTACCAATGTGAAGATATCAAATTATTTTTAGGAGCAAAATTGGGTACCCAAGTAATGAGTTCAAATTATGTAGATTTTGTCCTAAATGTTCGTCCCTACTTAAGAGTATCGTGATTTTACGCAATTCATGTTGAATGAGACATTTATACCCGAAGATGACTTGAATAGTTTCTCATTATGCTGTTGTGTGTCATCTTATTGGATAACAACCCAAAGTATGCATATGTTTTTAGCTTGCCCAACAAGCATGCACTCAACTTCTTCCTTAAAATTAGGAAAACGGAATACTTAGTATATTTGTTTGCTCGATTGGTTAATATATATCATGTGTACATTAAATGATATTTAAGGCTCTCGACCATAAAATATATCATTTATATCTTTTATGAGAGAAGATTGTTGTAACCATGCACAAGAGTGAGGTCTCAATGCTTCCCATGAGCTTCTAGTAAGGCAAAAGTCAAAGGTGATGTCCGATTAAACAATAGTACAGAGATAAATAAGCTTCTGTTTAATTAACGAGAGCATTTAATGTGTTACAAGTTACATGAAAATGATGATTATATATATAAATGGTATGTAACGATTATGTGTATGATCGTATACAATATGCATAACTATTCTAAGTGTTCTAGATTTTCATCATCAATACTCTATATATAGTGGATCGTGCCTACCACATGCCTTTACTCGTTTCCTCGCTAACGTTTGAAAAATAACAAGTTGTAGCTCTAATGATCATAAGTAGTCTAAAACACGGTAGGCTTTAAGTGAGATATTAGATTGAATCAAGTGAAATTTTGTTGGAGTTGTGCATTTATGTTTCATATCCAATAACTTATGTCGACATTGTCATCACTCTAAGTATGACCTCATTTCCGACTCCTACCCACGTATCGAAACACCAAGAACTATTCCTAATAACACTTTATTGTAGCATCACATGTATATACATAATACAATTCAATAGGTCTTTAAATAACACTTTAACACGAATTAGTTGCATTGATGGTGTGATCTACCAAAAGCATAGCCAACTCTTTTTGGTGTATCTAAACATGATATGCCTTTTTAAGTTATTTGACTACCATGAACATTATAATAAACCATCATATGTGCCTCTAACTCTCTCTATGAACTTGAATATGATAAAGGAGTTGCATGTAATAGCAAACACCCCACAATACTTATTGATTAAGATGTGAATTGATCAACACTAAATAAACTTCAATAAGAACATGTTATATGATAACGAGTTTGGTTATGAGTTTAATCCAGTCAAGCTGAGTTTTGCCAACCTCGATACTCGACTCGCCAACTAAAACTCAAGCTCGACACTTGACGAGCTTTCGTATTTAAGTTCGAGTTCAACTTGAATTCTTTTATTTTTTAAGAATATTATAATAAGTTGATTTGAAAGAGTAAAAACGTGAAATGTGGTTGGGTATGTTTTTTTTTTTTGTATATAAAAGATACATATCCAATTATGTATATATAAAAGATGTTAAAATTGTAATTTAATAGAATCTTGACTAGGCTCGCCAGTCAATTTCCAATATTTTTTAAATCAATTTAATGTTGTACGTTTGCTAGTTATCCCAGGCTCTCAACTTAATTAGATCCCTATCTTTGATACTTTCCTCCGTCCCTAAATAAAGTTCTCATTTCACCTTGAATTTTTGTCCCTAAATAAAGTTTCCATTTCACAAGTTGATGGGATCCACTTAATAAAATAATATAATTACCATGGACCCCACTACTAACTATCCACTAACAATATTTCTCACTCCAAATCAACTTTATATTTTAATCAAATTTATTACCAATAACCCCACCACTAACTTTCTCCTTAAATATTATGCCCAAGAGAAATGGGAATTTTATTTAGGGACGGATGGGAGTATCTTCCTAAACATTTATATAAATTGATATTTATCTTGAAAACCAGAGGTCAAAATAGAAGCCGACTGTAATTATCTTTTTATGATAAATTGTTATTATTATTATATTATTTTTATCGTATGTCCCCGAAGGGACATAAATTATTATATTATCATTTTAATTTTTAGTAGACAATGTTATACGCGCTAGGATGCGAGTAGGAATGGTATGTAGTAGAGGGAAGGGGGGTAGGGGGCATGTCTAATACTCTCGTACTGGAAAACACAGGTAAGATTGGACTCTCGTTGGTTTGGTTTAATGGTTACAAGGATTAAATCCAACCCATTTTCATTCTTTAATTGTACTTTTTAAGTTTTCAAAACGATTTACATTTCTCTACTCTCTGCATCACATGTTATTTTAGTTTTGACTTTTTAATTTTAGGTATTAGATTATGTGTAATGGGGCGCTAAGTTCGTATGTCGTCCTCTTTAAGGGTGATACTTTCCAACATGATATGAAATCTGATATAAAATTTATATTAAAATAAACAGGTTTGAGCTGAAATAAAGAAGTTTTAGGTCAGTCATGTGTTAAGTCAACTGACTTGTTTAATAAACGAGTTTGGTTCAGGTTGATGGTAATTTAAAATGATGAACCCCTCAACCCATTTAATTATTAAATTCTATTATAAAAATGTATACCCTCCGTCCCATAAAGAATCTTGAACACAAAAATTTAGGTGATAGTTAGTGGTGGGGTCACTAGTAATTCTTTTGATTAAAATATAAGGTTGGACTGGAGAGAGAATTATAGTTAGTGGATATTAATGGTGAGGTTCTTAGTAATAATAATATTTTATTATGTGGGGTCCATCAAATATGAGAAATGTAAACTTTTTTGTGGGATAAAAGTTTAGTGAGAAATGTAAATTTTTTTATGGGACGGAGGGAGTATATATTTATACTTAGTTCATATTTAATAGTTCAAACGTAACTAATAATTAGATAAAAAAAAAGTACTAAAATGACACTTAGTAATTTTGATGTTCTGGTATTTTGTTTTAAATTTGCTGAATAACAACTTATTTGACTCACTTAACCTTTTTAACCCATCAACATGTTTAACCTGTTTAATTAAACGGGTTATACGAATTGGGTTCTAGTTGAAAGTAACCATGTTAGGGTTGAGATATCTAACATTTTATATAAACATGTTGAATTCGGGTTTCTAACCCGCCAACTCGTGAACTCGTCCGGATAAAACCGAACTGAATTGTCACCCCTACTCCCATCCATAGGTGTACCCCTACTACGTGACAACTGACCGACATATTTTTTTTTAACTTGATTTGGTTGCTCTCCATTATATTTAATTAAACATATAAAAAGCTTGTTTATGAAATGATTGAAAATTAAACAGGTGATTGTTTTAATTAAATTGGGTTTTGAAAACAAAATTTTAAAATTTTAGTGAAATCTATGGAGAATAGGAGATGGTTATAGCAGGTAGTCTGTCACGATTTAAAAAAGGTAACACATGTGACAACTTAAATTTTGTTACATAAAAGAGGGTTGGTGATGTATAAATAACCATAATGGCAAAACTACAAAATTGACAAGTGATCACTTTCATCCTACTTCCATAACTATCTAAGCATACAAGGTCTCAAAATTTTGTTTTTAATGGATGAATTAGGAAGCCAAACTAGGTATAATTACAATGTCAAAATTGAAATAGGGAAATAAAACACAACAAAAAAGAAATAAAAGGAAATTAACTCTGATCAAAACAAAACGGGTTTTAAATACAATTTTTCTAATTCCCAAATTTTGTAGAACTTATATTTTCCAATCACGTTAGCAAATTCCTTTGAATTAGCATGAAGATATCCTCTTAATGATAGTTTCTCTATATCTGACTTCCGAAAGGGGGAGATCCCCTGAAATATTTTGTGTGAAGAGGTGTTATCTATCACATAATGAGATATCAACGTTATTAAACTTTTAATTCCATCAAATGCAACTTTTCTTTTTTAACGGCGAAAAAAATAGAGTGGGGTGAACTTTGGCAATGCAATCATCGAATGCAACTTAGCATGTGTTCTTAAGACATGTTAGAACAATTCTTCGTAAATGTATTAATATATTTTTTTAGTTTTAAAATGTCAAATACTGGCATTAAATATGAACAATTAATCAACACTTATATCAACTAAATGACATTAAATCTGCAATTATTGATATTTACTCATAATTTACGCATCACATGTACATGCGAAGTAGCTCTTGAGTAGAAAAATAATTGGAGTGAAGGAGCATAGAAGCTAATAATTTTTTTCTATATAATGAAGAATGCATTTATATTTTAGATCACATTTTTTTTTTGAACCGACAAATAGATTAAAAAGGACTCTAGCAAGAAACTAGAGAACAAAAGTACAACACAAAGAGCCAAAACAAATTAAATACATAACAGGAGGTGTAAACACCAATTCATTATGTTTAGGTTATATTATCTTTGTATTCGTATAAACTCGAAAGTTAATAAAAAGAGAGCTTCAAATCCGATACAATGATTATTGATGACCAAAATAAGTATGCTTGAAAAATGGTAATATTTATTAAAATAAGGGGAATGTTCGAAAACGATCACGATAATAATAAATTACGTACATTACATGACCAATTTCCGTCGTCACAGTGAAGCGTTCATAACGAAAATACCCTTTAGAAAAGAAAAAAGAAATTGATACTTATAATGCAAGTCATAATAAAAGTTATAAAAATGGATTTTCTTCAATGGTCAAACGGTAAGTTGAAATTATTCATACGTTATTACATGTTAAAAGCTAGACAACAATACTAAATAATTAGTACTGATATACACTGTCATAACAATAAGTGGCGTGGTAGTAATGAAATTTGTTGTGAAAAACTGTTGTGGCCTGGTTGGTCCCCATCGTTTATTTTTGGTAGGTATGTAAAAGTAAGTATTAGGAAAATTCAGGGGTATGTTTTCACTTGTATTGAAACTGAAGGTACTGAGTTGTACTTTCCATCAGAACTCAGAAATGGACAATAACCGTTGGTCCGATGACCATCACGTTATTTCAGTTTCAACCTAACTATATGTCACTATTCTCATTTTGCCCGTACCACGTAAAAAAAAAAATTAAAAAATAAAAGTAACACAAATAAGAAAATGGTGATAATTTTGTAAGACCAGAGCTAACTACTTGTCTGTTTTGTAGACCATATTTATTATATTGTAATTTACTATAATCTCAAAATATAAGTATCAAATTTGTAAGTTAAATTTTTTTTTTTGAACGGCAAAGGGGAAGAGAAAGGAGAGCTTCAACAAAGCCATTACCCCCACCAACCCCAAAAAGAGATATAATATAAATAAAAAGCTAGCAAGGAGCTAGAAGATGTACAAGAATTTCAAAAGACCAAAGCCGGACACAAACACCACCGTGAAATGCTATTACAATTTGCCCTATACTTGACCCAAGAGTATAACATGTAAGTTTAAATATACGTGTGAATTTCATTATGCACTGCCAGAAAGAGAAAAGAATAGGGAGGGAGGAACAGCAGCGGTTTATTCGCCGGTAACCCGCCGTCAGGGTTGTGTAAGACTGCTGCCAACGCTAAGCCGGTTGGCCACCGCCGGTTCCGGCGCCGTTGGCACGGACCGCCGGTTGGTCCGCCGGTTTCCGCCGGTCGGCAAAGTGGCGAGGGAAGAGACGGAGCGGGTTGGAGCGAGAGAGAGGGGAAGAGAGAGAGAGCTGTAATCTTATTATTTTTTTTAATTTTTTTTTAAAGTTTTTAATAAAAGTAATGTTTAAAAAAATTTAAAAAAAATCTAAAAAATTAAAAAAAAATCTAAAAAATTCAATTTTTTTTTTAAAAATAAACTTTTTATATAATGTCTTTTTTTAATTAATGTAATTTATTTTTATTAGTTATATGTTTTAATTAGTTGTATATTTTATTAGAAAAAGAAAAGTAAATGGTGGGCCCAAATTTGGTGAAGTGACGGAGTGCTGTTGGCATGGGTACGTCAGTTTAGTGTTAGTTAGTTTGTATGCTGACGTGGCGCTGAGTTGGCAGCAACTGACGGCGTCAGTTGCCGTCACCATTGGCACCGGTCTAAAAGAAGTGAACCCATTTGATATGAGGGGAGTGGGTCCCATCTCAAGATTTTCATCACTTTTTGAACTTCCCATTTCGATTCTTTTTTACCCCTCAATCAACTCTTGAATTAACTCGTGACAAAAGATAATATAATTTAGATATCTTTTTTTTATTTTATTTATGAATTGCTATTTAGTAAGTTAGTGGTTAGATATAATTTAAGTGGTTTGTTTAAGATAGTCTATTAATTTTATCTAGAATTATTAGCCCTTAAATCAAGAAAAAGTCAATGGTCAAGATCAAGATTCAAACCACCACCCCCACGGTCCCACCACTACAAACACATGTGTTTCAAGCAAAGTTCTAAAAGACGTAAGACGCGGCGTGGCGGCGCTGTTAAGCCTCAAGACATGGCAAGCCATGGCGAGACATGACGTTTTCAAGGCGTGTCTTAAGGCGACAATTTTTGTATATAAATTATAATTTTATACACATAATTTTTAATTTATAATATAATTAATCAATTTTTTTGTTCATTTTCGGCATATTCAATGATTCTTGTAACTAAATACCTGTATATATTTGGCATTTATGACTCAATACCTTTAATACGCTTAAAAACACAGCTAATGACGGGTAAAAGTGAACTAAAGTGGACCCTAACATACGCCAAACCTTGGACCAAGGCGTGGCGGCATGGTCAAGTCTTAAGCCTTTGCGAGACATGACGAAGATAAGGCAGACTTTCTAGAACTATGGTTTCAAGTAATGAAGCACATGTGCTTCATATGCTCCCCTGTGTGTTTAGAAACTTATGTTTTTAGTAACTTGAAACACATGTGTTTCTTGACCTGAAGCACATGTGCTTCGAAGTAATATGCTGTGTTTTAGTGAAACACATGTGTTTCAATACATCAATACCACCACCACCCATTACCACCAGCACCTTCACTGTCAGCCACCGCCGCCGCCGCCGGCCACCACTGGCGACGGTGATCGGCGGTGGTCGGTGGCGGCGGCCGACGGTGGGGAATTTGATCTTGACCATCTTGATTCAATGACTAGGATTTATCCCTTGAGACTATACAAAACCTTTAGATTTATAATTTGAATATCTAACTTTTGTTAGTATAAACACGAATCAATTACTACTACATAATTCTTTTTATTTTTTTTGAGATCTATATATACTACTTATTAAAAAGAATAAAAAATGTACGATAAAACAATAAAAAAGCGAGACCAATAAAAAATGGAAAATAAACAAAAAGAAATACATAACTGTTTATAAAGACCACATATATACATACTTATATCTACATTATCATTTTATTAAATTAGTGTGGATATATTAGATCTGTAGTCTACTGATATCAGTATTTAACGTTATTTAAGACATAAAGCCATGAGTTTAAGTTTTGCCATAGGCAAAATTAAGATAATTTAGAAGCTGTTTTTAGTTGTGCTTCTTTTCTATCAGTATGGCTTATCCTTTTTGTTTTCCGTTATGTACGTTTTTTTATCATTTAATAAGTAGTAAATATATTTGTTTAAAAAAAAGATTTAAGAGCCGCTAAAAAGGTTAAGTGGTGTTATATGTAGCTCCATTCTAATGTGTTCTTTAACCGTTAATATTTTTTTTAAATATCATTAGTGGATTCTAAATCAAAAGAAAAGCTATAATGTTTTTTTTTTACATAATTATACTAGGTCAATTATACTTATAATTTCATTAAATTCTGTTGTACAAGAAGTCAAAGAGTGTCCAGATGGCATATGTCAAAGTTGAGGTAGAGTGATGACTGATGGGAATGACTAT
Source organism: Calendula officinalis (assembly GCA_963853835.1). NCBI lineage: Eukaryota > Viridiplantae > Streptophyta > Magnoliopsida > Asterales > Asteraceae > Calendula > Calendula officinalis. The sequence continues at coordinate 27,947,988 of OY970825.1, forward strand.
ATGACATCCATCATACGACCCTCGTGATCGCTATTCTCCTCCTACAGTTTACCCTTTCAAACATTGACATTTTTATTTTTAATATTTTATAATAAATATACATTGAGAATTGTAAATTGCAATTATGTAAGAAACATAATTAATTTACCCCACTAGAGCCTATATGAGTTGGTCCCTGTTGAAGGGTTGAAGGTCTCAGACCACTCTCAACAAGAAGATAAATTTATATTTTAGTTTTTGAAAAATTAATATCATGACAATTTACAGTTCAACTGATTTTAAAATAACATATTCATGTTAATAATATTATCCTCTTCAATTTTTTGAGCACCATTATACACACATAAAATACCAAATATCGTATTAAAATGGGACTGTCAGGATCGAATAACTCAAACAAGTTATTGAATCACAGATCTACTAACAAAGAGAAGTTACAGCAGATTAACACTCTTGTTATTTGATTAAGAACAATGTAAACTGTAATCGAATACAAAATATTAAGAACACAGTTTATCACAAAAAGCTTCAATGTATATCAATGATAATCGATCAGTACTCACTAATGATAATCGATCAATACACACGTACGTTTACAATTCGTAAGGAACTATTTATAATAGTCCTTGAAGCCTAACACTTTAACCTAGTTATTCTAGGACACGATTACAATTGAATTACAATAAGATATTAATTCTAAACTATCTATACGAAGATCTCGGACACGATCAGTTCCAAATATAGTCATCAATAGTAATCATGATCATCAGTAGTAAGTCCAAGATCAGTAGTAATTCATGTTTCTGCACCATCAGTATTAACAGTCATCAGTATTACTTTGTAGCATCAGTAATAACTTGATTTTATCCCAACAATCTCCCCCTAAACTTGTTAATTCACTTTGAATCAAGTTTCTTTTCTTCTTCTTCCTTCTTTCTTTTCTCTTCTAATAGAGCAGCTCTTCTTTGATCACCTTCTATAGTCTGTTTGTTTTGCTTTTTCCTCTATGCAATGATATATTTACTATTTCTTTTCACAAAGTAATTATACTTTTCTTGAAACATTGCAAGGTCATATGATCTCATAAATGAACATGTGGTGATCTGATACATGATTTCTTCTAAGTGTGGATATTCTCTTTCATATAAGTACAACTCACATTTTTTACTTGTTCGTTCAAAGAAGTACATATTTACTGTTGGTAGCACATTCCAAGCATATACATTTTCTGTGCTAGTGAAATTCTCAGGATAATTACCAGGATAGAAAGCAACATCAATCATTTGGGTTAAATATCCAGCTCCTGAATTTCTCCATGACTTCTTTGTCATCCTTGGTTTACCAATAATTAGAACTTTGATAATGTCACTTCTGGTACAGGACATAACCATTTGTTCCTAAGCATTAAACCTCTGAGTTGTTTTGTCTTCTCTTATAACTTCTATGAAATCATTAACAACTCTCCAATTGATAACTGGATTATATTGAAGAGGAGCAATAGGAAGATCAAGTACTTGTATATGTTGTTCTGTTTGTTTTGCTTTCTTCCTAGCCTCTTGTTCTGTTTGAAGATCTTTTCTTTTCTTTTTATTAGTTGAGGGTTTTGATGATTCACCAGAGATTGGTTTTCTTGTAATTACTTCTGTGGGATCAATATCTATTAAGTTTGTTGATTTTTCTTCTTCAACCTCTTTGATCTCTGGTTCTGCAAATTCTTTCTTTTTCTCAATACAATATCTTTCAATTATGGTAATCAACGTCATTCTTCCAAAAGATTTTGTATTGTGACCTCTTGATTTTAAGTATGAGATCATATCTTCTTTCTTTTCAGCAAACTGTTCAGGCATATCTTCCTTCATACGTTTGCATTCTTTTACTTGTGCTTCAAGGAGATCTATGCTTTCCTTTTCAATTTGTTTTATTTTGTTTAGTTCCTCCTGTTGATCTCCTTCTAAGAACTCTTCAATCTCTTGAATTGCTGCATTTTTCAATTTCTCTTCTTCAGCTATTCTTTTGTGAAAAATCTTATCTAGAATAAAACTTACTTGTTTTATCTTACTTGAAAAACTTATAAACTTATGTTAAACTTTTAAATCTATTATAATTCATAAACTTGAAGCATAAATCTATTTTAACACATCTAGTTTTTTCATATGTCTAATAATGAAATTAAATATTTGCTTTGACTTATTAGATTCAACCAAAACTTATGTCTTAATGACACACTTACAAACTTTGTGATTTTCTTGTGTAGCTCACACTAGCTTCAACAACCATGATGAAACTTAAGCTAACACAATCACCGGTTTATACTTGGTGAAACTAATAAACTTATTATATAAAGACTATATACAATAATTCTTAGTTTGTTTAAACCTTTCTTATATTTAACTTGAACTAGTTAAATATAGGTTCTTGTTATTTTCAATTGATCATTAATCTAGTATATTACATAACTTGTAAAATACTTATATTATACTTGTATAATTATCTAGTTATAATAACTTATAACTTTATACGTCTTAATATATATAACTTTGTATATTTCTAGTTAATCATATAATTTCAACTTGTACAATTTCTAGTTATAATGAAATCATAACTTTGTACTTTCTAGTTTTTAATTATATTATAACTTATACAATAACTAATTATAATGTTATCTTTAAAGATCAAAATAACATTACCCTTTTTTTTAATTATTCCATTTTATCTTGCATTTAATATATATATTCGTATATATATGTATATTTATAATAATAAACTTGTAACATTCTAATAAGAATACTACATCTAATTTTATACGTATGTATTTTAACTTAAACTAATTAAAAACACGTATAAACTTATTATATCTTTTAAAATTCAATTTTTCCTAATAATTAAAAATTCCGAAAATTTTAATACATATATATAAATAATTAAATACACCTTGTTAATTTTTGAACTTTAAAAATTAACATCCTCTTTATCAATTCCCTAAATTAATTAGATGAACTCTAATCTTGTTTTTGACCAATCAAAACTAGGGTTTTGACTTTCTTGATCAAAGACATTATTTTTAATTAAAAGACCAAGTTTAATCAATCCTATTAAACAATAAACTTTGTTTAAATTCTAAGATAGATTATAACCTTTAATAAATTTATTTAAACCTTTTTAATTTAAACCTTATAGAGAATAAAACCTTTGTCTAAATTACTAGGTTTAAAGAACTAGCTTTAATAAATCTATCAAAATAATAATTAAACCTATTAGACATAAACTTGTCTAATTAATTAGGTTTTAGATTATTATCCTAATTAATATCTTTTAAACTATTAAACTTAAACTAGTTTAATGTTCTAGGGTTCTTTAGGGTTTCGAAATTCTTAAGCCTAGGAAACTTTTCCACCAATTAAACTAGGCTAGTTTAATAAACTTGGTGTCCAAGTAACCTCTAGATTTTCGAGAATCCTAAGGGATTAGGAAAGAATCTTTTTGATCAATTAAACAAATCTTGTTTAACATACTTGATCCTAGGGATCTTCCTAGTCCATGAAAATTCTAGGAAGTAAGGAAAGAATCCTTTTGATCAATTAAACATATCTTGTTTAACATACTTGATCCTAGGGTTTTCCTATGGTTTTCAAAAATTTGCTAGGGTTTCTAGAAACCTTCTTGACCAATTAAACTTAGACTAGTTTAATGTTCTTGGTCCTAGGGTTCTTCCCTTTTTTGAAAATTATGAAGAAGAAGAAGAAGAAAAACTTGAAACAAAAAAAAACTTAAATTAAAGTAAACAAACAATCTTTGTTAATCTAGTCTAGATCTCTAAACCTCGCTCTGATACCACTGTAGGGTTTCGCTACGCACCATGCGACTGATCAACCACTTGGGTCGACCTCCTAGTGTACTTGGTTCGAACCATGACTGACCAAGAACATGAACTTGTTCTTGACCGGTTAAAACCAACTAGCTGATTTAATCCCTAAATGCGGAACTGGGATTAAACATAATCCTTAAACCATAAAGGATTGGGATGTTGGAAATCTAGATTAGGTTAACAAGAAAGAAACCTTGTACGAAGAACTCGAACACACATTGCTTGTGTGGTTCGTTCGACCATCAACCAAAGAACCCTAGGGTTCTTTGGCAGAATTCGTCCAAGAGGGAGAAGGGAGAAAAGGGTTTCCCAAAACATACCTTGTTGATTGCTTAAGATAGATCCACTGATGATGAACAAGTCGAGTGATCTTCTAGTTGATCTAAGCAATGAACTTGGATCTTCAAGACTTGAAGAACACGAAGAACACGAAGAACGAAGAACACAAAACTTGTGTTCTTGTCTAGTTTCGGCCGAAGCCAAGGGAGAGGAGAAGAGGGATTTCGTGAGGTGGTGTAAGGGGTTTTAGGATTACCCTAAGCCTCTTATTTATATACAAATAAGTTACGCTCAGAACCTTTTAAGTTTAATTAATATTAGATCTTTAATTAAACTTCCTTTTAACACTTCCATCCCTTATAGTTTAACTAGTTTATTATTGTTGCACTTAACTATTAAATATCTAGTATTAATACACTAATAATTCGGTACCCATATGCACGAATTATATACTTGTATTTATACTTCTAATAATTAATTATATAATAACCTTTATATAATTTATACAACAATATTATCCAATTACTATGTGATTTAATAGCTTTAAATCATATCATGGATAATCTATAATTAACACATTGTATATTTACTCAACTAGTAAATGTACAACTACTTGTATTAATTAGTTAGTTAAACTAATCTAGTGATAAGTTAAACTTAACTTAATACTTAACTGATTCATAATGACTATTATGAATCATTCCTCTTCGTAGTATCATTGCTTATCTTGCTCGTATTACATGCACTCACCGGTGTGACCCTTAAGTGTTTCGTAGGTATGGATGTATAATCATAGGTTGACTAACTGTGCACATAATTCCTTCATTAGGTTGGTCTACCTCAGAGTGAAGAGTAGCACTATGAGGTTTATCTGCATGTACCTGGGACTCATTCAGGACATCTGTTTGTGTGGGTAATTGAGTGGACCGTTTGGATTGTGTTTGGATTGTTTTTGGTGATGGAGTGGGTTGGGGTTCAATGGGGTGGCTTGAACCTTCTCCAGTTGGTAGTTGATCATAGATCATGTTTGGGAATAATGAAGTCTCTTTTCCAGAAAATTTGAATTGTTTTCTCATATTTGACTACATCCTTTTATTTAATTCAGGTGTAGGAAAAATATTCTTTGTAATTGAAAGATTTTGAATTTCACAATTTAAAATATGTGCAAGGAATCTTGGATACATTAAAATTTTTAAAGATGATATATTAGCAAGCATTCCTTCAAAAATCATGTTTGAAAAATTGAATACCTGGTTTGTGCACAAACAAACAACAGCAGATGCTATTGAATTGTTGAGCTCATTCCATGTACTCTTTTTGGGAGATATACAATGTTGAATAGTATGAACAAGAAATTTCCATTGGGGTGAAAGAAGACCTTTTTGAAAAGTGACTATGTCAAGTCTTCCTTCATAACCCATATTTTTAAGAGTTTCAACAAGATCCTCCTTAGGAAGTGAAAACATACCTGATTCATCATTCAGTTGTAGATGTTGTCTGATTGATTGTTCTGTAATGATGATGGTCTTTCCATCTACTATTGATTTGATTTTTGACATATTTGTTTCTTCAATCCTTTCAGCATTTTCCCAGAAGTGAACTAGATGTTGCTCATATGCTTTGGGATTTACAGTAAGTGCAAACTTGATGTAAGAGTTCTTCAAGAACATAACAATTGGTCGAAAGTCCTTTGTTCCATCTGGATTCCTTAGAAAGGCACACATATTGTGGAATTCTGAGTATTTGAGATCTGTTTTAACTTCGAGAGATTTTAGAGTAGCCATTTGTTTGATTTTGAACTTGAAATTGATGTTGAGTTTTTGATTTCAGAGAGAGTTTGATCTTTTGAATGATTTGGTGAATAAGTTTCATTGTTACTGATGCAGGGTTTTGATCGAGATTTGTATAGATTAGGGTTTATCCTAGGGTTTATCGGATCGAGGATAGGATAATGCTAAACTAATCGTATTCAGCTATTTATATTTTTCAAATTAACCTGCAAAGTGACCGAAATACCCTTCGAATCATAACCCAACAGCTATTTTCATGGGGGTTAGTATGGTAAAATGTCATATTTTACAGATAACGGTCAATCAGTAGCAACTAAGTATTAGTAATAGAAACGTGAGTAGTAACTGTTGTTTTTATACTTAACCTAATTCTAAGAAAAAACTCTATCAGTACTAAATTGTAAGAGTAACTCATGATCAGTAGTAATGAATAATCAGTAGTAAAACATACTTTTAAATATAGATATTGTACAAAAACGTTGCATATAATTTAACAATGAAATTAAGTGATTAAAATCATTCCAATACTGCTAACCAAGAAGCTGAACCTTCCTACATTAAATGCTTTTGTAAAAAGATCGGCTAATTGATTGTCACTATGAATTTTCTCCACTTTTATTAATTTCTTTTTATTGCAATCCCTTATAAAGTGAAATCTTATTTCAATATGTTTGGTTTTTGAATGTTTTACTGGATTATTCACAATACTAATAGCACTTTCATTATCAATGAAAATAGGAGTTTTAAAAATAGAGATACGAAAGTCTAGGAGTTGATTTTGTATCCATAGAACTTGAGCACAACAAGCAGATGCAGCTACATACTCTGCTTCAGCAGTTGATGTTGATACATTTGTTTGTTTCTTGCATTGCCATGACACAAGTCTTGATCCAAAGAATTGACATCCGCCAGTAATAGATTTTCTATCTTGACATTCACCACCATAGTCACTATCCGTGTAGGCTATGAGTTCAAATGGTGAGTCATGTGGATACCAAATACCAAGAGAAGGTTTTCCCTTCAAGTATCTGATTCTCTTGACAGCCTGCAAGTGTAGTTCCTTAGGTCTTGCTTGATACCTGGCACATACATAAACACTATACATAATGTCAGGTCTTGATGCAGTTATATACATTAAAGAACCTATCATTGATCTATAGAGATGTTCATCTACATCCTCCCCCTCAACATCAGGATGTAGGTGTTTGTGTGTTTCCATTGGTGTGCTTGCACTTTTACAGTCTTTCATTGCAAACTTTTCCAAGATGTCTCTGACATATTTTGATTGATTGATCAAAATACCATCTGATCTTTGATTAATTTGGAGTCCAAGAAAGAAGTTCATTGGACCCATTGAGCTCATCTTGAATTTGATCTGCATTCTTCAAACTCTTTGCACATTTGATCATTTGTTGATCCAAAGATGATATCATCTACATATATTTGGACCAGTAGCATATCATCTTTGACCTTTCTGGTGAACAGAGTTTTGTCAATTGCACCTCTTTTGAAGTTGTTCTTCAGTAAATATGATGATAATGTGTCATACCAAGCTCTTGGTGCCTGATGAAGGCCATATAGAGCTTTGTCTAGTTTGTACACATAGTCATCATGTTCAGGATCTTCAAATCCTGGAGGTTGACATACATATACTTCTTCTTCAATTTTCCCATAAAGGAATGCACTTTTCACATCCATTTGATAAACTTTGATTTTCTTGAATGAAGCATATGCTAGAAATATCCTTATTTCTTCAATTCAAGCAACAGGTGCATATAGTTCATCATAGTCTATTCCTTCTTCTTGAGTGTATCCTTGGGCTACAAGTCTGGCTTTGTTCTTGATCACTATACCTCTTTCATCTTTCTTGTTTCTGAAGATCCATCTTGTTCCAATGGGTCTTTTTCCTTTGGGTAGAGGTACAAGAGTCCATACAACTTGTAATTTGAATTGAAGAAGTTCTTCTTGCATTGCTATAATCCAATTTGAGTCTTTCATTGCTTGTTGAATCTTCTTAGGTTCCTCCTGTGACAGAAAGCATTCATACATACATTCATTAGATATTAGGCTTATATTACATATGTTTGTAATTAATGATGAATTGAATTTGCTTCTTGTCTGCATGTTTGAGTTGACATCACTTAGGACTAGATCCAAAGGATGGTTCTTTTCAGTTCTGGTGCTGGGAATTTTGTCAACAAGTAATTGAATATCAAGGTTTGACTCAATGGATTCAGGAATTTGAGCATATGTCCATGTTTCTTCTTGATTGTCTGGATTTTATGAAGATTCTTCATTGCTACTGGTATCAGTAGTGACATGATCTTCATTTAATTCAGGTAGTTCATTGTTAGTACTGACATCATTATTGTTTGGTTCATCATCATTTATTTGAGTTTCTGAGTTACTACTGGGATCAGTAGTATTTTGAGAATTTGAGTTGTTACTGGTATCAAGATTGCTAGGGTTATCTGAGTTACTACTGTCCTCAGTATTAACTGTGGGATCAGTATCAACTAGAATATATTTCATTATTTCTTGACTACCATTGAATGATAATGATCTTTCTTGTTGACTTTGTTTGTTTGAATCTCATTTACACTTTCTTCAATGATCCTTAGCCTTTTGTTGAACACTCTGTAAGATCTGCTTTGAGTTGAGTATCCTACAAAGATTCCATCATCTGATTTGCAGTCAAACTTACCAATTTGTTCTCTTGTAATTAAAATTGTACAAGGACAACCAAATGATTTTAGAAAACTTATTGAGGGTTTTCTGTTATTAAAAAGTTCATAAGGTGTTTGAAAATGAGGCTAAACTATTAATACTCTGTTTTGAATATAACAAGCAGTATTAACAACTTCAACCCAAAAAGTTATTGGTAATTTTGAATCTGCAAGCATGGATCTGGCTGTTTCAATAATTGTTCTGTTTCTTCTTTCAGCTACACCATTTTGTTGTGGAGTTCTTGGTGAGTTGTACTGCCTATCAATACCCTTAAGATCATAAAAATTAATTAGATTAGCATTTTTAAATTCTGTGCCATTATCACATCTAATGGCTTTCACTTTGGGATCTCTTGAATTTTCTAGTTTGACTACTAGATTCTTTATGATCTCACTTGTTTCATCTTTGGTCCTAAGAAAGAAAACCCAAGTATATCTGGAAAAATCATCAGTAATAACAAGACTAATTTGTTTCTTTCCAATACTCATTACATTTGTAGGTCCAAAAAGGTCCATATGTAAGAGTTGCAAAGGGTTAGAAATAGAATTAATTGCTTTGGTCTTATGAGAAGTCTTATGTTGCTTACCTTTTAGGCATGCAACACAGTGATGATCACACACAAATTCCTTTTGTGGTAATCCAACAACCAAATTCTTTTTGACTAAGTTATTCATATTTTTATAATTTGTGTGACACATCCTTCTATGCCAGAGTTCTGATTCATTTGTGTTTGCCTTAGATATAAAGCAGTTGATCTCATTTGAAGAAATGAGTTCTCCCCCTATATCCAGGCAATACACATTATTTCTCCTTGGTGTTCTTAAAACAATAAATTTTTCATCTAAAATAAAGTCAGGAGAAAGAATGATGCACTCTATATCTGTAAAAAGAATTTTGTTCTTTTTATCACATACTTGTGAGACACTAACCAGATTATACTTAAGCTCAGCAACATAAAAGACATCATCAAAAGTAATCTTACCATTTGATATTGTACCTTTTCCTGTAATCCTACCACCTCTTGGGTTTTCACCAAAAGCAACATATCCACCTTCAAATGACTTGAAATCTCTAAGAATTTGAAGATTTCCAGTCATGTGTCTAGAGCATCCACTATCAATATGCCATGTTCTTCCTTCTTCAGGGATCTGAATTCTCTGCACATAAAATAAATGGATTAGTTAATTTTGGGAACCCAAGCTTGTTTTGTCTTGGGTTCATCCTTTGAAGAGTAAGATTTTCAAAATGGATGAGCTTTGTATGTAGTTTTGGTTTTCATTTGTTGTTTATTACTGATATTTTGTTTTACTACTGACCTAGGTTTATACCCGTAGTGTTTGGCTTTTGAGTATTTTACTATTGATGGACCAGTAGTATTTGGGTAATATGAGTTTTTAGCATAGTCAGTAGTGTTTTGATAATTGTACCCGACAACATTGTAATTAGCGTTTTTACCAGTAGTAGACCTAGAATAGTTCCTACTGATGTTTGAAAACTTTGAATATCTTGGAAATTGGTTTTGTTTTCCATTATTTTTGAAATAATTACTTCTATTTGGACTTCCATGTCTGATATTTTGCACAAATCTTTGTGCAGTTCTTCCAAATTTAGGGACTTCAATATGTGTATTTTTAATCTCTTTAGATTCTCCAGTTTGTTTTAACTTTAATTCTTTTTATTTTTCTTTGTTTTCTTTGAATTCTTTAAATTCTTTGCAGTTTATGGGATTGAAGTGACAATCCTTTGCTAAGTGATTAACTTTGTTGCAAATTAAGCATGTTAATTTTGTTGTTTTAGTACGTTCAGGCTTTCTTTGTTATTTCAACTGGTTTAGATTTCTTTGATTTCTCCTTCTTAAGATGGTTAGTATATTTTCTGAATTATATTTAGGAGATTCAGTTTGACTTTGTGTGGTATGAAAACTTGCATCAGTTGAGTTAGTTGTTTGATCATCATCAGATGAATCATTACTGGTTTCAGTTTGACTTTCTTTTTTTAATTCGTTTAATATTCTTTCTGAGCTTGACTTAAGAGGAGGAATAAAATTAGTTGGAGGTGGAACAACATGATATCCAACCCCATGAACAACTTTTTCAGTGGATTGATTACTGGTTAATTCATCAATTATTTTAGTACTTCTTTCAAACTTTTTAATAGTTAATTTATTCTGTTCTAATTCCATTTGACATTCTTCTAGTTTAATTAAAGTTTCTTTTAATTTTAACTCAGCATATTCTTTATCATAAGTTGTTTGTAATAATTTATCTTTTATCTTTTGATCTGTTATTTTATAGATTTTGATTTGATTTTCAAGATCAGTTATACAACCATTATATTCAATTCTTCTATTTCTATTTAAAATCATCTCATCAAGAGTTTCTATGTTAAGTTTTTCTAATTCTTTATATGCTTTAATGCATTCAGGAGTGCGAGATTTAGTATGTACCTCAGTTGTAGAGTCAGTAAATGCCATAAGAGCTTAGTTTTGAGCATGTTCCTCTGCTTGAAAGCTCCAGTCATAACCTTGACCCTCTTGAGATACTAATGCAGTTGAGTTTGAAGTGATGTTTTTGTTGTAGTTTGATCTTTGGTCTTTGCTAGGACATTCTCTAGCAAAGTGACTAAGATTATTGCAGTTGTAGCATTTGACTTTGGTCTTGTCAAATCCAGCACGATCACCTTTGTTGTAGGTCAGATTTTGTCTGCCAGTTCTTTTGAGAAATCTTTTTGTTCTTAAACTCAGCATTGCCATCTGCCATTTGATGTCCATCTCTTCCAGATCATCAGGATTGAGTTGTTCCAAATCTTCACTAATCAATGCAGTGTGTACATGACTAGTAAAGAAGGATTCTCTTGCTACATCTTCAATTTCAACATTCTTTGCAGCATCCTGACCTGTTCCTGTACTAGACACAAAAGCAGCATTGTTTGAAGGTAAAATAGGAGTTTTATTACTTACCTCAGATTCAAACACTCTTAGTTCATTGTACAATTCATCCAGCTCTTTCTCTTCCAATGCATCTCCTTGTCTATATATAACAGTATACATAGACCATTCTTCACCAAGAGATCTGAGGAACTTTCTGTTGACATCATCATTGTCTGGTTTAACTCCAACTTGATTGAGTTCACCAATAAGTTTTTTGAATCGATCAAAGACTTGTGATAATGACTCATTCTTCTGTCCTTTGAAGTTTTTAAAGTCTTGCTTCAAAACAGACTTCATGTTTCTTTTAGTACTTTTGATGCCAACAAACCTCTTCTCCAATGTATGCCACAGCTTCTTAGCATCATCATATTCAACAAATAAATGTTGATAGTCATTGGGAATAGCAAGCAAAAGAGTGCTTAAGGCTTTAAGTTCGATTCCTCTGTCCTTCTTTTCTTTTTCACACTTGAGTTTGTCAGATTCAGTTGATGAGCTTGTTGATGGAGACTGAATGGTTTTGTTGCCTTCAAGAACAACTTCCCACATGGAATAATCAGTAATAAGCATGTATTGCTTAATTCTATTTTTCCACATCCCAAAGTTTTTGGGAGTGAGAATGGGAATTTTGTTTGCCTGTGTGCTTTCATTGTTATCAGACATGATTAACAATTTTGATTTCGAAAGTATGAAACTTTTTGATGTTCTTAATTCGTAGATCTAGAACCTTAATGCTCTGATACCACTTGTCAGGATCGAATAACTCAAACAAGTTATTGAATCACATATCTACTAACAAAGAGAAGTTACAGCAGATTAACGCTCTTGTTATTTGATTAAGAACAATGTAAACTATAATCGAATACAAAATATTAAGAACACAGTTTATCACAAAAAGCTTCAATGTATATTAATGATAATCGATCAATACACACGTACGTTTACAATTCGTAATGAACTATCTATAATAGTCCTTGAAGCCTAACACTTTAACCTAGTTATTGTAGGATACGATTACAATTGAATTACAATTGAATTACAATAAGATATTAATTCTAAACTATCTATACGAAGATCTCAGACACGATCAGCTCCAAATATAGTCATCAGTAGTAATCATGATCATCAGTAGTAAGTCCAAGATCAGTAGTAATTCATGTTTCTGCACCATCAGTATTAACAATCATCAGTATTACTTTACAACATCAGTAATAACTTGATTTTATCCTAACAGGGACTCACTATTTCACCCTTTCTGCTCGTCGGCTAACCGCAAAGTTCAGCCGACTTGTTTTGCCAATGGTAGATGCACCATTTCAGCACAACCGATGCCTTCGGATATAGCCGTTGGCACCGGTCTCACCTCATTTGTTTACTCTCTCGCTCTAAATATTTTAATAGATATATAATACTAATTACGTACTATATTTTTTCTACTTATGTTTTTATATATCTGATCAATAAAAGTGTCAAAATTAGAGATACAACAATATGAGAAATAGTGTATTTCACATGTTAATCATTTTATAAATAAGAGTTTGAACTAGAAAGATTTAGTTAAAAACTATATAATTATCATTTTAAGATATTTTGATCCTGATTGAATGCATGAACAATGAGTTGAGCTATATTACTAAAATGTAACTATGACAATCAGAAACATATGTAAATATTGTTACTCAGCTTTTAAAAACAGGTGTCAGTTTTAGTTTTAGTTTATGATATAAGCTAATAAGTTACTGATAAGTATCTGTTTTAGCTTATAAGCTTATTTGGGAAAATATCAACTATAACGTTAAGTCAGTAATCTAATAATCCATGGTTGAAAGCTGGAAATGACTTTTACTCATAAGAGCTAAGGGGTGTGGTGGCTTAAGCCACTTCGTCACCTCTGCGCCACATCACCATTTCACATTTCACATTCAAAACCCCCAAATACCCCCTCTACCATCACTTAAGCCATTTGGGGCCCACCACCAGTTTTTTCTTTTTTCTTTTTTTTAAAAACATAATACTTCATTAAAATAAATATTACAAAATACAAAATAAAAATACCTAAAAAATAAAAAAAATTACCGAAAATAAAAAAAAATACCGAAAAAATTAAAAAAAATACCGAAAATTAAACAAAAAAAAAAACTACTCGCCGTCCACGTCAAAGTCATCTTCGTCGACGGGGTATTTTTCGCGGATCGCCTTTTTTTCTTTGACGATTCTCGCCTTATCTTCGCGCCCCAAACCGTGGGTGTTAGTGCTTAGGAATCGCAATTCTTCCAACCGCACGAACCGGTCATCCCGCGCCTTTGCCCTTTCGTAAGCCGATTGAGCGGCTTCACTTTTCCGCCTAAACTCGGCCATCATAGCGTCGCCAAGGTCCGGCGGTGCGGCACTTCCGGCGGTGTTAGCGCCGGATGAACTTTCCGACCTACTTTTCTTTGCCTTACGAGACTTTCCCGCCGGACGTGGTCTCGTATCTTCCCCGAAAAGTTCTTCGTTATCGGAGAGCGAAATGGGTGCGGGGGCGTCCCATTTCGGGCAATGGCGCAAAACTTCCCACGCACCTTCGTTGTTAAATTATTTTTTTGACGACGACTCGTCACGGTACGCTTGTCGGACACGGGCCATAAAGTCGACCTCATTTTCACCGCTTCGGGTTGTACGTTGTAGACGTTTGTAGATACCGTTGAATTTTTGACAATTACCATTTAAGGTCGTCCACTTCCCCGTCAACATGTCTTTGGTACGCGGCGTACCAACATCCTTGTTGAACCCAACAAGGATTTTGTTCCAAAAACATTCATCGGATTGGTCGGCGCCCTTTTCGCGGTCTTCGGAAACGCTAACCCAACACTCCGCCAATAAAACTTCTTCGGCGGCGTCCGAACCTTCCGACTTAAGTTGACGGCAACGTTTTCCCCCTTTCGTCTCGCCTTTTCAACGGCGTCGGTGTCTTGAGGGGGTTGGTTTTGTTGAGATTGTTGTGGTTGAAAAGATTGTGGTTGTGACCATTGGTGTTGTGACCACATTTGAGGAGGGGGTTGAAATTGTTGTGGTTGTTGTTGAAGGTTTTGAAATTGTTGTTGAAGCATAAAGTGGTTGTATTGCTCTTGGGAAAATGTCGGCATCACAGTGTTTTGGGTGGACGATACCGATTGTTGGGACGAAGGTGTTGACGGGTTGGACGGCGATGAGCCGGAACCTCCCCATCCGAAAATACCGTTCATCCAATCGGGGTGTGGTGGTTGAGACATTTTGGAGAGTTTTTGAGAGTGAAAGGGTAAGAAAATGTAGAGAGTTTTAGAGAGTGAAAGTGTAAGAAATGGTGTGAAAAAATGTAATGGTTAAATGGGTTATTTATAATAGGGTTTATTTAAAAAAAAAAAAATTAAAAATTCTGGAAACTAGCCGTTGCCAACGGCTAGTCCACGTGTCGCCACCCCATTCGTCCGTTGAATCCGCCGAGCATCCCACGAAGCCCACCACTCACGTAACGAGTGGTGTGGTGGCGCGTCCGGCGCGCCGACGTGGCGTCCGGCGCCCACCACCCTTCGCCACCGTACCCCTTTCTCTAAGCTACTAAATAAGCTTTTATAAACCTAAACTCATAGTTAAATTTAAAACAAACATATTTTTATGTTTGTTATCGAAGACAAGTAGAGCCAACGTCTAATCTTCTATATTCATGTTCTATGGCGTAGGATATGTTGCGGAAGGTCACCTGTTGGTGGGATTTAAATTGTCCTAAATTATGTTGTTATGATTAGTGGATTTAAATTGAAGACGTGTTTAGAAGGTGTTTTTTACGTTATATGTTGGCTTTTGTGGAGTTTAAAAAGTTAGGTGATATTTGATAAAATGTTTCCAAGAAATGCAATATTATTTGATGATATAATCTAATTAACGTATAATTGGTGTTCTATTTGTTGCAAAATTAAATTTAGTTCGGATTCTTTGGATTCAAAATGATTCTATTGCAATACAATGCAATTAATCTCTCTCTTGATAATAAAATTAAGGGTAAATATCAGAAATTGTCCATATGATTTTGGGTTTTCTGGTTTTTTGTCCCTAAACTTTTTTTTTCAAAATTTTTGTCCTTGTACTCTTTAAAATTCTGGTTTATCGTCCTTCCGTCCAAAATCCTCCGTTAACTAACGAAAATTTTATCCTTTTTACCAAATTACCTCTAATTCTAACTTCTTCTTCCTTGCAAATCACCATGAACAAACTGTTAAATCGCACCTGCGATCTGAAAGTCGCCGGATCTGAACCGCCGGTGGTGGCGTGCGACACCACAGATCCGCCGGTGGTGGCGTGCAACACCACAGATCTGAAAATCGCCGGATCTAAACTCTCAACTCAAACCATTAAAATCAAACCCTTTTTTCTTCTTTCTCTCCTTCATCTCGATGTTTGATTTCTTCATCTTCTTCACGAGGTTTGAACCCTAACCCTAAATCGGTGCCTTCTCCTCCCGAATCACGATTCATGAGCTCAAAATCACTAAATTTGTGAACTTTTATTCGAAATGGGTTTTATTCGAAATGGGTTTTAATCGTTTAATGGATTTCAATCAGGCAGAAGACGGTGCACGACGGTGATTACAGTGGGTTCCTGTCGGTGATTTGATGCTGAAGACGGACGGCGGTGGTGGAGATTCATTCTTTCGGACTGTGGTGGATAGTCGTCTAATTTTTTTTTTTAACAGCTCCGCATCAATAAAATTGGAACAGAAGAAGAATAAGATAATGATGATTTCAAAGCAAAAGCAGTTGTTACAGACTACATATAAGCTGAAACAAACACCTCTGGATTAGTTGTCTCAAATAGCTGGGTGTTCTGGATGATGATGAGAGAAAGAGTAAAATACCAAAACTGGGGATTAGGGTTCTTGTGTTATGATGATGAATAAGAAAGGTGTGGAAGAGACCAAAATACCCTCACATGTTTAGCATGTGGGGTTACTTAACAACTAAATTTGGACGGAAGGACGATGTAAGACCTAATGAAACTATAATCAAGCTAATCCAAGAAGAAATGATGAGTAATTGAAGAACTAGTGTGTGTGTTCTTGGTGTATTTAATGTGTGTAAAAGAGAGAGAATGAGATGAATGAAACTTTCAGAAATTTGTATTCATTAATTGTGTGGAAAGCTTGACTTGAAAGTCAAAGATACAACCTTATATACTCCTACCACTTAACAAAGGACAAGTTAACTAACGGACTTTAAAGATCAAAACTATTACAAAACTAGTCCTAACAATCTCCCCCTTTTTGATCTTTAACACGTCATCCCAGTCTTCAAACTTCAGATTCTTCTCATTATCTGTCTTTGGCAAGAAAATGTTTTTCTGATTTTCAAGATTAAAACATTTCAGAAATCTGGAAGTTTAAGATACTCAAAGTGGATATGTTTTTCATTGATACTGTTTGAGTGAGGAAATCCTATAACTGATTTACTAAAGATTTGAAAATTTTAGGAAAGAGAATATCAGTTAAGTAAGGATTTGACTGGGTTTTCAGATAACGGAGAGGTTGTTTTTGGATTTTGTGGTAGAGGAGAATAAGGATATAATGATAGTGTTTTTGAATGATTTGTCAGTTAAAGTTTTGGATGTGTATGTATGTAGGTTTTGTATGTATGAAAGAATGATATGTATTTTTAGGATTTCGATGAATGTGGATAATTTGTATTTGGTATGGGACAAAAGATTTGTACAGTTAAGCTTTTGTATGGATAATGAATGTTATGAAATTTTTGGAAAGAATGGTTTAAACGATTAAGCTTTTGAATGTATGTGATCGTTACGGAATTTGAAAAGAAAAGTTTAAACGGTTAAGATTCGGATGGAAATGGATGTGGATTTGTGGTTTGGATAGAAAGATTTATTCGATTAAGTTTCTGGTTGAAATGGTTGAGTTTTTAATGTAATGGTTGAGATTTTTGAGAGAGATTTCTGTAGATATGTCGATTTCTTCTTCTTCTTCACTTGTCTTTCTTTTTAGAATATTGTTTATCACTTTCTCTTCCTCTGAATTTCTTGATATACACTATATCTGATTTTACCGATAATTTGAGTACATTAGACATGAATTTTCTTCGTTGATGAGATGTTTGTGGTTCTTCTTAAAATTGTACATTTGTTGCTCATTTATTTCTTGCTCATTTATATCTTGCTCATTTCTCCCCCTCACGAGGATCATGAAAAGGAGCCTCATGTTAATGATGAAGATATGCTTTGTGGAAGCGGAGAGAGGAAATTGTATGTCTTTATAATACGAGAGCTAAGATAGGATAGTTGTACTGTGCTGTTCGGAATCAAGAACCAGTAACATGTAGTATTCATGAAGTATCCAGCTAAAATTGATTTTCCAGAATCTTTGAGAAAAATATTTGAAAAATAGAGAATAACAGTGTCAAGAATCACCTGAAGTCATAAACAGATGCAATCTTTACTGAAGAATCTTCAGTAAAGAGATCGACGAATTTGACAGACAGGATGATTGAAGACATTGTTAAGCAAAGATTTGAGGTTTAAAAGAAATCAATTTGAAGTGGATCAAAGATCAGTAAACAAAAATGATTTTTTGTGTGAGAGCATATGAATAATTCAGAATTTAATCTGAACAATTTGGAGAAAACATAAAATACATTCTCCACTGATATATGTTTGTAAAAATTGTTTGAAAAGTGGTAAGAACAATCAATCCAAGAAATTATTATAAACAGATGCAATCAGTACTAATCGAAATTAGTAAAGAGATCGACGAATTTAACAACAGCTTGTGTTGAGTGTTACAAACAGATATTTGAAAATTTTAAAAATTGTGCAAAATCAGAAAAATGATTTGAAAAATTATGTCAGCAACGCAAGAGAAAAAAGTTGGTCATAAACAGATGCAATCTTTACTAATGAGATTAGTAAAGAGATCGACGAATTTGACCAAAATTTATATCCTACGTTGTGAACACATCATTGTGAGCACAAAGTATGAGTAAAAATTTTATGAGGAAGATACAGATGTTGAGCATAGAATGTCAACTCTGTATGAGAAAGTGAGGTCAATAACGCAAGAGAAAAGAGTTTGACATAAACAGATGCAATCTTTACTAATTAGATTAGTAAAGAGATCGACGAATTTGTCAAAAACTTATATCCTACGTAACTAACACATGATTTGAGTAAAAAAAAAATATAACAGTTAAGATTGAGTTGTGCTAAAGTTGTAGCAACAACGAAACTCAAAATGTTGAATTTAGTAGAAAATTTTTTTTGAGTTTCACAGGAATATGAAAAATCAGAATGTGATGTCAACAATGCAAGAGTCAAAAAGGTGTCATAAACAGATGCAATCTTTACTAACGAAAGTAGTAAAGAGATCGACGAATTTGACAACAGTATGTATCCTACATTGGTAACATATGAGTTTAAAAAAAAATTTGAATATAGTGTGAAGTTGTGCCAACGGTATGACAACAACGAAACTCAAATAGATTTTGAAAGATATTGAGTTTAAGTTTGAAAACAAAACTGAGGAGATGATGTCATCAACGCAAGAGACAAAAGTATGTCATAAACAGATGCAATCAATACTAATCGAAACTAGTAGAGAGATCGACGAATTTGACAAAAATTTGTATCCTACGTAGACAACAGATAAGTGAGGAAAACATTTTTGAACTCAAATAATGAAACTCAATTGAACAAATTTTGAAAATATTGAGATTGAGTTTCTGAAAAATTTGAATAACGAATAAAAATGGGTTAACAAAGAGTATGCTCCCCCTTTATCGATGAAGTTTCATAAAAATGCTCCCCCTTGATGAATGAATGTCAATTTTCTCCCCCTTAATAAGTGAATACTGATTTTCCCCCCTCAACCAATTAAGAGCTATTTGCTCCCCCTCAATCAATTAAGAGCTATTTGCTCCCCCTTAACCAATGAAATCATTGAGAAACGGGTTTCAAGCTGAGTTACTTGAAAGCCATTATTTTGAAACGCGAGTTATACACTGAGGCGTGTATAAGTCATTATCCTGCAAAACAAATCAAACAACTTTTGGTACCCATTTTTGTTTGGGTCCGACAATGTTAGCGTGGGAATGAAACCACCGATAAGTTGTATCGATTTGATTTAAAGAATGAGAGTTCCAAGAAAAACTGAAACTTAATGTTTCACTTTCAAATAATTTCCGGGGAATTATTTGAGATATTGGAGTTTTGGGAACTCATTTTGCTTTTAAGATTGAGGATGTTTTGTAAACATAAACAGGAGATGTTTTTGGCACTTTTGTAAAAGTCATATTAGGTGCCAATGAAAGTAAATTATTTCTTGAGTATTTTAACGATTTAGTTTTGGAAAAGATTTTCTTTGAAGCACTCGAATGTTTCAACACGGTTGATGGTGTAGGTTTATCCACTTGAGAATGCTTAAGTCTATAAGAGGAACCTAATTTATTTGGAGTTTTAGGTGCGGAATTTCCTCTAATAACTTGTTTAAGAGCATTCATTTTCTTATCAGAGTGTGGTGGGACCGTGGATCTCCTAGGCTTAGGCTTGGTAGAGGATCTGACTTGTGATTTCGGTTTAGGTGTAGAATTTCCTCTATGAACCTCAGTTTGCTTGATTTTATATAAATCACGATATGCTATGACAGGAGAAAACATTCTTGAGTTTTTATATTTATTTGTTGCAGGTAAAGGAGAATATAAATTCATAGATGCACTAGGCTTCTTGAGTTTCTGAAGATACGACGATTTAGATTCTAAATTTTGAATTTGTGCTTGCAACTTTAGTTTCTCTTTATCATAAGATTTATGTGTTTCATCAATTTTATTTTCAAATTCATGAATTTTTGTTTGTAGAACTGATTTTTCTTTGTCAAACGCCTTATGTGTTTCATCTATTTCAGTTTCCAATTGACAAATTTTCTTTTCAAGAATTAGATTTGGTACATAAATCTTTGGTGTTACTTTTTGTTGAAGAACAACATTTCCTTTAATTTCAAATTCTTCTGGTTTTATAATAGGAAAATAATCATCATTTTCAAATTGAGCCTTTTTAGTTTCATATGTTTTATTTAATTCAGTGTAATTGAAACTAATTTGAGCATTCTCCTTTTTAGCTCTGTTGAAGGTCTCAATTTCTTCTTCCTCGTCAGTCATCCGAATGAAACGCTGCGAGATTCCATTGAGTAGATATCTTGAATCATATAATGTAGGAGCCATTTTGCACGCGGTCTTAAGATATTCAGGATTGTCAGCTCCTAGCCCTTCTCGAGAGTTGAAATATTTGAAATCTTTAGGCTTGTTAAGATGAATGGTTTGATCAGTGTGTCCTCGTTTAACAATCAATTCCTCAAGATGTTTGATATGTGAATTCAATTTAATTGTTTCATGCTTGAGTGTGTTTATAATATTTTGTTTGTTTAGCATTTCATTTGATGAAATAATGTTTTGTTCATGAAGATTTTCGGTTAATTCTTTGATTTGTGAATTTAATGATTTAAACTGTTGTTCATTTTCATCAAACTCTTGTTGTTTACGTTCCAAACAATTTTTAGTTATTTGATATTCATGCCATGTGTCAATGTACAATTTGTAATATTTGTCATTTCGATCGTTTGAAATTGTAATATGGGCATTTTTAAGATTTGTTATTTCCATTTCTTTTTCAGAAATTGTATGAGACAAATTCTTAACATCATTATCATATTTGACATTCAATTCTGATACTTGATTTTGTAACTCCAGATTCTCAAGTTTGACATTTTTAATTTGTTTAATCTGTTGAACAAGTTGTTCATATGAATGAACAAGTTGTTCATTTTCATTTTGCAAATTATTTAAACGTTCTTGAAATTGATTGTTTAAATCTTTTTTATCTAAAATGTTTTGTTTTAAAGAATCAATTTCAGAAATCTGAGTTGTAACAAAACAAGTGTCAGGACCAATAAGATTATCAGAATTTGAAAAGAGGGAACTGATTACCTCAAGTTCTTTGTTGGCCTCTTCATTAAATCGATCAGTAACCTCCATATGCTTTTCATCCTTAGGATCTGAATCTTCCATCCATTTACTATCTTCAACTAAGAACACTTTTTCATACTCAATTTGTTTAGCCCTCGACATTTTACGTTTATAATACTCGGAATCCCGAACGATTAATTTCTTTGTAGCATCCAAAGGTGTGACGGTTGGCTTTTTAGTTGAGATTGTAGCAGATATATCAGGCTTAATGTCGAATGAAGATCTCAGATTATTGTTTGTAGGCTTTGAATTATATTTCTTCGCATAGTCTGAAATTTTTGCCATAACTCGTAATACGTCTTGACGTTCTTTATCCAAATCATCATTGATAGCTGGTGTAAGTTTTTCCATTTGTTTATAATATTCGGTAGTTTTTCTCGCATTGACAAGGTCTGAATCCATATTTTTGCGATTATTGTGATTGATTGCTTTATCAGGTTGATATGAAGAAGATCTCAAAAAAAATTTAATCGTGTGATTCGAGAAATGTAAAAATTTCAGATTTTGGTTAGAGTTCTCGTGTCTTAAAAATGAGAAAATCTTCTTTGAAAAACCCAAAAAAATGTAAAAAATTTAAAATTGTTTAAAGAGTTTTAAAAAGTTAAAAATTTGATCGAGTTTGGGTTTAAAAAAAATTGTTTAGAAACTCGTCACGAATTTGAAGTTTTAAAAGTGTAAAAATTTTGTTTAAAAATTTTGTTAAAAAATTTTGTTTAAAAATTTTTGGTTAAAACTTATGGTGTGTCACGATATTAAGTTTGTATGGGGCCAAAGTTGTTTTAATTTGAGTATTGTTATTTGGGTTTAAATGTTTGGAGAAAAAAAAATTTGTTTTTGGGCTTATATGGTTTTGGGCTTTAATCAATAGCACGTTTGGACTAGTTTTAAAATTGGGCTTGTAAAATTTTGGTAAAAAAAAATTTGTACTGATCGATAGAATTGGGCTTTGGGCTTAAAAAATATATCTGTTGATTTGCTTAAGAACCAGAATCCGATATCGGCTTTATCTTTAAATCACAAACCCAGAAGTTTCAAGATTAAATCATATCGGAATCAGACATTGATATCGGTTTTAATAGTGATATCGGAAGAAATTGATTCATATCGGAAGCTTGATTTATGCTTTTAATTGAAATTGATGTCGAACTTTGGTCGATATCGAAACTATGGATCAAACAAATCTCGTTTGTTTAATTGATCGATTCCGTAATCAATTGTAGATTAATTTGAATTGATCGAGAACAATGGAGACCGTAGATTGAATAATCTTGATTCAATCAGTGATTGATGCCGAACTCTGGAAAAAAAAAATTGAAGCCGAACTTGATTGTTCAAAAGGGGGGCCGAACTATTAAGAATCGAACAATTGATTTTGATCGAACACTGTATTTTCAATTGATTAAACAGTGTTTATGTTGTTTGATTTTGATTGAATCTTTGCTGATAAACTGATTTGATTGTTCTACTATAGCCGAACTGTTTTGAGGTTACGTTTGAAGAAGCCGAACTAGGTGAAAGACTAGGTGTAGAACTAGGTGGGCCGAACTTCTCCACTGGGCCGAACTTGGGCCTGTAGTTCGGGCCGAACTTGTTGCACTTCGGGCCGAACTATCTGTGGGCCGAACTTCTCAACATACCGAACTTGGTCTTGGTCGTTATGAAGCCGAAGTTGTTGACGGAACTTGTACGCATTCTTCCTTCTCGTTTCGATCAGATTTTGCTCATTTCTTCATCGATTTCAATGATTCTTCTTGCTAATTGCTCGAAATTCAATTGCTAATACTTTGATCCGATCATCTTCATCAATCCATAACAACAAAGCTTCGATTCTTCGATTTTCAGCAACTTTTTAACTTTTCACTTTTTCTCTAAAATCATCAAATTGAGGATCGATTGTTGACGGAATTGATCTGAATTCGATTATATTCTTCTTAGAAACAATGGAGACACACTATTCAACACTCAATCCATCGATTTGGAACAAAAAATTACAACATTTAATTTTCATGAAGAACATCAACTTTTTCTTCAAAAACTCAGATCTAGATCATTGTAGCTCGATTCAGATCTTCTCTATTAGAGATTTTGCTCTGATATCAATTGTAAGACCTAATGAAACTATAATCAAGCTAATCCAAGAAGAAATGATGAGTAATTGAAGAACTAGTGTGTGTGTTCTTGGTGTATTTAGTGTGTGTAAAAGAGAGAGAATGAGATGAATGAAACTTTCAGAAATGTGTATTCATTAATTGTGTGGAAAGCTTGACTTGAAAGTCAAAGATACAACCTTATATACTCCTACCACTTAACAAAGGACAAGTTAACTAACGGACTTTAAAGATCAAAACTATTACAAAACTAGTCCTAACAGACGATAAACCAGAATTTTAAAGAGTATAGGAACAAAAATTTTGAAAATAAAAGTTTAGGGACAAAAAGCCAGAAACCAAAGACCTAATTTCTAATATTTACCCTAAAATTAAAATCTCATTACTATTACTAATTTACTATATTATATAAAAAAAATATGAAATTACTTTATTGTAGATCAAAGTTCACAACAAATAAGTACCCATGTGATCATATATGGACCAAATAAAACCCACTTCTTTTTACATACGACAACCTATTGAGAAGCCAACCGTGGCTATATATCTACAAACACCACAAGAAAGCGATCGTTTGATGGACCCTTTTCTTAAAAAATAGTACAACCTTTTAAAGGTAAAGTACAATTATGAGATGCACCAAAGGTAAAGGCTATTCATATATAATGACCAATGTACACATTATTTCATTCTTACTAACTTACACGTCCCACATTTCTGTTGGTTGGCTACTAACGATCTGTCGGTTTACTGACATCGTTGGCACGCCTCCTTCTGTTGTTCCATCGGTTCAAAGGCTTCGGTTTGTAGACATAATAAGAGACGAGGGCATAGGGTATTTTTTGGGTATTTGGTAATTTTTGTGTTATTTTATGTATAAATTACGAGGTGAAAGACTATTGTTGGCATAAGTGTATCTGTTTAGTGTCAGTTAAAATATCAATTGACATTGTACTGATTTGACAAAAGCTAAAGTGTCAATTTGTCATGGTTCAGAGCGGTCTTGTAAGTAATGGACTCAACTAATAATAGTTTTAGTATGAATGAGGTGTTTGTTTTTATTTCGATCGAACCACACACCGCAACACAATTATAGGTCTGATACAATTGCAATTCCCGCAAACCTTCAAACACGGTCTTGTACATTAGTTAACACGAAGACACGTATTTACACTACTTTATTATATCATCGGTATAAATCATATCGGTTCAACCATCTAAAAAATGTATGAAATTATAATTTTTGTAATTAAAATTGGAAAATGATAATGTTTAGGGCTGTCAATAAGAAGGCAAAAATAATGTGAAAACCGCCCCCCTGAATTTTAGGAATACTACTCTATCCATGATGTACAAGTGTTTTATGCACGTTAGAGACAGCCCTTAAGGCTGTCATTAACAAAACCCATTAAAATTTAACATTTTGATAATTATCAACGGGCTTGCGAACTGCAAACAGCCCAAAATAAAACAACTTGCCAAGGCCTTCAAAACTATACAATTATACAAAGAAGTTGTAAACTGGACCTAAAATCCGTACTACAAAATTGATGAAACTAAAACAGTACTAGCCCAATAGGTTCAAACTCCAACAACCCGAAACGGTAATATATTTGTAGTATACTTCCTCCGATTTAAAATAAGTGATACATTGTTGGTTTCACGGGTTTTGAGGCAAAAATATGATAATGATAATTAAATTAGATTAATTAGATAGTTAGTGGGAATGGGTCCCACAAATTTAGAATAAAGTGAGGTTAATGATGTTTAAAAGTAAAAGTAAGAGTAAAGATGTCATTTCATTTTATTAAAGTAGATAGTTAGTGGGTGTGAGTCCCACTAATTTTGTACTAAATAAGGTAAGTTTTCAAAGTGTATCACTTATTTTAATACACCCAAATATGGAAAGTGTATCACTTATTTTAAATCGGAGGAAGTATATTATACATTGTTGGACGCAAACCATTATATAGAGTTTTGATGATAACTGTCTCCTATAATATTATCTTTGTATCACAATAAGTGATAGATTGTAAGTTTCACAAATTTTTAGGCCAGATACGAACTTTTGAAAATTTGAAAATTTTTTAATTAAATAAAATAAGCTAATATTCCCCAATTTTAATACTCAAAGGTCCCACACAATAATAAATGTTAATTTCAAAAACGTAATGTAATAAATGCGGAAAACTAAAATAAACCGAAATTGGAACCAATATGAAAACCGAGCTCTCGGTGTCATCGCACTTGGCTCGATCGGTCATTGCCACCATCAAATTCTCAATTCACAAAAATAAAACAATTTTCATGAGGACGATTGAAACAATTTTGTTATAAAATTCTATAAACCACAATAAAACTCGATCATCGAGAACATCATACCGACACCCGTATGGTGTTGGTCCGCCTCATCCCGGTCACCATTTGTAAACGATAATCCAATACACAACTCATAAGAGTTATGATGTATTAAAATGGATAGTTAGTGAATGCTCACTCATTTGTAAATAAAATAATGTTAATAATATTTAAAAATAATATTAAGGGTAATCTGATCACTTCTTATATCAAATTATGATAAATATTAAAGCAAATAACTTATTTTAAAACAGTGCAATATCACTTGATGCTTAGTTATGTGAATAATTAACGCGCGACATATTTAGAATGTGAAGTATGTCAAGTAATTATACCCTTTTAAACATCATTAAAGGTGTGGAGCCCCATCCATTTTTGTCATCTTACTTTAAAAGCAACAAAATAATAAAAAAAGTGTGGGTCCCCACCCGATTTTAATTACCCAATTTAATTTCACTAATATCTTATTACCTTATTTTGCCTCAAAGAACGTGAACTTCAAAGTGATTCACTTATTTTGATACGAAAGAAGTATATCATTATCTTTTCAGCACTTCTTTTACCATTTTTTTTTTTACCATTATCATTCACTCTCCGCGAGCACTACTGTTAGGTACTAGATATGTTGTAATAGTTAGTCTAGGGGGTAATAGTGTAACAATGTATAGATGTTAGGTTTTATTACCAAAATGGTCCTAACTAACCAAGAATTGAGCCATGGTATAAATACCGAAGTGTAAGGCTCAATTCTTCAACTTTTGCACAATTAATCAAGTTTTCCAGCAATTGTTCTCTCCCATCTCTCTACTTTCTCTCTCTAAAAGCCCTAATCTCCTTCTTCACTTTTATCACCAAAATCATCATCAAACCTCTCTAAATGGATTGAATCAGTGTTATTGTGCTTTTCAATTGGTATCAGAGCATAATTTCATCTTGAAAACGATCCAAATCCATCAATTGGTGTTAAAATCAGAAGAATCAGTGGGTTTTTGAAGTTTTTTGAAGAAAAAGGGGTTTAAGATCAAAAATCAGATTTAAGGTACTATTTCTTGTTATTATGGATTGAATAGCTTCCTTTTATTGATATATTAAGCTTAGAATCAAGCTAGGATCGAATCTAATCCATACTGATGAAGAATTAAGGGTTTTAGGAAAAACCATTAAAGCTTCAAAAACCCTTTAAATTCAAATTTTCGAATAGATCTAGGTTGTTTTTGAGTAATATAGGTGCAATGGATTGAAGAAAATAGTATTTGGGTTAGTTTGCTATAAGAATCAGTGAATTTGGGTAAGAAACGAGCATTTTAGGATCAAATTAGTGGGTTTTTCAGGTCTGCTCGTAACAGTTCTGCTCAAGAAATTGTTCGGCCCGAGAACAGTAACAAGTTCGGCCCGAACTTCATCAACAACTTCGGCCCGAACTTCACACCACAACTTCGGCCCGAACTTTAACCCTACTTCGGCTCGAACTTCAAACCCTTCTTCGGCTCGAACTTCTTTCACTACCTCGGCCCGAACTTCTTTTGAACTTCGGCCCGAACTTCTTTTACACTTCGACCCGAACTTCTTTTGTACTTCGGCCCGAACTTCTACAGTACTTCGGCCCGAACTTCTTTTCCATATTTAAATATTTTTTTTCGGTCGTTCTTTCTTCCAACAAGATATGACTTCCAAGGACGCCTTGTCTATTGGATCAGACACGAAACCACCTGTTCTCTACCGAGGAGAATACGGTCAATGGAAGAAACGGTTTCTCCATTTCATCCTGAGCCAACAAGCCGGTCCATCTATCCTTGAATCCCTTACAACCGGACCCGCTAAGTTCTATCGTGCTGTGGCTCCAGCCCTAAACACCGAACCAGCAATACCTGGAGGTGTAATCGAAATTCCCCCGGCGGAATACACTCAAGAGCAAAAGGATAGGGCTAGGGCGGATGTGCTCGCACACTCCTACATGCTACAAGGCATAACAAATGAAATCTACAGCAGCCTTGATAGCTTCAGCACGGGGAAAGAGCTTTGGGATGAAATTCAAAAGCAAATGGAGGGTACCGACCTGGGTAATAAAGCAAAGATGGTTTCGACCTTAAACGCCTATGGTCAATTCAAAGCTACCCCAATGGAAGAACTAGGGGAAATGTATCTTAGATTCTGCAACATGCTCAACGATCTCCGAAAGAACAACCTCATCAAAGAGAAACTTGAGATCAACATCAAATTCATCCAATCCCTACTACCGGAGTGGGAGATGTTTGGAAACAGTGCAATGCAGCACAAGGATTTGAGCTCCACAGATATTCATGAACTATATGAGTACCTACATCAAAACGAGCCGATGGTGAAAGGAATCGTCAAAAACAGGCAAGATATGACAGACACCTTGGCAATGTTGACCAAACAAAATCTGGCTCTTAACAAAGGTATCAACGAAGCAATGGTTGCAGCACAAACAAAAGAGGTGGTACATGAAGAACCAGAAACTCTGATCCCAGCGGGGACACAAGATGAAATCGACTCAGTTCGTCAAGCCTTGGCTCTCATTTCCTCCTATAACAAAAAGTACTATAAGAAACCAACCAACAACAATCTTAGATCATCCTCAAATTTCAAATTCAATTCCTCTTCTCAAACCCCAAACAACAAATCCTCATCTTCCTCCACCGAACCACCTAAGAAATGTTACAATTGTGGTCTGACTGGCCATTTTTCCAAAGAATGCCAGAAGCCAAAGGTGAAGGACTCAGAATACTTTAAACGGAAAATGCTCATGGCCAAACAAGTTGAAAATGGGAAAGTTCTACTGGCTGAGGATCTACAGTGGTTGGAGGACTCTGATGATCAAGAGGAAGAGGAATGCACAGCAAGCCTGGCTCTCATGGCGAGATCTAACGAACTCAGAGCTGCACTGGGCATTCCTGAGAATGATGAAAATGAGGTACACTCTTTATTAACTGATTCAGACACTGATGAATCAGAAAATTCCTTGTTTAATGAAAAACTCTTTACTAAAATTGATGAGAAATCACACTTGACAAAACAAATAACTGATTTGGAATCTGAAAAAGATCAACTCTTAAATGATTTGAGTGAATTAAGTCAAGTTTCTCTTCAAATAACTCAAGTAAACAAGGACTTACAAAATCAGTTGTCTACATCAAAATCAGCTTTTCAATTTCAAATTACTGAGTTACAAAATGATCTACAAACACAAATAAATACAACGAATGCATCAAATACACTAATCCAAAAATTAAAAGATGAAAATTTAACCTTCCGTCGCCAACTTGAAACTCTTGTTCCTCAAGTAAATCAAATTAATAATTCAAATCAAAAAACACAAGAGTTACAACAACAGTTGTCAACGTTTCATGCTGCTCACACCAGTGAAGTAAATCGTCTAAATCACATAATTAATACAAAAAATCTTGAAATATCAAACCTAAAAACGATGAAGACGGTATCAAATGACAAAGACGACTCCAAGCAGCTGATAAATGACTTAGCTATCCAACTCAGTCGAGAGCAAACATGGATGAAGTCTGCTGACATAAAGATGAAGGATTACCAAGATAAGTTGAAGGCAGCCGATAACGAAATTCAAAAACTAAATGAACAAATCACAAACATCACAAACAATTTTAACAAGGAAATCAATGCACAATCAGCAACCATACACAGTCTTACTGTCAAAAAGGAAAATGCTGAAGAACACATCTCCAAACTGGAGCAGACGATTGTGAAAGCTGGTCACACTGAACAAACAATAAAATTAAATCAACCAAAAGAGTTCAGATCTTTCAAATCAAAAGTGGGTCTCGGCGCTGAGAACTCCCGTCCTCTGGAAAAAGCTGCTGATGTTGTTCCCACACTATACAATTACGATTACATGAACTTGGGAATATGGCAAAGCTTTCTTCATATGCCGGACGAGGAAGCAGAAATCGAGAAATTCAACAGAGAAAAGAAGGAACACGCTCAAATCAGCTTTAACTATTCTGAATTGAACTATACATATGAAAAGAATAAAGCAAAATTTCAAAACGATGAGTACTTCCCGATTGTCACTCCAGAAGAATTTTCCATTTCTGATAATGAAGTTTTAAAACAAACAATTGAACCAAAGCTTTATGTTCCACCGTTGATTTTAGAAAAGAAAATTGTTCAACTTGAATCTGAAATTGACGACACTCACAAGGCCTTTGATAAAGAAAAGGAAAAACTTCAAATCAAAATACATAATTTAGAGGACACCATTTTAGAATTAAAAACTAAAACGAGCAATGTTGTTTCCAATAATTCTAAAGCCTCTCTATTAGGGCCAGCACCGACAAACCCAGTTCCAACGATCTTGAAGAGAAGCTCTAATCCACCTATTTTGAATCTTGCAGATAGAAGATTAGAGTCCAGAGGGAAGAAGTCCATGAAGCAACCAGAAGTCAACAGAGCCACACAGTCAAAGAAGTCTATTCAGACTGGATCCAGTATGCTTAAGAAGCCTAGTCTACTTAAGAAGTCTAGTCCACCTAAGTCTGTAGTTTCATCTTTTTCTGTTCAAAATAAATGTAATGACTCTAGACAGTTTATTTCTCTAAAAGAAGCTCATGGCATGTGTAAAAACTCTAATTTTGTGAAAACTATTTTAACTGCTTTTAGAATAGACTATGATTCTACTGTTTATCGTCCTGTCCGTTACTCTCCTGATTTTGGTGCTGTGGATGTTAAAACTGACAAAGATGGAACAAAAAGATTCTTTGACAAAATTACAAAGAAACAGATAACTCAAACTGATAAACGTTTTTTTGTAAAACTTGATGCACCTTGCAGTATTCATAAGAACATCGTCTCTCATAAATCTGGTAAACTTATAAGCACATGCAGAACGTGCTATCCATATCTATGCAAATCACACGTCACTAAACCAGCAAAATCAACTCAAAAGATCTTATCATCTCCGTTTGTCAAACAACAGAAGAAATTTTCTCAAACTCCACAAACTTCTGTTTCTAACAAAAGATCAAAAGCTCAAAAGCTAACCTCAAAACAATCAAAGATGCCGTCTAAACAACCACAAATTTCTGTTTCTCACTTCTCTTCTAGTCGCACATCTCCTCAGGGTAAAGCTACACAAAAGCCAAAACCGTCAGTTCTCCCAAAATTCGACAAACCATCCATTAAAACGTCCACTCATGTGAAATATACTTGGGTTAAGAATGAAAAATCTCAGTGGATTATCCAATCCTCTGAAAAATCTCTCAAATGGATCATCAAATCTGAACTGCCTCCTAGCAGTTCCCAAAAGCTCTAAACTGATCATCTCATAAAATCTGCATAAAACATATGTTTCTAATCGTTCTGGACCCATACAAGATTGGGTACCTAAAATGTTTTATTTGTTTTATGTAGAATGTGTGGTACCTCGACTCGGGCTGCTCGAGGCACATAACAGGAAACAAAAATCTCCTGACCAACTTTCGGGAAAAATACTTAGGAACGGTCAAATTTGGAAATGATCACTTAGCAGCCATCTTAGGTCTTGGTGATCTTATCTGCCATAACCTGATAATCAGAAATGTTGCCTTTGTCGAAGACCTCTCACATAATCTCTTCAGCATCGGAAAATTTTGTGACAAGACTCTAGAAGTAAACTTTCGCACAAAGAAGTGTGCAATTCGGACATATGACGGGGATGAACTTCTAACTGGAACTCGTGACACAAACCTCTTCACTATTGATCTTAATGACCTGAGTACAACCGAAGAAGTCTGTCTCGTGTCTAAAGCTACTGCCAATGAGTCTTGGTTATGGCATCGACGTTTGTCTCATCTCAACTGTAAAACCATGAACAAACTCGTAAAAGGAGGTCATGTGTCGGGATTGCCTGATGTTGCATTTGACAAAGATCACAAATGTTCTTCGTGTGAAAAAGGGAAAATGACCAAAAAGTCTCACAAACCTAAACCTGCTCCCAGTACTTCCAAACCTCTTGAACTTCTTCATATGGACTTATGCGGTCCAATGAGCGTTCACAGTCTTGCAGGAAAACGTTATGTTTTGGTTATTGTTGATGACTATTCCAGATACACATGGGTTTATTTCCTTCGTTCAAAGGATGAAGCCGCAGAGATCATAATCTCATTTATCAAGAAAACTCAAGTAAACCTGGAATTAAATGTTCAAACAATCCGTACCGACAATGGTACTGAATTCAAGAATCGGGTCCTTGACTCTTATCTTGAATCTGCTGGCATCACCCATCAATTTTCCGCTGCACGAACTCCTCAACAGAACGGTGTTGTTGAATTACGAAACCGCACTTTAGTGGAAGCTGCTCGTACGATGCTTTCATTTTCAAAACTTCCTCTGTCGTTATGGGCAGAAGCCATCAGCACCGCATGTTTTACACAGAACCGCTCCATCATAAACAAAACATACAACAAAACTCCTTATGAGCTCATCAACAATCGAATACCAAATGTTAACTTCTTCCACATCTTTGGTAGTCGATGCTTCATCCTATCTGATAACGAGAAACTCAACAAGTTTGAAGAGAAAGCCAAGGAAGGAGTCTTTATAGGCTATTCAAAGGATTCAGCCTCATTCAGAGTATACAACCGCTCTACAAGAATGGTTAGAGAAAGTGTCAATGTCTCATTTGATGAAACATTCTTGCTTGATTCAAGCTCAACTGGCATTGAAAGACCTCTACCCACAACCTCCACTAACCATTCATACTCTCTGAATGATCTTGAAATCCTATTCCAACACTTCCATGATGAATATCACAACGTCAGACACCCACCTCCACCCCCACCCCCACCTCCACCCCCACCCCCATCTCCACCCCCACCCCCACCTCCACCCCCACCTCCACCCCCACCTACACCCCCACCTCCACCCCCACCTCCGGCAGATGCTCAATCAATCACAGCTCCGGAAATCAACACTCCATCCCCAAATGAGACCCCATCACCTACCTCACCTGCTCCAAACTCACCACTACCCACATCAAGTGCAGGTCCTTCAACATCGACACAAGGAACTCAATCTTCACCAGTCGATCCCCCACCCCCCGCAGATATTATCGCTCCACTGGTGATTGATTTCTCTAAATTTCATCTTCCTCGAGTCGATCCACCACCTCCGATCAATCCTCACAATACTGAAACTGCAATCATACCACATCCTGCTTTCACTGATAATTCCAACGTTAACCCTGGTCAACTCCCACTTCCTCATTCTACGAAGTGGACAAAGGAACATCCTTTGGACCAAATCATCGGAAACCCAGCCTCCTCGGTCCAAACTAGACGGGCTTCAGCAGATGAATGTCATCATGCATCATTCTTAAGCTCCACTGAACCGAAGAAAGTCTGTGAAGCGCTTACCGATCCAGACTGGATAATTGCGATGCAGGAAGAGATTAATCAATTCGAAAGATTAAAGGTCTGGCGCTTAGTTTCTAAAACCCCGGGATCATCAGTAATCGGAACTAAGTGGATTTTTAAGAACAAGAAAGATGAAAATGGAATCGTCATTCGTAACAAAGCAAGGTTGGTAGCTAAGGGTTACGCTCAACATGAAGGCATTGATTACGAAGAAACATTTGCTCCTGTTGCCCACATAGAAGCCATTCGCATTTTCTTAGCATATGCAGCTCACAAAAACTTTACTATCTATCAGATGGATGTAAAGACTGCATTCTTAAATGGTATTCTAAAAGAGGAGGTGTTTGTTCATCAACCTGAAGGGTTTGTAAATCCCAAACATCCAGATTATGTCTATGTTCTCGACAAAGCTCTATATGGCTTGAAACAGGCCCCTAGGGCATGGTATGATGTCCTTTCCCAATTCTTAGTTGATACTGGCTTTTCAAAGGGAAAAGTTGATACCACATTGTTTATCAAACGACACGGGGAAGACATCATACTAATTCAGATCTATGTCGATGACATTATTTTTGGGTCTACAAATCCGAAATATTGCAAGCGTTTTTCCGATCTCATGGTAAAACGCTTCGAAATGAGCATGATGGGTGAGATGAACTTCTTCCTAGGTCTTCAAGTTCGTCAACTTCCAACTGGCATCTTCATCAATCAATCAAAGTACATCTCTGATCTGTTGAAGAAGTATCTCATGGACGATTGTAAACCTATCTCAACACCGATGTCCACGACCGCCAAACTACATGCCGATCTCGATGGTAAACCGGTAGATGTCACAAACTATTGGGGTATGATTGGATCACTCCTTTACTTAACGGCGAGTCGTCCGGATATCATGTTTTCAACATGCATCTGTGCTCGGTATCAGGCTGCTCCCAAAGAATCTCATTTTCTGGCAGTCAAACGAATCTTCCGCTACCTGAAAGGCACCAGAGATCTTGGTCTTTGGTATCCCAAGGAGACTTCGTTTGATCTTTCTGCCTTCTCTGATGCTGATCATGCTGGGTACATGTTGGACAGGAAGAGTACATCTGGGGGAGTTCAATTTTTGGGAGATAAGCTAGTCAGCTGGTCATCAAGAAAGCAAAACTGCGTCTCACTATCAACCGCTGAAGCAGAATATGTTGCCGCCGCTAGCTGTCTATCCCAGGTGATATGGATGCAATCACAATTAAAGGACTACGGCTTTTCCTATAGCCGCATTCCTTTATATTGTGATTCCAGAAGTGCAATTGCAATATCTTGCAATCCAGTTCAACATTCTAAAACCAAACATATCGATCTTCGATATCACTTTATCAAAGATCATGTTGAACTGGGCAATGTTGAATTGTACTTCGTATCCACCGATTTTCAATTAGCTGATTTGTTTACCAAAGCTTTGGACGAAAAACGCTTTAATTATCTTGTCTCAAAGCTTGGTATGCTAAATCTCAAAACTTAATTGTCTTCAATTCGTATTTTTAAATTGTTAAATCGTTGCATTCTTCGTATCATCACTATGGCTTTCAAGAATCTCGTCTTGAAACCCGGTCGTCAAACAGTCGTCACCTGTCAGTGGAGAGATTTCACTCATCTCATCAGTATCGGGGGAGCTGATGCAGCGTTCCTTACTTCCGTCTCTCGACAGTCATTAGGAGTTTTCCTTTATTTTTAACTAAGTTTTTAATTTCATTTAATTTTTAATGATTTCATTTACTTGTGTTTCTTTTGTTTTTAAATTAATACAAAAAAAAAAAAAAAAGGGGAGTTCATCGGGCCGAACTTCTACTGTTCCCGGCCCGAAGTTCTTAGTCGGTCAAGAAGCTCGGCTCGAACTATTCACCTAAAAATGTGCCAGCCGAACTTCACTATTCCCGTACACTCATTCTCGACAACACACCCGAATACACCGGCGAAACACATAGTTAAGCACGAACTTCGATTCTCGTGTTCAAATCTGCTCGATTCTGTTACCACTCACTCGTAATCCCTTCTACCATCAATCTCGGTAAGATCTCACCGTTCAATTCATCTGTTTAACAGTCCTTGAACCAGAATCGATAGATTGACTGTTCGGCTTTTACTAGGGTTTCAAAATTTGGTGAAATCGATTCGATCTAGGGTTCATTGTTTATCCTCGTACACCTAGTATGCTCGTTTAGGAAAACCGAACCCTATTGGCCAGTTTTTACTGTTTAAATCGATCTAGAAATCCCAGATTTGAAAAACAGTTGCATGAACCCTAGATCGTAAAAGTCTTCGGCCCGAACTTGTGTTAGAAGTTCGGCCCGAACTTGTATCACAAGTTCGGCTCGAACTTGTGTCACCACTTCGGCCCGAAGTTCCTAAACAACTTCGGCCCGAAGTTCTCCCTCAATGTTGTTCGACCCGAAGTTGTAGCATGTTCGGCCCGAAGTTGTTACTGTAGCTCGGCCCGAACTTCTTTTAAGTTTTTTTATTTTTATTTTAATTTTATTTTCTTTATAATTATAATTTACTAATTTTTATTTATTAAATATTTTTAATAAACTTAAAATTTTTATATTATTCTTATATTTTAAATACTATTAAAATTACTCTGAACCTTCTCGTCTCGATTAGTGTGAAACATCATCGTTACATTTCTTTTATTAACACTGTGCACTAACTTTAATCATTTTGTGCCATGTGTTCTTAGTGTCTAAATCACAGATGGCAGCACAACATATCATTGACGAGAACACCCTGGTTCCTCCATACAGGCTCAAACCCATGGCGGAGAACAACCCCTACTGGTCACCGGAAGAAGAAGTCTCGTTCTCCATCAACTACCCGATTCATTCTCATGTTCTCCAACGCCATCCTCTCTTCTACTCAATAAATGCCAGACCATCGGTTCCAGCGGTGTATGTACAACAGTTCTTTGCCAACCTAACCTTGGTGACATCAACAACCCCCTCACATTTCGAAACCATAATTGATGAACAACAAATTCACTTTACAAAAGATGATCTTTATGACATCTTCCACTTACCTCGTGCCGACTCTAGACCACCACTGACTGCATTTGAACCACAGCTGCCATTCGAGGAAGTGTATCTCGGAATACACGACCTAGGTCTAGACCTTCCTCGGCACACTATTGACCTCAGAGAATTCAAGAAGAAAAATATGGCACGGAGCTGGTCCCATGTCTTCACGATCTTTAACCGCTGCATGACAGCAAAGAAAGGTGGTCACGACAGGGCATCAAAAGAAGTTCACCATGCCTATCATGCCATGTGCTACAACCGCCACTTTGACTATGCTGCCTACTTGTGGGAAGAATTCAAGCTCTCCAAATCAAAGGAACCGGCATTTCTGCCATACCCGAGGTTCTGGGCAATTATGATAGAACATTTCATGGAGAGATACCAAAACATTCATACCAGAGATGTAGCACGAAGATTCATACCATCGAGCGTTAATTTTCTACGGGGCAACAGTGGTACAACTGCAGTCAATGATGCCGCGATCCCACTCCCACTTCTTAAAATCGGAAACTTCAATCTTGATAGTGTGAACCACTACCGGGCTCTTCATTATCCTGACTGGACACCTGAAGGAGCACCTCCTGCTCCAGCTCAACCAGCTGCTCCTGCACAACAAGCTGCCCCAGTACAACAACCACCAGCTCAACCACACCAACCACCACCTCAACCACGGCCTAGACGTAGACAGGCTGAACAGCAACAACCACCGACTCACCAACGTGCTAAACGACCTCGAATTTTATCCAGCGGTGCCTCAGGAAGTGGGTCGGTTGCCACTACATCATCTGAACAAGTTCTACCTCCGCCAACTCGACCCATCATACAACAACCACAACAACCAGCTGAACCGTCCTCTTCTTCATCATCCACAGACTCCGCTGCAACAACATCTGATCGACCAGGTTCACCACCATCACCACACGGTCCACCTTCACCACCACAACAAGGTCCACCTTCACCACCACAACAAGGTCCACC
Source organism: Calendula officinalis (assembly GCA_963853835.1). Taxonomy (NCBI): domain Eukaryota; kingdom Viridiplantae; phylum Streptophyta; class Magnoliopsida; order Asterales; family Asteraceae; genus Calendula; species Calendula officinalis. Next base: position 27,985,485 of record OY970825.1, read on the forward strand.
GTCACCGCCACCACAAGGATCCCCAAATCCTTTTGATGATCCTATCTTCACGGATCCTTCTCCACCACACATTCAACAACCAATCACATCAACAATTCCCACTACCACAACCTCCGTTCCTCCTATCTCATCCACCATCCCAACAACTGCAACCTCCGAACTACCAATCACGTCAACCATCACAACTACCACAACAACAGTCCCCCCACTATCATCCACAATTCCAGCCTCCACAATCACTTCTCCACCAGTTACCACAACTCCACCAGTCACCACCATAACTCCACCAGTAACAACCACAACTCCACCAGTCGCCACCACAACCCCACCAGTAACAACCACAACCCCACCAGTAACAACCACAACACCGCCAGTCACAATCACAACACCTCCAATTGACACCTCACTTCCCCCGTTTACCATCATTACTGGTACTGCCTCGAGGGTCGATACAACTCCTCCTGCAACAGTTGTAATGACTCTCCCTCAACAGTCTACATCATCCGAGGCTACCACTACCACAACAACTGAAATGCCAAATCCAGAAATGCAGATCATCCCTCATCTCACCTCCACAATCCAATCACTCAGTACGAGGTTGGAAAACCTTGAGGGTAGGCTGGCAACTGTTGCTCCTCTTCCACCGGCTTCTGATCCACTTAACCGAGAAATGCTCCTGGCAGCATCCCGTTCATTTACAATTGAACAAATTAAAGCGATGTTCAACTATCGCTTAGAAGAACTGGTCGAGCCATGCAATCCAGGATCCCTTTTATTCAGAAGGCCTGGTGACCCTGAGGATGATCCCCAGGGAGGAGGACAGAGAAGAATACTGGAACACGGGGGATCCAGTTCTCAAACTCAAGGAGGTGCAAGTCATTCTCAACAACAACCCAGCTCCTCTCATCAAACACAGGGAGGAGGACAACAAGACTATGAATACTTTCATGACTGGGCGGTTGTTGAGTTTGATTACGATCAGGTGCTGAACGTTGAACCACTCAACCAATGGCGAGTAGATGAGAGTGAAGACATCTTGCCCCAAAATAACCGTAAATCCAGTGAGATGACTGAAGCCGAAAAACTTGAATCTATGTGTCATCTCCAATCTATAAATTTTGAGGTTGAGAACAATAAAAACGACAATGTTCAACAGGTTCTGAGAAAAGAGGCGGACACAGTGATTGATTTACCTAGTGACCCGGAAGAAGACAATATTGTGAGGGATGCTTTTAACGAATCAACTCAACCTGCCACCTCCCCTTCAAACGATGACTCCGACAGCGACAAAACAGGGGAGGATGAACCATTTGACGTCAAAAGATATCCTTTCACCCGAGAAAATTATCATCGTTACTTCCGGAACTACGATCAACTGGTCGCCGCCAGAACTCCAGCACCGGAACCACCAACTGCCTCTCCTACACATGATGTGCCGGTATTATCATATAGCGAGAAGAGGGCGGCGGAAAAAGCTAACAAACGCCGCCTAAAGATCTCCAAAGCGTGCCTCTTTCAACAAGTCAAAATGCCATTTGTTGAAGATCGCTTCTCTGCTATTTTCCAGGAGACAGAGCTGCCTGTAATTTATCAGGATTTGTACAAAGAAGTGGTACTGCCTTTCAGAGAAAAGAAAATGTATTACCTTACAATGCATTACCTTAGGGGCAAAACCGATCGCTACAGCAAATTCCCGATAACACAACTCCTGGAGGTAACGACCGACCATTTCTCAGGCTACTACTGGTACACCATCTTCCATATTCGCAGAGCAGATAATCAACTGTACACAATTACTGAAGGAGACTTCTATATTCTTGAACCTCGGGATATAGAATTTCTTTACAACACAGTACGCTTACTTCCAGACACGCCTCATCCAGTTAAAAATCATGCGAGAAATTTCGCTCAGGCTGCTCTGAAGCGCTTCATGCTTGTTAAAACATTAGCTGCTCGAATGGAAGATGTGCAGATGGCTGTTGAGAGTGGTACAGCAAAGGTTCACTTAGCTGCTCCTTACAGATCACTTCCCTCCGAGATTAAAACTCGGAGAACAGTTGTGCTAGGTGAACCCAACTTGGGAATGACTTACACGAACTACTTCAAAGAAAGAGTCTTCTTTCGTGTGTCAGACATTGCCAAGTACTGTGACGGCACATTGAACATCCTCAAGAAGAAATTGGAGAAAAAGGGGAGGCAGATGAACAGAGATCCCAGCATCCCAGAAAACACCTCTCTTCGAAGCAATATTGACACACTAATCACTGCCATTAAGGAAAGACTAAGCTGGCGAATAGTGATTAGACATTTTGAGGTTCACCTGGGTGTACGAGAAAGAAGACACACACCTACCTACACAACTGAAGTTCCTAACATGCCACTACCTTTCGGTCAATATCATGGGCTAAGATGGCAGGACGAATCAGTTAATCGCCAAAAACCGTATGAAAGACGTGGGCGGCATTAACATTCAAATGCTGGGATGCACTTCACTTGTTCCACAATGGCTTCTGATCAAAACAGATTCAGGACCCGCTCTTATAGGAAACCACAAATCTCAATCAAGCTTAACCGCAAAACCTCTCCTTCAACCCTCCGACGATGTATAAGGTACGTTTCTACAACTGACAACTTTTCAATATCTTTGTTTTGTCGAGGGGGAGAAATATTAATTCTGGGGGGAGAATTATTATTTCTAGGGGGAGAAAATTCAGAAAACCAAAAACAAATTACCCAAATAAAAAGTTTTATGTTTGTAACGCTAATTATAAGTCGTTGTAATATCCGTAAACGATCTCTTTACTAGTTCTCTAGTAAAGATTGCATCTGTTTATTACAAATTCTTTTAATTCTCGTTACTCACTACTTCAAAAGACATACCTTCCCATGGTTTGCCAGATCCGGCCACACCTTCCCAGGGAAATATTTCAGCCAACTGGTAAATGTGAGGGTTTAGGTCTAGGGTATAGTAATAGGTGAGTGCAAGGTGATGTGAAAACATGATAAATCAAAGAAAACACACCTTATGAGTGCATCCAAACCAAAAACAAACCGGGCAACCAATTAAATAGGTGATCATTCATTCGTTGAATGTTTCACTAGACTTTACTGGCCCAGTAAAGCAAATGCACGCCACCACCAACTACTCAAATTCCTCTCAACAGGGATTTGTTTCATTTCATCAGGGGACGTAGCACAAAAGCTACTGACTACTCATTCGGAGTATGTCGGTATTGAATAATAATAACCTCCTGCCCCGGGTTAAGTCTCTTTGTATGCACAGTGTGTCTAGTTCTCACCCCCAAGAATATTTCCAATATAGGACACCTGCACTACAAACATGGATCTCCGTGAATCCATCGGAACACTCGTAGTGGCATCACAATATGATGTTTCACGAGGATCGAGTGGAAATCCTGCTAGAGCTAAAATCACGCCAACTCTAAACGCAGGTCACACATTTGAATCAACGGTTGTGCAAACGACTACAGATTCATACCGTGTGCCAACGGATACTCTATGTGAGTCCGGTGTTACCCTAAAAGAACAAAGTTGCTGTGCCTTAAACTTCAAAATCATTCAGGCAACAACTTATACCGGAAACACATAAAATTCCGATGAAAAATCCATGTGAACTAAAATGCAACATCTTGAAAGCTGATTAAAATGCACATGAGCGTAATAGTCCACTCTCAAATTACTCCTATGATCTGCTAAACCCAGCATGATCTTCCCCGGAGCCACCGACAATATAGGAACTGAAAAGTGAGGGTCCCTAGGTCTAGGTGAGCAGAATCAAGTATCATGGGATCTTGATTGGGGTGCGCTGAGGTAAAAATTGAGAGGGGGCATGAAGTATGGGGTGCAAATCAGCTTATCACATGGTAAAAACAAAAATGAGGGTGTGGTCGAAAAATGAAAAAGTGAGTTGAGTGAGGAGCGTGTGTGAAAGGGTTAAAAGAAAACGGAAAACCCTCCCTAAACCGAACAAATGACCGGGTAACCTCATCTATATCGGATTGCATATGTTGCTTTCTGATTAAGACATCATGGACCCAGTGATGCAATGCACAACCCCCACTGACCACTCAAGTACAAAAAGTACTTGTTTCAAAATCACGGAGATTACCACATCCACTATCGACATCTCATTTGGAGATTGTTGATATTGAAAAAGAGGACCCACCTCCAGTCCTCGCCTTCGTTTGTCCACGTATAGAGTCTAGAACCGAATTAAATTTCTCTAGGACACAGGCACTCTACCAAGCATATCTTTGAGATATTGCCGGAACATTCATAGTGATACCAAAATTATTGGTATTCCACGATGATTGAATGGAAATCCTACCAGTGCTAACATCAATGCCAACACTAAACGTAGGTCACACAGTTTCTGTAACTGTTGTGCTAACAGGCAATCTATGTGATCCTGGGTTACCCTGATACATTCTTGTGCGAAGATCAGACGACCGTACTCCATTCTTATCAACAACGGTCACTATGCTGATAGAAAATCTGATGACTGTACTTCAATCTTATCAACAACAGTCAATAAATCAGATAAGGGATTCTATGACCGTACTCCAACATTATCAACAACGGTCAGAAAATCCACAACATATCAACATTCCGCACTGCTTCAACTTCAACAAACATCAGGAACCAAGGATCTGCAGCAAATCGACAAACGCCACAACTTCAAGAAAGGACTTCCGCTGCTAACCGCTCTATCTATGGGTCTACTTTCAGTCGATTTGCATGAAGTCTTCTGGAATACTTTATATTGGTTGAAAAGCCGATTAAAAGTATATCTGTCACCGATGATCAAAGGCTGATGCTGTTTTATCAACAAAACTGCTCAACGGTTCAATTCTCAGCTCCAGCCTTACAATCACAGAAGTCTTCAAAGATATGCAACCTAGTCTACTATTACAAAGGGGGAGATTGTTAGGTACTAGATATGTTGTAATAGTTAGTCTAGGGGGTAATAGTGTAACAATGTATAGATGTTAGGTTTTATTACCAAAATGGTCCTAACTAACCAAGAATTGAGCCATGGTATAAATACCGAAGTGTAAGGCTCAATTCTTCAACTTTTGCACAATTAATCAAGTTAACATTCCAGCAATTGTTCTCTCCCATCTCTCTACTTTCTCTCTCTAAAAGCCCTAATCTCCTTCTTCACTTTTATCACCAAAATCATCATCAAACCTCTCTAAATGGATTGAATCAGTGTTATTGTGCTTTTCAACTACCATGCACCTCCACCAACTATTACTATTGTTATCTTTACTCACTAATTGGTCATCAGAAAATATAATTATAGAGTATTGTTACCGTATACATTTCCTTCCGTTATATATATAAACGTTAAACCTTTTGGGACTGAAGGAGTTACCGTTGATATTGGGACATTCAATTTTGTCATGTAGTAACATTATTTCTGTATCTAGAATCAATGTAGCACTAATCTGAGGAAACATGAATCTATATTTAATTAATTACTCATTCCAACACAACACTAAGAACCAAGATTAGTTAATTACTCCTTCCAATCATGTTTTATTAAATATATAATAAGTTTTTCAACATGTGTTAAAATTCTTAAATTTAAAATGTTTTTCAAATATGTGCCATAATGATTTATAGGCATATAGGTTTAGGTTAATGTGAAAGTATATAATTATGTGCAGTTTACATATTTTTAAATTCATTTAGACCGCTCGGTATGGACATTAGGCGGGGTCGTAGGGCTGAGGTGGCCGCTCGGCCACGGCGTGGTGCACCGGGGAACACCGCCCCCCTACACGGCGTGGGGTGCGGTGGTGAAGAGCCGTGGGCACGAGCACGAGAGAGAACGAGCGGGGGAGCGGCATTTTTTTTCGACCGTTGGAGGGTAACGGTCATATGACCGTTATAATTAAAAAAAAATACTTTTATTTTTATTTTTTATTTCCCCTATATATACATACACTAATACATCTTTTTTTCTCACATCTTTACCATCTTTCTCTCTACAACCATTTTCTCTTTTACTACCAAATGGATTCCAACCAAAGCTCGCCCGATTCCAACTAAAACAAGCACGACAATCTTGGATTTGCACAGTTCGAGCCATATATTAATTAATCTGCTCAACACAGGCGTTGTTCCACCGAATACCCAATACCAACAACCTCCATACCAACAATTCCAAAACCCCCATTTCCAAAACCCCCATTTCCAAAACCAACAATACCAAAACACCCAATTCCAAAACCTCAATTCCAAAACACACAATTCCAACCAAATCAGTTTCAACAAAGTCAATTCCAAAGTGCTCAATTCCAAAGTACACAATTCCAACAAACAGAGGCTGGCGGTAGTCGAGCAAAAAAGAAGTCGAAAGGGAAGGGGAAAGCCAAAGAGAAAGAAGTTATTGATTCTGACGGTCCATTGACTTGGACCACTGAAGAAGAAGTCGCGTTGTGTAAAGCTTGGTGTGCCGAGTCAAAAGACCCAAAGGATGGGAATAGCAAGAAAACCAAAGGGCTATGGGACGCTGTGTCCAAAGCATTCCACGAGCTTATGGGGCGTCCAACGTACCGAAACCACGACAAACTTTATGGGAAATGACGTCAACTAGTCACCAATTTAACAAAATTTAACGGTATCTACAACAAGCTCATGTCTGAGAAACGTAGCGGGATAAGTGATTTTGATGTTATGGCAGCGACAAGGCTAGAATACAAGGGTAATGGGCGTAATGGTTTTGAGCAAGAAAAGCAGTGGTTGGTTGTCAAAGACGATCCAAAATGGTTAGCGATGCCGACTTCACAAGAGCACCAACAACAACAACAATCAAAGCGGTCTCGTAGTTCCCATTCGGTTGATGTTTCTGATGATCATACGACTACTTCGCGTATCGACCTGAATGCTGGGGACGGCGACATCCCCGATGACTTGTTCGATGAAGTCGAAGAAACCCCCACTCCAAGCCGACCAGTAGGAAGAGATAAGACCAAACGAGCACTACGACATGCGGCACAGCAGGCATCGTCGAACAATACGATGGACGAAGTCGCAAAGTTGTTGGCCGATCGTGGTGTGTGTTAGGGGTCAAATTATGTTGTATCTAATAGTTAGAGGGCTAGTTATGTCAAGATGTAATAGTTATGATCTAGTCATTAGTCTTAGTCAATGGAGTCAAGCTTAATTAGTGTTAATTAAGCTTGTTTAGCTATGAGGTATAAATACCTTATGTTAAGGCTTAATTTGTAAGCTCTCCTTTCATTAATTGAATTACTCTTTTGAAAGCTAACCTTTCCCTCTCAACTACCTCACACACACTCAAACACCAAGAACACACACACTTAAGAAATTCTTCAATTTCTCACCTTGAATCATCATGAATTAGCTCAATCTCAGTGTTATACGATCTCTCAATTGGTATCAGAGCAAAATCTCTATTAAGAGAAGATCCAAATCAGCTTAATTCGATCAAGATCTGAGAAAAAGTGAAGAAAAGTTTGTTACGTTCATGAAAATTTAATGTTGTAAAATTTTTGTTCGAATTGAAGTTTTGAGCATGGATTAGTGTTTCTCCAGTGTTTCTAAGCATAATAGAATCAAAAATCGATCCATTCCGTTAACAGATTACTTCAATTTCGTGATTTTGGTGAAAAAGTAAAAAGTTGAAAAACTTACTGTAAATCGAAGATTTAAAGCTTATATGTTATGGATTGAAGAAATTGATCGGTACAAAGTGTTAGCAATTTGATTTCTAACGTTTAACAAGAAGAATCATTCAATTTGGTGAAGAAATGAGCGATATTGAATTAAAAAAGTGAAGAAAAATGGTGAAGAAGACATACGTCTGTGGTTTCCGTCACTATGAACAAGTTCTACACACAGTTCTACACACAGTTCGATCTACTAGTTCTACACACAGTTCTACACACAGTTCGATCTACTAGTTTACACACAGTTCTACACACAGTTCGATCTACTAGTTCTACACACAGTTCTACACACAGTTCTACACACAGTTCGATCTACTAGTTCTACACACAGTTCTACACACAGTTCGATCTACTAGTTCTACACACAGTTCTACACACAGTTCTACACACAGTTCGATCTACTAGTTCTACACACAGTTCTACACACAGTTCGATCTACTAGTTCTACACACAGTTCTACACACAGTTCGATCTACTAGTTATACACACAGTTCTACACACAGTTCGATCTACTAGTTCTACACACAGTTCTACACACAGTTCGATCTACTAATTCTACACACAATTTGATCATCAACAATCGATTCAATCACGATTTTAATATCAAACAAATCATTTTCACAATGACATCAAGAGATGCTCTGTCAATCGGAACCGATCTTAAACCTCCGGTTTTATACCGAGGTGAATACGCGCAATGGAAGAAACGGTTCCTCCATTTTATAAAAAATCAAGAACTGGCAACTGAAATACGTGACTCACTCGAAAATGGTGAAGCGGTATTCTACGAAGACGTAATAGCTGCACCAAACGCAACACCGCCAGTTCTTGGAGGTCGAACCCCGCTTCCTAAATCAAGATACAATGCTCAACAAAAACTACGAGCTAAAGCAGATCTACAATCGTTTTCATTTGTTCTCCAAAGTTTACCGAATGAAATTTATAACAGCTTGGACAGTTTAGAAACCGGTAAAGAGATTTGGGATGAAATCAGAAAACAAATGGAAGGCACCGTTTTAGGGAATAAAGCCAAGATGGTAACCACTCTGAATGCTTATCAATCGTTTAAAGCTTCCACCGGGGAAGAATTAGAAAGCACATATCACCGTTACTGCAACTTGTTGAATGAACTTCGAAGGAATAACTTAAAGAAGGAAAATTTAGAGATTAACATCAAGTTCATCAACAGTTTACTACCTGAGTGGGCTACATTTGGTAACAGTGCCATGCAACATAAAGATCTGAGCTCAATTGATGTGCATGAACTGTATGAGTATTTACTACAAAATGCTCCGATGGTGAAAGATATAGTGAAAACCAAACAGGAAAATGCAAACACTCTTGATACACTTGCTCTTCTTACAAGACAATACCAGTCAAATTCATCTGGTAAACTGAAAGAAAAATCAGAAGAACCTGTCAAAGATACAAAAGAAGAGATGGAGAGTGAATTAGAACAACTGTTGCAAGCTATGTCTTTCATCTCAAGATATGAGAAGAAGTATTATCCAACTCCTACAAACAACAATCAGAGATCTTCATCCACTTTCAAGTCTGCTCCATCTGCATCAAATACATCTGACAAACCCACAATAACACCTTTGGATCCGACAAAGAAATGTTATAACTGTGGGATTCCTGGTCATTTCTCTCGAGATTGCAAGAAACCTAGAGTTAGGAATTCTGATTACTTCAAACGTAAGATGCTCATGGCTAAGCAAATCGAGGCGGGAAAGGTGTTGTTGGCTGAGGATCTAAGCTGGATGGACGATTGTTAAGGCAAAAAACCTTACCCCTTTTGGATCTTAAGATAACAAAACAACCTAGACTAGCTTTGACTTATATGTAGAATAATATAGCTAAGTTTTAGGTCTGATACTGAGTGATCAGTATTGGAACTCAGTATCAGTACTCAGTATCAGATAGTGATACTGAGTAGAAGGACTGAGTGATACTCAGTATAGTAACGGACTAAGATCAAATCCCTTGATCTTAGTCATTTTCCTTACTTAGTCCTTCGGTTACTCCTTTGCTCATTATGTAAGATCTCTATAACATTATAAATAGAGATCATCTTGCAAAGGAGTACTTACCAATTTACTTTACACATTCACATCTTTTGTAATTGATCAGTGGTATTGCTTTTCCGCAGCATACCACACTTAGTGGATTTATACATTGACTATATTCTTGTGTTATCACTTTAATATTTCTCTAAGTATAATAATCTATCAATTAACATTATAAACCAGGGTTGTTGTGACCTAACAACTGGTATCAGAGCAGGCTAAATAATCTTCTATTTAGTCGATCTATAACCCTGGCAGCCATTTCCTACATCTATCCCTCCAACACTCAAAAATCCAAAATGTCTACAATTATTGCACCAGTTATGTCTGGAAAGGGAGTACCCATCTTTGATGGAAAAGACTTCCATCAATGGAAGCTCAAAGCTCAGTGGTATCTTGAATCTATTCATCATGAGATGCTCACTGTGCTAAATGATGGTCCCATCATTCCACAAACTGTGGAACCAGTTGCTGCTACTGATGATGCTCCTGAAGGCATAAGATCTGTACCTAAACTAAAGCACAACTGGACTGATACTGACCGTCAGTTGTATGCTTTAGACTCCAGAGCTAAAGGTGTGATTGGTAATGCTGTTACAAAAAAGATACTTAATGCAATTATGAAATTGCCAACAGAAAAGGCTATGTGGGATAGCCTATCAGTCACTTATGAAGGTACAGCAAAGGTGAAGTTGCAAAGAAAAAGCAACATGAGAAGGAAATATGAAAATTTCTTTTCAACTCCAAATGAAGACATCACCACTCTCTATAACAGGTTCAATACTGTTATCCATGATTTAATTAGTGTAGGCATTGTGAAAGAGGAAGGAGAGCTTGTTCAAAAGTTTCTGGATAGCCTTCCTCAACAATTTCTTGACATGACAAACTCTGTCAATGCTGCTAACAACATTGAGTCATACACTCTTCAAACTTTGTATGGTTTAATGCTGAATCATGAGGAGAATAATGCTGCAAGACTGATCAACTGGAAGAAAACTGACAAGTCTTCCACTGGTATGGCTCTAGTTGTGCAACAGGCTTATACTGTGACTGAGCCAGAAGAACCAGAAGTTGATCTTGCTGATGCTGAGGCAGAAGAGCTTGAAACTCAAATGGCTCTCATGTCTATGAAGCTGGATCAGTTGAAGAAGAAGAGGCTTGGTGTTAGCTCTTCTAATACTGACCCTAGATCAGGTCTGTGCTATAGGTGTGGAAAGCCTGGACATATTGCTGCAAATTGTCATACTAAGTCTTCTGAGACTGACCAAAATGACAAGATTGCATACCGAGCAAAAAGATATAGAGACAAATATGTCAAGCTGAAGAATTGGAGCAAGGGAAAGAGGGCAGAAGGAAATGGAGCACTTCATCAAGCACTTTACTCAGAAGCCTGGATGGATGAAGAGTTAAGTGATGATGAAGAGCAGATTGAAAATAAAGCCTTTATGGCTTTCACTGAAGATGATTTGAAGAGTTCCTTTGAAAAGGATATCAAAGAGGCTGAGAGGATGAGTGTTCATACTGATTGGGATTCCACTCAGTTGTACAAGGTAAGTTCCTTTCAAACTTATTCAGTGAATGAAAAAACCAAGATTTTTGAGTATATACTTGTTGATCTTAAAACTTCTGTATAAAAAGAAAAAGCTTTAAAATTAACAATTAAAGAACTTGAAAGGGTAAATAATGAAAACTTGGATAAACTAGCAAAATATAAAGATTTAGAATTAAATTTTTCAGATTTAAAAGACATTAACCAAAGATTAGCTGATAAAGCTCATTTACACAAACTTGAAAAAGAGAAATTTGAAAAACAGTGTAAATCTTGGGGAAATGCTTCAATAAAATTAAATAAATGTTTAAATGAACAATTTCCAGAAAATGTGAGGGCTGCACTTGGTGTTGATCCTAAATTTAAAAGCAGGAACAATTTTGCTGATTTATTTGAAGAGTTTTCTACTATGAACCCTATTAATTTTGTAAAAGCTAAAACTTTATGTGAAGTTGGATGTCAAACTGAGTCAGATGATGAAGAAAATGAAATTTTAGAAAAACCTATTGGTCCTTCCATCTGCTCAAAGTGCTATACTGAGCTACAAGAACTCAGTATTGAATTTCAAATAACAGAAATTTCTGATACCGAGCTACCAATAGTTCAGTATGACACTTCTGCTGTTCCACCTTTTGAATTATTATTTAATACAACAACTTTTGAATTATATAATGATAATAAAACAACTTCTATCTCACATGTTTCATCAAATACAGAAGTTGCAGGAACAGAAACATCAAATACTGAGACATCTAAAGTACCTGTTAAAGTTGTCCCTTCAAAACATGATAAACAAAAGACAACTTCGACTAGGTCCTTAGTTGGCAAAGACAAGAAGTCTACCACTAATAAAATTAGAAAGACTTCTCTGCCAAATAAAAATAAACAACCAGATCATCCATCTCCTAAACCAGTTAAAAACAATATTAATGCATCTATTAGAAATAACAAAATTAATGTTTTAAAAACACTTGGTGATCAGGTCAAATCTTTAAGTAAACAATTTGCAAAACTCGTTCATACTGACCTACCAAAAGTGAAACATTTTTCTAAAATACCATATGAAAATATGTTTAGAAATAGACCTAGAAAATGTTATAGATGTCATCATACTGGTCATAAGGGAGATGAATGCTGGACTGATCTCTCAAGCACTAGGTACTCAGTACCAAAGAAAAGGAGAGAAACTAAGTCAGTATCACCAAAGAAAACTTCTAAAGTTACCCCTGAAGTGATACCGACCTCTCCACCTAAAGAGATCAAGTCAAATTGTGTTTATCCCACCAAAGGTCCCATTCAAAAATGGGTTCCTAAAAGGAACTAATTCTTATTTTGTGTCTTGTGCAGGGTGACAGAAAATGGTACTTAGATAGTGGCTGCTCAAGACACATGACAGGCAGTATGGAATACCTTCTTAATTATACTCCAGAGAAGGGTCCTTCTGTCAAGTTTGGAGATGACTCGGTGGGAAAGACAAGAGGTTATGGTGTGATCAAGGCAGGCAACATAACTTTTAAAAGAGTTGCCTATGTAGAGGGTCTTAAACACAATCTGCTCAGTATTAGCCAGATGTGTGATGATGACAATGAAGCTCGATTCAGAAAGGTTGCAGGAATCATCTACAATGATAAAGGGCAGCCTGTACTCATTGCTAGAAGAGAAAAAGACGTATATGTGGTCAACCTGTCTGAAATAGACCCAACTATTCGAGTATGCCTGCTTTCTAAAGTCAAGCCAGAATTACATTGGCTATGGCACAAGAAACTCTCTCACATAAATTTTAGAAATATCAACGAGCTCAGTATGAAGAAACTGGTGAGAGGATTGCCCACAATTACTTATTCAAAAGATAAGTTATGCTCAGCATGTGAAATGGGCAAGCAGAAGAAGAGTTCATTCAAGTCAAAAGTCAATCATTCCATCAATGAACCTCTTACTATGATACATATGGATCTTTTTGGCCCCATCAGCACACCATCTTTGGCCAAAAAGATCTATACTCTAGTCTTAGTTGATGAATTCTCAAGATATACTTGGGTCATCTTCCTCAAGACTAAGTCAGATGCAACAACAGAAATCATTGCCTTTATAAAAAGAGAGGAACTTCAAAAAGGCAACAAGGTCAAGCAACTTAGAAGTGACCATGGTACTGAGTTTAAGAACTCAGTATTAGCAGATTTCTGTGAAGAAAAAGGAATCATTCAAAACTTCTCTGCAGCCTACACACCCCAACAAAATGGTGTTGTAGAAAGAAAGAACAGAACACTGATTGAAGCTGCAAGAACTTTATTATGCCATGCTGGACTGGCACTGAGTTTCTGGGCTGAAGCTGTAAGCTGTGCAAATTTCACTCAGAATAGAGCCACTATAGTCCAAAGACATCTGAAGACTCCATATGAGTTATACAATGGCAAGATTCCTAATGTGGAATATTTCCACATCTTTGGGAGTAAATGTTTTGTACTCAGTACAAAACAAAATCTAAATAAATTTGCTCCCAAAGCAAATGAAGGTGTGTTCATGGGCTACTCTCCACACTCCAAAGCTTTCAGAGTGTATATCATCTCAACCAAGATGATTGTAGAATCCATTCATGTCACATTCGATGAAGATCATAATGAGCATTCTACCTCAGCAAGTGAAGACATAAGTGGCATAGATATTCTATGCAATCCAGAACACTCCATTGCTGAACAGCCTAAGTTTCATCCACACTTTATTCCTAATAAGTTTAATGAAACTGATCAAGTTCAAACTCAGTATCACTCAAATGCGTCTAATACTGAGGTTCCCTTATCAGAGGACCTTCATACTGAGTTTCCAACTAATGATCTGAACCACTCTATTTATGAAGAAGGTGAAACATCCAACACTTCACAAGAATCCACATCAACTCTGCAAAATGAAGATGAACAGCAACCTGCACTGTCTCATACTGATCAGAATTCCACTCAGTATCAGACAGACAACACACCAAATCAACAAGATATTGTTGATCCTATTTCAAATGCTCCCTTAGGAAACAATTTAAGGGAACACAGAGACCATCCACACTCAAACATTATTGGTCCTATTGAAGAAGGTGTCCAAACAAGAAGAAAATTAGAATTTCCAACCCAAGCAACTGCAAACTTTTGTTTCTTCTCAAGTTTTCTATCTACCATTGAACCAAAGAAAGCTGATGAAGCTCTATTAGATGAAGATTGGGTAGAGGCTATGCAAGAAGAGCTCACAGAGTTTGAAAGAAACAAAGTTTGGAACTTAGTACCACCTCCTTCTGGCAAAACTATTATTGGTACTAAGTGGGTGTTCAGAAACAAGATGGACAAGGATGGTGTTGTCATCAGAAACAAAGCAAGGTTAGTTGCTCAAGGTTACAGGCAAGAAGAAGGCATTGACTATGATGAAACTTTTGCACCAGTTGCAAGAATTGAAGCTATTAGGTTGTATCTTGCATATGCAGCCTTTAAGAATTTCAAAGTTTATCAGATGGATGTCAAAAGTGCTTTTCTAAATGGAAAACTACAAGAAGAAGTTTATGTTAAACAACCTCCAGGTTTTGTTGATCCCAAATTTCCTCATTATGTTTTCAAGCTTGATAAAGCTCTATATGGGCTCAAACAAGCTCCAAGAGCCTGGTATGATACCCTGTCTGAGTATCTTATTGAAAATAAGTTTACAAGAGGTAAAATTGATAAAACTTTATTTTCAAAAAGGAAAGGTTCTGACATCTTACTCATTCAGATATATGTAGATGACATTATCTTTGGTTCCACTGACAAGTCAATGTGTGACTGGTTTGCTAAGATAATGTCAACTCAGTATCAGATGAGTATGATGGGAGAACTTACTTACTTTCTTGGTTTACAAGTTGAACAAAAGCCTGATGGCACTTTTATAAATCAAAGTAAGTATGTGCATGACATGTTAAAGAAATACAACTTTGAAAATTTATCTTCCATGCACACTCCTATGGGTACTCAGGATAAGATAAGTAAGGATGAAACTGGTAAACCAGTATGTCAATCCACATACCGAGGTATGATTGGTTCCTTACTTTACTTAACTGCTAGTAGGCCTGATATCATGTTTGCCACATGTTTGTGTGCTCGGTATCAGGCTGATCCTAAAGAATCACACATGAAAGCAGTTAAGCGAATCTTTAGATATCTTACAGGTACTCCTAACCTGGGTCTTTGGTATCCCAAAGACTCAAACTTTGACCTTGAAGGGTACACAGATGCAGATTTTGCAGGGTGTAGATTGGACAGAAAGAGCACAAGTGGAGGATGTCAATTCCTAGGTGGAAGATTAGTTGGCTGGTCATCCAAGAAACAAAATTCAGTAGCAACTTCCACAGCAGAAGCAGAATATGTTGCTGCAGGAAGTTGTTGTGCTCAATTATTATGGATGCAGTATCAACTCTTAGACTATGGGTTCAACTTTCATAAGACTCCTATTCATTGTGATAACAAGAGTGCTATTGCTATCACAGAGAACCCAGTCTATCACTCCAAAACCAAGCACATTGATATCAGACACCACTTTATTCGAGATAATGTGGAAAAAGGTAAGGTTGAGGTAGATTATGTACCCACAAATGAACAATTGGCTGATGTATTTACTAAACCTCTTCCTGAGGAAAGGTTTATGTATCTACTAGGGCAATTAGGTATGTTAAATCCTTAATCTTTATTAAATTTCTTTAAAAACTGAGCGCTCAGTATCACTCCTGTTGATACTGACCACTCAGTATCACTAGTCTGTTATCATCAAAATTTAAAATTTTTATTTTTTTTGTTAATTTCAAGAGTAAATTAATTGTTTTTATATTTTTTAAAAAATTTTTTTAAATTATTTTTTTTACTCGGTATTGGGGTATGACGGCTCTTACACCGAGCTTAATCCTCATACTGCTCAAACGGTAACCTTTCTTAATAGGAAAGTTACCGTTGGCAGAGGATAAGGCAGTCAAATCAGCCGTTTTTACTTCCCAATACCTTAATTATCTTTCATATCTCCTATAAATAACCGTTTATTTTTACTTCAAATTTTTTTTTAACTGTTATTTCTTGCTTTCATCTTCAATTCTCTCTGCGATTAACGATTTCACTTTCTCTTAGCAAGCAAATTCTTTCAAATCAAAATCACAGATGGCGAATTACACTTTTGTTGCTCCAGACGTTCACTCGGAAATCCAATTCCGAAATAATGAAGTACCCAGGTTTGCGAGGAACAACATCACAGCAAATTTCAATATTCCTCAAGCCTGGGCATGCCAAGAGTTCACAAACATTGTGACTTTTCTGAAAAATTGCCCAATTGCTCGTGCACTGACCTTGTCTCCTCGAGCAATTTACCCAGAGATGCTATGCGAGTTTTGGTACTCTGCTACACTCGATTCTCCAGATATGATTGCTGGGTGGGTAATTCGAGATCAGAGAAGGGCATTTGTTTCTACTGCAATCATTCGTGAAGCACTGAGACTTCCGGCCCAAGCTCAGTATGACCCATTTGTTGATCGATCAGAGGCACGCTCTGTACTGCCTTTTCTGGGTCGAAGAGGAACAACGGGCACAATCAAAAGAAATGAATTTGGTCCTATGTGGGGTATTCTTATCACAACAATCATTCGATGTATGACCCACAAGACGGGAGCTTTGGACCAAATAAACGAATTTGGGATGCAAATAGTACATTCTCTGTACTATGGAAGAAATATTGATTATGCTCGCCTAATTTTCAATGAATTAGCTACACTGGTTCGAGCAAATACAAGGGAATGCAATGTCCCTTTTTGCAGATTTCTATCACTTATTTTTCAACACTCAATGCCCACACAGATTTATGATGATTTTCACAGCCCAAGAGTTGATCTTCCTCCACTCAGTGAGAAGATTTTCTTTTACAGACCAAGAGAAGGAGAACCTCTTCTAAGTCCTCCTATGTGGGCCATTGTTCAAGAACATATAAATGATGAAGAAGATCTGTCTGATACTGAGTCAGACAATGATGATGATGATGATGATGATAGTGGAAATGGAGCACAGGCAGGTCAAGATATTGAGATGCAGGATGTCCCACAAGTTCAAGAACAAACTATCTCTCCACCTGCACAAAATCTTGCTGCTCCTCATATTGAAAACATTCTTGAAACTGAGTCCTCAGAAGACACACCACTGGTCCTTCGAAGAAGAAGAAGGAATGTTTCTCCTATCATTATGGGCAACTTATCATCTGAGGAGGTGCAGCCTGCAAATGTTCCATCATTAACTGCATCTATTCAAGACCAAAGCTTTATTGCCGCCACCGCTGACCTTCCAGGTCCAGAACAAGCTCCACCTGCTCAACAAATTGAGGAACCTCATGTTCCTCTTGATGTGGAGATTCAATATGCACGAACTGCACTGGAAGGTGCTCAGCATGACAGAGAGGTCGGTATTGAAGATGTTGGTGCTGCACATCAACAAACACATGATCCTGCACCGACCTCTGCAGATGCTCGAAGGGTATCTGACAGAGTCTCAGGTATGAATTTCTAAAAAGCCCTTAAACTTATATATATATATTTCATTCCCAAATAGAGACTAAGTATTGGCCAGTACCAACTCAATACTGACCAAAGTCTCAAACGATCTTTCAAATATAAATCCTCTTATGGCCAACATAGCTAGCCCACTGCTGCTATGCAAAATTCATATACTGAGCACACTAAATTGATCATTGTCAGTCTACAGTTGTCTCAACATTTAAAGAGACAATGGTGGTTGATGTCATACTGACACCCACTGGTGCTGCTTGAATGATGTCCAACTTATTTTTGAGTTGGGTAGCATCATTCAAGAAATGATCCCAAACCCTTAAGCCACAAAATCCAAAAATATCCAATGGGGTTTAGCCACATTTCTGTTATCACTCTAATACCGAGTGATAAACATTGAAAATAACAAGAAGCACATCCCAGGCTTCGAATTCCCACACCCAAACCTTTTAGTAAATGTGACTTATCCTATACTGAGCTACTTAAATTTTCACACTCACCTTTACTAAAATCTTCTTACACATGCTATGCACAAGTCCACAATATTTCATCCAACACCAGATGAAATACAGACTTCACAGACTCTGTTTAAATGATTGTAGAATTAAACAACACCACAATTCTATTTGATAAACCTTTCATTCTAACCAGTTTTATATTTTTGTTTCTTTAGCACCATCTGTGCAGGGTATTCAGGCATCTCAAGCTGCAGCAGATCAAGTGACTCTGCAAGCAATCATGCAGCACATTCTGGCCATTCAACAAACTCAAAATGTAATACTAGCCAGAATGGACAAGATGAGTGGTGATATTGACTTAATAAAACAGTCAGTATCACTCCTTCAACAACCACAACAGCCTCCACAAACTCCACCAGGTTCACATGGTGATCACAATGAAGAAGGAGAAGGAGAAGGAGGTGCTGGTGATACTGATGCTGCAACTGAGCCCATGCCCTCCCCTACTCTTGAACAACCTGAAGGGGACATGGGTGGTGATACTGATCCTCTTCCCTCCTCATCAAATGATAACAAAAAGGGGGAGAAGAGACAAAGAGATACTGAGGTTGATCAAACTGAGCCATCTGCTCAGGGGGAGAAAAGAAGAAAATTGAATGAAGATCAACCTCCACAACAAGAACAACAACATCAGCAAAGCCCTCATACTGAGCCATTTCGCATTCAGTATGAGAGAAGAAGACAAAGAACAAGGTCAGAATTACAAGTTCAAGACCCACTTGAGCCATCTGCTCAGGGGGAGACTCATACTGACCAACCACAGCAAGTTTATACTGAGCCACCTGCTCTAGAAGAAAATAACTTACAAATTGTGGTCTATAGACCTTTTGTGTGGCCCATTGCTGATGATGAAGATGAAGAACATCCAGTGGAATCAGAAGATTTTTTAAACTTTGCATTAGATGAAGCAAATAAAGAAACCTCTTCATCATCATTCTCAGATGATGAAGAGCATACAAGAAAATCTATCTCATCTCAAGCTGAAGGACCTTCTAGAATTCCTACAAGACCAATAACCAGAAGAATGACAAATGTGGTTATGTCCTCAGAATCTAGTGAAGAACAAGATCCAGCTCCTCTGATCTCAAGACCTAGAAGATCTGCTCAGTCTACTGAGGGAAAGAGTGAAGCTGAGGATGAGATTGAGGCCCAAAAGTTCTTCCCTGTTAAGGAAGAACCTGAATCTGAGTCTGAAGATGTTCCAAGAAGATCTCGTACTGTAAGAAGAACTGGAGATGAATTACTTGAACAGTACTGGAACATTGTGGCACAAAGAGCAAGATATAGGGAAACAAGGATGAGTATGCTGAGGAAGAAAGCATTTCCAACTGTAAGAGACATATACTGGCTAAATGAGTTTGTCAACAAAATAAAGGTCAAAACTGTTGATAATTCAATTGTTGCAACTTGTACTGGGCCAGTCAGTCCTCCAATGAAGTTTCTCCTCCATGACATTCAAAATATGGGACTTCATGATTGGATAAAAATTGCTAGACTGATCAAGGAAATGCCTTCAAGATCTTCTGAAGCCCAAGTGATGATGGATGAAATCTGGGCTGTATCTGCTATATGCTATGAAAAAGGCATTCTTTATGCAACAGAATACAGGGCACTCAGTGTGATGACTGAAGCTATGAGGAACAACAAACCTGAGTGTCTTAATACTTTCAGAATAATTCCCACATATACTGTTCCCCCTAATCTCATTTTTCAGGATCAAAAGAGTACCATATATCCAACATCTGGATATATGTATACTGACTCAGATGACAAGGAATGCTTCATTACTGAAGCTGATTTAGCAAAAGCTCCTATCAGCCATTTGGTGGGCCTTAAATGGATGATAACCAAGAAAGAAGATGCTTGGTTTAGAAAAAAGATAGTTGCTGTACTAAACAACAGGCAAGATGAACTGAAGAAAAGAGAAGAGTTCATCCATGTGAAGAAAGAAGTCTTCTACGAGTTTGAATCGATCAACAAAGACTAAAGAAGAAGACTTTGCAGCCTGTAGCTTATTTTGTTTAGTTTTCTCTTTGTAACTGTTTTGTTATCATTAGATAGGGGGAGATTGTTAAGGCAAAAAACCTTACCCCTTTTGGATCTTAAGATAACAAAACAACCTAGACTAGCTTTGACTTATATGTAGAATAATATAGCTAAGTTTTAGGTCTGATACTGAGTGATCAGTATTGGAACTCAGTATCAGTACTCAGTATCAGATAGTGATACTGAGTAGAAGGACTGAGTGATACTCAGTATAGTAACGGACTAAGATCAAATCCCTTGATCTTAGTCATTTTCCTTACTTAGTCCTTCGGTTACTCCTTTGCTCATTATGTAAGATCTCTATAACATTATAAATAGAGATCATCTTGCAAAGGAGTACTTACCAATTTACTTTACACATTCACATCTTTTGTAATTGATCAGTGGTATTGCTTTTCCGCAGCATACCACACTTAGTGGATTTATACATTGACTATATTCTTGTGTTATCACTTTAATATTTCTCTAAGTATAATAATCTATCAATTAACATTATAAACCAGGGTTGTTGTGACCTAACAACGATTCTGATCCTGAAGATGAAGAGCATTCCGCAAATCTATGCTTTATGGCTCGTGAGAATGCCGAGATTTCTGATCGATTCAATGAAGAGGCTAACAAAGAAATAGAGGTACTCAGTTCTCTCTTATCTAATTCTTCAAGTACAATTGATTCTGAAAATTGTTTTGTAACAAACCAGAATTCTGAAATTGAATCTTTAAAACAAAACCTTTTGGATGAAAAAGAATTAAATACTTTACTTCAAGGAAAATTAGATGAACTAGAAAACGAAAATGAACAATATCTTGATCATAATACACAACTTGTTCATATTCTTAGACAAAATAAAAATTTTGAGAAAAAGAATCTGACGTTACAAAATTGAATTTCAGAATTGACTGTTAAATATGAGACTGATATTCAACATTTGTCTCATACCATTTCTGAACAAGAAATTGAGTTGACCAATCTTAAAAATACACAAAGTTCCACATCAAATGCTGACAATGATAAATATTACAAGTTATACATTGATGCATGGAATGAATATCAAATCACTAAAAACTGGTTGGAACGTAAACAAAAAGAATTTGATGATAATGAAAATCAGTTTAAATCATTAACCTCACAAATTAAAGAATTATCAGAAACCATTCATGAAAATGACATTCAAACATCACGAGAATTAAATAACAAACAAAATGTTATTCATCAACTTCAACATGATAAAATTCAACTTTCTTCTCACATCAAACACTTAGAAGAAATAATTGCCAAACGAGGTCAAACTGATCAAACAATTCATTTAAACAAGCCTAAAGACTTCAAATACTTCAATTCAAGAGAAGGATTAGGAGCTAACAATCCTGAATATCTGAAGATGGCTTGTAATGTGCTTCCAACACTGTATGATTCTAAATACATACATGTAGATGTTTGGCAGAGCTTCATTCATATGACTGATGAGGAAGAAGAGATTGAGACATTCAATAGAGCAAAGAAGGAGAATGCTCAAATTAGTTTCAACTATGCTGAATTAAATAAAACATATGAAACTAAAAAGGCAAAATTTGAAAATGATGATTATTTTCCAATTATAAAACCAGAAGAATTTGATATTAAAGGAAATGCCGTTCTTCAACAAAAAGTAACACCAAAGATTTATGTTCCAAATCTAATTCTTGAAAAGAAAATTTGTCAGTTGGAAACTGAAATCGATGAAACACATAAGGCGTTTGACAAAGAAAAATCTGTTCTACAAACAAAAATTCATGAATTAGAAAATCAAATTGATAAAACACATAAATCTTATAATAAAGAGAAACTAAAGTTGCAAGCACAAATTCAAAATTTAGAATCTAAATCAAAAGATTCTCCTTTAACGGCAACGAAAAACTGTAATAACAAAAGAATGTTTTCTCCTGTCATGGCATATCGTGATTTATATACGATCAAGCAAACTGAGGTTAATAGAGGAAATTCTAAACCTAAACCGAAATCACAAGTAAATTCCTCTACCAAGCCTAAGCCTAGGAGATCCACGGTTCCCCCAAACTCTGATAAGAACATGAATGCTCTCAAACAAGCTAATAGAGGAAATTCGGCACCTAAAACTCCAAATAAATTAGGTTCCTCTTCTAGACTTCAGCATTCTCAAATGTATAAGACTAAAGCATCAACCGTGTTGAAACATTCGACCGCTTCAAAGAAAATCTTTTCCAAACCTAAATCTTTAAGATACTCAAGAAAAGATTTACTTTCTTTGGCACCTAAAACGTCTTTTACACAAGTGCCAAAAACATCTCCTGTTTATGTTTACAAAACATCCTCGATCTTAAAAGCAAAATGGGTTCCCAAAACTCCAACATCTCAAATAATTCCCCGGAAATTATTTGAAAGTGAAACATCAAGTTTCAGTTTTTCTTGGAATTCTACATCTTTAAATCAAATCGATACAACTTATCGGTGGTTTTATTCCCACGCTAACATTGTCGGACCCAAACAAAAATGGGTACCAAAAGTTGTTTGATTTGTTTTACAGGAAAAGGACTTATACATAATTCAGTGTATAACTCGATCCTCATCGTAAATGACTTATATACACATCAGTATATGACTCAAACTTCAAAGCAATGGCTTTCAAGTACATAAGCTTGAAACCCGCTCTTAACCTTATTTTTCACGTAAATGTAAAAACTCTTTCCCAACTCCTCTATAAACTGTAAATTTTTCATTATTTTGTCGAGGGGGAGAAATTTTAATTCTACGGGGAGAATTATTATTTCCAGGGGGAGAAACTTTCTTATATCAATACTTTTATACCCGTTTGAATTTTTTTTTTAATCGAACAATTTTTTTTATCAAACGACAATACCTTCCTATGGTTTGCTAGAACCGGCATAACCTTCCAAGGGAAATATTTTTTAGCCAAAAGTGGTAAATGTGAGGGTATATGTCTTAGGGTATAGATTTAGGTGAGTGAAAGGTGATGTGAAAACATGATAATTTTAAGAAAACACACCTTTGAGTGCTTCCAAACCGAAAATAAACCGGGCAACCTCACTAAATTGTGATCATTCATGTGTTGAATGATTCACCAGACTTAACTGGCCCAGTCAAGCATTTGCACTCCACCACCAACCACTCAGATTCCTCTCAATAGGAATTTGTTTCAATTCATCAGGGGACGTAGCACATAATCTATCGACTGCTCATTCGGAGTATGTTGGTATTGAAATAATTAACCTTCTGCCCCGGGTTACGTCTTCAATTGAATGCACAATGTGTCTAGATCTCATCGACAAATATTTCCAATTTAGGACACATACATTATTGAATATGAATCTCCGTGTATTCATCGGAACACTCATAGTGGCATCACAATCTGGTGTTTCACGAGGATTGAGTGGAAATCCTGCTAGAGCTAAAATTACGCCAACTCTAATCGCAGGTCACACATTTGAATCAATGGTTGTGCAAACGATTATCGATTCATACCGTGTGTTAACGGATACTCTATGTGAGTCCAGTATTTCCTAAATTGTTCAAGTTGCTGTGCCTAAACTTTTAAATCATAAAGGCAACAACTTATGCCGGAAACACATACATTTTCCGATGAAAAAATCCATGTTATTCTTACAAAGTAACATCATCAATGCTGATAAATTGCACATGAGCGTTATAGTTCACTCTCAAATTACTCCTATGATCTGCTATAACCGGCATGATCTTCCCCAGGAGCCACCTACAATATAGGACAATATGTAAGGGTACATAGGTCTAGGTGAGCAGAATCAAGTATCACGGGATCTTGATTGGGGTGCGCAGAGATAAAATTTGAGAGGGGGAATGTAGTATGGGGTGCAATTCAGCTATACATGGTAAAATGAAATGAGGGAGTAGTCGAAAAATGAAAAAGTAAGCTTGAGTGAGGAGGGTGTGACAGGGTTAAAGAAAACGAAAAACCCTTACCAAACTGTTAAAAAGCCGGGTAGCCACGTCTCTATCAGATTGCATGTGTTGCTCTCTGATATTGAAAAAGACATCATGGAACCCAGTGATGCAATGCACAACCCCCCCAGCCACTCAAGTATTTCTTAAAAAGTACTTGTTTCATTTCCACGGAGATTAGCTCATATGCTATCGACATCTCACTTGGAGATTGTTGATATTGAAACAGAGGACAAGTCTCTCCAGTCCTCGCCTTCGTTTGTCCACTAATTGAGTCTAGAACCGAAATACACTTTTAGGACACAAGGCATAATACCAAGCTTATCTTTGTGATAAAGCCGGAACATTCATAGTGATACCAACGT
The DNA here is from genome assembly GCA_963853835.1 of Calendula officinalis. Lineage (NCBI taxonomy): Eukaryota > Viridiplantae > Streptophyta > Magnoliopsida > Asterales > Asteraceae > Calendula > Calendula officinalis. The sequence continues at coordinate 28,010,245 of OY970825.1, forward strand.
TCTTGGTATTCCACAATGATTGAATGGAAATCCTACCAGTGCTAACATCTATTCCAACACTGAAAGTAGGTCACACAGTTTTTGTAACTGTTGTGTTAACGGGTAATCTATGTGATCCCGGATTTCCTGACTTAATTCGATCATTGCGATTAAATGCCAAATGATTTGATCGGATATCTATATCAACATCAGTTCGGTTTTCGATAATACAATATGTTGTATATTGATTCATTCAAAATATGAATATATCACTATTCATCATATTTGTATTCATGGGCTTAGAAGATTTTCTTCATTTCACCTCGACGAATTTCACATTTTTCATGATGATTCCGATTAATCTTAATCATCATGAGGGGGAGAAAATTTACTAAGAAGTTCAGTTTACGAAGAAAATGCTTACAAGACTTACGAAGATATATTAGCCCAGTTTACTCCACTTCAAAAAGTCATATGCACCAATTAAGGGGGAGTAAACAAGAAACCGAAGAAGATTTATTAAGAAATAATTGTCTGTTCGAGGGGGAGCGTAAACTTCATCAACATTTTATCCCTAATAACAATTATCAATACTCACAAATCGACAAAGCCACAACTTCAACAAAAGACTTCCGCTACAATACAACTCTATCCATGGGTCTACATTTTAGTCGATTTACATTAAATAATTTGTGAAGAAAAAGAAACCGTCTCATCTTCAGAAATTTCTCACAAATTCTCAACATTTCCATTACAAATCTTAAACCGTCAAATCATTCTATTCAAACCACAAATTCACATTCATATCCATACAAAAGCAAAACTGTACAAATCTTTTGTATCATACAAAATACATATCATCCACATTCATTCAAATCTTAAATGTATATATCATTCTTTCCTATATACAAACATACACACACACACACACACATTCAAAACCTTTAACTTTCAAATCATTCTTTCACACTATAAACCATCATTATCCTATCCTCACAAACCTCTATCCAAAATTAAATCTCCTACATTTCTTAGTCCCAATCAAATCCTTACCAAACAGATGTTTCATTTCCAGAATTTTCAAATTTTCAAATATATTTGTTTGAAGGAAGACAGGGATGTAGTTCTAAAAGTTCGCAAAGAGGGAGATTGGATAATGATCAAGACAAATTAAGTCAAGACTCCATGAAATCTTCTAAGATACTTTATATTGGTTGAAAAGCCGATTAAAAGTTTCATTCTTATCTGATCATCATAAGCTGAAACTAATACTACATCAAAACTACTTAAACGATTAAATCAGTTTCAGACTATGCTCGAAAAGAAGATTTCAAGAACATGCTATCCCAACTATTGATACAAAGGGGGAGATTGTTAGGGTCAAATTATGTTGTATCTAATAGTTAGAGGGCTAGTTATGTCAAGATGTAATAGTTATGATCTAGTCATTAGTCTTAGTCAATGGAGTCAAGCTTAATTAGTGTTAATTAAGCTTGTTTAGCTATGAGGTATAAATACCTTATGTTAAGGCTTAATTTGTAAGCTTTCCTTTCATTAATTGAATTACTCTTTTGAAAGCTAACCTTTCCCTCTCAACTACCTCACACACACTCAAACACCAAGAACACACACACTTAAGAAATTCTTCAATTTCTCACCTTGAATCATCATGAATTAGCTCAATCTCAGTGTTATACGATCTCTCAGTGTGTCGTCAAAAGAGAAGGTTGCGTTGAAGAAGGAAAAGCTGCAGACGGACAAAACCGCTAAAGAGGGAAAAATAATGCTCAATACCATCTCCATTTTGAAGCATAAAGAGGAAGGATTGGATGGGGAGGATCTCGAGATCTTGCGCGAAGCGAAAGCGAAGGCGAGGGCCGCTTTCCGCAATTTAAGCTAGTTTTTTTTTCAAGTATTGTATTTTTTTTTAATTTCTAGTATTTTAATTTTTTATTTTCAAGTATTGTAATGTTTGAATTTTAATTTTAATAAAATTTTAATTTTATGTTTAAAAAATAAAGTGAAAAGAAATGATGAGTTGGAAAAAAATTGTGTGGGGTGTGGTGATGGGTATTTCCTGGATAAAGTGGAGTGATGTGGTGTGGTTGCTGAGGTGGCAGATGATGTGGCAGAAAAAATGAGATGGTGGTGATGCCCATACCCCATAGTCTTATGGATGTATTCTAGTAACTATTAAAATATAGAGGAAATCTAAATATTTTTGTTTAAATGGAAAATATGACTTACAATTAAGAGTTAATTTCTTAATCATTTTTTAACCTTTTTGTTACGTATGTGAATATTTACATGACATTTAAATATCTATTATGACTGATTTCAACTTTCAGTAATGCTTGTTAGTATGTCACTAAGTAAATTCTTTAAGCGATGTCTTTTTTTCTAACAGCAAGAAGGATACATTAACTAGTAAGAATTATGACCAAGAGCTAGCAATACTAAATTAGTTGTACTAAAAACTACCAACGTAAATGCAATATTTTAACTAGTAAGAATTATGACCAAGAGCTAGAAAGCCGGTATGATGCCGGCCGGATGTAGCCGGGTTAATATGCAATATGTAAGTCGGATTGAACCGTCGAGTTTTTGATCTAATCTGGTTGAATCGTACCCAAGAAACCAGATTGAACTGGATTATTTATTTATTTTTTAAGTATTAAGATAATGCGATTTTTTTTTATGGCGAGATGCATGTACGTTCCTACTCAAATATATATACGGATGAGATTTTTTTGAAGTATTCTATAAGTCAATCCTTACTTTGAAGCCAATTATTAAACATGTATCCATAAAAAATCAAAGAATATTTCACTTTCCATTTGAATATATTTTCCAGTGTTTAAAGTAAAAGGGAAAGAAATTCTAGGTTAATTTGAACGGCAGGTGTGACGGCAGGTGTGAATACAGGGGTAGGGTTGCGTTTGTGCAAAACTACAGTAACAATTAAGTAATATAATATTAAATAAATAAAAAAAAATTGAAAATATATTCGGCTGGTGGAACTCGTGATATTTTGTATTATATGCAAATAAAAGAAAACCCTACTTAATAAAGATCTCAAGAGAATAAGAGATTACACGAAATCTTGAAGATTTGCAAAATGGATTCACCAAACACAAAACATAATCGAATAATGTTTTCTTTACAACAAGGTGACGATTTGGTGGATCATGACACACCTTATAATTTGATTTCTTTCCAACAAGAAGATCATACTCCCGATCTTCATGAATATGTTTCCATGGTGGATGACATGGGTAAAAGTAGTATAAAATCTCCGGCAACCAGCTCCAGAAAACGGGCGGGAAACCGCCTGTCAAATAAGCTGGCTCACGGCGGCGGCAGCGGGGATGACCAGACACAGAAGAAAATGGTTCATAGAGAGATCGAAAAGCAAAGAAGGCAAGAAATGACTAAACTTTATACTTCACTTAGGGATTTACTTCCTCTTGAATTCGTCAAGGTGATCAATTTTTCTTAATCTTTTATATATTTTCACACTAGAAGAAAAAAACAGTTGTTGCTAGGAAACATTTCCTAGGAAATCCCTCGGAAACGGGAAATCTGATTTGCTTGTCGGAAAATGATATAATTTGAACCCTAGATTTAGGGATGTTAGAGAAAAAATTTATAAGATACTTATAAGGTTATTAATTAGCTTATATAAGCTTAATTAAGCTTACAAATTTAAGTTTATGAAAGTTCCTTATAAGCTTCTTATATAAGCTTTCCCGAACATGTCCTTAATTATTATCAGTGTGCATTTTAATTTAGGGAAACCGTTCGATATCAGATCATATGCACCAAGCACTGCATTACATCAAACAAATCGAGGAAAACATAAAAGAGCTCTCTATGAAGAGAGATCAACTCAAGAAATCTTTAGATAATGATGAAAGCTCAATGAACACGGTTTCAGTCAGCTTTTGCAATGGGGGAGTAGAGATTTTGATCAACAGTTGCTCGATAGAGGACGGATGTAGTCTTTCGGGAGTACTAAACGCTCTTGTAGAAGAAGGTCTTAATGTAACAAACTGCATTTTAACCAAAGTAAACGGTCGTTTATTTCACTCTATTCAGTCCGAGGTACACATTATTATTTCTCCTTAGTTGTTAAATTTATTTTAACAACAAAAAACTCACACCCTCTAATTAAATTACTCATCATTCTCGAACCCATGACCGTAGGCTAATGCAGAATACATATTCTAACATCTTATACCACTACACTACAAGCCATTTGGTATTTCTCATTAGTTTAGTGATATGAATACTGATGAATTATAATATATTGCTTATAATTAAGTAATTATCGAATTTAGAACATTAATTTTAGTGCTATTTAATTATTCACTGGATTATATATTGTTGCAGGCAAATAATATAGAGTTGATTGATCTATTAATGTTGCAACAAAGACTAGTCTCGGTATCCAATATCACTACTTGAAAACCAAGGTAGGTTTGCTTCATCGAGCTAGCCCGATGTTTAGATGTCGTAAACCACATTCGTTTTTTTTTTGCGGGTTTTAGTCGTACTTAAGTAACATCTAAATATGAGTCTAGCTATAGGCTATATATATATGAAGTTTGATCGTTGTTTTCCAAGTTTTATCTAAAATTCTTTTGAAAATGTGTATGTATATATTCTCATGGTTTGTGTTGATCGTGCTTGGTATACTGTTTTTTACCATGTATATTAAGTAAATGGACAACATTCAAATCATGTGTCACCTTTGTTTCTTGAATTATCTAATGATCGATAAGAGGAATGTTGCAACAAGAATCAGTGGCCATTGCAAAACTCAGATTTAAATTAAGCGTACATGTACCAAATTATTATCCACAAGCAACAATCACAAAGTTTAATAAAAATACATTTATTACGGTACAAGAAATAAAATTCTATATTGACCCGTACCTAATTGTTTTTTAATAGATGTGATTAATTTGCAAGTTGACAATAATTTTAAGACATATCAGAAAGTAAATATAAACAATAAAATTGGAACGTAGGGAGTATTTATTACCTCATACAGAAGACTCCAATGGCGAGAGCTTAAGTTTTTATGTTTAGCTCAACATCGTTGCAGTTTCGTTTGACGTTCCTTTGGTTTGAATTCGTAGTTGAAAACATGGACACACGGGTTTTGAACTCGGTTGTGTATCAATGCATGTCAATAAGGGATTAAAGTGAGAACGGCCAAGGAACACAAGTTAGTAATGTACGTATATATGGTTGGAACAAAATTTCATAATAAACCTGTGTTAGCTTACATATATATGCTTCAAATTCTGAAGTTGATCCGTTATTTTGTTTCACTTGAGTGGTTTTGGTTATCAAACCTTTTGGACCAAATAGATGTAATTAAGATGTGCTTTCGTAATGCATGGTTTTGATCGTAAATCCTTAGATGATCTAACTTGTTATTCTAGGTGACTTGTTATTCAGGCGCATGGACGTTTTCTAAATGAGTTATGCCATGTTTCCAACTTATTTACTGGAGTTGGTATTGGGCCGGCCACTAAGTTATGCCATTTTATACATTGTTAATTTTGGAGTTTATAAATAGGTGCTCCATTTGGTGGGTTGCTCATCAGCTTCAGGGCCGTCCCCGAGATATGTTAAGCATTGTGCAAAAATTAAAAATGCCCTTAAATAGTTAAAGAGCATACATACAAAGACACATGTACATACATCTCTCATATATATAATCTTGGATATAGAAGTATTGAAAACGACATAATTTTAATCTATTAGTGAAAACACGTTTTCATACATTTTAGATTTTTAGCTTTTTGTGATTTTCATTAACTTATTTATCTTTCCATGCTATCTAGAAAATCAAATTTTCCATTTTGTTAATTAAATTAATAATGTTAGTTGAATTTAAATTGTATAGTTTATTATAACTAAACTTTAATTTTATTATGTTTATTGATTTTTTGCATTGAATATATTAATAAGATGAAATGAATGTTATTATGAAAAGGTAATTTTATATTTCTTTGACACAATAAATGCATCTAATTTCACCAAGAATGTTTTTTTTTTTTTGTGTGGAAAAACCTAAATATAAACCTTGACAAAAAAATCTATAGGTTTTGTCACGCATAGAAATTGAACACTGGTCAGTGACGGAACAAAAAAGGGAAGCTACCAACTGAGCTACAATATACTTTGGACTAAATTTTGGAGCTATCAATATATATATATATATATATATATATATATATATATATATATATATATATATATATATATATATATATATATATATATATATATATATATATATATATATAATACCTAACAGATAAAAATTTAGGCCCCCAATTCTTTTTGGGCTCTGTTCAACTTATGCTTTTTGTATAAAATATCAAGTAAAGACGTGTAACGACCCGAAATTTGTAAATAAATAAATTGTATAAAAATACGATAAATAAGGATAAATCGTTTTAAGAACGTAGGAATTGGTTTCGTATCGTTTGGAGACCATATGAGAAAGTTATGGGCGAAACCGGGTCGAGACAACAACCGAAAAATGCAGCCCTGCTGCATTTGGGAGTTAGCGCCGCGAACTATAGTTCCCGATCGGGAACCGTCTCCAGCGGATTTGGCTTTTGAGCGTGATGTAGTTCACGAGTTGATAACGATCGCGAAGTTGGCGTGCAAGCGCAGAGTTAACGACGCGAACTTAGTTCGCGCCGTGAACTCTGGTCGATAGCATTAAAGTCGGGTTTTAGCTCATTTAATGCAATTCCAAAACCCTAGTTTTCTCCTTGGCGATTTTTGAGTGCAAGAGCTAATTTGGGTCGATTTGTTCATCAAAGCTTGATAGATTTCACTCCAAAGTGAAGATTAAAGGTATATCTTCACTCCTTGATCTTTGTAGCTTTAGATCTATGTATTTGATGGTTGGGTTTGAAACCCTAGTTATTGGGGGTTATGGTTTATGGTGAATAAATGATGTATACACTTAATAGATGATATATTAACAAAGGAAACAAGTGTATGATTTCGATTGGTATGAATCTTAAGGGTTGGTTAAACCTAGGGTTTGGTAAATCACCATAATTGGGGAAAATGTTAGTTAATGGTAATTAGAGGTTAATGGATACATTATTGGTAGTATGAGATGTTGAACATCTTGTGATCATTGTATTAGGCTTTCGGTGACATCTTGGAAAGTCGGTGAATTTGTGAAGCAAGAGATTTGGTGTCAAGAATTCGGTTGGAGCATCGTATTGCTAAGGTGAGTACATGTGGACTTTATTGAGTACATAGCCATGAAAATACTTGTTATTATGTATGTCGAGTCTATTTGATGATTGTGTAGAATTTAGTAAATAGAGTTAGTTGTATATGGTTAAATATAGTTAACTAACTTGTTGATGATTGATGTGATAGCCAAAGGCTTTGATTGATATAACCGTCGAGTTATAGTAAGGTTGAGACGATGTGATGACGCGGGGGATCCCCGGTCATGAGGTATGTAATGGGGAGCATTTGGGCGGATCCCCATCGGCCCATTCCATGATAGTAGTCTTGCTAACTGGAAGTAGTCCGGCGAGTAAGGCAGGTATAGGTAGATTGGGCGATTCCCTCTTGCCTTTACCTTGAAGCTTGTTAATGCGGGGGATCCCCGGTTAATGAGTTAATGTGGTTCTAGTTAGTTGGGGATGTTCCGATAACTAGATATAATTGCTAGGAAAGCAAGGAACATAGAGTCACAATAGGGTGACTAGATAGATGGATGAACTACTTGTATATGTATTTATATGTCTTATGATTATTATTATTGACGGGTCTAAACCCATGTAGCTCACGAGACGTTTTTGTCTCACGTACTCCTTGTTTGTTTTGCTATGTACTCAGGTTCGGGATCGAAGGTTTAGGTACGCATGGATAGAGATGCGGGACCTAGAGTAGAAGGACACTAGAACGGATTTAGACTTAGCTTTGGTTTTGATATATTTTGTAACACCGAATTTATACTCCGATTTTCATACCAAAGGTTTTTGTAAATCCGTATTTTGGGATAGTTCTCCTCTTTATAAAATGATTATTTTGGCCAAATGTTTTGTATTAAAATTTGAGGTGTTACAACTTGGTATCAGAGCTACTGTTTAAGTGAATTAGGTTGGATGACCATCCTAGTCTTAGACTGTAGCATTAGGAATATAAGATTCCTTAAGATCATAGGTTGACATTGAGACTTTATGTTAAGTTTAGGGTTGAACCTAGGGGGACCGATGAAATTTGATATGATTATGGAAATTGAGTCTTATGCGACTAATGGGTTGTACACAAGGTACTAAATGTTTAATGTCATTCGTATAGTCTTGATTGAAAGAAATGGTGACCACGCGTAGAATTGGTAGAGCCCCGGAGGGCCGGGAGGAGGAGATACCTCATGTTGAGGTTGTGGTTGAACAAGAAAGTCAACCGTCGATGCATCGAATGGGTGAGTCGGAGGTCGGAGCTAATAGAACTCCGGTAACCATGGCGGATCTCCAAACTATTATCGATCAAATCAAAGGAACGGTGGCCGAAGAAGTGCACCGTATTATTGGGGACCGTGAGAGATCGGGAGGAGACCGTGAATCCGAGGCTAGGTCGGATGAGAGAACCGGGGGTAGTGGCACCGGTTAAGGGAAGTCCTCCACGGGTGGCCAAAGTGATGCTAGGGCAAAGCCCGTCGTGAAAGAAGGTTGTTCGTTTGAATCCTTCATGGCTTGTAAGCCAAATGTGTATACGGGTAGTTCGGACCCGAAAGTAACTATGAGGTGGATCCGAGAAACCGAGAGGGTTATCGGTAGTAGCAAGTGTAAGGAAGCCGATATGGTGACCTATGCGTCACAACTTTTGAAAGAAAATGCCATGATTTAGTGGGATATTGTGTATGAGACCCAACGAAGGGAGGTGGTGGAGAAAATGTCGTGGGATGAATTCACCACGAGATTGAAAAAGAAATTTTCTCCCGAAAGGGATTTGGAAAAGATGCACGAGAAGTTCGTGACCCTTAAGAAGGGTGATTTGTCAATCGAAGAGTACTCAAGAGAGTTCACGGGATTGCTCTCGTTTGTTATTAAAACCTACTCGGATGAGAAGTTGAGGGTGGTCCGGTATGCTAGTGGGTTACCGTGGGACTACCAATTGGAAGTTAAGAGGGCGGTCACACTCGATGAGGCCATTAGTGCCGCCCGGGGTGTTGAGGAAGTGAATGAGGCACGTGTTGCCGAGAGGGCCCATGTGGGCGAGAAAAGGAAAGCCGAGAGCGGCTCTAGTTCGTTCAAGAAATGGAAGTTCACTTCGAGCTTCTCTAAGCAAGGTAGTGTTGGCTCGTGCAAGAAGTGCGGGAAGAATCATGCCGGCGTGTGCCGAGGAGAGTCGAAGACTTGCTTTAATTGTGGGAAGCCGGGGCACATGGCCCGAGAATGCAAGTCCAAATCTTTGGCCGAGGTTGAATGTTTCTCGTGCCACGAAAAGGGACACTATAGCAATGTGTGCCCGAAGAAGGGAACCGAGTCGATGGTGTCCACGGCTCAAAAGAAAGTGGAGCCGGCGAAGGTGAATGGACGATCCTTCCAACTCACTCGGGAGGAGGCGAAGGAGGCACACGATGTGGTGTCAGGTACTTTATTCATTAACTCCTTGCCAACTCATATTTTGTTTGATTCGGGTTCCAATTATTCGTTTGTGTCTTATGAGTTCGGTTGTAAATTGAATGTGACGTCCGAGATGTTAGATGAGGTTTATGAGATAGAAGTAGCCGACGGAAAAACATCTATGGTTGAATGTATTTATAGAAATTGTGAAATAGAAATAGACTGAGAAAGTTTAAGGTAGATTTGTTGCCCATGGGAATTAGGGCGTTTGATGTGGTTATCGGTATGGATTGGTTGGGTATGCACCAAGCCAAGATTTTGTGTGGAAAGAAAATAGTGTCGATTAGGACACCCGAGAATCAGAAAGTGTATGTGTATGGGGAGAAACGACATCACATGCCTAATGTGATTACCGCCATTAAGGCGAGGAAAAGTATATCGAAAGGTTGTGCATTGTTTATTGCATATGTATTAGATGGCCAAAACGAAAAGAAGACGATGGATAGCGTCAAAATTATTCGGGATTCCCTGAGGTATTTCCCGATGACTTGCCCGGTTTGCCACCGGAGAGACAAGTCGAGTTTAAGATTGATTTAGTTCCGGGGGCGACACCGATTGCTCGTGCTCCCTACCGTTTAGCTCCCACCGAGATGCGGGAATTGATGACTCAATTGCAAGATTTGTTAGACAAAGGTTTTATTCGTCCGAGTTCGTCACCGTGGGGTGCACCGGTGTTATTTGTTAAGAAGAAAGACGGTTCGATGAGAATGTGTATCGACTACCGAGAGTTGAATAAGGTGACTATTAAGAACCGTTACCCGTTGCCGAGAATTGGCGACTTATTCGACCAATTGCAAGGTGCTAGTTATTTCTCGAAGATCGACTTGAGGTCGGGTTATCATCAAGTTCGGGTGAAAGAAAGCGACACCGAGAAGACGGCTTTTCGTACGCGTTATGGTCATTATGAATTTCTAGTGATGCCGGTTTGGTCATACAAACGCACCGGCTATTTTTATGGATTTGATGAATCGGGTTTGTAAACCATTTCTTGATAAGTTTTTGATCGTGTTCATTGACGACATTCTGATTTATTCGAAAACCGAAGAAGAACACGAAGGTCATTTGAGGCTTGTTCTAGACGTGTTGAAACGGGAGAAGTTGTATGCAAAATTCTCGAAGTGTGAATTTTGGTTGCGGGAAGTGCAATTCCTAGGTCACGTGGTGACGTGTGATGGTATTAAGGTTGACCCGTCCAAGATAGAAGCGGTGTCAAATTGGGAGCCTTCGAGAACTCCTACCAAGGTTAGAAGTTTCCTTGGATTAGCCTGTTATTACCGAAGGTTTATACAAGATTTCTCGAGAATCGCGATTCCACTAACAAAGTTAACGAGAAAAAGTGAGAAGTTTGTGTGGGAGAAGAAGCAAGAAGAGGCGTTTAAATTGTTGAAAGAAAAGTTATGTAATGCGCCGATTCTTACATTACCGGATGGTATGGAAGATTTTGTGGTTTATAGTGATGCTTCGAATCAAGGACTCGGTTGTGTGTTGATGCAAAGAGGAAAGGTGATCGCGTATGCCTCGCGACAATTGAAAAATGCGGAATTAAGACACACGACTTGGAGTTGGCTGCGATTATATTTGCCTTGAAGTTGTGGAGGCATTATTTGTATGGTACTCGGTGTACATTGTACACGGATCATAAAAGTTTACAATACGTGTTTACTCAAAAAGATCTTAATATGCGACAAAGAAGGTGGATCGATTTGATTGCCGATTATGACCGTGAGATTGTGTATCACGCGGGAAAGGCTAATGTAGTAGCCGATGCCTTGAGCCGAAAGGTCTATGAAAAACCGAACGGAGGAATATTAACACGAATAGAAGTCGTCTCGAGTATTATTGAAAGAATCAAGAATGCCCAACGGGAGGTTATGGGAAAAGACGAGTTAAGACAAGAGCGGTTAGGTAAGAACCAACATTTTCTCGAAAATGCACAAGGGTTGAAGACCGTAGGCGGTCGTATTTGGGTTCCTAAGTTCAGTGGCATCCGAAAAGAGTTGTTGTATGATGTGCACAAGTCAAAGTATTCGATTCACCCGGGAAGTACAAAGACGTACCAAGATATGAAACGGGTCTATTGGTGGCCCGGAATGAAGATGAGAGTAGCTAAGTACATCTCGAAGTGTGTCACGTGTGCACAAGTGAAAGCCGAGCATCAAGTACCGTATGGGGTAGCTCAATCATTGGTTGTACCGGCCGGGAAGTGGGAAGACATAACTATGGATTTCATAGTAGGTTTACCGAAGACGAGTAGGGGTCACGATGCCATTTGGGTCATAGTTGACTGATTGACCAAGAGTGCGTTATTTTTAGCCATTTGGGAAACGTTGCCACTTGAGAAGTTGGCTAAGTTGTATGTTGATGAGGTGGTTCGACTCCACGGGGTTCCGTTATCGATTGTATCCTATAGAGACACGAGGTTTACCTCGAGATTTTGGCGGTCATTACAAGAAGAGTTGGGTACAAAGTTGCGGTTGAGCACGACTTATCACCCGCAAACCGACGGTCAAAGTGAAAGAACGATTCAAACGGTTGAAGACATGTTAAGATCGTGTGTACTAGATTTCGGTGGTAAATGGGATGAACATTTATCGTTAGTCGAGTTCTCGTATAATAATAGTTATCACTCGACTATCAAGATGCCGCCTTATGAGGCGTTGTATGGAAGAAAATGTAGAACTCCATCTTGTTGGTTGGAAGCGGGAGAAACGAAACTCACGAGTCCCGAGATCGTGAGAGTGACGAATGAAAAGATCGGTATTATTCAAACCAACATGAAAGTCGCCCAAGATAGACAACGAAGTTATTCGGGTTTGAAGAAAATGCCATACGACTTGGATGTCGGTGATATGGTCATGTTGAAAGTGTTACCTTGGAAAGGTGTGATGCGGTTTGGTAAGAAAGGAAAGCTAAGCCCAAGGTATGTTGGACCGTTTAAAATATTGAAACGGGTCGGGCTTCAAGCGTTTAAGTTGGAACTTCCACCCGAGCTTCAAGGTGTGCATGACACCTTTCACGTGAGTTATTTGAAAAAGTTTATCGGGGAAGTTGAAAATATTATCCCATTACAAGAGTTGCGGGTTGACGGCCCGAACCGGTTGATTGAGGAGCCCGAGGCGTTATTAGAAACGAAAACAAAGAAGCTCCGGAATAAAGAGATCGAGTTGGTATTGGTCAAGTGGAAGCATTCACTTGGGCCGAATTTGACTTGGGAAGTCAAAGACGAGATTCAGAAAAGATACCCGGATTTCGTGAACTATGATGAGATTCCGAGGACGGAATCTTCTTAAGGGGTAGATAGTTGTAACGACCCGAAATTTGTAAATAAATAAATTGTATAAAAATACGATAAATAAGGATAAATCGTTTTAAGAACGTAGGAATTGGTTTCGTGTCGTTTGGAGACCGTATGAGAAAGTTATGGGCGAAACCGGGTCGAGGCAACAACCGAAAAATGCAGCCCTGCTGCATTTGGGAGTTAGCGCCGCGAACTATAGTTCCCGATAGGGAACCGTCTCCAGCGGATTTTGCTTTTGAGCGTGATGTAGTTCACGAGTTGATAACGATCGCGAAGTTGGCGTGCAAGCGCAGAGTTAGCGACGCGAACTTAGTTCGCGCCGTGAACTCTGGTCGACAGCATTAAAGTCGGGTTTTAGCTCATTTAATGCAATTCCAAAACCCTAGTTTTCTCCTTGGTGATTTTTGAGTGCAAGAGCTAATTTGGGTCGATTTGTTCATCAAAGCTTGATAGATTTCACTCCAAAGTGAAGATTAAAGGTATATCTTCACTCCTTGATCTTTGTAGCTTTAGATCTATGTATTTGATGGTTGGGTTTGAAACCCTAGTTATTGGGGGTTATGGTTTATGGTGAATAAATGATGTATACACTTAATAGATGATATATTAACAAAGGAAAAAAGTGTATGATTTCGATTGGTATGAATCTTAAGGGTTGGTTAAACCTAGGGTTTGGTTAATCACCATAATTGGGGAAAATGTTAGTTAATGGTAATTAGAGGTTAATGGATACATTATTGGTAGTATGAGATGTTGAACATCTTGTGATCATTGTATTAGGCTTTCGGTGACATCTTGGAAAGTCGGTGAATTTGTATAGCAAGAGATTTGGTGTTAAGAATTCGGTTGGAGCATCGTATTGCTAAGGTGAGTACATGTGGACTTTATTGAGTACATAGCCATGAAAATACTTGTTATTATGTATGTCGAGTCTATTTGATGATTGTGTAGAATTTAGTAAATAGAGTTAGTTGTATATGGTTAAATATAGTTAACTAACTTGTTGATGATTGATGTGATAGCCAAAGACTTTGATTGATATAACCGTCAAGTTATAGTAAGGTTGAGACGATATGATGACGCGGGGGATCCCCGGTCATGAGGTATGGAATGGGGAGCATTTGGGCGGATCCCCATCGGCCCATTCCATGATAGTAGTCTTGCTAACTGGAAGTAGTCCGGCGAGTAAGGCAGGTATAGGTAGATTGGGCGATTCCCTCTTGCCTTTACCTTGAAGCTTGTTAATGCGGAGGATCCCCGGTTAATGAGTTAATGTGGTTCTAGTTAGTTGGGGATGTTCCGATAACTAGATATGATTGCTAGGAAAGAAAGGAACATAGAGTCACAATAGGGTGACTAGATAGATGGATGAACTACTTGTATATGTATTTATATGTCTTATGATTATTATTATTGACGGGTCTAAACCCATGTAGCTCACGAGACATTTTTGTCTCACGTACTCCTTGTTTGTTTTGCTATGTACTCAGGTTCGGGATCGAAGGTTTAGGTACGCATGAATAGAGATGCGGGGCCTAGAGTAGAAGGACACTAGAACGGATTTAGACTTAGCTTTGGTTTTGATATATTTTGTAACACCGAATTTATACTCTGATTTTCATACCAAAGGTTTTTGTAAATCCGTATTTTGGGATAGTTCCCCTCTTTATAAAATGATTATTTTGGCCAAATGTTTTGTATTAAAATTTGAGGTGCTACAAGACGTATTGTTGGCGTGTCAGTTCAGCTGATTTGACAAAATGCTGAAGTGTTAATTAGTGTCACAACCTTATTATGTTGAATGCATATCCTTGCATAGGAAGTAAAATTCAACTTTTGACGTGACTCAGGTTAAACTGCCGCCAACTGAAGATACTTCATTTTTTGCCAAATTATTGTTACGTCAGCTAACACTATAACTGAACCTCAACTGACATACTAATTGTAGCATACAGTATTTGGGTGGCCATAGAATTTTTGTTGGATTTCAACAACAAAAAAGTGAAGGATTGTGATTCTGTTTGCTTTCATTCTGAAAGGGTTGTAGAAAAGGATGTTGAAAATTTGAAATCAACACTGGTAAGGTTAGTGGGTATGGGCACCACATGTGGTGGTGCCCTTTTCTGCCACATCAGCGCCACCTCATCAACCACACCACCACCACACCACATCATTTGGTGGAAATACCCACCACACCACACCACACCATTTTATTTTCCATCTCATCATTTCATTTCCATTTATTTTTCACACAAATAATATTTTATATAATTTAAAATTACATTACATTAAATAAAATTAAAATGACAATACTTTAAATTAAAATGAAAATACTAGAAATTAAACATTAAAATACTAGAAATTAAAAATTACAATAATTAAAATAAATTATTATTCTTCAACGTCTTCATCGTCTTCATCGTCGGCATGTGCGTTGTTGTAGAGATGCGTCTTCATCGGAGGATATATCATCGAGTAGTTCTGAGTATATTGTTAGCATAAATGCGTCATCATCGTCAGATGATGAACCAAGATAATTCATTATTTGTGAGTTGGGGTATTTTGGTAGAGTTGTGGTGTGTTTTGGTAGTGTTTTGATAGTGTTTTGGTAGTGTTTTGAGTGTGTTTATATAGGAAATAAATAAATTTAATTAATTAATTAATTTTATTTTATTTTTTAATTCCCAACGGCTCAAAAAATAGCCGTTCAACGGCTAGTTTTCCCTTCCCACGCCCGTTCTCCGCCGTTGCCTTGATGCCGGATCCGCCACGCCGACCCCCCACGCCGTTGTGGGGGGCGGTGTTCTTCTTCTTCGCCACGCCGTGGCCGCCTAGTCACACCCCCACGCCATTTGGGGCGTTGGCCCGTACCGATCCGCCTAAGGAAAGTAATCTTCTTGGGGACTACTTTGATGGCAGACCCAGTGAATAATAGAACTAAAAAGTATCTCTGTCAAGCTTGTCAACGGTGATATTCCGGCAAGTATGGGATCAAAGGTTTGGTCACCCTTACGCTCAGTTTTAGAATATCAGGACAATCTAATTTAAAATCCACGTTGATTCAAAAAATTCAGTGGATTAGACCGTCAAATTCTATTCAACTCAAGGACATAAATTTGGGGAAAAAACTATCTTTTTATAAAATCAAAACCGAAACGTCGAGTAGCACAAAAAATACCCTAAATAATGCTACATTTTCGAACAAGCCTAAAAACAAAAATGAGCCGGATACCGTGCTTAAATCAAAGTCTAAAAATTGAACGAAGACTTATAAATTTAAATAACTTTGAAAAAACAGCATTTTTGGGACTCGTTTGCGGTTTACCTACAGAACTTTTGACTCGTTGAATGCCGCCCCAGGAATAATTATGTTTATTTCAGTATAGTCCTTTTTCTTCACGGAATGCAGACGCAAATCTTGACCGAAAAGACTAAGGCGTAAGAGAAGAGGTGGGAATGTTAGGCAGGGCCCCAGAAGTTGGATTTTGAAAAGAATCCAGATGGACTTCTTGATCGTCGAGATGGGCCTACATATTTAAGCGCACATCATAGCGGCGGATCAATTGGGCTCTTCTATTCCTTTCAAACGCTCGAAAAAAATTAAGTGTTCTTTAAATCACATCCATAGGAATGATTTAAAACGTAACTCTTTAAGTGGGTCTACATTAGCATCTCTTTAAGTGGTTTTGTCGAGTTTTTAGGTATATTTTCAAGGTGGCATTCTTTTATTTAGCTTTGTTGTAGATGTTAAAATCATTATGTTTTGGGGGTAATATATGCATCATAACTTTTTTTTATATCGCAATTTATTTTTTAATATACTTGTACAGTCTGCTTTATAATATGTAAAAATGATAGAAAATAGTTTTTTTTGTTTAAATATCACATTCTTTAGGCTATTAGGTATGGTTCTTGCAAATTTAAAACTATATATAATGCTTGAGTTTTGAAGTTAAAATAGGGTTGTCATCAGTTTCGATGAATACTTTTCCTAATTCGAGACGTATCATAGAAAATAAACACATGCATATATAACTCGCTGAAAAAGTCCAAATTGTTATTTATCCGTTATCTTACCTCTGGCCATTTGGTATGTCTCTATTGGATTCATTATTCTTCTTTTCATTTGGATGCATAATTTAATAGATAATTATATATTTATTCTAAACATTATAATAAAACAACATCAATTTATAAAATATTATACTACAAGAATGTTGAAGAGTTCAAAATTTTCTGGTTGTTAGTTTGCTGGACACATTCAAAGTTACTTCCTAACAAATCAATTTTCTAGGCCCTTAAATAATGCAATTTATTATTTTAAGCTTTTAAATAAAAGTATTTAATTACTAAATTTGATAGAAATCCGTAGAAAGATGAGAAATATATCTTAATTTTACTTCAAGAAAGTGTTAATATGCTATGGGTTGATATTAATTGCATAAACATTTGCTTTATGAGTTTTAATAGTATCTTAAAATCTGGATTTTAAATCAGGTCAATATTCTAAAAACAATTAAACTGACGGGTTGAACTGAATTACATATAATATTAGGTAAGATTAAATTCAGAAATTACAGATGATTAATCTTGAAGATGACAAAGAAAGAAGAAAGGTAAGATTAATTAAGTATTAGGTTAAAACATTTCATTAAATACAGAAGCGTCAAGTACATTAGTTTAAAATTTTAAAAGTAAAAAAAAATTCCGGCCCAATCCGGTTTCTTGGGTCAGGTTCAACCCGGTTCGGTAAAAAACCCGACGTTTCAATCCGACCCACATATTACACATCGACCCGGCTACATCCGGCTAACACCACACCGGCTTTACAGTCCAACACTGGTCAAATTTTGTGTGGAGCCACGCAGACCATACAATATATTTTAGGAAGATTTGAAAGTTGAATCTTTTTGAAATTTTGGTTCTTATTAAGTTTATTTTTGGAAATTACCCTAAAAATATCAAATCCGAACTAGTAAGAATATAATCCCGACCAAACGGCACGAGTAATTTAAAGCTTCTTCATGTCATTTAATGCCTAAAAATAAGATTTGCATCAATGATCTCAATAAACTTAGTAAACAAATTCCCGACATTATGTTAGAATACTAAAGATAATTGGCTTAATATTTAAAGAGAATGAAAGCCAATCGCAAAGCCTGTCTTATTTCAAACCAAGACCAACTCCAATGTTCTTCACTTAAATACAATTTGTCTCCCATTCTCTTCGTAATCATCGGAAAATATCACCATTTTCTTGCTGTTTCCACCTGTTTTTTTTCTCTTTTCTCTCCCATAACACTCCTTGAATATTAACACTATCAACTTAAATCTTTATTTCTTTAATCATGAAGAACATGGTGAAGAACTGTTTTTGTTGCAATTCTCTCGAAGATCAAGACACAAAGATCAGGTTTGCACTCTTTAAATCTTTCTTTTTATTATCTCTTAGTGATCTTGCATAAATATACACCACTATATTGATACAATTATTTGATTTTAATTAACTTTTTGTGTAGTCCCCCGAAAAATAGAGATTACCCATGGACTATGTATACCCTGAAAGAACTTGTGCACGCAACAAACAATTTTCATAACGATAATAAGATCGGCGAAGGAGGGTTTGGGAGTGTTTATTGGGGTCGAGCAAGTAAAGGCGCCGAGGTAGGCTTTCGTCCCTTTTTATTCAAATCCATATTACTACTTTCCAGGAAAGAGGCGCGAAACTCAATTGCTAATTTGGGAAATATCTGTGTTTATAAAAAATATTGGCAGCTAGAGGACTCAAACCAGTGACCTTCATGTTATTAGTAATAGACTCTAACTAACTATGCCACTATGACATATTATCTTTATAAATCTTTAAACTCATATCAGTCTATTGATCATTACCACTCACCACAATCACTAACGCCACCATCCACCATCAGTACAACCCATCAGTCCACTATCATCACCGCAAAATAGTTACAGGGTACCTGTCAAAGATACCATACGCTAGTGTTTATATATGTATGTATATTTGAATAAGGTCCATAAAGGTTAAATTTCAAAATTCAATTGTCTTATATATAGTTGGCTGTGAAACGGCTCAAGTCCATGAACGCTAAAGCAGAAATGGAATTTGCGGTTGAGGTAGAGATTCTTGGGAGAGTTCGACACAAGAATTTATTGGGACTGAAAGGATTTTATGCCGGTGGAGATGAAAAGCTAATAGTCTATGACTATATGCCTAACCATAGTTTGCTAACTCACCTCCATGGTCAACTTGCACCCGATTGTCTTCTAGATTGGCCACGAAGAATGAGCATCGCCATTGGTTCCGCCGAAGGCTTAGCGTAAGTTGTTATATTGCACGTTTTCTTGCAACAGAACACACACTCTGTAAACTACTTATAAATTTACACCATGTTAAATTGCATGTTGATTAGGTATTTGCACCATGAAGTAACTCCTCATATAATCCATAGAGACATAAAAGCTAGTAACGTACTTCTAGATTCGGAATTCCAAGCAAAAGTTGCCGATTTCGGGTTTGCGAAACTAATACCCGATGGAGTGACTCACATGACCACGAAGGTGAAGGGAACCCTAGGTTACCTTGCACCCGAGTATGCCATGTGGGGAAAGGTCTCAGAAAGCTGTGATGTTTACAGCTTTGGAATATTATTACTGGAGATCCTAAGTGCAAAAAAGCCATTAGAGAAGCTCCCGGGGGGCATCAAGCGCGATATCATACAATGGGCTACTCCATTTGTACAAAAGGACGAGTATGATCACATTGCCGACCCTAGATTGAAGGGTAGATTTGATATTTCACAACTCAAGGTTGTGGTCAAGATAGCATTGGCTTGTACCGATAGTAATCCCGAGAATCGACCGAGCATGATGGAGGTGGTGGAATGGTTGAAGAGCGGTGTTGGAAGTCGGAGGAAGGAGATAAATATTGTTAAAGATCGAGTTGATCATGACACCGAATATGAAGATGATTTTGGTGATGATGATGATACCGATTATTATGAAACATTTGATATGAAGAATCATTCGGGCAGGGTTCCAAGAATGCCATCAAGAACAAGATAAAACAAGCATAAGGGTACTACACAAAATTTGTGCAATTAAATCTCAAAATTGTTTCTTGATTTTATTGTAGTTCTTTATTTGTCATGTAATTAAACTTTTATAATGTGGGGTCTTTTTGTTCATTGATCTCTGACATTATTCTCCATTTTTCTCTTTCTTTTCATTTTTTTAATAAAAATGATATTGTCGATATATAATTTATAATGTACATATTCTTGTCGACAATATTTACTTATTTTCATCAACGACTAAAACCGAACCGAATCAAAACCAAAAACATGTAATTGGTTCGGTTTTAAAAATTCATCAACTTCAGTTTCGGTTCAGTTTGATTCGGTTTCTAGACCGAGTTCACCCCTTCCTAGGCCACAAGTTCCATATGTTTAGCATTCAATAACTCAAAAAATTAGATGAGCTGATAATTGGACCTCTATTATGGGCTTTGAGTGTTTAATATTGATAATTGGGCATCTATAATACGGGCTTCGAAAGATGGCGTTGGGTAACAGGTTGAAAATAATGATGGAGATGTTCAAGACATCAAGTTATCAAGTATGTTTTGGATAAATAATAGGGATAATTTCATAGATATCAATGCAAATTTTCAATATTACACACAAATTTCATTATTACGTATATATCCATCAACAACCTCAGAATTCTCACATATATCCTTTTACCTAATTTAATAATATTAAAATATATTAAAATTTTAAAAACATAAATCCTAATCTAAATTAATGGAAAAACTACCCTAAATATCAATGATAAAAAAAATGCAATTGCTAAGTTTGGCAAGAAAATGACCTTGACGAAAGAAACTGACCTTGACGAAAGAAAGAACTCTTGACCTTTAAGGGAATTTAAGGCATCTTAACATTAATTTAGATTAAGATTTTTATTTTTTAAATTTGAAATAATTTAAATATTATTAAATAAGGTAAAAGGATATATATGTGAGAATTTGAGGTTTTGAAAGTATATATAGGTAATAATGAAGTTTGCAAGGATATATACGTAATATTAGATGTTTTCAAGGACGTAAAATAATAAAGAGTAAATTACACGAATGGTCCCTGTGGTTTGACAAACGTTTAGGATTTAGTCCCTAACTTTTAGAAATTACACCCGTGGTTTAAACTTCGTATTACTTTTGGTCCAAAATCCTAACAAATGTTCAATATAACAATTAACTTTGTCTAAATGACAAATTTACCCTTTATCTTCATATTCCCCAACTGAGTGGAAAATTAAAATCCTAAATCACAATCCATCTACTACGACTCTTTCCGGCATCCCAGGCGAAACACTAAAACCAGACTTGTGTAATAAATAAAAAACAACCATAAACCAAAACCTTAATTTGGTGAAAAGATTAAAAAAACAGACCTGCAAACTAGAGAGAGCGTAGATAAAAACAAACCTGCGAACAAGAGACTTCCATTTCTGTATTCGATCACAACCGTCTGATCGACTTCTGTCTCTTCCACTTCTGTTTATGTGAATCAATTTCGACCACAGCCGTATGTGATGGTGTTGCAGGTGGGGCTCGCCGGAGAGGCGGAGATGTTGAATATCATGTTTGGTTTGTCGGCTTGCAACATTAAGTATGTCAATGGCTCAATCTGATCCCTAATTACTTTTAATAAGAAAAGAAATTGATTTTATAAATAAGTTAAACTAAGGCTTTTTAGGAATTTAAGAGGAATGGTGCTCAAATATTATTCTCTTGGAAACTTCTAGCAGCCATTAAGGGCTTTGATGTATATGAGGTAACGTCATTGTCATGGTGGAGGTGAGTACGATCAAGAGGAAAACCAAGGTTATGAGGAAGAATATGATCAATCTGGTGATCTAGATGTTCGCAGAGAACGAGCAGGTGGAGGTGAAACAAATGGTGACGAAAAATGACCGAATTAAGTCGATTTGTGAGTCGATTTGTGGCGGTGGTGGCGGCATCTGGTAGCAAACAACCACTCAAAAATATATAACAACAACAAAGATTAGGGGTATTTCGGTCACTTCAAAATATTTAACAGTTTAATTTAACGTTCGTTAGGATTTTGGACCAAAAGCAATACGAAATCCAAACCATGCCACCATGATGACCACGGGTGTAATTTCTGAAAGTTAACGACCAAATCCAAAATATTTGGCAAACCACATGGACCATTCGTGTAATTTACTCAATAATAAATGAGATTTGCTAACTATAGCAGTTAAGGCAATGGTTAAAGATTCATTATATGGTTTATTTACATACTAGGTTAAAACCCGCGCGATGCGGCGGCTGCGAACTATATATTCCTGGCGTTTAAAAGTTCATTGGTTACATATTTTTATAAAGAATACAATATATACGCATGAAAACTGTGTATAAAATAGAGGTAAAACAATAAACCTAATTAATGATAAAAATACAGGGAAAAAATGTCTGTTTATGTGTGTTACTCATCATGTAAAACCTCTCGATACACCATGTTTGCTATGTAAACTCCATCGAGATTAATTTTTTTGCTTGAGTTACCAATACTTTTGTCGTGTCACGTGAATTCATCTTGACAGAGCAACGTAAAAATGCAACCATGCGAAAATATCGATTCCGGCAGATAAACGCCCATGTTTTTTTTATAAGTTATTTAAAACAATATATGTCACGTGAAATTCCTCTTGATTGGTTGCATTTTTGTTATAACGAATAAATGTCCATGCGGGTACCTTGTGACTTTTTTTTTTTGCGGTGACAATTGGTGAGTGACGGTAGTGATGAAAGTGGTTGTGGTGGAGGTGACCGTGGGTGGTAGTGATAACTTAAACTTTTTTTTTAGGAGAAAGTATTAAAATATTTTTGTGTATTGCTAGACATTGAAATTTTTTCATCACTCATGAATTATTACAATGAGAAATTATTGTTGTTTTACAACTAACTTTAAACCATAAAAAAAACTTAAAGTAGAAAAAAACATTAATTATTTTATTAAATTGGGGGACGAAGTTAACCCCACATACTCCAGGTTCCCGTTTCTTTTGTTTTTAGTTTTCCGAATACTCCCAAACATTCATACGGCACTTTACTTTTGATCTTTCTGAGATTTTCCTGTGCATCCGTTCTCAATCAACAAATTGTGTTATTCTAATGATTTCTTTAAACAATATATGTTCAACTTAATTTATCAAAAATGTAGAATAAAGTTTTCTAATAACTATTTTGCACTACAATAGTTGGTTGGTATCTTAAGAATCTTGAAAATGTAATTTTTTAGTATACATATATGAACTAAGAGGTCTTAATTCAAGAAAGTAAAATGTCAACAAAACAAGAATCAAATCCTGTCTTCAAAAACATATATGCTTGAGTTTAATTATCTATAAAGTATAGGAGGGTACTCGCATAATGCGTAGGCGAATACCCTGTAACTATATTTAGCGGCAGTCAAACTGGCAAATCTGGTCAAACATGTCAATTTGAAAATTCTAGAAGCAGGTCAAACTTAATTGTCTCTAACGGGTCATTGAAGAAGTTAGCAATAAATCTCTCCAATTAATATTACAATATTTTAAAAGTGAGATTATTGTACCTAGATTTGTTTAAATTATCATAAGTTTGCGTATCAGCTAATCCAAACACAGAGGGTTCCTTTCTTTACTACTTGTTCCAAAAGTACATGATCCTCTTTATCTCCATTTGAAGGTGGTAAAAGCATAAAAAAACAATGATATCTAAAAGCTTGAAACCATAAGGATATTCTAATATATATTTCCTGCATTATTTTCATCAAACACTCATATGTGTCCATTGAAATATATATATTCACAAAGCATACCATCACGAACATTTCATTAATTTCATTAATTTGATCAAAATATCAAACTTTAAGGACTCCAAGTTTAACCATCACGAAAATATTTTCTCCCAAAAGTTAAATATCTACAAATTGGTTGATAGATTATTATTTTTTCAACTTAAACAGGTAGTTAAAAGATTCATGAATCGAAAGAGATCCAATATAAATTTCTCTTTAAAAAAGTTATATATTATTATAATAAGCTCAAACTCGAGCTTGACTCAATTTTTCATCCTCTTAAAAATGCAGTTTTTAGTGGAGGCTCGTCGACTTTCAGACAATACAATCGTTGGTGCAGCGATGAATCCATCATAAAATCAATATTCAAATATCACTTTTATAGAATATCAATACAATACAACAACACGTATATTCAATATTCAGATATTTGTTTCATAATATCAAACAGGGAAATGGCTTCCAGAACGTCATTTGTAGATATCAAAAAGAGATTTATGCTACAAGAGTAATAAATTCGCAAAAAAGGACATACAAGTTACAGTTTGATTGATAACTCAATTTGCAGAATTGCAGGCTGTTTCTTCGACCTCGTGCCCTTCATTGATGAGGAAGTGAACAAAATCATACATCGATCGGTTTTGGTAGTTGGAGTAGGGTTTCAATATCCAAATCATAGTTCAACTATAATTCCGAAACAACAATCATTGCATTAACATCGTACTAAACACAAACACGTAAACAACATATACAATACATATTCAATATAGAATCTTACATTTTATGTGTAACCATGAAACATCGCCTAATTGGTCCAACATCACTGAATGTTTCCTCCACCTGAAATTTTAGGTCAAATTAACACTTAATAATAGACTTATAAGCACATAAAAAAGAAAAAAAATTGCCTGATATTTGTGAAAGTGTAAGGGGAATTAGTAACGAACACGGTGGCTAGACTGTGCTGGATAGTCAATTTATACAGTTCATGAGGGTCAAGTCGACTGTCATCATTGAACGGTCGCAGAAATTGTGGCGGTAATCATGCATTACCCAAAATTGTGGTAGGTGTAGATGATGAGTGTGAATTTGACAAGTGATTTGGTTGGGAGAAATTGGCGGACGTGATTTTTGGGAGCCTTAAAGGAAAAAATATGTGTGTTACAAAGTGTTTACATCTAATTGTTCGAATCCTGTGACCATTTAAATTTGGGAATTTTGTTTTATTTTTGCGTCATTTAATTGTTAAAAAAATTCATAAATGTGGAATTAATTTTAAAGTAAATAATTGTAACTGAATATGGAAACAAAATTAGACGTTGTTACCATTTAATCAATTCCTTAATGGCAAAATGGTAACCGAATAGACACTTGTATTTTCTGAGTAAGATATACTTGGGAACACCTTATGTAGAAAGTGTTACGAATTTGTAACCAAAGCTATGACTTTGGCTAGTGGTAAGAGCTTTACTTATGGAGCACTCCAACTCGGGTTCTAGCCTCGTCCAAAGCAGTTTTTAATTATTTTTCAGGCAAAATGAACATTGCTAATTATGGCAGGTTTGAATTCAGACCTTCCATATTTAGAAATGTTCAATATGCTTTATTGTAACGACCCGAAATTTGTAATAAATAAATTTATAAAAAAATCATGATAAATACGGATAAATCGTTTAAAGAACTTAGGAATTGGTTTCGTGTCGTTTGGACACCGTACGGGAAAGTTATGGGCGAAACCGGGTCGAGACAAAGATGAAAAAGTGCAGCCCTGCTGCTTTAGGAAGTTCGCGACGCGAACTAGGGGTAACGATCGGGAACTTCGATCAGGGATCTGAGCCATTGGTCGTGATGTAGTTCACGATGGCTTAGCGATCGCGAACTATGAAGAACGCAGACTTAGCGACGCGAACTATTATTCGCGCCGTGAACTTGTGACGTGCAGCATTAAAATCGGGTTGGAGCTCATTTGATGAAATAGAAAACCCTAGTTCTTCCCTTTGGCGATTTTGGAGCTCAAGTGTAGATTTTGGTTGATTTCTTCTCAAATCTTTGATAGATTTCACTCCTAGTTGAAGATTAAAGGTATATCTTCACTCCGTGATCTTCGTAGCTTAAGATCTATGTATTTTGATGTATGGGTTGAAACCCTAGTCCTTGGGGTTATGGGTTATGGTGATATAAGTGATGTATACACCTAATAGATGGTATATTAACAAAGGAAACAAGTGTATGATTATGACTTGTAAGAATCTTGAGGGTTGGTTAAACCTAGGGTTTGGTAAATCACCATAATTGGGGGAATGAGTTAGTAAGTGCTATCAAGAGATAGATGGACACATTGGTAGTAATATGTGATGTTGATAATCTTGTGATTATTGTATTAGGCATTTGGTGAGGTCTTGGAAGGCTGACCGAATTGTGAAGCAAGGAAACTGACGTAAAGAATACGGTTGGAGCACTTTATTGCTAAGGTGAGTACGTGTGGACTTTACTGAGTACATAGTTATATGAAGTATTTTGATTACTTATGATTGGTCTATTTAATGTCTGCCTAGACTTATTATGTGTTGAGTTAGTATATATTATTGATATTAACTAACTAACTTGTTTGATGATTGATGTGATAGCCAAAGGCTTTGACTGGCATAACTGATAGAGTTATGATTAGAGATAGATGGTGGTGACGCGGGAGAGATCCCGGTCACTGAGGCGAGTGTACATATGTTTGTAGACTAAGCACACGGGTGCTTCTAGTTCGCATATGTTTGCGTACTAGGTGATCTAGGAATCTAATGCATATATGTTTATGTAACACCCTAAAATTTACAAGATTTTTAAAATTTTCGAGTGCAAAATTATAATAAAAAAGGTCCCATAAATAATCCCCAAAATAATTATTTAATATAAAAAATGTATTTAGTGCGGAAATGACTTAAATAAAATTCAGAGTTTTAAAATAATAAAAACGTTTCACATCAGCACTCAGAAGTAGTACAGCAGTCAACCGTCCACCTTCTCTTTTCCTTTGCTAGTACCTGAAAATGGGGGGAGTTTTTGGGTCAGCGAGGAAGCTGAGTTAATAAACTCAAAATGCAAACAACTACAACATACAATACATGAGGGCACATAAGTGAACTCCTACTAATTTACTACTCAGTTAATTTCTCAGTTTTCGTATCTTTTAAATTTATATAGCGCGCTTGTGTAATTCGAGTCGAGAGATCAACCTCGCCTCTCCCTACACTAAAATGCCACTCAGGCTACCATACAGAATTTCCACACAGTATTACCACACAGAGTTACCACTCAGATTTCTTAGTTATTTTTATGTTTTCAACTCATAACATAAACCACACAGATAGCCCTGTCACATAGTAGCACAAAATGACTCGGTACCGGCTCAGATACTCGGCACGTCTATCTCAGATCAGTGGTATGTAAAAACAGTCACTCAGATAACAGATCAACACACAGAAAGTAAAAACAGATCAAAACAGTTAACCACATAAGTCATGCACGTATCGTTATAACTGAATACACGGTGAGAATACTCACCTTAGCTTTGCTAGTTTCCAAACATCCACGCAACAGCCAAAATTCAGAACCGAGACACTCCCTGACCTATATCACATTTACAATAAAACCCTAGTCAAAAGGCGACCTCAAAATACCAACACAATCAGAATCTGCCCAACCTGCGACCACTTATCGTAACGGTTATAACTCTCAAACCGTTATTCGGAAAGATCCAAAATTTTTACAGCAATTAAAAGACACCTAACTCTACAATTTGTCGTCACAAAGTTCGGCTCGGTTCTGCCCCGAAGGGTCCCGGAACAGGTCTGCAACAGAGTGTTTAAGACTGAGTTTCAGCACTGCAGACCCGTATTAAAATGCCCATAACTTGAGAACCGTAACTCCAATAAATTATTTAAAAATATGGGCGGAAAGGTACAATGACGGGCTACAGAAGTCTAGAAGATCCCGAGCCCCGAATCTGACCCGAAGCAAGTCAAAAACTGACCCGAACAGGTCTAACAGAAGCTGTCCAAAAACTTGCTTTATTTTTAAAACTCGATTAAATAAACTCGACTTGGTAACGGAAAAACCCAAGCTCCCCATAAACGAAACCCGACAGTTCAAAATCTCAGTTTCTCGACATATGACTATTTTCTAAAACTTAATGGTAAAAAATTTCCCGATTAGGAAACCAAGAACCCTACGGGTTCGGTTTCCCCTTCTATATAAAATTCCGATTTTATAGAAACGATTAAACCAACAAACCCACCGAGACAACCTGAGGCTCGGCCTCGGCTGCTTGGTCCACAGATTTCAGCCCGGATAATCACTACAATTCTATGCTAATCTAACTAGTCTGGACACAATCGGCTAAATCAAAACGGAACAACAACAACAACAATATAATCAAAATGGAAGCAACTATTGCTAGGTACCAGACCACTAAAAATTGCAGCCTTATACGGAAACAGTTAGCAGTAATAATCACTGGAATGGAAAACGAAATAGAATTGAAACATAGCACAAAGAAAGACTACCGAAACAAGGTTACAATCTTGGCTCGGTAATAACAACTTGCGGCTCAATAATCTGCTCGATTCTTCCCTTGGCTCGGAAAAGGATTGAACATAGTTTTAATAAAACAATATATAGGAGTATGTCTAAATAAAGGAGAACTAGTTACATCAAAATTTATTAGAAAATCTAATTTATTTTAAAAGGGTATTTAATGAAATGAGCTTAACAATAATTAATAAAGTGGGTTAATGAGAAGCAAGCGAGTCGAGTTAAACGGGAATTATTAACATGATCTAAAAGAGAATTATTGATTAGGGTTAAAAGAGAAGTTATCTAAATGAGAAATTAAAATTTTGCGTGAATACAAGGAGTCACGAGCTATAATAATTGAGAAGATTCCAATGTTGAGGTCAACAAATTAACATTTATTTAAGAATCATTAAATTGAGATAAAATGGGAAAACATTTAAAGTATGTGATTTAAATAACTGAGTGCGAAGTTTCAGAGTCATTGAATATGGATGACAAGTTAAGTGACAGATTAATGAGTTAAAGCTGATAGCTTAAAATAAACTTTGTAAGTTTAATAGACCAATTAAGTGAGAAATTGCTAAGTCAAATTAGTCAGAAATTATTGAAAACTCATCTTAAAGAGTAATTATTAAAGTGGATTAAGGGGATGTTAACGTCATGAATTTAATGATGGTCTATTTAAAACGAGTTAAAAGATCCATAATTGAATCAAATTAAATGATAAACTAATTAACCGAGAATATTGAACTAGAAAGTATTAACTGTCGATCGAGACGGCAAAAAATCAGATAATCTGAGAAATTGTAAATGTTATTCATGAGAAATGATAAATGAGATAACTAAGAGTAGAAGACAGAACGAGATTTGTATTGTGAAAATAACAAAATGGAAATATTTCTATGAATTTGAGTTATCCGGATATCGCGTATGAGACTAAATATACGCATGATTTTTTGAGTAATGTTTATGAGATTCTGAGTACACACAGCTGAGTGCATATCTGTAATTATCAGATGTTGAAAATAAACTTTTCTTTCTTCTGAGGGTGATTTGTTGGTGGATTTAAATGTGGGAAGTTGTAAACTTTGGGATTGACTCGTGACGAAACAAAAGTAGGTGTCGAAAGTAATAGAGGGCCCCTATTACCGTACGCACAGGACTTTTGATTGGTTATGGGGAGATTTTGAGGGGAACGATGGACCAATGCTTGCTATTGTGAATTTACTTTACGCATATTATTTGCTTGAGTGAATGTATGTTGGTTGTGTTATCATGATAGAGAATTCTAGTGCCAAACTCGAGGACGAGTTTTCTCCAAGTGGAGTTGAGTAGGGGTATTTAGGAATTTTTCCAAGAAATAATTATCATTATGTGTTATTTATAATTATTATGAGCATGATGATTATACAGAGCGATTTTTATTTATGAAGATTTTAAAAGTATGAAATGTAGATACATATATTTGATTAGAAAATTTATAAGAGTAACTACCGAATAGAGCAAATTGAGAATAATTAAATTAATTCTATGGTGTAACTATTGAGTTATAAAATTGATAATCAGGATTAATGAGGGAATTAATAAACCAACATTTATCGGGTTGAGTGCAATTGTGTAAATCAGTGTACTTATTCCTGTGTAATTATATCGATATAATGATTTACACAATTGCACTCAACCCGATAAATGTTGGTTTATTAATTCCCTCATTAATCCTGATTATCAATTTTATAACTCAATAGTTACACCATAGAATTAATTTAATTATTCTCAATTTGCTCTATTCGGTAGTTACTCTTATAAATTTTCTAATCAAATATATGTACCTACATTTCATACTTTTAAAATCTTCATAAATAAAAATCGCTCTGCATAATCATCATGCTCATAATAATTATAAATAACACATAATGATAATTATTTCTTGGAAAAATTCCTAAATACCCCTACTCAACTCCACTTGGAGAAAACTCGTCCTCGAGTTTGGCACTAGAATTCTCTATCATGATAACACAACCAACATACATTCACTCAAGCAAATAATATGCGTAAAATAAATTCACAATAACAAGCATTGGTCCATCGTTCCCCTCAAAATCTCCCCATAACCAATCAAAAGTCCTGTGCGTACGGTAATAGGGGCCCTCTATTACTTTCGACACCTACTTTTGTTTGGTCACCAGTCAATCCCAAAGTTTACAACTTCCCACATTTAAATCCACCAACAAATCACCCTCAGAAGAAAGAAAAGTTTATTTTCAACATCTGATAATTACAGATATGCACTCAGCTGTGTGTACTCAGAATCTCATAAACATTACTCAAAAAATCATGCGTATATTTAGTCTCATACGCGATATCCGGATAACTCAAATTCATAGAAATATTTCCATTTTGTTACTTTCACAATAAAAATCTCGTTCTGTCTTCTACTCTTAGTTATCTCATTTATCATTTCTCATGAATAACATTTACAATTTCTCAGATTATCTGATTTATTGCCGTCTCGATCGACAGTTAATACTTTCTAGTTCAATATTCTCGGTTAATTAGTTTATCATTTAATTTGATTCAATTATGGATCTTTTAACTCGTTTTAACACTACAAGAAAATTCCGATATAGCTACGGAAAATTGCAACGAAGTCAATTTCGTAGCAATTTTACTACGGAATATGCAATGGATTGAGGTTCCGTAGCAATTTTGCTACGTAATATGCTACAGAATTTCAAACCGTTGCAAATCCAAGATTAGCTATGGAATTTTGTCACGGAATCTAAATACGTAGCTAGTTTGCTATGGAATTTACTACGGAACTTGATTCCATGACTACTCAGCTATAGAATATATATTGTTACGAAAATGAATGTTGAAGCTAATTTGCTATGGGGGGAAAATCCGTAGCCAATTTGTTACCAAAATTGTTATGGAACTTCATTCCGTAGCAACTCTGCTACATGATGAATTTCCATAGCTAATATGCAACAAAATTTTGCTATGGAACTAGATTCCATAACTATTTTGCTACGGAATCTTGCTATGAAAATAAAATTGTAGTCTAATTTGTTATGGGGAAAACATCCATAGCTAATTTGTTATCGAAATAGTTATGGAACTTCATTCTGTAGCAAGTCTGCTACATGATGAAATTCCATAGCTAATATGCAACAGAATTTTGCTACGGAACTAGATTCCGTAACTATTCTGCTATGGAATGTTGCTATGAAAATGAAATTGTAGCTAATTTGCAACCGGGGAAAAATATCCGTAGCTAATTTGTTACCGAAATTGTTATGGAACTTCATGCCGTAGCAAGTCTGCTACGGGTTGAAATTCCCTAGCTAATATGCAACGGAATTTTGCTACCGAACTAGATTCCGTAACTATTATGCTACGGAATCTTGCTATGAAAATGAAATTGTGGCTAATTTGCTACGCGGCACAAATATCCGTAGCTAATTTGTTACCAAATTTGTTATGGAACTTGATTCTGTAGCAGGTTTTGCTACAGAATGAAATTTCATAGCTATTTTGCTACAGAATATGCTAAAAATTTCCTTTGTGTAATTTTTATTAACAAAATTTGCTACAAGAAATCGGGTTGATCGGGTTCTTGTTAGTCGTGTCTCGGGTTTGTCGGATCAATCCGAACGTATTTAAACTATTAATCACCAAACTATTAATAAAATTTTAAAGAAGTAACACAGTATTAATTACCTAACTATATCAGGCATTTTCATAAAATAGAAAGCAAAAATAATAATCTTTTTATAATGTGAAATACTCCCTCCGTCCCTAAATAAAGTTCCCATTTCCCCTTCAAGTTTTGTCCCTAAATAAAGTTCCCATTTCTCAAACATAAGGGGTCCACTTAATATAATAATATTATTACAAATACTTTCACCACTAACTATCTCTTAAAACACTTTCTCTCTCCAATCAAACCTTAGACTGTGCGTAATGCACGACCGTTCGCAGTTTGGTCACCCCTGCCACATCTGCGCCACATCAGCTTTCTCTCTCCTGATCAAACACACGACCAGACAGCGACCAAATGCCCGTAATGGGTGACCGTTCGGAATTTTTTTTTTTTAATTTAAATTAAAAACAAATACATTAATTATAAAAAAAAACATTACATTAATAATTAAAAAAAACATAAATAAAAATAACATTACAATAAATACTAAAAAAAAAACTATCAGTCCAAATTATATTTGGCCCTGATTTTCGCCTTCTTTGCCAAAACCCACTCAAGATTTCTGCCGGTGAGGTGATCATGGGACGAATTGTAGAATTCCATGTGCTTGAGCTCTTGGGTATCTTTTTGTATCTCCATGAAATCAGATATGTTCGCTTTGCGGAAGTCAAAAAATTCGTCCGTGGGCTCTTTCCAGTGCCCGACTAATTCCTGAGCCGATGATGGCGGGGGGGCACCGTAATCTGAACTTTGAGCAGCTGATGACGATGCCGCTGCTTTCTTCTTCGCCTTGTCCCGCCCCATTGGTCGAGGGGGTGCAACTTCCACTTCTTCATCATACTGATCCTCCTCTTCTGGACCAACCCCTGAACCTTGCGCAGCGGATGATGACGAAGTCCTTGATTTTTCCCCCTAACCTTCGCGAACATCGCCAACTGTTTTGGGTATTCAACTTCCTTCCACTTTGGATGGTCCTTCAAAATTCTCCAGCACTCCACCTCTGTGAACTCCCCTGCATGTTGAGCACTAAATTCACCACAAGCACGCTCGTACAAAATTTGGTCGTTCGCCCCACTTAGGTTTCTTTGTACGAGGTTGTCATAGATCGCACAAAAGTTTGTAATTTTAGGACGAAGCCTACTCTTCCACTTGCAATTGAGGGAGTCGTATGTTCGGTTCGTCCCACCCATTTCGCTCGCAAAGCGAACTAACACATCCTGCCAAAATCCACATTTAGCCCTGGAGTTCGACTTGATGACATTTTCGGAAGTGTCGATCCAAGCCTTGCATAAGCCTATCTCTTCAAGCTTCGTCCATGACGCGCTTCCGCCGGTCACCCCCTTTGTCGGTGGTTGACGCCTTTTTGGTACCTTTTTTGGCGCTACAACGGGCTCGGGCTCGTCGGACGACTCGGAAGACTCGACGTCGAGGGGCGCGGCTGGAGTGGCGGGGGAACCACTTTGTGTTCGTGGTTGGTAGTCGTATTGGTCGAGCCCGGCGAAAGGATCAAAATTTTGGTGGTCGTATTGGTCCCCACCAAAATAATTTTGATAACCTTGTTGTGGTACTTGTTGATATTGTGGTGGTTGTTGTTGTGGTCGGTATGGTTGTGGGAAGTAGGGGGGAGCAAATGGATTATTTTGATAACCCGGTGGGATTTGGTGACTTGTTTGGTGTACGAAACCGGGTGGTCGAAAGTTGATCGATGGTGATTGAGAGGGTGTAGTAGAGGGTGCTCCGCGTCGAGATTTTGTAGCCTTTCCTTTGTTCTTGGATGAAGACATTTTTAGAGAGGGTGATTGAGAGATTTGAGTGTGTGTTTGAGTGGAGAAAGAAATGAGAGTTGTGAATTATTTGGTAAAAGAATTGGGTATTTATAAGGTAAAAAAAGGGTTGTTGGTTTAAAGAAAATAGCCGTTGGAGGGAGAGGGAGCCGTTGAACGGTCGACTGGGAACGGTCGAATAGTCGACCGTTGGTGAGGCTCGACGCGTCGGGGAGGAGAGGGCGTAACGGGGGCGACGCGTCGCAGGGCGGAGGTGGCAGGTCGCGACCGGTCGCCGGGTCATGCGTTACGGGCAGCCTTATATTTTAATCAAAAGTAATACCAAATACCCCACCATAACTATCTCCTAAAATGTTGTGCCCAACCCAAATGGGAACTTTATTTAGGGACGGAGGGAGTATAAGTTTGTTGATTCGTTACATACATATATATATATGGGTGGAAAAATCCGACTTGACATGTAAACCAACCCCATTTACAACCTAAAATTAGTAAGTTGAGTTATAACTTTCGATCCGTGGGCTGTAAACATGTCATATCTTTACAACCCGCAATATAAATATGTTGGGTTGGGATTATATTTACAACTAATTTACGACAAACCAACCCGTTTAAATTTTAATATGTGTCTTAAATATATAATATAATATATTAATATTTATTTATTTAATATTTCTTATATTAGATATATAATCTTTATTTAGTAGTTAATTTATGTTTGTATTTTGCAACTAATCAACTTTTTATGTTATTAACTCTTAAAGTATATGTGTTATTTCTTTTTGTAGATTTGTATATATTAATATTTAAATTTAAATGAGTCAACTTTTTAGCAAACCTTTTAGTAAATATGTTGTGTTGAAAAATGTCTAAATATGTAACTTATTTAAGATCAACTTGTTTTAATAATTAGGTTGTGTTGAAAATCTCAATCCATTTAGCTAAATAGGTTGGATTGGGATTTCAACCCATAAACCCAAACATGCCAACTTATTTATGACCCAACCCGACTTATTGTCACCCTTAAATACATACTAGCCGGGTACCCGCGCAATGCGGCGGCGGATACCCAATAACTATATTTTATAGTTAGTAATTGTTGTTCAGTTGCACATTTATTTCCCATGATGCATTGGGACAAACAGGTCTAACAGAACTAAATGCAAGGTAACATCAACGGTTCGAATTAAAATGTGAATTCTTAAAACTGAATTATGCCAAAACACGCCAATGAAGTTTACAAAAAATGATGTTTGATAGAGAAAAATACCACAATTGTTTCTCTTCGGTATTTTTTTATATGTGTACACCTTTACCATGATAAAGGGTATTTAGAATCAGTTTTGCCAAAGAAAAGTGAAGAGAAAAGAATAAACACATCATCCGACGAGAAACAAGTACAAAATGTTGACATGGTTCACGTTTTCTTTTACAGTTGCACAAAATTTAGATTGTCTCTTGAAGTAGCACGAACAAAAGCTGCTCGATCTTATGATTTTGTAATTCTTCAAGTTAAGCCGTTACCTCATCTCGGTTTTTGATATTTCAAGAAGCCGGTAGTGTTAAATGCAATTTCTGGACTTGAATTTAAGAAGAAAAAAACACGTAGATATCTGGTACTGATGTTTAACCAAACTCGTTGACTTTGACAGAGAAGTTATCCCTTCCGTTTCTAAGAGCACTTAAATCCATGTGAAGTGTGTAATTAACTGTAACAAATGTATGTGTTAGTATTTTACAACCAAAAACAAGTATATTGAGTCAAACTTGTTCCATTACAAAGCAAAATGGTCAGGGATGCAACACAATTTTCAAGTTTATAGCCTTCAACCTCCCTTCTTAGTTCACTACCAAAGAAAACACAAGATTACATGTGGCAGGATATCCCTTTTTTAAACAGGTTGACCTGAAACAGAAAATATATAAATATTGATTACTCACTCTGCACAGGGAAGCCAACCTCTAAGGCCAATAACTGCATCAAGATGAGAAGTAGAGTAACAAGTGCATCAAGATTACTGTTGGGAGGCATAGTGGAGGGAACACTCAAAACACATGCAGTTGAAGCATTAACTCCTTGTACATCTGGAATTGAATCTTCAGACATATAAATCACATCGAAACCTAGAATCCATGACATTCTTGAACGCGAATCCAAACACCGACTAAAACAAACATTTTATTTTTGCCTCTAGTGTACCACATTATAAGTTTAGAGAAAAAGAAAATAAACAAATATATAAAATAATAAATAATAGTGGTTTTACTTGCAAGTATGAGTTTACCATGCATTTTTTGAGCTTGGATGGTGGCAAAACCTTCGAGAAATGAAAAAATTAGTATTTGGATCATAAAACTGAAACTTAGTTACCAAATCATATATCATTCAAATTAATTAAGTGACTTGACCGTTAAATAACCTTATCCGTAAGCATCAAATTCGCATCATAAAAGGACTTGATTGTTCAAGTATCTCCCCAATAATCTCTAAAAAAGTATACCTGCCATAATCAACATAAAAAAAGAATAACGAAGGTCTTTACTTACACCAAAACATATTATAATTATTTTGTTACTTGCACGCAGCCGGAAGGATTCCGAACACAAAATCTTTAGATGTCAGGCATCTCCATCTTAAAAGTTTTAAAAGAATATCTCTTTTGAGTCAAAAGGAGTATTTGGGGTAATTGACCCACAGGCTTTTGTATTCAATATATAGGCTATACAAGATAAGTTACATTCAAATATACATAATCTGTAACTAACTATAGATCATTACTAACTATTCGATCTTATCAGCATAAAGCCTTATCACTAATCTTTATGTTTACATTTTGAACATGGAAACCCCGTCAATGCAATATATGGTGATTCTTCAGCAACTTTTTGTGATAATCCATGTAAAGTTATATGAACTCTTTGCAAAATCATAAACTAATCAGGAAAATCAATTTATAGTTATTACACTCACCTTGTTATCGAAATTTGAAAGTCCTTCAGGCGCCCGCTAAAAAACAAACAAAAACACCATAAAATTTTATTTAGAAAAACAATAGTATCGATATGAGTGTGGAGATTTAAATAAAGCACATTAAAAGGTTCAAGCATGAATGCAACATTATACAGATATGTATAGATTATAGAAAGATGCCTACTGAATGGGTATATTAAAAGCCTTCCAATTCGCAATCTTCTCAAAAGTCTCAATCGGAAAAACATAATGGGCATTTTGGAGGGTTACACTTGCCGACGCCGTCTACCGGAAATGCATAATTAGTAGCACAAAAATCAGTCGCAGTGACAATAACCGACGTCCCCAGTATACACCACCGGAGGTCCTCAACACACCTGACCTGGAAACACACGCGCCACCAATGTTTTAAAAACATTGATCATAAATCGACACAGAATCAGAAATTACCTGACGGTGACAGTGATGGTGCGAGCCGGGGACGCCGCCGTTGGGGGCCGGTGGAAGCAGACGCAGGTGGCCGAGATACCTGAAAATAAACATGATATATAGCAATCGAAGCTTTCTCCGATTGACTCTCTATTTTCGTTCAAAAAAAAGCAGCTCTTTCTTATCGGGAATTTCAAGTAACCATTTCAACTTCCTAGAAGGCCATTGAAATAACCGAGGTGATCTTGGAGGGAGGACGCCTGTTTATTAACCAAAGTGATATTAGGTTAGAAAGATAAAGCAGATAGGAAATAAAGCTCTTTAAAGTGACTAATTTAACATCTGACAATTTAGCTTAGTTGGT
This sequence comes from Calendula officinalis, assembly GCA_963853835.1. Classification (NCBI taxonomy): domain Eukaryota; kingdom Viridiplantae; phylum Streptophyta; class Magnoliopsida; order Asterales; family Asteraceae; genus Calendula; species Calendula officinalis. The sequence continues at coordinate 28,047,914 of OY970825.1, forward strand.
TAGTGTTCATCCTGTTGACCTAATGGTCTCATGTTCGATTCTTGCGAGCGCCACTTTTTTAATAAAAGCATGTCTCTCCCAAAATAGAAATAAGTTGGCTGAATTTTCACAAAGAGAAAAGTCTTAAATGCTTTATAAGTAGTAGAGATATAGGGTGGGCTTTAGGAACCGCCCAAAAGCTATAAATTTGAAGGATCATTTTCATAAGACTTAGTCCATCTTTAATTTGAAGGCCCATTCGTAGTTACCTTTATAAGATATTAAGATGTACGCCCATACCCAATAAATCATAGCAGTCCATTTACAAATTTTAAGTGCCCTACTTCAAACTATTTCGCCGCTGTCTTCTTCATGATTTACGGCCGAAAGAAAATAGTGAGTTGTCAAATTGATTCCGTTTTTACTCGTCCATGTCCATTCCGTTTTTATGTTGTTTGATAATTTATAGATCTAGCTAATCGTCAAAAAACTTCATTTCACATCTTTGAAACTGGAGTTTTTTTTTACTTTATTATTTGCACTTGTTTTACGGCCAATATTGTGTATCTAGACATTGAAACTTTATAATCTTTTAATATATATCGATTTAAGCTGATTGTGCCTATAGTTTGTTAATTGATTAGTTTTTTATGTGTCTACAAATTTGAATTACAGGGGAAGGAGATTGAAGAAGAATTCACGAACAATGTCTTGAAAGGGATTGATCGATTATTAAGCTGCAACTTGAATGGGAGAAACTTAAAAACATCTTGCAAAAGCAATGCCTCTTATCAATGTTTTTAAAGAATAAGTCAAAACATTTCCAAGCCACATGTATATTATTTATTGAGTAATGATTTGTTTTTTAGTTCACTTTTGTTTAATGAATTAGGTTATTCTTTTATGTAAAAAAAGATTGTTTGTTTTAAATTATATTACATGTTGATTTTGAATCCTTAGTAATTGTGTTTTTATTATTTGGTATGACAATATAATTACGAATTTTGCTATGAAAAAATGACTGCGACTTTTGCTACAACAATATAACTACGGTTTTTCCTATGATAATATGACTACAACTATTGCTACGACAATATAACTACGACTTTTGTTACGGCAATATAACTACGGATTTTCCTATGATAATATGCTTGCGGATTTTGCTACGACAACATAGTTACGGAATTCGCTACGGCAATATTGCTACGGAATTCGCTACGGCAATATTGCTACGGAATTCGCTACGACAATATGGCTACGGAATTCGCTACGACAATATGGCTATGGAATTCGCTACGACAATATCGCTACGGAATTCGCTACGACAATGTGGCTACGGAATTCGCTACGACAATATGGCAACGGAATTTTGCTATGACAACATTGCTACGGATTTTGCTACGAAAACTCATTTGCTAGGAAGAAATTTGCTACGGAATTGGGTTGTAGCATTTTCCGTAGCTATTCATGTTTAGCTACGGAAAATCAGCTTTCTGCTACGGAATTTGTCCGTAGCTATTCGAGAATTTTCTTGTAGTGTAAATAGACCATCATTAAATTCATGACGTTAACATCCCCTTAATCCACTTTAATAATTACTCTTTAAGATGAGTTTTCAATAATTTCTGACTAATTTGACTCAGCAATTTCTCACTTAATTGGTCTATTAAACTTACAAAGTTTATTTTAAGCTATCAGCTTTAACTCATTAATCTGTCACTTAACTTGTCATCCATATTCAATGACTCTGAAACTTCGCACTCAGTTATTTAAATCACATACTTTAAATGTTTTCCCATTTATCTCAATTTAATGATTCTTAAATAAATGCTAATTTGTTGACCTCAACATTGGAATCTTCTCAATTATTATAGCTCGTGACTCCTTGTATTCACGCAAAATTTTAATTTCTCATTTAGATAACTTCTCTTTTAACCCTAATCAATAATTCTCTTTTAGATCATGTTAATAATTCCCGTTTAACTCGACTCGCTTGCTTCTCATTAGCCCACTTTATTAATTATTGTTAAGCTCATTTCATTAAATACCCTTTTAAAATAAATTAGATTTTCTAATAAATTTTGATGTAACTAGTTCTCCTTTATTTAGACATACTCCTATATATTGTTTTATTAAAACTATGTTCAATCCTTTTCCGAGCCAAGGGAAGAATCGAGCAGATTATTGAGCCGCAAGTTGTCATTACCGAGCCAAGATTGTAACCTTGTTTCGGTAGTCTTTCTTTGTGCTATGTTTCAATTCTATTTCGTTTTCCATTCCAGTGATTATTACTGCTAATTGTTTCCGTATAGGGCTGCAATTTTTAGTGGTCTGGTACCTAGCAATAGTTGCTTCCGTTTTGATTATATTGTTGTTGTTGTTGTTCCGTTTTGATTTAGCCGATTGTGTCCAGACTAGTTAGATTAGCATAGAATTGTAGTGATTATCCGGGCTGAAATCTGTGGACCAAGCAGCCGAGGCCGAGCCTCACGTTGTCTCGGTGGGTTTGTTGGTTTAATCGTTTCTATAAAATCGGAATTTTATATAGAAGGAGAAACCGAACCCGTAGGGTTCTTGGTTTCCTAATCGGGAAATTTTTTACCATTAAGTTTTAGAAAATAGTCATATGTCGAGAAACTGAGATTTTGAACTGTCGGGTTTCGTTTATGGGGAGCTTGGGTTTTTCCGTTACCAAGTCGAGTTTATTTAATCGAGTTTTAAAAATAAAGCAAGTTTTTGGACAGCTTCTGTTAGACCTGTTCGGGTCAGTTTTTGACCTGCTTCGGGTCAGATTCGGGGCTCGGGGTCTTCTATACTTCTGTAGCCCGTCATTGTACCTTTCCGCCCATATTTTTAAATAATTTATTGGAGTTACGGTTCTCAAGTTATGGGCATTTTAATACGGGTCTGCAGTGCTGAAACTCAGTCTTAAACAACTCTGTTGCAGACCTGTTCCGGGACCCTTCGGGGCAGAACCGAGCCGAACTTTGTGATGACAAATTGTAGAGTTAGGTGTCTTTTAATTGCTGTAAAAATTTGGGATCTTTCCGAATAACGGTTTGAGAGTTATAACCGTTACGATAAGTGGTCGCGGGTTAGGCAGATTCTGATTTTGTTGGTATTTTGAGGTCGGCTTTTGACTAGGGTTTTATTGTAAATGTGATATAGGTCAGGGAGTGTCTCGGTTCTGATTTTTGGCTGTTGCGTGGATGTTTGGAAACTAGCAAAGCTAAGGTGAGTATTCTCACCGTGTATTCAGTTATAACGATACGTGCATGACTTATGTGGTTAACTGTTTTGATCTGTTTTTACTTTCTGTGTGTTGATCTGTTATCTGAGTGACTGTTTTTACATACCACTGATCTGAGACAGACGTGCCGAGTATCTGAGCCGGTACCGAGTCATTTTGTGCTACTATGTGACAGGGCTATCTGTGTGGTTTATGTTATGAGTTGAAAACATAAAAATAACTAAGAAATCTGAGTGGTAATTCTGTGTGGTAATACTGTGTGGAAATTCTATGTGGTAGCCTGAGTGGCATTTTAGTGTAAGGAGAGGCGAGGTTGATCTCTCGACTCGAATTACACAAGCGCGCTATATAAATTTAAAAGATACGAAAACTGAGAAATTAACTGAGTAGTAAATTAGTAGGAGTTCACTTATGTGCCCTCATGTATTGTATGTTGTAGTTGTTTGCATTTTGAGTTTATTCACTCAGCTTCCCCGCTGACCCAAAAACTCCCCCCATTTTCAGGTACTAGCAAAGGAAAAGAGAAGGTGGACGGTTGACTGCTGTACTACTTCTGAGTGCTGATGTGAAACGTTTTTATTATTTTAAAACTCTGAATTTTATTTAAGTCATTTCCGCATTAAATACATTTTTTATATTAAATAATTATTTTGGGGATTATTTATGGGACCTTTTTGATTATAATTTTGTACTCGAAAATTTTAAAAATCTTGTAAATTTTAGGGTGTTACAAGTTGGTATCAGAGCTCTGACTTGAGGGATTTGGGTTCGCAAGGGGCGAACTCAAACTCAAGTTTGAGAATCGAGTTTTTAAAACGAGAAAAGAGTCAAATATTTTTCTGAGAAAAGTTTCCACATCAAACATACAGCATGTCACGTCGACCTCTCGCTTCCTGCTGCCGGTAATATTGAATAGTATTATTTAATTGAGATTTTGCTACATTCTGAGTATAGACGAGTAGCATATTCTGAGAATTTTCGGTTTATTTCCTGAGAGAATTACCTGTGGATTGTATGGCTAAACATATATGTATATAGATGTACTATTATGAGATTCTATAATTTTGAGTATAATTTAGAGCTTAATTTGAGCATAATTTTGATTTTAATTCTTAGAGTTCTATATATTTATATATATATATATGAAAAATATATACTGGAGAAATGTGAAATTATAAATACTAATGAGAAAATAATAAAAGTTTCCAATTTAGAGGAACACCTAATAGAGTTGAGGTGAGATTTTATAAATTCTGTGAAGTTTTAACCAAAAGTGTAATAATGAGATATTAATTTATGATATAAGATCCATAAGCTATGTAATGAGAGACATGCTTTGAATAAATGAGAAATGAGGAATTTATTAATATTAAAGAGGAGTATTAAATTTCGTATTGGGAAAATATTAAATTAAAATCTTTCATATGAGAGAAAACACTTAATAGACTGAGTCATTTAAATGAGTAAATCAGAGATTAGTAAATCAAATTGATTAACAATATTTTTATGAAGATTTACCAAGTTGAGTAAAAGAAAGAATTATTAAATAAAATGGGAAATAATTACATTTTAGCTAAACGAGAAAATATCAAACCAAAATTTGATAAGTGCGTTATGAAATAATAAAATGAGTATGCATAATGAGAAGTTATTGAATCAAGATTAAGCAACCAAAAGGTACATTAATATGGAATTCCAAATTTGTGTAAGAATCTATAAATTGTATTAAAGGGAAAATTTTTATGTGGTAATCTTGATGAAACAAAGAATAATCATTATCGAGTTATGAAGAGCTATCAAAATGAAGTATCTGGGAAATTTGTATTTTGAATTAACCGAGACAATATTGAGACAAGAGTATAAGAAGTAATAAAGAACGAGTAAAAGAGAAAACTTATAAAGGGTTGTAAGAATTAATCAATTTAATTTAAACGGGAAAAGAATTGAAACATAGCACAAAGAAAGACTACCGAAACAAGGTTACAATCTTGGCTCGGTAATGACAACTTGCGGCTCAATAATCTGCTCGATTCTTCCCTTGCTCGACACACTTCCTTCCTCGTTTTCTTCTGCTCAAGTTTCCACAGTCGACAATTAGAAACTAGAATAAAATAATAAAGAGGTCAGAGAATCGGGAGAGGAAAAGTTATACCGAACTCTCGAACAATTCTACTTCTGTTCGATCGCTGCGACCAAGTGCTCAATTTGGACTTACTCTCGACGATGGCTCCTCATGTTCAGGTCCCGAATTACCAAATACAATTGATTAAAACGAGGACAAGGAAAACAAGAAGGGAAAACGGATTACCACCGATGAGAAATTGTTTTCTGCTCGGAATTTCGATCTGTGCTCTCGATATCTCGTCCAAAAGAAGTCGCCAATGGAGATGCTCTGCTGCGTGAGTTTTAGGGTAAGCTTAGATTGGATTTTGAATTAAGTATCACTTAGTTAGGCCACAAGCCCCAATTAAACTCCTAACCGGGCCTCCTCCTTCTTGGACCGATCCACCTAGAAGAAAGAAAAGAAGGTGCTCGGTTTTGGGCCATTTGTCCGAATCAAATGAAAAGAACATAAGCATTAACCGGCCTCATACGCAGGATTAAACTTATGGGTGTCGGCCTTGGCCTTCGGCCGGCCTTGACCCAACACTCTTATTCTCAGGAGGATACGATATTGAATTGACGGGATTTAATACGTCACGAAGACGATTCTAATAAAAAGGCTAGCAAAATAATAATATAATTCGCAATTGAATGCACGCGTTAACCCCATGCTCTCAGGAATTTCTAATGCCGCGATAATAAAACGTCACCATAATTATTTTAACACATCATAATAATTAATGCACACATAATCACATAAAAATAACACGTCACCTATTTATTTCACCAAATACTAATATAATAAGGTCTAAGTAATGAATAAAACGTAATTAAATTTACTTATAAAATTTGGGGCGTTACAGTTTATGTGTTAGGTTCGCTTGTGTTCTAATACATATGTGTTTATGTATTGGATATGACTGTGTTCTGGTACATATATGTTTATGTACTAGATATGTATGCTAGGAAAGCATGACTGATAGAGTCACCATAGAGTGACTAAGACGTGTTGGTAAAATATAAATATGTATTTATATACGATGTGATACTTGATATTATTGGGGTCTAAACCCATGTAGCTCACGAGACATTTTTGTGTCTCACGTACTCCTTGTTTGTTTGCTATGTACTCAGGTTCTGGACCGAGGATTTAGGAGCGCATGGATTGAGATATGCGGGGCCTAGAGTAGAAGATCATTAGAGCGGATTTGTGCTTAACCTTGGTTTTGATATATTTTGTAACACCAAACCTCATACTCTGATTTTCATATCAAAGGTTTTTGTAAATCCGTGTTTTGGAACTGGTCTTCTATTCATGAAAATGTTTTTATTTGGGCAAGTGTTTTGTATTAAAAATTGAGGTGTTACATTTATAAAGTAGTATAGATATTTATGCATAGCCACCATTAGTAATTAGTGACTTCTAGGTGGCTGTAGTTATTGTACAACATATTTAAATATTTTCTCTAAAATACCTTCTTAAGGATTATCATTAGCATTTTTTTATAACAAATTGGCTAAAACTTAATCGCCTATTTATCTTTAATAAACAATCAAAATTATCAAATATAACTAGGAAGTTTATAGTCTATACTACCTTACTTTTGAGGTTTCACGTTTTTTAAGGCAAAAAATTATAAGGCAAGTTAGATTATACTAAATTGGATAGTTAGTGGAATATGTGTCTTACACATTCGATTAAAGTGAACTTAATAATGTTTAAAAGTAAAAAGTAAAGGTAATCATTTCACTGTATTAAATGAGATAGTGTATATGAGACTCACTATTATTATTTTTTACCAAATAACACAAGTTTTTAAGTATATCACTTGTTATATAACACAGTAAATCACTTATTTTGAAACGGAACGAAAAGGTGTAATCTTACAATTATATAAAGCATTTAGGCCTACACCATTAGACAAGTTTAAGGAGCTCCTTAAACTTGATTTTAAGGACCTTTCCACTTTTGTTAATTACTTCTCTACCTTAAAAATAAATAAATCGCGGCTAATAAGATTCGAACCCAAGACCTCTCCTAACTTATCACTATGTGTTAACCACTTGCTATACATTACACTTTGGTAACACCACCCACACTTAATAACAAAAGTCTGTTACTCGAAAACCATTTTACCCAATAACAGTAAATATACGACGTTGTAAATCATCAACTCTTACCAAAATCCACATTTCCGTTTAATTATTTATTTCTAGCAACAATTATTACCGTGTAAACGAACAACACTTGCTCGCCACGAAATATGGTTTCTGGGTACCCGCCGTCGCATTACGCGGGTACCCTGCTATTACGTAGTAATATGTTTAATAGGCTGTAACACCCGATTAGTGCGGAATGGGTTGAAATTTACGTAAGGATTCAATTTGAGACAAATACAATTTGGGCCTACAGCCCATTATTCAGTTGGCCGACATGGTTTACTTGATTAGGCATAATCCATGAAAATACGAAACCACTAAGCTAATATTTATTCATTTGCACCAAAGTCTATTTAATTGGTAAAGAACTAACCAATGATATCGCTAAGTGAAATTTCATCTCAACTAATCACATTTTTCGGAACCGAAAACAAGTTTTACTTATGTTTTTAGGTAAATGTTCAAGGTAGTTCATTAATTTTATCTAGTCCCAAAGGATAATTATTAGCTCTTGGATCAAGAAAAATCAATGGTCAAGATCAAAATTCAAACCACCACCACCACTACAAACACATGTGCTTCTTCGGCCGGCGGAGACGGCTGCCGGCGCGGCGGACGGCGGCGATGGGCGGCGGTCGGTGTTTGAACTTATTTGTTGTAAGTAATAGTCTAGGGGGTATTTAGTAACATTGCATATTGTATTAGTTAGTCACTTAGGATTAATTAAAGGAATTAAGGAAAAGGTATATAAGCCAAATTGTAATCCTTAATTCTCAATCTTTTGCCATTAATCAAACTTATCCTTCAAGCAAAAGCTCTCAACTCTCTCTCTACTTTCTCCCTCTAAAACTCTCATTTCTTCACCAAGTTTTTATCCAAAATCATCATCTTTGGAACAAGTAATGGATTGATTGCTTATCTTAGATTCATCAATTGGTATCAGAGCACAAATTCACTCTGAATTCGATCCATATCCATTGCTTGCTGTCCAAATCAGAAGATCTAATGGGTTTTTCAAGTTTTTGAAGAAAAAGAGGTCAAAAATCAAAATCCGGATTTAAGGTATTAATGCTAGTTTTTATGGGTTAAATAGCTTCATTTCTTCATTATATTAAGCTTAGAATCAGATTTCATCCAATTCCAATCCATATTGATGATGAAATTGCGATTTTAAGAAAACTCCATTAAAGCTTGAAAACCCTTGAAAATTCAAAATTTATATTAGATCTAGGTTGTTTTTCGTGAATATTTTTGAAATGGATTGAAGGAAAATGTTTTTGGGTCAGTTTGCAAAAAGAATCATCGATTTTGGTTAAGAAACGAGCATTCTAGGATCAATTTAGTGAAATTTTTTTGGTTGTTCGGAAGTGTTCTGCTCAAGAACGACGCTACTGTTCTCGGCCCGAGAACAATGAACTCTTCGGCCCGAACTCTTTATTCTTCTCGGCCCGAACTTATTCCACAATTCAGCCCGAATATCTTGAATACTTCGGCCCGAACTTATTCAACACTTCGGACCGAACTTATTCAACACTTCGACCCGAACACTTCACAACACTTCGGCCCGAACACTTCACAACACTTCGGCCCGAACACTTGTTCCACTTCGGCCCGAACTCTTTGTTCTCTTCGGCCCGAACACTTTGTTCTCTTCGGCCCGAACACTTGTTCCACTGATATATGTTCAACAATTCTTCAGCAACCTCACTCTCGTGACATCAACCGACCCACATCAATTTAAAACAGTGATTGACGATCAACCGGTGCACTTCACAAAAGATGATCTATATGACATCTTCAGGCTTCCTCGTGGTGATTCACGACCACCATTCACTACCCATGAACCTTAGCTACCATTTAAGGACGTGTACACAGGTTTTCACGATCTTGGTCTTAACCTTCCTCGGGATAATATCGATCTCAGAAATCTCAAAAAGAAGAATATGGCAAGGTGCTGGTCCCATGTCTTCACTATTTTCAACAGATGCATGACAGGAAAGTCATCTGGTCATGACAGGGCCTCCATAAACGTCCATCACGCCTATCATGCCCTCTGCTACAACATACATTATGACTATGCTGCATATCTGTCGGAAGAATTCACGACATCCCGAGAAAAGGATCCGAAATATCTGATCTACCCGAGGTTCTAGTCAATCCAAATCGAACACTTCATGAACCGATATCCAAACATTCACATCCGGGATGCTGCAAATCCACTCAGACCAGCTCGTCTTGCATTCTTTCGAAAAGAAAGTGGTACGGTCGCTGTTGATGCAGCACTAGTCCCTCTTGAACTGCTTAAAATTGGTGACATCAATCTTGATGTTATCAGACAATACCGGGATGTTCACTATCCTGAATGGAGACCAGAGGATCCACAACAACAACCTCAACAAGAACAACAAGCACTGCACCACCAACAAGCAGCTCAGCCACAACCACCACCTCATCAACAACAACCTCCACAACAAGCAGCTGCACCACGACAACCACCAGCTCACCGACGTGCAAAACGACTTCGCCTTACATCCAGCGGTGCCTCCGGAAGTCGGTCGGTTGCCACTCCATCATCTCAACAACTAGCAACTCCACCAACTCGATCCAGAGTCACACCACCCATTCGTTCAACTGAACCTCTTTCCCCATCTACATCATCAGATTCTGCCATAGAGTCTGAGCGGCCGGACTCACCACCATCACCACCTGGTCCACCTTCACCACGACCACAAGGATCCCCGAATCCCTTCGATGATCCTCTTTTCTTGGATCCATCTTCACCAAGACACACACAACCACCACCCTCATCTGTACCTCACTCTCCTTTGATTTCCACCACTATTGCATCCACCGTTCAATCACCAATCCCCTCCACCATCCAACCAATCATATCCACCAGACCACCAATCACATCGACCATCCCAACTACCACAACTACCGTACCACCACTCACATCCACCATTCCAACTACCACAACTACCATACCACCAATCACCTCAACCATACCAACCACCATAACCACCGTTCCCCCAACAACCACCACCATACCACCAATCTCATCCACTACACAAGCAACAACTACAACACCACCCACAATAACCACATTACCACCACTCTCAACCACCATCCCACTAACCACCACCGTCATTCCTCAAACCATCTCTATCACCACCGGAAGTGCCTCGAGGGTCATTGAAACTCCACCGTCTAGAATTGTTATGACCCTCCCTCAACAAACTCTAGTATCAGAGGCTACCACAACCACCACCATCCCAATGCCAACCCCAGATCTACAAATCATACCTCATATCGCCTCAACTTTACAAACGGTAAATACACGGCTGAAAAACCTTGAGAGTAGAATGGCGTCTATTGCTCCTCCTCCTCCGGCACATGGTCAAAGAACCAAAGAGCAGCTTCTGATAGCATCTCGTCAATTCTCTATGGACGAAATTAAAGAGATGTTCAACCTTCGCCTACAAGAACTTCTAGAGCCCTGCTCACCAGCTATTCCACTTCAATGGAGGCCGGAGGACCCTGAGGATGATCCTCACGGAGGAGGAAAAAGAAGGAGACTGGAGCAAGGAGGATCTAGTTCTCAATATCAAGCAGGGGGGAGTCAATCACAACAACACCCCAGCTCTTCTCATCATGGACGGGGAGGAGGCCCACAAGACGAGGACTATATTTATGATTGGGCAGTTGTTGATTTCGATTACTCTCAAGTGTTACACGTTAAACCCCTCAACCAGTGGCGCGTGGAAGAACATGAAGATATCTTGCCACAAAACAGACTTACTCCAGGAGAGATGAATGAAGAACAAAAACTAGAATCTATGCGTCATCTCCAATCTATAAATGCTCAGGTTGAGCATAACCGCAAGGGCAACGTTCACCGGGTTCTAAGGAAGGAGGCGGGCACCGTGATTAATCTACCAAGTGATTCAGATGAAGATAATATTGTGAATGAGGCTTTCACCGAACCACCTCCAGTTGACAACCCTCCTCTAGATGACAACTCTGACAGCGATGGACGAATGGAGGAGGCACAAGTGGAGGAAGAAAGAGTCCCATTCACCAGAGAAAATTATCATAAATTCTTCTACAACTATGAATCACTGGTTGCCTCTAGAAATAAAGAACCGGAACCACCAACTGCTTCTAAACATCATGATGTGCCGGTCTTACCAGATAGTGAAAAGAGGGCGGCAAACAAAGCTAATAAACGCCGTTTAAAAATCTCCAAAAAGTTCTTATTCCAACAAATTAAACTACCATTTCATGAAGTCCGCTTCTCTGCTATCTTCCAGGAACAAGAGCTGCCTATCATTTATCAAGATCTGTACAAAGAGGTGATTCTGCATCCACGGGAAAAGAGAATGTACTATCTCACAATGCATTACCTAAGGGGAAAAACAAATCGATACAACAAATCACCGATCACTCAGCTTCTGGACATAACGACCAACCACTTCTCAGGCTATTACTGGTACACCATCTTCAAGATTCGAAGAGAAGACGATCAAGTGTACACGACTGACGAAGAAGATTTCTATATCCTCGAACCTCGAGATATAGAATGACTATACAACAAAGTACGAGTTCTTCCAGACATCCAGTGAAAAATCATGCGAGAAATTTCGCTCAAGCTGCTCTGAAGCGCTTCATGCTTGTCAAATCTCTTGTTGCTCAGATGGAAGATGTACAAATGGCCTTTGAAAGTGGCACAGAAAAGGTTCACCTAGCTGCACCATACAAATCTGTTAAGGCAAAAAGCCTTATCCCTTTGTGAATCTTAGGATAACAAAACAACCTAGACTAGCTTAGATTAAATAGTAGATTAAATTAGCTAAGTTTAGGTGTGATACTGAGTTTGGCCAGTATTGGCCACTCATTATCAGCACTCAGTATTGGAAATCCAATACTGAGTAGAAGGACTGAGTTACAGTCAGTATTGTAACGGACTAAGATCAAATCCCTTGATCTTAGTCATTTCCTTAGTTTAGTCCTTCGGTTACTCCTTTACTCATTATGTAAGATCTCTATACCACTATAAATAGAGATCATCTTGCAAAGGAGTACTCACCAATTCACGAACTTACATTCACATAATTTGTAATTTATCAGTGGTCTTGTTATTCCGCAACAAGCCACACTTAGTGGATTTATACATTGACTATATTCTTGTGTTATCACTTTAATATTTCATTAAGTATAATAATCTATCAATTAACATAATAAACCAGGGTTGTTGTGACCTAACAACTGGTATCAGAGCAGGCTAAATAAATCCTTATTTAGTCGATCTATTACCCTGGCAGCCATTCCCTATACTTATCCCTCCAACACTCAAAAATCCAAAATGTCTACAAGCATAGCACCTGTTATGTCTGGCAAAGGAGTGCCCATCTTTGATGGAAAAGACTTCCATCAATGGAAGCTTAAAGCTCAGTGGTATCTTGTATCTATTCATCATGAGATGCTCACTGTGCTTAATGATGGCCCTATCATTCCACAAACAGTGGAACCCGTTGCTGCTACTGATGATGCTCCTGAGAGCACAAGAACAGTTCCTAAACTGAAACACACCTGGACTGATACTGACCATCAGTTATTCAGTCTAGACTCCAGAGCAAAGGGAGTGATTGGTAATGCTGTTACCAAAGGGACACTTAATGCAATTATGAAATTGCCAACAGCAAAGGCTATGTGGGATAGCCTATCAGTCATTTATGAAGGCACACCAAAGGTAAAGTTGCAGAGGAAGAGCAACATGATAAGGAAGTATGAAAATTTCTTCTCAAGTCCAAATGAAGACATCGCTACTCTCTATAATAGGTTCAATACTGTTATCCATGATTTAATTAGTGTAGGCATTGTGAAGGAGGAAGGAGAGCTTGTTCAAAAGTTCTTGGATAGTCTTCCTCAACAATTTCTTGACATGACAAATTCTGTCAATGCTGCTAACAACATTGAGTCATACACTCTCCAAACTTTGTATGGGTTAATGTTGAATCATGAGGAGAATAATGCTGCAAGACTGATCAACTGGAAGAAAACTGACAAGTCTTCCACTGGCATGGCTCTAGTTGTGCAACAGGCATATACTGTAACTGAGCCTGAAGAACTAGAACTTGATCTTGCAGATGCTGAGGCAGAAGAGCTTGAAACTCAAATGGCTCTCATGTCTATGAAGCTGGATCAGTTGAAAAAGAAGAGGCTTGGTGTTAGCTCTTCCAATACTGACCCAAGATCTGGTCTTTGCTATAGGTGTGGAAAGCCTGGGCACATTGCTGCTAATTGTCATACTAAGTCAACTGAAACTGATCAGAATGACAAGATTGCATACCGAGCTAAACGGTATAGAGACAAGTATGTCAAGCTAAAGAACTGGAGCAAGGGCAAGAATGCAGCAGGGAATGGGGCACCTCTTCAAGCTCTTTACTCTGAAGCTTGGATGGATGAAGAGCTCACTGAAGATGATTTGAAAAGTTCCTTTGAAAAGGACATCAAAGAAGCTGAGAGGATGAGTGTTCATACTGATTGGGATTCCACTCAGTTGTACAAGGGTGACAGAAAATGGTACTTAGATAGTGGCTGCTCAAGACACATGACTGGCAGTATGGAGTACCTTCTAAATTATACACCAGAGAAGGGTCCTTCTGTCAAGTTTGGAGATGATTCAATTGGAAAAACAAGAGGGTATGGAGTAATCAAAGCAGTCAACATAACTTTTAAAAGAGTTGCATATGTAGAGGGTCTTAAACACAATCTGCTCATTATCAGTCAGATGTGTGATGATGACAATGAAGCTCGTTTCAGAAAGGTTGCATGAATCATCTACAATGATAAAGGGCAACCTGTACTCATTGCTAGAAGAGAAAAAGACGTCTATGTAGTCAATCTATCTGAACCTACTATTCGAGTTTGCCTGCTGTCTAAAGTCAAGCCAGAACTTCACTGGTTATGGCACAAGAAACTCTCTCACATAAACTTCAGAAACATTAATGAGCTCAGTATGAAGAAACTGGTGAGAGGGTTGCCCACAATTACTTATTCAAAAGATAAGTTATGCTCAACATGTGAAATGGGCAAGCAGAAGAAGAGTTCATTCAAGTCAAAGGTCAATCATTCCATTAATGAACCTCTTACAATGATACATATGGATCTTTTTGGCCCCATCAGCACACCATCATTGGCCAAAAAGATCTATACTTTAGTCTTAGTAGATGAATACTCAAGATATACTTGGGTCATCTTTCTCAAGACTAAATCAGATGCAACAACAGAAATCATTGCCTTCATCAAAAGAGAAGAATTACAGAAAGGCAACAAGGTCAAGCAACTAAGAAGTGACCATGGTATTGAGTTTAAGAACTCAGTATTAGCAGATTTCTGTGAAGAAAAAGGAATCGTTCAAAATTTCTCTGCAGCCTACACACCACAACAAAAGGGTGTTGTAGAAAGAAAGAATAGAACATTAATTGAAGTTGCAAGAACTTTGTTATGCCATGCTGGACTTGCACTGAGCTTCTGGGCAGAAGCTGTCAACTGTGCAAATTATACTCAGAACAGAGCTACAATAGTCCAGAGACATCAAAAGACTTCTTATGAGTTATACAATGGCAAGGTTCCTAATGTGGAGTTCTTCCACATATTTGGGAGTAAATATTTTGTACTCAGTACTAAGCAAAATCTAAACAAATTTGCTCCCAAAGCAAATTAAGGTGTGTTCATGGGCTACTCTCCACACTCTAAAGCTTTCAGAGTGTATATCATCTCAACCAAGATGATTGTAGAATCCATTCATGTCACGTTTGCTGAAGATCAGAATGAGCATTCTACCTCAGTAAAGGAAGACATCAGTGGCATAGATATTCTATGCAGTCCAGAAAACTCAGTTGCTGAACAGCCCAAGTCTCACCCATACTATGTTGATCCAGGTATGAGTGATACTGATCAAGAAAGAACTCATTATAACTTTAATGCATCAATTTCTGAGGTTTCCATCACTGAGAACCCCAATACTGAGTTCCCAATACTTGATCTGAACAACTCCACATATGAAGAAGGTGAATCTTCCAGTACTTTTCAAGAATCCTCCTCAGATCTGCAAAATCAAGAAGAACAGCAACCTGAAATGTCTAATACTGACCAGAATTCAGCTCAGTATCAGGCAGACAACACATCAATGCAACAAGATATTGTTGACCTTGCTTCAAATGCTCCCTTAGGGAACAATCTAAGGGAACTCAGAGATCATCCTCATTCAAATATCATTGGTCCTACTGAACAAGGTGTCCAAACAAGAAGAAAACTAGATTTTGAACCCCAAGCTACTGCAAATTTCTGTTTCTTTTCAAGCTTTCTATCTACCATGGAACCAAAGAAAGCTGATGAAGCTTTATTAGATGAAGACTGGTAGAAGCTATGCAAGAAGAACTGACAGAGTTTGAAAGGAATAAAGTGTGGAATTTAGTACCACCTCCTGCTGGCAAAACTATTATCGGTACTAAGTGGGTATTCAGAAATAAGATGGACAAGGATGGTGTTGTCATCAGAAATAAAGCAAGACTGGTTGCTCAGGGTTACAGGCAAGAAGAAGGCATTGACTATGATGAAATTTTTGCACCAGTTGCAAGAATTAGAGCTATAAGGTTGTATCTTGCATATGCAGCCTTCAAGAACTTCAAAGTGTATCAGATGGATGTCAAGTGTGCCTTCCTCAATGGAAAACTACAAGAGGAAGTTTATGTTAAACAACCACCAGGTTTTGTTGATCCTAAATTTCCTAACTATGTTTTCAAGCTTGATAAAGCTTTATATGGGCTCAAACAAGCTCCAAGAGCCAGGTATGATACCCTGTCTGAGTACTTAATTGAAAATAAATTTATAAGAGGAAAAATTGACAAAACTTTATCAGACAATGGTACTGAATTCAGGAACAAGACTTTAGCAGATTTCTGTTCAGATGTTGGGATCTCCCAAAACTTCTCACCTGCAAGAACACCTCAACAAAATGGTGTTGCTGAAAGAAGGAACATAACCTTAATAGAAGCTGCAAGAACAATGCTTGCTGAGTCAAACATGCGTAAGTAATTTTGGGCAGAAGCTGTTAACACAATTTGTTTTACTCAAAATAGGTCTCTCTACGTGAAGAGACACAAGAAGACTTCTTATGAGATTTTTCATCAGAGGAAACCATTCATAGGTTTCTTTCATGTGTTTGGCTGTGTGTGTTTAGTGTTAAACACACGAGATCAGCTAGGTAAATTTGACTCTAAAGCTGATGAAGCCATTTTCTTGGGATACTCCACTCTATCCAAAGCATATAGAGTTTTTCAACAAAAGAAGATAAACATTGAAAGAGTCCATAAATGTTACTTTTGAAGAACACTCAAAGGCTATGAACCCCACCTCTGCTGACTCGTCTGATGCATTTCAGAGATCAGCTGAATCATCTCCTGATGATACAACTGAAGCATTTTCCGATGCTTTAAACCTCTTTGATATTCCCATAAATGAATCAGATGAGATGTTCCATGATGCTCCTACATATCTTGTAGATATTGCAGCTGTTCAACAAGAGATTCCAACAGCTAGAGCATCATCTAAGGCTATCTCTAAGCCACCTCTTCGTACTTCAAGAAGATCCGTTCGAAATGAAGTAATTCATCCTGCTGAGCAGTCAGCCGCTCAACAAGGATCTAATTCTGCTGAATCTTCCTCTTCTACAGTTGCTCCTCAATCTAAGTGGACCTCAGAACATCCAATTGAGTTAATCATTGGAGATACACAACAAGGAGTTGTCACAAGAAGTAAAGCATCATGCAATCTTTGCTTATGGTCTTGTTTTCTAGCAACTGAAGAACCGAAAAATATTAAAGCTTCTTTAGAAGACTCAAGCTGGATTCAAGCGATGCAGGAAGAACTCAACCAATTTGAGGTCATCAAAGTATGGCAGCTGGTGCGCCCACCAGCTGGAAAGACTATAATTGGTACTAAATGGGTATTTAGGAATAAAATGGATGAAGAAGGTGTGCTTATTCGCAATAAAGCTACACTGGTTGCACAAGGATACAGACAGGAGGAAGGAATCGATTTTGATGAAACATTTGCGCCAGTGGCTAGGCTTGAGGCGATTAGAATATTTCTAGCTTACGCTGCTTACAAAAACTTCACAGTTTTTCAAATGGGCGTGAAGAGTGCGTTCCAGAACGGGAAGCTGCAAGAGGAGGTATACGTTAAGCAACAACCAGGGTTCGAAAATCCTAAGTATTTAGACTATGTGTTTAAATTGGATAAGGCCCTGTATGGGTTGAAACAAGCTCCTCGTGCATGGTATGATACACTCTCCACGTTCCTCATAGCAAATGATTTCACCAGGGGAAAGATTAATAAAACCTTATTCATTCGCAAAATCAAAGGTGATATCATTCTTGTTCAAATTTATGTGGACGACATAATTTTTGGTGCTACTGATGAAAAACTTTGTAGACGCTTTTCTAAACTTATGTCTACAAAGTATGAGATGAGTATGATGGGTGAATTAACGTATTTTCTTGGCTTACAAGTTAAGCAATCTAAAACTGGAATTTTTATAAATCAAGAAAAATATATCAAAGATCTTTTAAAGAAATTTGATATGAATTCATCATCATCCATGAAAACTCCAATGGCTCCTCAAACAATCTAGATGCTGACATAACTGGTAAGTCAGTTGATGTCACATTCTATAGAGGAATCATTGGATCATTACTCTATCTCACCGCCAGCAGACCAGATATTATGTTTGCTACTTGCATGTGTACTAGGTATCAAGCTGATCCTAGAGAATCTCACCTAATAGCTGCTAAAAGAATTTTGAGCTACCTTAAGGGTACTCCAAGCCTAGGTCTTTGGTATGCGAAAGACTCCGGGTTTGATCTAATTGGCTATTCAAATTCAGACTTTGCAGGTTGCAAAATGGATAGAAAGAGCACCACTGGAGGATGTCAGCTGCTTGGTGGAAAGCTAGTCAGCTGGACAAGCAAGAAACAAAGTACTGTCTCTACCTCCACAGCTGAAGCAGAATACGTCGCTGCTGGAAGCTGCTGTGCTCAAGTCCTTTGGATGAAGAATCAGCTCGTTGATTTCGATATGAACTTCTGCAAAGTTCCTGTCTATTGTGATAACACAAGTGCTATTGCAATCAGCAACAATCCAGTTCTTCATTCTAGAAACAAACATATCGACATAAGGTATCATTTTATTATAGATGACATTGAACAAGGTGACGTGGAACTCCACTTCATTTCAACAGACCTTCAGCTGGCTGATCTATTCGCTAAGCCTTTAGATGAAAAACGATTCAATTTTTTGATCAGCGAGCTAGGTATGTTGAATGCTTGAATCAACTGCTGAAGTACTATCAGCAGCTGATAAGATTCACCTTGTCACTTAGTACATTCAGCTGACTAAAAC
This sequence comes from Calendula officinalis, assembly GCA_963853835.1. Classification (NCBI taxonomy): domain Eukaryota; kingdom Viridiplantae; phylum Streptophyta; class Magnoliopsida; order Asterales; family Asteraceae; genus Calendula; species Calendula officinalis. Next base: position 28,066,869 of record OY970825.1, read on the forward strand.
CTTTTGAATATATCAGTCAGCCGAATAAAATCTCTTAAATGATAACTTATCGTGTTTTATAAGTTAAAACGTTTGGTTCTCCCATAAAAAGGCACCTTTTAACCCTATCCATACGTTCTCTGTGGCAAATATTTCCACTCGAGTGAAAATATTTGGCATTTATGTGGGACAAGACATCCTGACACAGAAACGGCTCCACTACCTCACACTGTCACATCCAACCACCTTTGCATGATAACCAACGTGTCTATAGTTGGTTTGTAACTATCCGATTATGACCCGGTTTAATTCAAATCTTTACCCAAACCGACCCATAAATCTCCTATAAATACCTACCTCTCTTCTTCACTTCATCCTCATCACTCCCACAATTCTCTCTCAAAAACCCTCTATTTCTAACTTTTATCTTTCTTCCCTCACTCCCCAAATCTCGAAGAAAGCCCCAAAAGTTCCCCTTACTAGGGCTGCCATTGAGTTCTCTCAGAACTCAAACCTTGTAGCCAACACTTCCCCACCGGATGATCTTGTCGATATTTATCGACCTATTGGGACGTTTGTGCGTCACTGCCCTATCGGTGGTGCATTTCCCAGATTCTCCAAGAGTATCATCGAACTCTTGCGTGATTTCTTGATGTCCGCCTCCACTTCTGGAGACGACTTCACTGCGCAAGTAGGGAATCATCAAATCACCATTACTATTGATGATTTCCGAGTTGCTTGCGGATTCGATTATCTGCAACCTGGAGAGAAATATCAGCAGACTAAATATGTTGATGTAGCTAAAACGAGTCTAATCTGTATCACTAGATATGGATTAGAAAATGAAGAAGACAAGGTGCTGATCTTCAAGAAGTCTCAGCTGACGAGACCCTGGGCCTATTTCTTTACCCACATCATTCAGGGTATAGGCGGCAATTCCGGGTCTCTCAACCAGTGCAACTCCAGCATGCAAGTCTTTGCTGAAGCCCTAGTCACCGGTCAGCGGATCGACTACCGGAAACTGGTGTACGAGGAGGTCAAGGCCAAGCTAAACAGCAAGGGAAATCATATTCCCTATCTTCGCTTTTTCACACTCTGCATCGCACATGTGATGCTTGAAAAGCTGCAGATAGATTATGAAGACATCCCTGGGAATCGGTGATGGTCCGTTCCATCTCCAACATCATCTTCCAAAAGAAGGATGATGAGAAGGCATTTCCTCTCACCTCGTACATGCTGAAGATCATAGATGATCGAGTCAGATCCAAAAGGGATCGAAAGAAGGGCGCAACATCGAAGAAATCTGCCCTACAAGAAGGTTCGTCCTTTTCTCATCTGAAGTGTTTTCCATCAACTGATCGTACACAAACTGTTGATGGAAATACCACCACTTCCACTGGGATCTCAATGCCCATTAACGTGGAAAATGTGGAAACGGGTGATATTCCACGTGGTGGGAAGAAGCGGGTGAAGCGAACTGCTCACCGCCCTCCTTCTTCCTCTTCATTCTTTTTATCATCTTCTTCCACTTCCAGCGCCCCTGTTTCTCCTCAGCTGAGGGTAAAAGGGTATGCTACCCGTGGAGATGATGATGATGTTGAGCTGGCGATAGCAGCATCATTAGGATTCAGCCGGAATCCGTTGGGCTCTCACTCAAGATCCCAATTGGAAGGATTACAATCAGATGCTATGCCAGCATTTGAGAGCAACCCTTCTCATTTTCACTCTTACAGTGTTTTTCCAGGAACTCCACCAACAATTGGAATTCCTGTCTAGACACTTCCGGCTAATCCTCTTTTTCTCTCTTTTGCTCTTCAACCTCTCTCAGCTGATTTCTCAACAAGTCAGCAGACTTCAAAACGGCAATTTCGTTCTTCGGGAGTTAGTGCCGGCTCCAAACCTCTGCGTAGCTCCTCGACTGATTCATTATCTGTCGTTGTAACACGGGAACAAACTCCACAAGCAACCTCAGTCTCTCAACAGACTGCTGGTGAAGTTTTCGGCTCAACCCAAGCCACCCGAGAGTCAGCTGCACACACACCACCCCCAACTTCTTCATCACTTTCTGAGTCTTCAGCTGATGACAGATTGACTGGAAACCAAGTCAATCTTGAAGCTGACCCTTCTGTTTCCCACGACGTCACCGGCTTAAACCAGCTGGTGATCAAGGAAACCACCACCGCCAATGAAGAGACAACTTTAAACCAAGTTGTTACTGAGGCACTAACCCCAGCTGCCAGTGATCGCGAAAGTAATCGCCAACCGAGCTGTGAGGCAGCTAACACACCACCCAGAGGAACTCTTCCTCTAGTGTCTATACCAGTATCGCCGGCTGGTGAGACCGAAGCTCCAGAGACTCAAACAACATTTCATCTAATGTTTGAGTCGACTGATGATTTTATTCAGTCTTACTATTAGTCGTCCGACGAAGAACATTCTGAGCTTCAAACTGCTTTGACAACTGAAGTCGGCACTTCTGTTATAACCCCAGAAGTTTCAGTTGGACCCAACCCAACCCCCATAGTTCCTGAACAACCCATAGGAGCAATTCCTCCTAACTCAGGAACACTCACTTCCACAGCTGAGGTTACCCCTCAAGCTGGAGACATGCCGGACCCCTTCCCCCAAAGCGTCCAAGTGTCCCATGCTGAATCCAGCAAAGCTGGAGGAAGCATTCCCATCAGAGCCGCTGCTGCTCTGATGTCTATAGGTTTTACATCCCTGATTCAACCTGGGATGGCCACGCTGAGTAAGCAGATGGACTCCCTTCGCAGGGATGTTCCAAAGAAGTTTGCCCAAACTGCTGAGAATCTCTCTTCCAACATAACTTCTCTGCACACTGAGGTTCACACTCAGGCTCTTCAGCTGGCTCTTCTTTCTGATCAGATTCCCCTCAACACCAGCGGGTTCATCTCTCTCAACGACTACGTGCGTCAAGAGTTGAACTCCCTTCGCGATTATGACAGAGTCGACCAAGACAAACTTCTCTCCGAAGTTCGGGACACCCTGGCTCTTGCCCAATCAAAGCAAGAGTCTCTGCTGACACTTACTCATAGCCACCTTTCTAAGGCTATTGAGGAGTCAGCTTCTGTTGTGTCCACTAGGTTGGACAAAATGGAGACTGAAGTCAGCTCGCTGACTTCCCAAGTCGCTGGTCTCCAAGGCACCCTTAACCTCATTCTTGCAAAGCTAAATGAGGGTGCCGCTGTTGTCCGTCCTACTTCAGCACCAGAGAGTACCCCTCTTCTTCGGGCACTCTCTGAGGGGGAGAAAGAGGCCACTTCAGCAGGTGAACAACAAGGTGAACAAAATAGTTCACACCCTATAGTCACCTCTGCTGTTGGAGCCAATACTGAAGACGTTCCAGCATGCGATACCCCAAGAACTTCACCTATCACCTCTCTGGAACACAAGAAGAAGAAGAAGCTGAACCCTCAACTGGTTTTGTTAAAATCGTTGATTCCTTTGAATCAGTTGAGGGCCCACAAGTCCAAGCCCCGCAAATACAAAACCCTCAGCCTATTATACAGGAGATTCCTCATCCTGCTAAGGGGGAGCCTACATCTGCTGCGGTTAAAAACTTCATCCTAAATGAAGCTGGAACTGCTGCTGATCTTAATGCAGCCATTGCCCTTCAAAGAAAAACTCATGAAGAGCTGTATCAAAAAGCTGAGGCCCAAAGAGCTGAGAACATTAGGTTGTTCAACAAAGTTCTTTATCATCGTAGGCAAGAAGCAAAAATCACCAGCGTAAGGCCCCCCAAGTTCGATCCCAGCTCTCCTGATGAAATTGTAATAACAAGAGCTGGAGGAACTGTGGTCAATGAAAAGTTTCCTCTGAACAAGATCAGCATCGTTCTCAACTACGATGAATGGAAAGAGGCTGAAGCAGCTGCCAGATCTGCAAAACCATCGCGGATTATAAGAGATATGGAAAATGAGATAAAATTCACAATCTACTCCTTCAAGACTCTATGCGACGAAATCAGGAGACAAGCTCCTGAGTTGGTATATCGCATACCTCCTGAATTGTGTGAATCTCAAGCAGCTGCTGTCTGAGGATCTGCTGGTGAAAGCTCCTCAGCAAGAGGGGAGAAACGTAAGTCCGTTCTCCTCGAACCCCTTGCTGACTCCAGACCACTGGATATTGGGTCATCAATCATATTTGCAAAACAACCAAGACCCAATATCACAAAAGCCATCCCCACGGGAGTTAACTTTGTCCCTAGGCTGATCGTAAAAGAACCAATTTATGGATTTTGCTATCTGGAGAAGAAGAAGGTGCATTGCTTCCAGCAAGCAGATGAGTTGGATCTATGTGATGTGGATCAACTTATGATCTATCACAAGCTGCTGAGTTCCTCCACTGAAGAGGGAAGAGAAATGAAGAAATTAATAACCTCAGCCTTCAACTCACTGTATCGCAATGTCGTTGGATCAACTATATCCAAGGCATTATAGTTTTTTTGATTTTCCTTGTAATTTGAATTGCCTTATCAATAGAAAATCAAAATTTTGAAAAATACTTGTAAAAATTGTAAAAAGATAAACATATACAAAAGAACCCTAAGGGTCAAAGCACATAAGTATTCAGCTGACTTCATCAGCTGAATCATTACAGGGTTACACTTATACAGCTATTCGATTGCATCAAATAGGGGGAGATTGTTAGTCCCAAGACTAAGTAAACAAGATTCGATGATCGATAGCTAAGAAGAATAAATATCAGCTGAAGTATGTATCTCAGCTGAAGCAAGTATATACAATAAACCTTCAGCTGAGTACGTACTTAGCTTTAGGACAACAAGTCAAATCAGCAGCTATTAACGAGAGTTCATTCGAAGTCTATGACCAAAGGACAAAGACAAGAAGAAGACTATTCAGCTGATTGTGGAATCAGCTGATAGTACCTGCTGCAGATGAAGACTTAAAGGAAATGTTCATTGACACTTTGAACATTTCTCTTTCCCGCTCAAAGAAAAAGAAAACGATGAGGATCTTCTATTTTGGAATAGAAGATAATGTCAGTACATTATCATCGTTTGTCCCTCCAATCATGTAAAGAGAAAGTCAACTATTTCTGTACTTATGTAGTACACCTTTCACTGTGCGTCAGAAAGGGTACCGGAAGTAGTTGACACAAAGTACACTTGAGACAATAACTTGTGCAAGAGCATTTAATGATCCATAGACAAGTCCACATCGACGAATAATATGTTTACACGTCGTCTAACTTGTGGACAAAGGAACATGGATCTTGGGCTATAAATACAGACGTAAATGCTTGCATTTACACACACCTTTTAGAAATAATAGCACAAAAATATTATCTGAGAGTTAATTACCCATTTGGTCCTTTAAGATAATACCAGATTGCAGGTTTGGTCCTAAACTTTTAATTTCGATAACTGTAGTCCTTTATGTTTACCAGTTTGCATGTTTGGTCCTTTAGGCCAAACAGTGTTAAATTTTTCTGTTAAGTGACCTTATGTGCAATGCACATTAGGGTATTTTTTGTGTTTTCGCACTCCATCTTCTTCCCCCACTTCATCTTTTTCTCCTTCACAGAGAATTCAAATCCCCTAGTCCCATTTTCACCCAAAATACGTTTTATCCATTCTCACAAATCCCTAATTCGATGCGCAAGAATAGTGTCTAAACGAACAGGTAAGTCAACGTACCCATCAGAAAAACGAAAACTCAAATCAATCCAACAAACGCAAACCCAAATTGACAAATTCGAAGGGTTCCGGAGGCTTTTTAAACTCGGTGTTTCCGTTGATCGAGATCCTGGTAATGATTATTTGGATGTCTCAGATGCTTTGCTCGAGAAAATTGCGAAAGTTCTCGAGTTTCCGGTAATTGGATTAATTAATTTTGGACAATTTGAAGTTAATTAAGTTCGTTTGGAAGCTCGACCAATCAGTTCAGGTTCAATTAGGTGATTCTAAACTTTTATCCAGGTTTATTCAATATTACCTCCAGAAGGCTTATAAGGAAATCATTTGACGCTAGAAAGGTCAGTCTTTGAGTCACACAAAATTGTTCAAAATTTAGTTAATTGACTCATAATAATAATAATAATAAATTACATTTTGTAGGGTTTTGATTTTGGGGGAAAAAGATGAAGTGGGGGAAGAAGATGGAGTGAGAAAAGACAAAAATACCCTTATGTGCATTGCACATGAGGTCACTTAACAGAAAAATTTAACATTGTTTGGTTTAAAGGACCAAACGTGCAAAATTGGTAAACATAAAGGACTACACTTGTCGAAATTAAAAGTGTAGAACCAAACTTGCAATCTGGTATCATCTTAAAGGACCATTTGTGTAATTAAATCTGATAATGATATTGTAGAAATGAACGGTCTTTGATTAATTCATATAATTGTAGAAATGAACGGTCTTTGATTAATTCATATACACCCAACTCGACGAGTTAATACAGTGAGTGGACGCGTGAGCTAGTTAAAACTGAAAACGACAGAAGTGATGAGGTTGTGTACGTGGGGAGTTGCATAGTATAATAAATTAATAATTATAATTTGTCCACCAATGTTTGGAACAAGCGCTATCAAGCCCGCGCTTCGTTGCGGGTTTATGTAATTAACACACGTTTTCTACAAATTTCAAGTATTGATTATTCATACTATAAGATTGAAAAATGAACATGCTATTAAATATTTGAGTGCTCTTCCAGCAATGCATAATTACTAAATAATGAACTAAATACGAGAATGTGTATATCTACGCTTACTTTAAAAATAAAACAAACTATAACTAATCAATGCATGTCTAAGAAGCATGTTTTATATTTTTAGTACTCCCTCCGCCCCACAAAAAAATATTTATTTCTCCCTAAACTTTTGTCCCACAAAAAAGTTTTCATTTCTCAAATGGATGGTAGTCCACTCAATAAAATAATATAATTTTCAAGGACCCGACCACTAACTATCTTTCTCTCTCCAATCAAACCTTATATTTTAATTAAAAGTAATACTAATTACCTAACCACTAACTATTTTCTTAAGACTTGTGTCCATAAGAAATGAGTATTTTTTTGTGGGACAGAGGGTATATTTAAATAATTAATGTCTAATTAACTTCATGAGCAATATCATATAAACATGTTTATATTTTTATAGTTTGACATGTTAGCTGCTTATATAAAAATCTTATAACTTTTCGTGATCTATTCAATCAAGTTCTATATTTCTAACAAATCTTTTACATGTGTTTTTATAAATTTAGATTACAAGTCAGTTGTCCAAGTTGGTCATAGAATTAATATATAAAAGTTTACAGATCAATTTTAATGGATTAATAAAGAATTAAATTTATAGAAAATTACTAAATAAAAGTCTGCATTTTAAATATTATATAATTGAAACAGTTATATTACATTACTAGTATAGTAAACGTAAAATAGTGAGTATATATTAAGGGTATAGTTTTTAAAAACTAAAATTTTCATTTTGTTTAAGCAAAGATTAGATTAAGATGATATTTATTAAGTTTTGTAATTATTAAATAGTTTAGAGTTAAAAACTAAAGATTTATGAAAATTTGCAAAATCTCTAGGGTGTTTCTTAAAAATTGTGAATCCCACCGTTTTGTGTTTCTCTCTGTCATTTACACATTCAATGACGTGCTTAAATTTTAGTGGACAATATCAAACAGGGTTATTGTATTTATAATGAACAGTGCTACTTGTATCGTAAATGTATTATAAAGACAATATTAATTAATAAAAATGATATTAATTATTAACAAGTTTTTTAATATTATTATAATATTTATAAAATACTTTGTGTAATTCATTAATTTATTTTATTAATCTTATATTTTTATTTCAGTACTTGTATTAATCAAATGAGTCAATAAGAGTAAGGAAAAATTAGCAGAAATCAATATAAATTCTCATTAATTAAAGGAAGCTGATTTTTACATAGAGACGAGGCAGCATGACCCGTGCGATGTACGGGTTTTGTTCACGATAAGCAATTATTGAGATCACATACAAAGTATGAACAAAACAAAGTGTGTCGGAGGAAAAATGTAAATTAACAAAACATGAGTGCTTAGATTAGCACAACACAAAACATGTTATTCATAACGCACAACTGTCACTACAAAGATCTTCATATTTTGCCTTTTATAAACAATATAAACATGTTTTCATGTTTTCAATATACATGATTTCAAAATTGATACACATGATTTCAATATAATCTCCAATTTCACGTCATATTCAAATAGCACTTAACATGCAATCAGATAAGAAAAACACTAACAATGATATATGTTCAAGATCTTCATAAACAAATTCCTATATATAAGTTCTAGCATGTCCATGAAAAATCAATAATTAGCAGCATAATGTGAAAGGTGGCAAAAATGATAGTTTTCTAATACGGGTCGGGTCGTTTGACATGTAAACACTTTAATATTACGTTTTAGAAATACTAAATGCGAAGTAAAAAAAGGATACTTTTCTAATACGGGTCGAGCAAGAATGAAGTAAAAATACTAACGGCGACTTTTTCGTTTTTAAACATGACAAATATAGTTAATATCATAAAACTATTAATAAATATAGATTACTATTGAGTTGATATATTTTGTCTTATCATAATTGACACACTAATCACTTATAAATAATTCAAAAACTTTTAGACCAAAAGTGTTTTGGGTCAACCCAAACCAATCCCTAATGAATCTTTGACCCCGATTTCGCCACCTCTAATTCATATCAAGTTTCACCTATATTAGAAATGTTGAAAGAAGTTGAAAGTTATCCCCATGACCAGCACCCCAAATGCCCAGACTCACTTTGTGAATTAACATCATTAGTTCATCACCATTGGAAATCAATAACTCCATCAAGTGAATATGTCCTGCAAACATTAAGTAAATATGTAATATATTTTTCAACCAAATATGTACTTAGAACTCTCGTGTAACAATTCCATAAGTTTTGAAAATCGATAAACATTTGACATAACTCCCTTTTTAATACGTGAATTATTAGAAAGTGAGATGATTCCTACATAGCAATTTTTATTACCCGTGAATCTATGATATAATATAATTACTATAATTGTATTAGTCACTCTAATTTTGTTATTATATTTGGCTGTAAGCATTTAATAATTGTTGGAGTAATCTGAAAGCTTCAAAGGGTATATTTGACATTTTAATTGTAAGTTGAATAAGTGAGTTAATATAGTCCATAGTTAACCGGATTATGGATCGTGGATATGCTAGTCTTTGTGGTTGACCGAGTATTAAGGAAGTTATAGAGTGCTAGTGGGTTAGTGCTCCAAGTTGCTAATGTTTAGGAAACTTAGTTTATTTTCGTTATTTGCTTTCGTGTATAAATGTAGGAAGTTTAGCATTAATTAGGGGGTGGTTTTTTGTCAAGTTTGAGTCATGTAATTCCTTTAGTTGAATTATGGAATCTGACATACACTTAAAAGCTATCTCTTGTTCTCCATATTTCTTTTGTTAGTCACCTTGTTATCTCTTAACTTTTAAGTACGTTAAATATGTGCTTGCATGTTGTTTTGGTTGAAGTTACAACAAGGTGATTTATGTCCAATAGTTAAAGAATGGTGGTGTTATTTCCAACAAGTGGTATCAGAGCTCAAGGCTCGGTTGGGTTGTGAGTTCGTTTTCTTGAGCGGGGATGTACAATAATGGCGAGACACTAACCGGGTTGCAAGATAATGAATATGAGGAGTCGGGAAAAGCAGGTGGCTTTGACTCAGTTTGTTTTGCGGGTGACGGAAAACAGTAGAGGTGGTGGTGACCTTGTTTTCGTGATCGGTGGAAGAGTGTTCTCGTAACAAAAATTGCACGGTGTGAACATTATGGCGTTGGCGATTCAAATCGGGTGGCTTCGGGTGTGACCGGGGAAGGTCGTATTGTCCGGGAAGAAGTCAGGATGTTAGTGAACGTGTCCAACGTGATGCCATGTTACATGTTACGGGTGGTGCAAACAAACAAAACGATTTGTAAGAAGATGAAAGTATGTTCGTGTCAAAAAGAGTAACTGGCGGTGCGTAAAAGAAAAATGACCGGAAGAGATCCGTCAAAGCAGTCGGCTTTGGATCTGGTTCATTTTTTGTGCAGGTGCAAGAAGCGTTAAAAGCGGGTAGCTCGTTTTCTTGGTCGGTGGAGTACTTCTCTTATTTCGTAGCCAAGACCGAGATGACTTTGGACGTGGTCGGGGAAGAGATCGTGTGTCTGTGAAAAGTCGAGATGGTGGCTAAAGGCACGTTGTCGGAAAGGGGGTGTCGGACGAAGAGACTAACGAAGTTAATCAAAGTGTTAATTTTCAGATTACGGGGGTGAATGTTGGAGTAATCTGAAAGCTTCAAAGGGTATATTTGACATTTTAATTGTAAGTTGAATAAGTGAGTTAATATAGTCCACAGTTAACCGGATTATGGATCGTGGATATGCTAGTCTTTGTGGTTGACCGAGTATCAAGGAAGTTATAGAGTGCTAGTGGGTTAGTGCTCCAAGTTGCTAAAGTTTAGGAAACTTAGTTTATTTCCGTTATTTGGTTTCGTGTATAAATGTAGGAAGTTTAGCATTAATTAGGGGGTGGTTTTTGTCAAGTTTGAGTCTTGTAATTCCTTTAGTTGAAATATGGAATCTGACATACACTTGAAAGCCATCTCTTGTTCTCCATATTTCTTTTGTTAGTCACCTTGTTATCTCTTAACTTGTAAGTACATTAAATATGTGCTTGCATGTTGTTTTGGTTGAAGTTACAACAAGGTCATTTATGTCCAATAGTTCAACAATGGTGGTGTTATTTCCAACAATAATCACTATCATGGTCCATTTACCTATATATGAAAATTGTTTAACCACCACAACAAAAAATCCACATATATTATTAATGTGTCAAATATAATAGACTTTATAGTATACATAGTAATACAAAAACAATCTGACCCATTAAAGGCAGAACATAGCCCGACTCGGCCTGTTTACATATTAGCCAAATTAGTTATTTTGACATGTTAAAGATAACACATAACCCGAGTCCGCGCATTCATAAGTAAACATGTAAGTGATCCAAATCAAGCATTTACAATAGTGCAATTGGATTACCTGCATCTAGTTCTTTATTCATAATTTCTTTAAAGTGCCTTTTGAAAACACTTATTTTCATCTTGGAATCAGAAATCAAAAAATCGGATCAAATGCTAAAAAAAGAAGTGTTAAAAAAAGATGAAGTGTTAAAAGAAGATAGCAAGAGGAATTGAAGGATCAAATGTGAAGATGCTTTCAAGAACCACAACACCAGTGTCATATCACATATGCCTATTCTTCATCAAGGAACACAAATTTTATATTATACAAATATATTTATTTTACATCCCATCAAATCTAAATAGATTCATAAACAAAATCAAAACAAAAATTCAAATCAAAATTCATAAACAAAATTTATAAACAAAATTGTGATGTATACCTTAATTAATTTAAGCCATAATAAACGCCAAGAACCCTTACCCCTAAATTCAAATCAAAACATGTTTGCTTGCTAAATTTAAAGATTAATACGTGAAACAAAAACTTAAATAAAAAACATTTGCTTGAAACATACAACAGTAACTATTTTTTGTTGGCTTGATTCACTCACGTACATTTAAATTTGGGCATGAAAAGTAGAAAAATATGATAAAATAATTTTAAAAAGTAACTTGAAATGGTTATTTTTATATTAAAGTTAAAGTTGAAACCCACAAATTATTTAAAAAGGTACCTTGGAATTGTTTTTGAGATTGAAGTTAAAGTTGAAACCCACGAATAGTAAATCAAGACATAACAAAAGCACATCAAATGTTCTTCCTCCCAAAATTTGCAATTGAAAGACGCAGAAAATTGTAAACAAAAACTCGCTAAATTGAGAGAGGGACTTATCGGTTGGAGTTGGCCTCGGAGAAGATGTGAATGCAGTTAGTTGTATCAAAACATTGGAAGCCCATAACCCCGTTTTCGTTGAAGATCGGGAGCCCTAACCCTTAAAAAAAAGAAATCAAAAGACGATTAGATACAATGGTTTTGAATCTGTAATTAGTGTGTTGATTAAAGCTGTGATCTTCAAAAGAAATACATAAAAAAATGGTGTAAAAGGATTTGAAATTAAACAAAGTTCTTTTCATCTTTTGCAGTTGTTGAACACTAATTCAATGCATAATCCATTGAATTCAGTGCTAGATTTGAAGATGGATCAATTCAAGTGAGGGTTTTTAGAGAGAGAGAGATCTAGAGAGAAGGAGGAGAGAATTGCATACTTTCTAAATGTTGATTAGGTTAAAATGTGAGAAAGGTTACATCATCACGGTTAAGTTCACCCTTATATACCCTCATCACTAATCTAGCTAATTATCTCTAATTACATCGATTAAGCCCATAACTATTCTTAATACAATGATTAAGCCCAAAGCTTCCTAGGACTACACTAATTATATTAATTAAGTACAAAACTAACCCTAACAATCTCCCGCTTTTTGTGCTTAATGCACCCCATCCCAGTCTTCATTCTTCGATTTCTTCTGTTGGCCCGTTGTCCTCTTCACACATACTGAGTAGGTTCAAGCTCTTATTTCAACTTCTTGTACTTGCCGAATGTTGGTAGAGAGTTGCGTATCTTCGTGGAAAAGAGAACATGATTTGACGTTTGTGTATTCTCAGAAATTCTCTGAGTGGCTTGAGAAGTAAATCAGAGTTCTGCCTTTGGCATGGAAGTATTTTACTGAAGTTCAAAAATATACCATAGCAGAATTCTAGAGTAGGTTGGTGTAATGAAGACTTAAAAAGAATTGTTCGGCTAAGAATGATTGTTTTGGGAATGGAATATCAGTTGGGAAAGATTTGTTTGGGGTATCAGTTTAGCTAGGTTTTTGTTTTGGATTTTAGAGGTGGGGGTTTTATAGGGATAAGATAATGATGTTTTTGGTTATGGAAGGAATGATTTGTAATTTTAAGATTAAATGATTTAAACGTTTAAGTTTCGAATTGAAATGGTTGAGTATTTGTGAGAGAACTTTCTATGAATGTATCAGTTTCTTCTTCTTCACAAATGTAAATCGACGAAATGTAGTCTCATAGATAGAGTGGTTAGTAGCGGAAGTCTTTTCTTGAAGTTGTGACTTTTTCGATTTGTGATCCTTGATAATTGTTGTTAGGGTAAAATGTTGATAGAGTTTACGCTCCCCCTCAAACAGACAATTATTTCATAACGGGAGTTGATTTTGATCGATTTATCAATAATTTCCCCGTTGGATCTTACTCCCCCTTAACCGGTGCATATCGAAAATCTCCTAAATATTGAAAGCATTTTTTCTTTATAACAGGAAGCTTCTGTACTATATTCTCCCCCTCATGATGAACAAGATGTATCTGAATCATCATGCAAAATGTGAAGTCCAGCGAGTTGGAATTAGGAAGAATTTTCGAAGCACATTGATAAACATGTGTTGAATAATGATAAATTTATATTTTGAATGAATCAATATATAACACAAGTTATCAGTTAGTCCCAGATCGTAGGTGATAAACATCTGACGTCTATAACATTGTATATGGTGTAGGAATACGGTCTAATTGTTTATCGTTTAATTCTTGTTGACCGTTGTTGATGACATGAAAGAATTCTAGCGTTCATTTATCATTTGAGCTTTTGACCGAAGTTGATGATGTTGGAGTGCGGTCATCCATTCCTTGCACCATATTCCAGTACGGTAACCCGGGATCACATAGAATGCCCGTTAACACAACAAATATAAAAACTGTGTGACCTACGTTCAGTGTTGGCGTTGATGTTAGCACTTGTAGGATTTCCATTCAATCATCGTGGAATACCAATATTTTTGGTATCACTATGAATGTTCCGGCAATATCACAAAGATATGCTTGGTGGTGTGCCTGTGTCCTAATGGTGTTTGATATATCGGTTCTAGACTCGATTAGTGGACAAACGAAGGCGAGGACTGGAGAGAATTGTCCTCTTTTTCAATATCAACAATCTCCAAGTGAGATGTCGGTAGCATATGAGCTAGACTCCGGGAAAATGTAACAAGTACTTTTTAAGAAATACTTGAGTGGCTGGGGGGGGTGGTTGTGCATTGCATCACTGGGTCCATGATGTCTATTTCAATATCAGAGTACAACATATTAAAATCTGATAGAGACGTGGCGACCCAACTTTTAATCGGTTTGGTTTTTCGTTTCCTTTAACCTTGTCACACCCTCAACACTCAACCTTACTTTTTCAATTTTCAACTACACCCTCGTTTCATTTTACCATGTGTTTAGCTGAATTGCACCCCATACTTCATTCCCCCTCTCAAATTTTATCTCAGCGCACCCCAATCAAGATCCCGTGATACTTGATTCTGCTTACCTATAGAGTGGTTAGTAGCGGACGCCTTATCTTGAAGTTGTGGCTTTTTCGATTTGTGATCCTTGATAATTGTTAGGGTAAAATGTTGATAGAGTTTACGCTCCCCCTCAAACAGACAATTATTTCATAACGGGAGTTGATTTTGATCGATTTATCAATAATTTCCCCGTTGGATCTTACCCCCCCTTAACCGGTGCATATAAAAAATCTCCTAAATATGGTAAGCATTTTTTCTTTATAACAGGAAACTTCTGTACTATATTCTCCCCCTCATGATGAACAAGATGTATCTGAATCATCATGCAAAATGTGAACTCCAGCGAGTTGGAATTAGGAAGAATTTTCGAAGCACATTGATAAACATGTGTTGAATAATGATAAATTTATATTTTGAATGAATCAATATATAACACAAGTTATCAGTTAGACCCAGATCGTAGGTGATAAACATCTGATGTCTATAACATTGTATATGGTGTAGGAATACCGTCTAATTGTTTATCGTTTAATTCTTGTTGACCGTTGTTGATGACATGAAAGAATTCGAGCGTTCATTTATCATTTGAGCTTTTGACCGAAGTTGATGATGTTGGAGTGCGGTCATCCATTCCTTGCACCATATTCCAGTACGGTAACCCGGGATCACATAGATTGCCCGTTAACACAACAAATATAAAAACTGTGTGACCTACGTTCAGTGTTGGCGTTGATGTTAGCACTGGTAGGATTTCCATTCAATCATCGTGGAATACCAATATTTTTGGTATCACTATGAATGTTCCGGCAATATCACAAAGATATGCTTGGTTGTGTGCCTGTGTCCTAATGGTGTTTGATATATCGGTTCTAGACTCGATTAGTGGACAAACAAAGGCGAGGACTGGAGAGAATTGTCCTCTTTTTCAATATCAACAATCTCCAAGTGAGATGTCGATAGCATATGAGCTAGACTCCGGGAAAATGTAACAAGTACTTTTTAAGAAATACTTGAGTGGCTGGGGGGTGGTTGTGCATTGCATCACCGGGTCCATGATGTCTATTTCAATATCAGAGTGCAACATATTAAAATCTGATAGAGACGTGGCGACCCGACTTTTAATCGGTTTGGTAAGGGTTTTTCGTTTCCTTTAACCTTGTCACACCCTCAACACTCAACCTTACTTTTTCAATTTTCAACTACACCCTCGTTTCATTTTACCATGTGTTTAGCTGAATTGCACCCCATACTTCATTCCCCCTCTCAAATTTTATCTCAGCGCACCCCAGTCAAGATCCCGTGATACTTGATTCTGCTTACCTATACCTATGGACCCTCACAATATGTACTATATCGCTCCTGGGGAAGATCAAGTCGGTAATAACAGACTTGATCTTCCCCAGGAGCGACATACCTATGGACCCTCACAATAGGAGTTATTTGAGAGTGAACTATAACGCTCATGTGCAATTGATCAGCATTATTTATGTTACGTTGTAAGAATGATTCACATGGATTTTTCATTGGAATATTATGTGTTTCCGGCATAAGTTGTTGCCTTGTTGATTGAAAATGTTAGGCACAACAACTTGAACAGTGTAGGTAATACCGGGCTCACACAGAGTAACCGTTAACACACCATTTGATTCAATAGTCGTTTGCACAACGGTCGATTCAGATGCGTGACCTGCATTTAGAGTTGGCGTAAATTTTAGGTCTAGCAGGATTTCCACTCAATCCTCGTGAAGCATCAGATTGTGATGTCACTATGAGTGTTCCGGTGAAATCACGGAGATTCATTTTAATAGTGTATGTGTCCTAAATTGGAAATATTTGACGGTGTGATCTAGACACACTGTGCATGAAATTGAGACGTAACCCGGGCAGGATGTTAATGATTTCAATACCAACATACTCCGAATGAATTGAAACAAATTCCTGTTAAGAGGAATCTGAGTGGTTGGTGGTGGAGTGCAGATGCTTTACTGGGCAAGTTAAGTCTATTGAAACATTCAACACATGAATGATCACATTTTTGTGAGGTTGCCTGGTTTGTTGTGAAGGGTTTCATAACACTGATCAACCCATTGGGTCGACCACCTAGTACTTGGTTCGAACCATACTGGTAAGAACATGATGGTGTTCTTGACCGGTTAAAACCAACTAGCTGATTTAATGTAACACCAAAAAAACTAAACCCGGTTTTTTTTAACTAACGGAAGCGTAGAAATAATTAAAGTAAAGTAGTTAACATCAAACAAATATTAATAAACAGGCCTTTTACAACAATTATCCAAAATATCAAAAGTGTTTAGACAACCGGCGGCTCGGTTATTATAATATCAAAATCAGAGTGTCGGTCAACCATTCCTAAAACACCCCTTGACCCGCCCAAAAGATAAACCTGCAAAAAGGTCAACGAGGTGGGGATTAGCTAACAGCTAAGTGAATGAACTTAAACCAATAAAATAATCAAACAACCGATGATAAATTTCATTATCCCAATTAGTTAATTTTGAAGAGTAACGGTGGTTCTGCCGAATCCTTAAATCATTGTTGGCCGAACAATGATAACCGATGGCACTTTACTCAAAGACAGTGTGTACCCCCTTAGAACAACCAGTGCTTCTAAGGGCGATACACCTTGTCAATAGTAAACTTATGCCCAGTAGAATGTTCCAATTACTGACCTCTTCCCAAAAAGTGCACTTAATTAATTACCGAATTAATTATACCGAGGAGTGGGCTTGCAATAACAATTGCAGCCAAGAAAACTGCACCCAAGAAAGTTCACGTTCGCGAACTCAAGTTCGCGTCGTGAACTTGAGTTCATGATCCGTGAACTTCTTCATGACCCAAACCCCAATTGCCTGCCTCGAGTTCACGATCGCGAACCCAAGTTCGCGTCGTGAACTTACCCAGATACCAAATCCTGCACCTTTTTACCACATTGACCAATTTCTAACCAAATTGCCCATCTAAAGTTTGAAGGCTAAATCCACTCACCTTAGCTACGCAATCCAATCCCCAAAACTCAGTATACTAACTACTGAGTTTTCTTGCCTTTGCCTGTAATAATAATACAACCAAGTTAGTGACCGAATCAATCGAAGTAGCTAAAATGCAACTATTATAGAATGACCAAGACTTGCACAACTCCCTTAACCATTTAGCCACAAGCTCAAATATGACAATAAACATGACCTAAGCTTCCCAATTCAAGACTTGCACCAAAACATGTGTTTATGTTCGATTCTAACTATTTAGGCCCAAACGGGTCAAAACCAAACTAAACCAACAACACTTACAAAATAGTTACATTTCTCATATAAATAATATTAGAATCATTTATAACCATTTGATATCCAAATCTGATCAAGACATCTTTTTAGGTTGACTTAGAAAAGTCAACAATGCACAATTAGCTAGTTAAGGCCATTTCAAGACAATTAGCCAAACACTACTCAATTTAGTATCACATACACTTATAATTCAGTCAATTTCAATCTCATGAGGATTCTACACTAGCTAGAACATCAAGAATTCCATTTACACAATTTATCAAATTTGGTGGGTTTTGGTCATCTTCTCCAAAACTCCATAACTAGGTTTTTAAGGTCCAAGGCTTGAACTTACACTACAATCCAGAATTAGCCATCTAAAACAAACAAGATTAGTTATGAACTTCATAGAAACCCTAGCAATTCATCAATTTCATGGTTTGAGACAAAGAAACTCCATAACCCAAGAACCCTAAGTTTTTTTTTCTAGCAAGAACACACAAAATAATGAACAATTAGCATTAATCCTACCTTGTGATGGTGATGATTCCGAAAATCAGAGGAAAGAACAAAACAATGATAATCTTCTTCAATTGAGACCTTCAAGAAAATGCATGTATGTGAAATGTGTGTGTTTGTGTCGAGCCAGGCAAGAGAACAAGGAAGAAAAACCCAATTTGACACCTGCCCTCTCTCAAGCCCACGTACACCCCTTCCCTCACACAGCTTTAATTTCATTTAACACATTTGAATACTGAAAGTCTAGATTGCGTTTGATTTAATTAAAGATACCTATCTAACTCAGATTTTAATAACGAAGATATTTTTGGAACTGTAATTCAAAGTTTAATAAAATGCAATTTTTATCAATTCTATGCTCCATTAATACAATTAAATCTAATTTTAACCCCTTGGTTAAAATATACCAAAACAAATCCAATTAATTCACATAAATCAATTAAAATAATAAACCAAAGAATTACTTACCGAAAGTAATTTAAAAAAAAAATCTAGCCCAGGTCTCGGGATGTTACAAATCTCTCCCCCTTAAAGAGATTCCGTCCCCGGAATCTCTCTCTGCTCGAATAAATTCGGATAACGATCTTTCATTTCGGCCTCGGTTTCCCACGTTAGATTAGAACCCAAACTGTGTTTCCATTTCACCAGTACCATTGGAATCTTCTTCTTCCTCAACTTTGTTATCTTTCTATCCAATAATTCAACCGGCTCTTCTATTAACCTTTTCTTTGTATCAACTTTCAACTCTCGAACCGGCAAGATTTTAGATTCGTCTTCCACTTTGCATTTCCTCAAATAACAAACATTAAAAGTATCATGAATACCAGACAATTCCGGTGGTAGATCTAAGGTCACTGATTGATCATTAACGACCCGACTGATACGAAACGGGCCAATGTATCTTGGAGCTAATTTACAACGTTTCCCAAATCGAATAATTCCCTTCCAAGGCGAGACTTTTAAATACACCATCTCATTTTCTTCAAAAGTTACCGGTCTACGTCTCGGATCCGCATACATTTTCTGACGATCTCGGGCCGCTTTCAATTTTTCTCGGGCAATGGCCACCTTTTCAGCCGTCAATTGAACTATATCCGAGCCCGCAAACTGTTTTTCGCCTGCTTCCAACCAACAAGTGGGGGTACGGCAATGACGACTATACAACATTTCATACGGTGGCATCTCAATACTTGAATGATACGTATTGTTGTAGGCAAATTCAATTAACAGTAAATGAGAATCCCAAGAACCACCATATTCTAACACACACGCCCGAATCATATCTTCTAAGGTTTAAATCGTTCTTTCTGTCTGGCCATCTGTTTGCGGATGATACGCGGTGCTTAGATTAACCCGTGTACCCAATTCTCTTTGTAAGCTCTTCCAAAAATTAGAAACAAAACGAGGATCTCGATCCGACACAATCGATAATGGAATGCCATGACGAGAAATTATCTCATCAATATATAATTTAGCTAGTTGATCGAGGGACGCGGTTTCTCTTGTGGCCAAAAAGTGAGCACTTTTAGTTAATCAGTCAACTATCACCTAAATCATATCGTGATTTTTCTGAGTACGGGGAAGTTTAGTGACGAAATCCATGGTTATATTCTCTCATTTCCATTCCGGTATTTCTAACTGTTTTAACGACCCATACGGTTTCTGATGCTCGGCCTTGACTTGCGCGCATATCTGACACTTTTCAACAAATTGAGCAACGTCGGTTTTCATAGTAGGCCACCAATATAACACCTTTAAATCGTTATACATTTTTGTACTACCCGGATGGACCGACAATCGAGATTTATGCGCCTCCGTCAAAATCAATTCCCGTAGTCCCCCGAGTAGTGGTACCCAAACACGAGACTTATACAATTTTAACCCCCGGTTGTCATCAACTAACTCATCTTTTCTTTTACTCATAACTTCCGATTTTAAATGCTCATTACCCAATGCCTCAAGTTGGCATATTCGAATTCGACTTACCAAATCCGAAATAATTTCCATACGCATGAATTGGATCTTTTCTGAAGTACCCTTTCGACTCAATGCATCGGCTACCACATTCGCCTTACCTGGGTGATAACGAATTTCACAATCATAATCTTTGATCAATTCTAACCACCTTCGCTGCCTCATATTCAATTCTTTTTGTGTGAAAATATACTGAAGACTCTTGTGATCGGTGCATATAACACATTTGGTGCCGTAGAGGTAATGTCTCCATAGTTTCAATGCAAAAATAACGGCTGCTAATTCCAAATCATGAGTCGGGAAATTCTTTTCGTGAGTTTTTAACTGTCTCGAGGCATAAGCGATAACCCGATCTCTCTGCATTAAGACGCAACCTAGGCCTGCGAATGATGCATCACAATACACAATAAAGTCGTCAGACCCATCGGGCAAGGCAAGTATTGGAGCCTGACAAAAAAGTTGCTTTAAAGTTTGAAATGCCGTTTCTTGATCGCTGCCCCATCGGTAAGGTACATCTTTACGTGTCAATTTCGTTAACAGACTAGTAATCTTAGAGAAATTTTGAATAAATCTACGGTAATACCCTGCCAACCCCAGAAAACTTTTAATCTCTGACGGTGTTTTCAGTGAACCCCAATTCATCACTGCAGTTATTTTGGCCGGATCAACCTTAACCCCCTCTGAACAAATTACATGCCCCAAAAATTGCACTTCCCGAAGCCAAAATTCACATTTAGAGAATTTGGCATATAATTGCTCACGTTTCAAAGTCTCCAAAACATGTCTTAAATGTTGCTCATGATCTAACTCAGATTTTGAGTAAATCAGAATATCAGCTATAAATACAATAACGAATTGATCAAGGAATGGTCTACATACCCGGTTCATTAAATCCATGAAAATGGCGGGATCATTTGTCAACCCGAATGGCATAACCAAAAACTCGTAATGGCCATATCGAGTTCTAAAGGCGGTTTTCGGAATATCACTTTCTTGAACCCGAACTTGATGGTACCCGGATCTCAAATCGATTTTAGAGAAGTACGAAGCCCCTTGCAACTGATCAAACAAATCATCTATTCTCGGGAGTGGGTACTTGTTCTTTATGGTTCTTTTGTTTAACTCCCGGTAATCTATACACATACGGAGAGTACCGTCTTTCTTCTTTACAAATAATATCGGAGCTCCCCATGGAGAGGAACTCGATCGAATGAAACCCTTATCTAATAATTCTTGAATCTGAGACATCATTTCACGGATTTCGGAAGGAGCCAAACGGTATGGAGTTCGAGCTACGGGACTGGCTCCCGGAATTAAGTCAATTTTGAATTCTACCTCCCGAATGGGAGGTAACCCAGGCAAATCATCAGGAAAGACCTCCGGGTATTCCGATACCACCCGGATGTCACCAATTGTCTTCTTTTCTTTTCGGACATCAATAGCATAAGCAAGGAAAGACTCGCACCCTTTGACCAAAGATTTTCTGGCCTTCAAAAATGATATAATTGGAAAAGAAGAATTCACACGGTCACCGCGGGCCACTACATGTGTCCCGTCGGGCAAAGGAAAAGAAATTGTCTTTTTATCACATTTAATGTTAGCCCTGTTTTCACTAATCCAATCCATAGCAAGGACAACATCGAAGCCAGATATTGGCATTAATAAAAGAAAGGTCACAAATTGCACATCATCGATATCTATGCGTGCCCCGGACACAGATGTTGTGACCGGAACCAAATTTCCATCTGCTACTTCTATTTCTAATGGGGTAGTTATCACATTAGTAGGTAATTTCAATTTGCCACAGAAAGTTATAGAAATAAAAGAGCGATTTGCTCCAGAATCAAACAATACACGAGCAGGAACCGAATTGATTAGGAACATACCGGTAATTACATCATCGGTTGTGGTGGCCTCCTCGACTGTCATCCGAAATGCTCTACCCTCAGGTGGAGGATGAGTCTTTCTTTTATGGCTCGTGGTCGATAACGATGCCCCACCCGATCCAGAACCCGCACCCGTCTTCCTAGCTGTAGGACATTCTCCCGCTCGGTGACCCTCTTTATGACAATTCCAGCATACATTTCCGGGGAAGTTACAGTCTTTTGCTTCATGTTTAAATTGACCACATCGTGCACACCTCAAGGTTTGGAGTGTACATGGTCCCGAATGTGATGACTTGCACCGGGAACACCAAGGTGCTCTTTGATCCAATGTAAAACCCGTGCTTTTGCGACTAGAATTACCTTGCTTTTGATTACCCTGCCATTTCCGGCTTTGATGAGAACCTGATTGGGTTGAATTTGACTTATGGAACCCCGTTCTTTCCCTACCCATATGATCACTTGCTATAAAATCACTTTCTGCCGACTTCGCCAAAGAAAATGCTTGGGTTAGAGTATTCGCATGCCTAACAGACCCTCGATATCTTGGTAACAATGCATCGATAAAATGTTGTAATTGAGCTTGCTCGTCAGGTACCCATTTTTGCACAAATCGTAATTTTCCATTAAATTGTCTTATCAGTTCATCCACAGTCATTCTTTCATCCATTTTCAACCCCATAAAATATCTCCTTATCTTGTTCATCTCGAATGAATTACAATATTGAGCACAAACTTGTTCATAAAATTGGCTGCATGTAATTGAAGCTAATTGGGCGGCTGAGAAATTTGCGGTTATAGTACCCCACCACTGCATTGCATCACCTGTTAATCTTCGAGAGGCGTACATTACTCGCCGGTCATCATCACAATCACATGCGTCAAGGGCCCTAGACATCTCCATTAGCCAGTTTAAGGTAACACTCGGGTCGGTACTTCCACCATATTCTGATGGCTTACAATCAAGAAATTGTTTATATGTGCAAGGTTGTTTCTGAGGTGGTGGTGGTAGATAACCGGGGTATGGGTAAGGATAATATCCTTGCGGTGGATATTGATAGTTAAACGTTGAGGGTGGCATGTTGGTATGAGGTTGTGTGGTGGTATTGACAGGTGGAGTTGGTATTGAGTAGGTATGATTTTGTTCGTATTCTCTAACAATATTTCTGAGGTCTTGAAGTTGACCTTCCAACGAGTGGACGTACTCTTCATCAATTACCCGATTACTTCCCGATGGTTGATTATTCCCGACGTCATTGTTCGGTGGGTTCGGGTGGTTTGTATTATCGTTATCTGCCATACCTGTGACAATCACAACATCTCACGAACAATTAGTGTAATTCGTTAGTACCTACACACTAACTAATAACACCCTAAAGTTCACTCACTAATCCCAAACTCGAATCTAGGAATGTTTGACCAAACTCGAGCCAAGATTTGGGAATGTTACACCTAAATGTGCACACATTGCCAAACCAAGGCTCTGATACCAAATTGTAACACCGCAAAAACTAAACCCGATTTTTTTTTAACTAACGGAAGCATAGAAATAATTAAAGTAAAGTAGTTAACATCAAACAAATATTAATAAACAGGCCTTTTACAACAATTATCCAAAATATCAAAAGTGTTTAGACAACCGGCGGCTCGGTTATTATAATATCAAAATCAGAGTGTGGGTCAACCATTCCTAAAACACCCCTTGACCCGCCCAAAAGATAAACCTGCAAAAAGGTCAACGAGGTGGGGATTAGCTAATAGCTAAGTGAATGAACTTAAACCAATAAAATAATCAAACAACCGATGATAAATTTCATTATCCCAATTAGTTAATTTTGAAGAGTAACAGTGGTTCTGCCGAATCCTTAAATCATTGTTGGCCGAACAATGATAACCGATGGCCCTTTACTCAAAGACAGTGTGTACCCCCTTAGAACAACCAGTGCTTCTAAGGGCGATACACCTTGTCAATAGTAAACTTATGCCCAGTAGAATGTTCCAATTACTGACCTCTTCCCCAAAAGTGCACTTAATTAATTACCGAATTAATTATACCGAGGAGTGGGCTTGCAATAACAATTGCAGCCAAGAAAACTGCACCCAAGAAAGTTCACGTTCGCGAACTCAAGTTCGCGTCGTGAACTTGAGTTCACGATCCGTGAACTTCTTCATGACCCAAACCCCAATTGCCTGCCTCGAGTTCACGATCGCGAACCCAAGTTCGCGTCGTGAACTTACCCAGATACCAAATCCTGCACCTTTTTACCACATTGACCAATTTCTAACCAAATTGCCCATCTAAAGTTTGAAGGCTAAATCCACTCACCTTAGCTACGCAATCCAATCCCCAAAACTCAGTATACTAACTACTGAGTTTTCTTGCCTTTGCCTGTAATAATAATACAACCAAGTTAGTGACCGAATCAACCGAAGTAGCTAAAATGCAAGTATTATAGAATGACCAAGACTTGCACAACTCCCTTAACCATTTAGCCACAAGCTCAAATATGACAATAAACATGACCTAAGCTTCCCAATTCAAGACTTGCACCAAAACATGTGTTTATGTTCGATTCTAACTATTTAGGCCCAAACGGGTCAAAACCAAACTAAACCAACAACACTTACAAAATAGTTACATTTCTCATATAAATAATATTAGAATCATTTATAACCATTTGATATCCAAATCTGATCAAGACATCTTTTTAGGTTGACTTAGAAAAGTCAACAATGCACAATTAGCTAGTTAAGGCCATTTCAAGACAATTAGCCAAACACTACTCAATTTAGTATCACATACACTTATAATTCAGTCAATTTCAATCTCATGAGGATTCTACACTAGCTAGAACATCAAGAATTCCATTTACACAATTTATCAAATTTGGTGGGTTTTGGTCATCTTCTCCAAGACTCCATAACTAGGTTTTTAAGGTCCAAGGCTTGAACTTACACTACAATCCAGAATTAGCCATCTAAAATAAACAAGATTAGTTATGAACTTCATAGAAACCCTAGCAATTCATCAATTTCATGGTTTGAGACAAAGAAACTCCATAACCCAAGAACCCTAAGTTTTTTTTTCTAGCAAGAACACACAAAATAATGAACAATTAGCATGAATCCTACCTTGTGATGGTGATGATTCCGAAAATCAGAGGAAAGAACAAAACAATGATAATCTTCTTCAATTGAGAGCTTCAAGAAAATGCATGTATGTGAAATGTGTGTGTTTGTGTCGAGCCAGGCAAGAGAACAAGGAAGAAAAACCCAATTTGACACCTGCCCTCTCTCAAGCCCACGTACACCCCTTCCCTCACACAGCTTTAATTTCATTTAACACAGTGTAATACTGAAAGTCTAGATTGCGTTTGATTTAATTAAAGATACCTATCTAACTCAGATTTTAATAACGAAGATATTTTTGGAACTGTCATTCAAAGTTTAATAGAATGCAATTTTTATCAATTCTATGCTCCATTAATACAATTACATCTAATTTTAACCCCTTGGTTAAAATATACCAAAACAAATCCAATTAATTCACATAAATCAATTAAAGTAATAAACCAAAGAATTACTTACCGAAAGTAATTTAAAAAAAAATCTAGGCCAGGTCTCGGAATGTTACATTTAATCCCTAAAAGCGGAACTGAGATTAAACCTAATCCTTAAACCCTAAAGGATTATAGGAACTTGGAAATCAAACTTGATTAACAAGAAAGAAACCTTGTACGAAGAACTCGAACACACACAAAGCTTGTGTGGTTGTCGAATTCGTCCAAGAGGGGAGAAGGGAGAAAAGGGTTTCCCAAAACATACCTTGTTGCTTGCTTAAGATAGTCCACTGATGATGAACAAATCGAGCGACCTTCTAGTTGATCTAGCAATGAACTTGTTCTTCGAGACTCGAAGAACACGAAGAACGAACGAAGAACATGAAGAACACAAGCTTGTGTTCTTGGGTGTGATTGGCCCATCGAAACAAAGAGGGAGGGAGGGATTTTTCGTGTAAGGGTACAAGGGGTTTTAGGGTTACCCTAAGCCTCTTATTTATAGTTAAATAAGTTGCGCTTAGAACCCTCTAGTTTAATTAAGATTAGATTTTTAATTAAACTTTCCTTTTACACTTCCATCCCTTATAGTTTTACTTGTTATTATTGTCACACTTAATTATCAAATACCTTAGTATTATACACTTATATATTTTGTACACAATGTACACGAAATATATATACTTGGTATTTATACTCTTAATAATTAATTAGACAATAATATTATCCAATTACTATATAATTTAATAGCTTTAAATCATATCATGGATAATCTTTAATTAACACATTGTATATTTACTCAACTGATAAATGTACAAATACTTGTATTAATTAGTTACTTAAACTAATCCAGTAATAAGTTAAACTTAACTTAATACTTAACTGATTCATAATGACTATTATGAATCATTCCTCTTCGTAGTATAATTGCATGTCTTGATCGTATTACATGTACTCGCCAGTGTGACCCTTAAGTGTTTCGTAGGTTTGGATGTATCATCATAGGTTGACTAACTGTGCACATAATTCCAACAGACTCCCACTTGTGCAAATTCGTAACCTTTATCTTAATGACACGAGCTACAGTGGCCTTCTAGATGGGCATGTAGGTAACCAACCCCATAAAAACAGCTTATGTAACCCATGTATAGTTTTTGAAAAACTCTTTAATAGCGTCTCCTAGTAAAGAACACCATGTCTCTACTTCTTGGGCAACTTTATTAGGTTCATCCCTTGCAGCACGATATTTGTGATAACAAATACGAGCATGGTAGAAAAATATCAACTCCTGTATTCGAAATCATTTCATGACTTCTTGATTCAAATTGTTGTCATAAACGACAAAGACGAGATCAGTTCGTTTGGGCATGGCCATGCACTGTCCGGTTTTCTTATCATGTCAAAGGACCCATAAATATCTCTCCAAAAAAGGAGGTGCAATTACCATCTTGTTATTTCAATTCAAAATACAACTTCCTCTGTACCCAGTAAGGCCTCGTATGACAACCATATTTCAGGCTTGTCTAAGATGAACCAAAGTACATTAGTCATTGTATCCCATACCAAATACCTCAGGCTTAAGGACAGTCCTAGTGAACAATACTTTTGAACTTTTCAACCACGAAGTAATATCACGGTGGTCAATCCAATATTCGTCGGACTCCAACATAATATCACTGATATTTGGTCCACCACAAAACTTGTTGTAGCTATCTTCGAGAAGACTCGAATCTCCACCAAATACCGCGATGACGTTAACGTCCCATCAAGGTTCCCACCAAGACGAGTAGTCTTGAATAACAATGATACTAACTCGTGTACTATTCCTCACTGGACATAGATACAGAATTATTACTACATCATTACTTATTCCTTTCGTTCATGTTGATTACTTAATGACTTTTACAATTTTACTTGTAACCTTTTATCACTAAACAAGTCATTTCTATTAAACTAAAGAGATAAGACAAATGCTTGGAAAAACACTATTTACTTTTGTCTTTGCTAGATTTTGTTCTTGCAACATTCTAGAACATATTCTAGTCTTTCCTTTTATGCAATTCGGTAAACATAGAAGTATTGGAAATAACTCCTTAGTTTCTTGAATTCATAAAATTCACCTTGTAACTAAAGCCTCTTTTAGTTACTTGATTTGTAGATATCTTGTTACTAGTTAAAGAAATTTCCATAAATGATTAAGTGATCCACTGGAGTGTGAATAACCTATTAGATATGCAATAATCAATCATAAGACTTGTGATCACGCTATTAGGTTTGCAATAGTCTAATTAATGATCGTTTATTACTTCTCTTAACCCCTTGGCTAATGACTTGATAAAACCTTGTTGTTAATATCCTACTAACTTACGATATTCATTAATACCTCTAATGAATATGTTATTTATAGCTCCCAATAAATTTATGGAATTTAAGCATCACTTAAATTATTAATTTGACCTAGTAGAATACTTGTAGTTTAACTCTTTAAGAATCAATCAATTATTAAAGTCATCCTTGGACTTGCGAATATCCAACATTCCTTTTAAGGGAATCATGACTTTCATTGATCACTGTATCTAACAAGTATAAGAAACTTGAAACGATACTTCCAATTCTTAAATGTATTAGTATCTTTTAAGAACTTTATTTAATGCCAAAGTCATTTCTTGGATTTCTCAAATATCCATCATTCCTATTAGGGATTATATATACGAATATCCAATTATTCCTATTAGGGAATTATGACTTCATTAAATTCCTTTATCACAAGTATTAAAGACTTGTAATAACACTC
Source organism: Calendula officinalis (assembly GCA_963853835.1). Taxonomy (NCBI): domain Eukaryota; kingdom Viridiplantae; phylum Streptophyta; class Magnoliopsida; order Asterales; family Asteraceae; genus Calendula; species Calendula officinalis. The sequence goes on from OY970825.1 coordinate 28,095,260, forward strand.
TTTAAAGTCTATCTTGATTATATCCAATATAATCATATTATATTAATACTAATACTTTAAAACTTACTATCATAAGTAACCATTACTTAAGATGTTTTAAATAAGTTCAATGTACCTTGAACTTTATGCTTTCCATAAAAACTCCTAAATACTTATATTAGAAAAAGTTTCTAACAATTAGTATCTAAGTATTTTGAGCTTCTAAGATATTATTCAACAATCAAACAAATATAAACAATGAGATCATTATTGAGTCAATACTTGACTTTATAATCTAGTCATAAAACTTGACTAGTATAATCAACACACATGCACACACAATATAATTCAACCATGGATTCAACGATGATAAACTTAAAAACGAAAAAATTATCATAAAATAAAGATTGTAATTTTGTTCAAAACCACTAAAAACCGAAAATTGTTTTAGTGAATCCATACGAAAAATACTGAATCCTAAATCTTGGTGCTCGTGGGATCCATCTCATGTAGGCTACCATCACTTTTCATATCCTCCTGCAATAAACGATTGCAACGGTTAGATTACTCGTAATTTTCCGTACAAGTAACTTAAAGTGATTTAGAAGTTTGGTGGTGTTACCTGAAGAACTAGCAAGTCCTCCACCACCGGCAATCTTTGGACAATCCAATTTTCAATGCCCGACCACTCCACACTTGAAGCACTGATTCTCGGCCTCCGCTATGTTGGGTCTCACATTCTTGCCTTTATGTTTGACACTTTTACCACTCGGCATTCCTTGGCTAGGATTAGTTTTACACTTTCCTTTACCATTTTTCCTTTCTTTATCGCCATCATCAGTTACTGTGCGATCCCTTTTAGAATTGGTCCCAATATTCAACTCAATAGCCTCGAGCATGGATTGTAGCTCAGAAATGGATTTATCCATATCGTGTTTGCTGTAGTTGGCTACAAAGAACTTGTTAAGGCAAAAAGTCTTACCCCTTTAGGATCTTATGTTAAGGCAAAAAGCCTTACCCCTTTGGATCTTAAGATAACAAAACAACCTAGACTAGCTTTGAGTAATATGTAGAATAATATAGCTAAGTTTAGGTCTGATACTGAGTGATCAGTATTGGAACTCAGTATCAGTACTCAGTATCAGATAGTGATACTGAGTAGAAGGACTGAGTGATACTCAGTATAGTAACGGACTAAGATCAAATCCCTTGATCTTAGTCATTCTCCTTACTTAGTCCTTCGGTTACTCCTTTGCTCATTTTGTAAGATCTCTATAACATTATAAATAGAGATCATCTTGCAAAGGAGTCCTCACCAATTTACTTTACACATTCACATCTTTTGTAATTGATCAGTGGTATTGCTTTTCCGCAGCATACCACACTTAGTGGATTTATACATTGACTATATTCTTGTGTTATCACTTTAATATTTCTCTAAGTATAATAATCTATCAATTAACATTACAAACCAGGGTTGTTGTGACCTAACAACTGGTATCAGAGCAGGCTAAATAATCTTTTATTTAGTCGATCTATAACCCTGGCAGCCATTTCCTACATCTATCCCTCCAACACTCAAAAATCCAAAATGTCTACAATTATTGCACCAGTTATGTCTGGAAAGGGAGTACCCATCTTTGATGGAAAAGACTTCCATCAATGGAAGCTCAAAGCTCAGTGGTATCTTGAATCTATTCACCATGAGATGCTCACTGTGCTAAATGATGGTCCCATCATTCCACAAACTGTGGAACCGGTTGCTGCTACTGATGATGCTCCTGAGGGCATAAGATCTGTACCTAAACTAAAGCACAACTGGACTGATACTGACCGTCAGTTGTATGCTTTAGACTCCAGAGCTAAAGGAGTGATTGGTAATGCTGTTACAAAAGAGATACTTAATGCAATTATGAAATTGCCAACAGCAAAGGCTATGTGGGATAGCCTATCAGTCACCTATGAAGGTACAGCAAAGGTGAAGTTGCAAAGAAAAAGCAACATGAGAAGGAAATATGAAAATTTCTTTTCAACTCCAAATGAAGACATCACCACTCTCTATAACAGGTTCAATACTGTTATCCATGATCTAATCAGTGTAGGCATTGTGAAAGAGGAAGGAGAGCTTGTTCAAAAGTTCCTGGATAGTCTTCCTCAACAATTTCTTGACATGACAAACTCTGTCAATGCTGCTAACAACATTGAGTCATACACTCTTCAAACTTTGTATGGTTTAATGCTGAATCATGAGGAGAATAATGCTGCAAGACTGATCAACTGGAAGAAAACTGACAAGTCTTCCACTGGTATGGCTCTAGTTGTGCAACAGGCTTATACTGTGACTGAGCCAGAAGAACCAGAAGTTGATCTTGCTGATGTTGAGGCAGAAGAGCTTGAAACTCAAATGGCTGTCATGTCTATGAAGCTGGATCAGTTGAAGAAGAAGAGGCTTGGTGTTAGCTCTTCTAATACTGACCCTAGATCAGGTCTGTGCTATAGGTGTGGAAAGCCTGGACATATTGCTGCAAATTGTCATACTAAGTCTTCTGAGACTGACCAAAATGACAAGATTGCATACCGAGCAAAAAGATATAGAGACAAATATGTCAAGCTGAAGAATTGGAGCAAGGGAAAGAGGGCAGAAGGAAATGGAGCACCTCATCAAGCACTTTACTCAGAAGCCTGGATGGATGAAGAGTTAAGTGATGATGAAGAAGAGATTGAGAATAAAGCCTTTATGGCTTTCACTGAAGATGATTTGAAGAGTTCCTTTGAAAAAGATATCAAAGAGGCTGAGAGGATGAGTGTTCATACTGATTGGGATTCCACTCAGTTGTACAAGGTAAGTTCCTTTCAAACTTATTCAGTGAATGAAAAAACCAAGATTTTTGAGTATATGCTTGTTGATCTTAAAACTTCTGTACAAAAAGAAAAAGCTTTAAAATTAACAATTAAAGAACTTGAAAGGGTAAATAATGAAAACTTGGATAAATTAGCAAAATATAAAGATTTAGAACTAAATTTTTCAGATTTAAAATACATTAACCAAAGATTAGCTGATAAAGCTCATTTACACAAACTTGAAAAAGAAAAATTTGAAAAACAGTGTAAATCTTGGGGAAATGCTTCAATAAAATTAAATAAATGTTTAAATGAACAATTTCCAGAAAATGTGAGGGCTGCACTTGGTGTTGATCCTCAATTTAAAAACAGGAACAATTTTACTGATTTATTTGAAGAGTTTTCTACTATGAACCCTATTAATTTTGTAAAAGCTAAAACTTTATGTGAAGTTGGATGTCAAACTGAGTCAGATGATGAAGAAAATGAAATTTTAGAAAAACCTATTGGTCCTTCCATCTGCTCAAAGTGCTATACTGAGCTACAAGAACTCAGTATTGAATTTCAAATAACAGAAATTTCTGATACCGAGCTACCAATAGTTCAGTATGACACTTCTGCTGTTCCACCTTTTGAATTATTATTTAATACAACAACTTTTGAATTATATAATGATAATGAAACAACTTCTATCTCACATGTTTCATCAAATACAGAAGTTGCAGGAACAGAAACATCTAATACTGAGACATCTAAAGAACCTGTTAAAGTTGTTCCTTCAAAACATGATAAACAAAAGACAACTTCAACTAGGTCTTTAGTTGGCAAAGACAAGAAGTCTACCACTAATAAAATTAGAAAGACTTCTCTGCCAAATAAAAATAAGCAACCAGATCATCCATCTCCTAAACCAGTTAAAAACAATGTTAATACATCTATTAGAAATAACAAAATTAATGTTTTAAAAACACTTGGTGATCAGGTCAAATCTTTAAGTAAACAATTTGCAAAACTCGTTCATACTGACCTACCAAAAGTGAAACATTTTTCTAAAATACCATATGAAAATATGTTTAGAAATAGACCTAGGAAATGTTATAGATGTCATCATACTGGTCATAAGGGAGATGAATGCTGGACTGATCTCTCAAGTCCTAGGTACTCAGTACCAAAGAAAAGGAGAGAAACTAAGTCAGTATCACCAAAGAAAACTTCTAGAGTTACCCCTGAAGTGATACCGACCTCTCCACATAAAGAGATCAAGTCAAATTGTGTTTATCCCACCAAAGGTCCCATTCAAAAATGGGTTCCTAAAAGGAACTAACTCTTATTTTGTGTCTTGTGCAGGGTGACAGAAAGTGGTACTTAGATAGTGGCTGCTCAAGACACATGACAGGCAGTATGGAATACCTTCTTAATTATACTCCAGAGAAGGGTCCTCTGTCAAGTTTGGAGATGACTCGGTGGGAAAGACAAGAGGTTATGGTGTGATCAAGGCAGGCAACATAACTTTTAAAAGAGTTGCCTATGTAGAGGGTCTTCAACACAATCTGCTCAGTATTAGCCAGATGTGTGATGATGACAATGAAGCTCAATTCAGAAAGGTTGCAGGAATCATCTACAATGATAAAGGGCAGCCTGTACTCATTTCTAGAAGAGAAAAAGACGTATATGTGGTCAACCTGTCTGAAATAGACCCAACTATTCGAGTATGCCTGCTTTCTAAAGTCAAGCCAGAATTACATTGGCTATGGCACAAGAAACTCTCTCACATCAATTTTAGAAATATCAACGAGCTCAGTATGAAGAAACTGGTGAGAGGATTGCCCACAATTACTTATTCAAAAGATAAGTTATGCTCAGCATGTGAAATGGGCAAGCAGAAGAAGAGTTCATTCAAATCTAAAGTCAATCATTCCATCAATGAACCTCTTACTATGATACATATGGATCTTTTTGGCCCCATCAGCACACCATCTTTGGCCAAAAAGATCTATACTCTAGTCTTAGTTGATGAATTCTCAAGATATACTTGGGTCATCTTCCTCAAGACTAAGTCAGATGCAACAACAGAAATCATTGCCTTTATAAAAAGAGAGGAACTTCAAAAAGGCAACAAGGTCAAGCAACTTAGAAGTGACCATGGTACTGAGTTTAAGAACTCAGTATTAGCAGATTTCTGTGAAGAAAAAGGAATCATTCAAAACTTCTCTGCAGCCTACACACCCCAACAAAATGGTGTTGTAGAAAGAAAGAACAGAACACTGATTGAAGCTGCAAGAACTTTATTATGCCATGCTGGACTGGCACTGAGTTTCTGGGCTGAAGCTGTAAACTGTGCAAACTTCACTCAGAATAGAGCCACTATAGTCCAAAGACATCTGAAGACTCCATATGAGTTATACAATGGCAAGATTCCTAATGTGGAATATTTCCACATCTTTGGGAGTAAATGTTTTGTACTCAGTACAAAACAAAATCTCAATAAATTTGCTCCCAAAGCAAATGAAGGTGTGTTCATGGGCTACTCTCCACACTCCAAAGCTTTCAGAGTGTATATCATCTCAACCAAGATGATTGTAGAATCCATTCATGTCACATTCGATGAAGATCAGAATGAGCATTCTACCTCAGCAAGTGAAGACATAAGTGGCATAGATATTCTATGCAATCCAGAAAACTCCATTGCTGAACAGCCTAAGTTTCATCCACACTTTATTCCTAATAAGTTTAATGAAACTGATCAAGTTCAAACTCAGTATCACTCAAATGCGTCTAATACTGAGGTTCCCATATCAGAGAACCTCCATACTGAGTTTCCAACAAATGATCTGAACCACTCTATTTATGAAGAAGGTGAAACATCCAACACTTCACAAGAATCCACATCAACTCTGCAAAATGAAGATGAACAGCAACCTGCACTGTCTAATACTGATCAGAATTCCACTCAGTATCAGACAGACAACACACCAAATCAACTAGATATTGTTGATCCTATTTCAAATGCTCCCTTAGGAAACAATTTAAGGGAACACAGAGACCATCCACACTCAAACATTATTGGTCCTATTGAAGAAGGTGTCCAAACAAGAAGAAAATTAGAATTTCCAACCCAAGCAACTGCAAACTTTTGTTTTTTCTCAAGTTTTCTATCTACCATTGAACCAAAGAAAAGCTGATGAAGCTTTATTAGATGAAGATTGGGTAGAGGCTATGCAAGAAGAGCTCACAGAGTTTGAAAGAAACAAAGTTTGGAACTTAGTACCACCTCCTTCTGGCAAAACTATTATTGGTACTAAGTGGGTGTTCAGAAACAAGATGGACAAGGATGGTGTTGTCATCAGAAACAAAGCAAGGTTAGTTGCTCAAGGTTACAGGCAAGAAGAAGGCATTGACTATGATGAAACTTTTGCACCAGTTGCAAGAATTGAAGCTATTAGGTTGTATCTTGCATATGCAGCCTTTAAGAATTTCAAAGTTTATCAGATGGATGTCAAAAGTGCTTTTCTAAATGGAAAACTACAAGAAGAAGTTTATGTTAAACAACCTCCAGGTTTTGTTGATCCAAAATTTCCTCATTTTGTTTTCAAGCTTGATAAAGCTCTATATGGGCTCAAACAAGCTCCAAGAGCCTGGTATGATACCCTGTCTGAGTATCTTATTGAAAATAAGTTTACAAGAGGTAAAATTGATAAAACTTTATTTTCAAAAAGGAAAGGTTCTGACATCTTACTCATTCAGATATATGTAGATGACATTATCTTTGGTTCCACTGACAAGTCAATGTGTGACTGGTTTGCTAAGATAATGTCAACTCAGTATCAGATGAGTATGATGGGAGAACTTACTTACTTTCTTGGTTTACAAGTTGAACAAAAGCCTTATGGCACTTTTATAAATCAAAGTAAGTATGTGCATGACATGTTAAAGAAATACAACTTTGAAAATTTATCTTCCATGCACACTCCTATGGGTACTCAGGATAAGATAAGTAAGGATGAAACTGGTAAACCAGTATGTCAATCCACATACCGAGGTATGATTGGTTCCTTACTTTACTTAACTGCTAGTAGGCCGGATATCATGTTTGCCACATGTTTGTGTGCTCGGTATCAGGCTGATCCTAAAGAATCACACATGAAAGCAGTTAAGCGCATCTTTAGATATCTTACAGGTACTCCTAACCTGGGTCTTTGGTATCCCAAAGACTCAAACTTTGACCTTGAAGGGTACACAGATGCAGATTTTGCAGGTTGTAGATTGGACAGAAAGAGCACAAGTGGAGGATGTCAATTCCTAGGTGGAAGATTAGTTGGCTGGTCATCCAAGAAACAAAATTCAGTAGCAACTTCCACAGCAGAAGCAGAATATGTTGCTGTAGGAAGTTGTTGTGCTCAATTATTATGGATGCAGTATCAACTCTTAGACTATGGGTTCAACTTTCATAAGACTCCTATTCATTGTGATAACAAGAGTGCTATTGCTATCACAGAGAACCCAGTCTATCACTCCTAAACCAAGCACATTGATATCAGACACCACTTTATTCGAGATAATGTGGAAAAAGGTAAGGTTGAAGTTGATTATGTACCAACAAATGAACAATTGGCTGATGTATTTACTAAACCTCTTCCTGAGGAAAGGTTTATGTATTTACTAGGACAATTAGGTATGTTGAATCCTTAATCTTTATTAAATTTCTTTAAAACTGAGCGCTCAGTATCACTCCTGTTGATACTGACCACTCAGTATCACTAGTCTGTTATCAACAAAATTTAAAATTTTTATTTTTTTTTTTTTGTTTCAAGAGTAAATTAATTGTTTTTATATTTTTTTTTTTAAAAAAAAAAAAAAAAAAAAATTTTAATTAATTTTTTTTTACTCGGTATTGGGGTATGACGGCTCTTACACCGAGCTTAATCCTCATACTGCTCAAACGGTAACCTTTCTTAATAAGAAAGTTACCGTTGGCAGAGGATAAGGCAGTCAAATCAGCCGTTTTTACTTCCCAATACCTTAATTATCTTTCAAATCTCCTATAAATAACCGTTTATTTTTACTTCAATTTTTTTTTTAACTGTTATTTCTTCTTTCATCTTAAATTCTCTCTGCGATTAACGATTTCACTTTCTCTTAGCAAGCAAATTCTTTCAAATCAAAATCACAGATGGCGAATTACACTTTTGTTGCTCCAGAAGTTCAATCGGAAATCCAATTCCGAAATAATGAAGTACCCAGGTTTGCGAGGAACAACATCACAGCAAATTTCAATATTCCTCAAGCCTGGGCATGCCAAGAGTTCACAAACATTGTGACTTTTCTGAAAAATTGCCCAATTGCTCGTGCACTGACCTTGTCTCCTCGAGCAATTTACCCAGAAATGCTATGCGAGTTTTGGTACTCTGCCACACTCGATTCTCCAGATATGATTGCTGGGTGGGTAATTAGAGATCAAAGAAGGGCATTTGTTTCTACTGCAATCATTCGTGAAGCACTGAGACTTCCCGCCCAAGCTCAGTATGACCCATTTGTTGATCGATCAGAGGCACGCTCTGTACTGCCTTTTCTGGGTCGAAGAGGAACAACGGGCACAATCAAAAGAAATGAATTTGGTCCCATGTGGGGTATTCTCATCACAACAATCATTCGATGTATGACCCACAAGACGGGAGCTTTGGACCAAATAAACGAATTTGGGATGCAAATAGTACATGCTCTGTACTATGGAAGAAATATCGATTATGCTCGCCTAATTTTCAATGAATTAGCTACTCTGGTTCGAGCAAATACAAGGGAATGCAATGTCCCTTTCTGCAGATTTCTATCTCTCATATTTCAACACTCAATGCCCACACAGCTTTATGATGATTTTCACAGTCCAAGAGTTGATCTTCCTCCACTCAGTGAGAAGATTTTCTTTTACAGACCAAGAGAAGGAGAACCTCTTCTAAGTCCTCCTATGTGGGCCATTGTTCAAGAACACATTGATGATGTAGAACACATGTCTGATACTGAGTCAGACAATGATGATGATGATGATAATGATGATGATAGTGGAAATGGAGCACAGGCTGGTCAAGATATTGAGATGCAGGATGTCCCACAAGTTCAAGAACCAACTATCTCTCCACCTGCACAAGATCTTGCTGCTCCTCATATTGAAACCGATCGTGAAACTGAGTCCTCAGAAGACACACCACTGGTCCTTCGAAGAAGAAGAAGGAATGTTTCTCCTATCATTATGGGCAACTTATCATCTGAGGAGGTGCAGCCTGCAAATGTTCCATCATTAACTGCATCTATTCAAGCCCAAAGCTTTATTGCAGCCACCGCTGACCTTCCAGGTCCAGAACAAGCTCCACCTGCTCAACCAATTGAGGAACCTCATGTTCCTCTTGATGTGGAGATTCAATATGCACAAACTACACTGGAAGGTGCTCAGCATGACAGAGGGGTCGGTATTGAAGATGTTGGTGCTGCACATCAACAAACACATGATCCTGCACCGACCTCTGCAGATGCTCGAAGGGAATCTGACAGAGTCTCAGGTATGAATTTCTAAAAACCCTTAAACTTACATATATATATTTCATTCCCAAATAGAGACTAAGTATTGGCCAGTACCAACTCAATACTGACCAAAGTCTCAAACGATCTTTCAAATATATATCCTCTTATGGCCAACATAGCTAGCCCACTGCTGCTATGCAAAATTCATATACTGAGCACACTAAATTGATCATTGTCAGTCTACAGTTGTCTCAACATTTAAAGAGACAATGGTGGTTGATGTCATACTGACACCCACTGGTGCTGCTTGAATAATGTCCAACTTATTTTTGAGTTGGGTAGCATCATTCAAGAAATGATCCCAAACCCTTAAGCCACAAAATCCAAAAATATCCAATGGGGTTTAGCCACATTTCTGTTATCACTCTAATACCGAGTGATAAACATTGAAAATAACAAGAAGCACATCCCAGGCTTCGAATTCCCACACCTAAACCTTTTAGTAAATGTGACTTATCCTATACTGAGCTACTTAAATTTTCACACTCACCTTTACTAAAATCTTCTTACACATGCTATGCACAAGTCCACAATATTTCATCCAATACCAGATGAAATACAGACTTCACAAACTCTGTTTATATGATTGTAGAATTAAACAACACCACAATTCTATTTGATAAACCTTTCATTCTAACCAGTTTTATATTTTTGTTTCTTTAGCACCATCTGTGCAGGGTATTCAGGCATCTCAAACTGCAGCAGACCAAGTGACTCTGCAAGCAATCATGCAGCACATTCTGGCCATCCAACAAACTCAACATGTAATACTAGCCAGAATGGACAAGATGAGTGTTGATATTGACTTAATAAAACAGTCAGTATCACTCCTTCAACAACCACAGCAGCCTCCACAAACTCCACCAGGTTCACATGGTGATCACAATGAAGAAGGAGAAGGAGAAGGAGGTGCTGGTGATACTGATGCTGCAACTGAGCCCATGCCCTCCCCTACTCTTGAACAACCTGAAGGGGACATGGGTGGTGATACTGATCCTCTTCACTCCTCATCAAATGATAACAAAAAGGGGGAGAAGAGACAAAGAGATACTGAGGTTGATCAAACTGAGCCATCTGCTCAGGGGGAGAAAAGAAGAAGATTGAATGAAGATCAACCTCCACAACAAGAACAACAACATCAGCAAAGCCCTCATACTGAGCCAATTCGGATTCAGTATGAGAGAAGAAGACAAAGAACTAGGTCAGCATTACAAGTTCAAGACCCTCTTGAGCCATCTGCTCAGGGGGAGACTCATACTGACCAACCACAGCAAGCTTATACTGAGCCACCTGCTCTAGAAGAAAATAACTTACAAATTGTGGTTTATAGACCTTTTGTGTGGCCCATTGCTGATGATGAAGATGAAGAACATCTAGTGGAATCAGAAGATTTTTTAAACTTTGCATTAGATGAAGCAAATAAAGAAACCTCTTCATCATCATTCTCAGATGATGAAAAGCATACAAGAAAATCTATCTCATCTCAAGCTGAAGGACCTTCTAGAATTCCTAGAAGACCAATAACCAGAAGAATGACAAATGTGGTTATGTCCTCAGAATCTAGTGAAGAACAAGATCCAGCTCCTCTGATCTCAAGACCTAGAAGATCTGCTCAGTTTACTGAGGGAAAGAGTGAAGCTGAGGATGAGATAGAGGCCCAAAAGTTCTTCCCTGTTAAGGAAGAACCTGAATCTGAGTCTGAAGATGTTCCAAGAAGATCTCATACTGTAAGAAGAACTGGAGATGAATTACTTGAACAGTATTGGAACATTGTGGCACAAAGAACAAGATATAGGGAAACAAGGATGAGTATGCTGAGGAAGAAAGCATTTCTAACTGTAAGAGACATATACTGGCTAAATGAGTTTGTCAACAAAATAAAGGTCAAAACTGTTGATAAATCAATTGTTGCAACTTGTACTGGGCCAGTCAGTCCTCCAATGAAGTTTCTCCTCCATGACATTCAAAATATGGGACTTCATGATTGGATAAAAATTGCTAGACTGATCAAGGAAATGCCCTCAAGATCTTCTGAAGCCCAATTGATGATGGATGAAATCTGGGCTGTATCTGCTATATGCTATGAAAAAGGCATTCTTTATGCAGCAGAATACAGGGCACTCAGTGTGATGACTGAAGCTATGAGGAACAACAAACCTGAGTGTCTTAATACTTTCAGAATAATTCCCACATATACTGTTCCCCCTAATCTCATTTTTCAGGATCAAAAGAGTACCATATATCCAACATCTGGATACATGTATACTGACTCAGATGACAGGGAATGCTTCATTACTGAAGCGGATTTGGCAAAAGCTCCTATCAGCCATTTGGTGGGCCTTAAATGGATGATAACCAAGAAAGAAGATGCTTGGTTTAGAAAAAAGATAGTTGCTGTACTAAACAACAGGCAAGATGAACTGAAGAAAAGAGAAGAGTTCATCCATGTGAAGAAAGAAGTCTTCTACGAGTTTGAATCGATCAACAAAGACTAAAGAAGAAGACTTTGCAGCCTGTAGCTTATTTTGTTTAGTTTTTTCTTTGTAATTGTTTTGTTATCATTAGATAGGGGGAGATTGTTAAGGCAAAAAGCCTTACCCCTTTGGATCTTAAGATAACAAAACAACCTAGACTAGCTTTGAGTAATATGTAGAATAATATAGCTAAGTTTAGGTCTGATACTGAGTGATCAGTATTGGAACTCAGTATCAGTACTCAGTATCAGATAGTGATACTGAGTAGAAGGACTGAGTGATACTCAGTATAGTAACGGACTAAGATCAAATCCCTTGATCTTAGTCATTCTCCTTACTTAGTCCTTCGGTTACTCCTTTGCTCATTTTGTAAGATCTCTATAACATTATAAATAGAGATCATCTTGCAAAGGAGTCCTCACCAATTTACTTTACACATTCACATCTTTTGTAATTGATCAGTGGTATTGCTTTTCCGCAGCATACCACACTTAGTGGATTTATACATTGACTATATTCTTGTGTTATCACTTTAATATTTCTCTAAGTATAATAATCTATCAATTAACATTACAAACCAGGGTTGTTGTGACCTAACATCTTAAGATAACAAGACAACCTAGACTAGCTTAGAATAGTTTGTAGAATACATTAGCTAAATTTAGGTGTGATACTGAGTGGGCAGTATTGACCACTCAGTATCAGTACTCAGTATTGGAAATCCAATACTGAGTAGAAGGACTGAGTTACATTTTCATGTGTAACTGACTAAGATCAAATCCCTTGATCTTAGTCATTTTCCTTGTCCGGTCCTTCAGTTACTCTTTTGCCCATTATGTAAGATCTCTATATGTTAGGACCACTTTTGTTATAGATTTTGACCTTTAATCTTGTTTACTAACACTTGTAGTGTTAAGTGGTAAGGAGTATATATTGATGTAGTTTGACTTGTTTAGTAAGCTTTTCCCACACTTTATTGAATTATCAGTTTGAAAGATATTCTTCCATCTTCATTCTCTCTCAATACACACACACACACACCATATACACAATCTGATCTTCAATTCTTAGAAAAACACCATGAATTAGCTTGAATTCATAATATTTCGGTCTCTCATTTGGTATCAGAGCACAAACTCTCTGTGAGTAGATCCAAATTAGGGCTAATTCGATCTAGATCTGAGTTTTTGAAGAGTTCGTTTCGTTCGTGTCTGTGAATTAAATCGAAAAGTTTTTGTTAGATATTGAAGATTTGTTGGAAGAATCATGTATCTCCAGTGATTCTAATGAGAATAGAATCTTATTTCAATAAATTCCATCAACAAATCACTTTAATTCAGTAATTTTTGTGAAAAACTAGAAAAGCTCAAAAAGTCGACTGAAATCAAAAATTCGATCAAATGTGTTATGTTTTGGGATATATGATTGGATCAGAATTGTTAGAAAAACAATTTCGAGCATATTATGATTGGAATCACTCGATTTGATCAGGTATTGAGCGAGATTGGATCAAAATGGTGAATTTTTGAAGGTGCGTACAAGAACAGCTCATGAACACCCGAACATTGTTTGTTCGACTGTAGTTTGTTCGGATCTAGTTCGGCCCGAACTCACCAAGTGTTCGGCCCATACAACTGTTCGGCCCGAACATTATTTTCGGCCCAATTAACTTCAGCCCGAACTTCATAGTGTTCGGCCTCTATCTGTTCGATCAAAACTATTTGTCGACTGAAAAATTTGTTCGGCTTCATCAACACATAAGTGTTCGGCTCTCTCATAACAAACTTCTGCAATCAATACATCTCGACAACAATTCAACACATAATTCGATTTCAATTGGATTCAACACATTCTTGATTGATTTCAATTGTCAAAGGTCGGCATTCTACATCAAGATTCAACACATAAACTGTTTAATCAATCAATTCAGCTCTTTTCAACACATAAAGAGTTCAACACATAAACTGTTCAAGATTCAACACATAAAGAAGTTCGGCTAAATCAATTGTTCGATCAATTTTAATCTTCGGCTCTTCACTGTTCGGCTTGTATAAATTTCAAGTGTTCGGCAATAACGATCCAAAATCAATTCCGACTTTAGCAAAAATCAATTGATCCCACAGATTCAGACTACAATCGATCTTGTTCAGATCCAGATTATTTCGACTTCTGATTCTGATCTCTGCTCGACTTGTTTTGGTTCTCTTCTTCGTGTCTGCTTCTGCTACGTACAGATCTTCCCGACTCCAAATCAAGTTCGGCCCAAAAAAAATAGACCTAAGCCCAAAACAGATCAATTTAAGGCCCAGCTTTGATTTAATCCGGTAGAAGTTTTTTTTACTCCACAAAACAATACAATTTTTTTAATATACTTTTCTTTTAAAAGACCAAATTTTTTTTATATACTTTTTTAATATACCTTTCTTTTAAAAGACCAAATTTTTTTTTAATATACCTTTTTATTATACCTTTCTTTTAAAAGACCAATTTTTTTTTAAAAACAGTTAAACCCAAACTTGAACTTTTAAACGTTTATAAAACCCGAAAATTTTTAATTTTTTTTTACCCGAACTCGATTAAGTTCTCAACTTTTTAAACATTTTTAAACACTTTTTATTTCTACATTGTTTTTAAAAGGTCTTACAAGAAAATTTTCACATTTTTAAACACAAGGACTTTTACCCCTAATTGAAAAAATATAGATAAAGACCTTGCAAATGGGATAAAAGATAGCAAATACTATAAACAAATGGAGACTAAAAAAAGTGTTAGCTGAAGATGAAGAGCAAATAGCAAAATTGTGCTATATGCTAAAAGAAATTACTGAGGTTTCTGATCAATTCAATGAAAAGACCAACAAAGAAATTAAGGTAATCCGTTCTCTCTTATCAAATTCTGATAATTACATTGGTCCTGATACTTGTTTTGTTAAAACTCAGATATCTGAAGTTGATTCTTTAAAACATTTAAATACTCAACTTCAAGAACGTTTAAACGATTTGGAAAAACAAAATGAACAAAATGCTCATTTAGGTGATCAACTTGTTCATCATATTAACCAAAATAAACTTTTCAAACAAGAGAATATGGATTTACAAACTCAAGTATCAGAATTACAGGCTAAGTTTGATCACAATCACAAATTATACACAAAAACATGGCATGAATATCAATATAATAAAAATGTGTTGGCACGTAAACAACAAGATTTTGATGACAATGACAAACAGTTTAAATCTTTAAACTCACAAATCAAAGAATTAACTGAAAATCTTCATGAAAAGAATATATTTCATTAAATGAAATGAAAAACAAACAAAATATCATTAACACACTCAAGCATGAAACCAATAAATTGAATTCTCATATCAAACATCTTGAGGAGTTGATTGTCAAAAGAGGACACACTGATCAAACCATTCATCTTAACAAGCCCAAAGACTTCAAATATTTTAATTCAAGAGAAGGGCTCGGAGCTGACAATCCTGAATATCTTAAGACTGCATGCAAAATGGTTCCTACATTATATGATTCAAGATACATGCACCATGGGATCTCACAAAGATTTGTTCGTATAACTGACGAGGAAGAAGAAATAGAGATTTTCAACCGAGCTAGAAAGGAGAATGTCCAAATTAGTTTTAATTAAACTGAATTAAATAAAACATATGAAACTAAAAAGGCACAATTTGAAAATGATGATTATATTACTATTATAAAATCAGAAGAATTTGAAATCAAAGGAAATGCAGTTCATCAACAAAAAGTAACACCAAAGATTTATGTTCCTTCTCTAATTATAGAAAAGAAAATTTGTCAACCGGAAAATGAAATCGACGAAACACATAAGGCATTTGACAAAGAAAAATCAGTTTTACAATCCAAAATTTTTGAATTAGAAACTAAAATTGATAAAACACATAAATCTTTTGATGAAGACAAATTAAAGTTGCAAATGAAAATTAAAAATTTAGAATCTAAATCATTTTATCTTCAGAAGTTTAAGAAGCCTAGTGCATCTTTGAAATTAGATTCTCCTTTCACTGCAAAGAAAAAATGTAATAACAACAGAATGTTTTCTCATGTCATGGCATATCGTGATTTATATACAATCAAACAAACTGAGATTAATAGAGGAAATTCTAAACCTAAACCGAAATCACAAGTAAGTTCCTCTACCAAATCTAAGCCTAGGAGATCCACGGTTCCACCAAACTCTGATAAGAAACTGAAAGCTCTCAAACAAGTTAATAGAGGAAATTCCGCACCTAAAACTCCAAATAAATTAGGTTCCTCTTCTAGACTTAAGCATTCTCAAATGGATAAATTTAAACCATCATCCGTGTTGAAACATACTATTCCTTCAAAGAAAATCTTTTCAAAAACTAAATCGTTAAAATATTCAAGAAAAGATTTACTTTCATTGGCACCTATATCAACTTTCAATCAAGTGCCAAGAACAACTCCTAAAACAATCACGGTCTTCAAAGAACAATGGGTTCCTAAAACTCCAAAATCTCAAATAATTCCCCGAAAATTATTTGAAAGTGAAACATCAAGTTTCAATTTTTCTTGGAATTCCAAATCTATAAATCAAATTGATACAACTTTTCAATGGTTTCACTCAACCACTAAAACCATCGGCCCCAAAACAAAATGGGTACCAAAAGTTGTTTGATATGTTTGCAGGAGAATGACTTATACACAATTCAGTGTATAACTCGAGCCACAACATGATGACTTATACACAATTCAGTGTATAACTCGAGCTTCATCAAGATGACTTATACACAAGACAGTGTATAACTCGCATTTCAAAGAGATGGCTCTTACACACTTCGGTGTATGACCCGAGCTTCATTGAAATGGCTTTCAAATACATTAGTTTAAAACCCGCTCTTAAACAGTTTTTCACATAAGTGTCAAAACTCTTTCCCACCCCTCTAAAACTGTAAATTTTTTCACTACCTTTATTTTGTCGAGGGGGAGAAATATTAATTCGAGGGGGAGAATTAGTATTTCCAGGGGGAGAAACTTTCTTTTATCAATACTTATATACCCGTTTGCATTTTTTTTTAATCGCTATTTTTTTTTCTCAAAAGACAATACTTTCCCATGGTTTGCCAGAACCGGCCTTGCCTTCCAAGGGAAATATTTTTTAGCCGATTGGTAAATGTGAGGGTATAAGTCTAGGGTATAGATTTAGGTGAGTGCAAGGTGATGTGAAAACATGATAATATCAAGAAAACACACCTTTGAGTGCATCCAAACCGTCAATAAACCGGGCAACCTCACTAAAGAGTGTTCATTCATGTGTTGAATGTTTAACCAGACTTAACTGGCCCAGTCAAGCATTTACACTCCACCACCAACCACTCAGATTCCTCCCAATAGGAAATTGTTTCAATTCATCAGGGGACGTAGCACATAATCTATCGACTGCTCATTCGGAGTATGTTGGTATTGAAATCATTAACCTCCTGCCCCGGGCTACGTTTTTATTGAATACACAGTGTGTCTAGATCTCACCGTCAAATATTTCCAATTTAGGACACATACACTATTAAAAATGAATCTTCGTGTACTCATCGGAACACTCATAGTGGCATCACAATCTGGTGCTTCACGAGGATTGAGTGGAAATCCTGCTAGAGCTAAAATTGCGCCAACTCTAAACGCAGGTCACACATTTGAATCAACTGTTGTGCAAATGACTATCGATTCATACGGTGTGTCAACAGTTACTCTATGTGAGACCGGTATTACCTTAATTGTTCAAGTTGCTGTGCCTAAATTTGATATCTTAAAGGCAACAATTTATGCCGGAAACACATACATTTTCGATGAAAAATCCATGTTATTCTTAAAAATTAACATCATATATGCTGATCCATTGCACATGAGCGTTATAGGTCACTCTCAAATTACTCCTATGATCTGCTATAACCGACATGATCTTCCCCAGGAGCCACCTACAATATAGGACAAAATGTAAGGGTACATAGGTCTAGGTGAGCTGAATCAAGTATCACAGGATCTTGATTGGGGTGCGCTGAGATAAAATTTGAGAGGGGGATTGATGTATGGGGTGCAATTCAGCTAAACATGGTAAAATGAAATGAGGGTGTAGTCTAAAAATGAAATAGTAAGCTTGAGTGAGTAGGGTGTGACAGGGTTAAAGAAAACGTAAAACCCTTACCAAACCGATTAAAAGTCGGGTTGCCACGT
Organism: Calendula officinalis; assembly: GCA_963853835.1. Lineage (NCBI taxonomy): Eukaryota > Viridiplantae > Streptophyta > Magnoliopsida > Asterales > Asteraceae > Calendula > Calendula officinalis. The sequence goes on from OY970825.1 coordinate 28,113,355, forward strand.
CTCTATCAGATTGCATGTGTTGCTCTCTGATATTGAAAAAGACATCATGGGCCCAGTGATGCAATGCACAACCCCCAGCTACTCAAGTATTTCTTAAAAAGTGTTAAGCCAAAAAGCCTTACCCCTTTATGTATCTTAGGATAACAAAACAACCTAGACTAGCTTAGATTAAATAGTAGATTAAGTTAGCTAAGTTAGGAGTGATACTGAGTTTGGCCAGTATTGGCCACTCAGTATCAGCACTCAGTACTGGAAAACCAATACTGAGTAGAAGGACTGAGTTACAAGTCAGTATTGTAACGGACTAAGATCACATCCCTTGATCTTAGTCATTTCCTTAGTTTAGTCCTTCGGTTACACCTTTGCCATTATGTAAGATCTCTATAAACATTATAAATAGAGATCATCTTGCAAAGGAGTACTCACCAATTTACACGTTCACTAATATCTCTTTGTAATTGTTCAAGTGGTCTTGTATTTCCACTACAAGCCACACTTTGTGGAATAATATACGTTTGACTAAATTACAGTGTCAATCACCTTAATTGTCTTAAGTAAATTATTAATCTAAACAATTATAAAACAAACCAGGGTTGTTGTGACCTAAGAACTGGTATCAGAGCAGGCTAAATCAATTATTATTTAGTCGATCTATTACCCTGGCAGCCATTCCATATACTTATCCTTCAAACACTCAAAAATCCAAAATGTCAACAATCATTGCACCTGTTATGTCTGGTAAGGGAGTGCCCATCTTTGATGGAAAAGACTTTCATCAATGGAAGCTTAAAGCTCAGTGGTATCTTGAATCCATTCATCATGAGATGCTCACTGTGCTAAATGATGGTCCTATCATTCCACAAACTGTGGAACCCGTTGCTGCTACTGATGATGCTCCTGAGAGCACAAGAACAGTTCCTAAACTGAAACACACCTGGACTGATACTGACCGTCAGTTATTCAGTCTAGACTCAAGAGCAAAGGGGGTGATTGGTAATGCTGTTACCAAAGAAATACTTAATGCAATTATGAAATTGCCGATAGCAAAGGCTATGTGGGATAGTCTATCAATCACTTATGAAGGCACACCAAAGGTGAAGTTGCAGAGGAAAAGCAACATGAGAAGGAAGTATGAAAACTTCTTCTCTAGTCCAAATAAAGACATCACTACTCTCTATAACAGGTTCAATACTGTTGTCCATGATTTAATCAGTGTAGGCATTGTGAAGGAGGAAGGAGAGCTTGTTCAAAAGTTCTTGGATAGTCTTCCTCAACAGTTCCTTGACATGACAAATTATGTCAATGCTGCCAACAACATTGAGTCATACACTCTTCAAACTATGTATTGTTGGAATATGCTTCACGCGTATAACATATAGTTATATGGCTAGTAGTTTGTGAGCCTAAAGGGTCACACACTTAAACACTTAGCACCATAAGATATATAGTGTAATTAGGGTAATTACATTATATATATTAATATAAGCTACATGCTTATATATAAGTTTAATATTAAATGTTAATATTGAAACCTTAATGTGAGCAAACTAGAAGGAACAAAAGATAAGGACTTGTGTGTAAATATTGGTCAATGGTTTATGGAAATCATTAATGGGAATTAAGGCATCATTATGGAGTGTAAATGACTCCATAAACTCCCTCCCTTGCCTTGTGAATTCACGGCACACACACACACAATACATCCCATCTTTTGCTTCCATTTGCTCTCAAGAATCAAGGACTAGCATCCTCCTTTGGTGTTCTTGAAGTGTTGTGTGGACTTTCTTTTAGAGGTATTCTAATTGAATACTTGGTTTCAATCCATCACCAACTCCATCCGAATACACAATAATCAAAGGCAACTAGGGTATGAATTCTTATACCATTCTCTTTGATTTTCTTATAGTTTAATTGTATGATTGATATCAAGATCCGTTCATGGTGATTAAATCTTTCCGCTGCGTTTTTGTTACTTGTAATAACCGAAAATCACCATTAGTGGTATCACGAGTCATTATTTAACCATATAATTAGCTAGATTTTGTAAAAAGTGGCAAAAACCAAGTTTTTTTTGGTAGTTTTTTGAACCCGATCGGAAGAAAGAAAAAAAAAAAACCTCACGGGTTTTGGTTTTTTTTTCGATTTTTAAATTAACTACATGGGTTAAAATATGGTATTTTTGGAACCCTATTGTCACTTGTTACAAAATCATATCAAAAAAAATTAATCTTGTTATTGTATTTTTTTGATTATTTGGCTTGGAATTTATTTTTTAATTCCATGTTGTTGATATGGCAAAACATGTATTTTTGCCATATCCCAAGCCAAAGCCTTGTCAATTGTTGCTTGTTTGTGCAAACCGATGAAAGCCTATACCATTTGTGAATGAATGTGGTTGATGTTTGGTTGTTTGGTTGTTTGGGAAAAGCCTTGTTTTTTTTGGCTTAATTGTTGTAATTTGTTTCATTTATTTTTCTTTTATTTTTGGTGCCATTTTTGGGGCAATTTGTAATGTAAAAGTAATAGAATAGATTGTATTTATTTTATCTTTTTATTGTAAATTGTTGATACAAAATATTGAAGACTAATGAAGAAAACAACAAATTTCCGTCACAAAAGCGAGGGCTGTACGAAAACAGGTTTTCCAGAGGCATACGGACTCCGTTTTGGGCGATTCAAAAGCCTAAAATGCTTGCAAAGTCGTGGGCTACAACTTTCCAGAAGGCCGGGAAGACCAACGAAGATTCCTTCAGTGACTTTTCGGGCTTCAAAGTCTGCTGGAATTTTCTGGCAGATTACACTTTTTCACAATTTTGGGTTCTACTTGCTCAAGAATGTCTTGGAGCAAGTGGGAGCACATTGGGTTTATGTAGGCCTGTTTGGGTTCATGTTGGCCCGTCCCCTAGTTTGACCCTTCGGTCCGTCGTGATGACTCACGTGACCGAACCTAGGATTTCATCGGTCGAGGTTTGCACAAAATTTGTTGCATGTTTTATTCTTTGTTTGTGGTTGTTTTTCTTTTCTATTAGATACAAGTAGTAAAACAATTAAAAATGGTTTTTAGACACAAACATTAAAACATTCAAACCCTTAATCATCGATGATTACTAGTTAATCATAGATGATTAAACCTTTAATCTAAAATCGTTTTGAGATTAAACTAAGTTTACATATGATTTGTAACTTATCACTTAATAATCGCTAAAAGTTTTTACCGTTTATTACAAGACTTATGAAGTGGTATGAATGAAGTACATGATTCATTCATATCTTAATAAAATTTTATCAATTAAAATTTAAACATACCTAAAATTTAAGTCACGCCGTCCAATCGTTTGATAATCACTTGCTTCTATTTTTGAATTCACGTGAGACGTGGTTTGAATTTAGATCCGAGGTCATTATTCACTACGGTGAGACCTAGATTTATTTTGACATGATTTCACATTGGATGACTTAATCAAGTTAACGGTGAGACCTTAACTCGAGGCGAAGATGCGACAAACATGCCACTTGACCCTAGATGCTTGTTCACTAGGTGCCATGAAGTCCCATACCTCTAAGAGTTGCACTTGTAATGCAATTGTTGATCGTCACCTACCTATTGGATCTATCATCTCTAGCAGATCAACTGATGCGATGATAGAAGCTCAATGGGATCTTAGCTTTTAATTAAAATTAATTGGGTAGTTAATTTATTAAAAGACATTATTATTGAATATACTAATTAATGAACTTTGTAATTTTGTAGATGACTTCAAACAATCAAACCCTAACACACACCACCATTCGTTCCGTTCTCGAAAAAGAGAAACTTGATGGAACGAACTTTGTGGACTGGTCTCGAAACCTAAGGATTGTCCTTAGGGCCGAGCACAAGTACCACCATTTGGAGGAGGCGCTGCCCCCTGCCCCTGCTGCTACCGCCACCGCTGCTGTTCGTACGGCCTATACCAAGAGGTTTAACGAACAACAAGAGGTCGCCGCGCTTATGCTAGTGAGCATGACTCCCGAGATTCAAAAGAATCTCGAGGACCTCACTGCATTTGATATGATGCGTGAACTACAAGCCATGTATCAAAAGCAAGCCGAGCAGGAACTCTTTGACACTGTCAAAGCCTTCCACGCTTGCAAGCAGGAGGAGGGACAGTCTGTTAGCTCTTATCTCTTGAAGATGAAGAGCTACTTAGACCAAATGGAGAAGCTTGGTTACGCTATGCCGCACATCCTTGGGATTAGCTTGATTCTAACGTCCCTCAATAAGGATTTTGCACCGTTTGTCATGACTTATCATATGCATAGTATGGGGAAGACATTCGCCGAATTACATGCTATGCTGAAACAAACGGAAGCAAGCCTACCCAAGAAAACTCCGGCCCCTACTGTCCTTGCTATAAGGCAAGGGAAGATCCAAAAACCGAAACCGCAAGTAGTTGCTAAGGGCCATGGCAAGGGAAAGCAAGTTTACAAGCCCAAGCCAAAGGTTCCACCACCTACTCATAAGGAGCACCCTGCTAAGGAGCTTGCTTGCCATCACTGCGGTGAAACAGGCCATTGGAGGAGGAATTGTCCTGCCTACCTGGCGGAGTTGATGAAGAACAAAGCCAACAAGGTTGGCACATCAGGTATCTTCACAATAGAACTATATGCTTTCCCTAAGAAATCATGGGTATATGACACTGGTTGTGGAACTCACATTTGTAATACCATGCAGGATCTAAGGGGAAGTAGAAAGCTAAACCATGGAGCTTTGGATTTGTACGTAGGCAATGGGATGCGTGCACCGGTCGAAGCTATAGGAAGCTATGATTTAATCCTTCCTAGTGGTTTAATTATTGTATTAGACAATTGTTACTATGCGCCTAGTATTACTAGGGGTATAGTATCGCTTTCTTGTTTGTGGAATAATGGTTTTATTCATACTTTTACGGATTTTGGTATTTCAGTTTCAAAGGATAATGTTTTTTACTTTAATGCTATTCCTCGTGATGGTATCTTTGAGATTGACATGCATAATCGTATCACAAACAGTAGTTCTATTTATACATGTAGCAACAAGAAATCCAAGAAGAACTTGGATTCTACTTTCCTATGGCATTGTCGCCTTTGCCACGTTAACAAGAAACGCGTTTTGAAATTACAAAAGGATGGACTTATAAAATCAGATGATTCTGAATCATTTGATAAATGTGTTTCTTGTATATCTGGTAAAATGGCGCGCAAGCCTTTCTCCCATGTAGGCGAAAGAGCCAATGATCTACTTGGACTCATACATACTGATGTATGTGGCCCTTTTAGAACTCAAACTAGGGAAGGTGCTACCTACTTCATTACTTTCACAGACGACTTTAGTCGTTATGGTTATGTTTACTTGATTAAACATAAACATGAAACCTTTGGAACGTTCAAAGCCTTCCAAAATGAAGTAGAAAATCAACTCGGCAAGAAGATAAAGGTTCTCCGTTCTGATCGAGGAGGAGAGTACATGAGCCATGAGTTTCAAGACCATCTTAAGAATTGTGGGATTGTCTCACAATTCACTCCCCCTTATACACCACAGCATAATGGTGTATCGGAGAGGAGAAATCGCACCTTGCTTGACATGGTCCGATCGATGATGAGTCCTACAACTCTGCCTCTATCCTTTTGGGGTTATGCACTCAAATCGGCTGCTCGCATACTGAATATGGTTCCCACCAAGAAGGTTGAAAAGACACCATATGAGATATGGCATGGGAAAGTCCCTAACTTGTCTTACTTGAAGGTCTGGGGTTGTGAGGCTCTCGTGAAACGAGACACACCGAACAAACTTGAACCCAGAGCTGTCAAGTGCATCTTTATAGGATACCCTGAGGAAACAATGGGTTACTATTTCTACTACCCACCTGAGCAAAAAGTAATTATTGCTCGTTATGCTGAGTTTCTTGAGAGCAATCTCATTTCACAAGAAGCAAGTGGGAGTACCATCGACTTTGATGAGATTCCAAGCGATGAAGATGCACAACCTATTGTAGATACTAGCGAACATCAAGATGAGGTTGAACATGAAACTGTTCCTGTTGTACCTCAAAATGATGAAGTCCCCGTTCGAAGGTCCGCAAGGACACCTCATGCACCTGAACGATATGTTTTCCAAATCGATGCTGAGGAGCTGAGTTTAGGGGATCATAATGAACCCCCTAACTATCGAGCTGCATTAGCAGATTCTTAATCTGACAAATGGCTTGATGCTATGAACGCGGAAATGCAATCCATGAAAGATAACCAAGTATGGACTTTGGTTGATCTTCCTCCTAACAGTAAGACTGTTGGTAGCAAGTGGATCTTCAAGAAGAAGACCGACATGGATGGAAATGTACACACCTATAAGGCTCGATTGGTAGCAAAAGGTTACACTCAAACCTACGGGATTGACTATGATGAAACCTTCTCGCCTGTTGCCGACGTTAGAGCTATTAGGATTGTCATAGCCATAGCAGCGTACTATGACTATGAGATTTGGCAAATGGATGTTAAAACTGCTTTCTTGAATGGACACCTTGATGAAGATGTCTATATGGTTCAGCCTGAGGGTTTTGTTAATACAAAACACCCAAAGAAAGTATGTAAGCTTCAAAGGTCCATTTATGGACTAAAGCAAGCATCCAGAAGTTGGAACAAAAGATTCGACGAGGAAGTCAAAACGTTTGGCTTTACTCAGAATCCCGACGAGCCATGTGTATATGTAAGAGCTAGTGGGAGCATTGTCGTCTTTCTAATCCTATATGTCGATGACATACTACTCATAGGAAATAACATTCCAATGCTACAAGATGTAAAATCCTGGCTTGGGAAGTGCTTCGCTTTGAAGGATCTTGGGGAAGCGGCATATATACTTGGTATAAAGATCTACCGAGATAGATCAAAGCGGTTAATCGGACTATGTCAAAGTGCGTACATTGATAAGATTCTAAAACGATTTAGAATGGATGCTTCCAAACGTGGAAGTCTCCCTATGCAACACAATGTACACTTGAGTAAGACTCAAGGACCGTCCTCACCTGATGAGATGAAACGTATGCGTGATGTCCCCTATGCCTCGGCAGTAGGATCTATCATGTATGCTGTGCGGTGCACAAGACCTGATGTAGCGTTCTCACAGAACCTTACAAGCCGATATCAACAGAATCCAGGTGAGAGTCACTGGACTGCTGTTAAGAACATACTGAAGTATCTTAGGAATACTAAAGATATGTTTCTTGTCTATGGTGGTGAGCCTCAAAATGAGCTAAGCGTTACTTGTTATTCTGACGCTAGTTTTGAGACTGATAGAGATGATTCCAAATCTCAAACGGGGTATGTTTTCGTTTTGAACGGAGGCGCTGTTGATTGGAAAAGTGCGAAGCAGAGCACTATCGCTATGTCTTCTACAGAAGTTGAATACATTGCAACTACTGAAGCTGCAATTGAAGCTGTTTGGATGAGGAAATTCATTTCTGGGCTTGGAGTTGTCCCCATTAATGAAAGACCCATGGATATGTATTGTGATAACACAGGTGCTATCATCATTGCCAACGAACCTGGTGTTCAGAAAGGCGCCAGACATTACCGGAGGAAGGTTCACTACATTAGAGATGCGATCCTAATGGGAGATGTACGCTTGCTCAAAGTTCATACAGATGACAACTTAGCTGACCCCTTCACGAAGCCAATGTCATGTACCAAACATATTGAGCATGCTAGAAACATTGGACTTCGACCAGCTAGTAGTTTCATGTAATCTGTTTTAGTATTTGGATAATGGAACATTGAGCAGTTTTTATTGGAATAAATTGATATATTTGATATGATCGTTTTTATATGAATATCTACTGTGTTCTATATTTGCATGTTTATATCCATGAATATTTACTGCGTTTTATATTCTAAACTGTCCATTGTCATATTAATAATATGGGAATATTATTTAGACAAATCTGAGGGCATTGATGACATTATCTTAGTATGGCTAAGGATGATAAAATCAAACTCACATGTTGTTCATATTGATGCACAATTGGACTGACCCAACCTATGAGAAATCACTTCCTGGATTTATGTCACAAGTGAATCTCACAAAGGCTTTGTCACTTATCCTCTGACTTGAGATGCAAGTTGGTTTGTGTATGTAGAGGGGCAAACTTTGATATGGTTAAACGCTGACCTGAATAAGGCTGCTATAACAACCATTATCGGGTTTGTCATTAAGCATATGACAGACACGTGCAGTCAACAAAGAATTTGTTCCTCCACGCATGTGGATTAGATACTACTGGGCCCCTCGATGATTTGAATAGATGTATGTGTGGCCACACCCAAAAGGTAATCAAGATGAATCTTGATTGGTTTTGGTAATCTACTTCAATGTATAGATCGAGAAACAGAATCGTTGAAATTTTAGATTGACATTTATCCTTGTCTAAAATTCAACATAGTATCAGTAACAAAAGGATAACTGCTCGAAAACTTTGAACAAAGATTTTATGAAACTCCTCATGTACTTCTAGGGGCATTGGCGGGTTGCTAGACTCTAACCTTTGCTTGTATAACTACTTGATGTTATCACGTGCGCAAGTGGGAGCTGTTGGAATATGCTTCACGCGTATAACATATAGTTATATGGCTAGTAGTTTGTGAGCCTAAAGGGTCACACACTTAAACACTTAGCACCATAAGATATATAGTGTAATTAGGGTAATTACATTATATATATTAATATAAGCTACATGCTTATATATAAGTTTAATATTAAATGTTAATATTGAAACCTTAATGTGAGCAAACTAGAAGGAACAAAAGATAAGGACTTGTGTGTAAATATTGGTCAATGGTTTATGGAAATCATTAATGGGAATTAAGGCATCATTATGGAGTGTAAATGACTCCATAAACTCCCTCCCTTGCCTTGTGAATTCACGGCACACACACACACAATACATCCCATCTTTTGCTTCCATTTGCTCTCAAGAATCAAGGACTGGCATCCTCCTTTGGTGTTCTTGAAGTGTTGTGTGGACTTTCTTTTAGAGGTATTCTAATTGAATACTTGGTTTCAATCCATCACCAACTCCATCCGAATACACAATAATCAAAGGCAACTAGGGTATGAATTCTTATACCATTCTCTTTGATTTTCTTATAGTTTAATTGTATGATTGATATCAAGATCCGTTCATGGTGATTAAATCTTTCCGCTGCGTTTTTGTTACTTGTAATAACCGAAAATCACCATTATGTATGGTTTAATGTTGAATCATGAGGAGAATAATGCTGCAAGACTGATCAACTAGAAGAAAACTGACAAGTCTTCCACTGGCATGGCTCTAGTTGTGCAACAGGCATATATTATAACCGAGCCTGAAGAACCAGAAGTTGATCTTGCTGATGTTGAGACAGAAGAGCGTGAAACACAAATGGATCTTATGTCTATGAAGCTGGATCAGTTGAAAAAGAAGAGGCTTGGTGTTAGCTCTTCCAATACTGAACCAAGATCAGGTCTTTGCTATAGGTGTGGAAAGCCTGGGCACATTGCTGCTAATTGTCATACCAAGTCAACTGAAACTGATCAGAATGACAAGATTGCATACCGAGCTAAAAGGTATAGAGACAAGTATGTCAAGCTAAAGAACTGGAGCAAGGGGAAGAATGCAGCAGGGAATGGAGCACCTCATCAAGCACTTTACTCAGGGGCTTGGATGGATGACGAGATAAGTGATGATGAGGAAGAGATTGAGAACAAAGCCTTCATGGCTTTTACTGAAGAAGATTTGAAGAGCTCCTTTGAAAGAGATATCAAAGAAGCTGAGAGGATGAGTGTCCATACTGATTGGAATTCCACTCAGTTGTACAAGGTGAGTTCCTTTCAAACTTATTCAGTGAATGAAAAAGAAAAGATTTTTGAGTATATGATTGTTGATCTTAAAACTTTAGTACAGAGAGAAAAATCTTTAAAATTAACAATTATTGAACTTGAAAGGGTAAATAATGAACATCTAGATAAATTAGCAAAATTTAAAGATTTAGAACTAAACTTTTTAAACTTACAAGACATGAACCAAAGATTAGCTGATAAAGCTCATTTGCACAAATTAGAAAAAGAAAAATTTGAAAACCATTGTAAATCTTGGGGAAATGCATCTATTAAATTAAATAAATGTCTAAATCAACAATTTCCAGAAAATGTAAGGGCTGCACTTGGTGTTGATCCTCAGTTAAAAAATAGAAATAATTTTGCTGATTTATTTGAAGAATTTTCTGATATGAACCCTATTCAGTTTGTAAAAGAAAAAACTTTTTGTGAAGTTGGATGTCAAAATGAGTCAGATGATGAGGATAAAATCATTTTTGAAAAACCAATTGGTCCTTCCATCTGCTCTAAGTGCTATACTGAACTACAAGAGCTCAGTATTGAATTTCCTGAAAAAGAATTTTTTGATACTGACCTCGAAGTTGTGCAGTATGACGCTTCTGATCTTCCTCCATTTGAAGTTTTATTTAACACAACTACTTTTGAGATATATAAAGAACCTGAGTCTACAGGAAAGAAAATCACTACTACTCAAAATGTTTTATCTAATACTGAATCTACAGGAACAGCAAAGTCAACTAATCAAGAATCTAAAGAACCTGTTCAAGTTGTCATTCTAAAACATGATAAAAAGAAAAAAACTTCAACAGGATCTTCAAGTGGAAAAACCAAGAAGTCGAATGATAAAAAGACTTCTCTGCCTAATAAAACTAAGACACCAGAACCATCTCCTTCAAAACCAGTTAAACATAACACTAAAACTCAAATAAAAAATGACAAAAATAACATTTTAAAATCTATTGGTGATCAGATAAAAGTCTTAAGTGTTAAGGCAAAAAGCCTTGCCCCTTTGGATCTTAAGATAACAAAACAACCTAGACTAGCTTTGATTAATATGTAGAATAATATAGCTAAGTTTAGGTCTGATACTGAGTGATCAGTATTGGAACTCAGTATCAGAGCTCAGTATCAGATAGTGATACTGAGTACAAGGACTGAGTAGAAGGACTGAGTTACATTTTATTATGTAACGGACTAAGATCAAATCCCTTGATCTTCGTCATTTTCCTACCTTAGTCCTTCGGTTACTCCTTTGCTCATTATGTAAGATCTCTATATCATTATAAATAGAGATCATCTTGCAAAGGAGAAACCACCAATTCACACTTTCACGTTCATATCTTGTAATTGATCAGTGGTATTACTTTTCCGCAGCATACCACACTTAGTGGATTTGTACACCGACTCTAATACTGTGTTTTACACTTTAATTGTCTTTTGTATAATCAATCTAATCAATTCACTAACAAACCAGGGGTGTTGTGACCTAACAACTGGTATCAGAGCAGGCTAAATAAACTCTTATTTAGTCGATCTATAACCCTGGCAGCCATTCCATACATCTATCTCAACATCTTTGGGAGTAAATGCTTTGTACTCAGTACAAAACAAAATCTCAACAAATTTGCTCCCAAAGCAAATGAAGGTGTGTTCATGGGCTACTCTCCACACTCTAAAGCTTTCAGAGTGTATATCATCTCAACCAAGATGATTGTAGAATCCATTCATGTCACATTCGATGAAGATCAGAATGAGCATTCTACCTCAGCAAGTGAAGACATAAGTGGAATAGATATTCTATGCAATCCAGAACAATCCATTGCTGAACAGCCCAAGTTTCATCCACACTTTATTCCCAATAAGTTTAATGAAACTGATCAAGTTCAAACTCAGTATCACTCAACTGCGACTAATACTGAGGTTCCCATAACAGAGGACCTCCATACTGAGTTTCCAACTAATGATCTGAACCACTCTACCTATGAAGAAGGTGAAACATCCAACACTTCACAAGAATCCACATCAACTCTGCAAAATGAAGATGAACAGCAACCTGCGCTGTCTAATACTGACCAGAATTCAACTCAGTATCAGACACAAGACACACCAAATCAACAAGATATTGTTGATCCTATTTCAAATGCTCCTTTAGGAAACAATTTAAGGGAACACAGAGACCATCCACACTCAACCATTATTGGTCCTATTGAAGAAGGTGTCCAAACAAGAAGAAAATTAGAATTTCCAACCCAAGCAACTGCAAATTTTTGTTTCTTCTCAAGTTTCCTATCTACCATTGAACCAAAGAAAGCTGATGAAGCTTAATTAGATGAAGATTGGGTAGAGGCTATGCAAGAAGAGCTCACAGAGTTTGAGAGAAACAAAGTTTGGAACTTAGTACCACCTCCTACTGGCAAAACTATTATTGGTACTAAGTGGGTGTTCAGAAACAAGATGGACAAGGATGGTGTTGTCATTAGAAACAAAGCAAGGTTAGTTGCTCAAGGTTACAGGCAAGAAGAAGGCATTGACTATGATGAAACTTTTGCACCGGTTGCAAGAATTGAAGCTATTAGGTTGTATCTCGCATATGCAGCTTTTAAGAATTTCAAAGTTAATCAGATGGATGTCAAAAGTGCTTTTCTAAATGGAAAACTACAAGAAGAAGTTTATGTTAAACAACCTCCAGGTTTTGTTGATCCTAAATTTCCTAATTATGTTTTCAAGCTTGATAAAGCTCTATATGGGCTCAAACAAGCTTCAAGAGCCTGGTATGACACCCTTTCAGAGTACCTTATTGAAAATAAATTTACAAGAGGTAAAATTGATAAAACATTATTTTCAAAACGGAAAGGTTCTGACATCTTACTCATTCAGATATATGTAGATGATATTATCTTTGGCTCCACTGACAAGTCAATGTGTGACTGGTTTGCTAAGATAATGTCAACTCAGTATCAGATGAGTATGATGGGAGAACTTACTTACTTTCTTGGTTTACAAGTTGAACAAAAGCCTGATGGCACTTTTATAAATCAAAGTAAGTATGTGCATGACATGTTAAAGAAATACAAATTTGAAAATTTATCTTCCATGAACACTCCTATGGGTACTCAGGATAAGATAAGTAAGGATGAAACTGGTAAACCTGTATGTCAATCCACATACCGAGGTATGATTAGTTCCTTACTTTACTTAACTGCTAGCAGGCTTGATATCATGTTTGCAACATGTTTGTGTGCTCGGTCTCAGGCTGATCCTAAAGAATCACACATGAAAGCAGTTAAGCGCATCTTTAGATATCTTACAGGTACTCCTAACCTGGGTCTTTGGTATCCCAAAGATTCAAACTTTCACCTTGAAGGGTACACCGATGCAGATTTTGCAGGTTGTAGATTGGACAGAAAGAGCACAAGTGGAGGATGTCAATTCCTAGGTGGAAGACTAGTTGGTTGGTCATCCAAGAAGCAAAATTCGGTAGCAATTTCCACAGCAGAAGCAGAATATGTTGCTGCAGGAAGTTGTTGTGCTCAATTATTATGGATGCAGTATCAACTCTTAGACTATGGGTTCAACTTTCATAAGACTCCCATTCATTGTGATAACAAGAGTGCTATTGCTATCACAGAGAACCCAGTCTATCACTCCAAAACCAAGCACATTGATATCAGACACCACTTTATTCAAGATAATGTGGAAAAAGGTAAGGTTGAGGTAGATTATGTACCAACAGATGAACAATTGGCTGATGTGTTTACTAAACCTCTCCCTGAGGAAAGGTTTATGTATTTACTAGGGCAATTAGGTATGTTGAATCCTTAATCTTTCTTAATTTTCTTTAAAACTGAGTGCTCAGTATCACTCCTGTTGATACTGACCACTCAGTATCACTAGTCTGTTATCATCAAAATTTAAAATTTTATTTTTTTATTAATTTCAAGAGTATATTAATTGTTTTTATATTTTTTAAAATTTTTAAAATTAATTTTTTTAACTCAGTATTGGGGTATGACGGCTCTTACACCGACCTTAATCCTCATACTGCTCAACGGTAACCTTTTTTAATAAGAAAGTTACCGTTGGCAGAGGATAAGGCAGTCAAATCAGCCGTTTTTACTTCCCAATACCTTAATAATTATCTTTCAAATCTCCTATAAATAACCGTTTATTTTTATATTTAAATATTTTTCAACAGTTATTTCATTATTCTTTTAAATTCTGCCTTATCCTCTGCCAACGGTAACTTTCTTATTAAGAAAGGTTACCGTTGAGCAGTATGAGGATTAAGGTCGGTGTAAGAGCCGTCATACCCCAATACTGAGTTAAAAAAAATTAATTTTAAAAATTTTAAAAAATATAAAAACAATTAATATACTCTTGACATTAATAAAAAAAATAAAAATTTTAAATTTTGATGATAACAGACTAGTGATACTGAGTGGTCAGTATCAACAGGAGTGATACTGAGCACTCAGTTTTAAAGAAAATTAAGAAAGATTAAGGATTCAACATACCTAATTGCCCTAGTAAATACATAAACCTTTCCTCAGGGAGAGGTTTAGTAAACACATCGGCCAATTGTTCATCTGTTGGTACATAATCTACCTCAACCTTACCTTTTTCCACAAGTTCAAGAACCGACTCAACAACATATCTCTCCACCTGCACAGGATCCTGATGCTCCTCATATTGAAACAGTTTTTGATACTGAGTCCTCCGAAGACACACCACTGGTCCTTCAAAGAAGAAGAAGGAACCTTTCCCCTATCATTGTGGGAAACTTATCATCTGAGGAGGTGCAGCCTGCAAATGTTCCATCATTAACTGCATCTCTTCAAGCCCAAAGCTTAGTTGTAGCCACCGCTGACCTTCCAGGTCCAGAACTAATTCCAACCGCTCAACCAGTTGAGGAACCTCATCTTCCTCTTGATGTGGAGATTCAATATGAGAAAATTACACTGGAAGGTGCTCAGCAAAACAGAGAGGTCGGTATTGAAGATGTTGGTGCTGCACATCAACAATCACATGATCCTGCACCGACCTCTGCAGATGCTAGAAGGGAATCTGACAGAGTCTCAGGTATGAATTTCTAAAAAGCCTTTAAACTTCTATATATATATATATATATATATATATATATATATATATATATATATATATATATATATTTCATTCCCAAATAGAGACTAAGTATTGGCCAGTACCAACTCAATACTGACCAAAGTCTCAAACGATCTTTCAAATATATATCCTTTTATGGCCAACATAGCTAGCCCACTGCTGCTATGAAAAATTCATATACCGAGCACTTTCAATTGATCATTGTCAGTCTACAGTTGTCTCAACATTTAAAGAGACAATGGTGGTTGATGTCACACTGACACCCACTGGTGCTGCTTGAATAATGTCCAACTTATTTTTGAGTTGGGTAGCATAATTCAAGAAATGATCACAAACCCTTAAGCCACAAAATCCAAAAAAAATTCCATGGGGTTTAGCCACATTTCTGTTATCACTCTAATACCGAGTGATAAACATTGAAAATAACAAGAAGCACATCCCAGGCTTCGAATTCCCAAACCCAAACCTTTTAGTAAATGTGACTTATCCTATACTGAGCTACTTAAATTTTCACACTCACTTTTACTAAAATCTTCTTACACATGCTATGCACAAGTCCACAATATTTCATCATAAACCAGATGAAATACAGACTTCACAAACTCTGTTTATATGATTATAGAATTAAACAACACCACAATTCTATTTGATAAACCTCTCTTTCTAATCAGTTTTATATTTTTTTGTTTCTTTAGCACCATCTGTGCAGGGTATTCCAGCATCACAGGCTGCAGGAGAACAAGTGACTCTGCAAGCAATCATGCAGACTATTCTGGCCATTCAACACACTGAGAATACAATTTTGGCCAGAATGGACACTATGAGTAGGGACATTGACCCCATCAAACAGTCAGTCTCACTACTCCAACAACAACATAAGCCTCCATCTCCTCCACCATCCTCACATGGTGGACATAATAAAGAAGGAGAAGGTGATGATGATCCTGCACATATGCAATCACCCTCCCATGCCAATACTGAGGGTGATACTGATGCTGTGACTGAGCCCATGCCATCCCCTACCATTGAAGCACCACAAGGGGACATGGGTGGTGATACTGATCCTCTTCCCTCCCCATCCAATGATAACAATAAGGGGGAGAAGAGACAAAGAGATACTGAGGTTGATCAACCTGAGCCATCTGCTCAGGGGGAGAAAAGACAAAGATTGAATGAAGACCAACCTCCACAACAAGAACAATAACAACAACAACAACATCAGCAGAGTCCTCATACTGAACCACTTCGATTTCAGTATGAGAGAAGAAGACAAAGAAGTAGGTCAGTACCACACTTTGAAGACCCACATGAGCCATCTGCTCAGGGGGAGACTCACACTGACCAACCACAGCAAGCTTATACTGAGCCACCTGCTCAAGAAGAAAACAACTTGCAGATTATTGTGTATAGGCCTTTTGTGTGGCCTATTGCTGATGATGAAGATGAAGAACATCCAGTGGCATCAGAAGATTTTTTAAACTTTGCACTGGATGAAGCAAATAAAGAAACCTCTTCATCATCATTCTCAGATGATGAAGAGCATACAAGAAAACCTATCTCACCTCAAGCTGAAGGACCTTCTAGAATTCCTAGAAGACCAATAACCAGAAGAATGACAAATGTGGTTATGTTCTCAGAATCTAGTGAAGAACAAGATCCAGCTCCTCTGATCTCAAGACCTAGGAGATCTGCTCAGTTTACTGAGGAAAAGAGTGATGCTGAGGATGAGATTGAGGCCCAGAAATTCTTCCCTGTTAAGGAAGAACCTGAATCTGAGTCTGAAGATGTTCCAAGAAGATCTCATACTGTAAGAAGAACTAGAGATGAATTACTTGAACAGTATTGGAACATTGTGGCACAAAGAACAAGATATAGGGAAACAAGGATGGGTATGCTGAGGAATAAAGCATTTCTAAATGTAAGAGACATATACTGGCTAAATGAATTTGTCAACAAAATAAAGGTTAAAACTGTTGATAGATCAATTGTTGCAACTTGCACTGGGCCAGTCAGTCCTCCAATGAAGTTTTTCCTCCATGACATCCAAAATATGGGACTTCAAGATTGGATAAAGATTGCTAGACTGATAAAGGAGATGCCCTCAAAATCCTCTGAAGCCCAAGTGATGATGGATGAAATCTGGGCTGTATCTGCTATATGCTATGAAAAAGGCATGCTTTATGCAGCAGAATACAGGGCACTCAGTGTGATGACTGAAGCTATGAAGAACAACAAACCTGAGTGCCTTAATACTTTCAGAATAATTCCCACATATATTGTTCCCTCTAACCTTATCTTTCAGGATCAAAAAAGTACCATATATCCAACATCTGGATATATGTATACTGACTCAGATGACAAGGAGTGCTTCATTACTGAAGCAGATTTGGCAACAGCTCCTATCAGCCATTTGGTGGGTCTTTAATGGATGATAACCAAGAGAGAAAATGCTTGGTTTAGAAAGCAGATAGTTGCTGTACTAAACAACAGGCAAGATGAACTGAAGAAAAGAGAAGAGTTCATCCATGTGAAGAAAGAAGTCTTCTACGAGTTTGAGTCGATCAACAAAGACTAAAGAAGAAGACTTTGCAGCCTGTAGCTTATTTTTTTTGTTTATCTCTTTGTAATTGTTTTGTTATCATTAGATAGGGGGAGATTGTTAAGGCAAAAAGCCTTGCCCCTTTGGATCTTAAGATAACAAAACAACCTAGACTAGCTTTGATTAATATGTAGAATAATATAGCTAAGTTTAGGTCTGATACTGAGTGATCAGTATTGGAACTCAGTATCAGAGCTCAGTATCAGATAGTGATACTGAGTACAAGGACTGAGTAGAAGGACTGAGTTACATTTTATTATGTAACGGACTAAGATCAAATCCCTTGATCTTAGTCATTTTCCTACCTTAGTCCTTCGGTTACTCCTTTGCTCATTATGTAAGATCTCTATATCATTATAAATAGAGATCATCTTGCAAAGGAGAAACCACCAATTCACACTTTCACGTTCATATCTTGTAATTGATCAGTGGTATTGCTTTTCCGCAGCATACCACACTTAGCGGATTTGTACACCGACTCTAATACTGTGTTTTACACTTTAATTGTCTTTTGTATAATCAATCTAATCAATTCACTAACAAACCAGGGGTGTTGTGACCTAACATTAAGTCAAAAGTTTGCAAAACTCACTAATACTGATCAACCAAAAGTCAAACAATTTTCCAAAATTCCTTATGAAAATATGTTTCGAAACAGACCTAGAAAATGTTATAGATGTCACCATACTGGACAAAAAGGAGATGAATGCTGGACTGATCTCTCAAGTCTTAGGTACTCAGTACCAAAGAAAAGGAGAGAAACCAAGTCAGTATCACCAAAGAAAACCTCAAAGGTTTCTCCTGAAGTGATATCGACCTCTCCAACAAAAGAGATCAAGTCAACCCCTGTTTCTCCCACCAAAGGTCCCATTTCAAAATGGGTTCCTAAAAGGAACTAACTCTTAATTTGTGTCTTGTGCAGGGTGACAGAAAATGGTACTTAGATAGTGGCTGTTCAAGACACATGACTGGCAGTATGGAGTACCTCCTCAACTATATTCCAGAGAAGGGTCCTTCTGTCAAGTTTGGAGATGATTCTATAGGGAAAACAAGAGGGTATGGAGTAATCAAGGCAGACCACATAACTTTTAAAAGAGTTGCCTATGTAGAGGGTCTTAAACACAATCTGCTCAGTATCAGCCAGATGTGTGATGACGATAATGAAGCTCGTTTCAGAAAGATTGCAGGAATCATCTACAATGATAAAGGGCAACATGTACTCGTTGCTAGAAGAGAAAAGGATGTTTATGTGGTCAATCTGTCTGAAATAGACCCCACTATTCGAGTTTGCCTGCTGTCTAAAGTCAAACCAGAATTACATTGGTTATGGCACAAGAAGCTCTCTCACATAAATTTCAGAAATATAAATGAGCTCAGTATTAAGAAACTGGTGACAGGGCTGCCCACTATTACTTATTCAAAAGATAAGTTATGCTCAGCATGTGAAATGGGCAAGCAGAAGAAGAGTTCATTCAAATCAAAGGTTAATCATTCCATCAATGAACCTCTTACAATGATGCATATGGATCTTTTTGGCCCCATCAGCACACCATCTTTGGCCAAAAAGATCTATACTTTAGTCCTGGTTGATGAATTCTCAAGATACACTTGGGTCATTTTTCTCAAGACTAAAGCCGATGCAACAACAGAAATCATTGCCTTCATTAAAAGAGAAGAACTTCAAAAAGGCAACAAGGTCAAACAATTAAGAAGTGACCATGGTACTGAGTTTAAGAACTCAGTATTGGCTGATTTCTGTGAAGAAAAAGGAATCATTCAAAATTTCTCTGCAGCCTACACACCACAACAAAATGGTGTTGTAGAATGAAAGAATAGAACCTTGATTGAAGCTGCAAGGACTTTGTTATGCCATGCTGGACTGGCACTGAGCTTCTGGGCAGAAGCTGTCAACTATGCAAATTTTACTCAGAACAGAGCTACTATAGTCCAAAGACATCAAAAGACTCCTTATGAGTTATATAATGGCAAGGTTCCTAATGTGGAATACTTCCACATCTTGGGGAGTAAATGTTTTGTACTCAGTACTAAACAAAATCTCAACAAATTTGCTCCCAAAGCAAATGAAGGTGTGTTCATGGGCTACTCTCCACACTCTAAAGCCTTCAGAGTGTATGTCATCTCAACTAAGATGATTGTAGAATCTATTCATGTTACATTTGATGAAAATCAGAATGAGCATTCTACCTCAGCAACAGAAGACATCAGTGGCATAGAAATTCTATGTAATCCAGAAAACTCAATTGCTGAACAGCCCAAGTCTCACCCATACTATGTTGATCATGGTATGAGTGATACTGATCAAGAAATAACTCAGTCTAACTCAAATGTATCAAATTCTGAGGTTCCCATAACTGAGAACCTAAATACTGAGTTTCCAATTCTTGATTTAAACAACTCCACCTATGAGGAAGGTGAATCTTTCAGTACTGCTCAAGAATCCACATCAAATTTGCAAACTTTAGAAGAACAACAACCAGTATTATCTGATACTAACTAGAATTCCACTCAGTATCAGGCAGACAATACATCAACACAACAAGATATTGTTGACCTTGTTTCAAATGCTCCCTCAGGAAACAATCTAAGGGAACACAGGGATCGTCCTTATTCTAATATTATTGGTCCAATTGAACAAGGTGTCCAAACAAGAAGAAGGTTAGAATTTGAACCCCAAGCAACTGCAAACTTTTGTTTCTTCTCAAGCTTCTTATCTACCATGGAACCAAAGAAAGCTGATGAAGCTTTATTAGATGAAGACTGGGTAGAAGCTATGCAAGAAGAACTATCATAGTTTGAAAGAAATAAAGTTTGGAACTTAGTATCACCTCCTGCTGGCAAAACAATTATTGGTACTAAATGGGTGTTCAGAAACAAGATGGACAAGGATGGTGTTGTCATCAGAAATAAAGCAAGACTGGTTGCTCAGGGTTACAGGCAAGAAGAAGGCATTGACTATGATGAAACTTTTGCACCAGTTGCAAGAATTGAAGCTATTAGGCTGTATCTTGCATATGCAGCTTTCAAGAATTTCAAAGTTTATCAAATGGATGTCAAGAGTGCTTTTCTTAATGGAAAACTACAGGAGGAAGTTTATGTTAAACAACCTCCAGGTTTTGTTGATCCTAAATTTCCTAATTATGTTTTTAAGCTTGATAAAGCTCTATATGGGCTCAAACAAGCTCCCAGAGCCTGGTATGATACCCTGTCTGAGTACTTAATTGAAAATAAGTTTATAAGAGGTAAAATTGACAAAACATTATTTTCAAAAAGGAAAGGTTCTGACATTTTACTCATTCAGATATATGTAGATGATATTATCTTTGGCTCCACTGACAAGTCAATGTGTGACTGGTTTGCTAAGATAATGTCATCTCAGTATCAGATGAGTATGATGGGAGAACTTACTTAATTTCTTGGTTTACAAGTTGAACAAAAGACTGATGGCACTTTCATAAATCAAAGTAAGTATGTGCATGACATGCTTAAGAAATATAAATTTGAAAATTTTATCTTCCATGCACACTCCTATGGGTACTCAGGATAAAATAAGTAAAGATGAAACTGGTAAGTCAGTATGTCAATCCACATACCGAGGTATGATTGGTTCTTTACTTTACTTAACAGCTAGCGGGCCTGATATCATGTTTGCAACTTATTTGTGTGCTCGGTATCAGGCTGATCCTAAAGAATCACATATGAAAGCTGTTAAGCGCATTTTTAGATATCTTTCAGGTACTCCTAACATGGGTCTTTGGTATCCTAAAGATTCAAACTTTGATCTTGAAGGGTATACAGATGCAGATTTTGCAGGATGTAGGTTGGACAGGAAGAGTACAAGTGGAGGATGTCAATTCCTCAGTGGCAGACTAGTTGGTTGGTCATCCAAGAAACAAAACTCAGTAGCAACTTCTACTGCAGAAGCAGAATATGTTGCTGCAGGAAGTTGTTGTGCTCAACTCTTGTGGATGCAGTATCAACTAATGGACTATGGGTTCAATTTCCAGAAAACACCAATCCATTGTGATAACAAGAGTGCTATTGCTATCACTGAAAACCCAGTCCATCACTCCAGAACAAAGCACATTGATATCAGACACCACTTTATTCGAGATAATGTGGAAAAGGGAAAGGTTGAGGTAGATTTCGTTCCTACAGATGATCAATTGGCCAATGTGTTTACTATACTCTCTCTGAGGAAAGGTTTATGTACTTACTAGGACAATTGGGTATGCCGAATCCTTAATTTTTCTTCAAATTTTCTGATACTGACTGATTAGTATTACTTTCAATACTGACCAACTCAGTATCACTCGTCTGATTTACCAAATTTTATAAATTTTAATTTTTTATTAATTTCTAGTTTAAATTAAATGTTTTTATAATTTTTAATTTTTTTTTAATTTAATTTTTTTTTAACTCGGTATTGGAGTCTTGGAATGATAAAACTGACTTTTAATCCTTATACTCCCCAACGGTAACCTTTCTTAATAAGAAAGTTACCGTTGACACAGGATAAGGCTGTCAAATCAGCCGGTTTTACTTCCCAATACCGTAATTATCACTAAATTAAGTATAAATAACCGTTTTCTCTTTCTTTAAAAATTTTTCATCAGTTATTTCTTACTTTCTCTTTCGATTCTCTCTGCGATTAACAATTTCACTCTCTCTTTGTAAGCAAATTTCTTAAATCAAAATCGCAGATGGCTAATTACAGATTCGTCGCATCGGAGGCTGCACCGGCAACTCAGTTTCGAAACGATGAAGTGCCCAAATTTGCGAGGAACAACATCACCCGCAAACTTTAACATACCTCAGGCTTGGGCGTGCCTTGAATTTACTCACATGATTACATATATGAAGCATTGTCCGATTACTCAAGCACTGATTCTTTCTCCTCGTGCAATCTATCCGGAAATGCTGTGTGAATTCTGGTACTCTGCTAAACTTGACTCTCCAGACATGATTACCGGTTGGGTTATTCGAGAACAAAGAAGAGCTTTTGTGTCCACAACAATAATTCGAGAAACACTGAGGCTTCCTGCTCACGCTCAGTATGAGCCCTTTGTTGATCGAACAGAGGCTCGCTCAGTGTTACCATTCATTGGACGAAGAGGTACCACGGGCATAATTAAACGAAATGAATTTGGTCCAATGTGGGGTCTCTTAATTTCCACACTTATTAGGTCTATGACCCACAAGACAGGGGCATTGGATCAAATCAATGAATTCGGGATGCATATTGTTCATGCCATGTATCATGGTCGATATATTGATTACGATAGACTGATCTTTAACGAAATAATTTCTCTGATTCAGGCTCCAATCAGAGAACTCAATGTTCCTTTCTGCAGATTTCTTTCTCTCATTTTTCAAAGTGGCATACCTGCTCATGTCTATGATGAGTTCAATAGTCCACGGGTGGACCTTCCTCCACTTCTGAGAAGATTTATTTTTACAGACCAAGAGAAGGAGAGCCTGTACTGAGTCACTCCATGTGGGCTATAGTCCAGGCACACATCAATGATGAACAAAATTCTGATACTGAATCAGAAAATGATGATACTGATGATGACAGTGGTAATGGTGGGAATAATGATCAAGATACTGAGATGGTCGAAGCTCAACCAGCAGTGGTACAAGAACCAACACACATTTCTCCACCTGCACAGGATCCTGATGCTCCTCATATTGAAACAGCTTCTGACACGGAGCCCTCAGAAGATACACCACTGGTCATTCAAAGACGAAGAAGAAATCTTTCCCCACTTCTTATGGGAAACTTATCATCAGAAGAGATGCAACCCGGAAATGCTCCTTCATTAACTGCATCTCTTCAAGCACAAAGCTTAGTTGCAGCCAAAGCTGACCTTCCAGGTCCTAAACCAGAACCAACTGCTCAACCTATTGAGGAACCCCATGCTCCTCTTGATGTAGAAATTCAGTATGAGCAGCATACACTGGAAGGTGCAACTGTCAGAAGAGAAGAGGCTCCTGAAGGTGCTGGTGCCTCAAATCAACATACAGAAGATCCAGCACCGACCTCAAATGATGCAAGAAGAGAATCCAACAAAGTCTCACGTATGAATTTCTAAAAAGCCTTAAACTTTTATATATATATATAAAATTTTCACAAATAGAGACTATGTATTAGCCAGTACCAACTCAATACTGACCACCGTCTCAAACGAACTTTCAAATATATCCACTTATGGCCAACATAGTTAGCCCACTGCTGCTTTGCAAAATTCATATACTGAGCACCTCAATGATCGTTATCAGTCTACAGTTGTCTCCACATTTAAAGAGACAATGGTGGTTGATGTCATACTGACACCCACTGGTGCTGCTTGAATTATGTCCAACTTATTTTTGAGTTGGGTCACATGATTCAAGAAATGATCACAAACCTTTTAAGCCACATTAGCCAAAATTTTCCATGGGTTTAGCCACACTTTTGTTATCACTCTGATACTGAGTGATATACATTGAAAATAATAAGAAGCACATCCCAGGCTTCGATTTCCCAAACCAAAACCTTTTAGTACATGTGACCTATCCTATACTGAGCTACTTAAATTTTCACACTCACCTTTACTAAAATTTTCTTACACATGCTATGCACAAGTTCACAATATTTCATCATGAACCAGATGAAATACAGACTTCAAATATCTGTTTATATGATTATAGAGTTAAACAACACCACAATTCTATTTGATAAACCTTTCTTACTAACCTGCTTTCTACTTTTGTTTCTTTAGCACCATCTGTGCAGGGCCAAAGGGCACAAGCCACTCAGTCTCCAGAAGTACATGGGGCTTTACAGACTATCCTGAATCAAATCCTGGCTATGCAGACCACTCAGAATAATATTCTGGCCAGGATGGATGCCATGAGTACTGAGATAGACTCCCTAAAGCAGTCAGTGGCACTTCTTCAGCAAAAACAACAGTCTCCACCACTTCCACAATCTCCAACTGGAGGAAATAATGATGAGGAAGGCCATGATACTGAGCCTCGACGATCACCCTCTCCTGCCCACACTGAGGGTGCACAGGATGCTGCTACTGAACCTATGCTCTCTCCAACTCCTGAAGATCCACAGGGGGACATAGGTGGTGATACTGAACCTATTCCCTCCTCATC
Source organism: Calendula officinalis (assembly GCA_963853835.1). Taxonomy (NCBI): domain Eukaryota; kingdom Viridiplantae; phylum Streptophyta; class Magnoliopsida; order Asterales; family Asteraceae; genus Calendula; species Calendula officinalis. The sequence goes on from OY970825.1 coordinate 28,138,128, forward strand.
CAATGATAACAATAAGGGGGAGAAAAGACAAAGAGACCAAGAGGTTGATCAACCTGAGCCATCTGCTCAGGCGGAGAAAAGAAGAAAGTTAAATGAAGATCAACCTCCACAGCAACAACAACAACAACATCAACAAACACTTCATACTGAACCACTTAGGTTTAGGTATGAAAGAAGCAGACAAATAGGAAGGTCAGTTTTGGAACAACTTGAAGAAGAGCCATCTGCTCAGGGGGAGACTGAAACTGACCAACCACAGCAAGCTGTTACTGAGGAAAATAACTTGCAGATTATAGTGTATAGGCCTTTTGTTTGGCCTATTGCTGATGATGAAGATGAAGAACATCCAGTGCCATCCGAAAATTTTCTAAACTTTGCACTGGATGAAGCAAATAAAGAAAGCTCTTCATCATCATTCTCAGATGATGAAGAGCCCCCAAGAAGACCAATCTCTAGTTGAAGGACCTTCTAGAATTTCTAGAAGACCAATAACTAGAAGAATGACAAATGTGGTTATGTCCTCAGAATCAAGCGAAGAACCAGATCCAGCTCCACTGACTTCTAGACCAAGAAGATCTGTTCAATATACTGAGGATGAGATTGAAGCTCAAAGATTCTTCCCTGTCAAGGAAGAAGATCCTGAAACTGATACTGAGGCAGATGTTTCTTGGAGGCCTCATACTGTCAGAAGACAATGTGATGATGTTCTCCAACAATACTGGAACATCATTGCTCAAAGACTCAAATATAGAGAGAACATGATGGGTATGCTTAGAAATAAAGTTTTTCTGAATGTGAAGGAGATATACTGGTTAAATGAATTTGTCAACAAAATAAAAGTCAAAACTATTGATAGATCCATTGTTGCAACCTGCACTGGACCAGTCAGTCCTCCAATGAAGATTTTTCTTCATGATATTAAAAATATGGGATACCATGACTGGATAAAAATTGCAAGACTGATAAAGGAGATGCCATCTAGATCTTCTGAAGCCCAAGTAATGATGGATGAAATCTGGGCTGTATCTGCTATATGCTATGAAAAAGGCATTCTTTATGCAGCAGATTATAGGGCACTCAGTGTGATGACTGAGGCTGTCAAAAATAACAAACCTGAGTGCCTTAACACTTTCAGAATTTTTCCCAAATATACTGTTCCTCCTAATCTTATCTTTCAGGATCAAAAGAGTACCATATATCCAACATCTGGATATATGTATACTGACTCGGATGATAGGGAGTGCTTCATTACTGAAGCAGATTTGCCAACAGCTCATATCAGCCATCTGGTGGGCTTAAAATGGATGATAACCAAGAAAGAAGACTCTTGGTTCAGAAAGAAGATAGTTGTTGTGCTAAACAACGGGCAAGATGAACTGAAGAAGAGAGAAGAGTTCATCCATGTGAAGAAAGAAGTATTCTACGAGTTTGAGTCAATCAACAAAGGATGAAGAAGAACACTTTACAGCCTGTATTTGTTAAATTTTGATTTCTCTTTGTAATTGTTTTGTTATCATTAGATAGGGGGAGATTGTTAAGGAAAAAAGCCTTACCCCTTTATGTATCTTAGGATAACAAAACAACCTAGACTAGCTTAGATTAAATAGTAGATTAAGTTAGCTAAGTTAGGAGTGATAATGAGTTTGGCCAGTATTGGCCACTCAGTATCAGCACTCAGTATTGGAAAACCAATACTGAGTAGAAGAACTGAGTTACAAGTCAGTATTGTAACGGACTAAGATCACATCCCTTGATCTTAGTCATTTCCTTAGTTTAGTCCTTCGGTTACTCCTTTGCCATTATGTAAGATCTCTATAAACATTATAAATAGAGATCATCTTTCAAAGGAGTACTCACCAATTTACACGTTCACTAATATCTCTTTGTAATTGTTCAAGTGGTCTTGTATTTCCGCTACAAGCCACACTTTGTGGAATAATATACGTTTGACTAAATTACTATGTTAATCACCATAATTGTCTTAAGTAAATTATTAATCTAAACAATTATCAAACAAATCAGGGTTGTTGTGACCTAACAAAAAGTACTTGTTTCATTTTCACGGAGACTATCTCATATGTTATCGACATCTCACTTGGAGATTGTGGATATTGAACAAGAGGACAAGTCTCTCCAGTCCTCGCCTTCGTTTGTCCACTAATTGAGTCTAGAACCGATATAAACACTTTTAGGACACATGCAAAATACCAAGCTTATCTTTGTGATATAGCCGGAACATTCATAGTGATACCAAAATTATTGGTATTCCACGATGATTGAATGGAAATCCTACCAGTGCTAACATCTACGCCAACGCTGAACGTAGGTCGCACAGTTTGTGTAACTGTTGTGTTAACGGGTAATCTATGTGATCCCGGTTTCCCTGTTCGATTCCATGTACATTTTTGATGACTGTACTCCATCACTATCAACAACAGTCAGGATATCAGATGATAAAAACACATGACTGTTCTTTTATGACATCTTCAATGGTCATTGAGATTAAACGATAAAAGATTTGATCGTATTTCTTCATTCTCAACGACGATCTGTTTTATCTGTTAAAATGTGTTATATATTGATTCATTCAAAATATGAATATATCATTATTCAACGCATTTTAATCCTTGAGCTTCGAAGATTCTTTCTAATTCCAACTCGAAGAACTTCAAATTTTACATGATGATTCAGATAAATTTTGATCATCATGAGGGGGAGAAAATATTACAGGAGTTCTTATTATAAAGATACATTTAGAAGATAGAATATATTAGCTCAGTTTACTCCTCATTAAAAAGATATACGCACCGATTAAGGGGGAGTAAACAAGAAACCGAAGATTCGTTAAGAAATAATTGTTTGTTTGAGGGGGAGCGTAAAATTCATCAACATTTTACCCTAACAAAAATTTTCAATAATCACAAATTGACAAAGCCACAACTTCAATAAAAGACTTCCGCTACAAAACAACTCTATCTATGGGTCTACGTTTTCGTCGATTTACATTTGTGAAAAAGAAGAAACCAAGACATTCACAGAAATGTCAAACCACAAATTCACATCCATTTCCATCCGAAGCTTAATAATATAAATCTTTCTTTCCAAACTACAAAACATCCATATCAATTCAAAATTCCAATTTCCATAACAACCACATACGTTCAAAAGCTTAACCGTTCAAATCCATATTTCCAAACCAAATACAAATCATCCACACCAAATCAAATCCTAAAATGTACATATCATTCTTTCCTACATAAAAAACTTACAAACATACATATCCAAAAACTTTAACTGACAAATCATTCAATAACAATATCATTCTATCCTTAATAAAATCCTCTACCACAAAATTCCAAAACAACCTCTCCATAATCTGAAATCCCAGACAAATCCTTACCTAACTGATATTCCATTTCCCGAAATTTTAAATCTTTAGTAAATCAGTTATAGGATTTCCTCACTCAAACATTTTCAACGAAAAACATACTTTCTTTGAGTATTTGAAACTTCCAGAATTCTGCAATGTTATGTTCTAGAAATTCAGAAAAACATTTTCTTGCCAAAGACAGACTATAAGAAGAAACTGAAGTCAGAAGACTGGGATGACGTATTAAAGCTCAAAAAGGGGGAGATTGTTAGGACCACTTTTGTTATAGATTTTGACCTTTAATCTTGTTAACTAACACTTGTAGTGTTAAGTGGTAAGGAGTATATATTGATGTAGTTTGACTTGTTTAGTAAGCTTTTCCCACACTTTATTGAATTATCAGTTTGAAAGCTATTCTTCCATCTTCATTCTCTCTCAATACACACACACACACACCATATACACACTTTGATCTTCAATTCTTAGAAAAACACCATGAATTAGCTTGAATTCATCATATTTCGGTCTCTCACTATATCATTATAAATAGAGATCACTTTGCAAAGGAGTACTTACCAATTTACACGTTCATTCATACATCTTTGTAATTGTTCAAGTGGTCTTGTATTTCCGCTACAAGCCACACTTTGTGGAATAATATACGTTTGACTAAATTACTGTGTTTTACACTTTAATTGTCTTATGTAAATTATAAGTTAACAATTAACAAGAAATCCAGGGTTGTTGTGACCTAACAGAACTTGTAGTCATCGGATAATGAGTTGAGTATAATGTCAATTGCTAACTGCAATGGCATGTCATGACCAAGTCTAGCAAGATGATCAACGTGCACTTTCATTTTCATGGCGTGTGCACTCACTGATGTTCCCTTAGCAATTTTGCAAGAAGTGAACGCCTTACAAGCGTAAAATGCTTGTCCTGGTTCATTCTTTGCATCCTTGGCAGGGGGATTCAACACGTTTCTTTCTCGGTCAATCCTATCCCTCTCTTGTCCGAACATGATCTTAAAATCACGTCTCCAATTGAGGAAATTTGACCCAGTCAATTCTTTCTTTCCTAGAAAGAAACATCGCGAGAGTTTGTTGTAGCTTATCGTTGTGTTTGTTGCTGCCATCCACAAATCAAATCCAGTTTAATTAGTAATCATCAATAAACATTCTCTAAAATATATTATAAACCCATAATTAATAATTTAGGCCTAGGATCCATATATCACATTCTCGACGCAAGGTTTGGGCACTTCCCGACGAGACATGTTGTTTCTGGTAGGTAACACCCTTATCGATCGTATCAAGACTTGACACGATTCTTAGGGGGCGAAGAATCTTTAGACTTATAACTTATTACAACCTTGTACAATTTTAATCGTACATTTCTAAGTTGCAATAAAGTCTAGTATGTTTATTCTACTCAAGTACTTTTTGGGGTGGGACTCCCGATTATCACCAAAGTAGATCAAACCATCTAAGACAATGCGATGCTCTGCGCCGGGACTCCCGATTATCACAGAACATTACGCACCCTAACACTCGCAATGATTTGAATCCATATCTAAGGTTCTTTCTCCTTACAATATGAATATCTTTTAACAAGTGAGGTGTTCCATTAGGTGGATAGTACTTCGATCTAAGATTTTTCTTGGGTTTGTTTAAGTCTAAACTAAACTTAAACCTTATTCCAATTTTAATCCTTAATTTTAAAACTTGTGATTCGTGTACTTAATTCCACAAGACGCCTTTCTAAAATTACCTTTAAAACTCTAAGTTTTAAATTTGTTCGATTTTACTTGTATACCTTAAAACGAGGTGTACAAAAGATATTACTAAGTTTTTGTGAAAAACCTTATCTTAATAAAACGTATTTGTTTTATTTTACCTTGAAAAACTTTAAACCATATGTTAAACTTTAAAATAGAGATTTTAATTTTGTATGACTTACGAACACAAGTAATAACTTTAATTTAACATAACTAGTTTTTCTATGTTTAATAATAAAATTAAACATTTACTTATTAGATTCTCCAAAATATGTCCTAGGGACACATTTACAAACTTTGTGATTTTCTTGTGTAGCTCCCACTAATTCCAACAACCATGATGAAATTTGAGCATGAACACAATCACTAGTTTAATCTTGGTGAACACTAATAATCTTATTATATAAAAGTTATATATAATAATCTTTGTTTGTTTGAACCATACTTATATTCAACTTGAACTTAGTTAAATATAGGTTCTTAAATTTCCTATGTTATTTAACCCTTAATCATTAATGTACTCGTAATATACTTTGTATAAATAACTAGTTATAATTACTTATAACTTTATACAATCTAATATTTATAACTTTCGTATTATTATCTAATTATAATAAAACCTTACTTTGTACAATTTCTAGTTGTTTACAACTTTGTACATTTCTAGTTTAATTATAACTTAATACAAATTTCTAGTTATCATAATATTACAACTAAATGATCAAAATAACATGTATATTTAATGTTTCATCTTAATCTTGTATTTAATATATATATATATGTATATATATAATTTATAACTTTTTAAAACCTTATAACATTCTTAATAAGAATATTACACCTAATTTGTACATGTGTATTTTAACTTAAACTAATTAAAATACGTACAAACTATTTTATCTTTTAAAATCACTTTTAATTATTTTAAAAAATTTCAAAAATTATATATAATATAATATAAATACATCTTGTTAATTTTAGGACTTTAAAATTAACACTTCTCTTTTACCCTTAATTAAATTTAATTAATTTAACCCTTAATACATCTTAGTTAAAGATTAATCCTAATTTATCCTATTTAAACAATTATTAAACTTTGTTTAAATTCTAGGATAGATTATAACTTTAATAATTTTATTTAAACTTATTCACTTAAATCTTCTAAACAAAACTTTGTCTAGATTTCTAGATTTAAAGAACTAGCTTTAATAAAATTATAAACAATAATCAAACCTCATTAAACATAAACTTGTTTAATTTTCTAGGTTCTAGATTATGTTCTTGATTAATCCTATTAACCAATTAAACTAAACTAGTTTAATGTTCTTGGTCCTAGATTACTTCTAGGGTTTCGAAAAATACCTTAAGCCTATGAAACTTTTTCACCAATTATACTAAGCTAGTTTAATCAAACTTGGTGTCCAAGTCTCCTTATGATTTTCGAAAAATCTAAGAATGGAAAGGATCCCTTTTTGATCAATTAAACTAGACTTAGTTTAACATACTTGGTCCTAGGGTTCTTCTAGATTTCGAAAAATCTAGGGTTAGGGAAAGAAGCCTTTTGACCAATTAAACTAAACTAGTTTAATGTTCTTGGTCCTAGGGTTCTTTCATGATTTCGAAATTACTAGGGTTTAGAATCCATATGACCAATTAAACTAAACTGTTTAACATTCTTGGTCTAGGGTTCTTTAACCCTCATTCGAAATCCATGGGAAGAAAAAGAAGAAGGAACGAAAAAATAAAACTTGGAAATTGAAACAAACAAAAAAACAAATTGTTAATCTTGTTTAGATTTCTAAACCACCGCTCTGATACCACTGAAGGGTTTCATAACACTGATCAACCCATTGGATCAACCACCTAGTACTTGGTTCGAACCATACTGGTAAGAACATTATGGTGTTCTTGACCGGTTAAAACCAACTAGTTGGTTTAATCTCTAAAAGCGGAACTGAGATTAAACCTAATCCTTAAACCCTAAAGGATTATAGGAACATGGAAATCAAACTTGATTAACAAGAAAGAAACCTTGTACGAAGAACTCGAACACACACAAATCTTGTGTGGTTCGTTCGACCATCAACTAAAGAACCCTAGGGTTCTTTGGTCGAATTTGTCCAAGAGGGGAGAAGGGAGAAAAGGGTTTCCCAAAACATACCTTATTGCTTGCTTAAGATAGTCCACTGATGATGAACAAATTGAGCGACCTTCTAGTTGATCTAGCAATGAACTTATTCTTCGAGACTCGAAGAACACGAAGAACGAACGAAGAACACGAAGAACAAAAGCTTGTGTTCTTGGGTGTGCTTGGCCGATGAAAACAAAGAGGGAGGGAGGGATTTTTCGTGTAAGGGTACAAGGGGTTTTAGGGTTACCCTAAGCCTCTTATTTATAGTTAAATAAGTTGCGCTTAGAATCCTCTAGTTTAATTAAGACTAGATCTTTAATTAAACTTTCCTTTTACACTTCCATCCCTTATAGTTATACTAGTTATTATTGTTACACTTAATTATCAAATGCCTTAGTATTATACACTTATATATTTTGTACACAATGTACACGAAATATATATACTTGGTATTTATACTCTTAATAATTAATTAGAGAATAATATTATTCAATTACTATATGATTTAATAGCTTTAAATCATATCATGGATAATCTTTAATTAACACATTGTATATTTACTCAACTGATAAATGTACAAATACTTGTATTAATTAGTTACTTAAACTAATCCAGTAATAACTATTATGAATCATTCCTCTTCGTAGTATCATGGCATGTCTTGCTCGTATTACATGCACTCACCGGTGTGACCCTTAAGTGTTTCGTAGGTTTGGATGTATCATCAAAGGTTGACTAACTGTTTGGATGCACTCAAAGGTGTGTTTTCTTAATGTTATCATGTTTACACATCACCCTGCACTCACCTAAATCTATACCCTAGACCTATACCCTCACATTTACCAATCGGCTGAAAAGTATTTCCCTTGGAAGGTAAGGCCGGTTCGGCAAATCATGGGAAGGTATTGTCTTTTGAAAGATGTATCATTTATTTTTGCAATCAGGTATAAAAGTTTTGATTTTCAAAGCTTCTCCCCCTTGAAATACTAATTCTCCCCCTAGAATTATTATTTCTCCCCCTCGACAAAATAAAGATAGTGAAAAATTTTGAAGATCAGAAATGTACCTTTTAACAGCAGTAGAGGGGTGGAGAAGATTTTATATAGTTATGTGATTTACGGATAATGAGCGAGTTTCAAGCTGATGTACTTGAAAGCCATAAAACGGTTAGGAACGGGTTATACACTGATGTGTGCATAAGCCATTGCTTTAAAGTTCGAGTCATATATTGAAGTGTATATAAGTCATTCTCCTGCAGAACAAATCAAACAACTTTTGGTACCCATTTTTGTTTGGGTCCGACAGTGTTAGTGTGGGAATAAAACCATCGATAAGTTGTATCGATTTGATTTAAAGATGTAGAATTCCAAGAAAAATTGAAACTTGAAGTTTCACTTTCAAATAATTTCCGGGGAATTATTTGAGATTTTGGAGTTTCGGGAACCCATTTTTCTTTTAAGATCGTTGGTGTTTTGGGAGTTGGTTTTGGCACTTGAGTAAAAGTTGTTATAGGTGCCAATGAAAGTAAATCTTTTCTTGAGTATCTTAAAGATTTAGTTTCGGAAAAGATGTTCTTTGAAGAAGTAGAATGTTTCAACACGGTTGTTGATTTAGTCTTATCCATCCGAGAATGCTTAAGTCTAGAAGAGGAACCTAATTTATTTGGACTTTTAGGTGCGGAATTTCCCCTAATAGCTTGTTTGAGAGCATTCACCTTCTTATCAGAGTTTAGTGGAACCGTGGATCTCCTAGGCTTAGGTTTGGTAGAGGAACTTACTTGTGATTTCGTTTTAGGTTTAGAATTTCCTTTATTAACCTGATATTTCTTGATTGTAAATACTAATGGTGATTTTTGGTTAAAACATGAACCAAAACGCAGCGGAAAAATACAATCACCATAAACGGATCTAATATTAAATCATACAATTAAACTAATGAAGAAATCAAAGAGAATGGTATAAGAATTCATACCCTAGTTTCCTTTGATCAATATGAATCGGATGGATGTGTATGATGACTAAAACCAAGTATTCCAAACGGGAATACCTCTAAAGATGGTCCCCACAACACTCTGCTTGAACACCAAAGGAGGATGCTAGTCCTATGTGCTTGCAAAGAAGAAAAACCTTGAGAGAAACTTGTTAGGGGGCGCCGAAAATGAGAGGAAGAAGTGAGGAGGGAGGTTGCCCTAATCCCTCTTAATTACTTCCCTAAACCACTTGTGTATATTGCACTTTAGCCCCTTGCCTTTAGTTTTTCTTATAAGCACACAATTAGTTTCAATATTAACATTTAATATTAAACATAATTATATACAAGCTAGTAGCTTATATTAATGTATAATGTAATTACCCTAATTACACTATACATCTTATGGTGTTAAGTGTTTAAGTGTGTGACCCATTAGGCTCACGGACAACTAGCCATATAACTATATGTTATACGCGTGAAGCATATTCCAACATATACATCACGATATGCCATTACAGGAGAAAACATTCTTGAGTTATTACATTTATTCTTTGCAGTAAAAGGAGAATCTAAGTTCATAGATGCACTAGGCTTCTTAAACTTCTGAAGATGAGATGAGTTAGATTCCTTAAACTGATGACTTCCTCGATGACTTCCTTTATCTCCAACAGCGTTGTGTGATTTTGGAACTTTAGTGCAAAGTGAACAACCACTTGTGGAAGTACTAGAAGTTAGTGACTCAATTCTGGTAACAGGTTTTGGTAGAGAGATTAAAGAAGCTTCTAAATTTTAAATTTGTATTGTTAACTTAATTTCTCTTCATCAAAAGATTTATGTGTTTCATCATTTTTATTTTCTAATTCACAAATTTTGGTTTGCAAAACAGTTTTTTCTTTATCAAAAGACTTATGTGTTTCATCGATTTCAGTTTCCAATTGACAAATTTTCTATTCAAGAATTAGATTTGGAACATAAATCTTTGGTGTAATATTTTGTTGAATAGCAGGATTTCCTTTAATTTCAAATTCTTTTGGAGTCACGATTGGAAAATATTCATCATTTTCGAATTTGGCCTCTTTAGTTTCATATGTTTTATATAATTCAGCATAGTTGAAACTAATTTGTGCATTCTCCTTCTTTGCTCTATTGAATGTCTCAATCTCTTTTTCTTCATCGGTTACTCTCATAAAGCTCTGCCAGATATCTCTTTGCATGTAGTTGTAATCATATAGTGTTGGGAGCACATCGCACGCCTTGCGAAGATATTCTGGATTATCAGCTCCTAACCCTTCTTTTGAATTGAAGTATTTGAACTCTTTAGACTTATTCAAATGAATGGTTTGATCCGTGTGTCCTCTTTAGGCGATCAATTCTTCAAGATTTTTGATGTGAGAATTCTATTGATTGTTTTCCTTTTTAAGTGTATTTATAATATTATGTTTGCTTTTCATTTCGTTTGATGAATTGATGTGATTTTCATGTAATGTTTCAGATAGTTCTTTAATTTGAGCGTTTAAATATTTAAACTGTTTTTCATTATCATCAAATTCTTGTTGTTTAAGTTCCAACCAGTTTTTAGTTATCTGATATTCATGAAATGTGGCAATATACAATTTGTAATATTTATCATTTTGGTCGTTTGAAATTGTATTTTGAGAATTTTTAAGATTGGTGATTTCAAGATCGTTTTCTGAGATTGTATGAGACAAATTTTGAATCTCAGAGTCCTATTGGTCCTTTAATTTTGATACCTGTGTTTGTAAATCCAGATTTTCTTCTTCGAAATTTTGATTTTGTGTAATACGATAAACAAGTTGTTCACCTAAATGAGCAAATTGTTCACGTTCATTTTCTAAATCATTCAAACTTTCTAAATCTTTCAAACGTTCTAAAAGTTGAGTATTTATCTCTTTTCAAGTAAAATTGTTTGTTTAAAGAATTAATTTCAAAAATCATATTGTTATCAAAACAAGTATCAGAATTAGTGGAATGATCAGAATTAGATAAGAGAGAACTGATTACCTCGATTTCTTTGTTGGCTTCCTCATTGAAACGGTCAGAAAGCTCAGCATTCTCTCTTGCCATGAGGCACAAGTTTGAATGAGTTACGACCGAGAAAAAAAATTAATTTGAATTTTTTTCAAAAAGATCTCATATGACAAAAGACACTTTAAATATGGCCTAGATTTTTGAATTGGCCAAAAACGAATATCGGGTTAAAAACTGGGGCTAAACGAAGTTTGGAAATTGACCGAAAAATCACAAAAACGCAAATAAAGTGATTGTTTTAGTACAGCCCCTTTTGTCACGCAATCTCGAGCCGAGATAAGATTTCGAGCCGAGAAGAGGAAAGATCTCGAGCCGAGAAGATTGAAAGATCTCGAGCCAAGATGTGAAAAGATCTCGAGTTGAGCAGATGGAAGTTCTCGGGCCGAGATGTTACTGTTGGTTCACGAGCCGAGATGCTTAAGATCTCGAGCCGAGATGTTCAAGAACTCGAGCCGAGATGTTACTTTTGGTTCTCGAGCCGAGAAGTTTAAGAGCCGAGATACTACTGTTCCGTTTCGAGTCAGAGCCGAGATCGTTCTTGAGTTTCGAGCCTAGAACGTTCTTCGTTCTTACCAGATACGAACAAAAACAGCCAAAATTTTCACTAAATCGATCCTAGTTTGCTCAATTCTTAACCAAATCAATTGATTCAAATCCCAAAACACTCGAAATTCATTTTCGCACAGATTGTTCCAATATACTAACTCAAAACATAACAAATCATATCACAATTTCGATTTTACAGTGAAAAAAGTGAGTTTTCATGGTTTTTGCTAAAATCGTGAAATTGAGATCTATACTTAATGGATTCAATCGAAACTTGATTCTAAAGTTATTAGAATCACGAGAGGAATATAATGATCTACTAAAAACGATGATCCATACCTCAAATTTCGATTTCCAGATCTAAGCTCTTCTTCAAAAACTTCAAAACTTCTTCAAATCAGAGCCATTTTGGACGATTTTGGATCTGTTCCTATTGGATTATGCTCTGATACCACTTGTTGAACACTAATTCAATGCATAATCCATTGAATTCATGGCTAGATTTGAAGATGGATCAATTCAAGTGAGGGTTTTTAGAAAGAGATAGATCTAGAGAGAAGGAGGAGAGAATTGCACACCTTCTAAATGTTGATTAGGTTAAAATGTGAGAAAGGTTACATCATCATGGTTAAGTTCACCCTTATATACCCTCATCACTAATCTAGCTAATTATCTCTAATTACATCGATTAAGCCCATAACTATTCTTAATACAATGATTAAGCCCAAAGCTTCCTAGGACTACTACGCTGATTATATTAATTAAGTACAAAACTAGTCCTAACAGCAGTCTTATTCAATGGTAAATTAAGGTTGCTTTTCATCGTTAGGAATTTTTATGGCTACTTTTTATCTTCCTTAGTTTCATTGAAGATTTAATCACGATAATAAATGTCCATTAAAACATCAGTTTTATCGTTTCTTACTTCCAAAACGTATAATTGAAATGCATTGTAACTCAATTATGTAATTTCTTTTTGAACAGCAAAAAGGATTAATCAAGGGAGAGTTTCGGTATTGCCATCACCCACCCGACCAACTCAATTATGTAATTAAACATATAACTCAATTATATAAATAAACGTATATATTTATTACATGGTAATAAATGCAACCTTAAAATTGAAACTCGTTTTATATATATATATATATATATATATATATATATATATATATATATATATATATATATATATATATATATATATATATATATATATATATATATATATATATATATATATATGGCACATCAAATCAAGGTTTGACATATGGCACTAGGAGAGAGAAAGTATTTGCAAATGACTATTTTAACCCTCTAAATTTTCTTTTTTCCCCCAAAAAAGTCCTCACCGGATATATATATATATATATATATATATATATATATATATATATATATATATATATATATATATATATATATATATATATATATATATATATATATACATATATAGAAGTGGGATCTTGTGAGGACTCTTTTTTCGGTGAGTACTCGCGAGGACACCTCATAAAAATTTCAAAAAATTCCGAAAAAAATATATATAACCCACCATGATTATTACTACATTTGACAAAAAAAAATTAAAAAAAAAATTATGATCCACTTTTTTTAGCGAATCATAACAATGATCCATATTTTTTTGTGGATCATTATTATGATCCATATTTTTTTTTTTTGGATCATTTTTGAATTATTTTTTTTTTTGGATCTTATACATAGCGATTTAGATATTTAAAAAATGAATTTTTTGAAAAAAGTTTGTTTTGGATCATTTTTAGAGTTTTTTTTGAGTCCTCACAGTCCTCGCGAGGAAAAGAGTCCCTCATCAAATACATTAATGTGTCTTCCATGATCATTTCATTTCAAAAATCAATGGTTTATATTGAGTTCTGCTGGTTCTGTAGCCTTAATTGATTCTGATTTTAATTCTATACTATATATATATATATATATATATATATATATATATATATATATATATATATATATATATATATATATATATATATATATATATATATACTAGCTTCATAGCCCGCCCGACTGGGCGGGCATGCTTCAAGATTTATGCTGAACGTAATTAATATAGAATAACAAAGTTAATATTTAATTTCATGATTATTCCATTGAGTTCAAGAAATAAAAAAAAAAAACTCCAATAAAATATTAAAAAAGTGTTTAATATAAAACAGAAATGGTTTTAACAAAGTAATACTCCCAGCATCCCAATATTAAACTTGATGGCATGACAAAAACACAAATTCCCCATGAGACTGTACGTGAAACATCACGGGTTGTCAATCCCTCTAACATGTGCTATGTACTTGTTCAAAAGCATCCAACAGCTTCTGAAACAGATTCACTTAGCAAAAAGTAAGCTTAAGGTGTATCATGAGATAAAATTGAAATGGGAACTAACCTAAGAGAATTCCTAACTCAAGACATAACATAGCAGCGTACCTAAAGTAGAAGCTGGTTTGGAAGAAGCCATGCCATTTTAATCAGTGATTTGTTATACTACAACATATATAAATTAACTGAAATCACACCTCTGTAATCAGATCTTCTAGAAATCCCGGCACCTCGACCACCACGGCCACTGCTATAATGATCTGTTGAAGATGAGTTACCACGACAATCATGAGCAAGTAAAATACACAAAATTGTTCATTTTTAGCCAGCTTTTTTGGTTTCACCCATTAGAAATAAAACATATTAACTAATAAATGGGTTGACCCAGATAGCAATTCATCAACAATTTTATTCGGGTCAACTTCTTCAGGAAGAAACTGAGTCAGAAAATCTCTTTCTTGTGCAGACAAATGACTTTGCCAAACCTACAAATAAAGAAATGGGACCCCAACAAATAAGGAAGAAATCCAGAAACAGAACAAAACAAAAATTTTTTAAAAAATTAAGAAAAATCTCTGCATTCAGAAATACTAAATCATTTTTTATGTGTAGAGGTGGTAATTTCGACCCGTTTACTTAAGAACGGGTCAATTCAGGTTATGTTTTATGTCTAACAGGTCAAACCGGTAAGATCAACAACTAACTTAAATGAAAAACATGTATAAAACATGTCACTAAAAAGTGTGAAATTTCTGTAAATTAAAAAGTTAGTTTTTTTGGACAATTAGTGTTTTGGGTCAACCCAATCTGGCCTCGTGCGGTTAGTTTTACCTCATAAGATAGCAAACTGGTCAAGTTATTCATTTCAAATAATTCACCAGGTGCTTCAAATACATCACCAAGGGTGTTTTGGTCATTTGCAAAATTTGTCAGAAATGGAGTCAACTCTCTGCATGCAATACTTATTGGTTCCTTCTTAGGGACGACTTGTTCCTTGTTGTCATCCCACTTGAGAGAAATGTTTGATTTTGTATTTAAATCATGATGAGAATATTTCTTCTTTTTTGTGGAAGGTTAAAAAAAATGAAGAACAATGAAACAAATGCACTCCTTAATATAATCACGAAGCACGAAGCACCTACAACTGAAGGTTACCACTACGTTGTGTAAGATGTTCTAGCTCAAATGGATCAGCAAGTACTCCAGATGGCAGTCTTTCAATATAAGTTTTTATATCAAATCTGAAAAGAGGGGAAAAAATGTGTTATATATCAACTTGTTACTGAAAATGGTCTCATTCAATCATACATTTTAACTGTATAAATAAATATAATATTCTAAAGAGAAAACATTTGCATATATCATTTATAAGATGATTAACAAAAGTATGATTTGAAACTAAAAAATAGATTCACATGTTCATCTTGTGAGACAAATGAAAGACATTGGCAAAAAGTGTCACTGGTCAACCCAGCCCAAAGCTGTTTTGACCCGTTAAGAGCTTGAGTTTACCCCCAATTTGAGCAATAAGTAAAGTAATGGTAGCTCTGCAACAAAGCAATCACTTCTTCCAGTTTTCTAGCAGCTATATATTTGTAAGACACCAAGCAGACTTAAACAACTATAAATCTTAGAAACATTAAAATAATGGACAACATTAACATAGGCCATTTATGAGCCGGTTAATTAAAAATTACGATTTGACAAAATAAAATTTCAAATTACCTGTTAATAAGGTGAGCCAAATGAAAGACATTGCACAAATATCAGTATATCAAAACATTGTTACGAATAAAAATAATAGAACCACAACATAAAAAGCATACCTTGAAAATTCCATTGTAAAATATGAGCAATTAGAGCATAGTGAGCCCTAGAAATTTGAAAAATTAGAAAAGCATAATTATAAACCCTAAGTTAATACAACAAATCGAAACTGGAGCAATTAAGAAAACTGAAATGATGATTGATGCGTACCTGCAAAATACATGATTAGAAGTTGGAGACTGTCATTAGCTACACTGTCGGATAACCACACATAATTAGCTACAACCTTAGAAAAAAGAGACGAATTAGGGTTTAAATCTTCTTATGATTATTAGAAAGCTGCAGATTCAATTATGCAAATCAAATAGGCGACGGGAAGAACTGGGGCGATTGAAAATGATGCAATATTGGAAATTAGCTTCAAACTGAGAAAGCTTAACAGGCTGTAATTCCGGAACTGTTTGAATTTACAGGCTGTTTCGTCAAATTGAGATCTTTTAGTGCTGGAAATCCGGACTTCTCGTAACTGGCTGTTGGACGCATGCTGTATTGTGACGATTTGTGGTGAAAATAATGGACCAATGGCTGAATTACACCTGGATTAAAGGACCAATCAGAATCGAGCAAAGTGATGATGTGTCGAATACAAATCAGGTCTACCTGCATATATAGGGGAAGATATATATATATATATATATATATATATATATATATATATATATATATATATATATATATATATATATATATATATATATATATATATATATATATATATATATATATATATATATATGGGCGAGCTATTTACAGAACCCATTTTTTGCGTACAACCAAGCAGAACCCATCTAAGAATATTAGAATTTAGTAAAACGATATGCAAAACAATAATATTTAACATAAATCAAACATATACTTTAAGAAACACATCAAAAACACTAAAAACATATATGTTCAAATAATGCAAAAATAACACTTATGTATATATACATGAAAACATACATGCACAAAAACATATATGTTTTCATGCATGAATAACATACATGCATGGGGTCCCTCATTAAATCACTTCATGTATCTTCCATGATCATTTCATTATGAAATTCAATGGTTTAGATTGAGTTCTGCGGGTTCTGTAGCATAAAATGAGTTCTGTAACTAGCCCTTCACTATATATATATATATGTATATATATATATATATATATATATATATATATATATATATATGTATATATATATATATATATATATATATATATATATATATATATATATATATATATATATATATATATGTATATAGGGGTGAATTATTTTCAGAACCAATTAAGGCTACAAAACCAGCAGAACTCAATCTAAACCATTGATTTTTGCAATGAAATGATCATGGAAGACACATTAATGTATTTGATGAGTGACCCCCAAATATTGGTTTGCATGGATGTCATTCATGCATGTATACATATATGTATATGTTTTCATGTATGTATACATAAGTGTTATCTATACATGTATGTATACATGCATGAATGACATCCATGCAAACTAATATTTGGGGTCCCTCATCAAATACATTAATGTGTCTTCCATGATCATTTCATTTCAAAAATCAATGGTTTAGATTAAGTTCTGCTGGTTCTGTACCCTTAATTGGTTCTGATTTTAATTCTATACTATATATATATATATATATATATATATATATATATATATATATATATATATATATATATATAGTGCCCGATTCAGCGCAGAACCGTTTAATGCTGCAGAACCGCAGAACCATCCTAACATCCAATGTTTTCTATGTTATACATAAGGTGTACATTTCCATACACGTTGTAACACATTTATACATTCAATGTTTCCAATTTTTTATACACATAATATATAAATATATCTATATATTATTTGTATAAAAAATTGGAAACATTGGATGTTAGGATGGTTACAGCGTGTATGCAAATTTACAACTTATGTATAACATAGAAAACATTGGATGTTACGATGGTTCTGCGGTTCTGCACCTTTAAACGGTTCTGCGCTGAATCGGACCCTATATATATATATAGATTTTTAGAGAGCAATTTCTTACAAAATAGTACTTATGCTCTTTATTTCCTTTTATCACACTTTAGTTTCACATCTCTCATTAAAAACATAATTATTTTTTAATACAAAATTACTTTATATGAATAAAAAATTATTCTATAAAAATCAGCCCCTTAGATAAGTATACCAATATACCATAGAAAGCATGTTGATAAAGGACAAACGTCAAGACAAATTCCCAAGTGTTCCCATCTCTATTTTAACATACTTTCTATACCTTTTCCCTCACTACCCTCCAAATCTCCAGATATATATTTATTCTTTCATGGTCTGCAGTTAATTTGAATGGAATGCTTGCAAATTATCTTTTCTTTTAAACAATAAATCTAATCTACTCCTAATTATCACATATGTCCATAACGAGACTCAAACTCCCGACCTCAGGTCGAGAGATAAACACCATACCGCTAAGCCAAAGGTCCTTTGGTGCTTGTAAATTATCTTATCTAATAAATTATATTTAAGGGTATGTCAAATAATCAGAGTGACTATCGTGTGTTAGTTAGCCGGTTTTAATATAAAAAGAAAAAAAAATCTCATTTTAATTTACTGAATACTCCGTAATAATGTAAAGTTCATTTCCTTTTTAAGAAAGAAGAAGCAATATATATGGAAGTTTAATTTTTGTTTTCAAACATCAGTTACATTATAGAAGCGATATCTGTATCTATATTATCTATAAAGCATTTAGGACTACAAAGCATAACAACTTCTTAAACTTAAACTTAAGGACATTTCTACTTTTGGTAACTTCTTCAACACCACAAAAATAAAAAAGTGTTGCTTCCAGGATTCGAACAGAAGACCTCTTGTGAAATCTGAGTGTGTGTTAACCAATTGCTCTAAATGACATTCTGTTTTATCCCAAAAAAACAAAGTATATATCACTTAAAATGCTCGCATTTTTCCCCTCTTTTATTTCCGTTACAATTTAATTTTCCGAAAACGTCTTGACTATTCAACACTTCTTGATTATACTAATTTTTGCAGTATTAATTTTTCGGAATATACTTACCACCTAATTAATTTACTTCCTAAATTGACTATACTACCCATAAGTGTATCTTAAGAAGATATAAACTTTTGTTCATCTTTCAACATAACGCATATCTTACTCCTTTATAATGTGTTTAAAATATAGAAGTCCCTAAACTTTTTTCTACTTTTAGTAACATCTTAAACACCGCAAAAATAAAAAAATGTTGCTTACATGATTCGAACACAAAACCTTTTCTGAGTACAGACTGTGTGTTAACCGATTGATCTAAATGACACTTTGTTTTAGAACAAATAGACAACCAACTTTAAATTAAAAACATATTGTATTGAACTTTCCATGATCAAGGTATTTGTTTGTGTGCTCACGTATTCTTTAATTATAATCCTTAAGTTTGTTGAACTTGAATGTATTATTATGTTCTAGATGATAATGATTACTAATTGCAATTTTTAAAGACGGAAAAATCATTCATTTGCGCATTATTGTTGGAAAACTCGTGTAAACGAACAACACTTGCTCGCTATGAAATACAGTTTCTGGGTACCCGCCGCCGCATTGCGCGGATACCCCGGCTAGTAGTTATTAAGCTATATACGCTTTTGATCGTAACTGATGATGATATGTATTATGTTTGAGTCACCCACCATTTTTTTAGATAATAATTGTCTATCATCTTTGGCTCCTTCAACGACCTGGGAAAAAGTATTGCCTTGGAAAGTTAATATATTCTTATGACCGTTGTATTTAGACAAACTTCTCCACCGGTTGAACCTTTCATCCCGTGGTATGGAAATTCATGAAAATTCATATATGTCCAGCTCCATAAGTATTGAGTCCAATGATGTCGTCTTGTCTGTGTGTGATGTGTCATATCTATGCCTCGGTTTTGTTCAAATTACGATTGATAAGATTAGTTGAATTCATGATCCACCTCTTTATCCAAGAAAATAATATGTTTTTGTCATTATTGCTTCTTCCTTATGGATGATTTGGAATTATTGAAATGGTGTCATTTTTAACTCTAATTTCTATCAGAAAATGTGACATCTTGGATTGAGTCTAAATGTGGTAATATTAATATTTTGACTATTGGGTCAAGTTCTTCTGTATATCTCTAACTTCTTGCTATTTTAAATGATATACGAGTCACTGAAGGCCATGGACCCACACTAACTAGGTGGATCCGTCCCAAAACAAATGTCAAATGAAATAAAAGACACATATACCCTCATGAGCTTTCCAAGCGAGGGTACTTCCGTTCAATAAAAAAAGCGAGGGTACTTAACATTCTAAACAAACATTTGTCAATGGAAATGGCAATCATTAAAACAAGTTTCTAAAAACAATACGACCAATATAATTTCGAAATGAAAAGGAGTACAGGTGCAATTTGCCTCAACCCATAAGGCCTAGCCTAACCCTATAATTTGCTCTTTTGAACGATTCATACTATTTTTAATACTCCCTCCGTCCCACAAAAAATACTCATTTCTCATGGGCACAAGTCTTAAGAAAATAGTTAGTGGTGAGGTAATTGATATTACTTTTGATTAAAATATAAAGTTTGATTGGAGAGAGAAAGATAGTTATTGGATAATTAGTGGTGGGCTCTTTAAATATTATATTATTTTATTGAGTGGACCCCCATCAATTTGAGAAATGAAAACCTTTTTGTGGGACAAAAGTTTAGGGATAAATGGGTACTTTTTTGTGGGACAAAAGTTTAGGGAGAAATGGGTACTGAGAGAGCTAATGCAATCGAAATCATGTCAATTCATGATGATTTGTGAAGAGTTGAAGAATTCAAGTGTGAGTTTGTGTGTGTATTTTGAGAGAGAAGGAGATGGAGGGAAGAAGCTTTCAAAGTGTGTTTCTATTATGTGAGTCAAAAGCTTGCATTATTAGTCATCACAAGGGTATTTGTACTCTAACCTCTAAACACAATTAAACTAGTCTAATTAAGGCTAATTACATCATTTAAGCTCAAAACTAGTCCTAACAATCTCCCCCTTTTTGAGTTTTAGCACTCCATCCCAGTCTTCCGTCTTCAGTTTCTTCCCATGGTTCGTAATGATATTTATAAACTCTCTAATGTGCTTCATACAGTTGAATTACTTTTCTTCAATTTTAATTCTTGGACAAAAACTGCAATCAACAAATCTATATTTTTCTCTTCAGTGTTTACATCTGATTGGCTTGAGAAAAAATTGAGATTTTAAACACTCAACGGAAATAACTTTGTTTCGTTGAATCTGTTGGTGTAAGAAAGTCCTAAAACTGGTTTACTAAAGATTTGAAGGTTCTAGAAATGGAATATCGGTTCGGTAAGGATTCGACTGGGATTTTCAAATGTTGGAAATTTTGTTTTGGATTTTGTGGTAGAGATTTTTGTGAGGATAGGATAATGATGTTTTGGATTTTGAAAAGAATGATTTGAAAGTTTAAGTTTTGAATGTGTGTGTTTGTTTTGGTAAGAATGATTTGAAAGTTTAAGTTTTGAATGTGTGTTTGTTTTGGTAAGAATGATTTGAAAGTTAAGATTTGGATTAAATGTGAATGTTTTGTATGTAGGAAAGAAAGTTTAAGTTTTGAATGTGTGTGTGTTTGTTTTGCTATGCATGTGTCCTAAAATTGTTTATGTCGGTTCTAGACTCAATTAGTGGACAATAGAAGGCGAGGCCTGGAGAGACTTGTCCTCTTGTTCACTATCAACAATCTCCAAGTGAGATATCGATAGCATATGAGCTTGTCTCCGTGAAAATGAAACAAGTACTTTTTAAGAAATACTTGAGTGGCTGGGGGGGTTGTGCATTGCATCACTGGGTCCATGATGTCTATTTCAATATTAGAGAGCAACGTATGCAATCTGATAGAGACGTGGCAACCCGGCTTATAATCGGTTTGGTAAGGGTTTTTCGTTTTATTTAACCCTGTCACACCCTCCTCACTCAAGCTTACTTTTTCAATTTTCAACTACACCCTCATTTCATTTTACCATGTGTTTAGCTAAATTGCACCTCATACTTCATTCCCACTCTCAAATTTTATCTCAACGCACCCCAATCAAGATCCCGTGATACTTGATTCTGCTCACCTAGACATATAGAACCTCACAGTATGTCCTATATTATAGGTGGCTCCTGGGGAAGATCATGCCGGTTATAGCAGATCATAGGAGTTATTTGAGAGTGAACTATAACGCTCATGTGCAATTGATCAGCATTTATGATGTTATGTTGTAAGAATGATTCACATGGATTTTTCATCAGAAATGTATATGTTTCCGGTATAAGTTGTTGCCATTATGATTGAAAATTTTAGGCACAGCAACTTGAACAATTTAGGTAATACCGGGCTCACATAGAGTAACCGTTAACACAAAGTATGAATCGGTAGTCGTTTTCACAACCATTGATTCAAATGTGTGACCTGCATTTAGAGTTGGGGCAATTTTAGCTCTAGCAGGATTTCCACTCAATCATCGTGAAGCGCCAGATTGTGATGCCACTATGAGTGTTCTGATGAATTCACGGAGATTCATTTTAAATAGTGTATGAGTCCTAAATTGGAAATATTTGACGGTGAGATCTAGACACACTGTGCATTGAATTAAGACGTAACCCGAGGCAGGAGGTTAATGATTTCAATACCAACATACTACGAATGAACAGTCGATAGATTATGTGCTACGTCCCCTGATGAATTGAAACAAATTCCTATTGAGAGGAATATGAGTAGTTGGTGGTGGAGTGCAGATGCTTTACTGGCCAGTTAAGTCTAGTAAAACATTCAACACATGAAAGATCACCTTTTAGTATGGTTACCCGGTTTATTGACGGTTTGGATGCACTCAAAGGTGTGTTTTCTTGATATTATCATGTTTTCACATCACCTTGCACTCACCTAAATCTATACCCTAGACTTATACCCTCACATTTACCAATCGGCTAAAAAGTATTTCCCTTGGAAGGTAAGGCCGGTTCTGGCAAACCATGGGAAGGTATTGTCTTTTTCAAAGATTTATCGTTTAATTATTCAAACGGGTAAAAAGTTTAGAATTTTAAAGTTTCTCCCCTTTGAGATACTAATGCTCCCCTTAGAATTATTATTTCTCCCCCTCGACAAAATAAAGATAGTGAAAATTTTTGTAGATCAGAAATTTACCTTTTAACAGAAGTAGAGGGGTGAAGAAGAGTTTATACAGTTATGTGATTTACGGATAATGAGCGGATTTCAAGATGATGTACTTGAAAGCCATTAAACGGTTAGTAACGGGTTATACATTGATGTGTGCATAAGCCATATCTTTGAAATGCGAGTTATACACTAACTTGTGTATAAGTCATTCTCATGCAAAACAAATTATACAACTTTGGGTACCCATTTTTTGATTGGGTCCGACATTGTTAGTGTGGGAATGAAACCACCGATAAGTTGTATCGATTTGATTTAAAGATTGAGAATTCCAAGAAAAACTGAAACTTGATGTTTCACTTTTAAATAATTTCCGGGTAATTATTTGAGATTTTGGAGTTTTGGGAACCCATTTTTCTTTGAAGATCGTGAATGTTTTAGGAGTTGTTTTTGGCACTTGATAAAAAATTGTTATAGGTGCCAAGGAAAGTAAATCTTTTCTTGAGTATTTTAAAGATTTAGATTTGGAAAAGATTTTCTTTGAAAACGTGGAATGTTTCAACCCGGTTGATGGTTTAGTCTTATCCATCTGAGAATGCTTAAGTCTGAAAGAGGAACCTAATTTATTTGGACTTTTAGGTGAGGAATTTCCTCTAATAACTTGTTTGAGAGCATTCAATTTCTTATCAGAGTTTAGTGGGACCGTGGATCTCCTAGGCTTAGGCTTGGTAGAGGAACTTACTTGTGATTTCGGTTTAGGTTTAGAATTTCCTCTATTAACCTCAGATTGCTTGATTGTATATAAATCAGAATATGCCATTACAGGAGAAAACATTCTCGAGTTATTACATTTATTCTTTGCAGTTAAAGGAGAATCTAAGTTCATAAATGCACTAGGCTTCTTAAGCTTCTGAAGATGAGATGAGTTAGATTCTAAATTTTTAATTTTTATTTGCAACTTTAGTTTCTCTTCATCAAACGATTTATGTGTTTCATCAATTTTATTTTCAAATTCAGAAATTTTGGTTTGCAAAACAGATTTTTCTTTATCAAAAGCCTGATGTGTTTCATCTATTTCGGTTTCCAATTGACAAATTTTCTTTTCTAGAATTAGAGAGGGAACATAAATCTTTGGTGTTACTTTTTATTGAAGAACGACCTTTCCTTTGATTTCAAATTCTTCTGGTTTCTAATAGAAAATAATCATCATTTTCAAATTGTGCCTTTTTAGTTTCATATGTTTTATTTAATTCAGTGTCACTGGAACTAATTTGGGCATTCTCCTTTTCAGCTCTGTTGAAGGTCTCAATTTCTTCTTGCTCGTCTGTCATCCGAATGAAGCTTTGC
The DNA here is from genome assembly GCA_963853835.1 of Calendula officinalis. Lineage (NCBI taxonomy): Eukaryota > Viridiplantae > Streptophyta > Magnoliopsida > Asterales > Asteraceae > Calendula > Calendula officinalis. The sequence goes on from OY970825.1 coordinate 28,162,692, forward strand.
CATATACCTTTGTTCATGTATTTGGAATCATATAATGTTGGAACCATTTTACACGTCTTTTTAAGATATTCTGAATTATCAGCTCCTAGCCTTTCTCGTGAATTGAAATATTTGAAGTCTTTAGGCTTGTTCAAATGAATGGTTTGATCAGTATGTCCCCTTTTGACAATCAACTCTTCAAGACGTTTGATGTGGGAATTCAATTTATTGTTTTCATTTTTAAGTTTTTGTATGATATTTTGTTTGCTTTTCATTTCGTTTGATGAAATGATGTGTTTTCCATGTAAATTTTCAGATAATTCTTTAATTTGAGAGTTTAAAGATTTTAATTGTTTTTCATTATCATCAAAGTCTTGTTGTTTTCGTTGCAAACAATTTTTAGTAATTTGGTATTCATGTCATGTTTTAGTGTAAAGTTTATAATTATTATCATATTTAGCCTTCAATTCTGATACTTGGGTTTGTAAATCCAGATTCTCGAGTTTGAAATTTTTGGTTTGTTTAATCTGTTGAACAAGTTGTTCATATGAATGAACAAGTTGTTCATTTTCATTTTGCAAACCATTTAAACGTTCTTGAAATTGATTATTCAAATCTTTTTCATCTAAAAGGTTTTGTTTTAAAGAATCAACTTCAGATATCTGAGTTTTAACAAAACAAGTATCAGGACCAATGGAATTATCAGAATTTGATAAGAGAGAACTGATTACCTCATTTTCCTTGTTGGCCTTTTCATTGAATCTATCAGAAACCTCAACATTTTCTTTTGGCATACAGCACAAATTTGCTACTTGTTCTTCATCTTCAGCTAACACTTTTCCAGACTCAATTTGTTTAGCCATCAACATCTTACGTTTAAGATACTCTGAATCACGAACGATTGATTTCTTTGTAGCATCCAAAGGTGTGATAATTGGCTTTTCATTTGAGATTGTAGCAGATAGAGCAGATTTGAAGTTGGATGAAGATTTCAGATTATTGTTTGTTGGCTTTGAATAATATTCCTTATTATAGTTCGAGATAAGAGACATAGCCTTTAGCGCATCTTGAAGGTCTTTATCCGTATAATCATTTAAAGCTTGTGTAGGTTTTTCCATTTTTGCGATTATTAGGATTTTGGGTAAAAGTTCTCGTGTTTAAAATGTGAAAATTTTCTTTTAAGACCTTTTTTAAAAAAAATTATAAAAATTAAAAGTGTTTAAGAAGTTTAAAAGGTCGAGAACTTAATCGGGTTCGGGTAAAAAAAAATTGTGTTCGGGTTAAACAAAATGTAAAAATTTTGTGTTCGGAGAAAAAATAATTTTGTCTTTTGAATAATGATCTAAAAAAATGAGATTGTTAGTTAAAAAACGATTTGGGCTTTGATATTAAATTGGGTTTAATTGAATTGGGTTTAAATGATTAACAAAGTTGGGCTTGTATCAATTCATATAGTTGGACTTGTATCAATTGGGCTTGAGAAGACCACTTGCCGAGATCTCAAAGTCTATTGTTCTCGTGTCGAGATCGAGTGGAAGCAGGCACGAGTCGGATATGAAATCAAAGGTTCTGAAGTCGGAATCTTCAATTTCCAAGGTTCTCGAGTCGGATGAGATGTTTGATTGCCGAGATCAATTTCAATTTCAGAACGATCTCTGAGTCGAAGTTGAGATAAATTTTTCATACAATTTTCTGTTGAACGATTTTCTTTTGTTCTGAATTGAAATCGATTGAAGTTGTCAATTTTCTGAATTGATTTTCTGTTGAACGATTAATAAAATTGATTCATCAATTGAAGTCGAAATTCAATTTAACAGAGAGAGCCGAGATCAATTGCTGAAAAAAAAATTTGCCGAGAACAATTGACGAGCCGAACTCTTAAAGCCGGGAACTTTGAGCCGAACACTTTGTTCGAGCCGGGAACACTGGTTGGTTCGAGCCGAGCCGGGAACAGCATTTGATTCGAGCCGAGCGGAGAACGTTCTTGAGGCCGAGTTCTTGAACGGACGAACAATAAGTCTCCAAACCTCACAATTTTGATTCAATTTTGCTCAATTCTTAACCAAATCCAGTGATTCCAATCACAAAATGCTCGAAAAACAATCCCTCACGTTCTGATCCGATAATATTCCTCAAATCATAACGAATCAGATCACGATTTCGATTTTACATTAGAAAAATGAGTTTTTCATATTTTTCACTAAAATCACGAAATTGAGGTCAATTGTTGATGGATTGGAACGAAATTTGATTCTATTGTGATTAGAATCAATGGAGAAGCATGAATATCCAATCAAAACATCAATTCCAAACAAAATTTTCGCAACTTAATTTTCACAGCTTATAACAAAAGTTTTCAACAAAAACTTAGATTTCGATCAAATCATCATGAATTTGGATCTGTTCTTTGAAGGATTGCGCTCTGATACCAATTGAGAGAGCTAATGCAATCGAAATCATGTTAATTCATGATGAGTGTGTATTTTGAGAGAGAAGGAGATGGATGGAAGAAGTTTTCAAAGTGTGTTTCTATTATGTGAGTCAAAAGCTTGCATCATTAGTCATCACAAGGGTATTTATACCCTAACCTCTAAACACAATTAAACTAGTCTAATTAAGGCTAATTACATCATTTAAGCTCAAAACTAGTCCTAACATGTATTTTTTGTAGGACGGAGGGAGTACTAATTAAAAAAGGAATTAATTAGACACTTAAAACCAAACATAGACTTAAAGTTTTTTTATTTAACTAATGTTAAAATAATCAAAATGATGTTACGAGTAAAACCAAAAACCCTTGTTGCAGAAGAATCCATTACAACGAAAACTCTGCCAAATCTCCATGGACTCTAGCTCCTTCTCTCTTCTACATGATTCATTTTCGTGGGACCCTTTTATTATATTTACTTGACCCCTGCATGAAATTACTAAAATACCCCTGCCTAGCAGCCTAGCCCTACCCTAAGCTAACCTCCTAGTTTGTCTTCCATGAATAAAACAACGTAAAAAATAAATAATACGTAGTATAAAAAATAAAAAACCCGAAAGTAGATCCATTGACACCATTGCTATTTTGCAAAGATGTGACTGGGATCATTCTTGAAGTGTGGGATCACCTTATGGCTTATAGTGTAGTGTTGTTGGTTTAAGAGTAGACGAACTAACAAAGTAGCCCCCCTCCCCCACCACCATTCTGCACATATGTACTTATTTTACAGAGAAAATTATTACTCCCTCCATTCCAAAAAAATCTTTTCATTAGACTTGCGTACATGTTTTTAGGATATAGTTGGTGGTGTGGTATTTGGTAATAAGTTTGATTAAAATATATGATTAGTTTAGAGATTGAAATAAAGTTAGTGAAAGAAACTTTAAAAAAATGATAAAAGATGACATAAAGTTAATGAGATAATATTAATTTATTAAGTGGGTCCCTCCAATTCTCAAGTGGGAAGTTTTTTGTAGGACAAAATTCTTGGGTGAAAATATGAGAAGTTTTTTGTGGGATGGAGGGAGTACTATTATTTTCAAACATATTTTACCGACCAATTTGATGAATTATTTACAAAAGACAAACAAATAGTGATATCTATTATTTGTGCCTATTTATTTGCCTATTTAATTGATCAAGATAACTAAATAAGTATTAAAATTAATGGATGATATGAAGAAAAAAAAAAGAATTAGTAAATTACACATGTTATCTTATGGTAGTTAGACACATAAATTAGACACAATTAATAGACATCAATATCATTTATCTTTACATAATCTTGAAAGTGTTGTGATACAAAATAGCCAAAACTCTAAGATTTCATTCCAACGATCAAGTTCATATATTTTGGTGTGTTTTCAAACATACATCTCAACCTCTTTATATAGGCCACAAGTTGGCACTATAAGAGTCATAGAATAAATGACCATTACACAAGTTAATGATAGGTGTAAATATAAGAAAACCAAAAGTCTAGTGAGTTACAATACTCCCCCTTGGTTGCTTAGATTTATATTGAACTATACATGCACTTCATCTTGTATCTTCAGACAATCCTTGAAACATTCGCCTCGTTAAAAACCTTGACGGAGAAAACCCTTTGGGACAAAACTCTGGTTGAAGGATAAAAGAGTACGATCCGGATGTCTTGAGATAGGGAAGGAACCATATATGATGTGCCTCATTAAAACCTTGTTAAGAGAAAACCCAGTGGGACAAAAACTCTAACGAAGGACAAAAGAGTGCACAATGGCTAATAAGTAATCAACTCGATACTCCCCCTGAATTCAGCGATTCTTATTGAGTGTGGGATACAGTTAGTGTCTCATTAAAAAAACTTTGTCAAGGTAAACCCAATGGGACAAAACCCTTGAACTAAAGAAAAAGAGCACACAAGCATTCATCGGGATGCTCCCCCTCACATGCACTCAACAGGGTGCAAAGCATACGTCAGGATGCAATTATTATTTATATACAAGTGCATGATACATGTCACTTAGGTAGCTCGGAGAGTTTCCTAAGTCCAATAGCTTTGACATGTTTCTGGAATGAATACTTTGGCAGTGATTTGGTGAACAAATCTGCATGATTCTTCTCCGATCCAATATGTTGCACTTCAATCTTTTGAAGTAACTGTTGTTCATGTGTAAAGAACAATTTTGGAGAGATGTGTTTAGTGTTATCCCCTTTGATGTAACCATGTTTCGCTTGGTCAATGACAGCAGAGTTATCTTCATACATAACAACTGGTTCATCGGGGTCATAAGCTAAACCACATGTACTTCGAATATGACCAATTACAGATCGAAGCCATACACACTCTCTAGTTGCCTCAAAGAGCGCAAGTAGTTCAGAGTGATTTGTCGAAGTAGCAACCAGAGTCTGTTTACAAGACCTCCAGGATATCGCTGTGTTCCCAATGGTAAAGACATAACCAGTTTGGGAACGTCCCTTATGCGGGTCTGATAAGTAACCTGCATCAGCATAGCCAGTAAGGGTTGCGTTATTTCGAGTATCATTAGGGTTTGATCCACTCGACGACGCGTAGGGATAGAATAAGCCCATATCCGCCGTACCTTTTAGGTAACGGAATATGTCTTTAATACCATTCCAGTGCCTGCGTGTTGGCGCATTGCTGTGCCTAGCCAGGCAGTTCACAGCAAACGAGATGTCCGGTCTAGTACATTGAGCCAAGTACAATAATGCGCCTATTGCACCCAGATATGAACACTCGGGGCTCAATATCTCTTCATCGTCCTCCTTTGGACGGAATGGGTCCTTTTTAATGTCTAGAGAACGAACGACCATGGGAGTAGAAGACGGCTTTGCATCATGATGACTAAAGCGTCTTAACACCTTTTGGATGTAATTTTCTTGATGAAGAAAAACACCATCTCTACGTTGCTCGATCTGCAGGCCGAGGCAAAAACGTGTCTTCCCAAGATCTTTCATCTCGAATTCCTTCTTCAGGATTTCAGCAGTTTCGACCAACTCTTTCGAGGTTCCTATGAGATTCATATCATCTACATAGACTGCGATAATCGCATATCCTGAAGTGGATTTCTTAATAAACACGCATGGGCATATCTCATTGTTCAAATATCCCAGTCCGATCAAGTACTCACTTAGGCGGTTATACCACATCCGTCCAGATTGTTTTAATACATAAAGTGATCGTCTCAGTCTTATCGAGAACGTGTTCCGTGGTCTAGAACTACTTGATTCAGGCAACTTGAGTCCATCAGGGACTTTCATGTATATCTCCGTGTCAAGATCCCCATAGAGATAGGCTGTGACCACATCCATAAGCTGCATATTCAGTTTTTCGGAAACTACTAAACTGATTAAGTAGCGGAACGTTATAACGTCCATTACGGGAGAATATGTCTCCTCGTAATCAATTCCAGGGCGTTGAGAGAAGCCTTGCGCCACTAGGCGAGCTTTGTATCTTACAATCTCATTATTCTCGTTACGCTTCCTTACGAACACCCATTTGTAACCAATTGGCTTAACATTGGGTGGTGTTGGAGCAACAGGTCCAAACACTCTTCTTTTCGCTAAGGAATCCAATTCTTCCTGGATTGCTTGTTTCCATTGAGGCCAGTCCGTTCTACGTTGGCATTCAACAATAGTACGTGGTTCCATGTCATCATTGCTCATAATGTCAGTGGCCACTGCGTATATGAACACATCATCAATGACAGTCTCGTTTCGCTTTAAAATATCGTCTAAGCTAGCATACTCGACAAATATTTCAAGGTTATCGGGATGATGAGAAATTGGTGTTTCATCTGAAACACGCTCCTCCAATACACTCCCGTGATCCTTAATGATCTCATGTGGCAAAACGGATTCAGAAGAATTTCTCCTCTTTCGAGGCAGAACATCCTTGGAACCGACTGGTCTTCCTCTTTTCTTAGGAAGAGCAGCAGACTGGACAGCTGATGGTAGCGTCCTTTGCACGGTGGGTACGACCGGTGCAACATGTTCAAGTGGAACATGGCGTCTCTCAGGGACGTCTATCCTTGCAGGCACATTTGCAGCAGGTAAATTTTATCTCGTGACATTTGCTAGGTCATTAAATGCGTCTGGTAGCTGATTAGCAACATTTTGTAAACCTAGAATTCTTTGCACATCCTTATCACTATGTGCAGTTGGGGGATCCATATGAGACAAGTTGGGTTCATGCCACGTTATTTCACGTCGTTCCTTATCAACGTTAACGTGCAAATCTCCCCCTAACGACGGGAAGATTGCCTCATCAAAGTCACAATCCGCATGTCTAGCGTTAAAGAGATCGCCTGTCAAGGGCTCTAAATAGCGTATGATGGACGGGGATTCATAACCAACATATATTCCCCGTCGTTTCTGAGGTCCAAATTTCGAACGCTTTGGAGGTTCAATTGGAACATTTACCAAGCACCCAAACACGCGTAAATGTGAGACATCAGGCTCATATCCAGTTACCAGCTGGTACGCAGAAAGTGGTTGGGTGGCGATGGGCCTCAGACGGACCAATGCAGCAGCATGCAATATCGCATAACCCCATGCAGAAATTGGAAGTTTTGTACGCATAACTAAAGTTCTCGCAATCATTTGTATTCGTTTAATGAATGCTTCTGCAAGACCGTTTTGGGAATGAACGTACGCAACAGGGTGTTCAAGATCAATGCCCAATGTCATGCAATAATCATCGAATGTTTTCGATGTAAACTCCGCAGCATTATCAAGTCTAATTGACTTTATTGGATAATCTGGATGATGAGCCCTCAACTTAATGATTTGGGCTAGGAGTTTAGGAAATGCTGCATTCCTTGTGGACAACAAAGCGACGTGTGACCATCTTGTTGATGCATCAACCAATACCATGAAATATTTAAATGGTCCGCATGTTGGTTGGATAGGTCCACATATATCCCCTTGAATTCTCTCAAGAAAACGGGAAACCACTTTTGTAGGTTTTACATGAAGTGGTTTGAGATGTGTCTTGCCAATCGAGCATGCTTGGCATAGGCTTTTTGGTTTAATCACGAAATTTTTACCTCCAAGAGGATGCCCATGAGATGCATTCATAGTTCGAAGCATCGTATTTTGACCCGGGTGTCCCAGCCGGTCATGCCATAACATATAAGTTCCCTCATCAACGGGGGCTCGACGAATGACTAGATTGCTTTCAATGTGTTTTATCGTGGTTAGATACAAACCATTTGACAAACATCTCAACTTCTCCAATATACGCTTTTGGTCGTATTTATCAGAGGTAATGTAGAGGTATTCAATACCATTTTCTGAAGCAGTTTCAATATGAAACTTGTTTTCTCGAATATCCTTAAAGCTCAACAAGTTTCGACCGGAACTTGGACAATATAAGGCTTCATTAATGGTTAACACGGTACCATTTGACAACGTAAATTGTGCTTTACCAAAGCCTTGAACAAGGGTCGACGGGCCCGAAATAGTTGTCAATGAAGTTACTTTAGGCGTTATGTTGATGAAGTAATCCTTGTATTTTAGGACAGTGTGGGTTGTACCACTGTCAACCAGACAATCAACTGACCCAATATGCATGCCTAAAAGTAAAAATAATTTAAAATCGGTCACACGTATGTAGTATTTTCATAAGGAAAAACTTTAAATTATTTCGAGAAATGCGTTCATTGTAAACAAACCATTATCCAAAAGTGAACATTATTTAAACTTGAAAGCATAAAATAACATGATCCAGGAGCTCAACAATAGCTCTAATCTTCAATCTGAGCCACAAAATCAGGTGTCTCAAAAGACTCACGTGTGTTGGTTTCAACCACATTTGCTTCAGCTCTTTTCCCGTTATGATAGTTACGAACTTCGTCGGGAGTAGCCTTACAAACTCGTTGCATATGACCATAATCACCACATTTGTAACAAAGGGTATGCTTATCAGTATGTGCCCTTTCATTGGGACGATTGGTCGTCCTGTTATTGTTCCCAGTACGAGATGGCTTAGAAGCCGAAGGCCTCCGGTCAGAGTTATATTCTGAATCACGGCCTGAAGGTCTTCGGTGCGAGTTATATTCTGAACCTCGACCTGAAGGTCTTTGGTATGGATTATATTCAGAACCTCGCTTCACTTGGTGAGGTTTACGATCACCATAGTGCTTCGGTTTTCGGGACGACTGGCCCTTATCTCGGTTTCCGTTCCGCGATTGAGGCCCACGAACATTATTAGCATCAGGCATTGGAATTGCCTTTGTCCCAGCAGGACGAGAATTGTTATTTCTCATTAAAACAATGCTATTTTTCTCATCCAATAACAATTGGGTAATGAGCTCGGGGAAAGTTGTGAACTTGGATTGGCGGTACTGCTTTTGAAGCAAGTTGTCAGAACTAGGAAATGTGGTGTAAGTCTTCTCCAACAAGTCAGTATCAGTTAACTGTTGACCACAGTAGTGGAGAAGTGCACGAATTCTACAAACTTCAGCGTTATATTCAGTAACCGAAGTGAAGTCTTGGAATCGTAAATTGAGCCAATCTTGGCGGGCTTCAGGAAGCCAAATGGTCTTTTGGTGATCGAAACGTTGTTTCAAAGAGTCCCATAATGTCTTGGGTGAGGTGATTGATATGAACTCAGACTTCATCGTGTCTGACATATGTCGACGAAATAATATCATCGCCTTAGCATTCATTTCGCGGGTAACTTCAACCTCACGATTATCCTCGTCATAGATGACATCTAATATGCCTTGAGTATCTAGATGGTTCTGGATATCTTGAGTCCAGTCTAGATAGTTCTTGCCGGCAGCATCCAAGATCGGGAAATCAAGTTTGATAGACATTTTCCTACAACGGGAGGAGAAATACTGGATCAATCATCATTCAAGATGATAAGTTTATATGTTTATGGTTTGTATAAGCACAAATTGTGTGTCGAATCAGCAGGTTCGGAAAAACACAATTGATATTAGGTTCTCATTTATCGAACGACAGGTCGATTATGAGACACCGATTCAGCATATGTATATAAACACATTCAGAGAAAAATTATTTAGTCAACCCTTTTCGGTAGCTCTATTCGAATACAACCAGGAAAGACGGTAAGGGTAGACAGCGCTTGTGCGTATCGGAACCACCCTTATTAGGAGTCAGAAAAACCGCCTATCTTTCCTAGACATTGTTAAGAATAGGAGCCTAGTTGTGGATGATTAATAACTTTTCAAGGAAGTGCATATAATGCTCATAAATCCACAAGTTCTTTAACTTTTGAAGACAAAAGAAATTGTAGTATAATCACTACATTTAGAAAAGATTAATTTTTATCTTCATGATTTATTTAAGAAAACAACTTTCAACATAAAGAATCTCAAAATAATTTTTATACCAAAAACAAATAATCATTTGAGCATAATACTTCATAAATCATGGATTTTTTAAAAAATCATTCTTTTAGAAGAAAAATTTTATTATAATTTTTGGACTTGTTAGCCCAACTCATTAAAAATATTGGGCTAACTTTTAGTTGCTTAAATGTTGTGGTTTTTAAAAAAAATTCAATCTGTTTGTTAAATTTTTTTCCAAAAAAGATGAATAATCGGCCAAATGAGTATTACATTTAGAATTAGAAAAACCCATGAACTGAATTAATTTTTGTGAAAGAGTAGCAATTTTTTTTCTCTTGAAAAGTCCATATGAAAATACTACATGGAGAAGCTTTGTGACCTATTTAATTGATCAAGATAACTAAATAAGTATTAAAATTAATGGATGATATGAAGAAAAAAAAAAAGAATTAGTAAATTACACATGTTATCTTATGGTAGTTAGACACATAAATTAGACACAATTAATAGACATCAATATCATTTATCTTTACATAATCTTGAAAGTGTTGTGATACAAAATAGCCAAAACTCTAAGATTTCATTCCAACGATCAAGTTCATATATTTTGGTGTGTTTTCAAACATACATCTCAACCTCTTTATATAGGCCACAAGTTGGCACTATAAGAGTCATAGAATAAATGACCATTACACAAGTTAATGATAGGTGTAAATATAAGAAAACCAAAAGTCTAGTGAGTTACAATAGAAAGATTTTACTTTTACCTTCACGTTTATTGCAAGAATACATTGTTTGTTTATGTAACTTTAACACCGAATTCGCTTCAAATGCACAATTTATAACTGTTATAGAAAACTATACGACATTAAAACAAAAAAATAATTATATTTTTAATAGTAATTTTACCGACCAATTCAATCAATTATTTACAAAATCTTAGAAAGATTTTACTTTGACCTTCACGTTTATTGCAAGAGTACATTGTTTGTTTATGTATCGTACGTTGTGGGGATTTTAGTTTGGAATGTACTTTAACACCGAATTTACTTCTTAAAAAAACACCGAATTCACTTCAAATACACAAATTACAAATGTTACAAAAAAATTGTACAATATATCAAAATAATAATTATAGGGTTTAAGTAATTTATATGGCGTTAAAAATTTACATACTTTCTAGATTAGATATGTTTCTTTATCATAATAAGTTTTTCCTGTAATTAGTGGATGTAATTTCTATAAATTTTCTTTTTGTGGTTTGATGGATGTTCGACTTAGTTTTTGTTGCAAAAACTACGTAGTGTCATCGCTTATCCTTTTTCTCAAATATTATGTGGTGATAGATATCAAAATTTTTGTCAGATTAAAAACCTATATAACTTATACTAACTAGGGATGAGCAGAAAAAGAAGGTAACCGGAATCGGAACCGGAACCGTCTCGGAATCGGAGGTTCCGGACCCAGAACCTGTTAGGAGGTTATAGTTCCGGTTCCTAAAATCATGGAACCGCCCTAAGAGGTTCCGGTTCTCAAACCCTGGAACCGGCGATTACACGGTATGTTTTTATTAAAATATATAATATATATTATATTATACATTAAATTAAATTAAATAGATTTATGATTTATATAAATGTAAAATACTAGTCCAAGTAACAATATAAAATTTCCCTTTCTCGTTATAATTGACTGAACCATTCACTCGTCGTGGGGTCGTATCTTTGTGACTGACTTTCACATCTTTCACACATTTACTATGTTTTAATCATAATTATTCACTTATTTCTATTTTGAATAATATTCGTAATCCTTGAAATATATTTAAAACTATTAAACGATATTTGTAATCGTTAGTGCGTGTAATTTATTGTCTTGTTTATATAGTAAGTAATGTTAAAGTTTTTGAATTTAGAGACAGGGTAACCGGAACCTGCCCTGTAACCGGCGGTTCCGGTTCCGGTTCCGAAAATTTAGGAACCCGTCTTCCAGGTTCCGGTTCCTATATTTCAGGACCTGCGAATCTGGTTCTGGTTCCGGTTCCAGTCGGAACCGACGGGTACCCTGTTATGCTCACCCCTAATACTAACTTTACTATTACTAATATAATAACAATTGTAGTTTGTTCAAGGTAGTCCATCAATTTTATTAAGTCCTAAGGGAAAATTGTTAGCTCTTGGATCAAGAAAAAGTCAAAAGTCAATATCAACATTCAAACCACCACCACCACTACCAACAAATGTGATTCAATACATCAATCTCCACCACCGCCGGCGGCCGGAGACGGCGTACGACGGCGATCGGCGGTGGTCGGAGGCGGTCGGCGGCGGCGAACGGCGACCGGAGGTGGCGGTCGGCGGTGGTGACCGGCGGTGGTGGTCGTGAATTTAAACACATGTGATTCGAAGTAATATGCTCGTCTGTATCTTGTACCCCCTGTTTTTAGTGATTCACATGTGTTTGAAACACATGTGATTCGTAGTTCGTATGCTCCCATGTTTTTAGAAACTCATGTTTTTAGTGAACACATGTGATTTAATGAGGACCCCCAAATATTGGTTTACATTTATGTTATTCATGCACGAAAACATATATGTTATTGTGCATGTGTGTTTTCATGTATTTATACATAAGTGTTATTTTTGCATCATTTGAATATATATGTTTTTCAGTATTTTTGATGTTTTTCTTAAAGTATATGTTTGATCTAGGTTAAATGTTATTGTTTTGCATTTTTTTTACTAAATTATAATATTCTTAAATGGGTTTTGCTTGGTTCCACACAAAAAATAGGTTCCTTTGAAAATTAATATATTTGGAGAAAATGCGAGAATAGATCTCAGTCGTTGATCTGGCGAGGGGGGATTTTTCGAGGCGCGAGGGAGGGCTTGTCGAGGCGCGATGGGCTTGCCCGTGCCTGTTTAATCATTAATGATTCATGTGTAATCATGGATGATTACTAGTGTAATCATCAATGATTAAACTAGAATACATATAGCTAGTGTAATCATAAATTATTAGTCTATCATGAATACACATAGTGTAATCATGTATGATTAAAAAAAATTCACACATTCTCACGATTTTTTCAATTATCAAAGGAACTCTCATATATATATATATATATATATATATATATATATATATATATATATATATATATATATATATATATATATATATATATATATATATATATATATATATATATATATATATATATATAGTCAAGAGTTATATTGAGAACCTTGATTTTAAAAAGAACTTTGAGAACTATTCAATTTCAATCAGGACCATTAGATTGTAATATTAACGGTTAAGATCAGTTATGGCATTTTCGTAAATAAAGGGAACATATTTTTATTAAGTTTTAATTTAAAAAGGGCATATTCGGTATTTTACTGAAAAAAACGGAAAAGAAAATTAAATAAAAAAATGAAACCGCCCCTATGTCCCTTGAAACTCGCATCTCTCCCTTGAAAATAGAATCTCCTCCTTGAAAAAATGCAACCGTCTCCAATTTAAGAAATCATTCTCCAATTTGCACCTAATATGTGAAGGGTTGCGGCGAGAATGAATCAGAAAATTTTACATCGGCTGTTTATGTGAAGGGTTCCCTCGATCTGGTTCAAGCAACCGTCCGTCGATCGCCTGCTGTTTATGTGAAGGGTTCCGACCTGATGAAGTTCAGATTTGTATCTTTATGCTCTTTAATTGTTATTTACTCACTTATTTGAATGTATTGGTTGTTCGTCGATCGCAAGCAATCGTTGATGGGTCGTCAACTGCTTTTATTCCACCGGAGAAACGGGAAGGGGCACTACAACTGCCGCTTGTTTGTGCGACGTCGCTGGGTCACCTGAAAACCAACTATATTTTGACAGATCTCTTTTGCAGGTTTTGAAGGAGTTTATTATTTTTTAGATCTACATAAAAAAAATTGAATTACATTCTTTCAATTTCAATAGAGACCCACAATTCAGATAAATCAAAATCAAGAGGTAAGATTTTAGTGCGTGATTTTTAAGGATGAAGTAACTGATTGTTGTTAAACATTTATTTCACTTTGGCAATGCGTAATTTTAATTCATTGAATAATATTTCAGTAGATGGGAGGTTTTTTCAACATTTCAAAGATGATATCATCATATTTAGATATTCAATTTTTATATTATTTAATATCTTGAGCTTTTATGATTTTTTTTTTCCAGTAAATTATTAATGGACTTTAACTTCTGGATTAATCAAATACAGGTCTGGATAAAGGAAAGCTAGAAGATGTCGTTAGCTTTGGGACATATGTGTTATTCAATCTTTTTTTCTTTACACATGTGTTCTGTTATTGTTGTATGTTTACATGTTATTCGTTCGACTTTTATACATTGATGTTTTTCTGTTACATATATGTTATCGGTAAACCCGTTTTGACTTTAGGGACTGCTATATCCATGTTCTCACAAACACATATGAACACATATACTCAACTAGTTTATAATACTGATCTACACTAATTACCAAAAAAATAACATTAATTGCTGGAAAATAACATATATGTACAAGCGTCTTGACATATATGCACAACGTACATTAAAAACAAATTACCACAAAAACATATATGCACAACTGACTAGACAAAAATGACAAAATAACAAAAAAAAATTCGAAAATAATTCCTAAATTTTAGGAAATTTTCAAAATAGGAATCAATTTTTTATTTGTAAAATGTCGTAAATGCCCCTGAATAATTAATATGAATTAAATTAATCAAAATTAATTTACTAAATTCTGATTGGTTAATAAGAGTTCTCAGAGTTCTTTTTGAAATCAGGGTTCTCAATATAACTCGACCATATATATATATATATATATATATATATATATATATATATATATATATATATATATATATATATATATATATATATATATATATATATATATATATATATATATATATATATATATATATATATATATATATATATATATATATATATATATATATATATATATATATATATATATATATATAGAGAGAGAGAGAGAGAGAGAGAGAGGGACAGAGAGAGCGGTTCATGCAAGAACCACTAAAATTGCGAGAACTGCGAGAACCATTTTCTAGTCAATCATTTTGTTTAATTACATTTTTTAATCTAAAGGGTATTGTAGTCTTTTTAACACTAAATTTTTTTTATTAAATCCAGTTTCCTTAATTAAATTAATTCATTTTTAACCTCAATCCTATTTTTTAGGATACGAATTTTGTAATTTGTAATTTTTTTCGCAATTCGTATGTGTTCATTGATGAACGCCTAGAAATAACTAATATTTTCTTTTACTATATTTAACCTGTTCAGCATAATAATAATGTGTTCAAGTTGCAAAATTTACAGATTTACTAATGAACAAATCTACAATATACATAATGAACATAATGAACAAGTCTGACAGGGAATTTTATTAACCTTGTTTAATGTATTCAATGATGAACGAATGAACAAAGTTACAAATTATGAACTGAAACCTTAGACTGATACAAATCTGAAATTACAAACGGATAAACAAGAACAAATCTGAAACAGATGAACAAATCTGAATCACAGATGAACAGATCTGAAACAAATGAACATAATGAACACATATTTCTATACATAATATAATGAACATAATGAAAAAATGTTTCTATACATAATATAATGTTTCTATGAACAAAACAGATCGACTTCGCCGGGAAACAAGTGTAGAAACAACAAACCCTAGAAACTGTCGCATATCTGAATCCCTAGATACCGTCTCAGATCTGAAACCCTAGAACTCGAAAACGACGGAGAGAGATGAACGAGGGTTGTTGTTGCGAGATCTACGGGTGAGAAATGCATCGCCGGAATCCGATGATGTCTAAGAACACCGGCGGGCGGTGGCAGTTTTCTACAAACAAATGCGAACACCGAGATTCCGATTCGAGATGAACAGATCTGTAGAGAGACGAACACATCGGAATTCCTGCGAGATCTATAGAGAAACGAACAGATATGAAGAAGGAAGATGGAGGATCGATGGTGGTGACGGATCTACGTTTGGCGGCGGCGGTTCGATGGGGGTTCGCCGGTGATGGTTTTGAGAGGGGAACGATTGAATGTTGGGGGTGATGGTGACCAGATGTTAATTTGAAGGATGGTTCGCCGGTGGAGGAGCGACGGGTGACGGAGTGTTGAATGGCGACGGGTGACGGAGTGAAGCCGTAAATCCGGCCACCTTCGCCGGAAAAACGATTACGGCGGAAACCTAGTTGCGGGCGGTGAACCGGTGGAGGTTATACCCTTCCGTATGAAATTGTGAACATGTGAAAGAAGATGGCGGTAGAGGTTCTTCTTTTTCCACGCCCGACGATGCACTTCAGACGAGGGGGAGGAGGTCTGGCGGGGGAGGAAGTCCGGCAAGGGAAGTTGCGGGAGAGAGTACCTTGTGAAACTTAAACACACGTATGTGAGTGTGGGTGTTTTCAAATGAGAGATTTTGAGGGTTTCTGGATGAGTTGGGTTTTCCCCAATTTAATATCATATTTTCCTTATTTAATTACAATGTAAATTTACGAGACTATCCCTCCGTGTTCTTTTTTAAATTAATTTGATTTCAATTAATTACAAATCTGTCATTTATGATCTTAACCACACATTCACTAATCTAATGGTCACAAAATTGTTCTTGCAATTCTCGCAATTTTAAGTGTTCACGCATGAACCCTTGTCTATATATATATATATATATATATATATATATATATATATATATATATATATATATATATATATATATATATATATATATATATATATATATATATATATATATATATATATATATATATATATATAGGGGAGGGTTGCTTTGAGAATTGGAAAAATCGTAAGAATGTGAGAATTATTGTAATCATCGATGATTACCCTATATGTATTCATAGGGTTCATCGATGATTAAACATGCACATGTGCCCCCTCGCGCCGCGTGGCAAATTTTGCCGGGCCGTGAACCCCAAATCCACCCTAATCAGTGGCTGAGATCTATTCTCACATTCTCACCCAATATATTAATTCTCAAAGGAACTCATTCCTATATATATATATATTTATTTACAGAACCTAGTAAGGCTACAGAACCGGCAGAACCCGTCTAAGCCAATCAAAATTTAGTAAAATAATTTTGAATTATTTAATTAATATTAATTGTTCAGGGGTATTTTTGACATTTAACTTTTTTTTTTGTTTCCTTTTTTGATATTTCCTAAAAGGAAGGCTTTATTTTCGGAAATTAATTATTGTCGTTTATTTTAAAACCGGTTGAACATGTATGTTTTTACACTATAAACATGTATGTTATATATTTAAGACTTTATGAAATTTTTAATGTTGTGTCGAACATGTATGTTTCTACACTATAAACATGTATGTTACATTGAAAGATTTATCAGAAATTTATTTTTGTGTTGAACATGTATGTTTTGTTGCTATAAACATGTATGTTTTATTGTTATACGAATTACACTTATGTATCAAAACACTAACATTTTCCCTAATAAAAAACATATATAAACCCGCCCTAGTAACCAAAGCAACAACACATATACAAACAATAACATCTATGTTACCCAAAGTAACTACACATATACATCAATGTAAACCCGCAATCCAATTTGTTCATGTGTCCAATACTTTGAGTCTTGTTTTCACAGCTTCACGATGATCACCTACACAAACTTTTAACCCAATAAGACAAAAACTCGCACAACATTTCTCAAGAAATACATATGCAACTAAGAAAATAGGAACTACACTTTTAATAATAATATATATTTTTTAATATAATTATGTATGAACAAAAATATGGGTGCATCCACGTTTGTTGGTTAATACAATTTTTTAGTAAAATATGTGTAAAATTATGGGAGAAGGAAACAATATTCAGTAACTTGGTTAAAACATTGCAGCACCTTTCATTTCTTCTTCGTAATTCTCATGCAATTGTTTCCTACCTTTTCTAATTAAATAAAAAAGTTATTGTCTGCAATAAATGAATAAAAGCATAATAAATCCCATAGAAAATTAACAGATCTTTGCATCAGCAATTTCAGTAAAAAAAAAGTTAACAGATCTGAACTTACCTCCACCTTTCACGAACAGATCTGAACTCGATTTCTTCAACCAAAAGTCTTCAACGAAGAAAGAAGAAATCAATGATACATTGGAATGATTGGTAGTTCTTCGTTAAGGATAGAGTAGAGCAAGATCTCTCCTTCATACTACAGAATAATACAAACAAACAAACACCAAATTAAGAAAAAAGGAAAATTAAAGAAAACGTAGAAACAAAAGGGGGAAACTTTGGATGCACCACTGGTCATGGTAGTTTTTACCAGCGCCCAAATACTTTTAATCGAGATCTGAATTTTGCACCTTCTGGATCTTTGATTTCAGGATGCGAAGCAGGAGGATCTTGGAAGGCAGTTACAAGAATTGGGGTATAGGGTGTTTTGGGAGAGAAGATAATGATGGAAATATTATTTAATTAGGAGAGAGAGAGAGAGAGATGTGCACGTTTTTAGGGGTAGATAAAATTACTAATTTGACATTTTCATTTATTATTAATAATAATGTAATTAGTTTAATTCACCAAAATGTCATAAATCAATCTTAACCCTTGATTACAAAATTCAATGGTTTTGATTGGGTTATGCTGGTTCTGTAGGCTAAAGTTGGTTCTGTAACTAGCCCTTCAATATATATATATACAGGGCCGGCCCAAAGGCTGGGCGAGCTGGGCCCAAGCCCAGGGCAACAATTAGGAGAGGGCATCATCATTCAGCAGGCTGCAGGCGTATTATTCAATTTTTTTATGACGGAAAAGGAGAAGGCGAGGGAAAAGTTATTGATTCACGCTAAAATGAAGTCGACGATTGAAGTTTTCTAGAGCACGATTCTCGCAGGAAACATTTGTGGCTGCCCTTCACTCCATGCAATTCATAATGCGATGCACACCGAATAGGATCGTAGGGAGCTTCTTGCTTTTATTGCCAACACGAATATCGCAGTGATCATGCTTTTATCAGTGTATGATTCATCCTTCTATTGAACTATCTATAGAAGTAATTCGATGACTTTATATTAATTTTTATGATCATGATGTTGTAGGTTGTATGATGCTGTTGTGAACTAGTAGAGGTCCTGATGGTTTAGTCCAGAGGAGGAGTATTGTCATGGTTCTAATAATGGTTGAAGATTGCTACTGATTTTTAAGGTAATTTAAAAATCTTCGGTTCAAATTGAAGTACAATATTGAAGTTCTATCTTCAAATTTATTGATTAGTAGAATGGTATTAGTTCGATGTAAATAGGGTTTGGGCAAAATGATTGCTATGCTGTAAATAGGGATTAGGATCGGGGAAAATGATTGTTGTTTTAGCTTCAAATTTTGCTTCAACTTTCAACTCAAAATACAACAGAGGAAATCAAGTATTGATAACTGAATTATCTTTTAATTTTGCTAACTGTGTCATCTCTTTTTCTATATGTAATGATTATCTGATATTTTTATTTTCAGCCTTCTCCAAATATTCATTAGTAAATTACTTGTCTTGTTTTTTACTTACTTTAATGCATTTTCTTTCTATCTGTTTGTAGCTTGCAGACGTTGCTGCTGCGAAGGAGGTTACTGGTGGACCTACTCTTGAATTTGTTCCTGGTAGAAAGGTATTACTGTTAGAGTAATCTGAATATAATAAGAAGGGTAGTTTAGTCTTTTAATGCAAATTGAAATGGTCATGCAGTGATGCCCATGTTGGACGTAAGTAGATAATATGGTCAAGTAATTGACCGAGTAATATGGGGATAATGGCTTAAAATCAGGAGATTGAGTAACACGTTTTATGTGGTATATTCTTTGTATAAATATAGGATATCATAGTAGTAGTTAGTTGGGGTGTGACTTTTGTTTTAGGTTTGTCATGTATTGTTAATTGAGTAGTTTTTCAATGGCATATGACGTACACCTAACCACCACATCTCCTTCTCCATAATTCTTGTTATTCATATTCATGCAGTTTATCATTGTTGTTCTTCATTTCAATAGTTTTGTTTATTATTATTCCAACAAGTGGTATCAGAGCTCAAGGCTCGGTGGGGCTGTGAGTTCGTTTTCTTGAGCGGGTGGTACGATAATGGCGAGACACTAACCGGGTTGCAAAATAACGAATAGGAGTCGGGAAAAGCAGGTGGCTTTGACTCAGTTCGTTTTGCGGGTGACGGAAAACAGTAGAGGTGGTGGTGACCTTGTTTTCTTGATCGGTGGAAGAGTGTTCTCGTAACAAAAATTGCACGGTGTGAACATTATGGCGTTGGCGATTCAAATCGGGTGGCTTCGGGCGTGACCGGGGAAGGTCGGATTGTCCGGGAAGAAGTCAGGATGTTAGTGAACGTGTCCAACGTGATGCCATGTTACATGTTACGGGTGGTGCAAACAAACAAAACGATTCGTAAAGAAGATGAAAGTCTGTTCGTGTCGAAAAGAGTAACCGGCGGTGCGTAAAAGAAAATGACCGGAAGAGATCCGTTAAAGCAGGTGGCTTTGGATTTGGTTCATTTTTTGTGCAGGTGCAAGAAGACGTTAAAAGCGGGTAGCTTGTTTTCTTGGTCGGTGGAGTACTTCTCTTGTTTCGTAGCCAAGACCGAGATGACTTTGGACGTGGTCGGGGAAGAGACCGTGTGTCCGTGAAAAGTCGAGATGGTGGCTAATGGTACGTCGTCGGAAAAGGGGTGCCGGACGAAAACGAACAATGATAATCAATATTCAGATTACGGGGGTGAATGTTAGAGTAATCTGAATATAATAAGAAGGGTAGTTTAGTCTTTTAATGCAAATTGAAATGGTCATGCAGTGATGCCCATGTTGGACGTAAGTAGATAATATGGTCAAGTAATTGACCGAGTAATATGGGGATAATGGCTTAAAATCAGGAGATTGAGTAACACGTTTTATGTGGTATATTCTTTGTATAAATATAGGATATCATAGTAGCAGTTAGTTGGGGTGTGACTTTTGTTTTAGGTTTGTCATGTATTGTTAATTGAGTAGTTTTTCAATGGCATATGACGTACACCTAACCACCACATCTCCTTCTCCATAATTCTTGTTATTCATATTCATGCAGTTTATCATTGTTGTTCTTCATTTCAATAGTTTTGTTTATTATTATTCCAACAATTACCACATGTTTTTATTTTCAATTTTTTCTTTCAAGTAATTTGTGGGATTGGCCATATCATCTTTATGTGTTATCCTTCTGTTCTCAATGTTCTTTGACAAAAATATCACACACACACATATAAATCTCTCCCGAGGAAGGAAGAATCAATGCTACCAAGTGGGGCATTTTTTTTCCACTTCGTCCAGGATATCATAATTCATTGGACCGGCCATATATATATATATATATATATATATATATATATATATATATATATATATATATATATATATATATATATATATATATATATATATAATATACTACTTTAAACTTTTAATAAGGTGACACACATAGGATGCCCAATTTTACTATTTTAATTTCATTTTCATTTTCATTTTAACAATTTTTTGGTATTTATACATACAGAGTAGAAGCTAAAGGAGTAGTGTAATGCTACTAGTGATATGTGAATAAGCATTTCTACATATTGTCCAACACAAAATTACAAAATTGGCTCACTTATATGCTTCTCTTATTCCTAATTTAGCCCCCATGAAGATTAACACGTTGTATTAGGCCCTTAACACTGCTTTATTCCTTAATTTGTTAACCCTAAAGAAACAAAAAAGGAAATACTTCAAAGCATGCATAAATCTTCACACTTTCTCTTTAACAATCTTTGACACTTTTCTTCCATGGTTTCCATTGTCTTCTTGCATGTCAAAGGATATGAGAGAGAGAGAGACTACAATAGATGATATATATATACCAATTTCTAGTGGTTTTTAACTTGTTGAACCCAGTTTGAGAAAGCTTGGAGGGTATTCATGTCAGCTCTGTAATGCTTCTGAGTGAACTCAAGAAAGGTAGACCATGTAAAATCTGGATATATCCTAGGGGTATTTTCGTCCACTAATTCTTCTGGTGGGCTCACCACCTTATCCTTCTTTGGACATAGAAAAAAAGCAAGGGACTTTCTAGGAGTTTTGTTGTTTACCACAGCTCTATGCAAGCAACTTTTGTATCTACCATTTGAAAGTGCCTGAAAATAAGTAATTTAAAATGAATTAGAAAAGAAAAAGCAAATGCAGTTAGCTAGTGCATGGAGAAAAGCCAAAACACCAAATAAAAACAAAAACAGTGAAAGATGGAAAAAATATAAAAATTGAATCTCATAATACTACAACAAAGAAAACCTAATTATAATGAAGAGATTGATTACCATAAATGTGTCACCGATGTTGACGACAAAAGCGTTTGAATTTGGTGCAATAGATCGCCACTCGTTGTCCACAAACACTTCGAGTCCACCAACGTTATCTTGGTGTAGGATCGTTAAAGATGTCGGATCGCAATGAGGGCCCGTTCCTAAGGTTTGGTCCGGTTTTTGGCATGATGGATAGTAGTTTAGTCTCATTATCGAGTTATTTTCTTCAAAAAATTCCTTGTAGTGAGCTCGTCGAACACCGAGGCTGATCCCTAACAACTCCATGATCCCAAGAGAAAGTGTACTCATAGCATTGCAATATTCTTGATAAACCTTCCTGTAAGAGTCAATTCATTTAACATTTTGTACCAAAAAATAACTAGTTTATATAAATTCCAAAGAGATATACATATAATTTGAAACATACCCAAGTCGAACAAATTCTTCACCCATTGTGTTCTTGAAATAGTCATTAACTATACTGGACGAGTTCTCTTCAGCTGAGAATTGGAAAGAGAGTGTCTCTTTCCAAGGCAGTTTAGAGGAGAATCTTCCAGTGAAGCTGCTAGCATATCCGCAGCTTTCACCGGCCTTTCTTTGAGCCTTTTGCTTTTCAGAAAGTGGAAGCTCGAAAAACAAGTCCATGTAACGTTGAGCATCGGATATTAGGTTTGCGTCAACCCCATGATTGACCACTAGGAAAAAACCATGTTTCTGGCAAGCCTCGCCGACGAGCTTGGAGGCTTCCTCGGCTGAACTTGAACGTCCAGAAAGGAAACCACCTAGGTCTACCAAAGGAACTTCAAGTTCCTTGGATTTTTGGGCGTTCGGTTTCTCGTGATCGGGCCATATGAATTGTTGTGGTATGTTGGTTTCATGTTGTATGACCGATGCGTCGAAAACAAGTGACCTATTTAGGTCCTCTTTATGGTCTTCTTTGAGGGAAGACATGGGTGAGGGAGTCTTGATCATGCAATCTATTGCCATTGCGTTATTTCTAGTTAATTTGAGAGAGAGAGAGAGAGAGAGAGATAACAAAAGAGAGATAGTGAATGAAGATAGATGAGTTTGAGAGGTGTGATAAAGGAAACGCCAAGGCCGTTTATATGGGTAATTGGTGAACCTCCTGTTTGGAATCTTATACATAGGACGTCCCTTTCTATGCATAGTGCAAAATACTTATACTTATTTCTCTCGGAAACAATCAAAATACGATAAATAGAATATTTCATAAAGAAACTAATATGAGTTTGGTCGAGCTTTATCATGTGTTTGGTAAGGAGAGAAAAAACTAAATGTGCCGTTGATATGTCAGCGGTGACTATACGCATTGTATAATATTCTTCCATAAACAAACAATATAGGAATCATTGAGTAAAATCAAAATTACTAGTTTCTAAGTTAAATTTAGCTAATAAACTGTATCTTTGATTTAAAACACTTAAAAAAAATTCTTCTGTTTTTTTCAAAACCGGATTGGACATCAAACCGGTTGTCTTACCGGTTGATTGGTTAAACTGATCAGATTGGATAGACCGCCGTCATTATTATTATTATTATTACTATTATTACTATTATTATTATTATTATTATTATTATTATTATTATTATTATTATTATATAAAAAGTAAATAGCACCAAACAATTGGAAATTTTCCATAAAATGCATAAGTTCAATATATCTTTTTCTTTTGATGAACAAAAAGAAGAGAATATGGTATATTTTACATTGTTGGTTTTATATATTAATCTTGTAGACAAAAGATAGGGAAAAGATACACAAACGGTGAAGAAATTAATTAAGAGTTATTCGTTGTATTTTGTTTGCCATTGAAAAAAACAAAGGCAAAATAAGATGATCACTTGATGACCTTGATCCCACATGGCCTCCTGTAGGCTTAATGAGAAGGAGGGGCAGCTATAAGTCAAGGGGGGTCAACCTGTCTTAGGCTGAAGGGTATGGGTCCACGGGAGTGGCCGGCGTGGTGTACACCTCACACCCCCACGGCGTGGTTATAACTGGAACACCGCCCCCCCCCCCCCCCAACGGCGTGGGGGGAGGGCGTGGTGGAAGCATGGAGATGGCCACGGGAGGAAACGGGCCGTTGGGGTTACTTTTTGACATGTGTTGGCTTCTGATTGGATGATAGGTATTTTCTTTTTTATTTTATTTATAATTTAGTGGAATAAAATGGTGTGGTGTGGTGTGGTGGGTATTTCCTAGAGATGATGTGGTGTGGTGGTGGTGTGGTTGCTGAGGTGGCGATGATGTGGCGTACGGTTCACTACGCAAGACCGTTTTCGGATATGTCACCTGTTGGACCAAACCGTACGGTTTATTACCGGTTCAACTTCAAGCGTCTTATAAATTCGCCCTCAGACTAGTCGTGCACAAAATACCCGAAACCGAAACCGGTAACCGAACCGAAACCGTAACCGGTCAAAATCGGTTTTGACCGTAACCGGTTCGGTTATTGAATAACCGATCGGTTAGGAACCGGTTTGGGTTCTTAGGGTTCGAACCGGTTAGTAACCGGTTACCCGAAACCGGTTTTGACCATAACCGACCACAAATTTGGTCAACACACCGGTTTTGGCCGGTTAACCGGTTTATAACCGAACCGAACCGGTTACAATACCCATTACACGGTTATAGTTTTCGAGAGTCGAAACCGGTTACTAACCGAACCGGTTATTGGAGAAACCGGTTATGACCGGCGTTGACCAAAACCGGTTTTGGTCAAACCCGAAACCGGTTTGGTCAATAACCGGTTTGTGTGCATCTCTACCTCAGACACTCGTTTATGGTTGTGGGGTGAGTTTTACACCACAAATATTAGTGTCTTCACCATAAAATCTGTAGTGAATGATGTATAAGCTAAAAAATATAATGCAGTAATGAATCCCTTAGACCCATCCCAACGGGAGGTGTCTCTTGAGGGTTTAAGGAAACGAAGGCATCTTACCGTTGGCATACCCCTTCGGTTTGATGTCATCGGTTTCGGAGCTCGGTTTGGGGAAGAGACGAGGGGGTGTGTTCGGTTGCACTTGGTGGGGTATTTGGTATTTTGTATATGTATCTTTTTTAATGGTGGGTCCCAATAAAACCGAAGAGAAGTTGTATTGTTGGCATGAGTATGTCAGTGTTAAAGTTTGAGCTGACATGACGTTGATTTGACAAAAACTAAAAGTGTCAGTTTCATTAACTGTTGGGAGCGGTCTTATGGTTGAATTGGCGGGTCCGGTTTTCAAACTGTACAAAAATGTTGTGTTTTGGTAATAAATGAGTAAAATTCTACATTTGCAATAAAAAGACCTTAAAAGACCGAGTGTAATGAAGCGTCGCGAGAATCTATTTTTTTTCATAGTGTCCGGTCGCTCCGGTGACCAATGAAGATAGTTGCATGTTGTGATGTGCATGTTTGTACATAATGCATGACAGGTGTACATATATTAATAAAATTAACTTTAAGGTTTGATAATGACTTTGCTCACCATTTGGGGTTTGGTTGGGGTTTAATATGTGTTAGGTTTAGGGAGAGAAAGTTAATATGACTCTGATGTGGCACCGGAAAGGTTTGGTCACAATTACACTTATTATGTGTTGTTTGGTAGTATCTGAATGATTAATATCTATATGATTCAGATGCATGGATGAAATGATTCTGACTTTCGCTCACATCGGTCCGACTAAAAGGAAGAACATGTTCAATTTATTATTCAATTAAGAGTGTTTACCAAATGCTTTGGATATGCATGATTACAAGGTGGCCTGCTATTAAGACTTACCAAATAGCACTTAAGCATAAAATGCAAACACGTTCAGAAGTCCATTTGTCTTTTGTAATATTGACAGGAAAGCACTTCCCAATGGGCAATCGCGTTTGGCGTTTCTTTTGGGAGTCAAATTCTCCTTTTTACCACTGTAAAACCGTTTTACCTTTCCAACTTTTGTTTGTCAATAATTTAAATTCAAAGGGATCTCATTTTTTGTTTCAAGTTGAAGTTTAAGATATTTTTGAACACCTTTAATACCAATGGATTGTGTTAATGCAACATTCTTTTGTTGAGCTGAAATTTACAATATTTGGGGTTCAATTGTGGACAATAAGCTAGATTCAAGAAAGATATGAAACTGAAATGTGTGGAATTGATGAGCTTGTGGTACAAAACACTAATTAGTAAAGATACTTTTTGTGGAAGACAAACATGATTCACTTGAGATCTCATAGAAATTGTGGTGTACAATCCACTCATTTTTCTTGTTCATTTTGACCTAAATAACATATTGTGGAAAATAACACTTTTGATATAATTTGTTCTTAGTATTGAATCATAATAAACGTTCATACTTTATCATTATACTCATTTAATAATTATAAGTGTCCAAAATCAAATGATGAGATTAGGAAAGAGAACTAGTTGATTCCACATGTCAATCATTTTATGTATAGGACGGTGAAGTAGGAAGATTTAGTAGGAAAAATATAAATTTTCTAAAAAAAGCAACAAAATAGACAAACTTGATCATGATAATAGTGAAATAATCATTATCATATAAGTCGGATTTGGACATCAGATAATACTAGAATATATACGGCTTTTGGTGATTGTATCGATTTCTATTGATCAAGCTTATGACCTCATGTTGACAATGAATTCCATTATATATATACATGTAATGGCAGCCTGTGTGCCACTGAGAGAAGTGTGAGTTTGGGGTGCGGGTTAGGTGCTATCATGTCATGGGGTTAGTAACTTAGTTCATGGGTGATCGAGTAACAAATCGTTCTAACAGAACCATTACAGCAATAACTGTCAAAACCAAACAGAGCATAACCTAACCACACATAAAATCGTAGTTCAATTTCTATTATTTGAGAAACCGCAAAAATCAGTTCGGTTATGGTTTCGGATCCAAAACCAAACCGCGGTTAATAGTATTTGGCTTTTAGGGTTTTTTGAGATTTATAATTTATTCTGGGTTTCTAAGTATAATAGGATAAACAAAGATGGTAAAAAATTAGCCCAAAAACAACCCACAAAAATCAGTAAAAAGTTATCTTTGTGGACCAATATTAGTATTATGGGCTAATTTTTTACTATTGGACCCAAACCAAAAAAATAAGTGGTAACCTCTTAAGTCTTAACCAAAATAATATTAATTTTTACACCACAAGTTTTAATGTATATAGCACACAATGTAATTTTAATAGCTAACTATACAAGTATACTAAAGCAATAGATGTTGTATATATAATAAAAGTTATTGTGTGAAAATCACCCTCAAAAGGCTATCACTGCAAAAAAAATACTATAAGTTATGAATTACCTTACACCAATATTAGTAGACTACAAGTTTTGTGTGTCAACGCTTGCCTAACAACTAGCTTAAACATTTTGAACTGTAAATTAACGATTAGGAGAAAATGGACAAGTAAATGTACGTGGATTCAGATGTATCATAGGTACAGTTCTAGTGTTGTACCAAGGGGGTGTTTTAAGTTTTTAACGCCTTCCTTGACCTTTGCACTCGTGTTGAATAAGAAAGAGAAATTAAGCTACCGACACTAAAGTTAGCTATAAAACGCCATGACGTACAACAATGCGTACATAGAGCATGTGTGCCTAAAACTGGTATTATTTTGGTTTCTTGTTTTCTTTTAACACTCCCTTACAGATTTACCGCACTTAATGGTTAATTAATATCAAACTTTCTAACAAACTTAAGGTGTGATGTAACGGTACAATTAAATTATTTGTATTTCAAATTATTTGTCTAATTGTTGGACTTTATTTAAGGCTAGTTTTTGGCCTAGTTCTATTTATGTACATTCGAAAATTTAGGTATATTTTAAGATTTTATTTGGTTGCTGCAATATTCAGTTTTTATTTTTGTAAAAATTTATTTTTTCCTACTCATTTCATAGAATTTGGGTTTGATTGAAAATTTATCATAACTATCGATACTTATTGATGTAATAGTTTCGAATAACCATCCAAAAGTATCTTCCTTTGGATCCAATCTATTACATGATCACATAAGAAGAACTAGGGGTGAATATGATACGGTACTACGTGTATTTTTCTCCTACCGCGTACCGTACCAATTATAATTGGTACACTAATTTGACTACCGGTACCATAACAAGTATACTTGGTACCAGTTTATTTGTCTACCAACAATGTTGGTTGGTACAAATTGGTACTGTATACCAAGATTATAAACAAATATGAAGCTAAAAAATATTAAAAACAAGATATGTTTTTATAATATGATATTTTATCATCATCCATCATGTATAACATATTAACAATTTTTCCAAACTCGAAAACAAGATAAATAAAACGATAATTTATTAATGGTATATAAAAATTATCAATGTTAAAGAATCAATTATATATATATTGTATGGTGGAGAGATTTTTAAAGATATAAATTAGACCATAATTTATGTAAGTATATATTGTAAGAATTAATTTATATATATGTGTATATATATTGGTTGGTACGGTACTACAATGATATTTGAATATTTATACCATTACCGTACCATGAACGCTCGATTGGTACGGCACTACCAACCAAACATGCTGGCTACCAACATACTGGCTACCAACTTTAATTAGTTCGGTTGATAGCATGTTGGTTGGTTTTGTTCGGTACAAATTTGACACCCCTAAAAAGAACCATATATGGGGTCCCTACCCATTTTCTATTGAACTTGTTTGAGCTAGTTATTAGAAGTGAGTTCTTAACAGGGGTGTCTTTGAGGAGGTGTAACCGCACATGACTCATATTTTATAGGGACCCAATTTTTATATATATCTCATATATATAATATTAAAATTTAAGCCAACTTAATAATTTAATAGAAAAAAATTAAAATATACAAATTTTTATAAAAAAATCTTGTATTTAGGGGGGCCATTTTCGTGTTTTCGCACAGGGCACTTAAAACCTCGGAGATACCCTGATTCTTAATACATTATTAAGGGACATAGTAAAAGGAATATGTACGGAGTAAACAGGGACAAGTGAAAGGCAATGGGTTAGGGTTTGGTGGGCTATACTTAGGATTATGATAAGAGTATGTGTTGCTATGAAATGAAAGAAATTGATTTGTGTGACAATATGTGGTGGATATAGATCAACAACAAATTATATATGGATTCTATTGGGAACCATTTGTTAGCTGTAAAAAGGAGCTAGTGGATCATGCAAAATAAATATCAAACCATTACATGACTTGTCTTGCATGATAATTTATCTTTAACAGTAGCATCTGGTCTAACGATATCTGAATAATCCTACAAATGAAATTTATATGTTTTGTGCTAGTTACATATTCTTTACCTTAGGCTGGTAGGTCAAAACACCACATCATGGTGATACCATAGGTGGCAACTACCACACTGTGCTCTGCATGGAAACATCATCCTTTCTACAATGTGGTTGAAAAAGTAGAAGTAAGCCCACTAAATTTCCTTTCTACAATGTGGTTGAAAAAGTAGAAGTAAGCCCACTAAATTTGCATGTCTCTCACATTTCGGGGGGGGGGGGGGGGGGGGGGGGGGGGGGGGAGTCACTCGAAGCTCCTCTGTCGCGCCCTAGCCGAGCGGTCATCACCAGCGACATGGAGCCACTTCAGACACCCATTGCTAATCCTTAATAGGTCAATATTGTAATTAACGAATAGATAAACAGGTCAAAATAGGGACTACTTATAATATCTATCAGTGTTAATAGATTAAAATTGTTAAAGTGACATTTTATTATTTAAATAAAAATGTTAACGTGGCATTATTGTTTCTGTACTCTTTTGCTAAATTAAGACGTTGACATGACAATATGTCTTCTATTTTATTTTTATTATTAATTATTAATATTATTACTTCTTTCGTTTCAAAATAAGTAATACAAATTATAGTTCATGATTTTTGAGGTAAAATATGATAATGAAGGTTAATTAGATTAAATTAGATAGTTATGGAGGTTGGGTACCACATATATTAATTAAAGTAATTTAATGATGTTTAAGTAAAAGTAATGGTAAATGTGTCTTTTTATTTTATTAAATAAGATAGTTAGTAGTTGTGATCCCCACAACCTTTTATCAAGTATGATAAGTTTTTAAAGTGTATCACTTATTTTGAAACACTATAAAATAAAAAGTGTATCACTAATTTTAAAACAGAGGAATTATTATTATTACGTTTTGCAAATGTATGCAATCGTCAATCGAGACGACAGGGGTGGATGTAAAAGAAGGGAAACACGGATATATGATGTTTTTATTAGGTAGGAAAAGAGGACGTCTATAATTTATGTATTAGTAGTATGGACATATTTTACATATATGAAATATATGGATTAACATTTTTAGTATTGATCGAAGTTAATTAATTTGGTGATAGTCTAGTGATCAAAGCTTTCGAATAACCTTTTAAAAGTAATGCGTTTGATCCTTCTTTAAATAAATATTTACTAGATGGTCAGTGGATAGTTCAAAAATTATGACAATGGTTATGTCACCTATGTTACGAGAAAGGTTGATTGAGGAAACCCTTATAACTTAAATTTATATTAAAGTTAGGTTTGTTGTAACTCATATTATTGTAACTTATGTCTTTTGGTTGATTACATTTATGTACTTCATGAATGTGTGTTATGAGTCTTAATTTCATAGACTCTTGGTTTGGAACTTTGTACCCTATATAAAGGGGTTATCATGTACACTTATACACACACAAGATGATCAATGAGAATGTTTGTTACGATCCTTTAAATTGAGCTAGTTTGTCTTACAACACGTTATCAGCACGTTGCTACGAATCAAGTTATCTAAACGAAATGTTCTTCTCTACTAGCATTCGGGTATGAATCAAATAACCTATCTTTCGTATCATGCAATGTATTTAGTTTGCGTATACTATTGTTTTGTCAAATCTCACTAGTAGTTCTATTTTGCTTATGAATCGGTTATAAACCCAAATGATGCTTTAAAAGAAAAAAGAAAATCATTATGCATCAGAAGTTCATTTTTTAACAAAATTAAATTATTGGAATCTATGTTTATAACATCTTGATGTTTTTTCTTCTAAAAGCAAACTTTAATTGTCTGAAACACAAACATGTGATGCACAATAAGAAAAATAGATTGCTGCTTACTATGAGTACAATCTATATCTATATATATAATAAAGGAGACTTTTTTTGAATTCTCCCCTCATTAATAAAGCCACTTGTCATTTTTTAAAAAGCCACTTGGCAGTTTCGGCCCACATGGAAGTACACGTCACTGTGCTCCTTATGGCGTGCATGAGTGACACACATTTGGTTATAAAAACGGCTTCAATGAAAAGGCTGGGCAATTGAATGTCAAAATTGTCAATTACATCTTTAAGGGTTGGGCAATTGAATGTCATTATCTCTCATCCGTTTCATTACTGTGTAGAAACTTCATTATAAGCCCCGTCTCCTAGATTTATATACGCCTTTACGTTACCGATTGTCTTGCCATTGAATAGAGATGGCGATTCAACTGTAATATTAATATGCGTCAATGGTTGCTGCTCTTTTCCCCTAATCTCAATTGTAATCCAAGTCAATGGTTGATCCTCTTGATCCAAGCAACGGAGATGGCGATTCAATTGCTGCTCTTTTCCCCTAACCTCAATTGTAAGATTTCGTGACTCTGTATGTAATATAGCTAATTCTAATTCCCATAACCTCAATTGAATACGCGGTTCAGCTCGACTATGTGTTCCTTTAACAATCTGAGCGTGTGTGTCTGACTGTGTAACGGGTCACATAAGTCAGTGTGGTTTTAATTTGTATACGAGGTCAAATGATTTAACGCGTCACATAAATCAGTGTGGTTTTAATCTGATACCTCGTAGTATCTATACAAATCAATATTTTAATATAACACGTAACATTCATATTTTAGCCTGTTATTCTTTTACGTTCCCCCATTGCATTAACTTAATAAATTTGTTCTATGATGATTGATAATATGATGATTGATAATATGATGATTGATAATATTTTATGGATGTTAATTTTTGTTGTTTAGTAATTGGAGATGTTAGAGGGACGGGGTTGATTCTTGGTATAGAGCTTGACTCTGACCGAAAAGAGAAAGACGCTTGTTAAAGCAGAAGTGTGGTTTTGTTCGAGATACTACAAGTTCCATTTAAATATGGGTGGGTCGGGTAACGGGTCAAAATGGGGTTTGATTAAAACAATCAGTTTTTGGTACGCGATGGGTCAACCTGGAACATTTTTGTCCAATTCTTTTTTATGGGGAGTTAAATGTGTCAAATACTATTCTAACCCGATTGACCGGTCTCCTTTTTACCCCCCCCCCCCCCCCACATTGATTTAGCTGTAAATGTGGTTAGACAAATGAGATACATATAGTTATTAAGTTATATGTACGTATTATTGTTGTTAGGATTGTTCTTATGTGTGATGAGTAGTTCAAGACACCAAGAAGAAACTGGTAATTGATATTAATAAATAATGTATAGATAATTTGAGTTTTTTAATTATATTTGATATTTATACTGTGTTATTATATATGCAGGCCGGCATTGCACGAACATCATTGGCCATAACTATTGGTCCATCGCCACATCATCGCACATAGTCTGAGTAACGATTTACAGATGCACGATAAGCAATTTACATGCCTCTTAATCATGAAGATTTGGAGAATCCATTAAGTCAACACAAGATGGTCAAAGTTTTTTTTTGCAAAGTGCTGCCTTTTGGGGATATTTCAATTTACATGCCTCTTAAGCAATTTACGAACATTTATGTGATCTTTAATGGATTGTTCATGCCTGTGATACTTAGTATGTTTGTGTTTTTCATCACTTGTCTCTTGTAGGTGGCCATACCGAGTTTTTGAGGATTGAAATGGTATAAGGTCAATTATGTAGTTTCTAAAAAGAAAGGTTCAGTATAAAAAACAGAACTACACTTGAATCTCTAAATAATGCAAGTATATGTTGGTAATCTACATGATTTGAAATTTAACAATGTGGACAACTTAATTTTATCATCTTCAATTACATAAAATGTTAATATTTCTTACTTTACGTATTCGAAATTTTATTTTGAAACTTTATATGAGCCACCCGTGATTTATCACGGGTTATAAGCTAGTTTCTTTATAAAAAAAAAAAGAAAAAGAGATTCATGTGAGATTTTGAAACCTTATGTTATATTGACATGGATAGTTTATGTCATATTTGCTAATATATAATTTTGAAAATAGATATTGACTTCTCAATCAATATAATGTTATTTGATATGATTTATTATTGCGCAAATGATATATTTTATACAATTTCAAACCCCCTTCTACTATTCTATTAATTTACAATCTCAACTAATTTGAAAATGGTAACAAAAAGAAGTTGATGATGGTTTAATTACAAAATTGAAATGTATTAGAAATAACTAGCAGGGTACCCGTGCAATGCGGCGACGGGTACCCAGAAACCATATTTCGTGGCGAGCAAGTGTTGTTCGTTTACACGGTAATAATTGTTGCTAGATATAAATAATTAAACGGAAATGTGGATTTTGGTAAGAGTTGATGATTTACAGCGTCGTATATTTAATGTTATTGGGTAAAATGGTTTTCGAGTAACAGACTTTTGTTATTAAGTGTGGGTGGTGTTACCAAAGTGTAATGTATAGCAAGTGGTTAACACATAGTGATAAGTTAGGAGAGGTCTTGGGTTCGAATCTTATTAGCCGCGATTTTTTTTTTAAGGTAGAGAACTAACTAACAAAAGTGGAAAGGTCCTTAAAATCAAGTTTAAGGAGCTCCTTAAACTTGCCTAATGGGGTAGGCCTAAATGCTTTATATAGTAGTAAGATTTAGAAACCTTAATATAGAATTTATGATCATTATTACAATTGATCAAAATTATTTGTGATTAATGTTTCTTAAATGTGCAATAATGATTTGAGTTTATTCTTTAATTAATGAATATAACAATTTCAATTAAGAATTTATCATGGTTTCATACATTCTTACTTATGGAGTATTAACTACTCATGATGTTTATGATCTAATATGATACTAAGATTACAATTAATTTGTTAGTTATGATAATGAACAAATTAAATTTGAATATGTTGTCATGTAATTTTTGCGCGGAAGTAAAATGTTTTAAGTTGATTAAATCATATTTTTTTAGAACATAAACATTCGAATTAATAATTTCATTGCAAAAATGATTATTTTTTACGTTTACAAGTTGCATGGTGTGCAATCTAAAATAAATCATTTGATTTATTGTTAGTAATTCAATGTGTGAATTACAATATTAGTTCATGCGAACTCAAAACAAAAATTGTGGACTCATGAGCATTGTATTAAAACTACCTAAGTGAAAAAGTTATGAATCATCCCCAAATAGGCTCACCTATTCTAACTACAATGTCTAGGAAAGATGGCGGTTTTTCTGACTCCTAATGATGGGTGGTTCCGATACGCACAAGCGCTGTCTACCCTCACCGTCTTTCCTGGTTGTATTTGAATAGAGCTACCGAAAAGGGTTGACTAAATAATCTTTCCCCAGAATGTGGTTATATAGATATGATGAATTAGTGTCTATAATCGACCCGTCGTTCGATAAATGAGAACCATTCGCACTTGTGTTTTTCGAATCTGCTGATTCGACACATAATTTATGCTCATACAAACCATAAACATATAAACTATCATTTTATATGATAACCAAATCCAATATTTCTCCTCCCGTTGTAGGAAAATATCAAAAAAAAAAAAACATGAATTCTTTGAGACCATCGATTTTCTGGCTCAAATGGAATATTAGAGCTATTGTTAAGCTCCTTGATTATGTTTAATTTGGATTATGCTTTCCCATTTGAATAATGGTGTATTTTGGATTATGGTTTGTTTACATTGATTATGTTTCTCGAGATAATTTAAAGTTGCTTTATTCCTTATGAAATTAAACAATACGTGTGACCAACTTCAAATTATTATATTTTACTTTAAGGCATGTATATTATGTTGATAGTCTGGTTGATTGTGGTATTCATATACACTTTCATAAAACATAAGGACTACTTTATCAACATTACGCCTAAAAGTAACTTCATTGACAACCATTTCGGGCACGTCGACCCTAGACTTTGGTATAGCCCAATATATGTTGTCAAATGGTACTATTTTAACCATAAATGAAGCCTTATATTATCCAAGTTCCAGTCGTAACTTGTTGAGTTTTAAGGATATTCGAGAAAACATGTTTTCATCTTGAAACTGCCCGAGAAAATGGTACTGAATACCTTTACATTACCTCCAATACATACGACCAAAAGCGTATATTGGAGAAGTTGAGATGTTTGTCAAACGGTTTGTACTTTACTACGATCTAAACCATTGAAAGCAATCTAATCTTTCGTCAAGCCCCTGTTGATGGTGGAACTTATATGTTATGGCATGACCGGCTGGGACACCCGGGTCAAAATACGATGCTTCGAACTATGAATGCATCTCATGTGCACCCTCTTGAAGGAATTAATCTGATGATTAATTCGAAAAGCCTATGCCAAACATGCTCGATTGTAAATACACATCTCAAACCACTTTACGTATAATCTGCAAAAGTGATATCCCGTTTTCTTAAGAGAATTCGTGGGGATATTTGTGGACCTATCCAACCAACATGCGGACCATTTAAAAATTTCATGATATTGGTTGATGAATCAACAATGATGGTCACACGTAGCTTTGTTGTCCACAAGTAATGAAACATTTCCTAAACTCCTAGCCCATATCATTAAGTTGAGGGCTAATCATCCGAATTATCCAATAAAGTCAATTAGACTTGATAATGTCGGTGAGTTTACATCGAAAATGTTCGATGATTATAGCAAAACATTGAGCCTTGATATTGAACACCCTGTTGTGTACGCTCATTCTCAAATTAATCTTGCGGAAGCGTTTATCAAATGAATACAAATAATTTCAAGAACTTTGGTTATGCGCACCAAATCGCCCCATTTTTATATGTGGTTATGCGATATTGCACATGGATGCATTGGTCCGTCTAAGGCCCATGGGCACCCAATAACTTCCTGCGTACCAGCTGGTAACTGGATATGAGCCCAACGTTTCATATTTACGCGTGTTTAGGTGCTTGGTCAATGTTCCAATTGAACTTCCAAAGCGTTCGAAATTTGGACCTCAGAAACGACGGGGAATATATGTTGATTATTAATCCCCATCCATTATACTCTATTTAGAGCCCTTGACAGGCGATCTCTTTAAACGCTACACATGCGAATTGTGACATTGATGAGACAATCTTCCCGTCGTTAGGGGGAGATTTGCACGTTAACGTTGATAAGGAACAACGTGAAAGAACGTGGCATGTACCCAATTTGTCTCATATGGATCCCCCGTTTGCACATAGTGATAAGGATGTGCAAAAGGTGAAGGAATTATGTGCACAGTTGGTCAACCTATGATGATACATCCATGCCTACGAAACACTTAAGGGTCACACCGGTGAGTGCATGTAATACGAACAAGTTATACAACGATACTACGAAGAGGAATGATTCATAATAGTCATTATGAATCAGTTAAGTATTAAGTTAAGTTTAACTTATTACTAGATTAGTTTAACTAACTAATTAATTAATACAAGTAGTTGTACATTTACTAGTTAAGTAAATTTACAATGTGTTAGTTATAGATTATCCATGATATGATTTAAAGATATTAAATCATATAGTAATTGGATAATATTATTGTATAAATTATATAAAGGTTATTATATAATTAACTATTAAAAGTATAAATACAAGTGTATAATTTCATGTATATGGGTACCGAAATTATAGTGTGTTAATACTATATATTTGATAGTTAAGTGCAATGATAATAAACTAGTTAAAACTATAAGGGATGGAAGTGTAAAAAGGAAGTTTAATTAAGAAGTTAATCTTAACTAAAATAGAAGGGTTTTAAGTGTAACATCTTCTATTATAAATAGAAGGCTTATGCTAAACCCTAGATGTTGGTTCCTTACACCTTAATCACGAAATCCCTTGCCCCTCTCCTCCCCACGATCGGCCGAAGCCACAAACACAAGAACACAAGCTTGTGTTCTTCGTGTTCTTCGTTCGTTCTTCGTGTTCTTCGAGTTTCGAAGATCAAGGATCGTTGCAAGTGATCAACTAGAGGATCGTTCGTCATGTTCATCATCAGTGGACTTATCTTAAGCATTAACCTAAGGTATGTTTCATGGAACACATCTTCTTCTTCTCCTCTTGTCCGAAGTCGAACCAAGAACCCTAGGGTTCTTGGTAGTAGTCGACGAACACACACAAGTATGTGTGTGTGTTTGAGTTCTTCGTACAAGGTTTCTTTCTTGTTAACCTAATCTAGTTTTCCAACATCCCAATCCTTTAGGATTTAAGGATTAGGTTTAATCCCAGTTCCGCATTTAGGGATTAAATCAGCTAGTTAGTTTAAACCGGTCAAGAACAAGTTCATGTTCTTGGTCAGCAAGGTTCGAACTCGTGTACTAGGTGGTCGACCCAAGTGGTTGATCAGTCGCATGGTGCGTAGTAAAAAGGGGAATAAACCCTAGGACCAAGAACTAGACTAGATTAACAAAGGTTGTTTGTTTACTTTAATTTACAAGTTTTTTTTGTTTCAAGTTTTTCTTCTTTCTTCTTCATATTTTTCGAAAAAAGGGGAAGAAACCCTAGATTCAAGAACATTAAACTAGTCTAAGTTTAATTGGTCAAAAAGGTTTCTAGAAAACCCTAGTAATTTTCGGAAACCCTAGAAAGAACCCTAGGATCAAGTATATTAAACAAGATATGTTTAATTGATCAAAAGGATTCTTTCCATAATCCCTTGAATATTTCATGACTTAGGAAAACCCTAGGATCAAGTATGTTAAACAAGTTTTGTTTAATTGATCAAAAAGATTCTTTCCTAATCCCTTAGAGATTTCGAAATCTAGGAGGAAACTTGAACACCAAGTATGTTAAATTAGCCTAGTTTAATTGGTGGAAAAGTTTCTTAGTGTTAAGTTTTTCGAAAACCCTAAAGAACCCTAGAACATTAAACTAGTTTAAGTTTAATAGTTTAAAAGTATTAATTAGGATAATAATCTAAAACCTAGTTAATTAGACAAGTTTATGTCTAAAAGGTTTAAATTATTATTTTTGATAGATTTATTAAAGCTAGTTCTTTAAACCTAGTAATTTAGACAAAGTTTATTGTCTATAAGGTTTAAATTAAAGAGTTTAAATAAATTTATTAAAAGTTATAATCTATCTTAGAATTTAAACAAAGTTTATTGTTTATAAGGATTGATTAAAATTAGTCTTTTAATTAAAATAATGTCTTTGATCAAGAAAGTCAAAACCCTAGTTTTGATTGATCAAAAGCAAGATTAGGGTTCATCTAATTAATTTAGGGAATTGATAAAGAAGATGTTAATTTTTAAGTTCTAAAATTAACAAGATGTATTTAATTGTTTATGTATATGTATTTAAATTTTTGGAATTTTTTTTAATAATTAAATAAAATTGAATTTTAAAAGAAATAATAATAAGTTTATACACATTTTAATTAGTTCAAGTTAAAATGTACATGTATAAGCTAGATGTAATGTTCTATTAGAATGTTACAAAGTTTGTTATTATAAATATACATATATACACGAGCATATACATTAAATACAAGTTAAAATGGAACAATTAAAAAGAGTAATGTTATTTTGATCTTTGAAGATAATATTATAAATATTTATTGTATAAGTTATAATATAATTAAAACTAGAAAGTACAAAGTTATGATTTCATTATAACTAGAAATTGTACAAGTTGAAATTATATGATTAACTAGAAATATACAAAGTTATATATATATATATATTAAGATGTATAAAAGTTATAAATTATTATAACTAGATAATTATACAAGTATAACATAAGTATTTTACAAGTTATGTAATATACTAGATTAATGATCAAGTATAAATAACAAGAACCTATATTTAACAAGAAAGGTTTAAACAAACTAAAGAATTATTATATATAGTTTTTTTATATAATAGGTTTATTAGTTTCACCAAGTATAAACCGGTGATTGTGTTAGCTTAAGTTTCATCATGGTTGTTGAAGCTAGTGGGAGCTACACAAGAAAATCACAAAGTTTGTAAGTCTGTCGTTAAGGCATAAGTTATGGTCGAATTTAATAAATAAGAAATACATGTTTAATTTCATTATTAGACATATGAAAAACTAGGTGTGTTAAACTAAGTTTATGTTTTAAGTTCATGCATCGTAAAAGTTTTAAAAGTTTAACATAAGTTTTATAAGTTTTTCAAGTAATATAAAAACAAGTATGTTTTTATTAAAAATAAGGTTTCTCACAAAACCTAGTAAAACGTTTTGTACACCTCGTTTTAGGTATACATGTAAAATCGTGTGAATTCTTGAAACTATAAGTTTTAAAGAATAGTTCTTATGTTTAAAGAAGGTGTCTTGGAGAACCATTCAATTCACAAGTCACACTTTTTTAAACAAGGATTAAGATTGGAATAAAAGTTTAAGTTTAGTTTTAAGACTTAAACAAACCCAAGAAAATCTTAGATCGAAGTACTATCCTCCTAATGGAACACATCACTTGTTAAACGATATTCATATTGTAAGGATAAAGAACCTTAGATATGGATTCAAATCATTGCGAGTGTTAGGGTGCGTAAGGTTTTGTGATAATAGGGAGTCCCGGCGCAGAGCATCGCACTGTCTTAGATGGTCTTATCTACTTTGGTGATAATCGGGAGTCCCGGCCCAAAAAGTACTTGAGTAGAATAAACATACTAGACTTTATTACTAACTTAGAAATGTACGATTATATTGTACAAAGTTTTAATAAGATATAAGTCTAATGATTCTACGACCCCTAGGAATCGTGTCAAGTCTTGATACGATCGGTAAGGAAGTTACCTACCAGAAATAGCATGTCTCGTCGGGAAGTGCCCAAACCTTGCGGCGAGAATGTGATATATGGATCCTAGGCCTAAAATATTAATTATGGGTTTATAATATATTTTAGAGAATGTTTATTGATGATTACTAATTAAACTGGGTTTGATTTGTAGATGGCAGCAACAAACGCAATCGCGACAACAAGTACCAACAATCTCTCACTACGCTTGTTTCTAGAAAAGGACGAATTGACTGGGTCAATGTTTCTCTATTGGAAGCGTGATTTTCGGATTATGCTTACGCATGAGAGAAAAGGAAATGTCCTAGAAAAAGCAATACTAAATGCTCCTACCGTGAATGCTAAAAATGAACCAGGATAAGCATATTACGCTTATAGGGTGTTCAAATCTTGCAAGATGGTTAAGGGATCATCGGTAAGTGCTCATGTCATGAAAATGAAAGAGCAAATGGATCATCTTGAATGAATAGGATACCCAGTACCGTTGCAGTTAGCAACAGTAATGATACTCAACTCGTTGTTAGATGACTATAAGTCTTATGTAGTCAACTACAACATGCATAACATGGAGCAATCCATTGATGAGCTACATTCCATGCTCATGACTACTGAGTTGATTTGGGGACCAAGTTTAAGAATGATCTCGCAGTAACCGATGATGGTAGTGATCAGAGAAAGAGGCGCAGTGGAAAGGGAAAAGATAAAACCGATCCCAGCCACGGCGTGCCCAGAGGGTAATGGAGTCAAACAAAAAGGTCAAGAAGGTAAAGCCAAACAAGGAACGAGAAACGGTGTCTTGGTTGTGGCAAGGGTCAAAGGGTAGGAGGCAATGCTTGCTCCTTAGTTGACTTGACCAACTTCTAGATACTCGCTTCCTACTTGTAAAAGTTTATTACAAGTAACTCAACTTTAGCAATCGTTTATTGCATAAGATGATAAGTGATAGTGACCAGCATGAGATGGTGATGATCCCACGAGCACCAAGTTTTTATAATTCAGTATTTTGGTGGATTCGTTTTTAAACAATTTTACTTTATTGTTTGGATAATTTTATTTTTGTTAAAACAAGTTTCATTTTGGTTTTAATTAAATTCCGAATCCATGGTTGAATTATATTGTGTGCATGTGTGATAATTACACTAGTCAAGGTTTATGACTAGATTGTAAGTCAAGTTTTGATTTACTTATATTTCATGTTTTATATATATATACTTGTTTTATTGTTGTATAAATAATGTCTTGATAGCTCAAGGTATTTAGATACTAGTAATTAGAAAGTTTTTCTAATGAAAGTATTTAAGAGTTATATGGAAGCATAAGGTTCAAAGGTTATTGAACTTAGTTAAAACATCTTAAGTAATAGTCATTACTTATGATAGAAAGTTTTAAAGTATTAGTATTAATATAGTATGATTATATTGGATATAATCAAGATAGACTTTAAGAGTATTATTACAAGTCTTTTATACTTGTAGTAAAGGATTTAATGAGTCATAATTCCCTAACAAGAATAATTGGATATTCATATAATCCAAGTAAAATGACTTAGACATTAAATGACTCTTAAAAAGGGACAAACTATATTAAAGCATTTGAGA
The DNA here is from genome assembly GCA_963853835.1 of Calendula officinalis. NCBI lineage: Eukaryota > Viridiplantae > Streptophyta > Magnoliopsida > Asterales > Asteraceae > Calendula > Calendula officinalis. The sequence goes on from OY970825.1 coordinate 28,204,560, forward strand.
ATTAAAAGGTATTATTCCAAGTCTCTTATACTTGTAATAACTACAATGTTTAATCAACTCATAATTCCCTAATAGGAATAATGGATGTTTGAGAAATCCAAGAAATGACTTTGGCATTAAATGAAGTTCTTAAAGAATACTAATGTGTTTAAGAATTGATAGTATCATTTCAAGTGTTTTATACTTGTTAGATACAGTAATCAATAAAGATCATGATTCCCTAAACAGGAATGTTGGATATTCGCAAATCCAAAGGATGATCTTGATTATTGATAGAATTCTTAAAAGATTAAACTACAAGTTATTGACTAGGTCAAAGTAGTAGTTTAAGAGATGCTTAAGTTCCATAAAAGTAAGTGGGAGCTAAGACTAACGTAATTCATTAAAGATGTTAGTGAATTCAGTAAGTTAGTAAGACATTAACAACAAGGTTTTACCAAGTCGTTAGCCAAAGAGTTAAGAGAAATAATAAATGATCGTTAATTAGATTATTGCAAACCTAATAGTGTGATCACAAGTCTTGTGATTAATTATTGCATGTCTAATAGGTTGTTAAACACTTCAGTGGATAACACAATCATTTAAGGAAATTTCTTTAACTAGTAAGAATATCTACAAATCAAGTAACTAAAAGAGGCTTTAGTTACTAGGATAATTTATGAGTTCAAGAAACTAAGGAGTTAATTTCAAATCCTCCTATGTTCACCGAATTACATAAAAGGCAAGACTAGAATATGTTCTAGATTGTTGCAAGAACAACATCTAGCAAAGGCAAAAGTAATAGTATTCCTAAATACTCGTCTTATGTCTTTAGTTTAATAGAAATGATTGTTTTAGTGATAAAGTTTCAATTAAGGTTGTAAGAATCATTGAGTAATCAACACAAACGAAAGGAATAAGTAATGATCCAGTAATAATTCAGTATCTATGTCCAGTGAGGAATAGTACATGAGTTAGTATCATTTTTATTCAGACTTTGTATGTTTTACAACATCCATGAATAAAAGTCTATTTTATTCAAAAGATATAAAATCCGTGACTACTCGTCTAGGTGGGAACCTCGATGGGACGTTAACGTTATCGCGGTATTTGGTGGTAGATTTGAAGTTCTTCGAAGATCGCTACACAAGTTTTGTGTAAACCAAATATCGGGGATATTCTGTTGGAGGCTCAACGAATATTGGATTGACCACCGTGACAATACTTCGTGGTTGAAAAGTTCAAAAGTATTGTTCACTAGGATTGTCCTTAAGCCTGAGGTATTTGGTTTAGGATACAATGACTAATGTGCTTTGGTTCAACTTAGACAATTCTGAAATACGTTTGTCATACGAGGTGATACTGGGCACAAAGGAAGTTGTATTTTAAATCGAAATATAACAAGATGGTAATTGCACCTCCTTTTTAGGAGAGATATTTATAGGTCCTTTGACGTGATGAGATAAGTGGAAAGTGCATGGCCATGCCCAAACGAACTGATTTGTTCTTTGTCGTTTATCACAACAGTTTGAATCAAGAAGTCATGAAATGTTTTCGAATACAAGAGTTGATAATTTCTACCATGCTCGTATTCGTTATCACAAATATCGTGCTGCAAGGGATAAGCCTAACAACGTTACCCAAGAAGTAAAGACAGAGTGTTCTTTACTAGGAGACGCTATTAAGAGTTTTTCATAAAACTACACCAAGGGTTACATAAGCTGTTTTTATGGGGTTGGTTACCTACATGCCCATCTAGAAGGCCACTGTAGCTCGTATCATTAAGATAAAGGTTACAAACTTGCACAAGTGGGAGTCTGAAGGAATTATGTGCACGGTTGGTCAACCTATGATGATACATCCATGCCTACGAAACACTTAAGGGTCACACCGGTGAGTGCATGTAATACGAACAAGTTATACAACGATACTACGAAGAGGAATGATTCATAATAGTCATTATGAATCAGTTAAGTATTAAGTTAAGTTTAACTTATTACTAGATTAGTTTAACTAACTAATTAATACAAGTAGTTGTACATTTACTAGTTAAGTAAATTTACAATGTGTTAGTTATAGATTATCCATGATATGATTTAAAGCTATTAAATCATATAGTAATTGGATAATATTATTGTATAAATTATATAAAGGTTATTATATAATTAACTATTAAAAGTATAAATACAAGTGTATAATTTCGTGTATATGGGTACCGAAATTATAGTGTGTTAATACTAGATATTTGATAGTTAAGTGAAACAATAATAAACTAGTTAAAACTATAAGGGATGGAAGTGTAAAAAGGAAGTTTAATTAAGAAGTTAATCTTAATTAAACTAGAAGGGTTTTAAGTGTAACATCTTCAATTATAAATAGAAGGCTTATGCTAAACCCTAGATGTTGGTTCCTTACACCTTAATCACGAAATCCCTTGCCCCTCTCCTCCCCACGATCGGCCGAAGCCACAAACACAAGAACACAAGCTTGTGTTCTTCGTGTTCTTCGTTCGTTCTTCGTGTTCTTCGAGTTTCGAAGATCAAGGATCGTTGCAAGTGATCAACTAGAGGATCGGTCATCGTTTTCATCATCAGTGGACTTATCTTAAGCATTAACCTAAGGTATGTTTCATGGAACACATCTTCTTCTTCTCCTCTTGTCCGAAGTCGAACCAAGAACCCTAGGGTTCTTGGTAGTAGTCGACGAACACACACAAGTATGTGTGTGTTCGAGTTCTTCGTACAAGGTTTGTTTCTTGTTAACCTAATCTAGTTTTCCAACATCCCAATCCTTTAGGATTTAAGGATTAGGTTTAATCCCAGTTCCGCATTTAGGGATTAAATCAGCTAGTTAGTTTAAACCGGTCAAGAACAAGTTCATGTTCTTGGTCAGCAAGGTTCGAACTCGTGTACTAGGTGGTCGACCTAAGTGGTTGATCAGTCGCATGGTGCGTAGTAAATCCCTACAAAAGGTTCTAAGTCTACAAAATATTGCTAATTAGCACACCAGACACATTTAATGACTTAACAAATGTCACGAGATCAAATATACATGTTGCATATGTGCCTGCAAGGATAGACGTCCCTGTGAGACGCCATGTTCCGTTTAAACATGTTGCATCGGTTGAACCCACCGTGCAAAGGACGCTGCCATTGGCTGTCCAATCTGCCGTTCTTCCCAAGAAAAGGGGAAGACCGGTTCGGTTCCAAGGATGTTCTGCCTCAAAGGAGGAGAAGTTATGTTGTATACGTTTTGCCATACGATCATTAAGGATCACGGGACTGTATTGGAGAAGCGTGTTCCCGATGAAACACCACTTTCTCATCATCCCGATAATCTTCAAATATTTGTCGAGTATGCTAGCTTAGACGATATTTTGAAGCAAAACGAAACTGTCATCAATGATTTGTTCATATACGCAGTGGCCACTGACATTATGAGCAATGATGACATGGAACCATGTACTATTGTTGAGTACAAAGGATTGGTCTTAATGGAAACACACAATCTAGGTAAAATAAGATTCCTTACCGAAAGGAAGAGTGTCTGGACTTATTGCTCCAACACCACCTAATGTTAAACCAATTGGTGATAAACGGTATTCGGAAGGAAGCGTAATGAGAATAATGAGATTGTAAGATACAAAGATCGCCTCGTGGCGCTAGGCTTCTCTCAAACGCCCTGGTATTGATTACGAGGAGATGTATTCTCCCGTAATGAACGTTATAACGTTCCACTACTTAGTCAGTTTAGTAGTTTCCGAAAAACTGAATATGCAGCTTATTGATGTGGTCACACCCTATCTCTATGTGGATCTTGACAAAGAGATACATATGAAAGTCACGGATGGACTCAAGTTGCCTGAATCAAGTATTTCCAGACCACGGAACATGTTCTCGATACGACTGATATGATCACTTTTTGGATTAAAATCCAGACGGATGTGGTATACCTGTCTAAGTGAGTACTTGATCAGACTGGGATATTTGAATATTTTGATGTGCCCATGTGTGTTTATAAAGATATCCACTTCATGATATGTTATTATCGCAGTCTATGTAGATGATTTGAATCTCATAGGATCCTCGAAAGAATTGTTTGAAACTGCTGAAATCCTGAAGAAGGAATTCGAGATGAAAGATCTTGGGAAAACACGGCATTGGCTCAGCATGCAGATCGAGCACCGTAAAGATGAGGTTTTTCATTTATCAAGAGAATTACACCTAAAAGGTGTTAAGACGCTTTAGTTGTCATGACGCAAAACCTCAATCTACTTCCATGGTCATTCATGACTTAGACATTAAAAGGTTTCATTCTATCCAAATGAGGATGATGAAAAGATATTGAGCCATGCGTGTTCATATCTCTGTGCCATAAGCGCAATATGGTACTTCACCCAATTAATGTACTAGACTGGACATCTTCTTTATTGTGATATGCATGACTAGGCATAACAATGCGCCAACACGCCACCATTGAAATGGTATTAAAGACATCTTCCGTTATTTTAAAGATAGTACGGATATGGGCTTATTCTATCCATGTGTGTCATCGAGTGCATCAAGTGTGACTGATACTCGAGATAACGTGACCCTTATCGGCGATGCCGATTCAGTTTACTTATCAGACCTGCACAAGGGACGTTCCCAATTGGGTTATGTCTTTACCATAGGGAATGTGGTGACATCCTAGAGTTCTTGTAGATACACTCTAGTTGATACTTCGACAAATCACTCCGAACTACTCACGCTCGTTGAGGCGACTAGAGAGTGTGTATGGCTTTGAGATGTAAGAGACCATATTCGAAGTAAATGTGGTTTGGTTTATGATCCCAGTTAACCAGTTGTCATACATGAAGATAACACAGTTGTTATTGATCAATTGAAACATGGTTATATCAAAACAGGATAACACCAAACACATTTCGCTGAAATTGTTCTTTACACATGAACAACAAGCATTTCAAAAGATTGAAATGCGACATATTGGATTAGATAAGAATCATGCAGACTTGTTCACCAAGTCACCGCCAAAGTATTCTTTCTAAAATATATCAAAACTATTTGACTTAGGAAAGTCTCTGAGCTACCTAAATGACATATATCATGCACCCAGTTGTGTGCGAATAATGATTGCATCCTGATGTATGTCTTGCACCCTGTTGAGTGCATATAATGATTGCATCCGGACGTATGCCTTGCACCCCGTTGAGTGCATATAATGATTGCATCCTGACGTATGCTTTTGCACCTTATTGAGTGAGAATAATAATTGCATCCTGACGTATGCTTTGCACCCTGTTGAGTGCATGTGAGGGGGAGCATCCTAATGAATGCTTGTGTACTCTTTTTTCCTTTAGTTCAAGGGTTTTGTCCCATCGGGTTTACCTTGAAAAAGTTTTTTTTAATGATACACTAACAGTTGCTCATTCTCACTAAGAATTGTTGAAGTCAGGGGGAGTATCCAGTTGTATACTGATTAACCATTGTGCACTCTTTTGTCCTTCGTTAGATTTTTTGTCCCATTGGGCTTTCTCTAAACAAGGTTTTAATGAGGCACACTGTATATGGTTCATTACCTCTCTCAAGGCATCCTTATCGTACTCTTTTGTCCTTCATCTGGAGTTTTTGTCCCAAAGGGTTTTCTCCGACAAGGTTTTTAATGAGGCGAATGTTTGATGGATTGTCTGAAGATACTATACTTATTAACCATTGTGCACTCTTTCGTCCTTCGTTAGAGTTTTTGTCCCACTGGGTTTTCTCTAAACAAGGTTTTAATGAGGCACACCGTATATGGTTCCTTACCTCGCTCAAGACATTTAGATCGTACTCTTTTGTCCTTCGATCAGAGTTTTTGTCCTAAAGGGTTTTCTCTTATAAGGTTTTAACGAGGCGAATGTCTGATGGATTATCTGAAGATACAAGACGAAGAAGTACAACTATGATTCAGCGTAAATCTAAACAACCAAGGGGGAGTGTTGCAACTCATATTATTGTAACTTATGTCTTTTGGTTGATTACATTTATCTACTTCATGAATGTGTATTATGAGTCTTAATTTCATAGACGCTTGGTTTGGAACTTTGTACCCTATATAAAGGGGTTATCATGTACACTTATACACACACAAGATGATCAATGAGAATGTTTGTTACGGTCCTTTGAATTGAGCTAGTTTGTCTTACAACAAGGTTAATAATTTTACATTTTAATAGTATGTAGATATACAATTATAATAATAATAACTTTTGCATTGATAGTGTTTTTTGAAACTTTTTCCAGCTATTATTTAACATGAAAAGAGTTGACAAACTATGCTTTGATTTGTTGTAACGTATACATTAAAAAGTTGTAATGCATAAACTTAAAATTAAGAAAAATTGCGTTAAATGATTTATATGTAGTATAAATAAATACATCTAATTTAATAATAGGGTATTATTGTATTATACCAATACTTGGAGACAACTTAGCTAATAAATAGAGTGTCAGGATCGAATAACACAGAATTGTTATTGAATCACATATCTACTCACAATGAGAAGTTACAGCGGATTAACACTATTGTGATTGATTAAGAACAATAAAACTGTAAATAATATAAGAATTATTAAGAACACAGTTTTCACAAAAGGTTTCAATGTATATTAATTTGATCGATTAATACACACGTACGTTTACAATTCGTAAGGAGCTATATATAATAGTCTTTGAAGCCTAAAACTTTACCCTAGTTATTCTAGGACTAGATTACAATCAAATTACAAAAAGATATACATTCTAAACAAACTCTGCTAAAATCTCGGACACGATCAGCTCCATATATCGACATCAGTAGTAAAAGCTATCGTTAGTAGTAAATCCAAGATCAGTAATATCTTTGTAATTCTGCCCCATCAGTAGTAAGTCTTGTAGCAGCACCAAGACTTCATCAGTATCAACTGCAGCATCAGTATCAGCTCTTATATATCCCAACAATCTCCCCCTAAACTTATTAATTCAGTTTGAATTAATCAAGTTTCTTTCTTTTTCTTCTCTTCTTTCTCTTTCTTTTTCTTTTCTTCTAATTCCTTTGCCCTTCGTTCATCTCCTTCTTTAATTCTTTGATTTATTTGTCTTCTTTGTTCAGTTATGTATCTTTTGTTCTTTTCAAGGAAATACTTGTATTGTTTTGATGAAAACATAGCTCCATTATGAGGTCTGATGAACGAGCAACATATAGCTTGATACATTGCTTGTTCTGAATGATTGTAGTCTTTTTCTATCAAGAACAGCTCACATCTTTTATTTGCCCTTTCAAAGAAGTACATGTTCACAGAGGGGAGAACATTCCAGGCAAAGAAAGGTTCTTTATTTGTAAATCTTTCAGGATATTTCTCTGGATAAAATGCAGCATCTATCATTTCAGTTAAGTATCCAGCTCCTGAATTCTTCCAAAAATTACTGGACATTCTTGGTCTTCCTATTTTCAACATTGTGATAACATTACTTCTGGATAGTGACATTATCATTGGCTTCTAAGCTCTGAACCTTTGAATTGACTTATCTTTTCTGATTATTTCTATCACATTATTAGTACCCTCCAATTATCAATTGGATTATTTTGTAGAATTTCTTGAGGGTCATTAAGAATGGGGAAGTCTTGTTTGATTTTCTTCCTAGCAGATTCTTCATCTTCAATTGCTTTTCTCTTCTTAGCAGTTATTGTTGATGATTCACCAGTCATTGTTTTTCATGTAAGCACCAATTTAGGATCAATATCTTTCAACTCTGTTAGTTTGACCTCTTTGACTGCTGGTTCCGCCAGTTCTTTCTTCTTTTTCAGTGCAATATTTGTCAATAATGTTGATCAACTTCATTCTTCCAAAGGATTTTGCACTATGACCTCTTGTTTTTAAATAGGAGATCATTTCAGATTTCTGTTCTACAAATTGCTCAGGCATTTCTTCTTTCAGTTGTTTGCATTCTTTTACTTGGGCTTCAAGAAGATTTATTCTTTCTTCTTCATTTTTCTTAATTTTATTCAGTTCTTCTTGTTGATCTTCCTCTAGAAATTCCTCTATCTCTTGAATGGCTTGATTTTTAATCTTTTCTTGTTCAGCCTTTTTCTTATTTTCCAATTCAAGAGTTTTAGCACATTTCTTGTGATATCTCATTCTCTTCACTTTCCAATGAGATACCTTCATTTCTGTGACAAGGTTCATTTTGTTTACCATGTAGTGACCTAGTGCTCTGTGAGGAGTGTCATCATCATATAGTGCTTTTCCTTTACCAATGCATTGAGGTAGAGGTGTATATTTCATATCTTGTACCTCATTTAAAACTATTTTTGGTGCAAAGGTATGTGCTTTCTTTTTAGGTAGAATCTTGGGGTGAGGAGGTAATTCACATTCATCTACCTCTTCCCAATTTACATCAACATCGAAGTCAGAAACTACAATAGGTTGTGTTGCTAGTGTTGTAGTTGCTTCTGCTGGAGTGATGATTACTACTGCTGGTTCAATCAACTCTGGTATTTCTTCTACCGACTCGGTAGTAACCAATGTAGTTACTACTGGTATTAATGACTGCAAGTTGAAGTGTCTGTAGATTACCAGTTGTAAGTTTGAGGAGTCTACTACTGAGGTTTCTTCTGTTGTTATTACTGGTGAGACGTCAATAGTAACTAGAATAGTTGTTGTTGCTGTTGAAGGAATTAGTACTAATGTTGCTTCTTCTTCAATAAGATCAGTAGTAATAACTTCTGTTTGATCAATTACCTCAGTAGTGTCCATGGGATCAGTAGTACCCATGACTTCTGTAGCAATTGGAGAAGGTACTTGTTCTGCTGCTGCTGGAGATTGTGGTGCAGACACAAATACATATTCATCCATACTTCTAACTCCTCTATTCAGGTCTTCATCCATACTTTGACCTGTTTCACCATGAGCTTCTATTAGGTTTAAGAGGGAGCTTATTGCTGCTATGGAGGTATCAATCATACCCTGTATTTCATCCTTATCCCCCTTAGTGATCTCAACTTTTGGAGCATCACTACCATCAATCTTCTTCTTCAAATTTCTGATGATGGTTGATTGTTTTTGAAGCCTGTATTCGAATCTCTTCGTTCTTCTATTCATGGAATTGATGTAGTGCTTCATGTAGCTCATGATCTTTCCTTGATTGTTTATGAGAATCTGGCAATTTTGTACAATGGTTTCAAGGTTTTCCATCCTATCCGTCAATTAGTTTTGTTCAATGTTGCCCTCATTCTTTCTAGGTAAATCATCGGGCTGGTTTGGTACATTGGCTTTAAGGTTTTCCATCCTTTCCATCAATTATGGAGTTTTCATTTTACCATCATCACTGCTTGGTGATTCATTGGGTGTTTTAGATACTCTCTCCTGCCTAACAGAAGCAGTAGTATCTCCCCTTGTGGTTTCTTGGCACCGGGGTCCTTTGAGTGCTTCCTCAAATAATGATTCATCACTCAAAGTTGCCGAGGTCTGGGTCCTAATGATGTTCTCACTAGCCTGTGCACCAACCTTTGGTGCATCAGTAGTGAGAGCCCTTTCCTCATGCCCTCTCTCCTCCTCGGAGAACAACTCTTGGAGTCTGGGGTGTGACTCAGTGGGTCCCCTGGTGTCCTTTATGGAAGTTCTCTTCCTTTTATATCATGTACCTCGGACACATACAGGACAATTTGTGGAGGTGTATTAGAAGTGACTAAATTGGATTCTGTTTGGGCTGATTTATGGGGTGATGGAGTGGGTTGGGGTTCAAGAGGGTGACTTGAACCTTCTCCAGTTGGAGGATGATCATAGATCATGTTTGCAAATAAAGGAGTCACATCTCCAGAAAAATTGAATTTTCTTCTCATGTTTGAATAACCTTTTTAGTAATGTAAGGAGGTGTAAAAATACCTCTTGTTTTTTATAAATATTGAATTTCACAGTTTATAATATTGGCAACAAATCTTGGAAACATTAAATATTTAGTAGGAGACAAATTTCCAAGCATTCCCTCAAAAATCATTTTAGAAAAATTGAATTCTTGATCTGTGGCCAGACAAACAACAACAGCAGCTATTGATTTGTTGAACTCATTCCAAGAACTCTTTTAGGAGAGATGCAGTGTTGAATAGTATGGACTAAAAATTTCCATTTGGGTGAACGAAGTCCTTTTTGAAAAGTTACAATATCTTTTCTTCCTTCATACCCCATTTTTGTTAAAGTTTCAACAAGATCTTCCTTAGGGAGAAGACATATACATGTTTCATCCTGGAGTCGTAGATGAGATCTGATGGATTGTTCTGTTATGATCAGAGGTTTTCCATCTACAGTTGATTTGATTTTTGATAAACCTTCTTCCTCAATCTTTTTTGCATTTTCCCAAAAACTCACCAGATGTCTTTCATAGATTTTAGTTTCCAGAGTTAAAGCATATCGGATTTTTGAGTTTTTGAAGAACATAACAATTTCTTTAAAGTCTCTGGTTCCATCAGGATTTCTCAAGAAAGCAAACATGTTATGAAAATCTGAGTACAAGAGATCAGTAGTAACAGACAATGGTTTGATCATGGTCATTTTTTATTCGATTCGATTATGAAAATCTGAGTACAAGAGATGAAGTTTGTGGATTGAATTTTGGGATGGAACAGTTTTGTAGTTTTGATTGTGATTATCGACTTAGGGTTTATCGTAGGGTTTAGCAATTCAAGGTTTGGATAATGCTTAATTAATCAAATTCAGCTATTTATAATTTTAGAATTGTCCTGCAAAATGACTGAAATACCCTTCGAAACATAACCTAACGGCTATTTTCATGGGGGTTAGTTTGGTAAAACTGCGTATTTCACACGAAATGGTCGATCAGTAGTAACTAAGCATCAGTAGCAAAACGTCAGTAGTAACCGTTGTTTTACATTTAACGTAATTCTCAGTAACTACACATCAGTAGTAACTTGTGAATACTTCCCACAATCAGTATTAATGAATAATCAGTAGTAAAAAAAATTATGAATTAATATACACAAACTTTACATATGAAATTCTTATGAAATTAATTTATCAAAATCATTTCAATACTGCTTACCAAAAATCAAAATCTTCCTACATCAAATGCTTTTGTAAAAAGATCAGCTAGTTGATTATCAGTATGAATTTTAACCACTTTAATTGATTTCTTTTCATTGCAATCTCTTATAAAGTGAAATCTGATTTCAATAAGTTTTTTATTGAATGTTTTACTGGATTATTCACTATACTAATTGCACTTTGATTATCAATAAAAATAGGAGTTTTGAGAATAGATATACCAAAGTCCAAAAGTTGATTTTGAATCCACAGTACTTGAGCACAACAAGCAGATGCAGCTACATACCCTGCTTCAGTAGTTGATGTTGAAACATTTGTTTGTTTCTTGCATTGCCATGACACCAGTGTTGATCCAAAGAATTGACACCCACCAGTAGTAGACTTTCTGTCTTGACATTCACCACCATAGTCACTATCAGTGTAGGCTATAAGCTCAAATGGTGAGTCATGTGGATACCAAATACCAAGTGATGGTTTTCCTTTCAAGTATCTGAAGATTCTTTTGACTGCTTGCAAGTGAAGCTCCTTTGGTCTTGCTTGCTACCTGGCACAAACACAAACACTATACATAATATCAGGTCTTGATGCAGTTAAATACATTAAAGAACCTATTATTGATCTATACAGGTGTTCATCTACATCCTCCCCCTCAACATCAGGATGTAGGTGTTTATGTGTTTCCATGGGAGTACTTGCACTTTTACAGTCTTTCATTGCAAATTTCTCCAAGATGTCGTTGACATATTTTGATTGATTAATCAAAATACCATCTGATCTTTGATTGATTTGGAGTCCAAGGAAGAAGTTCATTGGACCCATTGAGCTCATCTTGAATTTAATCTGCATCAGTTCTTCAAACTCTTTGCACAGTTGGTCATTTGTTGATCCAAAAATGATATCATTTACATAGATTTGGACTAGTAGGATATCATCCTTGACTTTTCTTGTGAACAGAGTCTTGTCAATTGCACCTCTTTTGAAGTTGTTCTTCACAAGTATGATGATAAAGTATCATACCAAGCTCTTGGTGCCTAATGAAGGCCATATAGAGCTTTGTCTAATTTGTATACATAATCATCATGGTCAGGATCTTCAAATCCTGGAGTTTGACATACATAAACTTCTTCTTCAATTTTCCCATACATGAAAGCACTTTTTACATCCATTTGATAGACTTCAAATTTCTTGAATGAAGCATATGCCAAGAAAATCCTTATTGCTTCAATTCTTGCAACAGGAGCATATACTTCATCATAGTCTATTCGCTCTTCTTGAGTGTACCCTTGTGCTACAAGTCTGGCTTTATTCTTGATCACTATGCCTCTTTCATCCTTTAAGTTTCTGAAGATCCATCGTGTTCCAATGGCCCTTTTTCCTTTTGGAAGAGGTACAAGTGTCCAAACAGCTTGTAGTTTAAATTGAAGAAGTTCTTCTTGCATAGCCTCAATCCAGTTTGAATCTTTCATAGCCTGTTGACTCTTTTTAGGTTCCTCCTGAGATAGAAAACATGCAAACAAACATTCATTAGATATTAGACTTATATAGCAAATATTTGAAATTAAACTTGAATTAAATTTGCTTCTTGTCTGCATATTTGAATTAACATCACTTAGAACTAGGTCTAAGGGATGATTCTTTTGAGCTCTTGAGTTGGAAACTTTGTCAACAACTATTTGACTATCAAGATTTGATTCATTGGATTCAGGAATTTGTGCATCGGCCCAGTTTTCTTCTTGATTCTTTGAATTTTCTTGATTTTCTTCATTGATATTGTTATCAGTAGTAACATGATTTTCATTCAAGTCATGTGTTTCGGATTTAGTACTGACATCAGTATTGTTTGTTTCACCATAATCATTTTGAGTTTCTGAGTTACTACTGGTGTCAGTAGTATCTTGAGAATTTGAGTTATTACTGGCATCAGTATTGTTTGTGTTATCTGAGTTACTACAGTCCTCAGTATTAACTGTGGGATCAGTATTAACAAGGATATACTTCATTGTATCTTGACTGTCATTGAATGATGATGATCCTCCTCGTGGTGGTTGATTGTATGTTCCACCTGTATTGAAATCATAACTAAAATCAAGAGATTTGGTTAGAGAGTCAATATTGAATAACCAATCTGGATCATTTCCCTGTTCATTCATTAAATTTTCATTAAAGGACACATCAACACTTTCTTCAATGATCCTCAGCCTCTTGTTGAATACCGTACCATGTTCACCCCTAGTTTCTACTTATGTTTGAAAAATTTGAATACTTTGAAAATTGATTTTGCTTTTGATTATTTTCAAAATAATTACTTCTTTTTGGGTTTCCATGCCTGATATTTTGCACAAATCTTTGAACAGTTCTTCCAAATTTAGGGACATCAACATGTGGATTTTTATCAGTTTGTTTTAATATTGATTCCTTTAGTTTAAGATCTTTTAATTTTAATTTGTTTTCTTTGTATTCCTTAAATTCTTTGCAGTTGATTGGATTGAAGTGACAATCCTTTGCTAAATGATTTACTTTGTTGCAAATTAAACATGTTTGTTTTGTTGTTTTAGCACTTTCAGGTTTTCTTTGTTCTTTCAGTTGATTCAAGTTTCTTTGATTTCCCCTTCTTAATATAGTTGGTATATTTTCAGAATTATATTTAGGAGATTTTTGACTTTGTGTGGTATGAAAACTTGTATCAGTTGATTTAATGGAATTTTCTTCATCAGATGAATCATTACTTGTTAGATTTAAATGGAAGAATAAAATTTGTTGGAGGATGGACTGCATGATATCCAACTCCATGAACAACCTTTTCAGTAGTTTGATTACTTGTTAATTTTTTAATGATTTTAGAACTTCTTTCAAATTTCTTAATTGTGAGTTTATTTTGTTCTAATTCTAATTGACATTCCTCTAACTTTGCTATAGCTTCTTTAGCTTTTAGTTCAACATGTTCTTTATCATAAGTTGCTTGTAAGAGTTCTTCTTTGCATTTTTGATCAGTTATTTTGTAAATTTTATTTGATTTTCTAAATCAGCAATGCAACCATTAAATTCAATTCTTCTGTTTCTGTTTAATATTAAATCATCAAGAATTTCTTATTAATCTTTTCTAGTTCTTTATATGCTTTAATGCATTCAGGAGTGCAAGATTTAGAATGTACCTCAGTATTTGGATCAGTGAAGGCCATGAGTGCTTGATTTTGAGCATGTTCTTCTGCTTGAAAGCTCCAATCATAACCTTGTCCCTCTTGAGATACAAGAGCAGTTGAATTTGATGAACTGTTTTTGTTGTAGTTTGATCTTTGATCTTTACTAGTGCATTCTCTAGCAAAGTGACCAAAATTACCGCAGTTATAGCATTTGACTTTGATTTTTTCAAATCCAGCACGTTCACCTTTGTAGAAGTTCAAATTTTGTCTACCAGTTCTTTGAATAAATCTTTTGGTCTTCAAGCTCAGCATTGCCGTCTTCCACTTTATATCCATCTCTTCCAGATCATCAAGATTGATTTGTTCCAAGCCTTCACTAATTAGTGCAGTGTGCACATGACTTGCAAAGAATGATTCTCTTGCCACATCTTCAGCTTCTTTATGCTTTCCAGTTGCAGCATCCTGATTTGTACCTGTACTAGACACAAAAGCAGCATTTTTTGAAGGTAAACTAGGAGTTTCTGACTTACCTCAGATTCAAAAACTCGTAGATCATTGTAGAGTTCATCAAGCTCCTTTTTTCCAGTGCATCTCCTTGTCTATATATCACAGTATACATAGACCATTCTTCTCCAAGAGATCTGAGAAACTTTATGTTGACATCATCATTGTCTGGTTTAACTCCAACTTGATTGAGTTCACCCAACGAGTTTATTGAATCGATTAAAAACTTGTGACAAAGATTCATTCTTTTATCCTTTGAAGTTTTCAAACTCTTGTATCAAGACAGACTTCATGTTTCTTTTTGTACTTTTAGTGCAAACAAACCTTTTCTCCAGTGCCTGCCACAGCTTCTTAGCATCATCATATTCAACAAAGAGATGTTGATAGTCATTAGGAATTGAAAGCAAAAGAGTGCTTAATGCTTTCAGTTCAATTCCTCTGTTTTTCTTCTCCTTGTCACACTTGAGTTTATCTGATTCAGTTGATGAGCTAGTGATTTGAGTCGGAATAGTTTTGTTGCCTTCTTGTACAACTTCCCACATGGAATAATCAGTAATAAGCATGTACTGCTTAATTCTGTTTTTCCGCATCCCAAAGTTGTTGGGGTGAGAATTGGGATCTTGTTAGCTTGTGTGCTTTCATTGTTATCAGACATGATTAACAATTTTGTTTTGAAAGTATTGAAAACTTTTTGGTGTTCTTGATTCGTAAAATGGCTCTGATACCACTTGTCATGATCGAATAACACAGAATTATTATTGAATCACAGATCTACTCACAATGAGAAGTTACAGCGAATTAACACTATTGTGATTGATTAAGAACAATAAAACTGTAAATAATATAAGAATTATTAAGAACACAGTTTTCACAAAAAGCTTCAAGGTATATTAATTTGATCGATCAATACACACGTACGTTTACAATTCGTAGGAAACTATATATAATAGTCCTTGAAGCCTAAAACTTTACCCTAGTTGTTTTAGGACTAGATTACAATCGAATTACAAAAAGATATACATTCTAAACTAACTCTGCTAAAATCTCGGACAAGATCAGCTCCATATATCGACATCAGTAGTAAAAGCTATTGTCAGTAGTAAATCCAAGATCAGTAGTATCTTTGTAATTTTGCCCCATCAGTAGTAAGTCTTGTAGCAACACTAAGACTTCATCAGTACTAACGGCAGCATCAATACAACTCTTATATATCCCAACATAGAGACACTACGCATCAACCCGTATATATTAATTTAATAAAAGTGGAGTGAAAGCAAATATGTGACTTTAAAAAATAAGATAGCTACAATTAAAGTTAACATGGTCATGACAATTAAAGCAATGTTGATCTTGATCTTATTTTGGCATCAACGAAACAAAGGATCTTTAGGTTAAATCAAATTTCTTGTAAGATTAATTTGTTGACAGCCAGTTTGTAATTATCTCATAGATATTATTGATCATTAGGTAAATATTTACTAGATTAGATAGTTATAGAAGATTAGAAAAAAATCATGTTAATGGTTAGATTGCATATATCATGACCAAAGTTCGTCGATTCTTACAGCGAACTCACTAGAAATGAAATACATTTTTTTAAAGTAAAAACTAAAAAGCATACTTCATATTTCTTGTAGGGGTGACAAATGTTATCCTTATGTAGTCACTAGAAGACTTCTTTTACCACGATTGCGTGTAATAATAATATTTATGAAATGTTGTTACCGGTATATTTTGTCTTTGTTCAGAACCGTTTTTATATATCATCGCAAGTTAAACAAATAGTAGGCATGTTTTGTTGGAAATTGTAACGAATTTCAAATGCTTGGAATTTCTGAAGTCGTGTAGTCACTTTCAGATCAAAGTAATTCGAAGGTACATTCGAAATCTTCAATCGGATAAAATCAGAGAGATCTCAAGAACGGAAAATGTGAAAAAAAATTTGAATTCGTACCAGAGAATGATGACCAAAACCAGTGTTAATCCCTTTCTAGAAACTGACATAAACTTCTCTGAACTGCAAAATCGCAGTTAGAACTGCCCTAAAAACTGCCCAAAACCGGGTCGGATCCGGGTCAAATATTACGGGTCAAAATTCGGGTTTAAATCAAGAATTCGGATTTTCTATTCATTTTATGTAAAGGAATATTATCCGAAATAAAAAATTTCCAAGCTGACCTGGACCCCGCCAGGGGCTCTGCCCGAATTCGACCCAAGCCAGGGGCTCTGCCCCTTGGACCCCGCCAGGGGCGCTGCCCCTTGGAGCCCCGTTATCGGGGGCGCTGCCCCCGAACACCCGTTTAGTCAGTGTATTTTAATCAGAATAAATTCAAACAAACGTGCACTCCGCACCATCCTTACCTGTTCAATATTTATTAAGATTACTTTTGGTCAATAAGTTTATCCCATTACACTTAAATAATACCGGTGATACAAATCACCAACATGTTTGCATGGGTTTATTTAGGAGGCTTATAAGTTTTTAAATTTGATAATAATTTTTAAATGTTTGGTATAATTTATAAGTTTATTCTTATAAGCTTAATTATTTAGAGGGTTCTAAATAAATTGTTTTGAAAGAGATAGGGTCTTTACTCTCATATTGTAACCCTATTTTACCTCAACTAACCAAATACTTAATCACTACCGTCGTCACCACCCACTACTTAAGCGCCGTCAAATTTAGTCACAGGGTACCCGCCGGCCGCGGCCGCATTGCGCGGGTAACCTGCTAGTAAACTTATAAGCCAATAAATGCGACCCCTTTTCAATAAGTTTTCCCAAACACCCCTTACAAATAGTTATAGATTTTGCAAGATATTTTAGACGATTGAAAAACAACAAAACTAGGTGCGAATAAATGTAAAAGCTAGCGGGCCATGACCCACCCAATGTGCATAGAATAGACGAGCCACAAACCCATGGGCCATAGTGCCTGACAAAGCCGAAACATTCAGGTAAATAGACAAATACAGGCCTACAAATTGAAGCCATAATTTGTCGAAATATTCGTGTAATGTTTAAACTTGTTAATTGCGGTATTAACGCATTACATTATTAGACAATAGCAAGTAAACCAACGGTAAAAAAAAACATCCCACTGACCATAGTTCAACTACAAGTAGAAGTAGAAAACCAACGAATGAGAAAATTTCGTGCATTATCTAAAAAAAGTGACAAGATAAAGACATGACAGAAAGTTGACTCGCCTTTATTGCAAGTTCGATACAGCAAACAAAACACAAAAAAAATTGTCCAGGTGCAAAAACATAACATTGCAATTAGGCTGATCGGTATGGGAAAGACACAACGTGACTTTGTCCTACGTGGCTCCTAGATGTTAAATTACCACACTGTGCTCCACATAGACCCCCATCCCACCCCCCACCGCCGTTGTGGTGGCATGGGATGACGGCACTAATTGTGGATGTCACCTCACTTTGGCATGAGGGTGGCGTCATAGTACCTTACACTCTTATAATTTACCAACACGATATATAAAAACACACAAAAACACCATTAAAAAGATTACCATTTTTTTAAGTTTTTGAAAACGTTAAACATGTGATTTCCACTTATGCAACAAGAGTAAGCAAATATAATGGTGAATAAATAAATGAGTTTGAAGTGATGTTGCACGAAGTGAATAGAGATGCTAAAGTTGTCATGTCCCAAAAGCAAATGTTGGATTTTTTTTATATAAAAAAATAATAACTTTTTGTCGCATTGCATGTGAATAAGTACAAAATACAGAGTTTAAGTGGGGATTGGAGGAGACTTGAAGGTCCATCACTGTCAGGATCGATTAACTATAAAGAAGTTAATAAACACCTTAGATCTAATTGACTATAGAAGTTGCAGCGGATCAACACTATATCAATGTAATTAAGAACAATGAACTGTAAATAATATGCGAAAGTATTAAGAACACAGTTTCACAAAAAGCTTCAATGTATATTATCGAGTTAACAATACACACGTACGTTTACAATTCGTAAGGAACTATTTATAATAGTCCTTGAAGCTAAACTATTTACCCTAGTTATTCTATGACTTTGATTTACATCGAATTATAAAGATATACATTGATTTACATTCTATAACTATCTCTATGAAGATCTCGGACTTGATATGCTTCTAAAAGCGTATCAGTAGTAAACTGCAATCACCAGTAGTAAATTCATAACATCAGTAGTAAGTTTGGTGATCAGTAGTAAGTCCAATATCAACCGTCAATAGTAACTACTATTGATCAGTAGTATCTTCAATAAGCTTGATCAGTAGTAACTTAGTTATAGTCTTCACCAGTATCAACTTCATCAGTAGTAAACATGTTCTGCCCCATCAGTACTAAGTATGATCAGTATTAACTGCAGCATCAGTAATAAGTTGATCTGTGATTTTGTTCCAACAATCTCCCCCTAAACTTATTGATTATCTTTCAATCAACTAAGTTTCTTTTGTTCTTCTTGTTCCCTTCTTCTTTTCTCAAGGGTTCTTTGATTCTGTTGAAGCCTTTGTTCAATAATATATTTGCTGTTCCTCTTTGTAAAGTAATTTAATTTGTTTTGGAACATAACAGCATCATAAGGTTTCATCATGGTATTTGTGAATATCTGATACATGGTCTTCTCAGAATGAGGATATTCTTTTTCATACAGATATAGCTCACATACTTTGCCTGATTTCTCAAAGAAGTACATTTGTGCAGTTGGAATCACATTCCAATGATAGACATTTCCTTCACTGGTAAATTGTTCTGGATAGTTGTCTGGATAAAATGCAGCATCTATCATCTTTGTTAAGTATCCAGCTCCAAATTCTTTCCATGATTTCTTTGTCATTCTTGGTTTTCCAATAATCAGTAACTTGATGACATCACTTCTTGAACAAGACATGATTAAAGGTAACCATCCAGTGAATCTCTGCACAATTTTATCTTCCCTTATGATCTCTATCACATTATTCTGCATAACCCTCCAATTGATGATTGGATTGTTCTGTAAGGGAGCAATGGGCATTTCAAGAACAGGTACAATTTGTTTTGATTTCTTTTTAGAGCTTTGTTCTTGATCAACAGTTTTTCTTTTCTTTGATTGGGGAGTTGAGGTATTACCAGTAGTTGATACACTACCAGCTTTGATTAATGTTGAACTGATTGGGATTAGGGCTTTGGCTTTAGATTTCTTTGCTTCTTTTTCTTCTTGTTCAGCCAAATCCTTCTTCTTGGCAGCACAGAATTTTTCAATTATAGTCATCATCTTCATCCTGCCAAAAGATTTTGCACTGTGCCCTTTTGTTTTCAAATAATCTATCATATTTGTCTTCTGTTCAAATACATCATCAGTTAGTTCACTTTTAGTTCTTTTACATTCAGAAACCAACTCTTCAAGACATTGAATATGTTCTTCTTCTACTTTTCTGAACCTCTTGAATTCTGCTTCTTGAGCTTCTATCTGAATGTCTTTAATTTGAGCAGGTATTTGAATAGGAATTGCACTTTGAGCTTTCTTCTTATTTTCCTCTAGTGCTTGATACATTTCCACTTTCTCCAAAAATTTCCTATGTTTTATTCTCCATCTGGATTGCTTTTCTGCTCTGACATGATTAATTTTGTTTACCATTTCATGACCTAATGCTCTATTGGGATAATCATCATCATAGACTTCTTTTCCTTTTCCAATGTAAGCAGATGGTGGAGGTGGAATGTATTTCATATCAGGGATACCAGGAAGTAGTAGTTTTGGATAAAACAGTTTGAGTTGATCTTCTGGTAGTATCTTGGGATGTGGAGGATGTGTACATTCATCTACCTCAAACCAGTTCACATTATCATCAATGTCAGGTATGATAAGTGGTTGATCAGGTGTTGGTGGTTTGGAGATGACGATATACTTTTCTCTTTCAATTAGCTCTGGTAGTTGTAATTCTTCCTCTTCAGTAGTAACCAGAGTAGTTACTACTGGTGTGAATTTAGGAGATACTACTGCTAGGGCATCAGTAGTATTTGTGGCTTTTACTTCCTCTTCTTTACTTACTACTGCTATTATATCAGTAGTAGGAGTTACTACTGATACTTCTTGTTCTTCCATAGTAGCAGTAGTAATAGGCTCATCTTCAGTAACCATCATTTCTGGGCCTTCATCAACTTTTGTTTCTTTTAAATATAGGAGAGAGGATGCTGCTGCTGCAATTGATTCATCAATCATGGTTTGAATGTTGTCCTTCTCCCCCTTAGTGAGCTCAACTGGTGGAGCCTCACTATCATCAACTTTCTTTTTCAATTTTCTTATTATCTTGGTTTGTTGATGAAGCCTGTGTTCATATAGCCTCATCCGTTTGTTGATGGTATTAACATGCTTTTTCATTGCAGCCATAGTTTTCCCTTGGTTTGTAAGATATGTAAGACAATTTTGTACAATGGATTCAAGAGAATTACTTGTGCCGTCAATTGTTGGATTTTAATACTGCCCTCACTCCATCTAGCAAGATCATCGGGCTCACTAACAGGTACATTGGTTTGAAGGTTTTCCATCCTATCCGTCAAATCAATAGATCTGCCCTCATCACTTCTTGGTGATTCATTGGGTCTTTTAGACATCCTCTTCTTCCTAGAAGAAGCAGAGATGCCCCCCCTTGTGGTTTCTTGGCACCGGGGTCCTTTGAGTAATTCCTCAAATGAGTCATCACTCAAAGTTGCCGAGGTCTGGGTCTTAGTGATGTTCTCACTATCCTGTGCACCCACCTTTGGGGCATCAGTAGTGAGAGCCCTCGCCTCATGTCCTCTCTCCTCCTTGGAGGACAACTCTTGGAGCCTGGGGTTTGACTCAATTTGTTCTCACTATCTATGATTGAACCCTCTCCAATAAGAGTTTGATCTTTGATCATATTAGGAAACAGAGGGGTTTCCTTGCCCGAAAATTTAAATTGTTTTCTCATATTTGAGAAAACTTTCTTGTTCAACTCAGGTATTATGAAAATGTTTTTAGGAGTTGACAAGTTTTGTAATTCACAGTTTATGATATGTTGTAGAAATCTGGGATACATTAAAAATTTTGAAGAACTAAGATTTCCCAACATACCTTCAAAAATCATGTAAGAAAAATTAAATACTTGGTCTGTGCATAAACAGACAACAGCAGAGGCTATTGCCTTATTAAACTCATTCCAAGTACTTCGTTTTGGGGAAATACAATGCTGAATTGTATGTACTAAAAATTTCCATTGTGGGGAGAGAAGACCCTTTTGAAAAGTTACTATATTCAGTCTTCCCTCATAACCCATTTTATTTAAAATTTCAGCAATGAATTCCTTAGGAAGAGTAAACATACCTGAATCATCATGTAATTGTAGATGGTGTCGAATTGATTGTTCTGTGACTGTTATATGCTTTCCATCTACTTTTGATTTGATCATAGATATGGTTGTTCCTTCTGTTTGTTCAGCATTGGTCCAGAAATCCACCAAGTGCTGTTGATATGATTTTGGTTTTACAGTTAAAGCAAACTGTATATAAGAATTTCTCAAAAATTTGACGATCGGACGAAAATCTTTTGTTCCGTCGGGATTCTTTAGAAAAGCACACATATTGTGAAATTCTGAATATTTGAGATCGGTTTGAACGTTGAGAGATTGTAGAGTTGCCATTTGTTGTTGAATTTGAAAGAAACAGGAATGAATGTTGTTACTGACGAAGGATTTTTGATCGTAAACTAGGGTTTATCGAGAGAATTTGGTGAATCGAGGTGAATATAATGTTAAACTAATCGACTTCAGCCTTTTATATCTTTCGATTTAACCTGCAGAAATACTGAATTGCCCTTCGAATCATAACATAACGGTTATTTTCATGGGGGTTAGTTTGGTAATTGTGATTCTGAAAGACATGTAGTAACTATGATATCAGTAATAAAACGTCAGTAGTATCTACTGACATCAGTAGTGACTAAGGATTTTGACATCAGTAGTAACTGTAGACATCAGTAGTAACCACCAACCCACAAGACCAGTAGTATATATGAATACCAGCAGTACTGACTTACCAGTAGTATTTATGTAAACCTAATACACACCAGTAGTAATTAACTACCAGTAGTATTTTGTGCACATGCCTACATACCAGTAATACAGATCTATCAGTAGTAAAACACTTAAACAAATAAATAACTTTTTACAAAAACTTTACACATGATTTTAAGTGAGATTTTAATTTATCAAAATCATTCCAATACTGCTAACCAAGAAGTTGAATCTTCCTACATCAAAAGCTTTTGTAAAAAGATCTGCTAATTGATCATCAGTATGGATTTTAACCACTTTGATTAATTTCTTTTCATTGCAATCTCTTATAAAATGAAATCTTATTTCAATGTGTTTGGTTTTAGAGTGTTTTACTGGATTGTTCACAATACTAATAGCACTTTGATTATCAATAAAAATAGGAGTTTTAAGGATAGAGATACCAAAGTCTAGAAGCTGGTTTTGAATCCAGAGTACTTGAGCACAACAAGCAGATGCAGCTACATATTCTGCTTCAGCAGTTGATGTTGATACATTTGTTTGCTTCTTACATTGCCATGACACCAGTCTTGATCCAAAGAATTGACATCCACCAGTAGTGGACTTTCTGTCTTGACATTCACCTCCATAGTCACTATCTGTGTAGGCTATGAGTTCAAAGGGTGAATCATGTGGATACCATAGACCTAGTGATGGTTTGCCTTTCAAGTATCTGAATATTCTTTTGACAGCTTGCAAGTGTAGTTCTTTAGGTCTTGCTTGATATCTTGCACACACACAAACACTATACATAATGTCAGGTCTTGATGCAGTTAAGTACATCAAAGAGCCTATCATTGATCTATATAAGTGTTCATCTACATCCTCCCCCTCAACATCAGGATGTAGGTGTTTGTGTGTTTCCATTGGTGTACTTGCACTCTTACTGTCTTTCAAATCAAATTTCTCCAAGATGTCTTTGACATATTTTGATTGATTTATCAAAATACCATCTGTTCTTTGACTGACTTGGAGTCCAAGGAAGAAGTTCATTGGACCCATAGAGCTCATCTTGAATTTAATCTGCATCAGTTCTTCAAATTCTTTGCATAAACAGTCATTGGTTGAACCAAAGATGATATCATCTACATAGATTTGTACCAGTAGTATATCATTTTTGACTTTCTTTGTAAACAAAGTTTTGTCAATGGCTCCTCTTTTAAAGTTATTCTTCAATAGATATGATGATAATGTGTCATACCATGCTCTTGGTGCCTGATGTAGGCCATACAGAGCTTTATCTAATTTGAACACATAATCACCATGTTTTGGATCTTCAAAACCTGGAGGTTGGCAGACATAGACCTCTTCTTCAATCTTCCCATATGAGAATGCACTCTTCACATCCATTTGATAGACTTTGAACTTTTTGAATGAAGCATATGCTAGAAATATTCTTATAGCTTCAATTCTAGCAACAGGAGCATATACTTCATCATAGTCTATTCCTTCTTCTTGAGTGTATCCTTGGGCTACAAGTCTGGCTTTGTTCTTGATTACTATACCTCTTTCATCTTTCTTGTTTCTAAAGATCCATCTTGTTCCAATGGCTCTTTTTCCTTTGGGTAGAGGTACAAGTGACCAAACAGCTTGTAACTTAAATTGAAGGAGTTCCTCTTGCATTGCCTCAATCCAGTTTGAGTCCTTCATTGCTTGTTGGATCTTCTTTGGTTCATCCTGAGACAAAAAGCATTCAAACATACACTCATTAGCAATTAGACTTATGTTACACATGTTTGCAGTTAAGCTTTTATTTAATTTGCTTCTTGTTTGTAGTGGTGAGTTAACATCACTTAGAACAAGGTCTAATGGATGGTTCTTCTGAGTCCTTGTGGTTGTAGTTTTATCAACTACTAGTTGATTTTCAAGATTGGACTCATTTGTCTCAGGCAGTTGTTCCTCTAGTGATCCTTCATTGTCATAGATGTTTGGTTCATCATCATCTTGGTCAGAGTTACTACTGCTATTGTCTTCATTGAGATCAGTAGTATTGTTGTTGTTACTGGTATCAGTAGTATCTTGAGAATCTAGGTTATTGTTGGGACCAGTAGTATTTTGAGTACTATTACTGGTATCAGTAGTATTTGAATTACTACTGACCTTATTCTCAGAGTTACTACTGGTTTCAGAATTTGAGTTATTACTGTCCTCAGTATTAACTATTGGAGCAGTATTAACTACTATGTATCTCATCTCCTCTTGACCAGTATTAACAGATGATGTTCCTTCCTTTTGAGAGTGACAATTTGAATTACCTGCATTGAAATTCATGTTAGAATTAAAGGATTTGGTTAGATTGTCTATGTCAAATAGCCAATCTGGACCATTTCCTTGTTCATTAGGTACATTTTGATTAAAGGATACATTGATGCTTTCTTCAATTATCCTTAGTCTTTTGTTGAATACTCTGTATGATTTGCTTTGAGTGGAGTATCCCACAAAGATTCCATCATCAGCTTTGCAGTCAAACTTACCAATTTGTTCTCTTGTAATCAGAATAGTACAAGGACAACCAAATGATTTTAAGAAACTTATAGAGGGTTTTCTTTTATTAAAAAGTTCATATGGTGTTTTAAAATGTGGCTTCACTATTAATACTCTGTTTTGAACATAACAAGCAGTATTAACAGCTTCTGCCCAAAAAGTAATTGGTAATTTTGAGTCTGCTAGCATTGATCTTGCTGCTTCAATGATGGTTCTATTTCTTCCTTCAGCTACACCATTTTGTTGTGGAGTTCTAGGTGAGCTGTATTGCCTGTCAATTCCTTTAAGATCACAAAAGTTAATTAAGTTAGCATTTTTAAATTCTGTGCCATTATCACATCTTATGGCTTTCACTTTT
Source organism: Calendula officinalis (assembly GCA_963853835.1). Classification (NCBI taxonomy): domain Eukaryota; kingdom Viridiplantae; phylum Streptophyta; class Magnoliopsida; order Asterales; family Asteraceae; genus Calendula; species Calendula officinalis. Next base: position 28,230,157 of record OY970825.1, read on the forward strand.
TGATCAGATGAGTTTTCCAGTTTGACAATTAAGTTCTTTATGAGTTCACTTGTTTCATCCTTTGTCCTGAGAAAGAAAACCCATGTATATCTGGAAAAGTCATCAGTAATAACAAGACAATATTGTTTCTTTCCAATACTCATTACATTTGTAGGTCCAAATAGGTCCATATGTAAGAGCTGTAAAGGAACAGAAATAGAGTTCACAGATTTGGACTTATGAGAAGTTTTGTGTTGTTTACCTTTTAGGCATGCAACACAATGATGATCACACATGAATTGTTTTTGAGGTAGTCCAATGACTAAATTTCTTTTTACTAAATTGTTCATATTTTTGAAATTAGTGTGACACATCCTTCTATGCCATAATTCTGATTCAGTGGTGTTTGCCTTAGATATAAAACAGTTGACCTCATTTGAGGAAATGAGTTCTCCCCCTATATCCAGGCAATACACATTGTTTCTCCTTGGAGTTCTTAAAACAACATATTTTTCATCTAAAATAAAGTCAGGAGAAAGAATGATGCACTCAATGTCTGTGAAAAGAATTTTATTCTTTTTATCACACACTTGAGACACACTGACAAGATTGTATTTTAGTTCAGCTACATAAAATACATCATCAAAGGTAATTTTGCCATTAGTAACAGTACCTTTACCTGTAATCTTACCTCCTTGTGGGTTTTCACCAAATGCCACATATCCTCCATCAAATAACTTGAAATCTTTAAGAATTTGTAGATTTCCAGTCATGTGCCTTGAGCATCCACTATCAATATGCCATGTTCTTCCTTCTTCTGGGATCTGAATGCTCTGCACAAGTGAGTAAAGGATTAGTTAAGTTTGGGAACCCAAGCTTTGTATGTCTTGGGTTCATCCTTTGAGAAATAAGCCTTTGAGGATTTAACTTTAAACATTTTTGGTGCCCATACTTGTTTATTACTGGTTTTTAATTTTACTACTGCCCTTTTAAAAGTGTTACTGGTGTTTGAATTTTCTACTGATCTTGGTGTATAACCATGATGTTTAGATTTTGTATACTTTACTACTGATGGAACAGTAGTATTTGGGTACTTACCATGTTTATAATGACCAGTAGTGTTTTTAGGGTTGACACCAGTAGTATTTTGAAAAGTTGGTTTAAGAGCAGTAGTATTCTTATAATTAGGGTTGTTACCAGTAGTGTTTTTGTACTGGTACCATACAGCATTATAATTAGGGTTAACAACAGTAGTAAAATTGTTACAGTTTTTACTGGTGTTGGAAAATTTAAAGTATTGTTTATTTTGATTTGATTTTCCATTGTTCTTGAAGTAATTGTTGTTCTTTGGGCTTCCAACTCTTCTGTTTTGCACAAATCTTGGTGCACTTCTTCCAAATCTTGGTGTTTCAGCAATTGGAGTTTTTGTTTTATTTACTACTGAAGGGCCAGTAGTATCTTTTAACTTCTGTGTCTTTGCTTTTTCTTTAAAGATTTTAAATTCTCTTAACTCTTTGCAGTTTATTGGATTGAAGTGACAATCCTTTGCTAAATGATTTACTTTGTTGCAAATAACACATTTTAATTTATTATCTTGAGCCTTTATGATTTTTCTTTGTTCTAAGAGTTGGTTCCTATTTCTTTGATTTCCCCTTTTTAGAATTTTGGGTATATTTTCTGCATCATATTTAGGAGATTCATTTGGACTTTGTGCTGTGTGAAAACTTGTATCAATTGATTTTGGTGATTCAGTTTGAGAGATTGTAAATTCAATTGATTGATCATCATCAGAAGAATCATTTGATTCAGATGTTTCATTATGTGATTCAGTTTGATTTTCAGTTTTTAATTCATTAATGATTCTTTCTGAACTGTTTTTAAGTGGTGGAATGATTTTATATGGAGGTGGAACAGCATGATATCCCACCCCATGAACAACTTTTTCTGTAGTTTGATTATTAGTTAGTTCATCAAGAATTTTAGTACTTCTTTCAAATTTTTTAATTGTTAATTTATTTTGTTCAATTTCAAGTTGACATTCTTCTAATTTACTTGTTAATTCTTTATTTTTTAATTCATAAAATTCTTTCTCATCTACAGCTTGAAGTAATTCTTCCTTTATCCGTTGATCTATCATCTGGTACACCTTTATCTGATGTTCTTGATCAGTAATCACACCATCAAATTCATGATTTCTTCTCACTGCTTTTGCTAAATCTTCATTTAATTTAGTGTTTCCTTTTTCTAAGTTTTTAACAATTTTAGCACATTCAGAAGTACAAGGTTTAGGTTTTACCTCAGTTTTGTTGTCAGTAAAGGCCATGAGAGCTTGATTTTGAGCATGCTCTTCTGCTTGGAAGCTCCAGTCATAGCCTTGTCCTTGTTGTGATACAAGGGCAGTTGATTTTGATCTTTTGTCTGGCTGAGGACATTCTTTTGCAAAGTGACCAATGTTGTTACAGTTGTAACATTTGACTTTAGTTTTGTCAAATCCAGCTTTGTCACCTTTGTTGAAGTTGAGGCTTGTCCTACCAGTTCTCTTTAAGAATCTTTTTGTCCTTAGGCTCAGCATAGCCATCTGCCATTTAAGATCCATCTCCTCAAGATCATCTGGATTCAATTGTTCCAAGTCATCACTAATCAGTGCAGTATGCACATGACTAGTGAAGAAGGATTCTCTTGCAGTATCCTCATAATCTGCAGCCTTTCCTGTGAAGGTTTCCTGACCTTGACCTGTACTAGAGACAAATGCAGCATTATTAGAAGAAATAGAAGGGTTCTTTTGATTTACATCAGTTTCAAATACTCTGAGATCATTGTAGAGTTCATCCAACTCTTTTTCTTCTAGAGCATCTCTTTGTCTATATACCACTGTATACATGGCCCATTCTTCACTAAGAGATCTTAGGAACTTCATGTTGACATCTTCTTGATCCATCTTAACCCCAACCTGATTAAGTTCACCAATTAGCTTGTTGAATCTGTCAAACACTTGAGTGAGTGTTTCATTGGGTTTTCCTTTGAAGTTTTCAAAGTCTTGTTTGAGAACAGACTTCATGTTCCTCTTGGTGCTCTTGGTCCCAACGAATCTCTTCTCCAGTGCTTCCCATAGTACCTTTGCATCATCATACTCAACAAAGAGATGTTGATAATCGTTAGGAATGGCCAGTAGGAGAGTGCTTAGAGCTTTAAGTTCGATTCCCTTGTCCTTCTTTTCCTTCTCACATTTAAGTTTGTCTGCCTCAGTTGCAGAGCTGCTTGCTTGACCAGGACCAGTTTTGTTTCCTTCAAGGACAACTTCCCACATAGAATAATCTGTAATAAGCATGTATTGCTTAATACGATTCTTCCACATCCCAAAGTTGTTGGGAGTGAGTATAGGAATTTTGTTGGCCTGAGTGCTTTCATTATTATCAGTCATGATTAATAATGTGTGTGTTTTGAAGATTAAAACTTTTTGTTGTTCTTAACAAATAGTAGATCTAGAACCAATATGCTCTGATACCACTTGTCAGGATCGATTAACTATAGAGAAGTTAATAAACACCTTAGATCTAATTGACTATAGAAGTTGCAGCGGATCAACACTATATCAATGTAATTAAGAACAATGAACTGTAAATAATATGCGAAAGTATTAAGAACACAGTTTCACAAAAAGCTTCAATGTATATTATCGAGTTAACAATACACACGTACGTTTACAATTCGTAAGGAACTATTTATAATAGTCCTTGAAGCTAAACTATTTACCCTAGTTATTCTAGGACTTTGATTTACTTCGAATTATAAAGATATACATTGATTTACATTCTATAACTATCTCTATGAAGATCTCGGACTTGATATGCTTCTAAAAGCGTATCAGTAGTAAACTGCAATCACCAGTAGTAAATTCATAACATCAGTAGTAAGTTTGGTGATCATTAGCAAGTCCAATATCAACCGTCAGTAGTAACTACTATTGATCAGTAGTATCTTCAATAAGCTTGATCAGTAGTAACTTAGTTATAGTCTTCACCAGTATCAACTTCATCAGTAGTAAACATGTTCTGCCCCATCAGTACTAAGTATGATCAGTACTAACTGCAGCATCAGTAATAAGTTGATCTGTGATTTTGTTCCAACAATCACTAACATGATGGTGGCATGGTCACATATCACCACAATGTTATGATGATAAAAAGTGGGACATTATACTTCAACATGCAACATATCATACCATATGCCCAACAAACTAGGATCTCAATATACACAAACTCTATTTAATCTAAGTGTTTGTGTGTGTTTTTGTTTGTTTGTGTGATATTAAAAACAAACAAAAGACAGATTATTGCACTCTTATCCACAAAAGGATAGCTTACTTTTGGTGGGTCTACTAACACAAACCTTTAGTAGAAATGGGGAGCAAACAAATCCGTAACGATATGGGTTTTGGATTTTATGGTGATGTTTAACATTCAACTATTTATCAAAATCTTAGAATCTCTATCTACTATTAATGTACCGGCATGATTTATGTGTCATACTTTTTGATCCAAATATCAGAATATATCTATACAATTTATAGTAAAAATTGTATAATTTGGTGTATAATTAAAAGTGCGGTCTACAAATTAGTTCCCCTAAGACCACTCCCAACGGTTTGGCAAACTGATACCGTCAGTTGTTGCCAAATCAGCGTCACGTCAACTCACCCTCCAACCCACATGAAACTGACGTACACATGCCAACAATACCTCTTCCCTTTAATTTTTTGGGACCCACCATTACAAAACACACACACACAAAATACCCCTTTGAGCCCACCCACCAACTCACGAACATCACTCACTCTCATCTCCACACTGGCGGAAGGAAAAGTGACGAGGCCACTCATGGGGTGTGCCAACAGTTTGGCAAACTCACGACAGAAGTGGCGAGGCCACTCATCTCCCGTTGGGAGTGGTCTAATCGACACATTTTCAAATTGTATTCAATGTACCGCTAGTTGGTTCCTAATCCTAATCGCTTATCTCTATGTATATGGATAACATTAGATTAGTTAAAAAGTTACTCAACCTTGACCAGAAGTTAGAATATCATTTCATTTGCAAATGATGGTCTAGCTCAATTGGGTTCATGTATGAATTTTATACCCATATGCAATGTGAAGTCGTGAGTTTGATTCCTGTAATTCCTTTTGTAGTGCAATATATGGGCAATTTTTTCCTGTAAATCCACGTGGAAGTTGGGTTTACTTGTAAAATAGTTTGAACTTGGGTGCTCATTGTAGTTTTGTGAGTATGCTTTGCATTGATTCATTTGTCGAATTGTCGTTTCGAAAAAAAAATAATAAACAAAAGTAATGTTATTGGAGTAATGTTTTATCGTAAAATCGCAAAAAATAACAAAATAAAAATAAATTTACATCGAGTGTTTTCCGTCTAAGATATCACTTGGGTTTGTGTCAGAGTGGAGTTCAGGGTGTTGTGTAAGAGCATGATTGGTTTAAACTCAAAAGAGGCCTGATTGGATGGACTTCAAAGAAAGATCCAGAAAAAGTTCAAAGAATACACTACTATTGGCGTCCATGAAGAACCACCATATTTGAGCCTATAAAAATATAGGTCCTACATGGACCATTTACCTAGAAACGACATATTTGTAACATGAGATTTTGATACGTTTTGAAAGTCTAGATTTTGTTAAATTAGAATATAAACATTAAGAGTGACCGGTATGCTAACCGCCAATTCAAAAAGCATCTTGTGTGCCATACTAAATTGCCCGCCACTACACAATGCGTGGTGTTAATGAACAGTCAAACCAGTCCACTGATGCAACTGGTGTGAGAGGGAGTGTTTTTGGAGTATTTTTTAAAGATATTTTATAAGTGGGAGGTATTTTAATAATGAGTAAATGAGTATTTGAGAGTTTGAATGTGAAATGTGAAATAAAGATGTGACGCTCATTAGACAAATTGACTTGTGTCACGGTATCTATCAGTCTAACGCTCTTTTAATTATATAGGTTCTACTATTTTTATAAGAAAAGTGAAACATTTGTTGTGTTGCAAGTTGGTATTAGTTCTACTAAAAAAAACTTTTTGTCTAATGATATAAGGTGTTGAAATTTGTTTTATATGTGATTATGGAATCGAGTCCTACTATATTCAGTGTGTGTTATGTTGTTTAAAAAAAAAGATACTAATTCTCATTTTTCTTATATTTTTAAACTAGTTTTCCGTACCCTAACTCTCTTCATTTCTTCTTCTAACATCAAGTTGATGGAGAAACATGACTGAGTGTGGCAATTTTGGAGACGCTTGACAAAAGGCCACACGTGAGATTGTTGTCATACACATCAAGTACTTCAAGAACCTTAAAATGACTCTTTGTTTTGATGTAATCCTTTGTAATTTCGCGTAATTGAAATTCAATTCCAATACAGAAAGATGTTTGGATATATTTTTTTTCTTTAGTGAACTAACAAACTTGAACATTTTAGACTGTGCGTAATGGGTGACCAAACTAAGTTTGGTCACCCTTGCCACCTCTGCGCCACATCAGCCCGACCAAACACATAAAAAATCTCGACCAAACACACGTAATCAGGCGACCAAATCATTCCCCTTTGAAAAAACCTTTCCCCTTTGAAATTTGATCGGTCGTCTGGACGACCGATACACCCTTAGGACGCGTCGGGTTAGTGTGGGCGTAAGGGGAGGACGCGTCGCCACATCGGACGACCAAAGCCTGCGACCTTGGCGTTACGGGTGGTCTTATATGTTTCCTTTTATTAATGCTAGCCGGTAAGTCTATATCTTTTAACTATAATTAGGATTTTAGGGGTAATTTCATGATGCTGAATCATATGAAAAGCAATGTTTAAAAGCCTAACCTATAGTAAGCCTTATAGATGTTAACCTATAAACAACCATTTAAACGAGCAAAAGAATGTCATTTTGAAAAAATAAATTTTACAAAAAGAATATACATATAGATATAGAATAATTATTTTATGAAAAAGTGGAAGATCACCTGCTACATTACCACTTCTGACGAGACTTATTATGGAAGTTGTAATTTATGTAATTACTGTAGGCTTTTTCCTCCCCGTGAACTCCTTTAGTTTTGACACACTTAACGCCAAATCTGAAAAAATAAAACACTAAAATCCGTAACATAATATATATAATAATAAATGAGATTGTGAACAAACCGATTAAGGGTTTCAATGCCACTTGGGCATCCAAGTCATGTTTTGTTACATCGGGTTCAAACTGCTCTATGTAGATTCTAACAGTTGCACCTGCAGAACCCGTTCCCTGTATATATATATTTTTAAATTATATTTTTTGATTAATTTGTAGAAGCGTAAATTATTTTAAAGAATGAAAATTAATAATACCGATAAACGGAATATGATTCTTGACCCATCTGTGAAGACAAACCGAACACCTTGCTTTGAAGCTACACTCCCATCTACCTAATTAAATTTCAAAATATTTTCATTTTCAATAAATTTGTTTTTCAAGAAAGTTTATTATTAACTTACAGGATCTGTATAATTGAAGTCGTCTGCAAATTGAAGTGTATAATCTCCTGCTACGATGTAAGGATCAAAATGAACGGTATAAAATGCATTGAACTATAAGCAGAATTGCAGAAATTAAAATAAAATAAAAACTCACCGTATTTGTCCCCTTGTTTGGTTTTAGAAATCAAGTCTCTAAGATAATTAACCATTTTATTAGCTCCTTCAGACTCACATTCCTAATTATGTCAAATTTTAGAAGTAAAAAGTTAAAAAATAGTATCTAGAGAAATAGTTTAAAAAATAAATAAAAAATATATATAGATTATTACTTCATAATCGTATCTGGAGAAATAGTTTCTGCCATAAGTAGCCCAATGCTCGTTTACAATGTCGGAAACCGAGATTAATTTCTCTCCGGGTTTTTTATTTATATTTTTGTGTGCAATTATAGATAACCAAGCTAGCACAGCCCTGCAAATCACATTATTCAGTTATGCCAATTATAAAAATAATAATAATATTTGAAATTTGGTAACTTAATTTTAATTAATTTAATTAAATTGTGAGCATGTTTTGAGAGATGTACCATATACCATCTTTTTCACGTATGTGATCAGAACCTGTTCCAAAACTTTCTTCCCCGCAGATTGATAAAGTTCCTGCATCCATTAAGTTTCCAAAGAATTTCCAACCAGTGGGAACCTGGAATCGAATACATATAATAATTTAATTAATAAAATAAAAATACTATTTACTATCATAAATAAAGCTTTAAGTTTTATAAAATAAATAAATAAAAGTGAAAACCTCAAAGAAAGGGAGATTTAGTTTCTCAGCTACACGATCAAGAGCACCACTTGTTGGCATAGACCGTGCTAAACCCTACAAAATTAAAAAGTTAATTTTCTCTTTTGTACAAAATTATTTACAAAATTGAAACGTTAATTTTCTCTTTTCTACAAAAGTTACAAAACTATTTACAAAATTGAAAAGTTAATTTTTCTCTTTTCTACAAAACTTAGAAAATTATTTACAAAATTAAAAAGTTGATTTTCTCTTATCTACAAATATTACAAAATTATAAAGTTAATTTTCTCTTTTCTAAAAAAATTACAAAACTATTTACAAAATTTAAAAGTTAATTTTCTCTTTTCTACAAATTTTCTCTTATAACTCCAGCTTGAATACGTTTTTTTTTATTATTACTCAAGTTTTTCTTGAAAAAATTTCTAGAAAAGTGCCACATTTGGAAAACAGTTTTACCTTTGGGCCACTTTGAAAATATGGAATAGCTTCTTGTGCATTTGCTGCAATAATAGCAACAGAATCTGAAGGAGTCACAAAAAACTGTCTACCAAGAATCATATTTCTATCACCATCTCCTGCAATATAATCACCAAAAAAAAAATTCTTTTAATAAAATCAGAATATAGTTTTTGCAACGATTATTATTAATATAAAGACGTTAACTGCAAACTTACCATCACTTGCAGCTCCAAAATCAGGTCCATTATCACTATACATTATGTTGACCAAATCCTTTGCATATCTTTATCAAGAAGAATAAAAAGAGTAAATTAAATAATTAAAAAAGAAAATAATAAAACATTAATAATCTTACGTTAAGTTAGGATCAGGATGACCATGCCCAAAATCTTCTAGAGGCACTCCATTACATATTGAATCCTGCATAAACACATCAATTCAATAATGACCTTTTTAAGCTATAATTAGTAGTGTGAGTAAGATATTACATATTTTTTAACATACCAAACTAGCTCCAAGTTTATCTACAAAAATTGGCTTTGCATAAGCACCTGTAACCGCATGCATTGCATCAAATGTAAGCCTGACAAAATAAAAGATATAAAATTAATATATACAAATTACATAAATACATACATATACATATATAAATCGGTACATTAGTGATTTTGAACATGCTAGAAGATACATAAAATGTGTTTATACCTAAAGTCTGATCGAGAAACAAGACTTTTGATTAGTGAAAAATCAAAGACTTCCTGCATTTAAGGCACAAATAAATATTACCTAAATTTAAGGTGGATCGTGTATATATATAAAAAAATAATTAAATAAGTGTTCCTATTTTTCTTTACCTCCATGAGGTCCAAATAGTCAGAGACTGGGTCAACTATTTCAACACTAAAGTTTCCATATTTTGTAACCCCAATACTAGAAAGATCAACATCCGGAATATCGGCTAACTTTATTTCAGATATCTGCAGATAATTTCTAGATATTAGAATCAAGTTGTAGAAATATAAGATGATTAGTTTCTTCTAGAAGCAATACAGATATAACATACAGAAAGTGTGTTCCCATAAATCATATCAGTGATGGACTCAGGAGCAGGTTGCCCACTGCTGTAATTAAACTGCAAATTCACAACAATATAAGTCACAAAGTCTTTCTTTTTATATATAATTAAACTGTGACAAAATAAGCATTAAACAATCACCTTGATGCCCCAATCATATTCGGGCCCACCAGGATTATGGCTTGCACTCATTATAAATCCACCATTTGCCTGCAAATGCAATGGAAATGGCAATTATAATTAAAATTTGGTGGATCAAATATGAAATTATGAATGGATGCTTACCTTTCTTTTCCTTATAATAGCAGATACAGCAGGTGTTGATAAGATACCTTCCCTTCAATCAACAATAAAAACAACAAAAACACAAATTCAATAACTGCAACAGACTCTTGAAAAGGCGGTTGGTTCTATGAATCTACATTCACAAACTGAATTTTCATGAAATTTAAATTTTCTTAATCTTGCAAAGATATAATAAAGATCAAAGTATCAAGAGACTCACTGGCCGACCAAAATTTTACCAACTCCATTCCCAGCTGCAATTTTAATAATCAGCTGCATTGGTAATCCATTAATTGTTCATCAAACCAGAAGTATTATTCAGTTTTTATAAGGGATGCTAAATTATATAACTTACCTGTGCAGCTTCTTTGTTAAAATAGCGACCATCACCTCCTAATACTAGCAATGTGTTCTTATAATCCTCAGGTGGCAATGAATTAAACAATGCCTAATCACAAACATATAATCAGATCAATCAAACACATTATAAGAACTATTCTCAAACCCTAGCTGATTAAATTCGAACCTGAATCCAGTTCGCAAGGTAATTCTCTTGCATAAACACTTTAACCTAGTCAAAATTAAAACAAAACGTCATTCCACCTAGAAATAGATCAACTGAACGAGTGAAATCAAATAGAGACCTACCTTCTTCCGGAGACCACTGGTTCCAGTTTTCTGACCTTCAATCGGCTTCGTAGGAATTGTATTAATCTGTTGATACAAAATTCAGTCAGCACGCTTTAATTACAGCACATATACACATACGTAACTAATTGTCCATAATTATGTACCTTTAGATCTTGTGATTCGGTGAATGTTGTAGAAGAAGCTTTGATTGCAGAATTCTCATGTCTTTTTATCACATGGAGTTTTGTGGCGAATAGCAGGGGCGACGCCGGCGAATATGTTTTGAGAAACGAGGAAGAAGCGGAAGTTGTGCCGGTAACGGCGCCGGTGGTGAGTCTCCGGAGTGACGGAAGAGATAAATTAGACGTTCCTAATCCGGAGGCCATCGCCATTGTGTAGTGTGGTGGAAATGGAGTGAAGATTGACGGTGGTGGTGGAGAAATGGGGGGAGGGAGAGTGATCGACGGTGACGGAGTGTTTGGACTTGAAAATCTGATGCCTGCCACATGTTCGACAAAAAGCTTATCGCATGTGAAGTGGTGATTACGTGGCATTCCGTGATTAGTCCAGCTGTGTTTTGCGGACGCCGAGATCATGGTTGGAACTTGGGCTCTGTACTTCACGTGAGTAGCATGCGTGTGATCAAAGAACGTACATGGCAAACTTTTTCAATAAATATTTAGTTCTATTATTTAATTTTATTTATAATTCTATTTATTTGATAGATAATATATGTAATAAGTATAGTGCTATCCGCACGTTGCAGTGGATTTCGTAACATATTTTTGTAACATTCAAACTAAGATTCGGTTTTAATCGTATTTAATTTTTTATTTTGTATTTTGGTATAAACATAGGTGTTGTAGTTACAACATTAAAAATAATATTACTTATAAGTAGTTTCTTAAAATATAAGAATTTGTTGTCAAATAGGTGAAAAAACATATTTTATAAAACTTAGACAAATTATATTAAAAAACTTACACAAACATATTTTCAAAAAAATTAAAAAGCTTGGTGGTTCGTGACTCTCAAATTCTAATTGGGCTTGGAAACCTACTGGCCCACTTTTATCTTGACTGTATCTTGAACTCCGTTTTATATAGAACACCGTTTTAATAGCTTCTAATGAACAGTATCTGGCGATGATAATTGTATTATATGATAATTTACTAATATTTATTTTTAATATTATCTTTTGATTTTAACATATTATTCACCTAATGAGTAGGATTATGAGTAGCATTAAATGGTGGAATTAAATATCATTACTCTTTGTCTAATTCATGCAGGACCGGCCCAAGGGGAGTTCCAAATATGTATGTGAACATGGCCCATCAAAATAAGGGGCCCAATATTTTTATTAGATATTTATTAGCCTAAGTTCATAAACCCAACTTATATTAGGTTTGTTCATAGGGAATCAACAGCCATCGTGAACAACCTGCGTGAATCAGTTATGACGTATGAAAAAACGCTTCAGTTACTGAAAAATCATGGAGGAAAAATTAATGATTAAAACATTGTAAGTGTATTAGTTCTATTTTTTGAGTCGTTCTTATTACTTCATTCTATTCATCTCAATTCTTTAAGTTCTTTCTCTAAGAATTCAGGTTATTCTCAGAGTTCATCTAACTCGTTTGATCTAATTTGTTTTGTTTTTGAACTCCATATTGGGAATTTCCTCAAATGATAACCCAATTTGGCACATTCACTGTTGCCTTTTACACAGAGAATTGTGTATGTTTTTGCAAAAAAGATCTGTATTTCCGAATGATATATTTCTAATTAGTGATTTAATTATGATTTTTACAATTTTTTAAAGATTATCGATCATTTTGTGATTAGTAATGAAGAAATCTGCAAATCACAAACAAAAAGTTTTATCTCCTTTATATAGTTCACTATGCATAAAAAACACGAATTATGTTGCTAAAAAAGTAATAAGAAAAATTAGTATTGCCATTAAAATGAAATGTTAGGATTCTATAATTTTCGACCATTTAAATTTTGGGACTTATTTTCAGAAAATGAATCGGGCCTTTAAAAGCTCCGGACCGGCCCTGAATTCATGTTGCTTTCTTATTATGAGATAATATGTATAATTTATCATTTTTCTTTTCTTATATCAATCATTGATTTTAACACTTGTTTTGATTATTTTGATCAACAAATATATACAAAGTAAGAAATAACAATTACAATGATACATTGTTTTTATAAATGAGAGGTATAAAAAAGATAAGATTTTAACAGTTTTACCTATACTTAGAGAGATGAAAGTCTAATTCTAAGTACACATCCAACCAAAATATAAGGTAGTATACGAATAAGAAGTAAGAAGTAAGAAATATAAAAAGTAAGAAACAAAACTCGACTATTCTGCAAGAAAAAACTACTCATATTAACATATACATTTTTTCTCTTTAATTTAACTTCGGAATATCAGAAAACAATAGTTTAAAGATGAAAAAGAAATGTTCTCGCCTACTTCAGAGTTGAGACCATCCAAAAGCCATGTCAATTTTAGGGTCATTGCTCCCCGTGGTGCATTCCTAGTAAAATACATTGCAAATCTTTGGGGTCTTATGTATAACTTGTTTATAATCGCCATTGCAAAATACTTATTTAGTGACTTTGTATTTTTATTGGAAGTGTTTTAGAAATTAGTCTATCTACCTCCTGATAGATATACGATTATCTACATCTCACATTCTCATACCTTGCATTTAACGCATTGAGTATCGTTGATATTTTTTAAATTTACACATTTGATCATTAAAAATCAATTGCACTTGATTATATAATCTAGCTGCAAGCTTTTTTTATCATTTCAAAGAATAAGCATTTCTAAAATTGTACATAAAGGTTAACCAAAAGTCGGTCTTGTAACGTTAGATTAAACGAGACAAGGAAAAGTATAAAGTTAAATAACTAAGATAACGATAATATTTTGTCTTCGTTACTCAAATGTGATGTAATTATAGGTTACATCCTTTAAGTCGAAGTATACCCACTTTAAATTTCTTATTTCTTTTAGTTGCTACTAAGCCTTTTCAATATCATTTTAAGCTAAAACATTCCCGATTAAAATCCAACACACATACAATCCGAAATTCTTATTTTTTGCCCAAATTCCCATTTTTCACATGATACATGTAAATTGTGAACCTGAAAAGAGTGGAGTTGATGTAGGAAAAGTAATAGAATATCGTGAGTTTGAAAATATATATTTTGTATATAATATGAACTAGGTTAAAGCCCGTGAAAAATCACGGGTGATACATTTTTATGTTAAATGTAAGTAAGTTAGTGATAATGAAATATGTAAATAATAAAACTCTTCAGTGAACATATATTATGCAATTAAATTTACAATCTATAAAATGTAAATGAGAAAATAGTGAGTACTCAATGATAAAACAACATACTCATATAAATTTTAATTCAAAAAAAAATTACCATGAAATTAAAATTACAATTATGGACTGTTGCCGAAATTAATAGATTTATAAAAATACAGATTTAAAATTCCTAATTTAATTTTGGTATCTTTATAATATTAAAGATACATGACTTTTTTGGATTTGGTATGTTTAATTTTGATAATATTCAAATCAATCTTAAATAATTATTAAATATTTTTAACAGATTTGCTAAAGGTAATAGTTTCTAAAAAAATTCTAATTTTATGGAAGCTATAAATTTTAAAAACTCTGCAATATTTTAAATCAAAAGTTTAAAATATTTTAAAAAATCTGCAGTATTTTAAATCAAAAGTTTAAAATATTTTAAAAAATCAGTAGTATTTTAAATCAAAAGTTTAAAATATTTTAAAAAATCTGCATTAGTTTAGTATCGTATTAAATGTTAAAAAATTACCCCCAAAAATAGAATTCGTTGAATAGTTTAGTATCGTATTAAATGTTAAAAAAATTACCCCCAAAAATAGAATTCGTTGAATTTCCTTAAATGTCCGGAGTTTCTAAAACCCTAATACCTTTGTACTTTTATATATATATATATATATATATATATATATATATATATATATATATATATATATATATATATATATATATATATATATATATATATATATATATATATATATATATATATATATATATATATATATGTAGATAGTTTTCACAAACATATTCATCTTGGTTTCATATTCAGTAGAGGTTAGTATCATTCAATCTTTTGTAATGGAGATGGCAAGGTTTTAGTAAAACATAAAATATTTTGATTTTGATTTAATTTCGGTTTGTTAAATAATATAATAACATTTTGGCAACAAGACTGCCAAAATGTTTTGCAACAAGACTGCCAAAATGTTATTATATTATTTAACAAACCGAAATTAAATCAAAATCAAAATATATACGCTTCAGTTTCGTTAACCTCTGAATCCTACAAAAGGGTTGGGCGATACCGCTGCTTCTAGGGTTCCGGCCTCTAATCGTTTTTTTCCGACTCTCTTCGAAGGTGAGGGGGGGGGGGGGGGGGAGGGTTGGGTTACGATGTCGAGATCAAATAGAGATGGAAGCTGCGCGAGGGACTATCCTTTCTATCGCTTGCCCTTTTCTTTTCACTCTCAAGACAACTGGGAACATAGTATAATAATGCGACGACAAGAATTGGATTTGAAGAATATTGCAAAATCCTTCTAGGTCACCAATTTTCCAAATTCCTGGGAGGAGGGTGATCTGTGGAAGGCTATGATGGTATTCGGTACAGTCGTTGATGCATTCATTCCGCGTAAGTTATCAAAAATTGGACGTAGATTTGCATTTGTTCGGTTTATTAGGGTTGATAATGTGGATACAGTTATTGAACGTATGAATGCTGCATGGTACGGTTCGTATCATCTGTATGCTTCTAGGTCTCGGTTTGATCGCAAACCAAAATTGGATGCGAGACCTGAGCCTTTTAGGAAGGATTCAGAAAAGCGGCAGCCTCATGCATCGAGTAGAGGTCGCACGTTTGTTGACCTTTTTAAGGCAAAAAAGGATACAGTGAAAGTGGATGAAAAATGGGCAAATACAAACCAAAACACCAAAGAAACGGGGGCAGTGAAAAAAAAGAAGGTAATCAATCTTGATAAGGAAGATGTTATGCCAATCACGGATGAAGGGACTATTCTACTTGGTCAGGTTAGAGAATTGTCTTTGATAGAGAATATTAAGGTGGTTTGCGCGAAAGAGGGCTTTTTCAATATTGATTTTCAGTATATTGGTGGGTCATGGATATGGTTGGAATTCGATAACAGAATAGTGTGCTAACACAATATGCGGATTTTCCTATTTTTTCATATTTAAAATTGCTTTAAATTATGTATGCAGAAAATTTGCTTTAAATTGGTTGTGATATAGATGACCACCTAAGCTCAAGAAATTCGTTGCCATATTTAGTCATAATAAATATGAAAATTCATTTCTTTTAACTTTTAAAATATTTAAGTAAATGAAATTTTAAATTATGAATTTTAAAATTTGCTGGTCCATATTTAATTTTTAATATATTAATTATTAAATTTAATTTAAATTATGAAAAATATAGAAGCAAAATAAATTTATGCGGAACAGTTAAGTTGTACTCCTTCCGTCCCTAAATAAAGTTCCCATTTCACCTTCAAGTTTTGTCCCTAAATAAAGTTCCCATTTCTAAAACTTAAAGGACCCACTTAATATAATAATATTATTACCAATACTTTCACCACTAACTATCTCTTAAAACACTTTCTCTCTCCAATCAAACCTTATATTTTATTCAAAAGTAATACCAAATACCCCACCACTAACTATCTCCTAAAATATTGTGCCCAACACAAATAGGAACTTTATTTAGGGACGGAGGGAGTATGCCATTATGCACAAAAGTTTACTTATTTTTCCCGTATTTAAAATTGAAAATTTATTAATGACTCATTTTATTTTAATTTATTTTATGAGTAAAGTTATGATATAGGTGGCAGCTACTTGGCATATTCTTAGATAAGGCAACGTATTTAATGGAGAAACTTAGGTAGTTGTTACAAACGTAGTGGGCAGGAAAAAAACCGATGCCCAATAATAGAGTGACACGTGGCATTGTTATGGGTTAAAAAGATGACAAGTGGCACCTTAAATGCTTCTTTTATTATAATTAATAGATACTATAGTAATTAATAAAGTAAGAAGAACATTGTGATAAAATACAATCAATATTATATACCTATTATTAAAGGATACTACAATGGTTTGTGGTACTACTCAAACTTTTTTCTGTTAGGGTAATTTTTTAGAATCCTTTTACTACTACATTGCTAAATGCTAATAGTGGATTAAAAAAAGCCTAACGGCTCAAATCAATCTAAAAAAACCTAATATTTTTAGTGTTTATATTTATGAAATTAGTAGTTATCTTGTAGGTACATAAATTTAGTTATTAGAGACTTATTGGTGTATATAATGAAGTCAATATTTGTTATTTTTTAAGCTTATAAAATTAGTAGTTGTCTTATAGGTTTATGAAATTAATTTTTGGAGATTTATAGATGTATATAATCAAACATTGTATTTCCCTTGAAGGTTTATAATTTTATTCCCGTTTTGATTTTGAAGACGGTGGTGGTGGATGGGTGGCGAGGATCCACTTGCGTGCCTAGCAGCAAGTGGCGGCACCGATTTGGGTGTTTGCAACAATCTGATTTTAAGTTAGCATAAATTGTTTTTTTTAAGTTACACTCAAACATGTAAAAGGTTGGTGATTTCCAAATCAAAGAAACCCTAAACCGAATAGAGAAGATAATATGTTGAAGGGAAACATGAGTATGTTGATTTAAATTGAGTTTTTCTTCAATTTTTGTTTGAGTAGTCAGGGTTTTGCACTGCGACAAATTATTTCGAAAGCCGCATCCCATGAAGTTACAAAATATGAGAAAGCCTGCAATAAAAATTGACACGTATTTACTCATTTTGCATTTAATACTTTCAGTTTCTTTTCATCTAAGGACGGAACTCTTCAAAAAAGGCAAACTTTTTATGCATGTATTATTATAACATATAGATTCATAAATATTGGAATTGTAATCAAGAATACTACATTTTTACTTAAAAAAAACTAAATAAAGAAGACAAAAAATAAAATAAAAACCATTAACCAATTAACAACATCTACGCTTTACTAAGTGCTCGTAGTCTCCGTATTACAACTGAAATCTAGAGGAGAAAAACTAGCATTAGATCCAATCAAATTCAAGATCATAATCTTTACACATTTACAAATCCAAATATTTTAATTTTTTTTTCTCTATTCTTCTTCATCTTTCCAGAGCCCCAAATTCGATTACGTCTGGTAACTGTTTTCTCTTAATCTTCAAATCAATTCAACATCATATTTCATTATTACCCATTTCTGTAAACTGTAAAAAAAAATAATTTTAATTTTATTTCTTTACCCATTTCACTGGGTTTTTGCAGCTGTTGATTGCGATTCATACCCCACATGGCGGATATTCCAATTTCAGGTTCTCACTCTCTTTCTTTACTGTTTATAAGTTTGGATTCTTGTAATTTGTTATTAGATTGAATCCGATCTGTTCTCGATTTGATATAATGTATTTCAATCGATTGCATGCATGATTACTGTTTGTTTGGATCTTGAAAAACTTCATACCTGCTTTAATGGCGGTTTCTTTGATCATTATATTTTCTTGAAATCCCCATAATTTACGATCATGAAATTTATTTGGTCGCATGTCAAAAATGGGTTACGGGTCATTTATGTTACAAGTCGGGTTACAAAAAAAATACATTTTTGTTACGAACGTTTAGTGCGTCAAATATAATTACAAAAAAAATATATTATTTCAAGAAATAATTATTTTTTTATAGATGAATTATTATGCATTATAGTTACACACTTTAGGTGACATTCAACCCATTTGACCCATTCCTTTTTAGCTATATGTTTTTACCTAATTTGACCCGTTAGAGCTGTAAAATTACCCGAATCGACCCACTGATAATTAAACGGGTCAGAATCATCAACTCTAACCAAATCACACCCTTCCTTTCTCCTCCAAGATTCAAACTTTGACTAATCTGTATCATTTTTTATTCTCTCAGATGGTTTTGAGGACTTAAAATTGCATAAAAATGGCGGTTTGGATTCATTGGTTGTATGTTTTGGTGAAATGTTGATTGATTTTGTGCCTTTGGTTTCGGGGGTGTCACTTGCAGAAGCACCGGCTTTTGAAAAAGCTGCGGGTGGTGCTCCTGCTAATGTTGCTGTTGGTATTTCAAGATTAGGTGGTTCATCCGCTTTCATAGGCAAGGTACAGTAGTAACCCTAATTAAAGATTCGATTTTTATTTTTTAACCTTTTTTTGTAATCTTATTTAATGATTTTGAGATTGGGTTGATTCGGGTAATGTTTAAAGTCAAATGGGTAAAAAAAATAAAATTATTATTAGGGTAAAAGAAAATGGGTCGAAAGTCACCTGAATTATGCATAAAACGTACTCAACGATTTTAGCCAAGACATTAGATTGGTAAATGATGTTATTATAAAAATATATTTTTTTGGACAGTGTTTCGGGTCAACTCGGCCCATTTTGATCCAAAATTTTAGTTCAACCTTTTTCTACCAAAACCATTTGATGCATATGAATGGGTCAATTCTGGCTTTGTTTAATCTCTAATGGGTCAAAGGGTCGAAATTTCATCAAATTAATGAATAAAACCTCCTCAAAGATTTTAGTCAAAATATTATATTGGTATTGATATTCCATAGTTTTTGTAATCATATTTGAGGTACTAATTATTTATAAAGAAAAATAGTATATTTTTGAAAAAGTGTTTCGGGTCAACCCAACCCGTTTCGACCCGTTACCTAACACGCCCATTATCCCACCTCTATTATCCATAACCTTGACATTTATATATATTTTTTGCTACTTAGGTGGGTGACGATGAATTCGGGCATATGTTAGCTGACATTTTGAAAAAAAATAAAGTCAACAATTCGGGAATGCGGTTTGACCAAAATGCAAGAACAGCACTGGCTTTTGTTACTCTCAGATCTGATGGAGAACGAGAATTTATGTTCTTTCGTAATCCGAGTGCTGATATGCTTCTTCATGAATCAGAACTTGATGTCAATCTTATTAAACAGGTGCACATTTATCTTCTTTTTTAGACTTTTTTTTTTGGCAGAAGTTATAAAAACCTCTTAAACGATCATGTTATTATTATTATTATTATTATTATTATTACGTAATATTTTAAATTTAGTTACTGTTTTTAAACAGGTGTGCATTTATCTTTTATTTTTAGAGTTTTTTTATTTTTTTTGGAAAAACATTATAAAAAACAGTTATAGAATTATTTACTTTTTTTACGTATTATTTGAATTTAATTTAATTATGATTTCTAAACAGGCAAGTATATTCCACTACGGTTCAATTAGTTTAATAGAAGAACCGTGCAAATCAACACATTTAGCTGCAATGAAAATAGCAAAGAAATCAGGAAGCATTCTCTCTTATGATGTCAATTTAAGATTACCATTATGGCCCTCAGAAAATGCAGCCCGTGAAGGCATAATGAGTATCTGGAATCAAGCTGATGTCATCAAGGTACATACTTTCTGTTTCAAGGGTATAATGGTAAATTACCAAATTTACATGTTTGTTGTTTATTATATGTTTTTCATCAAATGAATACTTCCAACTTTTAGGGGGCATAATGGTAAACTTACATGTCCGGTGTCTATGATTATTATATTTTTTTCGTCAAATATGAATACTTTTCGTTTTAAAGGGCAAAATGGTAAATTTACACAGGTAAGTGAGGACGAAATTACATTTTTGACCGGTGGTGATGATCCTTATGATGACAATGTGGTGTTGAAAAAGCTTTTTCATCCTGATCTTAAGCTTTTACTTGTAAGTGAAGGACCACATGGTTGTAGATATTATACACAAGTAAGTGTATATATATAATTTTTTTTTTAATTTTTTTATATTTACAAAATTAAAATAATTTAATCATGTTTTATTGCAGGATTTTAAGGGTAGAGTTCCTGGTGTAAAAGTAAAGCCTGTTGATACAACCGGTGCTGGAGATGCGTTTGTTGGTGGAATTTTAAGCATTTTAGCTACGGATACGAATCTTTATAAGGTTTTAATTTATATTTTATATAATTTTTTATTGTTGACTTGATTTTTTGTAGGTTATATAATATCGAAAGGATAAAATTGAAAAAATTGTTTAAAAGCAAACGGGTCAAAAATCAAGGAACCTATTAGCCGTTTTATGTAAAATATAGATTATTGTTAATAAAAGATTTTATAAAAAATAATATGATTACTTAGAAAAAGTTCTAAAAATTGGACAAGAATGGCCTGTTTCGACCCATTTGCCCAACCCGCATCTAGTTTCTTATAAATCTGTAAAAATTACAAATGTTTGCAATGATAATAATTAACACGATATAATTAATTAAACAAAAAAAGGAATAAAAGTGTCAGTGGGTCGTTTTGACCCCGTACTAATAAATGACCCGTTATCCAACATGCTCTCATGTTGCAACTTCTAGTTAGTTAGGATTATGAATTTAATTAATCCAATTATACTTCTGATTAAATAAATAAAAAATTGTGATTATAATGCAGGATGAAACAAGACTAAGAGAAGCCCTTCTTTTTGCAAACGCATGCGGAGCCCTAACTGTAACAAAAAAAGGAGCAATTCCCGCAATGCCCACAAAAGACGAAATCCACAAAATCTTGAAACAACAAAAATAAGTAATCAAAATTCGTTTTTCTTCTTTTTTTATTTTTTGTTTTGGAAAACAGGCGGTAAAAAAGGTTATTTGAATCAAACCCTACAATGTACAAGTCTTATCTGCATCAGAAACTAACAGTAGCAGTATTAGTTGTACATGGAATTTGTACTCTGTACCAGTATTATCAACACTGTTGTTTGGCCCATTTGTATCAAACTTTTGACTGATGAAATGTATTCAATAAGTTTTTAATAACAATCTTTATATTATGAATTTTCGTATAATGTGTGACAACATTATATTTATGTCGGATCATTGATACCAACACTTGTATTATAATTTCATACAATTCTTGCCATTTAGCAAAATTTCAGACCCACTCTTAAAAGGGGGGACCGTGTGGTTTTAATTTTGGATATTATGAATTGATTTTGAGTTGAAAATTTGGCGGACAAAAACAGAGTATCTCAGTTGATGGAGTGCATTGGTTGGTTAATGTACTGTGTCTTTCAGTCTATCTGTTATCATCTTACTTTGTTTTTATTTGGGTCCTTCTTTAACAACATTAATTTCTTCAATTTCACATGCAAGCCTACAATTTAAATAAGATGTATATATTTAGGTTGGAAATTCTTGTCAAAATGAGTAATTGTTTTGAGCCTTAATTAGGTTTGATTGAGCCCGTGTGCGTTTTTTTAGTTTTTTAAGTGATTAATGTGTTTAATATGATTACAAAAAGTACATATGATTTAGGATGTTATAAGAATGTATTTTATGTGCTACCTCCGTATCAAAATAAGTGATACACTTTCCTAAAAGGGGTGGAATAAAATAAGTGATACACTTCAAAATATTTCCTTATTTGGCAAAAAAGTAGGACCCCTTTTCCACTAACTATCTACTTTAATAAAGTGAAATTACCCATTTACCCTTACTTTTACCTTTAAACATCATTAATATTACTTAATTCAAAATAAGTGGGACACATTCTCCACTAACTATCCACTTTAATCTATCTTAAACTGTCTTTCAATCTTTTGCGTCAAAAACCGTATGTATCACTTATTTTGATACGGAGGTAGTATAAAATAATAAGTAAAAGTATATTGTTGGTATTTTTGCTAGTTGAGTGTTAGTTTGAGTATCATGTATATTACACCGAATTGACAAAAACTGAAGTGTTTGTTGATGTCATAGTTGGTAGCCAGGGTGTCTCGGTTTTATTACATAGCTATTGAATTATAAAAGATTAAGTTAGAGTAAGTTACTCCAATCATTCTTAATGTATATACCAAATTTCACCAACCGTCTTTTAGTTTAAAAAATGACATTTGTGGTCTTTATTTTAGAAATATTTTGCACACATGATCCTTTTGGCCGAATTGTGTTAAAATTTTCTAGTTAAGTTCCTCATATGCGATGCATACGAGGGCATTATAATCTTTTCTTAAAAAAAACTCTTTTTGATATCTTTTCCTTTTCTCCTTTTTATCATCCTTCTGTTTGGTCAAACAAAACACACACAATACATACACAAACAAAACACACACACACAAATTTCTTTTATTATATATAAGTGCAAAAAGAATTGTATTTTCTTAATAACGAGTAGGTGTCCCCTGTGCGATGCCACGGAAGATTTGCCAAAATCAACATCACATCAACCATCTGAAACTTGAAACTTAAGCGGATACTTTCATACTTGAATTTGTCGTAGTATCATATGAATTTTATCTGAATTTGTTTTTAAAACTAAGCTTTAAGGATTGTTACTTTCTTTTATGTTTATATTTGAACCAACAAATGAATGAATAATATATAAAAACTACTATGACTATTTATACATATATATGAAGTTAAAAACTTAAAATTAAAATAAACACAATAATCATGGGTTGCGAAAAACAATGTTCTTCACTTGCCACATAAAGCTGATCACTTTCCAAATATGCTTTTAATTCTGTGCCAAACGAATAGCATCTGATCACGTGACCGACACATGTTATGTTACCTCAGTCTATCAGACCTTGCCGGAGCCACCGTCATCTCATGCACCAACGTCTCCACAATCTCACCCTCTATTTCCTCCACTATCTCCTCCACCTCCGCCTCAAAGGCCGTCGTCAACAACCGTCGCATGCTCCTCCCCATATCATTCTCAATCAACCCATCAATATCTTCCAACACCTCACAATTAGCCGCCGGAAAGCTTCCTACTTTCCAACATAATTTTCCGAACAACTCCGACCCACATATTGAATCCGGTGGTGGTGAACAAAGTACCCATGGTTTTTTATTCACGCAAGGCTTCAAAATTTCCGCTAGGAGCTCATCTACTAATTCGAAAATCATCCTTCTTCCGGAGGCGGCGGCGGCGGCGGCGGAGGTGGTGGTCGGGTGGTGGAGTTTTTCTAAGCGGTGAAAGATTGAGGGCTGAAGAGGGTGAGAGGGGGAGTGCCATTGGCCGGTGGAGATTGGGGTGGTGGGGTGGATTTCACAATGGTTGAGGATTCTTGAAATGTAGTTAAAGTGATCGTATAACTGGCCGTCGCCGCCGGTGGTGGCGGAGGTTGTGGTGGTAGGGTGGGAGTCATATGTGTTGTACGATAATGAGTTCAGATTACTTGGCAAGTGCGTCATGCTCACCAAGGACACCTGTAAATAAATCTTTAGTTTGATGTTATGATTTTGTAATTAAAAATTTGGATTCATGAAGTAAACCTCATAAAGTTATACTCCGTATAACATAGTCTTAATTTTGATTTAAACAAAATGAGTAACTATTTATTATTAGCAAATAATAAGCTGGTTAATTATAACTTTTTGAAATAAATAAGAATATAGGGATTTCAGTTATATAAAAATGTATATTTTCTAATAATTTAACCTAGAACACAACATAAAAAATAACAACTTTTCATGCCTTTTCAGACCTTAAATTTTATGTGTATACGTGAACAATATAACCTTTTATTAACCACCATCCCACATAATATATTAATTTTTGAATTATATGATACTAATTTTTATTAACCCCGTGTAATAATAATAATAATAATAATAATAATAATAATAATAATAATAATAATAATAATAATAATAATAATAATAATAATAATAATAGATTTTAAAAACATTCAACGATCATAAAAATTTTGTTTTAATAAAGAATTGCAAATTAACATATTATTACATGGAACATCTGATTTGTTCAACAAAAAAATGAATGTCATTAAATATAAAACAGCAGACATATTTAAAAAATAAGAAGTATTCAATGAATTAAATTTACTATTCTTATTTACAATTTCAGTTAATACAAGTAAGACTAATATGAAATAAGAAAATTTTAAATTCACTGAACACTTTTTATATTGGAAAATGCTAATGACAGCCCTTAGGCCGTCATTAAGAAAACAAAATACATAAAAGACAACCCCTGAATTTTAGGAATATTATTTTTTTAATCAATATACAAGCTTTTTATGCATGTTAAGGGCTGTCATTAGCAAAAACCCTTTTATGTTTTATGATTTTATCTCACGCCTTTAGAACATAATTTAGACAAATTCTTCCGAAAATTATGGGAAAAAAAAAAAACAAAATGACATCAGAATTAATTGAACAACTAAATGATGTACCTGCTTTTGAGGTAATCTTGTTGTCGACGAAGATGACGTCATCTCTTTCTTGAAAGAAAGAAACTTCGTTGTGTTCTTCACATTAACGACATGATTTTGTAATGGAATTGACTTCTTCTTCTTTAAGTTCAAATCGTATCTTTCACTTTCAATTCTTTTAAATTTTTCATTTTTCACTGGTTTCTCCAGCTTCATTAATGGCGGCTTTTGATGGATTACCACTGCTTTTGGCTTTATTTCTGCATCTCTAACTGATAAAGATTTTAAATTTGAAATGGGTTTGTTGAGATTGTTCTTAATATCCAATAATCTGAGCTTTTCCATGGTAGAAAACGGTGTCGTATCATTTCTTTTTGCTTTTACTGGTACCACCGGAGCCGGTATCGGCGCCGGAATCGGTAGTTTCTTCGGTTTAAGCAAAACAAGATCTGAATCTCGTCTTGAGACGGTGTTTGTGATGTCGGTTCCAAGCCGCCGGTTGATTCTTTCCCTTACTTGATTTGCAATTTGCTTTGCGTATTGAGTTTTCCTGTCGTCGTCGGTAGCGTCTTGCCGGTTGACCAAAACTTCTGGTCTCCGGCGAACCACGTTGGAATTTTCTTTATCAAATTGTAGTGAAAGCCGGTGTTGGTAATCGCTATCTGTTGACCGTCTGCTGGCGGTTGATAACCTTGGTGTCACCGGTAATGAACGGCTGCGATGATGGGAGTTCACCGCCGTTGAGGAGGCGGATGATCTCGGCGAGGAATATTCCGGCAGGATATCAAGACCCATTAATCTTGCAACTAGAGTAGGTGTTTTAGTTCCCGGAGAACCGCTACATTCCGATGATATATCGTCGGTAAATCTAGAAGGTTTAGTATTGATTTTAATTCCAGCAATCTACATTAAAAAAAATATATCAAAAATAATAATTTACGATGGATCCAATGATCATTTATCGCCATGAAACATTAAATATTTAGAGAGTGTTATCAAACTACATACGTCTTTTTTCAAATAATCAAACGCATAATTAATTGTTAACTAGTGATATTGGATAATGATTTAAGTTGTTACCTATTATTTATTGGTCATAGGTCAAAGTCCCGCAGTAAAAAAAAAAAAAAAAGTAGATTATGTACTGTTCAAGAAGAAAAAAACTAGTTATTTCAAAAAATGTTAATCAATTTGTATCGAATTAATTTGTATTGTTCAAAAAATGTTTAAATATGCCTAATATATGGAATTGTTCATAACAGGTCATAAGTTCAAGTCTTAATAAGGACAAAATAGAATAAATTATGTACTTATAAAAAAAATCAATTTGTATCGAATTAATTAAATTTTAATAAACAGATAGACAGTTTTGTAAACAAAACCCGAGAATATTTAAATGCATCTTTTATTTAAGAATATTTTAATTTTTAAAAAAACCTAAATCAACTTACCGGTATGCTCAAGTTTTTTTGTTCTTTAACCTTTAAGGATGATGATAATGAAGGTATTTCAATGGCGGTTTCTGACGAGTCCAAGCTGTTACTTGGTCCTTCTACTGCGCCTACAAAAAACAATTAATTAGAAAATTCATTACTAAAAGATAATATATAACAAAAAAGATTTAATTTTTATAAATCTTCTTAAATATAGATACCTTGAAGACCAAAGCTAGATTGATGTGAATTATTAAGAGTACTGGATTCTGATATAAAAGATGGATGATGAAACCGAAATTGAATATCAAAAAGATTATAAAAGGCAGTCATGCAACCAGAAGATGAAGATGAAGTCTTTTTTTCTTTTCTTGTTTTTCTGTTCATGGGGTTACTAGTGGTGGTTGGGGACGGTGGTTTCCGACCACCGCCGCTGCCATTTCCGCCGCTACTAGCTTTGTACAACCACTCTCTTCCCATACTTGCTAGCCCAAGTACGTTAATCAATCAAGATCGTAACAAGAGTCATGAAAATATATCAAAAAGATAATAAATTTCCTATGAATTCTAACACAGTATCAAAAAGTTAATCACTAGTGTGTGTAAGTGTGGAGTGTGTGTGGCTTTTTGAAAAATACCAGGTGGGGATCGAGGTGGATGGTGGTGGGGTGGTGGGGTTCATATTTAAATTGGTTAGTTTACTGGGGATCCGAACCCATATATCTGTTTTATTTTGAATCAGACTATTTGGTATTAATTACAAGTTTTGACTCTCTTTGGTTCAAAACCTTATAGTTTTTAAAATGGTTTCCAAGGGTGATGTATTCCTAACTAATCAGTATCATCGTATTATCTTTTTCACTACTAAAAAAACTTACAAGTTCGTATCAACAACTAATTACTAATAAAAAAATATATTAAAAAAGGCAACCCACTTGCACCCCCCAATCCCCCCACCAACCTCACAACCAATTCTAAACTCGTCCCCACTCCGACAAGTTCTCAAAAGAATGATGCCAATAGTGATGAGTTTGTGACGATATTCATTCATAAAGACGAGTTTGTGCGAGGACCACTTGCACGGGTCATAAAAACCTTAAATTAATATTCCAAATTAACATACAAATTTTTGAAGAAACTTTTTCTTTTATGTATTAATTTATTTTAAAATTGTATTTAGGGTTTTTAATTAAAAAATCCATCCTATTTTAGCTTTAAACGAATATAGTTGTTACCAATGTTTTAAAATCCGGATTGACCCGGCCGGTTCAACCGGGACCTGGTCCCTTGGGCGGGTCAACTCGGTCCGATTCAATTCTTGTTTTCTGCCCGGTAAGACCCGGCCGGGTTTCCGGTTTAACCGCCGACCCGGTGACCCGTAAAAACCCGGAATTTAAAAAAAAAACCCCCCTAATATCACAAATCAGAGATCGTTTTTTCTGTCGCTTCTTTCTGGCGCATTAAGGGGATTCTCTGCCCACCACAGGCGTCATCGTCCACCCACACAAGGTAATTTCTTTGATGCCATTTGATTTGTCTGCTGCACGGTTTGCTTGCTGTTCGAGTTTATTTTTTGTTTTGTTCTACCGATTTGCATGCTATTGGAGTGTATTTCTGTTTTGTTCTACCGATTTGCTTGCTGTCCGAGTTTAATTAAATCAGATTTGTTTTCTCTTTGGTTGGATATGTTTGCTCAGATTAGTTTATTTTTGTTTTTGGTTTTACAAATTTTTTGTTGTGTTCGATTGGATCTATTTTTGCTCAGATTTATTTATGTTTATTGTGAATCCGTATATCTCGATTAAACAAACAATTAAGCAAGAACAAAGGTGAATTGGAAGAACAAGAAAGAAGCTTTTTGCACACAAAACACGTACGTTCGATTAAGACAACGGCAAGCTTTACAATACTAGGTTACAACTAGGTTTTTATATCTAGGCCTAGTATTGACTAATTACATAAAATAACCCTAGACTATTGATTACAATAAACTATCACATTACACCCCTAGACTATTTTAATACTCTAGAATGTGACCCAACAATCTCCCCCTTTGTAACAATAGTCTGGGAAGCATATCTTCGAAGTCTTCATCTTTAGCAAAAATCTAGCCTTGTAGATATTTCGTTGCATAATAATCAGGATCAGGCTTGAGCTTTGTTGATCTGTGAAAAACGAATACTTCCTGTAGTTTTTCAACCAGAAAAAGTATTTTGAAGACTTTACTTTGGTGATACATATTGATCGACCAAAACTGAGACCCATAATGATAGAGAGATTAACAGCGGAAGTCTTTTCTTAAAGTTTGTGGCTTTATGTCGATCAATGATCTTTAATAATTGTTGTTCGGGAAATTTGTTGATAAGGTTTATGCTCCCCCTCAAACAGACAATTATTTCTTCATGGAGTATTCGGTTCCTTGTTTACTCTACATTCACTGGTGCATATGTGTCTTTTTGATGTGGAGTAAGTTAGGCTAATACATTCTCCCCCTCATGATGAACAAGATTTATCTGAAGCATCATGTAACAGGAAGAATCTCCGAAGCTTGGTGATGAAAATGTGTTGAATAATGATACATTCATTTTTTGAATGAATCAATATATAACACATTTTACAGCATAGTCAAATAGGATAAACCGGGATCTCATAGATATCCCGTTAGCACGACAGTTAAAAAACTGTGTGACCTACGTTCAGTGTTGGCTTTGATGTTAGCACTGGTAGGATTTCCATTCAATCATCGTGGAATACCAACAAGTTTGGTATCACTATGAATGTTCCGGCAATATCACTAGGATATGCTTGGTGGAATGCCTGTGTCCTAGAGAAATTTAATTCGGTTCTAGACTCTATACGTGGACAAACGAAGGCGAGGACTGGAGGTAGGTCCTCTTTTTCAATATCAACAATCTCCAAATGAGATGTCGATAGTAGATGTAGTAATCTCCGTGATTTTGAAACAAGTACGTTTTGTACTTGAGTGGTCAGTGGGGGTTGTGCATTGCATCACTGGGTCCATGAGGTCTGAAGCAGAAAGCATCTCATGCAGTCTGATATAGATGTAGTTACCCGGTCTTTTGTTCGGTTTAGGGAGGGTTTTCCGTTTGCTTTAACCCTTTCTCACACACTCCTCACTCAACTCACTTTTTCATTTTCAACCACACCCTCGTTTTTGTGTTACCATGTGATAAGCTGATTTGCACCCCATACTTCATACCCCTTCTCAATTTTTACCTAAACGCACCCCAATCAAGATCCCATGATACTTGATTCTGCTCACCTAGACCTAGGACCCTTACTTTTTAGTTCCTATATTGTCGGTGGCTCCGGGGAAGATCATGATGGATATAGCAGATCATAGGAGTAATTTGAGAATGATCTATTACGCTCATGTGCATTGTAATCAGCAATTGAAAGATGTTGCAGTTTTGTAGGTTCACATGGATTTTTCTGTAACATCGGACTCACTTAGAGTATCCGTTAGCACACGGTATGAATCGGTAGTCGTTTGCACAACCTTTGAGTCAAATGCGTGACCTGCGTTTAGAGTTGTCGTGATTTTAGCTCTAGCAGGATTTTCACTCGATCCTCGTGAAACATCAGATTGTGATGCTACTACGGGTGTTCCGATGGATTCACGGAGATCCATGTTTGTAGTGCAAGTGTCCTATATTGGAATGTTTGAAGGGTGATAACTAGACACACGGTGCATACAAAGAGACTTAACCCGGGGCAGGAGGTTATTATATTTCAATACCGACAAACTCCGAATGAGCAGTCAGTAGATTATGTGCTACGTCCCCTAATGAATTGAAACAAATTCCTGTTGAGAGAAATTTGAGTGGTTGGTGGTGGCGTGCATGTGCTTTACTGGGCCAGTAGAGTCTGGTGAAACATTTAACGCATAAATGAGCACCCTTTTGTATGGTTGTCCGGTTTATTTACGGTGTGGATGCACTCAAAGGTGTGTTTTCTTAAAGTTATCATGTTTTTCACATCACCTTGGACTCACCTATTGCTATACCCTAGACTTATACCCTCACATTTACCAAATGGCTGAAAAAGAATTCCCTTGGAAGGTAAGGCCATCTGGCAAACCATGGGAAGGTATTGTCGTTTGATAAAAAAATTGACCGAATAAAAAAAATTCAAACGGATATAAAAGTATTGATATAAGAAAGTTTCTCCCCCTGGAAATACTAATTCTCCCCCTAGAATTAATATTACTCCCCCTCAACAAAATAAAGATATATAAAAGTTTTTACAGTTCTGTGTTGTCTGACTAAGATCGGGTTTCAAGCTGATGGACTGGAAAGCCATTGCTTTAAAGTTCGAGTTATATACTGATGTGTATATAAGTCATAGCTAAAAATGTAAACAGTAAAAAGCATTTTGCAGAAACAACATTGAAAATTAGTTAAAAAAGAAATAGAAACGATTTATGCTTTGAGATTTAACATACTAAGCTTAGACACAAGAAAATTAAATCGTTTTTCGTCTAAAGCCTTGGTGAATAAATCAGCTAACTGAAAATCGGTGGATACGAAGTACAGTTCCACAGTTCCTTGTTCAACGTGATCTTTGATAAAATGATATCGAAGATCAATATGTTTAGTTTTGGAATGTTGAACAGGATTGCATGAAATTGCAATTGCACTTCGGGAGTCACAATATAAAGGAATACAACTGTATGAAAAGCCGTAATCTTTTAATTGTGACTGCATCCAAATTACCTGGGACAGACAGCTTGCAGCAGCAACATACTCTGCTTCGGCAGTTGAAAGAGATACACAATTTTGTTTCCTTGAGGACCAGCTCACCAATTTATCACCGAGAAATTGAGCACCTCCAGAAGTGCTTTTACGATCCAACATACAGCCAGCATGATCATCATCAGAGAAGGCAGACAGGTCAAACGAAGTTTCTTTGGGATACCAAAGACCAAGATCTCGAGTACCCTTTAAGTAACGAAATATGCGTTTGACAGCTTGAAGGTGAGACTCTTTGGGAGCAGCCTGATACCGAGCACAAACGCACGTGGAGAACATTATATCAGGTCGACTGGCAGTTAGATATAATATTGACCCTATCATGCCTCGATAGTTGGTGATATCAACTAGCTTTCCGTCAGGATCTGTATGCAATTTTGAACCGGGTGACATTGGTGTAGAAGTGGGTTTACAGTCATCCATCAGATACTTCTTCAACAAATCAGTGATATACTTGGATTGATTGATGAAGATCCCGGTAGGTAACTGACGAACCTGTAGACCGAGAAAGAAATTCATCTCCCCCATCATACTCATTTCAAATCTTTTGATCATAAGATCTGAAAATCGTTTACAGTATTTTGGATTTGTGGAGCCGAAAATAATATCATCTACATAAATCTGAATATGGACGATATCTTCCCGTTGTCATTTGATGAATAGAGTTTTGTCCACTTTGCCTTTTGAAAAACCAGAGTCGACTAAGAATTTGGATAAAACATCATACCACGCACGAGGAGCTTGCTTCAAACCATATAACGTTTTATCAAGGATGTAGACATGGTTAGGCAAGTTTGGATCGACAAATCCTTCTGGTTGATGAACGAAAACTTCTTCACTGAGAATACCATTAAGAAATGCAGTTTTTACATCCATTTGATAGATTGTAAAATTCTTGTGTGCTGCATATGCCAGAAAGATTCGGATGGCTTCTATTCTTGCAACCGGGGAAAAAGTTTCTTCATAATCGATGCCCTCTTGTTGAGAATACCCTTTAGCAACCAGGCGTGCTTTATTTCGAATGACAATCCCATTTTCATCCTTTTTTTTTCTTAAAGATCCATTTGGTACCAACAACAGACTTTCCAGGTGGTTTTGGAACTAGACGCCAAACTTTCAGTCGTTCAAATTGATTGATTTCATCTTGCATGGCAAGAATCCAGTCTGGGTCTGATAAAGCTTCGCTGACTTTCTTAGGTTCATTGGAGCTTAAGAAAGATGAGTATTGACATTCATCAGCAGTTGCTCTACGAGTTTGAACCGAAGATTCAGGATTTCCAATTACTTGATGTAAAGGATGCTCTTTGGTCCATTTCAGAGTATGAGGAAGTGGAAGTTGACCTGGAGTTATATTGCAGGTATCAGTAAATGCAGGATGCGGGATTATAGTTGTTTGGGTATTGGATGAAGAAGGTGGGGGAGCGACTTGTTGAACATTGAATTTGGAGAAATCAATCACCAACGTTGGAGGTTGAGCTGGTGCAATGATTAAATCAGAAACACCTGCAACTGGAGGAGGCGATGAAGAAACATCTTGAGATGATTGAGTTTCCATTGATGATGAAGTAGAATCTGAGTTTGTTACTGACTCAGTGTTCTCAGGAGCAGCAGACGTTGGAGATGGAGAATCAGAGGAACTCGGAATGTGTGTCTCATGGACACTGATAGACTGAACATCTGCAGCTGCAGGGAATGGAACGCTAGACTGCTGAAGTAAAGTATGTCTGATGTTATGATATTTATCATAAAAATGTTCAAACAATACATCGAAATCATTTTCAGAGGTGGAAGGAGCGGAAGGGGGTGTAGGAGGTTTAATATCTGAGGTAAGTGAATCAAGAGGAAACGTCTCATCAAAGTTCACATTTACACTTTCTCTAATTGTCCGATTTGATCGATTATAAACCCTGAAGGATGCAGATTCACGTGAATAACCAACAAAGACCACTTCGTCAGCTTTAGCTTCAAATTTGTTCAATTTGTCTCTGTCATTTAAGATGAAGCAACGACTCCCAAAAACATGGAAAAATTTAACATTCAGAATTCGGTTATTTATCAATTCATACGGTGTTTTGTTGTAGGTTTTGTTGATGATAGAACGATTCTGAGTGAAACATACCGTGTTGATGGCTTCAGCCCACAGAGATAAAGGTAGTTTCGAAAATGAAAGCATTGTGCGGGCTGCTTCAACTAAGGTACGATTTCTTCGTTCTACTACTCCATTCTGTTGTGGAGTTCTAGCAGCAGAAAATTGATGGGTTATACCAACAGATTCAAGAAATGAATCTAAGGTTCGATTCTTAAACTCAGTTCCATTATCAGTCCGAATGGTGTTGACTTTTAATTCCAGATTTGTCCGAGTTTTCTTGATAAAGGCGATAATAATATCTGAAGCTTCATCTTTGGTACGTAAGAAGTGAACCCAGGTCACCGTGAGTAATCATCAACAATCACTAACACATACCGTTTACCAGCAATGGATTGTACACTCATTGGTCCACATAGATCCATGTGAAGCAATTCAAGAGGTTTGGATGTACTTGGAACATGTTTTGATTTGTGTGATGTTTTCTTCATCTTTCCCATTTCGCAAGATGAACACAGATGATCTTTTGCAAATTTAACGTCTGGGAGACCAGATACATGGCCACCTTTTACCAATTTGTTGATGGTTTTGAAGTTAAGGTGAGAGAGGCGACGGTGCCATAACCATGATTCATCTGATGACGCTGTTGACAGTAAGCATACTTCTTCCATTGGGGTCACGTCATTTAGATTGATAGTAAACACATTTGTATCCCGTGATCCGGTAAGAAGTTCTTTTCCATTATAAGTACGAACATCACACTTCTTTGTTCGAAAATTAACTTCTAACTCTTTATCACAAAATTGACCGATGCTGAACAAGTTGTGAGCAAGATCTTCAACATAAGTGACGTTTCGAATGATTAAATTGTCACGAATGATATCACCAATTCCCATGATAGCAATAAAATGATCAATTCCAAAACGAACAGTACCCAAATATTTATCTCTGAAATTTGTTAAGAGGTTCTTGTTTCCCGTCATATGCCGTGACCATCCAGAATCAAGATACCATATATTCTACATAAAACAATTAAAACAATTTAGGTACCCAATCAATTATGGGTCCTATACGATTAGTGAAGGATGTTTTATGCAGATTTTACAGAAGGATTAATTTAGAGATTTTGGGGAACTGCAAGGAGGCAGTTCTGAGTGGATTGATTTGATAGACCATTCAAGCTTTTTCTCTGGAGAATGTAAAATCCAGTTTGACTGTTCATTCTTGATCCAAGTGTAATGAACAAACATGGATTTTGTGTTATTCATCTTTGATTTGGTTGTCGAAGAATTTGAAGAAGTGCTTGATTGTGATGATTTAGGTGTTGTGGTTCCTCGAGTTGTTTGACGTTGAGAGGAAATCAATTTATTAGAGATGGGTGAGGTAGTGGGACGAACCTTAGTCGGTTTGAAGGCTTGTGTAGAAGAATGTTTTCGTTTATATTGCAAAGGACGAGAAACGGGTGTTTTGCATGAGTACGGAAAACAAGTTTTGCATGACTTAATTATTTTACCAGACTTATGTAAAACATAGTTTCTAGAACCACATGGAGCATCCAACCTAATGAAATATCGTTCATCATACTGAGAAATTTGTTTATTTGTTTGCTTGTCACAATAAATATTTTTACCGGTTTTATCATATTTAACAACCAAATTATCACCATTAACAGTATAATTCACAGGACGACAAACAACAGAATCATAAACAGTACCAAAAGCCAATTTAGGAGCAATAAAATCCATGGAGTTATTACATTTATTATAAACAGAAAAAGAAGAAACTAAAAAAGGACGATGAACTAGACTTCTTAAGTTCCTTTGACTTAAGCATACTAGAGCCGGACGACTTAGACTTCTTTATCTGAGTTGCTCCTCTGTCTCCGATTGGCATGGGCTTCTCAAGCTTTGAATTTAAGGTTTTATCTGAAACATTTAAAACAGTTGAGTCAGAGCTTCTTTTTAAAATAGCAGGGATTTTAATTGTAGAAGTCTTTTCAAGAGTTTTAGTTTGAGCAGAAGAATTAATTTGAAAATCATTTTGAACAGAAGAAGAATTGGTTTTAACAAGTTTATCTTCTAAGTCATGAATTTTGGTTTGTAAAACTAATTTTTCTTTATCAAATGCCTTATGTGTTTCATCAATTTCTGTTTCTAATTAGCAGATTTTCTTTTCGAGAATTAATGATGGAATATAAAGCTTTCGTGTCACTTTTTGTTGAACGACAGCATCCCCTTTAATTTCAAATTCTTCTGGGGTTATTATAGGAAAATATTCATCATTTTCAAATTTAGCCTTTTTAATTTCATAAATTTTGTTCAATTCTGCATAGTTGAAACTAATTTGTGCATTCTCCTGCTTTGCTCTGTTGAATGCTTCGATTTCTTTTTCTTCATCTGTCACCCGCATGAAGCTCTGCCAGATGTCTCTTTGCATGTAGCGAGAGTCATATAGTGTTGGAAGAACCCTGCACGCCTTGCTCAGATATCCTGGATTGTCTGCCCCTAGACCTTGTTTGGAGTTGAAGTATTTGAACTCTTTAGGCTTGTTCAAATGGATGGTTTGATCAGTATGTCCTCGTTTGGCGATTAACTCTTCAAGGTGTTTAATGTGAGATACTAACTGATCTTTATCGTAGGTGAGACGATGTATGATAACCTGTTGACTATTTCTATCTTGTGATGATTGATTAGTTTGATCGGTTAATTTTTCTTGTAGTTCTTTGATTTCAGAATTTAAAGATTTAAATTGGTTTTCATTATCATCAAATTCTTGTTGTTTACGTTCCATCCAGTTTTTTGTGAATTGACATTCTTGGAACGTTTCGATATACAATTTGTAATATTTGTCATTTCGTTCCTTTGAAATATGATTTTGTGTATTTTTAAGATTTGTAATTTCAGCTTCTTTCTCGGAAATTGTATGTGATAAATGTTGAATATCAGATTCATATTGGACCTTTATTTCTGATGCTTGTCTTTTTAAATCATGAGTTTCCAGTGTAAAAATTTTATTTTGTTTAATGTGATTAACAAGTTGCTCACCTAGATGAGCAGTTTGTTTGCATTAATTTTCTAAAATTTTTACACGCTCTAAAAGTTGTGTATTCATATCCTTTTCGAGTAAAATTGTTTGATTTAAGGTATCAATTTCAGAAATCAGATTTTTATCAAGACAAGTATCAGAATCAATGGAATGATCAGAAGTAGACAAAGAAGAGCTGGTTACCTCAATTTCCTTGTTGGCCTCCTCATTGGAACGTTCGTGGAGCTCAGCATTTTCTCTTGCCATGAAACACAAGTTTGCAGCATGTTCCTCATCTTCTTGATCAGAGTCTTCCATCCACTGAAGATCTTCTGCTAACAGCACTTTCCCGGATTCAATTTGTTTGGCCAACAGCATCTTCTTTTTGAAATATTCAGAATCACGAACTTTAGGTTTCGTGCAATCACGAGAGAAGTGACCAGCAACACCACAGTTATAACATTTCTTTGTAGGATCCAAAGGTGTCATGGCTGGCTTATCAGTTGAAGCAGAAGCAGATTGAGCAGATTTAAAATTTGATGAAAATCGCAGATTGTTGTTGTGGTTTTCGGGTAATATTTCTTCTCATATTTAGAGATGAGTGACATGGCTTGCAGCACTTCTTGAAGTTCTTTATCCAAATCATCGATTTTTGGAGGAGTGGGTTCTTCTGCTTTTTCTTTAGACTTAGCAGTCTCATTTAACAGATGCTGTTGTTTGGTAAGAAGTGCAAGAGTATCTTGTGTCTCTTGTTTTGTTTTGGCTATGTTGTTCACCATTGGAGCATTTTGGTACAAATATTCGTACAGCTCCTGGATATCTATCAGACTTAGATCTTTATTCTGCATAACATTATTACCAAACATTTCCCACTCAGGAAGAAGACTGTTGATAAATTTGATGTTGATCTCTACGTTTCCCTTTGATAGACTGTTTTTGCGGAGATCATTTAACAGATTACAGTATCGATGGTAAGTGCTTTACAGGTCTCCCCGGTTGATGCTTTAAAATTTTCATATGAGTTTAACGTAGTAACCATCTTAGCCTTATTCCCAAGAACCGTGCCCTCCATTTGTTTTCTTATTTCATCCCAGAGTTCTTTAGCACTCTCAAGATTATCTAAACTAATGTAGATTTCATTCGGTAATCCTTGAAGCATAAAGGAATATGCTTGACGATCAGCTTTGGCATGTTGCTTTTGAATAGCATTATATCTGGAAGGAGGGATGAGAACTCGATCGCCAATAACCGGAGGAGCTGCATCAGGTAACGCAACAACATCTTCATAGAATTTTGCGTTTCCATTCTCAAGGGACTCAAGAATTTCAGTAGCTAATTTTTGGCTTCTAATGAAGTGGAGAAACCTTTTCTTCCACTGGGCATACTCACCTCTGAATAAGACTGGAGGTTTTAGATCAGACCCAATCGATAGTGCTTCTCTTGAAGTCATTGTTTGTATGGTTACGACCGAGGGGAAAAAAAAAATTTAAATTTGAATTTTTTTCAAAAGATCTCAGATGATAAAAGACACTTTAAATATGTCCTCGATTTTCGAATTGGCCAAAAACGACAACCGAGCTTGTGGCTAATCAAAGTTTGGAAATTGACCGAAAAATCACAAAAACACAAACAAAGTGATCGTAACAAGCGTTTTTGGGTCGAGAAGTCGGGTAAACCGCCTACGGCTGTTTATCACGTCGTGGCTTTCGCCTTTAGCTTCGATTTGGTTACTCGTGGGCTGGAAGCGGACACCCGAGCTGAAAGTTATGATCGTTTTAGTATAACACCTTTTGACACACGATCTTTGATTGAGATTTGCAAGACTTCGGGCCTAAGAATTCAGGCCGAGATCACAGTTCGGCCCGAAGTTGAAAAGTTCGGGCCGAAGTTGATTGAGATGTTCGGGCCGAGGTTGAAGTTCGGGCCGAGGTTGAAGTTCGGGCCGAAGTCTGCTGAGAAGTTCGGGCCGAGGTTGAAGTTCGGGCGGAGGTTGAAGTTCGGGCCGAAGTCTGTTGAGAAGTTCGGGCCGAGGTTGGAGTTCGGGCCGAAATTAGAGTTCGGGCCGAAGACTGTTGTTCGGGCCGAAGTTTGTTGAGAAGTTCGGGCCGAACTTGTTACTGTTCTCGGGCCGAAAACTTTCTTGACAGTGACGAACGAAGACAACTATATTTTTCACTAAATCGATCCTATCTTGCTCAATTCTTAACCAAATTGAGTGATTCAAATCCCAATATGCTCGAAAATGATTTTCGCACGAAATGAGTCAATAAACTCGATCAAAACACAACAAATCAGATGGTAATTTCAATTTAACAGAGGAAAAAATGTGTTTTAATGGTTTTCTTTAAAATCAACGAATTGAGATCAATTCTGGATGGATTTAATCGAAAAATGATTCTAAAATGTTTAGAATTACAAGAGGAATGTAATGAACAAAGAATATAAACGATTTAATACCTCAAATTCCGATTTTGATTCTTGAGTTCTTCTCCAAAAGCTTCAAAATCTTGCTTAATCTTCACTGAAATGGATCGAATCAAAGAAGATTTGTGCTCTGATACCAATTGTGAATCCGTATATCTCGATTAAACAAACAATTAAGCAAGAACAAAGGTGAATTGGAAGAACAAGAATGAAGCTTTTTGCACACAAAACACGTACGTTCGATTGAGACAACGGCAAGCTTTACAATACTAGGTTACAACTAGGTTTTTATACTTAGGCCTAGTATTGACTAATTACATAAAATAACCCTAGACTATTGATTACAATAAACTGTCACATTACACCCCTAGACTATTTTAATACTCTAGAATGTGACCCAACATTTATGCAGATTAATTTGGTTCTACAATATATAATATTTTTTCTATATTTTTCGGTTTTCCGGTTGAACCGCCGGTTAGACCGGCTGAACCGTGACGTGGTCATCACACCGGGCCGATCAATAACACGGATTTCAAAACATTGGTTGTTACTAAAATTATCAATTTTAAATATGGCTCATAAGTTTATTTTGTTAGAGAACAATTATTTTTACAATCAACCCTAGATAAAATATCGAATTAGTCGTACACTTATTTATCATTTATGAATAAAATTGTGAGATTT
Source organism: Calendula officinalis (assembly GCA_963853835.1). Lineage (NCBI taxonomy): Eukaryota > Viridiplantae > Streptophyta > Magnoliopsida > Asterales > Asteraceae > Calendula > Calendula officinalis. Next base: position 28,269,735 of record OY970825.1, read on the forward strand.
TTTTTAATCATATATATATAATTATTTTTTCTTTCAAAATGTAACCATACTTTTTGATTTAAATAAACTTGGAAACACTTGCTCAAATCAGATCATTGCTTGATCTTTACGATCAGTATTTTTAATACTTCGTATTACAATTTTTACTGAAAAAATCTGCAAAAAGTTTATAAAAGGATGTAAAAATTTGTTGGCCGAACTTTTTGGGAGCTTATAGCAAAGTACATGTTTCTTTTTGAAAAGCGTGCCACCCATAATTTATATACTAAATAGATATTGAAGATCGAGATGGATTCAGTTTTTAAAATTATATATTAATATAAAAATAAATTTATGTACAAAATATTATTTAATGTATTTAAACTAATATATATTTTGAAAGATAGATGTCTCTAATATTAAAAACGATGCATAGATCTAGCCGTTGTACACTGTATATATATATACATTCATCTATACATTTATTCAAAAGTGTAAAAGACGAACCACCTAACGATTATATATTGTGATATGTGTTATTTTGATTTTCTTTTTGTATTTTGATTGGTTGATATGTGAGATGCAAAATAACATTAACATATGCTACAAACAATACAATCGTACCATATTATTTTTGTTATTCTGGTATTTTGGATCAAATTATGTTATAACAACACAATTATTAGTAAACCTTGACACGGTTATTTCAGTGTATATATATATATATATATATATATATATATATATATATATATATATATATATATATATATATATATATATATATATATATATATATATATAGGGTGCGGATCCATAGAAAACCACTACTAATTAAAGAATGTAAGGAATAAGTTAGAGCCTTTAGATCAGATTTTGAAGGGTTGAGATGATAAGGTCTTTAAAAACGTGCATTCAGTAAATTAGGGATGGGATCCAGATAGAAAATTTGCATAGAGGGGTAATATTGTCAAAAAACTCATCTCTCACCTAAGCAAGAAACGACAGCTTGATTTTGAGATTCACACTCACGTTCTTTCTCCCCATAGGGTTTATCTCTTTCTCAAACTCTGTAACAGTTCTCTCCCCCTACGGTTTCTATTGTTCTCAATCATTTACACGATTCAAATCTCAATCAACGAAGGGAGCGATGCTCGGCTAGGGTTTCCACGATTCTAGCACAAATGATTCTCGGTCTCAATCGACCAATCGGCTAGGGTTTCCACGATTTAAGTCTCAATCGGCGATTTGCGTGAATCAAGGTCTGAATCGACGATTCATTGGGTAATATTTTCCTTTTTCTTATTTGATTTTAGCTTTATATATCTATTATTTGTTTCCATTTTTGATCGAAATCCTACAACGCCCATGTTTTAGAAGACGATTTATGTATTTGATTTAAAATGTCTATTGGGTATGTTTTCAGGTAGAGTCATTGGGTATTCCTTTCTTATCAGTTGATGATTTGAAATGTTTATTGTGTATTTTGTGTATGCATTTGCATTTTCATCGAAAATCCATCAGTTGCAGCCATATTAAATAAGAAAATGCATATTGTTTGTTTGGTCCAGGGTATTGCAAAGTGCTAAAATGCATTTGTATTTTCGTATGTGTATCTGTTTAAAGTTTATTGACACAAAATGCTAATATGCTTCCTATACTGCAGGTGAAAATAGGGTTGTAAATGAGAAAGACATTCAATTCTTTAAAATAGAAAAGGTGTATGTGTTTATATTTGCATTCCTGGTTATAGACAGTAATGAAAAATGAAAACAACATAAAAATGCAAAAGACTTCTGCATGTATGCATTTTCATAAATGAGAGCCTAATAATTTGTTTGGATAATAAAAAAACAATGGTCTTAAAGGTGAATGTGTTTATTTATCTGTGAGTATGCATTGCCTTATTTCAAAAATCATTATGTATCATATGTAATATATACATTACAGAAAGTGAAGAAAAGCAATACAAAAATGTGACACCAAGACTTGTAGAAACTGATTACAAAACAGAGGAAAATTACATAGAGTATGGTGTTTTTGCAATGAGGCGCATGGTAACATTCCACGGAGAGTGTTCACCAATACGGAATACACCAGAATGGAAATAAAGAAATGATCATAGTTAGCAACTGGAGAAGCTTAGAGAAACTATGCTGCAGAGATATTGCTTTCGGATATAAATGAAGGAAAGAACGTGGTTGTTAAAATGTTGGAGAGTATCAAAAACTAACATAGGAAGAAAGGATTAAAAATGCTGAATATGCTCAAGTAAGAATCATGTACAAGTTAAGTAGGAGTGGGTAAAAAATGGATGTTGGTCTAACTATAAAGTATGTCATTTGCTGGTTTTTGTCCGTATGGATTGTTAGATATAGATGGTTGGTTGTTCTTTAGGTGGTTGGATGTATTTTGAGGTTGATTAATTTTTTTGAACTTATTGATAGTTGGTTGGCTTTATTTATATGGAATGATATGGGTGGATGCAGAAGTAATATAGATTGTTAGTATATTGATTTTTTTTTCTTTATTTTGATTATAATATTAAATAGAACAAGTGAAGGTGCATAAAATTTCATCATGGTACATTATAATGTAAACTGAAAGTGAAATTGTGCATAACTATATGTAATGAAAATGCAAATGCAAATACAGGTTCAATTATAAAAATGAAAATGCAAATGCAGATGTAAGTATGAAAATGAAAATGCAACTACCATTATTCAAAACAATTTTGTAAAAATTTCAAAGAATAACTATATTTAATAAAAATGCAAAAAAGGGAAAAAAATGTAATGCAAATACTATTATTTGAAACAGAACTTGTATTTATAAGTTCAGGGAATAAGTGCATAAAATGAAAAGGCGAAATGCAATTGCAAGTATGAAACTGCATGTATGAAAATGAAAATGAAAATGCAAATGCAACTGAATATTTATAACAATAACAAAATGCAAAATTTTAGGGAACAACTACATAAAATAAAAATGCAACTACAAGTATAAAAATGCAAATGCAACTGACAACATTTAAAACAGAACCAATATGTAAAAATTCAGGGAATAACTAAATAAAATCAAAATGCTATAACTAAGAAAATGTAAATGTATGTATGAAAATGCAAATGCAATCGATTATATTTGAAGCAAAACCAGTATGGAAAATTTCAAGAAATAACTGGATATAATGAAAATGTAAATGTCAAAGTATGTTTAACTACATTTGGTAAGAATATAAAACATAACCAATAAAAAAATGTTCACTCAAGAAAATCATGCATCATCATCTAATTGTTGTGTTTTTTTCTTTGCATCTTCTACTTTTTTTTTTCTCTTTCTGGACAAGTGCAAAGAACTTGCATTAGTTTCGATCTCATTAGTGAACTTGCATACGCGGAGAACATATAATATATGTCTAAATAGAAGTCCAAATCTTTCATATCGATTGCATATACAAGTAAATTCCTCTAGAAAAACATTATAAACAACCTACAAGAAAATTGTTAAAGTGTCACAGAAGTCTACAAAATGAAAATGAAGTTGCAAATGCAACACGTAATGGGGAAATAATTTAACAATTTATCAACCTCATCAAATAATTTTGCCTCCTAAAATCTATCAACATAATAATTTAGTAGCACGGAGTCAACACTAGTGTTGGTGATTTTGAATTACTTAAAACCATCAGCATCAACATAAGAAAGCGACATACATTTTTTCATTGAATAACCAAGTGTAATGAAAATGCAAATGCAACTGTGAGAATGAAAATGCAAACGCAACTGTGAGAATGAAAATGCAGAATCCAAAAATGAACATTAATGTTTACATATTGACCCATTACAAAAATCATTCATCATTTTAAACATGTCTATAAACAAAACTACAAAAACATATCTGAATATTGATTACCACCATATCATAGTGTTAGGTCACAACACCCCTGGTTTGTTAGTGAATTGATTAGATTGATTATACAAAAGACAATTAAAGTGTAAAACACAGTATTAGAGTCGGTGTACAAATCCACTAAGTGTGGTATGCTGCGGAAAAGCAATACCACTGATCAATTACAAGATATGAACGTGAAAGTGTGAATTGGTGGTTTCTCCTTTGCAAGATGATCTCTATTTATAATGATATAGAGATCTTACATAATGAGCAAAGGAGTAACCGAAGGACTAAGGTAGGTAAATGACTAAGATCAAGTGATTTGATCTCAGTCCGTTACATAATAAAATGTAACTCAGTCCTTCTACTCAGTCCTTCTACTCAGTCCTTGTACTCAGTATCACTATCTGATACTGAGCTCTGATACTGAGTTCCAATACTGATCACTCAGTATTAGACCTAAACTTAGCTATATTATTCTACATATTAATCAAAGCTAGTCTAGGTTGTTTTGTTATCTTAAGATCCAAAGGGGCAAGGCTTTTTGCCTTAACAATCTCCCCCTATCTAATGATAACAAAACAGTTACAAAGAGATAAAAAAATAAGCTACAGGCTGCAAAGTCTTCTTCTTTAGTCTTTGTTGATCGACTCAAACTCGTAGAAGACTTCTTTCTTCACATGGATGAACTCTTCTCTTTTCTTCAGTTCATCTTGCCTGTTGTTTAGTACAACAACTATCTTCTTTCTAAACCAAGCATCTTCTCTCTTTGTTATCATCCATTTAAGACCCACCAAATGGCTGATAGGAGCTGTTGCCAAATCTGCTTCAGTAATGAAGCACTCCCTGTCATCCGAGTCAGTATACATATATCCAGATGTTGGATATATGGTACTCTTTTGATCCTGAAAGATAAGGTTAGAGGGAACAATATATGTGGGAATTATTCTGAAAGTATTAAGGCACTCAGGTTTGTTGTTCTTCATAGCTTCAGTCATCACACTGAGTGCCCTGTATTCTGCTGCATAAAGAATGCCTTTTTCATAGCATATAGAAAATACAACCCAGATTTCATCCATCATCACTTGGGCTTCAGAGGATTTTGAGGGCATCTCCTTTATCAGTCTAGCAATCTTTATCCAATCTTGAAGTCCCATATTTTGGATATCATGGAGGAAAAACTTCATTGGAGGACTGACTGGCCCAGTGCAAGTTGCAACAATTGATCTATCAACAGTATTGACCTTTATTTTGTTGACAAATTCATTTAGCCAGTATATGTCTCTTACATTTAGAAATGCTTTATTCCTCAGCATACCCATCCTTGTTTCCCTATATCTTGTTCTTTGTGCCACAATGTTCCAATATTGTTCAAGTAATTCATCTCCAGTTCTTCTTACAGTATGAGATCTTCTTGGAACATCTTCAGACTCAGATTCAGGTTCTTCCTTAACAGGGAAGAATTTCTGGGCCTCAATCTCATCCTCAGCATCACTCTGTTCCTCATTAAACTGAGCAGATCTCCTAGATCTTGAGATCAGAGGAGCTGGATCTTGTTCTTCACTAGATTCTGAGGACATAACCACATTTGTCATTCTTCTGGTTATTGGTCTTCTAGGAATTCTAGAAGGTCCTTCAGCTTGAGGTGAGATAGGTTTTCTTGTATGCTCTTCATCATCTGAGAATGATGATGAAGAGGTTTCTTTATTTGCTTCATCCAGTGCAAAGTTTAAAAAATCTTCTGATGCCACTGGATGTTCTTCATCTTCATCATCAGCAATAGGCCACACAAAAGGCCTATACACAATAATCTGCAAGTTGTTTTCTTCTTGAGCAGGTGGCTCAGTATAAGCTTGCTGTGGTTGGTCAGTGTGAGTCTCCCCCTGAGCAGATGGCTCATGTGGGTCTTCAAAGTGTGGTACTGACCTACTTCTTTGTCTTCTTCTCTCATACTGAAATCGAAGTGGTTCAGTATGAGGACTCTGCTGATGTTGTTGTTGTTGTTGTTGTTGTTGTTCTTGTTGTGGAGGTTGGTCTTCATTCAATCTTTGTCTTTTCTCCCCCTGAGCAGATGGCTCAGGTTGATCAACCTCAGTATCTCTTTGTCTCTTCTCCCCCTTATTGTTATCATTGGATGGGGAGGGAAGAGGATCTGTATCACCACCCATGTCCCCTTGTGGTGCTTCAATGGTAGGGCATGGCATGGGCTCAGTCGCAGCATCAGTATCACCCTCAGTATTGGCATGGGAGGGTGATTGCATATGTGCAGGATCATCATCACCTTCTCCTTCTTTATTATGTCCACCATGTGAGGATGGTGGAGGAGATGGAGGCTTATGTTGTTGTTGGAGTAGTGAGACTGACTGTTTGATGGAGTAAATGTCCCTACTCATAGTGTCCATTCTGGCCAAAATTGTATTCTGAGTGTGTTGAATGGCCAGAATATTCTGCATGATTGCTTGCAGAGTCACTTGTTCTCCTGCAGCCTGTGATGCTGGAATACCCTGCACAGATGGTGCTAAAGAAACAAAAAAAATATAAAACTGGTTAGAAAGAGAGGTTTATCAAATAGAATTGTGGTGTTGTTTAATTCTATAATCATATAAACAGAGTTTGTGAAGTCTGTATTTCATCTGGTTTATGATGAAATATTGTGGACTTGTGCATAGCATGTGTAAGAAGATTTTAGTAAAAGTGAGTGTGAAAATTTAAGTAGCTCAGTATAGGATAAGTCACATTTACTAAAAAGTTTGGGTTTGGGAATTCGAAGCCTGGGATGTGCTTCTTGTTATTTTCAATGTTTATCACTCGGTATTAGAGTGATAACAGAAATGTGGCTAAACCCCATGGAAATTTTTTGGATTTTGTGGCTTAAGGGTTTGTGATCATTTCTTGAATTATGCTACCCAACTCAAAAATAAGTTGGACATTATTCAAGCAGCACCAGTGGGTGTCAGTGTGACATCAACCACCATTGTCTCTTTAAATGTTGAGACAACTGTAGACTGACAATGATCAATTGAAAGTGCTCAGTATATGAATTTTTCATAGCAGCAGTGGGCTAGCTATGTTGGCCATAAAAGGATATATATTTGAAAGATCGTTTGAGACATTTGCAGGCTGCACCTCCTCAGATGATAAGTTTCCCATAATGATAGGGGAAAGGTTCCTTCTTCTTCTTTGAAGGACCAGTGGTGTGTCTTCGGAGGACTCAGTATCAAAAACTGTTTCAATATGAGGAGCATCAGGATCCTGTGCAGGTGGAGAGATATGTTGTTGAGTCGGTTCTTGAACTTGTGGAACATCCTGCATCTCAATATCTTGACCGGCCTGAGCTCCATTACCACTATTATCATCATTATTATCATCAACATCATTGTCTGACTCAGTATCAGACATGTCCTCTGCATCATTTATATGTTCTTGAACAATGGCCCACATAGAAGGACTTAGAAGAGGCTCTCCTTGTCTTGGCCTGTAAAAGAAGATCTTCTCACTAAGAGGAGGAAGATCAACCCTTGGACTGTGAAACTCATCATAAGTATGTGTGGGCATTGAGTGTTGAAAGATGAGTGATAAAAATCTGCAGAAAGGGACATTGCATTCCCTTGTGTTAGCCCGAACCAGAGCAGCTAATTCATTGAAAATGAGCCGTGCATAATCAATGTTTCTTCCATAGTACAAGGCATGTACTATTTGCATCCCAAATTCATTTATTTAGTCCAAAGCACCCGTCTTGTGGGCCATACACCGAATTATTGTTGTAATGAGAATACCCCACATAGGACCAAATTCGTTTCTTTTGATTGTGCCCGTTGTTCCTCTTCGACCCAAAAATGGTAAAACTGAGCGTGCCTCTGTTCTATCAAGGAATGGATCATACTGAGCTTGGGCGGGAAGTCTCAGTGCTTCACGAATGATTGCAGTAGAAACAAATGCCCTTCTTTGATCTCTAATTACCCACCCAGCAATCATATCTGGAGAATCGAATGTAGCAGAGTACCAAAACTGGCATAGCATTTCTGGGTAAATTGCTCGAGGAGACAAGGTCAGTGCACGAGCAATTAAGCAATTCTTCAGAAAAGTCACAATGTTTGTGAATTCTTGGCATACCCAGGCTTGAGGAATATTGAAGTTTGCTGTTATGTTGTTCCTTGCAAACCTGGGTAGTTCATCGTTTCGTAATTTGATTTCCGATTCAACTTCTGGGGCGACGAAAGTGTAATTTGCCATCTGTGATTTTGATTTAAGAGTTTTGCTTGCTAAGAAAGAGTGAAATCGTTAATCGCAGAGAGAATTTAAAAGAATAATAAAATAACTGTTGAAAAATATTTGAAGTAAAAATAAACGGTTATTTATAGGAGATTTGAAAGATAATTAAGGTATTGGGAAGTAAAAACGGCTGATTTGACTGCCTTATCCTCTGCCAACGGTAACTTTCTTATTAAGAAAGGTTACCGTTGAGCAGTATGAGGATTAAGGTCGGTGTAAGAGCCGTCATACCCCAATACTGAGTTAAAAAAAAATTAATTTTAAAAATTTTAAAAAATATAAAAACAATTAATTTACTCTTGAAATTAATAAAAAAAATAAAAATTTTAAATTTTGATGATAACAGACTAGTGATACTGAGTGGTCAGTATCAACAGGAGTGATACTGAGCGCTCAGTTTTAAAGAAAATTTAAGAAAGATTAAGGATTCAACATACCTAATTGCCCTAGTAAATACATAAACCTTTCCTCAGGGAGAGGTTTAGTAAACACATCGGCCAATTGTTCATCTGTTGGTACATAATCTACCTCAACCTTACCTTTTTCCACATTATCTCGAATAAAGTGGTGTCTGATATCAATGTGCTTGGATTTGGAGTGATAGACTGGGTTCTCTGTGATAGCAATAACACTCTTGTTATCACAATGAATGAGAGTCTTATGAAAGTTGAACCCATAGTCTAAGAGTTGATAATGCATCCATAATAATTGAGCACAACAACTTCCTGCAGCAACATATTCTGCTTCTGTTGTGGAAGTTGCTACCAAATTTTGCTTCTTGGATGACCAACCAACTAGTCTTCCACCTAGGAATTGACATCCTCCACTTGTGCTCTTTCTGTCCAATCTACAACCTGCAAAATCTGCATCTGTGTACCCTTCAAGGTCAAAGTTTGAATCTTTGGGATACCAAAGACCCAGGTTAGGAGTACCTGTAAGATATCTAAAGATGCGCTTAACTGCTTTCATGTGTGATTCTTTAAGATCAGCCTGATACCGAGCACACAAACATGTGGCAAACATGATATCAGTCCTGCTAGCAGTTAAGTAAAGTAAGGAACCAATCATACCTCGGTATGTGGATTGACATACTGGTTTACCAGTTTCATCCTTACTTATCTTATCCTGAGTACCCATAGGAGTGTGCATGGAAGATAAATTTTCAAATTTGTATTTCTTTAACATGTCATGCACATACTTACTTTGATTTATAAACGTGCCATCAGGCTTTTGTTCAACTTGTAAACCAAGAAAGTAAGTAAGTTCTCCCATCATACTCATCTGATACTGAGTGGACATTATCTTAGCAAACCAGTCACACATTGACTTGTCAGTGGAGCCAAAGATAATATCATCTACATATATCTGAATGAGTAAGATGTCAGAACCTTTCCATTTTGAAAATAATGTTTTATCAATTTTACCTCTTGTGAATTTATTTTCAATAAGGTACTCAGAAAGGGTGTCATACCAGGCTCTTGGAGCTTGTTTGAGCCCATATAGAGCTTTATCAAGCTTGAAAACATAATTAGGAAATTTAGGATCAACAAAACCTGGAGGTTGTTTAACATAAACTTCTTCTTGTAGTTTTCCATTTAGAAAAGCACTTTTGACATCCATCTGATAAACTTTGAAATTCTTAAAGGCTGCATATGCAAGATACAACCTAATAGCTTCAATTCTTGCAACTGGTGCAAAAGTTTCATCATAGTCAATGCCTTCTTCTTGCCTGTAACCTTGAGCAACTAACCTTGCTTTATTTCTGATGACAACACCATCCTTGTCCATCTTGTTTCTGAACACCCACTTAGTACCAATAATAGTTTTACCAGTCAAGGTGGTACTAAGTTCCAAACTTTGTTTCTCTCAAACTCTGTGAGCTCTTCTTGCATAGCCTCTACCCAATCTTCATCTAATAAAGCTTCATCAGCTTTCTTTGGTTCAATGGTAGATAGGAAACTTGAGAAGGAACAAAAATTTGCAGTTGCTTGGGTTGGAAATTCTAATTTTCTTCTTGTTTGGACACCTTCTTCAATAGGACCAATAATGTTTGAGTGTGGATGGTCTCTGTGTTCCCTTAAATTGGTTCCTAAGGGAGCATTTGAAATAGGATCAACAATATCTTGTTGATTTGGTGTGTCTTGTGTCTGATACTGAGTGAAATTCTAGTCAGTATTAGACAGCGCATGTTGCTGTTCATCTTCATTTTGCAGAGTTGATGTGGATTCTTGTGAAGTGTTGGATATTTCACCTTCTTCATAGGTAGAGTGGTTCGGATCATTAGTTGGAAACTCAGTATGGAGGTCCTCTGTTATGGGAACCTCAGTATTAGTCGCAGTTGAGTGATACTGAGTTTGAACTTGATCAGTTTCATTAAACTTATTGGGAATAAAGTGTGGATGAAACTTGGGCTGTTCAGCAATGGATTGTTCTGGATTGCATAGAATATCTATGCCACTTATGTCTTCACTTGCTGAGGTAGAATGCTCATTCTGATCTTCATCGAATGTGACATGAATGGATTCTACAATCATCTTGGTTGAGATGATATACACTCTGAAAGCTTTAGAGTGTGGAGAGTAGCCCATGAACACACCTTCATTTGCTTTGGGAGCAAATTTGTTGAGATTTTGTTTTGTACTGAGTACAAAGCATTTACTCCCAAAGATGTGGAAGTATTCCACATTAGGAATCTTGCCATTGTATAACTCATATGGAGTCTTTAGATGTCTTTGGACTATAGTGGCTCTATTCTGAGTGAAGTTTGCACAGTTTACAGCTTCAGCCCAGAAACTCAGTGTCAGTCCAGCATGGCATAATAAAGTTCTTGCAGCTTCAATCAGTGTTCTATTCTTTCTTTCTACAACACCATTTTGTTGTGGTGTGTAGGCTGCAGAGAAGTTTTGAATGATTCCTTTTTCTTCACAGAAATCGGCTAATACTGAGTTCTTAAACTCAGCACCATGGTCACTTTTCTAAGTTGCTTGACCTTGTTGCCTTTTTGAAGTTCCTCTCTTTTTATAAAGGCAATGATTTCTATTGTTGCATCTGACTTAGTCTTGAGGAAGATGACCCAAGTATATCTTGAAAATTCATCAACCAAGACTAGAGTATAGATCTTTTTGGCCAAAGATGGTGTGCTGATGGGGCCAAAAAGATCCATATGTATCATAGTAAGAGGTTCATTAATGGAATGATTGACTTTGGACTTGAATGAACTCTTCTTCTGCTTGCCCATTTCACATGGTGAGCATAACTTATCTTTTGAATAAGTAATAGTGGGCAACCCTCTCACCAGTTTCTTCATACTGAGCTCGTTGATATTTCTAAAGTTGATGTGAGAGAGTTTCTTGTGCCATAGCCAATGCAATTCTGGCTTGACTTTAGAAAGCAGGCATACTCGAATAGTTGGGTCTATTTCAGATAGGTTGACCACATATACATCTTTTTCTCTTCTAGCAATGAGTACAGGCTGGCCTTTATCATTGTAGATGATTCCTGCAACCTTCCTGAATCGAGCTTCATTGTCATCATCACACATCTGGCTGATACTGAGCAGATTGTGTTTAAGACCCTCTACATAGGCAACTCTTTTAAAAGTTATATTGCCTGCCTTGATCACACCATAACCTCTTGTCTTTCCCACCGAGTCATCTCCAAATTTAACAGAAGGACCTTTCTCTGGAGTATAATTGAGAAGGTATTCCATACTGCCTGTCATGTGTCTTGAGCAGCCACTATCTAAATACCATTTTATGTCACCCTGCACAAGACACAAAATAAGAGTTAGTTCTTTTTAGGAACCCATTTTTGAATGGGACCTTTGGTGGGATAAACATATTTTGACTTGATCTCTTTATGTGGAGAGGTCAGTATCACTTCGGGGGAAACTTTAGAAGTTTTCTTTGGTGATACTGACTTAGTTTCTCTCCTTTTCTTTGGTACTGAGTACCTAGGACTTGAGAGATCAGTACAGCATTCATCTCCCTTATGACCAGTATGATGACACCTATAACATTTTCTAGGTCTATTTCTAAACATATTTTCATAAGGTATTTTAGAAAAACGTTTCACTTTTGGTAGGTCAGTATGAACAAGTTTTGCAAATTGATTACTTAAAGATTTGACCTGATCACCAAGTGTTTTTAAAATGTTAATTTTGTCATTTTTAATAGGTGTATTAACATTGTTTTTAACTGGTTTAGGAGATGAAGGATCTGGTTGCATCTTTTTATTTGGCAGAGAAGTCTTTCTAATATTTTTAGTGGTAGACTTCTTGTCTCTGCCAACTAAGGACCTAGTTGAAGTTGTTTTTTGTTTATCATGCTTTGAAGAAACAACTTTAACAGGTTCTTTAGATGTCTCAGTATATGATGTTTCTGTTCCTGCAACTTCTGTATTAGATGAAGCATTTGAGATAGAAGTTGTCTTATTATCATTATATAATTCAAAAGTTGTTGTATTAAATAATAATTCAAAAGGTGGAACAGCAGAAGTGTCATACTGAACTATTGGGAGCTCGGTATCAGAAATTTCCGTTATATGAAATTCAGTACTGAGTTCTTGTAGCTCAGTATAGCACTTTGAGCAGATGGAGGGACCAATAGGTTTTTCTAAAATTTCATTTTCCTCATCATCTGACTCAGTTTGACATCCAACTTCACATAAAGTTTTAGCTTTTACAAAATTAATAGGGTTCATAGTAGAAAACTCTTCATATAAATCAGCAAAATTGTTCCTATTTTTAAATTGAGGATCAACACCTAGTGCAGCCCTCACATTTTCTGGGAATTGTTGATTTAAACATTTATTTAATTTTATTGAAGCATTTCCCCAAGATTTACACTGTTTTTCAAATTTCTCTTTTTCAAGTTTGTGTAAATGAGCTTTATCAGCTAATCTTTGGTTAATGTCTTTTAAATCTGAAAAATTTAATTCTAAATCTTTATACTTTGCTAGTTTATCTAAGTTTTCATTGTTTACCCTTTCAAGTTCTTGAATAGTTAATTTTAAAGCTTTTTCTTTTTGTACAGAAGTTTTAAGATCAACAATCATATACTCAAAAATCTTAGTTTTTTCATTCACTGAATAAGTTTGAAAGGAACTTACCTTGTACAACTGAGTGGAATCCCAATCAGTATGAACACTCATCCTCTCAGCCTCTTTGATATCCTTTTCAAAAGAGCTTTTCAAATCATCTTCAGTGAAAGCCATAAAGGCTTTATTCTCAATCTCTTCCTCATCATCACTTAAGTCTTCATCCATCCAGGCTTCTGAGTAAAGTGCTTGATGAGGTGCTCCATTCCCTTCTGCCCTCTTGCCCTTTCTCCAATTCTTCAGCTTGACATATTTGTCTCTATACCTCTTTGCTCGGTATGCAATCTTGTCATTTTGGTCAGTCTCAGAAGACTTGGTATGACAATTTGCAGCAATATGTCCAGGCTTTCCACACCTATAGCAAATACCTGATCTTGGGTCAGTATTAGAAGAGCTAACACCAAGCCTCTTCTTCTTCAACTGATCTAGCTTCATAGACATAAGAGCCATTTGGGTTTCAAGCTCTTCTGCCTCAGCGTCAGCAAGATCAACTTCTGGTTCTTCTGGCTCAGTTATAGTATATGCCTGTTGCACAACTAGAGCCATGCCAGTGGAAACTTTGTCAGTTTTCTTCCAGTTGATCAGTCTTGCAGCATTATTCTCTTCATGATTCAACATTAGACCATACAAAGTTTGAAGAGTGTATGACTCAATGTTGTTAGCAGCATTGACAGAGTTTGTCATATCAAGAAATTGTTGAGGAAGACTATCCAGGAACTTTTGAACAAGCTCTCCTTCTTCTTTCACAATGCCTACACTGATTAAATCATGGATAACAGTATTGAACCTGTTATAGAGAGTGGTGATGTCTTCATTAGGAGTTGAGAAGAAGTTTTCATATTTCCTTCTCATGTTGCTTTTTCTTTGCAACTTCACCTTTGCTGTGCCTTCATAGGTGACTGATAGGCTATCCCACATAGCCTTTGCTGTTGGCAATTTCATAATTGCATTAAGTATCTCTTTAGTAACAGCATTACCAATCACCCCTTTAGCTCTGGAGTCTAAAGCATACAACTGACGGTCAGTATCAGTCCAGTTGTGCTTTAGTTTAGGTACAGTTCTTATGCTCTCAGGAGCATCTTCAGTAGCAGCAACAGGTTCCACAGTTTGTGGAATTATGGGACCATCATATAGCACAGTGAGCATCTCATGGTGAATAGATTCAAGATACCACTGAGCTTTAAGCTTCCATTAATGAAAGTCTTTTCCATCAAAGATGGGCACTCCCTTACCAGACATAACTGGTGCTATAATAGTAGACATTTTGGATTTTTGAGTGTTGGAGGGATAGATGTAGGGAATGGCTGCCAGGGTTATAGATCGACTAAATAAGAGTTTATTTAGCCTGCTCTGATACCAGTTGTTAGGTCACAACACCCCTGTTTTGTTAGTGAATTGATTAGATTGATTATACAATAGACAATTAAAGTGTAAAACATAGTATTAGAGTCGGTGTACAAATCCACTAAGTGTGGTATGCTGCGGAAAAGCAATACCACTGATCGATTACAAGATATGAACGTGAAAGTGTGAATTGGTGGTTTCTCCTTTGCAAGATGATCTCTATTTATAATGATATAGAGATTTTACATAATGAGCAAAGGAGTAACCCAAGGACTAAGGTAGGAAAATGACTAAGATCAAGGGATTTGATCTTAGTCCGTTACATAATAAAATGTAACTCAGTCCTTCTACTCAGTCCTTGTACTCAGTATCACTATCTGATACTGAGCTCTGATACTGAGTTCCAATACTGATCACTCAGTATCAGACCTAAACTTAGCTATATTATTCTACATATTAATCAAAGCTAGTCTAGGTTATTTTGTTATCTTAAGATCCAAAGGGGCAAGGCTTTTTGCCTTAACACATAGACAAGCATTATTCAGGTAGACTAATTCATCATATCATACACAAGCACATCATCATAAACATTATTTAAATAAAAAAAGATATCAAAATCAACAAATTACCAACAGTATGCAGTTCAAGATCCAATTGGAAATCAGATTCGGTAGCCATTGAAGCAAAATTTAGAGATATTTAGCTAATACATGAATCGCATGAAGAAATTGAAAGGAGTTGAAGAATGGTTCAGATCTGCGACATACCCGGAGTTAATCTGATTCCCTCTTTCGTTTATGACTTAGGGTTCATATAGGAGCTGATTTAGGTTTCGTATAAAAGCTAATTTAGGGTTCTTAACTGATTTAGGGTTCAAATTGGTACATAATTGAAATTGGAGCAACTGATGTAGCGTTCCAAATAGATCTGGAGTTGCGCCATTGATGGAGCTGTATGGTTATTTGAAATATGAGATGTGGATCTGCAATTTAGAGCTGTGTATGGAGATGTGGAGCAGCTGCAATTTGGAGCTGTTTATGGATATGTGGAGCTGCGTTTGGGTTGGATATGTGGAGCTGCTATTTGGAGCTGCTTACTCAAATAAGGTTCTATCTAGAAAATTTCATTGATGGTGCTTTGGAGGAGATGTGAAGAAGATGAAGGAAAATTGAAAAAACACACAAAGAGGGGAAATTAAAAGGGACGATATATATTATTAAATTGTTATAGGAGGGGGAAAAATGACAATCATGCCCTTGAATATCCTTACATGTTTTTATTAAATCAATGCTCCTAATTGCTTCTTTAAGTTCTCTAAATAACTCAACTTCTTTCTTGATCCATATTCTATATATATATATATATATATAGTGATCAATTCAACGCAGAACCCATTTAGCTACAGAACCGCAGAACCCAATCTCATACCTTTAAATTTTGAAGTTAACGGTCAAGATCAATTCCTAAATTAAACCCTTTATATTCTAATCAAAAAATAAATAAAAGGGCAATATGGGTATTGTACAAAAACAAACAAAAATAGATAATAATATCCCTTTAGAAACCGTTTACTTCCATTTTCTTTAATCTATCTTCTCTCTCCACATACCCTATCACCCATTTCTTATTCCTCCTGGCGATTTCCACCGGCAGCCGCCCCCCTTTGAGAATCATCCATGTCGTTCTTCCTTGGCTTCTTCATTACCACCGGAGCGAGGTGGATCAGATCTGGATTCTGAATCCGGAACCGTCACAACCATCACAATGAATCCGAGAACCTTAACCATCGATGTGAATCAACGAGTATTATCACCAGGTAATCGCTTCCTCTAAATCAACTAATTGTTGTTTACGATGTCTGTAATTGATTCAGGAATGTTCTTTAGTTTTAATAAAAAATTTTGTTATTTTTTATTCAGTTCTATTAATTAAGTTTGGTGTTGTTGACTGATGGTTTTATCTTGTTTTGTGGAAGAATTGCAGATTGAAGACAGCGTTATCTCGTCCTTACAGATCCGACGACCTCCACCATCGAGAAAACAATTAATCAAGAAAACTTTATGGAGTGTGTTTTAGGGTTTGAATACGACCCAAATTTGCAGAAATTAGGGTTCTTGATAGTAGATTTGTTATAGGGATTGAAAGTGTAAACATTGTATGTTTCGGTTATATATGTATGTATTGAAAGTGTAAACATTGTATGTATTTCGGTTATATATGTATGTATTGAAAGTGTAAACATTGTATGTATTTGGGTTATACATGTATTGAAAGTGTAAACATTGTATGTATTTGGGGTTATACATGTATTGAAAGTGTAAACATTGTATGTCTTTGGGTTATACATGTATTGAAAGTGTAAACATTGTATGTATTTGGGTTATACATGTATGTATTGAAAGTGTAAACATTGTATGTATTTCATATGTTACATTTAATGTATTTCCATATGTTACATCCGTGATAATGAGAAAAAACAGACTTACCATGTTTTAAGGAATCCAGCGCACATTTAATGTATTTCCATATATAACTGATTTATGTATTTTGTCTCATATACCCTTTTCGTATAATAAAAAAAAAACAAAAAAAAACATTAAATACTGCAATATCATTGGCTAGAAGATGGTTCTGTAGTTCTGTAGCTTAAATCGGTTCTGCGCTGAATCGCACCCTATATATATATATATATATATATATATATATATATATATATATATATATATATATATATATATATATAGTGAAGGGTTAGTTACAGAACCCATTTTAGGCTACAGAACCCGCAGAACTCAATCTAAACCATTGAATTTCAAAATGAAATGATCATGGAAGATACATGAAGTGATTTAACGAGGGACCCTAACGCATGTATGTTATTCATGCACGAAAACATATATGTTTTTGTGCATGTATGTTTTCATGTATATATACACAAGTCTTATTTTTGCATTATTTGAACATATATGTTTTTCGGTATTTTTGATGTTTTTCTTAAAGTATATGTTTGATTTGGGTTCAAAAAATTGTAACATCCTAAAACTGGCCTAGTTGTTTTAGGTATATAATGATATTTGATAATGTCTATTTGACCATATGTGGAATAAATTGATTAAGTGTTAAATGAATTGTTTGACTTTTTATCCTTTTAAGATATTTTAATCAAGGGATAAAAATATCCGTTTTCTGAAATGTTTAAAGGATTTTATGATTTTTATATCTTTGGATTCTCCTTTTCATATCGTTTCCGAATATATTTTCGTGGCGAAAATCAGAGTTCGTTTGGTAATTTAAATAAATTAGCTACGAAAGGGACTTTTATATTGTATTTGCTAAAAGAGGGAAAAAGTCAAGTGGGTCCCCTCACCCATTGTTTGGACGGTTTGGGGAGTGGGGAAATCCCCCACTTTGTTTCATTTTCATCCATCTTTCTCCATCTCTTTCTCTCTCTACGTGCTCTCTCTCTCTCTCTAGAACCCCCATCATCTTCTTCATTGTTCTTGGCTTCTTTTGAAGATTGCTAGCTCGTTTCTTGATCAACCTTAAATCCGACCCCGTTTTTTAGTAGCTCTTGAGGTAAGCATCAATCTATGGGTGTTCATTTTCGATTCCATGATAGTTGGGTGAGATTGTTAGTTAAAACAATTGTTTAAGTTTATGTAGAAATTATGAACCAATTATTGTCTTAAATGACTAGTTGGTGGAAAGATGGCATTGGTGTGTTTTTGCGGGTTTTGTTGCTTGGATATGTTAGTTATGGATTACGTTGAGATTTGGATAAATTGTTGAAATGCTAACTAGTGTTTGGATGTTTTTGGTTAAAATGATGAACTAGTAATTTGGAAGTAAAATACATGGATTGTTGGTATTTATGAACTTGGTGAATGGTTACAAGATTATGACTTGCTAGATGTAGTAGTCATGGACCTTAGTTGTGAAATTGCTTATGTTATAGTCACGTTCGGGCTTTTGACCCGTTTGGGCCAATTGGTAGTAAGTGACTTAAGAAACTTGGATTGTGCAAGTATAAGTGTTTTGTTAGAAATGTTATTGATAACAATTGGTGAATTGTAAGTGGATGATGTGGTTGTAGTTATAGAAAGTATTATTGTTTAATAATCCGGTTTTGACCCGTTCGGGCGATTAAATGGTGGATTTACCCAATTGTTGAATTGTGTATGTATAAGTGACCTTAATATACTTATGTGTTAGAATTAGTACTTATAACACTTGGTGGAAAGTTAGTGTTCATTATTGTTAATAGTGGTGATTCTTGATATGTACGATTATTGACTCGGTGTTCTTTGATGTACAAGATCCGAGGAGGAAACTTAGTGATATTAGCTCACTGAGTTACGGGAATTGAAGGTTATGGTGAGTGGACTTAACCTCAAACTTGTATTCGGTTACAATCGGTTTGGTATTGCCTGTTGGGAGAAAGGTGCAGGAAAATACAGGAAAAATGCAGGGAACTTCCCTGTAAAGAGTTCACGATCGTGAACTCTAGTTCACGGCGTGAACTCTAGTTCACGGCGTGAACTCTAGTTCACGTTCGTGAACTATTGTTCACGATCGTGAACTTCAGATTTCAGGTTTTTCGGGTCGTTTTCGGGCGCGAATCTTGACAGTTTGCTTGTTTCGTACCTGTTCGATCGGGTTAGACGAAATAGGATATGTGCACATAGATGGAAAGGTTTTGCTTGATTGGTAGCAATTACTCGGTTAGTGGAAATCGAGGATAGGTAAGAGGTCAGTGTCGGATGGATAACGGCTGGGCAAAGGGTGTCGACTAATAGGGTATCTGACCTTACCTGTATGCGTTACATGGTTAAGGGGAGGGAGTTGCCCGGGGTGTTGGATACAAAGCGCCAACGGTTATTGTGGTTCTAGCCAACCACGGTTTAAGGCCCGCAAAGCCACCGTTCCTCAGTGATAGTGTTTACCCAACGCGGAGATGTTTTATAACTTCCGTGTTAGCAATCGGAGATGTAGAATCTACTTCTGAGGTTAGTAGGCGGAGATGTAGAGTTACTTCCGTGCTTAGTGATTAGACAGTTAGCGGTTACTGGTTTGGTGGAACAGTGATTCAGTGGAACAACGGTTAAGCGGTTACGAGGAGTAACAATCGTAGAGATGTTGGTGCTTGCTTGTCGAGCTTTGCATAATTTGTAGTTTATGTTCATTCACTTAGCTTTGTGCTAATCCCTCCCTCGTTGAATCTTTTCAGGTTGATCGGTGCTTTGGGATGATTGACCAAGCTCAATGGGTTGTGTTTGTAAAGTGAGCCATGTCGTTTAAGTGACACCGTTACTGTATTGTTTAAGCAATGTTCATTTTGGGAGCTTATTTTGGGACCTTGTTTGTAAACTAAACTAAACTAAACCAAACTAAACTAACCTAGGGGATAACCTAATCGCCTTCGGGCATTTAAAAAAAAAAACACTTTCTAAATTTTGCGGTGTTACAACTTGGTATCAGAGCTTCGGTTTGGCGTTGGATACACGGGGTTGGTGTTTCATTCCCAAATCGTGGCTCAAGTTTGGTCAAGCATTCCTGACGAGTGGGATTAGAGCAACGGTGAATGAAGTTAGTTGTAGTTAGTATGTAGTTACTAACGATTTAAACTAAGCTTTCGTGAGTTGCTGTGATTGTTATTGATATGACAGGTAAAGAGAACCCGACCCCTTGGCCCTAGGAGATGTTGGCACATCAAGTAACGATGCGGGAACTACCCGAGGAACATATATACGCACGTGGGGAAATGAAGTACATTAGAGGTGGTCAATTTAGGCAAGATGGAAGTTGACCTTGGGAAAAGAAAATGGGTTGTGGTTCAAGGACGGGGGCGGTCGGGGAATCTTCACCAACCGTGGACCGACAATGATAGCTCGGGTATGCTTTAATAAACTCAATACTTGTGTTTATATAGAATTGTTAATTGAGAAGATTGCTTAACTAAGATTTGTGAAATGTTGTGATGAACTGAACTGCTTACCCGTGGTGTTTTATGTCACTTGAATTATAATAATTGATTGCTTATTGATTTGGGACACCTCTTATGTGTCGGGAGTGGTGTAGATATAAGTGATACATGCTTACATGTTCCTTTTATTGAAACTTGGACTAAGCTTAGGGTGTTATGATGTATGGATTAGTCTAGTTTAAATCAAAGCTATGAATACGTGTTATAGAAGATAGAATCTTTTTGGTTTGTCATGACACACATAGTGTCTCGGTGGTTAAAGTTTATTGTTTCCATATTGTGCAAATTGGTGATTAGTTGATTGTAATTGTTTGTTTGTTCCTTCACTCTAGGAGAAGCGAAGAGAATAGGTTGTATGCCGGTTTCGGTCCCAATATATGTGACCATGGACCGAATTGAGTATGATAGTAATTATTGTAAACTGTGGGAATGTGATGCTTGTAATTAAAATGGATGGGATTGTATGCGTAAATTGATAAGTCCATGTAGGACTAGTGTTTGTTATGTGAAAAAGTGAAACTTATACTGTGACCTGTCGGGTCACATGTAGTGGCTTGTATAGTGAGAGTCGGAAATGCCCGTCCAAAGTGAATAAATTGATGCTTGCTTTTGTTATAGACGTTAAATATGACAGATAGTCAGTGATAAATATTTGAATGGCCTGAAATGTTTATGATGCAATCCTGATTGGTTTCTTATGTTGAAATTGGAGTATGAAAGTGACTAATGAATGGTACGTGTAGATTAATTTGAGTTGACTTGAGATAGTAATAATTGAAGATAAAAAGGGGTTGTAAGTGATTGCATTGAGTATGAAATTTTTGAGAAGAGTTGTGAAAATGTGATTTACACTTAAATCTAGTGTTTAGGTTGAAATGATTGTATTGAAATGGTTCGTGTTAATAAAAAATTGATCATAGTTTGAATTGGTAAAATTTTAAATTACTCAAAGTGATAATGATGTTTTATTGGTTGTAATAAAAGTTGTCAAATTGAGATTTTGAGATTTTATGTCTTGAGAGATATGTTCCTAAATTGAATTTCATGATATAAATGATAAGAGTTGTTTGTGCTTAATTGTGAATTGAGTTGATAAAATTATCTGGCTATTTGGATGTTTAATAAGTAAGAGTCAAGAAATAGTTGTATGGTAATTGGGTGACTTGAGTGTAAGTAAAAATAAAAATAAAATGGACATTTAATTGAAAGGGTCCTAACATGAGTTTGACATGTTTAATGAACCGTTAGTCGTATGTTTGGAATTGTTATGATAAATTTCGCAATGTTGACCCGTTAAAGGAATTTAGTGTCAAGACTTGATTGAATGCACTTTAAAAATTACTAGACTTTGATTATGATGATAATCGTTTGAGAATTGCGTTAGTTGGTTTTGGCAACTAGTTTAACATGTTATGAAAATAATAAAACAATTTTGGACTACAAAAATTTGTTTTGTTCCGTTTGGTCATGAAGTGTTAGGAAATTGATAAATGCTTAATTGCTAAGGACTTGATAGTGTCACAATGAATTGCTCGATTTTGACCCGTTTGTGCTTAGAATGCAAAAAAATTGATGTGACTTTATGATATGAAAGGGTATGTTTGAGAATTAATTGATTAAGACCGGTAATTTTGATTTGGAAATTCTTAAAAATTGTGGGTCGTTTAACGAGTTAAACTGTGCATGCTTGTAATTTCCGATAGAATAAAGAAGAAAATGAGTAGGTAATTGAAACTTGAGATAATTGTTGTGACCTTGTGTAAGGAATGTTTTGATCATATGCTTGTGGATCGCTTGTATGTCATGAGAAATTCTAACTCAACCATGAATGGTAGTTGCTATTTGATTATCGAGATGTTTTTGAATTGGTGTATAGAGAAAATGAAATGAATTGATTGGATGTTTTAAGGTAAAAGTTGTAATTGCCAAGTACGGTATGAGGTGTATGACAAATTGGATGTGATGTTTTGGTTCGGCATGTATGTACGAAATTGATTTGGAATAGAGTTGTAGACTTATTGTGAAAAATACTTGCTATTTGAATATTGTTGTTGGATTCCGGGGACGGAATCCTCTTTAAGGAGGGTAGAGTTGTAACATCCTAAAACTGGCCTAGTTGTTTTAGGTATATAATGATATTTGATAATGTCTATTTGACCATATGTGGAATAAATTGATTAAGTGTTAAATGAATTGTTTGACTTTTTGTCCTTTTGTGATATTTTAATCAAGGGATTAAAATTTCCGTTTTATGAAATGTTTAAAGGATTTTATGATTTTTATATCTTTAGATTCTCCTTTTCATATCGTTTCCGAATATATTTTCGTGGCGAAAATCAGAGTTCGTTTGGTATTTTAAATAAATTAGCTACGAAAGGGACTTTTATATTGTATTTGCTAAAAGAGGGAAAAAGTCAAGTGGGCCCCCTCACCCATTGTTTGGACGGTTTGGGGAGTGGGGAAATCCCCCACTTTGTTTCATTTTCATCCATCTTTCTCGATCTGTTTCTCTCTCTACGTGCTCTATCTCTCTCTCTAGAACCCCCATCATCTTCTTCATTGTTCTTGGCTTCTTTTGAAGATTGCTAGCTCGTTTCTTGCTCAACCTTAAATTCGAAATTGTTTTTGAGTAGCTCTTGAGGTAAGCTTCAATCTATGGGTGTTCATTTTCGATTCCATGATAGTTGGTAAATTAGGGTTTATGTGTTCTTAAGTTTTGGTTGGTGATTATTGTGTTAGATGTTATATTAAGTGTTTATGCAAAGTTTGACATGTATTGTTGCATGAGTACAAGTAATTTAGCACAAGGTAGAACCATCTTAGCAAAGTGTACAAGTTGGTGTGTTTATGTTAAAATTAGGTTGTATGGGTTTTGACAAACCTTGGATTTCTTGTTGTTTGAATGCTTGGAATTGTTTATTAGGTTGAGAAAACATGTTTAGTAAGTTATGGATGTTGAGAAATCAAGTATTGTATGTTTTGGTGGTTTATGACTTAAGTTGGGTGAGATTGTTAGTTAAAACAATTGTTTAAGTTTATGTAGAAATTATGAACCAATTATTGTGTTAAATGACTAGTTGGTGGAAATATGGCATTGGTGTGTTTTTGCGGGTTTTGTTGCTTGGATATGTTAACATGATGGATTGGATATGTTAGTTATGGATTACGTTGAGATTTGGTGAAATTGTTGAAATGCTAACTAGTGTTTGGATGTTTTTGGTTAAAATGATGAACTAGTAATTTGGAAGTAAAATACATGGATTGTTGGTATTTATGAACTTGGTGAATGGTTACAAGATTATGACTTGCTAGATGTAGTAGTCATGGACCTTAGTTGTGAAATTGCTTATGTTATAGTCATGTTCGGGCTTTTGACCCGTTTGGGCCAATTGGTAGTAAGTGACTTAAGAAACTTGGATTGTGCAAGTATAAGTGTTTTGTTAAAAATGTTATTGATAACAATTGGTGAATTGTAAGTGGATGACGTGGTTGTAGTTATAGAAAGTATTATTGTTTAATAATCCGGTTTTGACCCGTTCGGGCGATTAAATGGTGGATTGACCCAATTGTTGAATTGTGTATGTATAAGTGAGCTTAATATACTTATGTGATAGAATTAGTACTTATAACACTTGGTGGAAAGTTAGTGTTCATTATTGTTAATAGTGGCGATTCTTGATATGTACGATTATTGACTCGGTGTTCTTTGATGTACAGGATCCGAGGAGGAAACTCAGTGATATTAGCTCACTGAGTTACGGGAATTGAAGGTTATGGTGAGTGGACTTAACCTCAAACTTGTGTTCGGTTACAATCGATTTGGTATTGCCTGTTGGGAGAAAGGTGCAGGAAAATACAGGAAAAATGCAGGGAACTTCCCTGTAGAGAGTTCACGATCGTGAACTCTAGTTCACGGCGTGAACTCTAGTTCACGTGCGTGAACTATTTTTCACGATCGTGAACTTCAGATTTCAGGTTTTTCGGGTCGTTTTCGGGCGCGAATCTTGACAGTTTGCTTGCTTGGTACCTGTTCGATCGGGTTAGACGAAATAGGATATGTGCACATAGATGGAAAGGTTTTGCTTGATTGGTAGCAATTACCCGGTTAGTGGAAATCGAGGATAGGTAAGAGGTCAGTGTCGAATGGATAACGGCTGGGCAAAGGGTATCGACTAATAGGGTATCCGACCTTACCTGTATGCGTTACATGGTTAAGGGGAGGGAGTTGCCGGGGGTGTTGGATACGAAGCGCCAACGGTTACTGTGGTTCTGACCAACCACGGTTTAAGGCCCGCAAAGCCACCGTTCCTCAGTGATAGTGTTTACCCAACGCGGAGATGTTTTATAACTTCCGTGTTAGCAATTGGAGATGTAGAATCTACTTCCGAGGTTAGTAGGCGGAGATGTAGAGTTACTTCCGTGCTTAGTGATTAGACAATTAGCGGTTACTGGTTCGGTGGAACAGTGATTCAGTGGAACAACGGTTAAGCGGTTACGAGGAGTAACAATCGTAGAGGTGTTGGTGCTTGCTTGTCGAGCTTTGCATAATTTGTAGTTTATGTTCATTCACTTAGCTTTGTGCTAATACCTCCCTCGTTGAATCTTTTCAGGTTGATCGGCGCTTTGGACGGGATGATTGACCAAGCTCAATGGGTTGTGTTTGTAAAGTGAGCCATGTCGTTTAAGTGGCACCGTTACTGTATTGTTTAAGCAATGTTCATTTTGGGAGCTTATTGTGGGACCTTGTTTGTAAACTAAACTAAACTAAACCAAACTAAACTAACCTAGAGGATAACCTAATCGCCTTCGGGCATTTTAAAAAAAACGCTTTCTAAATTTTGCGGTGTTACAAAAATGGGTTCTGTAAATAGCTCGACCCTATATATATATATATATATATATATATATATATATATATATATATATATATATATATATATATATATATATATATATATATATATATATAGGGTTGAAATCCATACAGAACCAATATTAATTACAGAACCCATAGAACCCATTTAAAAAAGATCTAGACCACACGTTGTTGAAATTAAGGGCTGTAAAATTCGGTGGCATTAATGTAATTTTTCTGATTTTAAAAACCGGTGCATTAATACTAAAAGGGCATAATCGGCAATTCATTTTGAAGGTGGGTGAAGGCCGGTCAAATCAGTCTCCTTGAAGAACGGGATTTGAAGATTAATACCGACTAGTAAAAGGAAACAAGGATTATCTCCATAAACAAGCTTCCTCCGTAATCACAGCAAAATCTATCCCAAAAATTTCAAAAATCGTCAAGATACGCACCGGTTTTAACCTTAAAAAGGGGGCGAAAAATCAATTAGGGTTCGTAATGCTCCAGCGCTGCTGCAGAATACAACGGAGGTTTAAAAATCAGTAATCAAGTTTAACTTCGAAAATGGAAAGTAAGTTGATGTTCTGGTTATTGTTTTCGATTTTATTAAAAAATCATGAATGTATGTTTATAGTTCGTTGTACGGCATGGATGCATTCATGTTTTGTACTTAGCGAATGTCTGTTTATTAAGGGGATTTCAAGATTTAGGGTTTTCCTGAGATGTAAATGGGGTTTTATTTTCCCGTCAAAGTAAAGTATGCGACCTGTGCAATTTTCGACATACATGTATGTTCCGAATGGTGTTGTTTTCATTCGAAATCAAGTATATTGATTTATAAAATGTTTGTGTCTTT
Organism: Calendula officinalis; assembly: GCA_963853835.1. Lineage (NCBI taxonomy): Eukaryota > Viridiplantae > Streptophyta > Magnoliopsida > Asterales > Asteraceae > Calendula > Calendula officinalis. Next base: position 28,296,015 of record OY970825.1, read on the forward strand.
TGCTTTGAAATTATTATTGAAATCATGTTCCATGGATTTCCGATATACATGTATGTATTCTTTTGAATTATGTTAATGGGGTTTTATTGAATGTTGAATTATGCCTAGATTATTTTATTTTTTATAAATACTTGAAATAATAGATTGATGAGTTAGTTATTGAAATTATATTTAATAGATTCTTTAGGGTTGATGTGTTATATAGTTGTAGCAGATATGCATGAATGTTGTTCATACAAGGCATGAATAGTTTTGAATTTGTTTTGTTGTTGTAAGAAATCAAGTTGTGTAGATTTAAAAAGCATAGATTATGTCTTAAAACACTTATGTATGTGGCTGTGTTTTGTTCACCGATGTTGGTTACATTATTGTATTTTCATCAAGGAGTTTGGGCACGTTAATGTAAATAATTAAATTGTTATGCTGATTCTATTAGAGCATTAATGTTGTAGCAGGTGTTAGAAGAAGCGGAAGGAAGAGGGGACGAGATGTTGATTACAACGAAAGTCCGAAAAAATCTGTGAAGGAAAGAACAGGTATTCGTTGGTTGGTTTGTTATATAATACCGGATCTTAATTTGTTTGTACTGATTGAGTGCATAATTGTAGCAGACGTGCAGGGAAAAAAATATGGAAAAGGCAAGTCAATATTAGGAGAAACATCGAAACAAGGTGCTGATGCAGAGTTGAAAATGATAAAACCAGTAGAGGTCTTGCAAACAAGGTCGAGTCCGAAAGCGTTTCAAGCTGTATTATCTATCTTGCAACCCAACCAAAAAGGTTGCCTAGATGAAATGGGGTTTACTAGAATGCTAGATTTTAAAGTAGAATCAATTCCATCTAAACTAGGTTTGTACGTTGTCGATAATTTTGACCCAGAGACAATGCAAATTAATCTGGAGAAGGGGAGCATTCATATCACGATGGATATGATTGCTGAAATGTTAGGGTTGAATAACACAGGATTAAAAGTAAGTGATATGGTGGCTGAAAATGATGAGAACTAGATACAAGAATGGTTGAGCCAGTACGATGGAAATAAAGATGTGACCCCAGCCGATATAAAAAATTCAAATTAGTAGATCTGAACAACCAGATTTACATTTTAAGTTGAATTTCATTGTTTTGTTTTGTTCAATAATGGGGTATATCAAGCAAGGGGGTTTTTGTGACTTAAAAATTCTGTCCTATTTAAAATCGACAACAAACTTTGCTGAAATCAACTGGTGTAGCTTCATATGGGATAGCTTAAAGATCTGCAAAAATGGATGGGTTAAGGGGAAGAATAACAATTACTTTAGGGGTCCATTAACGTTTCTGACTGTAAGTACATTGGTGTTAATATGGTTTTTATATTTTGGTATGTTATAACTGATTTTGTTTTAATTTTGTTTATAAACAGATATGTTACATAGACAACACCAAATGTGAAGGAATGAAGGTTTCTTAGAGAATTAAATGAAATAAGAAATGGTGGTTTTGGTAGGGGAGAGGTAGAGCATAATGAGGTGCATGTTGATGGGGAGCTAATCCCGACAGATAAAAAGGTGGATAGAATGGATTTTTTTTATTTATTTTATATATTGAATATAATTTTCATTAAAATTAATCAAACACTAAAGATTTTAAAATTTTAATTGATAGGGGTGCGTGTGGATGTTAAACTCATACTTAAAAACGGTTTATGATGGAATTAAAGAATTCGACCGGATCATTAATGCGTATGATACTTTATTCCCGAATGACAAATATTATGATACTTTAGTTGACAGGTTTGAGTGTATGTTACTGCACCGTAGAAGTAAAATAAACTCACGCACACACCCGGATGTTGAAAACACCAATGTTCCAGATGAACCAGAAGCTGCATACAACGTGGGTACAATTTCGCTTGGTCATTCGGGCGACATTAATGTTGGTCAACCTGGTAATATGAATGAGCCTTGTGATTTGTCAGATTTTGGCGGTCCTAGCACCCCAACAATTGATTATAAAACTTTTAGATGAAGCAAGTGCACGGAAGGTTAATAATGGTGGTGAAACAACAATCCCTAATGAATATGATGCAGGTTTTGGTGGTCCATTGACCCAACAAGCAATTATAGATTCTGTGGAAGAAGCAGAAAAAAGAAGGGAACAAATGAAACAAAATGATTCATATGATAGTCCTAGCTTTAGCCTAGGTCTAACTCAAGAGTTCACGAGGTTAATGATACATTTAAGACACATACAGTAAACGTGAATGCACCGATCCTTAGCCCGGTACCTATACAAATTTTTCCTTCAAAAGCTGATCCTAATGGAGGATTGATTAAAAGAGGGAAGCGTATACACACAAAATCTCAACTTGCAAGATCCCCATATGTGCAACGAGTTGTTGATATAGAGAAAGCACCGACTGTAGAAGAGGAAAAGGTTTTTCGATACTTGAGGGAGGCTGGGATAATTACAAGTAAGTTATTTATATTGTTTAAATACATTGTTGCATTTTATATTGTAGTTACACATTTATTCGATTTATATGTTGACGTTTATGAGGATGATATTTGTAGTGTTTTGGTGTATGCTGATAAGAATGGACACGTATTGAACATGGGTGAAGTTGATAGTTTGAATGACGATGATTTTAGAAAGGAAATCTTGAGTGTTTGGTCATTTGTGCTCAATGAGATGGAAGAATACAAGAGCCTAGATAAGCGTCGTAGATTGTTTTTACCTGTGTTTGCAGTGGTATGTTGAATTTATTACATTAATGTGATTAACTGACTAAATTTCTTGAATGTGTAATATGATGTGTAGGATGAAGCAGCAGATGAGTTTGTTGATTTAAATGAGTTTATGCAGTTTCAGATAATGACAACATTCATGAGAAAATTCAATGATCGTACAAAGCCTCAAGTTCTTGCACACACAACTGATATCGTAAGTTACATTAACGTATGCTATATAAATGATAAATATGATTTACACTAGTGTAATTACAATGACAGATTTTCATGCATGTGGACTATAAAAATGAACAATTCCTGCTAACATTTGACTTCATAGGTGGAAAAGTTGTTATGTTTGATCTAAAAAAACATAATAAAGCCGACATTAACAAGACAGGCAAGCGTTTGAAGCGCAAAACTATTTGCATTGCTGCGCATATAGTAAGCATCTTTTTTCGAGTAAATTTTTTCCATGTATTTATGTCAATTTAAAATATTTTTATTAATAATGAACGTATTTATTATTAACTGGTTTTTAATAAATACAAACATATCTGTTTGGTCGTCATCTTAGTGAGATCGGTCATGTTAAGGGGAGCTTAATTGAAAATACAAAATTGGAGATTGTGGAATTCAGTTGGCAGACTACAAAGTATAATAATAAGCATACTGGAATCGTAATTATGCGATGTATGGAGGCTTATTATGGCCAAGACTTAAAGAAGTGGGGTATTGGTCTGGATGACGAAATGTCTAAATTCATTAAGCAAATAGATATTTTGAGGAAAAAATATGCAAGGCGTATAATATTTGGTAAATGGAATGAGTTGCGGGATACAACTAGAAAAAGGTTGGCTAAGTTTAAAGTGTGATGCTGTTGGTGAAGGTTGGGTATTAAGTGTATTTTAATTTCAAACTAGACATGGATTTTTTTTTGGAAGGATGAATTGTTAATTTTGGTTTTGAATTTTACTTTTGTGTGTGTTGAAAATAATTTTATTATGATGATGTTGGTTTAGTTGGAATTGTTGGGTTTTGTGGCAATATACAAAACTTTAGGTTCATAAATATGTGTAGGTTTCATGTCATAATAGGTTTGTGCATTAATGCAGATGTGGATCAGTCGTACATCTATGTTTGTGTTGGGTTTTGTGGTAATCTAATACCATTCCTGCAATTGTTGTCAGTGATACATCTATGTATGCGTGACGTATCAGTCATACGTATATGTAAGTGTTTGGATTTATGTTAATGTGATAACACTAATGCGTTTGATGTCAGTTATAGGTATGCACTATGTAGGCACTATGTGATAAATCTATGTAAGCACTATGATTTGAAGTGTAAGCACTATGTATGCATTGTGTAAGCAGTATGTGATGCGTCTATGTAATCACTATGTGATACATCTATGTAAGGACTATGTGATACATGTATGTAAGAACTATGTGATACATCCATGTATAAGTGACATATGTTAGTGCATACATGTAATTGAAAATAAACCTATTTCTTTAACTATAAGTGAAATATTTTTGTAACAGATTTACATGTATAAGTGACATATGTTGTGTTTATTCAACATTAATGAATGAACATGAAATAAACGATACCTCATTAAAAAGTTTTAATAATAAAACTATGATATGCTTTGAAGTATAAGCACTATGTGGTACGCACGCATGTAGACAACATAAATGATTTTAAAATACACAGATGTATGTATGGCATATTTTTTTGCATACATGTCAATGAGAATACAACAATAAATTATTCAACATTTATTATAACAAACCACAAAAATATTTATGCATGAAAAAAACTATGATGAAACTAAAAAATTAAACAAATAATTACTTGATTGTGTAATTATTAAAAAATCCATCATCAAACTTGGGTACAAAAATTTTCACAAAAGTTTACTTGAGTGTCTAATTATCAAAAAAATCAATCCTGAAACTCGTCTTCATCTTGATCTTCCTCATCATCGAAATTTTCTTCTAATCCATCTTTTTCATGTTTACGTCTATGGTGCCCAAATTCTTGACAAACGCTACACTGGCGAGATTTGAAAGGTATTTTCCTAGATGATTTTGATGAAGAGGCTTTTTTAGCAATCTCAGCAGCACTTTTAATCCTTTTACACCCCTTATGCCTAGATTTGTCTGGGTTACCGACTTCAACATTTTTACAATGTTTGGCACGTAACATATGAGAACAACATTCGTCGTCGTTTTGAACCTTCTTATTTATTTGCAATTCATCTCCCAGCTTACTTTTCAATTCTTCCTGATTTTTAAGATACTATTTTAACAGTGGAACATTTTCACGCATGTAGCTTAGACAATCGTCTACTACTACGTGAACATCAACTGCTAATTTTTCATACTCTTCAAGTGAATGGGCATATTTATTTCTGGACTCAATAATATTCGCTGGTAACGCATTTTTGGTCCATCGAACATTTATGTAAGCATTCGGTATTCTATCAACAAAATTGTTTTTAAGATCACAAAATATGTGACGATATAAGTACCCGTGACGAACATATTTACCGCATGAACATGTTATTGAACCAGTTTGTTTGTTGTATACTTCCTGTAAAAGAAGGATTAAATTAAAACAAGATTACAAATTGACGATTGATACAAATAAGTATGTTCAGAATACTTGATTTGGAAAAATACTTACATTTATTGTAACAACAACTTCACTTTGCTTGTCAGTATATAATATGTTGCACGTCTGCACATCACCATCCTCAACCAACTGCATTTGGGAACAAGAATATAACCCGTCATGAATTTCTTGTTGAACATCATTGAATACCGCATGTGTGTAAACATCACGAGCATGCAACTCAATAGGTAAATCAGTGCGCTTTGGCATAGATGCACCGTTTACTTTATTGTCGAGCAATCGTTGGTTGTACCTTTGTTTGTCCATGGCTGTTTCAAAACTCAACATAAATTCAACAAAAGTGTCACCGTCTTTTAAAAATTGCTGAAAAAAAGCATTCACACTTTCGGAACGAGAAGTTGTCTTCATCAAGCCAGACATCGGGAGATCCTTAAAATAAGCCGGTATCCAACTTTGTCTAATAGCATACATGTCGGGTATGGAATTAGTCAAATTTTATAGACTCATTAAATCACCCCACCTTTCCTCAAATTTTTCTTCGTTGATATATACATTCCAAACTATCTTGTGGAAGTCTCTCCTGAACATGGAATTAGTGGGTAAATCATGCGGAACCTATATAAATAATACGTACAAATTGTCAAATAATCATAAACACACGTACGAATACATTAGTGTCTGAAAATAAGTAACCTATTAATACCTTAATAGGGAGTTTCTGTGTTATGTGCCACATGCATAGCCTATGTCGTGATTCTGGAAAAATCTTACGAATTGCCTTTGTTAATGCAGGATCTTGATCGGTTAACGCTAGTGGGGGCTACTTCTGATGGACTTTCAAAAAAGCTTCCAACAACCAACTATAAGAATCAAAAGTTTCATCAGATAATAAACCTGCCCCCAATGTGACACCTTTTTTTGTGGTTGTCGATTCCGGTAAATGGGACAAATACAAAATCATATCTTCAAAAACATAAAGAAAAATGTTATTGTATGTAAAAAATGATTATCAAATGTATATAATTAGAATATTACTTGTTAGTCTTAAAAGTAGCGTCGAATGATATAACATCCCCAAAAACATCATAATTTGCTTTCATAGTCTCGTCAGCCCAATACAAAATTTCGAGCTTTGAATCCCGTAAGTGATATTTGAAGGGTTTCCACCACGCACCATGCGACTGATCGACCCATAGGATCGACCTCTTAGTATACTTGGTTCGAACCATGACTGACCAAGAACATGAACTTGTTCTTGACCGGTTAAAACCAACTAGCTGATTTAATCCCTAAATGCGGAACTGGGATTAAACATAATCCTTAAACCCTAAAGGATTGGGATGTTGGAAATCTAGATTAGGTTAACAAGAAAGAAACCTTGTACGAAGAACCCGAACACATACACATACTTGTGTGTGTTCGTCGACTTCTACCAAGAACCCTAGGGTTCTTGGTTCGACTTCAAACAAGAGGAGAAGGAGGAAAGAGTGTTCCATGAAACATACCTTAGTTAGTGCTTAAGATAGATCCACTGATGATGAACACGACGAACGATCCTCTAGATGATCACTTGCAACGGTCCTGGATCTTCAAGACTTGAAGAACACGAAGAACGAACGAAGAACACGAAGAACACAAAGTGTTGTGTTCTTGGGGTTGTGTTCGGCCGAAACCAAGGAGAGGAGGGAGGCTAGGGTTTCGTGATTATGATCAAGGAATAAGGGAACCCCATGCATTCTATTTATAATAGAAAGACTTTCACTCATGGCCCTTCTAGTTTAATTAAAATTAATCTCTTAATTAAAATTTTCTCTTATACTTTAAACCCTTATAGTTATACTAGTTTATTATTGTTGCACTTAACTATTAAATGTCTAGTATTAACACACCAATAATTCGGTACCCATATACACGAATTATTTACACTTGTATTTATACTTTTAATAGTTGATTATATAATAACCTTTATATAACTTACACAACAACATTATCCAATTACTATATGATTTAATGACTTTAAATCATATCATGGATAATCTATAATTAACACATTGTATATTTACTTAACTAGTAAATGTACAATTACTTGTATTAATTAGTTAGTTAAACTAATCTAGTAATAAGTTAAACTTAACTTAATACTTAACTGATTCATAATGACTATTATGAATCATTCCTCTTCGTAGTATCGTTGCATAACTTGCTCGTATTACATTCACTCGCCGGTGTGACCCTTAAGTGTTTCGTAGGCATAGATGTATCAACATAGGTTGACTAACTGTGCACATAAATCCTTCAATATTCAAATGAAAACCCTGAAACATGTGTCTGCTGAAGGAATTATGTGCACAGTTAGTCAACCTATGATGATACATCCATGCCTACGAAACACTTAAGGGTCACACCAGTGAGTGCATGTAATACGAGCAAGATAAGCAATGAAACTACGAAGAGGAATGATTCATAATAGTCATTATGAATCAGTTAAGTATTAAGTTAAGTTTAACTTATTACTAGATTAGTTTAACTAACTAATTAATACAAGCAGTTGTACATTTACTAGTTGAGTAAATATACCATGTGTTAATTATAGATTATCCATGATATGATTTAAAGCTATTAAATCATATAGTAATTGGATGATATTGTTGTATAAATTATATAAAGGTTATTATATAATTAATTATTGAAAGTATAAATACAAGTATATAATTCGTGTATATGGGTACCGAATTATTAGTGTGTTAATACTAGACATTTAATAGTTAAGTGCAACAATAATAAACTAGTTAAACTATAAGGGATGGAAGTGTTAAAAGGAAGTTTAATTAAAGTTCTAATATTAATTAAACTAGAAGGGTTCTAAGCGTAACTTATTTGTATATAAATAAGAGGCTTAGGGTAACCCTGAAACCCCTTACACCAACTCACGAAATACTTCCCCTCCTCCTCCTTGCCTTCGGTCGAAATACACACACAACACAAGTCTTGTGTTCTTCGTGTTCTTCAAGTCTTGAAGATCCAAGTTCATTGCTTAGATCAACTAGAAGATCGCTCGATTTGTTCATCATCAGTGGATCTATCTTAAGCAATCAACAAGGTATGTTTTGGGAAACACTTTTCTCCATTCTTCCCTCTTGGACGAATTCGACCAAAGAACCCTAGGGTTCTTTGGTTGATGGTCGAACGAAACACACAAGCAATGTGTGTGTTCGAGTTCTTCGTACAAGGTTTCTTTCTTGTTAACCTAATCTAGATTTCCAACATCCCAATCCTTTAGGGTTTAAGGATTAGGTTTAATCTCAGTTCCGCATTTAAGGATTAAATCAGCTAGTTGGTTTTAACCGGTCAAGAACAAGTTCATGTTCTTGGTCAGTATGGTCGAACCAAGCATACTAGGAGGTTGACCCAAGTGGTCGATCAGTCGCATGGTGCATAGTGAAACCCTACAGTGGTATCAGAGCGTTGGTTTAGAGATCTAGACTACATTAACAAAGATTGTTTGTTTACTTTAATTTTAAGTTTTTTTTTGTTTCAAGTTTTCTTCTTCTTCTTCATAATTTTCGAAAAAGGGAAGAACCCTAGGACCAAGAATATTAAACTAGTCTAAGTTTAATTGGTCAAGAAGGTTTCTAAAGAACCCTAGCAATTTTCGAAAATACAAGGAAGAACCCTAGGATCAAGTATGTTAAACAAGATATGTTTAATTGATCAAAAGGATTCTTTCCTTACCTCCTTAATTTTTCGTGACATAGGAAGATCCCTAGGATCAAGTATGTTAAACAAGATTTGTTTAATTGATCAAAAGGATTCTTTCCTAATCCCTTAGAGATTTTGAAAATCTAGAGGTTACTTGGACACCAAGTTTATTAAACTAGCCTAATTTAATTGGTGGAAAAGTTTCCTAGGCTTAAGAATTTCGAAACCCTAAAGAACCCTAGAACATTAAACTAGTTTAAGTTTAATAGTTTAAAACTATTAATTAGGATGATAATCTAAAACCTAGTTAATTAGACAAGTTTATGTCTAATAGGTTTAATTATTATTTTGATAGATTTATTCAAGCTAGTTCTTTAAACCTATTAATTTAGACAAAGTTTTATTGTCCATAAGGTTTAAATTAAAAAAGTTTAAATAAATTTATTAAAAGTTATAATCTATCTTAGAATTTAAACAAAGTTTATTGTTTAAAAGGATTGATTAAAATTAGTCTTTTAATTAAAAATAATGTCTTTGATCAAGAAAGTCAAAACCCTAGTTTTGATTGATCAAAAACAAGATTAGGGTTCATCTAATTAATTTAGGGAATTGATAAAGAGGATGTTAATTTTTAAGTTCTAAAATTAACAAGGTGTATTTAATTATTTATATATATGTATTAAAAATTTTCGGAATTTTTAATTATTAAGGTAAAATTGAATTTTAAAAGATATAATAAGTTTATACGTATTTTAATTAGTTTAAGTTAGAATACATATGTATAAACTAGATGTAATATTCTTATTAGAATGTTACAAGTTTATTATAAAATATACATATATACGAATACATTAAAATACAAGATAAAATGGAACAATTAAAAAGGGTAATGTTATTTTGATCTTTAAGGATAATATTATAATTAGTTATTGTATAAGTTATAATATAATTAAAACTAGAAAGTACAAAGTTATGATTTCATTATAACTAGAAATTGTACAAGTTGAAATTATATGATTAACTAGAAATATACAAAGTTGTATATACTAAGATGTATAAAGTTATAAGTTATTATAACTAGATAATTATACAAGTATAATATAAGTATTTTACAAGTTATGTAATGTACTAGATTAATGATCAGTAAAAAATAACAAGAACCTATATTTAACTAGTTCAAGTTAAATATAAGAAAGGTTTAAACAAACTAAGAATTATTATATATAGTCTTTATATAATAAGTTTATTAGTTTCACCAAGTATAAACCGGTGATTGTGTTAGCTTAAGTTTCATCATGGTTGTTGAAGCTAGTGGGAGCTACACAAGAAAATCACAAAGTTTGTAAGTGTGTCGTTAAGACATAAGTCTTGGTCGAATCTAATAAGTCATAAGAAATGTTTGATTTCATTATTAGACATATGGAAAACTAGATGTGTTAAACTAGGTTTATGTTTCAAGTTCATGAATCATAAAAGAATTTAAAAGTTTAACATAAGTTTATAAGTTTTTCAAGTAAAGATAAAGCAAGTAAGTTTTATTCTAAATAAGATTTTTCACGAAATCTAGTAAAACGTTTTGTACACCTCGTTTAGGTATGCATATAAAATCGCGCAAATTCTTGAAACTATAAGTTTTAAAGAATAGTTCTTAAGTTTTAAAAAGGTGTCTTGTAGAACTCTTCAATTCACAAGTCACACATTTTAAACAAGGATTAAGATTGGAATAAAAGTTTAAGTTTAGTTTAAGACTTAAACAAACCCAAGAAAATCTTAGATCGAAGTACTATCCACCTAATGGAACACCTCACTTGTTAAACGATATTCATATTGTAAGGATAAAGAACCTTAGATATGGATTCAAATCATTGCGAGTGTTAGGGTGCGTAAGGTTCTGTGATAATCGGGAGTCCCGGCGCAGAGCATCGCACTGTCTTAGATGGTCTGATCTACTTTGGTGATAATCGGGAGTCCCGGCCCAAAAAGTACTTGAGTAGAATAAACATACTAGACTTTATTACTAACTTAGAAATGTACAATTAGATTGTACAAAGTTGTAATAAGTTATAAGTCTAAAGATTCTACGACCCCTAGGAATCGTGTCAAGTCTTGATACGATCGGTAAGGAAGTTACCTACCAGAAATAGCATGTCTCGTCGGGAAGTGCCCAAACCTTGCGGTGAGAATGTGATATATGGATCCTAGGCCTAAAATATTAATTATGGGTTTATAATATATTTTATAGAATGTTTATTGATGATTACTAATTAAACTGGGTTTGATTTGTAGATGGCAGCAACAAACGCAATCGCGACAACAAGTACCAACAATCTCTCACTTCACTCAATCCTCGAAAAGGACAAGTTGACTGGGTCAAACTTTCTCAACTGGGAGCGCAATCTTCGTATTGTGCTCAGGCATGAGAGAAAGTGGTATGTCTTGGATAAAGCAGTACCAAACACCCCTGCTGTTAATGCCAGAGCTGAAACGAGGCAAGCTTATGATAAGCATGTCAGTGATGAACTTGATGTGAGATGTCTGATGCTAGCCACCATGAGTCCTGAGTTACAAGCGGGACTTATGGATGTGCCTGCATTTGAGATGATCCAGCAACTTAGGGATTCATTTCAAGAGCAAGCTCGCACTGAGAGGTTTGACATCAATCGAGCCTTCGACTCTTGCAAGATGGTCAAAGGAACGCCGGTGAGTGCCCACGTCATGAAAATGAAAGGACACATGGGTCACCTCGCTAGACTTGGTCACCCTATACCGTTGCAAATGGCAACAGATACTATACTCAACTCGTTGTTTGATGACTACAAGTCTTTTGTGGTCAACTACAACATGCATAATATGGAGAAATCCATTTCTGTGCTACATTCCATGCTCAAGACAGCTGAGTTTAGTTTGGGGACCAAATCTAAGGACGTTCTCTTGATCGGTAACGGCGGTGGCGGTGGGAAGAAGAGAAAAGGGCATGGTGGTAAAGGAAAGGGTAAAACCTATCCTAACCAAGGAGTGCCAAATGGTAAAGGTGTCAAACAAAATGTCAAGAAGGTTAAGCCTAACACTGCGAGGACCGAGAACCGGTGCTTCAAGTGTGGTGAGGCTGGGCATTGGAAAAGGAATTGTCCAAAGGGTGCAAGTGGTAGTGGAGGAAATGCAAGTTCCTTAGGTAACACAACCACACTTCTTAATCACTTTTAGATACTTGTAAAGTACGTTACGAGTAATCTAACTTTTGCAATCGTTTATTGCAAGAGGAGATGGAAAGTGATAGTGACCGGCATGAGATGGTGATGATCCCACGAGCACCACGTTTTATAATTCAGTATTTTGTGGATTCATTTTAAACAATTTTACTTTATTGTTTGGATAATTTTATTTTGTTAAAACAAGTTTTATTTTGGTTTTAAATAAATTTCGAATCCATGGTTGAATTATATTGTGTGCATGTGTGATAATTACACTAGTCAAGGTTTATGACTAAATTGTAAGTCAAGTTTTGATTTACTTATATTTCATGTTTGTATATATTTGTTTGATTGTTGTATAAATAATGTCTTGATAGCTCAAGGTATTTAGATACTAGTAATTAGAAAGTTTTTCTAATGAAAGTATTTAAAGAGTTTTATGTTAGCATAAGGTTCAAGAGTTATTGAACTTAGTTAAAACATCTTAAGTAATAGTCATTACTTATGATAGAAAGTTTTAAAGTATTAGTATTAATATAGTGTGATTATATTGGATATAATCAAGATAGACTTTAAGAGTATTATTACAAGTCTTTTATACTTGTAGTAAAGGATTTAATGAAGTCATATTTCCCTAATAGGAATAATTGGATGTTCGTATAATCCAAGTAAAATGACTTAGACATTAAATGACTCTTAAAAGGGGACAAACTATATTAAAGTATTTAAGAATTAAAAGGTATTATTGCAAGTCTTTTATACTTGTAATAAATACAATATTTAATCAAGTCATAATTCCTTAATAGGAATAATGGATATTTGACAAATCCAAGTGATGACTTTGGCATTAAATAAGATTCTTAAAAGAATACTAATGTGTTTAAGAATTGGAAGTATCGTTTCAAGTGTTTCATACTTGTTAGATACAGTAATCAATAAATATCATAATTCCCCAAACAGGAATGTTGGATATTCGCTAATCCAAAGGATGATCTTAATTATAGAATTCTTAAAAAGATTAAACTACAAGTTATTGACTAGGTCAAAGTAGTTTAAGAGATGCTTAAGTTCCATAAAAGTAAGTGGGAGCTAAGACTAACGTAATTCATTAAAGATGTTAGTGAATTCAGTAAGTTAGTAAGACATTAACAACAAGGTTTTACCAAGTCGTTAGCCAAAGAGTTAAGAGAAATAAATGATCGTTAATTAGATTATTGTAAACCTAATAGCATGATCACAAGTCTTGTGATTAATTATTGCATATCTAATAGGTTGTTAACCCTTCAGTGGATAACATAGTCATTTAAGGAAATTTCTTTAACTAGTAAGAATATCTACAAATCAAGTAACTAAAAGAGGCTTTAGTTACAAGGATAGTTTTATGAATTCAAGAAACTAAGGAGTTAATTTCCAATCCTCCTATGCTTACCGAATTACATAAAAGGCAAGACTAGAATATGTTCTAGATTGTTGCAAGAACAATATCCAGCAAAGACAAAAGTAAAAGTATTCCTAAATACCCATCTTATGTCTTTAGTTTAATAGAAATTATTGGTTTAGTGATAAAGTTACAATTAAATTTGTAACAATCATTAAGTAATCAACACGAACAAAAGGAATAAGTAATGATCCAGTAATAATTCAGTATCTATGTCCAGTGAGGAATAATACATGAGTTAGTATCATTTTTATTCAGACTTTGTATGTTTTACAAGATCCATGAATAAAAGTCAATTTATTCAAGAAGACACAAAATCCGTGACTACTCGTCTTGGTCGGAACCTTGATGGGACGTTAACATCATCGCGGTATTTGGTGGTAGATTCGAAGTTCTTCGAAGATAGCTACACACGTTTTGTGTAAACCAAATACCGGTGATATTCTGTTGGAGGCTCAACGAATATTGGATTAACCACCGTGACAATACTTCGTGGTTGAAAAGTTCAAAAGTATTGTTCACTAGGATTGTCCTTAAGCCTGAGGTATTTGGTTTAGGATACAATGACTAATGTGCTTTCGTTCAACTCAGACAAATCTGAAATACGTTTGTCATACGAGGCGATACTGGGTACAAAGGAAGTTGTATTTTTAAACCGAAATATAACAAGATGGTAATTGCACCTCCTCTTTAGGAGAGATATTTATAGGTCATTTGACTTGATAAGAAACTGGCAAGTGCACGGCCGTGCCCAAACGAATTGATCTGTTCTTTGTCGTTTATCACAGCAGTTTGAATCAAGTAGTCATAAAATGATTTCGAATACGGGAGTTGATAATTTATACCATGCTCGTATTCGTCATCACAAATATCGTGCTGCAAGGGATAAGCCTAACAAAGTTTGCCCAAGAAGTAGAGACATAGTGTTCTTTACAAGGAGACACTATTAAAGAGTTTTTCATAAATTATACCTGGGTTACGTAAGCTATTTTCATGGGTTGGTTACCTATATGCCCATATAGAAGGCCACTATAGCTAACAAATTAATACAAGCAGAATATCAAGTATATAATTCGAGCAAGATAAGCAATGAAACTACGAAGAGGAATGATTCATAATAGTCATTATGAATTAGTTAAGTATTAAGTTAAGTTTAACTTATTACTAAATTAGTTTAACTAACTAATTAATACAAGCAGTTGTACATTTACAAGTTGAGTAAATATACAATGTGTTAATTATAGATTATCCGTGATATGATTTAAAGCTATTAAATCATATAGTAATTGGATGATATTGTTGTATAGATTATATAAAGGTTATTATATAATTAATTATTAAAAGTATAAATACAAGTATATAATTCGTGTATATGGGTACCGAATTATTAGTGTGTTAATACTAGACATTTAATAGTTAAGTGCAACAATAATAAACTAGTTAAACTATAAGGGATGGAAGTGTTAAAAGGAAGTTTAATTAAAGTTCTAATATTAATTAAACTAGAAGGGTTCTAAGCGTAACTTATTTGTATATAAATAAGAGGCTTAGGGTAACCTTAAAACCCCTTACACCACCTCACAAAATACTTCCCCACCTCCTCCTTGGCTTTGGCCGAAATACACACACAACACAAGTCTTGTGTTCTTCGTGTTCTTCAAGTCTTGAAGATCCAAGTTCATTGCTTAGATCAACTAGAAGATCGCTCGATTTGTTCATCATCAGTGGATCTATCTTAAGCAATCAACAAGGTATGTTTTGGGAAACACTTTTCTCCCTTCTCCCCTCTTGGACGAATTCGACCAAAGAACCCTAGGGTTCTTTGGTTGATGGTCGAACGAACCACACAAGCAATGTGTGTGTTCGAGTTCTTCGTACAAGGTTTCTTTCTTGTTAACCTAATCTAGATTTCCAACATCCCAATCCTTTAGGGTTTAAGGATTAGGTTTAATCCCAGTTCCGCATTTAGGGATTAAATCAGCTAGTTGGTTTTAACCGGTCAAGAACAAGTTCATGTTCTTGGTCAGTATGGTCGAACCAAGCATACTAGGAGGTTGACCCAAGTGGTCGATCAGTCGCATGGTGCGTAGTGAAAACCTACACCTGCTTGTGTAACATTTTGTCTACAAACATTTAAATGTGTGCTTTTGTTGCACTTATATTAATCAACGACGCACGATGTATCCATTGAAAGTCAGAATACTCTAATTTTCTATGAGCTTGAGATAAATCCATATCAGTGGCAATCATTAGTGGATGATTATGATTCTCAACAAATATATACACTTCAAATGATTCAGTTCCTTTAACCAATTTAAACGCAATCATGGCTGGGCAACCTGTTAACTTTGAAAGAGTTTTACGCTTTTTTTTTACAACTACCATCTACAGTATCATTGACAGTATTTGTTTCCTCTTTATTCCTAGACTTACCGGCACGGTTGAAAATAACATACCTATGAGTAATCTGCCCCTTGTACTTTTTTATGCCAGATTTACATATATTAAATCTAGCCTTCTGCGAATATATTTTGTATATATCATAGCAAAGATCGAAATTATCAAAAATGTCACCTAACTTTGGTTTCTCGTCTACATTTACTGTTGGGACCCAATAAGTACTCTTCCCAGGAGTGAATACACGCTCAATGTCATTAATATCCAACTCATCATCTTCATCTGCATAATATGAAAAATGTAAAACATCAGTGTATAACATCGGTGTATCACTCCATCATTAACAATCATTAACAAATAAAAACACAGTAACATCGGTGTATCACTCCATTAACAAATAAAAACACATTACATACATGAATGCAGGACAAAACGTCATACACATTAACTATTTAAAAAAAAGTAAAACATTCATAACTATTCCAAAAAGTGTAAATATTGAATTTACGTATAAAATACCCATACCCATCAAACACAAATACATATCTTTCAATGGATTTAAATGAATAGCAAAAAGAATATCACAAAGTATTAAAATTAACACGAATTTAAAAAAAATAAAATAAACCTGACTGATAATGAATATCATCCTCCGACTGAAATGACACATTTTGAGGATCTTGATCGCAATAACTATCATCATGTTTGTCGATAATGCCGTTGTGTATTGGATGATCTTCATTATTTCGAATTCCATCATTATCATTCGACATCTTGTATACTGTAACAAAGATTTACATAAAAATCATGAAATATGGAAGAACGAGATGATTAGCAGGGAAGAAGTAGATTAATGACGGTAGAATTAACGTACAGATGAGTTAATAGGGTTAAAACCACCGATCCTATTTATTAGGAATGGCCAAAAAACCGAAAATTTTAAATTGCCTATACTGCCCTTATGTAATTAAATATAAATATTAAATGAAATTGATTTATCTTGATTATCATTGTTCTAAAATAGTTCTAAAAGTTCTGTAGATTATTTTGGTTTTGTATGGAATCCTTCACTATTTATTATTTTGGTTATGTATCAAATTTTACTATTTTTTTAAATCAATTTCATGTTTCTTTTTGCATTGTAATTGGTTGATATATGAAACTCAAAGACTATATTTTTTATCTAACTATTTTAATTTGAAATAAACACACAAATCATTAATAAACCTTGACACGGTTATTTTATTTATATCCATATTTGAGAATTTTATACTCCCTCTAATTTTTAATAAGTGATACAATTGTTGTAACTCATATTGTAATGTGGTTGATTAGGATTTATGACATTTATAAGTATGCACTATGTAATACTTAATCATAGTCATAAGTAGACTTTATGTGCATAAAGTCCACAACCATTTCCTACCCTATATATATGGGTGTATCTCATGTATCTTTTGGATTCCTTGTATCCTCTTTACCATATTGTAACACATAAACATGTCTAATGAGAATGTCGGATTGATTCTTTGAGTCGAGCTAATTTAGCTTACAACACGTTATCGGCACTTTGCTCTAAGTCGTTCTACGTTCGTCGTTCGAGAAGCAACAAATTGAAATGTTAAAGAATGTTCTTCCCACATATTGCAAGTAAGTTTTTCATGAACCATTATTTTTATTTTTAGTTTATACAACTTGAAAGATAAAATAGATATGAAAAACATATTGGTTTTTATTATTGAATTAAGATAATATTAAAAAAAACAATATATTTACTTACAAGAAGTAACAATTTTTTTTGTGAAATTTATTCAAATTTTTGGATTGCATAAAAACAAAACTATGAAAAATAATAGTATTAGTTTGCTATAACCGTAATATAAGATGGAAAGTTTTGCATATTCCTTTTTAAAATAGTTTAAGAAAGGTTGTTTTTTCATCAATGAAATTTATACAAAGTTAAACTCCAACAAGCTTATTTATAAAAGATTGTTAAATGGTATATCAAAATCTAGAAAGTTTTGAGTAATTATTGGAGTTCATATGTGTTCATATCTATTTAAAATCAATTTTGTCTTGGTTTTTACGTGTTTTGGAAAAAAAGTTTAAATCAATAATCAAGGGAGTAAAAAATCCCAACTCATTTATTAAACTTACGAAGGTTGCAACAATGAATTTTGTACGTGAAATCATGAGTTTTTTTTTTTTTTGTCTTACAATTTTGAAATGTTTAATTGTCATAAAACCTACAAACGGATAAAATTTTCATAAATTGTTATATGAAATAACTAGGTTATAACCCGTGAAGAATCACGGGCTGTCACTCTTTATACTGATCGTTAAGAATATATAATACAAAGTTTTTTACCAGATTTAGTTTCACCTGTATTAGAATTTTAACCTATAAAATAAAAAATGAATATATTCATAAGAGGACCAATTGGGTTGCAAAACACGTACATCATTTCAATGACAAAAATCGAAATATGATTGAAAGGAAGTCCAACATCCAATGACAAATTATGAAAAATGTTTAATAAAAAAAATCAAGATAAATTTCTAAAAACTTCTTTAAATACAACGTTTGAAGTTTTATTGGTCACACCGCCATCTTTATCTTCTATTAATATCTTCAGTCCTTTTCTGCTTTTTACTCTAGATAAGGCCACATACAATTGACCGTGTGAAAAAAAAGGCTCTTTCAAATACAGACCCACCTTTGACAATGATTGACCTTGACTTTTATTAATTATCATAACAAAGCAAATAGAGAGTGGAAATTGCCTTCTTTTAAATTTAAAGGGGATTTTGGTGTCGGATGGTGTCAAAGATAATCTTGATATAAAAGTATGATATCCAACATTGTTCGCAGATATAACAACTGCTTCTATAACACGGACACCCAGAGCCACAATCTGAAGCCTTGTACCACTACATAAACCATTTTTCTGGTCAATATTTCTTAATAACATAACGGGAACACCGACTTTTAAAACTAACTGATGATTTGGCAATCCACCTATTTTAATACCATTAAGCACATCTGGTGAGTACAAACTATCATCAAACCCTTCATTCAAAAACTCTTCAGGAAAAATGCTATCTGAACTTAAATATTCCTTGGCTTCTCCGAGGAAATTACTAAATAACGATCACTAATATCCCTAACTACTTCGTTTTTAGGGGTAAGTATTGCTCTTTCTTGAAAATGCCAGGAGTATTTATGTTTTCTAGCAGAGAAGGATAAACAAAATCAATCAACGTACTTAACGGGTCTGCAGATGTAGAAATTATAAGATCAGGGTCAATATCAATAATTGCGTTACCATCGTTCGGCCCACCAATTTTGCCTTCGCCAATATCCAAAAGCCAATTTGCAAATGATGTGGTTTCTTCAATGTCAGCTATATCACTTCCTACTGTCAACCTCATGTTTTTTGTTAATGTTTTAACTTTGCAGTTTTCCCATATATATGAAGAACTCAACGATGCATTTACTATATCTTGTCTGCTCCCGTTTGGTACAACCGGTAGAATCTGTCTGAAATCTCCACCAAAAACAATAACTTTTTCTCCAAATGGTAGATCACTGTTCACATTATCACCAGCTCTTAAAATATCTCGAAGTGTTCTATCCAACGCTTCAAAAGCATGCTTATGAACCATTGGGGCCTCATCCCATATTATAAGCGATGTTTTTTTATTAACATCGCCACATCATTGTTTGGCGTTATAGAACACATTGAATCTTCACTAAGATAAAAAGGAATGTGAAACCGAGAGTGAGCAGTCCTACCTCCAGATAGTAATAAAGAAGCAATACCGCTCGAAGCAACATTTAATACAATTTCCCCTTTAGACCTTATGGCATATGAAAGAGTTCTCCATAAGAATGTTTTACCAGTTCCTCCATAACAATAAACAAAGAACACACCCCCGTTATCAGAATCAACAGATGTCATAATATCATCAAAAACACCTCGTTGTTCATCTGTTAATGACTGCAAATTTTGATGAAATTCATTTTGCAAGGCTATCTTATCATAAGATAGCTCGTCTGCAATCATATGATTGTTTGCAGATTCTAAAGAATTGTCATCAGGATATAGCATATGAGCAAAAATTTTCAGGCTAGAATTGTTAAGGTTTAAAAGAGATTCTATCTCGCACAACGTAATATTTTTGAGTTGATCATCTGTAAGAGATAAATCTGAAATGCAAAAAAAATCTGTTAGCAAAAAAATTATAAAAAAAAGTACGGTAAAATAAAGTTTTATTATAAGTGAGGAAAAAAATTCATGTGTTACCTGGATTACTGAACCTTCGTTGTTGACGATACAAAATACCATCTGATAAATACTTCCATGTAGTTTCACATACTACTTATGGTCTAGACAAACTACTTGTTGTTAACATTATTGCAAATAAAGAACGTAAATAATAACCAGTGCCAGAGAAGCTTGCTTCTTTAATAGCATCTATGTATTCTCTATCATCATCTAATAGACCCCTTTCAAAACACGCATCTCTAAATGTTGGACATAAACGTTTGTTCACAGTACGAAGATCTTCAAAATATTTTGGGCATACGACTTTGTTTAATAAAATTATAAAAAATATGCTTCACCGAAGTTAGGAGGAACGGAGTGAATTCTACCGATTGAAAAACCTTGCTTACATAGCTCCCAACAACGTTTATCAGTTTTCCATACAAATTTTGTAGGGAATTGAATGTAGGTAAGGTGTTCAGCTTGTTTATAAATGCGGTTACACTCCATCCAAGATAAGAACATCGAAGAAGCAACTGACGGTTTATTTAGAACATTGTCCATATGATCAGTTTGACCGTAAACAACACTCTGTTTACCAGGAAGATGGAAAGGAAGCCTGACAACAGAAGGAGCCCTGTAATGGACATCATAACCAAAAATTCTCCATGTAGCTTCATAAGCAGATAAATACCTACAATGGTAAAATTCTTTAATTTCATCTACCGGTTCTTTATTTACGCCTTCATTGTTTGTTTGTACAACTTCAAGAGTAGCTCTATCAGGACCTTTGTTAATATATTTAAACAAATATTTTATTGACCCGGATTGATTACACCACTCAACATTAATGTGTGTTTGGTATCATTTCAGAAGATATGGGTTGTAAGCAACTACACTTCTTTTATCCAATTTCACTCCCGATATCCCAACAAAAGCTCCATTATCTCGCCTTCTATACAGAGGGTAACCGTTGCCATCAGCGGATGTTTGATTGTTGATTTTTTTTGGAAAATTCTTTGAACATTTTTTGTCTACCATACACGGGCAATGTATGTTTTCACCACCACACGGGCCGTGAATCATATACTCGCTTACAAGAGAATACAAATCCGGATGATCATGAACATTAGGAATCTCTGCCGAAATGAAAGGATCAATATTTTCAACTGTATGAAGCTTTGCATCAGAATGTAAAAAAAACACATATATGACTATGAGGCAATCCACGTTTTTGAAACTCGATTGTATAAACAACTGCATTATAAACATATTACCATTAATACAAAAAATATAAGGTGAATTACAAAAGTCTTAAATAATAAAATATAAAGATAATTGAAATAGCGTACCAGCTTGAGTCTTTCCAAAACATTCCTTATCTTTTATATCTTTAATTAAGGCATCGAGCTTGATTTTAAATAATCTACATAGTATATCAGGCCTGTCTTCTGGATGTAATGTTGTGTCCTTAAGAAATCTCTTAACTTCTGGCCAGTTTGGGTTGCATGTTACTGTCATGAAAAAATCAGGATATCCATACCAGCTACAGAGGGACATGGCATCTAAATAATTTTGCCTCATATAACGTGCACCACCAGTAAAAGAAGAAGGCAATATAACTCGTTTACCGATGCTATCCATATTTTTATTACCTTGGTTGTTTTCATTTAATATATTTTCGAAAGTACCACACCTAAGATCAGCTTGTTTATTACATATGTAATTTAATCTCTTAGGTCTCAATCATAGAAAGGCCATCAACCAAAAATTGCTGTAACAATCTTCTTGAATTAAGAATTAATGAAAAAATGTGATCTCGGTCTTGAATTCTATATGCGAACCATTCACGCATTGTACATTTAGCCCATGTTAATTTCGTCGTATCAGTAACATGTCTATGAGGAATGTCTATTCTGTATCCATCTTCACCAAACGGAAGTATTAGTGGATATTTAAGTGAAATATAAGAAGCATGTGTCTCGTTTACACGGACCCATCTTTAGTTTGAACAATAATGTCCAAACTTTTGTTTGCATCACCAATGTCACCTACAATTAAGGCGGCCACTTCGGAAGCGGTCGGTAAATTGTACGTTCTTCCATCTTGTACTATGTTCCCTATAATTCGTAATTTAAGATCTAAGTTAGGGTAACATTTCAATGTTTCTCTTACCATCCTATAAACCTTAACTAAAATATTCTTTTCATCTAACATCTGTTTAACTTCTTGAATAATAGATAGCTCCATTGCTGAATCTTTTGCTGAATAACTGTTTTTAGATCAAGTACATATGAACTCAAGTAAATAATGATTTATTAAATATTTAATATCAAATCAGTTTAATGTAAAAAATATATAAGTAAAAACTATAAATTAATAATAATAATAATAATTACTTATTTCTATATACCTGAAATGTAACACCCTAAAATTTTAAGATAATTAAATTAAAATTTAAACGAAATTTTAAATTACATTTTATTTGTCTATGAACTGAGTGTACAACAATTATGTGATGTTTGAGACTATTTGAACTAATACTATGTGACGTTATATGTTTTGTGAATTAAATTAAGAACATATATATGACATTTCGAATTTAAATAATTAATGGGTTTATTATAAGTGACGTTTCAATTCCCGAGTTCTTATGCTACCGAGAGTGTAACGAGTTTGAGCTTGTGCCGAGGCCGGCCATGGGCCAAGGCCGAGGTGGCCACCCTTCCTTATTGTTTCCGGTTGGTGCTAATTGAGATTAGACCCGAACCCTTTCCTTCTTATCCTCTGTTCTGGTCTGGCTCGAGTAGAGAAAGCCCGAAATTTGTAATAAAGCCCGAGTAGATGATTGTACCAATGTGGGCTGGTAATCAATTGGCCCAAGGCTTTACAGCCATTAGATACCGACATCAACTAGTCCCATATCTGGTGAATTCCTAAAAGTCGTACCCTACCAGCCGCTGTTTTCCCTCTCGCTCATTCCATCTGTTCGTCGAAGGCAGAGAGCATCTCCGTTCCTAATTCCATGCAAGCTGTGAAAGCATCCCCAATTTCCGATTTCCTCTTCCAGCCGAGCACCTCCAACCTCATCCCTTCCTTCTCGATGTAAGAACGAGCAGGGTGCAGTCGTGAGCGTGTGTTGATCGAGCAGAAGAACCGGAGGAACAAGAGTAGAATCATTCTCAATCGGGTATTGTGTATTCGATAGTCCCTATTGTTTTTCCTTCTTTGATTGTTTTCAATTTGTTTCCTAATCGTTCGTTTGTCAATCTGTGGTGTGTCCGGTGGTATAATCGGACAAGAACAGGAAAGATCATTACTGAAAACATGGAGCAATGTTGATCAGCCCCGAGCTCTAGCTGTGTACCGATCGATAGTTCTCTTTTTTTATTTACCGAACTCTCTTTGTTTTTCCCTTGGCTTATGTCGGCATTAGAAGAGTTTCGAGCAATTTACAGTGAGGCGGTGGCGTGGAAGATTTATAATAAATCGACAGTGCATGATAAAGAGGATTGGGCGATGGAAATAAATATTTGTTCGGTTTGATAGAGATGCTCGTGGTTGAGTGGAGAAGTATAGGAGAATGCTATGTCAAAATAAGTGGGGGCAGGCCACGTAGCTTGTTCATTCGGTGGATTTTGTTGTTCTTTTATTAATTCCCAGCAAGAAGGCAACCAATAATTGTGAATTATAGAGAAATTGGAGATTTCAGCAAGTCAAAGACAAGAAGCATACGCATCTGGTGGTACTTATCGGGTCGGTTCGTATGTCGGTTCGTGTGGTGGTTCATGTGAAATCAGTGTTTTGTGGATTGGTTAGTAGGGATCTTCTAGGATTTGATTAGAGACGTTCTTCTGTACCGATGACATCTAGAGGCATACGTCTATTCGAGGTGGGTAATCTCACTATAAACTTGTACTTACTTTCGATTCATGATTTTGTGCTATGTGTTGTGAATTGTCTTGTTGATTGAGCTTGAGTATTGATTGGGTGATTTATTTGAGTTATCTGTGATTTGAGTTATCCGGAGCCTGAGTTATCTGAGTTTTGAGTTCTTGAGTTAAAACATTAAACATAATATACTTGAGTTGTCTTGGTACCGAAGAGTACTGGTGCCAGACGTTTTGACTCAACACCGAAGAGTACAGGTGTTGAGCCTTGAGTTGTGTGAGGCGGGTCGAGGTTGATCTCTCGTCCCAAGTCACACAAGCGCGCTATATAAATTTAAAATCTGAGAAAATAAACTGGAGTAATTGAGAATTGAGTAGAGTCTCTAGGGATCACTTATATGGCTTGAGTTGTTTGTATTTATTTGTTTATTTTGATTTTGATATTATTCACTCAGCGGTGGCTGACCCCAATCACTCCCCATTTTGCAGGTACTAGCAAAGGCAAAGAGAAGGTCAATGGTTGATGAGCTGCGTTTCTATTTTTTTTATATTTATAGATTTGGATCAAAATATTTATTTCGAGTCAAACATGTTTTGTTTTAAAACCTTTAATTATTCCGCATTTAAACCACGAGACGGTTTTATATTTTTATTTATGAGTTGGGACCTTTGAGTTACTTGTACTTTTGGGGAAAATAGTTTATTTTATTTATTTAAAATTTTTAAATTTTTCCTGATTTTTGGGATGTTACATGAAACATGAACGCCTGTTTGAAATCTCATTATCTGTATCATATATGTATAGCTGTGAGAATTTGGGTTTGACTCCATCTGTTGGTATAAGACTTCCGATATTATGATCATTTTTTCCCTTCATTCTGAATGCGTATGGAGCATTGCCTTTATTGATCGAGTTATCAATCTGTCCAGTCATTGAGGTAAATGCAAACATTGAGTTAAATTTGCGTATGTTCTTAAGGAAATATTTGCTCTTTGGATCCATTGCCCTAAACATTTTTTGGTAGCTTGGCGGTGGAACTTTAATATCAGGCAACTCAACTTTACCATAATTACAGCAGATTGAATAACTATTTTTTTTGTATGTCTGCATCTATCGGCTTCAGCCTTCCAGAATTTTACATGTGACATTCCACACACAAATTTTTTATCACCATGATCTAGATAATCTGTTAAAAAGAAATATTTTATAACGTAAATTTTTAAGTTGAAAAGATGATTTTTAAAAGAAGAAAAATATTTAAAAGTAGTAAAATAATTTGTCATAAATGTATACCTTTTGATAAACCTACATGATCACTTGGAATTACATCTTCAATAATATCATCTTCATCTACTTCCAAATTAAAAAAACAGGAATATCTTATATAGTATGACCAGCCTTTCTTTTTCCTTTACGATTGTCCCTACATAACTTCAACGGTGGTGTACTGTTAACAACGGTAGATGAATGTGTAGCAGAAAGACCTTTAGATAAATCAAATTGATATCCTTTGTGTGATAAATTATTTCTAATACTACTGTTGGTATATGAGGTAGTAACTGCAAAGTGACAACTTATAAGTTATAAATCTGTAGGTAATCAAATATTAATAGATTATAGCTATTTCTACTTTTATAAATATTAAATACTCGAATAATACGATGAATACAAATTACCATTTGAAATGTTAGAAAATGGAGTTCTACCAATTGTTGATGTTAATATTGTGTTATAACCAGGTGTAGTGCTTGAAATTACTGCAATACACATATAGAAAAAATTAGGTATATTATAAAAAAATTATAATATAAATTGTATTTAATTAAAGTGGTTACCATTTGTTATGTTAGAAAATGGTGTTCTAACATTTTTTGATGAAGATGCTGAAGGTATATCTGTAATTCCATGACACGTGTTTTTATGGAGTTTTTTATTTTTATTTCCCAAAAAAATATTATTTTCATTAATTAAGGGTCTAAAACCAGGAGGATGACTTGGGATAACTTCAAAAAACATATAGCAACAGATATAAGTATTTATAAAATTAATGTTATAATACATGATCGAAATAAGAATAAAACATACCATTTCTGTAGCTTTGAATAAAATTTGGAGTTGATGGATTTGGATGCTTGACATTGTAAAAGTATATTTTATCTTCTTATTATCCAAATAAAGTTTTCGAAGTTTCCTCCTCTCTTTTGCGTCGTGTAGTTCATTATCCTTAGCGCCATAATTATTAGTTTGTTCGGTATTTGATGCAAATGAAAGTTGTTTTGATTTTTTAGTATCCAAATATATTTTTCTAGCTTTTCTTCTCTCTTTACTTCCTTGTACATCCATCTTGTGAATAACCTATCATAATAATAGATTAAATGTCAAAACATATAATAAACATGAATATTTTCATTTAATATGCATGAATAAATAAATAAAAAGACAATATCATTATTTAAAAATATTAAATTTATAAGCTGAATTAATATTGACACATAGGATTCCCAAATTTAATTTAATGTTTTTGACTGTTTTATTTATTTCCTAGAAAACGTTGACTTTTTTTTCCAGAGTGAAATAGGGTTACGATTTGGGAATTGCGTTGCATCTAGACAAACATATCGACAGACTTCAAGATAGGTTCACATTTGAAAACCCGTTGTCCAGATCTGAAACCCCCTTCAATTTCCCCCATTTCCTTCCGCCCGTCGCCGCCCTGAACTACGATATGGGACAATCGGTTACCAAAAATGTAGAGGAATTTATCGGATTTCAAGCGGTGCGAGAAGACTGCTTCCCTTCGCCGGCGTAGGATTTTTAAAATCTAAACCAACGATTATCTCACTACAGACAGTTCAAGACTCCCATGGCATCTTATCAACATAAAAAAACATTGGGTACTAATCTGTCGTTTTTAGCGTGAAACTGAAATTGTGTGGCAGGATCGGTTATTGTAAAACTAAAATTGAAGTTAAACTCAAACAACGTGAAAATCATATACAAAATTCCTGATACTTTGGCAAATTGAAGATAATCGTTAAGGTAAACTGACTGCAAAATCACACTTGCTTCTTTTAAGATGGTAATGTAAACTTGCCGTAGATTACATGTTTTGAATTGAAATGAAAGTTTGACTAAAAAAAGTCAAAATGTAATTCTGCAAAAAATGAATTGCATATATGGTTTGAATTTTTATAAAGGATAACATTCCACAAACTACAGTTAATAAGAGTCCTAATATAAGTTGTGATACATGTTATGTAACTCTGTTTTTCACACATATGTTACAATTTTTTGACTATAATAAAAGTCTAAATCTGCATATGACAGCAAACCTTATTATGCAGAATTTTGGTTTTATAATGCTTTAATATTTATTAAACATATATGCAAGAAGTAATGTGAGGGTTTAAGAGAGTGTCATGAATTTCATGTTCTCTAAACCATGTAATTATATAGCAATATTTTGACTATAAAAAATACTTATATATTTTAATTTTGGTAAAAATAACTAAACCAATGAAGTTGTAGCAAAAGTGTTGATTTTTGGTAAAATTCATGAAAATCACTAAATTTTGTTTTAACAAATACTGTGATTCTCATACTAATTAGTGAATGTGGGAAACTTACCAAATAATGCTATATGTTCTACACCTCACTATATGGACTATTTTGTGTCATGTGGCCGTCATTGATCCTTTACATTATATGTATTCCCTTACCAAAAAATTAATGGAAAAAAATATATAAAAGTGTATTTTGACTACTTCCAAATTCGAACACAATATTAAGAATTTCATTAAAAATACTACTTTGACTATAAAAAAGTCAAACCTGTTTTTATCATTTATAACTAAAATATAGTTTTGGTTACTGATTATATCCTTTATAATTTATAATAATGTAACTTGGCCAATCGAAAACCTTTTTCATAATTCCGGGCCTATTATATATAAACGGGCCAAGTAAGTCGTTATATAAATCTTAGATAATTATAAAGGCCAGTTTAATAATCTAGGACCATATTACATGCTGTAATGATATAGAAGTTTTTAACTTTAAATTAAAAATAAAAATATATAAATATAATGCATAAATATGTTATTCAGTTTTTCATTTATAAAAAATGATTTAAAAAGATTTTGACAGTGTTTATCGAATTTATTGTTTATAATTTCGCTGTCTTTGTGTAGCAGTTTACAAAATTGGATTGGAGCACATGGAAAAATGGTTAACTCATATAATACTTGACAAATTGGTGTTATTGAGTGCAAGATCCGTCAATGATGTCTTCACAGCTTCATAGTAAGTACCTTTTCCTCGTTAAGTAGCAGTTGATATGGTATTTTGCATTAGATGAAAAGTAAGAGTTAACATTTGGTTGTTAGTAATAAAATCAAAGGGGTAATTCAATTTATAATGACGTAAACATACCTGTTCTAACTTGAATAATTCGGACAGAGCTGTTAATTACAGAATGCGAAATAATTATTAACCGAATGTATAAAAAACTCTTGTGTTATGCTGGATATATATAATACGTTTTGATATGTGAGTTACCAGAATATACCGATAATTTAGCTGATATCTACGGAATAATTTAAATCATGGATTATATTATAATTATCTCCTAAAAGTTAGAGATTTGTTTCAATAATTAGTTCGGATTTTTTTAAGAAATTTTAAAAATATAATATTTTCTACGTTAATAATAAGGAATTACCATATACAAGATTGGTATATTTTCAGAAGTTATTAATGAGATTAATTTTTGATATAAAGTTTGTTATGTAATTATTTTAGTAATAAATATTTTTTTTAAATAGTTATAATTTCCATATACAGGTTGTAAACGAATAAAAGATTATAACTAAGTGATTGTGTTTTGACTGAATGTGTGATTTTTTTTATAAATGCTATCCTACTAACCGACTAAATAATTATGGGAATACATGAAATTTTTATTTTATATTTATTGCTGATTGATAATTGAACCATGAATGTAAACATACCAATTACTATTTGATATTGTTCTCTTATTCATAAACGTCTTTTTTATGACTATTATAATTTTTTATATTATTGTCATCTTATATTAGGACCCTCATACGACATTTAAACCGGTATTAGGAATTTTGAGAGGGCGATTTCATTTTGAGATATAATAGTTTACTTATAATTTATATAGTTTGACTTTATACAATAATATTGATAATTTATTTACTATAACGTAGCATATAAGTGTTAAGAAGTCAAAACCCAATAAGTAATTTCATAATAACAGTAACTACTAATCAAAAAGTGAGAATTCACATTATTTAAATGAGTTGATGAATATTCGCAAATAAAATAAAATAGGATATAAAACTAAAATAATAAAGTATAACCGAAAACAATCAGTATTACCATACTGAAAAAATAGAGAACGAACATAAAAACATCCCCGAAAATAAAAACGTGTCTTACGAAACTCAAAAAAATGAATAAAAACGGAGCAAAAGTCTAATTAATGTTTTCGAATCAAGCAATAATGCACCACGAAACGAACAGTTGATCACTTCTCGACTTTTGGTATCAATAGTTCTTCACAATGTTCTTTAACAACTCCGTTCTCAATTTTCTTGTCGTTTGAGCATGAACCGTGTCCATCATCACCTTCTTCAAAGCAATCTACTAATTTCCTTTTCAAAATGGATGGTGGGGTGAGTTTCTTATTCGGACTCGTTGCTGTTGATGTATCGACAGCTAACAGTGTTATGTTGTCACCGGTTTCAGAAAAACCATCCTGCAATTCATATTTAAATTACAAATTTAAACACATAATTAATATTATATTTTCCAAAAAATGTTTTAAAATTTTTTACCTTAACAAAGTTTGATCGATCCAAGGATTGAGCTGTTGGACCATCACAAAAGGATTCTGATTTCTCAATCTGATAATGGATGAAATTAGCTATGTTTTTATAAAAATATAGAATATAAATCATATTAAATCAGATTATACAATATTGTACTCACCTGTTGAACATCTAATTTTTTTTCCAACTCAGATATAATCCCTACATCTTCAGTTAGTTGAGATATGGAATACAAATTATTTCCCGTGTCAATGTTGAATTCCTCGATAGTAACTTTGAAAGCTATTTTTCGATCTTTGATTACATTCAACTCCTCCGGAAATACTTCTAGACCAACACCCATCTGAATCATGTAAAATTTATTAGTGACTTAATGGATTAGTAAGTCAGACATAATTAATAATTTATAATTAACATGCTATCTATCACCTTAGTACTTCAATCAACAAAATATTTTGCTGTCTTTCCCACAAAGTTGTATTTATGGCCATCAAACAATGTGATTGTGATAGATCCAGTACTATCCCTTACACGAAGAGGGATCCTATACCTATAAATAAAAAGAAAGATGTGTGCATTTAAATTTTACTGAAAAAATAAAACAATATTATTTACCAAAAAACACAAGTTTACCTTGGGCCAACATATATTTTTTTTTTACTTTTGCAGTTCTCATTTTTGCATTCATACATTTCAGTTGAGTCATGCCCATCAGTCACATCATCATTATCAGTTATTAAATTTATTTTCACACAACCCTTACGACAATGGCCACATGCGTTGTAGAAAAACTTTGTATCTTTATCAGCTTTGAAAAATCCAATAACAGTAGCAACGATGATTACTTGCTTAGCCTTTTACAATGCTAAAATGTGTTAGCATGTTGGTACAATAGTATGTAAAAAAATTAACGTAACTGTTTATGCTATATTTTGTTACTGAAATATAAATGAACGTAAAATGTGTTACCATTTAGGTACAATAGGCTTATCAAAAGTAATGTAACTGATTATGTTATAATTTTTTACTCTAATATAAGTTACTGTAGTATTAACAAAATTAATGTAAGTGTTTAGGTTATATTTTGTTACTGAAATATAAATTAACGTAAAAAGTTATTAATGTAACAATTTTTGTTACAATAGTATGTAAAAAATTTAATGTACAGTTTGTGTAAAAACTGTAATATTTATTTAATTTTTAAAATATTTATACATTAATGTGAAATTGTAATAATAGTAATAAAAAATTATGTAACAGTTTATGTGTATTTATATTTATTAACTTTTGAAAATCTTTTAATTGTAACAACTTTATTAAAACCTAAATTATAATTGATAGTAACTAACGTGCTAACCCTGATAGTTGACTTTATAAATTTGAATTTATAAATAACCCCTAAACCAAATTTAATGTAACAGTCTAGAATAGTGTTTGTATACAATGATTATTTATTAACTGTTTAAATTAGATAATGCTACAGTAAGACGATATTAAAGTATACAATATTATTCACTAATTTATTTACTGTTTAAATTATAAATTTCGACGAAAAGACAACAATATTATTAACTAATTTAAATTTAGACTTGCTGTAGTATTAACTTAATTTAACTGTTTATAATATGAAATGCATAATAATTAAAAAAGGTTGTGAAAACGTAGTTTAGGATAACACTTACCTCACAAGGGACCGAAATGTCAGCAATGTTAACACATTCATGATTTTTCACAAAATCATCATTCAAAGAGTACGTTTTCGTATGAACTTTGCTATACGTAATCGTGGGGCTCTGCAGTCCATATTGTGCTATCATTCTGTTAAACAACATTTGAAAATAATTTGCATGAACAGTTCGTTAATTTATTTTCGGATTTTAATGTAACTGAATATCTTACTTGGCTTTAAAATCTTTAATTTCATCAACTTCAGCGTCAATAAATAACCTTGACGTTTTATAGTAAGTCCCAACGCTGATAAAATCTACATGGAAAGATTTAATGATATTAAATAAGTATATATCATTGTATAATGGAAATTTAAAAAGCTTACTATGATAGTTGTTAATTTTTCCAAACTGAACAATCATGGTTATCTTTCTACTGCTCTTGATATCATCCATGTATTTCAGCATGTTATACGCAGTTTCTCCCCATAGAGTAAGCTTTAATGGTGTAGAGCTAATTAAAATTAAAAAATGAATAAATAAAAATTAATAACATTTGGAAAAAAATATTTAATATACAAAATGTTAAGATATACATACTCTATGTTGTGCAGAGTCATAGTAAGTCTGTGTTTAGTTTGATTAGGGTTGGATTTATCCAACGTTTCAACCTCAAATATCTCTCCGATGATGTCTAGTAATTCGTTTTCATATAACAGACGCTATAAATATAAGAATAGTTAGTATAGTAA
Source organism: Calendula officinalis (assembly GCA_963853835.1). Taxonomy (NCBI): domain Eukaryota; kingdom Viridiplantae; phylum Streptophyta; class Magnoliopsida; order Asterales; family Asteraceae; genus Calendula; species Calendula officinalis. The sequence goes on from OY970825.1 coordinate 28,328,523, forward strand.
AAGTTAATATTAAATTATTTACATTAGAATAAATAGATTTTGAATGTGATAACTTACCAACAGACACGTCAACCATCAATTGGTTGGAATTAATTTTTTCAAATTCTTCAAAGTGAAAACCATGTTTTGTTCCAATAAAATCAGTACATTCCTTTACTTTTGAGTTTGGTCCTAAACAGATCTTTTGATGGTGTTCGGTTATTTTGAATGCCACGAGATTTGTACAGAGAGATGCACCAGTTATGTAGTAATCCTTGTATTGTTTGAGAGTACTTTTCAAGTAGCCTATATTTTTGTTCAAAACATAGGCCTGAATTTTGAATCCCTATAAAATTGAAAAAATATATAACAATGGTGTTTATCAGTAATATAATAAAATAGATCCATGTTTAAGTAATAAAATACAGTAACATTATTAACAATAACTATAATACAAATTATTCGGTATGTGCCTCCTCATCCATTAAAATCATCTTTGTTGCATAGATTTTGGTTTTAATGTAGCGGTCATATTGTAGCCATAACCGAATTACACACACTTTGAGTGCAAAACAGTCTTTGTTATCATTTAGTTGACTGATTAGCACTGTTTCGGTAGAAGACATGTTTTTCCAAGAAACCTAAAAAACATAACACATAGTTATTAATTCTCAGTATAAAAAAAAAGTAAATTATACAACCTGCTGTAAATTATGGACATGCAATTTGTATTATTTATTTTAGGGTAAAATTGTGAATTTTAAAAATCATATGGAGTAACAGATATTCTGCATTAATCTTAATATTATATGAATTCATGTCATACTGTTTGGTTGAATATGTTTTAGAATTGTACTTATAATTCTTACTAATTCTATGAAAATCATTTTAAGCAGAAGATTTAAACATGGATGTTTTTTATAAATCAGATTGTATTAACAGTTAGTTTAATGAAGACGAAAAGTATTAAGATTATTAAGCAATAGTGTAGTATATGCAGGGTACTTAAAAAGTTAAAACTTTAAAAATTTAATGAGGAAGGATTCAAACATACCTGTCAAATTCGTGAAGACGTAACCCAAAAAACTGATAATTGTTATTTTCGAAAAACAAAACCTAAGGTAGAGTGGGTTTAAATAGGATTGGGGTTTTAACAATCATGGTAATCTATTGCTTAAAATTCGGTGATGGTTTAAATGGTTTATAGTGTTTATCCCTATAAATTATGTAGAGATTTTTTAAATATGGTAATGGTATATTCTATACACAAAACCATATATTTAATTTACGAAATTTAAAATTTTGATCATCTTAATTTTAGTTAATTCTAAAAAAGGTTCATAAAACGTATTATTTTGATTAAAGGATTCTGTTTTTCAAATTATATTTTATTTATGGTAAATAATTATTGCGGTTTTTATTATAATAAATCAAATGAATTTATTTATTTTAAATTTAAATAAAAGTCTGTTTTATTCACAGAACCATATAGTTAAAATCATCAATTAAAGGATTTTGTTTTTGAAATTAAGCGATATTTATGGTACATAATTATTGCCGGATTTATTATACAGTAATCAATTGTTTTTTATTTATTTTAAGAAAACGTTGTTTTATTCACATAACCATATAGTTAATTCACGAAATTTAAAAATTTGATTATCTTAATTTTAGTTAGTTAAAAAATAAGGTTCATAAAACGTATTATTTTCCGTTATTTCGTTTATAAAATTTATGGATACTAATTTACGTTTCTGCACAATGTTTTTTATCCTTGCAGGGTATTAAGATGTGTGAATTAACTCTGCAAATTTAACAATGGGCGGGAATCAATAACAACCAAATTTTAAAGGATTTTGCGGATTTATTTTGGTTTAAATGCAGACTAAATAAAAGGTATCAAATTGTTTAAAATCATGCATTATTTTCGGTAAATAGGTAGATATACAACTATATAATTGATTTAAAAACAGACTTAAAATCATCCTTAATTAAAGGATTTTATTTTTGAAATTTAGCGATATTTATGGTACATAATTATTGCCAGATCTATTATACAGTAATCAATTGTTTTTTATTTTTTTTTAATTTTAAGAAAACGTTGTTTTATTCACAAAACCTTATAGTTAATTCACGAAATGTAAAAATTTAATTATCTTAATTTTAGTTAGTTAAAAAATAAGGTTCATAAAACGTATTATTTTCCGTTATTTCGTTTATAAAATTTATGGATACTAATTTACGGTTTCTGTACAATGTTTTTTTATCCTTGCAGGGTATTAAGATGTGTGAATTAACTCTGCAAATTTAACAATGGGCGGGAATCAATAACAGCCAAATTTTAAAGGATTTTGCGGATTTATTATGGTTTAAATGCAGACTAAATAAAATGTATCAAATTGTTTAAAATCATGCTTTATTTTCGGTAAATAGGTAGATATACAACTATATAATTGATTTAAAAACAGACTTAAAATCGTCCTTAATTAAAGGATTTTATTTTTGAAATTAAGCGATATTTATGGTACATAATTATTTCCGGATCTATTATACAGTAATCAATTGTTTTTTATTTTTTTTAATTTTAGGAAAACGTTGTTTTATTCACAGAACTATATAGTTAATTCACGAAATGTAAAAATTTGATTATCTTAATTTTAGTTAGTTAAAAAATAAGGTTCATAAAACGTATTATTTTCCGTTATTTCGTTTATAAAATTTATGGATGCTAATTTACGATTTCTGCACAATTTTTTTTATCCTTGCAGGGTATTAAGATGTGTGAATTAACTCTGCAAATTTAACAATGGGCGGTAATCAATAACAGCCAAATTTTAAAGGATTTTGCGGATTTATTATGGTTTAAATGCAGACTAAATAAAAGGTATCAAATTGTTTAAAATCATGCTTTATTTTCGGTAAATAAGTAGATATACAACTATATAATTTATTTAAAACAGACTTAAAATCATCCTTAATTAAAGGATTTTGTTTTTGAAATTAAGGGATATTTATGGTACATAATTATTGCCGGATCTATTATACAGTAATCAATTGTTTTTTTTTTAATTTTAAGAAAACGCTGGAAATTACTAAAAACGGCCACGTGTTATACTCGCTACTAAGGGGGGCCACGTGGCCACTTCAAAAAGCTTGTTTTATTATTATATAGATTTATGGAGTATTGATTACTCATTATATTTTTCTTATAACATCAATTGGAGTTATTATATGACATTAAGATTATAATTATTTTATTAGTTAATGATCAAATTAATTTGAATATGTTGTCATATAATTTTTTCGTGGAAGTAAAATGGTTTGAATTGATTATTCGTTCATTAATTTGGTGCTAGTTTTTATTAGTATGTACAAATGTTTTTATGATCATATTGTATATACATTTCTAATATTGGGTAAAAAAAAACAGGATGTTAATAGATTATTTATATTTTTTGTTGAAAAAAAATAATATATTTGTGGATTATTTACCATCAATTTTTTTTATCAATATGCATTAGCATGTAATGATTATGTTACACTTTCTTTTGTGTTTGAAAGTTGTATTTTGTTTTAAATAAAAAAAAACATAAACATTTAAATTAATAATTTCATTGCCAAAAATGATTATTTTTTTACGTTTACAAGTTGCATGGTGTACAATCTAAAATAAGTCATTAAATTTATTGTTAGTAATTCAATGTGTGAATTACATTATTAGTCCATGCGAACTCAAAACGAAAAATGTGAACTCATGAGCATTGTATTAAAACTACTTAAAGTGGAAAAATTATGAATCTTCCCCAAATAGGCTCACCTATTCTAACTACAATGTCTAGGAAAGATGGCGGTTTTTCTGACTCCTAATGATGGGTGGTTCCGATACGCACAAACGCTGTCTACCCTCACCGTCTTTCCTGGTTGTATTCGAATAGAGCTACCGAAAAGGGTTGACTAAATAATCATTTCCCCGAATGTGGTATATACATATGATGAATTGGTGTCGATCAATGGAACTGCCGTTCGATAAATGAGAACCATTCGTACTTGTGTTTTTCGAACCCGCTGATTCGATACACAATTTTTGCTCATACAAACCATTAACATATAAATTTATCATTTTATATGATAACAAAATCCAATATTTCTCCTCCCGATGTAGGAAAATATCGAAACAAACATGAATATTTGAGACCACCGATTTTGTGGCTCAAATAGAATAATAGAGCTATTGTTAAGCTCATGATATATGTTTCATTTGGATTATGCTTTCCCATTTGGATAATGGTTATCTTTTGGACTATGGTTTGTTCACATTGATTATGTTTCTCGAGATAATTTAAAGTTATTTTCTTCCTTATGAAATTAAACAATACGTGTGACCAACTTTAAATTATTTTTACTTTGAGGCATGTATATTTGGTATGTTGATAGTCTGGTTGATTGTGGTATTCAGATACACTTTCATAAAACATAAGGACTACTTTATCAACATTACGCCTAAAAGTAACTTCAATGACAACCATTTCGGGCCCGTCGACCCTTGGCTTTGGTATAGCCCAATATATGTTGTTAAATGGTACTATTTTAACCATAAATGAAGCCTTATATTATCCAAGTTCCAGTCATAACTTGTTGAGTTTTAAGTATATTCGAGAAAACATGTTTTCATCTCGAAACTGCTCGAGAAAATGGTATTGAATACCTTTACATTACCTCCGATAAATACGACCAAAAGCGTATATTGGAGAAGTTGAGATGTTTGTCAAACGGTTTGTACTTCACTACGATCTAAACCATTGAAAGCAATCTGATCATTCGTCGAGCCCCTGTTGATGGCGGAACTTATATGTTATGGCATGACCGGCTGGGAAATCCGGGTCAAAATACGATGCTTCGAACTATGAATGCATCCCACGGGCATCCTCTTGAAGGAATTAATTTCATGATTAATTCGAAAGCCTATGCCAAACATGCTCGATTGTAAAGACACATCTCAAACCACTTTATGTATAATCTACAAAATGATATCTCGTTTTCTTGAGAGAATTCATGGGGATATTTGTGGACCTATCCAACCAACATGCGGACCATCTAAAAATCTCATGACATTGGTTGATGAATCAACAAGATGGTCACACGTAACTTTGTTGTCCACAATGAATGTAACATTTCCTAAACTCCTAGCCCATATCATTAAGTTGAGGGATAATCATCTGAATTATCCAATAAAGTCAATTAGACTTGATAATGTCGGTGAGTTTACATAAAACAAAAAATGTTCGATGATTATTGCATAACATTGGGCCTTGCTATTGAACACCCTGTTGTGTACATTCATTATCAAATTAATCTTGCGAAGTCGTTTATCAAACGAATACAAATAATTGCAACAACTTTGGTTATGCACACCAAAACGCCCCATTATTATATGTGGTTATGCAATATTGCACACTGATGCATTGGTTCGTCTGAGGCCCATGTGCACCCAATAACTTCCTGCGTATCAGCTAGTAACTGGATATGAGCCCGACGTCTCATATTTACGCCTATTTGGGTGCTTGGTCAATGTTCCAATTGAACTTCCAAAGAGTTTGAAATTTAGTCCTCAGAAATGACGGGGAATATATGTTGATTATTAATACCCATCCATCATACTCTACTTAAAGCCCTTGACATGCGATCTCTTTAACGCTACACATGCGAATTGTGTCATTGATGAGACAATCTTCCCGTCATTAGGGGGAGATTTGCACGTTAACGTTGATAAGGAACGACGTGAAAGAACGTGGCATATACCCAATTTGTCTCATATGGATCCCCCGATTGCACATAGTGATAAGTATGTGCAAAAAGTTCTAAGTCTACAAAATGTTTCTAATTAGCTACCAGACACATTTAATGACTTAACAAAAGTCACGAGATCAAATATACATGCTGCATATGTGCCTGCAAGGATAGACGTCCCTGTGAGACGCCATGTTCCGTTTAAACATGTTGCATTGGTTGAACCCACCGTGCAAAGGACACTGCCATTGGCTGTCCAATCCGCCGCTCTTCCCAAGAAAAGAGGAAGACCGGTTCGGTTCCAAGGATGTTCTGCCTCAAAGGAGGAGAAATTCTGTTGTATATGTTTTTCCACACGATCATTAAGGATCACGGGAGTGTATTGGAGAAACGTGTTCCTGATGAAACACCAATTTCTCATCATCCCGATAATCTTAAAATGTCTGTCAAGTATGCTAGCTTAGACGATATTTTGAAGCAAAACGAGACTGTTATCGATGATTTGCCCATATGCGCAGTGGCCACTGACATTATGAGCAATGATAACATGGAACCATGTACTATTGTTGAGTACAATGGATTGGTCTATGGAAACACACAATCCAGGTAAAACTGGATTCCTTACTGAAAGGATGAGTGTTTGGACTTGTTGCTCCAACACCGCCTAATGCTAAACCAACCGATTATAAATCGGTATTCGTAAGGAAGCGTAATGATAATAATGAGATTGTATGATACACTGCTCGCCTCGTTAATGCCCTAGTATTGATTACGAGGAGATGTATTCTCCCGTAAGGGATGTTATAACGTTCCACTACTTACTCAGTTTATTAGTTTCCGAAAAACTGAATATGCAGCTTATGGATGTGGTCACAACTATCTCTATGGGGATCTTGACAAAGAGATACATATGAAAGTCCCCGATGGACTCAAGTTGCCTGAATCAAGTAGTTCCAGACCACAGAACATGTTCTCGGTACGACTGAGATGATCACTTTTTGGATTAAAATCCAGACGGATGTGGTATAGCCGTCTAAGTTTGTACTTGATCAGACTGGGATATTTGAATATTGAGATATGCCCATGCGTGTTTATAAAGATATCCACTTCAGGGTATGTAATTATCGCAGTCTATGTAGATTATTTGAATCTCATACGATCCAGAAGAAGGAATTCGAGATGAAAGATCATGGGAAAACACGGCACTGGCTCGACCTTCAGATCGAGCACCGTGAAGATGTTGTTTTTCCTCCATCAAGAGAATTACACCCTAAAGGTGTTAAGACGCTTTAGTTTCCATGATACAAAACCTCTATCTACTCCCATGGTCATTCATTCTCTAGACATTAAAATGGACCAATTCCATCCAAATGAGGATGATGAAGAGATATTGAGCCATGAGTGTTTATATCTCGGTGCCATACGCGCAATATGGTACTTCACCCAATGTACTAGACTGGACATCTTGTTTGTTGTGATATGCATGACTAGGCATAGCAATGCGCCAACACGCCACCATTGAAATGGTATTAAAGACATCTTCCGTTACTTTAAAGGTAGTACGGATATGGGCTTAATCTATCCCTACACGTAATCGAGTGGATCAGGTGTGATTGATACTCGAGATAACGCGACCCTTAACGGCTATGCCAATGCAGTTTACTTATCAGACCTTCACAAGGGACGTTCCCAATCTGGTTATGTCTTTACCACAGGGAATGCGGCGATATCCAAGAGGTCTTGTAAATGGACTCTAGTTGGTACTTCGACGAATCACTCAGAATACTCGCGCTTGTTGAGGCGACTAGAGAGTGTGTATGGTTTTGAGATGTAAGAGACCATATTCGAAGTAAATATGGTTTGGCTTATGATCCCAGTTAACCAATTGTCATATATGAAGATAACACCGTTGTTATCGATCAAATGAAACATGACTATATCATAACAGGATACCACCAAACACATATCGCCGAAATTGTTCTTTACACATGAACAACAAGCATTTCAAAAGATTAAAGTGCAACATATTGGATCAAATAAGAATCATTCAGACTTGTTCACCAAGTCACTGCCAAAGTATTCTTTCCAAAACATGTCAAAGGTATTTGACTCAGGAAAGTCTCTGAGCTACATAAATGACATATATCATGCACCCAGTTGTGTACGAATAACGATTGCATCCAGATGTATGCCTTGCACCCTATTGAGTGCAGATGATGATTGCATCCTGATGTATGTTTCGCACCATGTTGAGTGCGGATAATGATTGCATCCTGACGTATGTTTTGCCCCCTGTTGAGTGAGAATAATAATTGCATCCTGACGTATGTTTTGCACCCTGTTGAGTGCATGTGAGGGGGAGCATCTCGACGAATGCTTGGGTACTCTTTTTTCCTTTAGTTCAACGATTTTGTCCCATTGGGTTTAACTTTACAAAGTTTTTAATGAGACACTAACAGTACCCTTTCTCACTAAGAATTGTTGAAGTCAGGGAGTATCCAGTTGAATACTTATTAACCATTATGCACTCTTTTGTCCTTCGTTAGAGTTTTTCTCCCACTGGGTTTTCTCTAAACAAGGTTTTAATGAGGCACACCGTATATGGTTCCTTATATGACTCAAGACATCCAGATCGTACTCTTTTGTCCTTCGGCTGGAGTTTTGTCCCAAAGGGTTTTCTCCGACAAGGTTTTTAACGAGGCGAATGCTTTATGGAGTGTCTGAAGATACAATACTTATTAACCATTGTGCACTCTTTTGTCCTTTGTTAGAGTTTTTGTCCCACTGGGTTTTCTCTAAACAAGGTTTTAATGAGGCACACTGTATATGGTTCATTACCTCTCTCAAGACATCTAGATTGTACTCTTTTGTCCTTCGATTGGAGTTTTTGTCCTAAAGGGTTTTCTTCAAGAAGTTTTTTTTAATGAGGCGGAATGTCTGAAGGATTGTCTGAAGATACAAGACGAAGAAATACAACTATGGTTCGGCGTAAATCTAAGCAACCAAGAGGGAGTGTTGTAACTCATATTGTAATGTGGCTGATTAGGATTTATGACCTTCATAAGTGTGCATTATGTAATACTTAATCATAATCATAAGTAGACTTTATGTGCATAAAGTCTACAACCATTTCCTACCCTATATATATGGGTGTATCTCATGTATCTTTTGGATTCCTTGTATCCTCTTTACCATATTGTAACACATAAACATGTCTAATGAGAATGTTGGATTGATTCCTTGAGTTGAGCTAATTTGGCTTACAACAACAATATTGTTTTTGTGTATTTTAAGTTATAATGAATGTTTGATAGATTAAAATACATAGTGAGTGAGTGTGATTTCACTAATTATTAATAAAGTGATACTAATGATTATTACAAGTAAAAGTAAGAGTAAAGTGACCATTTTACTATATTAAAAGAGATAATTAATAAGTTTGAGCTTCATTAACTTTATAAAAGAAGTAAATTATCAAAGTGTATTACGGAGTAATACTTGTTTTGAAGTGGCTACAAGTGAAAAATGTATAATTTAAGGAGAATCGGAGGAAATAGTATAAATTAAGCGGGTCGAATCATATGTTGATCTAAACATAAATTGGGTTAAGTTAATTCTTTTGTCCTCTTGGTTCAGTAGTCCAAGTTTGTATGGAGCCCATCACCTGCAGTGTCTCTACCTGCCTACCAACAAGGCCTTGCTTTCTTTATTCTTTCTAACTTTTAAATCAATTACATCCAAATAGATAAAATCAATCTCAAAACTTTCATGAATTTTTAGTCTAATATAGTATATATTAATAATATTATATTGTATCAGATAATTAAAAAAATTTATTAGAATAGTTAATTGGGCGGAAAACTTATGTGGTAGCATTTAAGTTTCGGTGCTTTCATGTGTTAATAAAAGGTTTATTTTTTTTTCTCTTTAGAAGCACTAACAAATCATGTTTAAAATCAGGTATCCAATAATTTGAAGTTTGAATTTCGGCTAACGGACTTTAGTATATGAAATTTTGGATTTTTTAATATCTGATTTTAGATATACAATATCCGTAAAAAAAATCAACAATCCAAGTATTCTTCAGATATATATATTCTAAAAAAAGTTAGAAAAAAGAATTCGGCATACCCGATTTTTTAAAAATCACTATCCAAATCCAATATTTGAATTTTGTATATCGCATACTTTTTCAAAAATTCGGATACCATATATCTTTGAACACCCCTATAACAATACTTAGAGGGTGTTTGGGATTGCGTTTTGAGATAGATTATCTTCTTATTGCGTTTTGAAAACACAAATAATCTAAAATGAGTGTTTGGCAAAAAGTCTGAAATAATCAATTATCTGCGTTTTGGGGTCTTCAAAATGGAGTTTTAAAAAAGTAGGTTGGGAGGTGCTTATTGCGTTTTGAAAACGGCTTATTTGAATTTTACATATTAACTAAACAAATAATCAAGTTTGCCAAACACTAAAAAAGTTGATTATCTGATTATTGCGATTTCAAACAACATAATCAAATCCAAACACTATTTTTCATAATCACGTTTTGTAACCGCCGATTATCTGATTATCCATTTTGAAAACGCATAATCTATTTTCAATAAGCAATCCCAAACACTCCCTTAATATAGATGCTTCTAGGAGCTCCTATGATAACCCCATTAATTGGTAAACCTGGATCTTTTTTAGTGGCAAAATCAATATCATTTAAAAGTTCGTTACATAAAATGAAGAAATTATTGCAAGTTTCATAATAATTTATACAATAAACCCGATTAACATTTAATGATAGATAAAGAAAAAAAAAAGAGAAATGATATTTAGTCCTACAATTTAAACCTATTCACAGGCCTACCTAATTGATATGATGATATGTGTATTTCACTAATTCTTTTTCCTAATATTATCAATTTATTTTGACACGTATCTTCATCTAATGAGTAGGTTTAAATGGTAGGCTTAAATACCATTACTCAGAAAAAAAACATATAAACCAAAATATAGTAACTTTTGGTGTACCAGTCCTGCTCTTGTTCCCTCATTGTTAGGTCAAAACATTTAACTTTTGGGCGTAAATTCGGTGGATGGGATGGTAAATATATATGTTAGGTCAGCATTTAACTTTGTAAGCTTACTATGCAAGCATTGCTTTTAATGGAAATTTACTATTTAACTCGATATATACATGTTTTTCACCAAAAAACAAGTAAAATTTTCAAATTTTCAATTTTGGATATCATTTAACTAAACTTGAATTATCAATTTACCTCTACGAGGAAAATAGGCTCACGCTTCGCTGCGAGTTTTGGGTATTTTTTTTGTTCGTTCATCTAATTATTAAAGTTTTCATAAAATAAACTATCATAGCGATCGAATAACATAACTTTGAAATATATTCACACCCTTAATATAATAAGTACCTTTCAAATATAATTTTTAAAAATATTACATATATTTAAAGATCAAATTTTAGAAAACTCGAGAAAGATATTAGATTGAAATAATATTATAATGAAGTAAACATGTTACCAGTTTACATTCATCTAAATGTAAATAAATTTGATTAATTTCAACATACACATAACAATAATATAAGTGTTAAAAAATTATTCAAAAATATAAGTGTTAAAAAATTATTCAAAAATATAAGTGTTAAAACTCTTATTTTTGAGAAAATACTTTTTTTTATTACAAAATATAGAATGTAAAAAAAAGGTTTAATTTTTTTTAGTGAGAATGATACTTAAGGATTATTTTAAAAATTTATTGTGAATCTTATATTTTTGGTTTATTTGCTTGCATAAAAAAGTAACGAGTTGTTTTGAATATATGGGTAAAACTGTAAAAGTGAACTTCAATATATGGGCCACTAAGAAAGAAAAAAAAAGCTCCAAAAACTCAAGCATCTGACTATTTGTTAGTCAAAGAACGTATCATCAATACAAACTTCAAAAGAACGTATATATCATAAATTCTGGATAACATTAATTTACCTCCGTTTTATGAAAAACCCCGTTTAAAGCTTTTGTTAATGAACAGTAATTGTTCAATGACAAATGTATATACTATGTTAAATATTAATGACTAATGTATCTTGTGTAACAATTGATTATGAAAATTGTAATATACATTAAGCGCACTAATTGAATGTAATTTTGTTATGTACAATTTCTCAGTTTTTAAAGAAAAATACTAAAAATTGTCTTTAAAGTAGAATATCATGTTTAATTCGTGGTAAATTAATCACCAACCAACAACGACTCACTAACTCTTAACAAAAAAGTACAACAATTTAAAATCCAAAAAACGGACTTAAAGATCGTAGTTAGCAATACTTAAAAAAAAAGGTTCAATATAAACAAGGACAATTTATTTCATATTAACTACAATAATTTCTTTTTTACATTTGTCAACACTTAAAAAAAGAACCATTATTCCAACAATGTACCTATTTTTCTAAATTTAATATAAACAATGAATTGGTCTAATTAACATAAATTGGTCAATTATTCATGGGTGAATTAACATAAACGCTTATGACAGTATCAAGGGTCATTCAATCAGTTTGGTTTGTCGGACGTACTATAAGATGAGGATAGATACAAAATGTAATTGTTAATAAATTTAGTATGTTAATATCTGAAAATTCGAATGAGTTAATAAATAAAGTAGTTGTTTTGGACACACCAAAAGAAACAATTTAATCCAGAATTAGATAGTTGACTTGTGTGTAATATACTATGAGGTTTTAATAATATATTATTAGATTAAAGGTTAATGTTAATAGGTGTAAATCATTGCCTTCTCTTATTGATTTACTAAATTATATATAGGGATTATAATACATATCTTTCCAATAAATTAGGGAAAGATAAATCAAAAGGAATATTCTAGAGTATCAATAATATATACATTCTTAAACTATATATTCGGTTAACAGCCCCCCGCAGTTTGAGCCGGAGGGGACCGAATGCTTAAACTGACTCTGAAGTCTAGGAATAATTGTCGCGGAAGACCTTTGGTGAAGATATCCGCTAGGGGTGTGCATGGGGCGGATTGGGGTGGTTTTAGGCTCAAACCGAACCGAATCCACTAATTTCGGTTTTAGGATTTTCAAATCCAATGGTTTCGGTTTCTAACGGTTTCGGTTTTAGCGGTTTCTAGCCATTAACGGTGTGGTTTCGGTTTTAAAACCGAACCCACCCGTTTTTTAACATCAATATGTATTTTCCTACGCTAACCTTATTTTCCTAATATTACATATAGATTTCAGTAATAACATATAATTTCCAAGCATGAATTCAATATCTAATTATATATTTTAACACATAATACTAGTTTCTGCCTAAAAATTCAAAATATAAACTATAACTAGTGGGGCGGTTTCTTAACGGTTTGGTTTCGGGCTAAAACCGAAACCATCGGTTTTTTCGAAATTTGAAACCGAACCGTTGGTTTTGAAATGGTTTCGGTTTTAACGGTTCGGTTTTGTCGGTTTTAACGGATTGGTTTCGGTTTTTCGGTTTTTATGCTCACCCCTAATATCCGCATATTGATAAGCTGGCGGGACTTGAAAAACTCGTATGTGGCCCAAGGCAACTTTCTCACGAACAAAGTGTATGTCCATTTCGATGTGTTTCGTACGTTGATGTTGAACAAGATTACCAGAAAGATAAACGACTGAAACGTTATCACAATAAACCAGTGTGGAACGACACAGAGGTGTATGAAGCTCGAGCAGCAAATTACGTAACCAGCATGATTCAGCAACGACATTAGCGACGCCACGGTATTCGGCCTCAGCGCTAGAACGAGACATTGTTGGTTGGCGTTTTGCTTACCAAGAAATCAAATTATCGCCAAGGAACACACAGTATCCCGATGTAGATCGACGGGTATCCGGACACCCACCCCAGTCAGCGTCAGCATAGGCGATGAGCTGAGATAGAGTCGAGGGATATAGCTGCAATCCCAAGTGAGTTGTGCCTTTAACGTACCGTAGAATTCATTTCAATGCATTAAAATGTTGTTCTCGTGGGGCATGCATGAACAAACATATTTGTTGCACGGCATATGAGATATCGGGCCTAGTATAAGTTAAGTATTAGCAAGGCTTCGATATGTAGTGGAATCGGTTAATAAGGGACCTTCGGTTGCACTCAACTTTGAATTTGTATCGACCGGGGTTGCTGCGGGATTCCACGATTCCATATTGGCCCGTTTCAAGATTGACTCGGCATATTTTTGTTGAGATAAAAACATGCCATTAGGGGTTCAGTTGACAGATATCCCCAAAAGGTAGGTGAGATTTCCGAGGTCGGTCATTTCAAATTCCTTTTTAAGGGCATTGATAATCTTTGTTTGCAGAGGTGTTGATGAAGAAGTGAGGACAATGTCATCAACATAGAGAAGAAGGTAGGTCGTGTCAATGTTGTGATGATAGATAAACAAAGAGTTATCGCTTTTGCTACACGTGAAACCAGTTTTGAGGAGATGTTGGGCGAATCGTTGGTACCATGCCCTTGGTGCCTGTTTTAGTCCATATAAGGACTTACGTAACCTGCAAACATAACCTGGAAAAGAAGGATTAGTAAACCCCGAGGGTTGATGCATATACACTGTTTCATTTAGATCGCCATGTAAAAAGGCGTTCTTGACATCAATGTTGGGTCACATTTATTGTAACCAATAGTCTAGGGGGCATTTTGTATTTAGCCGAAACTTAGGCTAGGTATATATAGTAAGTAGTAACCTAATTGCCTCTAACCTTTGCCTATTTTGTAACAGTGAAATCCATTTGCAAAGTGTTCATCATTTCCTTTCCATCTCAATCTTCTAAATCCTAATTGTTTATGCTAAATCTCTAGTTCTATCTTTGCATCTCAACCTACAATTGGTATCAGAGCAAAAGTCTCAAGAGATTCGATCCAAATCAGTAGTGATTTTGCAAGTTTTAGCAAGTTTTTAAAAATTCGATTCATTCCATCAACAATCATCTTCAATTTGATGATTTTAGAGAAAAAGTGAAAAAGTTCAAAAGTTGCTGTAAATCGAAGAATCAAAGCTTTTGTGTTATGGATTGAAGAAATTGATCGGATCAAAGTGTTAGCAATTGGATTTCGAGCAATTAGCAAGAAGAATCATTCAAATTGGTTAAGAAATGAGCAAAATCGAATCGAAAAAAGTGAAGAGAAAGTAGTTCGTCTTGCTCGTACCAGCTGTTCGTCACAAGTTCGGCTGTATGAACAATATCAGCCCGAAGTAGAAGTTCGGCCCAAGTGCTCTTCGGCCCGAGGTTCGACACAGTACATGTTCGGCCCGAGGTAAGAACTTCGGCCCATTAAAGTTCGGCCCGAACTTCTCTTAAAGTCGGCCCATATTCAGTTCACCTAGTTCGGCCCATTCTATTCACCTAGTTCGACCCACTTCTAATCAAAAGAACTTCGGCAGCTTCAATATACTATAATCATAATATAAACTATAACTAGTGGGGCGGTTTCTTAACGGTTTGGTTTCGGGCTAAAACCGAAACCATCGGTTTTTTCAAAATTTGAAACCGAACCATTGGTTTTGAAATGGTTTCGGTTTTAACGGTTCGGTTTTGTCGGTTTTAACGGATTGGTTTCGGTTTTTCGGTTTTTATGCTCACCCCTAATATCCGCGTATTGATAAGCTGGCGGGACTTGAAAAACTCATATGTGGCCCAAGGCAACTTTCTCACGAACAAAGTGTATGTCCATTTCGATGTGTTTCGTTCGTTGATGTTGAACAGGATTACCAGAAAGATAAACGACTGAAACGTTATCACAATAAACCAGTGTGGAACGACACAGAGGTGTATGAAGCTCGAACAGCAAATTACGTAACCAGCATGATTCAGCAATGACATTTGCGACGCCACGGTATTCGGCCTCAGCGCTAGAACGAGACATTGTTGGTTGGCATTTTGCTGACCAAGAAATCAAATTATCGCCAAGGAACACACAATATCCCGATGTAGATCGACGGGTATCCGGACACCCACCCCAGTCAGTGTCAGTATAGGCGATGAGCTGAGATGGAGTCGAGGGATATAGCTACAATCCCAAGTGAGTTGTGCCTTTAACGTACCGTAAAATTCATTTCAATGCATTAAAATGTGGTTCTCGAGGGGCATGCATGAACAAACATATTTGTTGCACGGCATATGAGATATCGGGCCTAGTATACGTTAAGTATTAGCAAGGCTTCGATATGTAGTGGAATCGGTTAATAAGGGACCTTCGGTTGCACTCAACTTCGAATTTGTATCGACCGGGGTTGCTGCGGGATTCCACGATTCCATATTGGCCCGTTTCAAGATTGACTCGACATATTTTTGTTGAGATAAAAACATGCCATTAGGGTTCGGTTGACAGATATCCCCAAAAGGTAGGTGAGATTTCCGAGGTCGGTCATTTCAAATTCCTTTTTAAGGGCATTGATAATCTTTGTTTGCAGAGGTGTTGATGAAGAAGTGAGGACAATGTCATCAACATAGAGAAGAAGGTAGGCCGTGTCATTGTTGTGATGATAGATAAACAAAGAGTTATCGCTTTTGCTACACGTGAAACCAGTTTTGAGGAGATGTTGGGCGAATCGTTGGTACCATGCCCTTGGTGCCTGTTTTAGTCCATATAAGGACTTACGTAACCTGCAAACATAACCTGGAAAAGAAGGATTAGTAAACCCCGGGGGTTGATGCATATACACTGTTTCATTTAGATCGCCATGTAAAAAGGCGTTCTTGACATCAATGTTGGGTCACATTTATTGTAACCAATAGTCTAGGGGGCATTTTGTTATTTAGCCGAAACTTAGGCTAGGTATATATAGTAAGTAGTAACCTAATTGCCTCTAACCTTTGCCTATTTTGTAACAGTGAAATCCATTTGCAAAGTGTTCATCATTTCCTTTCCATCTCAATCTTCTAAATCCTAATTGTTTATGCTAAATCTCTAGTTCTATCTTTGCATCTCAACCTACAATTGGTATCAGAGCAAAAGTCTCAAGAGATTCGATCCAAATCAGTAGTGATTTAGCAAGTTTTAGCAAGTTTTTGAAAATTTTTTAAAAGAGCTGTGAAATTTAATTGTCAAAATTTTTGTTAGAAATCGATGTTTTGATTGGATATTCGTGTTTCTCCATTGATTCTAAGCAGTTTAGAATCAAATTGCAATCCAATCCATCAAGTAGTGCTCTCAATTTGAAGATTTTTGTGAAGAATATGAAAACTCAAAATTTTACCGAAAAATCCAAAATCGAAGCCTGATTTGATCTGTTTTGAGTTTTTTGATTGTAACAAACTGTTAGAAATTGTTTAAAGTTTTGTTCTTTTAATAACTGTATTTGGCTAAGAATCGAGCAAAATAGCATCAAAATTGTGAAGTTTGTGGAACTTACAAAAGGACGAACAACGAACAGCTCTAGAACAACTCTTTAAAGTGTTCGACTCCTGATAGTGTTCGGCTGCACAAGATCATCGGCTCAATGGTTCGGCTAGGTGTTCGGCTCAAGGTGTTCGTTCAGCTCAAGGTTCTCGGCTCGACCACTGTCCGGTTCTTTAGGAGTTCGGCATTCAAAATCGTTCAACTTAAAAACTTCGTTGATTCTGTTCAAAATCGAATCGAGATCCTCAAATCGTTCAATTTCGATTCTCAATTTCAATCAACAGTCGATTCAATTGTACAACAGAAGGTCGGCAACAGTTCAGCTCATCTGGTTTCCGCTTGCGTCCTATCTCAGCTTCCGTCCAAGAGTTCGGCGATCTTGATCTGCTTAAATTTAGCTCAGCCCAAAAACAAACAAGCCCAAGTTCGATTTACTTGTTTTCAACACTAGTTTTCAAGCCCAAATCAAGTCTTTGGCCCACACTTAATAAATACATAATCAAATTTTTCAGCCCAATTCCGAAATTAAACAAAATTCAATTGTTTTGTTTTTTTTTTTTAAATTTCATTTTTTACATTTTTACAAATTAAACCAAATTAATCGAAATTAAACAAAATGATACAAAATTAATTTTTATCATTTTTTTTAAAAGGTTTTAAAAGAAATTTCTCAAGTATTTAAACACGAGATCTTATACTTTCATACCCGAAAACCTGATTAACACGAGATCTTTTACAAATCAACCCGAGAAAGCAATCAATCTTTATAATCGCAAAAAATGGTTAAAGACCTTGCAAATGAGATAAAGGCTATGTCTTTTATCTCGAACTATAAGAAGGAAGATTACTCAAAGCCTACAAACAATAATCAAAAATCTTCATCAACTTTTAAGCCTGCTATATCTGCTACAATCTCAACTGAAAAGCCAACCATCACATCTTTGGATGCTACAAAGAAATCAACTGAACAAGTAGCAAATTAGTGTTGTGTGGCAATAGAGAATGCTGAGGTTTCTGCTCGTTTTAATGAAGAAGCCAACAAAGAAATTAAGGTAACCCGTTCTCTCTTATCAAATTCTGATAATTCCATTGGTCCTGATACTTGTTTTGTTAAAACTCAGATTGCTGAATTAACAAAGAAACTTCATGACACAAATACTGTTAATATTTTGAACATCAAAAAATATGCTTCTGTTTGTGCTGAAAATTGTACTTTGACTGATAAAATCAAACAACTTGAATGTAATTTTGGATATGATTTACAAAAACAAATCAATATTTTTAATATTGAGAAAACAAAATTGCTAGATAAAATTACATCTCTTGAAACAGATCTTTCTTTGTCTCAAAATAAAAACGAAGATTTGAAAATTAAGCTAGAAGAAAGTTTTAAATCTAAAATCTCTGACAAAGGAAAACAAGCAGTACAAGTTCCGATTAAGATTTACACCGTTGAATCTTCAAAACCTGTTACCAAAAGGATCTCACAATTCACAAATTATTCACTTCAAAAGAGTAAGAAGTTGTTTGTGAAATCACCATCTTCGGAAACTTGTAAAACTAAACCAAAAGCTGTTTTGAAACATTCTACACCTTCAAAGAAAATCTTTTCCAAAACTAAATCTTTAAAATACTCAAGAAAAGATTTACTTTCCTTGGCACCGATATCAACTTTTAATCAAGTGCCAAAGACAACTCCTAAAACTCTAACGATCTTCAAAGAAATATGGGTTCCTAAAACTCCAAAATCTCAAATCAATACAACTTATCGATGGTTTAATTCCCACACTAACATTGTCGGACCCAAACAAAAATGGGTACCAAAAGTTGTTTGATGTGTTTTGCAGGAAAATGACTTATACACAATTCAGTGTATAACTCGCGTCTCAACAGAGTGACTTATACACAATTCAGTGTATAACTCGAGCTTCAACAGAATGGCTTATGCACACATCAATGTATGACCCGAGCTTCAAGTATCTGGCTTTCAAGTACTTCAGCTTGAAACCCGGTCCTCAACCGAATATAGCTTCTAATTAACTCAGATTTAGAAAGCGCTCTTAACCAGAAAGCACATAACTGCACAAACTCTTCTCCACCCCTCTACTGCTGATAAAGGTACATCTCTAATCTACAAACGTTTCAATATCTTTGTTTTGTCGAGGGGGAGAAATAATAATTCTAGGGGGAGAATTAGTATTTCTAGGGGGAGAAAATTTCTAAAATCAAAACAAAATACCCAACTTAACAATAATCAATAAATCTTTTAAAAGACTGTGCCTTCCCATGGTTTGCCAGAACCGACCTTACCTTCCAAGGGAAATACTTTTCAGCCGATTGGTAAATGTGAGGGTATAAGTCTAGGGTACAGATTTAGGTGAGTGCAAGGTGATATGAAAACATGATAATAACAAGAAAACACACCTCTGAGTGCATCCAAACTGTCAATAAACAGGGCAACCACACTGTCAACACACCTTTTATGGAAGCATAAGGTTCAAAATTTATTGAACTTAGTTGAAACATCTTAAGTAATAGACATTACTTATTGTTAGGGTCAATTTAGTTTTATACAATAGTTAGGGGACTAGAAGTGTAATATTGCAATAGTATTAGTCTAGTCTTTAGCCTTAATCATGATGATTAGTGAGCTAGGTATTTAAGAGATTTTACCTTTCACTAATTGTAAGCTTTCCATCATTAAACAGAATTATCATTTGAAAGCTAACCATATTCCCTCCATCTTTCTCTCTCAACTCACACACACTCAAACACTAAGAACACACACACTTAAGCTTCAATCCATCTTGAATCAACATGAATTAGCTCGATCTTAGTTGAAAACGATCTATCAAGTGGTATCAGAGCAAAATCTCTCTGCGAGAAGATCCAAAATCGAGCTAAAATGATCAAGATCTGAGAAAAAGTGAAGAAAAGTTTGTTCGTCAATGAGAAAATTTAATGTTGTAAATTTTTTGTCCAAATAGAAGATTTGAACATGGATTAGTGTTTCTCCAGTGTTTCTAAGCATAATAGAATCAAAATTCAATTCATTCCATCAACAATCATCTTCAATTTGATGATTTTAGAGAAAAAGTTCAAAAGTTCAAAAGTTGCTGTAAATCGAAGAATCAAAACTTTTGTGTTATGGATTGAAGAAATTGATCAGATCAAAGTGTTAGCAATTGGATTTCGAGCAATTAGCAAAAAGAATCATTCAAATTGGTTAAGAAATGAGCAAAATCGAATCGAAAAAAGTGAAGAGAAAGTAGTTCGTCTTGTTCGTACAAGCTGTTCATCACAAGTTCGGCTGTATGAACAATCTTGGCCCGAAGTAGAAGTTCGGCCCAAGTGCTCTTCGGCCCGAGGTTCTACACAGTACATGTTCGGCCCGAGGTAAGAACTTCGGCCCATTAAAGTTCGGCCCGAACTTCTCTTAAAGTCGGCCCATATTCAATTCACCTAGTTCGGCCCATTCTATTCACCTAGTTCGGCCCACTTCTAATCAAAAGAACTTCGGCAGCTTCAATTTTGAAGAACAAGTTCGGTATTTTTCACAAGTTCGGCTTCAATCAGAAATCAAAATTTCAACGATTTTCAATCAGAAATCAAATCAATTCAACGATTTTCAATCGGCTTAACAACAGATTCGATTAACAATCAATTTTCAAGCTTAAATCGGAATTGGATTTTGAGTTCGGCATCTCTAAAATTCGATTTCCAATTCAATTGGATTTTGAATTCGGAATTGGATTTTGAGTTCGGAATTCTAAAATTCGGAATTGGAATTGGTTTTTGAATTCGGAATTGGATTTTGAGTTCGGTTTCTTGTTTACTTCGACCAATCAGAGATCTTCATCCACTTTCAAGTCTGCACCATCTGCGTCAAACACATCTGACAAACCCACAATAACACCTTCGGATCCGACAAAGAAATGTTATAACTGTGGACTTCCTGGTCATTTCTCCCAAGACTGTAACAAACCTAAAGTTCGGGATTCTGAATACTTTAAACGCAAAATGTTAATGGCCAAACAGATTGAGTCAGGCAAGGTATTATTAGCAGAAGATCTTCAATGGATGGAAGACTCAGAGCCTGAGGATGAAGAGCATTCGGCAAATCTATGCTTTATGGCACGTGAAAATGCTGAGATTTCTGAACGTTTAAATGATGATGCCAACAAAAAAATAGAGGTAATTAATTCTTTCTTATCTCATTCTTCACATTTAATTGATTCTGAAAATTGTTTTGTAACAAACCAGGATTCTGAAAATTGTTTTGTAACAAACCAGAATTCTGAAATTGAGTCTTTAAAACAAAACCTTTTGTATGAAAAAGAATTAAATGCTCTACTCCAACAAAGTTTAGCTGATTTAGAAAATGAAAACGAACAAATTGTTGATCATAATACACAACTTGTTCATCTTATTAAACAAAATAAAAATTTTGAGAAAAAGAATCTGACATTACAAAATCGAATTTCAGAATTGACTGGTAAATATGAGACTGATATTCAACATTTGTCTCATACTATTTCTGAACAAGAAATTGAAATAACCAATCTTAAAAGTACACAAAGTTCCACATCTAATGCTGACAATGATAAATATTACAAGTTATACATTGAAACATGGAATGAATATCAAATCACTAAAAACTGGTTGGAACGTAAACAACAAGAATTTGATGATAATGAGAATCAATTTAAATCCTTAAACACACAAATAAAAGAATTATTAGAAACCCTTCATAAAAATGACATTAAAACATCACAAGAATTAAATAGCAAACAGATGGTCATACATCAACTTCAAAATGATAAATTTCAACTTTCTTCCCACGTCAAAAATCTTGAAGAAATAATTGCTAAACGAGGACAAACTGATCAAACTATTCACTTGAACAAGCCTAAAGATTTCAAATATTTCAATTCACGAAAAGGTCTGGGGGATAACAATCCTGAATATCTGAAGATGGCTTGTAATGTGCTTCCAACATTGTATGATTCCAAATACATACATGTTGATGTTTGGCAGAGTTTCCTTCGCATGACAGATGAGGAAGAAGAAATTGAAGCGTTTAATAGAGCTAAAACAGAGAATGCACAAATTAGTTTCAATTATAATGAATTAAATACAACATATGAAACTAAAAAGGCAAATTTTAAAAATGATGATTATTTTCCAATTATTACACTAGAAGAATTTGAGATAAAGGGTAATGCCGTACTTCAACAAAAAGTAGCACGCAAGATTTATATACCCTCTCTTATTCTTGAAAAGAAAATCTGCCAGCTGGAAACTGAAATAGATGAAACTCATAAGGCTTTTGACAATGAAAAATCTGCCTTACAATAAAAAATTCTTAATTTAGAAGATCAAATTGTGGAATTAAAATCAGTTTCCAATCTAAGTGCTTCTCCAAAGTCAACATCAGTCAATGCAAATTTCTCTACTCCTAAAATTCCAATTATTTTAAAACGAAATGCTAATTCCACTATTTCAAAAAGAAATTCTAATTCCACTGTTTTAAATTTTTCAGATAAAAATTTAAATTCCAAGCCTAAGACGCTGATACAAAACAGGATGAAAGCAGTGGAGCAGTCTCAGAAGTCTAAGTCGTCTAAGTCTAGTATGCTTAAGTCAAATGCGCTTAAGAAGTCTAGTTCTTCCTCGTTTTTAGCTTCTACTTTTTTAATTTCTAATAAATGTAATAACTCAACAACATTTATTTCTCCTGCTACTCGTTATGGAATTGTCTATGATTCAGAAATTTATCGTCCTGTTAATTTTGCTGTGAATGGTGTTAACTTGGTTGTTAAAACAGATAAAAATGGTAATAAGGTTTATTTTGATAGAAAAACTGATACACCAATTTCTCAATATGATACACGATATTTTGTTAGAAAAGATGCTCCTTGTGGTTGACGACATGATGTTCTTCATAAAAATGGTTCAATTATTCATTCATGTACCACTTGTTATCCAGAACCTTGCAAAACAATGCTTGCTGGATCTAACACATCTTCACCTCCACGTTCTTTTCCTAATCTTTCAAAATCTGTTTCTCATGTAGTTTCTAAAACTAAATTTCCAAAATCAGTTAATCTTGTAGTTTCTTCACCAAACTCTTCAACATCTGCATCTAAACCACAATCTGTTAATACACCTAAATCGACAAAATCAGTATATCGTGTGGTTTCTACACCTAAACCAACAAAATCATTTTATCGTATTGTGACTCCAACTAAATCATCAAAATCCAGCTCTTCGACTTTCTCTAAAAAGCAATCCAAATTTGTTCAATATACATGGATAAAAAATGAACATTCAAAATGGATTTTACATTCTCCAGATAAAACTTTTAAATGGTCTATCAAATTAACACATTCAGAACTGCCTCCTTGCAGTTCTCCAAATCTCTAAATTCAATTCGTATCAACTAATTCTTCATAAAACATGTTTTACTAATCGTATAGGACCCATATCTGATTGGGTACCTTTTTGTTTTAATTATTTTATGTAGAATTTATGGTATCTTGATTCTGGTTGTTCAAGACACATGACCGGAAACAAGAATTTACTAACAAATTTTAGAGACAAATATTTGGGTACTGTTAGGTTTGGTAATGACCATTTAGCTGCTATTATGGGTATTGGAGATATCATTCGACACAATTTAATCATCAGAAATGTGACCTATGTTGAAGATCTCGCTCATAATCTTTTTAGTATCGGTCAATTTTGCGATAAAACATTAGAAGTAAATTTTCGTACAAAGAAATGTGTTGTTCGTACATATGAAGGTGAAGAATTTCTTACTGGAACTCGAGAGACAAATCTGTTTACTATCAATCTAAATGACGTAGTTCCCCTTGAAGAAGTTTGCTTAATGTCAACAGCATCATCAGATGAATCTTGGTTATGGCACCGTCGCCTCTCTCATCTTAACTTCAAAACCATCAATAAGTTGGTGAAAGGTGGACATGTATCTGGTCTTCCAGATCTTAAATTTGAAAAAGATCATTTATGTTCTTCGTGCGAGATGGGAAAAATGACAAAGAAGCCTCATAAGTCTAAACCAGTTCAAAGTACTTCAAAACCGCTTGAATTACTTCACATGGACTTATGTGGACCTATGAGCGTTCAATCTTTAGCAGGCAAAAGGTATGTGTTGGTTATTGTTGATGATTATTCTCGATACACATGGGTTCATTTCTTACGTACTAAAGATGAAGCAACTAATATCATCATATCCTTCATCAAGAAAACTCAAATCAATTTAGATTTAAAAGTAAATACCATTCGCACTGATAATGGAACTGAATTTAAAAATCAAGTTTTAGATTCTTTTCTTGACTCAGTTGGTATAACCCATCAATTTTCCGCTGCCAGAACACCTCAACAAAATGGGGTTTTTGAACGCAGAAATGGAACTCTCGTTGAAACTGATCGTACCATGCTTTCATATTCTAAACTCCCATTATCTCTTTGGGCAGAAGCTATAAGTACAACATGCTTCACTCAAAATCATTCAATCATCAACAAAGCATACAACAAAACTCCCTATGAACTGATCACTAACCGCATTCCAAATATTAAATTCTTACATATTTTTGGGAGTCGGTGTTTTATCTTGAATGATAAAGATAAGTTGAATGAATTTGATGAAAAAGCTGATGAATGAATCTTTGTGGGATATTCAAGAGAATCCGCTTCTTATAGAGTATATAATCGGACGAAAAGGACAATTAGAGAAAGTGTTAACGTTAATTTTGATGAAACTTTTCCTATCGATTCGTTAAGTTCAAATGTTGAAATTCCTTCACCTTCGTCGTCGCCCTCTACATCTGAAAATGACTTACATATCTTATTTTGACATTTTTATGACGATTATCATAATATTCGACATACTTTACTTGAAGAGGCTGGCATTCCATTTCCCACAGTAGCTGAAGTTCAATCTATTTCTGTACCTGATATTCATAATTCAAGTTCAACGGATTCTCCTTCTCCAACTTCTGCTACTCCATATAACGATTTTTCTCCTTCACCTTCTGTTTCACAAAATGAAACCACATCATCTCCGGGACATTCTTCATTTTTGCCACATCAATCATCTCCGGACGATTCCCCTCCCACGAATAATCAATCATTACCTTCTGGTCAAGCTGCTACTTCTTTATATTTATCTTTAGTTCCAGCACAACCTCCACCTTTGGTGATTGATTTTTCCAAATTCAACGTTAAACGTGTTGATCCTCCACCGTCTACATCAAATGTTCAAACTGCAATAATTCCTCATCCTGAATTCACTGATACCTCAAATATCAATCCAGGTCAACTTCCACTTCCTCATTCTCTTAAATGGACAAGAGAGCATCCTTTACATCAGATAATCGGTGATCCTGAATCTTCTGTTCAAACCTGTCGAGCTACTGCTGATGAATGTCAGTATACTGCATTTTTAAGCTCGAATGAACCAAAGAAGGTCAGTGAAGCTCTCTCCGACCCAGATTGGATTCTTGCTATGCAAGAAGAAATAAATCAATTTGAAAGATTAAAAGTTTGGCATCTTGTTCCAAAACCACCTGGCAAATCTGTTATTGGTACAAAGTGGATTTTCAGAAACAAGAAGGATGAAAATGGAATTGTTATTCGTAACAAAGCACGTTTAGTTGCAAAAGGATATGCTCAGCAGGAAAGCATTGATTTTGAAGAAACTTTTGCTCCTGTTGCACGAATAGAAGCCATTCGAATATTCTTGGCATATGCAGCACATAAGAATTTTACTATCTATCAAATGGATCTGAAAACTGCATTTTTAAATGGCATTCTCAAAGAAGAAGTGTTCGTTCATCAACCCGAAGGTTTTGTAGATCCACACATGCCTAATCATGTTTATATTCTCGACAACGCTTTGTACGGTTTAAAACAAGCTCCTAGGGCGTGGTATGATGTATTAACAAAATTCTTAGTTGAGTCTGGTTTTTCTAAAGGGAAAGTCGACACAACTCTCTTCATCAAACGTCAAGGGGAAGACATCGTTCTTATTCAAATTTATGTCGATGATATAAGTTTTGGTTCTACAAATCCCAAATATTGCAAGAAGTTCTCTGCTCTTATGGTTAAACGTTTTGAGATGAGCATGATGGGTGAAATGAATTTCTTTCTTGGTCTTCAAGTTCGCCAATTACCTATCGGGATTTTCATCAATCAATCCAAGTATATCACTGATTTATTGAAGAAATATCTTATGGATGATTGTAAACCAATTTCGACGCCGATGTCGCCTGGTTCTAAATTGCATGCTGATCCGGATGGCAAACTTGTTGATGTTACCCATTTTCGGGGGATGATCGGATCCTTGCTATATCTGACTTCGAGTCGACCAGACATTATGTTCTCTACTTGCATATGTGCTCGGTATCAGGCAGCTCCTAAAGAATCTCATCTTCAAGCGGTCAAACGAATATTTCGTTGTCTGAAGGGCACTCGAGATCTTGGTCTCTGGTATCCTAAAGAAACTTCTTTTGATTTGACTGCATTTTCTGAAGCTAACCATGCTGGATGCATGTTGGATCGAAAGAGTACGTCTGGGAGTGTTCAATTTCTGGGAGATAAATTGGTGAGCTGGTATTCACGAAAGCAAAATAGCGTGTCTCTTTCAACAACAGAGGCAGAATATGTTGCTGCTGCAAGCTGCTTATCCCAGGTAATTTGGATGCAATCACAATTAAAATGTACGGCTTTTCATATAGTCGTATTCCTTTATATTGTGATTCTCAAAGTGCAATTGCAATTTCATGCAATCCTGTTCAACATTCCAAAACTAAACATATTGATCTTCGATATCATTTTATAAAAGATCATGTTTGTAGGACCTAACCACCCATATAATGTTAATAAAATTGGTAAAGACAAGATCATATACGTCATACGATTATTCTTATTAAGCACAAACGTATAAAATGTGTTCTTGGTTGCGGAATAACCAAGAACACTCCACAAAGTGTTACATTTAGAATTGGGTTACCGGTGATCCACACAAGTGATCAACCGGGATCCAAAAGGATGATTAACAACTAAAGACTAAACCTCTATTTATAAGTGATAGAGGTTATACAATTAACCCTATTTAAAATGTAAATCCAAATTCTTATTAAGTGTATCCCATGATTAAAGGCTTTGACTAATAAAGTGAATCATGGGAAATCATGCACTGATTGTGCAGCTCGGTCCGTGAACTCGGTATCACCTCATACTGACCAACTCAGTATGACCACATACCGACCAACTCGGTATGAGACGAGTATCACTAAGATTATTTATATAAGTTAAACTTATATATTCCTTTGTTCATCAGATTCATAAAGTAATAGGTTTGACCGGGTTTTCTACCCTAACAATCTCCCCCTATCTGATGATAACAAATGAATATGTTTAACCTAATAAATAATAACGATCTTGTCTTGTATGGTCTTCTTTTTTTAGATCTTTTCATATTCTTTATTCACTAAGTACTTCAAGAAAATATATATCACATTAACTTTTCTCCCCCACAATCATTGACTCCTCCTCAAACTGTCCGGTATATTTGAGTTGAAATGAAACATATCCCAAGTATCATTCAACTAGTAGATTTCCTCAGTTTGAAACGATTCAAATGATTGTAAAATAATATGTGACATGTACCCCCCTTGAATAACATAGCATGAACACTTTAGCTTCAAGAACTTTAGCTTCATATTATGAGAAAATATATATCGCATTGAGTTTTTCTCCCCCTGAATCATATACTTTCACCTTAAACTGTTCGGTATATTTTATCTTTGACTTGAAACCCCTCCAAAGAATCAATCAACTTATGGATTTCCTCAGTTTAAGATGATTTTATATGATTAAAAAGAGAAAAACATGTGAAATATACTCACTTGTAAAATTCAGCTTTCAGAATTTCGTTTCTCTAATTTTGCAGCAACTTCAAAAAATCATATCTCCATGTAGAATCTTCTGATCATTATGAATTTTTTACACAACATACCTATACCTGTCTTCAACATCATATCCAAAAATCATAAGGATCCAACGGTTGAAACGATCACAGCAGTCTCATACTGACCACTCAGTATGAGACACTCAGTATCAGAAAACCAGCAACTTTGAAAATATGTATCTCTCAATATATGTTCCTGATCAGTCTGAAATTTTGCTACCGAGTAAATGTATGTGTTATGGATATCATATCCAAAATTCATGAAGATTCAACGGTTACAAAAGATATAATAGCCGTTTTATCACAGTTGCGCAGAATTAAAAACATACCATAAATATTCGTCAATAATCTTCAAAAATATATATCTCTTTATTAACGATTCCTTTTGAAGATCTGAACGGCGAAAACATTAAAAACATTATGGTGAACCTTCAGTTACAATTTCACGCTCATTCGATGTTTGAAGAAGGAGATTTGATTTTTCTACCATGGCTGCCCAAAAAGTAAGGAATAAAAAGCATAAAATCTGACTTTTTGCGCCATACATATCTCTCTACCAGAAACTCGAATTGCAATTCTGAATGGTCAGACTGGGTTTCTGGGTGTTGAGAACCTCCTGTTCAAATTTCACACAGATTCGACCATTAACGAAGGAGATCCGACATTTCTTCTACCCGTGCGCAGAATATGACGAAAATTATGCATTGTTCTTCTTTATGAAAAGACTTGATCTTCAACAATATATAGGGTTATATGATCATCAAAGTTGTAGATAACTTTGAACCGCTCTGATACCAATTGTAGGACCTAACCACCCATATAATGTTAATAAAATTGGTAAAGACAAGATCATATACGTCATACGATTATTCTTATTAAGCACAAACGTATAAAATGTGTTCTTGGTTGCGGAATAACCAAGAACACTCCACAAAGTGTTACATTTAGAATTGGGTTACCGGTGATCCACACAAGTGATCAACAGGGATCCAAAAGGATGATTAACAACTAAAGACTAAACCTCTATTTATAAGTGATAGAGGTTTTACAATTAACCCTATTTAAAATGTAAATCCCAATTCTTATTAAGTGTATCCCATGATTAAAGGCTTTGACTAATAAAGTGAATCATGGGAAATCATGCACTGATTGTGCAGCTCGGTCCGTGAACTCGGTATCACCTCATACTGACCAACTCAGTATGACCACATACCGACCAACTCGGTATGAGACGAGTATCACTAAGATTATTTATATAAGTTAAACTTATATATTCCTTTGTTCATCAGATTCATAAAGTAATAGGTTTGACCGGGTTTTCTACCCTAACAATGTTGAACATGGAAATGTGGAATTGTACTTTGTTTCCACTGATTATCAATTAGCTGATTTGTTTACCAAGGCATTAGACGAAAAACGTTTTAACTTTCTTGTGTCTAAACTTGGTATGCTAAATCTAAAAGCTTAAACCGTTACTTATATACATTTCAGTATATGACTCGAGCTTCATCAGATGACTTATACATAAATCAGTGTATAACTCGCTTTTCAACATAATGGCTTTCAAATACATGTGTTTGAAACCCGCTCTTAACCAGTTTTACACATAAATGTAAAAACTCTTTCCCACCCCTTTTAAAACTGTATATTTTTCATTACCTTTCTTTTGTCGAGGGGGAGAAATATTAATTCTAGGGGGAGAATTAGTATTTTCAAGGGGAGAAACTTTCTATCTCGATATTTTTTATACCCGTTTGTATTTTTTTTTTTAATCGAAATATTTTTTTTATCAGACGACAATACCTTCCTATGGTTTGCCAGAACCGGCCTAACCTTCCAAGGGAAATATTTTTTAGCCAAAATTGGTAAATGAGAGGGTATAAGTCTAGGGTATAGAATTAGGTGAGTGCAAGGTGATGTGAAAACATGATAATATCAAGAAAACACACCTTTGAGTGCATCCAAACCCACAATAAACCGGGCAACCTCACATATTTGTGTTCATTCATGTGTTGAATGTTTCACCAGTCTTAACTGGCCCAGTCAAGCATTTGCACTCCACCACCAACCACTCAGATTCCTCTTAATAGGAATTTGTTTCAATTCATTAGGGGACGTAGCACATAATCTATCGACTGCTCATTCGGAGTATGTTGGTATTGAAATAATTAACCTTCTGCCACGGGTTACGTCTTCAATTGAATGCACAATGTGTCTAGATCTCACTGAAAAATATTTCCAATTTAGGACACATACACTTTTATACATGAAACTCCGTGTATTCATCGGAACACTCATAGTGGCATCACAATCTTGTGTTTCACAAGGATTGAGTGGAAATCCTGCTAGAGCTAAAATTGCGCCAATTCTAACTGCAGGTCACACATTTGAATCAACGGTTGTGTAAATGACTGTCGATTCATACCGTGTGTTAACGGATACTCTATGTGAGTCCGGTTTTACCAAATTTGTTCAAGTTGCTATGCCTAAACTTTTATATCATAAAGGCAACAACTTATGCCGGAAACACATACTTTTCCGATGATAAATCCATGTTATTCTTAAAAAGTAACATCATATATGCTGATAATTTGCACATGAGCGTTATAGTTCACTCTCAAATTACTCCTATGATCTGCTATAAATGGCATGATCTTCCCCAGGAGCCACCTACAATATAGGACAATATGTAAGGGTACATAGGTCTAGGTGAGCAAAATCAAGTATCACGGGATCTTGATTGGGGTGCGCAGAGATAAAATTTGAGAGGGGGAATGTAGTATGGGGTGCAAATCAGCTAAACATGGTATAATGAAATGAGGGAATAGTCAAAAAATGAAAAAGTAAGCTTGAGTGAGGAGGGTGTGACAGGGTTAAAGAAAACGAAAAACCCTTACCAAACTGATAAAAAGCCGGGTTGCCACGTCTCTATCGGATTGCATGTGTTGCTCTCTGATATTGAAATAGACATCATGGACCCAGTGATGCAATGCACAACCCCCCCCCCCCCAGCCACTCAAGTATTTCTTAAAAGTACTTGTTTCATTTCCACGGAGACTATCTCATATGCTATCGACATCTCACTTGGAGATTGTTGATATTGAAATAGAGGACAAGCCTCTCCAGTCCTCGCCTTCGTTTGTCCACTAATTGAGTCTAGAACCGCAATACACTTATAGGACACAAGGCATAATACCAAGCTTACCTTTGTGATAAAACCGGAACATTCATAGTGATACCAACATTCTTGGTATTCCACGATGATTGAATGGAAATCCTACCAGTGCTAACATCTATTCCAACACTAAATGTAGGTCACACAGTTTGTGTAACTGTTGTGTTAACGGGTAATCTAAGTGATCCCGGTTTACCATATTCGATTCCAACAACAGTCGGTGTTCGTTTATGTCATCTACAACGGTCATTGAGATTCAACGATAAAAGATTTGATCGTATTTCTACATATTCAACGACGATCTGGTTTATCTGATATAATGTGTTATATATTGATTCATTCAAAATATGAATATATCATTATTCAACACATGTTTATCATTGAGCTTCGAAGATTCTTTCTACTTCTACCTCGAAGAACTTCCAATTTTACATGATGATTCCGATTAATCGTATTCATCATGAGGGGGAGAAAATATTACAGAAGTTCTTATTATAAAGATAAATTCTTACAACATTTAGAAGAGAATATATTAGCTCAGTTTACTCCGCATTTAGAAGACATATGCACCGGTTAAGGGGAAGTAAACAAGAAACCAAAGAAGATCCGTTGAGAAATAATTGTTTGTTCGAGGGGGAGCGTAAACTTCATCAACATTTTATCCCTAACAACAATTATCAATAATCATAAATCGACAAAGCCACAACTTCGAGAAAAAGACTTCCGCTACAAACAACTCTATCTATCTATGGGTCTACATTTTCGTCGATTTACATGAAATAATTTGTGAAGAAAAAGAAACCGACTCATCTTCAGAAATTTCTCACAAATTCTCAACATTTCCATTACAAATCTTAAACCGTCAAATCATTCTATAAAAACCACAAATTCACATTCATAACCATCCAAAATCTAATCGAATAAATCATTCTTTCCAAATTCGATAACAACCATATCCATACAAAAGCAAAACTGTTCAAATCTTTTGTATCATACAAAATACATATTATCCACATTCATTCA
This sequence comes from Calendula officinalis, assembly GCA_963853835.1. NCBI lineage: Eukaryota > Viridiplantae > Streptophyta > Magnoliopsida > Asterales > Asteraceae > Calendula > Calendula officinalis. The sequence continues at coordinate 28,360,897 of OY970825.1, forward strand.
AATCTTAAATGTATATATCATTCTTTCCTGTATACAAACATTCATACACACACACACACATCCGAAACCTTTAACTTTCAAATCATTTCTTTCACACTACAAACCATCATTATCCTATTCTCACAAATCTCTATCCAAAATTAAATCTCCAACATTTCTAAATCCCAGTCAACTCCTTTCCTAACTGATGTTTCATTTCTAGAACCTTCAAATCTTGAAAAATATCAGTTTTAGGCATTTCGTAGACCAACAACCTCAACGATAAAAATTTAGTTTCTACAAAGGAAGACATGGATGAGATACTAAAAGTTCAAAAAGAGGAAGATTGGATAATGATAAAGACATATCAAGACAAGAATTCATGAAATCTTCTTAGATACTTTATATTGGTTGAAAAGCCAATTAAAAGTATTATTTTTACTGTTCAATCAAAAGCTGAAGCTGACACAACATCAAAACTATTCAACGGATAATTCAGTTTCAGACTTTGATAAAGAAGAAGATTTCAAGATCAGGCTAATACAAACTATTGATACAAAGGGGGAGATTGTTAGGGTCAATTTAGTTGTATACAATAGTTAGGGGACTAGAAGTGTAATACTGCAATAGTATTAGTCTAGTCTTTAGCCTTAATCATGATGATTAGTGAGCTAGGTATTTAAGAGATTTTACCTTTCACTAATTGTAAGCTTTCCATCATTAAACAGAATTATCATTTGAAAGCTAACCATATTCCCTCCATCTTTCTCCCCAACTCACACACACTCAAACACCAAGAACACACACACTTAAGCTTCAATCCATCTTGAATCAACATGAATTAGCTCGATCTTAGTTGAAAACGATCTATCACTTATGATAGAAAGTTTTAAAGTATTAGTATTAATATAGTATGATTATATTGGATATAATCAAGATAGACTTTAAGAGTATTATTCCAAGTCTTTTATACTTGTAATAAAGAATTTAATGAAGTCATAATTCCCTAATAGGAATAATTGGATATTCGTAAAATCCAAGTAAAATGACTTAGACATTAAATGAACTCTTAAAAGGGACAAACTATAATAAAGTATTTAAGAATTAAAAGGTATTATTGCAAGTCTTTTATACTTGAAATAAATACATTATTTGATCAAGTCATAATTCACTTATAGGAATCATGGATATTTGAGAAATCCAAGAAATGACTTTGGCATTAAATAAAGTTCTTAAAAGAATACTAATATGTTTAAGAATTGAAAGTATCATTTCAAGTGTTTTATACTTGTTAGATATAGTAATCAATAAAGGTCATAATTCCCAAAACAGGAATGTTGGATATTCGCAAATCCAAAGGATGATCTTAATTATTGATAGAATTCTTGAAAGATTAAACTACAAGTTATTGACTAGGTCAAAGTAGTTTAAGAGATGCTTAAATTCCATAAAAGTAAGTGGGAGCTAAGACTAACATAATTCATTAAAGATGTTAATGAATTTAGTAAGTTAGTAAGACATTAAAAACAAGGTTTTACCAAGTCGTTAGCCAAAGAGTTAAGAGAAATAATAAATGATCGTTAATTAGACTATTGCAAACCTAATAGCGTGATCACAAGTATTGTGATTAACTATTGCATATCTAATAGGTTGTTCACACTCCAGTGGATAACATAATCATTTAAGGAAATTTCTTTAACTAGAAAGAATATCTACAAATCAAGTAACTAAAAGAGGCTTTAGTTACAAGGAGAATTTTATGAATTCAAGAAACTAAGGAGTTAATTTCCAATCCTCCTGTGTTTACCGAATTACATAAAAGGCAATACTAGAATATGTTCTAAATCGTTGCAAGAACAATATCTAACAAAGACAAAAGTAATAGTATTCCTAAATACCCGTCTTATGTCTTTAGTTTAATAGAAATGATTGGTTTAGTGATAAAGTTACAATTAAATTGTAAGAATCATTAAGTGATCAACACAAACGAAAGGAATAAGTAATGATCCAGTAATAATTCAGTATCTATGTCCAGTGAGGAATAATACATGAGTTAGTATCATTATTATTAAGACTTTGTATGTTTTACAACATCCATGAATAAAAGTCTATTTATTCAAAAAGGTATAAATCCGTGACTACTCGTCTTGGTGGGAACCTTGATGGGACGTTAACGTCATCGTGATGTTTGGTGGTAGATTCGAAGTTCTTCGAAGATAGCTACACAAGTTTTGTGTAAACTAAATATCGGTGATATTCTGTTGGAGGATCAACGAATATTGGATTGACCACCGAGACAATACTTCGTGGTTGAAAAGTTTAAAAGTATTATTCACTAAGATTGTCCTTAAGCCTGAGGTATTTGGTTTAAGATACAATGACTAATGTGCTTTGGTTCGTCTTTGACAATTCTGAAATATGATTGTCATACGAGGCCTTACTGGGTACAGAGGAAGTTGTATTTTGAATGGAAATATAACAAGATGGCAATTGCACCTCCTCTTTAGGATAGATATTTATAGGTCCTTTGACATGATGAGAAACTAACAAGTGCACGGCCGTGCCCAAACGAACTGATTTGTTCTTTGTCGTTTATCACAACAGTTTGAATCAAGAAGTCATAAAATTATTTCGAATACAGGAGTTGATAATTTCTACCATGCTCGTATTCGTTGTCACAAATATCGTGCTGCAAGGGATAAGCCTAACATATTTGCCCAAGAAGTAGAGACACGGTGTTCTTTACTAGGAGACGCTATTAAAGAGTTTTTCATAAACTATACCTGGGTTACGTAAGCTGTTTTTATGGGGTTGGTTACCTACATGCCCATCTAGAAGCCCACTGTAGCTCGTATCATTAAGACAAAGGTTACGAACTTGCACAAGTGGGAGTCTGAAGGATTTATGTGCACAGTTAGTCAACCTATGATGATACATCCATGCCTACGAAACACTTAAGGGTCACACCGGTGAGTGCATGTAATACGAGCAATATAAGCAATAATACTACGAAGAGGAATGATTCATAATAGTCATTATGAATCAGTTAAGTATTAAGTTAAGTTTAACTTATTACTAGATTACTTTAACTAACTAATTAATACAAGTAGTTGTACATTTACTAGTTGAGTAAATATACAATGTGTTAATTAAAGATTATCCATGATATGATTTAAAGCCATTAAATCATATAGTAATTGGATAATATTGTTGTATAAATTATATATATAGAGGTTATTATATAATTAATTATTAAAAGTATAAATGCAAGTATATAATTCGTGTATATGGGTACCGAATTATTAGTGTATTATACTAGACATTTAATAGTTAAGTGCAACAATGATAAACTAGTTAAACTATAAGGGATGGGAATGATAAAAGGAAGTTTAATTAAAGATCTAATATTAATTAAACTAGAAGGATTCTAAGCGTAACTTATTTGTATATAAATAAGAGGCTTAGGGTAACCCTAAAACCCCTTACACCACCTCACCAAATTCCTTGCCCCCTCTCTCTCAATTTCGGCCAAAACACCGAGAACAAAAGTCTTGTGTTCTTCGTGTTCTTCGTTCATTCTTCGTGTTCTTCAAGTATTGAAGAACAAGTTCATTGCTTAGATCAACTAGAAGATCGCTCGATTTGTTCATCATCAGTGGATCTATCTTAAGCAAACAACACAAGCTATGTGTGTGTTCGAGTTCTTCGTACAAGGTTTCTTTCTTGTTTATCTAATCTAGATTTCTAGCATCCCAATCCTTTAGGGTTTAAGGATTAGGTTTAATCCCAGTTCCGCTTTTAGGAATTAAATCAGCTAGTTGGTTTTAACCGGTCAAGAACAAGTTCATGTTCTTGGTCAGTATGGTTCAACCAAGTAAACTAGGAGGTCGGTCCTATGGATCGATCAATTGCTAGGAGCATGTGAAACCCTACATATATCAGTGATGCAATGCACAACCCCCACTGACAACTCAAGTACAAAAAGTACTTGTTTCATTTTTCACGGAGATCAGCTCATACGATATCGACATCTCATTTGGAGATTGTTGATATTGAAAAAGAGGACAATTCTCTCCAGTCATCGCCTTCGTTTGTCCACAAATAGAGTCTAGAACCGAATTAAATTTCTCTAGGACACAGGCATTCCACCAAGCATATCCTTGTGATATTGCCGGAACATTCATAGTGATACCAAAAATATTGGTATTCCACGATGATTGAATGGAAATCCTACCAGTGCTAACATCAAAGCCAACACTGAACGTAGGTCACACAGTTCATGTAACTGTCGTGCTAACAGGTAATCTATGTGATCATGGGTTACCCTGATACTTTCTTGTGCGAAGATCTGACGACTGTACTCAATTCTTAACAACAACAGTCACTATGTCAGATAGATGATCTGATGACTGTACTCCATTCTCATCAACAACAGCCAATATATCATATAAGAGATTCTATGACCGTACTCCAATATCATCAACAACGGTCAGAAAATCCATATGAAATCAATATACCGCACTGCTTCTACTTCAACAAATATCAGGAACCAAGGATCATCAACAAATCGATAAAGCCACAACTTCAAGAAAAAGACTTCCGATGCCGACTGCTCAATCCATGGGCCTACATTTCGTCGATTTTCTTGAAGTCTTCTGGAATACTTTCTATTGGTTGAAAAGCCAATTAAAAGTATGGTTATCACCGCTCTTCAAAAGCTGAAGCTGTTTTTTCAATATAACTGCACAATGGTCAATCACTCAGCTCCAGTTTTACAAACATAGAAGAATTCAATGGTTTAAATGATAAAATGTGTTATATATTGATTAGTACAAAAAAAAATGTATAATCATTATTCAACACATTTTCATCAAAGGGGCATCGTCATACTCAACTTATTTGTTTCCTTAAATCGAAGATTCTTCCTAATTTCAACTCGCAGAACTTCACATTTTACATGATGAATTAGTTAAATCTTATTCATCATGAGGGGGAGAAGATACATTACATAAATTCTTCTTATAAAGAATTGATACTTTCAGAGAAAAATTCTTCTAAAGCTCAATCTGCGGGAACAAACTTAGGAGTTTCTTACAATATTATGGAGATTATCGATACGTTAGCCCAGTTTACTCCACATTAATAAGATATATGCACCAGTTAAGGGGGAGTAAACAAGAAACCAAAGATCTAACGGATGTATCAAACAACTTCCATAGTTGAATTTGGTAATTCGTTCACCGGGGAGTAAATATCAAAATGTTCAATCCAACTCCCGTGAAGAAATAATTGTTTGTTTGAGGGGAGCGTAACCGTTATCAACATGTTGCCTCAACAACAATTATCAATAATCATAGATCGACATAAATTCACAAACTTCAAGAAAAGACTTCCGTTGTTAATCTCTCTATCATTATGGGTCTTATTTTTGGTCGATCAATATGTATCTTCAAAGTAAAGTCTTCAAAATACTTTTTGTGGTTGAAAAGCTACAAGAAGTATTCGTTTTCACAGGTTAAAAAAGCTCAAGTTGATCCTAATACATCATTATTCAACGAAATATCTACAAGGTTCAGCTTTTGCTAAAGATGAAGACTTCGAAGATACGCTTCCCAGACTATTGTTACAAAGGGGGAGATTCTTGGGTCACATTTATTATAACCAATAGTCTAGGGGGCATTTTGTATTTAGTCGAAACTTAGGCTAGGTATATATAGTAAGTAGTAATCTAATTGCCTCTAACCTTTGCCTATTTTGTAACAGTGAAATCCATTTGCAAAGTGTTCATCATTTCCTTTTCATCTCAATCTTCTAAATCCTAATTGTTTATGCTAAATCTCTAGTTATATCTTTGCATCTCAACCTACAATCAAGTTGATGAATAGGCCAATTTTTCCCAAGAGCTAGGGATAGAACGGTGCGTATAGTAGCCGGTTTAACTACCGGACTAAAAGTCTCATCACAGTCAACCCCGACTTCTTGTGATTTCCTGTTTACCACAAGTCGTGCTTTATATCGTTCCAGTGAGCCATCTGCTTTAAACTTATGTCGAAAAATCCAATGACATCGTATTATGTTTGCGTCAATTGGACGTCAAACAAGTTCCCATGTATTTTGTTTAAGTAATGCATTAAATTCAGTGGTCATGGAAAAGTTCCAGTTAGGGTCTAGGAGGGCAAGTTTAGGGTTATATGGTATATGGGAGATGGATTGAGTGTGAAGAGATATATAGGGATTGGGTTTAAAAATGCCGCTCTTGGAACGGGTTTACATAGGATGTTGAGACGGAGGGGAGTTGATAGGTGCAGGATTTGGATTGGGTTGGGTATTTATATTCGGTTGTGGTACTGTGTTTAGAAGTGGCGGAGGTGGTTGTGGGGTGGTGTTTGAAGGTGGCGGAGGTGGTTGTGGGGACGAAGGTGACGCAGATGACGGACCGGGTGGAGTAGGGTTAGAGGATGTTTGGTCCGTGGGGTTGATGAGATAGGTAGTATGGTGATGGCGGTAGATCGTTGAGAAAAATATATGATTGGTTTGGAGTGGAAAGATTTGCAAAACGGAAGATATCCTCCATAAAGGTGACGTGACGAGAGATAAAAAATTGTTTAGTGGAGATATCGTGGCACAAATATCCACGGTGGTGAAGTGGATATCCGAGAAAGACACAAGGAGTAGATCGAGGAGTTAATTTATGAGGAGTTGTGGATGATGTGTTGGGATAACATAGGCACCCGAAGGTGCGGAGATGGGTGTAGGTTGGTAAGCGACGGTATAAGATGGATGTGGGAGTGCGATTTTGAATAGCGGAAGATGGAAGGATGTTTAGAAGATATGTAGCAAAGTGAAGGGCATATTGCCAATAAGATGGTGGAATGGAGGCGTGAATAAGTTTGGTGCGGATGATGTTGTTTAAGGTTCAAATTAGTCTTTCGGCTTTGCCATTTTGTGAGGAGGTGTATGGGCAAGAGAAACGGATATGCATTCCGTGTTGGACACAAAAGTTGTGAAATTGGGTGTTATTGAATTCGCGACCATTGTCACATTGGAAGGTTTTGATTTTCTTATCGAATTGCGTATGTATATGTGTGTAAAAGGTAGAGAATATGGAGAAAACTTGGGATTTAGATTTTAGGGGAAAAGCCCACACAAAGTGTGTGTAGTCGTTGAGAAGAACAAGATAATATTTGTGACCTAAAAGAGATGCAACAGGGGAGGTCCATAAATCGACATGTATAATATCAAATTGACTAAAGGTAGTAGAATGTGATTCATTAAAACGTAAACGACAATGTTTTCCTAAAGAACACGAATTACAAGAATGGACTAAACTAGGTTTGTTTGGAAGACAATTATTGTTTTTAAGCAAGCTAAAAATAGAAGATCACGGATGACCGAGACGGTTGTGCCAAGTTGATGAAGATACGGTGTGAAGAGCAAGAGGAGTGGATGTAGCGGATGAATCATTGGTGAATGGATAGAGATCACCGATGATGTTGCATCTGGTTAGCTGTTTCTTTGTATTGAAGTCTTTGACAGAAAAACCGTATGGGTCAAATTCAACGGAAACATTATTATGGCGGGTAAATTTACGAACGGAAATAAGGTTTTTGATTAGGTTAGGGAGATGTTGAATATTGTTTAAATGATAAGGTCAGTTTCATGGAATAACGGCGGAGCCTATACCCGTAACCGGAACACTTTTGCCACTACCCACTAAAATCGAATGCGGTTTACTTAAAGAAAATAAATGAGAAAACTTACCCTCGTTGTTAGAAACATGAGAAGTAGATCCGGTGTCCATGTACCACGAGTTATCGGGTGGATTTAGGTGCATGGTGTTGAATGTCATATCCAAATCAGTCGGTGTCATAAGACACCATGCATCGGGTACGGAGCAGCAGTGTAAAGAGCATGTTGTTGTTGAGAGGGATGATGCAGGCGGGGACCGAGAAGACCAGGCTGTTGGTTTGGTGCGGCAGTAGGGTACCCAGTCATGGTAGTGACGATGAGAATTGCAAGAAAAAAATGTGTTGAGGTTTCGTGCAAGACACAGATTCGTCAAGCAAATAAAGAGGAAATTAATAAAAAGAAAGAAATTAGAATAATATCAATGTGAATGATATTTATGGTCATGGAGTCTGGTTCCCTTCACGTACAATAATATATGGAGTTTGAATAATATATATTATAATATATGGAACCTGGATAATATTTGATGATGGATGGCTAATAGAATTAGTATAATGTATATGATGATGGAGTTTGGTGTTGGAAGAAAAAAGAAATACACAAAGTCGGCTGCCAATGATGATGGAGTTTGATGGTGGGATTAATTGGTAATATGTATGTCAAAGAAAAAGAAGGTGATGGTGGAATGAATTGGAGAGGCGCACAAAGATGATGCACAAAGAATGGCGGCCAACGGTTTTTAGAGAAAGAAAAATAGGTTTAGGTTATTGCTCATGTTAATTGGTGTAAATCATTGCCTTCTCTTATTGATTTACTAAACTATATATAGGGATTACAATACATATCTTTCCAATAAATTAGGGAAAGATAAATCAAAAGGAATATTCTAGAAACTTGTAACTAGTTTTTTAGGATTTTTCTAACATACGACGTATGAGCACATACTAACATATAATTAATGAACATAAAATTTTTGTTTTAATAAAAAGATTATATTTAATGCATCTTATAAAATGATAGAAAATAGAGTTTATTAATATTATTCAATGTATATTTAGAAAATAACCGCTTCGTTAAATGCACTTTAATGTATGCACATAGGACATACATTGCAAGCATTGGAATATATATTATGCAACTTTTTATTTATTCTCACATATTAAAACATATTTTTATTTATTCTCACATTTTAAACTTTTTATTTATTCTCACACTTTTTATTAATGTCACCGGTTGCATATTTTTTTCTCAGGGGTTGCACCTACACTAATAAAAAGAAAATTTTTAAATTTTAACGCTATTTTTACACTATTCGGAAAAGTTTCAGGGGTTGCACGGGAAACCCCGGGCACCATACTAGGTCCTCCCCTGATACGAAGCCACCCAAAGGACATCATGTAAAGGATCTCCACAGAATAGATACAATCTAACGGAGTGAGATGAAATCGATCATATTTCCATAGTCAACGACATATCTCCGTATCTCTACTGTAGTTGTGTAATTAGCTTTAAAATTTATACTATGAGGTTTATGATATAAATTAAAAAATTTAGTGTAGAAATGAATTCCTTATGAGTAATGATTAAACTATGTCAATCTTATACATTTAGCAACCATCTTAAGGTATTCTAAAGGAAAAAGAGACCACAAGAGACCAAGGTTCAAATTCAAACTATAATAGGTTACATTTTAAGATAAAAGAGGGAAAGTCTGGAAACGATCATGGGATTATTTGTTACAATGTACATCAAAGTTAAATATGTTAAAGTTAAATACTTGACTTTCTCATGATACAAATTGTCTTCGGCCCTCAACTTCGCCCCAAACATACTATCAACTTCGACTCATATTGTTTGATCTTAAGTTCGGCCCGAACTCACTGACTTCGGCCCATATTGTTCGATTTCAAGTTCGGCCCGAAGTAGTAGTAGGCCCGAAGTTCATCAACTTTGACTAATTGACATTGCTCGGCCCATTTGTTTTAATATCGTACTTCGGCCCGAACATTAATCTTCGGCCCAAGTAAGAAGTTCGGCCCGAAGTCATAACAATTAAGCCCAATTCAAAAGTTCGGCCCGATCTCAAAAAAAAAATTTCCCACTCAAAGTTCGGTCCAATTAATATAAACCGAACACATTCTTTGGTCCATATCAAAGCTCGGCTCGAACACTTCTTTCGCTCTTATACATTATCGATTGAAGCCCATAAAACATTTTAAACTAATACAACGATTATTTCCTAAAAAAAATGACGACTAAACACGCTCTTTCTATCGGAACCGACCTCAAACCTCCGGTTTTGTACCGAGGTGAATATGCGCAGTGGAAGAAACCATTCCTCCACTTCATTAAAAACCAGGAACTGGCAACGGATATCCTTGATTCACTTGAAAACGGTGTAGCGGTATTTTATGAAGATGTCGTTGCTACACCAAATGCAAGTCCACCAGTTCTTGGCAGTCGAACTCCACTTCCTCCAGCTCGATATGATGCTCAACAAAAACAAAGAGCTAAAGCTGATCTTCATCTTTTTCATTCATCCTTCAAAGTTTACCGAATGAGATTTATAACAGTCTGGATAGTTTGGAAACCGGTAAAGAAATATGGGATGAAATAAGAAAGCAAATGTAGGGCACTGTTTTAGGAAACAAAGCCAAAATGGTTACCACTTTAAATGCATATCAATCGTTTAAAGCGACCACCGGGGAGGAATTAGAAAGCACATATCATCGGTATTGCAATTTGTTGAATGAACTGAGAAGAAATAATCTGAAAAAGGAAAATCTTGAGATCAACATCAAGTTCATTAACAGTCTTCTTCCGGAGTGGGTCACATTTGGAAACAGTGCCATGCAACATAAGGATCTGAGCTCAATTGATGTTCATGAATTGTTTGAGTATCTACTTCAAAATGCTCCCATGGTGAAAGACATTGTCAAAACTAAACAAGAAAATGCCAACACTCTTGAAACTCTTGCTCTTCTTACAAAACAATATCAGTTTAATTCATCTGGTAAAATGAAAGAAAAATCAGAAGAACCTGTAATGGATACAAAAGAAGAAATGGAGAAAGAATTGGAACAAGTTTTGCAAGCTATGTCTTTCATTTCAACATATGAGAAAAAGTATTACTCAACACCAACAAACAACAATCAGAGGTCTTCATCCACTTTTAAGTCTGCACCATCTGCTTCCATCACAACTGATAAACCAACAATAACACCTTTGGATCCAACAAAGAAGTGTTATAATTGTGCAGTTGCTGGTCATTTCTCCCGAGATTGCAAGAAGCCCAAAGTTCGTAATTCAGAATATTTTAAACGAAAGATGCTCATGGCTAAGCAGATTGAGGCTGGAAAAGTTTTATTTAGCTGAAGATTTAAGTTGGATGGAGGACTCAGAGCCTGAAGATGAAGAACATTCAGCAAATTTATGCTTTATGGCACGTGAAAATGCTGAAATTTCTCCCGAGATTGCAAGAAGCCCAAAGTTCGTAATTCAGAATATTTTAAACGAAAGATGCTCATGGCTAAGCAGATTGAGGCTGGAAAAGTTTTATTTAGCTGAAGATTTAAGTTGGATGGAGGACTCAGAGCCTGAAGATGAAGAACATTCAGCAAATTTATGCTTTATGGCACGTGAAAATGCTGAAATTTCTGATCGTTTCAATGAAGAGGCTAAAAAGGAAATCGAGGTAATCAGTTCTCTCTTGTCTAATTCTTCAACTACAATTGATTCTGATAACAGTTTTGTAACGAACCAGATTTCTGAAATTGAGTCTTTAAAACTAAATCTTTTAAATGAAAACGAAATAAATACTAAACTCCTAGAAAGTTTAATTGATTTAGAAAACGAACATGAACAGTTTGTTCATCATATTGCACAACTTGTTCATTGTGTTAAACAAAATCAATATTTTGAGAAAGAAAATCTGAAGTTACAAAATCATATATCAGAATTGAAGGTTAAATATGAGAATGATATTAAGCATTTGTCTCATACATTTTCTGAAAAAGAAATTGAAATAACCAATCTTAAAAATACACAACGTTCAACATCAAATGATCAGAATGATAAATATTAAAATTAAGTTATACATTTAAACGTTTCATGAATATCAAATAACTAAAAACTGGTTAGAACGTAAACAAAAAGAATTTGATGACAATGAGAAATAGTTTAAATCATTAAACACTCAAATAAAAGAATTATCTGAAACCCTACATGAAAATGACATCAAAACGTCATGAGAATTAATTAACAAACAAAATGTCATTCATCAACTTCAACATGATAAAATTCAACTTTCTTCTCACATCAAACACTTAGAAGAAATAATTGTCAAACGAGGTCAAACTGATCAAACAATTCATTTAAACAAGCCTAAAGACTTCAAATATTTCAATTCAAGAGAAGGACTGGGAGCTAATAATCCAGGATATCTTAAGATGGCTTGTAATGTGCTTCCAATACTGTATGATTCCAAATACATACATGTAGATGTTTGGCAGAGTTTCATTCGTATGACAGATGAGGAAGAAGGAAGTGAAGCGTTCAACAGAGCTAAAAACGAAAATGTGCAAATTAGTTTCAATTACAATGAATTAAACAAAACATATGAAACTAAAAAGACAAAATTTAAAAATGAGGATTATTTTCCAATTATTACACCATAAGAATTTGAGATTAAGGGTAATGATGTACTTCAACAAAAAGTAACCCGCAAAGTTTACATACCTTCTCTAATTCTAGAAAAGAAAATTTATCAATTGGAAACTGAAATCAATGAAACACATAAGGCTTTTGACAAAGAAAAGGCCTCTTTACAAACAAATATTCATGATTTAGAAGATAAAATTGTTGAGTTAAAATCTGTTTCAAATCAAAATGCTTCTCCAAAGCCAACATCAGTCAATGACAATTTCTCTACTCCTAAAAATCCAACTATTTTAAAAAGAAATTCTAATTCCACTGTTTTAAATTTTTCAGATAAAAATTTAAATTTCAAGCTTAAGAAGCCGATGCAAGAAAGGATGAAAGAAGTTGAGCAGTCACAAAAGTCTAAGTCGTCTAAGTCTAGTATGCTTAAGTCTGATGAACTTAAGAAGTCTAGATCTTCTTCGTTTTTAGCTTCTTCTTTTTCAAATTCCAATAAATGTAATAACTCAACAACATTTATTTCTCCTGCTACTCTTTATGGAATTGTATATGATTCAGCAATTTATCGTCCTGTTAATTTCACTGTGAATGGTGTAAATTTGATTGTTAAAATAGATAAAACTGGCAAAAAGGTTTATTTTGATAGAAAAACTAATACACCCATTTCTCAATATGATACACGATATTTTGTTAGAAAAGATGCTCCTTGTGGTCGACGACATGATGTTCTTCATAAAAATGGATCAATCATTCATTCATGTACTATTTGTTATCCTGAACCCTGCAAAACAATGCTCGCTCGATTTCACACATTACCAACTACACGTTCTTCTCCTAATTCTACAAAATCTGTTTATCGTGCAGTATCCGCAAATACATCTCCAAAATCAGTTAATCATGTAGTTTCTCCACATAAATCGCGAAAATCTGTTAATCGTGTCGTTTCTACACATCAATCGTCAAAATCATTTTATCGCGTAGTTTCTAAATCATCAAAATCGTTTTATCACATTGTGTCTCCACCGAAATCGTCAAAATCCGGTTCCTCAACTTCATCTCCCAAACTAAATAAAAAACCATCCACGTTTATAAAATACACATGGATTAAAAATGAACAATCAAACTGGATTTTTCATTCTCCTGAGAAATCCATAAAATGGTCTATCAAATTAACGAACCCAGAACTGCCTCCTTGCAGTTCTCCAAATCTCTAAATTCATACCATTTTTAATATTCTTCATAAAACATTTTCACTAATCGTGTAGGACCCATATCTAATTGGGTGCCTTTATGTTTTAATTGTTTTATGTAGAATATATGGTATCTTGATTCTGGTTGTTCAAAACATATGACCGGAAACAAGAAATTATTAACAAATTTTAGAGACAAATATTTGGGAACTGTCCGTTTTGGGAATGATCATATGGCCGCAATTATGTGTATTGGAGATATAATTCGACACAATTTAATAATCCGGAATGTGACCTATGTTCAAGATCTTGCACACAATCTTTTTAGTATTGGTCAATTCTACGATAAAACTTTGGAAGTAAATTTTCGAACAAAGAAATGTGTTGTTCGCACCTATGATGGCGAAGAACTTCTTACTGGAACTCGCGAGACAAATCTGTTTACTATCAATCTAAATGAAGTAGTTCCACTTGAAGAAGTATGCTTAATGTCAACAGCATCATCCGATGAATCTTGGTTATGGCACCGTCATCTCTCTCACCTTAATTTCAAAAATATCAACGAATTGGTAAAAGGTGGCCATGTATCTGGTCTTCCAGATGTTAAATTTATTAAAGATCATCTTTGTTCGTCGTGCGAAATGGGCAAAATGACTAAAAAATCTCATAAGCGAAACCAGTTCAAAGTACTTCAAAACCGCTTGAATTACTTCATATGGACTTATGTGGTCCCATGAGCGTTCAATCTTTAGCTGGTAAACGATATGTATTGGTGATTGTTGATGATTATTCTCGATATACATGGGTTTATTTCTTGCGTTCAAAAGATGAAGCAGCTAATATCATCATAGCCTTCATCAAGAAAACTCAAACAAACTTGGATTTAAAAGTTCATACTATTCGTACTGATAATGGGACTGAATTCAAAAATCAAACTTTAGATTCTTTCCTTGAATCAATTGGTATAACCCATCAATTTTCCGATGCCTGAACACCTCAACAAAATGGGGTTGTTGAACGAAGAAATCGTACATTGGTTGAAGCTGCTCGTACCATGCTTGCATTTTCTAAACTCCCATCCCATTATCTCTATGGGCGGAAGCTATTAGTACGGCATGTTTTACTCAAAATCATTCAATCATCAATAAAACCCACAACAAAACACCATACGAACTGATTAATAACCGCATTCCCAATGTTAAATTTTTCCATATTTTTGGGAGTCATTGTTTCATTCTGAATGATAAAGACAAATTGAAAAAATTTGATGAAAAAGCTGATGAAGGAATTTTTGTTGGATACTCACGTGAATCTGCTTCTTATAGAGTATATAATCGGTTAAAACGGACGATTAAAGAAAGTGTTAACGTGAATTTTGATGAAACCTTTCCTCTAGATTCATTGAGTTCAAATGTTGAAAATCCTTCACCTTCGATGTCGCCTTCCACATCTGAAAATGATTTAGTTATCTTGTTTGTACATTTTTATGATGATTATCATAATATCCGACATACATTACTTGAGGAGGCTGGCGTTCCATTTCCAACAGAAGCCGATGTTCAAAGCATTACAGTACCTGAAATGCAAGATTCAAGTTCTAATTCTTCTCCTTCTTTTACATCTGCTGCTCCAAATAACACTTTTTCTCCGACAAATTATGTTTCCCCGTTACAAAATCATTCATCTCCGGACGATTCCCCACCCACGGATAATCTATCACCTCTGGTCACTTCCACACCTTCTGGTCAAGCTGCGACTACTTTAGATTTATCTTTAGTTCCAGCACAACCTCCACCTTTGGTGATTGATTTCTCCAAGTTCAACGTTAAACGTGTAGATCCTCCACCTTCTACATCAAATGTTCAAACTGCAATTATCCTTCATCCTGAATTCACTGATACCTCAAACATAATTCCAGGGCAACTACCACTTCCACATTTTCTTAAATGGAAAAGAGAGCAACCTTTACATCAGATAATTGGTGATCCTGAATCTTCTATTCAAACCCGTAGAGCCACTGCTGATGAATGTCATTTTTCTGCATTTTTAAGGTCTAATGTACCAAAGAAGGTCAGTGAAGTTCTCTCCGACCCAGACTGGATTCTTGCTATGCAAGAAGAAATAAATCAATTTGAAAGATTAAAAGTTTGGCGTCTTGTTCCAAAACCACCCGAAAAATCTGTAATAGGTACGAAGTGGATTTTCAAAAACAAGAAGGATGAGAATGGGATTCTGATTCGTAATAAAGCACGTTTAGTTGCAAAAGGGTATGCTCAATAGGAGGGTATTGACTTTGAAGAAACTTTTGCTCATGTTGCACGTATAGAAGCCATTCGAATTTTCTTGGCATATGCAGCACATAAGAATTTTACTATCTATCAAATGGATGTAAAAACTGCATTTTTAAATGGCATTCTCAAAGAAGAAGTGTTCATTCATCAACCCGAAGGTTTTGTAGATCCCCACTTGCCTAATCATGTTTATATTCTCGACAAAGCTTTGTATGGCTTAAAACAAGCTCCTCGGGCGTGGTATGATGTATTATCCAAATTCTTAGTTGAGTCTGGTTTTTCAAAAGTAAAAATCGATACAACTCTTTTCATCAAACGACAAGGGGAAGATATAGTTCTCATTCAAATTTATGTCGATGATATCATTTTTGGATCTACAAATCCCAAATATTGCAAGAAGTTCCCTGATCTTATGGTTAAACGTTTTGAGATGAGCATGATGGGTGAAATGAATTTCTTTCTTGGTCTTCAAGTTCGCCAATTACCTACCGGGATTTTCATCAATCAATCCAAGTATATCACTGATCTTTTAAAGAAATATCTCATGGATGATTGTAAACCAATTCCGACGCCGATGTCGCCTGGTTCTAAATTGCATGCTGATCCGGATGGCAAACTTGTTGATATTACACATTATCGGGGAATGATTGGATCTTTGTTATATCTTACTTCGAGTCGTCCAGACATTATGTTCTCTACATGCATTTGTGCTCGGTATCAGGCTGCTCCTAAAGAATCACATCTTCAAGCAGTCAAACGTATATTTCATTATCTGAAGGGCACTCGAGATCTTGGTCTCTGGTATCCTAAAGAAAATTCTTTTGACTTGACTGCATTTTCTGATGCTGATCATGCTGGATGTATGCTGGATCGCAAGAGTACGTCTGGAAGTGTCCAATTTCTGGGAGATAAATTGGTGAGCTGGTCTTCACGAAAACAAAATTACGTGTCTCTTTCAACTGCAGAGGCATAATATGTTGTTGCTGCAAGCTGCTTATCCCAGGTAATTTGGATGCAATCACAATTAAAAGATTATGGCTTTTCATATAGTCGTATTCCTTTATATTGTGATTCTCGAAGTGCAACTGCAATTTCATGCAATCCTGTTCAACATTCCAAAACTAAACATATTGATCTTCAATATCATTTTATAAAAGATCATGTTGAACACGGTAATGTGGAATTGTACTTTGTTTCTACCGATTATCAATTAGCTGATTTGTTTACCAACGCTTTAGACGAAAAACGTTTTGATTTTCTTGTGTCTAAACTTGGTATGCTAAATCTAAAAGCTTAAACCGATTCATTTGTTACAATAACAATGGCTTTCAAATACATTAGTTTGAAACCCGCTCTTAACCAGTTTTTCACATAACTGTCCAAACTCTTTCCCACCCCTCTAAAATTGTAAATTTTTCATTACTTTTATTTTGTCGAAGGGGAAAAATATTAATTCTAGGGGGAGAATTAGTATTTCCAGGGGGAGAAACTCTCTTATATCAATACTTTTATACCCGTTTGATTTTTTTTAATCGATCAATTTTTTTTTCAATTGACAATACCTTCCCATGGTTTGTCAGAACCGGCCTTACCTTCCAAGGGAATTGTTTTCAGCCATTTGGTAAATGTGAGGGTATAAGTATAGGGTATGGATGTAGGTGAAAACATGATAATATCAAGAAAACACACATTTGAGTGCATCCAAACCGTCAATAAACCAGGCAACCTCACTAAAATTTGTTTCAATTCATCAGGGGACGTAGCACATAATCTATCGACTACTCATTCGGAGTATGTTGGTATTGAAAACTGTAACCTCCTGCCCCGGGTTACGTCTTCACTGAATGCACTGTGTCTAGATCTCACCTTCAAATATTTCCAATTTAGGACACATACATTTTTGAAAATGAATCTCCGTGAATTCATCGGAACACTCATAGTGGCATCACAATCTGGTGTTTCACGAGGATTGAGTGGAAATCCTGCTAGAGCTAAAATCGCGCCAACTCTAGATGCAGGTCACACATTTGAATCAACGGTTGTGAAAACGACTATCGATTCATATGGTGTGTTAACGGATACTCTATGTGAGTCCGGTTTTACCTTAATTGTTCAAGTTGTTATGCCTAAACTGTCACACCCCGCCAAAAATGAGTTTTACTTCATTTAAAATGTTTTGCGGAAGAACGGAGGTGTAACGTTCATGACAACATAGCAAAAATTAAGTAAACAAACAACCACGCAATAACGAAAAATAAACGTTAGTTTCACTTTCCAAAAGTAGAAAGTTTCCAAAAATAGCAAGTTTCCTAAAATAGAAATTGTTTGAAATAAAATGATTGTTCGTAAACTTAATGTTTTAATCATGGCTCACGACAATCCCAATGCTCATATCCTCCAAACTCCACTGCACCTAATTACCTGGAAAAACATAAATAGTAAAAGGGTCAACAATAATGTTGAGTGAATCCACAGGGTTAATGTTTATGATAAGAGTAAAGTGATTTGCTACCCAAAATGTTTGTTATGAAAATGGTTTATGACTGAAAATGTATAAGGTTCAACACTCATATGATATGAGTAGTAAGTATGAAAATGTTTAGTATAGTTGTAGAATGTATACAACTACTAGTTATGTTTATGAAAAAGTGTTGAACAAAATGTTGTGTTTGACATCGCATGAACTGTTATCCCCAACAGGTAGCTAGTCTATTGAGTTAATATACCAACCCCTAAGTCCACAATCAACACTTCAACTCCAGTATGTTATGTTATTTTATGGATATACACTCCCGGAGATGTCTTGGATAAACCAAGTAATGATCAAACGTTCGTTGGGAGGATGAGTGTCAGCCAATAGTACTATCTGCATATCCATGGTCTAGATCCACTAGTTAATGATTGCTGGTAACCTTAGTCCGGTATAATAATTGTTTGTCATGCCAACGCGATAATGAAAATGTAACGATGTCGTACAGTGATAGTAAAATAGTAGCAATTGTGTTTATGTTTTCCACCCCAAAGTTTATAAAACAGTTAAAAGAGTAAAAGGGGTCTGTGGACTCACTGGCAAAGCTTAGCGACAAGAAATTAAGACAGAGGAATCCTCGGGAGACTCCTAGCTTCCTAAATGATTTAACTACTGATTAGACTAAGCTAACTCAGGCGATACTATATACGATATAAGATATATGATATACGTTAAATGTTATGTTATATGTTTTGTGACATCGAATGAACTTGGATTAATAAATGAAATGAAATGAAATGCATTGGGTTTTATAAAATGAAATGAAATAGGCTCCAAAATGAAATGACATGAAATGAAATGATTCTCGAAATGAAATGATATGAAATGAAATGGGCTTCGAAATGAAATGAAATGAAATGGGCTTGGGTTAGGCTTATTGGGCCTAGATTGGGCCTATTGGGCCTAATGGGCTTAATGGGTTGGGCCACTTGGGCCTCTTATTGGGCTTAGGTCCACTTAGGTTGGGCCTTGAATTGGGCTTGGCCCAATTGGGTTCGGTTTGGTTGGGTATGGGCCAAAGGTTTGGGCTTTGGTCCAAATGGGCTTGGATACTAATGGGCCAACTAATGTTTGGGCCCGATGGGCTAAGATAGATCGAATTGGGCCAAGTACGGGCCTTGGCCCGATTATATGTTCGGGTTTGGTCCACGGTTTTGGGTCAAGATCCGGCCTTGACCCGTTTTAGCTTGTGGGTCAACATATGGTCAACAAAAGTCCACTAAAGTCAACTTAGGTTTATTTTGGGTTTGATGTGTACGGTTTTAGGATTAGGGTTTCGGTATTCGGGTTTGGCCGAGTAGGGTTTGGGTTTTGCACATGGGTGCGGGTCAATGTTGGTCAACTAGCTATCAAATGGTCAAATAGTCAAACATGCACTCAATTAGGGTTAGGGTTCGGCTAGGGTTTAACCTAGGGTTGGCCGAATGGCCAAAACCCTACGGGTTTATGGCTAAATCGAGCCTAGGGTTCGAGTTTGATGATTAGTTTAACTAGGTTCACGTCTAGGGTTCTAGACCTAGGATGTTCGGTCAAGTCTAAAGTAGATCTATGGTTCGAATTCAAGTACATGCAAGGTCTAGGATTCAAACAATCAAACAACACGAATTAACGATCAAGGGGTGATGCATGCTACGGGTTTATGGGTGTTAGGGTTCTATACCGAGACCAAATGGCCTTGGCCATGGTCTCGGGTTCAAGCTAAGGACCAAAATAAATAAGATAGATCAAGCAAAGCATAGGATAAATCGGTATACCTTGGGATCTAGATCGAACAAGAGCAAGAACACACCAAAAGCTTCGAGTTTGCTTGAGGATTCGAATGAACAAGATGATGATGGTGATGGTGTTGTTTCGGCCGAGTGAGAGGGAAGAACAAAAGTGTTGGGTTTAGTAAATGATTGGTATTTATAGTGTGGATAATTAGGGTTTTCAATAAGAGATTGAGTCAAACAAGGACTCATTCAAGATGGATATGGATAAGATCAAGCAAATCAAAAGGAAAAGAGATAGACATCGCCACCCTTGGTGGCTCGGCCGTTCAATAGTCACGAGCAAGGTCTAGGAGGCCGGCCACATTTGATGGTCGGTCTATACTTGGTGTTGGGTTAGATGGTTCGTACATTCGAGTCACGTTTATATTAGTTTGTTACGTTTATTGTTTAACCGATAAAATCATCGTTTTAGAAATGTTTTTAGCTCAAAGTGTGTCACCATAAGTAGATAAAATGTTGTGTTGACTAAAATAATCAAACACTAATGTATGGTATAAAATATGTATGTTTGTTGTGTATAAGGAATGCCAAAAGTAGAAATGTCTATAAGTAAAAACTTTCTAAATAAGGAAAGTTCTAGAAATGAAATGAGGTTACATACCAGAAATATCGAGTTGTCACATTCTCCCCTGGTTGAAGAAATTTCGTCCCGAAATTTAAGACGAAGAACGAACAGGAGAGACAACGAGAAAAAGATGAGGATATTTCTTTCGCATTTGGTCCTCACGTTCCCACGTGAATTCAGGACCTCTTTTGGAGTTCCATCTGACTTTAACAATTTTGATCTTGCTTCTTCGCAACTTTTGCTCTTTCCAGTCAGATATTTCAATTGGTTCCTCAGTGAAATGAAGTTTGTCGTCGATGATGATTTCTTCAGTAGGGACGATAAGCGAAGGATCATGAATAAACTTCTTAAGATTAGAAACATGAAATGTGTTGTGAACATTGCTGAGCTCATTAGGAAGACGAAGGTGATAAGCAACAGCACCGATTCTTTCAAGAATCTCAAATGGTCCAACATAACGAGGACTGAGCTTTCCTTTCTTACCAAAACGTACAACACCTTTCCAAGGTGCTACTTTTAGCAAAACGTGGTCGCCAACAGCGAACTCTAAAGGCTTTCGACGATTATCAGCATAGCTCTTTTGTCGATCTCTGGCAGCTTTGATGCGATCTTTGATTTTAAAAATCTTGTCAGTCGTTTCTTGTAGAATCTCAGGACCAGTAATCTGACGATCACCGATTTCAATCCAACAAAGTGGCGAACGACACTTTCTTCCATACAGGGCTTCGAACGGTGCGGCCTTAATAGTTGTATGATAACTATTATTATACGAGAACTCAGCTAACGGGAGATGAGAATCCCAACTTCCACCAAAATCAATAACACATGCTCTCAGCATGTCTTCCAAAGTTTGAATTGTTCTTTCAGTCTGCCCATCTGTTTGGGGATGATAGGCAGTACTCATATCGAGGTGAGTACCGAGAGATTTTTGCAATGATTGCCAAAAACGAGACGTGAAGCGACTATCACGATCCGAGATGATCGCGACTGGCACACCATGCCGAGATACAACTTCCTTTAAGTAAATTCTTGTTAACTTCTCCATTTGATCAGTTTCCTTAATAGGAATGAAGTGAACTGATTTGGTCAATCGGTCGACAATTACCCAAATTGTATCATGACCATTAGATGTTCGAGGCAATTTGGTTATAAAATCCATAGAGATTTCTTCCCATTTCCATTCAGGGATCTCTGGTTGTTGTAGAAGACCAGAAGGCTTCTGATTCTCTGCTTTCACTCTAGCACAAGTTAAACATTTGCTGACATAAACCGCGATCTCTTTCTTCATGTTTGGCCACCAATATAATTCTTTGACATCTTTATACATCTTGTCGGCACCAGGATGAATAGAATATTTGGATCGGTGAGCTTCATTCAAGATAACATTGCGAACACTTCCAAAATTTGGAACCCATAAACGATCCATGAAATAAAGAGTTCCATCCACCTTTGCTTCTAACTGCTTCTCAATACCACGCAAAGCTTCACTTTTGATGTTCTCTACCTTCAGGGCTTCAGTTTGGAATTCATGAACTTGGGAAGATAGATTAGAACGAACGGAGATTGGAAGGGCTCGAACACGACGAGGTTTAGGTTGCTCTTTCCGACTTAAGGCATCAGCTACCACATTAGCCTTACCAGGATGATACTTAATCTCACATTCATAGTCGTTCATCAATTCTATCCATCTACGCTGTCTCATATTGAGATCTTTCTGATTGAAGATATGTTGCAAACTCTTGTGATCGGTAAATATTGTGCACTTGGTACCGTAGAGATAATGTCTCCAAATTTTCAATGCAAATATAACTGCACCCAACTCAAGATCATGAGTTGTATAATTCTTCTCGTGGTTCTTCAGTTGTCGAGAGGCATAGGCGATTACTTTGTCATGTTGCATCAATACACAACCTAGCCCTTGGTGCGAAGCGTCACAGTACACCACGAAATTATCGGTTCCTTCAGGGAGAGATAGAATAGGAGCATAACATAATTTAGATTTTAGAGATTGGAAGGCTGATTCTTGCTTTTCACCCCAGACAAATTTCTCATCCTTATGTGTTAACACCGTTAAATCCTTTGCAATCTTTGAGAAATTTTCTATAAATCTTCTATAGTAACCAGCAAGACCAAGGAATTGTCTCACTTCAGTTGGGGTCTTCGGAGCTTCCCAATTCTTTATAGCTTCTATCTTTGCAGGATCAACGTGAATACCTTCTTCGTTGATAATATGACCCAGAAATTGGACTTCACGCAACCAAAATTCACACTTGGACAACTTGGCGTATAACTTCTCTTTCTCCAACAACTCAAGAATAATTCTTAAGTGCTCTTCATGCTCTTCTCTCGAATGCGAATAGATAAGGATATCATCTATGAAGACGATAACGAATTTGTCGAGATATTGCTTGCACACTCTGTTCATGAGATCCATAAACACAGCAGGTGCATTGGTCAAACAAAATGGCATTACCAAAAATTCATAATGACCATAGCGAGTTCTAAAAGCAGTTTTGGGCACATCTTCATCACGAACTTTTAACTGATGGTAACCAGAACGAATATCGATTTTGGAATAGAAACTCGATCCTTGGAGTTGATCGAATAGATCATCAATACGGGGAAGAGGATATCGATTCTTAATTGTTACTTTGTTCAATTCACGATAATCAATGCACATTCTCATGGAACCATCTTTCTTTTTAACAAAAAGGACCGGAGCTCCCCAGGGCGAGAAACTCGGTCGAATGAAACCAAGATCAAGAAGTTCTTGTAGTTGCGATGAAAGTTCTTGCATTTCAGACGGTGCAAGACGATAAGGAGAACGCGCGATAGGTGCGGCTCCTGGAATCAGATCAATACGAAATTCAACTTGTCTCTGAGGCGGCAGTCCAGGCAATTCGCTAGGAAATACACCAGGAAATTCACGAACAATAGGAATGTCCTCAATCTTACGATCTTTGGACTTTGTGTCAACGACATGAGCAAGAAAGGCTTGGCATCCTTTACGAAGATATTTTTGAGCTTTCATAGAAGTTATGATTTTTATGTTTTTGTTTCTTTGTTCACCTTGAATTATTAATGTTTCTGTTTTGGATAAGGGAATTCGGATTTGCTTGGTGTAACATATAATTTCAGCATGGTTTTTAGACAACCAATCCATCCCTATGACGATATCAAAACTACCTAGTTCTACAAGCACAAGGTCTATATCAAAAATGTGATCATCTAGGTCAAGCTTACAACCTTTAAGAACTTCACTAGACCCAACAACTTTGCCATTTGCTAACTCGATTTCATAATTCACCTTCAAACGATCAGGATCTAGATTTAAGAAACTTTTAAAGTCGGTCGATACGAAACTCAAGTCGGCTCCCGAGTCAAATAAAATAGAAGCAAAATGATTGTTGACGATAAACGTACCAGTAACGGTATCAGGGTTCTCACGAGCTTCTTGAGCATTCATAACAAATGCACGACCATGACCATTTTGACGATCATTGTTGTTGTTGGCATTGCGATTGTTGTTACGATTGTTATTACGATTGCCATTGTTGTTGTTGCCATTCTGGTTATTGTTGTTCTGAAGTCTAGGGCAACGATTACGATAATGGTTAGAATCACCACACTCGTAGCAGACAGGATTCTTAGGAGGATTGTTGGACGAACACTTTCTGAAATTATGACCCCAGCGGTCACACTTGAAGCATTTCTCACACTGGCCATCATGATGCCAGTTACATCTGTTACACAAGGGCTTGCTTCCAGCATAAAACTTAGATTCTGAATTAGACCGATTGTTGTTCTGAGTAGAGGCTGCATAACTCTTAGTCTTTTGATATTTGTTCCCTTTGTGATCACGTTTGTTGTCATAGGAACGCTTTCCATTCTCATTGCTCGCATTATCAGCAGATTTGCTAGACACCACTAGCTTGTCTTTGAACGATCCACTTCTCATTGCATCATCAGTCAACCTTGTTGCACGATTCACAGCATCTTCAAATGTTGTCGGTTCAGAAGCAATAACATGAGTACGAATAAGATCATGAAGACCTTGAAGATACTTTTCAATACGCTTGAATTCAGGAGTAACCAAATGAGGAACGAGACGAGCAAGTTCTTGGAACTTAGTTGTGTAGGTAACAATATCAGATCCAACCATGGACAGATTCCATAGTTCCACCTCAACTTTTTGTAGCTCTCTCCTTGGGAAAAACTTTTGAGTTAACTGATCCTTGAACGTATCCCAAGTCATAGCATCAACAGTTGCACGATCTAAGACTTGCACTTGAGAATTCCACCAGGACAACGCTTCCTTGGACAACGTACTAGCAGCAAACTTCGTCATATTCTCAGGGGCACATTGAATAACACTGAAAATGGATTCCACCTTCTCAATCCAGTGGATGATAGCAATAGCACCTTCAGATCCAGAGTAGGTCGGAGGATGACAGGACGTAAAGGTCTTATAGGATTGACCTTGACGATGGGGATCTGAAGTTTAAATAAATAAGGAAAGAAAATGAGTAATAAGTAAAATAAGATAGAAATAATGAATCTTCTTTCATGGAGTCGTATATTATACCATTGTTTCCCACATTAGATGCACCAGCGGCATTTCCTCTTGCAGCGTTCATTTGAGCCATTGCTTCAGCGATATGGCGTTCCACCATTTGTTCGACAGTCTCAGCGTTTCCTCCTCGAGCCATTGATAAATTGCTGATACAAATGATAAGAAATTAAGAGATGAATAATATAGGAGGACTATAAGGAAAATATGTACTTATAATAGGGATCAAAGAGTAGATATACAATAGACGTACTAGTAGTAGTAGACGTAGATATAAATAGTCGTAATTATAGTAGTAGTAGTAGAAGAGACGTATAGAAAATACAATTATAAGAACAATAGAAATTACTAAAATATCACTTTTATTAAACACATTCCTAATACATAATAGTTTTATAAGTAGGGCATATTTGCCAATACTAAAGAACAAAAATACTGAAATAGCTAAACATAAAATCTAATAATAGAAAAACAAATATAGATGATAGGTAGATGACTAATCATCTTCTTCTGGCTGTTGGTCGTTTTCTTGTCGTCATGTAGAGTTCACCATCCTTCACCAGTCGATAGAGATAAGGACGCTCTCCAGGCTTGAGTTCAGGGGGTCCATTGGGATGCACCGGGATAGGAGGCTGAGTAGGATGAAACCAATTTGCTGACGATATTGGGAAAGGCGTCGGTGTAAACACTGGTTTGGGAGATGGAGGAGGCGTAGCACGTCTTCTAGACGTGGCGGTACTCTGATCACTGTCGTACTCTGATTCTGACGAGATATTAATAACACTTGCTGACGACATTCTACTAAACACAGCGCATAAAAGTCTATTAGATTATGAAGTTGTAAGGCTTGCTGACATATGCTAGCTATAACACTAGGGCAATACTAACTAAGGCAAATGTTCTAAACTGAGAACAATGGAACTTCAGGATATGAGACTGAGCATGCCATGATTATTTTGATTTCATAAAAGTGTTTGTTTTTCCCAAAAATCTTTTGTAGTTATAGACTAGGCTTGCTAATTCACTATAACTTAAGCTCTGATACCACTCTGTCACACCCCGCCAAAAATGAGTTTTAATTCATTTAAAATGTTTTGCGGAAGAACGGAGGTGTAACGTTCATGACAACATAGAAAAAATTAACTAAACAAACAACCACGCAATAACGAAAAATAAACGTTAGTTTCACTTTCCAAAAGTAGAAAGTTTCCAAATTAGCAAGTTTCCTAAAATAGAAATTGTTTGAAATAAAATGATTGTTCGTAAACTTAATGTTTTAATCATGGCTCACGACAATCCCAATGCTCATATCCTCCAAACTCCACTGCACCTAATTACCTGGAAAAACATAAATAGTAAAAGGGTCAACAATAATGTTGAGTGAATCCACAGGGTTAATGTTTATGATAAGAGTAAAGTGATTTGCTACCCAAAATGTTTGTTATGAAAATGGTTTATAACTGAAAATGTATAAGGTTCAACACTCATATGATATGAGTAGTAAGTATGAAAATGTTTAGTATAGTTGTAGAATGTATACAACTACTAGTGATGTTTATGAAAAAGTGTTGAACAAAATGTTGTGTTTGACATCGCATGAACTGTTATCCCCAACAGGTAGCTAGTCTATTGAGTTAATATACCAACCCCTAAGTCCACAATCAACACTTCAACTCCAGTATGTTATGTTATTTTATGGATATACACTCCCGGAGATGTCTTGGATAAACCAAGTAATGATCAAACGTTCGTTGGGAGGATGAGTGTCAGCCAATAGTACTATCTGCATATCCATGGTCTAGATCCACTAGTTAATGATTGCTGGTAACCTTAGTCCGGTATAATAATTGTTTGTCATGCCAACGCGATAATGAAAATGTAACGATGTCGTACAGTCATAGTAAAATAGTAGCAATTGTGTTTATGTTTTCCACCTCAAAGTTTATAAAACAGTTAAAAGAGTAAAAGGGGTCTGTGGACTCACCTGGCAAAGCTTAGCGACAAGAAATTAAGACAGAGGAATCCTCGGGAGACTCCTAGCTTCCTAAATGATTTAACTACTGATTAGACTAAGCTAACACAGGCGATACTATATACGATATAAGATATATGATATACGTTAAATGTTATGTTATATGTTTTGTGACATCGAATGAACTTGGATTAATAAATGAAATGAAATGAAATGCATTGGGTTTTATAAAATGAAATGAAATAGGCTCCAAAATGAAATGACATGAAATGAAATGATTCTCGAAATGAAATGATATGAAATGGGCTTCGAAATGAAATGAAATGAAATGAAATGGGCTTGGGTGTAACACCCTAAATTTTACAAGATTTTTAAAATTTTTGAAAATAAAATTTTAATCAAAAGGTCCCAATAACTTGAATAATTAAATCCCAATAATAGTATTTTCATTTAAAAATGTATTTAATGCGGAAATAGTTAAAATTAAGTGTTTTTTTTAAAATATTAAATGTCGTCCACATCGGTAATGAAAGATACAGCGGTCAACCGTCCACCTTCTCCTTTCCTCTGCTGGTACCTGAAACAATGTGGGGGAAATAGGGGTCAGCTGGAGAAGCTGAGTGAATATCTCAAAATGCAAACAATCATAACATACAACACATGAGGGCACATCGGTGTACTCCTACTCAGAATCTACTCGATTAATTACTCAGATTTATTTCTCAGATTTTATTACTCAGATTTTAATTTATATAGCGCACTTGTGTGATTTGGGACGAGAGATCAACCTCGCCCCTCCTCACACCTCAGATAGGCATTAGCCAAAAACTCAGACGGGAGTGATCCCAAAACTCAGACGGGAATAATCCCAAAACTCAGACGGGAGGTGATCCCAGGCATATAGCCAAAACTCAGATGTGTGTTATTATGTTTTAATATCTCTTTAACATAATTATCTCAGATGCCCTAGCAAGTAGTAGCACAGAATGACCCTGTGCCGAGCTCGGTTACCCAGGCACAATGTCTCAGATTAAAATAAACCAACAGCTGCTCAGATACTCAGATAGCATGTCAAACTCCGATAACAAATCAAACTCAGATAGCGGATCAAACTCAGATAACAGCTCAAGCTCAGATAACAATTATGGTGCAAGAAATGTAACACATAAGTCATGCATGTACAACGTTAAAACTGAATACACAGTGAGAATACTCACCTCGAGAAAACGTAAGCTCCAAAGGATCCTCAATACTCTAAGGCGCTGCTCGGTTATTCCTAGATGATCCTAAAAGCATAAAAATGAAACCCGAATTACAATCCGTTCTAAGGACTCAATTTAGAAAACTGGCAGCACCCGTCGGTCTCACGGAAACTGCTATAACTCGTAAACTGTGCAGTAGATTTATCCCATATTTTTACCATGAAAAGTAGACAACCAGAACTACATATGTCTGTGAGACGGTCGCTGGCTAAAACAGATTCTAAGTGTCTCAAAACAGTGTTGCTAGACAGGCATGCCGCACAGGTCATTTTCCTAACAGCAGCATACTAAAACAGGTATAACTTTTAAACCGTAATTCGGATTGACGAGAGGGTCGCGGCATTGAAAAGCTAACTCAAAAATTAAGGTCCCTGCACGGGCCAAAAGTCCAAAAGCTTATTTTTAAACAGGTTAAAACCATTCGAGAATAGACAGCAGAATTCTGTCCCAAAAAACTCAGTTTGCTTTAAAAAAACTCGTTTTACAAACCCGACCCCAACCCGTGTATTCGTAACAACTCAGTGGTCAAGATCATTAGCGACCCGAGACAAAACAGTTTCAAACTACAAGATTCTTTGGAAAAACGGAAGCATTGACTATTAGGCGATAAATGAATCGAAGCCAACAATATACTCACAACAAACACAAACCTGATAATACCATCATCCTACAACAAAACTCGGCAAGGCCCGAGCCCTAATGGCTTGAACACAGCCCCGCCACAACACACAAGAATACTACAATGAAACTCGATCAGGTTAACCATGAACTATACGGGATCATAGAAAACAGAAGAAGATTAGGGTTCTACCGGAAAAACTCTCGTCTTTGGCTCGGCAAATCCACTCAATTCCCGATCCTGTTGATACCTGCCGCGTGTCCTCCGTCTCTGCACTCCTCCGATTGCTGCGTAACCCGAGGGAGAAATAATCACGATGATTGGCAGAATCAAAGAATAAAAAGAAATGAAAGCAGGTTATTACCGTTCAGACATTGGAGCCTTCAGCTCGATCTTGCTCTCTCCCCGACGTCGGCCTGCACCCGGATTGATTATAGTTGTCAACTAAAAACATAGGGATGGCAGATACAAAGTGCGGGTGTTGCTTCTTGTCCTGCCGGAATCATTGAAAAGAAAGCTGTGGTGGTTGTTTGGTTCTTGTCGGAACAAGGAAGAAAAACAAGGGTGGCGGTGGTTCTTGGGTTTTAGCCGGAAGTAAGAACAGACAGCAAGGTTATGGCGGTTCCTTTGGTTTGCTGGAATAGCAGAAAAGTAAGGGGTGGCGGTGGTTGCTAATCATCACTGCCGGAAAAGAAGGAGGAGAAAGCAAGGTTATGGCGGTGATCTTGGAGTCTGTCGGCATTTTGGCCAAGGGTTTTCTTTTTAGGTTTTTGTTAGATTAAGTATTACACCTTATGGGCTCTTGGCTTCAAAAGAAAAAAAATCGGGCCACACACCCATAACAGCCGAAGTACACATGCTTGGTCTCAGTCCTCCTCTTGGCCGAAGCCTAAGCCACGATCCGGTTCTTCAATGGGCAAAGCCCGGGGTCGCTTACTTAAGTTGGTTCGGTCCTTGGCCTTTTGGCCGGACCTCACTTAGACCAAAACCGACTGATAAAATTCTCGGGATTTAAAATGTTGCGCAAAAAATAATACTCTCACTAAATTAGACATAAGGTAAATAACACTCTAGTCATTTATATAAGTCATCTGATTAAATTAATTAATACTCATAATTTATTTAGTCACGGAGCGACAACTGGTTAATCAAGGGAATCACTACCCATTAAATCAAGTTGACACATAATCTCTAATATATAATTAACACGTAAGAATAATTAAATGAAAGTAATTAAATTAATTATCAGAAAATTAGGGCGTCTGATAACGACGGACCGTCTAAATACAGGTCGCCCAAATAATATAGAATTAATTATAAATAATAAATTGTGATTAAATAATTTTATTTAATTAATATAAATTTCGGGGCGTTACAACTCAACTCTACTTGAAATAGACTTCGTCCCCGAAGTCATTGCTCGGAAGAAACTCAGGGTAGTAATCTCGCGTCTCAACTCATACTCGCCAACGGCACACGTCCTCAAATGGGGAAAGAAAACAAAATGATAAGATTAAGAATGAAAAGGAAATTCATCAGGATGACCTACGACATGCATACTCAAATGGAAAAGAAGAATAAAAACGATAAAGTCATGAATAGAAAGAGGCTCTTCATGGTGAATTTACTTAATAGGAAATGAACTCCAGATCACGTAAGTGCTCATACAATTATCCGCCTCTAGTGGCGCAAAACGATAAGGCTAAAAGAAATAAGGTCAGGATGCTCACTATGGATCTCAGTATGCAAAGAAAATGTTGATAATGAGCATAAAATACACCAAGGTACTCTATTAAAGGCGTCTTCTTGCTCTCGCATTCGGATACAGTTGTTGTACTCAGCGATTAACGTCGCGTTGAATCACCGATTCAACTCCACTTGGAAATTTACTATTGATTTGTTGACGATACCAAATGCTCAGCGTAGTACCAGGTCATCCAAACCATTTGCACAATCACACTCGGATCTCTCATGACGATAACAAGTTTTTTTTTTTTTTTTTTTTTTTTTTTTTTTTGGAAAATTTTCTTCCCGCACAACTCCATTAAATGACCGCTTACACATTTTAGCAACAGGTAAAAATTTCATTATCGACAATTTTCCACCAAAATGACTCGGAAGGTCCTCCACACTATGGGTCAACAGTTTGTTAACAGCATAATAAATAATTTAGCGGTTTACACCATTATCATTTAATATAAAAATCATGCAAATAACTCACAAGGAATATACATATCACACAGAATTCTCATATACTCAGGTATATAACTCCAAAATATGATCTGGAAATATAACTCAGAAGTCCCACTCGGAAATAAACTTAAAGCATATCTCAGGAGTATAACTCAAAAATGTGTAACTCAGGAGCAAACTTATAAATCTTAACTCAGAAGCAAACCCAAACTCTAACTCAGTAACAACTCATAAGGTGATAATATTTATAAGTAATAGCGTTTGGTATAAATCACATTTTTACTCGTTCTTATTACTACTCGCGTGTTCCAATTTACCAGCTTATAATACTTGGAATGATATACTCTCTCTCAACCGTGTTATTGGTTCTCAAAATAACTCTTCTTTAACATTATATTGTTACCTTACTATATTAGGTTTGCATATTACCGGTGTTGATAACCCTTTAAATAGCTCAAATTAACGATCTTGTCATTTAATTCCCTTTAATAGGTTCTCATTCTATTACATTTAGTGGTTTCTCGATAATATTTTTAATAGATGCTTTCTCATTCATCTAGTTTAACGATCATTTAATAGACCGTTTCACTGATTTTACACAATATAAAATGTCTCTTAATTATTTTGACCATATCTACTCATTAATTTCATGTTACCCACTAAAATTTCCAATTAAATTTCATACTCTTATTTATAATGATTTCTCGTTACTCAAATTACGAATTAATTCCTTAGTTCTCATTTACTCAATTCGCAGTTACACTTTATTCTAAATCTTACGGTTTACTCATGGTTCATCATTTCAGTACATTCGCGTCTTTTCGAAATTTCTCCTAGGTTCAATATAAATTTATTGAATAGTTGTTCTCATCTCAAGTTTAATAATTATTCATAAATAGAGTTTTCTCATATAATTTTATAATACCTCAAAACTCATAACACTTTATAATACTTCAAAAAAAATTTGAATAAAACTTCCCGTTAATTTAATACTTTTCTCTTTTGACTCATTTTATTAATTTGCTTATGTAACCCGATTTGTAAATTTCTCATAACTCAAAATTACTCCATAATTAATCACAATAAAATTTTATAATTTAGCTCGTTTAATAATAACTCATTACCAGCAAATTACCGATCTCATTTTAACTCATTTTCCTCAAAATTACATTGTAGCAGTTTTCTCATAGTTGACTCATTAATAAGTTCTCATCACTTTAATTTAATGATTTCTCATTATCACATTTATAACCACCCAAGAATAAGTATACTGTCTTATTTTGTATATAATTGTAGTATTACTACTTCCCTTTTGCACGATATTCATTCAACCCAATTAACTTGATTTGTTAATTTCTCCAGTAAACCCGATCTCTCATTTTGTTGTAAACTCTATAATTACCCATAGAATAAATTTAATTATTCTCAACTGCTTGATTTGATAGTTACTCTTATAATTTATTTGATCAATTATATGTATCTAGATTTCGCACTTTAAATTCATACCAACAAAATAATATTTATAAATAATAATTACTGATAATTATTTCTTGACAATTTTCCTTATTACTCTACTCAACTCCACTTGGAGAAAAACTCGTCCTCGAGTTTGGAACTAGTATTGTCTACCAAAATAAACAAGCAAGTATGTAGTCACACAAACAATTAGGATACACATACTGCATTCACAATAACACGCATTGGTGCATCGTTCCCTTCAAAATTTCCCCCTAACCAACCAAAAGTCCTGTGTGTACGGTAATAGGGGCCCTCTATTACTTTCGACACATGCTTTTGTTTGGTCACGAGTCAATCCCAAAGTTCACAACTTCCCACATAAAAACCACCAATAAATCATGTTCCGAAGAAAGAAAAATAAATTATTTTTCCACATTTGATAATTCGATAAGTACAGATATGCACTCAGCTGTGGGTACTCAAAACCTCATAAACATTACTCAGAAAATCGTGCGTATATTTAGTCTCATACGCGATACTCAGATAACTCAGATTCATAAAAATATTTCCACTTTGTTACTTTTACAATACGAATATCGTTTTATCTTCTACTCTTAGTTATCTCTTTTATCATTTCTCATGAATCACGTTACTCTTTCTCAAAATTTTATCCGATTTATTGCCGTCTCGAGCGACAATTAATATTTTCTAGTTCAACATTCTCGGTTAGTTATTCTAATAAGCTTATATAGTTCGCTTCAATAAATACACTTTTAAATTAAATTTTCTAATAATTTTGATGTAACTATTTCTCATTATTTAGACATGCGCCTATATATCGTTTTATTAAAACTATGCTCAATCTTTTTCCCTTTTAATTTAAATTGATTAATTCTTAAAAAAAATAAACCTTAAAAATATTCTTAATCAATTTGATTTACTAATCTCTGATTTACTCGTTCAAATGACTCGGTCTATTAATTGTTTTCTCCCCTATGAAAGTTTTTAATATTTTCCCACTACGAAAATTTAATACTCCTCTTTAATATTAATAATTTTCTCTTTTCTCATTTACTCAAAGCATGCGAATCATAAATTAATATCCCGTTATTACACTTTTGGTTAAAATTTCTCAAAATTTATAAAATCTCATTTCAACCCTATTAGGTATTCCTCTAAACTGGAAACTTTTATTATTCTCCTTAAAATTTATAATTCCTCTAGTATGTGTATTTGTATATGCATAATTATATTAAACACTGGGAATTAAATCCAGAATTTTACTCAGAATTATGCTCTAAATTATACTCAAAATTACCAAACCTCGCATTCGTATATCTATATATACATAGTATTTAATCGTACTATTCATATGTAATTTGCGTATGTTATTATAACTTTTAAGGTTTATTTCACAGATTTAATCAGAAACAACACTCGGAAAAATATACTTAGAAAATAAACACAAAAATCTCAGACTACTCTACTCATCCATACTCAGAATACAACATACATCTCAGATAAATAAAAACTATTAAATATTACCAGCAATGGGAAAAGCGAGAGGTCGACGTGACATGCTGTATGCTTGATGTGAAAACTTTTCTCAGAAAATATTTTACTCAGTTCGCGTTTTAAAACTCGAGACTCAAACTTGAGATTGAATCCACCCCTTGTGAATCCAAATCCCTCAAGTCAGAGCTCTGATACCAACTTGTAACACCCTAAATTTTACAAGATTTTTAAAATTTTTGAAAATAAAATTTTAATCAAAAGGTCCCAATAACTTGAATAATTAAATCCCAATAATAGTATTTTCATTTAAAAATGTATTTAAAGCGGAAATAGTTAAAATTAAGTGTTTTTTTTTTTAATATTAAATGCCGTCCACATCGGTAATGAAAGATACAGCGGTCAACCGTCCACCTTCTCCTTTCCTCTGCTGGTACCTGAAACAATGTGGGGGAAATAGGGGTCAGCTGGAGAAGCTGAGTGAATATCTCAAAATGCAAACAATCATAACATACAACACATGAGGGCACATCGGTGTACTCCTACTCAGAATCTACTCGATTAATTACTCAGATTTATTTCTCAGATTTTATTACTCAGATTTTAATTTATATAGCGCGCTTGAATGATTTGGGATGAGAGATCAACCTCGCCCCTCCTCACACCTCAGATAGGCATAAGCCAAAAACTCAGACGGGAGTGATCCCAAAACTCAGACGGGAATAATCCCAAAACTCAGACGGGAGGTGATCCCAGGCATATAGCAAAAACTCAGATGTGTGTTATTATGTTTTAATATCTCT
This sequence comes from Calendula officinalis, assembly GCA_963853835.1. NCBI lineage: Eukaryota > Viridiplantae > Streptophyta > Magnoliopsida > Asterales > Asteraceae > Calendula > Calendula officinalis. Next base: position 28,395,961 of record OY970825.1, read on the forward strand.
TTAACATAATAATCTCAAATGCCCTAGCAAGTAGTAACACAGAATGACCCTGTGCCGAGCTCGGTTACCCAGGCACAATGTCTCAGATTAAAATAAACCAACAGCTGCTCAGATACTCAGATAGCATGTCAAACTCCGATAACAAATCAAACTCAGATAGCGGATCAAACTCAGATAACAGCTCAAGCTCAGATAACAATTATGGTGCAAGAAATGTAACACATAAGTCATGCATGTACAACGTTAAAACTGAATACACGGTGAGAATACTCACCTCGAGAAAACGTAAGCTCCAAAGGATCCTCAATACTCTAAGGCGCTGCTCGGTTATTCCTAGATGATCCTAAAAGCATAAAAATGAAACCCGAATTACAATCCGTTCTAAGGACTCAATTTAGAAAACTGGCAGCACCCGTCGGTCTCACGGAAACTGCTATAACTCTTAAACTGTGCAGTAGATTTATCCCATATTTTTACCATGAAAAGTAGACAAGCAGAACTACATATTTCTGTGAGACGGTCGCTGGCTAAAACAGACTCTAAGTGTCTCAAAACAGTGTTGCAAGACAGGCATGCCGCACAGGTCATTTTCCTAACAGCAGCATACTAAAACAGGTATAACTTTTAAACCGTAATTCGGATTGACGAGAGGGTCGCGGCATTGAAAAGCTAACTCAAAAATTAAGGTCCCAGCCCAGGCCAAAAGTCCAAAAGCTTATTTTTAAACAGGTTAAAACCATTCGAGAATAGACAGCAGAATTCTGTCCCAAAAAACTCAGTTTGCTTTAAAAAAACTCGTTTTACAAACCCGACCCCAACCAGTGTATTCGTAACAACTCAGTGGTCAAGATCATTAGCGACCCGAGACAAAACAGTTTCAAACTACAAGATTCTTTGGAAAAACGGAAGCATTGACTATTAGGCGATAAATGAATCGAAGCCAACAATATACTCACAACAAACACAAACCTGATAATACCATCATCCTACAACAAAAGTCGGCAAGGCCCGAGCAATAATGGCTTGAACACAGCCCCGACACAACACACAAGAATACTACAATGAAACTCGATCAGGTTAACCATGAACTATACGGGATCATAGAAAACAGAAGAAGACTAGGGTTCTACCGGAAAAACTCTCGTCTTTGGCTCGGCAAATCCACTCAATTCCCGATCCTGTTGATACCTGCCGCGTGTCCTCCATCCCTGCACTCCTCCGATTGCTGCGTAACCCGAGGGAGAAATAATCACGATGATTGGCAGAATCAAAGAATAAAAAGAAATGAAAGCAGGTTATTACCGTTCAGACATTGGAGCCTTCAGCTCGATCTTGCTCTCTCCCCGACGTCGGCCTGCACCCGGATTGATTATAGTTGTCAACTAAAAACATAGGGATGGCAGATACAAAGTGCGGGTGTTGCTTCTTGTCCTGCCGGAATCATTGAAAAGAAAGCTGTGGTGGTAGTTTGGTTCTTGTCGGAACAAGGAAGAAAAACAAGGGTGGCGGTGGTTCTTGGGTTTTAGCCGGAAGTAAGAACAGACAGCAAGGTTATGGCGGTTCCTTTGGTTTGCTGGAATAGCAGAAAAGTAAGGGGTGGCGGTGGTTGCTAATCATCACTGCCGGAAAAGAAGGAGGAGAAAGCAAGGTTATGGCGGTGATCTTGGAGTCTGTCGGCATTTAGGCCAAGGGTTTTCTTTTTAGGTTTTTGTTAGATTAAGTATTACACCTTATGGGCTCTTGGCTTCAAAAGAAAAAAAATCGGGCCACACACCCATAACAGCCGAAGTACACATGCTTGGGCTCAGTCCTCCTCTTGGCCGAAGCCTAAGCCACGATCTGGTTCTTCAATGGGCAAAGCCCGGGGTCGCTTACTTAAGTTGGTTCGGTCCTTGGCCTTTTGGCCGGACCTCACTTAGACCAAAACCGACTGATAAAATTCTCGGGATTTAAAATGTTGCGCAAAAAATAATACTCTCACTAAATTAGACATAAGGTAAATAACACTCTAGTCATTTATATAAGTCATCTGATTAAATTAATTAATACTCATAATTTATTTAGTCACGGAGCGACAACTGGTTAATCAAGGGAATCACTACCCATTAAATCAAGTTGACACATAATCTCTAATATATAATTAACACGTAAGAATAATTAAATGAAAGTAATTAAATTAATTATCAAAAAAATTAGGGCGTCTGATAACGACGGACCGTCTAAATACAGGTCGCCCAAATAATATAGAATTAATTATAAATAATAAATTGTGATTAAATAATTTTATTTAATTAATATAAATTTCGGGGCGTTACATTGGGTTAGGCTTATTGGGCCTAGATTGGGCCTATTGGGCCTAATGGGCTTAATGGGTTGGGCCACTTGGGCCTCTTATTGGGCTTAGGTCCACTTAGGTTGGGCCTTGAATTGGGCTTGGCCCAATTGGGTTCGGTTTGGTTGGGTATGGGCCAAAGGTTTGGGCTTTGGTCCAAATGGGCTTGGATACTAATGGGCCAACTAATGTTTGGGCCCGATGGGCTAAGATAGATCGAATTGGGCCAAGTACGGGCCTTGTCCCGATTATATGTTCGGGTTTGGTCCACGGTTTTGGGTCAAGATCCGGCCTTGACCCGTTTTAGCTTGTGGGTCAACATATGGTCAACAAAAGTCCACTAAAGTCAACTTAGGTTTATTTTGGGTTTGATGTGTACGGTTTTAGGATTAGGGTTTCGGTATTCGGGTTTGGCCGAGTAGGGTTTGGGTTTTGCACATGGGTGCGGGTCAATGTTGGTCAACTAGCTATCAAATGGTCAAATAGTCAAACATGCACTCAATTAGGGTTAGGGTTCGGCTAGGGTTTAACCTAGGGTTGGCCGAATGGCCAAAACCCTACGGCTTTATGGCTAAATCGAGCCTAGGGTTCGAGTTTGATGATTAGTTTAACTAGGTTCACGTCTAGGGTTTTAGACCTAGGATGTTCGGTCAAGTCTAAAGTAGAACTATGGTTCGAATTCAAGTACATGCAAGGTCTAGGATTCAAACAATCAAACAACACGAATTAACGATCAAGGGGTGATGCATGCTACGGGTTTATGGGTGTTAGGGTTCTATACCGAGACCAAATGGCCTTGGCCATGGTCTCGGGTTCAAGCTAAGGACCAAAATAAATAAGATAGATCAAGCAAAGCATAGGATAAATCGGTATACCTTGGGATCTAGATCGAACAAGAGCAAGAACACACCAAAAGCTTCGGGTTTGCTTGAGGATTCGAATGAACAAGATGATGATGGTGATGGTGTTGTTTCGGCCGAGTGAGAGGGAAGAACAAAAGTGTTGGGTTTAGTAAATGATTGGTATTTATAGTGTGGATAATTAGGGTTTTCAATAAGAGATTGAGTCAAACAAGGACTCATTCAAGATGGATATGGATAAGATCAAGCAAATCAAAAGGAAAAGAGATAGACATCGCCACCCTTGGTGGCTCGGCCGTTCAATAGTCACGAGCAAGGTCTAGGAGGCCGGCCACATTTGATGGTCGGTCTAGACTTGGTGTTGGGTTAGATGGTTCGTACATTCGAGTCACGTTTATATTAGTTTGTTACGTTTATTGTTTAACCGATAAAATCATCGTTTTAGAAATGTTTTTAGCTCAAAGTGTGTCACCATAAGTAGATAAAATGTTGTGTTGACTAAAATAATCAAACACTAATGTATGGTGTAAAATATGTATGTTTGTTGTGTATAAGGAATGCCAAAAATAGAAATGTCTATAAGTAGAAACTTTCTAAATAAGGAAAGTTCTAGAAATGAAATGAGGTTACATACCAGAAATATCGAGTTGTCACATTCTCCCCTGGTTGAAGAAATTTCGTCCCGAAATTTAAGACGAAGAACGAACAGGAGAGACAACGAGAAAAAGATGAGGATATTTCTTTCGCATTTGGTCCTCACGTTCCCACGTGAATTCAGGACCTCTTTTGGAGTTCCATCTGACTTTAACAATTTTGATCTTGCTTCTTCGCAACTTTTGCTCTTTCCAGTCAGATATTTCAATTGGTTCCTCGGTGAAATGAAGTTTGTCGTCGATGATGATTTCTTCAGTAGGGACGATAAGCGAAGGATCATGAATAAACTTCTTAAGATTAGAAACATGAAATGTGTTGTGAACATTGCTGAGCTCATTAGGAAGACGAAGGCGATAAGCAACAGCACCGATTCTTTCAAGAATCTCAAATGGTCCAACATAACGAGGACTGAGCTTTCCTTTCTTACCAAAACGTACAACACCTTTCCAAGGTGCTACTTTTAGCAAAACGTGGTCGCCAACAGCGAACTCTAAAGGCTTTCGACGATTATCAGCATAGCTCTTTTGTCGATCTCTGGCAGCTTTGATGCGATCTTTGATTTTAAAAATCTTGTCAGTCGTTTCTTGTAGAATCTCAGGACCAGTAATCTGACGATCACCGATTTCAATCCAACAAAGTGGCGAACGACACTTTCTTCCATACAGGGCTTCGAACGGTGCGGCCTTAATAGTTGTATGATAACTATTATTATACGAGAACTCAGCTAACGGGAGATGAGAATCCCAACTTCCACCAAAATCAATAACACATGCTCTCAGCATGTCTTCCAAAGTTTGAATTGTTCTTTCAGTCTGCCCATCTGTTTGGGGATGATAGGCAGTACTCATATCGAGGCGAGTACCGAGAGATTTTTGCAACGATTGCCAAAAACGAGACGTGAAGCGACTATCACGATCCGAGATGATCGCGACTGGCACACCATGCCGAGATACAACTTCCTTTAAGTAAATTCTTGTTAACTTCTCCATTTGATCAGTTTCCTTAATAGGAATGAAGTGAGCTGATTTGGTCAATCGGTCGACAATTACCCAAATTGTATCATGACCATTAGATGTTCGAGGCAATTTGGTTATAAAATCCATAGAGATTTCTTCCCATTTCCATTCAGGGATCTCTGGTTGTTGTAGAAGACCGGAAGGCTTCTGATTCTCCGCTTTCACTCTAGCACAAGTTAAACATTTGCTGACATAAACCGCGATCTCTTTCTTCATGTTTGGCCACCAGTATAATTCTTTGACATCTTTATACATCTTGTCGGCACCAGGATGAATAGAATATTTGGATCGGTGAGCTTCATTCAAGATAACATTGCGAACACTTCCAAAATGTAAGGGTACATAGGTCTAGGTGAGCAAAATCAAGTATCACGGAATCTTGATTGGGGTGCGCTGAGATAAAATTTGAGAGGGGGAATGTCGTATGGGGTGCAATTCAGCAAAACATGGTAAAATGAAATGAGGGTGTAGTCGAAAATTGAAAAAGTAAGCTTGAGTGAGGAGGGTGTGACAGGGTTAAAGAAAACGAAAAATCCTTTCCAAACCGATTACAAGCCGGTTGCCACATCTCTATCAGATTGCATGTGTTGCTCTCTGATATTGAAAAAGACATCATGGACCCAGTGATGCAATGCACAACCCCCCAGCTACTCAAGTATTTCTTAAAAAGTACTTGTTTCATTTTCACGGAGACTAGCTCATATGCTATTGACATCTCATTTGGAGATAGTTGATATTGAACAAGAGGACAAGTCTCTCCAGTCCTCGCCTTCGTTTGTCCACTAATTGAGTCTAGAACCAAAATACACTTTTAAGGCACAGGGAAAATTCCAAGCTTATCTTTGTGATATAGCCGGAACATTCATAGTGATACCAAAATTATTGGTATTCCACGATGATTGAATGGAAATCCTACCAGTGCTAACATCTACGCCAACGCTGAACGTAGGTCACACAGTTTGTGTAACTGTTGTGTTAACGGGTAATCTATGTGATCCCAGTTTACCCTGTTCGATTCCATGTCCATTTTTGATGACTGTACTTCATCGCTATCAACAACAGTCGGGATATCAGATGATAAAAACATGAGACTGTTCTTTTATGTCATCTACAACGGTCATTGAGATTTAAACGCTAGAAGATTTAATCGTATTCTTTCATCATCAACAACTATCTGGTTTATCTGATGATATGTGTTATATATTGATTTATTCAAAAAATGAATATATCATTATTCAACACATTTTTATCAATAAGCTTCCAAAATTCTTCCTACTTGCAACTCGAAGAATTTCAAATTTTACATGATGATTCTGATAAATCGTGTTCATCATGAGGGGGAGAAAATATTACAGAAGTTCTTATTAGAGGAGAATATATCAGCTCAGTTTACTCCGCATTAAAAGACATATGAACCGCTTAAGGGGGAGTAAACAAGAAACCAAAGATCCGTTAAGAAATAATTGTTTGTTTGAGGGGGAGCGTAAACTTCATCAACATTTTTCCCTAATAACAATTATCAATAATCACAAATCGACAAAGCCACAACTTCATCAAAAGACTTCCGCTATAAAACAACTCTATCTATGTGTCTACATTTTTGTCGATTTACATTTGCGAAAAAGAAGAAACCGAGACATTCACAGAAATGTCAAACCATAAATTCACATCCATTTCCATCCGAAATTTAATCGTTTAAATCATTCTTTCCAATTCCATAACAATCATATCCATTCAAAATCTTAACTGTTCTAATCTTTTGTTCCATACAAAATACAAATTATCCACATTCATCCAAAACTTAAATGTACATACCATTCTTTCTTACATACAAACCATACACACATCAATTCAAAATTTAACCGACACAAATCATTCTTACCAAAATTTACACACACATCTAAAACTTTAACTGTCAAATCATTCAAAATCATCATTATCCTATCCTCACAAAAACCTCTACTACAACATCTCAGTCAAATCCTTACCTAACTGATGTTTCAGTTCTAGAACCTTCTAATCTTCAATATATCAGTTTTAGACATTTCTTACACCAACAAACTCAATGATAAAAATATAATTCCTTTGAAGGAAGACAGGGATGAAGTTCAAAAAGCTCAAAAAGAGGGAGATTGGATAATGATAAAGACATATTAAGTCAAGACTTCATGAAATCTTCTGAGATACTTTATATTGGTTGAAAAGCCAATTAAAAGTATTATTTTTCAAAATTTGAAGCTGATACTACATCAAATCTACTCAACGGATACTAGAGAAGAAGATTTCAAGAACAGGCTAATCCAAACTATTGATACAAATGAAAAGATACTCTGATACCACTTGATAGATCAAATGCAAATGAAATCTTGCTAATTCATGTTGATTTGAAGAGATTTGAAGAAATTAGTGTGTGTGTTCTTGGTGTATAGTTGAGAGAGAAAGATGGAGGGAATAGTTGCTTTCAAAAGTGTTAATCAATTATGTGAATGGAAAGCTTGCATCATTAAGCTTAAACTAAGGTATTTATACCTTGAAAAGCACAATATCAATATCACTGATTCAATCCATCTTTGGTGATAGATTATGATTTTGGTTAGAAAAATGAAGATGGAGATTAGGGCTTTTAGAGAGAGAAAGGTAGAGAGAACAATTGCAGAATTGGAATTTGATTAATGGCAAAAGTTAGGAATTAAGCCTTACACATTGGTATTTATACCATGGCTTAATTCCTTGGTTAGTTAGGACCATTTCCTAAACTATTCTTAACTTTTATACAATGTTTCAATATACCCCCTAGACTAACTATTACAACATATTTAGTACCTAACAATCTCCCCCTTTGTAATAATAGTCTAGGTTGCTTATCTTTGAAGACTTCTGTGTTTGTAAGGCTGAAGCTGAGATTTGAACCGTTGAGCAGTTATGTTGATAAAACTAATGGTGATTTTCGGTTATTACAAGTAACAAAACGCAGCGGAAAGATTTAATCACCATGAACGGATCTTGATATCAATCATACAATTAAACTATAAGAAAATCAAAGAGAATGATATAAGAATTCATACCCTAGTTGCCTTTGATTATTGTGTATTCGGATGGAGTTGGTGATGGATTGAAACCAAGTATTCAATTAGAATACCTCTAAAAGAAAGTCCACACAACACTTCAAGAACACCAAAGGAGGATGCTAGTCCTTGATTCTTGAGAGCAAATGGAAGCAAAAGATGGGATGTATTGTGTGTGTGTGTGCCGTGAATTCACAAGGCAAGGGAGGGAGTTTATGGAGTCATTTACACTCCATAATGATGCCTTAATTCCCATTAATGATTTCCATAAACCATTGACCAATATTTACACACAAGTCCTTATCTTTTGTTCCTTCTAGTTTGCTCACATTAAGGTTTCAATATTAACATTTAATATTAAACTTATATATAAGCATGTAGCTTATATTAATATATATAATGTAATTACCCTAATTACACTATATATCTTATGGTGCTAAGTGTTTAAGTGTGTGACCCTTTAGGCTCACAAACTACTAGCCATATAACTATATGTTATACGCGTGAAGCATATTCCAACAGCTCCCACTTGCGCACGTGATAACATCAAGTAGTTATACAAGCAAAGGTTAGAGTCTAGCAACCCGCCAATGCCCCTAGAAGTACATGAGGAGTTTCATAAAATCTTTGTTCAAAGTTTTCGAGCAGTTATCCTTTTGTTACTGATACTATGTTGAATTTTAGACAAGGATAAATGTCAATCTAAAATTTCAACGATTCTGTTTCTCGATCTATACATTGAAGTAGATTACCAAAACCAATCAAGATTCATCTTGATTACCTTTTGGGTGTGGCCACACATACATCTATTCAAATCATCGAGGGGCCCAGTAGTATCTAATCCACATGCGTGGAGGAACAAATTCTTTGTTGACTGCACGTGTCTGTCATATGCTTAATGACAAACCCGATAATGGTTGTTATAGCAGCCTTATTCAGGTCAGCGTTTAACCATATCAAAGTTTGCCCCTCTACATACACAAACCAACTTGCATCTCAAGTCAGAGGATAAGTGACAAAGCCTTTGTGAGATTCACTTGTGACATAAATCCAGGAAGTGATTTCTCATAGGTTGGGTCAGTCCAATTGTGCATCAATATGAACAACATGTGAGTTTGATTTAATCATCCTTAGCCATACTAAGATAATGTCATCAATGCCCTCAGATTTGTCTTAATAATATTCCCATATTATTAATATGACAATGGACAGTTTAGAATATAAAACGCAGTAAATATTCATGGATATAAACATGCAAATATAGAACACAGTAGATATTCATATAAAAACGATCATATCAAATATATCAATTTATTCCAATAAAAACTGCTCAATGTTCCATTATCCAAATACTAAAACAGATTACATGAAACTACTAGCTGGTCGAAGTCCAATGTTTCTAGCATGCTCAATATGTTTGGTACATGACATTGGCTTCGTGAAGGGGTCAGCTAAGTTGTCATCTGTATGAACTTTGAGCAAGCGTACATCTCCCATTAGGATCGCATCTCTAATGTAGTGAACCTTCCTCCGGTAATGTCTGGCGCCTTTCTGAACATCAGGTTCGTTGGCAATGATGATAGCACCTGTGTTATCACAGTACATATCCATGGGTCTTTCATTACTGGGGACAACTCCAAGCCCAGAAATGAATTTCCTCATCCAAACAGCTTCCATTGCAGCTTCAGTAGTTGCAATGTATTCAGCTTCTGTAGAAGACATAGCGATAGTGCTCTACTTCGCACTTTTCCAATCAACAACGCCTCCGTTCAAAACGAAAACATACCCCGTTTGAGATTTGGAATCATCTCTATCAGTCTCAAAACTAGCGTCAGAATAACAAGTAACGCTTAGCTCATTTTGAGACTCACCACCATAGACAAGAAACATATCTTTAGTATTCCTAAGATACTTCAGTATGTTCTTAACAGCAGTCCAGTGACTCTCACCTGGATTCTGTTGATATCGACTTGTAAGGTTCTGTGAGAACGCTACATCAGGTCTTTTGAACCGCACAGTATACATGATAGATCCTACTGCCGAGGCATAGGGTACATCACGCATACGTTTCATCTCATCAGGTGAGGACGGTCCTTGAGTCTTACTCAAGTGTACATTGTGTTGCATAGGGAGACTTCCACGTTTTGAAGCATCCATTCTAAATCGTTTTAGAATCTTATCAATGTACGCACTTTGACTTAGTCCGATTAACCGCTTTGATCTATCTCGGTAGATCTTTATACCAAGTATATATGCCGCTTCCCCAAGATCCTTCATAGCGAAGCACTTCCCAAGCCAGGATTTTACATCTTGTAGCATTGGAATGTTATTTCCTATGAGTAGTATGTCATCGACATATAGGATTAGAAAGACGACAATGCTCCCACTAGCTCTTACATATACACATGGCTCGTCGGGATTCTAAGTAAAGCCAAACGTTTTGACTTCCTCGTCGAATCTTTTGTTCCAATTTCTGGATGCTTGCTTTAGTCCATAAATGGACCTTTGAAGCTTACATACTTTCTTTGGGTGTTTTGTATTAACAAAACCCTCAGGCTGAACCATATAGACATCTTCATCAAGGAGTCCATTCAAGAAAGCAGTTTTAACATCCATTTGCCAAATCTCATAGTCATAGTACGCTGCTATGGCTATGACAATCCTAATAGCTCTAACGTCGGCAACAGGCGAGAAGGTTTCATCATAGTCAATCCCGTAGGTTTGAGTGTAACCTTTTGCTACCAATCGAGCCTTATAGGTGTGTACATTTCCATCCATGTCGGTCTTCTTCTTGAAGATCCACTTGCTACCAACAGTCTTACTGTTAGGAGGAAGATCAACCAAAGTCCATACTTGGTTATCTTTCATGGATTGCATTTCCGCGTTCATAGCATCAAGCCATTTGTCAGATTCAGAATCTGCTAATGCAGCTCGATAGTTAGGGGGTTCATTATGATCCCCTAAACTCAGCTCCTCAGCATCGATTTGGAAACCATATCGTTCAGGTGCATGAGGTGTCCTTGCGGACCTTCGAACGGGGACTTCATCATTTTGAGGTGCAACAGGAACAATTTCATGTTCAACCTCATCTTGATGTTCGCTAGTATCTACAATATGTTGTGCATCTTCATCGCTTGGAATCTCATCAAAGTCGATGGTACTCCCACTTGCTTCTTGTGAAATGAGATTGCTCTCAAGAAACTCAGCATAACGAGCAATAATTACTTTTTGCTCAGGTGGGTAGTAGAAATAGTAACCCATTGTTTCCTCAGGGTATCCTATAAAGATGCACTTGACAGCTCTGGGTTCAAGTTTGTTCGGTGTGTCTCGTTTCACGAGAGCCTCACAACCCCAGACCTTCAAGTAAGACAAGTTAGGGACTTTCCCATGCCATATCTCATATGGTGTCTTTTCAACCTTCTTGGTGGGAACCATATTCAGTATGCGAGCAGGCGATTTGAGTGCATAACCCCAAAAGGATAGAGGCAGAGTTGTAGGACTCATCATCGATCGGACCATGTCAAGCAAGGTGCGATTTCTCCTCTCCGATACACCATTATGCTGTGGTGTATAAGGGGGAGTGAATTGTGAGACAATCCCACAATTCTTAAGATGGTCTTGAAACTCATGGCTCATGTACTCTCCTTCTCGATCAGAACGGAGAACCTTTATATTCTTGCCGAGTTGATTTTCTACTTCATTTTGGAAGGCTTTGAACGTTCCAAAGGTTTCATGTTTATGTTTAATCAAGTAAACATAACCATAACGACTAAAGTCGTCTGTGAAAGTAATGAAGTAGGTAGCACCTTCCCTAGTTCGAGTTCTAAAAGGGCCACATACATCAGTATGTATGAGTCCAAGTAGATCATTGGCTCTTTCGCCTACATGGGAGAAAGGCTTGCACGCCATTTTACCAGATATACAAGAAACACATTTATCAAATGATTCAGAATCATCTGATTTTATAAGTCCATCCTTTTGTAATTTCAAAACGCGTTTCTTGTTAACGTGGCAAAGGCGACAATGCCATAGGAAAGTAGAATCCAAGTTCTTCTTGGATTTCTTGTTGCTACATGTATAAATAGAACTACTGTTTGTGATACGATTATGCATGTCAATCTCAAAGATACCATCACGAAGAATAGCATTAAAGTAAAAAACATTATCCTTTGAAACTGAAATACCAAAATCCGTAAAAGTATGAATAAAACCATTATTCCACAAACAAGAAAGCGATACTATACCCCTAGTAATACTAGGCGCATAGTGACAATTGTCTAATACAATAATTAAACCACTAGGAAGGATTAAATCATAGCTTCCTATAGCTTCGACCGGTGCACGCATCCCATTGCCTACGTACAAATCCAAAGCTCCATGGTTTAGCTTTCTACTTCCCCTTAGACCCTGCATGGTATTACAAATGTGAGTTCCACAACCAGTGTCATATACCCATGATTTCTTAGGGAAAGCATATAGTTCTATTGTGAAGATACCTGATGTGCCAACCTTGTTGGCTTTGTTCTTCATCAACTCCGCCAGGTAGGCAGGACAATTCCTCCTCCAATGGCCTGTTTCACCGCAGTGATGGCAAGCAAGCTCCTTAGCAGGGTGCTCCTTATGAGTAGGTGGGGGAACCTTTGGCTTGGGCTTGTAAACTTGCTTTCCCTTGCCATGGCCCTTAGCAACTACTTGCGGTTTCGGTTTTTGGATCTTCCCTTGCCTTATAGCAAGGACAGTAGGGGCCGGAGTTTTCTTGGGTAGGCTTGCTTCCGTTTGTTTCAGCATAGCATGTAATTCGGCGAATGTCTTCCCCATACTATGCATATGATAAGTCATGACAAACGGTGCAAAATCCTTATTGAGGGACGTTAGAATCAAGCTAATCCCAAGGATGTGCGGCATAGCGTAACCAAGCTTCTCCATTTGGTCTAAGTAGCTCTTCATCTTCAAGAGATAAGAGCTAACAGACTGTCCCTCCTCCTGCTTGCAAGCGTGGAAGGCTTTGACAGTGTCAAAGAGTTCCTGGTCGGCTTGCTTTTGATACATGGCTTGTAGTTCATGCATCATATCAAATGCAGTGAGGTCCTCGAGATTCTTTTGAATCTCGGGAGTCATGCTCACTAGCATAAGCGCGGAGACCTCTTGTTGTTCGTTAAACCTCTTGGTATAGGCCGTACGAACAGCAGCGGTGGCGGTAGCAGCAGGGGCAGGGGGCAGCGCCTCCTCCAAATGGTGGTACTTGTGCTCGGCCCTAAGGACAATCCTTAGGTTTCGAGACCAGTCCACAAAGTTCGTTCCATCAAGTTTCTCTTTTTCGAGAACGGAACGAATGGTGGTGTGTGTTAGGGTTTGATTGTTTGAAGTCATCTACAAAATTACAAAGTTCATTAATTAGTATTTTCAATAATAATGTCTTTTAATAAATTAACTACCCAATTAATTTTAATTAAAAGCTAAGATCCCATTGAGCTTCTATCATCGCATCAGTTGATCTGCTAGAGATGATAGATCCAATAGGTAGGTGACGATCAACAATTGCATTACAAGTGCAACTCTTAGAGGTATGGGACTTCATGGCACCTAGTGAACAAGCATCTAGGGTCAAGTGGCATGTTTGTCGCATCTTTGCCTCGAGTTAAGGTCTCACCGTTAACTTGATTAAGTCATCCAATGTGAAATCATGTCAAAATAAATCTAGGTCTCACCGTAGTGAATAATGACCTCGGATCTAAATTCAAACCACGTCTCACGTGAATTCAAAAATAGAAGCAAGTGATTATCAACCGATTGGACGGCGTGACTTAAATTTTAGGTATGTTTAAATTTTAATTGATAAAATTTTATTAAGATATGAATGAATCATGTACTTCACTCATACCACTTCATAAGTCTTGTAATAAACGGTAAAAACTTTTAGCGATTATTAGGTGATAAGTTACAAATCATATGTAAACTTAGTTTAATCTCAAAACGATTTTATATTAAAGGTTTAATCATCTATGATTAACTAGTAATCATCGATGATTAAGGGTTTGAATGTTTTAATGTTTGTGTCTAAAAACCATTTTTAATTGTTTTACTACTTGTATCTAATAGAAAAGAAAAACAACCACAAACAAAGAATAAAACATGCAACAAATTTTGTGCAAACCTCGACCGATGAAATCCTAGGTTCGGTCACGTGAGTCATCACGACGGACCGAAGGGTCAAACTAGGGGACGGGCCAACATGAACCCAAACGGGCCTACATAAACCCAATGGGCTCCCACTTGCTCCAAGACATTCTTGAGCAAGTAGAACCCAAAATTGTGAAAAAGTGTAATCTGCCAGAAAATTCCAGCAGACTTTGAAGCCCGAAAAGTCACTGAAGGAGTCTTCGTTGGTCTTCCCGGACTTCTGGAAAGTTGTAGCCCACGACTTTGCAAGCATTTTAGGCTTTTGAATCGCCCAAAACGGAGTCCGTATGCCTCTGGAAAACCTGTTTTCGTACAGCCCTCGCTTTTGTGACGGAAATTTGTTGTTTTCTTCATTAGTCTTCAATATTTTGTATCAACAATTTACAATAAAAAGATAAAATAAATACAATCTATTCTATTACTTTTACATTACAAATTGCCCCAAAAATGGCACCAAAAATAAAAGAAAAATAAATGAAACAAATTACAACAATTAAGCCAAAAAAAAACAAGGCTTTTCCCAAACAACCAAACAACCAAACATCAACCACATTCATTCACAAATGGTCTAGGCTTTCATCGGTTTGCACAAACAAGCAACAATTGACAAGGCTTTGGCTTGGGATATGGCAAAAATACATGATTTGCCATATCAACAACATGGAATTAAAAAATAAATTCCAAGCCAAATAATCAAAAAAATACAATAACAAGATTAATTTTTTTGATATGATTTTGTAACAAGTGACAATAGGCTTCCAAAAATACCATATTTTAACCCATGTAGGTAATTTAGAAAACGAAAAAAAAACCAAAACCCGTGAGGTTTTTTTTTTTTTTTTTCTTTCTTCCGATCGGGTTCAAAAAACTACCAAAAAAACTTGGTTTTTGCCACTTTTTACAAAATCTAGCTAATTTTATGATTAATATAATGACTCGTGATACCACTAATGGTGATTTTCGGTTATTACAAGTAACAAAACGCAGCGGAAAGATTTAATCACCATGAACGGATCTTGATATCAATCATACAATTAAACTATAAGAAAATCAAAGAGAATGATATAAGAATTCATACCCTAGTTGCCTTTGATTATTGTGTATTCGGATGGAGTTGGTGATGGATTGAAACCAAGTATTCAATTAGAATACCTCTAAAAGAAAGTCCACACAACACTTCAAGAACACCAAAGGAGGATGCTAGTCCTTGATTCTTGAGAGCAAATGGAAGCAAAAGATGGGATGTATTGTGTGTGTGTGTGCCGTGAATTCACAAGGCAAGGGAGGGAGTTTATGGAGTCATTTACACTCCATAATGATGCCTTAATTCCCATTAATGATTTCCATAAACCATTGACCAATATTTACACACAAGTCCTTATCTTTTGTTCCTTCTAGTTTGCTCACATTAAGGTTTCAATATTAACATTTAATATTAAACTTATATATAAGCATGTAGCTTATATTAATATATATAATGTAATTACCCTAATTACACTATATATCTTATGGTGCTAAGTGTTTAAGTGTGTGACCCTTTAGGCTCACAAACTACTAGCCATATAACTATATGTTATACGCGTGAAGCATATTCCAACAAAAACAGCATCAGCCTTTGATCATCGGTGACAGATATACTTTTAATTGGCTTTTCAACCAATATAAAGTATTCCAGAAGACTTCATGCAAATCGACGGAATGTTGACCCATAGATAGAGCAGTTAGCAGCGGAAGTCCTTTCTTGAGGTTGTGGCTTTTGTCGATTTGCTGCTGATCCTCGGTTCCTGATGTTTGATGAAGTCGAAGCGGTGCGGAATGTTGATATGATTTGGATTTTCTGACCGTTGTTGATAATGTTGGAGTACGGTCATAGAATCCCTTATCTGATGTATTGACTGTTGTTGATAAGATTGGAGTACAGTCATCAGATCCTCTATCAGACATAGTGACTGTTGTTGTTAACAATGGAGTACGGTCGTCTGATCTTCGCACGAGAATGTATCAGGGTAACCCAGGATCATATAGATTGCCTGTTAGCACAACAGTTACAGAAACTGTGTGACCTACGTTCAGTGTTGGCATTGATGTTAGCACTGGTAGGATTTCCATTCAATCATCGTGGAATACCAATATTTTTGGTATCACTATGAATGTTCCGGCAATATCCCAAAGATATGCTTGGTAGAGTGCCTGTGTCCTAGAGAAATTTAATTCGGTTCTAGACTCTATACGTGGACAAACGAAGGCGAGGACTGGAGGTGGGTCCTCTTTTTCAATATCAACAATCTCCAAATGAGATGTCGATAGTGGATGTGGTTATCTCCGTGATTTTGAAACAAGTACTTTTTGTACTTGAGTGGTCAGTGGGGGTTGTGCATTGCATCACTGGGTCCATGATGTCTTAATCAAAGAGCAACATATGCAATCCGATATAGATGAGGTTACCCGGTCATTTGTTCGGTTTAGGGAGGGTTTTCCGTTTTCTTTAACCCTTTCACACACGCTCCTCACTCAACTCACTTTTTCATTTTTCAACCACACCCTCGTTTTTGTTTTTACCATGTGATAAGCTGATTTGCACCCCATACTTCATACCCCCTCTCAATTTTTACCTCAGCGCACCCCAATCAAGATCCCATGATACTTGATTCTGCTCACCTAGACCTAGGGACCCTCACTTTTTAGTTCCTATATTGTCGGTGGCTCCGGGGAAGATCATGCTGGGTTTAGCAGATCATAGGAGTAATTTGAGAGTGGACTATTACGCTCATGTGCATTTTAATCAGCTTTCAAGATGTTGCATTTTGGATCACATGGATTTTTCATCGGAATTTTATGTGTTTCCGGTATAAGTTGTTGCCTGAATGATTTTGAAGTTTAAGGCACAGCAACTTGTTCTTTTAAGGTAACACCGGACTCACATAGAGTATCTGTTAGCACACGGTATGAATCCGTAGTCGTTTGCACAACCGTTGATTCAAATATGTGACCTGCGTTTAGAGTTGGCGTGATTTTAGCTCTAGCAGGATTTCCACTCGATCCTCGTGAAACATCAGATTGTGATGCCACTACAAGTGTTCTGATGGATTCACGGAGATCCATTTTTGTAGTGCAAGTGTCCTAAATTGGAAAGATTCTTGGGGTGAGAACTAGACACACTGTGCATACAAAGAGACTTAACCCGGGGCAGGAGGTTATATTTTCAATACCGACAAACTCCAAATGAGCAGTCAGTAGATTATGTGCTACGTCCCCTTATGAAATGAAACAAATTCCTGTTGAGAGGAATTTGAGTGGTTGGTGGTGGTGTGCATTTGCTTTACTGGGCGAGTAAAGTCTTGTGAAACATTCAACGCATGAATGATCACCTTTTTGTGGGGTTGCCCGGTTTATTTTGCGGTTCAGATGCACTCAAAGGTGTGTTTTCTTAGATTTATCATGTTTTCACATCACCTTGCACTCACCTATTTCTATACCCTAGACCTAAATCCTCACATTTGCCAGTTGGCAGAAGTATTTCCATGGGAAGGTGTAGCCGGATCTGGCAAACCATGGGAAGGTATGTCTTTTGAAGTAGTAAGTAACGAGAATTAAAAGAATTTGTAATAAACAGATGCAATCTTTACTAGAGAACTAGTAAAGAGATCGTTTACGGATATTACAACGACTTATAATTAACGTTACAAACATAAAACTTTTTGATTTGGGTATTTTGTTTTGTTTTTCTAACTTTTCTCCCCCTAGAAATAATAATTCTCCCCCTAGAATTAATATTTCTCCCCCTCGACCAAACAAAAGTATTTACAAGTTTTGAGATTGGAGGACGTACCTTATATATCGTCGGAGGGTTGAAGGAGAGTATTTGCGGTGAAGCTTGATTGAATTGTGTGCTTTCTTTTGAGTGCGGGTTCTGAATCCATTTTGATCAGAAGCCATTGTGGAACAGGTGAAGTGCCTCCCAGCATTTGAACGTTAACGCCGCCCACGTCTCTCATATGGTTTTTGGCGATCAACTAATTCGTCCTGCCATCTGAGCCCATGATATTGACCGAAAGGTAGTGGCATGTTAGGAACTTCAGTTGTGTAGGTAGGGGTGTTTCTTCTGTCTCGTACACCCAGGTGAACCTCAAAATGTCTAATCACTATTCGCCAGCTTAATCTTTCCTTAATGGCAGTGATTAGTGTGTCAATATTGCTTCGAAGAGAGGTGTTTTCTGGGTTGCTGGGATCGTTGTTCATGTGGCTCCCCTTTTTCTCCAATTTCTTCTTCAGGATGTTCAATGTGCCGTCACAGTACTTGGCAATGTCTGACACACGGAAGAATACTCTTTCTTTGAAGTAGTTCGTGTAAGTCATTCCCAAGTTGGGTTCACCTAGAACAACTGTTCTCCGAGTTTGAATCTCGGAGGGAAGTGATCTGTAAGGAGCAGCTAAGTGAACCTTTGTTGTACCACTCTCAACAGCCATCTGCACATCTTCCATTCGAGCAGCTAGCGTTTTAACAAGCATGAAGCGCTTCAGAGCAGCCTGAGCGAAATTTCTCGCATGATTTTTAATTGGATGAGGGGTGTCTGGAAGTAAGCGTACTGTGTTGTAAAGAAATTCTATATCTCGAGGTTCAAGAATATAGAAGTCTCCTTTAGTAATCGTGTACAGTTGATCGTCTGCTCTGCGAATATGGAAGATGGTGTACCAGTAGTAGCCTGAGAAATGGTCGGTCGTTACCTCCAGGAGTTGTGTTATTGGAGATTTGTTGTATCGATCGGTTTTTCCCCTTAGGTAATGCATTGTGAGGTAATACATTTTCTTCTCTCTGAATGGCAGAACCACTTCTTTGTACAAATCCTGATAAATTATCGGCAGCTCTTGCTCCTGAAAAATAGCTGAGAAGCGATCTTCAATAAATGGCATTTTAACTTGTTGGAAGAGGCACGCTTTGGAGATCTTTAGGCGGCGTTTGTTAGCTCTATCCGCCGCCCACTTCTCGCTATAGGATAAGACCGGCACATCATGTGTAGGGGAGGCAGTTGGTGGTTCTGGTGCTGGAGTTCTGGCGGCAACCAGTTGTTCGTAGTTGCGGAAGTATCGGTGATAGTTTTCTCGAGTGAAAGGGTATTTTTTTGCATCAAATGGTTCATCCTCCGTTGTTTTGTCGCTGTCAGAGTCGTCGTTTGGAGGAGAGTTGTCAGTTGGAGGGGGTTCGTTAAAAGCCTCTTTCACAAGATTATCTTCTTCCGGGTCACTTTGTATAACTATAACTTTATCCGCCTCTTTTCGTAGAATCTGTTGAACATTGTCTGTGCGATGATTCTCAACCTCAAAATTGATAGATTGGAGATGACTCATAGATTCGAGTTTTTCTGCAGTAGTCATCTCACTGGATTTACGTTTATTTTTTAGCAAGATGTCTTCACTTGCATCGACACGCCACTGGTTGAGTGGTTCAACATGCAGCACCTGATCGTAATCAAACTCAACAACCGCCCAGTCATGAAAGTATTCATAGTCTTGTTGGCCTCCTCCCTGTGTTTGATGAGAGGAGCTGGGGTGTTGTTAAGAATGACTTGCACCTCCTTGAGTTTGAAAACTGGATCCCCCGTGTTCCAGTATTCTTCTCTGTCCTCCTCCCTGAGGATCATCCTCAGGGTCACCAGGCCTTCTGTATATGAGGGATCCTGGATTGCATGGCTCGACCAGTTCTTCTAAGCGATAGTTGAACATCCCTTTGATTTGTTCAATTGTAAATGAACGGGATGCTTCCAGGAGCATTTCTCGGTTAAGTGGATCAGAAGCCGGTGGAAGAGGAGCAACAGTTGCCAGCCTACCCTCAAGGTTTTCCAACCTCGTACTAAGTGATTGGATTGTGGAGGTGAGATGAGGGATGATCTGTAGTTCAGGATTTGGCATTTCAGTTGTTTTGGTAGTGGTAGCCTCTGATGGTGTAGTCTGTTGAGGGAGAGTCATTACAACTGTTGCAGGAGGAGTTGTATCGACCCTCGAGGCAGTCCCACTTGTGGAGAATGGGGGAAGTGAGGTGTCTATTGGAGGTGTTGTAGTTATAAATGGTGGAATTGTGGTGGTTACTGGTGGAATTGTGGTGGTGACTGGTGGAATTGTGGTTGTGACTGGTGGTATGGTGGTTGTGACTGGTGAGATTGTAGTTGTGACTGGTGGGATTGTGGTGGTGATAGGTGGAATGGTTGTTGTGACTGGTGCAGAAGTGAGTATGGAAGCTGGAATTGTGGATGAAAGTGGGTGTACTGTTGTTCGGAGGTTGCAGTTGTTGGGATGGTGGATGAAGTCGGAGGGATGGAGGTTGTTGTAGTGGGAATTGTTGATGGTATTGGTTGTTGGGTGTGTGGTGGAGAAGGATTCGTGAAGAGAGGATCATCGAAGGGGTTTGGGGATCCATGTGGTGGTGGTGAAGGTGGACCATGTTGTGGTGGTGAAGGTGGACCGTGTGGTGATGGTGGTGAATCTGGTCGATCAGATATCGTTGCAGCGGAGTCTGTTGATGATGAAGAAGAGGACGGTTCAGCTGGTTGTGGTGGTTGTCGTATGATGGGTCGAGTTGGCGGAGGTAGAACTTGTTCAGATGATGTAGTGGCAACCGACCCACTTCCTGAGGCACCGCTGGAAAAAATTTGAGGTCGTTTAGCACGTTGGTGAGCCGGTGGTTGTTGCTGGTCAGCCTGTCTGCGTCTAGGACGTGGTTGAGGTGGTGGTTGGTGTGGTTGAGCTTGTGATTGTTGTACTGGGGCAGCTTGTTGTGCAGGAGCAGCTGGTTGATCTGGAGCATGAGGTGCTCCCTCGGGTGTCCAGTCAGGATAATGAAGAGCCCGGTATTGGTTCACACTATCAAGATTGAAGTTTGCAATTTTAAGGAGTGGGAGTGGGATCGCGGCCTCATTGACTTCAGTTGTACCACTGTTGCCCCTTAGAAAATTAACGCTCGATGGTATGAATCTTAGTGCAACATCTCTGGTATGAATGTTTTGGTATCTCTCCATGAAATGTTCTATCATAATTGCCCAGAACCTCGGGTATAGCGGAAATGCCGGTTCCTTTAATTTGGAGAGCTTGAATTCTTCCCACAAGTAGGCAGCATAGTCATAGTGGTGGTTGTAGCACATGGCATGATAGGCATGGTGAACTTCTTTTGAGGCCCTGTCGTGACCACCTTTCTTTGCTGTCATGCAATGGTTGAAGATTGTGAAGACATGTGACCAGCTCCTTGCCATATTTTTCTTTTTGAATTCTCTTAGGTCAATAGATTCCCGAGGAAGGAGAAGACCAAGATCGTGTATCCCGTAATACACTTGCTGGAATGGCAGCTGAGGTTCAAAGGTGGTGAGTGGTGGTCTTGAATCGGCACGAGGTAAACGGAAGATGTCATAAAGATCATCTTTTGTGAATTGAATTGGTTGTTCATCAATAATAGTTTCGAAGTGGTGTGGGGTTGTTGATGTCACCAGTGTTAGGTTAACGAAGAAATGTTGTACGTACACCGCTGGAACTGATGGTCTGGCATTTATCGAGTAATAAAGAGGATGGCGTTGGAGAACATGAGAATGAATCGGGAAGTTGATGGAGAACGAGACTTCTTCTTCCGGTGCCCAGTAGGGGTTGTTTTCCGCCATCGGTTTGAGCCTGTATGGAGGAACCAGGGTGTTCTCGTCAATGATATGTTGTGCCGCCATCTGAAGATTAGACACTAAGAAAATGTGGCACAAAACAATGATTAAAGTTAGTGCACAGTGTTATAAAAGAAATGTAACGATGATATTTCTCACTGATCGAGACGAGAGAGTCCTAAGTAATTGTTAATAGTATAAAGTATTTAAATATAAGAATAATATAAAAATTTTATTAAAAATATTTAATAAATAAAATTTTTAAATTATAATTAAAAATAAAATACTTAGAGAAAATAAAATAAAATAAAATAATACTAAAAAAAAGAAAAGTAGTTCGGGCCGGAGCTGTGATTGATTGAGCATCTGCCGGAGGTGGGGGTGGAGGTGGGGGTGTAGGTGGGGGTGGGGGTGGGGGTGGAGGTGGGGGTGGGGGTGGAGGTGGGGGTGGATGTCTGACGTTGTGATATTCATCATGGAAGTGTTGAAATAGGATTTCAAGATCATTCAGAGAGGATGAATGGTTAGTGGAGGTTGTGGGTAGAGGTCTTTCAATGCCAGTTGAGCTTGAATCAAGCAGGAATGTTTCATCGAATGATACATTGACACTTTCTCTAAACATTCTTGTAGAGCGGTTGTATACTCTGAATGAGGCTGAATCCTTTGAATAACCTATAAAGACTCCTTCCTTGGCTTTCTCTTCAAACTTGTTGAGTTTCTCGTTATCAGATAGGATGAAGCATCGACTACCAAAGATGTGGAAGAAGTTAACATTTGGTATTCGATTGTTGATTAGCTCATAAGGAGTTTTGTTGTATGTTTTGTTGATGATTGAGCGGTTCTGTGTAAAACAGGCGGTGCTGATGGCTTCTGCCCATAACGACAGAGGAAGTTTTGAAAATGAAAGCATCGTACGGGCAGCTTCCACTAAAGTGCGGTTTCGTCTTTCAACAACACCGTTCTGTTGAGGAGTTCGTGCAGCGGAAAATTGATGGGTGATGCCAGCAGATTCAAGATAAGAGTCAAGGACCCAATTCTTGAATTCAGTACCATTGTCGGTACGGATTGTTTGAACATTTAATTCCAGGTTCACTTGAGTTTTCTTGATAAATGAGATTATGATCTCTGCGGCTTCATCCTTTGAACGAAGGAAATAAACTCATGTGTATCTGGAATAGTCATCAACAATAACCAAAACATAACGTTTTCCTGCAAGACTGTGAACGCTCATTGGACCACATAAGTCCATATGTAGGAGTTCAAGAGGTTTGGAAGTACTTGGAGCAGGTTTAGGTTTGTGAGACTTTTTGGTCATTTTCCCTTTTTCACAAGAAGAACATTTGTGATCTTTGTCAAAGGAAACATCAGGTAATCCCGACACATGACCTCCTTTTACGAGTTTGTTCATTGTTTTAAAGTTGAGATGAGACAAACGTCGATGCCATAACCATGACTCATTGGCAGTAGCTTTTGACACGAGACAGACTTCTTCGGTTGTACTCAGGTCATTAAGATCAATAGTGAAGAGGTTTGTGTCACGAGTTCCAGTTAGAAGTTCATCCCCGTCATATGTCCGAATGGCACACTTCTTTGTACGAAAGTTTACTTCTAGAGTCTTGTCATAGAATTTTCCGATACTGAAGAGATTATGAGAGAGATCTTCGACAAAGGCAACATTTCTGATTATCAGGTTATGGCAGATAAGATCACCAAGTCCTAAGATGGCTGCTAAGTGATCATTCCCAAATTTGACCGTTCCTAAGTATTTTTCTCGAAAGTTGGTCAGGAGAGTTTTGTTTCCTGTCATGTGCCTCGAACAGCCCGAGTCGAGGTACCACACATTCTACATAAAACAAATAAAACATTTTAGGTACCCACTCTTGTATGGGTCCAGAACGATTAGATACATATGTTTTATGCAGATTTCATGAGATGATCAATTTAGAGCTTTTGGGAACTGCTAGGAGGCAGTTCAGTTTTGATGATCCATTTGAGAGATTTTTCAGAGGATTGGATAATCCAATGAGATTTTTCATTTTTTAATCCAAGTATATTTCACATGATGAGACGTTTTGGTGGATGGCTTGTCGAATTTGGGGAAAACTGACGGTTTTGTCTTTGGTGCAGAATTTCCTCGAGAGGACTTGCGACGAGAGAACGAGAGGGTATCAGAGGTTGGTTGTTTTTTGGAAATAGGTTTTGGTTGTTTGGAAACCGGAGATGATGAGATCTTTTGATTTGATTTTGCTGGTTTAGTGACGTATGATTTGCATAGATATGGAAAGCACGTTCTGCATGTGTTTATAAGTTTACCAGATTTATGATATACGATGTTCTTATGAATACTGCAAGGTGCATCAAGTCTTACAAAAAAACGTTTATCAGTTTGAGTTATCTGTTTCTTTGTAATTTTGTCAAATAATCTTTTTGTTCCAGATTTGTCAGTTTTAACATATACATCACCAAAATCAGGAGAGTGTCGGACAAGACGATAAACAGTAGAATCATAGTCAGTTCTAAAAGCCGTTAAAATAGTTTTCACACAATTAGAGTTTTTACACATGCCATGAGCTTCTTTTGGAGAAATAAACTTTCTAGAGTCATTAGATTTATTTTGAACAGAAAAAGATGAAACTACAGACGTAGGTGGACTAGACTTCTTAAGTAGACTAGGCTTCTTAAGCATACTGGATCCGGTCTGAATAGACTTCTTTGACTGTGTGGCCCTGTTGACTTCTGGTTGCTTCATGGACTTCTTCCCTCCAGACTCTAATCTTCCATCTGCAAGATTCAAAATAGGTGGATTAGAGCTTCTCTTCAAGATGGTTGGAACTGGGTTTGTCGGTGCTGGCCCTAATAAAGAGGCTTTAGAATTTTTGAAAACAGCATTGTTCGTTTTAGTTTTTAATTCTAAAATGGTGTCCTCTAAATTATGTATTTTGATTTGAAGTTTTTCCTTTTCTTTATCAAAGGCCTTGTGAGTGTCATCAATTTCAGTTTCTAACTGGACAATTTTCTTTTCTAAAACAAGTGATGGAACATAAAGCTTTGTCTCTTTGATTTGTTTTAAAATTTGGTTTTCAGGAATGGAAAATTCAGCAGGTGTGATGATTGGAAAATATTCGTTTTGTTCAAATTTTGCTTTCTTCTTTTCGTATGTTGAGTTTAGGGCATCATAATTGAAGCTAATTTGAGCATATTCTTCCTTTTCCCGGTTGAACTTTTCAACTTCTGCTTCTTCATCAGGCATATGAAGGAAGCTTTGCCATATTCCCAAGTTCATGTAATCATAATTGTATAGTGTGGGAACAACATCAGCAGCTTTTTCCAGAGGACGGGAGTTCTCAGCGCCGAGACCCACTTTTGATTTGAAAGATCTGAACTCTTTTGGCTGATTTAATTTTATCGTTTGTTCAGTGTGACCAGCTTTCACAATCGTCTGCTCCAGTTTAGAGATGTGTTCTTCAGCATTTTCTTTCTTGACAGTAAGACTGTGTATGGTTGCTGATTGTTCATCGATTTCCTTTTTAAAATTGTTTGTAATGTTTGTGATTTGTTCATTTAGTTTTTGAATTTCGTTATCAGCTGTCTTCAACTTTTCTTGGTAGTCCTTCATCTTGATGTCAGCAGACTTCATCCATGTTTGCTCTCGACTGAGTTGGATAGCTAAGTCATTTATCAGCTGCTTGGAGTCGTCTTTGTCATTTGATACCGTCTTCATCGTTTTTAGGTTTGATATTTCAAGATTTTTTGAATTAATAATGTGATTTAGAGGATTTACTTAACTGGTGTGAGCATCATGAAATGTTGACAATTGTTGTTGTAACTCTTGTGTTTTTAGATTTGAATTATTAATTTGATTTACTTGAGGAACAAGAGTTTCAAGTTGGCGACGAAAGGTTAAATTTTCTTCTTTTAATTTTAGGATTTGTGTATTTGATGCATTGGTTGTATTTACTTGTGTTTGTAGATCATTTTGTAACTCAGTAATTTGAAATTGATAAGCTGATTTTGATGTAGACAACTGATTTTGTAATTCCTTGTTTACATGAGTTATTTGAAGAGAACATTGACTTAAGTCACTCAAATCATTTAAGAGTTGTGCTTTTTCAAATTCCAAATCAGTTATTTGTTTTGTCAAATGTGATTTCTCATCAATTTTAGTAAATAGTTTTTCATTAAACAAGGAATTTACTGATTCATCAGTGTCTGAATCAGATAATAAAGAGTCAAAGGAAGAAGAGTTTACCTCATTTTCATCATTCTCAGGAATGCCCAGTGCAGCTCTGAGTTCGTTAGATCTCGCCATGAGAGCCAGGCTTGCTATGCATTCCTCTTCCTCTTGATCATCAGAGTCCTCCAACCACTGTAGATCCTCAGCCAATAGAACTTTCCCATTTTCAACTTGTTTGGCCATGAGCATTTTCCTCTTGAAGTATTCTGAGTCCTTCACCTTTGGCTTCTGGCATTCTTTGGCAAAGTGGCCCGTCATACCACAATTGTAACATTTCTTAGGTGGCTCGGTGGAGGAAGATGAGGATTTGTTGTTCGGGGTTTGAGAAGAGGAATTGAATTTGAAATTTGAGGATGATCTAAGGTTGTTGTTGGTTGGTTTCTTATAATACTTTTTGTTATAGGAGGAAATGAGAGCCAAGGCTTGACGAACTGAGTCGATTTCATCCTGTGTCCCCGCTGGGATCAGAGTTTCTTGTTCTTCATTTACCACTTCTTTTGTTTGTGCTGCAACCATTGCTTCGTTGATGCCTTTGTTGAGAGCCAGATTTTGTTTGGACAACATCGCCAGGGTGTCTGCAGTATCTTGCCTAGTTTTGGCGATTCCTCTCACCATAGGCTCGTTTTGATGTAGGTACTCATATAGTTCATGAATATCTATGGAGCTTAAATCCTTGTGCTGCATCGCACTGTTGCCAAACATCTCCCACTCTGGTAGTAAGGATTGGATAAATTTGATGTTGATCTCAAGCTTCTCTTTGATGAGTTTGTTCTTTCGGAGATCATTGAGCATGTTGCAGAATCTGAGATAGGTTTGCTCCAGTTCTTCCATTGGGGCAGCTTTGAATTGACCATAGGCGTTTAGAGTTGAAACCATCTTTGCTTTATTACCCAGGTCGGTACCCTCCATTTGCTTTTGAATCTCATCACAAAGCTCCTTCCCCGTGGTAAAGCTATCAAGGCTGCTGTAGATTTCATTTGTTATGCCCTGTAGCATATAGGAATGTGCGTACACATCAGCCCGAGCTCTATCCTTTTGCTCTTGGGTGTATTCTGCTGGGGGAATTTCGATCACACCTCCAGGTATTGCTGGTACAGTGTTTGGGGCTGGAGCTACTGCACGATAGAGCTTAGCGGGTCCGGTTGTAAGGGATTCAAGGATATATGGACCAGCTTGTTGGCTCAAGATGAAATGGAGAAACCGTTTCTTCCATTGACCGTAGTCTCCTCGGTAGAGAACAGGTGGTTTAGTGTCTGATCCAATGGACAAGGCGTCCTTGGAAGTCATTTCTTGTTGGAAGAAAAACGACCGCACAAAAGAAATAGGTTCGGAAAAAGAAGTTCGGGCCGAAGATTTTTGTAGAAGTTCGGGCCGAAGTTTGACTGAAGTTCTAGTCGAAGAGTGAAAGAAGTTCGGGCCGAAGTTTTGAAAGAAGTTCGGGCCGAAATTTGGGTTGAAGTTCGGGCCGAAGTTTGTTTGAAGTTCGGGTCGAAGTTGGGTTAAAGTTCGGGCCGAAGTTGGGTTGTAGTTCGGGCCGAAGTTAGTGTTGAAGTTCGAGCCGAAGTTGATGATGATGTTCGGGCCGAACTTGTTACTGTTCTCGGGCCGAACAGTTTCTTGCGCAGAACAGTTACGAACAGCCTTTAAAACCCACTAATTTGATCCTAAAATGCTCATTTCTTACCCAAATTCTTTGATTTTAATCGCAAACTGACCCAAATACTATTTCCTTCAATCCATTACTACTATATTACTCAAAAACAACCTAGATCTATTCGAAAATTTGAATTTAAAGGGTTTTTGAAGCTTTAATGGTTTTTCCTAAAAATCTGAATTCTTCATCAGAATGGATTAGATTCGATCCTAACATGATTCTAAGCTTAATATATCAATAAAAGGAAGCTATTCAATCCATAATAACAAGAAATAGTACCTTAAATCCGATTTTTGATCTTAAACCCATTTTTCTTCAAAAAACCTTCAAAAACCCACTGAATCTTCTGATTTTAACACCAATTGATGGATTTGGATCGTTTTCAAGATGAAATTATGCTCTGATACTAATTGAAAAGCGCAATATCACTGATTCAATCCATCTTTGGTGATAGATGATGATTTTGGTTAGAAAAATGAAGATGGAGATTAGGGCTTTTAGAGAGAGAAAGGTAGAGAGAAGGTAGAGAGAACAATTGCAGAATTGGAATTTGATTAATGGCAAAAGTTAGGAATTAAGCCTTACACATTGGTATTTATACCATGGCTTAATTCCTTGGTTAGTTAGGACCATTTCCTAAACTATTCTTAACTTTTATACAATGTTTCAATATACCCCCTAGACTAACTATTACAACATATTTAGTACCTAACATACCTCCTTTATCTAATCATCAAGGTTTAGACTAATGACTAATTTACAGTTATACAATGTGTCACAATTAGTCCTCTAACTATTGAATACAACAAAAACAGTCCTAACAATAAGGATGCTTCTCTATGTTTTAGTTTTGTACATTTAGCCTCAAACCTTCCTTTCAGTTTTCAGACGATTCACTAGCCATCTCAATAGCTTGGGCCAAAGCGTAAAAGGCCCAAACTGATGGGCCTGGGGCCATGGGTATACGCCAATAATAGATAACAGACTCCATTTCAAGTAACATGCCAACAATCAAATATTGATTTTACTACCTTTTAACAATCAAATCAGAGTTTAACTACTTGCTCCAATAAAAGATAGATCATATAGCAAAAATATATAAAGTGTTAATGATCATTATAAATAGTTTTAATTACAGTATTAATTTTAATTACTTGTAATTTCTAAATCTTTAAACTTATGATAATTTATATTGGTCAATATAAAAATTTGAATTTTTTTCCATTTAGATAAAAACCAATTAATTATGGATGAATATTAGATTAAGGTTGACTATTTTATAAGGGAATTGTAGGAGTATAATAGTAATTCAATCTCAATAGGCAAAAATGGTTTAAAACAAAATAATTAATTAATAACATTTTACATTAATCAAGGAAATTTGAGTTTACTTAAAACTTCATATCATATATGTTCATAGTTAAAAAGAAGGGATAATTTCATATACATCCTTGTAAACTTTCAATATTACGTATATATCTTTGCAAATTCATTATTACATATATATATCCTTCCAAAACCTCAAAATTCTCATATTTATCATTTTACCTAATTTAATAATATTTAAATCTTTTTAAATTTAAAAAATACATAAATTTAGATATTTACCCTTGATGAAAAAAAATATAGTTGTCAAGCTTGGCAAAAAAATACCCTTGATGAAAGAAAAAACTATTGATATTTAAAGGATATTTAGGGCATTTTACCTTTTATTTATATTAAGATTTATGTTTTATAAATTTTAAATGATTTAAATATTATTAAATTGGGTAAAAGGATATATGTGATAATTTTAAACTTTTTGAAGGATATATACGTAATAATGAAGTTTGCAAGGATATATACGTAATATTGAAACTTTACAAGGACGTGCATGCAATTATTCTTAAAAAGAAAAACAATATCGCCAAAAAGTGCCAATCTCATATGGGCTAATCTTAATTATCACTTGGGGTGTTAACCAATTGACAATATTGCATTTAAAACTCTAAAGATTTGCTATGCAAAGAAACCATAAGGCAATTCCATACTTTTCCGTTCGGTCGGAAAGTATCTCGGTCACCAAATGTCACTCTTCTTGTAGTGAAATAGTAAACATTTTATTCTATACATTAAAAGTTGACAGATTTATATCTTTTATGGCTTCTCATTCATTAAATAATAGAACTTATATATATAATGCAGTTTCCTTCTGGTTAAAACTATAATTCTCGAGCATATTGGGAGAGACGTAGGCCAACAAACAGTTCGGTTTCCACTTCTTTCTGCTTTGTCGTATATTCTTGTGGTTGAATCACAACCCGCTGATATAATCTTGCATTTTCTTCCAAGAGGATTCTTTCCTGAACATACAAGGGATTAATACTAAGACATATACTGATTTTTAAATAATAGAACATTAATGCACACTTAAATATGGAGGAACAAGCCATTTTGTTCCTTGAATCCCAAGACCGTGTGAGGAAAGGGCTTCGAATCTCTATTTCAGACATTCGAGCAGCCAAATCGAAGCTAGGGACGGAGACTACACCCTGGTAAACATACGTAGGTGGTTTACAAAACTTTTGTTTTTGGGATTTATTTGCATTTTAAGTTTTTTTGTTTAAATTTTATATTTTGTTTTAGGCCTTGCCTTTTTTAGCACATTCGAAATTATAGTCCTGATTTAGGTATTTGTTTGAGACTTTGAAATGCTTTTGTTGATAATTTTATAAAAATTGAGTTTCCTCCTAAAATTTATGTTCTTGTGTTGAACAGGTTTTAAAGACAATATGGTTTTTGTATTAACTTGTCCCGAGTATTCTAAGAATTAATGGTACCAATCAGCGTTCTCGTTTTTTAGTTTAAATCAAACATGCAATGCAAACCTTTGCTTTCAGATTTTCAATTTGTTCTTTAAACAGTTGAGCCTGAAATCAACCAAAGAAACTAAATTTGGTTAACAAAATCGAAATTTATAGACGGAAAATATTTTATATTATACTCCGTATGAAATAATATCCATTCATGTGTACCTTTCTTGCCCTAACGGTTCTCAATGTATGTTCCAGCTTACTGTCCAACTCGCCTAATTCGTTGAGTGAACATGATGCCAAATCTTGTCCCAGAAACTTCCTAACCATATTAACCATTTTGATCAATATTAAATTTGAAAAAATTGGTAGCAAAGAAAATTAATATCTAAGACAAAAACCGTTGTGAAGCTTCAAGTTGCTCTATTTTTTGTTGAATAATGGCAGCGTCATGCTTCAATTGCTGCATAATGACAATTTGTTTAATCTTAAAATTATTGAATAAATAAATTAATATTATGAGACTAAAATGTTTGGATTATTAACTTGAGTGTGTAGTTCAGTATCAGGATTCGCGGTATCATCTTTTTTAACATGTTGACGATATTTCTCGATTGTCTTCTGAATGCTGAAACATCGACATACAAATATGAATGTTACTCTTCTGATCATGTGTAATTCACTAGTTCTATTTCTTAATCTCATTTTTTGATTTGGACATTTTTATTGATCAAATTAGTAGTAAGATTAGTAGCAAGATTTAATAAAAAGAAACATCATTTCTCAAAACAAAAACCTGTAAACAAAAAGATTTAGTAAGGTTTGGTCCATGGTTGTACAAGTACTAAAGAGAAAACATAGAATAGGTAGATCAAATTTGCCAACAAAAATATATTTATTCTAAAAAAACATATAAAGTATTTAAAAAGCAGTACTTAAAATGAATTTTGTATAGTTTTATATTAATAAACTAGTGACCATTCCCAGCAAAGCAGAAGAAGGTACTAAAAGTGTAGGTAGTCTGTCCACTCAAATCAAGTGAAACTCCACAATCTAATCACATCTTGCAAATTAACCAGAAAAATTAAACCACAATTGGAGCTCCAACTTTGGTTAATGGGACTTGATATATATCCTAGTACTTTTGATGTAGGTGTCTTTGAAAGCAGTATTTCTACCTCTCGATAGTTGTACGACTATGTGTCATACCTTATTGTTGTTGTTTTGACTAGAATCCCATGAACTTAATCATCATATAAACCACTAACATTAAAGATTCAACTTAACTGTACTAGGAACACATGTATGTATACTTATAGAGAGAGAAAGATAGAGATATAGTCATATAGAGAGAGAAGAAGGTACTTGGAGCTTGAAAAATCATATAGTTTTCCTTTTTGAGAGAATATGACCAAAGCAACTTCAGCATCACAAAGAACTGAAAGCTCATAAGCCTTCTTCAAGAGCCCATTTCTCCTTTTAGTGAAAGTAACTTGCCTGCTTGTGGTGTTTTCTATCCTTTTCAGCTCAACCTTTCCTCTCACCATTTCTTGCAAAACACCCACACACACAGTAAATTACTAATCTTGGAAATTAAACAAAGAAAAACCCAACAATAAAGTTTGAAACTTTACCAAGATTGAGCAAGAAACCACTCAAACCCTAGCTAGAGACTTTAGTTCAAGATTAGGGCAAAAAAAGGAGAAAATTAATACAAAACCCCTTGAAATTTTGGGATTTTTTTTATGTAAATCTAGTGACGAATTATGCAAGAATTAACAAGTGATCGAAACCCTAGAGATGGAAACAGTAGAAAGGACATCTTCTTGGAAGAAATTTATAGGTAGAAAAAGAGACATGAAGGATCTTTATTTGGGTTGGTGATGTAAGGATCTCTTTATTTTCAGACCACAAATTCAGTTGGGTTTCCTTATTCATCATCTATCTTGTATTCCCTTTGTCTCTATGGCTTACAAAGAAGGAAAGAAACATAAATAAAAAGTCAAGCTATGGCAATAATAGTGTGTGTTTTATAAATTATTCTAAAAGTTATAGCCCTAGTTTTATCTTATTTTGGTAAACCTATGTAACGAATATAAATATATCAAAATATTACCAGATTGTACATTTGTACCACGTTACTTCGGTTTCAAAATCCGTAATTTTATTTTCTTTTAAATATTTAACTATTTTAAAATACTATATATATACTTCATAATATTGTTTCTTCTATTAACAGCTACTCCAGTAATTTTAATTTTACTTCAAAATTTATTTAAAGTTTAGTTAGAAAGATGCTTTTAAAACAAATACTATAATTTCTTTATAAATAAAAGTACAATTTAAGTGGAGAGTTGTTTTAAATCAAAGTACAATTACAATTGAGTTTATACGTTCAAAATTCTGCAATATATAAATGGATGGATACCTCTTTTGCCTCATGTGCGTAACGAGATATTTGGTGGTTTAATGATAGTCAAATTAATATGTTTATAACATTTTGTGGCTAGTTTGGTGGTAAAATCTTCTGAATGATTTCTAAAGATCATTAGCTTGATCAATCTATGGGTAAACATTTACCAGATAACCAAAGAAAAATTCGAAAATGCTAACGATAAATAGTTAGTCGTCGCTTACATCACGAAAATAAGCTTACCCGCCTAGGAAAGCTCTTATAATGGGTATACTTTTTTAACAAGAAAAAGAAAGAAAATTATTCAGTTTAGTGTTTGTAAGTTGATATATTAGAAAGATAAGTCACGATCATACTAGATTATCATATCGTGTACTATATCGCAAGGATGGTGAAGTTTCTTATAGACCATTAAATACAATCCTATAATATATTTCATGTCACGTCTGCCTACCTAATGAAAAGGAGTATGTTGTAATCCTGCTACAATATAATGGTTTTATTCCTTCATTTTATATACACTTTTCTACCTTAAATATAGAATTGTGCGTTTTGTGATATAAGAGTTTTAGCAATTTTATATATAGTATTAGCATACAACGAATTTAAATCGCAAAATTCATTATAAATATAATTTTTTTTTGTTTATTTCACCTCAAATATTATCCTTAGTGAATAATTATACATAGCAGAAATTTCTTCACTTACAATTTTGCAAATATCTGATATTTTATGCATCTAACTTACAATTGTAAAAAAATAATCATATCTTTCCATAAATTAAAATCAGTAAAATATCAGTATAAAAGAGAGTTTCAATTTATAACCCAACGAACTTGAAATATTGCCAATCCCAAACAAATTTATCAACTTTATTATACGACTTTTATTGGAAATATAAAAATTTCTTGAGGACAGGAGTAACAGGACACATTAACATCATCGTACCTTACATGATGGGCAGCCCAATCACCAGCATACACGCATTATTTTCACAGTCTTCCCCTCAGAGACTACCACGTGGCATGTCTTCATTGGTCAACTATTTTTCACTCTTATGATCACAAGTTAGAGAAAATTTATAGTTTCAACAATGACTTTTTAGTTTAAAAAATTACACTGATGGTCCTTAATTTTAAAAGACTTTTCATCGATAGTCTTTTACAATAGGTAAAAAAGTCATTTTTCATTTCTTTTCTTTTATATTCTTAAACTAAAAACTTGAATTTAAGATAAAAGAAAATTAATATAAGAATGAAAAAAAATTAAAAATGACTTTTTATGACTTTTTACCCTCACGTGCATTGCGCATGGGGTGAGTACGTTAACTGGATAAATAAACGTCAATTAATATAAATGATCATCGGTGAAAAACCTTTCAGAATTAAAAACCATCAGTCTAATTTTTGAAACTAAATAACCATTTGTGAAATTTGCTATAAACTTAAAGGACCATTTGTGTAATTTACTGAAATTTATCTCTACTATATTATAAAGCATTTACCCCTTCCAAAATTAGCAAGGCTTAAAATTCAGCCAACACACTTGCTATATTTAAAATTTAATTCTTTTGCTAAAAAAATGCCCCAGCCAGGATTCGAACAAGCGACCTACGGATCAATTCCAGCGCACAAACCAGCTGATCTGGTGTCCGTATGTGCTGAATTTCCTAAACAAAAGTTTCTTAAATGCAATTAGAATCCTCCTGTACACCAAAATAATTATGCGGGCTCTTTACACTTCAGCCCATCATTTAAAACGGATAGACAAATCATTTAAACGGCCCAATATGCTTAATCCGCCTATCTATTGCTTTATTCGCTGTAGAATGGCATTTGAACAGGCGAATGAAATCTTATTGCTTCATTTCGAACCCTCCATTTCACAGTGATAGAACCGAGGAGTCATATCCATTCATCGATTCAAGCAAAGCCAATCATCTTTATCCACCTCTTCGATTCTACAATTAAACTTCTCGGTTGCTGCAAGCATGATTATCCTTTTTCACGTTATAAATACAACACATTAATTCAAGGTATCCTTACAGTTTCATAAGAATTCTCTCTACGAGAATGATTTACTGATTTGCGATTATCTTTTAATTGTTGATTTATTTTTAATTGCGATTGTATTACCTTTAATTTGTTGTATATTCATGTATTTCAGGCTAGGAGGACACTTGACTGTTTTTGCGGCCATCACGACTCCGACCACTCATCTTCTACACAGGTTTGTTTTCGATTTTAGCTTTTAATTTGTTTGATAAATGTTTAATGGAGATGAATGAAAGTAAGAAATTGTTAACTTGAAGATTCTTTCTGCATTTAAGTTTTTAAAGTTTGTAAAGTGATGAATCTTGTTTCTGATTTAAGCTCTGATTTCTGTCCAATATATGTTTGTTTGGTTGTGTGTGTGTGTGTGTTTTTGTTTGTTTTTAGATTAAAGTTTTCTGCATTTCAGGCCCGGAGCTATATGGTTGATTTCTTGATTTCTGAAATTTGTTTTTGTTTGGGTTTGGTATCTGATTTCTTGTTAGTAATATCGTTTTTTTCCACAGATGTTTGAGACCATTGATTTGTGTTAGGGTCAAATTATGTTGTATCTAATAGTTAGAGGGCTAGTTATGTCAAGATGTAATAGTTATGATCTAGTCATTAGTCTTAGTCAATGGAGTCAAGCTTAATTAGTGTTAATTAAGCTTGTTTAGCTATGAGGTATAAATACCTTATGTTAAGGCTTAATTTGTAAGCTTTCCTTTCATTAATTGAATTACTCTTTTGAAAGCTAACCTTTCCCTCTCGACTACCTCACACACACTCAAACACCAAGAACACACACACTTAAGAAATTCTTCAATTTCTCACCTTGAATCATCATGAATTAGCTCAATCTCAGTGTTATACGATCTCTCAATTGGTATCAGAGCAAAATCTCTATTAAGAGAAGATCCAAATCAGCTTAATTCGATCAAGATCTGAGAAAAAGTGAAGAAAAGTTTGTTACGTTCATGAAAATTTAATGTTGTAAAATTTTTGTTCGAATTGAAGTTTTGAGCATGGATTAGTGTTTCTCCAGTGTTTCTAAGCATAATAGAATCAAAAATCGATCCATTCCGTTAACAGATTACTTCAATTTCGTGATTTTGGTGAAAAAGTAAAAAGTTGAAAAACTTACTGTAAATCGAAGATTTAAAGCTTATATGTTATGGATTGAAGAAATTGATCGGTACAAAGTGTTAGCAATTTGATTTCTAACGTTTAGCAAGAAGAATCATTCAATTTGGTGAAGAAATGAGCGATATTGAATTAAAAAAAGTGAAGAAAAATGGTGAAGAAGACATACGTCTGTGGTTTCCGTCACTATGAACAAGTTCTACACACAGTTCTACACACAGTTCGATCTACTAGTTCTACACACAGTTCTACACACAGTTCGATCTACTAGTTCTACACACAGTTCTACACACAGTTCGATCTACTAGTTCTACACACAGTTCTACTCACAGTTCGATCTACTAGTTCTACACACAGTTCTACACACAGTTCGATCTACTAGTTCTACACACAGTTCTACACACAGTTCTACACACAGTTCGATCTACTAGTTCTACACACAGTTCTACACACAGTTCGATCTACTAGTTCTACACACAGTTCTACACACAGTTCGATCTACTAGTTCTACACACAGTTCTACACACAGTTCGATCTACTAGTTCTACACACAGTTCGATCTACTAATTCTACACACAGTTTGATCATCAACAATCGATTCAATCACGATTTTAATATCAAACAAATCAACAATAATCAATCGATCTTCAATCTTCAAACAACTTGCAACATAGTTCGACTTATTCAACTCAGAATTCAAAAACGTAAATCAATTTCAACACCCAATTTCTACACATAGTCTCTGCAATTCAAACAATGATCATCAACCTCCCTAAATCGTTCAGAATCAACAATTAAACAAAAGAAGTAATCAATTTCAGAAATTAATTCGATCAAAAGAAGTTCGGCATTCAATCAAGTTCGGCCAACGTTCGGCTATCAAGTGGTCCGGCTCTAACAATTCGATCCAATCTGTCTTCAATACACACTTTTTTGGCCCAATACTCATTTAAAACAAAACTCGTTTTTGTCAATACTCATTTAAAACAAAAATCATTTTTGTCAAAGCCCATTTGTGTTATCAGCCCACTTACAAAACCATATAAAGAGAAGCACAAACTTTATTTTTTTTCTCTTTCGATTTCATTTTCTTTTAAAAACTGACATTTTAAACTTTTAAAATTTGGATTCAAAACATAAATTTTTAAATAAATTGCATTTTTTTTTGAAAAACAAAAGAAATAAATTGGATACAAAATTTGACACCCAATTTTACATTCATTTAAACTTTTTAAATGGAAAAATCTACACTAGCTATCAATGATGATATGGAACAAGACCCTCAGGTAGTGCTAAAGGCTATGACTTTTATCTCAAACTATAAGAAGAAATATCATTCAAAGTCTACAAATAATTATCTGAGATCTTCTTCCGACATTAAACCTGATCTCAATGCTACAATCTCAAATGAAAAGTCAATTATCACACCTTTGGATGCTACAAAGAAATCAATCGTTCATGATTCAGCATATTATAAACGTAAGATGTTGAGGACTAAACATCTTGAGAATGCAAAAGTGTTACTAGCTGCAAATGAAGAACATTCAGCAAATTTATGTTTCATGGCACGTGAAAATGTCGAGATTTCTGATCGATTCAATGAAGAGGCTAACAAAGAAATAGAGGTACTCAGTTCTCTCTTATCTAATTCTTCAAGTACAATTGATTCTGAAAATTGTTTTGTAACAAACCAGAATTCTGAAATTGAATCTTTAAAACAAAACCTTTTGGATGAAAAAGAATTAAATACTTTACTTCAAGGAAAATTAGATGAACTAGAAAACGAAAATGAACAATATCTTGATCATAATACACAACTTGTTCATATTCTTAGACAAAATAAAAATTTTGAGAAAAAGAATCTGACGTTACAAAATCGAATTTCAGAATTGACTGTTAAATATGAGACTAATATTCAACATTTGTCTCATACCATTTCTGAACAAGAAATTGAGTTGACCAATCTTAAAAATACACAAAGTTCCACATCAAATGCTGACAATGATAAATATTACAAGTTATACATTGATGCATGGAATGAATATCAAATCACTAAAAACTGGTTGGAACGTAAACAAAAAGAATTTGATGATAATGAAAATCAGTTTAAATCATTAACCTCACAAATTAAAGAATTATCAGAAACCATTCATGAAAATGACATTCAAACAAAACAAGAATTAAATAGCAAACAAAATGTCATTAATCAACTACAAAATGATAAAATTCAACTTTCTTCTCACGTCAAAAACCTTGAAGAAATCATTGCCAAACGAGGACAAACTGATCAAACAATTCACTTGAACAAGCCTAAAGATTTCAAATACTTCAATTCAAGAGAAGGACTGGGGGCGAACAATCCAGAATATCTGAAGATGGCTTGTAATGTGCTTCCAACATTGTATGATTCCAAATACATACATGTTGATGTTTGGCAAAGTTTCCTTCGTATGACCGATGAGGAAGAAGAAATTGAAGCATTCAACAGAGCTAAATCAGAGAATGCACAAATTAGTTTCAATTACAATGAATTAAATAAAACTTATGAAACTAAAAAGGCAAATTTTACAAATGATGAATATTTTCCAATTATTACACCTGCAGAGTTTGAGATCAAAGGAAATGCGGTATTTCAAGAAAAAGTAACCCGTAAAGTTTACATTCCTTCTCTAATTCTAGAAAAGAAAATCTATCAATTGGAAACCGAAATAGATGCAACCCAAAAGGCATTTGACAAAGAAAAATTTGCTTTACAATCAAAAATTCATGCTTTAGAAGATAAAATTGTTGAAATAAGATCTGTTTCAAGTCACAGTGCTTCTCCAAAATCAATATTAGTCAATGAGAATTCTTCTTCTCCTAAAACTCCAATTCTATTAAGAAGAAATTCTAATTCTCATGTCTTACATTTTTCAGATAAAACTTTAAATTCCAAGCTTAAAACACCGATGCAAGACAGGATGAAAGCAGTTGAGAAGTCTAAGTCGTCTAAGTCTAGTATGCTTAAGTCAAATGAACTTAAGAAGTCTAGCTCTTCCTCGTTTTTAGCTTCTTCTTTTTCAAATTTTAATAAATGTAATAACTCATCAAAGTTGATTTCACCTGCTACATGTTATGGAATTGTCTATGATTCAGCAATTTATCGTCCTGTTAATTTCACTGTGAATGGTGTTAATTTGATTGTTAAAACTGACAAAACTGGTAAAAAGGTTTATTTTGATAGAAAAACTAATACACCAATTTCTCAATATGATACACGATATTTTGTTCGAAAAGATGCTCCTTGTGGTCGATGACATGATGTTCTTCATAAAAACGGATCAATCATTCATTCATGTATCACTTGTTATCCAAAACATTGCAAAACAATACTTGCTCGATCGCAAACATCTTCATCTACACGCTCTTATCCTAATCCGTCAAAATCTGTTTATCGTGTAGTTTCTTCATCTAATACTTCAACATCCACAACTAAACCACAATCTCGGATTCAATCTAACTCGACAATATCAGTAAATCGTGTGGTTTCTACACTTAAACCAACCAAATTAGTTTATCGAACTGTGACTCCAACTACATCATCAAACTCCAGTTTTTCGACTTCATCTAAAAAGAATTCCAAATTTGTTAAATTTACATGGATCCAAAATGAAAATTAAAAATGGATTTTATCCTCACCTGAGAAATCCTTCAAATGGTCTATCAAAGTAACAAATCCAGAACTGCCTCCTTGCAGTTCTCCAACTCTCTAAATTCAAATCATATTCACTAATTCTTCATAAAACATGCATTACTAATCGTATAGCACCCATATCTGATTGGGTACCTTTTTGTTAATTGTTTTATGTAGAATTTATGGTATCTTGATTCTGGTTGTTCAAGACATATGACCGGAAACAAGAATTTGTTAACAAATTTTAGAGACAAATATTTGGGTACCGTTAGATTTGGTAATGACCATTTAGCTGCTATTATGGGAATTGGAGATATTATCCGACACAACCTAATCATTCGAAATGTAACATATGTTGAAGATCTCGCTCATAATCTGTTTAGTATCGGTCAATTTTGCGATAAAACATTAGAAGTTAATTTTCGTACAAAGAAATGTGCTGTTCGTACATATGATGGAGAGGAACTTCTTACTGGAACTCGAGAGTCAAATCTGTTTACTATCAATCTAAACGATGTAGTTCCACTTGAAGAAGTTTGCTTAATGTCAACAGCTTCATCAGATGAATCTTGGTTATGGCACCGTCGCCTCTCTCATCTTAACTTCAAAAACATCAATAAGTTGGTGAAAGGTGGACATGTATCTGGTCTTCCAGATCTTAAATTTGAAAAAGATCATCTATGTTCTTCGTGCGAGATGGGAAAAATGACAAAGAAACCTCATAAGTCTAAACCAGTTCAAAGTACTTCAAAACCGCTTGAATTACTTCACATGGACTTATGTGGACCTATGAGCGTTCAATCTTTAGCAGGAAAACGGTATGTGTTGGTTATTGTTGATGATTATTCTCGATACACATGGGTTCATTTCCTCCGTACAAAAGATGAAGCAACTAATATCATCATATCCTTCATCAAGAAAACTCAAACCAATCTAGATTTAAAAGTACATACCATCCGCACTGATAATGGAACTGAATTTAAAAATCAAGTTTTAGATTCTTTTCTTGAATCAGTTGGTATTACTCACCAATTTTCCGCTGCAAGAACACCTCAACAAAATGGGGTTATTGAACGAAGAAATCGAACTCTTGTTGAAGCTGCTCGTACCATGCTTTCATATTCAAAACTCCCATTATCTCTTTGGGCAGAAGCTATTAGTACAGCATGCTTCACTCAAAATCGTTCAATCATCAACAAAGCATACAACAAAACTCCCTATGAACTGATCAATAACCGCATTCCAAATATTAAATTTTTACATATTTTTGGGAGTCGGTGTTTCATTCTGAATGATAAAGATAAGTTGAATAAATTTGATGAAAAAGCTGATGAAGGAATCTTTGTGGGATATTCAAGGGAATCTGCTTCTTATCGAGTTTATAATCGATCAAAACGAACGATCAGAGAAAGTGTTAACATTAATTTTGATGAGACATTTCCTATCAATTCAGTTACTTCAAATGCTGAAACTCCTTCACCATCGTCAACGCCTTCAACATCTGAGAATGACTTGGATATTTTATTTCGTCATTTTTATGATGATTATCATAATATTCGACATATTTTACTGGAGGAAGCTGGAGTTCCATTTCCAACAGTAGCTGAAGTTCAATCTATTTCTGTTCCTGATATTCATACTTCAAGTTCTACGGATTCTCCTTCTCCAACTTCTGCTATTCCACATAATGATTCTTCTCAATCACCTACTGTTTCACAACCTGAGACTTCATCATCTCCGGAAAATTCTTCACATGTAATACATCAAGCATCTCCGGACAATTTTCAACCCACGAATAATCAATCATCACCTTCTGGTCAAGATGCTACTTCTTTCGATTTATCTATAGTTCCAGCTCAACCTCCACCTTTGGTGATAGATTTTTCTAAATTCAACGTTCAACGGGTTGTGCCTCCACCGTCTCCATCACCTACTCAAACTGCGATAATTACTCATCCTGAATTCACTGATACCTCAAATATTAACCCAGGTCAAATTCCACTTCCTCATTCTCTTAAATGGACAAGAGAGCACCCTTTACATCAGATAATCGGTGACCCTGAATCTTCTGTTCAAACCCGACGAGCTACTGCTGATGAATGTCAGTATACTGCATTTTTAAGCTCAAATGAACCAAAGAAGGTCAGTGAAGCTCTCTCAGACCCAGACTGGATTATTGCTATGCAAGAAGAAATAAATCAGTTTGAAAGATTAAAAGTCTGGCGTCTTGTTCCAAAACCTCCTGGCAAATCTGTTATTGGTACAAAGTGGATTTTCAAGAATAAAAAGGATGAAAATGGAATTGTAATTCGGAACAAAGCACGTCTAGTTGCAAAAGGGTATGCTCAGCAGGAAGGCATTGATTTTGAAGAAACTTTTGCTCCTGTAGCCCGTATAGAAGTCATTCGAATATTCTTAGCATATGCAGCACATAAGAATTTTACTATCTTTCAAATGGATGTAAAAACTGCATTTTTAAATGGCATTCTCAAAGAAGAAGTGTACGTTCATCAACCCGACGGCTTTGTAGATCCACACTTGCCTAATCATGTTTATATTCTCGACAAGGCTTTGTACGGTTTAAAACAAGCTCCCCGGGCGTGGTATGATGTATTATCAAAATTCTTAGTTGAATCTGGTTTTTCTAAAGGAAAAGTCGACACAACTCTCTTCATCAAACGTCAAGGGGAAGACATTGTTCTTATTCAAATTTATGTCGACGATATAATTTTTGGTTCTACAAATCCCAAATATTGCAAGAAGTTCTCTGCTCTTATGGTCAAAAGATTTGAGATGAGCATGATGGGTGAGATGAATTTCTTTCTGGGTCTTCAAGTTCGCCAATTACCGACCGGAATTTTCATCAATCAATCCAAATATATCACTGATTTATTGAAGAAATATCTTATGGATGATTGTAAACCAATATCGACGCCGATGTCGCCTGGTTCGAAATTACATGCTGATCCGGATGGCAAACTTGTTGATGTTACCCACTATCGGGGGATGATCGGATCTTTACTATATCTGACTTCGAGTCGACCAGATATTATGTTCTCTACATGCATCTGTGCTCGGTATCAGGCAGCGCCTAAAGAATCTCATCTTCAAGCGGTTAAACGAATATTTAGGTATCTGAAGGGCACTCGAGATCTTGGTCTCTGGTATCCTAAAGAAACTTCCTTTGATTTAACTGCATTTTCTGATGCTGACCATGCGGGATGTATGTTGGATCGAAAGAGTACGTCTGGGAGTGTTCAATTTCTGGGAGATAAACTAGTGAGCTGGTCTTCACGGAAACAAAATTGCGTGTCTCTTTCAACTGCAGAGGCAGAATATGTTGCTGCTGCAAGCTGCTTATCCCAGGTGATTTGGATGCAATCACAATTAAAAGATTACGGCTTTTTATACAGTCGTATTCCTTTATATTGTGATTCTCGAAGTGCAATTGCAATTTCATGCAATCCTGTTCAACATTCAAAAACTAAACATATCGATCTTCGATATCATTTTATAAAAGATCATGTTGAACATGGTAATGTGGAATTGTACTTTGTTTCTACAGATTATCAATTAGCTGATTTATTTACCAAGGCATTAGACGAAAAACGTTTTAACTTTCTTGTGTCTAAACTTGGTATGCTAAATCTAAAAGCTTAAACTGTTTTAATCTTTCTCCACAAAAGGACTTATACATAATTCAGTGTATAACTCGATCCTCATCGTAAATGACTTATATACACATCAGTATATGACTCAAACTTCAAAGCAATGGCTTTCAAGTACATAAGCTTGAAACCCGCTCTTAACCTTATTTTTCACGTAAATGTAAAAACTCTTTCCCAACTCCTCTATAAACTGTAAATTTTTCATTATTTTGTCGAGGGGGAGAAATTTTAATTCTACGCGGAGAATTATTATTTCCAGGGGGAGAAACTTTCTTATATCAATACTTTTATACCCGTTTGAATTTTTTTTTAATCGAACAATTTTTTTTATCAAACGACAATACCTTCCTATGGTTTGCTAGAACCGGCATAACCTTCCAAGGGAAATATTTTTTAGCCAAAAGTGGTAAATGTGAGGGTATATGTCTTAGGGTATAGATTTAGGTGAGTGAAAGGTGATGTGAAAACATGATAATTTTAAGAAAACACACCTTTGAGTGCTTCCAAACCGAAAATAAACCGGGCAACCTCACTAAATTGTGATCATTCATGTGTTGAATGATTCACCAGACTTAACTGGCCCAGTCAAGCATTTGCACTCCACCACCAACCACTCAGATTCCTCTCAATAGGAATTTGTTTCAATTCATCAGGGGACGTAGCACATAATCTATCGACTGCTCATTCGGAGTATGTTGGTATTGAAATAATTAACCTTCTGCCCCGGGTTACGTCTTCAATTGAATGCACAATGTGTCTAGATCTCATCGACAAATATTTCCAATTTAGGACACATACATTATTGAATATGAATCTCCGTGTATTCATCGGAACACTCATAGTGGCATCACAATCTGGTGTTTCACGAGG
This sequence comes from Calendula officinalis, assembly GCA_963853835.1. Lineage (NCBI taxonomy): Eukaryota > Viridiplantae > Streptophyta > Magnoliopsida > Asterales > Asteraceae > Calendula > Calendula officinalis. The sequence continues at coordinate 28,440,179 of OY970825.1, forward strand.
ATTGAGTGGAAATCCTGCTAGAGCTAAAATTACGCCAACTCTAATCGCAGGTCACACATTTGAATCAATGGTTGTGCAAACGATTATCGATTCATACCGTGTGTTAACGGATACTCTATGTGAGTCCGGTATTTCCTAAATTGTTCAAGTTGCTGTGCCTAAACTTTTAAATCATAAAGGCAACAACTTATGCCGGAAACACATACATTTTCCGATGAAAAAATCCATGTTATTCTTACAAAGTAACATCATCAATGCTGATAAATTGCACATGAGCGTTATAGTTCACTCTCAAATACTCCTATGATCTGCTATAACCGGCATGATCTTCCCCAGGAGCCACCTACAATATAGGACAATATGTAAGGGTACATAGGTCTAGGTGAGCAGAATTAAGTATCACGGGATCTTGATTGGGGTGCGCAGAGATAAAATTTGAGAGGGGGAATGTAGTATGGGGTGCAATTCAGCTATACATGGTAAAATGAAATGAGGGAGTAGTCGAAAAATGAAAAAGTAAGCTTGAGTGAGGAGGGTGTGACAGGGTTAAAGAAAACGAAAAACCCTTACCAAACTGTTAAAAAGCCGGGTAGCCACGTCTCTATCAGATTGCATGTGTTGCTCTCTGATACTGAAAAAGACATCATGGAACCCAGTGATGCAATGCACAACCCCCCCCAGCCACTCAAGTATTTCTTAAAAAGTACTTGTTTCATTTCCACGGAGATTAGCTCATATGCTATCGACATCTCACTTGGAGATTGTTGATATTGAAACAGAGGACAAGTCTCTCCAGTCCTCGCCTTCGTTTGTCCACTAATTGAGTCTAGAACCGAAATACACTTTTAGGACACAAGGCATAATACCAAGCTTATCTTTGTGATAAAGCCGGAACATTCATAGTGATACCAACGTTCTTGGTATTCCACAATGATTGAATGGAAATCCTACCAGTGCTAACATCTATTCCAACACTGAAAGTAGGCCACACAGTTTTTGTAACTGTTGTGTTAACGGGTAATCTATGTGATCCCGGATTTCCTGACTTAATTCGATCATTGCGATTAAATGCCAAATGATTTGATCGGATATCTATATCAACATCGGTTCGGTTTTCGATAATACAATATGTTGTATATTGATTCATTCAAAATATGAATATATCACTATTCATCATATTTGTATTCATGGGCTTAGAAGATTTTCTTCATTTCACCTCGACGAATTTCACATTTTTCATGATGATTCCGATTAATCTTAATCATCATGAGGGGGAGAAAATTTACTAAGAAGTTCAGTTTACGAAGAAAATGCTTACAAGACTTACGAAGATATATTAGCCAGTTTACTCCACTTCAAAAAGTCATATGCACCAATTAAGGGGGAGTAAACAAGAAACCGAAGAAGATTTATTAAGAAATAATTGTCTGTTCGAGGGGGAGCGTAAACTTCATCAACATTTTATCCCTAATAACAATTATCAATACTCACAAATCGACAAAGCCACAACTTCAACAAAAGACTTCCGCTACAATACAACTCTATCCATGGGTCTACATTTTAGTCGATTTACATTAAATAATTTGTGAAGAAAAAGAAACCGTCTCATCTTCAGAAATTTCTCACAAATTCTCAACATTTCCATTACAAATCTTAAACCGTCAAATCATTCTATTCAAACCACAAATTCACATTCATATCCATACAAAAGCAAAACTGTACAAATCTTTTGTATCATACAAAATACATATCATCCACATTCATTCAAATCTTAAATGTATATATCATTCTTTCCTATATACAAACATACACACACACACACATTCAAAACCTTTAACTTTCAAATCATTCTTTCACACTATAAACCATCATTATCCTATCCTCACAAACCTCTATCCAAAATTAAATCTCCTACATTTCTTAATCTCAATCAAATCCTTACCAAACAGATGTTTCATTTCCAGAATTTTCAAATTTTCAAATATATTTGTTTGAAGGAAGACAGGGATGTAGTTCTAAAAGTTCGCAAAGAGGGAGATTGGATAATGATCAAGACAAATTAAGTCAAGACTCCATGAAATCTTCTAAGATACTTTATATTGGTTGAAAAGCCGATTAAAAGTTTCATTCTTATCTGATCATCATAAGCTGAAACTAATACTACATCAAAACTACTTAAACGATTAAATCAGTTTCAGACTATGCTCGAAAAGAAGATTTCAAGAACATGCTATCCCAACTATTGATACAAAGGGGGAGATTGTTAGGGTCAAATTATGTTGTATCTAATAGTTAGAGGGCTAGTTATGTCAAGATGTAATAGTTATGATCTAGTCATTAGTCTTAGTCAATGGAGTCAAGCTTAATTAGTGTTAATTAAGCTTGTTTAGCTATGAGGTATAAATACCTTATGTTAAGGCTTAATTTGTAAGCTTTCCTTTCATTAATTGAATTACTCTTTTGAAAGCTAACCTTTCCCTCTCAACTACCTCACACACACTCAAACACCAAGAACACACACACTTAAGAAATTCTTCAATTTCTCACCTTGAATCATCATGAATTAGCTCAATCTCAGTGTTATACGATCTCTCAATTTGGGAAAATTTCTTTCAAATAGGTAGTCAGTAACTATTAAAAAAGGCATTTTTGTAATTCACTTCGAAATATGTTAATCTTTTTACTATTATTAAGTTTGAATCTTGCAGTTTTTGGCATCTCTATTATAAATAAACTAATCTAATATGTTGTTATTAGCATCACTAAATTTTGTAATCATTTTCAAGTTATCCTTTTGTATAGACAGTCTGCTGAATTAGTGGTACTGTATTTGCTTTTTTAACTGTAATCTGTTTACAACAATGAGTTGACAGGTTAAGTCTCAACCGTCAAGTTAGTATAACTGTCTCTATCCCTTGTTTAGTTTTGTGTGATGTTCATTTCATGAACTTGTAGTTTGGAAACATTTGGATTACTATGATATGTAGGCATAGTTTTGGAAATTACTTTGATGAGAATTGCATGTTCTAAAATAATTGTTATGTGTTAAAATTGAGGTGCCTAAATTATAAATTGAAGAAACAAAGTGAATCGTACTTCATTGTCGAAGTATGGTGGTTCGATTCCGCTTGATAATGTACAAGCACTTGCTTGCAAGTTGTTAAAAGATGGTTTGGTTAGGTATATTTGACTTGAGATTGAGTTGGTAGAGGTCTTAATAGATGTATTTGCTGCAGATTTCGGTGATTAATATTAGCAAACTTGTTATAGGGCAGATTGTTTATGATGATGAACTTGCTAACCTTCATGTTGTTTGAACAGATTGGGGCTTTTCCAGGTATAAATAATGGTGATGAGCATAGGTGGGTACCCTCTGGTTTTGAGCGGAACCTGACAAGTGGGTTATGAAAAGTTCATTACATATATAATGTTTATTTTTTTTAACAGCAAAGTTATATCTACATGTGGATTAAAGCCAAACAATTAGATACAAACACATATTACATGTTGGAGCTTTTAGAAAAATGAAGTGTTGGTTCACATGCAGCTTCATCTGGAGGTGAAAATTTGAACTGCAACTTCTTTGGTTGGACCTGGTTGCAGTACCTGATTTGTGTATCATATTTCAGTAGAAAGTAGTCAAATTTGTAATCGGGTAAAATGGTGGTGCTTTGTGTCATATATAGCTTTTTGTAGCTTGTAATCTTCGATTTAATAATATAAATGAACCTGCTTTTTTTTTTTTTTTGAAATTTCAGAATTTATATCTTTGTTGTCAATTTTTGCTTGTGGTAAATGCAGTATAATGCATGACAATGAATATCGGATTCGTAAAATTCGAGAAAATCTGGGTATGCATCTTTGAACATCTTACGTAACGGCTCCTAATTGTTGTTAATTAGGGGTAAGTATGGTCCTATTAATTCGAGAAAATCCATAGCTTTTCATGGTTTAAACTTTGTCAAATTTTGCTGCACATTGCTCGAAAAATTTGCCACTAAAGTTCTAATCCTTAAATCCATATTATTGTTGTAATTTGATGATATACTGAAATTATTTGAGTATTACTTGTTTGAATCATTTGTTTATGTTAGGGTGTTTTGAAGTTCGAACTCGACTTGAAAGTCTACCCTCCGCCACCATCGGCCACTAACCGCCACCACAATAACTCTCGCTGGAACCCAACATCACTACCTACACTACCTCCCGCTGCTATCTCTATCTACACCCCAAAATATAGTCATAGTGTACCCGCCGCCGCATTGCGCGGGTACCAGCTAGTATATATTAACATGCACTTTAATCTCTTTTCTTAAAAATTATGAAATGTAACACTTATTTTAACATGTAAGTAGTACTCCCTCCGTCCCTAAATAAAGTTCTCATTTCTCCTTCAAGTTTTGTCCCTAAATAAAGTTCTCATTTCTCAAACTTAAGGGACCCACTTAATATAATAATATTATTACCAATACTTTCACCACTAACTATCTCTTAAAACACTTTCTCTCTCCAATCAAACCTTATATTTTAATCAAAAATAATACCAAATACCCCACCACTAACTAATTCCTAAAATGTTGTGCCCAACACAAATGGGAACTTTATTTAGGGACGGAGGGAGTATATTCTTATTATCTCTACTATATTATAAAGAGTTTACCCCTTCCATAATTAGCAAGGCTGAAAATTCAGCCAACACACTTGCTAATTTAGGATTTATCTGGCTTTACAAAAAGAAGGTTGGAATTAGGGCTCGAACACACAACCTCATTGTCATTAGCGACATGGTTTAACCACTGAGCTACAAGCACCGTTGTGTTGTTTTTCTATACTTTAAATTATAACTACTACCTTTTGATGCCATCAACCTAAAATATCTAGAGAACTTAACAGTCGCCTCTCAATTCCATCTGCAACGATTCCTTCAACTTAAGCGTGTTTAACCTTGTATTCAATTATCCCTTAATCCTAAGAGACGCCTCGATTCCTTCATCTTTAAGCGTGTCTCTGCAATTGCGGTTTCTTTAAGCTTATGATTCCTTCAAGCTTTCAATTAAACGGCTGTAACTTGGAAGGCAAACTGATAATGGAAGAACATTGTTCGGATTTTACAACTCATTCTTTTTAATTTTATTTACCGATTTTAGGGACTTTCTGAGGGTTTAATTAGGTATCAACAGCAAGAATTTTGGGGGTTCTAATATGCCTGATGTATTTTCAACAGCGTTGGTAATCAAACACATCCCTTCATTTTTAACTGAATCAAGCAATGGAATGTAGTCTTCGAGCAAATCAAGCAATCGAATCAAGCAAGCTTCAATAGGTATCTGATGTTTGCATCTCTGTTCACTTTTCTGTTTTTGAATCAAGCAAGCTTCAATCCAGGTAAGTTTGTAATCTCGATTTACTGGTTCATTGTTCATAACTTCATCGTTCAATCCTTTTGTGTTTGGGAATTTTGATCTTGATTTGATTGTTTAACTGAAGAACGAGTAGCTATGTAATCTTGATTTGGTTATGTGCAGGCTTCTTCGAGATTGATTCGTGTTCAGTTAGTCTCATAATTTTTTTTTTTTTTGAAAAAAAGTTTGTAAAAATCCGGTTCCACCGTTTCTAAACCCGAAGTTAACTCGAGCTCCACCGGTTTAGGGATTCAAAGACAAGTTTTGGGTGTAACCGATCCTCGGTTTGGTGATACATGTAGATATGTAGCAGAGTCACATATTCAAGCGCTCGAATTCGATGGAGCAAATAATTTAAGCGCTCGAATTTGTTGATCTATTAATCACAATATTTTATTTTATAACTTCAAACGCCAAGATTCATCTATTGGGTTTGGGGCACCTATGCATGCCAATATGAAAACTGGTGGTATGACAACTGCTACAATTACTCCATCCATGTTGGAAACTGTAAGCTCAATTCATTATTGTTAAAAGTTTTGATTTTTATGATTTCTTTTTTATGTGTGAAAACTGTAATGTTATTGGAATTCTTTAATTTTGGGTATATTAAGTAAATTAGATTTAGTTATGTTTCTCTTTCAAGGTAAACTTTGGGATTACATCTTCATGGGATCAAGATATTTGCACCAAAGTTTTAATCAGATCTCATAATCAACCCTACAAAAAATTGGATAATCTAAAGATTAAGACATTTAAAACTGTTATATATTTGATTTTGCAGGAAAATTCGAAAAATTGTACTTGATCTGATTTTTAGCTAACATGGAGTTTGGTTTTACAGAAGCAACCCCAAAATGAATGTTGAGTTTGATGGGCTTAAAGGAGTTGACACTCTACCATTTGAAGAGTCATTTACAGGTTTTGGCTTTTTGCAACTTAAATCTATTACTTTACATATTCAAATTCGACATAAGTTTAACTTGATGATTTTGAATATAAAAATGTCTCAGTTGACAATCAAAAAGTCAAATATGAACTTCCTTTCATTACAAACTGTATTTAGATTTGTAAGTTTGAAGTGGAGAGAATTGGTACTATACTCCTCGTAAAATCTTATGCATGTGTGAATGCCGTTGAAGATTATGTTAAACCCATTGACTCGCTTTCTGGAATCAATGTTGATAATGATGATCCGAAATCAAAAAAAAAAAAATATTCTCAAGGATCAAGTGGAGAGAATGTATGTTGTTTAATATTTTATTGAGTCTGTGTTATTGGTCAATTGAATGTTTTTTAGGTTTTACACAGTGTTTCGTTGTTTCTGAAATTATTTTGAATGAGTTTTTATGGGTTGGGATGTTTTTAAGTGTCACCTTGAATCGTATGGTTTCCTGATCAATTTAAATAGCCAGGCATTTAGATCGTTGAATCCCACCTAAATCAGTTTATATTGGTTGAGTGATATTAGTACTATTTATATTTTTTGTGCAAATAATCTCTCATCTTTATTACATATAACGCATTTGGTCGCCTTCACCACCACCCACCACTGCTTTCGCTACCATCTACCAAATGGTCGCCATAAATATAGTTACAAGGTATTTTCCGCCGCATTGCGCGGGTATCTGATAGTGATCAAAATAATATTATTACCACATAAATAGACTTATTTATATTGGATTTACGAATATTTTAGACGTGAACATTTTAACTAATTTTTATTTCCAATGCCATATTTAGTATATATTGTGCTTCACAATTCTTTTATTTTTGTTATTATATTGATGTAACAGAAACTTATCAAGTAAACACGATCCGTTGGGCCGAGTACTAAATTAGGTCCAAAACAGAAGTTGGGCCACCAAATTAAATAATTTCACGACCTTTGTGGATCAAAAGCCTTGTTTAAACCTTTTTCATGAAGAATGTATCTGGACAGGCAACAACATTCTGTAGACCGGATGTGAGGTTGGACTGTTTACTGTATTTATTTAGTTTCGGCTTTGTAAAAGCAGTAAAGCACAAAAGTATTTATTAGAACCCTACGGAATAAATAAAACATTTAATCAATTTTTATTTTGTACGCTTTATTGGTGCAAGATCATGCTTGGTATTTAACATAATTATCCTTATCTTATAGTATTGCGTTCACTTAATTCTCACTTCTGAGTACCTTCGGTGCATTACTATTAAGATTGTTTATTAAGAGTTTCGTTTAAGGACCTCTATTATTTTTAAACAATCTCGACTAACAAATTTTAACCGTTGATCAATAAGAATCTAATGGTCAAGATTAATCACATATTTTATATATTGAGGGGTATTTTGGTCTTATTTTAAAAAATAAAAATATTCTTTTTATTTTTTATTTTAGAATTTTTATTTTTTTTATTTTTTTTATTTTTTTTATTTTTTTATTATGAAGGGTTATTTTGGTCATTTGGCACTTAAAAAAATTTTGATTTTTTTTATTTTGATTTTATTTTATTTTTTTTAATAATTATTTTCATTAAAAAATAATATTTATTTGAAAATTACGTGTATGACTTAATCACATGTGATTTTATTGTAAAATCGCATGTGATTGTATATATAATCACATTTGATGTTTTAGTTTAACCACATATTCACATGTGGTTCAGTATGCAATCACATGTGATTCAGTATGCAAACACATGTGATTCATTATACAATCACATTATGTGTTATTAATGAAAAAATAATAATACTAAAAAAAAAATTGAAATAAAAATTGAAATAAAAAACAAAATAATTTAAATGACCAAAATACCCCTCAACTAAAAATTTTAAAAAAAAAAATTGAAAAAAAAAATTCAAATTTTTTTGAAGTGCCAATTGACCAAAATACCCTTTTGTGTATAAAATATGTGATTAATCTTGACCATTAGATTATATTGATCAGTGGTTGAAATATATTCCTCGACACTTGATAAAAATTATGAACCTAATTGAACGTTTCTCTGTTTATTTAATATAAGCAATAGATTGTATCTTCTTTAGATTGTGGGCGTTTTGGTCTTTTTTTTTAGTAGCTTCAGGGGCTTAGTCTCATCTGGTATTTAACATCTAATAAACTGTCAAATAAAATATGTCTCAAGCCGAAATATAACAAGTACCGCCTCGTTTTAAGCCATCACACGAAAAACTATAACCGAAATCATTTTTATCTGGCATTAACCTTTTTACTTAGGTGTTGTTAACTTTCTAAGAGTGATAATGTTTGCGGTCTGCGTACCACATCCGCAGAAAAGATGTGGGTCAAATATACTAATTTACGAGAAAAACCTGTTTGCTTTTTTAAATATGTGTGTTGTTAAAATATATGTCAACGCAGCGTCACTCCAAACTGACATACTCATGCTATCAATACTAGGGGTGTTCGTTTGGACGGTTTGGATATATCCGAACCAAATAGGTGAAACCAAATAAAGTCCGGTTTTCAAAAGTTCAAACCGAACCGTCCAAACTAATTCGAAAACCAAACCGATCCGAACCAAATAACAATTTGGTTGGTTTGGTTTTATCCGTTTTGTTTTTCCTTAAAATTTCTAAAAATACTACAAAAGTATATAAAATAAATAATATTAAGTTCGATATGTATAATTCCAAAATGATAAACTACGTACATAAAAACAAGTCTAATTCATAGCTTGTGACATTTATAATGATATATGCAAAAATCTTGACATCAACTTTATCAAAAACTTCAAAAAGATTGGTATATCGCCAAGTGATACAATATAAAATTGAACAAGTGTTAGTATATAAATCATTTTACTATAAGAAATGTAAAGAAAATGGGTATCATAATTGCTTACAATGGAAACCAACAGTGTTAGTATATAAATCAATTTACTATATATTACTATTCGGTTTTTTTGGACAATCCGGTTTTCACGATGGAAACCAAATCCAATCCGAAATCCAAACTATTAATTTGGTTCAAGTCCAAACCGATCCAAAGAACCAAATAACCAATCCAAATAGTCCGATCCAAAATGTCCAATTAGACAATCCGGTTATATCCGAATAGTGAACACCCCTAATCAATACAAATTCTATTTAGTTTTTTTAACTCTACTATTATTAAATATATACACACAAAATACTAAATATTGAATACCTTTTGCACCAGCCGAAATATAACAAGTACCGCCTCGTCCTGGGCCATCACACGAAAAACTATAACCGAAATCCTTTTTATCTGACATTAACCTTTTAACTTAGGTGTTGTTAACTTTTTAAGAGAGTTAATGTTTGCAGTATGCGTACCACATCTGCAGAGAAGATGTGAGTCAAATGTTCGTAGTTTACAAGAAAAAACTGTTTGTTTTTTAATATATGCACGTTGATAAAATATATGTCAACGCAAGGTCACTCCAAACTAACATACTCATGCTATAAATACAAAATTCTCTACAAGTTTTTGGAATCTACCATTATAAAATATATATACTCACAAAATACTAAATATTAAATACCTTTCGCTCCACCTTTCCTCCTCTGCCCGTCGCTTAAACATCAAAAAGAACACCAACGACAGCCAATTGACAAGCAGTGCCATCGGTTTAATAATTGCCGCCTCATCGAAGGGGAGACCGACTCCATCACTCTTAACGGGAGAGGTCGTCCGTTGCGTCCCTCCATTCAGTCACCCTCGTGTACTTGTCCCTCCCTTGCCATGCAGTGCCATCTGAGACCTCCCCTTCGCTCAATGGTCGTCTAGGTGACCGTTGCAGGTCGTCTAATTTTCAAAGGGGAGGAGTTTTTCTCAATGAGGGTTATTTTTAGACCACAACTTTTAATGTATCTACCACAACCATTATTTTATATTATTATATAGTTAGCTGTAAAATTTGTACTGTGTGAGGTTTAATATAAAAATTGTGATGTAAAAATGAATTCTCTTTTTTTAAAGAGGAATGGTTTGGTCTTTTGCTTACGTAGATTTGATCAGAATTTTTCATGTGTTTAATCGCCAGATTAATAACTGATATCTCGTTGATGTGAGGGGCGTAACCACACATTGAGCTCTGTCTTTATTTAATGGAAATTCATTTTGGTACCACACTTTTTAATGCCTACACCATAAAATACAAGCTTTATATCTAATGGTATAATCACCTAAAGTAATAGTTGTGGTATAACCACAAAAAAATTATAATATATTTATTAGAGTTGCGTTCAAGGATGTCCATGATTTTTACAAAGTCCCAAGGAACAAATCTCAACCATTGATCAATACGATCTAATGGTCAAGATTAATCACATACTTTATACATAGAGGGGTATTTCGGTCATTTGCACTAAAAAAAATTATTTTATTTTATTTTTTATTTTTTATTTTAAAATTTTAATTTTTTTTATTTTTTTAACTTTTAATTTTTAACAGAGGGGTATTTTGGTCATTTTGAAAAAAATATTTTTTTATTTTTATTTTTTATTTTAAAATTTTTAATTTTTTTTAAAAAAAATTATTTTTTTAAAACAAATTATTATTTTTTTATTATTTTTTTAAAAATTATTTAATTTTCATTAATAACACATAATGTTATTCCATAATGAATCACATGTGATTGCATAGTGAATCACATGTGATTGCATTCTGAATCACATGTGATTTAACTAAAACCTGATTTTACACTAAAATCACATGTGATTTTACACTAAAATCACATGTGATTTTACACTAAAATCACATGTGATTAAGTTATACACGTAATTATCAAATAAATATTATTTTTTAATTAAAAAAATTAATAAAAAATTAAAGAAAATAAAAAAAATAAAAAAATTTAAAATAAAAAATAACAAATAAAAAAAATCGAAATTTTTTTTAAGTCCCAAATGACCAAAATACCCCTTCATAATAAAAAATAAAAAAAATAAAAATTTTAAAATAAATAATAAAAAATAATAAAATATTTTTATTTTTTAAAAAATGACCAAAATACCCATCAATATATAAAATACTTCCTCCGTCCCACAAAAAGTACCCATTTCTCCCTAAACTTTTGTCCCACAAAAAAGTTCTCATTTCTCAAACTGATGGGGGTCCACTCAATAAAATAATATAATTTTCAAAGACCCCACCACTAACTATCCAATAACTATCTTTCTCTCTCTCCAAACAAACCTTATATTTTAATCAAAAGTAATATCAATTACCCCACCACTAACTTTTTTCTTAAGACTTGTGCCCATGAGAAATGGGTACTTTTTTGTGGGACGGAGGGAATATGTGATTAATCTTAACCATTAGATCTTATTGATCAATGATTGAAATTTATTCCTTAAAACTTTCTAAAAATGATAGATAACGTTTCTCATATTTATCACAACCTTTAATTAATATGTTCAAAAGTATAACTTTTAGAAACACAGTGGATAAACATAAAATTTCAAAGCACCCACATGTCTAGTTGACCCCACATTCCCATTCCTTTACAGCTATCAGTGGACACGTGTAATAACCAGAAACAACAAAACTCCTGCGGTCCCCACATACGCCGGAAAAATAGCCGAGCCTAGAAAGCATTGTGGACCCATGGCCGCCTCAAAAGCTACAAATGGATCCCACATCCCAAGCTTACTCACATGACCACCCCTCACACGCACGTGCTTCTCTCAACACTCACGTGATCATCCTTCTAAAATAAAACTAGATTAGTACTTGCGCGATTCATACGCGAATAACTTATAAATTATACTACCTTCGTGTCAAAATAGGTGATATATTTAAAAAAATATTATTTTTAAGGTAAAAGATTAAGAAACTATTTAAGATTAATTAAGATCGATAGGTAGTGGAGAATGAATTCCACCTATTTTAAATAAAATAATATTAATAATGTTTAAAAATAAAAGTAAGAATAGAAGGTTAATTTCACTTTATTAAAATAGATAATTAATGAATATAAAGTTTCATTTTTTTATAAAATAAAATGAATTTTAAAAATAAAATACTTATTTTATTCCACCTCTAAATAAAAAATTTATTGCTTATTTTAATACGGAGGTAGTAGTTATATTTTGACAACGATTAGTGGATGCTGGTAACAATAACAAGGTAGCAGTAGTAATTATGACTGTTATGGATGATGGTGATCACATATGATAGGTGGTGGTGTAAATCTTTTCAACTTTTTAAAGTATAGTGATTTATAAAAATAAGTTATAATAAAATACTTTCTTCGTCCCACAAAAAACTTCTCATTTCATCTTAAATTTTTGTCCTACAAAAAACTTCTCATTTCATACATTTGATGGGCCCTACATAATAAAATATTATTATTTTTAAGGACCCACCGCTAATTATCCAATAACAATATTTCTCTTTCCAAACCAATATTATATTTTAATTAAAATTATTACCAATGATCTCACCACTAACTATCACCTTAAAACTTATGTCAAACTCAAATGAGAAGTTTTTCGTGGGACGGAGGGAGTAATAAATATACGATCCAATAACTCCATGGGTGATTTGGTTTTCGACCTAATATTTGGGCTAACTATTTCCAAGATAACAATTAACAACTAGTATATGCTATGCGTAGAGTTCAAAGTATCCTCCTTGTTTTGCTGTTCACTAGAACCGTTTGTAAATTTTACTATTTTTGACGATAATTAAGTTTAATTTTACTTCTCTAAAAGCAACATTAACTAATACGAAGTATACGATTTAAAAACTTTTGCTATATGCAAGAGAAAGTATACCGTCTGAAAAGTCTACTTTTAAAATTAAGCATGCACCAAGAGAAAAGTAAAAAAACCCAGAATCCATTTGCACAGAAACAAGTTCTAAATTTCTAATAACATCACTGATAACTAACTAATCAGTTATAAACTTGAATTCAACCTTAATTACGATGACGGTTTTGGAGACGGATTTTCATCCGGTGAAGAACCAACCATAAATTGATGCTCCCGTTTATCATAAATCTCCAATGAAAAATCTCTTAGCATCTGAGCGTTTGTTGATGTTGTCGACACCGAGCTGGAGCTCGGCGCCTTGGTGGTTAAAACCTTTCCGGATTTCTCATCACTGTTATTCGACAACGACGGAGACGGCGTTTGAATTTCACCGCCACCGGAGCTAACACCGGGTTGTATGGCGGATAAAAAGCTCGAGATCGGTCTCGCCGCGACGTTGAAATAAGGTGTTGCACCGGCGGGAATTGCCGGAATCATGAAGAAAGCTCCGCCGTGGATACCGGCGTTCCAAACGGGAACGACAGCTTGTGGTGTTATCGGAGCTACAGGGGCAAAATTGGAAGAAGCTGAATCATTAACGTCATAAAACTCGCTATTACAAGCCCTTTTTCGTCTTTTCGAAGCGTTTTCTCCGTTACTGACGTTACTTGGTGTCGACGGGATTTTTAACGTTCCGTTAACACTAACGGCAATCGCCGGCACCGTTCCAGTGCCAGTGGCTTGGATAATTGCTGGTTCGGCGTGCTCTAACAACCAACGAATCGTCTCGCCGTCTGATTTATGACCTAATTCTCGTGTCAACTGGAAGATTCTAGCGGCACAAGCCGCCGGCATGCGGATTCTCCGGCCACGGCCTTCCACCTTTGTATGGCGGTCTTTTGATGACATCCGCGGCGTCGCCACCGTCATTTGTTTATGATTAGTTGCCATTGGAACGAGGGCTACCGGTAACGAACCGCCGTCTAAATCATTATCCGGCAGCTCTTCCTTAAACAAATTAACTTCCGGAGACTCACGGAGGCTTGTTACCGGTACCGCCGTGATACTGTACACCGATGGATCACCGATTAATGGATCAGATTTTGATAAAATTTTGGCCGTGTTGTTGATTTCATCATCTTCAGATTCACTATTTCTGTTATCAATCGACGCCATAGGATAAAATTCGTCTGAAACAAAACGAAAATAATGAATCAAAACACAAAATTTGGGGAAATCGAAATTATAAATTAGGGGGTGGAGAGAATAGGAACAAACCCTAGATAAGAGGAGACCCACTTACAAGAGGGACCCTCAAAATGCTGTGAAAATGTATCATATTGACGTAAATCGACGGCTTTGATTTTATCCCGATTGTTCTTGTCCTGGTGTGGTGACACGTGGCGGGATTGATATGTGAAATGCGGGATCTGTTTTGAGGATTATTCTCGCAGTTAAATAAGATAAAAAAAAATAAAAAGGGAAAAACTGTGTTATGGATTTGAATATTTAATTTCGATTTGAATATTTACATGAAAATATATAACAAAAATAATGTTGGATCTTTGACACATATAGAACCTTTTTTATTTAATTTAATTTTTATTTTTTTTAATTAAATCAGTTGTAAGAATGGTTTAACATCACCATCAACAATGTCGTCAAGTTTACAGCTCCTATAATCTCAAAGACTCAATACCTAACCACGTTTATTAGTTATTACTTGTATTTATTAACAATTATGCTAACATATAGTATGGTAACCATACATGTTTTCACTTGTTGCAAACTTGTTAAAATTGGTAGGGTAAATTATGAATCGATTTTTGTAATTAAGTAATCGTAACATTCTTTAGATGTGATCAAGAGGATATGTGGGTCTACAAGTTGGTATTAGGTACGCACTGTTTAAGTATGATTGATCAAATATTATTATTGCTTTTTATAACTTAAAATTTTCATAGTTAATAAATGTATATTCTAAATAAAATAATTGAGGAAGTGGCAAGTTTGTGAATATAAACTTTACACGATTTTAACTTATTTTGAGTCATTTGTTTTTAGAGGGATTTCTAACATATGCTTTAAAGTACATGCTAGGGTGTATTAAATAACATCAACATTAATTCTATTATAATTAAAAAAATGTATTTAATACATATATTCAAAATATAATATATGAACTTCATTAATATTTAATAAAATTTTATTAAAAATATTTAAGTGAATGAATGCACACTAACATATCTTAGAAAAAGTTTGAGACCTTTAAGATAAAACAGATTACAATTTGCTCCACGATTGGGTGTGCAATTTGAAGCTACAAAAGAATATTCTCTTTAGAAGCTTTTATGTCCAAGCAAAAATTACATTTAAAGGGTGTTTGGAATACTTTGGATAGATATGTAAAATTTTATTAATTTTATTGGCTTTTTGAAAATCAATAGGTCAACAAAGTGTCAAGTTAATTAAAAAATACTTTCAAAAATAGTTTTTCCTTAATTTTCAAGAAGTTATTTTCAGATAATCAAACATGCTTACTTTTTAAAATAACTTATACTTTTTAGTTGTAAATTGACATATTACACTAGAAAACTAATACAATCACTTTATAAAAAATGAATTATCAACTTTTTATTACAAATAAGTTAATATTATAATGTCAAGTACTTTTTAAAAGTTCTTTCTTAAAATAAAAAAAGTTAACGTGAAAATGTTAGAGTTCAATAAACTTATCGAAACATCCATCAAGTTACCTTACTTTAAGCAGTTGTCCAGTTAGCTGTAAAACTTCTAACTTGTGGTGTGGACGTTAAAAGTTGTGGTGTAGAAATTAACTCCCTACTTTAAAATCAGATTACCATTTGCTCCTTTTTCAAAATAATTATAAAATAATGGTCATATCATCCGAATGTGTGTTTTTTTTTAACACCAAAATCTTAATCTACTTTTAATTATTATCCGATGTATACAATAAGATTTGAACCCTCGACCTAAAGGATAAGGGCAAACACCATACCGTCAGACTAAATGTCATTTAGTATCACCCGAACAATTTTAGATATCTAAATGATAACGAACCTAATATCAACAAATTGCAAAAATACGAACTTCCTTTTTAGTACTTAACCTAACTTACTTTAGCCATGATATTGAAATCGAATTGAATATTAGCACGCAAAGAGTATGAGAGATGGCAAGCTGGACCGGACGAATAAAAGGTTGAAACGACTAACTAGTTTCCTTATCCTATGGATTTCTTGAGTAGATCCGTAAAAGAATTGTAATATTAAATACTTCTTCTGTGTGTTTTTTTAAACTGATAACAAATTCCAATTTCAACACATTATGTGCTGAATCAATCAAATCATCAAATATTATATGTGTGGTGTTTACATAGATATTTAACATAAGGGTTTTTCTAACTCATGCCCCAAGGGCATGAGATTAAAATCATTCAATGAACTCCAAATTTTCTTGAATAATGAATAAATGCATTTATTGGTAATCAATGAATTCTAATTTTTGCATGAATTAAATGTATTTCTAAACAAAAATGGTAAGTTTGAGTTCATTAAACATGTTTAACTCATGCCCTTAGGGCATGAGTTAGCCAAACCCTTAACATAAAACGCTTTAGTTCATAACGTAAACCGAAATTAACGATAAAAACATTACAAAAAATAAGAGTTCATGGGTTAAACGGAAACGAAATCAATGTTTGAAAATTAAATCTTTATTAACCCTATGCCAATATATTATCATTTAACATGATATACCGGTTACAATAGCTATTTTAGAAGGTGAACCAAAATTAATAATATATTTGTACGCAAATAATAACAAAAAACGTTGTTTAGCTACAAAACAAAGATGAAAAACCATTTTTATAACTAAAGTAGAATCACTCAAAACAAGCAATTACTAAAATGAATATTACTAATAAGTAATAATTTTCAAAAGATATTATTATAAATTACTATTTTACGACATTTTCCTTTTGATAATATCCAAACTGTATCACTCAAACGCAAGCCTTTGTGTGCCAACAAGCGAATCATACAAGCCCTTTTTGGCCAATAATTCCAAGTGGGTCCCGAGCTCCACAATTTTACCCTCGGAACATAAAGCAATTTGATCCGCATTTTGCACCGTGCTTAATCTGTGTGCAATCACTAACGTTGTTCTTCCCTTCATTAGATGGTTAAGTGCTTCTTGAACTAATCGTTCGCTCACTGTATCTAAAGCACTAGTAGCCTGAAATTAAGTGAAACTGAGGGCACTTGTACAGTACAAACAGGTTAATGCATGGAGAAAAAGTTACCTCGTCGAGTATCAAGATAGGAGCGTTTTTTAGTAGAGCCCTCGCTATAGCAACTCTCTGCAAGTTGGTGTAGTTTATAAGCGTTAACTTTTTTGTTTTCATCCTCATAGTTTCATTAAACTCGCGTTTCACCCTTGAACTATTTATGTCAACGCTTTTTATCTTAAACTTTGGTTAACTTGTTTAAAAAATGTCAAAATGCATTTTAATACCATTAACTTTGCTGACCGTGTCCAATATACTACCTGAATTATTAAAATTACAACATGGTACGCCAAACTTGAAAAAAAATAGTCAATTTAGTAGGGGTGAGCATTTGGGCCAAAAACCAACCGAACCGAATCGAAACCGAAAGCATGTAATCGGTTTGGTTTTCGGTTTTGAAAATTCATCATTTTCGGTTTCGGTTCTATCCGTTTTGGTTCGGTCCTCGGACAAGGATAATCATATGGGCTAAAAAAAATGAACGAAACCGAACCAAACCAAAGCTAAAAACATGTAATCAGGGTCGGTTTTTGGTTTTGAAAATTCATTATTTTCGTTTTCGTTTCGTTCGGTGTCTAAACCGCGCTAATCCCTACAATTTAGTACCCTGACTCACTAATTTGGTTTTGAACGCTCACGTGAATTGCTTCTAATTTCAATATATTGAGATTAACTTATAGTTCGTAAAAAGTTGTAAGTAAAGTAAATCATGTAATAAAGCGCGCTCAAGATCAAGATCAAAATAATGAGCTGTGGTACTAAATTTAACAATTTTTGCAAATTCAGGATGGATATCATGCTGCACTTTTAATAGTTCAGGATAATAAAATGCATTTTGGCCTTTAAAAAACCACAATGATCTGATATAACATGTATTATACTTAGGAAAAACCATTTTAACCCCTGAAGTTTTTGTTCGCGATAGTTTAGCCCCTTACCTGTCTTTGGCCGCCACTTAGTAAACCTCCTCTTTCACCAACAAGTGTATCGTAACCCTTTTATTAAATAAAAACATTATAAATAATCATTAGAAAAACGATAATTAGTATATGTATTTAGTGTTATATCTATTTAACAAACCTCGGGTAGTGAAATTATAAAATCATGAGCATTAGCTGCTTTTGCTGCTGCTATAACATCATCCCGTGATACATTTTCATCCGGGAGCCCGTATGCAATGTTTTCTCCCACAGAGACCGAGAAAAGAACAGGCTCCTGTTCAAATTTAGAAGATATATGATTAGAAAGATGATTAAACAAATAATTAGAAATTAAAGGAAATTACAGTTTTAGCCCCTCCCAAAATTAGTCTTTCTGATATAAGCTTCTAACAGACTATCTATTAAAACTTCAAAAATTGACCATTTTAAACTTTTAGTCCCCATAGTTTGTAATTAGTTTCATTAATGGTCCCCTATAGAAGAAACATAGTATCCTTTATTTTAATTTTAATTAGTTGATTTCTTTTACGGACTCTATAGTACTTAATATTTCGACCCGAGTAACGTACTTGATTGACTATGGAGACTACACGGGCCCATTCACTCTTATCAAATGTTCTCAAATCCTCTCCTGCAACTGTTATTCTACCTTGAGTCGGCTGGAAAAAAATGATATTATTAAAAAATAAATGAACAAAATTGGTGATTAATCTACAAAATTGATTGATTTATACCTCATAAAACCGTGCTAAAAGCTGCACAATTGTACTTTTTCCAGCTCCACTTGAGCCCACTAGAGCAGTTACGGTCCCACATTTTAGTGTTAAATCAAGACCATCAAGGACCTTTACATCGGGCCTCAAGGGATATGAGAAGTGTACATCTGAAGAATAACAAAAGAACGGGTTACTATAAATAAACCACGAGAGTAAAACGGGTCCCGCAACACTTTCTTTTCCAAATGACCACAGGACACTTTTAATTACCAAAACAGACCCTTCAAAAAGTATCACCAAAACAGGCCTTAAAGAAGTTACAATTATCAAAACAGACCTTAAAAAGTTAAAATTACAAAAATGGACCTTAAAAAAAGGTTAAAGTTACCAAAACGGTCTTTAGAGAAATTACAATTACCGAAACGGATCTTTAAAATGTTAAAATTACCAAAATGGGCCTTAAAAATGATAAAATTACCAAAATGGGCCTTTAAAAAGTTACAGTTACCAAATCGGTAAAAGAAGTAATAATTACACCGCAAAAAATATATATTGTTGTTTTATGAAATTTTCCTTAATTTCAAAGTTCAAAAGTCCAAGATGTTAAAGAAGTTACAATTACCAAAATGGACCTTAAAAAAAGGTTAAAATTACCAAAACAGACCTTAAAAAAGGTTAAAATTACCAAAACGGACCTTAAAAAAGGTTACAATTACCAAAACGGACCTTAATAAATACAATTACTAAAGCAGAACTTAAAAAGGTTAAAACTACCAAAACAGACATTTCAAAAGTAAAATTTACGAAAACGGACCTTAAAAAGCTACAACTACTTGCCAAAACGGACCTTTAAAAAGTCATAATTACCAAAACGAACCTTTAAAAAAAGTACAATTACCAAAACAGACCTTAAAAATGTTAAAATTACCGAAAAGGATCTTCAAAATGTTAAAATTACTAAGTGGACCTTAAAAATGATAAAATTACCAAAACAGGCTTTAAAGAAGTTACAATTACCAAAACAGGCCTTAAAAATGTTCAAATTACCGAAACGGATCTTCAAAATGTTAAAATTACTAAGCGGACCTTAAAAATGATAAAATTACGAAAACGGTAAAAGAAGTAATAATTACATTGCAAAAAATATATTGTTGTTTTATGAAATTTTCCCTAAATTCAAAGTTTAAAAGTCTGAAATGAAAGTATTAAAAATAGATACCTTGAAGACAAATATCACCCGAATTTGCAAGACTATGAACACTGCTAGCTGTTGTTAAAGATGACATATACCTCATGTTCTGAGACCGCCTTTTATCATTCGGGTCATTAATAATAAACATTTTTAAATTATTTTCTTGCTTAATATCTTTTTCTAAACCATAAGCTAGGGCTTGATCGATTTCTGAGTCAGATAATATTGAGTTAATTCTCTCTGTAGCAGCAAAAGCACCCCTTAAATCCCCTATTGTGTTAACCAGTCCTTGTACCTAATAATATATATGTAATAATATTATAATATTATATCATGAGATGAAAGATAAAATTTAAAATAAAAATAAAATAAAATAAAATAGAGTAAATTACAAGGATGGTCCTTTAGGTTTATAGCAAATTTCACTAATGGTCCTTTAGTTTCAAAAATTACACTGATGGTCCTTATTTTTGAAAGGTTTTTCACCGATGGTCCTTTACGAAAATGTCCGTTTATTTTTCAAGTTAACTAACATAACATGTGATGCACTTGGGGGTATTTTGGTCAATTTGTCTTTCCCCTTCTCATTTTAAGGATCATTGGTGAAATTTGCTATAAACCTAAAGGACCATCCGTGTAATTTAAATGAGAAGGGGAAAGACAAATTGACCAAAATACCTCCAAGTGCATCACATGTGATATAGTTAACTTGAAAAATAAACGGACATTTTCGTAAAGGACCATCGGTGAAAAACCTTTCAAAAATAAGGACTATCGGTGTAATTTTTGAAACTAAAGGACCATTGGTGAAATTTGTTATAAACTTAAAGGACCATCCATGTAATTTACTCAATAAAATAAGAGTACTCACTGCAAATGTTAAAGTGAAAGTGTATCCGATAAAAGAAGCAACAGTTCCCACTGAGAGCTCACCCTAAGAAAAAGGAAGACTTTATTTATCAGAAAATAAGTTGGCTTTATGGGTCAATCCGACCCGACCCGTATCAAAATTTACTCGTTTTGACTAGCAAAATTCTGTTGGCAGATATTCAATATGTATTGACTTGCATTTTTTAAAGATTTTTTTGTTTATTTGATGTGTAGTTATTAAGAGGGCATATATGTAATTTCAAATGCTTCAATATTAAGATATCAACAGAAATGAGAAATGTTGCTTACCGCTTTAACTTTGTTTCCTCCAAGAATATACAAGGCCAACAAAGACACATACACTGCAACTCTTGTTATTGATTCATTAATAGACTTAAACACTCCAAGTTTAATACCACTTTTTTGATAATCAAGAACCTGATAAAAACAATAATTTAAAATTTATATGGTTAGAAATATGTTAGGATAATATAAAAATATATAATATAAATATTAATCAGTATCTAACCTGGTTACCAAACATTAACATTTGGCGTTTTTCTCCACCAAACGACCTTACCTGCAAGCAGCAAAAAAATATCATCAAAAAAACTAAAATAAATAATTGTGGTAGGGTTTTAATGGACTAAGAGGTCAAAAATGGTAGAAATAAATTAAGAACTCACTGTACGAATTGCAGAAAAAGTTTCAGTTACACAATCGGCTATTGATGCTTGAGTCAACCCATACGCTTTAAACACTTTCACAGTTGATCTCTTGTATACAGCTGGATAAACAAATGTATCAGTGGATAAACATAACTATATAACATACATTAAGACCTTAATATATTAATAAAGTTACTTTACGATTGATGACGTGGAATTTGACAATTAAAAATATGTTGGTAGATAACAAAAAAATATAAAAAAATAAATTACCAACTAATAATAACTTACCAACTAAAATAGACACTGCAAGCATAAGTCCACCTAAAATTGGTGCAAGTTGTGGGGCCAAAACAAACAGCAGGCACATTGTTCCAGTAACCTGAAAAGGTGATGAAAGCGATATAAAAATTAAAACTTAGAAAAGAAAAAATAAACTATTAAGATTGTTTAATTATAAAACATTCATGATACAAAATGCTATCGTTTACCTTTTTATAGCACAAAAACTTATGCAATTCCCGCCAGGACTTGTGGAGTTGTAAATTGTTTATCTTAAATAATAAATTTATAATAATTTTATTATTTTATGGAAAAAAATGATTAAAACCACATAGAAGTTAGTATTACTTGTTTTTTTTTTTGTTTATAAAATTTTTTGTTTTCTTCTCATTGAGAAAGGACAGAAATAAGCATAATCTCACTTTTGTTTAGTGTAGAGTACCTTGCCTCAGTTAGTGCCCTGAAACCACGATCTCTTGAAATGTTTTCACTCACAATGTTCTTGAACGAACCCAAATCAGATGTCAACAAAGCAGTTAGTTCACCAACCTATCGAAAGCAAACAACAAATTTCAAGTTAGTAATTACAAAAATTAATAACACATGATTAGATAACAAATTACGGTATAAAATGGGAATCTATATTTTATACCTTGTATTTGTCAAAAAATTCCACCTGCAGAAATGAGATAAAGCATTAAAATTTAAAACTTGGCAAGTGAAGTATATAATACGGAGTACAATTTACTGATTTAGATAGAAACCAATGATATTACCTTGTGAATCAACACACTACCAAATATTTGAGCTCTTAAGCTCGACATAACCTTCTCCCATATCGTGTTCATATTTACAACAAAAATAACTGTAAAAATTGGCTCCAACGTGTATAAAACTGCAACCTTGCTGAGAAGCTGCCATAATGGCTCTGATCTTGTACCTATTAGTACCTCAAAAAATCTTCCTACAAGTATTTCCAGAAAATATCATTAAGAATATGGATTGCTACTATTTCAAATCCACCGCAAGCACTAATTATGTTAACTAAGCCAAATTAAATTGTCTTTCAGCATTTTTCCAATTCCCTATGCATAATCAGTTCTACTCCCCAAAAATTGGAGGAAAGTTAAAATCTAATCATGATGTAAGTTATGTCTTTGATAAAATAAAAGTGAATTGTGCTTATGTAACAGAGTGTGTGTTACAGTGACAATAGATTTGATTTAATGATTTATAGTTCACGAACTAATTTCATCTATACTGATAACTGAAATTAGAGCAAAATCAAATTCAAGTAAGATGTAAGTTAAAGCTTCGTTAATTCTGAAAATGAATTGTATTTGTAAGCTTAGCGAATATTACAAATTTACAGACAGTGCTAATAGATTTGATTTTTTATCCACGAACTAATTTCATCTCAAATGGTGTGATCACTGAAACTAGAGCAAAACCAAATTTAATCATGATGTAAGTTACAGCTTTGTTAATCCACTAGATTTGATTTCTAATTCACGAACTAATTTCATCTCTATTGGCTGAACAAATATGATAACTGAAAATAATTAATTAATTAAGTTGCAGTAGCTATTTACCGGATAATATAGGCATTGAAAGTGTGCAAGTGGTACAGCAAACGAGACTAACGATCGAAGCAACAACTCTCAGTTTATGGCGGGACAGAAGCCTCAATAATAGCCCTAAACTTATGGCATTAAACCGTTGAGCCGGTTCGGGACCGGTATCGGCGTCATCCACCTTCGGATCATCGGAGGCGATGATTGCATCTGAGGCCGGACCTGTTATGTAAGCTGCGGTGATAACGTTCGGTTTATTGCGGATTGGAGTTAGAAGAAGTTGTTGTTGACGGAGCGACGGCGACGAGGAGGTCGGAAGAAGGTGGTGGAGTTGTCGCCGGTTGGAGAGGAGTTGCCGGCGGTGGCTGTTGTTGAGTGAGGGGTGGAGAGAGAGGAAGAGTGGGAGAGTTGCCATTGTTGTGTGGTGTGTAGAAACTAGAAATAAAATTTGATCCAAATCTCTTCTTTTACGCTTTTCATTCTTATTGATTTCGGCGACATGTAAACTTTTTGGGTAGATTTTAAATAGGTTTTTGTTTAACATGCAAAAAAAAACTTGTATATTGATTAAAATAATAATATTCCTAAAATTTAGGGTTGTCTTTTATGTATTTTGTTTTTTTAATGACAACCTTAAGGGCTGTCATTAGCATTTTCTTTTTAAATAAAAGGAAAATGATAATGACAAATGAGTGTAAATAAAAATAGGTAAGGTAAATTTATAAAATATAAGATTACATATTATAGTTTAATCTTGTATTTATTAGGAATATTATTATAGTTTAATCTTGTATTTATTAGGAATATTATTTATGCATATTAATTACTAAGTATGATGATATATTATTATCTATTTATGAAAGGGTGAAAAAAAAACCTATGTTAAAGAAAAAGAGTAGTGGTATTTTTCACATATTTTAATCATACTTATATTCCTACTTATTTTGATTATAAAATTGTTAAAATCAATGGATAATATAAGAAAAATAGTTTAGTACATGTCAAGTTTTGAAATTAGTAGGAATATGAGTTGGAAGAAAATGTAGGAAGAATTTTAATTTCTCTAAGACTATGGGGTATGGGCACCATCACAACACCATTTTTTCTGCCACATCATCTGCCACCTCAGCAACTACACTACACCACTTTATTCAGGAAATACCCACCACACCACACCACACCATTTCATTCCATTTAATTTTAAATACAAATAAAGAAAAAGAAAGAATTTCATCCAATCACAAACCACCATTTGGTCTCCCCTCCCGTTAAGATATGTTATCGTGGTCACACCAAACAACTTTTTCATCACCACTAGTGGTGGGGGGTGGTGTTCCCCTCTACACCACACAGTTAAACTCATCCACCTCAGCACCACCACGACGCCATTTAGACCCATACCGGATAGCCGAAAATAAATAATCATGCCTACCCAAACTATAGTGTCTCAAGAGTCAAGACTAACCGTTGGGATTGTGGTCACGGCCACTAGCCTTCTCGACCACATTTGGTCATTCCATAGCTTTGAAATGATTTTTGTAATCGATGATCTAATAGCCGAAGGTTTAGATATTGGTCTAGCTAAAACGCTAGGGCTCAATGCATCTATGTTACCTATGTATTTAACAACTTTACAATACACGTATTGGATTTAGTTATGTTTTTTTAAAACAAATAGTATATTCGTAGCAAGTCATCAATAAGATGACTTGAGAGAGTTTCAGCGATTTCTAACTTCCAGAATTTTCATTATGCAAAAGAATGTGGAGAATTTAAGATACTTTATTTTGATGCCGATTGCATATTTGGCAATCCATTATAATGCAGCATTATAGTATTCAACGTTACTAAGTGCTACATTTGTAAAATAAAATATTCAAATATTTAAACTTTGACATTTTGTTTGTTAAATATAAGTTAACTTAGACAATATGATATATGTTATATAAACTTTAAATAATTGTTACTTATTTTTCAACTAAAAATATAAACGAATAATCTTGTATAGACAATATGACTTATTTTAAGGTTTTCTTACCAAAGGGCCAATGACCTAGCGGTAAGGTATTTGCCCTCCAACCTAGTGGTTGAGAATTCGAGTCTCATAGTAGACATATGTGTTTATTTAGGAGTAGATTAGATTTGCCGTTCAAAAAAAATCTTAAGGTTTTCTTCACCCTTTTAGTTTCAACTTATGCGAGACACAAATTTTGTTCGAAAAGTTGAAAAAACTTCTTCTTTCAACCGTATTGTGAATACATCTAAGAGTTTTCGCAACATTAATTCACCTTTTTTGTGTTGGGTTTTCTATGCATCTAGCCACAATTTACTTAAAGCGGAAATCAAAAGTAACTTGATTAGAACATCGACCCGATAAAACTTTTGGACCGTTAGGTTTACAATTCTAATGCAACTAGAACTATTTAATGTAATTAAATAGATGAACTCGAAACACTTACTTGTTCTTCGCGATTCGGTGAACTATGTAAACCGTGTGATCTAGTACGAGCCAGATCAAAACAATGCACTAGGATTCAAGGAAGAATCTCTCTATCGTATCACACCAAAGGTTGATCACGAACGAGACGATGTACCACTAGGTAGTACAAAGCACCCTTGAGAAACAAGCACCGAAAACCAAACCGAAAACTATTTCGGTCGAACGGAGGCGGCGGCGCACGGCGGCGGCAGCGGCGGTTCGGAGGTGGTCCGGCGGGGCAGGCGGCGGCGACGGTGGCTGCGCAAGGGGTGTTCGGCCGAGCTTGTGAGGAGGCAAGGGAACAAGTATGAAAGTTATGATTAGGTTAAACCCCTTAACCTTAATATATACTTCCCTTAATCACAATTATGGTAACACCATAATTGGTCCAAGCCCACTTTAATTAAACCATTAATTAAGCCCGCAAGTACTTTAATTAAACCATTAATTAATACTTGGCCCGATACCAATAACTATTTAATTACTCATTAACTAGTTAAGCCCGTCTAGCCCGTAAGTCCATGTAATTAAACTATTAATTATACATTACGTTTTTTCTCGTGTTCGTTGATTCATCGAGGGCAACCCGAATAGGACTCTAAAATACCCGAACCGGAATACCGGTTTATTTGATGTGTTGGACACTATTTCCAACAGTCTCCCACTTGGACACCTCATCAACTATAAACGGTACGCGTTCGTGTATCCTTTAGAGTGTGCATATCATGTGCACCTGCTGAACTCTGAACTATCAGAAACAATCCTATGATAAGAGATCATATGTCCTTCGTTGCGCGATATCATGTAACTAGTGACATGGACATGTCAATCACTCTAGTTACGATTATGTTTCCTGATTTGAGATTTATGATGACGATTTGACTACATAATTGAACTTTCAATTTAGTCATGACCTGCGCAGGTACTTCGGTGTCACGTCAAATCAACAGGGGGCCCATGGATATCTCCTCTATCACTTTGATCAGAGGGAACGAATAAACCTTAACTACACCATCTCCTTTATAGTCATCACATGATACATGGAACTAATCTATATATCTACCAGTTACGAATAGCGTTGGAGTTAGACCAATGCATCACGAAATCGTATTTGGGAATGATGCATCTTGGTTTGAAGACTCATACGATATTATCGCCTCACTATTACCCATGATGAAGTCCATGGGGTAATACTCTGAGCGTGGGTTAGTCCAACATATAAATACACCTTTTAAATGCTCATGAGAGTAGCAGCAATCTCTATGCAATGTTCATACCTTTGAACAATCTACTAACTCTCCCATGACATCTTAATTCAGTTCTTATTCCCATAAGAACGATCGACTGTGGACGTTTAAGTAATCTCTTAGGTTACTTTGGAATAGGTTATAAACATGCAAACAGTTGAAATGGAATAATTAAATACTATATGAATGATAGAACACTTGCAAATTATTTAACCTCCATAAATAAATCATCAATTCATACAATTTAATATTCGCTACAAATTTCAAATGAATAACAATTTTATGATAAGTCACTATGAAATCTAATTCATATCGTCCTCGCATGAGCATCATGCTTGGCACGACTTAGTGCTTTTGTGAAAGGATCAGCCGGGTTGTTTTCTGACGATACTCTTGTCACTATCACGTCCCCTTCCTCAACTCGCTTTCTCACGTAGTGAAACTTTCTGAGTATATGCCTGGTTCGTCTATGATCTTTGGATTCTTTAGTCAATGAGACTGCACCTTCATTGTCGCAGAAGATTTTCATTGGTTCCTTGATGCTTGTTACGACACCAAGATCACCAATGAAATTCTTCAACCATGTGGCCTCTTTTGATGCCTCACAGGCAGCAATATACTCAGATTCGCAAGTTGAATCAGCAACTGTCTCCTGCTTGGAACTTTTCCAAGTGACAGCTCCTCCGTTCAATAAGAACACCCACCCAGTTTGTGAGCACGAGTCATATCTATCCGTTTGGAAACTCACGTCACAATAACCTTCCACAACAAGTTCATCTTTCCCACCATACAATAAGAACATATCCTTTGTTCTCCTTAGGTACTTGAGAATCGTTTTCACCGCAGTCCAATGATCGTTGCCAGGGTTGCCCTGGAACCGGCTCACCATGCTCAACGCATATGAGACATCCGGGCGAGTACATACCATGGCATACATGATCGATCCAATCGCCGAGGCGTAAGGGACTCGACTCATTTTCTCCAGTTCTTGCTCAGTACTGGGACATTGACTCTTAAACAATGTTATGCCATGATTCATGGGTAGATACCCTTTCTTGGAATCAACCATACTAAAACGTTTTAGTATTTTATCCAAGTATGTACTATGGCTCAATCCAATTAGACGTCTTTCTCTATCTCTGTATATCTTTATACCGAGTATGTACGCTGTGTCTCCTAGATCCTTCATAGCGAAACATTTTCCCAACCAAGACTTCACATCTTGCAGTGTAGGAATATGATTTCCTATAAGGAGTATGTCATGAAGGGTTTCACATAACACTGATCGACCACTTGGGTCAACCTCCTAGTATGCTTGGTTCGACCATACTGACCAAGAGCATGAACTTGTCTTGACCGGTTAAAACCAACTAGCTGATTTAATCCCTAAATGCGGAACTGGGATTAAACCTAATCCTTAAACCCTAAAGGATTGAGATGTTGGAAATCTAGATTAGGTTAACAAGAAAGAAACCTTGTACGAAGAACTCGAACACACACATACTTGTGTGTTCGTCGACTACTACCAAGAACCCTATGGTTCTTGGTTCGACTTCGAACAAGAGGAGAAGGAGGAAGAGTGTTCCATGAATCATACCTTAGGTTAATGCTTAAGATAAGTCCACTGATGATGAACACGACGAACGATCCTCTAGATGATCACTTGCAACGATCTTGGATCTTCGAAACTCGAAGAACACGAAGAACGAACGAAGAACACGAAGAACACAAGACTTGTGTTCTTGGTGTTTCGGCCGAGATTGAGAGGAGAGGGGGCAAGGAATTCGTGAGGTGTTGTATGGGGTTTTAGGGTTACCCTAAGCCTCTTATTTATATACAAATAAGTTACGCTTAGAACCCTTCTAGTTTAATTAATATTGAATCTTTAATTAAACTTTCCTTTTTAACATTTCCATCCCTTATAGTTTAACAAGTTATTATTGTTGCACTTAACTATTAAATGTCTAGTATTAACACACTATAATTTCGGTACCCATATACACGAAATTTATACACTTGTATTTATACTTTTAATAGTTAATTATATAATAACATTTATATAATTTACACAATAATATTATCCAATTACTATATGATTTAATAGCTTTAAATCATATCATGGATAACCTTTAATTAACACATTGTATATTTACTCAACTAGTAAATGTACAACTACTTATATTAATTAGTTAGTTAAACTAATCTAGTAATAAGTTAAACTTAACTTAATACTTAACTGATTCATAATGACTATTATGAATCATTCCTCTTCGTAGTATCGTTGCATAACTTGCTCGTATTACATGCACTCACCGGTGTGACCCTTAAGTGTTTCGTAGGCATGGATGTATTATCTTAGGTTGACTAACTGTGCACATAATTCCTTCATGTCATCCACATACAGTACTAGGAAGACTACAACGCTCCCACTAGCTTTGATGTAAACACATGATTCATCTTCGCTCCTAGAGAAACCAAACTCCTTGACTTTCTCATGGAAGCAAAGATTCCAACTTCGAGAGACTTGTTTCAATCCATAGATGGATTTCTCAAGCTTGCACACTCTATCAGGATATTTCTTATTGATAAAACCTTCTTGCTGTGCCATATAGACATCCTCAGTAAGTCTTCCGTTAAGGAAGGCGGTTTTAACATCCATCTGCCAAATTTCATAGTCATGAAACGCAGCTATGGCAAGCAATATTCTGATAGATTTTATCTTGGCTACTGGTGAAAAGGTTTCATCATAATCAATCCCATGAGTTTGAGTATAACCTTTTGCAACCAACTTAGCCTTATAGGTGTGCACATTCCCATCCATGTCAATCTTCTTCTTGAAGATCCACTTGCATCCAATGGTTTTAATACTGGGAGAAGTCTCAATCAAGTTCCATACTTGATTGTCATACATGGACTGAATCTCACTCTCCATAGCCCTTTTCCACTTTTCGGCCTCAGGGCCTTCCATAGCTTCCTTATAACTCGATGGCTCATCGTCATCAACTGGTAAACTATTATCAGTAGATGCATCGCCTTCAGCAATATGGAAATCATAATAATCACCAAAATGCTCAGGAGGGCGAACAGTTCTAGAGGATCTACGTGGAACGGTAGGAGTTACATCATTTTGTTCAACAGGAGTCTCATCCTCTGGTTGAGTGCTAGTGTCAACTATAGTATCCATGACATCTTCATTGCTTGACTCTTGATACTCTTTAAGATCAATTTTGCTCCCACTGTCTTCTTTGGATAATAGCTTTCTCTCGAGGAAGAATCCTCTTCGAGATACGAACACTTTGTTCTCTTTCGGATTATAAAACCGATATCCAAAAGACTGTCGTGGGTAGCCAATGAAGTAGCACTTCTCTGATTTGTTATCTAGCTTGTCGTGAGATTCATGTCTTACATAAACTTCACAACCCCAGATTTTCAAATGTTTGAGGGAGGGAGGATTCCTTATCCACATCTCAGAGGGAGTTTTGGCAACCTTCTTAGTTGGTACAAGGTTAACGATATGTGCTGCAGTTTCTAAGGCATATCCCCAGAAACTCACTGGAAGTTTTGATCGACTCATCATTGATCGTACCATGTCAAGCAAGGTTCGATTTCTCCTTTCCGACACTCCATTAAGTTGTGGAGTTCGAGGAGGTGAGAGTTGGGATACTATTCCACAACTCTTTAGATAGTCGATAAACTCTTGACTAAGATACTCTCCGCCCCTGTCAGATCGGAGCATCTTAATCTTCTTGCCCAGTTGATTCTCTACTTTTTTCTGATATTCTTTGAATGTTTCAAAAGTATCAGACTTATGTTTAATCAAATAAACATATCCATATCTACTGAAATCATCAGTAAACGTGACGAAGTATCGTTCACCATGTCTAGTGTTAGACTTGAACGGTCCACACACATCAGTATGTATGAGGTCCAACAAGTCTTTGCCTCTTTCACACGACCCTGTGAATGACGTCTTTGTCATCTTGCCAAGTAAACAAGACTCACACACATCATTCAATTTGAGGTCAAATTATTCTAACACTCCATCCTTTTGGAGTTTAGCTATGCGTTTCTTGTTTATATGTCCTAAGCGACAATGCCATAGACATGACTTATCCAATACACCTTTGGATGAATCAACATTCAATATTAGATTTCTATTGTTTATGCAACCATCAATTTCATATATACCAGCATAAGGATTAGCTTTAAAATAAAACACATCATTTTTATAAACCAAAATAGAACCATTCTCATTAAAAACGAAATTAAAACCATCCTTAAACAATGCGTAAAATGAAATAATGTTGCGTGCCATAGAAGGCGAAAAACAAACATCTAATAAAAGTAAAGAACATCCATCCCCAAGCATGAGCTCGTAATCTCCTATCTTGGTGACAGCAGTCGAGACTCTGTTTCCCATGATCAGATTAAGCTCTCCATGCTTCAACTTCCTACTATTCTTAAGTCCCTGCATATCAGTGCAAATGTGAGTACCACACCCTGTATCTAGAACCCAAGAATTAGACATAGAAGTATTATGGAGTTCAATCATAAAAGTACCTGATGGTCCAGACTTTTGGACTTTCTGACTCTTCAGATCATCCAAGTACTTTGGGCAGCTTCTTTTCCAGTGACCCTTTCCTTGACAGTAGTAGCAAACAGCATCTTTCGGATCTTTTGTAGGTGTTATGTCAGAATCAGCCTTCCTCTTATGGCCATGTTTGGCTTGTCCTACTTTGGCCTTGCCTTTGCCATTAGGAGGAGGACGGCGTTTCTTTTTAAAACCTTCAAAACGAATAGACAAGACATGAGCAGTAGGAGCGGAACCTTTAGCTTTCATCAAGCTAGCCTCGGTAGTTTTCAACATACCGTGCAGTTCCATGAGTGTCTTATCCATATCACCCATGTTATAGTTAACTATAAATTGTGAATAGGATGGTGGAAGCGAGTTCAAGACCATATCAGTGGTCAACTCCTTCGGTAAAGGGACACCCAAATTCGCTAGTCTGTCTATGTAGCCCTTCATCTTTTGGACATGGCTACACACAAATTGTCCTTCTTGTAGTTTGCATCCTACTAGGGAACTTACCACGTCGAAACGTTCTTGCCTAGCTCGGTTTTGAAACATTTGTTTGAGCTGTTGATTGATGTCATAGGCACTCATCTTCTCAAAATTCTTTTGGAGATCAGAAGACATAGTGGCTAGCATCAGGCAAGCAACCTTTTCCGACTCTGAATGATGGAGATTGTAGGCAGCTCTGTCTACGTCACTCGAATCGTCAGTCAACTCAGCAATGTCGTTATCGAGGACATACTCCTTGCCCTCGTACCTTAACGTGATTCTAAGTGTACGAATCCAATCAATGTAGTTGGGTCCAGTGAGCTTTTCACTATTCAAGGTGGAGATAAGAGCAAAGCTTTGTGGTCCTTGTGGAGGTGGAGGAGGAAGTGGGATTGTGTTGTTATTGTTGTTTGAACCCATCTACAAAAGAAACAATTTCTTTGTTAGTGAATTCATTAATTAATCCTTATAATAATTTTCCCAATCTTTATTCATAATGCTAGGATACGACCACTAGTTACACGATGTGAAGAGGGATGCCGTATTTCACACCGAATAATTCGTGTCGTAGGCAAACTATTGTCAGTTTCAATCTTATGAAATCCCTGGTTCTTTGAGATTCATTCTCGAGGAGAATGACATGTTAATCTCGAATCAATGCTCATTCTAATCTATATGACAGGGATACCGTGGATCATATATTATAAGGTGAAACGACCATGGAACACCCACGTGGACTTCTCGGCTCAAGTTCGCTTGAGTATCGCGAGAATCGTTTCACTCATAAAATAATCTCACAATTAACGTATTGGTTAACCACACGAGTTCCATTAATCAGACTATGATACGAGTGCGTGCCATTCTATAGAGAGCACACAATGTTCACATTTATATTAAACGGGAAAGATTTGTTTAATTTTATGATTATACTTTTAATCTTGACATCATCCTATTATGCCCGTTAGGTAGCTCCATTCTAAGACAAGGGAAGCGGCGGGGCAGGTCAGCGCAAGGCGTGTTAAAAACGCAACCCCGTTTAGAGATCTATATATCTTCCTTTTCATCCTTTAAATGCCTTAGACTATGGGTGAGCCTACTAATGACATAAGCGACGATGTATTTAACTTTAGTTATAATATATATAAACTATTATATAATTATATCTATGTTAATTAAAACCTTTTAATTACATTTACTAAAGTTCTATATAGTATAATTAATTTTATAAACGCGCGAGGACGCGACGTTTTAATTACTATTATAACTATATCTTATATAATATTTAATAAACTATTATTACATAATATATTATATATATAAGGGAGGAATATCAAATCATATTTGATATATAATGGAATTTTGAAAATTACATATATATATATATATATATATATATATATATTCTAATTAAACTTTTAATTAATATATATAATATATAATACTTATTTAAATATTCATCCTTATTATAAACTATTATAAAACAAGACAAAACAAATTTAAATTATTCGAAAATCCATACCCATTAAATTTTTTCCGGATATATATATAAAATATATATCCCTAAATTTAAACTCTTATAAAATCTCATCCCTTATTTGAAACCTTTCAAATAATTATCTAGATATTATCAAATCATCTATTTATGGTATATATATATATATTCCAAAAAATACATATATCCATAAATATGATTATAACTTTTATTTAAATATTAAATAACATTTTTATATAATCTTTTATATATTTTTGGAAAAATATATAAATATATATAAAGATATTTTCAAATCTTTTAAATAAGTCTAGATACTTGATAAAATCTTTTGGTTCAAATTTCTTGATAATTACAACTTTTGAAATTGTCATAATTAATTAATTTAATAAAAAAAACGTTTTTAAATATTAAATTAATATTACCGAATTTTCGGAAATAATAAAAATCATATTTTTAATTTTCGGTAATTATCAAAACAATTTTATAAAATACCGAAAGAATAAAAACCTATTTTTAATGTATTTATAATTTTCGGAAAATCCCAAAAACAAATTTCGGAAATTCCGAAATTCATAAAACAAATTTTATGGATTTCGAATTTACGTCTAGCACTATTAGACTTGTAAACCAATGGCGCTCTGATACCACTGTTGGGTTTTCTATGCATCTAGCCACAATTTACTTAAGGCGGAAATCAAAAGTAACTTGATTAGAACATCGACCCGATAAAACCTTTGGACCGTTAGGTTTACAATTCTAATGCAACTAGAACTATTTAATGTAATTAAATAGATGAACTCGAAACACTTACTTGTTCTTCGCGATTCGGTGAACTATGTAAACCCTGTGATCTAGTACGAGCCAGATCAAAACAATGCACTAGGATTCAAGGAAGAATCTCTCTATTGTATCACACCAAAGGTTGATCACGAACGAGACGATGTACCACTAGGTAGTACAAAGCACCTTTGAGAAACAAGCACCGAAAACCAAACCAAAAACTATTTCGCTCGAACGGAGGCGGAGGCGGCGGCGCACGGCGGCGGCGGCGGCGGTTCGGAGGTGGTCCGGCGGGGCAGGCGGCGGCGACGGTGGCTGCGCAAGGGGTGTTCGACCGAGCTTGTGAGGAGGCAAGGGAACAAGTATGAAAGTTATGATTAGGTTAAACCCCTTAACCTTAATATATACTTCCCTTAATCACAATTATGGTAACACCATAATTGGTCCAAGCCCAATTTAATTAAACCATTAATTAAGCCCGCAAGTACTTTAATTAAACCATTAATTAACACTTGGCCCGATACCGATAACTAGTTAATTACTCATTAACTAGTTAAGCCCGTCTAGCCCGTAAGTCCATTTAATTAAACTATTAATTATACATTACGTTTTTTCTCGTGTTCGTTGATTCATCGAGGGCAATCCGAATAGGACTCTAAAATACCCGAACCGGAATACCGGTTTATTTGATGTGTTGGACACTATTTCCAACATATTGGGCCATTAAAATTCACATGACGATTATAGTTGTGCATATATATGAGTCGGGTCGGGTCGGATTTTGAGCTACAAACCCCTGCTTTTATTCCAAGTTAACAAACAACCAATTGACAACGACGATCATACTCTTTTATGACATCCTATCATAATAATTAAATAAGAACTTAATAATAAAAGCAACCCATGATAATTAAGTAATTTTGAAGGACCAAATTAATATAGTATGGCTTCCCTTGAATCATTAAAGTAATACATTTTTCAATATTATTTTACCGACCATACCACATGATGGAAGTTGCAACAATCAAGTGACGTTAGCAGACCATATTTAGGACTACCACCAGCATGAACCTTAGCTTTTCGTAGGGCTCTTAAAATCGTATTATCGTTTCGTGTTTTTGGATAACACAACACGATACGAATTCTTTCAACACGAAAACAACAGGACACAAAGTCGTGTTTTATTTTGCTAACACGAAAACGACACGATTAAAAACGATAAACATGACAACACGAGATAAATAATAAATATATCAAATTTCTTACTTACTACTCCCTCCGTCCCACAAAAAACTTCCCATTTCACCCAAAAATTTTGTCCCACAAAAAACTTCCCATTTGAGAATTGGAGGGACCCACTTAATAAATTAATATTATCTCATTAACTTTATGTCATTTTTAATTATTTTTTAAAGTTTCTCTCACTAACTTTATGTCAATCACTAAATTAATCCTATATTTTAATCAAATTTATTATCAAATACCCCACCACCAACTATCTCCTAAAAACATGTGCCCAAGTCAAATGAGAAGTTTTTTGTGGGACGGAGGGAGTACATGCTAAAAACACGATAAATATGTTGGAAAATTTTGGACACATATAATTATATATTTAATAATATATAATTAATGGTTGGTATGTCCAAAATGTAGTTATGGTGAATGAGATATTGACTCTCAAAGTGGGGTGTACGGAACAAATAAATCAAACAAATGAACTAGTGGAAACTTGAACCTATCCACACCCCTCTCCCGGGTTTCATGGGGGTTCGGTTTTTGCCACTCGATTGTTGTCACTTTAGTTAGTGGAAGTATTCAAATAATAATATTGATAATATTATTTATAATTTTAATGTTTGTCATTAAAATATACATTTGAATGAGTGGTTTTGATTTTTGTAATGAATTGGCTTAATGACAATAATGTATGTCATTAATCCACTTGACCATCTTTCATCCATCTTCCACTATAAATAGTGGGTTTGGTCATTTGGAAGAACACACACAAATTCATATACTTTCATACTCACTTACAAACATCACAATTTGCTCTCTCCAATTTTAATGATCCTCAAACACAAGAACTTTCGATAAATGTTCTGGCTTAGATTATATTCGGTAGCGTAAAACTACTCGGTTGTTTTGCCCTGGGAGATAGACGACGAATCTATTTTAAGGGGATCGTGAATTTCACAAAACTCAACCAAAACTTGTTTCTTCTTTGTTTCTACATATTCTTGTTTCAATCTTGTATTTGTTTTAGTCATTTCCCAATTGTGTTGTATTTTATTTAATGAAAATTGGTATTAGCTCCTACAAAACACGACAAAAATATAACATAAATTTCTAAATTTCTCAAAATCACAACTATCATGTCAAATTCGTGTCAATCTCTGAACACGAACACGACACGACACGACTTCGTGTTTGTTTTACACAACACGAACACGAATTCAAATTTCAATTTCGTCCCAATTTCGTTTCATTTCGTGTACTTTTGTCGTGTCGTGTCAAGTTTTGACAGCCCTAGCTTTTCGTAACTTGTATCGAGAGCAATTTGATGACTCAGAAATACTCGAAATCGACTCGATTTAAGTCGAGTCAAGCTCGAGTATGAAAATACCGAGCTCGCGAGCCTAATTGAGTCTATGCTATTTTACATTTTCACCCTTTATTTATTTATTTATTTTTTAATTTTTTTTACAGTATAATATTTCATTAATAAAGATAAAGATCATTTTTTACATAGAGAAGTAAAATAAATGAGCAACAAACTGCGCTCCTATTTCTTTTTGAATTGCAAAACTAATTCTTATAAAAACAACATTTGTGGATGTCATAATATTGCTATTCATAACACGTTGGACTATGTTGAGAAGCTCCACCGCCTCATGTGCAAGGAAACCAAAAGTATCAGACGCAAAAAGAATAAATACGTGTTGATTTTCAATGCACGCTTGCTCGTGTTTTGTCACTTTACACGAGGCGGCTTTCAAAGCAGTTTGTCCCACCATAACATCCCGACTACCCAAATCCACGAGAGGAGAAACTCCGGTTAGATACATACACACGTGCTTCCCCAAGCCCCCTTAATGTATGTGCATAATTTCATAATCACTATATTATTCTAATCAAGTCGAACTCGAAAGTACCGATTCAAATCATGTCGATGTTAAAAATACCGAGTTAATTAAGTCGAGTATGCCGAGCTTAAAAAATACCGAATTAATCAACGCAAACTCGAAAGTGTCAATTGAAAATACCGAGAGCTCAAGCTTGAAAATAAAAGCTCAATCAAACTCGAGTCGGATTCAAATTTCAAAGTTTTATAATTGAGTTAAAGCTCGAATTTAACCCTATGTTGGCACAACTCAACTGAATTATTACACCCCTAAATTTTACGAGATTGAATCCCAAACCCTATTTCGTAATTAACGATATTATTTTATGAAATCAATTGTCCCCTTGTTTATTTTTTAATTCAGATTTAGTACAACCTCGTAGTTGACAATATTATTTTTATCAATAATTTTAGTTATTTCTTAATAATTCGTCCACGTGTAAATTATCAAGGCAAATAATTTCCCACCATTCATATTCTAATTTGCGTAAAAGATTGAAAATATCTCAAGAAAATCCAGATTATTGATTTCAACATGGGACACAGGCAATATGAGCCGAGCAAAATATATCACGCGATGACAGATAAGAGCCCTCCACGTGTCCATCATCTGGAACACTCTTCACGAGATTCCCTTTTCAAGTTTTCATCCCCCACTCCCTTCTCTATCTTCGTTCTTCACACGTCCTTTTTTTTATATATTTTTTCATTTTTATTTTTAGAGTTTTTATCATCAAATCATCAATGATAAGAAGTGAATCACACCAAAATTCCTAAATCAATCAAAATCATCTTCGTTTTTCGTTCCTCTTGATCCGCTCTGCATCTCTAGATACGAATATTTCACTATTCAGTCGTTAATCGCCTTTTTTAGTCATATTTACTGTTTTGATCTTCTCTCTTGCTTGCTGTTTAGTGTTTGCTATCTCTCTCTCTCCGATGGCTATGCGTCGTCGTTTTCCGGTGTTTCTCGTCGCATTTTTGTGTTTTTTCGCCGGTGTTAGCGCGAGTGATGGTGATGCTGATCCGATTTACATGTAAGTTTGACATTTGATTTCTGTTATATAAAAAATTACAAGTTTATTTAATCGATTTTGTAATCTGAATTAGCTTGATACTGTATTCTGTATGTATTTTAGCTCATTAATCAGTTCAATTGTTAGACTGCTCTACGTTTCGAACCCTAGCTTATGAACTTCAATCGATCTCAGTTCACTGTTGATTTTGAGTTAACTGAGGTAAAATTAACTTATTTAGGCTAAAACGATGAGGTGAAATAATTACGAAACTGCAATTTGTATTTTACATGTCGTAATCGTTAGGTGTTGTAGAATGTTTTCTAGAAAATTTGTGGTAAATAGAGCTGCAATAGAAAGGGTCAAGAGTGGTCCTATCGAAGATATGATGTGGCCACATGGTCACATGGAGAAAAGACATTCTAGACCGTAAGGTATGACATGTGTATATTATTTGTTGGGATTTCAAGTATAAGAAGATCAAAATCACATGAATCAGTTCTGAATGAAAAATTAACTAACAGTATTTACAATTCAAGGCTTTTGTAGTCATAGTAATCATTACTTGATGAATAAACTTTATGAGATTCTCTGTATGATGGATTCATGTTATTAGTCTAGGTTTTTAATGGTTTTTTTAACATAAAATTTGTGGTTGAAAAACAGGGATTGTGTTGAGCAATGTGAGAAGACAGGATGTGTGGGAGAAATCTGCTTCCAACACTGCAATTTTACATCCGATAGGAAATCTGTGAGTGAACCATGGTATCTACAAGAACCATTATATATTAAATGGAAAAAATGGGACTGTCTTAGTGGCTGCAGATACCAGTGTATGCTTGTAAGAGAGGAAGAAAGAGAGAAAGACGGAAATACCCCTGTCAAGTATCACGGAAAATGGCCACTTAAACGTGCCTTTGGGATTGAGGTATGTAAAATAAATGATTTAATTATTATTTATCAATCATTTATATGTTTCTTTTGATCGTATTAATCTTAAATTTCAGGAACCTGTTCCTGTAGCACTATCGGCTCTAAACCTTGGTGTACAATTTCATGGTTGGGTATCTTTTTTCATTCTTGTGAATTACAAATTGCCATTAAAGCCGAATAGACAGACATATTATGAATACATCGGTTTGTGGCATATTTACGGGACATTATCAATGAACTTTCTAGTTTGGAGTGCTGTTTATCACAGTAGGTAAGTAGAAAATATTATAATCAAGCATTTGCTAAACTTTTTTTATAATAATTTTTACTTTTTTTTATTCGATTATTGTGATGATAAGTGATTTTGCAGGGATGTGGAAATGACTGAAAAATTGGATTATTCATCTGCTGCCGCTGTTCTTGGATTTTCTCTTATTGTGGCTATTTTGAGAGCTTTTAATGTGAGAAGTGAAGCTTCTAGAGTGATGGTTTCTGCCCCATTGATTGCCTTTGTAACTACCCATATTTTGTATATCAACTGCTATCAACTTGACTATGGTAAGCAACAATATATATATATATATATATATATATATTACTTCTATTTTTTATTATCCCCATATAAAAGAATATAAGAACAGTTTAGGGTGCATTTAGTTGCAGGACTTTTTTCTAATTTTTGATCTAATTTTTTTCAAAAAAAGGCAAATTTGAACACTTAATTTGTTTTTCAAGTTTCACGTGAAATCTTTTTATAAAAAAGTGCCACATTTTTCTACAACTAAACAGCCCCTTAAAGCATGCAATC
Source organism: Calendula officinalis (assembly GCA_963853835.1). Classification (NCBI taxonomy): domain Eukaryota; kingdom Viridiplantae; phylum Streptophyta; class Magnoliopsida; order Asterales; family Asteraceae; genus Calendula; species Calendula officinalis. Next base: position 28,480,790 of record OY970825.1, read on the forward strand.
CTGCATCTTGATCATTCATTTTCTCGAATTAACAATAATATTAATTTAATTTCAGATTTAAATATGAAAGTTTGCATCACAATGGCAGTAGCCCAACTCCTCATTTGGGCAATCTGGGCGGGTATTTCCAACCACCCATCTCGTGGGAAAATCTGGTTAGTTGCAATTGGAGAAACCGTAATCATTTTTTTCCAAATTTATGATTTTCCACCTTTTTGGGGTTTTTTGGATGCACACGCAATTTCACACGCACTTGCAATCCCAATCTCCTACATTTGGTGGAGTTTTATTCACGAAGATAGTGAATATCGAACCGAAGCACTCCTCAAAAAAGCAAAATAAAAATTAAAAATTAAAATAATGTAAAATGGGTATTTATTTCTTGTCAAGTTAGTTAGTGTTATTTTACTTTTTTTTGCTCACATGTTATGCATAGTGAGTTTCTTTGTATTTGTTATAAGTTTGTGTCTATATGGGTTCGGGTCAATATTTTAGTCAACTTTTTTTTTTCTGATTTTCTTTTTGAAAGCTCCAGGCCGTTGGTTTTTACGGATTTAGTAAGTTTGTTGTCTGTACCGCTTTGTGCGGGAATTCCTTTTGGCTTTTGTATTATGGAGCTTTTGTTGTTTATGTTTCCTTTCAGTTTGAATAAGAATCCATTTTGTGTTTCTGAACTTTTGTTTATAATTTTTATTTTTTATTTTCTGTTGATGTATGATTATTGTTTGTTTAGTGATATTAACTAAAGGTGACATAATTGGCGGGTTGGGTAATGGGTCATTTTGATACGGGTTGACCTTGAACGTTTATTTTTCAGAATCCTCGCCAAATTCATACTAGAAAATAATGAAACTATAAAATTGAAACTCTTTAACATTTAAAAAAAATCTAATAATTATTTAATTTAAAATATTAGTTATATTATTTCAAATCATTTTCACAAAAAAGCAAAATGAACTTAAATGCAGAATTAAATTGGTATTTTATATCTACATTAATACTTTAATTTTTTTTTAGATATGTTATAATAAGGTTCTTTTTTATCGTTTAATAATTTTCTAGCATAAATTTGATGGGAGTTAGTATAAATGAAACAAATACATACTCTAGTGTCTTACAAAGTTGTTTAATATATGAATGATCAAAAAAATGTTAAAAATTTAGGTGATCTCTATGTATACTTGTCTTTTTAAGTTTTAATAATATGTAATTATGATTAAAATAAAAGATATCATCTCTAACTGTAAGCTGCATGAGCTTATATCAAGTAAGATTGTTAGATGATTATACATTAGGGGTATGGTTTGTACAACAGACCGGACCATAAGTGTAAATATCAGCAGCCAATTTTTCTATGTTTACTTGAAATCGAATGAACTCAGAATAATAGAAGTCATATATGTTTAATAAGGGCGAACAGCAGCCATAAATAGTGGATAATTCCATATAGGTTTAATTCGTCTGTTGACTCTATCCCAAGGCTGCACAAAATTAATATGATGTACCACAATAAAATTCTTATTTCCTCTTAAATTTTTATCCTAGCAAAAGTTCTCATTTCTCAAATTTCATGAAGTTCACTCAATAGAATATATTTTGTTATACTAAAGACTCACCAATAATTATTTTTATATCTCTAAACTAACACTATATTTTAATTAAAACGATTACCAAGGAGTCAAGGACTCACCAATAACTATATTTTAAAAACGACTGATGGAGTAATACTTGTCTTTTTTTAATAGGGAAATAAACATGCTAGTTTGTATAAAAAACCATCGTTATTCTTCTTGAAGCCAAGGTGTAACTTCAAAAAAACTACATGAATTTTTAAGTTCGGTCCGGAACCAAATCTCAATGACCAAATCGAAACCTGACCGGTGTTCCTCTCTGTGGCCTAGGTACATATCAGTGCAATTATGTGTATGTTTGTGCAGGTTAATGTGACGTTTATGTACGTAGGCCCTTGCCCAAAAAAAAAAAATTGAGATTACATTCATTAATGTTTAACTTGGCTCAACAATCTGTGATGATATTAAATGTTACTCCCTATACATTGTTATCAATATTAGTGTGAATTGAATGATATTTTTCTTATTATTCCGGCAATCTATTATTTTTAGGGTAACTATGTTTTGCCCCCACGACCCTATTTTTTGGATTTGCCGCTGATTTTTAGTGTAATATGTCCCAAATTTGGGTGAATGATGTCGCCGTGCTTCAAGTGTTTTGATGTGAGAGATTTATTTCTTGATCCATGAGATCTTAGTCTCTAAATTCATAGAAATGCGTCTTTATGCGTAAAGTAATTTTCACTATTCGTGTGTATAAATATTTTTTTAAAACATGTTACAAAACAAAATGATCCGACTTTTCCTTATTTCCTAAAAGTAGTTGTAATTCTCATCTAGAATGTCTATAAAAGAACCGTCTTTTTCAGGAAATAAAAACACTATCTACTACAGATTATTTTAGAAAGAAAAAAATTCCACGTGTCAGAAGTTCGACGTTGTTTAGATTTTAGAAGCTACTAACTAAAATATATCTAGTAGAGAGGAAATCAGAAGTGAAGTAAAAGTGATAAAATTTCAACTTTAAAGCCTTCGTATATTGGAGAAAAGATTACAAAAATTATCATATTTTCATCCCCACACGCACACATACAAAAAAACAATTAGTAGCTCCACAGTGACATGTCACCACCGTACTCCACTTCACCGTACTCCACTTCATCTGCACCGCCATACGTCGGCGGCGGCAGCATCAGTCCCTCCGCCATATTGGCCAACAATCCCGGCATACCAAACTCCTCTTCTTCATCCACATACCCCACATTTCCACCATAATCCACCACCCCTCCCTCCGACGAACAACCATTCCCATCCTGATCATGATCACACCGCCGGAATGCCTCCGCCGCCTCCACCGCCGCCTTCCTAATATCCTTCGCATCCAACGATGCCGGAGCCGGAAGCCCCCAAGAATCAGCAAAATTCAAACACGCCGACCTCCCTCGCAAAGCCAACGCCGCCACGTCATGAGCTCTCGCCGCCATCTCCGCCGTCGGAAAGGTCCCCAACCATATTCTCGACTGCTTATACGGCTCTCTCACTTCGCAAACCCACTTCCCGGCGCTCCGTTGTCTCACTCCCCGGTAGACCGGATGTCTCGTTTCTTGAAACTTCTTCCTTCCGGCACGTTTCTTCGGGTGACTCGCCGCCAATATCACTTGCTCCGACGTCTCCGATAACTCTCCGGCCTCCACCTCCGGTACCCAGTTACTAGACCCATATGGCAACTGATCATAGTTATAGTTATAATAACCGTTATAGGTATTCATATCCATTGATAAATTAAAAGCTGGTAGTAAAATATAACTGAAATTCTGTTAGTGAGTGAAACTTGATTCTAACTTCCAAGTGGCACATGTGTATATCTATATATATACATACATTTATTGTGTATGTAGATGTAATTTGTGTGTTATGGTGGGGTTGGGGCGGGGGGGAGGGGGGGTGTTACGCCAAAAACACGGAGGAGGTGTTGTAGTGAGAAGAAGGAGCACACAGAATAGAAAAGGAAAGGGAAAGAAAGGAAAGAGGGAAAAAGTGTAGTGAAGAAAAGTGGATAATGTGTTTATTATATGTACAGCTGTTACTAAACATGGGTCCTACGATGTTTCATGTGTATAACACGTGTGAGTTTTGTGTTGTTTGAAAATTACTGCTGAAGCTACTTCTTTTGTTAGTTTAGGAAGAGGCCATCCATGTCTCCTACACAAAACCATATATTATAATTTGAGTAGGGAATTAGACTGCTCGATGTCGGTTTGCAATAATCAAGCCACCGGTTTACCTTTAACCGACGGCAATGTAAAGAGAAGTTTGGAGGGTCAATGAGTATTTTAATATTATACTATGCATGTGTGTATATTTTATAATAGTAGAATTTCTTGAATGTCAATTGAAATTTCAATAACATGATGCTAATTTGCTAAAAATTAAAGTGTCAGTTAGCGTCACGAATGAAAGTACTATTATATAACATACTGAGAGAGCAAATAAGATCGAAATGAGACTAATTCATGGTGATTTGATCAAAGTTGAAGAATCAAGTGTGCGTAAAGTGTGTGTGTTCTTGAGAGAGAGAGAGATGGAGATGGAGAGAATGCTTTCAAATGATAATTCAATAAAAGTGAGGGAAAAGCTTACATTCTAAGTCATCATACATGTATTTATACCTCACCTCTAAACTTGACTAATTAAGCCTAAACACATAATTAAGCTTAAAACTTAGTCCTATCAATCTCCCCACTTGTACAAAAAACATCAATCGCCACTACAAAAAACTGTGGCCATAAATCATTAGCCACAGTTTTATTTTACATCAAAAGCGTAGTCTATTCTCCCGCGTTTTAAAGTGCATATATGGCTACACTAAAGTTTAGTGGCCATATCATATGGAAAAGTGTAGCAATAGCATACAACCGTGGCTAATGGTTACCATATAGTCATATGTAGTTAAAACGACCATAGTTGTAATCCTACTTTTAGAGACACAATTCATTGTAAATTGTGGCTAATGGTTACCATATAGCCATATACAGTTATATTGGTGGTGACTACAAGCCCGATTTTAGACACATAGTTTTATATACAGTGTGACTAATCTATTATGTATTGCCACGGGTAGTTATGTTGAGGGTGGCCGTAGAGTTCTTATAGACACATAAGGTTTTTGTAATTGTGGCTATAGTTAAACCTATAGCCACAATAAATTTTTTTAATCCGTGACTTTTGATATCACTTGGCCACACTAAAAAAATACCAACATGGTTATTATTTCCTTTTTGGCCTGCCAAACCTGATTGGTAATAGTAAAAACCTAGTAAAAAGCCTAATTAAACCGTTAAATTGTCGGCCAAAGAATTGCACTGCACCGACCCTTAAGTCAAATGGCCACACAACGTGAAAGTCATAACGGACTCAAGCTTTAATTGCTTCAACATAGTTGGTGCACACTTCTTTTTATAATGAAAGTAATTCCCCAACTTTCATACAAATAGCAATGTGGGATAACATTTATCCACATTTAAACCAATTAACATGACAATCGGTTGCTTTTAGACGCATAATCAATTTAACTGTAGTCATAATCTTGTTATAGCCACATGTAAAATTGAGTGACTATTTTTTGTCATATAGCCACATGACACACAATAATGAGCGTGGTTGTATACTAACTTTCAACAACAACGACTTCATGTGGCTAATAAACACATATGCCCACAAGTACTAGTATCACACTTAATCATGGCTATTGTTTGCCCTTTAGCCACATAAGTCGTTATCACATATATGTGACCCCTGATAATATTTAGCCATATTTAACATTATTAACGTGACAATTTGCTACTTGTAGACACAAATTTATATACGATTAAATGGTGATTATAAACTCATTATAGAGACATAATTTTAATTTTACCTTTACCATTGCTATTATTTAGGTTTTGGCCACACACAATTTTAGTTTTATCTTGATTTGGTTTAGGGTATGGCAAATATCCATCATATAGCCACAAACAAATAAAAGTTTTGAGTGGCTATTGTCAGGATCGATTAACTATAGACAAGTTAATAAACACCTTAGATCTAATTGATGATAGAAGTTGCAGCGGATCAACACTATATCAATAATTAAGAACAATGAACTGTATGAACAATATGCAAGAATATTAAGAACACAGTTTCACAAAAAGCTTCAATGTATATTATTGAGTTAACAATACACACGTACGTTTACAATTCGTAAGGAACATACTTATAGTAGTCCTTGAAGCTAAACTATTTACCCTAGTTATTCTAGGACTTGATTTACATCGAATTATAAAAGATATACATTTAATTACATTCTATAACTATCTCTACGAAGATCTCGGACTTGATATCTTCCAAAAACGCGTATCAGTAGTAACTGCAATCACCAGTAGTAAATAAGTAACATCAGTAGTAAACTTGGTGATCAGAAGTAAGTCCATAATCAACGTCAGTAGTAACTACAATGATCAGTAGTATCTTCAATCTTCTCATGATCAGTAGTAACTTAGTTATAGTGAACACCAGCATCAACTTCATCAGTAGTAAATGTTTCTGCCCCATCAGTACTAATTATGTCAGTACTAACTGCAGCATCAGTAATAAGTTGATCTGTGTTTTGCTCCAACAATCTCCCCCTAAACTTATTGATTATGATTTAATCAATCAAGTTTCCATTTATTTCTTCTTTTCTTTTTCTTTTTCTTCCAACAGTTTTGCTCTTCTTTTATCACCTTCTAATGTCTGTTGGTTTTGTTTATTCCTTTGTGCAATAATGTATTTGCTAATCTTCTTTACAAATTCATTCATTTTATTTTGAAATAGCATAGCATCATGAGGTTTAATGAAGTTCATGCACCATAGTTGATAGAGAGTCTTCTCAGAATGAGGATACTCTTTCTCATAAAGGAATAAGTCACATTTCTTACTTGTATATTCAAAGAAGTACATGTTGACAGTTGGTAGCACATTCCAAGCTTGAACATTCTCTGAATCTGCATACTTCTCTGGATAATTTTCTGGATAGAAAGCAGCATCAATCATTTCAGTAAGATAACCTGCAGCTGAATTCTTCCAGAACTTTTTAGTCATTCTTGGTTTACCAATGATCAACATCTTGATAATGTCACTTCTGGTTAGGGACATGACCAAAGGTTTCCAAGCTCTGAATCTTTGAGTGACTTTATCTTCTCTGACAATCTCAATCATATCATCTATATATCTCCAGTTGATGATTGGATTATTTTGTAAGATAGCAATGGGGAGATCATAAACTTGAACCATTTGTAATTTTTTCTTTGGTTGATCAAGTTCTGAAGCAATTGTCTTTCTTTTCTTTGATATTTGAGAGGATACACCAGATGATTCTCCAGATATTGTTTTTCTTTCTTTCATTTCTTTGGAGTCTATCTGTTCCAGTTTAGTGGTGTATTTCTCATTAATGTCTTGTTCAGTAAGATCCTTCTTCTTCTCTACACAGTACTTTTCAATTAAATTGATCAACTTCATTCTTCCAAAGGCTTTTGTGTTGTAACCTTTTGATTTCAAGAATGTGATCATTTCTTTCTTCTTCTCTGCAAATTGTTCTGGCATATCAGCCTTTTGCTCTTTGCATTCTTGTACTTGTGCTTCAAGAAGTTCTATTGTTTCATGTTCAAGTTGCCTAAATTTTTCCAGTTCTCTTCTTTGTAATTCCTTTCTTGTTTCAGCAACTTGTTTAGTTTTGATCTTCTGTTGAAATTGTGGCAGTTTTGATATATCTGCTATATCTGCCAATTTGATTTCTGTGAAAGGTTGTCTCAATATTCTAGCCCTTTCTGCTAATCTTTTGTTTTCATTTGCTAGAGAGACTTCAACCTTCTTTAAATATTTTGCTCTTTTTACCTTCCACTTATCCTGTTTGGCTGATTTGGCATAATTGATTTTGTTGACCATTTCATGACCTTGTGCTCTGTTAGGTTGGTCTTCATCAGCAACTTCCTTTCCCTTTCCTATGTAATTGTCTTTCTTCATATTTGGTTCAGATTCAATAACAAATTTGGGACCATAGTAGTGTATCTGTGATATGGGAAGTATTTTAGGATGTGGAGGCAGGGAGCATTCATCAACTTCCATCCAATTTACATCATCATCAATATCTTTCACCACCATTTGTGTTGTTTTTCTTTTTGGAGATGGTGGAAGTATCACTTTAGGTTCTAGTAGTGGTGGCAGCTCAATAATGTCATCAGTAGTAACCAAGTTAGTTACTACTGGCATGTCTTCAGAGATTACTACTGATAGGGCATCAGTAGTGTTTGCTGCCTTTTCTTCATTCACTACTGCTATGATATCAGTAGTAGAAGTTACTACTGGTATTTCCTTTTCAACTTGTTCTTCCATTGTAGCAGTAGTCATAGGCTCTTCTTCTGTCACCATCATCTCTGGGCCTTCATCAACATTTGTTTCTTTTAAGTTTAAAAGGGAGGATGCTGCTGCTGCTATAGATTCATCAATCATTGTCTGTATATTATCTTTCTCCCCCTTAGTGAGCTCAACTGGTGGAGCCTCACTATCATCAATCTTTTTCTTCAATTGTCTGATGATTTTGGCTTGTTGATAAAGCCTGTGTTCATAGAACCGCATTCGTTTGTTGATGGTATTTACATGCCTTTTCATGGCAGCCATAGTTTTTCCTTGATTGGTTAAGTACTTGAGACAATCTTGTACAGTGGATTCCAAGGAATCCACTTTAGCCGTCAATTGGGTGATTTTAATACTGCCCTCACTCCATCTAGCAAGATCATCGGGCTTACTAACAGGTACATTGGTTTTAAGGTTTTCCTTCCTTTCCATCAATTCCACAGATTTGCCCTCATCACTGCTTGGTGATTCATTGGGTCTTTTAGACATTCTCTTCTTCCTAGAAGAAGCAGAGATGCCCCCCCTTGTGGTTTCTTGGCACCGGGGTCCTTTGAGTAATTCCTCAAAAGAGTCATCACTCAAAGTTGCCGAGGTTTGGGTCCTAATGATGTTTTCACTGTCCTGTGCACCCACCTTTGGGGCATCAGTAGTGAAAGCCCTCCCCTCATGTCCTCTCTCCTCCTTGGAGGACAACTCTTTGAGCCTGGGGTGTGACTCGATTTGTCCCCTGGTGTCCTTTGAAGAAAGTTTCTTTCTTTTATAAATTGTGGAAATGTTTTTGGTTTTGTCTGGTAGGTCTTCCACAGAGTGAAGAGTAGCACTCTGCAGATTTATATCAAGTTCCTGGGACACATTCAGGACTTCTGTTTGGGTTGGTGATTGAGTGGCTATTTGGATTGGTGTTTGGACTGTATTTGGGGGTGATGGAGTGGGTTGAGGTTCAACTTGGGTTGTAGCAATGGTTGAACCCTCTCCAATATTGGGTTGATCTTTGATCATGTTAGGAAACAGAGGGGTTTCCTTGCCCGAAAATTTAAATTGTTTTCTCATATTTGAGAAAACTTTCTTGTTCAACTCAGGTAATATAAAAATGTTTTTAGGAGTTGACAAGTTTTGTAATTCACAGTTTATGATATGTTGTAGAAATCTGGGATACATTAAAAATTTAGAAGAACTAAGATTTCCCAACATACCATCAAATATCATGTAAGAAAAATTAAATACTTGGTCTGTGCATAAACAGACAACAGCAGAGGCTATTGCCTTATTAAACTCATTCCAAGTACTTCTTTTAGGAGAAATACAGTGCTGAATGGTATGTATTAAAAATTTCCATTGTGGGGAGAGAAGACCCTTTTGAAAAGTAACTATATTCAGTCTTCCCTCATATCCCATTTTATTCAAAATTTCAGCAATGTATTCCTTAGGAAGAGTAGACATACCTGAATCATCGTGTAATTGTAGATGGTGTCTGATTGATTGTTCTGTTACTGTGATGTGCTTTCCATCTACTTTAGATTTTATCATTGATGATGTTGTTTCTTCTGTTCGCTCAGCATTGGTCCAGAAATCCACCAAGTGCTGTTGATATGATTTTGGTTTTACAGTTAAGGCAAACTGTATATATGAATTTCTCAAAAATTTTACGATCGGACGGAAATCTTTTGTTCTGTCGGGATTCTTTAAGAATGCAACCATATTGTGAAATTCTGAGTATTTTAGATCGGTTTGCACATCGAGAGCTTGTAAAGTTGCCATTGTTGTTGAGATTTTGCAAGAATTTTGTTACAGATGAAGGGTTTTGATCGTAAACTAGGGTTTATCGAGAGGTTTTAGCAAATCGAAGTGAAGATAATGCTAAATTAATCGTATGCCGCCTTTTATATCTTTCGATTTAACCTGCAAAACTACGAAAATAGCCTTCGAATCATAACATAACGGTTATTTTCATGGGGGTTAGTTTGGTAATTGTGTTTATGAAAGACCAGTAGCAAATAAGATATCAGTAGTAAAACGTCAGTAGTATCTACTAACATCAGTAATGACTAAGGATTTTGACATCAGTAGTAACTATAGACATCAGTAGTAACCATTAACATACAAGACCAGTAGTATATGAGAATACCAGTAGTACTGACTTACCAGTAGTATTTGTGTAAACCTAAAATACACCAGTAGTAATGAATTACCAGTAGTATTTTGTGCATACACTTTCACACCAGTAGTACAGCAATACCAGTAGTAAAACACTTAAGAAAATAATATTTTACAACACTAACTTTACACATGATTTTAAGTGAGATTTTAAGTTATTAAAATCATTCCAATACTGCTAACCAAGAAGTTGAATCTTCCTACATCAAATGCTTTTGTAAAAAGATCTGCTAATTGATCATCAGTATGGATTTTAACTACTTTGATTAATTTCTTTTCATTACAATCTCTTATAAAGTGAAATCTTATTTCAATGTGTTTAGTTTTTGAATGTTTTACTGGATTATTCACAATACTAATAGCACTTTGATTATCAATAAAATTAGGAGTTTTAAGGATAGACATACCAAAGTCTAGAAGCTGATTTTGAATCCATAGAACTTGAGCACAGCAAGCAGATGCAGCTACATATTCTGCTTCAGCAGTAGATGTTGATACATTTGTTTGCTTCTTACATTGCCATGACACTAGTCTTGATCCAAAGAATTGACATCCACCAGTAGTGGACTTTCTATCTTGACATTCACCTCCATAGTCACTATCTGTGTAGGCTATGAGTTCAAATGGTGAATTATGTGGATACCATAGACCTAGTGATGGTTTGCCTTTCAAGTATCTGAATATTCTTTTAACAGCCTGCAAGTGTAGTTCTTTGGGTCTTGCTTGATATCTTGCACACACACAAACACTATACATAATGTCAGGTCTTGATGCAGTTAAGTACATCAAAGAGCCTATCATTGATCTATATAAGTGTTCATCTACATCCTCCCCCTCAACATCAGGATGTAGGTGTTTGTGTGTTTCCATTGGTGTACTAGCACTTTTACTGTCTTTCAAATCAAACTTTTCCAAGATGTCTTTGACATATTTTGATTGATTTATCAAAATACCATCAGTTCTTTGATTGACTTGGAGTCCAAGGAAGAAGTTCATTGGACCCATGGAACTCATCTTGAATTTAATTTGCATCAGTTCTTCAAATTCTTTGCATAGTAAATCATTGGTTGAGCCAAAGATGATATCATCTACATAAATTTGTACCAGTAGTATATCATCCTTGACTTTCTTTGTAAACAATGTTTTATCAATGGCTCCTCTTTTAAAGTTGTTCTTCAATAAGTATGATGATAATGTGTCATACCATGCTCTTGGTGCCTGATGTAGGCCATATAGAGCTTTATCTAATTTGAACACATAATCACCATGTTTTGGATCTTCAAAACCTGGAGGTTGGCAAACATATACCTCTTCTTCAATTTTCCCATATAGGAAAGCACTCTTAACATCCATTTGATAGACTTTGAATTTCTTGAATGAAGCATATGCTAGAAATATTCTTATTGCTTCAATTCTAGCAACAGGAGCATATACTTCATCATAGTCTATTCCTTCTTCTTGAGTGTATCCTTGGGCTACAAGTCTGGCTTTATTCTTGATCACTATACCTCTTTCATCTTTCTTGTTTCTGAATATCCATCTTGTTCCAATGGCTCTTTTTCCTTTGGGTAGAGGTACAAGTGTCCAAACAGCTTGTAATTTAAATTGAAGGAGTTCTTCTTGCATTGCTTCAATCCAGTTTGAGTCCTTCATTGCTTGTTGGATCTTCTTTGGTTCATCCTGAGACAGAAAGCATTCATACATACATTCATTAGCAATTAAACTAATGTTACACATATTTGCAGTTAAGCTTTTATTTAATTTGCTTCTTGTTTGAAGTGGTGAGTTAACATCACTTAGAACAAGGTCTAATGGATGGTTCTTCTGAGTCCTTGTAGTTGTAGCTTTATCAACCACTAGTTGATTTCCAAGATTGGACTCATTTGTCTCAGGCAGTTGTTCATCTTGTGATTCTTCATTGTCATGGATGTTTGGTTCATCATCATCTTGGTCAGAGTTACTACTGGAATTATCTTCATTAGGATCAGTAGTATTGTTGTTGTTACTGGTGTCAGTAGTATCATGAGAATCTAGGTTATTGTTGGGACCAGTAGTATTTTCAGTACTATTACTGGTACCAGTAGTATTGGAATTACTACTGACCTCATTCTCAGAGTTACTACTGCTTTCAATATTTGAGTTATTACTGATATCAGTATTAACTATGGGAGCAGTATCAACAATTATGTATCTCATCTTTTCTTGACCAGTATTAACAGATGATGTTCCTTCTTTTTGATTAAGACAATTTGAATTACCTGCATTGAAATTCATATTAGAATTAAAGGATTTGGTTAGATTGTCTATGTCAAATAGCCAGTCTGGACCATTTCCTTGTTCATTAGGTACATTTTCATTAAAGGATACATTGATGCTTTCTTCAATTATCCTTAGTCTTTTGTTGAATACTCTGTATGATTTGCTTTGAGTAGAGTATCCCACAAAGATTCCATCATCAGCTTTGCAGTCAAACTTACCAATTTGTTCTCTTGTAATCAGAATAGTAAAAGGACAACCAAATGATTTTAAGAAACTTATAGAAGGTTTTCTTTTATTAAAAAGTTCATATGGTGTTTTAAAATGTGGCTTCACTATTAATACTCTGTTCTGAACATAACAAGCAGTATTAACAGCTTCTGCCCAAAAAGTGATTGGTAATTTTGAATCTGCTAGCATTGATCTTGCTGCTTCAATGATGGTTCTATTTCTTCTTTCAGCTACACCATTTTGTTGTGGAGTTCTAGGTGAGCTGTATTGCCTGTCAATACCTTTAAGATCACAGAAGTTAATTAAGTTAGCATTTTTAAATTCTGTGCCATTATCACATCTTATGGCTTTCACTTTTTGATCAGATGTGTTTTCCAGTTTGATAATTAAGTTCTTTATGAGTTCACTTGTTTCATCCTTTGTCCTGAGAAAGAAAACCCATGTATATCTGGAAAAGTCATCAGTAATAACTAGACAATATTTTTTCTTTCCAATACTCATTACATTTGTAGGTCCAAAAAGGTCCATATGTAAGAGCTGTAAAGGAACAGAAATAGAGTTCACAGTTTTGGACTTATGAGAAGTCTTGTGTTGTTTACCTTTTAGGCATGCAACACAGTGATGATCACACATGAATTGTTTTTGAGGTAGTCCAATGACCAGATTTCTTTTTACTAAATTATTCATGTTTTTAAAATTTGTGTGACACATCCTTCTATGCCAAAGTTCTGATTCAGTGGTGTTTGCATTGGATATAAAACAGTTGACCTCATTTGTAGAAATGAGTTCTCCCCCTATATCCAGGCAATACACATTGTTTCTCCTTGGAGTTCTTAAAACAACATATTTTTCATCTAAAATAAAATCAGGAGAAAGAATGATGCACTCAATGTCTGTGAACATAATCTTGTTCTTTTTATCACAAACTTGAGACACACTGACAAGATTGTATTTTAGATCAGCTACATAAAATACATCATCAAAGGTAATTTTTCCATTAGTAACAGTACCTTTACCTGTAATCTTACCTCCCTGGGGATTCTCACCAAATGCCACATATCCTCCATCAAATGACTTGAAATCTTTAAGAATTTGCAGATTTCCAGTCATGTGCCTTGAGCATCCACTATCAATATGCCATGTTCTTCCTTCTTCTGGGATCTGAATGCTCTGCACAAGTGAGTAAAGGATTAGTTAAGTTTGGGAACCCAAGCTTTATATGTCTTGGGTTCATCCTTTGAGAAATGAGCTGTTGGGGATTTAACTCTAAAGACTTTTGGTACCCATACTTGTTTATTACTGGTATTTTGTTTTACTACTGTCCTTTTGGAGTTATTACTGGTGTGAGAATTTCCTACTGATCTTGGTTGATACCCATTGTTTTTAGCTTTTGAATACTTTACTACTGATGGACCAGTAGTATTTGGGTACTTACCATGTTTAGAATGACCAGTAGTGTTTTTAGAGTTAACACCAGTAGTGTTTTTGAAATTTGTTTTGGGAGCAGTAGTATTTTTGAAATTAGGGTTTTTACCAGTAGTATTCTTGTACTGGTACCATACAGCATTATAATTAGGGTTAGCACCAGTAGTAAATTTGTTAGAGTTTCTACTGGTGTTGGAAAATTTAAAATATTGTTTATTTTGATTGGATTTTCCGTTGTTCTTGAAGTAATTGCTGTTCTTTGGGCTGCCAACTCTTCTGTTTTGCACAAATCTTGGTGCACTTCTTCCAAATCTTGTAGTTTCAGCAATTGGAGTTTTGATTGTATTTGCTACTGAAGGACCAGTAGTATCTTTTAACCGTTGAGTTTTTGCATTTTCTTTAAAAACTTTAAATTCCTTGAACTCCTTGCAATTTATTGGATTGAAGTGACAATCCTTTGCTAAATGATTCACTTTATTGCAAATAACACATTTTAATTTATTTTCTTGAGCCTTTATTGTTTTTCTTTGTTCTAAGAGTTGGTTTCTATTTCTTTGGTTTCCTCTTTTTAGAATTTTGGGTATATTTTCTGCATTATATTTAGGAGAATCATTTGGACTTTGAGCTGTGTGAAAACTTGTATCAATTGATTTTGGTGATTCAGTTTGAGATATTGTAAATTCAATTGATTGCTCATCATCTGAAGAATCATTTGATTCAGATGTTTCATTATTAGATTCAGTTTGATTTGCAGTTTTTAATTCATTAATGATTCTTTCTGAACTGTTTTTAAGTGGAGGAATGAATTTGTGTGGAGGTGGCACAGCATGATATCCCACCCCATGAACAACTTTTTCTGTAGTTTGATTATTAGTTAATTCATCTAGAATTTTAGTGCTTCTTTCAAACTTTTTAATTGTTAATTTATTTTGTTCAATTTCAAGCTGACATTCTTCTAATTTACTTGTTAGTTCTTTATTTTTTGTTTCATAGAACTCTTTCTCATCCACAGCTTGAAGCAATTCTTCCTTGATCCGTTGATCAATCATCTTGTACACCTTTATTTGATGTTCTTGATCAGCAATTACACTATCAAACTCATGATTTCTTCTGATTGCTTTTGCTAGATCTTCTATTAATTTAGTGTTTTCTTTTTCTAGATTTTTAATAATTTTAGCACATTCAGGAGTACAAGGTTTAGATTTTACCTCAGTTTTGTTGTCAGTAAAGGCCATGAGAGCTTGATTTTGAGTATGCTCTTCTGCTTGGAAGCTCCAGTCATAGCCTTGTCCTTGTTGTGACACAAGAGCAGTTGATTTTGATCTTTTGTCTGGTTGAGGACATTCTTTTGCAAAGTGACCAAGGTTGTTACAGTTGTAACACTTGACTTTAGTCTTGTCAAATCCTGCTTTGTCACCTTTGTTGAAATTGAGGCTTGTCCTACCAGTTCTTTTTAAGAATCTTTTGGTCCTTAGGCTCAGCATAGCCATCTGCCATTTAAGATCCATCTCCTCAAGATCATCTGGATTCAATTGTTCCAAGTCATCACTAATCAATGCAGTATGCACATGACTAGTGAAGAAGGATTCTCTTGCAGTATCCTCAGAATCTGCAGCCTTTCCTGTGGAGGATTCTTGTCCTTGACCTGTACTAGACACAAATGCAGCATTGTTAGAAGAAATAGAAGGGTTTTTGTGATTTACCTCAGTTTCAAACACTCTGAGATCATTATAAAGTTCATCTAACTCCTTTTCTTCTAGAGCATCTCTTTGTCTATACACCACTGTGTACATGGCCCATTCTTCACTAAGAGACCTTAGGAACTTCATGTTGACATCTTCTTGATCCATCTTTACACCAACTTGGTTGAGTTCACCAATTAGTTTGTTGAATCTGTCAAACACTTGAGTGAGTGTTTCATTGGGCTTTCCTTTGAAATTTTCAAAGTCTTGTTTGAGAACAGACTTCATGTTTCTTTTTGTACTCTTTGTCCCAACGAATCTCTTCTCCAGTGCTTCCCAAAGCATCTTAGCATCATCATATTCAACAAAGAGATGTTGATAGTCATTAGGAATAGCCAGTAGGAGAGTGCTTAGAGTTTTGAGTTCGATGCCTTTATCTTTCTTCTCCTTCTCACATTTAAGTTTGTCTGCCTCAGTTACAGAGCTGCTTGCTTGAAGTTGACCAGTTTTGTTTCCTTCACAAACGACTTCCCACATAGAATAATCTGTAATAAGCATGTATTGCTTAATACGATTCTTCCACATCCCAAAGTTATTGGGAGTGAGCATAGGGATTTTGTTGGCCTGAGTGCTTTCATTATTATCAGTCATGATTAATAATGTGTGTGTTTTAAAGATTAAAACTTTTTGTTGTTCTTAACAAATAGTAGATCTAGAACCAATAAGCTCTGATACCACTTGTCAGGATCGATTAACTATAGACAAGTTAATAAACACCTTAGATCTAATTGATGATAGAAGTTGCAGCGGATCAACACTATATCAATAATTAAGAACAATGAACTGTATGAACAATATGCAAGAATATTAAGAACACAGTGTCACAAAAAGCTTCAATGTATATTATTGAGTTAACAATACACACGTACGTTTACAATTCGTAAGGAACATACTTATAGTAGTCCTTGAAGCTAAACTATTTACCCTAGTTATTCTAGGACTTGATTTACATCGAATTATAAAAGATATACATTTAATTACATTCTATAACTATCTCTACGAAGATCTCGGACTTGATATCTTCCAAAAACGCGTATCAGTAGTAACTGCAATCACCAGTAGTAAATAAGTAACATCAGTAGTAAACTTGGTGATCAGAAGTAAGTCCATAATCAACGTCAGTAGTAACTAAAATGATCAGTAGTATCTTCAATCTTCTCATGATCAGTAGTAACTTAGTTATAGTGAACACCAGCATCAACTTCATCAGTAGTAAATGTTTCTGCCCCATCAGTACTAATTATGTCAGTACTAACTGCAGCATCAGTAATAAGTTGATCTGTGTTTTGCTCCAACAGCTATTGTTTATTGTATAGCCACATAACCCACACAATAATTACCATGGTTATATAATTCTTTCAACAACAATGAATTTCATGTGACAAATGAATACCAATTTTTGGACACACAAGTAGTTGATTCATGTGGCTAAATATGTGTCTTTTGCCTCACGTATTAACCGTCACAAAATACACTAGTACAAAAATAACTTTTAGCCACTGTTTTTTTTAAACAACCTCGCCACAGGGTGACATGTTCGTGTGGCTATATATCACAAATAATATTCTAATGTTGTTTTAGCCACATTTTAACTAAATTATTGTGGAAATTTCAACTTAGATTTGAACACTTTAGCCACGATTTAACATGATAAACATGTCCATTGCTGGCCACGGTCATGTAGCGTGCCCATATGTCACACTTTTCTCCTTGATTTTTTTTGTTAAAAGGTGACATTATTTTGTGACGGTTAATACGTGAGGCAAAAGACACATATTTTAGCCACATGAATCAACTACTTGTGTGTCCAAAAATTGGTATTCATTTGCCACATGAAATTCATTGTTGTTGAAAGAATTATATAACCATGGTAATTATTGTGTGGGTTATGTGGCTATACAATAAACAATAGCCACTCAAAACTTACACACTTCAGTGTATGACCCGAGCTTCAACAAAATGGCTTTCAAGTACATCAGCTTGAAACCCACTCTTAACCAGTTCTTCACATAACTGTCAAAAATCTTTCACATCCCTCTACTGCGATAATTGCTACATTTCTGATCTATAAAATTTTCTACTATCTTTATTTTGTCGAGGGGAGAAATAATAATTCTAGGGGGAGAATTAGTATTTTTCAAGGGGGAGAAACTTTAAAAATCAAAACTTTTATACCCGTTTGAATAATTAATCGATAAATCTTTAAAAAAAAGAAAAGACAATACCTTCCCATGGTTTGCCAGAACCGGCCTTACCCTCCAAGGGAAATACTTTTTAGTCGATTGGTAAATGTGAGGGTATAAGTCTAGGGTATAGATTTAGGTGAGTGTAAGGTGATGTGAAAACATGATAATAACAAGAACACACACCTTTGAGTGCATCCAAATTGTCAATAATCCGGGCAATCTCACAAAAATGTGATCATTCATGTGTTGAATGTTTCACCAGTCTTAACTGGTCCAGTCAAACATTTGCACTCAACCACCAACCACTCAGATTCCTCTCAATAGGAATTTGTTTCAATTCATTAGGGGACGTAGCACATATTCTATCGATTGCTCATTCGGAGTATGTTGGTATTGAAATCATTAACCTTCTGCCCCGGGTTACGTCTTTATTCAATGCACAGTGTGTCTAGATCTCACCGTCCACTATAGGACACATACACTATTGCAAATGAATCTCTGTGAATTCATCAGAACACTCATAGTGGCATCACAATCTGGTGCTTCACGAGGATTGAGTGGAAATCCTGATAGAGCTAAAATTGCGCCAACTCTAAATGCAAGTCATACATTTGAATCAACGGTTGTGCAGACGACTATCGATTCATACGGTGTGTCAACGGTTACTCTATGTGAGACCGGTATTACCTAAATTGTTCAAGTTGTTGTGCCTAAAATTTTCTATCTTAAAGGCAACCACTTATGCCGGAAACACATACATTTCCGATGAAAAATCCATGTTATTCATTCTTACAACGTAACATCATAAATGCTGATAATTTGCACATGAGCGTTATAGTTCACTTTCAAATAACTCCTATGATCTGCTATAACCGGCATGATCTTCCCCAGGAGCCACCTACAATATATGACATACTGTGAGGGTCCTTAGGTCTAGGTGAGCAGAATCAAGTATCACGGGGTCCTTAGATCATGATCGGGGTGTGCTGAGATAAAATTTGAGAAGGGGAATGTAGTATGGGGTGCAATTCAGCTAAACACATGGTAAAATGAAATGAGGGAGTAGTTGAAAATTGAAAAATTAAGCTTGAGTGAGGAGGGTGTGACAGGGTTAAAGAAAACGAAAAACCCGTACTAAACCGAGTAAAAGCCGGGTCGCCACGTCTCTATCAGATTGCATATGTTGCTCTCTGATATTGAAATAGACATCATGGACCCAGTGATGCAATGCACAACCCCCTAGTTACTCAAGTATTTCTTAAAAAGTACTTGTTTCATTTTCACGGAGACTAGCTCATATGCTATCGACATCTCACTTGGAGATTGTTGATATTGAACAAGAGGACAAGTCTCTCCAGTCCTCGCCTTCGCATGTCCACAAATTGAGTCTAGAACCGAAATAAACACTTTTAGGACACAGGTAAAATACCAAGCATATCTTTGTGATATAGCCAGAACATTCATAATGATACCAAAATTGTCGGTATTCCACGATGATTGAATGGAAATCCTACCAGTGCTAACATCAAAGCCAACACTGAACGTAGGTCACTGTAAGATTCGTCCCACATTGGTTGGAGAGGGGAACGAAACACTCCTTATAAGGGTGTGGATACCTCTCTTAGCATGAGGCCTTTTGGGTGGAAGTGGTCCATACCAAGAACAAAACCGTGCGCCGGTGGGCAAAGCGGACAATATTGTGCTACGGGGTTCTGGGATGTTACAAGTGGTATCAGAGCCAGACCCGGGCCGATGTGCACAACGAGGGCGTTGTGTCCTAAGGGGGTGGAGAGAATTGTAAGATTCGTCCCACATTGGTTGGAGAGAGGAACAAAACACTCCTTATAAGGGTGTGGATACCTCTCTTAGCATGAGGCCTTTTGGGTGGAAGTGGTCCATACCAAGAACAAAACCGTGCGCTGGTGGGCAAAGCGGACAATATTGTGCTACGGGGTTCTGGGATGTTACAAGTGGTATCAGAGCCAGACCCGAGCCGATGTGCACAACGAGGGCGTTGTGTCCCAAGGGGGGGAGAATTGTAAGATTCGTCCCACATTGGTTGGAGAGGGGAACGAAACACTCCTTATAAGGGTGTGGATACCTCTCTTAGCATGAGGCCTTTTGGGTGGAAGTGGTCCATACCAAGAACAAAACCGTGCGCGGTGGGCAAAGCGGACAATATTGTGCTACGGGGTTCTGGGATGTTACAGTCACACAGTTTTTGTAACTGTTGTGTTAGCGGGCAATCTATGTGATCCCGGTTTACCCTGTTCGATTACATTGTACATTTTTGATGACTGTACTCCAACGCTATCAACAACAGTCGGGATATCAGATGATAAACATGAGACTGTTCTTTTATGTCATCTACAACGGTCATTGAGATTAAATGATAAAAGATTTGATCGTATTTCTTCATAATTAACAACGCTCTGGGTTTCTCTAGATGAAATGTGTTATATATTGATTCATTCAAAATATGAATATATCATTATTCAACACATTTTTCTCCTTGAGCTTCGAAGATTCTTCCTAATTCCACCCAGCAGAGCTTCATATCTTACATGATGATTCAGATAAATCTTATTTATCATGAGGGGGAGAATATATTAGCTCAGTTTACTCCGCATTAAAAAGCCATATGCACCGGTTAAGGGGGAGTAAACAAGAAACCGAAGAAGATCCGTCGAGAAATAATTGTTTGTTTGAGGGGGAGCGTATACTTTATCAACATTTTACCCTAACTACAATTATCATTGATCACAAATCGACAAAGCTACAACTTCAAGAAAAGACTTCCGCTATAAACAACTCTATCTATGGGTCTACATTAATTTCGTCGATTTACATTTGTGAAGAAAAAGAAACCGATACATTCATAGTAAATTCTCTCACAAATTCTCAAACCATTTCAACCCAAAACATCCATTTCAATCCAAAACTTTATCATATAAATCATTCTTTCCAAATTCCATAGCAACCACATTCATACAAAAACTTAACTGTTCAAATCTTTTGTTCCATACAAAATACAAATCATCCACATCAAATCAAATCAAATCCTAAAATGTACATATCATTCTTTCCTACATACAAAACATCCATACACACATACCAAAACTTTTAACTTTCAAATCATTCTTACCAAAATTTACACACACATCCAAAACGTTAACTTTCAAATCATTCAAAATCATCATTATCCTATCCTCACAAAAACCTCTACCATAACATCCAATACAAAAGCCCTAAACATCTGAAAATCCCAGTCAAATCCTTACCAAACTGATATTCCATTTCCAGAACCTTCAAATCTTAAGTAAATCAGTTTTAGGTCTTCCTTACTCAAACAGATTCAACGAAAAATATATTTTGTTTGAGTATCTGAAACTACCAAATTTCTGCAATGTTATGTTCTTGAAAGTCAGAAAACATTTTCTTACCAAAGACACATATTGTAATTGCTTCTCAGGCAGCTCAGATGTAAACATTGTTTAGTTCAACAGTTTGAAGCACATATGAGAGTTTATCAAAATCATTACGTATCATGAGAAGAATCTGAAGACGGAAGACTGGGATGAGGTGCTAAAGCTCAAAAAGGGATATTCTTATTAGAATCAATGGAGAAACATGAATCTTCAATCAAATTACCAATTCCAATCGAAAAATTTGCATCTTAATTCCACAGTGACGAACAAAACTTTTTCTTCAAACTTTTCAGATCTGGATCATTTCACCACGAATTTGGATCTGCTTCTTGAAGGATTTCGCTCGGATACCAATTGAGAGAGCTAATAAGATCGAAATGAGACTAATTCATGGTGATTTGATCAATGTTGAAGAATCAAGTGTGTGTGTTCTTGAGAGAGATGGAGATGAAGGGAATGCTTTTAAATTATAATTCAATAAAAGTGATGGAAAAACTTACATTCTAAGTCATCATATATGTATTTATACCTCACCTCTAAACTTGACTAATTAAGCCTAAACACATAATTAAACTCAAAACTTAGTCTTAACACATTCTCTTTTGAATAGGAATATAATTGTTCCTTATTAATAGAAAGAAGTATAATTTTTCTTTACTCAATTAAAAACTAACATGCTAGTCTCCGGACAAGATTTAGTGATTTGATGGGAAAAAGTAGCTAACAGTTGATAATATATGTGGAAATATATATAACTATATATCTTAGAGAATGGGGTGTAGTGGCGAGGGGGGCCGTCCGCCGGATGCCACGTGGGCTCGCTGGCTCCGCCACTGCACCGCCCGCTACGCGAGCGGTCCTGCGCGCCGGACGACCGACGAAGCCAACGAGCCAATCCCGTCGTGCCACGTGACACTAGCCGTTGGCAACGGCTATTTTCCAGAAAAATTAATTTTTTTTTTAAATAAACCTATTATAAATAACCCATTTAACCATTACATTTTTTCACAACATCTCTTACACTTTCACTCTCTAAAACTCTCTACAATTTCTTACCCTTTCACTCTCAAAAACTCTCCAAAATGTCTCAACCACCACATCCCGATTGGATGAACGGTATTCTCGGATTGGGAGGTTCCGGCTCATCGCCGTCCAATCCGTCAACCCTGTCGTCCCAACAATCGGTATCGTCCACCCAAAACACCGTGATGCCGCCATTTTCCCAAGACCAATACAATCACTATATCCTTCAACAACAATTTCAAAACCTTCAACAACGCCAACCCCCTCCTCAAATGTGGTCACAACACCAATGGTCACAACCACCATCTTCACAACCACAACAATTTCAACAACACCAACCCCCTCAAGACACCGACGCCGTTGAAAAGGCGAGAAGAAAGGGGAAAAAAGTTGCCGTCAACTTAAGTCGGAAGGTCATGCGTTGGGACGCCGCCGAAGAAGTTTTATTGGCGGAGTGTTGGGTTAGCGTTTTCGAAGACCGCGAAAAGGGCGCCGACCAATCCGACGAATGTTTTCGGAACAAAATCCTTGTTGAGTTCAACAAGGATGTTGGTACGCCGCGTACCAAAGACATGTTGACGGGGAAGTGGCCGGACGACCTTAAATGGTAATTGTCAAAAATTCAACGGTATCTACAAACGTCTACAACGTACAAGCCGAAGCGGTGAAAATGAGGTCGACTTTATGGATCGTGTCCGACAAGCGTACCGTGACGAGTTATCGTCAAAAAAACAATTTAACAACGAAGGTGCGTGGGAAGTTTTGCGCAATTGCCCGAAATGGGACGCCCCTGCACCCATTTCGCTCTCCGATAACGAAGAACTTTTCGGGGAAGATACGAGACCACGTCCGGCGGGAAAGTCTCGTAAGGCAAAGAAAAGTAGGTCGGAAAGTTCATCCGGCGCTAACATCGCCAGAAGTGCCGCACCGCCGGACCTTGGCGAGGCTATGATGGCCGAGTTTAGGCGGAAAAGTGAAGCCGCTCAATCGCGCGGCTTACGAAAGGTCAAAGGCGCGGGATGACGTTTTCGTGCGTTTGGAGGAATTGCGATTCCTAAGCACTAACACCCAAGGTTTGGGGCGCGAAGATAAGGCGAGAATCGTCAAAGAAAAAAAGGCGATCCGCCAAAAATACCCCGTCGACGAAGATGACCTTGACGTGGACGACGAGTAGTTTTTTTTTTTGGTTAATTTTCGGTATTTTTTTCCTAATTTTCGGTATTTTTTTTTATTTTTTCGGTAATTTTTTTTATTTTCGGTAATTTTTTTTATTTTTTAGGTATTTTTAATTTGTATTGTGTAATATTTATTTTAATGAAGTATTATGTTTTTAAAAAAAGATAAAAGAAAAAAATGGTGGTGGGGCCCAAATGGCTTAAGTGATGGTAGAGGGGGTATTTGGGGGTTTTGAATGTGAAATGTGAAATGGTGATGTGGCGCATAGGTGGCGCAGAGGTGGCGAAGTGGCTTAAGCCACCACACCTAATGCTCTTAGAGGTTAGAATGTTCCCTTTAATCTATATTTTTAAAAAGTATAAATTATTTCTAGAATATTAATTAAAATTGCTATGGTTGACTATGATGTAACAATGTGGTACCAAAAAGCAACAATTTTTATGGGTTTTATTTAATATGTTTGACCGAGTAGAAGACAACAACATGAACATAAAATTAATTAAATATCTACATTTGGAGGATGTTACTGATTCGATATATGGTAAAGTGAAGGGGTTGGGATTATTATATGTTGTAGTTCTTTTAATAATTTTCATCTTTTTTTAATATGAGTCAGGCCATATTTTAACTGTAAAAGATAAAGGCTCTCCTTATTATACAATTAATATAGGGTTCTTGCAATTCCACGACGTCGACTGTATCTAGTCAACTTTATCAACTCGTTTTGAATGCTTCCCTTTTTCTAAATTTTGTTACGAATAGTAACATTATGTTGGTAATTAACAAACACCAAATATTAGAGAAAATCACGCAAATGCAATTATGTCAGTTCTAGTTATGATATATTCTTCTTATTGTTATAAGATAATTTTCACTATACTAATGTATTTGGGTCTTCATTTTATTTTGCTAATTATATATTTTTATAGTATGTTTTGGTAATTGTAATTACTTGAATATATAACGATGTTCAATTTTGTATGATGGACCATACATTCAGACATGACAATATGTTACTTAAGTATCAAGTACGACATGTGATTCATACACAATTTTTTATTTTCATTATTTAAAAATGATTAATTAAACATTCTAATAGTTCGGAAAAATAAAACTAGGAATCATATGTAACTATGTTTTGAACTTAAGATTATGGGGTATAGGACACCACGTCGTGCTCTGTATGCCACATCACCACCAAACCACGGAATAATCTCATTCCGACTAGTTTAAGATTATAGGGGAATGGTCACCACACCACATCATTTTATTCTGTCACATAATCTGGCACATCAGCGACCACACCGCACAATTTGTCCATAAAATATCCACCATACCAACAACACAATTTCCATTCCATTTAATTTTAAATATAACAAAAGAAAAAAAATTAAGCATCCAACCAATCAAAGACAACCATTTTCCTCACCAACATCGTTGTCCCTCGTTAGTGTGGCCACAACACGCCACATATTTTGGGGGGGGGGGGGGGGGGTTCATCTCTTCACGATATCGTTAAAAGATGCCATGTCACCACCACACCCCGACCAAAATGACCCATTCCAAGTAGTCAAAGGAAAAGATTTTAAAAGCATCCATTAAGGTTGTAACCCAAATCGCCGTGTATCCGGCCCTCTCATGTTTAAATAGGAACAAAAAAACATAGGTTATTCAAATACCTCAAACTACGAATTCGGGTAATAGTATACTTTTAAAACCGACCAATACTTAAGTAGATTGATGTCTAGTATCATTTGCGAAGTGATAATAAAACTAAAAAACGATTACGAGATAATGAATTTACAACGTTCAAATAAATGAGAAAGGAAAAACTCGTCGATGTAGATAAATCCAGTGATTTAACCGTACATAGTTAAGACAAATTGATAAAAGATATAAATTTTTGTACCCCTCTTCTTAGGGCATTTTCAGAAAAACTTAACTAAATTAACTTATATAAACTTAACTAAATTTGTACTTCTTCCGTATCAAAATAAGTGAATCACTTTGAAGTTTACGTTTTCTGAGGCAAAATAAGATAATAAGAGATTAATGAAATTAAATGGGGTAATTAGAATGAATGAGCCCCACACTTTTTACTATTTTATTGCTTTTTCTAAATGGTGAAAAAGTCAAATATAGGAAGATGACAAAAATGAACGGGGCCCCACACCTTTTTGCTTCTTGTCTGTTCGCTCGGAATTTATGCAGGAGAATTGGTGACTGGTGGGGTTTAGACGTCGAGATTGGGCCTGAGATTGACTCGGTTCTGAGTTGGGGTATTCGGGCCGGTTTCTCGGGGAAAAAGCTGAAAGTCTTCATGGGTGTGACTTATGTTTATCTTTGGATCATTTGGAAGACGCGTAACGATATTGTTTTTAATCAAGCTAATGGTGTTTCGGTGGATATTGCGTTTTCTGATATTCAAACGCAATCTTTTCTTTGGATCAAGAATCGCTCGAGGGGGTCTGGTCTTGGGAATGTGTGGCCTGTTTGGATTACAAACCCGGGAGAGTGTTTTTAATTTTTTCTTTTTGGTGCTTGGTGTTTGCTGTTTGCTTTTTGTTGGGTGTTCGTTTGTTGTTTAGTTGTTATTTGGTTGTTGTTCGTTTGGTCCGTTCCCTCAAACTTTGGTTGTATTTCCTTTTTGCTAGTTTCTTGCTAGCTTTTTTATAAAGTTTCTTGTAGGGGTCTCGAGGGTGATAGCAATGCCGAAGCTCTTGGGATCCTTGCCTTGCCGTTAAAAAAAAAAGGGATAAATAAGAGTAAATGGATAATTTTAAAGGGTTTTGTTAATGACAACCCTTAGGGCTGTCACTAATATGCATAAAAAGCTTGTACATTGATTAAAAAATAATATTCCTAAAATTCAGGGGGGTTGTCTTTATATTATTTTGTCTTCTTAATGACAGCCCTAAGGGCTGTCATTATCATTTTCCAATTTTAAATATAAAAACTTATCAAATAAGTTAAATTAATAAAATGCTCCACTTATTTTGATACACCCCGAAAAAGAAAGTGATTCACTTATTTTGATACGGAGGAATTATATGTTTTAAAAACTTATAAGTTTCTATATATATAAGCTTAATCAAGTTTATACAAACTAATAATTTATAAGATTTATATATATTTTAAAAACATGCCCTTAAACAATAATGCATGAATATTATAAGCTAATGATATTTAGGATTACTAAGTCTATAAATCAACTTGTTTAATAAGATATGTATATATAGCCTTTTAATTACTTTCTCCTTATTTACTTCACATATTTTACAAAATATCATAATCGTATATAAGTTGATTTGTGGAGTTATATACTTCAGGCACAAATATCATCTACGCTAAAACAATATTTTATGGACGAGGAACGAATGGGCAATGTTATAAAAGCTTGATGAAACCGGTCAGTTGAAAATGTCGAACCGCAAATTAAGAAGGTAACTTGTTAAAATTTGAACGTTAAATTGATATTTATAACATGGGCAAAACCAGCCAATTGTAAATAAAAACTCAGTTGTACTGAAAAAGAATCAATTTAAAAAAAATAGATTAATAAAATAAACATACATACTTTTTATATAAGCTTTGGAAAAATAAAAGTATTAAAGTTTGTTGAAAAACAAATTTTTGGTGTTTTAGAATTCTTTATACTATTTTTTTTATTCTTAGTTTTTTGACAATTGTATATTATTTATATAATCACCGTATTATAAATACCCAATGTTATTGTTATCCAGTTCAAACGGCTGGCCTATCCGGTCTGATCATATTTAAGATATTGGTCAGTTCAGTATAAAAACCGAATTTTAAAACATTGCGTATGAACGTTTCTTCTTCTTATTAAAGGCAAAAACTACTTTGAAGATGACGTTATTAATATACCTGCTCCGTTTCAAAATAAGTGTATACTTCTAAGTGCACAGTTTTTAAGACAAAATAAGGTAATGAATGTTAATGAAATTAATTTGGATAGTTAGTAGATGATGATGGGTCTCACATATGTTGATTAAAGTGGATTTTATTATGTTTAAAAGTAAAAGTAAGGGTAAATGTGTCATGTCACTTTATTAGATGAGTTAGTTAGTGGGTGTGTGTCCCACTACTTTTTGTCAAATAAGACAAGTTTTTAAAGTGTATAACTTATTTTGAAACACCCCAAATAGAAAATGTATTACTTAATTTGAAACGGAGGAAGTATGATAAACTGATATTGATTCTTACATTTTGCGCTTACTTATATCACTGCCTATTTGATAAGATAACATGTGTAAACCACTAATTCTCCTTCCTAGTATTATCCTTTAGTTTTAACACATATCTTGTTTAAGTTAATAAATAATAAAAAATGATAATGACAGCCTTTTGGGCTATCAATTACAAGACAAAATTAGTATAAAAACCGCCCCGTAAGTTATGAGAACATAACTGTATCAATGAATATACAATCATTTTATGAATGTCAAAGACAACACTAAGAACGCTTTATAACAAAAATCATAAATAAATACTTCCTCCGTATCAAAATAAGTGACACACTTTCCATTTGGGGTGTATCAAAATAAGTGACACACTTTGTAACTTTTCTTATATGGTAAAAATATTGGGACCCATATCCACTAACTATCCACTTTAATAAAGTGAAATTACCTTTATACCCTTACTTTTACTTTTAAAACTCATTAATATCATTTTATTCAAGAAAAGTGAGACTCATTTTGATACGTAAACATAAAAGATAGAAACTAATAACTGTATCAATGAATATACAATCATTTTATGAATGTCAAAGACAACACTAAGAACGCTTTATAACAAAAATCATAAATAAATACTTCCTCCGTATCAAAATAAGTGACACACTTTCCATTTGGGGTGTATCAAAATAAGTGACACACTTTGTAACTTTTCTTATATGGTAAAAATATTGGGACCCATATCCACTAACTATCCACTTTAATAAAGTGAAATTACCTTTATACCCTTACTTTTACTTTTAAAACTCATTAATATCATTTTATTCAAGAAAAGTGAGACTCATTTTGATACGTAAACATAAAAGATAGAAACTAATATCAATTGCGACTTGATATATTATTGCAATTAAAATACGCGAAAAGAACACTGACAGTTGATATATGGCAAATTAAGTTAACAACTGCCACTTGCTATCAGTTACTGGAATTAAACGCGCGCCTGTTATCAATCCTGGGCCCCACATTCACCACCTCTAGATTTGGCCCGTTGAATCCTCACTTCCAACTTCCACCCACATATTATATCCACCGCTAACATTTTTTAGAAAATATTCCATTAATAATTATGGGTTTTATTAATGGTGTCATTAAGGGTAATTTAATACATAAATTGTTTGTACTTTTATTAGTGGGGGATGATTCCTAAAATGCAGGGGGTGGTTATTGGTTTTGTACAAATTTTTAATGCATGTTTTAGGTTCTTATTGATAGCCCTTAGAGCTGTCATTATCATTTTCCAATAATTATTACTTCTATAAGTTTTAACAACTATGTGAACCGGTTTTCTTTAACATTTATGGTAAATCAATTTTTTTAATTTAAAAATAAGAAATTAAATAGTTTGAATTTCTTTTTAGAAAAAATTATAATATCATCATATGGTAATTATTCACAAAGAAATTAAGATAATTGATACTTACAGTTATAGGTAAGATTTATAGTAGAATATAATATTTCCGTTAGAGATATATGAAACAATATCAACCTAGTTTATATAAAACGGATGTACGAAGCTTACAGAGCCCGGTCCACTACATAGTATACTATTATTGTAGTCATGTTAGAAGCCCACAAGGCCCAGTCACTACATTGTAAGCCTAATGCACCGTTGTAGTATTCAATACATTGTAAACTAACACAAAGTGAATTTGATTGGGGTTTATCATATGTTTGTTTTGGAAAGAAAATCCTATGTCTTTCTTTATAATAAATGCAAAGCAATTACTCATAAATTGATATAAATCTTTGTGAGCTTTGAAGTTGCCTCTAGTACTCATACAACCATCACATCCATATCCATCTCTTGGTTACTGATATAGATTTAAGAACGATAATACCGATTAATCTTATTGATTCCTAGAATATACTGAATCTAAAAACTACGTTAATTTAAAAAATTCGGTGGATTTAGTCTTCAAAACTTGTTCAACACAAGAAATATAATTTTAGGAGAAAAATCAAATTTCATAAAAATTAGAACTAAAATTTCCAAGGTCTCAAACAAACCATAAATAATAACTTAGATTTTCGAATGAGTCAAAAAGATAAGCGGGCCGAAAACTAGGGCTAAAATTAAGTCAAAAAATTAAACAAAAAAACTTAAAATGCGGATAAATCTAATTGGCCGACAGTTACATAAACGTACCACTTGTGACTGTTTACGAGGACTTAGTCCTCATCACTAGCTTTTATTGGATGGTCGTTGAAACGAAGACTTGAGGAAAAAGTTATGACCATTTTAATGTGGCCTCTTTCTTCACACGATCATGGGCTTTAAGTAACAAAATGACTTGTTTCTTAACATTTCATCCTATATCAGTGACCGTGGGGCATAATCGTATATGCTATTTAATTACTCTGTTAGTTAACTAAATACCCAAGCTCTATATTTATAATCATACAAACTTAAACCGTTCACTCCAATAGGCCTAATTAGATGAGATTTCATCGCTTAATTCATTCAGTGGATGCTATTTGTCTTTCATATTTTTTTGGTTTTGATTTGCCATGCGTTATCGTCATCTTTTTTAGACTAAGTTTAGGCTCACTTAGATAGACCTACTTAACATTTTTTTCCATACTTTTCACAAGCCAATTTGAGGAACTTGGACCTCCCTCATTTCATATTGATAACCAACTTTATATTATCAACCAACTCTCAAAATTATCAACTAACTCTTCTACAGTCTCAAACAAATGCGAAATAATCACTAGATTTTCGAACGAGCCGGAAACACAACGGGCCAAAAACTGGGCCTAAAACACATTCCAAAAATTAAACAAAAAAATGCAAATAACGTTCCAAAAATAGCGTTTTTGGGCCTGAAATTTCTGTAAATCGTTTACCAGCACGTAGTCCTTGTCGCTACCTAACTTTTGAATTGTCGAACGCCTAAAACGACACAAAAGTTATGCCCATTTCAATGCAGCTCTTTTTTTCACACGATATTGAGCTTCAAAGAACAACATAATTTGTTCCTCCACATTTGAACCTCCATCAACTGGGTAGCAATACGAGTCTTGATTGAAGTTTCCATGCTCTCTCATTATCCATGAAATTCATGGACCCCAAGTCTTGATTGTTCGTCATGGGGGAGTAATTTTATGTCCTTGTCTATATGTTCATTTATACCTTTGTTTTTTCTTTTTACCTTTTTTTAGTTTTTACCCTGTCTGTATGTCTCTGTTCGTCATGGGTGTGAGTAATTGAGTTCAAATTTATTGTGGTAATATTCCATTTGGGTGCAATTTTTTTGAGTTACGAATTTTAGATACTTTACCCAAGAAAGGGGCCCATTAGCTACAATTGGAGCCACAAACGTAATAAAGACAATAAAAAGCATGTGAGGTGAAAAGTTCTCTAACACCAATAATAACATATATCTTTTTAATCTATTGGGTAGAGTTGTGTTCAGGGAAAAACACAAAAATTATAAAGTCACAAGGAATACATCACATCCCTTAGATCAAGTTTATTCAATGATCAATATCAATTCATTTAATTAGACACGGAGGGGTATAATCGTCCAAGCGTCCAAAAATTGAATCAACCTTCTCAGTCGACCTTATTTCTTCAATCTAGAGCTTCTTTCTTCGGCTGGAGTTCCTTTTGCAATTTCTTCAATCTAAAGCTTCAAAAATCACTCGTAAACGGTAGATCTGAATCTCAAACATCGAATCGACTGCAGCAAACACAAAAATCGCAGATCTGAAATCGAATCGCGTTATTTTATAAAATCACAGAAATTGAACGCAGATCTGAAATCGAAATCAAAAAACCTGACGTTATCAATGAATCTGAATCCGGAATCTGTCAATAGCAATCAAACAGATAAAAGAACCGCTGATTCAGGTAATAATCACATGTGATTTATTTGCGTAGCATTGTGTAGATTACTAGTTTACAAAATCACATGTGATTGTATGCTATGCATTAGTTGACTGATTCATGTGAGGTTGCTAAGCGAATCACATGTGATTTGTTTGCTTAAAAACAGGGGAGGTTGATAAAAAAACAAATCACAAGTGATTCGCTTTACAAAATCACATGTGATTGTGTGCTTTACGTTATTTGATTGATTTATATGAGGTTCCTAAGTAAATCACATGTGATTTGTTTGCTTAAAAACATGGGAGGTTGATAAGAATCAAATCACAAATGATTCGCTTTACAAATCACATGTGATTGTATACTATGCATTAGTTAACTGCGTTGAAATGAGGTTGTTGAGCGAATCACATGTGATTTATTTGCTTAAAAACATTAGAGGTGGTTAAGAAACAAATCACAAGTGATTCGCTTTACAAATCACATGTGATTGTGTGCTATGCATTAGTTGACTGCTTCATGTGAGGTTGCTTAGCGAATCACATGTGATTTCTTTGCTTAAAAAACAGGGGAGGCTGTTAAGAAACAAATCACAAGTGATTCGATTTACAAAATCACATGTGATTGTGTGTTATGCATTAGTTGACTGCTTCATGTGAGGTTGCTAAAAGAATCACATGTGATTTCTTTGCTTAAAAACAGGGGAGGTTGTTAAGAAACAAATCACAAGTGATTCGGTTTACAAATCACATGTGATTGTTTGCTTTACGTTATTTGACTGCGTTGAGATGAGGTTGTTGAGCGAATCACATGTGATTTCTTTGCTTAAAAACATGGGAGGTTGTTAAGAAACAAATCACATGTGATTCACTTTAAAAATCACATGTGATTGTATGAGCACAACTTTGCTAGTAGGATGAGAGTGTGCAGAGAAGTAACAAGTCTTTCAAGACTTAAAAAGATGGATTTTCAAACATATTTGGATGGTCAATGACCTTGGTTTGAGAAGAAAAGAAAAAGCAAAAAGGAATTTCCATTTTGGTGATTAACTTGAAAAGTGGAAAAGTAGTGTTGTGTCATGTGTCTTCTGAGGAAAGTTGAACAACTTTGGGAATGCATGTATGCATGAGAAATTGAGCTAATAACCAAAATATGAAAGTCTAGGGGATGAGAAATGGAATCTTGACAGGAGGAAGAGACAAGCCAAAAGCCATTTGACTTTTGAGAAAAATAAGGAAGAGTATTAATTTTATGTATTTAGTATAAGTGGGTATTTGTACTATTAAATGATGTATTATTTCAACTTACATTTTATTTGATAATTAATGATGGTTAATTATTAGTTGTAGAATATTATTTGGATGACTATTTTGTCATTATAAATATTTATGTTTAATTCACAAATTAAATTATTAGTCTTGTTGTTAATTATTAAATCACATGTGATTTTATTATAGCACTTTTGATTTCATTAAAAATCACATGTGATTTTGTTATGTAAAACAGAGTTTTTATTATAAAACAGAGGAGTCCATATACATAACAAAATCACATGTGATTGGAAAGTAAATATCAAGTGCACAAAAAACAGTGACATGTACATAGAAACAATAACATGTGATTGTTAATAAAAATCACAAGTAATTGGAAAGTAAACATCAATTGCACAAAAACGGAACATGTTACTTAGTATTAAATCACTGGTGATGCTGTTCCCAATCACATGTGATTCAGGTAAGTAAACAAAGTTATTTCATAAAACAGAGGAGTATATACACATAACAAAATCACATGTGATTGGAAAGTAAACATCAAGTGCACAAAAACAGAACATGTTACTTAGTATTAAATCACATGTGATTTTATTAACTTTCACTTGTGATTCCATTAGCAATCACATGTGATTCTGTAAAGCAAAACAAAGTTATTTCATTAAACAGATGAGTATATACACATAACAAAATCACATGTGATGGGAAAGTAAACATCAAGTATAAAAAAACAGAGCATGTTACTTAGTATTGAATCACATGTGATTTTATTAACAATCACAAGTGATTTTAGCATTCTATACATTAATACAAAAAAAATCAAAAGTGAGCATTAATTAAATCACATGTGATTTTTATTTACGATGCATTAAGTACAACATTGTTAAAAACATACAAAACAAACACATTGTGGCAAAAGATCAAATGCATAGTGTACAGAATGTTTTAAAACAAACATTGTTTTTGCATAATTTTATCAAGCTTTACGTGGAACTTTATCACGACTTGATCTGTTTGAACGTGCTGCAAGTATCATCTTTTGGATTTCTTCCTTGGAATTTTCATTGTAGAACATTGTAGCCTTGTCAATAATCTTTTTGACATGAAAGTTAACCTCATGAGTCAAAATTTTGGATGCAAAACGCATTCTTAGCTTGTTAAGAATCATCTGCTATTGAGAAGGATCTGTGGGCATCTTTGTGTTCCATGACTTGTCAAATTGAACAGTAAATAACTCCATGTGAAACAGATAGAATAAAGAAGAAAACAAACAAATAGAAATGTTCTGCACGAATAATAGGGAAGAAAACCTGCAATAGATTTAAATGTCAAAAACCAACTAAAACAAGGTAAATTTTAAAATAAAAATAAAAAGTCTTTATATTTAATCAAATGTGATTGTTAATAAAATCACATGTGATTTTGTTATGTATACAGACTCATCTGTTTTATGAAATAACTCTGTTTTACATAAGAATCCCATTTGATTGTTTATGAAATCACATGTGATATTGTTATTTATATAGAAATCCTGTTTTATGAAAAAACTCTTTTTTTACATAAGAATCACACCTGATTGTTAATCAAATCACATGTGATTTTGTAATGTATATAGACTTCCCTGTTTTATGAAGAAAAAAGACTTTGTTTTACATAACAATCACATGTGATTATTAATCAAGTTACATGTGATATTGTTATGTATATAGACTCTTCTGTTTTATGAAAAAACTTTATTTTACATAAAAATCACATGTGATTGTTAATCAAATCACATGTGATTGTACTCAAATCACATAAGTACAAACAAACTTAAAATAAATAACAATCACATGTGATTCTAAAGACAACAGAGCATGTTTACTACAAATCATATTTGAACACACAATGAATCACATGTGTTTTACTAAAAACAACGATTTTCAAAATAAAGGGGAGCATGTTTAGTACAAATCACATGTGAACACTCTACGAAACACATGTGATTTCTAATAAAATTAACTAGAAAGCTGAAATCACTTGAAAATCTATAATAAACTATAAATCACGCGTGATTTACTAAAAAAACACTAGAAAGCTGAAAATGGCTCGAAAATCACTTGTGATTTAAATAGAACACAACAAAACAGAGAACAAATAAAAAAAAACATATGAAATCGACTGGTTATCAAATACAAACCCTAGAAAAGTTTGAAATATAAAAAAAAATAAGTAAATGAACAACTATTTGTGCATAAACGATAAAAAAAATAATAATAACAGCAAAAACATGATCGAACTTACAGAGAGGTACATCAGAGGAGGTTTTCGAAGGAGAAGACCGAGATGTCGCCATTGTATGTCAATAACAGAGTAATGAAGAAGAAAACCGATGTTGAATGAGTGAAGAGCACACGATTTTAGCGAAAATCCGGTAGAAATCACCGAAATAGAGAGAATTTTGAGGCTTTTGTTTGGTGTGATGTGCGAGAGAGAAAGAGTGGGGAGGAAGGAATGAGAGAGAGAGAGAGTGGGAACAATGGTGAGTGATTCAGAAGGTCCTTTCAAGCCAAATGACCATTATACCCCTCCGTGTTAAAAACCCCTTTAATTTCAGATACAATCTGGACCATTGATCTTCTTGATCCAAAGGTCTATGATTGTCCCTTGGGACTTTAAAATATATGTGGACCTCCTTGAACATTCCACCTATTGGGTAACACATATATGATTTAAAGGTTAGATATTTCAAAAATATAATGTGGCCATTCTGATACTTCCTTCGATTCAAAATAAGTACTAAACTTCTATTTTCATGATTTTTGAAGCAAAATAATGTAATGATGGTTAAATTAGATTAATTGTTCATTTGGTACCAGCTCTTGTTCATCACATAAATAATATGTTTGAAAACTCCTTTGACCCAGTGCGACACCAACTATAGTATTAGCTTGTCAGGATGTTTTACTTTTCACTAGTAGGGTACTCGCGCAATACAGCAATAAACACTCTATGCAATCATATTTTACGGTGAGAAATATTTGTTCAGTAACATATTTTTTTTAACAATAGTAGGGTGCTCACGCTATGAATCAGTAACGAGATGAAGTAGATGGTGGTGGAGGGTGGGGGTATGTAGTGAGGTTGGTGGTGGGTATGACTTAATTGATATTAAAAATAATTAGTTGTTCACAGTTTGACATTTAGATAATAGTAAACAAAAAACTATATAGTTACTTTTTTTGATATTCAAAATACCTATTTGCTTTTAACGATTTTTTCTAGAATAATTAACAAAGTTAACCCTTTTGGTTACAATATAATTAGATTTATTTCAATGGAAGTTCGTCTATAAAAATGAATTTATGGCTAAATTGTACATAATTGTTTTTGTTAAAAATAATTTTTCACCAACTTTGAACTCATATAATTTTTTTTAAACCGCAAATCTAATCTACTCCTAATTACCACTTATGTCCATGACAAGACTTGAACTCCTAACCTCAAGGTTGAGAGGCAAACACCATACCGCTAGATCAAAGGCCTTTTGGTTGAACTCATAATTATATGTATACTTTTTATATATAATTAATGGTTGATACCTTGAGTTATGCAACGAGTTAAAGAATGTCTAAAATAGAGATGTGGTGAATATGATATTGGCTCTTAAAGTATGATATTTAGAACAAAAAATTAAATAAATAAAATGCGTGGGAATTGTCCACATTGTTAGATGAACAAACCCAAATGAAATTTATAACTAAAGAATTGAGAAGGGTGTCAAGCTCGTTCCCTTGGTTTTCTTTTAAGGTGCAAATTATTAGAACAAAGACCTGATAATTAATATTTCTGATTTCAGAAGTCTCAGATACATTATATATTAATTTATTAAAGATAGGAAATTAAAAGATATTTGTTATTGATTCATAGTCGTTTAGTAGCTTTCTGAATTTTTTGCAACCGACATGAGCATTGATTTTTTTTTTAATTATTTAGAGGATTCCTCTAGATAACGACGAAAATACTTCTGCAGATCAGGGGTGGACCTAGTATGGTGCACGGGGTCGCCCGGGCAACCCCTCAAACTTTTCGAATTAGTGTTAATTTTTTTCTTTTTAATGTAGGTGACACCCTTAAGAAAAAAATGCAACGAATATTCTTATATAGCAGAAAAATAATAATAATATATGTTCTAGTTAAATATTTATTAAAAAATAACTTAAGAAATATATAATTAAAGTCTAATAAAAAGTAAGTAAATCTCATTACTCCATATCTATTAAGTTTCTATTATTTAATGAAAAAGAAAACATCATTCTTTTTGTTTGCTATATAGGTTATTAAAGTTGGTTTTGGTTTTGTTGGTTTCAACTGCAAGTCTGCAACAGTCGAAAGATGTTTTTCCGCAATGAAGCTTCTAAAGACCGATTTGCACACTAAAATGGGTGCTGATTTTTTAAATCAAGCGTTGATTTGTGCAGTATATAAAAAGCGCGTATAGATGTTACAATTAAAAGTATATCAATCGTTTTCATAAAATGAAAGAACGAAAAGGTCAACGTAATTTATTGTTAGGACTAGTTTTGTAATAGTTTTGATCTTTAAAGTCTGTTAGTTAACTTGTCCTTTGTTAAGTGGTAGGAGTATATAAGGTTGTATCTTTGACTTTCAGGTCTAGCTTTCCACACAATTACTGAATACATTTTTAGGGAAAGTTTCATTCATCTCATTCTCTCTCTTTTACACACACTAAATACACCAAGAACACACACACTAGTTGTTCAATTTCTCATTGTTTCTTCATGGATTAGCTTGATTATAGTGTCATTAGGTTTTACATTTGGTATCAGAGCAAAATCTCTATTAGAGAATGAAAAGCACAATAACACTGAATCAATCCATTAAATGGTGTTTGATGATGATTTTAGGAAGAAAAGAGATGATGGAGATTAGGGTTTTAGAGAGAGAAAGTTAGAGAGATGGTAGAGAGAACAATTGCTGGAAATGAAGATTTGATTAATGGCAAAAGTTATGAATTAAGCCTTACACAATGGTATTTATACCATGGCTTAATTCCTTGGTTAGTTAGGACCATTTCCTAAACAAAACTTAACATCTATACAATGTTACATAACTAGTCCCTAGACTATTGATTACAACTAAATATGACCCAACAATCTCCCCCTTTGTAACAATAGTCTGGGAAGCGTATCTTCGAAATCTTCATCTTTAGCAAAAGCTGCACCTGGTAGAAATTTCGTTGAATAGTGATGTATCAGGATCAGCTTGAGCTTTGTCAACATGTGAAAACGGATACTTCTTGTAGCTTTTCAACCACTAGAAGTATTTTGAAGACTTTACTTTGAAGATACATATAGATCGACTTAAAATAAGACTCATATTAATAAAGAGATTAGCAGCGGAAGTCTTTTCTTGAGGTTTGTGGCTTTATGTCGATCTATGATGTGATAATTGTTGTTGAGGTAACATGTTTATAACGGTTATGCTCCCCCTCAAACAAACAATTATTCTGTTGGCCAGTTACCCTTTTCTCACGTATGAAGGAGGTTCATGCTCTAAATGCAAACCTTTGTTCTGACCAAATGTTATTCGTGGTTTGGATATAATGATTTGTCAGTTTAAGATTTGTAATGGAAATGTTGAGAATTTGTGAGAAATTTCTGAGGATAAGACGATTTCTTTTTCTTCACAAATTATTTCATGTAAATCGACGACAATGTAGACCCATGGATAGAGTTGTTTTGTAGCGGAAGTCTTTTGATGAAGTTGTGTCTTTGTCGATTTATGAACTTTGATAATTGTTGTTTAGGATAAAACATTGATGAAGTTTACGCTCCCCCTCAAACAAACAATTATTTCTCAACGGATCTTCTTCGGTTTCTTGTTTACTCCCCCTTAATTAGTGCATATGTCTTTTTGATGTGGAGAAAACTGTGCTAATATATTCTCTTAAGTCTTGTAAGCATTTTTCTTCATAATCTGAACTTCTTATTAAATTTTCTCCCCTTCATGATGATTAAGATTTATCGGGATCATCATGAAAAATGTGAAGTTCGTCGAGGTGAAATGATGAAAATCTTCTAAGCCCATGGATACAAAATGTGATGAAGAATGATTTATGCATCTTTTGAATGAATCAAGATACATCACATTGTATAATCGAAAACCGAACCAAAGATGATGATATAGATATCCGATCAAATCATTTGGCATTTAATCGCAATGATCGAATTAAGTCGGGCAAACCGGGATCACATAGATTACCCGTTAACACAACAGTTACACAAACTGTGTGACCTACGTTCAGTGTTGGAATAGATGTTAGCACTGGTAGGATTTCCATTCAATCGTCGTGGAATACCAAGAACGTTGGTATCACTATGAATGTTCCGGCTTTATCACAAAGATAAGCTTGGTATTATGCCTTGTGTCCTAAAAGTGTTTATCGGTTCTAGACTCAATTAGTGGACAAACGAAGGCGAGGACTGGAGAGGCTTGTCCTCTGTTTCAATATCAACAATCTCCAAGTGAGATGTCGATAGCATATGAGATAGTCTCCGTGGAAATGAAACAAGTACTTTTTAAGAAATACTTGAGTGGCTGGGGGGTTGTGCATTGCATCACTGGGTCCATGATGTCTATTTCAATATCAGAGAGCAACACATGCAATCTGATAGAGACATGGCAACCCGGCTTTTTATCAGTTTGGGAAGGGTTTTTCGTTTTCTTTAACCCTGTCACACCCTACTCACTCAAGCTTACTTTTTCATTTTCGACTACACCCTCATTTCATTTTACCATGTTTTGCTGAATTGCACCCCATACTACATTCCCCCTCTCAAATTTATCTCAGCGCACCCCAATCAAGATCCCGTGATACTTGATTCTGCTCACCTAGACCTATGTACCCTTACATATTGTCCTATATTGTAGGTGGCTCCTGGGGAAGATCATACCGGTTATAGCAGATCATAGGAGTAATTTGAGAGTGAACTAAAACGCTCATGTGCAAATTATCAGCATTTATGATGTTACTTTGTAAGAATAACATGGATTTTTCATCGGAAAATGTGTTTCCGGCATAAGTTGTTGCCTTTATGATTTAAAAGTTTAGGCACAGCAACTTGAACAATTGAGGAAATACCGGAGTCACATAGAGTATCCGTTAACACACGGTATGAATCGATAGTCGTTTGCACAACCGTTGATTCAAATGTGTGACCTGCAGTTAGAGTTGGCGTAATTTTAGCTCTAGCAGGATTTCCACTCAATCCTCGTGAAGCACCAGATTGTGATGCCACTATGAGTGTTCCGATGAATACACGGAGATTCATTTATAAAAGTGTATGTGTCCTAAATTGGAAATATTTGTCGGTGAGATCTAGACACATTGTGCATTCAATTGAAGACGTAACCCGGGGCAGAAGGTTAATAATTTCAATATCAACATACTCCGAATGAGTAGTCGATAGATTATGTGCTACGTCCCCTGATGAATTGAAACAAATTCCTATTGAGAGGAATCTGAGTGGTTGGTGGTGGAGTGCAAATGCTTGACTGGGCCAGTTAAGTCTGGTGAATCATTCAACACATGAATGAACACTAATTTGTGAGATTGCCCGGTTTATTGTCGGTTTGGATGCACTCAAAAGTGTGTTTTCTTAAAATTATCATGTTTTCACATCACCTTGCACTCACCTAAATCTATACCCTAAGACATATACCCTCACATTTACCAATTTTGGCTAAAAAATATTTCCATTGGAAGGTTAGGCCGGTTCTGGCAAACCATAGGAAGGTATTGTCGTTTGATAAAAAAAATATGTCGATTAAAAAAATTCAAACGGGTATAAAAGTATTGATATTAGAAAGTTTCTCCCCCTGGAAATAATAATTCTCCCCGTAGAATTAAAATTTCTCCCCCTCGACAAAATATAAGTAATGAAAAATATACAGTTTTAGAAGGATGGGAAAGAGTTTTTACATTTATGTGTAAAACTGGTTAAGAGCGGGTTTCAAGCTGATGTACTTGAAAGCCATTGCATTGAAGATCGGGCCGAAGTTCGGGTTGATGTTCGGGCCGAAGTTCGGGTTGAAGTTCGGGCCGAAGTTCGGGTTGAAGTTCGGGCCGAACTTGGGGTTGAAGTTCGGGCCGAAGTTTGGGTTGAAGTTCGGGCCGAACTTGGGGTTGAAGTTCGGGCCGAACTTTGGGTTGAAGTTCGGGCCGAACTTGTTACTGTTCTCGGGCCGAAGTCTTTCTTGGCAGAACAGTGACGAACAGAACAGAAAAACCCACTAATTTGATCCTAAAATGGTCGTTTCTTAGCCAAAATCTTCGATTCTTTTTGCAAAATGACCCAAATACTATTTCCTTCAATCCATTACTACTATATTACTCAAAAACAACCTAGATCTATTCGAAAATTTGAATTTAGAGGGTTTTTGAAGCTTTAATGGTTTTTCCTAAAACTCTTAATTCTTCATCAGTATGGATTAGATTCGATCCTAGCTTGATTCTAAGCTTAATATAACAATAAAAGGAAGCAATTCAATCCATAATAACAAGAAATAGTACCTTAAATCCGATTTTTGATCTTAAACCCCCTTTTCTTCAAAAACCTTCAAAAACCCACTGATTCTTCTGATTTTAACACCAATTGATGGATTTGGATCGTTTTCAAGATGAAATTATGCTCTGATACCAATTGAAAAGCACAATAACACTGAATCAATCCATTAAATGGTGTTTGATGATGATTTTAGGAAGAAAAGAGATGATGGAGATTAGGGTTTTAGAGAGAGAAAGTTAGAGAGATGGTAGAGAGAACAATTGCTGGAAATGAAGATTTGATTAATGGCAAAAGTTATGAATTAAGCCTTACACAATGGTATTTATACCATGGCTTAATTCCTTGGTTAGTTAGGACCATTTCCTAAACAAAACTTAACATCTATACAATGTTACATAACTAGTCCCTAGACTATTGATTACAACTAAATATGACCCAACAGAGAAGATCCGAATCGAGCTACAATGATCTAGATCTGAGTTTCTGAAGAAAAAGTTGATGTTCTTCATGAAAATTAAATGTTGTAATTTTTTGTTCCAAATCGATGGATTGAGTGTTGAATAGTGTGTCTCCATTGTTTCTAAGAAGAATAGAATCGAATTCAGATCAA
This sequence comes from Calendula officinalis, assembly GCA_963853835.1. Taxonomy (NCBI): domain Eukaryota; kingdom Viridiplantae; phylum Streptophyta; class Magnoliopsida; order Asterales; family Asteraceae; genus Calendula; species Calendula officinalis. Next base: position 28,522,950 of record OY970825.1, read on the forward strand.
TTCCGTCAACAATCGATCCTCAATTTGATGATTTTAGAGAAAAAGTGAAAAGTTAAAAAGTTGCTGAAAATCGAAGAATCGAAGCTTTGTTGTTATGGATTGATGAAGATGATCGGATCAAAGTATTAGCAATTGAATTTCGAGCAATTAGCAAGAAGAATCATTGAAATCGATGAAGAAATGAGCAAAATCTGATCGAAAGGAGAAGGAAGAATGCGTACAAGTTCCGTCAACAACTTCGGCTTCATAACGACCAAGAACAAGTTTGGTATGTTGAGAAGTTCGGCCCACAGATAGTTCGGCCCGAAGTGCAACAAGTTCGGCCAGAACTACAGGCCCAAGTTCGGCCCAGTGGAGAAGTTCGGCACACCTAGTTCTACACCTAGTCTTTCACCTAGTTCGGCTTCTTCAAACGTAATCTCAAAACAGTTCGGCTATAGTAGAACAATCAAATCAGTTTATCAGCAAAGATTCAATCAAAATCAAACAACATAAACACTGTTTAATCAATTGAAAATACAGTGTTCGATCAAAATCAATTGTTCGATTCTTAATAGTTCGGCCCCCCTTTTGAACAATCAAGTTCGGCTTCAAAATTTTTTTTTTCCAGAGTTCGGCATCAATCTTCACTGATTGAATCAAGATTATTCAATCTACGGTCTCCATTGTTCTCGATCAATTCAAATTAATCTACAATTGATTACGGAATCGATCAATTAAACTAACGAGATTTGTTTGATCCATAGTTTCGATATCGACCAAAGTTCGACATCAATTTCAATTAAAAGCATAAATCAAGCTTCCGATATGAATCAATTTCTTCCGATATCACTATTAAAACCGATATCAATGTCTGATTCCGATATGATTTAATCTTGAAACTTCTGGGTTTGTGATTTAAAGATAAAGCCGATATCGGATTCTGGTTCTTAAGCAAATCAACAGATATATTTTTTAAGCCCAAAGCCCAATTCTATCGATCAGTACAAATTTTTTTTTACCAAAATTTTACAAGCCCAATTTTAAAACTAGTCCAAACGTGCTATTGATTAAAGCCCAAAACCATATAAGCCCAAAAACAAATTTTTTTCCTCCAAACATTTAAACCCAAATAACAATACTCAAATTAAAACAACTTTGGCCCCATACAAACTTAATATCGTGACACACCATAAGTTTTTAACAAAATTTTTAAACAAAATTTTTACACTTTTAAAACTTCAAATTCGTGACGAGTTTCTAAACAATTTTTTTTAAACCCAAACTCGATCAAATTCTTAACTTTTTAAAAGTCTTTAAACAATTTTAAATTTTTTACATTTTTTTGGGTTTTTCAAAGAAGATTTTCTCATTTTTAAGACACGAGAACTCTAACCAAAATCTGAAATTTTTACATTTCTCGAATCACACGATTAAATTTTTTTTGAGATCTTCTTCATATCAACCTGAGAAAGCAATCAATCACAATAATCGCAAAAATATGGATCCAGACCTTGCCAATGCGAGAAAAGCTGCCGAATATTATAAACAAATGGAAAAACCTACACCAGCTATCAATGATGATTTGGATAAAGAACGTCAAGACGTACTACGAGTTATGGCCAAAATTTCAGACTATGCGAAGAAATATAATTCAAAGCCTACAAACAATAATCTGAGATCTTCATTCGACATTAAGCCTGATATATCTGCTACAATCTCAACTAAAAAGCCAACCGTCACACATTTGGATGCTACAAAGAAATTAATCGTTCGGGATTCCGAGTATTATAAACGTAAAATGTCGAGGGCTAAACAAATTGAGTATGAACAAGTGTTCTTAGTTGAAGATATTAAATGGATGGAAGATTCAGATCCTAAGGATGAAAAGCATATGGAGGTTACTGATCGATTTAATGAAGAGGCCAACAAAGAACTTGAGGTAATCAGTTCCCACTTTTCAAATTCTGATAATCTTATTGGTCCGGATACTTGTTTTGTTACAACTCAGATTTCTGAAATTGATTCTTTAAAACAAAACATTTTAGATGAAAAAGATTTAAATAATCAATTTCAAGAACTTTTAAACAATTTGCAAAATGAAAATGAACAACTTGTTCAACAGATTAAACAAATTAAAAATGTCAAACTTGAGAATCTGGAGTTACAAAATCAAGTATCAGAATTGAATGTCAAATATGATAATGATGTTAAGAATTTGTCTCATACAATTTCTGAAAAAGAAATGGAAATAACAAATCTTAAAAATGCCCAAAATACAATTTCAAACGATCGAAATGACAAATATTACAAATTGTACATTGACACATGGCATGAATATCAAATAACTAAAAATTGTTTGGAACGTAAACAACAAGAGTTTGATGAAAATGAACAACAGTTTAAATCATTAAATTCACAAATCAAAGAATTAACCGAAAATCTTCATGAACAAAACATTATTTCATCAAATGAAATGCTAAACAAACAAAATATCATAAACACACTCAAGCATGAAACAATTAAATTGAATTCACATATCAAACATCTTGAGGAATTGATTGTTAAACGAGGACACACTGATCAAACCATTCATCTTAACAAGCCTAAAGATTTCAAATATTTCAACTCTCGAGAAGGGCTAGGAGCTGACAATCCTGAATATCTTAAGACCGCGTGCAAAATGGCTCCTACATTATATGATTCAAGATATCTACTCAATGGAATCTCGCAGCGTTTCATTCGGATGACTGACGAGGAAGAAGAAATAGAGAACTTCAACAGAGCTAAAAAGGAGAATGCTCAAATTAGTTTCAATTACACTGAATTAAATAAAACATATGAAACTAAAAGGGCTCAATTTGAAAATGATGATTATTTTCCCATTATAAAACAAGAAGAATTTGAAATTAAGGGAAATGATGTTATTCAACAAAAGGTTACACCAAAGATTTATGTACCAAATCTAATTCTTGAAAAGAAAATTTGTCAATTAGAAACTGAAATAGATGAAACACATAAGGCGTTTGACAAAGAAAAATCAGTTCTACAAACAAAAATTCATGGATTAGAAAATAAAATTGATGAAACACATAAATCTTATGAGAAAGAGAAACTAAAGTTGCAAGCACAAATTCAAAATTTAGAATCTAAATCATCTAATCTTCAGAAACTTAAGAAGCCTAGTGCATCTATGAACTTAGATTCTCCTTTAACTGCAACGAATAAAAGTAAAAACTCAAGAATGTTTTCTCCTGTCATGGCATATCGTGATTTTTATAAAATCAAGCAAACTGAGGTTCATAGAGGAAATTCTACACCTAAACCGAAATCACAAGTCAGATCCTCTACCAAGCCTAAGCCTAGGAGATCCACGGTCCCGCCACACTCTGATAAGAAACTGAATGCTCTTAAACAAGTTATTAGAGGAAATTCCGCACCTAAAACTCCAAATAAATTAGGTCCCTCTTATAGACTTAAGCATTCTCAAGTGGATAAACCTACACCATCAACCGTGTTGAAACATTCGAGTGCTTCAAAGAAAATCTTTTCCATTACTAAATCGTTAAAATACTCAAGAAATGATTTACTTTCATTGGCACCTAATATGACTTTTACACAAGTGCCAAAAACATCTCCTGTTTATGTTTACAAAACATCCTCAATCTTAAAAGCAAAATGGGTTCCCAAAACTCCAACATCTCAAATAATTCCCCGGAAATTATTTGAAAGTGAAACATCAAGTTTCAGTTTTTATTGGAACTCTCAATCTTTAAATCAAATCGATACAACTTATCGGTGGTTTCATTCTCACGCTAACATCGTCGGACCCAAACAAAAATGGGTACCAAAAGTTGTTTGATTTGTTTTGCAGGATAATGACTTATACACGCCTCAGTGTATAACTCGCGTTTCAAAATAATGGCTTTCAAGTAACTCAGCTTGAAACCCGTTTCTCAATGATTTCATTAGTTGAGGGGGAGCAAATAGCTCTTAATTGATTGAGGGGGAGCAAATAGCTCTTAATTGGTTGAGGGGGAGAAAATCAATATTCACTTGTTAAGGGGGAGAAAATTGACATTCATTGGTCAAGGGGGAGCATTTTTATGAACCTTCATCGATAAAGGGGGAGCATGTTCATTGTTAACACATTTTTATTCATTATTCAAATCTTTCAGAAACTCAATCTCAATATTTTCAAAATTTGTTCAATTGAGTTTCATTATTTTAGTTCAAAAATGCTTTCCTCACTTATATGTTGTCTACGTAGGATACAAATTTTTGTCAAATTCGTCGATCTCTCTACTTGTTTCGATTAGTATTGATTGCATCTGTATATGACATACTTTTGTCTCTTGCGTTGATGACATCATCTCCTCAGTTTTGTTTTCAAACTTAAACTCAATATCTTTCAAAACCTAATTGAGTTTCGTTGTTGTCTACCGTTGGCACAACTTCACACTATATTCAAAATTTTTACTTAAACTCATATGTTACCAATGTAGGATACAAACTGTTGTCAAATTCGTCGATCTCTTTACTACTTTCATTAGTAAAGATTGCATCTGTTTATGACACCTTTTTGTCTCTTGCATTGTTGACATCACATTCTGATTTTTCATATTCTTGTGAAACTTAAATTTTTCTACAAACTTCAACATTTTGAGTTTCGTTGTTGCTACAACCTTAGCACAACTCAATCTTAACTGTTACATTTTTTTTTACTCAACTCATGTGTTAGTTACGTAGGATATAAGTTTTTGACAAATTCGTCGATCTCTTTACTAATCTAATTAGTAAAGATTGCATCTGTTTATGTCAAACTCTTTTCTCTTGCGTTATTGACCTCACTTTCTCATACAGAGTTGACATTCTATGCTCAACATCTGTGCTCACAATGATGTGTTCACAACGTAAGATATAAATTTTGGTCAAATTCGTCGATCTCTTTACTAATCTCATTAGTAAAGATTGCATCTGTTTATGACCAACTTTTTTCTCTTGCGGTGCTGACATAATTTTTCAAATCATATTTCTGATTTTGCACAATTTTTAAAATTTTCAAATATCTGTTTGTAACACTCAACACAAGCTGTTGTTAAATTCGTCGATCTCTTTACTAATTTCGATTAGTACTGATTGCATCTGTTTATAACAATTTCTTGGATTGATTGTTCTTACCACTTTTCAAATAATTTTTACAAACATATATCAGTGGAGAATGTATTTTACGTTTTCTCCAAATTGTTCAGATTAAATTCTGAATTATTCATATGCTCTCACACACAAAATCGTTTTTGTGCACTGATCTTTGATCCACTTCAAATTGATTTCTTTTAAACCTCAAATCTTTGCTTAACAATGTCTTCAATCATCATGTCTGTCAAATTCGTCGATCTCTTTACTGAAGATTCTTCAGTAAAGATTGCATCTGTTTATGACTTCAGGTGATTCTTGACACTGTTATTCTCTATTTTTCAAATATTTTTCTCAAAGATTCTGGAAATCAATTTTAGCTGGATACTTCATGAATACTACATGTTACTGGTTCTTGATTCCAAACTGCACCGTACAACTATCCTCTCTCCGTTTTCACAAAGCATTTATTCATCATTAACATGAGGCTCCTTTTTTATGATCCTCATGAGGGGGAGAAATGAGCAAGAAATTAATGAGCAAGAAATGTACAACTTTAAGAAGAACCACAAACATCTCATCAACGAAGAAAATTCATGTCTAAAGTACTCAACTTATCAGTAAAATCAGAGATAGTATATTTCAAGAAATTCAGAGGAAGAGAAAGTGATTAACAAAGTTTAAAAAGAAAGACAAGTGAAGAAGAAGAAGAAGAATCGACATATCTACAGAAATCTCTCTCAAAAATCTCAACCATTACATTAAAAAACTCAACCATTTCAACCAGAAACTTAATCGAATAAATCTTTCTATCCAAACCACAAATCCACATCCATTTCCATCCGAATCTTAACCGTTAAAATTTTTCTTTTCAAATTCCGTAACGATCACATACACTCAAAAGCTTAACCGTTTAAACCATTCTTTCCAAAATTCCATAACATTCATTATCCGTACAAAAGCTTAACTGTACAAACCTTTTGTTCCATATCAAATACAAATTATCCACATTCACCCAAATCCTAAATCTACATATCATTTTTCCATACATACTAAACAATCATACATACACATCCAAAACTTTAACTGACAAATCTTTCAAAAACACTATCATTATATCCTTATCCTCCTCTACCACAAAATCCAAAAACAACCTCTCCATTATCTGAAAACCCAGTCAAATCCTTACTTAACTGATATTCTCTTTCCTAAAATTTTCAAATCTTTAGTAAATCAGTTATAGGATTTCCTCACTCAAATAGTATCAACGAAAAACATATCCACTTTGAGTATCTTAAACTTCCAGATTTCTGAAATGTTTTAATCTTGAAATTCAGAAAAACATTTTCTTGCCAAAGACAGATAATGAGAAGAATCTGAAGTTTGAAGACTGGGATGACGTGTTAAAGATCAAAAAGGGGGAGATTGTTAGGACTAGTTTTGTAATAGTTTTGATCTTTAAAGTCCGTTAGTTAACTTGTCCTTTGTTAAGTGGTAGGAGTATATAAGGTTGTATCTTTGACTTTCAAGTCAAGCTTTCCACACAATTACTGAATACATTTTTAGGGAAAGTTTTATTCATCTCATTCGTCTCTTTTACACACACTAAATACACCAAGAACACACACACTAGTTCTTCAATTTCTCATTGTTTCTTCATGGATTAGCTTGATTATAGTGTCATTAGGTCTTACATTTATAGATCTATTTTTGACATATATAATGAAATCATACTTTCCAATTTGTTTTTATTATTTTTATATAGTATGAGTAAAAAAAATTGTGCAACCCCTCAAATTTTTTTCTGGGTCCGCCACTGCTGCAGATAACACCCGAATATAAAACGCGAGGACAGTAGACATCTAGAATTCTCGTAACCAATCATGTGAAATATACACATTACTTTGACAAAAAGGAAAACAGATATTTAGTAACCTAACACTTGACAAGACCAAAATAAAAGCTTTGTTTTTTATCATATCATAAGTCTTTGTTTCCCCACCTTGTTGGTCGGATACAGAGGCTCCGGCCGTACAATAGATAACTCATAACACCTTGTTATTGGTCTCAATGTGGCTCGATGATGAACCCGAGCACCGCACGCAAAAACCTCCATTGTCACCATGGCGGGATTGGTGGCGGTGGTAAGAGGTAAGAAGGGGTGATTTTTTTATATATTTTAATTTCAGCGGCTCTAAAGGAAGCACTACTACAAACATGATGTTTTTCTATAGTTTACTCTCTCTGAAATCCGTCGTTAAACATGATTTCTGACCGAAAAAGCGGTCACTAAAAGGTTGTTGGTGAAAAATTTCCCGCGGTTTTTCGATGCACAAAAGTTTACTAAAGATTTCAGACGAGTATAATTCGTTACTAGCTCATTTTTTTAAACGGAACCAAACATTATCAGAGACCACCCGTGAATTTTCAACCAAGGTTACAATATATCCTTTGTTCCTAAGGCTTATCCCAACCGTGACGCGTCACTAAACCCGTCAGTAGCGCCACATCATCTCATCCTTACTGACACGCTACTGACACGGTCGTGTCAACTATAACCCATCACTAACCCATCACTAACCCTTAAAATATTACATTTAACCCCCCACTCACACACAAAAGCTACTGACGCCACCCTCCCTCACGTCCTCATGGCGACAGGTTTCTACTGACGCAGCTACCGACGGCGCGGTGCCAACGGCGTCATGCAACGACGTGCCAAAAACATCAACCGACGTGGAAAGGACGCATGCGTTGGCACTCCTCTAATGATATCAGCCGGACTCTGTTTTTGATGAACTTTCAATGGACTGTTCCCATAATTTCTATCGAGCTTCTTGTCTAAGGGATTTCTGATGGACTTTTTCCGACATAGTTCCAACGAACTCTTTTTTAACCGATTTCAAGAATACAAAAGCTTTTCACCATTTCCGATGAACACTTCCATCACTAATCTATAGCAAAAAACATATTTTAGAAAAAATAAATTATATAGTATGCAAGTACTTTTTTTCTTTTTTTCCGTATGTCATATATCAATATTCAAACCTAAAATCAAACCACAAATTCCTAAAATTTTCCCCAAAGCGGCTATCTTCTCATTCATTACACTGTTTACGAGTAAATTTACACACGTAAATATTAATTACTGATTCATTCAGTTTAAAGGGGTACGTATGGACTCTGATTAGGATACGTGTTTGTTCTCAAAGATGTCTGATATACGTACTTGTAATAAATCAATATTTTTTTAATTAAAGTAAAATAATATTTATAAATTATTAATACATTTGTGTTATATTGATTTTATCCTTATCATAGTTGAAAATAAAGATTTTTTATTAATTAAATAAAGAGGCATAAAAGACATTTTACATTAGTATGATAGTATGATGCGTTCATAGGAACATATTAAAAAATCTCTTTTTATATATACTCATTAACTATAAAGACTTTCGCATCATAGATATAGATGAACTGTTTAATTCAAAATTTGTTCTTATTTAAATACTTTCTCCGATTCAAAATAAGTATTACACTTTGGTTTTCACGATTTTTGAAGCAAAATATTATAATGATAGTTAAATTAGATTAATTGAATGGTTAGTGGATAATGGGTCCCATAGCTTTTGAATAAAGTGAGGTTAATGATGTTTAAAAGTAAAAAATAAGGGTAAATGAGTCATTTCACTTTGTTAGAGTAGATAATTAGTGGGTGTGAGTCCTACTATTTTTTGCCAAATAAAGTAATTTTTCAAAGTGTAGCACTTATTTTAAATCACCTATTTATGAAAAATGTAGCACTTATTTTGAATCGGAGGATATACTAAATAGCGCAAATTTAAACAAAAGGCAGTTTGTCTTATTGATTTCATCCGCCCCTCGAGTTAGGGGTGAGCATAAAAACCGAAAAACCGAAACCAACCCGTTAAAACCGACAAAACCAAACCGATAAAACCGAAACCATTTCAAAACCGACGGTTCGGTTTTAGATTTTGAAAAAACCGATGGATTCGGTTCGGTTTCGGTTTTAACCAAAAACTGCCCCATTATGAAACCGCCCCACTAATATTTAATATATATATATATATATATATAATTTTTTTAATTTTATATTATTAAATAAAAGTCGGCCTATTTAAGTATTTGAAAGTCCATTTAGTATGGTTCATTAATGCTTATATCGTTATTATATGCTACAAAATACGTTTATAATTTGAATTTTATGTTGAAAATGTTATTCATTGTTAAAATATGTTATTAGACATTAAATTTAATGATGTAAGTTAGATAGATTACTAGAATTTGTATGTAATTTTGAAAAAATAAAGATTAGTGCATGAAATTATGTATCTATGTCTAAGACGAGGTGGATTCGGTTTTAAAACCGAAACCGAACCGTTAAAGGCTAAAAACCGTTAAAACCGAAACCGTTAGAAACCGAAACCATTGGGTTTGAAAATCCTAAAACCAAAATTAGCGGATTCGGTTCCGTTTGAGCCTAAAACCACCCCATGCACACCCCTACCTCGAGTTAAAGCTCCTTCCCAAAAGGGATCTATGCCAAGATCAACTTCTTTATTCTTTTCTCTTATTTTTAAATCTTAAAAAGTAACAATTTATACTCCTCTGGACTTTAATTTTCTTTTTTCCTTTTCTCACATATACTTTAATCTGATATATTTCAAACACATAAAATAACACTTTACCCTGTACTTTTATAATATGAAATTACATTTATTTATTTTTAGTTATATAGAATTATTTTACTTTTATCTTTTAAAGTAGAAAATAATTTCGATTATGATTCTTTTAGATATAATGTTTTGAGTATATTACAAATTATATAAAATATATTTTTCAACTAAACGAGACATGTTACGAATATAATTAAATGTTGTACAACTGAAATATTTACTATCTTTTAAGCACATCGCATATAATTTAGTAGTTATATATATATATATATATATATATATATATATATATATATATATATATATATATATATATATATATATATATATATATATATATATATATATATATACATACTAGCGAGAACTAAAATAAATGCGAGAACTGCGAGAACCAATTCTGGCCATAGGATTAATTTAATTTAAATTCAAACTGATAGGGTAGTTTTGTCCATGCATATTTTTATTAATTAATTTACATTCTTTATTTTAATAAACCGATTATTAGATAACCAACATTCCTATTTTTCTGGTAATTTCAGTTTACACGATCTGTAGTCTCATTCAACCCTACACGATCGTCTCCTTCAACCCTACACGATCGTCTCTTTCAACCCTGGTTTCACGAATTCACAACAGTCATCTCTTTCAACCAGCGATTTTGTGTTCTTCCTAGCGTTTTTGTATTATTGAGGTAAGATAAAATACGTTATCTCATCATCATTATCATTTAGCGCCTACCAATTTTTGTTTTTTTTTCCTTTCAAAGAGTTGCGAGAACATATCAGTATCAAGTGAGCATTCAAATGATTATAATCATAGCTGCTCTCCGTCTAATCAAACACATTCTGCGCAAAATGATTTTTGTGATCCCATTGAGTTTTTTTCTTCATTTTTTTCGTTCATATATTATTCTATTTAGTGTATTTTTGAAGTTCCAGTTATGATTTAATGGGTATTATGTTTGTTCATACTTCATTTTCTATTCAGAATGTTCGGATGTTTGTTCATTATTTTCATTCAATAATGAACAAAAAGTTTCTGTTGAAGAATTTTTTTAGACAATCATTAATTTGAATCATCTATTTTTGCTGGTAATCAGTAATTTATATACTAATTTTGAACATGTTCATCATATTTAGATGATAACGCAGATTATGAAAGTGAGGCACAAAGTACAAATAATGTTGTATCACCACACGGTACAAAGTATTGGATTCCAGATGTTCCGGCCTTTTTTGGGCTGATGAAATCTGTAACACCGCATTTTTTTTAAAATATCCAATTAAGTATTTATCTAAGGTTACGGAAGCATACGGTTAGGTTCCTAGTTATGTTAAGTTTACAAACCATGGTCCCACAAATATTACAAACCAAGAGTTAGTTAAAAAGACGGTATTACGAAACACGGCTCAATTACAAAACAACAATTTAAAGCATGGTCAAACTTCCCGTCCAAGCCCGACCCGTTCAAGCCATCCAACCTGAAATGTGTCGATAAGGGAGGGATTAGCACAAAAGCTAAGTGAATGAATTCCTAACACTACCAACTACACTAATCACTTAAACACGGAAGTTATAAAACATCTCCGGTTGGGTAATCACTTAATTGAGAGGATCGGCGGCTTTGCGGGCCTTAAACCATGGTCGGCCAAAACCACGGTAACCGATAGCGCTGTATCCAACACCCCGGGCAACTCCCTCCCCTTAACCATGTAACGCATACAGGTAAGGTCGGATACCCTATTAGTCGATACACTTTGCCCAACCGTTATCCATCTGACACTGATGTCGTCCCGAATGTGCACCTAGTCATGTATGGTATTCCCTAACACAAGGCATACATAACAAGTAGACTAGCTACGAAAAACACCGCGAAAAACATCACGACAGAGTTCCCAATCGCGAACTCTAGTTCACGATCGCGAACTAGAGTTCGCGTCGGGAACTCCGATCGTGAACTACATCGCGATAAACAACCAACTTCTCTGGGGCTACTTCCCGATCGTTATGTGGAGTTCGCGACGCGAACTCCCCTTGTCTGGGAAAACCTGCGATTTTTCACTAAAAACCAATACCAAACCAAATAAACCGAAACCTGAGTTGTAGGTTGAATCCACTCACCTTTCAACTTCCGTTCCTTAACTCAGTGAGCTAATATCACTGTGTATCCTTCCCGGTTCCTGTCAACAAGTATACCGAGTTAGTGATTAATCCACCGAAATGTCAAAATTGATAATTTTAACAAACCGCAACCTAAGGCTCATAAAATACATATTCTATGGCAACACCAACTTGCATAACAAATACAATTCACCAATTAGTCATGTATAACCATATAAACCGTTCTATCACTAATTCATCCAAACGGGCCAAAAACCCGAACATGACTAAATTACTTCTACAATTCCATCAACTAGCACACAACTTCTAGACTAGCAATTCACCATAAACTAGCAATTCTATTGATTATATAACTATCACAATACAAGTATCATACTTGCACAATCTCTAGTTAACTATTTTGACCCAAACACCAATTAGATCAATTCACACAATCATCTATACTAGGTTTTCACCATCCATAACTTACCAATCATGATTTCACAACCTAATAAACAATTCCCTCCATTCAAACATCAAGAAATCCAAGATTTATCAAAACCCACCTTCAACTTCCACCATTAATGGAGGTTGAAGGTGATTTTCACCAAATCTTGTATTCCTTCAACAATCTACCATACAAATGATGTAAAAGCTTATATAAACACATAAAACAACATCCATATCAAGATTCCTCCATAAAATACTAACAATCACAAACCCTAATTTATGCCACAACTCAAGAACGACAAGAACAAGTAGAAGAGAAAGTGTAGCTTACTTCTAGACTTCTTTTACACAAACACTAGTGCAATTTTCGGACCAATGGTGAGGATTTAACCCCAAAAAGCTCAAGAACAAGTATATGGGTTTTGAGAGGAAGAAAGCCAATGGAATAGTGGATAGGGTTTTTCAAAAGAGAGAAGTGAAGAGGGAGTTACCCTCCTCTCTCTCTTGGCCGGCCAAACAAGGGTGGTGGGACCCCCTTGTCGTCTTTTCTTTTAATTTAACAGTATATGTCTGAAAAGTCCCTTTCTTAGCTAATTTATTTAAAATAGCAAACGGACTCCAATTTCAAAAACGAAAGCATTTCTGGAAACGATATTTAACAAAGAATCCAAAGATATACAAATCACGTTTTCATTCCAATTATATCACAAGTCGGGTATTTTAACCCCTTGGTTAAAATACCGCAAAAGACAGCAGGCTAATTAAATTAACTAAGCATTTAATCAGATAATCATTTAATAAGATACCTTAAGGTCAATAAACTACTAGGCCGGGTTTTGGGATTTTACAAAATCTCCAAGTTTAACTACATCGAGTTTGGCCATGTTTTGTCTTTTGATGCAATGTTCCGCACCAACAAGTAATCACCTCATGTTTACTATTTAATGAACATTTTTATACAAACTGTTAATCATGTTTTTTATTTGTTTAATACCAGGTATAGAATGGTTTTTGTCCCATTCACCAGCGTCGACAATCACTACAGGTCTGTTATATTTGGTTCTGGGCTTCTAAAAAACGAGACTGTTGCATCTTATGTTTGGGTTTTAAAGGCTTTCCTGAAGGCGCATGTCAAGCAACCAAAGCTTGTTCTCACAGACCAAGATCCATCGATGAAACAAGCTGTTCCCACTGTTTTTACCAAATGTCACCATAGATTTTGTATGTGGCATATAATGAACAAACTTCCAACAAAGGTAATCTATTTTAGTCACCTTTGTAATTTAATGATGTATCCACTATTCACGTTTTGTTTGAGTTATAATAAATAATGAACGTCCGTTATTTGATCACAACTGACTTGTTTGTTTTCCAATTATGTTCAGCACTATACAATTTTACCTTTGTGTCCTTTTTTAGAAATAAATATGAGTGCTCCTAAAGGTATTAGAAATAAAGGAGGTGGTACACATAAGAGATTGAGAGGTGCTAGTGAGAAAGCCAAAGAAAAGGCAAGAAAAAATTCCAACCATTGTCATGTTTGTTTAGGAGTCGGTCACAACTTGCGAACATGCCCAGGGCCAAATACCCAAGTAGCATCATCATCAAAGCGCCAAAAGAAATGATGTCAAAATAATTTCTGTTTAACACTATATTTTTACATTTGATTAGTTTTGTTCACTGATGAATTCTTAATGTTCAAACTCATTGTTTTAATGTTTCAATCTTTTTGTTGGTTAGTTGCAAATTGTTTTATGACCATGCATTATTGATTCACTATTTATTATTACTTAATAACAAACAATTTAATCACATCTACACCGGTTTAACAAATTCAAATCCCCAAATGTTCAATTTTGAACACTATCTTTAAATGAGTACGACAACAATTCTTCAGCTTAAACTCAAATAAATTCTAAAACCCTTCAATCCAACGTCATTCCTACTGTTCAAACACTTTGTTTCTTCGTTCAAAGATGTTGAACACATTCCTATATCATAAATATTTTTACTTTCACACATTTTGATCGAATTATGTTCACCAATGAACAAATATTACTGTTTGTATAGGTTAACAAAAAATGTATTAAGGTTTCAAACTTTTTGTTGGCTATGTTCAAAATGTTTAATGTGAACCAATATTAATAATGAGTAACATTATTGTTTATTATCTAGGTTTCTATCAACCCTTATTTTTCGTGCATTAGTTATATACTTTTTTGTTCACCATTTGTTGATCACTATCTTTAAATGAATACAACATCCATACTTCAGCTAAAACTCATTAAAAGATTCTAAAACCCTTCAATACAGTGTCAATGAAAAAAACATAAACAAAGTAAAAAAAAAAAGTGAAATCGTGTCTTATCAGTCTCACTAAAAAAAAACCATGTGATAATAAGGCAAAAATTGAAATGTTCAGTTTCCAACTCTTTTCATTGCATCTTCAGCGTTCTGCACCACCGTGTTACGTAACATGTTATGTTCTGACAACAACATCTTTAAAACATATTTTTCCCTTAAACTCTTCATCAATGTTTTTTGTTCACTTGTTCACTTGTAACCGGATCTTTTTCACCAACATTTTCATTTGCAGTAACTATACAAATAAATTAACTATTAATAGTCCATAAAGTATTAAATTTGTATTAATTGAATTTCAACTTACCCTTCTTAGTTCCAGAACTTTGTCCTTTCTTATGTGTTCCTACTCCAGGTGGTAATCTAGCAGCTGATTTTCATCCAAACCGTAATACATATTATTACTCTAAATGTACAAATATAGCTATAAAATCCACGATAACATACCTAGGTTTTTTGTCCACCGCCGAACTGTTGGTGCACTTTGGTTTTTTTGTTCGTTTGTGCCTGCAATTTTTTCTACTTCTACGGTAATAGGAATCCCCGATGAATGAATTCCTCCTTCTTTTTGTATATTTCCTGTTTGCACAACAACCAAACACATATTGCATGATCAAAACTTTCATTAATGAACAGATTCATTAATGACCTAATTGAAAAAAATAAAAAGGAAAAAAAAAAATACCAGAATGTTCACCGTTCTTCGCCATTTCATTAACATTCTCTGCTTTTTTTTCCACGTTTTAGTTGCTGATATTGATGAACAAAACCAAAAATAAATAAAAAATGTCATTTTTATAACACAAAAACCATGTCTAAACATTACAATTCACATTTTAACAAGATTTAACCCTAAATATATACCAAAACACTAATCGTGAAAAGAATACCCTAAATCGGGAAAAAACCCTAAATCGGTAAAAACAAAACCCTAAATCGGAAAAAACCCTAAATCGTCGTAACAAAAACCCTAAATCGTCGTAACAAAAACCCTAAATCGTGAAAACCCTAGAGCGAGTAGACACATCTGTTCGTCACGTAACAATAAACCAGGAAAAAAAACTCAATATCGCTGAAAAACAAATCAAAATGAAAAGAAAAACAAAAAACGGTGGTGAACAAAACATAAATCGTACCTATTGTTTTTCTTCTGGTGCATACTGATTTCGAATTTGTCATTTGCCAGTATTTCTAGGTTTGATTGAGGTGCTTTCGTTCGTTGTATCAATTGACAGAGAGCGAGTCGATTTCAGTTCTTCACGAGCGAGAGAGAGAGAGAGCGTGGAAAGTGGGGTTGTTTGTTGCTTGGGGTGAAACAAATATTTCTCTTAATTGAATGAATCCCATATTGAACGGCTTATAAAATTGACAGAAATGCCCTTGAAGGCACATTTTTTTTAAAATTTAGGCGCCCAATTGACAAAAACTCCCTTTTTAATCTCATCCACACATCTTAAAAACCAATGGTCATAAACAGTTCTCGTAGTTCTCGCAATAACTTAGGTTCTCGCATGAACGCTCCCCTATATATATATATATATTGCTGAAGAGAACTAGTATGTGATTATGTATGTAAATACACATTTGTTTTTTTGAATGACACCTAATCTGCTTCATTTGTCCAGAACGGAACTTGAACTCGTGACATATAGGTCATGGGCAACACCTTATAATGTTAATACACATATGTCCAGTGGCGGACCCAGAAAAACATTTGAGGGGTTGCACAACTTTTTTTATTAATACTCTATAAAATAAAATAAAAAAGAAATTGAAATGTACGATTTCATTACACATGTCAAAAAACGTCTATAAGTTACATTATAAAGTTGAGCTCTTCGTTCTATTATTTTCTGAAAACGATTGATTACACTTTCAATTGTAACATCTAAAAGGATTTTTTTCATACCGCACAAATCAACGATTGATTCAAAAGATCATCACCCATTTTAATGCACAAATCGGTCTTTAGAAGCTTTATTGCATAAAACATCTTTCGACTGTTGCAGTTGAAACTAGCGAAACCAAAACGAACTTTAATAACTTATATATAGCAAAGGGGAAGAACGATATTTTTATGTTTCAGAATCGGTAAATAATAGAAACTTAATAAATAATGAGTAATGAGCTTTACTTAATTTTTAAATAGGACATATATAATTTTTTTTTTACGTTGAATTTTTTTTAATCTTAAGGGTGTCACCTACAATAAAAAGAAAAAAATTAACACTAATTTGAAAAACTTAAGGGGTTGCCCGAGCAACCCCGTGCACCATACTAGGTCCACCCCTGCATATGTTCATAAATATATTGATATGGAACATGATTCAAAGGAGGAGAACTTGGATGCATATTAAATATGGAAAACGTGAGTTGTTTTTCGGATCTAGCTTCTTGATTTTTTAGCAGCACTAAGCTTTATCGCTTTAATATATCTCATACATTTATAAAAAATACACTTAATTGATGATTATTTATACAAAAGGATAATTATTATTTGAAGTTTTGAAAATAATATTTAACATTTCTACTTATGTATCTATTCATTTAATCAAAACAAATTTCATAATTAAAGATGATATTAGGACAAAACTTGTGGACATTAATGTCATTTCTTTTTATACTATTACAAGAAATTTGTAAATCATTAAGTGTCTTCAAACTCATTTAGAGCACAACTTAAACGAAACCATTTTCTATTAATCAAAACTGATGTCTTTTTAAACACATTAAATTCAAACACTTTACATTGAGGTGGAATCATATGTCCTATATTTCGGCTTGTCGATGACACTAAAAAGGTTTAAGCCACGTGGGATGCAAAATATCAACAAATATGGAAAGAAAAAAAGAAAAAAGAAAAAAAAGGAAAAATAATTACTAGGCCCTAAAAACTCCATAAAGACATATCAGCACAAAATTCAGTATGGTCCAAATAACTACCATACCCTACCGTCTCCGGTGGGGGTACCATGAGTGCCTCCGCCATGCTGTCAAGAAACTCCGGCATCTCATACACATCCTCCTCATCGACGTAAAACACAATCTCCGGCGACTCTATTAATGCTACTTCGATTTCCGGCGGCTCTTCCCGGCACATATGTCTAAAATCCTCGGCCGCCGCTGCTGCCGCCTTCTGTATATCCCATACATTGCTAGACTCCGGCACCGGCAGTCGCCATAGTGAGTCGGCGAAATTTAAACACGCGGATCGACCTCTCATGGCTAAAACCGCCACGTCATGTGCCCTGGCCGCCATTTCAGCCGTCGGATGTGTCCCCAGCCACACTCTCGCCTGTGTGATCGGATCTCTGACCTCACAAACCCATTTACCGGAGTTTCTACTCCTCACTCCCCGGTAAACCGGATGTCGGGTCTCCTTAAACTTCTTCCGTCCGGCTGGTTTTTTAGGGTTTCGTGAAGCCAGCTTCACTTCGAGTTCTTCGGGGCTGTTTTTGCGATCAGAAGGAATATACATGTTTATAGAATATTATAGTTTGTGTTGGTGGTTTGTAGGAGGTTATGAGTGAAGTTATTGATATGCATATGGTGCACTATATAGTATATATGTATAGATATTTTGTTCACTGTGTGTGTGTGAACATGCAGCCATCAAAGGTGTAAGGTGGGGTTATATGAATCAGTTGGTGGTTCGCGCGTGTTGGGAGGTTAATTTGAACTTACTGGCCTTTTTTGGTCTAGACGCGTGGCGCCCATGGAGGAGGAAGCTCATAATTTAGCCCCAACCTCAACCCGTTTAATTAAGTTAAACATGTTAGCATGCCAAACGGGTTAAACGGATCAAACATGCCAAACGGGTTAAACGGGTCAAACATGTGTCAAACAGTCAAAATGTTGTTATTATTCCACAAATTCATAAGAAAATATTGAGACATCAAATTAGTAAGTAGCTCTTTTATGTTTTATCTAACTATTACTCCCTCCGTCCCACAAAAAAATACCCATTTCTCATGGGCACAAGTCTTAAGAAAATAGTTAGTGATGGGGTAATTGGAATTACTTTTGATTAAAATATAAGGTTTGATTGGAGAGAGAAAGATAATTATTGGATAGTTAGTGGTGGGGTCTTTGAAAATTATATTATTTTATTGAGTGGACCCCCATCAATTTGAGAATTGAGAACTTTTTTGTGGGACAAAAGTTTAAGGAGAAATGAGTACTTTTTTATGGGACGGAGGGAGTAGTTACGAGTGAATTAGTAAACTATAAATTAAGAATAGATATATATGTATATATATATTTAAATATATTATAATAATTATACGGGTTGACGGGTTGACCAATTTAAATTATTATCGACCCGAACCTAACCTGTTTAATAGACGGGTCAATAGAGTCGACCCATGACTGACCCAAATATTTTTTACCTCAACCAAAACCTGTTTATTTTCGTGTCGGTTTCAGGTCGGGTTTCATCTCGGGTAAAAAATTACCACCCCTACTAACATTGAGACTTCGTCCAGCTTTTAGCCCCTAAGTATAATGGACATTAAAATAATCAGTTAAATCTATCCACACGAGGGTAATTTAGTCATTCAACACACAAACCTCTCTTTCTCTCTTCTCTCACATTTCTTTTCTCAGTTATAAAACAATTAGATAAAACACACAATTGATTGAATGTCAAACAAAATTCCAACATACCATCGGATTCAAAGATTAACGATTAAGAACGTTTCTGTTGAATTACAATTGAATTTTAGAATTATTAAAGGCGAGCTTGTGAATCAAACCTGCAAGTTTAGGAAAAGAACGGCAGGTGGGCCACTTTCCTCCTAAAAACTCTCATTTCCTTTCAATTATCATCGTTCTCACATCCCAAAACCCTAACACTAGCTATTATCCTATCACCGGAAACAGCTCCTCTGAGTCAACGTCTGATCACTCCACCACTTCCCGACTGAACTGAAATTACAACCCTCTGTTTATCCAAAATTCACTCTGGTGGTTACGCTCACAATTGGCTATGGAGGTATTGTAGTTACATACCCTAATGAAGCTTAAAGATTTAAAATTTCATAAACTTTGTTTAAATTTTTCAAGAAAATTGGTAGTAATTGGGTTTCATGTGGTGAGTTTATTTTGTATATGGTGACTTTTAGTTTTTTTAATTTAGTACGAATGCTTCTTGTTACAAATTTAGTTTTTCTAGTTTCCCATTTTGAAATTGAATTTATGTAGATTTGTTCTTGAAGGTCCATGAATTGCTATGTGAGAGAAGAGAGATTAAGGAGTTTACGAGAGAAGAGAGACGATGGGAAAGAGAATTGATATTTATACCACAATAATTACCTCTCTTAACACACTATACATAATTTAAAACAGTCTGTCCAAATATATCAAAGCATAACTTATAAACATTATTAAATTATGTGATGTAGATATCATCACCTTGGTGATGGGAAAGACACAAAGAAAGAAAGAGGGATGTGAGAGAAAAGAAAGAAAGAGGGATGTGAGAGAAGAGAAAGAGAAGGTGGATTGTGAGAGACCAGAGAAATAAGAAAATCAAGCTACTGCTACTTCTGTTTTCTTCAAGAAAATCAAGCTCTACTGCTTCTTATGTTTTCTTTTACCTGAAAACAAGTCAAACCAAAACCCTACTGGTTATGATTTCATTCTACTTGTCTTCACCACTTCTGGTTAGGCCGTCTCCTAGAACAGATCGATCCAGGAAGGAGACTGCACTTATGCCCTCCCCACTCGAACCTGAGTGCTCTGATACCAAGTGTTGGGTTTAATAAAAAATAACAGCCTCACCCCTTGTTTCTTATATGGATACGTATGGAAGTTGAAAAAGAAAAGGAAAAACTTCTCTGACAATTATATTAAATCAAGAAGAAATGACCAAAAGACTTTATATAGACTCCTTATGCTACATATGCAGGAAAGTAGGAGTAAAAACTACTCCTTTAACCAACCACTAAGACCCCCACTACCTAGAGACCTATTCTCTAGTACGACCCCTTACTAATCGGTCAAAATAAAATACCAATTCTAAGCTAATAAACTATTAATTAAAACATAATATTTAAAACTTAAACTACTTATTCTGCCAAAGTACCACCCATGCATGTGAACCTATTAAAAATAGCCGATTAATCCAACAATCACCCCTTAATCGGTTATTTATCCTCCTGATTCACAATAACGCCGGCTCCTCTTCGGCCAAGTTTGCTTCTTGCTTCTCCCATCTAGGACACTCGCTTTTATAGTGACCAACTTCACCGCACTTGTAACATTTAACATGACTTTTACCCCAGACACGTTCATTACCATCTCGGCTCATCCCAGACCCCCGGCCTCCTCCCCGGCTACGTCCAAAGCCATCCCGATTTGAACCTCCATTGCCACAATGCATACAACCGTGCGACTTTTCTTGACTAGCCAACAATAACCCACCTTGAATGTCCTCCATTTTATCGGTTCCTTTTATACGCTCCTCGTATGCCTTTAACCTTCCAACAGCTTCATCAAATAACATTGAATCCAACTCAAAGCATTGCTCAATTGAAGCCACAATTTGGAGAAAGGACTTAGGCATTGAATCAAGTAGCCTTTTCACCAAATCCGCTTCTTCAAGCTCGTACCCAAGACTCCTTGCCTTTGAAGCTAAACCAGTCAACTTGGTTGCAAAATCATCAACGGTTTCACCCTCCTTCATGCGCAAAGTTTCGAGTTCTCTTTTTAAAGTTGCAAGCCGAGCTGTTCTCACTCGATCCACTCCCAAATACCGTGTTTTTAGACCATCCCACACTTGTTTTGGGTCGGTGTAACTCGACATTTGCAACACCATATCTTCGGGTATTGCTTGAAACAAAAATGCGAGAGCTTGTTTTGACTTCTTTGGATCTGATTCTTCCCCTAACATCCTTGCTTCGACTGTCTCCCATATGTCGTTTGCATCCATAATCGACTTGACTTTGACCGCCCACACTGGATAATTTGTTGGGGTCAAGACAGGAACTTGATACGACATTGATCCCTCCTTCTTTTGCAGGTACCATCACCATTCTACCTCTTTGCTACAGTTCCAACCTTTTCTGATCAAATCTGTTCGAGACTCCTCTTCCACTAGTCAAGAAAATCAAGCTACCGCTTCTTCTATTTTCTTCAAGAAAATCAAGCTACCGCTTCTTCTGTTTTCTTCAAGAAAATCAAGCTACCGCTTGTTCTGTTTTCTTCAAGAAAATCAAGCTACCGCTTCTTCTGTTTTCTTCAAGAAAATCAAGCTCTACTGCTTCTTCTGTTTTCTTTTACCCGAAAACAAGTCAAACTAAAACCCTACTGGTTATGATTTCATTCTACTTGTCTTCACCACTTCTGGTTAGGCCGCCTCCTAGAACAGATCGATCCAGGAAGGAGACTGCACTTATGCCCTCCCCACTCGAACCTGAGTGCTCTAATACCAAGTGTTGGAAATCAAAGATGAACAAAATAGAAATTAAGAAACACTAAACGTTTCAGTGTGTATTTCAACTTGAATATCTGATTACAACTTATTATGACGTACAAACTTACCTATTTATAGACTAAAACAAATAACTAACACCACAATGCCACGATTGAAAAACAAGCAACATGTTATTCTAAAGTTACTGAGAAATAGACTATTACTTGGTCCATTATCTCCTAAAAATCCGGCCAAACTAAAACAACCACTGACCAAGTATTTCAACTAAATATGGTCAGCCAATGGACTACTTGTTGACCCGAACCATGACCCATATAGTGACCCGCTCCATCAAGATTACCCAACAAAGGTGGAATGTGAGAGACTAGAGAAATAGGGATTTGTGTGTAAATGACTAATTTACCTTCATTGCACTGCACATGACCATATTTACGGGTCAATTTAACGTTCGTTACGCTTAGGGACTAACACTGATACGGAGTTCTATACTTAGTGACCATCGGCGTAATTTCTAGAAGTTAGGGATCAAATCCAAAACTTTAGGAAAACCACATGGACTATTTGTGTAACTGAATGAACTTTCTAACCGGAAATTGAAGCTTGATTTGGGGTGATGTTGAGAAATTGATTAGCTTACATCACGCCAATCAAGAACACCGGGCTAGTGAAAAATCAGATATTGACGTATTGAAGTTGACAAAGAAGCAACACAACTCTTCTACTCTAAGTTTTTCTGTGCCCGCATTTGGTTGATATTGTTCTTAGTCATCCAAAATGAATGGAAATTTCTCCTTTTGGCAATTCACCTTTGAAATTATGTTTCCCAACTTTTGAAAAAGCAGCTCGCATGGTTGGTAAAAAGAAAGGGGCTACAATTGGTGAATCTAACTCCACAAAACAAACTTCGTCATCCTCAGGCCAAAAAGTAAGGAAGAACATCTTAATACTCTTGAACCAAAACTCGATATGTTACCGGGGTTGCTATAAAAAAATCAAACTAGACCTTTTGTGGCAAATGACAAACAACAAAGATAGATCTAATTTTCATGTATTGTTTTTTTTTTTAAGGTAACAATTAATTTTTATGTAAATTTTAAACTTTGTGGAATAAAATGTTAATTTAGTTTTTATTTTAGTATTGAATGCTAATTAAGCAGCACTGCAGTCGTGTAGTGAACTTCACACTGCAATACAACTGTACAAGCGGTACGATAAAACTCCAGTGTGGGCAAAACACAACCACATGCTTTTCTTGTAGGCCCCATATTTCGTGGCCCACACTAATAATAACCATTAGCTAGTTGATGAGATATTGATACGATTCCAAGATGACGTCATCTTCACCCACAATCCATCAACCCTCCGGCTTCCCACCTGCCGGAAACTCTGGCGGCATCCATATCGATCCCTCCCTCGTATATGTTTATTGGAACCTCATCACATGCACCGGTTACCGGACTATCTTCTTTGGATGAATCAAACAAGGTCTCAATTTTCCGGCAATTATAATATAAAATCATGTCGACATACTAGATATTTAGCTCTCTCTCAATGATCTCTTGTCTTGAAAAAGTACTACCATACCAAAAAATGGAAATATGATTATATAAGTGCTTTTGACAAGAAAACAAGAATGTTTGATTAAATACCATTACTTCAAAACTAATTTATTCAACGACCATTTTACAAGCTTCATATTTGGCCACATCTATCCTCACTTCGAGCCATATATATAAAATGTAATATGGAGTAATTCTTATTAATATTCCAAATATACAAGCTTAAAAAATTCCACTTTAGTTATGTATGTAAGCAATGATGTCTAGCACAACGGATTGATCATGAGTTTTATACTCATATGAGGCGCGATATCGCGAGTTTGATTCATGTAAACATCTCTTTGTGGTGCCAAATATTGGAGATTTTTCACTAGAAATCTTTATGAGAGCTGACTTATAACTGTAAATAAGCTCAAACCAGGAATGCTCGTTGGAATACTGCGAGTAGATTTTCGTTGGAAATGAATAAATGTTTAAATTAAAAGAAAATTAGGTGGGCAAAAGAAATACTAGGCCCTAAAAACTCCATAAAGACATGTCATCGTAAAATTCCACATTGTCCAAATAGTTTCCATACCCCATCGTCTGAGGTGGCGGTACCATGAGTGCCTCCGCCATGCTGTCAATAAATCCCGGCAAACCAAACATCTGTTCTTCATCAACGTAAGCCACATTTTCCGGTGACTCTTCAGCTTCCCGGTCAACCTCCGTCATCATAACATCCTCTTGACCTTTCAAAGGTCTGAAAGCCTCTGCGGCGGCCGCTGCCGCCTTCTGTATATCGGACACATTGTTAGACTCCGGGACCGGCAGCCGCCATACCGAGTCAGCAAAATTCAAACATGCAGACCGACCTCTCATGGCTAAAACCGCCACGTCATGTGCTCTAGCTGCCATTTCAGCCGTCGGATGTGAGCCCAGCCACACCCTCGCCTGTGTCACCGGATGTCTCACCTCGCAAACCCATTTGCCGGAATCCCGGCTCCTTATTCCCCGGTAAACCGGGTGGCGGGTTTCTTTGAACTTCTTCCGCCCGGCAGGTTTCTTAGGGTTTTCTGAAGCCAACTTCACTTCTGGTTCATCAGGATCGGTTTTGCAATCGTAAGTTGAAGAATATTCCATTATATATTATATATATATATTTATTTAGTCGTAGTAAGTTAATTATGAGTGAAGTTATTATGGACTGAGTTAGTTTTAAGTTATATATAGTTATTTGTATGTGCGTGTGAACATGAACACAAAAAGGGTGTGTGGTGGGGTATAGTGAGCCAGCTGGGGGATTCAGGCGCGTAGGATGGTTAACTTAACGAGGTTACTTAGTTTTCTTGAGACACGTGGCACCCATGGAGGAAGGTTGACTATTTTCTACCAAAGTTTGCATATTACATTTTATTGTAACTGAGTAACGTCTTACGGTTAATTAGTTCTGGGACTTGAATTTGATTTTGCACCTCAATTATAGAAAATTATGATGGATAGTAAGTAGTGAAAGGTATCACGTTGCCATTGAGTAATCGTATTTTATATGTATTACGGTAGAATGGAAAAAAAACCCTTGGTTCCATTAAAAATTAGTAAGGTCAAGATTACAAGTCTCTCTCAGTTTAATTATAATTATGTTTGTTAATGGTAGTGGCTGTATTGTGTTGAACTAGAAGCCGTTGGGCGAAAAATTATCATATTTACCTGAATGGGGCTGATCTAAGGACTATCTGTTGGATTTGTAACAAATATATAGTCTCTGAAACAGGCTCTGGAAGTATGCCTATCGAAATTCGAACCTACCAAAATGATGCCCGCCAAGTGTTCGATAAAAAAAATTTGTTTTGTTATCCTCTTTGAGTGAAGTATATTTGATATATAGTGCCAATAAGAGCTCTCATGTGTAACAACAAGACTCTTCGATAACCCTCAATTTTGGTTGCCATCTTGAATTGGAAGCCGGATATTTGATCACTTCATTCAGGGGTTCATCTTTTTAACCCAAAATTCATATTTCTAACATTACGGGGTTATTGTATTGATCATATGATTTACAATGCAAGTTCCAACCATCCACAATTTACCCTATAATATTAGAATCATGTGTAATTTTGGTAGTTTTATGAGATTTTTGGTTTCTTTTAAGTTATAGTTAATGAGAAATTTTTATAGAATTTTAAACGATTTTAGTTATTGTAAAATCATTAATCTATGAATTGGATCAATATAAAATCCAGGATTACTTATCATTTCAAATTTGAAATCCTGAAATTAATTTTGATAATTGATGATCTGACTTTTCTAAAGTCGTTGTAAGTTTGTCTTTATTAAAACCTAATCATCCGCAATTTCATTCCTAAAATGTTGGAAAAATTAAAATGTTGTGTTGTGTCTTTAGATACTAACGGGTTCTGGTCAATCTGGGTATTTTTAGGATGAGCATGGTTCAGAAACAGAAACCGACATGACTAAACCGAAAATGATGAATTTTCAAAAGAACCGATTACATGTTATCGGTTTTGGCTCGGTATTTTAGCCTAAATGCCCATCAACCGAACTGTAACCAATAACACCAAAACCGAAATTGATGAATTTTCAAAACCGAAACCGAACTGATAACATGTTTTCGGTTTTGGTTCGATTCAGTTTCGGTCGGTTTTCGGTTTGGTTGGTTTTTTCGGTCCAAATGCTCACCCCTAGGTATTTTTATGTGGGTCAAAAGGTTGGGTTGATATAGATAACTCTTATATTAAATCGGTTCTCTAACTTGTGGTTTTTTACTTTGAAGTGGGATGCTTTTTTTTACTTTCATGTACATTGAAAATATTGTAAAGCGTTATCTGACTTGTGTTTTTTGCATGCTGCAGTCAAATAAATGGGTAAAATTACTATGCCTCAGTTGTATGTTCTCTTAGATAATGAAGGTTTTTCTAGAGTGGATATTCATCACGTAGGTGGATCTTGGGTGTGGATTGAATTTCAATCGTCTAAAGCATGCTCTCGGTTCAAAAGTGTAGATTGGCATGCTTATTTTTCTCTTATTCAGCAAGTAGTTAGTAACTTTACTACTAATGAAAGAACGTGTTGGATCGAAATTGACGGTCTTCCTCTTTGTGCATGGGGTTCTGATGTGTATAAAAAGATTGGTGGGTTATGGGGAAGTTTTCTTTTCTTTGATGATCTTGATGATAATCCAATTAGAGGGAAATTATGTATTAGTACGTCGGAGACAAGTTTTATTAATGAAACGATTCAAGTGGTCATGGAAGAAGTGACGTACTTAGTTAGGGTGATTGAAACTGGTTTGTGGAAATGCAAAATTTCCAAACCGGTGGACGGGTCAGAGTCAGAAGCTAGCCAAGATGATGGGGAAGAAGATAGTGTGATCAATCAGTTGTTTGAGGAGGATGAAAATTCCCTTAGTAATGATGTTGATGCAGGAGGTTTGGAGAAAGGTGATGCAGCCCAGAATATAGTTAAGGATCTTAATGATGTGAAAGATACAGACGTCATTAATTTAGATTATGATAACGTGATGTCGATGCCGGTCAATCTGGAAGAATCGGGCAATAAGGCTGATCAGGGGTTGGGTTTTGAGACCCCACTGCACGTGGTTAAGGAAAACATTATTGAGGAATCAGACTCTCTTAGCTGTCCTCCGGGCTTTGAAAGAATAGATCGTGTGAAGGAAGTAGTTAAAATCTCAAAATATTATGGTTCTTTATTCCGGAATAAAAAAGAAGGAAGAAATAATTCAGATAAGGCGACAGGTATGGGAGATGCAAACCGTGATAAATGAAGATCCTATCTATAAATATTGTAACGCCCTGTCATTTTAATAATTAAATAATATTAATTTAATCATTATATTTAAAAATAAAAGTAATAATTATTTAATTATTTATAAATAATATTTATTTAGGCAGTTCATATTATTTAGACGTTGTTAATAAAGCTATATGTCTCGCGAGTCTCAGACGTTATTTAAATTCCCGAGTCGTTAGTAAGTTAGCGCGTTTTTAATTCCCGTGTTAAAGCGATGCCGGCCGAAGGCCAAGGCTATGACTAGTTGACGTTTTCTAGCAGGAATACTCCTAGGTTAGTTAAGGGCCCGATTCTTATCCATGTTAATGGATCCGGTAATTCAAAATAGGTCTCGGCCCGACTTCTTCCTTGTTTCCGAAATTAACTACATTGAGAAAGGCCCAAGAAACTTGCTAATTATATAATCCTAATTAACCTACAATTGCCGACTTTTCCTTCTCGTCAATTCCCTGTGCGGCAGCCTCACCTCCTCGTTTCTTTTCTTACTTGTCGAGCAACCAGTTTCGTCGGAGGTCCAGGGAATCAATCCACCAATTCGACCCAAGCAGGAGGAGTGTAACGACCCGAAATTTGTAAATAAATAAAATATGTAAAAATATGATAATTATGGATAAATCATATGAAACACGTAGGAATTGGTTTCGTGTCGTTTGGAGTCCGTATGAGAAAGTTATGGACGAAACCGTGTTGAAACCTAGACCGAAAAGTGCAGCCCTGCTGCACAGGTAGGCTCGCGGCGCGAGCCAGGCGCGAGCGAAACGCGAGGTTGAGCAGAGGGACCAGAGCTGAAACGCGAGAAGGTCGCGTTGACTTCGCGTTGACTTCGCGACGCGATCTCGACGCGAGCTGGGCGCGAAGTCTGGTATAAAGCGGCGACCAGCGGGAAGACCCGCGTCCTTTCGCGGCGCGAGCTCGGCGCGAGCTCGGCGCGAGCCAGTCCGACCAGTGCAATAAATTCGGGTTTTTAGCCATAAATGCATATTGAAAACCCTAGTTTCTTCCAAAGACGATTTTCGAGTGCAAGGGCTGTTTTGGGTTGATTTCTTCATCAAAGCTTGGTAGATTTCACTCCTAAGTGAAGATTTAAGGTATATCTTCACTCCTTGATCTTTGTAGCTTTAGATCTATGTATTTTAATGGTTGGGTTTGAAACCCTAGTTCTTGGGGTTATGGATTATGGTGATTTAAATGGTGTATACCTTTAATAGATGGTATATTAACAAAGGAAACAAGTGTATGATTTTGATTTGTAAGAATCTTAAGGGTTGGTTAAACCTAGGGTTGGTAAATCACCATATTTAGGGAAAATGGATTGATGGGTGTTATCTAGAGGTAGATGAACACATTGGTAGTAGTAATTGATGTTGATCATATTGTGATAATTGTATTAGGCTTTTGGTGAAGCCTTGGAAAGTTGATTGGATTGAGAAACAAGAGATTGGGTGTCAAGAACACGGTTTGAGCATCATATTGCTAAGGTGAGTACGTGTGGACTTTACTGAGTACATAGCCTATGAAATACATTTTATTACTTGTGTTGTGGTCTATTTGCTGATTTGTGTAGACTAGTAGTTTATAGTTAGTTATACTGATAGTTGTATTGAACTAACTTGTTTGATGATAGACGTGATAGCCGAGAGCTAGATTGACATAACCATCGAGTTATGATATGGTGAGATGATGTGATGATTCGGGGGATCCCCGGTCATGAGGTATGGAATGGGGAGCATTTGGGCGGATCCCCATCGGCCCATTCCATGATAGTAGTCTTGCTAACTGGAAGTAGTCCGGCGAGTAAGGCAGGTATTGGTAGATTGGGCGATTCCCTCTTGCCTTTACCTTGAAGCTTGTTAATGCGGGGGATCCCCGGTTAATAAGTTAATGTGGTTCTAGTTGGTTGGGGATGTCCCGACAACTAGGTATGATTGCTAGGAAAGCAAGGTATTAGAGTCACAATAGGGTGACTAGATAGATGGGTGATGGCTTACGTGTTTGTTGTTTGTCGTTCGATTATTATTATTAACTTTGGGGTCTAAACCCATGTAGCTCACGAGACGTTTTTGTCTCACGTACTCCTTGTTTTGTTTTGCTATGTACTCAGGTTCGGGATCGAAGGTTTAGGTACGCATGGATAGAGATACGGGACCTAGAATAGAAGAACTCTAGATTGGATTTAGTCTTAGCTTGGTTATGATATATTTTGTAACACCTACTTTTATACTCTGATTTCATACCAAGGTTTTTGTAAATCCGAATTGAGGATGTTCTTCTATTTATAAAATGTTTTATTTTGGCCGAATTTTGGTATTAAAACTTGAGGTGTTACAACTTGGTATCAGAGCTATAGTTTAAGTGAATTAGGTTGGATGACCATCCTAGTCTTAGACTGTAGCATTAGGAATGTAAGATTCCTTGAGATCATAGGTTGACCTTGAGACTTTATATTAAGTTTAGGGTTGAACCTAGGGGACCGATGAATTTGATATGATTTGGATATTGAGTCTTATAAGAATAATGGGTTGTACACAAGGTACTAAATGTGTAATGTCTTTCGTATAGTCTTGATTGAAAGAAATGGTGAACACTCGTAGAAGTGGGAAAGCCCCGGAGAACCGGGAGGAGGAAGTACCTCCTGTTGAGAGGGTGGATGAGCAAGAAAGTCAACCATCAATGCATCGGGTTGACGAATCGGAGGTCGGAGCTAATAGAACTCCGGTGACCATGGCGGATCTCCAAACTATTATCGACCAAATCAAGGGAACGGTGGCCGAGGAAGTGCACCGTATTATTGGAGACCGTGTGAGGTCGGGTGGAGACCGGGAATCCGAGGCTAAGTCGGATGAGAAAACCGGAGGTAGTGGCACCGGGGAAGGGAAGTCCTCCACGGGTGGCCAAAGTGATGCAAGGGCTAAGCCCGTTGTGAAAGAAGGGTGTTCGTTTAAATCCTTCATGGCATGTAAGCCAAATGTGTATACGGGTAGTTCGGACCCGAAGGTAACCATGAGATGGATCCGGGAAACCGAGAGGGTGATCGGAAGTAGCAAATGTAAGGATGTTGATATGGTGACGTATGCGTCACAATTGTTAAAAGAAGATGCCATGGTGTGGTGGGATATTGTGTATGAGACCCTCGGGAAGGAGGTGGTTGAGAGGATGTCGTGGGATGAGTTCACCACGAGATTAAAAAAGAAATTTTGTCCCGAAAGGGATTTGGAAAAGATGCACGAGAAGTTCGTGACCCTCAAAAAGGGTGATATGTCAATTGAAGAATATTCGAGGGAGTTCACGGGATTGCTCCCGTTTGTTGCTAAAACCTACTCGGATGAGAGGTTGAGGGTGGTCCGGTATGCTAGTGGGTTACCGTGGGACTACCAATTGGAAGTAAAGAGGGCGGTTTCACTTGATGAAGCTATTAGTGCCGCACGGAGTGTCGAGGAAGTGAATGAGGCACGTGTTGCCGAGAGGGCCCATGTGGGCGAGAAGAGGAAAGCCGAAAGTGGCTCGAGTACGTTTAAGAAAGGGAAGTTCACATCGAACTTCTCTAAGCAAGGGAGTGTTGGCTCGTGCAAGAAGTGCGGGAAGACTCATGCCGGCGTGTGCCGAGGGGAGTCGAAAACTTGTTATAATTGTGGGAAGCCGGGGCATATGGCCCGAGAATGCAAGTCTAAATCTTTGGCCGAGATCGAGTGTTTCTCGTGCCACGAGAAGGGGCACTATAGCAATGTGCGCCCAAAGAAGGGAACCGAGTCGATGGTGTCCACGGCTCAAAAGAAAGTGGAGCCGGCGAAGGTGAAGGGGCGGTCCTTCCAACTTACTCGGGAGGAGGCGAAGGAGGCACACGATGTGGTGTCAGGTATTCTATTCATTAACTCCTTGCCAACTCATATTTTATTTGATTCGGGTTCTAATTATTCGTTTGTGTCCTATGAGTTCGGTTGTAAATTGAATGTGCCGTCCGAGATGTTAGATGAGGTTTATGAGATAGAAGTAGCCGACGGGAAAACGTCTATGGTTGAATGTATTTATAGAAATTGTGAAATAGAAATAGACGGTAGAAAGTTTAAGGTGGATTTGTTGCCCATGGGAATTAGGGCGTTTGATGTGGTTATCGGTATGGATTGGTTGGGAATGCACCAAGCCAAGATTTTGTGTGGAAAGAAAATAGTGTCGATTAGGACACCCGAGAATGAGAAGGTGTATGTGTATGGGGAGAAACGACATCACATGCCTAATGTGATTACCGCTATTAAGGCGAGGAAGAGTATATCGAAAGGTTGTGCATCGTTTATTGCATATGTATTAGATGGCCGAAAAGAAAAGAAGACAATGGATAGTGTAAAAATTATTCGGGAATTCCCCGAGGTATTTCCAGATGATTTGCCCGGTTT
This sequence comes from Calendula officinalis, assembly GCA_963853835.1. Lineage (NCBI taxonomy): Eukaryota > Viridiplantae > Streptophyta > Magnoliopsida > Asterales > Asteraceae > Calendula > Calendula officinalis. Next base: position 28,554,868 of record OY970825.1, read on the forward strand.
GCCACCGGAGAGACAAGTCGAATTTAAAATTGATTTAGTGCCGGGGGCGACGCCGATTGCTCGTGCTCCATATCATTTAGCTCCCACCGAGATGCGGGAATTGATGACCCAATTGCAAGAATTGTTAGATAAAGGTTTTATTCGTCCGAGTTCGTCACCGTGGGGTGCACCGGTGTTATTTGTTAAAAAGAAAGACGGTTCGATGAGAATGTGTATCGACTACCGAGAGTTGAATAAGGTAACTATTAAGAACCGTTACCCGTTGCCGAGGATTGACGACTTATTTGACCAATTGCAAGGTGCTAGTTATTTCTCAAAGATCGATTTGAGGTCGGGTTATCACCAAGTTCGGGTGAAAGAAGGCGATACCGAGAAGACGGCTTTCCGTACACGTTATGGTCATTATGAATTCCTAGTGATGCCGTTTGGTCTTACCAACGCACCGGCTATTTTTATGGATTTGATGAATCGGGTTTGTAAACCGTTTCTTGATAAGTTTTTGATCGTGTTTATTGACGACATTTTGATTTATTCAAAAACCGAAGAAGAACACGAAGGTCATTTGAGACTCGTTCTAGACGTGTTGAAACGGGAGAAGTTGTATGCTAAATTTTCGAAGTGTGAGTTTTGGTTGCGGGAAGTGCAATTCTTAGGTCACGTGGTGACGTGTGATGGTATTAAGGTTGATCCATCCAAGATTGAAGCGGTGTCAAATTGGGAGCCTCCGAGGACTCCTACCGAGGTTAGAAGTTTTCTTGGATTAGCCGGTTATTACCGAAGATTTATACAAGATTTCTCGAGAATCGCGATTCCACTCACGAAGTTAACGAGAAAAAGTGAGAAGTTTGTATGGGAGAAGAAGCAAGAGGAGGCGTTTAAGTTGTTAAAAGAAAAGTTATGTAACGCGCCGATCCTTACGTTACCGGATGGTATGGAAGATTTTGTGGTTTATAGTGATGCTTCGAATCAAGGGCTCGGTTGTGTGTTGATGCAAAGAGGAAAGGTGATCGCGTATGCCTCGCGACAATTGAAGAATGCGGAATTAAGGTACACGACACACGACTTGGAATTGGCGGCGATTATTTTTGCCTTGAAGTTGTGGAGGCATTATTTGTATGGCACTCGGTGTACATTGTACACGGATCATAAGAGTTTGCAATATGTGTTTACACAAAAAGACCTTAATATGCGACAAAGAAGGTGGATCGAGTTGATTGCCGATTATGATTGTGAGATTGTGTATCATGCGGGGAAGGCGAATGTGGTGGCCGACGCCTTGAGCCGAAAAGTTTATGAAAATCCGAACCGGGGAATATTAACACGTATAGAAGTCGTCTCGAGCATTATCGAAAGGATCAAGAACGCCCAACGAGAAGTTATGGGAAAAGACGAGTTAAGACAAGAACGGTTAGGTAAAAACCAACATTTTCTTGAAAATGTACAAGGATTGAAGACCGTAGGCGGTCGTATTTGGGTTCCTAAGTCCGGTGGTATCCGAAAAGAGTTGTTGTATGATGTGCACAAGTCGAAGTATTCGATTCACCCGGGAAGTACAAAGACGTATCAAGACATGAAACGGGTTTATTGGTGGCCCGGAATGAAGGCGAGAGTGGCCAAGTATATCTCTAAGTGTGCCACGTGTGCACAAGTGAAAGCCGAGCATCAAGTACCGTATGGGGTAGCTCAATCATTAGTTGTACCGGCCGGGAAGTGGGAAGATATAACTATGGATTTCATAGTGGGCTTACCGAAGACGAGTAGAGGTCACGATGCCATTTGGGTCATAGTTGACCGGTTGACCAAAAGTGCGTTATTTTTAGCAATTCGGGAAACATTGCCACTTGAGAAGTTGGCTAAGTTGTATGTTGATGAAGTGGTTCGACTCCACGGGGTTCCGTTATCGATTGTGTCCGATAGGGACGCGAGGTTTACCTCGAGATTTTGGCGATCTTTACAAGAAGAATTGGGTACAAAGTTGCGGTTGAGCACGGCTTATCACCCGCAAACCGACGGTCAAAGTGAAAGAACAATTCAAACGGTGGAAGATATGTTGAGATCGTGTGTGTTAGATTTCGGTGGTAAATGGGATGAACATTTACCGTTAGTCGAGTTCTCGTATAATAATAGTTATCACTCGACTATCAAGATGCCGCCTTATGAGGCGTTGTATGGGAGAAAATGTAGAACTCCATCTTGTTGGTTGGAAGCGGGAGAGACGAAACTCACGGGTCCCGAGATCGTGAGAGTGACAAATGAAAAGATCGGTATTATTCAAACCAACATGAAAGTTGCCCAAGATAGACAACGAAGTTATTCGGGTTTGAAGAAAAGGCCATACGACTTGGATGTCGGTGATATGGTCATGTTGAAAGTGTCACCTTGGAAAGGTGTAATGCGGTTTGGTAAGAAAGGGAAGTTAAGTCCAAGGTATGTTGGACCGTTTAAAATATTGAAACGGGTCGGGCTTCAAGCTTTTAAGTTGGAACTTCCACCCGAACTTCAAGGTGTGCATGACACCTTTCACGTGAGTTATTTGAAGAAGTTTATCGGGGAAGTTGAGAATATTATTCCATTGCAAGAGTTGCGGGTTGACGGCCCGAATCGGTTGATTGAAGAGCCTGAAGCTATATTAGAGACGAAAACAAAGAAGCTTCGGAATAAGGAGATCGAGTTGGTATTGGTCAAGTGTAAGCATTCACTTGGGCCGAATTTGACTTGGGAAGTCAAAGACGAGATTCGGAAGAGGTACCCGGACTTCGTGAACTATGATGAGATTCCGAGGACGGAATCTTCTTAAGGGGTAGATAGTTGTAACGACCCGAAATTTGTAAATAAATAAAATATGTAAAAATATGATAATTATGGATAAATCATATGAAACACGTAGGAATTGGTTTCGTGTCGTTTGGAGTCCGTATGAGAAAGTTATGGACGAAACCGTGTTGAAACCTAGACCGAAAAGTGCAGCCCTGCTGCACAGGTAGGCTCGCGGCGCGAGCCAGGCGCGAGCGAAACGCGAGGTTGAGCAGAGGGACCAGAGCTGAAACGCGAGAAGGTCGCGTTGACTTCGCGTTGACTTCGCGACGCGATCTCGACGCGAGCTGGGCGCGAAGTCTGGTATAAAGCGGCGACCAGCGGGAAGACCCGCGTCCTTTCGCGGCGCGAGCTCGGCGCGAGCTCGGCGCGAGCCAGTCCGACCAGTGCAATAAATTCGGGTTTTTAGCCATAAATGCATATTGAAAACCCTAGTTTCTTCCAAAGACGATTTTCGAGTGCAAGGGCTGTTTTGGGTTGATTTCTTCATCAAAGCTTGGTAGATTTCACTCCTAAGTGAAGATTTAAGGTATATCTTCACTCCTTGATCTTTGTAGCTTTAGATCTATGTATTTTAATGGTTGGGTTTGAAACCCTAGTTCTTGGGGTTATGGATTATGGTGATTTAAATGGTGTATACCTTTAATAGATGGTATATTAACAAAGGAAACAAGTGTATGATTTTGATTTGTAAGAATCTTAAGGGTTGGTTAAACCTAGGGTTGGTAAATCACCATATTTGGGGAAAATGGATTGATGGGTGTTATCTAGAGGTAGATGAACACATTGGTAGTAGTAACTGATGTTGATCATATTGTGATAATTGTATTAGGCTTTTGGTGAAGCCTTGGAAAGTTGATTGGATTGAGAAACAAGAGATTGGGTGTCAAGAACACGGTTTGAGCATCATATTGCTAAGGTGAGTACGTGTGGACTTTACTGAGTACATAGCCTATGAAATACATTTTATTACTTGTGTTGTGGTCTATTTGCTGATTTGTGTAGACTAGTAGTTTATAGTTAGTTATACTGATAGTTGTATTGAACTAACTTGTTTGATGATAGACGTGATAGCCGAGAGCTAGATTGACATAACCATCGAGTTATGATATGGTGAGATGATGTGATGATTCGGGGGATCCCCGGTCATGAGGTATGGAATGGGGAGCATTTGGGCGGATCCCCATCGGCCCATTCCATGATAGTAGTCTTGCTAACTGGAAGTAGTCCGGCGAGTAAGGCAGGTATTGGTAGATTGGGCGATTCCCTCTTGCCTTTACCTTGAAGCTTGTTAATGCGGGGGATCCCCGGTTAATAAGTTAATGTGGTTCTAGTTGGTTGGGGATGTCCCGACAACTAGGTATGATTGCTAGGAAAGCAAGGTATTAGAGTCACAATAGGGTGACTAGATAGATGGGTGATGGCTTACGTGTTTGTTGTTTGTCGTTCGATTATTATTATTAACTTTGGGATCTAAACCCATGTAGCTCACGAGACGTTTTTGTCTCACGTACTCCTTGTTTTGTTTTGCTATGTACTCAGGTTCGGGATCGAAGGTTTAGGTACGCATGGATAGAGATGCGGGACCTAGAATAGAAGAACTCTAGATTGGATTTAGTCTTAGCTTGGTTATGATATATTTTGTAACACCTACTTTTATACTCTGATTTCATACCAAGGTTTTTGTAAATCCGAATTGAGGATGTTCTTCTATTTATAAAATGTTTTATTTTGGCCGAATTTTGGTATTAAAACTTGAGGTGTTACAAGGAGGGTAGGATAGTGGCGTGGTGACTGCTTTGACGATCATACCAGGGTGATCGGGCGTAAATCGCTATTCGGTGAGTGATTTTTCCTTTGTGTTGATATCTTTCGAATTATAGAAGCAACAAATAATTGATTCCTGTGTTGTGTTCATCGAAGGTCGGACAGGAAGTATCCGGACAGCAAGCGATCGGGAGTCGTAGTGAACTAGTCCTCGGGTGTGATACCGTAGGTAAACCCTTATTTCCCTCGTATTCGTTATCATCGTTGCCTTCCGGGGTTTTGTTGTTTAGTCTGCACGCTCATTTGAATTGCTAGGACTGTAAGTAATAATTCGACATCAAGTCTTAGTAAATCGGATCGGAATAATTAATCGAGGGGGAACCGAACCCGTAGGGTTCTAGGTTCCCAACCGGGAATATTTAATACCGTTAGGTATTAGAAATCATCATAGAATGGCTAACCTGAACTGTTAACCCGTAAGGTATTCACCTAGGAGTTGTCGGGTTCGGGGTGTTGAGTGTTTTTGGTTGTTTTAATGGTTTAACCGTTTTATCCATGGTCTCGAGCCTTGTTTTTAAATTGATTCGTTTCCAGATTTTATCGTCTCGGGTAGCTACTGTTGGTTAGCTACTGTTTTTGGTTATAAGGTCGGGTTGGGGTTGGGTAAAGATCCCGAGTTTACAACCTAAACGTTTTGTTAACCGAAAACCGGGAACTGAACCCGTAGGGTTCTTGGTTCCCCAAAATCGAAAGAGATTTGTAAGTAAAGGACTATATTGATGTTAAAACATTTCTGAAGTTAAAAATAAGTTTCGGGACTGTCGGATACCTCGGGAATAAACGAGTCGATGTCGGGTTTCAAAACGGGCTTTTATCAATCATGCTAATATCTGGCAGAAACTGTAGTCTGGGTTTAAGTCTGTTTTTACCACACTTTTAAATACGTTTTTGGATTTTTGGCCCGTGCTGGTCACTTGTTTTCTGAGTTAGCTTTTCAATGCCGCAACCCTCTCGTTAATCCGAATTACGGTTTAAAAGTTATAGTCAATTTAGTATGCTGCTGTTAGGAGAATGACCTGTGCGTCATGTCTGTCTTGAAACTCTGTTTTGAGACACTTAGAGTCTGTTTTGGCCAGTGACCGTCTCACAGAGATGTGTAGTTCTGGTTGTCTTCTAGTCATGGTTAAAAGATGGGAAAAATCTAATGAGCCGTTTAGGAATTATGGCAGTTTCCGTGAGACTGACGGGTGCTGCCAGCTTTCTGAAATAAGCCCTCGAGTAGGATTTTAATTCAGGGTTTCGTTTTTGGTTTAGGACCGTCTAGGAGATAACGTGCTGTACCTTTGACTGTCGGAAATCATTTGGAGCTTACGTTTCTCGAGGTGAGTATTCTTACCGTGTATTCAGTTTTAACGTTGTACATGCATGACTTACGTGTTACATTTCTTGCACCATAATTGCTATCTGAGTTTGATCTGCTATCTGAGTTTGGTCTGTTATCTGAGTGTGATCTGTTATCTGAGTTTGACCTATTATCTGAGTATCTGAGCAGCTGTTTATTTATTCATGATCTGAGACATTGTGCCTAGGTAACTGAGCTCGGCACAGGGTCATTCTGTGCTACTACTTGCTAGGGCAATCTGAGATAATTATGTTAAAGAGATAATAAAACATAATAACACACATCTGAGTTTTGGCTATATGCCTATCTTGGGATCACCTCCCGTCTGAGTTTTTGGGATTATTCCCGTCTGAGTTTTGGGATCACTCTCGTCTGAGTTTTTGGCTTACGCCTATCTGAGGTGTGAGGAGGGGCGAGGTTGATCTCTCGTCCCAAATCACACAAGCGCGCTATATAAATTAAAATCTGAGTAATAAAATCTGAGAACTAAATCTGAGTAACTAACTGAGTAGATTCTGATTAGGAGTACACCGATGTGCCCTCAAGTGTTGTATGTTATAATTGTTTACATTTTGAGATTATTCACTCAGCTTCCCAGCTGACCCAAACTTTCCCCCACATTGTTTCAGGTACCAGCAAAGGAAAGGAGAAGGTGGACGGTTGACCACTGTATCTTTTCATTACTGATGTGGACATCATTTAATATTTTAAAACACTTTATTTTATTTTAACTATTTCCGCAATAAATACGTTTTAAATGTTAAATATTAATATCTGAGATTTATTTATGGGACCTTTTGATTATAATTTTGTTTTCAACATTTTAAAAACAAAAATCTTGTAAATTTTAGGGTGTTACAAGTTGGTATCAGAGCTCTGACTTGAGGGATTTGGATTCACAAGGGGTGGATTCAATCTCAAGTTTGAGTCTCGAGTTTTAAAACGCGAATTGAGCAAAATATTTTCTGAGTAAAGTTTCCACATCAAGCATACAGCATGTCACGTCGACCTCTCGCTTTTCCCCATTGCTTGTAATAATTAATAGTTTTTATTTATCGGAGATGTATGTTGTATTCTGAGTATGGATGAATAGAGTAGTCTGAGATTTTTGGGTGTTTATTTTCTAAGTATATTTTTCCGAGTATTGTTTCTGATTACATCTGTGAAATAAACCCTAAAGGTTATAATAACATACGAAAATTACATGTGAAGCGTACGACTCAATACTATGTATATATAGATATACGAATGCGAGGTTTGATAATTTTGAGTATAATTTAGAGCATAGTCTGAGTAAAATTTTGGTTTTAATTTCCAGTGTTTAATATATTTATGCATATACAAGTATGCAAACTAGAGAAATTATAAATTTTATTGAGAATAATAAAAGTTTCCAATTTAGAGGAACACCTAATAGAGTTGAAATGAGATTTTATAATTCTGAGAAATTTTACCCAAAGGTGTGATAAATGAATACCAATTTGTAATATAAAATTCATAAATTATCAAATGAGAAACATGCTTGAGTAAATGAGAAACGGAGAAGTTCCTAATATTAAAGAGAAGTAATAAATTTTGAAACTCGGAGAAGATTAAAAGTTTTCATTTCGAAGAAAACACTTTATAGAAAGAGTTATTGAAGCTAGTAAATCAGAGATTAATAAATATTTAAATGAGGGTTTACCAGGTTGTGTAAGGAGAAATTATTAATTCAAGAAAATGAAAAAATAATTACATTCGAGCTAAACGAGGAGATATCGAACTAAATTTTTGAGAAATACGTTTAATGAGATAATAAAATGAGTATTGTATAATGAGAAGATATTGAATCAAGATTAAGCAACCAAAAGGTACATTAATATGGAATTCCAAATTTGTGTAAGAATCTATAGAATGTATTAAAAGAGAAAAAAAAATTATGTGGTGATCTGGATGAAACAAAGAGTAATCATTTGTGTTTTGAATTAACCGAAACAGTATTGAGACAAGAGTATAAGAAGTAATGAAGCACGAGTAAAAGAGAAAACTTATAAAGGGTTGTAAGAATTAATCAATTTAAATTAAAAGGGAAAAGGGTTGAGCATAGTTTTAATAAAACGATATATATGTGTATGTCTAAATAATGAGAATTAGTTACATCAAAATTATTAGAAAATTTAATTTATATTAAAAGTGTATTTATTGAAGCGAGCTATATAAACTTATTAGAATAATTAACCGAGAATGTTGAACTAGAAAATATTAATTGTCGCTCGAGACGGCAATAAATCGGATAAAATTCTGAGAAAGAGTAAACGTGATTCATGAGATATGATAATTGAGATAACTAAGAGTAGAAGATAAAACGATATTCGTATTGTGAAAGTAACAAAGTGGAAATATTTCTATGAATCTGAGTTATCCGAGTATCGCGTATGAGACTAAATATACGCATGATTTTCTGAGTAATGTTTATGAGATTTTGAGTACCCACAGCTGAGTGCATATCTGTACTTATCGAATTATCAAATATGGAAAAATAATTTATTTTTCTTTCTTCGGAATATGATTTATTGGTGGTTTTTATGTGGGAAGTTGTGAACTTTGAGATTGACTCGTGACCAAACAAAAGCATGTGTCGAAAGTAATAGAGGGCCCCTATTACCGTACACACAGGACTTTTGGTTGGTTAGGGGGAAATTTTGAAGGGAACGATGGACCAATGCTTGTTATTGTGAATTTAGTATATGTATCCTAATTGTTTGTGTGACTACATACTTGCTTGTTTATTTTGGTAGACAATACTAGTTCCAAACTCGAGGACGAGTTTTTCTCCAAGTGGAGTTGAGTAGGGGTAAAAAGGAAAATTGTCAAGAAATAATTATCATTAATTATTATTTATAAATATTATGAGCATGATGCTTATGCAGAGAGATTTTGTTGGTATGAATTTAAAGTGCGAAATCTAGATACATATAATTGATCAAATAAATTATAAGGGTAACTATCAAATCAAGCAGTTGAGAATAATTAAATTTATTCTATGGGTAATTATAGAGTTTACAACAAAATGATAGATCGGGTTTACTGGAGAAATTAACAAATCAAGTTAATTGGGTTGAATGAATATCGTGCAAAAGGGAAGTAGTAATACTACAATTATATACAAAATAAGACAGTATACTTATTCTTGGGTGGTTATAAATGTGATAATGAGAAATCATTAAATTAAAGTGATGAGAACTTATTAATGAGTCGAATATGAGAAAACTGCTACAATAAAATTTTGAGGAAAATGAGTTAAAATGAGATCGGTAAATTGCTGGTAATGGGTTATTATTAAAATGAGCTAAATGATAAAATTTTATTTTGATTAATTATGGAGCAATTTTGAGTTATAAGAAATTTACAAATCGAGTTACATAAGCAAATTAATAAAATGAGTCAAAAGAGAAAAGTATTAAATTAACGGGAAGTTTTATTCAAATTTTTGAAGTATTATAAAGTGTTATGAGTTTTGAGGTATTATAAAATTATAGGAGAAAACTCTATTTATGAATAATTATTAAACTTGAGATGAGAACAACTATTCAATAAATTTATATTGAACTTAGGAGAAATTTTGAAAAGACGAGAATGTACTGAAGTGATGAACCATGAGTAAACCGTAAGATGTAGAATAAAGTGTAACTGCGAATTGAGTAAATGAGAACTAAGGAATTAATTCGTAATTTGAGTAACGAGAAATCATTATAAATAAGAGTATGAAATTTAATTGGAATTTTTAGTGGGTAACATGAAATTAATGAGTAGATATGGTCAAAATAATTAAGAGACATTTTAAATTGTGTAAAATCAGTGAAACGGTCTATTAAAGGATCGTTAAACTAGATGAATGAGATAGCATCTATTAAAATATTATCGAGAAACCACTAAATGTAGTAGAATGAGAACCTGATAAAACTAGTTAGATGACAAGATCGTTAATTTGAGCTATTTAAAGGGTTATCAACATCGGTAATATGCAAACCTAATAGAGTAAGGTAACAATATAATGTTAAAGAAGAGTTATTTTGAGAACCAATAACGCGGTTGAGAGAGAATATATCATTCCAAGTATTATAAGCTGGTAAATTGGAACACGCGAGTAGTAATAAGAATGAGTAGAAATGTGATTTATACCTAATGCTATTACTTGTAGATATTATTACCTTATGAGTTGTTACTGAGTTAGAGTTTTGGGTGTGCTTCTGAGTTAAGAGTTATGAGTTTGCTCCTGAGTTATACAGTTTCGAGTTATACTCCTGAGATATGTTTTGAGTTTATTTCTGAGTTGGACTTCTGAGTTATATTTCCAGATCATATTTTGGAGTTATATACCTGAGTATATGAGAATTCTGTCTGATATGTATATTCCTTGTGATTTATTTGCATGGTTTTTATATTAATTGATAATGGTATAAACCGCTAAATTATTTATTATGCTGTTAACAAACTGTTGACCCATAGAGTAGAGGACCTTCCGAGTCATTTTGGTAGAAAATTGTCGATAATGAAAATTTTTACCTGTTGCTAAAATGTGTAAGTGGTCATTTGATGGAGTTGTTCGGGAAGAAAATTCTCCATTTAAAACTTGTTATCATCGTGAGAGATCCGAGTGTGATTGTGCAAATGGTTTGGATGACCTGGTACTACGCTGAGTATCTGGTATCGTCAACAAATCAATAGTAAATTTCCAAGTGGAGTTGAATCGGTGATTCAACGTGACGTTAATCGCTGAGTGCAACAACTGTATCCGAATGCGAGAGCAAGAAGACGCCTTCAGGAGAGTATCGTGGTGTATTTTATGCTCATTATCGACATTTTCTTTACATACTGAGATCCATAGTGAGCATTCTGACCTTATTTCTTTGATCCTTATTCGTTTTGCGCCACTAGAGGCGGATAATTGTATGAGCATTTACGTGATCTGTAGTTCTTTTCCTATTAAGTAAATTCACCATGAAGAGCTTCTTTCTATTCATAACTTTATCGTTTTTATTTGTTTTTTCTTTTCTCCATTTGAGTATGCATGTTGTAGGACACCCTGATGAAAATTTCCTTTTTATTCTTAACCTTATCATTTTATTTTCTTTCCTCATTTGAGGACGTGTGTCGTTGGCGAGTATGAGTTGAGACGCGAGATTACTACCCTGAGTTTCTTCCGAGCAATGACTTCGGGGACGAAGTCTATTTCAAGTGGAGTTGAGTTGTAACGCCCTGTAATTTTAATAATTAAATAATATTAATTTAATCATTATATTTAAAAATAAAATTAATAATTATTTAATTATTTATAAATAATATTTATTTAGGCAGTTCATATTATTTAGACGTTGTTAATAAAGCTATATGTCTCGCGAGTCTCAGAAGTTATTTAAATTCCCGAGTCGTTAGTAAGTTAGCTCGTTTTTAATTCCCGTGTTAAAGCGATGCCGGCCGAAGGCCAAGGCTATGACTAGTTGACGTTTTCTAGCAGGAATACTCCTAGGTTAGTTAAGGGCCCGATTCTTCTTATCCATGTTAATGGATCCGGTAATTCAAAATAAGTCTCGGCCCGACTTCTTCCTTGTTTCCGAAATTAATTACATTGAGAAAGGCCCAAGAAACTTGCTAATTATATAATCCTAATTAACCTACAATTGCCGACTTTTCCTTCTCGTCAATTCCCTGTGCGGCAGCCTCACCTCCTCGTTTCTTTTCTTACTTAGGTCGGACAGGAAGTATCCGGACAGCAAGCGATCGGGAGTCGTAGTGAACTAGTCCTCGGGTGTGATACCGTAGGTAAACCCTTATTTCCCTCGTATTCGTTATCATCGTTGCCTTCCGGGGTTTTGTTGTTTAGTCTGCACGCTCATTTGAATTGCTAGGACTGTAAGTAATAATTCGACATCAAGTCTTAGTAAATCGGATCGGAATAATTAATCGAGGGGGAACCGAACCCGTAGGGTTCTAGGTTCGGTTCCCAACCGGGAATATTTAATACCGTTAGGTATTAGAAATCATCATAGAATGGCTAACCTGAACTGTTAACCCGTAAGGTATTCACCTAGGAGTTGTCGGGTTCGGGGTGTTGAGTGTTTTTGGTTGTTTTAATGGTTTAACCGTTTTATCCATGGTCTCGAGCCTTGTTTTTAAATTGATTCGTTTCCAGATTTTATCGTCTCGGGTAGCTACTGTTGGTTAGCTACTGTTTTCGGTTATAAGGTCGGGTTGGGGTTGGGTAAAGATCCCGAGTTTACAACCTAAACGTTTTGTTAACCGAAAACCGGGAACTGGACCCGTAGGGTTCTTGGTTCCCCAAAATCGAAAGAGATTTGTAAGTAAAGGAATATATTGATGTTAAAACATTTCTGAAGTTAAAATAAGTTTCGGGACTGTCGGATACCTCGGGAATAAACGAGTCGATGTCGGGTTTCAAAACGGGCTTTTATCAATCATGCTAATATCTGGCAGAAACTGTAGTCTGGGTTTAAGTCTGTTTTTACCACACTTTAAATACGTTTTTAGATTTTTGGGCCGTGCTGGTCACTTGTTTTCTGAGTTAGCTTTTCAATGCCGCAACCCTCTCGTCAATCCGAATTACGGTTTAAAAGTTATTGTCAATTTAGTATGCTGCTGTTAGGAGAATGACCTGTGCGTCATGTCTGTCTTGCAACTCTGTTTTGAGACACTTAGAATCTGTTTTGGCCAGTGACCGACTCACAGAGATGTGTAGTTCTGGTTGTCTTCTAGTCATGGTAAAAAGATGGGAAAAATCTAATGAGCCGTTTAGGAATTATGGCAGTTTCCGTGAGACTGACGGGTGCTGCCAGCTTTCTGAAATAAGCCCTCGAATAGGATATTAGTTCAGGGTTTCGTTTTTGGTTTAGGACCGTCTAGGAGATAACGTGCTGTACCTTTGACTGTCGGAAATCCTTTGGAGCTTACATTTCTCGAGGTGAGTATTCTCACCGTGTATTCAGTTTTAACGTTGTACATGCATGACTTACGTGTTACATTTCTTGCACCATAGTTGCTATCTGAGTTTGATCTGCTATCTGAGTTTGGTCTGTTATCTGAGTGTGATCTGTTATCTGAGTTTGACCTATTATCTGAGTATCTGAGCAGCTGTTTATCTATTCATGATCTGAGACATTGTGCCTGGGTAACTGAGCTCGGCACAGGGTCATTCTGTGCTACTACTTGCTAGGGCAATCTGAGATAATTATGTTAAAGAGATAATAAAACATAATAACACACATCTGAGTTTTGGCTATATGCCTATCTTGGGATCACCTCCCGTCTGAGTTTTTGGGATTATTCCCGTCTGAGTTTTGGGATCACTCTCGTCTGAGTTTTTGGCTTACGCCTATCTGAGGTGTGAGGAGGGGCGAGGTTGATCTCTCGTCCCAAATCACACAAGCGCGCTATATAAATTAAAATCTGAGTAATAAAATCTGAGAACTAAATCTGAGTAACTAACTGAGTAGATTCTGATTAGGAGTACACCGATGTGCCCTCATGTGTTGTATGTTATAATTGTTTACATTTTGAGATTATTCACTCAGCTTCCCAGCTGACCCAAACTTTCCCCCACATTGTTTCAGGTACTAGCAAAGGAAAGGAGAAGGTGGACGGTTGACCACTGTATCTTTTCATTACTGATGTGGACATCATTTAATATTTTAAAACACTTTATTTTATTTTAACTATTTCCGCAATAAATACGTTTTAAATGTTAAATATTAATATCTGAGATTTATTTGTGGGACCTTTTGATTATAATTTTGTTTTCAAAATTTAAAAAAAAAATCTTGTAAATTTTAGGGTGTTACAAATATTCAGAGTATCGGGGTAGATCAGAAAAGGCAGTGGATCAAAAGAATGTGTTATCAGCAAGGGGTGGTGTTTCTAGGCGTTCAAGAAACGCTGATGACAAAGATTGACTTATTTAAGATCAAGGCGCTTTGGGGGAACTACAAATTTGATTTCGCTTGTAATTCGGCCTGGGGGCATTCAGGTGGTATTCTGTCGGTTTGGGACCCTGCGGTTTTTAAAAAAGAAAGAATTCAATGTGGTATTAACTTCGTAATTGTTGAAGGAAGACGGTCAGGTAATCAAGAAAATGTTCATGTTATTAACGTTTACGCGCCTCAGGGGTTAGAAGCTCGTCGTCAGGTGTGGGATGATATAAGTGATTATATTCGTCATTCAAATGGTAATTTAGTTATTTTTGGAGATTTTAATGAAGTTCGTGTTGATTCTGAAAGATCTGGTTCTATTTTCAATGAGCATGGGGCGTCTTTGTTTAATCAGTTCATTGAAAATAATCATTTAATCGATCTTCCGACAGGAGGAAAAAAATTCACGTGGATGAACAAAAGAGCTTCGAAGATGTGCAAGCTTGATAGGTTTCTGGTGTCGGAAAATATGTGTATTGCTGATCCGTGGTTAAAAGTAGTTGCTTTGGAGAGGCATTTATCAGATCATACTCCAATTTTATTATTATCCAAGCATGAAGATTACGGGCCTACTCCTTTTCGTATGTTTCACTCTTGGTTAGAAGAGGATTCTTTTGATGAAATGATAAACGCTTCATGTGCTGAATTTAATCAGGCCCACCTCTCGAATTTAGTTTGCACCAAAAATAAACTGAAATATATTAAAGAAAAATGTCGGAGCTGGAATTCGGGCCAAAAAGATGCGAAAGGGGCTCGGTCTAAGTGGTTGCGGAATCAAATTGATTCTATTGAAAAAAATTTGGAGTTAGGGTGTGCCTCAGAACAGGATGTTGAAAGTCGTTTAAGGTTCATTAACGAGGCAAACGAGATTGATAGATCGATTCACTTAGATTTGCTACAAAAATTAAAATTAAAATGGGTGCTGGATGGAGATGAGAACTCAAAATTTTACCACGGGTTGTTAAATCAAAGAAGAAGGTTTAATATGGTCCAAGGGATTATGAGTGATGGCATTTGGCAAACAAATTCGTGCAATGTTAAAAATGAATTCTTTCAGTATTTTAAATTTTTTTTTGAAAGAATAGACCGTCTCATTCCCAATATCGTGAATGACCGGCTCGCTAAATTATCATAATTAGAAGCTCAGAATATTGAATCTATGTGCTCTATGGAGGAAGTTAAACATGCGGTATGGTGTTGTGGGAGTGATAAGGCGCCTGGCCCGGATGGTATATCTTTCAAATTCCTTAAGAAATATTGGGAGTTGTTTAAATTGGATTTTTTCCATTCTGTTCAAGAATTCCTTTATAAAGGAAAGATGCCGAGAGGTTGTAATGCTTCGTTCATTACTCTTATTCCTAAAGTGGAGAACCCGATTCATGTTAAAGATTTCAGACCGATATCGCTTATAGGTATCCAATACAAAGTAATTGCCAAAATTCTTGCTTTAAGACTTGCTAAGGTTGTAGATAAATTGATTAGCTGTGAACAATCCGCGTTCATAAAAGGAAGACAGATCTTAGATGGCCTAATGATTTTAAGTGAAATTATAGATTGGTATAAAGCAAAGAAGAAGAGTCTTTTATTATTCAAGATTGATTTTGAAAAGGCGTATGACTCGGTTAGTTGGGAATATATCGATTATATAATGTTGAATATGGGGTTTAGTGAGAGGTGGCGAAAATGGATATTTAAATGTTTAAATTCTTCTAAACTTTCAATCCTTGTTAATGGTAGCCCCAGTCAAGAGTTTAATATGGGTCGCGGTCTTCGCCAAGGTGACCCTTTATCGTCGTTTTTATTCATTATAGCCATGGAGGGGTTACATTGCCTCATTCAAAACTCAATTATTGATAGAATATTTAGTGGTGCTTTAGTGGGTAATGGAAATATATCTATTTCTAATCTTTTTTATGCTGACGACGTTATTTTTGTTTCAAATTGGAACCGTGATAACATTCGTGAGATTATTAATATTTTGGCTGAGTTTTATAGGCAATCAGGTCTTAAAATTAACTTGGACAAATCTAGCATTTCGAATATAGGAGTTGAAGAAGAAGAGCATTTGTCTTTATGTTCGGAATTTGGGTGCTCGGCAGGCTCTTTTCCTTTCACGTATTTGGGTCTTTTGGTGGGTCAAAATGGTCGTCAAGCAACAAAATGGAATCATATTATCGAGCGAGTTCGCAAGCGATTATCTTCATGGAAAGTGAATATGCTTTCTATAGGTGGTCGGCTTACTCTTATTAAGTCGGTCTTGGGAAGCTTGGCGATTTATTGGATGTCGGTTTTTTTAAAACCCCTTCTTCTATCCTTAAAAAGATAGAACAATTGTGAGCCAAATTCTTTTGGGGTGGTTCGGAGGATGTTAGAAAGTTGCATTGGGTCAAGTGGGATTTATGTCTTTCGGATATGTCGAGAGGTGGCTTAGGTATCACAAGCCTTGAAGCTTTAAATTTGGCGCTCCTTTTAAAATGGCGGTGGAGATTTTTTAAAGAGAAAAACGCTCTTTGGTGTAAACTGATCAAGTCCATTTATGGTGACGACGGTAATTTCGATATTCCCTTGCATGATCGATATAAGAAAGGTGTTCGGGGTCAAATTGTTGGGATGGTAAATTATTTACACGATTCCCAAATCATAGATCGGGATTCGATCAAGTACAGATTAGTGTCGGGTGATTCTATAAAATTTTGGTCGACTTTTTGGTGTTCTACTTCGCCTCTTGCTGTCCTTTTTAATAGATTATCCCGATTGGAAGTTAATCCTTTTTGCACAATAAAAGATAGATGGGCAAACGGGAATTGGGTTTTTAATTGGAGGAGAAATGTTAGAGGTGTCATTGAACAATCTCAATTAGAAAATTTAAGGGAGATGGTTCGGGATTTTTGTCCGATTAATGAAGGTGAAGATAAAGTGGTATGGTCTTTAGGAGATCAATGTGAGTTCACGGTTGGTGAAGCGAGGCGTCATATAAATAATTGGCTTCATCCGGGGGATTTAGATATTATTCCTACTTTTTGGTGTAAATTGGTCCCGATTAAAATTAACGTTTTTATGTGGCGAGTTAAACGTGATCGCCTCCCTACTAGATTCAACTTATCTAGGAGAGGTATAGAGATTGATTCAATTTTATGCCCTTTATGTAACGCGGGAGTGGAGACGATCTCGCACACGTTGTTTGTGTGTAATGTTGCTAAGGAAGTTTGGCATGCTATTAATATTTGGTGTGACTTTCCAGTAGATCAAGCAAGCTGTTTCGAAGGGTGGTGGGTCAAGGTGTGTTCAATTTCTTCGGTTAGAGATCGGAGAGCAAAAGCTATAGTTATCGGTTTTACTACATGTTGGTTGATTTGGAGTTTTAGAAACGCGTTTATTTTTTATAGTGGTAGATTGCGTAGTTCTGATTTAGTAGATACTATTAAATCTTGTTCATTTAACTGGTTTACTCATAGAAATCATATTAAGATTTCTTGGGTCGACTGGTTACGATGTCCGTTGTAATGTTTAATCTAGCATTTTGCTAGATTCGAGTGTGTTTTTTAATTAATAAAAAAAATTTAAGGGTCTTCGGGAGGGTGATGGCAATGCCGAAGCTCGATCCGTTGCCTCCTTTTTTGCTGTTAAAAAAAATAAAATAAAGTGGTCAAATTGAGTTTGTAAGTAAAGTGGTCAAATTGAGTATGTACTTGTGGAGTTGCGGTATGAAAACTTATTAATTATCTAAAAGTGGGAAGATTTTGAAAGAAAATACTTACTTCCTCTGACTCAAAATAAGTGACCTATTTTTTCTTTCACGATTTTTTAGGCAAAGGATTATAATAATAGTTGAATTAGATTAATTGGTGATTAGTGGAGAATGAATCCCACACTTTTTGAATAAACTGAGTTTAATTATATTTAAAAGTAAAAGTAAGAGTAAATGAGTTATTTAACTTTGATAAATTTAGTTAATGGGTGTGAGTCTCATTATATTTTGCCAAATAAAATAATTTTTCAAAGTGTGTCATAATTTTTAATCATCACAAAAAGGAAAAATGTGACACTTATTTTGAATCGGAGGAAATATTAATTTATATAAAAAAAACTTAATTACCTAATTAGCCTTACAATTCTCGTACTTTAAAAAAATAACTATGGAGTATGAAAACTTAAACGTGGATAAAATACAACCACAAGCTTCTTGTAGGCCCTAACTTTCGTGACCCATGTAATATTTGATGAGAAATTGATTTGATATTATTGAGAAGGGTTTTGTTAATGACGGCTATAATTAACATGCATAAAAATGTTGTACATTAATTAAAAAAGTAATATTTTTAAAATTTAGGGGTTATCTTTTGTGTATTTTGTCTTCTTAATGACAACCCTTAGTTATCATTTTCCTATTGACAAAATGACACCATTATCCACGTCATCTCCTCATATACCGTATCTGAGATACATAGCCACCATATCAATCCGTCATTTGACGACCGTAAAAACATCATCTTCATCCACAATAAACCCACCCTCATCCCAAAAAATCCATCAATCTTAAAGACTGCGCGCCGAGGTTTGATCATTTCTGACACATCAGTATTACATCAATTTTTTATCTTCCGAGCAAACGCCTGACAAACTCCGACCAAATCCATGTAGCACTGAGCAAACCGTTAAATCTTAAAATTAATTTTCCTAATACATGTATTATCAGTAAGCACGAAGTACAAAATACACTTGCACGAGTCAGACGACCAAAATCCTGTAAAAAAACAAGGGTGCGTCTAACATAAGTCATGTAAGAGGGTGTTCGGTCACGATTGCTATTTGGTCGGCCGTTACGCGCTTTGTCTATCGGCCGTCTATAATTTTTTACATAAATATTCAAACATCAAAGATTTGATCTTTTCGAACACTCGGTCTAGTCTATCGGAATCATTCCCGCATAAATGAATAATGTTATTTCTTGGTAACTAAAATTGATGGTGAATATGACGTCATAATATCAAACATATGACCACTAGATATTTAGCATTCTCGCAAGTCTCCGTCATTTCCTTAATTTGTACAATATTTATTTTAGGAAAAAAATAGATATAAAATATTCGTTTGCCAAAAAAGAAATTAGATATTTATCAACAGTCACTTCACTGGAGTGTGATTGAAATTAAAGCGTCCTTATTTAGCATATCAAATCACGTGTACCCCTTCTACAACCTTCATATTTCATATTTGGCCGCATCTATTCTCATTTCTAGCCATGTATTTTAAAGCGTAACGACTAAGGAGTAAATCAAGCATCAGTTTCGTCGACTTGCCAAGTGTATAGCGGATATTAATTTCAATAAATAAAATATGACACAAGAAATAAGATTGTAACTACAACTATAAACAAATTTTTTTTTTTGAATGGCAAAAAGGCACTCGAGTAGGAGCTTCGGTAAGACCTAGAAACATAATATGTAAACGAAAGACCTAGAAACAAAGTTTAATGACTTTAATATTTAACTAAATGGCTATTAGTTGGTCCAAGACTAAAGTTGATCAAGTCCTGATGATTGGTCAGACCATTTAGCTTATCAACATTTCAGCTGACCACTCTAAAGTCTAAATTAGGGGCAAAAATGGACCTACACGATATCAAAATTTAAAAGTTGCATTCATGTTAGTAGATCGTCTGGTGAGCATGAGTTTAGGATTTGGCAAGCCTTTGAACAAATTAAAATGATACATCATTCAGAAATGAAAGTTTTTATTCTCACTTTCTTTGTCTCGATATCTTAGATGTAGATTAACAATTGCATTTGTTAGTTGTATTCTAAATCATATATAGTTAGGACTAGGGGTGAGCATAGCCGGTTACCCACCGGTTCCGACCGGAACCGGAACCTCTTGTACCGGTTCCTCAATTTTCGGAACCGGAACGGCCGGTTCCGGTTACCCTGTTTCTAAAATCGTAAAATTAAAATAAGATGCGAAGCATAAATATTAATCAATTTTTGTCATTTTATCAACTAATCTTTGAATAATATAAACTCCAAACACTTAAACATATTATTGTCTATATATTTTATCGTTAGAACACTGTATTTATACTAATTAATGACTAAACTCATTAAAGGTTACACAAAATTTCTCATATATTTAAATTTGGACATTAAATTTATCATATATATAATATTTTAATAAAAATAGACCGAATAATCACCGGTTCCGGTTATCCACCTGTTACCGGTTCCTAAATTTTGAGAACCGGAACCTCTTAGGGCGGTTCCATAATTTTAGGAACCGGAACCGGCGGTTCCAAGACGGTTCCGGTTCCAATTCCGGTTACCCGTTTTTTATGCTCACCCCTAGTTAGGACCAACAGTCCAACATACATGACTTTTACCTAATAGTATTCGACTAGGTGATGTTCTTCAGCCAAATGGTTAAGAATTTTTAACATTTATAGGCCCAAATATCTTTGATTATTTGGCCCAAATTTGGTTGTATATAGATATTACTAGGGTAAATGGGTAATGATGTTTGCACTTCGTTGCGAGTTTATGTTGCGTTCATACAGGGGTATCCATCGGGTTACCTGGTCGAGTTAGAGTTCTTACTGGGTCGGGTTTGAGGCTAACAAAATTCTAACCGAAACCCGACCCGATAAGGAATCGGGTTGGTCGGGTTGACTTGATCGGGTTGGTCCGGTTACACTTGAGTTAAGAACTTTAGGTGAAAATGAAAATAATTATCTAATATATTGAATATTATGTGTTTTTATTTAACACTTATAATTGTTAATTGATTTTTATTGAATGAATTATCATATAATAATATAATATGCTAATTCATTGAGTTAATAGTAAAATATCTGCAAATGATGTCTAGCTAAGCTGAATTGATGCATGAGTTTTACTCGCATATGATGCGTGAGGTCTGGAGTTTAAATCTGTAACACCCTGAAATATATAATAATTAAATTATATTATTTTAATCATGATCTATTTATAATCAATTTTATATTAAATGGAAACTCTTAATTAAATAGTTAAGACGTCTCATATTGTTAGATATTAATTAAATTAGACATGTCAGGGCTAACTAAATAAATAGTTATTATTTACTGTTATTAATTTTTAAAGTCTTTTATTAAAGAAAGTTAATAAATAGCTAGTCGTCTCGTAAGTTGTAGACGACATCTGATTAATAAATTAATCATATAATTAGTCGGTTCATTTTGTAAGATGTTAATTATTCGTGTGAGTAGGTCGGGTTTAACCCGGTCTAGCTATCTAGATTGAGTTGTGTTCTCATTTTGTGTCGGGCCGGCCAAAGACCAAGGCTTTGGACTTTCTAGTGGTGGGCTTAACCAATTAGGTGTCATTAAGTGGTGAAAGCCTCTAAACCCCTAATCCCTTATAGCAGTGATTTTCTTTTCCCTAATTTCCCCTTGCGCCGAGATTTTTCCCAAACCCAATCGTCGACCTTGGCGCACGATTGTTCCCAGCCTCTCCTCTCGTTTTTCATGGAGTCAGAAAATAGTCATTTGGAAAATTTTAATTGGGTGCCGACTTATAGCAATCCATTGCTAGTCAAAAGGATAAGCATCAACCACATAAATTATATTTGAAGTCATGGTGGTGGTGGCATAATTAAATTGAAGTCTGCAAGTATGAATTGGGGGTAGGTGAGTTTTAAAATAAAGAGTTGGTGTGGCGTGTACAAGCAGAAATACGTGGCGCATGAATTGAGAATTAAAGCAAATCAGAAACAATGGAAATTTTAAAGGGCGCATGAATTAGGAATCGGTGTCGTGTGGTGGTGTTGATGTTACCATCCCTCTAGTGTTTGATTCCTAGGGTATAACTTTTATCCCTTTTCATTTATATCATCTTTATTCCTTTCGCGTTTAAACTAACATTCCGCTAGGTTGAGCGCAGCAGTGACCGAGCCATTCAGGGCTCGGGTTTCATTGAATTTAATTATCATTCTTAGATTATCATTGAGTGTTTTGATTACCGATATTGTTAACTATTTTGATTATCCGACCCGTTTGTTTTGGGGTGTTTTAGTGTGATTCGTAAATGTTACCATCTAGATGTCGAGTCTTGGTCACTGAATTTTTATGAGTGTCGGTTTTGGTTTGGGTAAAAACCTTTTGTTAATTACATAGACGTTTTATTGATCGAGAACCGGAAAACCGAACCCGTAGGGTTCTTGGTTCCCTAAGCCGGAATACATTTCTAAATAAAAGACGAGATAAATAGTAAACATGTTTCTGAGATTAAAAATGATTTTCGGGACAGTCGGGTGTCTCGGGTATAATCGGGTTGATGTCGGGATTCAAAACGGGTTCTAAGTAATAAGCTAAATTCTTATCAGAATCTGTCCTCCGAATTTGGGGCTGTTTTTACTAAACTTAAAATATGTTTTTGGATTTTTGGCCCGTGCTGGTCACTTGTTTTCTGAGTTAGCTTTTCAATGCCGCAATCCTCTCGTCAATCCGAATTACGGTTTAAAAGTTATAGTCAATTTAGTATGCTGCTGTTAGGAAGATGACCTGTGCAGCATGTCTGTCTTGCATCACTGTTTTGAAACACTTAGAGGCTGTTTTGGCCAGTGACCGTCTCACAGTAAATTGTAGTTCTGATTGTCTACTTTTGATGGTAAAAATATGGGATAAATCTACTGTACAGTTTAAGAGTTATAGCAGTTTCCGTGAGACCGACGGGTGCTGCCAGTTTTCTAAATTGAGTCCTTAGAACGGATTGTAATTCGGGTTTCATTTTTATGCTTTTAGGACCATCTAGGAATAACCGAGCAGCGCCTTAGAGTACTGAGGATCCTTTGGAGCTTACGTTTCTCGAGGTGAGTATTCTCACCGTGTATTCAGTTTTAACGTTGTACATGCATGACTTATGTGTTACATTTCTTGCACCATAATTGTTATCTGAGTTTGAGCTGTTATCTGAGTTTGATCCGTTATCTGAGTTTGACTTGTTATCTGAGTATCTGAGCATCTGTTTATTTATTCATGATCTGAGACATTGTGCCTGGGTAACCGAGCTCGGCACAGGGTCATTCTGTGCTACTACTTGCTAGGGCAATCTGAGATAATTATGTTAAAGAGATAATAAAACATAATAACACACATCTGAGTTTTTGGCTATATGCCTGGGATCACCTCCCGTCTGAGTTTTGGGATTATTCCCGTCTGAGTTTTGGGATCACTCCCGTCTGAGTTTTTGGCTTATGCCTATCTGAGGTGTGAGGAGGGGCGAGGTTGATCTCTCGTCCCAAATCACACAAGCGCGCTATATAAATTAAAATCTGAGTAATAAAATCTGAGAAATAAATCTGAGTAATTAATCAAGTAGATTCTGAGTAGGAGTACACCGATGTGCCCTCATGTGTTGTATGTTATGATTGTTTGCATTTTGAGAATTATTCACTCAGCTTCCCCAGCTGACCCAAACTTTCCCCCACATTGTTTCAGGTACCAGCAAAGGAAAGGAGAAGGTGGACGGTTGACCGCTGTATCTTTTTATTACTGATGTGGACATCATTTAATATTTTAAAACACTTTATTTTATTTTAACTATTTCCGCAATAAATACGTTTTAAATGTTAAATATTAATATCTGAGATTTATTTATGGGACCTTTTGATTATAATTTTGTTTTCAAAAATTTTAAAAATCTTGTAAATTTTAGGGTGTTACAAAATCCTGTAAACACCTCTTGTGGTGCCAAATATGGGGGATTTTTACCTGGAAATCTCTATGGGGGCTGAGTTTGCCCTGTAAACGAGCTCGAACCCGGGGTGTTCGCTGAAAAGTTACGAGTAGGCTTCCGTTGATATCATTTACCGTTTCCAAAAAAAAAATAGTAAAATATCTTAAATTTTAGAGGAAATAATATACTTAAACTTTAATCCGGTCTAATCGGGTCAACCCGAAACCCGACGAGGGTAAAAAAAATCCTAACCCGAAACTCAACCTGATAACGAATCGGGTTAGGCGGGTCTACAAAATCCGATATTAACATAGGACCCGAAGACCCCGACTAACATAATCGGATTTGGGTTCGGGTTTGAGTCGGGCGGGTCGACCCATTGGGCATGACTGCTTCATACTCCCTCCGTCCCTTAATAAAGTTCCCATTTCTATCAAAATATTTGTCCCAAAATAAAGTTCCCATTTCTCAAATTAGAGGGACCCACTCAATAAAATAATATTATTACCATGTACTTTACCACTAACTATCTTTAAAAAATACTTTCTCTCTCCAAAATAACCTTATATTTTAATCAAATTTATTATCAAGACCACACCACTAACTCACTCCTAAAAACTTGTGCCCAATTGAAATGTGAACTTTATTAAGGGACGGGGGGAGTATGTTTTAAATTGTATTGCTATCTTTTAATCTTATAAAACATCATCGCCCTCTGAATCACCTAAAAAAAATTAACTTTTACCAGAAAAAACAATGAAACTTAGAACATCTCCGTGTAAGTTTTGTACAAAAAAATTGCCTTTAGAAGGTCATTTAAAGCTATATGATATATTAGCATATAACTTTTGATTTAAATTTTTTTTATTGTATAAGTTTTTTTTAAGACACATACAAGTTTTGTCTAAATTTATATACATTATAGTAAAAGTATTTTTAAAATTTTATTTTATTAATATTGGGTGGAAATTGTAGATAACAATTTTAATAAATCATTATTAATAGAAGATACTCTTGGATATTTTGCGACAATAACTTTCAATAGTGACTCAGAGCGTCCTTTTTCTAATCAATCACTATGTCCTATTTCTACAAACTTCATATTTGGCCGCATCTATCAACAATTCTAGCCACATATAAAGTGTAGCGTGGACAATTGTTTTTTTAATTAAATATATACTAGGGGTGAGCTTGGTCTAAAAACTGAATCGAACTGAAACTGATAAAATTAAAACCGAAATTGATGAATTTTTAAAACTGAAACCGAACCAATTACATGTTATTGGTTTGGGTTCGATTCGGTTACGTTCCGGTTCAATTTCGGTTCGGTTTTTTAGGCCAAATGCTCATTCTTATTCGAAAACCGAAGCAAACCACACCGAAACCGATAAAACTGAAACCGAATACGATGGATTTTCAAAACCGAACTGATAACATGTTATCGGTTTGGTTTCGGTTCAGTTTTGGTCGTTTTTGGTTTGGTCCGGTTTTTTCGATCCAAATGTTCACCCCTATTACATACACGAGGATACATATTCCTCTTTAGTTGCTACTAATTTGTTATTAGTTATTACTACAAAGTAATTAAATGTATTATTTTGTTGCGTAATTTAAACTAATTAAAAGTACATCTGGTGTAAAATTAAATTACGCTTGATTCACAAAATTTCCTAGAATTTCATAAAATTTGGATCTGGAATTTATATTTTTGTCATGCTTGGTTGACAGAATGGAGGAAAATAAATTCCAAATTCCACTATGAATGTTTGGTTGACAAAAAAAATTAAAAAAATAAAAGCAGAATTCCTCAAATTGCACCATATTCCATTAAATGAAGGAACGCAAGCTTCCTTTTGGATTGAATTCTTAGAATTCAACAAACTTCTAAGATTTTTGAACATCATAGCCACCAACCGCCACCCCTAACAATCACTATTCGCCTCACACAATACCAACCATCTCATCTCCACCGCCTCCGGCCAATAAAAGTACAACCCATCACTAACCATCACTACCACCGCCAACAACCATAAACACCTGCCTCCACCACCACGAATCATTGTCATTGTAACCAAATATATTATTGTTTATGCGGATGTTATTCAAATATTGTAATTATCTTGTAGATCCTATAATTTTGGTAATTAGCGATCATTCCTTGTATTATAAATATGATGAGATTAATGATATTAAAGACATATTCTGTTACTTAATACGTACTACGGATATGAGCTTATTTTATCCTTATGAGTCATCGATCAGATCATCTGAGAATGATGCTCGAGATAACACGACCTTCATTGGATATGGCGATGCAGTTTACATATCAGACCTGCACAATGGATGTTCTCATTGTGGTTATGTATTTACCATAAGGGATACATCGATATCCTAGAGGTCTTGTAAATAGACTCTAGTTGCTACTTCCACGAATCACTTCGAACAACTCACGCTCGTTGAGGCGACTAAAGAGTGTGTATGGCTTCAAGCTGTAATTGGCCATAATTGAAGTAAATGTGGTTTGACTTATGATCCCAATTAATCAGTTGTCATAACAACATTATTATCGATCAAGAAAAACTTGGTTATATCAAAGCTACTGGAGTTAGGAAACTCTCTAAACTACCTAAATGACATGTACCATGCATTTAGTTATGTATGAATAATGATTACATCCTCACATCTATTTTGCACCATGTTGAGTGCATGTGAGGGGGGTCATCCCGACGAATGTTTCGTACTCTTTTTACTTTAGTTCAAGGGTTCTGTCCCATTGAGTTTACCTTGACAAAATTTTTAATGAGACACTAAATGTATGCCACTGTCACTAAGACATTTTAAACTAGAGGGAGTATCTAGTTGAATACTTATTAACCATTGTGCACTATTTTGTCATTCGTTAGTATTTTTGTCCCATTGGATTTTTTCTAAACTATATTTTAATGAGAATGAAACACCATATATGGTTCGTTCCCTCACTCGAGATATCTCGATCGTACCCTTTTGTCTAAGCAACCAACAAGGAGTATTATAACACATATGTTAATGATTGTATTGTATCTCATATAATATTGAATGCTTGCTTTGTATTTATCCTATTCATAATTAGAATATAAATCTATGCAAATGATGTCTAGCTCAGCTGGATTGATATATGAATTTTACTCCCATATGACGCGTGAGGTCTGGAGTTCAAATCCTGTAAACACCACTTGTGGTGCCAATTATGGGGGATTTTTTCATGGAGATCCCTATGGGGGCTGGGTTTGCCCTGTAAAGGAGCTTGAACCCGGGGTGCTCGCTGAAATATTGGGAGTAGGCTTCCGTTGTTTCATTTGCCATTTCCAAAAAAAGAATATAAATCTATGACCATATTGTAGGGCTTTATACCAATTACCGACACTTTGTTCGTCGCGGAATTACAAATAAAAAATATGATAAATGACAAAACTCGTTAGCAACGACTAGATCTACGATTCTAATGTAACTAGATAAATATAAACGAAACTGACCTACATTAGCGGTGCTCGGTGAGGACAATCCTTGCGATCTCTTACGAGCCAGAACGCGAACCGCAATCAAGGATTCAAGTGAGAATCCCTCTACTTGATCACACTCGAGATTAACAACGAACGAGACGATACACCACTAGGTAGTGTAAGGTACTGTAACGACCCGAAAATTTTAATTAAATAAATTGTATAAAATTATGATAAATAAGGATAAATCGTTTAAAGAACGTATAAATTGGTTTCGTGTCATTTGGACACCGTATGAGGAAGTTATGGACGAAACCGGGTCGAGACAACAACCGAAAAATGCAGCCCTGCTGCATAGGTAAGTTCGCGCCGCGAACTATAGTTCCTAATCGGGAACTGTTAACAGATTGGGACCATCGAGCGTGAAGTAGTTCCCGACCAGTTAGCGATCGCGAAGTATGCGAGTAGGAAAGGAGTTCACGACGCGAACTTAGTTCACGCCGTGAACTTTGGTCGAGCAGCATTAAAGTCGGGTTTTGACTCATTAATGCCATATCAAAACCCTAGTTTCTCCTTTGGCGATTTTTGAGCTCAAGAATAGTTGGAGGTCGATTTCTTCACGAATCCTTGGTAGATTTCACTCCTAAGTGAAGATTAAAGGTATATCTTCACTCCTTGATCTTTGTAGCTTAAGATCTATGTATCTTGATGTATGGGTTTGAAACCCTAGTTCTTGGGGTTATGGGTTTGAAACCATAGTTCTTGGGGTTATGGGTTATGGTGATATAAGTGATGTATACACTTAATGGATGATATTTTAACAAAGGGAACAAGTGTATGATTATGATTTGTAAGAATCTTAAGGGTTGGTTAAACCTAGGGTTTGGTAAATCACCATAATTAGGGGAAATGTGTTAGTAAGTGTTATCTAGAGATAAATTGTTACATTATTAGTAGTATGTGATGTTGAACATCTTGTGATTATTGTATTAGGCATTTGGTGAGGTCTTGGAAGGTTGACCGAATTGTGAAGCAAGGAAATTGACGTAAAGAACGCGGTTGGAGCATTTTATTGCTAAGGTGAGTACGTGTGGACTTTACTGGGTACATAGCTATATGAAGTATTTTGACTACTTATGAACGGTCTATTTAATGTTTGTCTAGACTTATTATGTGTTGAGTTAGTATATATTATAGATAATATTTAACTAACTTGTTTGATTATTGATGTGATAGCCGAAGGCTTTGACTGGCATAACTGATAGGTTGTGATTAGAGATAGATGGTGGTGATGCGGGGGTGATAGATGGTGGTGATGTTTGTACACTAAGCACACGGGTGCTACTAGTACGTATATGTTTACGTACTAGGTAATCTACGGATCTAATGCATATATGTTTATGTATTAGGTTCGCTTGTGTTCCAATACATATTATGTATTGGATATGACTGTGTTCTGGTACATATATATTTATGTACTAGATATGTATGCTAGGGAAGCAGGATCGATAGAGTCACCACAGGGTGACTAGGCTGTGTTGGTAAAATATAAATATGTGTTTATATACTATGTGAAACTTGATATTATTGGGGTCTAAACCCATGTAGCTCACGAGACATTTTTGTGTCTCACGTACTCGTTGTTGTTTTGCTATGTACTCAGGTTCTGGATCGAGGATTTAGGTGCGCATGGATTGAGATATGCGGGGTCTAGAGTAGAAGATCATTAGAGCGGATTTATGCTTAACTTTGGTTTTGATATATTTTGTAACACCAAACCTCATACTCTGATTTTCATA
The DNA here is from genome assembly GCA_963853835.1 of Calendula officinalis. Taxonomy (NCBI): domain Eukaryota; kingdom Viridiplantae; phylum Streptophyta; class Magnoliopsida; order Asterales; family Asteraceae; genus Calendula; species Calendula officinalis. Next base: position 28,583,794 of record OY970825.1, read on the forward strand.
TCAAAGGTTTTTGTAAATCCATGTTTTGGAACTGGTCTCCTATTTATAAAAATGATTTATTTTGGGCAAATGTTTTATATAATTTAAGGTGTTACAGGTACACTCAAGAAAACCAAACGAAACCACACCAAAAAACTATTTCCAGCTGTGGCTGCAGGCGTGTACAGTAGACGATGTTCAGGCAGAGGGGCGGCTGAAGTTGGGAGCTTACAAACAATGTGTGTCCTTGAATAATACCCTTAGCCAAATATTTATAAGGATTAGTTTAGACTAATCCTTATTTGAGTCAAACTTAATTAAACCCAAGCTCATCCATTAATTGACCCATTAATATCCTTAATCCCACTTTAGATTAACTAGTTAATTATCCATTAACTTAATATAGTCAGTCAAGCCCAATGCACTTTAGTTATACATTTAATTAAAATTCAGTTTGTTTATTCTCGTGTTCAGTTGTGCCTCAAGACCAATCTAAGTAGGACTTTAGTTATACTGATTTATTTGATAATGTTAGACATTAATTCCAACACATATATTAACTTAACTAGCAGGGTACCCGCGCAATGCGGCTGCGGGTACCCAGAAACAATATTTCGTGGCAAGCAAGTGTTGTTCGTTTACACGGTAATAATTGTTGATAGAAATAAATAATTAAACGGAAATGTGGATTTTGGTAAGAGTTGATGATTTACAGCGTCGTATATTTAATGTTATTGGGTAAAATGGTTTTCGAGTAACAGACTTTTGTTATTAAGTGGGGGTAGTGTTACCAAAGTGTGATGTATAGCAAGTGGTTAACACATAGTGATAAGTTAGGAGAGGTCTTGGGTTCGAATCTTATTAGCCGCGATTTATTTTTTTTAAGGTAGAGAACTAACTAACAAAAGTGGAAAGGCCCTTAAAATCAAGTTTAAGGAGCTCCTTAAACTTGCCTAATGGGGTAGGCCTAAATGCTTTATATAGTAGTAAGATATCTACCACATATAAGGTGCTACGTCCTTTTATGAAAATATAAGGAGAAAACTAATTTGATTTTCATTTTTGACTAAATATTGGTTTTGTTTTATTTTATAAAATCTGAAGTTAAAATGATGAAACATTGGAGTCTAATATTGGAGATATTTCTTTGATTTGTAATTAAGGAAACATTCATCAAGGAGGTTCATCATTTATATAAAATTTCGATGAACAAATCTCAATCATTAATCAATAAGATCTAATGGTCAAGATTAATCACATGTTTTATACATAAATGAGTATTTTGGTCATTTGGCAAAAAAATTATGTTTTATTTAAATTTTTTCATTAAAAAATATTTTTTATTTGATAATTACGTGTAGTACTTAATCACATGTGATTTTATTGTAAAATCACATATGATTGTATATTTAATCATATTTGATGTCTTAGTTCAATCATATGTGATTCAGTAGTATGCAATCACATGTGATTCAGTATGCGATCATATTATGTATTATTAATGAATAAATAATAATTTTTTAAAAAATATAATAAAAATATAAAAATTCTAAAATAAAATAAAATAAAAAATTATTTTTAAAACGACTAAAATACCCCTCAATATATAAAATATATAATTAATTTTTATTATTAGATCTTACTAATCAATAATTTAAATTTATCCCTTACAACTTCATAAAAATAAAGATTTCTACATGAACGTAACTCTTTATAACTATATTACAACTGTACAATGAGACTCCACTGTGGGCAAAATTCAACCACACGCTTTTCTTGTAGGCCTTATGTTTCGTGGCCCACACTGATGAGATATTTATATGATTCCAAGATGACATCATTTAATCCACAATCAACTACCCTCTGGCTTCCTATTATAATATCAACAACTTAATCTTGTAAGAGCATCTCTACTAGAAGGTTATTCAAAAGTTTTTTTATTTTTTGAGAAGATCATTTGAACGTATATAACTTTTTAGCAATAACTTTTTGCTTCAAAAGTTTATTCTTCTATAAATCTTTTTCAAAACACATAAAAAGCTTTTATCTATATTTAATGCATTGGATCAAAAGTTTTTTTGAAAGCTTTTATGTCAATAGTAAGTAGAAGATCTATGTGACAATTCAAATAAGTCATTTCAAAGACTTAACCATTAGGAATGCTCTAACTCTTTAATTTTGTCATATAACAATTTTTAATAAAATAAAATAAGTATACAAAATAGAAAACTTAAACCACCCCCTTACGTTCCTTCTTCCCTGCAATAAAAGTACCCCCAAGCCCCAATTGCAGCTAGAGACGATATATCAAACTCGTCATATTCCCGACGAGAGCCGGCGACGAGTTCTCAAAGATCAATTGGTGCCAACAACGTCACTCAACAGGAACTAAAAACCACCACTAGATATGGAGGCCGTCATCTCCGGCGTGAAACATCGCACACGTACTTACCGGAATCAATAATATATTAATTGATAATATACACCATACCAAAAAATGGAACTATAATTGCATAAATGCTTTTAAAAAGAAAATAAGAATGTCTTATTAACAACCATTACTTCAAAACAATTTCCTTTTTTAGCAACCATTTTACAACCTTCATATAATTTGGCCACATCTATCCTCACTTCGAGCTATATATACAAAATGAATTTGGAGTGATTCTTATTAATATTCCAAATATACAAGCTTAAAAATTCAGCTTTTAGTTATGTATTAATAACTATTACAAAGTATTTATCTGATTTTCTAATGGCCAAGAAAAAAATATATTGGCCAGGAGGATAAAAAAAATTAAAAATCAATAAATGTTTAAATGAAAAGAAAAAGAGAGCCAAAAAAATACTAGGCCCTAAAAACTCCATAAAGACATGTCATCATAGAATTCCACATTGTCCATAAAGTTTCCATACCCCACCGTCTCCGGTGGCGGCACCATGAGCGCCTCCGCCATGCTGTCAATAAATCCCGGCAACCCAAACATCTGTTCTTCATCAAAGTAAAAAACATTTTCCGGCGACTCTTCAGTTTGCTCAACCTCCGCCATCATAACATCCCGTTGATGATCATGCGTATGTCTGAAAGCCTCCGCCGCCGCCGCCGCCGCCGCGGCCTTTTGTATATCGGACACATTGTTAGACTCCGGCACCGGCAGCCGCCATACTGAGTCGGCAAAATTCAAGCATGCAGATCGACCTCTCATGGCTAAAACCGCCACGTCATGTGCTCTAGCCGCCATTTCAGCCGTCGGATGTGAGCCCAGCCACACCCTCGCCTGTGTCACCGGATGTCTCACCTCGCAAACCCATTTGCCGGAATCCCGGCTCCTTATTCCCCGGTAAACCGGGTGGCGGGTTTCGTTAAACTTCTTCCGTCCGGCAGGTTTCTTAGGGTTTTCAGAAGCCAACTTCACTTCTGGTTCTTGATCAGTGCTACTGCTTTTGCTATCGGAAGCTGATGAAGGGGATTCCATGTAAATATAGTTAGTTTCTGTTGGTAGTTTATAAAGCAAGCTATGAGTGAAGAAATACTCTTTTGAGTTTAGTTATGTAAAAGGTGTGCTGTATATATAGGTTTCTGTGAGCGTGTTAAACTTATTTTGTCGAGACGCGTGGTGCCTTTGGAGGAAGGTCATATTCTACTTTTTATTATACAGCTTTATTTAAATTAATTTTTATTACTACTTTGTACTTCGAGGTTCGGTATAAAACCGGAAATTCGAACTTGTATCCGTAGGAAATTGGAATCGGTTGGAAATGTATTACCAAAAATTGGTTCGGGTATTGGATCCAACTTTTTCGTGAAATCAAGTATAGGTTCTTTCGGGTCCGGGTATGTCTGGTGTAGAACAAATCGAGTTAAAGACCCGAAACCAAAATTAAATTTTGCTATGTACTTTTAACTTGTTTCTGTATAATACTATTGGTAGTGTTCAGCTCATATTTATTACACAATCGCTATTTGTGAATAAGTTATAATATAACATGCATGTATACGCGATTTACATGAACAGAACCAAAACCGTATTCTGTAAAACAGACTAGTTATTAGATCAACTAATCCTCTGAATCGGGTTATAATCGGATATTTCAGTTCCGGATTGATTCGTGACCTGTTCACTTCCCTCTTTGTACTGCAACTCTTTCTATCAAAGTTTGACATATTATAGTTACTTTATTCTATTTGAATTATATATAGGTAAATATTTAATGAAATTTTTTATTATTGGCTATTAAATCTTCTTACTTTATCATTTTACGCATAATATAATTGACATGTAGAATCTACTAATTTTCTTTCGTAATCTCATCATTTGATTTAGAAATTTATATTAATTAACTGAGTAAAAAGATAATAATTAAATAATAGTCCAACATTTATCTTTTGGTAGTAGTACATGCACTTTCGGGATCCAAGGAGATCCGCCCTTGTCCCTAATCGAACAATGTCAGGATCGATTATCCCAGAAGGATTAATTAATCACGGATCTACAAACTATGAGAAGTTGCAGCGGATCAACACTCTAGTTTAATTGATTAAGAACTTATGAATACTGTAAACAAATACGATTGAACAATAAGAACACAGTAATCACAAAAAGCTTCAATGTATATTAATTTTATCGATCAATACACACGTATGTTTACAATTCGTAAGGAACTATATATAATAGTCCTTGAAGCCTAAACATTAACCTAGTTATTCTAGGAATCGATTACAATTGAATTACATAAAGATATACATTCTATAACAAACTATACTAGAATCTCGGACTTGATCAGCACCATAAATAGCATCAGTAGTAACATTGATCTTCAGTAGTAAGTCCTGTGTTTATCATCGTCAGTAGTAACTAGTGTTTCTGCCCCATCAGTACTAACTTCAATACTTCATTGATCAGTACTATCTGCATCATCAGTAATAGAATGTTATATCTGATTTATATCCCAACAATCTCCCCCTAAACTTATTAATTCTCTTTGAATTAATCAAGTTTCTTCTGTTCTTCATTCTTCTCAGTTTGTTCTTCTAACAATTTAGCTCTTCTTTGTCTGCCTTCAACAGTTCTTTGATTTTGCAGCTTTCTTTGAGCTATAATGTACTTGCTGTTTCTCTTTGTAAAATAATTAAGTTTTTCTTGAAACATAACAACATCATAAGGCTTCATGAATGTGTTTGTGAATATCTGATACATTATTTCTTCAGAATGTGGATATTCTTTTTCATATAGTACAATTCACAGTTTTTACTTGATCTTTCAAAAAAATACATGTTCACTGTAGGAAGTACATTCCAAGCATACACATTTTCTGTACTTGTGAATATTTCAGGATATTTGTCTAGATAAAATGCAGCATCAATCATTTTAGTTAAGTATCCAGCTCCTGAATTCTTCCATGACTTCTTGGTCATTCTTGGTTTGCCTATGATCATGACTTTAATAATATCAGCTCTACTACAAGACATAACCATTGGTTTCCATCCAATGAATCTCTGAATTGATTTGTCTTGTCTTATAATTTCAATAGCATCACCAACCAGCCTCCAATTTATAATTAGATTATCTTCAATGGGAGCAATAGGAGTATCAAAGACTTGTATTTCTTGTTTTCTTTTCTTTCTTTGTTCAGTTTCAGGTTCAGCTCCCTTCCTTTTCTTAGGAGGTATTGAAGATTCACCAGTTGTTGGTGTTCTGGAGAGTATTATTGTGGGATCTATTTCAACCAACACTTTTTCCTTCTCTGCTTCAACTTCCATCTCTGCTAGTTCTTTCTTTTTGGCAGTACAATATATGTCTACAATTGTCATCATTTTCATCCTGCCAAAGGATTTAGCATTGTGCCCTTTTGACTTTAAGAAGTCAATCATCTTCTTCTTCTGTTCAAATACATCATCTGGTAGATCAGCCTTTTCTCTTTTACATTCAGCTACTAGGTCTTCAAGACAATTTAAATGTTCCTCTTCTATCTTTCTTTGTCTTTCAAATTCTGCCTTTTGACCTTCTACCAGGACTCCTTCTATTTGTGGAATTGTTACCTCAGCTTCTTGATGTTCAGGATTTTTTAATCTTTCCTCTTCAGCCTTTTTTTTGTCTTCAAGAGCTTGAGTCTTAGCAATTTTTCTTGCATATCTGATCTTCTTCACCTTTAATTTGTCTAGCCTATCTTTTCTTACAAGATTCATTTTATTCACCATGTAATGGCCTAGAGCTCTGTTTGGATAGTCATCATTAAATATTTCTTTTCCTTTTCCAATACAGACTGAAAGTTTAGGTGGAATGTATTTCATATCAGGGACTTCTGTTAAAATAATTGATGGAGAGAATAAATGAATTTCATTCTGTGGAAATATCTTGGGGTGTGGAGGAAGCTCACACTCATCAACTTCATACCAATTAACATTGTCATCAATGTCAGGTATGACAAGTGGTTGTTCTGGTGCTTTAGGTTTTGTTACAATTATAACATTTTCTCTTTCAAGAACCTCTGGTATTTTTCATCTTCATCTTCAGTAGTAACCATTGTGGTTGCTACTGGTATTACTTTCTGGTTCAAATACCACAATTTGTTGATTTTCAATTACTACGGGTGAGGTTTCTATTGGAGTTACTACTGCTAGGACATCAGTAGTATCCATAATTTCTTCTTCTGGTGCATTTACTACTGGTGTATTTGTTTCTTCAACACGATCAGTAGTAATAACCTCTTGATCCTTTGCCTCAGTAATATCCATTGGATCAGTAGTCTCTATGACCTCAGTAGTAACTGGAGAGTAATTTATTTGTTCTGCTGTTTGTGACTAATTTGCAGACATAGATATATCCCCATCCAAGCTTTTCATTACTTTATTCAGGTCTTCATCAAAACTTTGACATGTTTCACCATGGACCTCTTTCAGATTCAGGAGAGCTGCTGCTGCTATGGATTGATCAATCATCCCTTGAATTTGATCTTTCTCTCCCTTAGTGATCTCAACCTGTTGAGCCTCACTATCTGCAATCTTCCTTTGTAATTTTCTAATTAAATTTGATTGCTTTTGAAGCCTATACTCGAACCTCTTCTGTCTTCTGTTCAAAGTATTAATGTAGTGCTTCATGTAGGTCATGGTTTTCCCTTGGTTGTTCAGTAGATTCATACAATTTTGTATAGTGGTTTTAAGGTTTTCCTTCCTATCCGTCAATTTTGTTTGTTTAATACTGCCCTCATCCCATTTGGGTGGATCATTGGGCTCATTTGGTACATTGGTTTGAAGGTTTTCCATCCTATCCGTCAATTCAGGTTGGTCAATTCTACCCTTATCACTTCTTGGTGATAAATTGGGTTGTTTGGATACTCTTTTCTTCCTAGAAGAAGCAGTAGTGCCCCCTTGTGGTTTCTTGGCACCGGGGTCCTCTTAGTAATTCCTCAAATTCTAAGTCATCACTTAGAGTTGCCGAGGTCTGGGTCCTATGGATGTTCTCACTATCCTGTGCACCCACCTTTGGGGCATCAGTAGTGAGAGCCCTTTCCTCATGCCCTCTCTCCTCCTTGGAGGACAACTCTTGGAGTCTGGGGTTTGACTCAGTTTGTCCCCTGGTGTCCTTTAAGGAAGATTTCTTCCTTTCATAAGTTTTAGAGATTTGTTTGGCAATGGTCTGGTCTTCCTCAGAGTGAAGAGTAGCACTCTGGGGATTAATTTCATGTATCTGGGACACATTCAGGACATTTGTTGGTTTATTTGGTTGAGTGGACTGAATGGGTGGTGTTTGGGCTGTATTTAGTGGTGGAGTTGGTTGGGGTTCAATGGGGTGACTTGAACCTTCTCCAGTAGGGGGTTGATCATAGATCATGTTTTGGAATAATGGAGTATCTTTTCCAGAAAATTTAAATTGTTTCCTCATATTTGCATACACCTTTTTATTTAACTCTGGTGTAACAAAAATGTTCTTAGGAATAGAAAGATTTTGAATTTCACAGTTTATTATATAAGTGAGGAATCTTGGATACATTAAAAATTTTGAGGATGATAAATTTCCAAGCATTCCTTCAAATATCATATTTGAACAATTGAATACATGTCATGTGCTCAGACAGACAACAGCAGAAGCTATTGACTTATTGAACTCATTCCAAGTACTCCTTTTTGGAGAGATGCAATGTTGAATGGTATGCACTAAAAATTTCCATTGGGGTGAAAGAAGACCCTTTTGAAATGTGACAATGTCTAATCTTCCTTCATACCCTATTTTTTGTAAAACATCAACAAGATCCTCCTTAGGTAAAGAAAACATACCTGACTCATCATTGAGTTGAAGATGATGTCTGATTGATTGTTCAGTGATAGTGATAGACTTTCCATCTACAACGGATTTGATCTTGGACATGTTGGAATCTTCAGTTCTTTCAGCATTTGTCCAGAAATCAATGAGATGTTGTTCATATGCCCTGAGATTGATGGTTAAAGCAAACTTGATAGGAGAGTTTTTCAGAAACATGACTATAGGACGAAAGTCCTTTGTGCCATCAGGATTCCTTAGGAATGCTCACATGTTGTGGAATTCAGAATATTTAAGATCGGTTTTAACTGTAAGTGATTTTAGGGTTGCCATTTTGATTGATTTTGATCTTTGGTGATGAAACTTTCACAGAGAGTTGATTCGTTTTTGTAAGAATTTCAGATTTGTGGAAGGAATTGAGTTGTTACTGATGCAGGATTTTGATCGGAGTTTGCAGAGATTAGGGTTTAGCGTAGGGTTTATCGAATCGAGGAAAAGATAATGCTAAACTAATCTCAATATACTATTTATATTTTTCGATTTTACCTGCAAAATGACCGAAATATCCTTCGAATAATAACCCAACGGCTATTTTCATGAGGGTCAGTATAGTAATTTTATGTATTTTCCAGATAACGGTCTATCAGTAGTAACTAAGTGTCAGTAGTAGAAACATCAGTAGTAACCATTGTTTCTATACTTAACCTAATTCTACTAAGAAACCCTATTAGTACTAAATTGTAGTAGTAACATACGATCAGTAGTAATAAATAATCAGTAATAAAATAAAGAAAATTGTACAAAACATTTTACAAATGATTTTCTTTTGAGACTTAACTTATTAAAATCATTCCAATACTGCTAACCAAGAAGCTGAATCTTCCTACATCAAATGCTTTTGTAAAAAGATCTACCAATTGATTATCAGTATGAATTTTCTCTACTTTAATTAATTTCTTTTCATTGCAATCCCTTATAAAATGAAATCTTATTTCAATGTGTTTTGTTTTAGAATGTTTTACTGGATTATTTACAATACTGATAGCACTTTGGTTATCTATAAAAATTGGAGTTTTAAGGATAGAGATACCAAAGTCTAGAACTTGATTTTGAATCCATAGAACTTGAGCACAGCAAGCAGATGCAGCTACATATTCTTCTTCAGCAGTTGATGTTGAAACATTGGTTTGTTTCTTGCATTGCCATGACACCAATCTTGATCCAAAGAACTGACATCCACCACTAGTGGATTTCCTATCTTGACATTCACCACCATAATCGCTATCAGTGTAGGCTACGAGTTCAAATGGTGATGCATGTGGATACCAAAGACCAACGGAAGGTTTTCCCTTCAAGTATCTAAAGATTCTTTTGACAACTTGCAAATGTAGTTTCTTAGGTCTTGCTTGATACCTGGCACATAAACAAACACTATACATAATGTCAGGTCTTGATGCAGTTAAATACATTAAAGAACCTATCATAGATCTATAAAGGTGTTCATCTACATCCTCCCCCTCAACATCAGGATGTAGGTGTTTGTGAGTTTCCATTGGAGTGCTTGCACTTTTGCTGTCTTTCATTGCAAATTTCTCTAAAATGTCTCTGACATATTTAGATTGATTGATCAAGATACCATCTGATCTTTGATTGATTTGGAGTCCAAGAAAGAAGTTCATTGGACCCATTGAGCTCATTTTGAACTTGATCTGCATCAATTCTTCAAATTCTTTGCATAGTTGATCATTTGTTGATCCAAAGATGATATCATCTACATATATTTGGACCAGTAGAATATCATCTTTGACCTTTCTTGTGAACAATGTTTTATCAATGGCACCTCTCTTGAAATTGTTCTTCAATAAGTATGAAGACAATGTGTCATACCAAGCTCTTGGTGCCTGATGAAGGCCATATAGAGCTTTGTCTAGCTTGTATACATAGTCATCATGTTCTGGATCTTCAAAACCTAGAGGTTGACATACATACACTTCTTCTTCAATTTTTCCATAAATGAAGGCACTTTTCACATCCATTTGGTATACTTTAAATTTCTTGTATGAAGCATATGCCAGAAATATTCTTATTGATTCAGTTCTGGCAATAGGTGCATATACTTCATCATAATCAATGCCTTCTTCTTGTGTGTATCCTTGGGCTACAAGTCTTGCTTTGTTTTTTATTACTATACCCCTTTCATCTTTCTTGTTTATGAAGATCCATCTTGTTCCAATGGGTCTTTTTCCTTTTGGTAGAGGTACAAGTGTCCATACAGCTTGTAGTTTGAATTGAAGAAGTTCTTCCTGCATTGCTATGATCCAGTTTGAATCTTTCATAGCTTGTTGAATCTTCTTAGGTTCTTCCTGTGATAGAAAATATTCATACATGCATTCATTAGATATTAAACTTATGTTACAAACATTTGAATTTAATGAAGAATTAAATTTGCTTCATGTCTGCATGTTTGAATTGACATCACTTAGGACTGAGTCCAAAGGATGATTCTTTTCAGTTCTGGATCCAGGAACTTTGTCAACAGTGATTTGAGAATCTAGATTTGACTCATTGGGTTCAGGAGATTGTGCATCTGTCCGTGTTTCTTCTTGATTGTTTGCATTTTGTGGAGTTTCATCATTGCTACTGGTGTCAGTAGTAACATTTTCATCATTGACCTCAGGAGGGTCATTGTTGTTACTGACATCAGTGTTGTGTAAATCCTCATCAAAATTCTGAGGTTCAGAGCTACTACTGGGATCAGTAGTATCTTCAGAGTTGGTGTTGTTACTGGTGTCAATGAAACTAGGGTTATCAGAGTTACTATTGTCCTCAGTATCAACTGTGGGATCAGTATTAACTAAGATGTATTTCATGATTTTTTGCCTTCCACTTGATGATGGTCCTACTGGTTGGCTTTGATTGTTTGAAATTCCTGTATTAAACTCATAATTAACATCAAAAGATTTGGTTAGATTATCAATATTAAACAACCAATTTGGACCATTTCCTTGTTCATTCATCAGACTTTCATTAAAGGATACATTTACACTTTCTTCAATGATCATTAGCCTTTTGTTGAACTCTCTGTAAGATTTGCTCTTGGTTAAGTATCCTACAAATATTCTATCATCTGCTTTGCAGTCAAACTTACCAATTTATTCTCTTGTAATTAAAATAGTACAAGGACAACCAAATGATTTTAAGAAATTTATTGATGGTTTTCTTCTATTGAAAAGTTCATAAGGTGTTTTAAAGTGAGGCTTAACTATTAATACTCTGTTCTGAACATAACAGGCAGTATTAACAGCTTCAGCCCAAAATATTATTTGTAATTTTGAATCTGCAAGCATGGTTCTGGCTGCTTCAATGATGGTTCTATTTCTTCTTTCAGCTACACCATTTTGTTGTGGAGTTCTTGGTGAGCTGTACTGCCTGTCAATGCCCTTAAGATCGCAAAAATCAATTAGGTTAGTATTTTTAAATTCAGTTCCATTATCACATCTAATTGCTTTCACTTTGAGATCTCTTGTATTTTCCAGCTTTACAATCAGATTCTTGATTATTTCACTTGTTTCATCTTTGGTCCTAAGAAAGAAGACCCAAGTGTATCTGGAAAAATCATCAGTAATAACAAGGCAGTATTGTTTCTTTCCAATACTCATTACATTTGTAGGTCCAAAAAGGTCCATATGTAAGAGCTGCAAAGGATTAGAAATAGAATTGATTGCTTTGGACTTATGAGAAGTCTTGTGTTGTTTACCTTTTAAGCAGGCAACACAATGATGATCACACATAAATTCTTTTTGTGGTAGACCAACTACCAAATTCTTTTTAACTAAATTGTTCATATTTTTGAAATTTGTGTGACACATCCTTCTATGCCAAAGTTCTGATTCATTTGAGTTTGCCTTAGATATAAAACAGTTGATCTCATTTGAAGAAATGAGTTCTCCCCCTATATCCAGGCAATACACATTATTTCTCCTCGGTGTTCTTAAAACAACAAACTTTTCATCTAAAATAAAATCAGGAGAAAGAATGATGCACTCAACATCTGTAAAAAGAATTTTGTTCTTCTTATCACAGACTTGTGAAACACTAACCAGATTATATTTAAGCTCAGCAACATAAAATACATCATCAAAAGTGATCTTACCATTTGATACTGTACCTTTACTTGTAATCTTACCACCTCTTGGATTTTCTCCAAAAGCAACATATCCTCCTTCAAAAGACTTGAAATCTCTAAGTATTTGAAGATTTCCAGTCATGTGTCTAGAGCATCCACTATCAATATGACATGTTCTACCTTCTTCAGGGATCTGGATACTCTGCACATAAAGTAAGAGGATTAGTTAATTATGGGAACCCAAGCTTGTTTTGTCTTGGGTTCATCCTTTGAAGAGTAAGTTTTTCTAACTGAATGAGCCTTGTATGTAGGTTTGTTCTTAGTTGTTTGATTAGCACTGATGTTCTTGTTTGCTACTGATCTTGGTTTATACCCGTAGTGTTTTGCTTTTGAATATTTTACTACTGATGGACCAGTAGTATTTGGAAAATATGAGTTTTGAGCATGATCAGTAGTGTTTTTGTAGTTATACCAGACAACATTGTAATTAGGGTTTTTACCAGTAGTAAACCTGGAATGGTTTCTACTGATGTTTGAAAACTTTGAATATTGAGGAAAGTGATTTTGTTTTCCATTATTTTTGAAATAATTGCTTCTGTTTGGACTTTTATACCTGATATTTTGCACAAATCTTTGTGCAGTTCTTCCAAATTTGGGAGTTTCAACATGTGGTTTTTTAAGTTCTTGTGCTTTTGTTTCTTTAGTTTGTTTTAATTTTAAGGCTTTCTCCTTTTCTTTGTTGATTTTAAATTCTTTGAATTCTTGACTGTTTATAGGATTGAAGTGACAGTTTTTAGCTATGTGATTTACCTTGTTACAAATTAAACATGATAATTTTGTTGACTTAGCACTTTCAGGTTTTCTTTGTTCTTTTAACTGGTTCAAGTTTCTTTGATTTCCCCTTCTTAAAATTGTAGGTATATTTTCTGAGTTGTATTTTGGGGATTCAGTTTGACTTTGTGTTGTGTGAAAACTTGTATCAGGTGACTCAGTTGTTTGATCATCATCAGATGACTCATTTGATTCATTTGTTTCATTTGTTTCATTACTGGTTTCAGTTTCAGTTTGACTTTCAATTTTTAATTATTTAAAATTCTTTCTGTGCTTGATTTAAGTGGAGGGATAAAATTTGTTGGAGGTGAGACTGCATGATATCCCACTCCATGAATAAATTTTTCAGTGGTTTGATTACTTGTTAATTCATTAACAATTTTAGAACAACTTTCAAACTTTTTAATAGTTAATTTATTTTGTTCTAGTTCCATTTGACATTCTTCTAATTTGATTAAAGTTTCTTTTAATTTCAATTCAACATGTTCTTTTTCATACGTGGTTTGTAGCAATTCATCTTTTATTTTTTGATCAGTTATTTTATAGATTTTAATTTGGTTATCTAAATCAGCTATACAACCATTGTATTCAATTCTTCTATTTCTGTTTAAAATCATCTCTTCAAGTGTTTCTTTATTAAGTTTTTCGAATTCTTTATATGCCTTAATGCATTCATGAGTGAAAGATTTAGAATGTACCTCAGTAGTAGAATCAGTAGTAAAGGCCATGAGAGCTTGGTTTTGTGCATGTTCTTCTGCTTGAAAGCTCCAGTCATATCCTTGTCCTTCTTTAGATACTAAAGCAGTTGAATTTGAAGTACTGTTTTTGTTGTAGCTTGATCTTTGATCTTTGTTAGGACATTCTCTGGCAAAGTGACCCAGATTGTTACAGTTGTAGCATTTGACTTTGGTCTTGTCAAATCCAGCACGATCACCTTTGTTGTAAGACAGATTTTGCCTTCCAGTTCTTTTAAGAAACCTTTTTGTTCTTAAGCTCAGCATTGTCATCTGCAACTTGATGTCCATCTCTTCCAAATCATCAGGATTGAGTTGTTCTAAATCCTCACTAATCAATGCAGTATGCACATGACTAGTGAAGAAAGATTCTCTTGCTACATCTTCAATACCTGCATTCTTTATATTGTCCTGGCCTGTTCCTGTACTAGACACAAAAGCAGCATTGTTTGGAGGTAAATTAGGAGTTTTATTACTTACCTCAGATTCAAACACTCTTAGTTCATTGTAGAGTTCATCTAGCTCTTTCTCTTCTAGTGCATCTCCTTGTCTATATATCACAGTGTACATAGACCATTCTTCACGTAAAGACCTGAGGAACTTCCTGTTTACATCATCATTGTCTGGTTTGTAACCAACTTGATTCAATTCACCAATGAGTTTGTTGAACCTATCAAAGACTTGAGACAATGATTCATTCTTCTGCCCTTTGAAGTTTTCAAAGTCTTGCTTCAGAACAGACTTCATGATTCTTTTTGTGCTCTTTGTACCAACAAACCTCTTTTCCAGAGCCTGCCATAGCTTCTTAGCATCATCATATTCAATAAAGAGATGTTGATAATCATTGGGAATGGCAAGCAAAAGAGTGCTTAAGGCTTTGAGTTCGATTCCTCTGTCCTTCTTTTCTTTCTCACACTTGAGTTTGTCAACTTCAGTTGAGGTGGTGGCTATTTGAGTTTGAATAGTCTTGTTTCCTTCAAGAACCACTTCCCACATGGAATAATCAGTAACCAGCATGTATTGCTTGATTCTATTTTTCCACATCCCAAAGTTATTGGGAGTGAGAATTGGAATCTTGTTCGCCTGAGTACTTTCATTGTTATCAGACATGATTAACAATTTTGAGATCGAAAGTATGAAACTTTTTGCTTGTTCTTAATTTGTAGATCTAGAACCGTAAAGCTCTGATACCACTTGTCAGGATCGATTATCCCAAAAGGATTAATTAATCACAGATCTACAAACTATGAGAAGTTGCAGCGGATCAACACTCTAGTTTAATTGATTAAGAACTTATGAATACTGTAAACAAATACGATTGAACAATAAGAACACAGTAATCACAAAAAGCTTCAATGTATATTAATTTTATCGATCAATACACACGTACGTTTACAATTCGTAAGGAACTATATATAATAGTCCTTGAAGCCTAAACATTAACCTAGTTATTCTAGGAATCGATTACAATTGAATTACATAAAGATATACATTCTATAACAAACTATACTAGAATCTTGGACTTGATCAGCACCATAAATAACATCAGTAGTAACATTGATCATCAGTAGTAAGTCCTGTGTTTATCATCGTCAGTAGTAACTAGTGTTTCTGCCCCATCAGTACTAACTTCAATACTTCATTGATCAGTACTAACTGCAACATCAGTAATAAAATGTTATATCTGATTTATATCCTAACAAACAAGTATTTGATAGATCTTCCGTGGCAAAAAAAATCAGTTGTAACTTGTAAGTATAGATGAACGATGCATATGCTTTAGCTCCTTTTAATCTTTACTAAATAAGCAACATAATCAAAGTTTATAAGTAATTTTGACATAACGAGTAAACGTCATTATTAAATTTAAAAGCTCTTCAACAGCTTCTCCACTCACATGTGACATAGGATACTTGACTAAGAAATATCCATAAAACCGAAATGAAACTAACGTAACTGTGGGCAAAAGAGCACCACAAGTTTCTTTGTGGGCCCTAAGTTTCTGTGACCCAAGCAATATATGAAGAGAAATTGGTTTGATTACGATTCCAAGATGACAAATCAGCACGCTTATCCACGTCATATCCTCGTAAACTATATCCAAGATAACTAGATATATGGCCACCATATTCATCCATTATTCCGACAACCGAAAAAACATCATTTTCATTGACGATCAACCCACCCTCCAAACCATGATGGTGGTTTAGTTGTTAAATTTAGTGTAAAATTCTTAGAAGTTTTTAGGTTTAATTTCTGCTATGAGCAAAATAATACAGAGGTTCATCTGTAAAGACTCCAGGCTACAAGTAAAACGGGTGATTATTCTGAGATTAGTTGGCTCACGAAGTGACTCAGGATCAAGATTACCAGGAAAAAAACACCCTCCTCCCACGAACTCTATCGACCAGAAACTTCCATGAGATCCTATTGTCATTTCTCGGAGGGTGATTCACAGTGGCGGACCCAGAAAAAAATTGAGGGATGTCACCGGTTGCACATTTTTTCTCAGGGGTGTCACTTATACTAACAAAAGAGTAAAAAGAAAAATTTAACACTATTTTAACACTATTCGAAAATATCTCAGGGGTTGCACGTGCAACCCCGTGCACTATACTAGGTCCACCTCTGAGGGTGAACCATCCCCACTTATTGGAATATTTCTTTTTAGGATGGTTCATATGGTTGCTAAAAAATTTAGATTTGATCACTATGTTTCAAAAAGTAATAATACTTGTATCATACTTTAGGCCCTTAAGGTGGATGTCTGTGAAAAATAACTGTTAAACTGTATCATGTGCCAGGTGCATCAGGGCAAATATTTCTTTTATTAATTATTATTTATATTTTATCTCTAATTTTAACAAAGCCTAACACAAGTACACAACTAACATTCGTTAGAATCCACCGTTAACCAGAATCGCCAAAATAGTTGGGTGGTTGTTGGTGTTGAAAAATCGAATCTTGAAATGATTAAAGAGAACGTTTAAGATCTTAATTCTGAGTAAAACACTATTGAAATTGTATACCGGGAAAATTCTTCTCGGATTAATCGGAGCTGATGAAGCGCCCATTGAAGGAACAAAAAGATTTAACCGAATCAAGATATGGAGGTAAAAAGCTCGAATTTTGATTGTTACCAATTTGATTATCAACAATTTCATCATCTGGGTCTTTCTCAACATTCATAATTGTTGTTGTTAATTCGACGATGGGTTTCCACGCTGGAAGCTCAGCAAGTTCATCAATGGCGGCTTTAGCTTTTGCAATAAAAATATAACGAGTATTGTGTTTGCCACAAAAAGAAATTAGATACTTCCTCCGTATCAAAATAAGTGACACAAATTGGCTTACACGTTTTTTGATGTAAAAGATTAAAATAGAGGTTAAAAAGGGCGGCCCCACCCTGAAACAAAGGTGTACGTACATAAATAAAGAGACTGGTTATGGCCTTGATAGCTGATGCTTTGTTACAGATTAGGCTACTCCAAAGTAGCAGTGGAGAGTGAAAAAAAAAGAATTTTTGATAGCATATGTGGAGGTGCAGTCCCTTGGAATAGATTAAAGTACATAGTTAGTGGAGAATGAGTCCCACTTTTCTCGAATAAAGTGATATTAATGAGTTTTAAAAGTAAAAGTAAGGGTATAAGGGTAATTTCACTTTATTAAAGTGGATAGTTAG
Source organism: Calendula officinalis (assembly GCA_963853835.1). Taxonomy (NCBI): domain Eukaryota; kingdom Viridiplantae; phylum Streptophyta; class Magnoliopsida; order Asterales; family Asteraceae; genus Calendula; species Calendula officinalis. The sequence goes on from OY970825.1 coordinate 28,601,404, forward strand.
TGGGAATGGGTCCCATTATTTTTACCAAATAAGGAAAGTTTTCAAAGTGTGTCACTTATTTTGATACACCCCAAAATGAAAAGTGTGTCATTTATTTTGATACGGAGGAAGTATTTAGCAACAGCCGTTTCAGGCAATGACTCAAATTAAAGTGTCTTTTTTTAATTAAACATGTGTCCCACAGCTTCAATAATGTCATTCATTCAGTGTCAAAGTTATTGGTTCAAGGAAGCCAACCACAGCCCCAACCAAAAGACCAACATAGCCAAACAAATTGCAAGCTTTACTGCCTACTATTATAAAAATTGGTATATTATACCCTAGTAAATGTGATAAATTATTTTTATATTACCATGTGAATTTGATCAACGAGAACTATCAAAATTAGTATATTGTATGAGCTTCTGCCATTTTGCCTAATAACAATAATAAGTGTCTAACGGTGATGAAACCTACTCCAAACATTATACCATTCTCATATTCCATCTACTTCGGGTCAAGCCCGGTTGGGTCAACATCTAATTGGGTCACCAACCATTCAAAGTCACGCTTACAAAATTATGTAAAGCGTATGACTTATTTTGAAACTGATAAATATATAAAATATATCTCATTTACTTTGAAATATATCATGTATTTATCCATTACACGTATGAATGGAGAATAAATTTTGAAACTCACAAAAATAGAAAACATCCCCCTTATTTAGAAATATATCATGTATTTATCAATTACATCGAATGAACGGAGAATAAATGCCAAACCAAGCTTGGAAAGATTCAATACACACTTTCACACATTTCAAACACTACAGCACATAAAACTCTTTTAAACCGATATTTTAAATCAAATCCCAATTAAACATGGGATGCTTTGTGTTTGTGTTGCTTGTAGTTGCTTTTGATTCTGGAGTACCCAAAGATTCAAAAATCTCCCATTCGGTTGTAGTAGTAACCGCTTTCGATGACGGCGGTTGACCTTTATCCACCACCACAGTCCGCCGTGATTGTGGCGGCTTGCCACCATTGCCGCTTGTCGTCGAGTTTTTGATCTTTAAAGCATCTAGAGTTTCAACATACTCCTGAATCCTTTTCACCTACAAAATTCATGAATCCAAGAAACTTGAAAATTAAAACTTGAAATAAAGAGCCCGAATTTAAGTTTTTGGTTAAGAATTTATAACAGAATTACCTGTATTTTCCTCTGCGATTTTACATCGCCATCAACTGTAATTCCATCGAGTTTAAGTAGTTGATTCATCAATAACTCGATCACATTCAACAACGTCTTCTCTGCCACTTTCCCGCCTTTAGAAATAACCGAATCTATCGCTGACACCTATCCAATATAAATTTGTTACTTTTATTAAATCTTTATTTTAATTGTTAATACTCAATCAATTATTGATTAATTAGGTAAACACAGATAAATTAAGAAATTATTACATGCACTATTAACTTGCATTCTCTACAATGAAATGAGAGTTCCATAAATTCAGGAGGCATTTATATTAATTAATGAATATGCATGTCCGAACATCTTATAGACAGTTTTTAGAGTTGTCATTATAATTTTCCAAAGTTAAAAGAATTTTATTTCACCCTAAAATAAACATACACACAACGTATCAAATTTGTTGAATTTTATCGTACCTGACCCGCAAGCCGGTCGACCTCGAAACTAATATCGGAAATCGATTTAGCCGCTTTCTCCATTTTCGCATTCTTTCTCATTTCCACAAACCTTTTTTCTTGGCTAATTGGATCTTCCATAACCACCATTTTCGATCGATCTTTAACACCCGCGGCATCAAGATATGATTTTGAATCCCTCGCTTTATCTTTGTACATCAACATTTGGTCTTCATGGTGTAATCCTGTTGGACCGGATAACATCTTCTTCAATTCCCCTATTTAACACAAAACCGAATCAAAATCCTTGAGAATTTAAAATTATTGTACAGTTTAGCAAATAATTAGTTGTAAGTTAGTATGTTTCCTATTTTGCCTTTGTTATCAAATTTTGCAATTTTAAAGGACGACTAATGTATGTCTGTGCACAGTCCAAGAATCGAACCGAACCGCTTGAAATCGAACCGAGAAAAGGGTTCTGACTGGACCGAAGACCAAACTGATCACGCTTGTAACCGAACTAAGCGATAACCGAACCAATACAGCTCCGTTCGCGACACGTTCCGATTCTCGATCCAATTTCGAATGCCTAAATATATGAGCTATGATACGCATTAAGGCTAAAATTGGAATTCTGATATTAACTAAGCGAGGGAGTAGTTGTTTACCAAATGTGGCTTGAGAATTGATGTGGATTTCATGGTAAATTGACCCGTATTTGACCCGAACTCTAATCGTTGGTGGAGGAATCCGATGGGTTTCTGCATCCGGGTCACGTTTCTGTACCAACATTCCACCGGGTCGGACCTCCCATACATTCTCACTGTCGGCGCCGGCGCCGCCGACTGAATTTCCGTCCATGGAAGTCACCTCTGTTGCTCGAGTTCTCACGCGCATCATTTTAATTTGATCTATTTTAGCTTATCCTTTAGCCGGAGATGAGAATTAAAATGAAGTCTTGCCGGAGTTTCCCGCCGGAGGGTGACGACCGGAAAATGAAGAATCTATTGTGTAGCCTCTAAAGTTTGAATTTTTCTGGCAATTTTAAAACAGGGGATTCTAGATTTCTAATCAGAACCCAAAATTGGCAGCCAAAATTGTCAAATTAAATTAAATTTGCAATCTTTCTCGCACAATTATTTGTGAGAAGACCAGAAGTCAGGAAGGGAGAGGGACTGAAATTGAATATAAAATGGATGGACAGCAAACAGAACACGGAGTTGGGGAGAATACCGTATACAGAAGTGAACACGCATATTTATGTTTATAATTTATAATTTATAAATGTAATAATTTTAATAGACAAAATGTAGGTGTGTTTTTTCGTTTATTGCATTTTAATTTCTGAGTTAAATAATAGTATATGAATAAGAAAAATAGAGTACTCCACATGAGATGTCGACGAATATAATGCTAAAGGGGAAAAGGGGAAGAATTATTCTTTTTCTTTTATTTTTATTTTTATTTTTAAACATTGATCAAGTTTAATACAATAATCAGGGTATAATGCATGTGAATCTTAAAACTGTTTCTAGGAAAAAGCTAGCAATAATTAATATATTTCTATTATTGAAACGCCTAATACGATTGAATTCATGTTTTTGTAATAGTTGATCAAAAATTCAAAGATTCGGGATCTTTATTACTATTATTTGTAGGTTTATATTTATTATTTATTATCAAATGAATAATTGTGTATAAGTTTGCAAATTGTCAAATGACAATTATAAAATCTTCTTTTATGACTTTCAGTTATCATATTTTAGCAGCACTTCTTAAAATATTATGTTCAAAGAGGTTCATTATTTTTACGAAGTCCCGAGAAAACAAATCTTAACCATCGATTAATAAGATCTAATGGTCAAGATTGATCACATATTTTGCACATGAAGGTTATTTTGGTCATTTGGCACTTTAAATTTTTTTTTATTTTTTTTTAAATTTTTAAATTTTAATTTTTTTTTCGTTAAAAATAATATTTATTTGATAAATACGTGTAGTACTTAATCACATGTGATTTTAATGTAAAATAACATGTGATTGTATACTTAATCACATGTGATTCAGTATGCAATCACATGTGATTCCGTATGCAATCACATGTGATTCCGTATACAATCACATTATGTGTTATTAATAAAAAAAATAATAATTTCTTTAAAAATAAAAATAATAAAGAATAAAAAATAAAAATAAAAATAGTTCTAAAATATAAAATATAAAATATAAAATATAAAAAAATAAAAAAATTTATACTTTTTTTTAAATGACCAAAATACCCCTCAATGTATAAAATATGTTATTAATCTTGACCATTTGATCTTATTGATCAATGATTGAGATTTGTTCCTTGGGACTTCATAAAAATAATGGACCTCCTTGAACGCAACTCTATAAAAAATTCCTTCTTCTTAAGATTTTATATTCTTTAATCTTGATACAATATTAATCTAAAAAAACATAATGTTACATTTCTCTATACAAAAACAACGATACCGAAATCTATTAAAGACGAGATACGAAGGAGGTGGATGTAGACAATTATACCTCTACCGATGAGTAGAGAGACTGCTTTCGGTAGGCCTCCGGCAAAAGTGTGTGACGAAATATAAATTGTGTGACATCATGATTAAAAAAAGTATGTTACGTCATGTGTATGTATGACATATAAAATACGAAAAGTATGTTAAACATGTAAATGTATAGTTCTAAACTTAGGTCATAAAAAATCTATAAAACATGTAAATCATGTAAAGTATGTAAAATATATAAAGTATTTATATTTATGCATAAACGATAAGTAAAAGATATAAAATATATGAACAATATTAAAAATACAGATCTTAAAACAGTTAAATCATATAGAACATCTTTTTTATAGTTATGCCTAAAGTTTTTTGAAGTGTAAAATAATATTTAAACAAACTATAATGTTATTTGGTGTAAATCCTTACCTCACTTTATTGATTTACCATGGAATATATAGGGATATAATACAAATCTTTTCCATTATTATAGGAGAAGATTATACCTAAGAATATTCTAGAAATATAAACAATATATACAATATACTTAATTGATTCGGTTAACAGCCCCCCGCAGTTTGAGCCGGAGGGGACCGAATGCTTAAACTGTCCCGGAAATCAAGGAACAATTGTCGTGGAAGGCCTTTTGTGAAAATATCTGCATACTGGTATGCGGAAGGAACATGTAGGACCTGTATGTGACCCAAAGCGACCTTCTCACGAACAAAGTGTATATCCATTTCAATGTGTTTCGTACGTTGATGCTGAACAGGATTGCCGGAAAGATAGACGGTCGAAACGTTGTCACAATAAACCAATGTAGACCATTGCAGAGGTGTATGAAGCTCGAGAAGTAGGTTACGTAACCAGCAGGATTCAGCAACGACATTAGCTACACCGCGGTATTCTGCTTCTGCACTAGAACGGGACAAGGTAGGCTGGCGTTTTGCCGACCAGGAGATTAAGTTATTACCGAGAAATACGCAGTAACTCGACGTTGACCATCGGGTGTCCGGGCACCCACCCCAGTCTGCGTCAGTGTAGGCAATGAGCTTGGCGGGGTTAGAAGCGTACAGTTGCAAACCCAAGTGAGTTGTGCCCTTGATGTACCGTAGAATTCGTTTCAGGGCGTTGAAGTGAAGCTCACGTGGGGCATGCATGAAGAGGCAAATTTGTTGCACCGCATAAAAAATATCGGGCCGTGTGAACGTCAAATACTGGAGAGCGCCGGCGAGGCTACGATAGGTAGTGGGATCGTTACACAAGTCGCCGGCGGTGGCACTAAGCTTTGAGTTTGTATCGACAGGTGTAGCGGCTGGATTGCAGGTTTCCATGTGAGCCCGTTTCAAAATTGATTCCGCATACTTTTGTTGTGATAATAACATCCCGTTAGGTGTTCTGTTGACGGAAATCCCCAAAAAATACGTGAGGTGGCCGAGGTCCGTCATTTCAAATTCCTTTTTAAGTGCATCGATAATGTTTGTTTGTAGAAGTGTTGATGAAGAGGTAAGAACAATATCATCCACGTACAAAAGAAGATATGTGGTATCTTTGTTATGATGATAAATGAACAAGGAGTTGTCACTCTTGCTACATGTGAACCCGATTTTGAGAAGATGTTGAGCAAAACGTTTGTAACACCACAATCTAGAGCCATTTTTTTTTTTAAATTAAGCATACGGAAGCGATTTAAGAAACTATAAATCCTAAATTATTACACAACATAAAAACTTTACATATTAACCAAATATTTAAAACATTTAAAGGTGTTACTAAAACATGCTCGACCCGGTATACAAAATCAGAGTGCGGTCAGACTTCCAAAACCCGACTCTAATCAAGCCTAAACCACAACCTGAAAAGAGTCAACAAATGAAGGATTAGCACAAAGCTAAGTGAATAGAAATAAACATCAATTTGCATAACCACAACAAATTAGAAAAATCAAGAGAAATCAATAGGGAAAACCCGTCCAAACTTCCACAAGCAATTGGACGTTATAAGAGGATCGGCGGTCGGGCGAGGACCTTCAACTGTTGTCGGCCAACAACAGTCAACCGATGGCTTCTTTACTAGAGGCACGGTGATCCCTCCTTACATAACGAATACGAAGGAGTCCGATCGCCCCCCACCAAGAGTAACGAAGCGTAGCCGAAAACCACCATAGCTAACCTCTAAAAAACATGTGCACATACTACCATTAACCACTAGACCAAGAATAAACTTGTAAAAAGAATTGCAGCCAAGAAATCTGTTCCTGACGAAGTTCGCGTCGTGAACTCAGAGTTCGCGTCGCGAACTAAGAGTTCACGAATCGGGAACTACATCACGACCAAACCCCAACTTCTCTGGCCCGAGTTCGCGTTTCGCGAACACAAGTTCGCGTCGCGAACTACCCCAGATGCCCAAATCCTGCACTTTTTCTCAAAACTCTACCATTCCCTAATTTTTGTACATCACACAAGAAAGAAGGTTAAGTCCACTCACCTTAGCTTCCTTCTTCGTGCCGAGCTCAATGATCTTATATCACTGAGGCTCCTTCCCTTTTCCTGTACAAATGAATACCGAATTAGAGACCCGAAATCATCAATTATGTAACAAGTACTATAAGCCAAACACCATTATTTAAGGTCAATCAAATGGCAACAAAAGCTTGCATTTCAACACAAAGCACTTACCATGTCTAGAATTCCATCAAGTTAATTTTAAACCAAACTTAATGCATTTCAATCAAATTGCACACATTAGGCCCAAACGGGTCAAACACATATTCGAGCTCATACTTGCCAAATAACAATTCCACATTGTCAAGTTACTTACTTAACATCAATCTAAGCAATTTGCACAATATTTGTATACATATGCAAGTTAATCATCTATTGACCTAAAATAAGTCAATTTGCACAATTTGCAACCATACGGGTCAAAATCCGACATTAACACAATCGTACATCCAATTAGACAACTAACACATAATTGACATGAAATTGATAATTAAATTTGCAAGTTATACCAACACTAAAGTCAACTCCCAGGTTTGACCAAAGTCAATAATCTACAAATTTAGCTAGTTATGACTAAATTTCCATCTAGCCAAACACTACCATTCTTTAGGCATTTTCACAATAGTTAACTAGTCATCCTTATAACTAACAATTATAATTCTCACATGCATAATTTAACATAATAACACCATAAGAACAACAAGATTCACATTTCACCAATTTAGGGAAGATCTCCATCTTCTTCCCCAAGACCACCATTGATGGAGCTTCATGAAAGCTTCACCAAATGAGTTATAACTAACAACAATTCATACAATACTTGCAAGAACTCAATTAGACACCAAATCATGCATCAATTTCGAATTATAAGTAAGATTCAACAAAAACTTCATAAAAACGCACAAACTCAAGAACCCTAGTTCATCCCTACATCAAGAACATGAAACCCTAGCTTAAGAAGGAAGGAAACTTACTTAATCTTGCTTCTAATCACGAAATCACAGCAGGAATCAAAGGGTTTTAACACCAATTCTTCAATTTAGCAAGAAAAACTCCAAGTGTGTGTTGTGTGTGTGTTTGTGTCGTGGCTGGGAAAGGAACAAGAGGGAAGAAAGAGCAAATGACATCTGCCCCTACACATAACACGTACCCCCACCCCCAACACAGGCATATTCACTTAAATACAGTACAGGATATTAGGTTCACAGATAATTTAATTAGACCTAACTAACTCCAATTTTAACAACGAAGATATTTTTAGAACCCTGGTTCAGAAATGAACCCAAATATGTAAAAATCATTTTAACATTTAAATATCTCAGTTTTACTAATTTTTAACCCCATGGTTAAAATATAATTAATTCAAATAAATCAAATAAAATCCTATAAAATAATAAAATAATAAACAATAAGATATTACTTACCAAAAGTAATAAAATATAATAGGTCGGGTCTTGGGATGTTACAACGTTGGTACCATGCCCGCGGTGCTTGTTTAAGCCCATAAAGGGACTTCCGTAATCTGCAAACAAAACCTGGAAAAGACCGATTAGTAAAACCCGGAGGTTGATGCATATAAAGCGTTTCATTTAAGTCTCCATGTAGAAACGCGTTTTTGACATCCAGTTGGTGAATCTGCCAATTTCGCCCTAATGCGAGGGAGAGAACCGTACAAATAGTAGCCGGTTTGACGACAGGGCTAAACGTTTCGTCACAATCAACACCAACTTCTTGTGTTTTACCATTAACTACAAGTCTTGCTTTATATCTTTCCAATGAACCATCGGCCTTAAACTTGTGCCGGTAAATCCAGTGACATCGAATGATATTCGTGTTAACAGGTCGGGGAACTAATTCCCACGTATTTTGTTTAAGTAAAGCATTAAATTCAGTGGTCATGGCAAAGTTCCAGTGAGGGTCTAGCATGGCAAGCTTGGGGTTGGAAGGTAGGGGAGAGATAGTTTGTGTGTGAAGAGATAGATTAGGATTCGGTTTTAAAATACCGTTTTTAGAACGAGTTTGCATAGGATGTTGTGAGGATGTAGTGTCAGTATGTGCTGGATTCGGTTGGGTAGGGGCTGTCCGTGAAGGTGGAGGTGGCGGATTGGTATTATTAGTTGGCCGAGGAGAGTGTGGCTCGGGTATCGGATCAGGCAGGTTAGGGGTGGAGACCGGGATTGGATCGGGCCGGTTAGGGTGCGGGTCCGAGTTTTGTGTCGGGTTTGGACCGGGAGGTGGGGGTGTAGAGGAGGTAGGATTAGCAGTAGGTAATGCGTGAGATATGTAGTATGGAGATACAGGTGGAGTATCAAGAAAGTCATATGAGGGGGTGTTTGTATTAGAGGGGTTGGAAAAGGGGAAGATATTTTCTTCGAAAGTGACATGGCGAGAGATGAGAAATTGTTTAGTGGTGAGGTCGAGACAGAGGTAGCCTCGATGATGGGATGGGTAACCAAGGAAAACGCAAGGTGTAGATCGAGGTTGTAGTTTATGAGAAGTGGTGGCGGTGAGGTTGGGATAGCATAGACAACCAAAGGTGCGGAGGTGGGTGTACGAGGGGAGGTGTTTATATAATATAGAGGTGGGTGTTTTGTATTGTATAGCGGAGGATGGAAGAATATTGAGGAGATAGGTGGCAAAATGAAGGGCATAATGCCAATAGGGAGGTGGTAGAGAGGCGTGAATGAGGTTAGTTCTAATGATGTTGTTTAGGGTTCTAATGAGTCTTTCAGCTTTACCGTTTTGAGGTGATGTATAGGGGCACGAGAAACGGATATGCATCCCGTGTTGGGTACAAAATTGGTTATATTGATTGTTGTTAAATTCGCGGCCATTGTCGCATTGAAGGGTTTTAATTTTCTTTTCGAATTGGGTTTGTATATGTGTAAAGAATGTGGAGAAAATAGAAAAGACTTGAGATTTGGATTTGAGAGAAAAGGTCCAGACAAAGTGTGTATAGTCGTCTAGAAGGACAAGGTAGTATTTGTGTCCTAAAGTGGAGGTTACGGGGGAAGTCCATAAATCGGCATGAATAATATCAAAGGGACTAGAAGTAATAGAAAGAGAATCATTAAAACTTAAACGACAATGTTTTCCTAAAGAACAAGAATTACATGAATCAATGGTACTAAGTTCATTTGAAAACACATTATTATTTCTAAGAAAACTAAAGATAGATGATCCCGGATGACCGAGACGGTTGTGCCAAGTAGAAGAGGTGGCGGTATGGAGCGCAATGTTGGGTGATGAAACGGTGGATGAGGTAGTGAAGGGGTAGAGATCACCGGTGCTGTTGCATCTGGTAACCTGTTTCTTTGTTTTGAAATCCTTCACAGAAAAACCGAAAGGGTCAAATTCAACAGAAACATTGTTAGTACGGGTAAATTTACGAACGGAAATAAGGTTTTTGATAATTTCGGGGACATATCGGATATTAATCAAGCTGCAGGGTCGTTTAGGGCCGAGAAGGGTTGTGGAGCCAATCCCGGTAACTGGAACGTTTTTGCCACTACCAACTAAAATAGCATGCGGTTTACTTAAAGAAAACAAATGAGAAAAGTTACCCTCGTTTTTAGCCACATGTGATGTTGAGCCGGTGTCCATGTACCACGTGTTGTCCGGCGGGTTGAGATGCATTGTGTTGAAAGCCATATCCAAATCGGTAGGAGTCATGGGTTGACCGTACATGGGATACGGGGCAGCCGTATAGTGAGCTTGCTGTGGCTGCGGAAGGTGCTGCGGGCGGGGACCGAGAAGACCGACCGGGTTGCTGACCGAGAAGACCGGGTTTCTAGAAATATAAACAATATATATAATATACTTAATTGATTCGGTTAACATATAATATTATTACACTATTTGGTAAAGACTTTACTTGTTTAAATATAATGATATACAAATTACAAGCCATTATACATGCATAGAAATTAGATAATGGGGGCAAGGGTATAATGGAAAGTTGATGACTTGATGCAATCCAATTATTTTGTGGTTAATTTCAAGAGTTCTTCTTCAAATAAAGGTTACATGAGTGTTGTCAGGGGCAAACGTGTCAATTGATGAAAAGGTGGGTCTGGTATTGTGTTTCTATGACAGTTTGGTGACTGATAAACCCCACTCACCAATCTCTCTTTTTCCATCATCCATATACTATTTATTAGGGGGTATTTTGGTAATTCACTATTCTGCAACATCACTTTCTGTCAAAAATCGATATATATTTGGTGTTTTTTCTTGGGATTTTTATGTGACATGAAGTATAAGGGACGTAAATGGATTTTGGATCTTAGACGATAAGTAACACACCGCTCAAATAAGTACAAGTTTAAAGGAAGTTAAACGTGAAAAATAATTACCAATTGCACCTAGTTTTTGTTAGGAAGCTACATTTGTTGGTTTAGAAAATAGACGTAAATAATATGAACAAATAAATTTTTAATTACAAAACAAACTCAATGAACTAATGTTAATATCAAAATAAGAGTTTTATGTTCGTCTAAAAACTGCATGTACTAATATTCCGCTACAACGTATAACAAGTTCCTAATTACAATTTATAAACCAACTTTTAGTTATCTATATCTATACTATATTATAAAGCATTTACTCCTTTTACAAATAGCAAGGCTGAAAATTCAGCCAACACACTTGCTATTTTTAGAATTATTTGAGTTTTAATCTATACTATATTATAAAGCATTTACCCCTTCTACAAATAGCAAGGCTGAAAATTCAGCCAACACACTTGCTATTTTTAGAATTATTTGAGTTTTAAAAAAAATGCTTCTCTCTAGATTCGAACGTGAGACCTGAGGATAATTAACAACAACCCTTACCAACCAGTCTACGTTGGTAATTGATTATTATTGTAAACTTCTTTCTATTAAACACTTCATAACTCGCCATGTTTATTAGGGGTGGCAATTCATGACACGACCCGCAACCCAACACGAACCCAACACGGAAAAGGTCGGGTTTGGGTTGACCATAAATGGGTTTGGGTCAAAAGCAGGTCGACCCATCCAACCTGTTTATAAATCAGGTCGGGTTCGGGTTGTCTTGTGTAAAATTGGGTCGACCTGCCAACCCGTTTAATTTTAAAAAAAATTAAAAACTTATGTACATATTAAATATCATAAATAATATAAGACACCCCTTAAATTAGTTATCCTACCTAAATTATTTCCATGTCTTTTTGACCTTTCAAATTAGAATTTCTCCTTCAAATCTAACGTAATTAAGTTATGGCATATTTTCCCTAACTAAAAGCTTGTAAATTTGAGAGCTAAAGAATTTCTTATTTTACAGTCTCAATTTTGGCACAATTTCTCTATATTTTCACCAACCTGTTAAGTTTATGGGTTACACAGGTTGGGTCTGGGTTACCTTGGTTTAAATGAGTCTGGGTTAGGGTTGCTTTTTCTGACCCAAAATTTTAACAGGTCGGGTTTGGGTTTAGTGATTCCAACCCGTCAACCCGCCAACCCGAATCCACCAACCCAAACCCAACCCAATTGCCACCCCTAATGTTTATCCAGGGTATTTCAAGAGTTACCTTACAAAAAAGAGAAGATGACGGGGTTTGTTTTGGGAATTGAATTAAAAGAACTTTTCACCAATCACCGATTTTAGTTTGTTTTACTCAGTTGGTAAAAATTCAAACATGATGAAAATGTTTTGGTAATCGAAATATGTAATGATCCGTCGTTTATACTACATCAAGTACCCATGGCCACAAACGATGATGAAGAAACGTTTCTAGATTTCAAATTCTCAAAATCGCTGTCGTATCTCTTCTTCACCGCAACAAGTTACGGTTTCTTTTGAGATCATTCAATATATTCATTAGAAGACAGATGTTGGAACTCTAAACTCATTACACAGGAGTTATCAAACAAATGAACATTTTCATGCCCTAATTCCCCTAATCTAAATCTGCGTCTCTCAAAGTCTCAGTGTTCACACAGTCACTCACGGGTCACGCTCATGTATTTCTTGGATTTCTTGCTTTCTAAATCGGCCAAGGTAAATGGTTTCTCATTTCAATTTCTTGGTTTCGATTTATACTGCAACTTCATCCTATCTTCCTCGTAAAACCCTTATTTATGCATCAGGTACTTGTACGTGTTTTTTCCTCAAACTTTTCTTCCAGGTTCAGATACAAACTTGTGAAGATTAGTTGAGTTAGTTGTATTTGTTCTCAATCATGTAAATTCAGTTGTTGACTCCGAATTCTTTGACTGGTAAGTTTCTCTAATTTATTTTGACTGATTTTATAGAAATACTATTTTGTAGCATCGAGAATGATTTTTTTAGCACTTACTGACTTATTGTGGTTCTACAATCTACACCACACGACATTTAGAAGAGTTGGTCAAACTCCAGAAAAACTCAACAGAGGCACAATTTTAGCTGCATTATTTGGAATAATCTTGAATTTATTAGTAGATACGGAGTATAAGGTTTGAAACATCTGCCATTTTGCAATCACCAATATACTCATGGTTTTAAATTCCTAAATGAGCATAAAGTTATACAATTTTGTTAATTTTATTTTTGTTTTGATTATCTTTTCACGAACTGAACTTCAATACATCGTTGATGAGTTAAGGTATTTTTCATTAATCATCTCTTTATGTTTGCTAAATACGTTTAATCTGAATGCTAATTGCAATTAAAGGCAGAGTCAAGTTTACTTAAGGAACATGGTGAAAATTGATAGTCAACCTAAGGAGCTTTTGACATGGAAACAACAATTAAAGGAACTTGAAGAAAATAAAGAGTAGCAAATGAAAACGTAAGTTTTTTTTTCCTATTCAGTCAATTTTAAAGTATGATAATTTTATAATAAAATATATAGTGGATGTCATCATGTTTTTTTTTCCTTAACTTCCCTTAATATGACCAAGTAGTTGTTTTTTTCTATTAGACCAACATCAAGGGGTATTTCCTTCATTGTTTCCTATTTTAAACTGTGAATGCCTGAAATCATTATAAGAATACATTATCTTACCATTTTTTATGTTTTTAATTTTTCAGGTCAAGTGGTTAATAAACGTCTTTAGAGATAAAATTGTTGATATCTCAAGGGTTTCGTTAGCGATTGAGGTGACTGAAATCAAAATTTACTTGATTAAATGTTATGTTAATTTACATCGCAGATAATGTTACTCGGGTTTCATTCCTTCTATTTAGTCAATTTAATTTCATATTTCCTAATTGTATCTAATTAGATCTCTAATTCATATTGTTGAAGAAAACACTTACAGACAGATTTAGCAGTTTCGGGGAAATGTCTACCCCCGTGTGATATTCGGGTCATTTCTCTACTAATTATAAAGCATTTAAACCTTTCCCTAAATAGCCAGCCGAAAATTCAGCCAAATACTTACTATTTTTGTATCTCCTTTGAGTTTGAAAAAAACATGCATGGAAACAAGCTCGAACACAAGACCAACAGCTCATCAGATAAAGTCGATAACCAACTGCACTACATGAGAAGATGTTTTCGTAAATAAGATTGTTACGCTGCGTTTAATTTCCCAGCTCAAAACCCCCGTCGTTTCACTTTCCTTTTACCCTAACCTCGATCATCTCATTCCTTCTCGGTTCCTTCAACCTTTACCCTTTACCTCCTCGATTCCTCCAAGCAGCCATTTGAAATGGTCTCCTCGATTCTAGGTCCGCCCCCTTCAATAACAATAACAGGACAGTTCGTCTCTTTCATTTTTTCACTTTCTCACAAAATTAGGGCAAAAAACCGTATGGTTTTGATATTATCTGCTTTGGTTACCCTGCTTGAAACACGTGAGCAGGTTTCAAACTTTACAATTTGTAATTCCTTGATTACAATATTCGGTTTGTTAATTAGATCTGATTTTCTTCAGTTTCAAAAAGCTCACGAAACAGTAACAAAGCTTGATTTAAGGTAACGACTAACAAACCTCATCAAACCCTTTTCTTTCATATCATTTCTATTCTAATATAAAAAACGTCTTTTTACAGAGGAAAACAAGAAGGGGTTGCTCCTCCTTTGGTTATTGTTGCATCTTTGACATTCATTCTCTTTTGTTTTGTTTATTTGTGAAACTGTAGTAAAATACTTGAGAAGAGTAATCATGTGTGTGTACAAGAGCAGCAGTTTCATCAGGTGCAATGTTTATTAATGTTATTTTTCTTGGTGTATTTTGCGGCGGTGATTGGAAATCCGGTGCCTTGAAACACTACCTGATTTTGTTGTGTTATTTTTGCAGGATCCACATTGTTAGCAATCAGTTAATTTAGTTTCTCATACTTAAAGGTTCGATATGTTAATATATTTATCTTGTTCTGGATTGTTTGTCCCAATGCATCATGTGTGAAGAATGTAATTGACATTTTCCCCAATTTTTGAGCTAATTTGCTCTGAATTTATTTTAAATGTGAGCCATGAAATTGAATTTCTTAATACCAAATTTTGTCTATCTCTGTCATACTCTCTCTTTCCTTGTAATCTCCATCTACTCACACTGAATTAAATCAATATTTTGAGCTGAATCTGTGCAATCTGTAGGCTTTTCATAAGGGGGAATGCATCGGAACTGTGGTTTTTAAATTGGGGAGAACCATAACACTTTCAGAGTCTACATTCCTATGCTTGTTGTCCTCAAACCCTACAATCACAATGGCATTGGTAATTTTACAATTGTATTTCATTTTTTCTTTCTTAAATTGTTTATGAACATTCAATTTTGAAGTTGAATAGTAAACATCTGATGCCAAAATTAAGACCTTCGTATTTCATTTTTTTATGATTCTGGTTTTTCATGATACGATTACCTATGTTAATATTTAGAGTTGTATTGCAGCTAAAGAACTTGTTAACAGATCAGTTGTGTTAGATTTTGATATTTATTTGGTATGATATTCGTTTTTCATGGTTTATGATTTTCAGCATGCCTGATTCATACGATAATGATTAGATGCCTGAAGATCATATTATGTATAATTCAGTATGATCACATGATCTTAATGCTGCATTCTAATTGTGATGTCTTTAGTTCTTTGGAGTTATTGGTCAACTTTACACACCTACTTTAGATACCTTCTTTAAATAAGCTATAAGCTTTCCCAAAAATCCCGTAAGCTTGTCAAATGGCTCAAACTGGTCAAGTGTTGGTCAAATTGGTCAAGTGGGTCAAATAAGAAAAATGTTAGTTTAATAATTAATCCAAACTATTTATTAATTGTAGTTTGAATTTTACATGCTCTCAAAGATTTGTCAGTTGGTTTTTATCAATTGACAAAGACGGTTATACCCATTTTACATGCAGTGTAAATTATTGCCTGCAAATTTGAACCCAAATGTGCATGTAAATGACAATACTCAAGAGAACCTAACTATTTTGAACGTGATAGCTAATCTGAAAGCTGGATACTAAATCTTTTTTGTTGAATTAATTTTTTAACCATTTTTCATTCCTTAAATGGCAAGTATTTTGAACTAAAATTTAATTCCTTGCAGTTAGGCTGAGATTTTCTGTTTTATTTTCTTCATAAAAAATAGTTTTAGGTTAAATATGTATTAACTATTTGATTATTAATGCCTTTATTTTTGGATTGAAAGATTAGATCCAATAACGTAAGATTCTACACCCAAAAACGAAGTTCAAATTTTAGTTTGTGTTTTTGGTTTTGTCAAATGTAGTGGCAGAAACATTCATATTTCATTAGTTTCATATAAATGTTATGCAAAGGATGACTTATTTGTACATAATTATGGTTTTGGTAGGTTTTTGTTGATGCAAATTTGGATTTTAATGTATGAGTTGGATTGGATCAAACTTGGGATAAAAGTTGGTGTTGAGAATATAATTTGTTTAATCTTGCAAATTTATGTTTTATTTATTTGATTAAATTGATTTTTTGAAATTGATTTTCATGAAAATGAAATGATTTGAAAGTTATAGGATTAATAAAACTTATGAAGATATGTACAGTTATATAACGTGTACATTTGAGACCTTTTCAAATTAGAAAAACTTAATTTTTAATCTAAATTTTTTGCAACTATTGCTTCACCCTCTCTGTCTGTTTAAGGACCACGTGGTGCTAAATTTTGATGAATTTTATTGCCGAGAATGACACGAAGTTGCGTAAGATGATATGTTTCTCATTTATTGCCACCGCATTGCGTGGGTGTCATACTATTTTCAAAAGAAAAGTGTAACCAAACAACATTTTTCCGCCGCAAAATATAGTTCCAGGATACCCGCCGCCGCATTGCGCGGGTACCCGGCTAGTATTTTATCAGTAATAGGATAAATAACACTGTGAAGAAAGCATGAAAGGTAAACCTATATTGAATCTTGGTCATGGTATTGTTTTTGGTACATTAGAAGTCCAAATTTGACTTTTAAAAGTCAAAGAGGTTAAATTTTTTTAAATTTCTTACAAATAATGAGGAAAAAAGTCAGATTTATTTGACAAAAACCAACCACATGCTCCGTATTTTCCAGTATCACAGTATTTTAATATTTTTATGGTAAATTGTCATATCATATGGAAAAAAAATTTATCCCTTTTTGTTAATAAAAAAAATCTTCATTGTAGTTTTCAATTTTCTAACTAAAAATTTTATGATCTAAAACCTTTTTTGGTTCAGGAATCGAGTGTTAGGCCCTCCGTTTTACTCATAGGTGCATTACAACACCAATGAAGGGGAGTTCCATTTGATTGCTAATGGAAAAAAAATCCCCAAAGTTTATGAATAATGTTTTGTATTAATTTTTTTTAGTTGAATGAAAAAATAATTCAAAGTGTTTATTGCTTTTTATATGAGACTGAATGTATGCCTTGTGATGGTTTGACTTTCTATTCGTTTAACCTGTGACCCTTTCCTTAAATCATTAAACTTGTCGAAAATTGAAATTACAATTTCATTAAAAATGGTAAAGTTTCACTCAAGCTTGAAGTTGTCTTTTAACACTGAAAAAATCAAACATGTCATATTTTACTCTCATATCAATACAAAGACTCGAAGTTGAAGTACTTTAGAAAAAAAATCGAATTATGGTACCCGCCGCCGCATTGCGCGGGTACCAGCTATATTTTATAATCAAAGCTTCTCCCTTGCTTCAAATCTTCTCCGGCTTAACTTCCTTACAACAACTACGGACAGGGCATGACTGATATAAAAAATAAAAGTTTGTGATTAAGAAAGTTTAAAGAGATAGAAGGGTATATTTGTAAGACTACAAAAAGTACCGTTTCAAACGTTAACAACATATAGATGCATAGGGGTGAGCTCGCTTCAAAAACCGAACCGAACTGATAGGACCGAAAACCGATAAGACGGAAATTCAGAAATCGAAACCGAACCGACCATATCTATCGGTTACGTTTCGATTCGGTTTTCGGTCCCGGAACCAATTTGGACCGATAAGCTAGAGCAATTAAAAGCAAATAAATCAACAAAAATTAATCATTAATTAACAAAAAATTAAAAAAGTGAAATATAGTAATGTGTTAACTTCACCATACACAATTATATCACTAATCACGTTATTAAAGAGTCATATATAATGTTTTTATATCCCGTATAATTAATATTGCTTGTGTAACACCGCAAAATTTAGAAAACGTTTTTTTTTTTAAAGTGTGCGGAAGCATAAAGATAATAAATAGTTTAAGTTTAGGTTTACAAACCAAACGTCCCAAAATAAAGTCCAAAACATTAATATTTAAACGGTGTCACTTAACGACATGACTCATTTTACAAAACATACCCATTTGAGCTTGATCACCCATTCCGTCCAAAGCACTGATAACCTGAAAAGAGTCAACGAATGAGGGATTAGCACAAAGCTAAGTGAATGAACATAATTCAACAAATTATATAAAGCTCAACAAGCAAGCACCAACATCTCCATGGTCGTTACTCCTTGTAACCACTTAACCACTGTTCCACTGAACCACTGTTCCACCGAACCTGTAACCGCTAACTGGTCTAATCACTAAGCACGGAAGTAACTCTACATCTCCGCCTACTAACCTCGGAAGTAATTCTACATCTCCGAATGCTAAACACGGAATTATTACTACATCTCCGCGTTGGGTAACCACTAAGAGAGAGGATCGGCGGCTTTGCGGGCCTTAAACCATGGTCGGCCAAAACCACGGTAACCGATAGCGCTTGTATCCAACACCCCGGGCAACTCCCTCCCGTTAACCATGTAACGCATACAGGTAAGGTCGGATACCCTATTAGTCGATACACTTTGCCCAGCCGTTATCCATCCGACACTGACCTCATCCCTATCCTCGATTGCCACTAACCGAGTTGTTGCTACCAATCAAGCAAAACCTTTCCATCTATGTGCACATATCCTATTTCGTCTAACTCGATCGAACAGGTACCAAACAAGCAAGCTAGATATGAAGAATCGCGTCGAAAAACAAAACCAGTCAAACGCGTCTCGCGAAGGCTGAGTTCGCGTCGCGAACTAGTGCTTCGCAGTCGCGAAGATTCTCGTGTTCACGAGTCCAATTTTCTGCCCAATAAACTCGTGTTCGCGAGTCCAATTTTCTGCCCAATAAACTCGTGTTCACGAGTTTATACTCGTGTTTGCGAGTTTTCCCTGCACAACCCTTTTCCTACATTTTTCCAACAAACGGTCTATTCCAAACCAATTGTAACCAAACACAAGTTGGAGGTTAAATCCACTCACCGTAACCTTCAATTCCCGTAACTCAGTGAGCTAATATCACTGAGTTTCCTCCTTGGATCCTGTACACCAAAGAACACCGAGTTAATAGCCGGTACTTATCAATAATCGCCAATATTAACAATAATGAACACTAACTTTCCACCAAGTGTTATAAGTACTAATTCTAACACATAAGTATAATAAACCCACTTATACATACACAATTCAACAACTGAGGCGTTCCACCATTTAATCACCCGAACGGGTCAAAACCGGATTATTAAACAATAATACCTTCTATCACTACAATCATATCATCAACTTACAATTCACCAATTGTCATCAATAACATTTCTAACACGTAGCCTAACAAAACACTTATACTTGCACAATCCAACTTTCTTAAGTCACTTTACTACCAAATGGCCCAAACGGGTCAAAACCCGAACATGACTATAACACCTTCACATTTCCATCAACTATCACATAATCTCCACACTAGCAATTCATAATCATTTAGCAATTCATTAAGTTCATAATTAACCATTCCAAGTATTTTACTTACACAATCAATGGTTCACCCATTTGACCCAAACACTAACTAGTTAATCCATCAAAACATACAATACTTGATTTCTCAACATCCGTAACTTACAAAACATGTTTTCTCAACCTAATGAACAATTCCAAGCATTCAAATATCAAGAAATTCAAGGTTTGTCAAAACCCACCTTCAACATCCACAATTAATGGAGGTTGAAGGTGATTTTCACCAAACCTTGTCTCATTTCAACAAATAACCGTCCATTCCATGTCAAAGCTTAAATAAACATATAAAACAACATCTACAACAAGATTCATCCACAACATACCAAAAATCATAAACCCTAGTTCATGCTAAAACCCAAGAACTTCAAGAACAAACCACAAGAGGGTGAAGGACATACCACTAAGCTTCCTCTAACACAAAGACAAGTAGAATTTCGGAAACTAGGCAAGAATCACCACACAAAAGCTCAAGATCAAGAAACAAGCAAGAACAAGCCACTTTAGAGAGAAAAGGGTTTGGAGGATGGTGATGAATGAAAATAGTGTAAAGAAGAGGATAAGGGTTTAACCCCTTATCCAAATTGCCGTCCAAAAGAGGAGGGTGGGGCCCTCCCACCAAATCAAATCTTACTTTTCAGTATCCGTCTGAAAGTCCCGTTCGTAATTAATTTATTTAAAATAGCAAACGTACTCCAATTTTAAAAACGAAAGCATTTCTGGAAACGAAATCCGACAAGGAATCTAGAGATATAAAAATCACATTTTCATTTGAACATTTCAGAAACCGGATATTTTAATCCCTTGATTAAAATATCACAAAAAGACAAAAAGTCAAACAATTCATTTAACACTTAAATCAATTTATTCCACATAGGGTCAGATAGATATTTATTAAATATCAATATATACCTAAAACTAGTAGGCCGGTTTTAGGATGTTACAACTTGTATGAATGTATCTCGTACACGATTATTAATAATCTTGTATATCACATATTATGTAGATATTTTCATGGAGTTCTTTAATCGAATATTGTGTATATCACATGAGGTGTTACTTGGGACATTTTATCGGTCCATATCGGTCCAAAACCGATACGGAATGTACTGAAACCGATATGGACCGAAACCGTAAAAATTCCTAGTTACAATCTATAAACCAACTTTCAGTTATATTTCCTATCAAAACTTCTTCCTTGCTTCAAATCTTCTCCGGCCGGCTTAACTTCCTAAAGACAGCTATCGACATGGCATGACTGCCATATAAAATAAATTTTGTAATCAAGAAAATTTAAAGAGATAGAAGGGTATATTTGTAAAACTACAAAAATACCGTTTCGGACTTTAACCACTCATAGATGCATAGGTAATGATACCCATGCTTACAAACTGGCAGTTGAATAACCTCTTCATTAGGCATGAAATCATTTCCACACTTGTAACAACCAAAACTACACATCATAATTAGAATCTTGTTTAAAATTTATAAAGTTTCTCGTTCTACGCCAAAGTAAATTTTATGTCAACAAAATTGGATTAATTGTACATCTAAAAAGCGTAAAACCATCAGTCAACTAATTTGCCGTTTCCAAAAAAACTAACTGAAAACCTTATTAATATACATTTCTTATATCGTGGTTTTTGGTTTTGTATTCAAAAGTTACAATGAACCCTTTATGTGTGTAATGAGTTAAACTATTTAAATATTGATGCTTTAAGGTCCAGTTAGTTAAAATAATATAAAGTTTAAATAGAAATTTTAAGAAATTCGAACAACACTTCTTACCTCCATTTCGTTTTTAAGTGATACGTGTAAGATGGAAACTTTTCAAGTCTTCTCTGGATATTCCTTTATTTTTTATGCCAGTAGCTTCAGATACCAATTCCTGTGCAATAGAAATACATCCTAAAGATTTCACGCAAAAAGATCGATCAAATGAGTAATCTAGTAGAGTTAAAACAAATTTTATAAAATATAAATTGGTCATAATCCATATATTTGGATCATTCGGTCATGGCCCATGGGTCAGATTATAATCAATTTTTAAGTTGGGTCATGGGTCACATTAGATAATTAGATATTATGATCCTCATATCCCATATTAGCAAGATCAACAGAGTCTTGTGTTGAATTAGAGCTAGCAACATGTTTCTAGGGCATGTTTGGATGTGCTTTTCAAAATAGATTATTGACTTTCTGAAAAGCTAAAATCAAAAGCTAAAATCAAGAAGTAAGGAGATTCTTACTTCTTGATTTTGACTTCTTAAAAATCCAATAAGTTAATAAACTATTTTAAAAAACAGATCCAAACATGCTGCTAATAATTGAACATAGACTTAGA
The DNA here is from genome assembly GCA_963853835.1 of Calendula officinalis. Taxonomy (NCBI): domain Eukaryota; kingdom Viridiplantae; phylum Streptophyta; class Magnoliopsida; order Asterales; family Asteraceae; genus Calendula; species Calendula officinalis. Next base: position 28,623,640 of record OY970825.1, read on the forward strand.
TCTCAAATATAAAAAGTAAATAGAAGTAAGGAGATTCTTACTTCTTGAATGAGTTCGTTGAAAACTTCATATTCTTCAAATTTTCGGAGTTTTTTAGTTGTACTTTGTTCATTTTGTATATCTCGATCAGATTTCTACTTTTTATCATCCCCCTTTTTTCACCATTTCATCTCATCTCATCTCATCTCATCAGGTCTAGTGAAAATGATTGAATCTCTAATGAGCTTAGCTGCTGAAGGGATAATAAAGAGAGTGTTGTCCACAGCTGCCAACGAATTCATACTTGCTTGGGGTTACAAAAAAAAAGCTCACTACACTTCATGATACATTGAACCTGATATGTGCCATGTTTCGAGATGCAGAAAGACAAAATGGTACAGAGGCTGTCATGGTGTGGTTGAAACAACTGAAAGAAGTGGCCAGTGAGGCTGATGATGTCTTAGATGAGGTTGAATATGAAATGTTCAGGCGTGAGGTGAAGAAACAACATCAAACCGGACATCAAACGACTAGAAAGGTACAATGTTTACCGATCTTGAAAAAGTTTTCATTTCGCCACCGCATTGGTCATAAAATCGACACCATAAACAAAAAGCTGTCAGAAATCTATAAAAGGGCGGAATTTTTAAAACTTGAAATTGAACAAGGTGGTGATGTTCCAGTTAGTCTCTCTCAAGGGAGTGATTCATATTTTGAAGAATTTAAAAGTGTTGGTAGAGATAATGATAAACTACATATCATACAACTTTTAACCGAGTCAAGTAAAAACGAAAAACTTACAATTCTTCCAATTGTGGGAATGGGTGGAATCGGGAAAACCAATTTGGTCAAGATGATCTACAATGATCCTCGTGTAGAGAACCATTATGGAATTAAAGCTTGGTTGTGTGTGTCGGTTAAGTTTGATGTCAACACACTTCTTGCAAAGATTTATTTATCTTTAACACAAAAACAATGTATGTCAACATACAGAGAAATTATAATCTCAGATCTTCAAAAGGTGTTTGAAGGAAAAAAATATTTGTTGATCTTAGATGATGTTTGGGATGAAAAGATGACATATTGGGTTTCCTTTTGGTGGTGTATGTTAAAAGCAAACTCACAAAGTGGAAGTGGTATTATTGTCACTACCCGAAAACTTGAAATCGGAACTGGGGATATGATTAATAATTCATGTACCTTAAAAGGCCTTTCTGATGATCAATGTTGGGAAATTTTTAAAGAGAGAGCATCACCATTACCAACACTAAAAGAGATTGGATATGCAATTGTACAAAAGTGTCGTCGGTTGCCATTGTTGGTGAAGGTAGTAGAAAGCATGTTACAATACTACCAAAACGAAGAAAAATGGTTGTCAATAAAAGAAAGCAGTGTTTGGGGCCTAGAAGAGGCCGAAGTAGTCCAAAGTACTTTGAGACTAAGTTTCGATAATCTCCCGAATGCAATTGTTAAGCAATGCTTTGCTTATTGTTCGATCTTTGAAAAGGATAAGGAGATGGAAAGGAAATTATTGATCAAACTTTGGATGGCTTTAGGATGTCTTCAAATGGATGGGAAGGAAATGGGGATGTGGGAAATGATGTTTTCCGTATTTTGGTAAACAACTCGTTGTTTCAAGATGTTAGAATGGATAGATACGGTTGCATTTTTACTTGTAAGATGCATGATCTGGTTCATGATCTTTGTACATCACTTTCGAAACAAGAAACCTTATTTATTTCCACAAGTGATAGTCTATGCAATCCTCTAGTTAAACATCTCGGTGTGTAGGGGAAAGATAATTTTGAATTCGCATGCACATTATTTACCAAAATGGCAACTACATGTTTGCAAACATTGATCTTTATCAGTGATTCAGTTCATTCAATTCTTCAAATAAACATTTCATTTCAACATTTCAAGTACCTACGTATCCTAAAGGTTTGTCACTAAAAGAAGATACACGATTCAATTGGAGAGTTAGTGCATCTCAGGTATCTTGATTTTTCAAATAACCTATTTGAAGTTCTTACATAATCTTTTGGTTAACTTTACCATTTGCAAACTTTAAAGTTGTTGGGTTGCTGGTATCTGATAAAGTTTCCAGAAAGTGTGAGAGATTTGCTGAACCTTCGACATTTGGAGTTTGACCGAACAGTTCCTACGCCATATACAAGAGAAATGACTTCACTTAGGACATTGTCCTCCTTTGGTGTGATTCAAGAAGAGGGATGTCAAATTGAAGAGCTAGGTCGGTTGACACACCTTTGCGAAGAGCTCTGTATTGGCAATCTCGAAGAAGTTAGAAGCAAAGAAGATGCTTCCAAGCATGGGCGGTACCAAGCATGGGCGGTACCAAGGAGTTCATTCAATTCTTACCTCTGACTTGCACCAAAAACATTTGCCCACCTTTGAAAACAATTTGCCCACCTTTAAATAAATTTCTGGTACCGCCCCTGCTTTCAAGGCTGATTTGCGTGGAAAGAAAAACTTGAACGACATTGAGTTCTTTTGGGGTACGAGAGACACAAGTGGGAAACGAAATGATAAAGATGTATTGGAGGGGTTACAACCCCCTGCAAATGTGAAAAGGTTGAGAATTGACAACTTTTCTAGTAATAGTTTTCCAGAATGGCTAATGAAGATGGTACTACATCTTCAGACAGTTCTCTTATGGAATGTGGACAACGTGACTTGCTTAAGTAATTCTTTAGATTCAGGAAGTCCTTTGTCTCTGTCACTGGAATCCCTCAAAATAATCGGTATGAAAAGCCTAGAAACGTGGACAAATGCAGCAATAAATAGTTCAACGATGTTATCGCCCAACCTCAAGTCGTTGGATATTATTGGGTGCCCGAAAATCGTTGCCTTAGATGAATCTCAGCATTACCCCCTCGCTTCTTTAGTGATATCCGACTGTGAAGGTCTCGAGTCCATAAGGAGCATAGAAGGCCTCACATCTCTTGAAGCGTTAGAAATCGGGTCATGTGATAATCTTTTAGAAATACCCAATTTGCACAACCAAAGTCATTCTTTGAGAATGCTTGTCATTACATAATACAATAAGATGACTTCCTTACCCAAGGGATTTGGCTGTCTTACCATGTTAGACACGTTGGTATTAGGTCTTCTCTGACAAACTCCATTATTTCCCAAGTCTCCATGGCATCGAGAATCTGAGTGACAAACTTCATTATTTACAATTGTGTGGTTGCCATCATTGGGAGTCGATACCAAACGACGTAAGACATCTCACATCACTGACTTCATTGAATATAAGATCTATTGGAATTCGAGAATTGCCTCTTTGGTTGACTGATGTGTCATCTCCGCAAAATGAGGTTCAGTGATTGCAACAACCTAAGTGTGGAAACGGTTAAACGAGGAGCCCCAAGGGAAGCACATTGTGTCCAATTTAACGACGAGATGGTACTTGGTGTTGAGGAGGTAGACACGTTTGGTGGTTGTACTACTTGTACTCATTATATGATGAGGATTTGAACATCTTGCACTTTATATTATTAGTAATGTAATTAAGTATCGCTGAATTTATGACTTTCGTTTGTTATTAGTACTAGTTATATATTGAAGATTCGAACATCTTCCACTTTATATTATTAGTAATGTAATTAAGTATCGCTGAATTTATGACTTTCGTTTATTAGTGATGTAAGAATTCTATTTCTGTTTATGTTTATGTCTTTGGGCATATTTGTGCTATCATATTTTTCTGTTTTAATTTGCTGTCAAATTTAAGTTCTAATGTTGCTGTGAAAATTAATGAAACAGTAAAACAGAAGCTGTAAATTTGTTGCTGTGTAAAACAGAAACTGTATTCACACATTGTTTCTGCGTCAATTGTTGGTGCAGTTTGATGTGCATATTTGGGGTTAAACAACCCACATTCATAATTCTTCCATACCTGTGAATAACATCTTTACTAGGGGGAAGTTTGACTTGTGAGGTCAAACTCAAGACTTACAAGATTCAAAACTGATAGTATATTGTATAATGAATTGTAACAAACAAAATTTCTCGGTTTACAATTATCCTGTGTAAGTTCACTTGTCAAAAGTCTCGATATAAGTGAAAGAATTCTTATTTATGTCAAAAGTGAAAGTTAGTTCAACTTAAAAGTCAAACTTGCATAATGGTGCAGTTTGACTTTAGAGGTCAAACCTATAAGTTAAAAGATTTAAAATTGAATGGATTATATAAAGAAATCTAATCAATTTATTTGTATATTTGTTTATTTCAAGTTGGTACAGTTAAAGCAATAGAAAAATGTGTATTTTTTTGTTTTTGGTGCCAATAGCTTCAGATTTGTCTACCAACTCCCGCACAATAGAAAAATGAGTTTTTTTTTTAATTAAGTTTTCAGGAAATACACTTTAAAAATTTCATGCAAAAAGATCGATCAAATAAGTAATCTAGTAGAGTTAAAGCAAATTTGAAAATATAAATTGGTCGATCTAGGGTCATAATCCATCTATTTGGATTACTCGGTCATGTCCATGGGTTAAATTACAAAAAAATTTAGTTGGGTCATGGGTCACATTAAATAATTAGATATTATGATCCTCATATCCCATATTAGCAAGATCAACAGAGTCTTGTGTTGAATTAGAGCTAGCAACATGTTCCTAATCATTTCATTAAACATAGACTTAGATCTCAAATATAAAAAGTAAATAAAAGTATGAATACCTTTGAAGGAGTTGCCATATGACTTTGTGTGAATATATTATGATAATCTTGGAAATATAAAATGAGAATTAGTTTGTATACCACAAAATTTTTATATGATACAAATTAAAGAAAATTAAAGATAAAATTGAAATTGATATAATTTGAGTAAATGTCAGAAAATATTTGAAGTTTTTCTATATACATCTTACTTGACCGATACCGACAAAAATTGCAAGGATGGAGTGATTTATACTCCTCCGTAAGAATATTACAACATTAAAGATTCGCGCGTTGTGTAGGAGGAAATTCAAAGAAATAAAACTGGGCAGAGAAATGAAATGCTGAGAAATTGAAATGGATTATGTTAATTTCAAAGAATTGACATTGGATTTTAGCAAAGAAATCAATTCCTCTGCTTGATAACAAAACCCAGAGAAATGAATTGGTTTTTAACTAGAATAATGTCATCAATATATTTATTTTTTATCATATAATCTAAAGTAACAAAAGTGAAAATAAAAACATATTTCAAATAGTGAAATAAATGATTATCTTCATTCAAAATACAAGATAAAAAACTTGTGACTTTAACAACCTAATAATATGTGTGGCATATTGAAAGAGAAACAAGAAGTGCATTGTCTCCAGCGTCGTGTTACAGTTAAAGGCCCATTTGAATTTGATTCCATGGAGTAATAGCAATGCTGGCCCTTATTTGATGTTGAAGCTTCTGTAGGAATTTAATGCAAAAAAACACAATAACAAAATTGAAGGACATTGATTTCTATGGAAACGAATCTGCTCAAATAAACCCATGTAGGGCCGTGATCTGAAAAGCGATAACTTTGATAATAACAAAGGAACAAGTAGAATTGGTTTTGAAACATCGACCATTTATGGGGAATAAAACCTAAAATACTCCAATATGATATTTTTATTTTTTGAGTGCATATATACAAACAAATAATAAGAATGGGAACCTTTCTATTGGCCTCGGTTGGAGCTTGGTCCGGCTGCTGACCTTATTTTGTGCCCAACTGCTGACGTTGGTCGTTTTTTTAACACACCAAGAGGAGGATTCTGTCTGTCTTCTGATTCTGGTCAGATTTCGGTCCCCAGGTCAACTGTTTCTGCTCCTCCGGTCAGAGATGTCAAACATGAAACCTTCAATTGATCAATCACAAAAAATCAAAAATCCCCCCCCCCCCCCTCCCCCCCCACTCCCCTCCCAGTAGTTAGCAGTGATTGCTGGTTCACCAAAAATGACTTAAAAGTTGTTCTAAAATCATCATTAGGCATAAACCATGTTAATTGCCCTCTTTCCATTAATAACTGGCTCATATTGACCTAGTAAACTTAATTTTTATTTACTTTTTTAATATGCCTCCAGGGTCCAGAAGCACCACTTACCCTTTTTCCTAACTTTCTTTCTGTCTTATACATAGGAGAATCACCCCTGCTGCATTAAACCCATAATACACATTAACTTGCAACTAATTACCACAAAATCACTTTTAACCAAAACCATAATGTTATCTAACTACTCAACATCACCTAAAACTAAAATTTATAGAATATACCAACACCAGCTCCAGCCATTTGTTACTCACCTACCTCCTATTTTTCTTCTGCTTCTGTTTCAAATTGTTTGGTCAATTGGCAGTCTCAAGCCTCCGTGCACCACTTCTGGGTTGTGGCATCTTTACCCATGCAATTTATTATAGCATGATTAAGGGGGTGTTTGGGAAAGCGTGAGCAAAAAACCTTGAAATTTCCACCTTAATAAGCTTTCCCAAACATGCCCTATGCATAAATGTAATTAAGAGTTAAAATAAATTTAATGCTTTCATGCCTAATTAGTTTAGGAAAAAAAATCAAAACAATGTAGTTAGTAAAAGTAGCATAAACATATAATGTAGACCCCACAAGGACCCGTGAATAAAGACAAACAAAATTACTAAAATGACACTAAAAGCTGCTTAATCCAAGAGTAAAAATTGTACTATTTTTAGCAAAAACACTTTATATATAAAGATTCTACATTTTGCTGCAAATTTGATTCTTTTGGGGAAGAAAAAAATCTAAACAAGAAAAAAATCCAAAAGTAAAACACTACTTTAAAATCAAATCAACGTAGTAAAAAATTGAATCAAATTTGAATGAATGAAGAATCAGATTAGAATCTGTGACATAATCAAACAGTCTAATGATGCTTAGCTAAGCTGCAAAAAAGAAAATTCAAGAAATTGCATAAAGTTTGGGGTTTCTTGCTAAACCCTACATAACCTGTGACTAAATATCACAAAATTAACAACCCGCGTTGCTCAGAATTTCTTTAATCAAGATTACAAATAATTAAATATCATGAAAATTCATTCAGGACTCATGAGAAATCTCTATATCAAATGAAATTTACATTTGTAGAACACCTGAATTTCTTTAATGAATCAGCGCTCTAAAATGTCATATGATTATATCAACAAACGCAACTAAAAAGCATATGTTTAAAAAACAACTTCCGACAAATTAATTAATACAACTACAATCAAGTACTGCATTTAAAAAATTGAAACCCTAGCAAATTAATTACATTTTTTAGGTTTATGGATTGATTACCTTCCGTTTAAGACCTTGTAAACTGGAGACGGAGAGAACCTAATTCCAATAAAAAAAAAGATGCTGAGAGACAGACCCTTGAAAAATCTCACTGTCAGGTAGCTCAAAACGAAAGATGGAGTGGATATGGGCCGGTGGCAAGTCAATTGCAGTTGACCTAAAAGATTATATGTCTTTAAGCAAAGCTTTACTGCAATCATCAAAAAGGTAATTTTAGCTTTCTAGAGTATATCCTAACCACACCAAGCAAAAGATAGCTGAATAAAATCGGCATCTGGGGAAAAAGGATCAAATCTGCCAAAAATAATTACAAAGTTTGTGCAATTAATACAATGAAAGGATATAGATAGACTCCAAGCACAAATTTTCCTAACAACTTCAACCCGTCCTTTAACAAACCCTAGTCTTCTCAAAAATCCCCAATTTTCAAACAAGCTTTCCACTAAAAAAAATCCCCAAATTCTATCCCTAGCTTTAATCAGGAGCCAAGTATGAAGTTTGATACCTCATGAGAGAGACAAAACTATCAGAAAAATCAAAATCCATTTCAGAGTTTGAAATCATAATATCAGTGGAATATGAAACTGTAGCTAAATGACTATCCAAATTCAAGTAAATGTAACATATATTTCATTTCCCTGATATTTGAATAAGGATATTAGTTAACAGAATGCTAGATGATTAGCCTAATAATATTGATATAGATTACAACACAATTATAAAGCGTAAAATATAAACTTGGAAGAGTTATTAGGGTTGTTGGAATTGAAATTGAAATCAATATAATAGATTAAAGTGATGGAGGAGACCTTCAATCGCTTCTTGATGGAGATGTTTGAGATGGAGCCGCTGATTTGTGTTGATAGAAACAGAGAGAATTAGATATAGATGAAAAGAAATAGATGTTTTCTCCTTTTATTAAATGAGATGGTGGATGTGTTGGCCAAGCAAAGTATAGATGACGATGGAAGGTAGAAGCCGATGTGTATTTACATATGAAAATAATTCAATCTATGAAAACCCGATAACAAAATTCAAGTCCAACAACAAACCTATATGGGGGCCAGGGCAGTCAGAGGCGCCGGTGAAAGAAAAGAGCTAGGGTTAGAAAACTTTTTTTATTTTTTTGAATCACACGTGAGACTTCCTTCTATATCTCTTTTTTTTTTTTTTTTATGTGCAATCAGTAATTAGACACGGAGAGATGATCCTTATTAACTTTCATTTCTCCTCAAATCAGAAAGAAGTCAAAATGTGAAGGGTAGGATTTCTCGACAATCGTATTTCTCCGCCTCTTCCATTTCTTTGGCTACCAAATAAGTGAAATCAGATTATACCAATACATCTTTATCTTTAATAAACGAAAGGGTGTCATGTCACCTATTCTATCTTTATAAGCAACCTGTGATTCATCACGGGTTATAGGCTAGTGTTATAATAAACGAAAGGATGTCATGTCACCTATTCCATGTCATCTATTCCACATCACCTTTGCCACATCATAAATCCGTCTGCCACGTCATCTGCTGAATCCATGTAAGCGCAGCCAACCCTAATTCACTTTTTCCTTGCTGATCGAATCCGACTGCAGCCAAGGTATTCCAAATTTCAACCCTAATTTATTTAGTATTGATTTTAATTTTGCTGTTTATATTTGATTCTAAGAAACCTGAATGAAAGCACTAATAAGAAAAATGAATGAACAAAAGAAGAATGGCTATACATAATGCATCAAAATGAATGATGGTTGCACATCGTTGACTGCTTATTATATGTGTTTGGCTGCACAGGTCAATATAATGCATCAAAATTAGTATTAAGAAGTTCGAGGACTGAATTGGTTCTTTTTCTTGTGGAATCCCTAAATCAAAAGGCAACATATATTTCTATTTTTGCAGTTGGTTGACATCTTATTTTCAGGCCAACCTTCCAAAAGGATCTACATATGTTGGATTCAAGGCCCGATCAGATGATGAAAAGGCCCAATAAAATTTGGATGTTGTACGTTTTGTGACGATAAAAAATTGATCTCTTTAAATATAATGGAGTTCCTATCATTAAATATAATTCTGAAAGATGAGTTATGCTAAATAATTAGGTTTAAAACCTGGACCCAGTACAAATTAAGGTTAATCATATATTTTGTTTTCTAGTTCAATGTGATAGATGATGTGCCTAAATTAGTTCTTCGAAAACAAAATACATGATTAACAAAATATACCTATTTTGGCCTGTGTGTACTAATTAACAGGGTTATATCTATTGGGTTAAATGGGTAAAATCGTAAAAATAAAATATTTGCTATCTAAAGTGTAAACGGGTCAAATTGGTTGACCTTGACCAAAGTGCATTTCCAATGCATACAACATCTGGTATCTCTTTATTTGGATTTTTTTATTAATTTTGTAATGATATCTATATCTATACTCCTTTAATAATCATGAAAGGGATAAGGGTAAAATAGGAAATACATTAATTTAAGAACACAATGTCTAACGGCTACCCACCCCTTTCATTCCCACGTTCTTCCCTAGGGCTGGCAAAATTTAACCCGACATGTCAACCCCGACCAATTTATAACCCAAAATTAGCAGGTTGGGTTATAACTTTCGACCCGCGGGTCATATACGGGTCTACCCGTTTACAACCCACCTATAAACAGGTCGGGTTGGGTTTAGATTTATGACCCACCAACCCGTTTAAATATTATATACGTCTTAAATATATATTATAATAAACTTCAATTTATTATTTATTTAATATTTAGATATTTAACCTACTAGTTGTTAACTTATGTTTGTATTTTACACTTAATCAATTTATTTTGTTATTTAACTCTTAAAGCATGTGTGTTGTTTTTTTTTTTTTTTTGTAATTTTTTATATTGTAATATGTAAATCGGTCAACTTATTTGCAACTCGTTTATATGTAGGTTGTGTTGAAAAATCTCTAATAGGGTCAACCAGTTTATGACCCAAGCCGTTTAGTAATTATGTTGGGTTGAAAATATGAACCCGTTAGCTAGACGGGTTGGGTTGATATTTTCAATCTGCGAACCCTAACGGGTCAACCCGTTTATAACCCAACCCGACTAATTGCCACCCCTATTAACTCAAACGATGCACCCTAGAAGGCTAGAACGCTTACTTAACCGACGTTTTCTCCCCAAGCGTTCTTCTCCAATTTGATGACTCCGTTCTTCTTCAACCGCCTCTGTCTACACAATCGGAAAGAATATTCGCCGCCTCTTTCTACATTTGGGTTACTCCACTAGTTTTGTCCACCGGTTCACTAACCGACTTCTCTTCACAAACCCAACTGCTTCACGAACCGATACGTCGATTTCATAAACCAACACGTCGGTTAGCATCCTATTTATACCCGATTGCATACCTCAAAATCAATATCCAAACTTAACTTCAAATCATCACTGAAATCCCACAAAACATGCGTTGTCATTTCTAAGATTTATTCTTTGATTTTCTAGACTAGATTTCTTTATCAATTTGTGGTAAATTCAATGAATTAGTATGATTTTATCAAAGTGTTTAATGTTTACATGTCTTAATTGCACATATTTATTCTGTTTTTGTGAATGACTTACGGCTCTGTTTACATTGTAAGTGGATGTTACCGAATTTGATTGATAAATATCCATATGCATATGCGTTTTGCTGTACTTCATTAAAACATCCAATCTGTTAATTGGGTTTCTTTTCACATGCTGCAAAAATCTGCAGATCCTCGTATATTACCGCTTCATTTTCCTTATTTCCTTATGTTATCAGTTTCTTGTTCATTTTAAATTAATTATTTAATTGTATTTGTTAGTGATTTTTTTGAATTACTTATGTATGGTTAAATTTTTGTTGTTAATCTTAAACAGGTCAAAATTAAAAAAAATTAAAAAAAAAATTTGCTAACATGGGAACGTCTCATATAATTATTAGTGAATATGTCTGAATTGCAATTTTTTTCTACTTTCTCCGTATTAAAATAAGTGAATCACCTTTTCTTTGAGGTGTATCAAAATAAGTGAATCACTGTAAGAATTTACCTTTATTTTTTTAATTTTTTAATTTTTCTTGAGAAAAAAACTGGGAAAGACTTTGGAAGAAGCTACGGCATTGCCATCACCCCCACCAAGCCCCCCAAAAATTTATCTTATTTGGAAAGTTTTTTAAACTTAAAATTACTCATTTACACTTACTTTATACTACATCTGTATCAAAATAAGGTAATTTTATATTTAAAATTACTCATTTTAAGACACACGGTTTTTGAGGCAAAAGAAAAAGATTAAAAGATAGTTTAAGATAGATTAAAAAAGATAATTAGTGGAAAAAGGGCTCCACTTCTTTTAAATAAAGTGATATTAATGATGTTTAAAAGTAAAAAGTAAGATTAAAAGAGTAATTTCACTTTATTAAAGTCAATAGTTAAGTGGAGAAGGGGTCCAATATTTTTATCAAAATAATGTAAGTTTTAAAAGTGTATCACTTATTTTGTTCCATCCCTAAATATAAAGTGTATCACTAATTTTGATACGGAGATAGTATTATAAATTAGATGTGTAAATGTGTTAGATACTTAAATAACTCGAATAAAACTATTAAACCTATATGGCATTATGTCTTTTAATTTTAATATTTTAAATAACATTTATAAACGAAAGTGGATTTTATAAATGATTAAATGACCATGACAAAAATAACAATCACAATTAACCACAGCTAACATATATTATTAACAATACAACACAAATTCTAATGACCAAGGTTAATATATAACGAAAGATGTTAAAACAAATATAAATTACTTCTATAAACTACAACCGGATTAATAATAGAGAGAACGTATAACCTCAAAGAAATGAAAAATTGCCAGTTCTACCATAAAAAAACATGTTAAAGAAAAAAAAGGTATGATGGCAGTAGATGTTGTATAATGTATATGCATTTCCTATGAATAACTACAATTACAGGCATTGAAAATTTTCAAAAATTATTTATGTTATTTATTCATAGCTCATTTAAATGGTAACAATAATTGATAATTTATGTATAATTTATTTTAGGCAGAATGGGTGGGCTTTTGACATAGCCCACTACTGTATAAATAGGTGGGCTTATTTTAGGCATAACGGGTGATATCTTGTTATACAATTATCAAATTTTATGCTTCGTATGTATAGAAAGCCCAGTTAAAAACCAAAATGATAAATCGTGTTTTCCTCTACTCCGTGCCGTATGAAGTTAATAATGAAGAGTGATTTTTCAATGAGAATTGTATATATAATAAAATAAAATAAAATAAAATTACACAAAAAAACTCTAATTTTAATTCTAGTAACACAAATGGTCCTTAAAATGGACATTCGCTTAGAAATTATTTAAAGACTAACAATTTTAGCGTCTTTGAAATTAAGTGAAATAACATCAATGAAATAAAAAAGAAAAACAAGCTCCCGGATGCACTAATTGTGAATATGGTCTTTTTTTTATACCCGCAATATTCCAGCGAGCATCCCGGATTCGAGCTCATTACAGAGTAAACCCAACCCCAAAATCTCCAGAGAAAACATATGATTCCCCGATGAAAAATAAATGCTTGAAACATATAAAATGGGAAATTGTATAAAAAGGTACCCAAGTTTATGAAATTTTCCTTTTGAGGCATTGAACTTAAAATGAGGATTTTTATTTACCACGGTGCAAAAAAAATCCTTGTTTTGGTCGCAAAAGAAAACTTTGACATCTCTAATATACTTTTTATGTAGGCTACTGATGTGTTGGATCTAGTTATAAAATTTAAGCTCCTAAATACCACTACTCTAGATTACCACATTCATAGGCAAGTATACCTAATCGTAGGTAATATAGGCTAGGTAAGTATTTTGGGTTATCGAATCTACAGGGAACAGTTTATGTAATCCAGTTAAAGAAAGTTAAAGAATTAATCAAGAAAAAAGTTTTGTTCATGTTTTGATTTATATGAAATGTAATTAATATTCGAAATGACAAGGAATGCAAATTTGAACGTTTGAAATGAGATTTAAGGGATATTCACTATGTATGGATTCATCTAGTTCTAAGCATGGTTATTAAGCACCGATTAGTTTAATGTTCTAGAAGTCACGGTATTAGATTTCTCTCAATCCCATTTAATAAACTAATTACAACTAATAGGAATTTCTTCTCTCAAAAGTTATAACTAATCACACTTCTACTTGTTGAAATTACCGTCTTGAATTAACTAAGACTTCTAACCTAGAATTTTCATTACTAGGGTTGAACTTCTTGTTTAATCTAACTTATTGGAATATTGTCTCTAATCCCTATTTCTAGTGAATTACCAACTAGGTCATAATAAAAAGTTGGGGAAGTAATCAGTTGAACCAAATGTTGTCAATACCTAATTAAATCAATTACCAACGATAAAGAAACGAAAATTCATAAATTAAACCAAAAAGAGTAATTAAACATCAACAATTGTTTTGAACACAAACAAACCCTAAAATTAAACCATACTTAATCCTAGAATCATCCAAACATAGCGAGTATAAAGATTACTACCACATAGACATGCGAAAAATCAACAAACAAGAGTTAAAGAGTAGAAATACAACCATGAAATTGTTCCAAAATGATAAGAAATCAATAATTGCTATAATCTTGAAGGTTTTCTTGATGAAATGCTCCAAAATTCGTCTCTACTAACTGCCCAAAAAACACACACGTCCAAAAGATAACTGAAATCTTCCTCTTGATCTGCCATTTAACACGATTTAACACGCATAGTTCACGATCGCGAACTATAGTTCGCGTCGTGAACTTTGCGTTTTGCAGAAATCCCGATCGGTAACTCTTGTTGGCGATCGTTAAGATGCTTCAGAGATTTTGGTGACTGATCGTGAATAGTTCACGATCAGTTCACGATCGTTACCTATTTCCGGCTTGAAATCTTGTATTTTTTTTTATCTTTTGGCCCGTTTTTACACCTCTTTCGCTATATCACCTAAAATGTAAAATAAACACATAATTGAGTAATATCACATGTATTTGCTTCTAAAACGTACTCAAAATAGACGATATTGACGGGTTTGAACGTATCTAAAAACGTCAATATCAAAATCCCCACACTTAAACTTTGCTTGTCCTCAAGCAAATCATCCTGAAAAATTTGTTAGTAAGACACCAATCCAATGCATATGACAAACATCTCAATCACAATCAATGACAATTTCAGAATTTAGTTTAATTTAGCAAATAAAATTTCACCTAGATTTTATATCCAATTTTGTGCACCAAACTAGTTAACTTTTCATAAACCTACTAATTTTTGGCTACGTTAATTATACTAATTTTAATTTAGAATCTCTTCATTCTTGCATAATCTACAAATATCATCTTTATGAAAACCACCCAATTAGTAGGGTTAAATTAAGAAAAATTAGTTTAAATATCATTGGGTTGCGTAAACGCTTTATTCATGTATGCTTTATTCAAGCTTATTTATTTTTGCTTATTTTCTTTCTTTGTTTCTTTGTTTCTTTTTTTTTTAATTATTTATTTATTTGTTTGGCGGGAAGAACCTTAGCTCGAATGCCACCCACGTAGCAGACTTTCCACCAACATGTCCAGAGCGGTTGACCTTAGAATGCTAGGTTTGAAGGACCCCTCGGGCTTTCTTGTCCGAGTGACACAAGGCCGGTTGTTTGTTCTTCCACAATATTTTATTAATAACTTTTTCTTTTTTTATATTATATTTTTGCTTATTATTCACAATGATGTGCAGCGTAAACTAAAGGCCCTTATCTTAACCTAATGTCATTGGGAGCTAGTAATACTAACCTTAATTCTCTTAAAGATGATTCTTATATATTGCGCAAGGCATTTCCAATTTTCCACGTTAAAATTACCATAATTAAAGAGCTAAAATTCTTAAATCTATGAAAAGCCACAAATATTGAAACATAAAAGCTAGTTAAAATTGTATCATTTAAATTAAACTTTGTCTTCCAAAATTGTTTTCAAAAGCATCGAGATGTGTCATAAAAAAATTTAACCATTAAATCGGTTTTCTTACTTAGATGATTATTTTTGAAGATTTCACAAATTTAAAATGGTGGATTTCTTTTTAAATACACTCCTTTCCCACACTTAAGTGTTTGCATTGTCCCCAATGCAATAAACTTGACAAAATTTAGGAAATCGATGTCATAAGAAAGTATACGACCTGAGGATGTGTTGTGTACATTCCCGGTGAAGTTTTGAATTCTGGAGCAGTTTACAAGATTCCGCAACAAACAGCAATCACGACGAACACCTAAAAACAAACAAACAAAAACAGAAATACGTTTTTTTTTGTTTTTTATTTTTTATTTTGTTTTTTATTTTTTGTTACTGCTTCTGCTGCCTTCATTGCGGTGGTGGGTAAGGATGGTACCAAGTATTGGAGTCTTGGTACCAAGCATCGTAATCTGGGTAGTTTGGTGGTGCGGGGAAACTCGGTTCCCATGTGGGTATGTGGGAATGATCAAAGGGTGGTGGTCGGGGAAATTGATCGGGATATAGATTATAGTTGGCAACATTGGTTTGCCAATTCACTTGTTGCCCGACCCGCATCTGATTGTAGTACGACCTTTGCATATGATTTTGGACATTAGATTGCAAATGGTCGTTTGATGATCGAATATAGGAGACATCGACTTGCATTGCGTCCATTCTCTCGACCATTTGGTTATACGAAAAGTAAGGTTCGAACAAGGATGGACCCGAACCGGATCCCGAGGCGCCCGAATGGCCGAATTGGGGACCCGTTGGTCCCGGTTGACCAAAGTCTTGACCCGCTATTGGTATTTCGTTACCCGGTGCATCGTCCATAGCCACATCATCACCATCATCCTCACTACTATCACTACCACTTCCCAGATGTTCCACACCGGGATGTTCATTCCAAACATAATCACCTACAAATTTAACAATGACTTGCATACCCGACAACAATGTCTCGTCCATTGACCCCATTGGTCGATATGTCATGCTATCCCAAACTCTTTGAGGAATGGCAATTGCGGCTCGAGCCAAACGAGTGACATAATGACCGGCACCCATCGGACTATTCCCCTTTAGCCCCTTCCCTTGTGTGCTCAAAAATTTTGCGATTACGAACGGAATATTCGTTCTCGCATTCTTGTCTATAAGTTGGTGGAGAAACCACATATCGTATTTGTTAACTTTTTCGGGACCTTGGTTTCGGTGGCGGATAGTGTATGAAATCATTCGATGAAGATACCTATGGGTGCCGCTTCTAATGATTGACTCTTTTGTATAAGCCATTCGGTAATCACCAACCCCAATTTGACGCCAATATTCATCAACATTTTTAATCTCATTCGTCGCACACCACTTCATATAATGATTAAAGTTTCCGGATGTGGTTTCTTCTTCGGTATAAATGCCTAAGTTGATAGCAAATTGAATGAGGTTACAATAGACCCATTGGTTAGCCACTCGGTATTGGATGGAAAGAGCGCGAGGATCCTTCATGGCTACACGGGGTTCGAATTTTATAGTAGAGTAAAATTCAAGGAGGAGCTCATCATAAGTTGGTTCATTAATGAGGAGAGCTCTCTCCCACGCCCGGCATATAAAACGTACATCGCCATCGTGATCCCTATGATAACGAACCAGGTAACTTTTAATGTCTGCTCTTCAACCTACACCATCTAACAATTCCAAATCCGCATTCCCACTGCTACTTTTTTGTGTGAGATTTTATTTTTCCTACTCTCACAATCCTGTGCAAGACCCTCTCGAGGTGCATTCTCAAAGTTTAGGAAGACGTGTTCCCTATTAACTTTAAGAATGCCCGGGAATCCATCGGCTAGGAGTGCGGGCCCCGGTGCGGGCTCTGGTACATGTGAAGGTGCACGGGCACGTCCGCGCCCGCGGCCACCGGCCGATGAAGAAGCTGCGGTCTTTTGTTGTTTCTACATCAAAGACAATCATCACAATGTTAAAAATATAAATATAAGATAATGGAAGGATGTCCAATTATGAATGACATGAAATGTAAAAGACGTTACCCCTTCCCACACTTAGTTTTAAATATACGAAAACTGAAAATAAAATTAAAGATTTGACATTGTTAATTAAATTTTATTTCAATTTGATTTAAAAACTAAGTGTTAAAAACATATTAACATTGTAAAAATAGTGTCTTTGTTAAAATTCTTGACAAAACTTTAAACAAAAGACTTGACATTTGGTGTCCAATTTTATCCAACCCGAGTTGTTAAACTAGTCATCTAAAATATTGAAAATTTAAGTATGATAACTAGTTTAACAACTTAAATCCAACTTAAACACTTGCAAAAATTCGAGATTTGCCCCCATTTGTCCACAATTTCCCAATTTCATACAATGTAGGTCTAGAAACCTACTAATCTTAAGAGGTTTTGACTAACTAAGCACAAAGATTGTAAATTTCAACTAGGGTTCAACTACAAATCAACCATTAAGCACAAAGAACTAAGATTTAACTCAAAAAGTTCAAGAACATTTCAAAATTTTCAGACCTATACCGAAATACTTGATGAATCTATGAAGAAAAGTAGAAGAACTAACCCTTGGACCCATGGAGATGAAGATTTGATGAAAAAATTGGAGGATTTGGAAGAGAAAGGATGAAAATCGGATGGAATATGGGGAAGCTCTGCACAGCCGTTCACGATTTGGGTAAGTAGGGTTAACGATTGTGAAAGCTGGAAGAGAAACGAAGAATATATACTACGCAGAGTTCACGACGTGAAGAAAGTTCCCGATCGGGAACTTTCCCGATCCGAATGTGTTGAACCGGGTCGACCCGGATCCGAAACGTGAACTCAATCGTGACCCGATCGTTAACTCTTCACGACCAAATGCCAAGATTGCTGGACGGACTTCCCGATCGGGAGGAAAGTTCACGGCGTGAACTTCCCCCACTTCCACACTTACGAATTTTTTTAAATGCAGGCATAAATTACCAAAAGATACACACCAAATGACTTAATCGAGCAGAAATAATACACTAACGACTAAAACAAAAAAAATGCAGAACAGAAAGGGAATAAACCACAATACACACGGGTTGCCTCCCGAGAAGCGCTTCAAAGATTATTGAGTCTAAAGCTCGACTCAATGCTACTCTCTTCTCACTTACGAGCACCAACCGAGATGAAATGAATCACCTCCTCTTCTTCCAACTTCTCCTTCTCAAAATTACCATTCCCCTCATGATAAAGTTTCAAACGGTGACCATTTATGCTAAAACGGCCACTATCACAAATGAGCTCCACATACCCGGATGGTTTTTGTTGGACAACGGTGTAAGGACCGGCCCATTTGGATTTCAGTTTTCCGGGAGAAAACTTATAACGAGATTGATAAATTAGGACTTTATCTCCCGGTTTGAAACATTTGAAGGTTTTCAATTTGTTGTCATGCCAACATTTCATATTTTCTTTGTAAATTCGAGAATTCTCGTAGGCATGAGATCTTTCTTCGGTAAGAACATTTAATTGGAATTTGCGGTTGTTACCCGCCATGATTACATCCATGTTACATTCTTGAAGAGCCCAAAAGGCTTTGTGTTCAATTTCGATCGGAATGTGACATGCTTTCCCGTAAACCATACGGTACGTGGTGTAACCGGTAGGCGTTTTAAACGCGGTTCGGAATGCCCAAAGAGTATCATCTAACTTTTGAGACCAAATTTTTGGATTTCTATCAATGGTTTTCTCAAGGATCCTCTTAAGTGCTCGATTAGTGTTTTCAACTTGTCCACTTGTTTGTGGATGATAAGAAGTTGAAAAACGGTGATGGACACCATATCTTTGCAAAGTTTTCTCCATTAAGTGATTGGCAAAATGAGTGCCCCGATCACTAATGAGAGCACAAGGACAACCGAACCTACAAAAGAGAGCTTGAACGAATTTGACTACGACCCGGGCATCATTTGTTGGTAATGCTTTTGCCTCGGCCCATTTTGAGACGTAGTCGACGGCTACAAGAATGTACTTATTACCATAGGAGCTCGGGAATGGGCCCATGAAATCAATGCCCCAAACATCGAACACCTCACAAACTTGAATGCTATGTTGAGGCATTTCGTCTCGTTTGGAGATGCTACCCGTTCTTTGGCAAGCATCACAAGCCTTGACCAATTTAAATGAGTCTTTAAAAATTGTTGGCCAATAAAATCCCGCATCTAATACTTTCCGGGCGGTAAGGTTAGGTCCGAAGTGGCCCCCGGTGGGTCCCTTATGACATTCGTTGAGAATAACATAAGCTTCCTCACCGTACACACATCGTCTATGAACGAAATCAGGCCCGACCCGGAATAAGTAAGGATTCTCCCAATAATAGTACTTGAGATCGGAGAAAAAATTCCCTTTTTGTTGATGAGTCAAACCCTTTACAAGGATACCCGCCGCCAAATAATTTGCCATGTCGGCGAACCACGGGTCATCAGACACTTGTAAAGCATTGACTACTTCAAGGAACTCATCGGGAAATTTGTCATTTATCCCATTTTCATCACATTCCTCCAAATATGGATTTTCGAGGCGGGATAAATGATCGGCTGCAAGGTTTTCCGCCCCCTTCTTATCCTTGATCTCAATGTCGAATTCTTGCAAGAGGAGAATCCAACGTATGACTCGAGTTTTGGCGTCTTGCTTAGCAAAGAGATGTTTCAATGCGGAATGATTGGTGTAAACAATGGTTGTCGACAACACAAGGTAGGGTCAAAATTTGTCAAAAGCGAACACAACCGCAAGTAATTCTTTTTCGGTGGTTGTATAGTTCACTTGAGCACCATTGAGTGTTCGGATAGCATAATAGATTGGTTGAAAGTGATTGTTCTTTCGTTGCCCCAACACCGCACCGAGTGCATAATCACTCGCATCGCAAATCAACTCAAATGGTAATTCCCAATCGGGAGAAACCATGATCAGAGCCTCGGTTAGTTTTTCCTTTAAAAAATCAAAGGATTCTACACATTCATTCGAGAAAACGAATGGTATATCCTTCTCAAGTAAATGGGTCATGGGTCGGGTGATTTTAGAAAAATCTTTGATAAACCAACGGTAAAAACCCACATGACCAAGGAAACTCCTCACGGCTTTCACATTCGAGGGCGGAGGTAGCTTAGATATGACATCTATTTTAGCTTTATCTACCTCAATTCCCTTCTCAGAAATTTTATGTCCTAACACGATGCCTTCCCGCACCATGAAGTGACATTTCTCCCAATTTAGCACTAAATTGGACTCCTCACACCTTCTCAATATCCTCTCAAGATTTTCTAGACATGAAGTAAATGAGTTCCCGAAAATCGAGAAGTCATCCATGAACACTTCCATACAATCCTCTATCATTTCTTGGAAAATAGCCGTCATGCAACGTTGGAACGTGGTCGGAGCGTTGCATAGACAAAACGACATTCTCCTATAAGCAAATGTACCAAAGGGGCACGTGAATGTGGTTTTTTCTTGATCTAGGGGGTCGATTGGGATCTGAAAATAGCCGGAAAAACCATCGAGGAAACAATAAAAGTTGTTTCCCGCGAGTCGTTCCAACATTTGATCAATGAATGGTAAAGGAAAATGATCCTTACGGGTGGCATCATTTAGCTTGCGGTAATCAATACACACGCGCCAACCCGTGACAGTTCGAGTAGGGATTAGTTCACCCTTCTCATTTTTGATAACTGTCATACCCCCTTTTTTTCGGTACAACTTCTACTGGGCTCACCCACGGGCTATCGGAGATAGGGTAGATGAGTCCCGCATCAAGAAGTTTAAGAACTTCTTTCTTAACCACATCTTTGACATTCGGGTTCAATCTCCTTTGCCTTTGCACACTTGGCTTAAAATTTTCCTCCATGAGGATTTTGTGTGTACAATAGGCGGGATTTATACCCGGAATGTCAGCCGTTTTCCAAGAAATGGCTTGTCTATGAGTTTTGCGAATTTTAATAAGCTCGGCTTTTTCGGTGGAGGATAACTCAGATGAAATGATGACCGGAAGATCAGAATCACCTTCTAAAAAGGCATACTATAAATGGTTTGGTAAAGTTTTAAGCTCTAGAGTAGGTGGCTCTTCTAAAGAAGTTTTGATTCGAAGGCCGTCTTTAGGGTCAATTTTCTCAAAAACGACATCTCCTACCTCGGATTCCTCACCATCTACATGAAGCAAATCCTCGAACTCTTGGAGATCTCGGATTATTTCATCGGAATCAATAGTGAAATCACCTTTTGTGGTGACATCATTACAATCGAGGTCGAGAAAGGAAGTAACCTCCTCATCGATACATGAATCGATAACATCAATGAAATAGCAAGAATCATCGGATTTGGAGGTATGCTTCATGGCTTTCTCAATAGAGAAGGTGACCCTATCATCATCTATTCCTAGACTTAGTTGTTTTTTAGACACATGAAACATGGCAGCCGCCGTGTTCAAGAAAGGTCTTCCTAGAATTAACGGGACTTTGGGATCCACATCCATTTCTAGGACAACGAAGTCTACGGGGAATACGAATTTATCAACTCTAACAGGGACATTTTCTGCTATGCCAATGGGATATGTATATGAAAGGTTTGCTAATCTTAAAATCATCCTAGTCGGCTTAAAATCGGTTAATCCTATTTTTGTAGCTATTGATAAGGGCATTAAACTAATACTAGCACCTAAATCTGCTAGACCATTGCAAACCGGTAAATTATTAAAGAGACAAGGGATTATGAAACTCCCTGGGTCCTCTAGCTTTGGTGGCATCTTGGATTGTATGATCGCCGAGCATTCTTCACTCAACACAGCTGAAGATGCTTCCTCCATTTGCACTTTGTTTGACACCAAATCCTTAATAAATTTTCCATGATTTGGCATACCTGCCAACATATCAACCAAAGGCACGTTAATGCGTACATGTTTAATCATTTCAACAAACTTACCGTATTTTTCTTTGAGCTTTTCCTTTCTCAACCGTTGTGGGAAAGGAACTTTAGGTAGGTAAAACTTGCTGTTGCTTCCTTCTTGGATTCACTCTTTTTCGGTTCATCTTTTTCTACAATCTTCTCAACAAGCACATCTTCTTCATTCAATGGTGTCCCATCTTCTACAAGTACCTGTTCACTAGAATTATTAGTAGTAATTTTAATCATTGGTGAACTTACCTCGTTACCACTTCGTGTGGTAATGGCCTTGACATCCCTTGAGTTGAATTCTCCCTTGGGATTCACTTGGGTAGAAGGGGTAGATTGCCTTGTGGTCTTTCGGTTAAGGCTTGGGCAATTCTCCCAATATCTCTCTCTAAGTTTTGAATGGTGGCTTGTTGGTTTCGAATACTTTGTTTCATCTCTTAGAGTCTTGTTTGGTTTCTTCGTTTGTTTTGGCTTGGCTAGCCATAAATTGTCCAAACATACTCTCTAGAGACATTTGTTCTTCGGGTTTAGAACTCGAGCCGGGAATGTTAGAATTATTTCGAGGAGGGTAATTGGATTGGTTATTTTGAGGGAAACCGGGTGGATGTGATGGTCTAGGGGGAAATTGTTGTTATTGTTGTTGTAGCCCCTATTGTTGTTGTATCCTTGGTTTCCTCTTTGATAGTTTTGCCCGTAACCTTGGTTCAAATAATTGACCTCCTCTTCGCTCATCATCGGTTGATGTTGTTGGCATTCTTTTGCAAGGTGTGGTCCACCGCATTTATCACATCCAACCTGTATCGCATGTAAAGAAGATGATATTTTATCTAATTTACGTTCTAACATTACCTGGTTATTCTTTATGGCGGCGACTTCATCATTTTGTCTATCATCAACCGCATTGACCGAACTTGTTTGTTTACCGGCTCTTCTATCGGTGGCCCATTCCGCATTGTGCATGGCCATATCCTCCAAAAGTTGGTATCCTTCCGTAGGGGTTTTATACATGAATATGCCACCACTCGATGAATCAAGGGTGGATCGTGCATTGTTGGACAAACCCCTATAGAAGAGATGGACGATATCGCTCTTCTCAAACCCGTGATTTGGGCATCTCCTCAGCATTCCTTTGAAACGTTCCCATGCTTCCGTTAATGTTTCCCCAGCTTCCTATTGAAAAGCCATAATGTCAGTTTTTAGTTTATCCGCTTTCGCGGGTGGAAAATAACGGTGAATAAATCGACTTCGGAGTTCTTCCCAAGTCGAAATGGAGTTTGGCTCAAGGGATTTGACCCAAATTTTAGCCTCTCCAATTAGACTAAAAGGGAATAGTCTAAGTCGTATCGCATCTTGCGAAACGTTAGGAATTCTAAACAATTGGCAAATGTCATTAAAGCACTCAATATGGTGATTTGGGTCATTTGTGAGTCTACCATCATAACCCAAGTCATGAACCATACTGAGGAATTGACTTTTTATTTCAAAATTTATGCCATTTATTTCCGGAAGTCTAATTGCCGGAATGGCATCAATCGGGGCATTTAGCCTCGTTTGCCACATCGGACGTTCCGGTGGTGGATCTTGGTCACACATTTGATTATCAAGAATCGACTCTTGATTGACTATTGGTTCTAATGTAACAGGAATTTGCTCCTGATTTTCAGAACTTTGGACTTGAACTTCAAAAAGAGGATTTTGATTTTCAAGACTCGGTTTCCCAATATTTTGAGCTTTCTTTATGGTTGCGTTGTATCTTGCTTCTAATTGAATCCTCTGTCTCCTTCGAAAATGTTTCTCTGGATCAGAGGACGGTGAGGGTTGATCAGCTTTAGACTTTTTGCCTCTAAGAGTATTCTTATTGCTCATGCACCTGCACAACTCAAAGCAAAGAGTTAACACGCAACTGATAGACAAAATAAAGGAAAACAGAAATTACAAATTAAATAACTTATTTAAGAATAAATTCCTAAACAAGGATCAATTAACTAATTAACTTTAAAAAACATAAAAACATAAAACCGCTCCCCGGCAGCGGCGCCAAAAACTTGATGTGTTGGATCTAGTTATAAAATTTAAGTTCCTAAATACCACTACTCTAGATTACCACATTCATAGGCAAGTATACCTAATCGTGGGTAATATAGGCTAGGTAAGTATTTTGGGTTATCGAATCCATATGGAACAGTTTATGTAATCCAGTTAAAGAAAGTTAAAGAATTAATCAAGAAAAGAGTTTTGTTCATGTTTTGATTTATATGAAATGTAATTAATATTCGAAATGACAAGGAACACAAATTTGAACGTTTGAAATGAGATTTAAGGGATATTCACTATGTATGGATTCATCTAGTTCTAAGCATGATTATTAAGCACCGGTTAGTTTAATGTTCTAGAAGTCACGGTATTAGATTTCTCTCAATCCCATTTAATAAACTAATTACAACTAATAGGAATTTATTCTCTCAAAAGTTATAACTAATCACACTTCTACTTGTTGAAATTACCGTCTTGAATTAACTAAGACTTCTAACCTAGAATTTTCATTACTAGGGTTGAACTTCTTGTTTAATCTAACTTATTGGAATCTTGTCTCTAATCCCTATTTCTAGTGAATTACCAACTAGGTCATAATGAAAAGTTGGGGAAGTAATCAATTGAACCAAATGTTGTCAATACCTAATTAAATCAATTACCAACGATAAAGAAACGAAAATTCATAAATTAAACCAAAAAGAGTAATTAAACATCAACAATTGTTTTGAACACAAACAAACCCTAAAATTAAACATACTTAATCCTAGAATCATCCAAACATAGCGAATATAAAGATTACTAGCACATAGACATGCTAGAAATCAACAAACAAGAGTTACAGAGTAGAAATACAACCATGAAATTGTTCCAAAATGATAAGAAATCAATAATTGCTATAATCTTGAAGGTTTTCTTGATGAAATGCTCCAAAATTCGTCTCTACTAACTGCCCAAAAAACACACACGTCCAAAAGATAACTGAAATCTTCCTCTTGATCTGCCATTTAACACGATTTAACACGCATAGTTCACGATCGCGAACTATAGTTCGCGCCGTGAACTTTGCGTTTTGCAGAAATCCCGATCGATAACTCTTGTTGGTGATCGTTAAGACACTTCAGAGATTTTGGTGATTGATCGTGAATAGTTCACGATCAGTTCACGATCGTGACCTATTTCCGGCTTGAAATCTTGTATTTTTCTTTAACTTTTGGCCCGTTTTTTACACCTCTTTCGCTATATCACCTGAAATGTAAAATAAACACATAATTGAGTAATATCACATGTATTTGCTTCTAAAACGTACTCAAAATAGACGATATTGACGGGTTTGAACGTGTCTAAAAACGTCAATATCATCTACATAGAGAAAACTTCAAAGACGTCCATCATTTTTACGTAGTCATGAGTAACAAATTTCAACTATTGATCAATAAGATCTAATGGTCAAGATCAATAACATGTTTTATACGTGAAGGGGTATTTTGATCATTTAACACTTAAAAAAATTTCATTTTTTTATTTTAAAGTTCTTGATATATTTTTATTTATTTTTTTTTATAAAAAACAATATTTATTTGATAATTACGTGTATTAATCACATGTGATTTTAGTGTAAAATCACATGTGATTTTATATTTAATCATTTTTTATGTTTTAGTATAATCACAGGTGATTCAGTACACAATCACATGTGATTCAGTATGCAACCACATTATGTGTTTTTAATGAAAATAAAATAAAATAAAATAAAAAATAATTTTAAAATAAAAAATAAAAGAAAATAAATAATATTTTTTTTTAAAATGACCAAAATACTCCTCTATTAATAAAATATGTGATTAATCTTGATCATTACTTATAATTAATTAATTGTTGAGATTTTTCTCTTAAAACTTCATAAAAATCAAAGACTTTTTTAAATACGACTCGGTCTACATAATATAAAATGATGATAGAAAAAGATAACATTAACACACGGTTATTAAAAAATATTTGTTACGTATCTAATACTTAAATCATATTCTTCAAATTCACAATGTGACTTAAATCATATTCACAAGATAACAATAACTGACATTGTTGGATAAGAAGTACGGGAGACGTAGTTACTCATGTGCTTCTTCCCATGTGACTTTTAAATTCGTTGTATTTTCATTATGCATTAATAATCTTTTATTTTTGATCCTATATTTCGAATTTCTTTCTTATCTTGAATTATTGTAATTATTAATTAGCATCAAGAATCACCTGGTCATTACAATAATATATAATATATACATCTGAAATATAAATAAATGAAAACCCACAAAAGAAAATATCAATTCTTCAAAATATAGTTGGTAATAAAACGGGCTAATAGGTGTCAAAATGATACCGTTTTTGCAATCATATATTAAATGTAAAGAATAAATGTACAGTTACAAAAATCCATTTGATGAAATTTAACCAAAACAGGATCATTCTTTTAGCATGGACTGTAAAGGGGTTGGTTGACCCCTTTATAGTTTTGAGTAATGGTATTTAGGCCTACCATTTAGATCTACTCATAGGCCTACCCATTAGATGAAGACACGTGTCAAAATCAAGGGATAATATTAGGAGAGAGAATTAGTGGAATACACATGTCATCCTATCAAGTGGGTAGGCCTATGAGTAGGTCTAAATGGTAGGACTAAATATCATTTCTCTATAGTTTTTTGTCCATTTTTTATAGACACTTAATGTGTTAATTATAACTACAAAAACAATAATGGGAGGTTGTTATTGTATGTATTAATATTAGACTTTGATTTGCAACCCATTTGACCCGTTTCATTTTTAGCTATTTTTGTTTAACTCGCTAAAGTTAAAAACCAATACCACAATACTAATAATCGATTCAATAATATACGGGTCAAAATTACCACCTCTATATTCAAGTGTGATCATCATAGTCCTCTAATATATAACAATATTGTATCTTAAAGGGTTGGTTATATTTCTTTCTTTGACTTTTTTGGTCAAATATGTTAATTTGTAAAATAGACATTGTTACAGATTAATCAAACATATTCAAACATTTGGTATGCATCTCATCGTACTCATGTTATAAACAATTCTTATAATGATCTCAACTTCAAAATGTAAATAGTATTATATCAAAACCTTAAAATGCTACAAAATTGGACAAGAAAAAGTTCCGGGTCAACATGACCCACACAAAAAGTATCCATTTTGACCTGTTCTTTTTTTCCACATTAACAAAATATGTATTATTATACCTCAACATTTATCTGCATAATCTTTCTTCTCATAAGTGCAATTGCTTAATTAGAACAAGGATCATCATGACCCAGGCATCTAATTCCATAAATTGAAAAAGCAAAGCTGCATGATTCTGTAGAAACATATAACTTAGATCTATGGCCACTAAGAACATATTCAACGACAGCTGACATACTTCTGTTACGTAGAAGAGATGGTAGGAAATCTTTCATTTTCTTAGCAGAAGCCTGATAATATTGATATTAAAATGAAGAGATTGATTATACTGGTGAATGTCTAATTTAAAATTAGAATAAGTAGTTGAGAGTTTCTAACCGCTAAGAGATCTGTGACATGAAAGATTGGCCCGTCTTTCAGCTGCTGGACTACCAAAGGGTAGAGAATCATCAGCAACAACGATGCAATCTCCACTAACAACTTCAATAACTCGTAAACAATTGAAAAAATATATTTTTAAATAATAAATAATAATGAAAAGTGGAAAGATATTTGAAAAGGATTCTATAAAAACCAACATTTCCAGTGAAATTGTCTGAGATTGCCTTTGAATTAGTTGCTGGTGGTACATAGTTTGTCCAAAGACAGCAATTTTGTCTTTTTTGCTTGAAGTTCTGCAGCTTTCAGCTTCCTTCAATTTTATCTGTATGATAACAAACAGATAATTTCAGATCTTCAAAAGATGTTAAAAGGAAAAAGATATTTGTTGATCTTAGAAGATGTTTGGGATGAAAAGATAGCATATTGAGATGACTTTTGATGTTGTATGTTAAAAGCAAAGTCACAAAATGGAAGTGGTATTATTGTCACTACCCGGAAACTTGAAATCGAAACCGGGGACATGATCAATAATTCATGCATCTTAAACGGCCTTTCACATGATGAATGTTGGGTCATTTTTAAAGAAAAGAGCCTCACCATTACTAGAACTTGAAGAGATTGTATATGTAATCGTAAAAAAGTGTCGTGGGTTGCCATTGTTGATGAAGGTAGTAAGAAGTATGCTACAATACTACAAAAACGAGGAAAAATGGTTGTCCATAAAAGAATGCAGTGTTTGGGACCTAGAAGAGGCCAAAATAGTCCAGAGCACATTAAAACTAAGTTTTGAAAATCTCTCGAATTTTATTATTAGGCGGTGTTTTGCATATTTATCGATCTTTGAAAAGGATAAGTACTTGGAAAGGGAAATATTTATCAAATTTTGGATAGCTTCAGGATATCTTCTAATGGAAGAGTGACCAGAAAAGGAAATGGAGGACGTGGGAAATGATGTTTTCCGTATTTTGGTAAACAGCTCGTTGTTCAAAGATGTTAAAATGGATGAATACGGTTGCATTTGTAGTTGTAAGATGTATGATCTGGTTCATTATCTTTCTATATCGCTTTCGAAACAAGAAACCTTATTTCTTTCAACAAGTTATAGTGTACGTAATCCTCTAGCTAAACATCTCGTTATGTACTGGAAAGAGAACTTTAAATTCGAATGCACGTTATTTAGAGAGATGGCAACTACGCGTTTGCAAATATTGAATGATTTAAGTGATTCAATTATTCAAGTAAACATTTCATTTCAACATTTCAAGTACCTACGTATCCTTGTGGTTTGTAACCAAAAGAAGATACATGATTCATTTGGAGAGTTAGTGCATCTTAGATATCTTGATTTCTCAGGTAATCTATATAAAGTTCTTACAGAATCTATTGGTAACTTTACCATTTGCAAACTTTAAAGTTGTTGGGTTGCAATTCTCTAGTAAAGTTTTCGGAAAGTGTGAGGGATTTGATAAACCTTCGACGTTTGGGGTTTGACCAAAGAGTTCCTACGCCGAATACAAGACAAATGACTTCACTTCTAACATTGTCCTTCTTTGGTATGAATCAAGAAGAGCGATGCCAAAGAAGGACAATGTCCGAAGTGAAGTCTTTTGTCTTGAATTCGGCGTATGAACTCTTCGGTCAAACGTCAAAAGTCGAAGGTTTATCAAATCTCTCACACTTTCCGGAAACTTTACTAGAAAATTGCAACGTAAGAACTTTAAAGTTTGCAAATGGTAAAGTTACCAATAGATTTTGTAAGAACTTTATATAGATTACTTGAGAAATCAAGATATCTGAGATGCACTAACTCTCCAGGTGAATCATGTATCTTCTTTTGGTTAAAAACCACAAGGATACGTAGGCACTTGAAATGTTGAAATAAAATGTTTACTTGAATAATTGAATCACTTAAATAATTCAATATTTGCAAACGCGTAGTTGCCATCTCTCTAAATAACGTGCATTCGAATTCAAAGTTCTCTTTCCAGTACATAACGAGATGTTGAGCTAGAGGATTGCATACACTATAACTTGTTGAAAAAAATAAGGTTTCCTTGTTTCGAAAGCTATATAGAAAGATCATGAACCAAATCGTACATCTTACAACTACAAATGCAACCGTATTCATCCCTTTTAACATCTTGGAACAA
Source organism: Calendula officinalis (assembly GCA_963853835.1). Taxonomy (NCBI): domain Eukaryota; kingdom Viridiplantae; phylum Streptophyta; class Magnoliopsida; order Asterales; family Asteraceae; genus Calendula; species Calendula officinalis. Next base: position 28,653,664 of record OY970825.1, read on the forward strand.
CGAATTGTTTACCAAAATACGGAAAACATCATTTCTCAAATCCTCCATTTTCTTTTCTGGTCACTCATCCATTGGAAGATATCCTAAAGCTATCAAAGTTTGATCAGTATTTCCCTTTCCAAGTACTCATCCTTTTCAAAGATCGGATAATATGCAAAACACCGCTTAACAATAAAATTTGGGGGATTATCAAAACCTAATTTCAATGTGCTCTGAACAATTTCGGCCTCTTCTAGGTCCCAAACAATGCATTCTTTTATGGACACCAATTTTTTCTCGTTTTTATAGTATTGCAACATACTTCCTACTACCTTCACCAATAATGGTAACCAATGACACTTTTTTACAATTGCATATCCAATCTTTTCGAGTGCTAGTAATGGCGATGTCCTTTCTTTAAAAATGGTCCAACATTTATCATGCGAAAGGCCTTTTAAGATGCATGAAATATTGATCATGTCCCCGGTTCTGATTTCAAGTTTCCGGGTAGTGACAATAATACTACTTCGATTTTGTGAGTTTGTTTTTAACATACAACATCGGAAGTCATCATAATATGCCATCTTTTCATCCAAACATCATTTAAAATCAACAAATATTTTTTTCTTCTAACTTTTTTTTGAAAATATGAGAATATAATTTTTCTGTTTGTTACCATACATTGGTTTTTGTTAAAGATCCATAGATCTTTGAAAGAAGTGTGTTGACATCACCCTTAACCGACACACACAACCAAGCTCTAACGCCAAAATGGATCTTGACACGTGGATCATTGCACATCATCTTGGCCAAATTGGTTTTCCGGATTCCGCACATTCCTACAATTGGAAGAATTGTTAGTTTTTCATTTATTCTTGACTCGGTTAAAACTTCTATGATATGTAGTATTTCCTCGGATTCAAAATAAGTGATACACTTTGAGTTTCACGGTTTCTGAGGCAAAAGATTATAAAGGTAGTTAAATTAGATTAATTAGATGGTTAGTGGGAATGAGTCCCACACCTTTTGCATAAAGTGATAATAATGATTTTTTTTATAAAAAAAAAAAAGATAAATGAGTTATTTCACTTTATTAAAGTAGATAGTTAGTGGGTGTGGGTCCCACTATTTTTTTTGCCAAATAAGGTAATTTTTCAAAATCTATCACTTACTTTGAATCACCTCATAAAGGAAAGTGTATCACTTATTTTGAATCGGAGGAAGTATAACATTATCTCTGCGAGTTTTGAGTTTCTCCAAATATGAATCAGTCTCTTGAGGGAGACTATCCGGAACATTGCCACCTTGTTTATGAATCTCCGGCAAATTTTGTGTTTATGCTAGATTAATTTGGTGGCGAAATGAAAACTTTTTCAAGATTGGTAAAATTATACCTTTCTAGTCGTTTGATGTCGTTACTTCACCTCATGCCTACACATTTCATATTGAACCTCATCTAACGACATCATCGGCTTCACTGACCACTTCTTTCAGTTGTTTCAACCACACCATAACAGCCTTTGTACTATTTTATCTTTCAGCATCTCGAAACATGGCACCAATCAGGTCAAATATTTCGTTTCATGAATTGTGTTTGGCTTTTCTTTTACTTTTCCTTTATTATCTCTTCAGCACCACGAATCACTAAAGCGCCAAACATTTTCATTGTTTGAGACTTGACGACATGGGATGGTTATGAAAAAAAGGATTGTATACAAAACTAGAGATCTAATCAATTTGAACGACCTTCAAAACAAACAACAAAACCGGTTGAACGAAAACACTCGAACTCTTTTATAGCATACATATGCAAAAACCTTTTATTAGTACACTCAGGTAGACTGATCTAAGCGACAATATGATCAAGAAACACAAACTGGATAGGAACTAAGAAACCCAAGAAATCTCAACTTAGAACACAAAGATGTGTACAAAACTACTCAAAAGTCTTTTAAAACTTACATATATAGATGTACAAATCTCTTATGAAACTCACCTAATCTAAGCTGCAATATTGTCGCGATACACAAAGCGGACAAAGAACAACTAAAGAATAGGAATCCAGATTGAATATTTTTATTTTAATAGGGTTGCTCACGTGACCCAACACTTTTCGCCATTCTTCTTTTATAATGTATAAGTTTTATAAATAAGAATATAGTAAATGTTCCGCAAAAATTGTATCTAAAATTGTGATCCAATGTACTTATAAAAAACAATTTATAAGGTTGCAGCTAATTATTGCCATGAGTTTATAGAAAACATTATATATTATATTTAGAGTGGTTTGTTCAAGGTAGTCCATAAATTTTATCTAGTCCCAAGGGATAATTATTAGCCATTGGATTAAGAAAAAGACAAAGGTCAAGATTAAGATTCAAACAACCACCACTACAAACACATGTGCTTCAATACATCAATAACCCACCCACCTCCGGCGGCCGGCGGCGGCGGACAGCGGTGGACGGCGGCCGGAGGTGGCTGACCGGCGGTGGTGGTCGTGACTTGAAGCACATGTGTTTGAAACACATGTGTTTCACCTTTTGAAACACTTGTCCTTCGTAGTTCGCATTCTCTCCTGTGTTTTAGAAATCATGTTTTTAGTGAAACACATGTGTTTCGTGACTTGAAACACATGTGTTTGAAACACATGTGTTTCATCTTTTGAAACACATGTGTTTCACCTTTTGAAATACATGTGCTCCGTAGTTCGCATGCTCCCATGTGTTTTAGAAACTCGTGTTTTTAGTGAAACACATGTGTTTCGTGACTTGAAACACATGTGTTTGAAGTGACTTGAAATACATGTTTGATATACATGTGTTTCGTGACTTGAAACACATGTGTTTGAAATGATAATTTTTAAAACCGAACCGATTACACGTCGATTCGGTTCGTTTTCGGTGAAAATGCTCACCCCTACATGAGATAAAATAATAAGACCAGCATAACCTTTGTTATAATGTGTCGCACTTTAAAAAATACGAGTGCACCTTTTTGAGCTCCATCACCTCCAATTATACAAACCTGAAACAATCTACTAAATCAATCACTCATCATGTAGCATCAACTATAAAATACTAATCACTAATCATATCTTAAAAAAGGTAAGATAACGTTACACATAGTTAGAGGAGTCAGTTTGACCAATTTACCTACCGAGTTGGTTGATTTGTGACTTTGTGTTATGCTTAACAAGTAGAACAAAAAATGGTATGAAAAAGAAGTGGGTCAAATGAGTCAAACAAATTAAAAGTCAGCTTTAAGTATAATTTTAATGCATCATACTTACATTAGTGTTGAAATAATATAACTCCAAAACAATATATCAAAAATTGTATTTATCTCTTAACAAAACTACGTTTCTAATAATAATGGTAAGAATCAAATTTTTTAAAAAATTAAAAGATATACGTTTTGGCAGGGCGCAACTCTTTAAAAATGTACTCCTCTTGGAGTTGTTCTTGCGGACAACAAACAACCTACAAGAAGACTAAAGAAATTAGTATGTTGTTAAAACTTAAATATGTTAATATATAGAATGATTTACCTCTTCTGGAACAGTATCTTCAAAAACGATGCCTGAAACTTGGTAGGATATATTGTTGTTTGAGCATTGTTATTACAGGATGCTACTATTATGATAACCCTTTGTGCTATGGTCAAAGGCTGCACATTGAAAATGCCATCTTTGAAATATTTTTAAGAAACAATTTTTTATCGGAAAAAAAATACATGAAAGGGTAACAAGAGAGAGAAGGAGGGATAAAACACAAACCCACTTGAAGATCTAGAAACCAACTGACAAGAATGAAGCAGAGAGAGAGAAGGACGGTTGTGGGGACCGGCGAGAAAGTGGAAATGAAAATGTGATAAAACTTTTGAAAACGGAGATGATGGTGGTTGTAGTTGATGGAGAAGAAGACGGAGTAGTAATGGTCAATTAATATGAATATTGGTTTGGAGTAGTAATGGTTGCAGAGCTTTTATTAAAGAAAAAGGATACCTGCAAATTGCTTTCTTGCCCACTGCTCACACTTCTCCGTCAATACCTCAAATTGCCTTTCTTTTGTCCTTTTCCCTTTTAATAATATTCCTTTTAAATACCTTCTCTTTATCTGATCTTGCATTATTTGGATATCAAACGCTACTAAAACTTTATGTGTTACTCACTCGTATAGGTTGGGTGGGAATTCATATCATGTTGAGTTTGTGGGTTAAACTACTGCCATTGAAACATTTGAAGGTGTGTCATCACAACATAATAATGCAAAAAATTTGACCCGGGTCACCTAAACAGGTGATCTAGGTTGTTGGAGGAGACCAATATCACATGAGGGTCATCATTTATTTTATTCTTTCTTTTTATTTTTAATGTAAATTAGAATTTTGTGATTAGTTGTTTTAATTTTAGTAAGTAATAAAAATTTATGTTGGGTTGATAATGGCGATAGTCTTAGTGGGCTACAAACATGCACGGTCACATGATTCAATCCCGACTTATTTACTTTCAACATAAACATTACTCATATACCCCGTTTAATTAAACATGTTAACAGCTTGAAGGAGTCATACATGTCAAATTTTAAGAATGTATATTCAGAAATTATTAAAAAATATATTTTTTTTCAAATATATCTATTTTTCAAATAAATCTATAAATAACAAAGTATGAATATATCTATTTTCAAATATATTTCAATAATTAATCAAGTTGGCGGATTAACCTTTTTAAATTACCATCAAGTCTAACCTGTTTAAAAAAAACGGATCAGATTAGTCGTAAAATAATTTGGGATTTTATAAATGATACATTTGATGTTTACATGTAAATGTTTTTATAAAGATATTAATATGATGTAACAAAAATGGCTATTTCTTTTGGATACTGAATTCATCGTTTTTTATAAATATAATTTTTTTCTCAAAATAACAAGTATTTGGTTAAAAATTAAACATTATTAATTTGGTTGAAAGTTATTTGATGGTTCCACCATATTTCACCTTACCTTATTTCCAACATTGATATGAACACTCATAGATGAGCAAAACAACATCAACCAAAAATTGTGGCGTTTGACTTAACGGAAAATTAAGTGAAGTCAAACAGTAAAAATTGTAAAAGCCGGTTCCCAAAATTTTGTTTAAAATTGTAACGCATGTGTCTTTTCTATCATCTTTTCATAAAAGCCAAATTTGAACATGTTTCCTATTTTTCAAGGTTTCCATGAAAACTTATTCTAGAAAACTGCCGCATTTTTCTACAACTAAACAATCTTTAATTATGTATGACACATGAACCGAATACTCATTGAAACATAACCAAGATCCGTTATCATGATCCCGTCTTTCATATTTCATTCATGCAAACACAACACATGTTTATTTACACATACAAAATAATGTATCAACATACCCACATCCAACTTCGGTTTTACGCAATCCATAATGCATCTAACCCTTCTATTAGTACATGATTAACACCACACTATTCTTTTCCAATCTCATGTCCCGAGTCAAACTTAACAACCTCAAGATCATTAGTAGTTTTTTACTTCCTTCTATGTGCTCCACAATACAAGTGTCCTTTTTGCTCTAACTCTTGGTCTTCTTTCAACCGTTGTTGGTTGACCTCTTTTGTGGATTCTATGTTTAACCCTACATGTGCATCAATCTTCATTTGGCTCATCAAAAGGTTGAGCCGCAACAGTTTAACAAAAAGATTCAGTTGTTTTTGTGTGCATGGTTACATGTTTCGATCCGAACCAGTTTTGTTTTTAATTATAATACTTGTGGCGTGTAATAAAGTTTCTCTAAAAAAAAGTTGTTTACTTATTAATGGGCCAGTTCACTTGATTTTTATCATTAACTGAACAAAATGGTCAAAAATAAAATAGCCAAAAAAACAAAATAGGGAACATGCATGAAAATGTAACTCCGGCAATTGGGCCTGATGTTAACGAGCCCACAAGAAGTTATAATAGCTTTAAAGGTGCTTCTTCTGATTTGATCCATATTTTTTTTGAATCATTTTTGAATTTTTTTTTTTGGATCTTATAGGCTGTGATTTTTATGTTTAAAAAAGAAATGTTTTTGAAAAAAGCTTGTTCTTGATCATTTTCAGAGTTTTTTAAGTCCTCGCCGGTTTTTGAGTCCTCACCGGATCCGGACCCATGGTACATGAATAGCCATATATATGATATACAAACTTGAAATTTTATATTCTAAGGTTCATTTTATATCAAAATAGACTAAAAATATGAAAGGTTAAAAACATATACACAAAAATCATGAAATTGAAAATTAAATGGATAAAAAAACATAGTTTTAAAAGGATCGTCTTAACTTTCATGTTAGTTTTGTAAGGCGTGAGGCTTAACCATGTTGTCACATCATGGTCCAAGGCTTGAGCGTAAGGCTATTGCGTATGATGAGGTGCAACATGGCTCACGAGTTACGTGTAATAAGTTGTACTATTTTGGCGTATTAAAGCAACCGTTTTGTAAAGGCCAAATAGTTATAAGAATGGTTGGATATGCCGAAGATGAAGAAAAATATTGATGGGTGTTATAAATTTATAATTATTCGTTTTGTTTTCATTTTTCTTTGTATATATTGATAATTTATGCACAAAATCTTGCCTTATATCATGCATTAGGAAGCTTCGTGGCTTTGTCATGGCTTTTAAGACTTGAGACTTGACCATGTTGTCATGTTTCGCCTCACGTTATTTAAAACCTTAGTGAAAAAAAATGAAACTGAAAATATATGGATAAAATTGTACAATTTGAAAAAACCACATGAACAATTTCTATAATATACTTCTTAGATGGTCACTAAAGTTTTTTTTGTCAAAACTATAGCAAGACACAAAAAATAAAATAAAATTACTATATTCTTTGTAGATAGACATAACATATATAAAATTTAAAATATACTCCCTCCGTCCCTAAATAAAGTTCCCATTTTGCCTTCAAATTTTGTCCCTAAATAAAGTTCCCATTTCTCAAACATAAGGGGCCCACTTAATATAATAATATTATTATCAATACTTTCACCACTAACTATCTCTTAAAACACTTTCTCTCTCCAATCAAACCTTATATTTTAATCAAAAGTAATACCAAATACCCCACCACTAACTATCTCCTAAAATGTTGTGCCCAACACAAATGGAAACTTTATTAAGGGACGGAGGGAGTATAATGTACCGATCCAAAATTTTGTATCGAATAAATTATGGGAAAAATATGATAGATAAGGATAAATCATTTAAAATACGTGGGATTTGGTTTCGTGTCAATCGGACATCGTTTGCTATGTGAAATCCATCGTTAAAACCAAAACAAAGATTACTGGAAAAGTTCACGACCGAGTTCACGCCTCGAAATAGTTCACAACCGTGGACCTTCGACAGAGATTTTTGGGTTCTGACGCGAGGAGTTCACGCCTGAGTTCACGGCGCGAACTTTTGCTAAAGCATAATAAAAGCGGGATTTCGGCCATTTATGCTCATTTTTCACCCCTCACTCTCTCTCTAGAAAGTTTATGCATATTTTGAGTGGAAAGAGTGCTTTGGAGCCGATTTTGACCTTAGATCTTGTGTAGAAACACTCCTGATGGCTGATTCAAGGTATATCTTAATCTCTTAACTTGTTTTTAGTGTAGATTTTGGAAGATTGATTTAGGTTACAAACCCTAACTTTTGGGGTTTTCATGAATGATGAAATAGAGCGTGTAGTACTCTTATCTATGGTGTTTAGACATGGGCAAACATGTTTTTAACTTAGACCTATACTAGTTAAGAGATTATGAAATCTAGGGTTTCAAGAATGTCACCAAATTTGGGGGAAATGGTGATATTTGTATCATTTCAAGAATATTGACTAAGTATGTTAATGGAGGTTTTAAAACACACATGGAACGTATATGGACCTTGTGTTCATGTTAGATTTGTGAATTGTTGGGTTAACCTTAGCTTAGGGTTTTGAGATTTCCACCAAGTTTGGGAGCAAGAACCTAAAAGTTGGAGATATTCCAAAGGTGGGAGCAAGGATTCGTGTTGATAAACACGATTTGGATTTAGCTTGGCTAACGTGAGTACAGGAGACTTTTAAACTGGATACATAGCAAATGATTTTGAAGACCATGATGTTTTATGAGTCTTTATTAATAAATACTTTTAATAAATATATGATTGAAAAAGATAAGAAAATATGAATAATAGACTATTTAAGTATGTCTAAAATGATTGATAATTTTAAGGAGATTATGATAAGGAAAATTAATTAATGATTCCTCATTAGTAAGATGTATGAATAAAGATAATGATTAAGAAAGTATGATAGTTGATTTATTAATAATTTGTATTAGTAAAGCTAATAACAATGATTTTAGGTATTGAGTAATTGATTAGTACGGTCTAATGAGGCTACTATGAAATATTTACTCATGGGTGGGGCAAACTATACTAATAAAAGTAATGATTGAATTGTTAGGAGAATGAGTATAAAGTGACTATATGTATTTTAGTCAAAGTAAAGTTAAAGTAACGCGGTTTTGATAAATGATGAACATGTTTTATTTAATAAAGGGCTTGGTTGTAACGACCCGAATTTGTAAATAAATAAATCGTATAAAAACTATGATAAATAAGGATAAATCGTTTAAAGAACGTAGGAATTGGTTTCGTGTCATTTGGACACCGTACGAGAAAGTTATGGACGAAACAGGGTTGAGCCAAAGATCAAAAAGTGCAGCCTTGGCTGCTCAGGAAGTTCACGGCGTGAACTTAGGTTCACGATCGTGAACATGAACATCGATTTGGACAATCAGGCGTGAACTACTTCCCGACCAGCTAGCGATCGCGAACTTTGCGTGCGTGATGAAGTTCACGACGCGAACTTTAGTTCACGATAGTGAACTTCTCCGACACCGGCATTAAAGTCGGGTTTATCTCATTTATTACAAACATAAACCCTAGTTTTCTCCTCTCAACTTGTGTGTGCGATTTCTGAGTGTAAAGTGACGATTGGAGCTTAATCTTCATCAAATCTTGAGGATTTTTGCTCCTAGTGGAAGATCAAAGGTAAATCTTCATCCCTCTTATGTTGTAAGTCTTAGATTCAAGTAGGGAAAGCTTGAATCATAAACCCTAGTTTTGGGTTTGTTATAAATGGTTAAATGGAAGTGGTATAACTTAGATCTATGGTATTTTAACAAGGAAAATGTATTCATAATATGAATCTATGAAAAGATGGTGATTTATGGAATTAGGGTTTTGATAAGTAGGGGGAAATGGTGCTAGTAGTTGACTAGCCATGGATTATGTAGTTAGTATTGGTGATTGATGCAAACCATTGTATTGGTTTTGATAATAGGTTATCGATTGGAGGATTTGAGGCATTCAAATCTTAAGAAGTGATATTGGTGTTCAAGGAACACGTCATTGGATAAGCTTGGCTAAGGTGAGTACATGTGAACTTTCAAAACTGAGTACTTAGTTAGTAAATGTTTTATGATTAAATGTTTTTATCGAGTCTTTAAATAATTTAGTTATTTATGTGATTTATGATGAATTGCTTATATGATGATGAAACGATTAATTGATTGAGAAATAATGGAGCTATAAGCTCATTATGATAAAAGATAAGTGATGATGATGATGATGTTAATGTCCCTAGGGCCGTAGTAGATTGGAGGCCTTCCGGTTATTACGGTACCTTAATGTTAGTGGTAGATTGGAGGCATTCCGATTACCCAATACCTATGAGTCCCGGTAGATTGGAGGCATTCCGGTTACCGTGGATATGATGATAGATTGGAGGCATTCCGATTATCTTGACATTGGCCAATGATGAAAGTAATGAAGTGACCCAAACGAACTTAGTAATATTATTTTAAGCATAAATGATATTATTTGACTAGTTGTTTATCGGGTCTAAAACCCATGTATCTCACGAAGCAATTTTGTCTCACGTACTATGTTTGTGTTTTGCTATGTACTCAGGTTCGGGATCGAAGATCTAGGAGGCCTGTTTAGAAGAGGCCTTGTTGAGATTAGCTCGGTGTTGATGATTAGAGTCCTTATCCTATGGGTAAGATATAATTTGTAACACCGTTTTTGTAAACTCTGATAATCTCGAACAAGAAACCTTTTCGTTTTTGTAAAACCGGTATTTGACACCAATACAATGTTATGTATTTTGGATTAAATGTTATTTAAATATTGTTTTGAAAAATGAGGTGTTACATTGGTAAAGTCAATATTGAAATTGAATAAGAAACGAGAATAATATGATAATTAGAATAGATGTATTTTAATTTATGTTTGAGTATGTATTATTGGGGCATAAGCCCGTATTTGATGATTTCAATATGTGTTGAGAAAAGGATCTGAATCATAGATAACCCACACAAGTTGGGGGTTAGTGACACCTACTTGGGGAGGTACCACCATGCGCAAGAGTAGCATGTCTAGTTGAGATAACCCGGAAATCGAGGGAGTTAAAGATAACCCGGAAATCGGGGGAGCAATAGATAACCCGGAAACGGGGGAGTTTACCTAGATAACCCACATCGGGGGAGTTTGCTTCGGTGAGGTCCTTAGCGTATGTGATAAAGTATGTGTAAGCACAGCTTACCTTAGATGTATGTGATTTTGATGTGACTAAGCTTATGGTTAGGTTGCTAATATATATGTATAAAAATGATAAGAACATGAGTTAACAAGTAATAAGCGAATAAAGAAAAATAATGAACATGATTTCTATTATATTTGAGAATTGGTCAAAAACCCATGTATCTCACGAGACTATTTTGTCTCACGTACTACTTTGTTTTTGACTATGTACTCAGGTTCGAGATTGAAGGATTAGAAGGTCGTGATAGAGGTGGCCTAGAGATGTTTAGCTCGGGAGCTTATAGGTAGATCCCGTTATCCTATGGTTATAATATTATTTTTGTAACACCGAATTATAATACTCTGATAATCTTTTCAAAGTTTTTTGTTAAACCGAATTTTGGAATATTGGACTTTATAATATTTTTTATTTAAAATTATGTTTTAAAATATGTTTTAAAAATTGAGGTGTTACATTTAACGAATTTAATATATTTGATGTCAAGAGAAATGTTCAAGTAGGTCCATTATTTTTATCAAGTTCCGAGGAACAAATCTCAACCATTGTAAGATCTAATGGTCAAGATTAATCACATATTTTATACATAAAGGGATATTTTGGTCATTTGGCACTTAAAAAAACTTTTGATTTTTTTTAGTTTTTTATTTTTAATTGAGGGGTATTTTTGTCATTTTTAAAAAAAATATTTTTTTATTTTTTATTTTAATTTTTTTTAAAAATATTATACTTCCTCCGTATCAAAATAAGTGACACACTTTCTATTTTGAGGTGTATCAAAATAAGTGACACACTTTGAAAACTTTCCTTATTTGGTAAAAATAGTAGGACCCATACCCACTAACTATCCACTTTAATAAAGTGAAATTACCCTTATACCCTTACTTTTACTTGTTAAACTCATTAATATTACTTTATTCAAGAAAAGTGGGACCCATTCTCCACTAACTATGTACTTTAATATATTTTAACCTCTACATTAATCTTTTACCTCAAAAAACGTGTAAACCAATTTGTGTCACTTATTTTGATACGGAGGAATTATATTTTATTATTATTATTTTTTAAAAAATTATTATTTTTTCATTAATAATACATAATGTGATTGCATATTGAATCACATGTGATTGCATACTGAATCACATGTGATTGAACTAAAACATTAAATGTGATTAAATATACAATCACATGTAGGGGTGTTCATTATTCGGATATAATCGGATTGTCCAATTGGACATTTTGGATCGGACTATTTGGATTGGTTATTTGGTTTTTTGGATCGGTTTGGACTTGAACCAAATTAATAGTTTGGATTTCGGATTGGATTTGGTTTCCATCGTGAAAACCGGATTGTCCAAAAAAACCGAATAGTAATATATAGTAAATTGATTTATATATTAACACTTGTTGGTTTCCATTGTAAGCAATTATGGTACTCATTTTCTTTACATTTCTTATAGTAAAATGATTTATATACTAACACTTGTTCCATTTTATATTGTATCATTTGGCGATATACCAATCTTTTTGCAATTTTTGATAAAGTTGATGTCAAGATTTTTGTATATATCATTATAAATGTCACAAGCTATGAATTAGATTTATTTTTATGTACAAAATAGTTTATCATTTTGGAATTTTACATATCGAACTTAATATTATTTATTGTATATACTTTTGTAGTATTTTTGGAAATTTTAAGGAAAAACCAAACGGATAAAACCAAACAAACCAAATTGTTATTTGGTTCGGATCGGTTTGGTTTTCGAATTGGTTTGGACGGTTCGGTTTGAACTTTTGAAAACCGGACTATATTTGGTTTCATGTATTTGGTTCGGATATATCCAAACCGTCCAAACGAACACCCCTAATCACATGTGATGTTACACTAAAATCACACGTGATGTTACACTAAAATCACACGTGATGTTACACTAAAATCACATGTGATTAAGTCATACACGTAATTATCAAATAAATATTATTTTTTTAATAAAAAAATATAAAAATTTTAAAATCAAAAATCTAAAAAATCAATTTTTTTTAAGTGCCAAATTACCAAAATACCTCGTTATAATAAAAATAATAAAAATTCTAAAATTCTAAAATAAAAATTAAAAAATATTTGTATTTTTAGAAAAATGACCAAAATACCCCTCAATATATAATATATGTGATTAATCTTGACCATTAGATCTTACTGATCAATGGTTGAGATTTGTTCTTCGGGACTTTGTAAAAATAATGGACCTCCTTGAACGCAACTCATTATTCATAATGTGATTTATATTATCTTTAGCTTTATTATATTCATGTTATTAATTAACAATGAACTGTATTTACCAGCTGAGCTACTAGGGCATATATTACTTGACTAAATTAATTATATATGATATTATCTTTATTAATCATAGATACATATATATTATTCTATTGACCACCACTCATTACTACTAAACACCACCATTCGTTAACATCACTACTACGTGCATCACTATCATTACCGTAAAATATAGTTATACGATATCTATCATCGCATTAGTGAAGTACCTTGTTAGCAAATCATAATGTAAGATTTATAAAATATGTACAAATTTTATAGATTTGAAAGGGTTTAATTATTAGACGTATTCACCACATATATCAAACTGTTCGTGGTTCATTAGCAAAGAAATATTATAAAATAAACCTTTTAGTGTAAAAATAATAGAAATATGAGTGACGAAGTATTGAAGTCTACATCATTTTGTGTAGAGAAGATTATGGCAACAAATGTTTCTAAGACTGGTGTCAACGGGGGATATCGACGCCCGCCGGTTGGTCCGTCGGTTGTGGCGACCGTTGGCACGGCCCCGCCGGTTGGGTCCGCCGGTTTAGCTCACCGGAATTGAGACGGAGAAAGAGACGGAGAAATATTTGATTTTCTTTTTTTTTTCTTTTTTTAAATGGTAATATTTAAAATTAAATGGTAATATATTAAAAAAATTCAAAAAAATTTAAAAAAATTTAAAAAAATTTAAAAAAATTAAAACTTTTTACATCTATAAATACTCTCTCATTTCGTCTATTTTTACACCACATTCACCTTCTATTTTTTTTAATTAATGTCTTTTTTTATGTAATGTATTTTTAAATTAATGAAATTTAATTTTATTAGTTATATGTTTTAATTAGTTGTATATTTTTGTTTTAATTAAAAAGAAAGTAAATTAATTAAAGTTGGTGAAGTGACGGAGTGCTGTTGGCATGAGTACGTCAGTTTAGTGTTAGTTAGTTTGTATGCTGACGTGGCGCTGAGTTGACAGCAACTGACGGCGTTAGTTGCGGTCACCATTGGCACCGGTCTAAGATATCTCATACGCATGTTTCTAGTATTCGGTATAGGGTGATAGCTTAGTGGCATAGACAGTGACTTGTCAATTAATGGAAATGTTTGTTTCAAGTAGGAGTAGGTTATAACTTTTATATCATAAGTTTTACAGTTAATTATACAATTATATTAAGCAATGATTATAATAGATATATCAAAAGTTGTAGGGTAAAAGTTACCTTTCTTAAAAAACAAAAGAGAACCAAAGGGCCTTTAGCCTAGCAGTATGGTGTATGACTCTCAACTTTAAAATCTGGAGTTTGAGTTCCGGCGTGAATATAATTAGTAATTAGAAGTAGATTAGATAAAAAACAAAAGAGAACCTCACCTCCAGCAATTAAATGAAGAGGTGCGTGTGGTTGGTGAAGTATTGAAGGCTACAGTGGGGGGAAGATTATGGCAACAAATGTTTCTAAGATATCTCCTACGCATGTTTCCAAAATATTTAGTATTTGGTATAGCCTATAGGGTGATAGCATAGTGGCATAGACAATGACTTGTCAATCAATTGATCTAGATCAATTAGTCACTAAGGATAGTCTTGGGGTTTACTTTCAAGAGGTTTTAGATTCAAAACTTGTTGGAAGCTTAACTTGGAGATAAAAAGGATGGTGGGATTTATTCCCCATAAAAGGAGATGAGTTCGACGAAGACATACTGTCCGCTTGGATTTCACTGCTAACACGAACCACTAACTAACTAACTTGCCGTTAAAAAAAAATAGACAATGACTTGTCAATTAATGGAGATGTTTGTTTCAAGTAGGAGTAGGTTACAACTTTTATATCATACAATGTAATGTATAAGTTTTAGAGCTAATTTTACACCTATATTAAGCAATGATTATAACAGATATATTAAAAGTTGTAGGGTAAAAATTACTCTTCATAAAAAGAAAGAAAAAAAAAAGAACTTCACCTCCTGCAATGAAATGAAGAGGTGGGTGTGGTGTTGAGTGGGACGCAAAATAAGCTTATGTTTCCTTTTGGTTTACTCGCTCACACTCACATTTAAAGTTAAAGTGGATGGCACAGAATCATTAGCTGTGCCAAACATTATCTTATGGTTGGAAAGACTGATTTATAAGAATATAATATTATATAATGTTTGTACAGTTGCATTTAACTTCAGTTATCCTACAATTAACAACTGCTAATATGTATTCCACATTTCCACCTTTTAGTTGTGAAGGCTTTTATGCGATTTAAGTTATTTTTAAAAAATATTCTCGTTTATAAAGGATCTTTAGGTGACAGAGTATTACTCTTAATATATACAACTTAATCTATGTCGTGATTATTTCAAATACCGCTTCTTATTGTTCTTTCTTTTTCGAGAGAAAGGGAAAAGGCTTGAAATTGCACCATGATGGTAAACTTTGATTACGTTTTGGGGATATTCTTTTGTTTTTGGTGCCAATGGTGGGTTCAGTGCTAATGGGTTCAGATAAATTTTGTAATTCCTGCACAATAGAAAAATGTGGAACTTCTAAAATAATGTTTTCAAGAAATGCACCTTAAAGATTTCACACAAAAGATCAATCATATGAGCTATCTAACATAGTTAAAGCAAATTTGAAAATATAAATAGGTCGATTTGGGTCATGAGTAAAAATTACAATCCGTTATCTGGGTCATGGGTTAAGTTTCAATCCCCTTTTTAGTTAATTAGCTAACATGTACTTCATTTATAATATTATCAGGATTAATGGAGTCATGTGCCGAATTAGAGCTTTTATCTTGTTCTATAGAGTCTTGTGCCGAATTAGAGCTTTCACCTTGTTCCTAATCATTGAACATAGACTTCGATGAATTATATTGAAAGTGAGTAAATTAAACATTAATATCATATAAGAAAGTAAATAAAACTATGAATACCCTTGAATGAGTTGCTATAGAAGTTTGTCTATTCCCTGCAAAATATTAAAAATTACTATTAAATATATTTTATAATTCAAGATTGTCATAGCCGATGACCTTATAAAACAATAACATGACGATATAGCAAACGACACATCAATTTTTGGTATTCTATTTGTGTCATTCAGTTAGTGCCACATCATCGGTTTATCATGTCAAATAGATTTATAAATGACCCACACACAAAAAAAAACTATCTTTTACCAAATTTGACAGAAATTTGTATGCGATCCATCAACAAATAAGTGACAAATATGAAACTACACGCAAAGTAAAAAGAAAAGCAAATTTTCTTCTCATAAAAATGTACTAAATTAAAAAAAAAAAGGTTTAAAGTGTGATCAACCACTTGCGGTGCCGCTATATTCTGATAGTAGCTTATAACCCGTGGTAAATCACGGGTTACTTGTAGAAATTTTCATACTATTTTACTTTATTAATTGAAATTTTTTGTACATTTGAAATAATCATTGCTTGTGGTTCTCTTGAGATGTTCGACCCATTTAGCTAAAACAATGACTTGACCCTTTTGAGATAATACAAAACCTAAATCACACATTCAAAAATAATCTGTTACGCATTAAAAGTAGTTTGTTTTACTCGTTTGAGATAGAACATAACTCAAATCAAACAATTCATTTGGGTCAAAATTAACATCCATAATATACAAAGAAAGAAAAACGAAAAAAACAGTTGACCTCTTCTAACTGCACGTGCTTAAGGATATGGAAGGCCTTGAAGGGGTTTGCACTTGCCTCCTGCAGTTTTCATTTCTTATTATTAACTTGATCACATTAGGCGATTTCTCTGAGATGCAATTTTTTACAGTAGCCAGAGCTAAAGTGAAAAAGAAATAAAATATATCAGTGATAAAATATTTAAAACTGGTATGGAGATGAGACTTGTCTATATAATTGTAAATTAAAATTTAATTTATGAACAACAAACTTAATTCACAGAATTCCATGAGTATATATAAAAGTGGCAAAGATTATCAGAGCATTTGTTTCAAGATGATATTTATATTTATTTACTTTTAATTTTTACTTTTTTAAAATGCGGCATGACAAGTTACCTTAGTTTTGTTGTGCATGTAAAAATCATCATTCATTTCTCCGTCATGCTTTCTTTTCTAAAAACAATTCAAAATAACACATTAAATTATGTTAACCATCCCTTTTTTATATTTCCAAACATTTAACATAATAAGAAATAAGATTAGTAGATAGGTTTGACATGATGAGTATGACTGCTTTTATCATTTTTTTTCCTTATCTTTATATTTACCTTTACTCTATCTTTATGACAATGTTTGTTTATCTTATTCTTTTCCCGATCTTTGAGTTTGTGCTTCTTTTCTTTGTCCTTTGATTTACTTTCTAAATGTCCCTGCTGCAGTAGGAATTCCGTTCTCTGACTACAAATACACCACAATTGAGCCCAATATTTACTATAACAAAAATAACAAGTTCAAAGAAAATATTGTTAAATTACGTAAGCTAGACTATGATGGTTATTAAGTGTCGGTTACAAAACAAGTTAATATAGTAGTTATTATAGAAGTTATTATGGTTCAAGAGGTGCTTCCGTTGATCAACCGTTGCACCGTTTCATAACTGTCTGTATATATATATTTCATTGTTTCATGTAAATATGTTGTCTGTGTAATTCACAGTGGTATTATATTAATAAAAAATTGTTGTCAGAATTCTTTGTTGCATGTCCATATTTCGTTGCTGCCAATTTATGGGGTTTTCATTATTCTAATATATTAGAATTCCAACAAAGTGGTATCAGAGCCAATATGGTATTTCAATCAAATGGAAATTTGCAAACCCAAATTCCAAAACTTACAGGGAGAAACTATCATCATTGGAGCATTCAAATGAGGGTCTTATTTGAATCACAAGATCTATGGAAAGTAGTCGAAGATGGGTATGATGAATTACAAATCACATAGCAGACCACTCCAAACCAAATCAAGGAGTCAAAAGATGAAAAGAAAAGGGATCGTAAAGCATTATTTCTCATTTATCAAGCAGTTGATGAAAATATATTTGAAAGAATTTCATCCTCAATCACATCGAAAGAGGCATGGGATAATCTTCACAAAACGTATAGAGGAGAAGAACGAGTAAAGGTTGTTAGGCTACAAACATTAAGATGTGAATTTGACAGTTTGAAGATGAAAGAATCCGAGACCGTTGAAGATTTCTACAACCGCATAACCGTAATGGTAAATCAAATGAGACTTAATGGTGAAAATCTTGATGACAAAAGGGTGGTTGAAAAGATCTTAAGAAGTCTTACTCGAAAATTTGAATACATAGTGGTGGCAATAGAAGAATCAAAAGATATCTCAACACTCTCATTAGAAAACTTATTGGGTACATTACAATCCCATGAATTACGTATGAGACAATTTGATGATACGCCTTCGATGGAACAAGCTTTTCACTCCCGGGTGACATTCAAGGAAGATTACGGTGAGGGTACTTCTAAAGGAAGAGTTCAAAGGAAGCCATTATAAGAAACTCAATGTTTTTATTGCCACAAGTATGGACACACAATGAAATACTGCAAGAAACAAAAAGAGGATGAGAAAGAAGAAGCCAATTTTATATATGAGAAAGAAACCAAAGAAGGAGAAACAATGTTCATGACAATGGAAGAACTTGGATCTCTAGTAGATGATGCATGGTGCAAAGACGGTGAGTGCGGTGAAAAAAATAAGGTGTGTATGCCTATGGATAATAAACTCCATGGGAAAGTCAAAGAAGATAATTGATGCATGGTGGATGATGCTTGAAGTGTAAAGACTTCAGGAAGATGTGTGTTATATATTATTTACAAGTCTAGCTTAAGGGGGTGTGTTAAATTACGTAAACTAGACTATGATGGTTATTAAGTGTCGGTTACAAAACAAGTTAATATAGCAGTTATTATAGAAGTTATTATGGTTCAAGAGGTGCTTCCGTTGATCAACCGTTGCACCGTTTCATAACTGTCTATCACACCCCACCAAAACTGGTTTTGCGGAAGAGCGGGCGTGCGACTTACATCGGAAATCACAACAATCGATCAATAGTATAACATAACATTAAAAATGGATTACCAGTTTTTAAACGTTTACAAATCCAACGTAACTTGTTTGCGACAATTGTTTTCGATAAAACGTCTTTAAAACTTCAAGTTGACATTCTAGATTTCGTGTCTATATGAAAATATATAACTTTTCAAAAGTGGTAATCCGATATGTGTAAATGTCATGCTAAATGCTTCACTTTCAATACCTGAGAAAATATATTAGAAAAGTGTCAACACAAAGGTTGGTGAGTTCACAGGTTTTATGACTCCAAAATATTTCGCATCTTAAAAGTGAATCTGGTACGCATCATGTATAGTAGCAATTGAATACTTGTTCTGAATCATGAACAACATAGTTTTAAGTGCAATGTCTAATCCCTTAAATGTTTGCAGGACATTTAAGTTAAAGTATATCATTGAGTCCATAATCAAACCAAAAATCCCTCTTAGAATATATATCTCATATGTTACACGGCAAGCGCTTACTAGCCATGAGCGGGGGATCAATCCCGATAGTACTATCTATATATTCTTTGGCTACCACAAATAGTTAATGATTATAGTTAAACGTAGACCGAAGCAGTGGTCCTTCAAAGTTTGGAGCAGTACACACCAATGATCATACAAAAGATTATTTATCACAAAAGCATTTGAATAAGTATATGTTTTCTCCCCCAAATTAAAAAGTTAAAAACAGTAAAAATGGGGCCGTGAAACTCACATGATGCTTTCCAAACACTAGCAAACTATTAATTTTGAATAAGTGCCCAATGAATAAGCCTCCGCAACCTAAATATGTGTTGTCAACAATAAGTGGACGACTTTTACAAGCACAGCTATGCAAGTGGTTCACTCATTTGATGATTCTAAATACCGTTAGGCGTGAGTGGAACGTTAGTAATTTTATATAATATTAATATTCTGTATTTTATAAACCTTTTTACTTATATTTTTATAAGTCAGAGAAATTATATACAAACTTCATTTGTATATATAAAATAAGTATCGTTGATAAATCTACATTGCTTCTAGTTTAATAATGTATTTATGGGGTTGCATATTACCATCTTTCTCCATGAACTAAGACATAGGAACCTATTGTGAGATATCATATATCTTACACGCACTACAAACGCGACATGTCCGTGAATAGATATTTAATATTTATTTATATAAATATATTACACATGTACATATGTGCTACAGAGGTTTGGAAAAAGAGTTTTAAATATATAATTCAAAACCACAACACATACATATGCGTATAGATTAAAGAGATAGAGAAAAGATCGAGTTTTTGGTTTCCTTATCATTATCCCAATATTTTTCTTTTATAAATATTTAGACCTAAGCATTTTGTTGATTTACTTTCTAAATATGGGTTTTCGGTTTGTTATTACGTTTTTAACAAGATTTATTTTAGTAGATTGAGTATGTAGATTATGAAAGTAAACCTTTTAGTAGATCATCATGAGTGAGACAACATTTAGCATAAACATGAAGATTCTGCATAATAAGAAAATGGGTGCTGGAAACTCTCTGTAAATTTCGATATAGTGTATGTAGGAGGAGACAAAAATTGTCCTTGAAAAATGGAAGAAAAGATCTATATCTTATAGCCAAAAAAAAAACAAAAAGGTGTAGGTATTAAGACAATCTTGAGAAGGATGAAGGAAAGAAAATATAGAGGAAAAGTGGTAAAAGATGATAATTTGAGTGTGGAGTTGTCTATAAAAGATTTGACAAGTGAAAAAAAAGTGGGGAAGATGTTTGTATGTGTCAGCCGAATACACCAAGAGGGAAAGGGAAATTTTATGGTTTTTCTTTTTGACCAAAGTACAAGTCTTAATCCATATGGTTAACAAGTGTGGTAAATAAAAGGAGTAATGGTTGGTGGTGTTGACTTGTTGCAGGCATTCACATCAAGGAAAAAGGGATGGTTTCTTGGTCATTCATTTAGCCTAATATATATAAAGCTTAAATATATTGGGTCTTATTTTGATTCGGTGTCCTTTAGAAAAGAAGAAGAAAATATAGTAATGGAGATTGGTGATGTATGTCAGCAGAGAGAGACGAGATGGACAACTCAATTGTTGGCTTTTAATTGAGTATGGGTAATAGTTAAAAAGGATTTTATTTACTTTTATTTGCTGGTATTTAGTTTAGTTAGAATGATGTATTTCATAGCTTAAAGGTTTAATCATTGGTAGATGTAGATTAAGCT
Source organism: Calendula officinalis (assembly GCA_963853835.1). Taxonomy (NCBI): domain Eukaryota; kingdom Viridiplantae; phylum Streptophyta; class Magnoliopsida; order Asterales; family Asteraceae; genus Calendula; species Calendula officinalis. The sequence continues at coordinate 28,674,883 of OY970825.1, forward strand.
TTTAGTGATTAATTTTCTTATTCTATTTTTACATTAGGCTGCATTATTGTGTATTAAATTACATTTTCATTTAATTACTGCTATTAGCGGTTCACGCTTAATTTTCGTATAAATTAATTGGATTAAAATGTAATTTACATTATGTTGAATCGCTATTATGTACAATAAATGTTGACATGTATGATTTGTGCAGCATAAAATGCATAGCATCAATTACAAAATGTGGCTCATGCAAGGCTTATAATATCAAATACATTGTTATTTGATGATTAATTATTTTACGAAATGGTGCGCAACAATACAATGTCGGGCAAGACAGTTTGTTTTCGAGGGTTGTCACAGTTAAATTACGTAAGCTAGACTATGATGGTTATTAAGTGTCGGTTACAAAACAAGTTAATATAGCATTTATTATAGAAGTTATTATGGTTCAAGAGGTGCTGCCATTGATCAACCGTTGCACCGTTTCATAACTGTCTGTATATATATATTTCATTGTTTCATGCAGTGTTTTTGTAACGACCCGAAATTTATAGATAAATAAATTTTATAAAAATATGATAAATAAGGATAAATCATTTAAAGAACGTAGGAATTGGTTTCGTGTCATTTGGATATCGTATGAGAAAGTTATGGACGAAACCGTGTCGAAGCAAAAGTCGAAAAATGCAGCCTGGGCTGCATAGCCCAAGATAGCGGCGCTATCTTGGGATAGCGACGCGATTTCTCGCGTTTCCAGCAGAAACTCGAAATAGCGAACGCTATCCTGAACGCGATTTATCACGGGTGTTAGATAGCGGCGCGATTTCTTGTTAGCGGCGCGATTTCTTGGTCTGAACAGCATTAAAGTCGGGATTTGGCTCATTTATTGTCACCCCAAACCCTAGTTCTTCTCTCTGCAAGTGAGTATACGTTTTTGAGTGGAAAATGTCGTTTGGAGCCGATTTTGGGGTCCAAATCAAGTGATTTTGCTTCAATTGTTGAAGATCAAGGTAAATCTTCACTCCTTTGTAGTGTAGCTTTAGATCTATGGGTGTGAGAGCTTGGGTTTGAAACCCTAGTTCTTGTGGTTGTGATTAATGGTTGAATAAACGTTGTATACACTTAATAGATGGTATATTAACAGAGGAAACAAGTGTATGATTATGATTTGTAAGAATCTTAAGGGTTGGTTAAACCTAAGGTTTGGTAAATCACCATAATTGGGGGAAAGTGTTAGTTGATGGTATCTAGAGATAAATGGATACATTATTGGTAGTATGTGATGTTGAACATCTTATGATTTATGTATTAGGCTTTTGGTGAAGTCTTGGAAAGTTGATTGATTGTTGGAGCAAGGAAATTGGTAGAAAGAATACGGTTGGAGCATCTTATTGCTAAGGTGAGTACATGAGACTTTTAAACTGGGTACATAGCAAAGAGTTTTGAAAATACATATGATATTTTATGGGTCTTTATTAATAAATGTTTTTAATAAAGATATGATTGAAAAGACGAGAAAATGTAAATACTAGACTATCTAAGTATGTCTAAGATGATTGATGATTTTGAAAGAGATCATGAAAAGTGATTAATACTAATTATTAATATGATGTATGATATTTAGTTTATTAATGATATGCATTAATAAAACTAAGGATGATTATATTAAGTAAAGAATATTGATTAGTACATGATACTAATAAAAGTGATGAATGAATGTATATGAAAATGAATATGGTGTGACTGGTAATAAATACACATTATAGTCAAGAAAAGATAAAAGTATTATGATATCGATAAATAAGAAATGTTTCTTATGAGAATAAGTAAGGATGGACCTCCTTGGGTTCATGGATGTAGAAGTAAATATGGGTTGCTTATGATCGGGTCCATGGGACCATACAGGTACGTTCACATTGTGTTGAACTAATTATATGTCGTTATTGTTAGATGTCTAACTTGTTTGATGTTTGTTGTGATAGCCGAAGGCTTTGACTGGCATAACTGTTAGGTTATGATAAGAGATAGATGGTGGTGACGCGGGGGACCCCCGGTCACTGGGCGGTGGTATAAATGTTTATACACCGAGTGTGTATATGTTTATACACTAAGCACACGAGTGCTTCTAGTACGCATATGTTCGGTACTAGGTATGTTAGGTTCTAATACATATATGTTTATGTATTAGACATGTTTGTGCTTCTAGTACATATATGTTTATGTTCTAGGTATGATGGTGCTTCTAGTACGCATATGTTTGGTACTAGGCGTGTTAGGTTCTAATGCATATATGTTTATGTATTAGACAGGTTTGTGCTTCTAGTACATATATGTTTATGTACTAGATATGATTGTGCTCCTGGTACCTATATGTTTAGGTACTAGATATGTTTGCTAGGGAAGCAAGATCGATAGGGTCGCAATAGGGCGACGAGACGGTATTGATGTAGTATTTATATATATATATATATATATGTTTATATATTTATGAAATTGTCATTATTATTATTGGGGTCTAAAACCCATGTATCTCACGAGACTATTTTGTCTCACGTACTACGTTTGTTTTGTGGCTATGTACTCAGGTACAGGTTGGAAGTGATAGAAGGTTGCACTAGAAGTGGCCTAGAGATGTTTAGCTCGGGAGCTCGTAGGTAGATCCCGTTTGCCTATGGTTTTGATATACTTGGTGACACCGTATTTTTGTATACTCTGATAAAGGTTTTAAAGTTTTTGTTAAACTGTATTTTGGACAATATGTCAATTATTCGGAAAACTGTATTTTAAATGATTTAAACGATGTTATAAAAATACGGGTGTTACAGTTTTCGTGACCGGGTTCAACCACCCGGTTGAACCGGTCGAACCGGGTTCCAGCACAATGTCCGGTCCGATTATAGCGGTTCAAAAGGAAAATCTGAACCGGTGCAAACCGGCCGGTTAAGGGTCAGACTCGGGTTCAACCAGTGACCCGGATCATAAATACATGATTTGGTACATGTAAATCCCACATTAAATAGAGAGTGCTGGTGGTTCCTTTATATAGATCGTTGAGGTTTCTGTGAAGAATCCTTCAGCGATGTGGGATATCTCAACCCAAGGAAAAAAGTGTAAAAATACACGGTGAGGGAATACGGGATAGACCATCTCAAGGAAAAAAAGTTTAAAATACATGCTGCAAAAATGTGGGATATCTCATTCAAAGAAAAAAAAAATCTATAAAACACATACAGAAACAAACAACATGACTTCGAGCATTTGACATTGTGTATAAATATTTTCATATAAGTTATTTATCATTAAAATATAGTAATCCGGTTCAACCGGTCCGACCGGTTCGACCGTTTTTAAAGCATCGGCCGGTCCGATTCAAAATCCGGGTTTTAAAACATTGAGTTTCATGTAAATACGTTGTCTGTGTAATTCACAGTGGTATTATATTAATAAAAAATTGTTGTCAGAATTCTTTGTTGCATGTCCATATTTCGTTGCTGCCAATTTATGGGGTTTTCATTATTCTAATATACTTCGTATTAGAATTCCAACAAATATATAATATGTGTGGTCAACTACTTACAAATGGCAGGTCAGCAGGGGCTGTTTCTTTAACTGAAATGCTTCTTTCAGGGTGTCAACTGTCAATATCGAATGGTTGCATACGTGTATTTGTCTATTTGAAAAGATTTATTTTTAATGAGTTTGCATTCCTTCACCCTTTCTAATTTATGATTCCCCAACAACGTTATAATGTAGTAATTTTTTATTAAATGTTGAATGAATATCAAATATGGTGAAGTATAATAAAGCATACATCATCCAAAATTAAATAGATTTGTGTATATGCATATCCGATTCTTCTCCATCTACGCCTATAGAATACCATCCAAGGATATAGAAAACTTTCTTATTTGTTCCACATACAAAACCACAAATCAAATTAATAAATTGTAATTAGTTGTTTCCACTTTGGCAGTAGATCGAACACCTGGTGTACAACACGAATGATATATATCAGTGCGTAAAATTAAACATAAGAATAATAATCACAGGCTAATTTGCGGCTGAATTGACAAGAAGTAGAAATAAACAAATGAAAAAAAGCGATCTTCTTACCTTAACGTCGATGCATGTAATATCGCTGAGGTTTTCAAATTAGAAGATAACTTGCCATATGAAAGGAGTGAGAGGAGATGAAACGGAAGAAGTTCGGAGATTAGGGGTTATGGGCTGTTGTAGCTGAAATCACGGTCATATTTGAAGATAAGTGCTAATTTGAAAACTGATTTTGCAATTAATACGGAGTAACAGAAACTAATTTGAAACCGACTGCTAGAGTTGTGTTCAGGGAGGAACACTAATATTATAAAGTCCCAAGGAACAACTTACAGCCATTAGATCAAGCTTAATTAATGATCAAGATTAAAAATAAGTATTACACATGGAGGGGCATTATACCTTTCCACGCACAAAAAATATTTTAAATGAGGATATAATCTGGATCATTGATCTCCTTGATCCAAGGGTCCAAAAGTATTCCTTGGGACTTTATAATAATTCTGGACCTCCTTGAACAAACCACCCGACGGCTAATGGTTAATAATGTCCGTGTACAGTTGGCAGAAAAGAATCGAAAATGCACAGCTGGCTGTACACGTGGAGTAGCTGATTTATGATGTGGCTTTGATGATGTGGAATAGATGACATGACACCTTTTCTTTTATTAGAGATAGAGATGATTAGATCTTCAAATTCATCCCCTAATTCTTGCAACCACCTAGCTAAAACTTCATCTATGGCTTCTAGTTGCTTGGCATCAACCACATGTTTGTTCTTTTCATGTTCTTGAAATGATTTAAGCATGCTTTCTTATAACATACTCCCTCCGTCCCACAAAAAAGTTCTCATTTCACTTGGGCACAAGATTTTAGGAGATAATTAGTTGTGGGGTATTGGCAATACTTTTGATTAAAATATAAGGTTAGATTGGAGAGAGAAAGTGTTTTAGTGGTGGAATCTTTGGTAATAATAATATTTTATTGAGTGGGTCCCTCATATTTGAGAAATGGGAACTTTTTTGTGGGACAAAATTATAAGGAGAAATGAGAACTTTTTTGTGGGACGGAGGGAGTATATACCAAAATTTCCATAAATATTAACATTATAAGTAAAAAAATCAAAATACAATAAGCGTATAATGGTCAATTAAGATTTTTGATTACCTGTTGGAATAAAGCTTCTTCATAAGTAAGACCATCATTATTTGGAAGATATTCAAAGAATTTATCAAAGAGTTCATCACTATTTTGACGCATGAATGCTAGTCAAACAAAGATAACACAACCTAAAAAAAAGTTTCTATATTTATACAAACTAAAGAAAATTATAAAATTAAAATTGAATATAATTTGACTAGTTACGAGAAAAATATTTAAACTTTTTCCTTATGCTTCTTAGTAAATCGATACCGACATAAATTGCAAGGATGAAGTAATTTATACTCCTCTGTGAGAATATTACAACATTAAAGATTAATAATTCATACTCAAATAAGTGTTTTAAAAAATAATGTTCATAAATTATGAGTAATTATAGATTAAGGGGATCTAGTCATTAAAAATCTGAATACACCCATGTAGATTTTTAATTTTATCATAAAAGTACAATTTGGTGAACTTCAACCTATTTGGCCCATTTCATGTTGAATCACATGGAGAAGACGAGTAGAAGAGATGGTGAGGAGGTCTCACCATGGCTTGAAAGATCCCAATCGCCAGAGAGAATTTTGAGGCTAGCGTTTCTGAGGTACATCTAAATCGAGCTATGGTTTGTGAGGCCTTCACAAAATTAGAGAGCATGTGCATTTTAAACCCCCGCTTTTTTTAACAAGCCCCACCGAGAAATAGAGACGGATGAGTGAGCTTGAGGTCAGCTCCAGAACATATGTAAATATTTTATTAAGTTGGTTTTGTAGTTGGTGCTGAGGGCAGAAAAGAAAGAGTTCATGAATCGGAGGGACTGAGTAGCTTCTCATAGTTGAGGGATTGCAGAAGTATTGATAGCTAAAGTTCGAGGACTTGATCTGCTCCATTGTTTGTTTGTGGTGTTCAGATATATTTTCAACTAGGGACAAAAACAACTTCTTCTAATTCACACGGTTTCTTACTCGTCTTCAAATTTCTAGGGTTTCTTAGTTCGACTTTGTCCATTTTGTGTATCTCGATCAAATTTGTAGTGTTATCATCCCTTTTTTCTTCACCATCTCATCAAGTCTCAAAACAGTATGGTTCAATCTTTAGTGAGCATTGATGCTGAAGGGATAATAAAGAGAGTGTTGTCTAGAGCTACCAATGAATTCATACTTGCATGGGGTTACAAAAAAAAAAGTTCACTACACTTCACGATACATTATACATGATCAGTGCCATGTTTCGAGATGCGGAAAGACAAGAAAGAAAAAATGGTACAGAGGCTGTCATGGTGTGGTTGAAACAACGTGTGGTTGAAACAACTGAAAGACATGGTCAGTGAAGCCGATGATGTCTTGGATGAGGTTGAATATGAAATGTTTAGGCGTGGGGTGAAGAAACGACATCAAACGACTAGAAAGGTACAATGTTCACCGATCTTGAAAAAGTTTTCATTTCGCCACCTCAGGTCATAAAATCGACACCATAAACAAAAAGTTGTCGGTAATCTATAAAAGAGCAGAATTTTTAAAACTAGAAATTGAACAAGGTAGTGATTTTCCGTATAGTCTCCCTCAAGGGACTGGTTCATATTTGGAGGAGTTCAAAACGCTTGGTAGAGATAATGATATACAACATATCATACAAGTTTTGGCCGAGGCAAGAATAAATGAAAAACTAACAATTCTTCCGATTGTGGGAATGGGCAGAATTGGGAAATCACTTTGGCGAATATAATCTACAATGATCCACATGTAGAAAGCCATTTTGGCGTTAGAGCTTAGTTGTGTGTTTCGGTTAAGGTTGATGTCAACACACTTCTTGCAAAGATATATGAATCTTTAACAAAAACCAATGTGCGGTAACAAACAGAGAAAACATAATCTCACATCTTCAAAAAGTGTTGGAAGGAAAAAGATATTTGTTGATCTTAGATGATGTTTGGGATGAAAAGATAACATATTGGGACGACTTTCGGTGTTGTATGCTAAAGGGAAACTCAGAAACTGGAAATGGTATTATTGTCACTACCCGGAAACTTTAAATCGGAACCGGGGACATGATCAATAATTCATACATTTTAAAAGGATTTTCACTTGATGAGTGTTGGACATTTTTTTAAAGAAAGAGCATCACCATTACCAGCACTAGAAGAGATTGGATATGCAATATAAAGAAAGTGTCGTGGGTTGCCATTGTTGGTGAAGGTAGTAGGAAGCATGTTACAATACTACCAAAACGAGGAAAAATGGATGTCCATTAAAGAAAGCAGTGTTTGGGACCTAGAGGAGGCCGAAATAGTCCAAAGCACATTGAGACTAAGTTTCGATAATCTCCCGAATGCAATTGTTAAGCGATGCTTTGCTTATTGTTCGACCTTTGACAAGGATGGGGAGTTGGAAAGGGAAGGACCGATCAAAGTTTGATCAATATTTCACTTTCGAAATACTCATCCTTTTCAAATATCGAAGAATATGCAAAACATCACTTAATAATGGAATTTAGGAGATTATCAAAACTTAGTCTCAATGTGCTTTGGACTATTTAGACCTCTTCTAGGTTCCAAACACTGCTTTCTTTTATGCACAACCATTTTTTTCGCTTTTGTAGTATTGTATCATACTTCCTACTACCTTCGCCAACAATGGCAACCCACAACACTTTTTTACGATTGCATATCCAATCTCTTCGACATCTGGTAATAGTGGTGATCTTTCTTTAAAATTGGCCCAACATTCATCATGTGAAATACATTTTAAAATGCATGAACTATTGATCATGTCCCTGGTTCTGATTTCAAGTTTTTAAGTGGTGACAATAATACTATTTCCATTTTGTGAGTTTGTTTTTAACACAACATCAAAAGTTATCCCAATATACCACTTTTTCATCCCAAACATCATCTAAGATCAACAAATGTCTTTTTTCCTTCCAACATATTTTGAAGCTTTGAAATCATAATTACTCTGTTTGTAACCATGCATTGTTTCTCTGTTAAAGACACATAGATCTTTGCAAGAAGTGTGTTGACATCAACTTTAACCAACACACACAACCTAGCTCTAACGCCAAAAAGGCTATCTACATGTGGATCATTGTAGATCATTTTGGCCAATTGGTTTTCTTGATTACGCACATTCCCACAATTAGAAGAATTGTTAGTTTTTCATATATTCTTGATTTGGTTGAAACTTGTATGATATGTTGTATATCATTATCTCTCCCAACAATTATGAATTTCTCTAAATATGAATCAATCCCATGAGGTAGACTATCCGGAACATTGCCACCTTGTTCAATTTCTAGTTTAAAATATTTTGCTCGTTGATAGATCTCTGACAACTTTTTGTTTATACTATCAACTTTATGACCAATTTGGTGGCGAAATGAAAACTTTTTCGACATTGGTAACCATTGTACCTTTCTAGTTGTTTGATGTCATTTCTTCACCTCACGCCTAAACATTTCATACTGAACCTCATCTAAGACATCATCGGCTTCAGTGAGCACGTTTGTTTCAACCACACCATAATAGCCTTTGTACCCTTTTGTTTTTCGTATCTCGAAACATGGCACGAATCAGGCCCAATATTTCATTTCGTGAAGTGCGGTCAGCTTTTCTTTTCCACTTCCTTTATTATATCTTCAGCACCAAGAGTCACTAAAGCGCCAACCATTTTCATTGTTTGAGACTTGACGAGATGATATGGTTAAGAAAAAAAGGATTGTATACAAAACTAGAGTTCTAATGAATTTGAATGACTTTCAAAACAAACAACAAAACCAGTTGAACGAAAACACTCAAACTCTTTTAAAACATACATCTACATATGCGAAAACCTTTTATTAGTACACTCACGTAGACTGATCTAAGCAACAATATGATCGAGATGCACAATTTGGATAAGAAATAAGAAACCCAAGAAATCTCAAGTTAGAACACAAAGATGTTTACGAAAATACTCAAAATCTCTTAGAACTTACATCTATAGATGTACAAATCTCTTATGAGTAACAGAGTAAACTCATGTAAGCTAAGCGGCAATATTATCGAGATACACAAAATGGACAAAGAACAACTAAGGAATAGGAATCCAGATTGAATATTTCACCTTTCTTCTTTTAAAATGTATAAGTTTTATAAATAAGAATATAGTAACTGTTCCGCAAAAATTGTATCTAAAATTGTGATCCAATGTACTTATAAAGAACAATTTATGAGGTTGCAGCTAATTATTGCCATGAGTTAACAATAAACATTTTATATTATATTTTGCATTCAAATACTATAAAAAATATATGTCAAATTCAACCATTTTAAATTAAAGCTGTTGAAATTTTCCCAGCAAGGTAAGAACAAAAAATTGGTTCATGATATAAAAAAATAACCTAAAGATTGGTTCATGATATAAAAAACCACCTAAAGATTGAACTTTTAGTGTATTAGATTAGGGGTGAGCATAGTTTAGAACCGAACCAAAACAGATACCACCGAAGCCGAAAATGATGAATTTTCAAAACCATACTGATTACATGTTTTCAGTTTCGGGTAAGTTCGTTTTTTTTTGGTGCCTAAATGCTTATTAGAGGACCGAACTGAAATAAAAAGTTATGAATTTTCAAAACCGAAACCGATTAAATGTTTTACATGATTTCGGTTTCAGCTCGGTTTGGTTTTTTCGGTGAAAATGCTCACCCCTACATGAGATAAAATAATAAGACCAGCATAACCTTTGTTATAATGTGTCGCACTTTAAAAAATACGAGTGCACCTTTTTGAGCTCCATCACCTCCAATTATACAAACCTGAAACAATCTAATAAATCAATCCCTCATCATGTAGCATCAACTATTAAATATTAATCACTGATCAAATCCCAAAAAAGGTAAGGTAACGTTACACATAGTTAGAGGTCTCAGTTTGACAAATTTGACCAATTTACCTACTGAGTTGGTTAATTTGTGTTATGCTTTTATCGACAATGGGGTCAAACAGGTAGAAAAAAATGGTGTAAAAAAAAGCAGGTCAAACAGATTGAAAGTGGTATTTAAGTATATTTTTAATGCATCATACTTACATTAGTATTGAAATAATATAACTTCTAAACAATATGTCAAAATTTGTATTTATCTCTTAACAAAACTATGTCTCTAATAATAATGTGAAAATTTTAAATATTAAATAGTATACCTTTTGGCAGGACCCAACTCTTTGAAAATGTAATCCTCTTGGACTGTTGTTGTGGTTAACAACCTACAAGAAGACATAAACAAATTAGTATGCTGTTAAAACTTAAATGCGTTAATATATTCAATAATTTACCTTTTCAGGAACAGTAATCGATGTAATATTGCCTGAAATTTCGTGGGATATACTGTTGTTGTTATCACTGGATGGCTGGATGCTACTATTAAAATAACTCTTTGTATAATTTAAACATGTATGGTGAACATTTTGACCTTGAAAATGCCATATTTTAAACCTTGAAAATTGAAATAAACAACTTTAACAGCTTTTTTTTAACTCATCACAATTAATAAAATGAAGATCAATAACATATTATAGAAACCCATCACAAACCACCTCTGTAACAAAATGGTAACAACCACTTTAACCCACCGGCAAACAACAATGAATCAGATCAGAGAGAGAGAGAGAGAGAGAACGACGGTGTTGTTGGTGGTGACCGGCGGTGTTGTCGGTTGTGAGGACCGGCGGAGTTGGCTATGGGGTGAGTGTTTGAAATTATTAGAGAGAACTTTTGAATAAACAAAAGGAGTGGTAATGGTCAATTAATAGAGAGAAAGAAAGCATCAAACTTTTGAAGGAGGAGTGGTAATGGTCAATTAATATAAATGAACGGCAGAGCTTTTAATAAACAAAAGGATACCTGCAAATTGGGCCACCTCAAATCATCAGTATTTTGAAAACGGTGAAAGTAAATCATAAAGAAACTAATAGGAAACCTTCAATAATTTCTGGATCAAATTAAAATTCCGATCGAATGACGCAATAAAAGTGGAAGTAGAAGAAGGTGATGTGATGAGCTCCGCTGGTCTCTTCTCCGTCAAAACCTCAAATTGGGTACCGAACCAGAGCCTAAACCTTTATTTCGATTTCCATTTTTCGCCTTCCTTTTGTCCTTTTCCCTTTTATATTCCACTTAAATACCTTCTGTTGATCTGATCTTGCATTATTTGGATATCAAACGGTACTAAAAGTGTGATAGGGTTAGGTGGGAATTCATATCATGTTGAGCTTCTGGGTTGGTGGGTTATAAATGATAGATACATTAGATGCTTACATGTAAATGTTTTTATAAGACTTATGGGGTATGGGTCCAAGTAAGAGCATCCCTAAGGATCCTAGGTATTGACACCACATGTGGTGGTGAGTTTTTCTACCGTATCATCGCCACCTCAGCAACTACACTACCACCACACCACATCATTTGGTGGAAATACCCACCATACCACACCACACCATTTTATTTTTCATCTTATCATTTCATTTCCATTTATTTTTCACACAAATAATATTTTATATAATTTAAAATTATATTACATTAAATAAAATTAAAATGACAATACTTTAAATTAAAATAAAAATACTAGAAATTAAACATTAAAATACTAGAAATTAAATATTAAATTAAAAATTACAATAATTAAAATAAATTATTACTCTTCATCGTCTTCATCGTCTTTATCGTCGGCATGTGCGTTATTGTAGAGATGGTCCGCCAAGTCCCGTCGAAGTCGTTCGTGTGTTGTTCCGTCTCGAATGTCGACAACCCTGTGCAAATATTCTGCACTTCCCGGTACATACAAAGCATGTCGGGGACCGTCCATCATATATGGAGAAATCATCCGACCTTTATCTTCGACAACCATATTATGCATTACAACACATGCATACAAAATATATCTTAATCTTTCAAGGTCATAGGAACGGGCTGCATTTTTGATAATGTACCACTTCGCCTTTAAAACTCCAAAAGCCCGTTCCACATCCTTACGCGCGGATTCTTGTTTTTTGGTAAACAAGACCTCTTTTGGATCAACTGGATGTCGGTAAGCTTTGACAAACGTCGCATGCCGAGATATATACCATCGGTAAGGAAATAACCGAATCTATATGGATTGCCATTCACCGTAAAAGGAGCATCGGGTGCCTTTCTTGATAACAAGTCGTTGAATATTGGTGATTGATCAAGCACGTTAATATCATTATTAGAACCCGCAACCCCAAAGTAAGCATGTCAGAACCATAAATCTAGGGAAGCAACAACTTCTAATATCAACGACGGTACTCCATGATGCCCACCAGTGTACTCACATCTCCACGCTTGTGGACAGTTCCTCCAATCCAGTGCATACAATCAATGCTACCTAGCATTCCAAGAAAACCATGTCTCTCTTCATGTGCCTCATATAATTTTTGAACATCGGTTGCTGTTGGTTTTCGCAGATAAATAGGTCCGAAAATTTCCAAAACACCTTGTGAAAATCTATACATACTTTCCCTAGCAGTTCTTTCAGACATGCGTAGGTACTCGTCAAGAGAATCAGGGGATGACCCGTAGGCCATAGCTCGAATTGCTGCAGTACATTTTTGCAAAGCAGTGAATCCCCGCCTACCTCTAGCATCATATCTCAATTGAAAAAAAGTATACCTGTTTTCTAATGCGCTACATATGCGCATAAATAAATTTTTGTTGAGGCGAAACCTTCGTTTGAAATCGTTGTCGTCATAAACAGAATCATCCGCAAAATAATCTCGATATAGCTTGTCGTGTCCAGCTTCTCGATTTCTATTTAGCTTCGCGGTTCTAGTGTCAAAGACTTCACTTTCATCATCGTCGGATATATCATCGAGGAGTTCTGAGTATATTGTTAGCATAAACGCGTCATCATCGTCAGATGATGAACCAAGATAATTCATTATTTGTGAGTTGGGGTATTTTGGTAGAGTTGTGGTGTGTTTTGGTAGTGTTTTGAGTGTGTTTATATAGGAAATAAATAAATTAAATAAAATATTTTTTTTTTAAATTCCCCAACGGCTAAAAATATAGCCGTTCAACGGCTATTTGCTTCGCAACCCTCGACGCCACGCCCGTTCTCCCCCGTTGTGAACTCGCCGGATCCGCCACGTCGACCCCCCACGCCGTTGGGGGGAGGGGCGGTGTTCCCTTGCCACACCACGCCGTCGCCATCCAGCTCACCCCCCACGCCCTTGCTTCCTTCGACCCATACCATGCAGCCTAATGGTTAGCCTTGCAAAAGCTTATTACTTTTGTCATATCAACAATCCAGTAACCAAAAACTTTTTTATAAATTACATCTCCAATGGTTAATCTTTCCAAAAAAAATTTCCTTTACGATATTTCTAATATACCTTTATCTATCTCAAATGTTTTATAAATACCCCCTATATATAATTTGACACTTTTTTGATATCTTACTATATATAATTTTTTTAAAATATCTCATACAAATATATTATAGTAATTGACATTAAATATTATATAATTTATTTATTAACTAATAAATATATAATAAACAATCTACATATAATATATCTAATGTTTAAAATGAAAAGCTATTAAACATAAATGACTAAAAAGAATAAATATTAAAACTTGGTTTAAAGCATAGTAGAAAAAAAGTCATTGGAATAAGCTTTCCAAATAACTAATTGTTCCAATGGTAAAAAGTCTTTCAAAGACTTATTAGAATAGTAAAAAGCTTTGAAAAAACCCCTCATTGGAGATGCTTTAAGTACACCATTTTTTCTGCCACATCATTTGTCATCTCAGCAACTACAACGGTCATTAACGGTACAATATACCCTCGAAAAAAAAATCAAATCATTTATTTTCTATTTAGTTTTAAACATAAATAATTCGAAATACTCACCACATCAGTTCCTTTCTATTTATGTTTAAACATAAAAAAAATCTTTTTTTTCACTAAAAGAGTCATCAACGGTACAATATACCCTCGAAAAGCTCTCACCAGCCCGTTATGAGTCGTGGTCGTGGCCACATGACACCACACCACATGGGGGAAAGGGGTGTTCCCCTTCCCACCACATTGTGGCTTTTATGTCACCTCATCTAACACAAGAGGGCCCATACTCATACATACTACTATACTAGTCTAAAAATATTAATATGAGTATTTAACAAAAATGGTTATTTCTATTGGCTACTTAATTCATCGTGTTTAAGTTTTAACTTACGGTAGATATCTGGAATTGTTACTAGCATGAAAATGGATTTATGCCAAAACTGGCCTAATCGGTAAATAAATAAAGCGAATTTCTTGTTTAACTATACTAGCAGGGTACTTGCGCAATGCGGCAACGAGTATCCTATAACTATATTTTGTGATGGTAATGATGATTGTTATGGAGGGTGGGTGGTTCATAGTGATGGTGGGTGGCGTAGTGGCAGCAACAGTGATGAGGGGTGTTAAAAATAACCGAAAAAAGGGTACCCGAAAAATATCCGGTACCCGAAATCCGGATACCCGAAAATATGGGTACCCGAAAATCTGGGTACCTTTCGGGTAACCGGTTTCCGGGTTTCAAAAACGGGTAGTGTTTTTCTAAAAATCCGGATAATCGGGTACCCGGTATCCGAATTTTATTTTCCAACTTTTTTATATGTATATTTTCTATATTATTATTAGACATTAATTATAATTAGATATGGGCATATGCTTGGCTCCTTTTGACAAATGCACAAAATCTAAAACTCTATCTCAATTCTCACGTACAAACCATCTCATTCTCGCCTCCGTCGTTGAACCATGGTTTTGAATCGTTAGATATTTTTAAAGATTTGGTCAGATTCATTACTAGTGATGATTTTTCTTTAAAGGAAATCATAACGTGAAATTTTAATTACAAATTTAGTAATAACATTTAAAGAATTTAAATATATAAACAATACGACTTCCATTTATGTTAATTTTTGTGATAAAGAAATTATATTTTCGGGTATCAGGTACCCGGAAATCCGGATACGGGTATTGGATACCTAAATCTACTATCCGAATTTTCGGGTACCCGGATTTCCGGATACCCGGTTTTGAACACCCCTTACTAGTGATGATTAATAGTGATGGTAGTGATTGTGGTGAGTGGTGGAGGTGAGTGGCGGTGGTGGTTAATAGTAGTATAATAATATGGGTTAAGGATTAATAAACATATGGTAGATAAATGATTGCACTCTAATAATCAATATTTATCATAGAAGCTCAGTTTGTCAGGCATCTTTGTTAATAAGATGGTGGTCTCAAGTTTAAATATGCTTATATGTCTATTTTTTATAAAAATCACTTTTTCGAAATAACAAGTATATTAGTTAAAAATTAAGCATTGCTAATTTGAGAGTATATATAATAAAGATAAATTTTACAAAAAAAATTTCACCTAAGTCACAGTTTTAAGGTTTGATGGTTCCGTGACAATTCGCCTTACCTTTTTTCGAACATTGATATGAACGCTCATAGTGAGAAAAACAACATCAACCAAAAATTGTGACGTTTGACTTAACGGAAAATTAAGTGAAGTTAAACAGTAAATATTGTAAAAGCCGGTTCCCAAAAATTTTGTTTAAAATTGAAAAGCAGGTCTCTTTTCTATCATTTTTTCATAAAAGCCAAATTTGAAAACGTTTCCTATTTTTCAAGGTTACCTTGGAAACTTATTCTAGCAAATTGCCGCATTTTTCTACAACTAAGCAATCTTTAAATATGTATGATACATGAACCGAATACTCATTGTAACATAACCAAAACCGTGATCATGTTCCCGTCTTTTCATATTTCATTCATGCAAACACAACACATGTTTATTTACACATACAAAATATATAATGTATCAACATACCCACATCCAACTTCGGTTTTACGCAATCCATAATGCATCTAACCCTTCTATTAGCACATGATTAACACCACACTATTCTTTTCCAATCTCATGTCCCGAGTCAAACTTAACAACCTCAAGATCATTAGTAGTTTTTTACTTCCTTCTATGTGCTCCACAATACAAGTGTCCTTTTTGCTCTAACTCTTGGTCTTCTTTCAACCGTTGTTGGTTGACCTCTTTTGTGGATTCTATGTTTAACCCTACATGTGCATCAATCTTCATTTGGCTCATCAAAAGGTTGAGCCGCAACAGTTTAACAAAAAGATTCAGTTGTTTTTGTGTGCATGGTTACATGTTTCGATCCGAACCAGTTTTGTTTTTAATTATAATACTTGTGGCGTGTAATAAAGTTTCTCTAAAAAAAAGTTGTTTACTTATTAATGGGCCAGTTCACTTGATTTTTATCATTAACCGAACAAAATGGTCAAAAATAAAATAGCTAAAAAAACAAAATAGGGAACAGGCATGATAATTGTTAGGACCAAAATTGTAATAGTTTTGACCTTTAAGTCCGTTAGTTAACAAGTTCCTTGTTAAGTGGTAGATGGTATAAATACATGTATGTTTGTCTTTCAATGTAAGCTTTCCCACACTTTACAGATATACAATTTAGAAAGCTCTTGTTCTCTCTCGTTTACACACACTCACACCATCTACACACACTCACTCAAATCTTCTATTTCTCACTCAAATCTCAATGGATTAGCTTGATTCTAGTCTTAAACGATCTAACAAGTGGTATCAGAGCAAAAACTCTCTGTGAGTGGATCCAAATTCAGCTTAATTCGATCAAGATCTGAGAATTTTGAAGAAAAGTTCGTTCGTTCATGTCAAATTTAATGTTGTAAATTTTTCGTTGGAATTGAAGATTTTATTGAAGATTCATACTTCTCCATCGATTCTAATAACAATAGGATCAAGTTTCGTCCAATTCCATCAACATTCGATCATCAATTTGATGATTTTAGAGAAAAAGTGAAAAAGTAGAAAAGTTACTGTAAATCGAAGATTTGAAGCTTTTGTGTAATGGATTGAAGAAATTGATCGGATCAAAGTGTTAGCAATTGGATTTCGAACATTTAGCAAGAAGAATCATTGAAATCGGTCAAGAAATGAGCAAAATCCGATTGAATTAGCAAAGAAAAGTTACGTACAGTGTTCGTCGATATGATGAACAGCCGAACTAGAAGTTCGGCCCGAGGATAGTTTGGCCCAAGTTCGGCTCGGCCCGAAGTACTAAATGAACTACTAGTTCGGCCCGAAGTGAAGAAGTGTACCTAGTTCGGCCCAGCTGTTTGAGTAGTTCGGCCCCTTTTATCACCTACTTCGGCCCACACCTACTTCGGCCCGCACCTACTTCGATCACCTACTTCGGCCCAACCGTGTCTTATACTTCGGCCCAACTCGAACTATATCTAACTTCGGCCCAACCCGAACTACATCTAAAACACATAGTTCGGCTTCTTCAAGATTTCTAAAACACAAATAATTCAAGATTTCAGTTTTTTTTCAACTTCAATTTCAATTGTTTAAATCAAAACCTGCATCCGATCTCTCAATTTTATCAATTTTAAAGAAGTTCGGCAACATAGTTCGGTCATCAACATAATCAACAAATCAATCGACAGTGATCTTCAATTAAAATCAATCGATATAAATTCCAGTGATTTCCAAAATCACTATAAATCTATCGACAGTGATTTCCAAAATCGATATAATCAACAAAAATAGACAATCCAGTGATTTCCGATTTGATTTTTATTAATTCCGACTTCAGAATCCAAAATCAACGAACTTCGGTTCCCAAAATCAAAATCAAATTAAAATCAATTCCAATTAAAATCGTCAACTTGATTAAAATCGTCAATTCCGATTATCAATTGATCAGTGTTGGATTGCTTGATTTTTACCTACAAAAGTGTTCGGCTGCGTTCTTGACCAAATTGTGTTTCAGCCAAATTTTTTTTTGAGCTCAATAACACTCAAAACGACATTTTAAGCCCAACTAATCAAATAATAATCTCAACCCAAAACGTGAAGCTCACATCATACTGGGCCCAAAGTTAAAACGTAAAATATTCTATCTCTCAAATATTCAAAGTTAAAATTGTTTTTTTTAAGGCCCATTTCTGTTTTAATGAAAATATTCCAAATAAAATTTTGAACAACCCAATCACACATTAAAATCAAAACAATTTTAAATCCAATTTTTTTTTGGCCCACGTTCAATTTTAACAAATTTTGTTTCAACGTAGTACACAAAACTCAATTATAGTTCAAATTAAAAACAACCGAATTAAAATCAATTTTAAGATTTAAAATTTTGAGATAAAATACAATTTTTAAAAGGTTTTAAAAGAAAATTTTTACATTTTTAAACTCAAGAATTATTACCCACAATTTTAAAAAAGTTCGCAAAGAATGGAAAAATCTGCCTCAACCACATTTGATGATATGGAACAAGACCCTCAGGCAGTGCTAAAGGCTATGTCATTTATTTCAACCTATAAGAAGAAACGATATTCAAAGTCTACAAACAAAAATCTGATATCTTCATTCGACATTAAGCCTGATATATCTGCTACTATCTCAACTAAAAAGCCAACTGTCTCACCTTTGGATGCTACAAAGAAACCAATCGTTCGTGATTCAGAGTATTATGAACGTAAGATGTTGATGGCTAAACAGGTTGAGACTGAAAAAGTGTTCTCAGTTGAAGATAGTAAATGGATGGAAGATTCAGATCCTGAAGATTCTGAAAATGCTGCGGTTGCTGATCGTTTTAATGAAGAAGTCAACAAGGATGACAAGGTACATACTTCTCTTCTTTCTAATGAAAATACTTCCACTGATTCTGATACTTGTTTTGTTCAAACTCAGATATCTGAAATTGATTCTTTAAAACAAAACATTTTAGATGAAAAAGATTTAAATAATCAATTTCAAGAACGTTTAAATGATTTGCAAAATGAAAATGAGCAACTTGTTCAACAAATTAAACAAATTAAAAATGTCAAACTTGAGAATCTGGAGTTACAAAATCAAGTATCAGAATTGAATGTCAAATATGATAATGATGTTAAGAATTTGTCTCATACAATTTCT
Organism: Calendula officinalis; assembly: GCA_963853835.1. Lineage (NCBI taxonomy): Eukaryota > Viridiplantae > Streptophyta > Magnoliopsida > Asterales > Asteraceae > Calendula > Calendula officinalis. Next base: position 28,694,098 of record OY970825.1, read on the forward strand.
GAAAAAGAAATAGAAATAACAAATCTTAAACATGCCCAAAATACAATTTCAAACGATCGAAATGACAAATATTACAAATTGTACATTGACACATGGCATGAATATCAAATAACTAAAAACTGGTTGGAACGCAAACAAAAAGAATTTGATGATAATGAAAATCAGTTTAAATCCTTAACCTCACAAATTAAAGAATTATCAGAAACCATTCATGAAAATGACATTCAAACAAAACAAGAATTAAATAGCAAACAAAATGTCATTAATCAACTTCAACATGATAAAATTCAACTTTCTTCTCACATCAAACACTTAGAAGAAATAATTGCCAAACGAGGTCAAACTGATCAAACAATTCATTTAAACAAGCCTAAAGACTTCAAATACTTCAATTCAAGAGAAGGACTGGGAGCTGATAATCCAGAATATCTGAAGATGGCTTGTAATGTGCTTCCAACACTGTATGATTCTAAATACATACATGTAGATGTTTGGCAGAGTTTCCTTCGCATGACAGATGAGGAAGAAGAAATTGAAGCGTTCAACAGAGCCAAAAAGGAGAATGCACAAATTAGTTTCAATTATAATGAATTAAATAAAACATATGAAACTAAAAAGGCAAATTTTGCAAATGATGATTATTTTCCAATCATAACACCTGAAGAATTTGAGATCAAAGGTAATGCTGTACTTCAACAGAAGATAACACCAAAGCTTTATGTTCCATCTCTCATTCTTGAAAAGAAAATTTGCCACCTAGAAAATGAAATCGATGAAACACATCAAGCATTTGACAAAGAAAAATCTGATCTTCAAACTAAGATTCATGAATTAGAAGATAAAATTATTGAAATCAAATCTACTTCTAATCAAAATGTTTCTACTTCAGATGTTTCTCCAAAACCTATGTCTCTCAAATCTACGATTTCTTCTCCCAAAACTTCAGTTCTCTTAAGACATGATTCTGATTCATCTGTTTTAAATTTTTTGGATCGAACTTTAAAATCCACGCTTAAGAGGTCAATGCATTGGAGAGTAAAAGACGTTGAGCAGTCTAATTCCAATAAATGTAATAACACAAGAATGTTTTCTCCTGTAATGGCATATCGTGATTTATATACGATCAAACAAACTGAGGTTAATAGAGGAAATTCTAAACCTAAACCGAAATCACAAGTATGTTCCTCTACCAAACCTAAGCCTAGGAGATCCACGGTTCCACCAAACTCTGATCAGAAATTGAATGCTCTCAAACAAGTTGATAGAGGATATTCCGCACCTAAAACTCCAAATAAATTAGGTTCCTCTTATAGACTTAAGCATTCTCAAATGAATAAACCTGCTCCATCAACCGTGTTGAAACATTCGACTCCTTCGAAGAAAATCTTTTCCAAAACAAAATCTTTAAAATATTTAAGAAAAGATTTACTTTCATTGGCACCACCTACAACGTTTCATCAGGTGCCAAAAACAACTGATAAATTGTCAACATCAGTCGATCGAGTGGTAATTACACCTAAATCGACAAAATCCGTCTATCGCGTGGTATCTACACCTAAATTGACAAATACAGTCAATCCCGTGGTATCTGCACCTCAATCGACAAACACAGTCAATCGCGAGGTATCTACACCTAAATCGACAAAATCAGTCTATCGCGTTGTGTCTTCAAATGAATCGTTAAAATCCGGTTCTACGACTGCTTCTCCGAAATCATTCAAATTTGTTAAATATAAATGGATTCAAAATGAACACTCAAACTGGATTTTAAATTCTCCAGAAAAATCATTAAAATGGTCTATCAAATCACCAAACACAGAACTGCCTCCTTGCAGTTTTTTCAAAACTCTAAATTCATTTTTCGTTCACATTCTGCATAAGACATCATTTACTAATCGTTAAGGACCCATAACTGATTGGGTACCAAAAGTTGTTTGATGTGTTTGCAGGTAAATGGTTTATGCACACATCAGTGTATAACCCGTTCTCAATTCTTATTGACTTATACATAATTCAGTGTATAACTCGCTTTTCAAAATAATGACTTATATACACATCAGTATATGACTCAAACTTCAAAGCATTGGCTTTCAAGTACATAAGCTTGAAACCCGCTCAAAACCAGTTTATCACTTACACGTAAAAACTCTTTCCCACCTCTCTTAAAACTGTACAATTTTCATTACTTATATTTTGTCGAGGGGGAGAAATTTTAATTCTATGGGGAGAATTATTATTTCCAGGGGGAGAAACTTTCTTATATCAATATTTTTATACCCGTTTGAATTTTTTTTTAATCGAACAATTTTTTTTTTATCAAACGACAATACCTTCCTATGGTTTGCCAGAACCGGCCTAACCTTCCCAGGGAAATACTTTTTAGCCAAAATTGGTAAATGTGAGGGTATATGTCTTAGGGTATAGATTTAGGTGAGTGCAAGGTGATGTGAAAACATGATAATTTTAAGAAAACACACCTTTGAGTGCATCCAAACCGAAAATAAACCGGGCAACCTCACTAAATTGTGATCATTCATGTGTTGAATGATTCACCAGACTTAACTGGCCCAGTCAAGCATTTGCACTCCACCACCAACCACTCAGATTCCTCTCAATAGGAATTTGTTTCAATTCATCAGGGGACGTAGCACATAATCTATCGACTGCTCATTCGGAGTATGTTGGTATTGAAATAATTAACCTTCTGCCCCGGGTTACGTCTTCAATTGAATGCACAATGTGTCTAGATTTCACCGACAAATATTTCCAATTTAGGACACATACACTTTTATAAATGAATCTCCGTGTATTCATCGGAAAACTCATAGTGGCATCACAATCTGGTGTTTTACATGGATTGAGTGGAAATCCTGCTAGAGCTAAAATCGCGCCAACTTTAATCGCAGGTCACACATTTGAATCAATGGTTGTGCAAACGACTATCGATTCATACCGTGTGTTAACGGATACTCTATGTGAGTCCGGTATATCCTCAATTGTTCAAATTGCTGTGCCTAAACTTTTAAATCATAAAGGCAACAACTTCTGCCGGAAACACATTTTCCGATGAAAAATCCATGTTATTCTTACAAAGTAACATCATATATGCTGAGATTTGCACATGAGCGTTATAGTTCACTCTCAAATTACTCCTATCATCTGCTATAACCGGCATGATCTTCCCCAGGAGCCACCTACAATATAGGACAATATGTAAGGGTACATAGGTCTAGGTGAGCAGAATCAAGTATCACGGGATCTTGATTGGGGTGCGCTGAGATAAAATTTGAGAGGGGGAATGTAGTAGGGGGTGCAATTCAGCTATACATGGTAAAATGAAATGAGGGAGTAGTCGAAAAATGAATACGTAAGCTTGAGTGAGGAGGGTGTGACAGGGTTAAAGAAAACGAAAAACCCTTACCAAACTGATAAAAAGCCGGGTAGCCACGTCTCTATCAGATTGCATGTGTTGCTCTCTGATATTGAAAAAGACATCATGGAACCCAGTGATGCAATGCACAACCCCCCAGCCACTCAAGTATTTCTTAAAAAGTACTTGTTTCATTTCCACGGAGATTAGCTCATATGCTATCGACATCTCACTTGGAGATTGTTGATATTGAAACAGAGGACAAGTCTCTCCAGTCCTCGCCTTCGTTTGTCCACTAATTGAGTCTAGAACCGAAATACACTTTTAGGACACAAGGCATAATACCAAGCTTATCTTTGTGATAAAGCCGGAACATTCATAGTGATACCAACGTTCTTGGTATTCCACGATGATTGAATGGAAATCCTACCAGTGCTAACATCTATTCCAACACTGAACGTAGGTCACACAGTTTGTGTAACTGTTGTGTCAACGGGTAATCTATGTGATCCCGGTTTTCCCGACTTAGTTCGATCATTGAGATTAAATGCCAAATGATTTGATCGGATATCTATATCATCATCTTCGGTTCGGTTTTCGATTATACAAAGTGATGTATCTTGCTTCATTCAAAAGATGCATAAATCATTTTTCATCACATTTGTATCCATGGGCTTCGAAGATTTTCTTCATTTCACCTCGACGAATTTCACATTTTTCATGATGATTCCGATAAATCTTAATCATCATGAGGGGGAGAAAATTTACTAAGAAGTTCAGTTTATGAAGAAAATGCTTACAAGATTTACGAAGATATATTAGCCCAGTTTACTCCACGTCAAAAAGACATATGCACCGATTAAGGGGGAGTAAACGAGAAACCGAAGAAGATTCATTAAGACATAATTGTTTGTTCGAGGGGGAGCGTAAACTTTAACAACAATTTATCCCTAACAACAATTATCAATGATCATAAATCGACAAAGCCACAACTTTAACAAAAGACTTCCGCTACAAAACAACTCTATCTATCTATGGGTCTACATTTTTGTCGATGTACATGAAATAATTTGTGAAGAAAAAGAAACCGACTTATCTTCAGAAATTTCTCACAAATCCTCAACATTTCCATTTCAAATCTTAAACTGACAAATCATTCTATCCAAACCACAAATTCACATCCTTATCCATTTCAAAATTTAACCGTTTAAATCTTTCTTTCCAAAATTCCATAACAACCATATCCATTCAAAAGCTTAACTGTTCTATTTTGTTGTTCATATCAAACACAAATTATCCACATTCATCCAAATCCTAAATGTACATATCATTTTTCCATACATACAAAACATACATACACACATATCCAAAATTTTTAACTTTTAAATCATACTTACCGAAACAAACACACACATCCAAAACTGTGATTGACAAACCATTCAAAAACATTATAATTCTATCCTCAATGTAATCCTCTACCACAAAACTCCAAAAACAACCTCTCCATTATCTGAAAACCCAGTCAAATCCTTACTTAACTGATATTCCATTTCTTAAAATTTTCAAATATTTAGTAAATCAGTTATAGGATTTCCTCACTCAAACATTATCAACGAAAAACATATTCTCTTTGAGTACCTTAAACTTCCAGATTTCTCAAATGTTTTGTTCTTAAAAATACAGAAAAACATTTTCTTGCCAAAGATAGATGATAACTAGAATCTGAAGTTTGAAGACTGGGATGAAGTATTAAAGATCAAAAAGGGGGAGATTGTTAGGACCAAAATTGTAATAGTTTTGACCTTTAAGTCCGTTAGTTAACAAGTTCCTTGTTAAGTGGTAGATGGTATAAATACATGTATGTTTGTCTTTCAATGTAAGCTTTCCCACACTTTACAGATATACAATTTAGAAAGCTCTTGTTCTCTCTCGTTTACACACACTCACACCATCTACACACACTCACTCAAATCTTCTATTTCTCACTCAAATCTCAATGGATTAGCTTGATTCTAGTCTTAAACGATCTAACAATAATGTAACTCCGGCAATTGGGGCTGATGTTAACGAGCCCACAAGAAGTTATAATAGCTTTAAAGGTGCTTCTTCTGATTTGTCTGAATATATTGTTGGATAAATAAGTAGTGGGTTTATGAGAATGGATTTTTTTTAACAACAATGATGATTTTGAATATATTATATATCATAGGTGGTTAAGGCTGGGAAGACTGATTTATAAGAATATAAGTATCTTATAACCGGTGATAAATCACGGATGACTAATATAAATTTTCATAATATTTTTATAATATTCATAACATTTGTACAAACTTCTTATGAGATACACACAAATTTAAGATATAGAATTTGAATCCATCTTCTTCGAATCATTGTTTACCATGTGCTTGATATACACCACATGCAAAAATTACGATAATAACCTCAAAATTTCAAAATCTTCAAGTTAAGGTCGTTTGTACATTAATGTTGACCAAATTATTATTTTTTGGTGTGGATTTGAAGGTCTTCATGAGTCTGTATGTACAAAAATGGCTTAGGTCTAGATCTTACCTTGTGAAATCTATATTTGCGATTTCAACTACATACATTGTTGCAATACTAGAATAAGTCTAATCTTGTAACAGGTCAACATCATTGTTGTACACGAAAGAAGATAACAACAGATCAGACTCCGTGTTGATAGATGGAAAGACCACAAATGAAGAACCATCAATATGAAACCACATAAATGATTTCTGTAATTTACAATATTATATATCTTATTCAGGTAATTAACTCTCACATAATCAAAGAATTCAGCTCAAAAACTACAATCTTCCACCTGCAATTCAGTCCAAGAAATCAGCTCAAAATCAAAGAGTGACAAAAGTTTGGTACATAGAAAAGCAAGATGATTACCTTAATATTTTCAAAAAGCCACATACCAACATCTTTTAGTAGTTTTGTTTCGGAAGCATCCTTTTTAGTACACAAATTGCTTTGTGCAAGAAGCTCTCGACCCGCTCCATACTGGTAACCATGTCGCCGTTTTCTTTTAGTTGTTTTTCAACATATACAAAAAAGACCACCTCACCTTCTAGGAATAATGGTGATTTGGGTAACATAAATCCACATAACGACTTGCAATGAACCCTGAAACAAACATTTAAAAGGAAAGACTGTTTTAAATATCCTGGCAGCGATGTAACTTATCATGGATTGTTTTACAGCCATCAATTATGTACGACCGGAAACGATATAGTTACATAAAAACTAATTTACGATGAGGATAACCGAAAGTAAAGCAATTGAAAGATCTTGAAAAGTTACATGTGAGATAGATGAACCCTAACTCAATGGCTGATTCGATTATGCATCGTATGTACAAGATGATTTGATTTAGAATGAAAGTATACAGGCAAAACGGAATATAACGCTTCCATAACACGATTTGATTTAGTTGTGCCCTAATTGCCTTGAAATTATGGAAAGGAATAGGGGGAGATTATCACTTAAATCAGAGCTTGGCTTGTGAAGAGATGACTTGACTTATTACGTCATTGGCAAAAAAGATGCCAAGTGGATTTAAATTCAAAAAAACGTTGTCGTAGAGCAAATTGCATATAATAGATATACCAATTCCTAATGAATTACTCCCTCCGTCCCACAAAAAACTTCCCATTTGAGATGGGCACAAGTTTTAAGGTGATAGTTAGTGGTGGGGTCATTGACAATAATTTTGATTAAAATATAAGATTGATTTGGAGAGAGAAAGATAGTTAGTGGATAGTTAGTGGTGGGGTCCTTAGTAATAATAGTATTTTATTGAAATGGGAAGTTTTTTGTGGGACAAAAATTTATGGTGAAATGGGAAGTTTTTTGTGGGACGGAGGGAGTATTAAAATTATCAAGAATAGAAAGCAACTTCATAATTTTATCAATATTTTACCTTATTAGTAGGTAACCGGTTATATTTTAGTGATTTCTCTTTTCCTTCACATACATCTTCCAATAGGATGTTGACATGTGTTCTTTTTTGTGATAAATCAACACCCCTTATCTTCTTCTTCCTCGTCAAACACTCAAACCCACTCGACAACAACCATCTAAACCGCTGGAAAATCGCCTTTTCACCTTCTCTCTAGCACAAAAGCCTCCAACATCAGCTACAACCACCGTCACTCAACCTTGCCCACATTCCTCTCTCTCTCTCACACACCCACGAACATCGAACACGCTAGTAAACAATTAGGTTTCAGTTAGATTTATGATGTTAAGAAGCAAAGAAAGGAGGTTGTCGGTGACAAAATGGTTAGATTCACCGGAACATGAAGTCTTAAGCGAGTAAGCGTTGGGTTCGCCGGAAAATTAGTCATTCCTCCGCCCATTGTCGAACCTCCGCCATTCAGTGGTGGGAGTGTACGTAGGACCGCCGCCAACTTCACCTCATTTCTAGCGAACAATCTCCAAAGTTAACGAGGAGCGCCATCTCTCACTTCCAACCCCTTTTCCCCACTCCCTGATTTGAGATTCTAATGAAACTTGCAACTCAGATTTTGGTGGGATTTGATTGAATCACTTTTCGGTTTCCTTGATTTGATGGGATTTGATTGAATCACTTTTCGGTTTCCTTGATTTGGTGGGATCAAAGAGAAGACAAAGGAGAGTACTGAGTAAGGTTCACCGGTGGCTAGCGAATATGAACAAGTTACTGGCGATTGCAAAAATTAATAATAATTACTATAAATAACACATGTCAACATGCTATTGGAAGATGTATATGAAGGAAAAGAGAAATCACTAAAATGTAACAGGTTACCTACTAATAAGGTAAAATATTGCTAAAATTGATAAACTTATGAAGTTGCTTTCTATTCTTGATAATTTTAATAATTCATTGCTAGAATTAGTAATTGGTATATAGTTCATTGCTATTATATGCAATTTGTCCATATATATAGATATAATCTTGTACAATTGCATTTAATTTTAGTTATCCTACAATTAACAAATGCTAATGTGAATTCCCCCCCTTTCAGTACTTGTGAAGGCTTTTATGCGATTCTAAGTTATTTTACAAGGATATTCTCATTTATAAAGGATCCCTGTGGTGACTGATCTTTACTCTTTATGTACGCAACTTAATCTATGCCGTGATTATTTCAAATACCGCTTCTTATTGTTCTTTCTTTTTTGGTAACCTTTTCACTACGTTTTGGGGATATTCTTTTGTTTTTGGTGCCAACGGGTTCAGATAAGTCTTGTAATTCCTGCACAATAGAAAAATGTAGAACTTTTAAAATAATGTTTTCAAGAAACACACCCTAAAGATTTCACGCAAAAGATCGATCATATGGGCTAGCAAATTTGAAAATATAAATGAGTCGTTTGGATCATGGGACAAAGTTACAATCCCTTATCTGGGTTATGCGTTAAATTACAATCCCCTTTTTTAGTTAATTAGCTAACATGTACCTCATTTCTCATATTATCAGGATCAATGGAGTCTTGTACCGAATTACAGCTTTCACCTTGTTCCATAGAGTCTTGTGCCGAATTAGAACTTTCACCTACTCACACCTCCGACCGCCGCCGGCGGCCGGCGTCCGGCGGCGGTGGTGGTGGCTGACAGCGGTGGTGCTGGCAGTGGGGGTGGTGGTGGTATTGATGTATTGAAAAATATGTGATTCACTAAATACAGGGGGTCCAAAATAGATAATAGTATATTACTTCAATCACATGTGTTTCAAGTCACGAAACACATGTGATTCACTAAAACCAGGAGTTTCTAAAAGCAGAGGAGCATACGAACTACGAATCACATGTGTTTCAAAAGGCGAAACACATGTGATTCACTAAAAACAGGGGTTCCAAAAATACAATCGTGCATATTATTTCGAATCACATGTGTTTCAAGTCACGAAACACGTGTGATTCACTAAAAACATGAGTTATAAAAGAAGGAGAGCATACGAACTACGAATCACATGTGTTTCATTCGATAAAAACAGAGGTTCCAAAATACAGACGAGCATATTACTTTGAATTACATGTGTTTCAAGTCACGAAACACATATGTTTCACTATAAATTGAATACACAGCCACCACCGCCGGACACCACCGCCGGCCGCCGTTGACCACAACCAATCGCCGCCGGCGGTGGTGGTGGGGTATTGATGTGTTGAATCACATGTGTTGGTAGTGGTGATGGTGGTTGGAGTGTTGATCTTGACCTTTGACCTTTTTTTAATCCAAGGGCCAATAATTGTCCCGTGGGACTTTAAAAAATTCTTGGACCTCCTTGAACGAACCACTACACATATTATCTGCTTTGGAATTAGGGGATAAGCATCACACATTTTTTAAATATTATATGCTATTAATATGTTAGTTTATAAATATGATGTGTATATTTACAATCCTTCGTGTAGCGCGGTCCCAATTCTTCGCATTTTAACATTTTGCAGTGATATTTTTTTGTTGAATGATTACGTCGCTACAGCTACTAAGAGAGGTAGTCACTTTACAAAAGCAAAGTTCCCAACAATTTCTTCGAACATTTACCTTTTGGGCTTTTGTTGCTATAGGAATATGGGTTAGTTAGTTTGGTATGTTGGGCTTCTTTTGATGTTAGTGGGCCAGTTGGTTTGCATCTAGGTTTGAGCCCAGATCCTTGGTACACGGATACCATTGTTAATAACGAGGATATATTACTCCGCACGCGTTGCAGTGGATTTTACTTTTGTTCCGTTTTGATTTTCTTATGTTAATTTAAGAAATAAAATTAGGACACATGGTTTAATTTACTAAAAATTGACGGAATATTTAGATATCGTGTACCTATATAACAATATAAGTTTTTATTAATTTAAATAATATCTATAAAATATTGAAGTAACTGTAATCAAATTAATAAGCATATACAAAATTATTAGTTCTTTTAGTTTTAGCTTTTTTAAACACCTTTTATAGACTTTTAAGTAAGCTTCAGTAAATAAGAATGTAGTTTGATTTAAAAATTTGACTGGTACAAAGATTGGTTATGCGTTAAATTGAAGGGTGGAGTTGCACAGTTACACTTCTTGCCACCAAGTCCTTTTAAATATTGAAAATGCTTTTATTAAGCCCTTAGAGGAGTGCCAACGGTACGTCGGGGACTCCCATCAACACCATTTCGAACGCGTCACCCACTGACGCCGTTGGCACGGCCACGTCAGTGGGAAACATCACTAATTCACGTCGTCATGAGGACGTGGATTGCATGGCGTCAATAAAAATTGGCGGGCCATGTGCCTGAAGAAGAAGAAGATGGATGGGTGGGAGGTTTGGGTTTTTATTTTAATTTTAATTTATATATAATAATAAGGATGGGTTAGTGATGGGTTATGGTTGGCACGACTTTTAATATTGACACTACTGACGGGTTTAGTGTCGCGTCACGGGTTTAGTGTCGCGTCACGGTTGGGATAGGCCTTAGTGGGCTTTTAATATTGATTTAAGATTTCCCGTTTTCCGTTTTAGTTTAGTAATGAACATTGTCTTGGCTCCGTTATAGTATGGCAATTGTATTATTAAGAGAATGATAGAGTTTTGATAATGGGCGTTAATAAGAATGAATATCATGTTTTTATGCCATATTTTTTTCAATGACAAGTTTAGTTATTAATGAATATTCTCTTTTTTTCTTTTTTCTTTTTTTTTAATTCGATAGCCTTAAAGGTTGTTGTTATTATAATCTATAATTCTGAATTCTTTTTTAGTGGCAAAGAATATTATTAAAAAAGAGAGAAGAAAAGTAAATATCCCAAAAAGAGGTCAAATAACACTGTGCGTGTTGAATGGATCAAAGAGACTAGTTTTTTACTAGAATCTTTATAATGTAAAACCACAAAATAGTATGACAAAAAAGAGGTAGATCCCTGTCGCTCGATTACATAGAGATATTTCCTCGTTTCTGATTGTAACATGTATTGTCAACGAGTTTATCAGCTACTCGATATTTATCCATCCTAGGTATATGGTAGTGACAGTTTTTGGAGATCATATGCCAAAATTAAAAATTATGTCCTAAAAATAAATATTAAAGAAAACATATCATCATGATAGAAGATACAACGGAAACTAATTACTTAAAAAATATTATGTCAACATTCTTTAATTAAAATGACTTTTCTTTAAACTTGTCTGATTTAAAGGTAAAAGAAGTTTGATTTTAATTCAGATACTATTCAAAATGGTTGGTCGTTAGCCATCAGTCCACATTTGTCGGCAGCCTTCGATGCGTCCCCTCTGTTACGCCCACTCTCATTCAACGTGTTACCTGCCATGTTTTTGTATGTTTGGTAGCCGGGGCAACCGGTCTTGGTCATCTTTCTTTCTCTTTTATTTCTTCTTCTTTATGTTTTATGTCCCTTTTCTCTTTTCTTCTTTTTCTTTCTATTATATATTATACATTAATATTATATTATAATTAATATTATACTAAATATAAATATTATATATTAATAAAATTTATTTAAAAAAAAATAGTTTGGTTATGAGTTTGATAACAACTATATGAGTTCCAATATGTACTTTCTTCAAGTTATGTGACGTGTTTATGCGTATACCACATATACAAATGTTAGTGACGTCTTAGAAAACGTACACTATTTCACCAAATGTAACTAAAAGCCATAGAAACCATATTGAACCATGTAAATAGCATGTTTTTTTCCGATGAAATTACATGAAAAGGCATGTTCCAATATACTTCTTGTAAGACAATGATATAGAGAGAATACAATTCTTTTTTATTTTAATGGATAGCATTCAATATGATGCAAGTTACATACGGGTGTTCAATATATACAAAATTTGTAACTTAATTCATCGTGTTCTAGCAATCAAATGGAGACTTTTGAATATCATCGATCAATTGACCGGATTTCAAATTTTGTTGACTATTGTTGACGCCCATTGACAAAACTGGTTTTGGGTAATTGGTTGACTGTAAGGCATTTTAGACACAATAATTGGCAATTCAATTAAGACTAAAACAAATCGTTACATGGGCAAGAGTTTCGAACAACTGTAGAATGAATAATACGGAGAAAAGAAAGTAGCCATGGTATATCCATTAGTAAGCAAAATTCACATAAATATTAGGGCAAATAAATTGTGAATTACAGGCTTGGAGACGACGAGTGGAAGAGATGGTGTAGAGGTCTCACGGGCATAGTCATGACTTGAAATTAAGATCCTAATCGCGAGAGAGAATTTTAAGGCTAGGGTTTCTGAGGTACATCTAAATCGCCAGTGAGAATTTCGAGCTAGGGTTTGTGAGGCATTCACAAAATTAGACAGCATGCGCTATGCACATGACCTGTCCATTTAAAACCCTTTTTTTCTTAACGAGCCCCACCGAGAATTAGAGACAGATGAGTGAGCTCAAGCAGAGTACGTTAGCTCCAGAAATGTAGAGTTTTTCTTAAGCTGGTTTATAAATTTGCAGTAATATCCTAAAACTGGCCTAGTTGTTTTGGGTATATGTTGATATTTGAAAAATATCTATCTGACCCTATATGGAATAAATTGATTAAATGTTAAATGAATTGTTGGACCTTTTGTCCTTTTGTGATATTTTAATCAAGGGATTAAAATATCCGTTTTCTGAAATGTTTAAAGGATTGTATGATTTTTATATCTTTGGATTCTCCTTTTAATATCGTTTCCGAATATATTTTCGTGGCGAAAAACAGAGTTCGTTGGTATTTTAAATAAATTAACTACGAAAGGGACTTTTATATTGTATTTGCTCAAAGATGGAAAAAGTCAAGTGGGTCCCCCACCTATTGTTTGGACGGTTTGTGGAGTGGGGAAATCCTCCACTTTGTTTCATTTTTATCCATCTCATTCTCTCTCTCTAACATCTCTCTCACCTCTCTCTAAAACTCCATTAAAACCCATCTTGTGTTCTTGATGTTCTTGAGCTCTTTTGAAGATCTTGTGCTCGTTTCTTACTCCATCATAAATCTGAACCCGTTTTTGAGTAGCTCTTGAGGTAAGTTTTGACCTATATGTGTTTGTTTTGAAGTTCTTGAGTTTTGGTGAAATTAGGGTTTATGATTCTTGAAGTTTTGTTAGTGTATATTGTGTTAAATGTTATACTAAGTGTTTATACAAGATTTGTCATGTATTGTTGTAAGAGTACAGGTAATTTAGCACAAGGTACAACCATTTTAGCAAAGTGTACAAGTTGGTGGGTTTATGTTAAAAGTAGGTTTTATGAGTTTTGACAAACCTTGGATTTCTTGTTGTTTGAATGCTTGGAATTGTTCATTAGGTTGAGAAAACATGTTTAGTAAGTTATGGATGTTGAGAAATCAAGTATTGTATGTTTTGGTGGTTTATGACTTGATTTGGGTGAGATTGTTAGTTAAAACAATTGTTTAAGTTTATGTAGAAATTATGAACCAATTATTGTGTTAAATGACTAGTTGGTGGAAACATGGCATTGGTGTGTTTTTTGCGGGTTTTGTTGCTTGGATATGTTAACATGATGGATTGGATATATTAGTTATGGATTATGTTAAGATTGGTGAGATTGTTGAAATGATAACTAGTGTTTGGATGTTTTTGGTTAAAATGATGAACCAGTAATTTGGAAGTAAAATACATGGATTGTTGGTATTTATGAACTTGGTGAATGGTTACAAGATTATGACTTGCTAGATGTAGTAGTCATGGACCTTAGTTGTGAAATTGCTTACGTTATAGTCATGTTCGGGCTTTTGACCCGTTTGGGCCAATTGATAGTAAGTGACTTAAGAAACTTGAATTGTGTATGTATAAGTGAGTTTAATATACTTAGGTGTTAGAATTAGTACTTATAACACTTGGTGGAAAGTTAGTGTTCATTATTGTTAATATTGGTGATTCTTGATATGTACCGATTATTGACTCGGTGTTCTTTGATGTACAGGATCCGAGGAGGAAACTCAGTGATATTAGCTCACTGAGTTACGTGAATTGAAGGTTATGGTGAGTGGACTTAACCTCAAACTTGTGTTCGATTACAGTCGGTTTGGTATTGCCTGTTTGGGAAAAGGTGCAGGAAAATACAGGAAACATGCAGGAAAATACAGGAAAAATGCAGGAAACTTCCCTGTAGCGAGTTCACGATCGTGATTCACGTTGTGAACTCTAGTTCAAGTTCGTGAACTATTGTTCACGATCGTGAACTTCAGATTTCGGGTATCTCTGGTCGTTTTCGGGCGCGAATCTTTGGCAGTTTTCTTGTTTGGTACCTGTTCGATCGGGTTAGACGAAATAGGATATGCGCACATATATGGAAAGGTTTGCTTGATTGGTAGCAACAACTCGATTAGTGGCAATCGAGGATAGGGATGAGGTCAGTGTCGGAAGGATAACGGCTGGGCAAAGTGTATCGACTAATAGGGTATCCGACCTTACCTGTATGCGTTACATGGTTAAGGGGAGGGAGTTGCCAGGGTGTTGGATACAAGCGCTATCGGTTACCGTGGTTTTGGCCGACCATGGTTTAAGGCCCGCAAAGCCGCCGATCCTCTCTCTTAGTAGTTACCCAACGCGGAGATGTAGTAATACTTCCGTGTTTAGCAATCGGAGATGTAGAATTACTTCCGAGGTTAGTAGGCGGAGATGTAGAGTTACTTCCGTGCTTAGTGATTAGAAAGTTAGCGGTTACTGGTTCGGTGGAACAGTGATTCAGTGGAACAACGGTTAAGTGGTTACGAGGAGTAACAATCGTGGAGATGTTGGTGCTTGCTTGACGAGCCTTGTATAATTTGTAGTTTATGTTCATTCACTTAGCTTTGTGCTAATCCCTCCTTCGTTGACTCTTTTCAGGTTGATCGGTGCTTTGGACGGAATGGGTGACCAAGCTCAAATGGATATGTTTTGTAAAATGAGCCATGTCGTTAAGTGACACCGTTTAAATATTAATGTTTTGGACTTTATTTTGGGACGTTTGGTTTGTAAACCTAAACCTAAACTATTTATTATCTTTATTCTTCCGCACACCTTTAAAAAAAAAAAAAAACGTTTTCTAAATTTTGCGGTGTTACAACTTGGTCTTCGGTTTGGCAATGGATACACGGGGTTGGTGTTTCATTCCCAAATCGTGGCTCAAGTTTGGTCAAGCATTCCGGACGAGTGGGATTAGAGCAACGGTGAATGAAGTTAGTTGTAGTTAGTATGTAGTTACTAACGATTTAAACTAAGCTTTCGTGAGTTGTTGTGATTGTTATAGATATGACAGGTAAAGAGAACCCGACCCCCTTGGCCCTAGGAAATGTTGGCACATCAAGTAACGATGCGGGAACTACCCGAGGAGCATATATACGCACGTGGGGAAATGAAGTACATTAGAGGTGGTCAATTTGGGCAAGATGGAAGTTGACCTTGGGAAAAGAAAATGGGTTGTGGGTCAAGGACGGGGGCGGTCGGGGAATCTTCACCAACCGTGGACCGACAATGATAGCTCGGGTATGCTTTAATAAAATCAATACTTGTGTTTATGTAGAATTGTTAATTGAGAAGATTGCTTAACTAAGATTTGTGAAATGTTGTGATGAACTGAACTGCTTACCCGTGGTGTTTTATGTCAATTGAATTATAATAATTGATTGCTTATTGATTTGGGACACCTCATATGTGTTGGGAGTTGTGTAGATATAAGTGATGCATGCTTACATGTCCCTTTTATTGAAACTTGGACTAAGATTAGTGTGTTATGATGTATGGATTAGTCTAGTTTAATCAAAGTTATGAATAATGTTATAAAAGATTGAATCTTTTCTGGTTTGTCTGGACACACATAGTGTCTCGGTGGTTAAAGTTGCTTGTTTCTATATTGTGCAAATTGGTGATAAGTTGATTGTAACTGTTTGTTTGTTCCTTCACTTTAGGAGAAGCAAAGAGAATCGGTTGTATGTCGGTTTCGGTCACAACATATGTGACCATGGATCAAATTGAGTATAATAGTAATTATTGTAAACTTCTTGAATGTGATGCTTGTATTTAAAATGGAAGAAATTGTATACGTGAATTGAATAGTCCAAGTAGGACTAAAGTTTGTTATGTGAAAAAGTTGAAACTTTTATTGTGACCTGTCGGGTCACATGTAGTGACTTGTATGGTGAGAATCGGAAATGTCTGTCCAATGTGAATAAATTGATGTTGCTTTTGTTATAGCCATTAATTATGACACTCAATCAATGTTAGTTATCTGAATGATCTGAAATGTTTGTGATAAATAACGAATTGTTTCCTATGTTGAATTTGGAATCTGGAAAGCGACTAATGAACTGTATGTTTAGATTATTTTGAGTTGACTCGCGATAGTAATAATTGAGGATAAAGAGGTTGTTAAGTGATTGCATTGATTATGAAATTATTTGAGACAAGTTTAGAAATTAGATGATTATATTAAAATGATTTATGTTAATAAAAATTGATCATAGTTTGAATTGATAATTTTAAATTACTCAAGGAGATGATGATGTTTTATTAATTATGATAGAAGTTGTCAAATTAAGGTCATGAGGTTTTATGCATTAAGAATTATGTTTCTAGATCAAATAACATATTAGAATGATAAATGTTGTTTATGCTTAATTGTGGGGTGAATCGATGAATTTACCATGCTATTTGGATGTTAATAGGTAAGAGCCAAGAACTTGTTGAATTGTAATTAGTTGAGTGGATGTTTAATTGAAAATGGTTATTAGTCACAACCTGAGTTTGACAGGTTGAAGTTAAATATGTTAAGTGTGATTCATGATCGACTATTGTGTTATTTGATAAGAAAAAAAAAAACTAGTTTGGATTTTGTGTCTAAATCGTGAACTAGTTATAATGTCACTTGTATGTTTTATAACTCAAATGACTAGATATGTTAAATTAACATGTTAGATATGTTATTTTGGTGGTTGTGAAGTTACAATGTAAATTGGTGAAAATGTTAGTTTATAATGTTTTAGTGGTTTATAGTTAACTATGAACTAGTAAGTGGTGAGTTGATAGTCTTGTGATAAAAATGGAGTTTTGTCTTGTTGAAATAACTAGTTAGTTATGAATTGTTAAATGGTATAATTATAGAAATTGTAATGGTGTTTGGAATTGTTATGATGAATTTCTCAATGTTGACCCGTTGAAGGTAATTTGTGTCAAGACTTGATTGGATGCACTTTGAAATTGCTAGATTTTGATTATGATGATAATCGTTTGATAATTGCATTAGTTGGTTTGGTGACTAGTTTAACATGTTATGGAAGTGATAAAACAATTTTGGACTATAAAACTTGTTTTGATCCGTTTGTTCATGAAAGTGTATCTTTTGAAATTAGTTGATTAAGGCCGGAAATTTTTATTGGAAATACCTAAAATTGTGGGTCAAGATTGTAAATTTTGTTAGAATAAAGAAGAAAATGAGTAGGTATTTGAGACTTGAGATAATTGTGTGACCTTGTGTAAGAAATGTTTTAAAGCATGGGCTTGTCGATCACTTTTATGACATGAGAAATTCTAACTGAACCATGAATGGTAGTTGCTATTTGAGTATCGAGATAATTTTGAATTAGTGAATAGAGTAAATGAATGAACTGATTGTATGTTACTAAGGTAAAAGTTGGAATTGCTAAGTATGCTATGAAGTGTATGACGAATTGGATGTGAGTTTTGATTTGAGCATGTATGTATGAAATTGATTGGAATAGAGTCGTAAACTTTTTGTGATAAATGCTTGCTAATTGAATATTGTTGTTGGATTCCGGGGACGGAATCCTTTTTAAGGAGGGTAGAGTTGTAACATCCTAAAACTGGCCTAGTTATTTTGGGTATATGTTGATATTTGAAAATATCTATTTGACCCTATATGGAATAAATTGATTAAATGAATTGTTGGACCTTTTGTCATTTTGTGATTTTTAGTCAAGGGATTAAAATATCCGTTTTCTGAAATGTTTAAAGGATTGTATGATTTTTATATCTTTGGATTCTCCTTTTAATATCGTTTCCGAATATATTTTCGTGGCGAAAAACAGAGTTCGTTGGTATTTTAAATAAATTAACTACGAAAGAGACTTTTATATTGTATTTGCTAAAAGATGGAAAAAGTCAAGTGGTCCCCCACCTATTGTTTGGACGGTTTGTGGAGTGGGGAAATCCCCCACTTTGTTTCATTTTTATCCATCTCATTCTCTCTCTCTAACATCTATCCCACCTCTCTCTAAAACTCCATTAAAACCCATCTTGTGTTCTTGATGTTCTTGAGCTCTTTTGAAGATCTTGTGCTCGTTTCTTACTCCATCATAAATCCGAACCCGTTTTTGAGTAGCTCTTGAGGTAAGCTTCGACCTATATGTGTTTGTTTTGAAGTTCTTGAGTTTTGGTGAAATTAGGGTTTATGATTCTTGAAGTTTTGTTAGTGTATATTGTGTTAAATGTTATACTAAGTGTTTATACAAGATTTGTCATGTATTGTTATAAGAGTACAAGTAATTTAGCACAAGGTACAACCATTTTAGCAAAGTGTACAAGTTGGTGGGTTTATGTTAAAAGTATGTTTTATGAGTTTTGACAAACCTTGGATTTCTTGTTGTTTGAATGCTTGGAATTGTTCATTAGGTTGAGAAAACATGTTTAGTAAGTTATGGATGTTGAGAAATCAAGTATTGTATGTTTTGGTGGTTTATGACTTGCTTTGGGTGAGATTGTTAGTTAAAACAATTGTTTAAGTTTATGTAGAAATTATGAACCAATTATTGTGTTAAATGACTAGTTGGTGGAAACATGGCATTGTTGTGTTTTTGCGGGTTTTGTTGCTTGGATATGTTAACATGATGGATTGGATATGTTAGTTATGGATTATGTTAAGATTGGTGAGATTGTTGAAATGATAACTAGTGTTTGGATGTTTTTGGTTAAAATGATGAACCAGTAATTTGGAAGTAAAATACATGGATTGTTGGTATTTATGAACTTGGTGAATGGTTACAAGATTATGACTTGCTAGATGTAGTAGTCATGGACCTTAGTTGTGAAATTGCTTACGTTATAGTCATGTTCGGGCTTTTGACCCGTTTGGGCCAATTGGTAGTAAGTGACTTAAGAAACTTGAATTGTGTATGTATAAGTGAGTTTAATATACTTAGGTGTTAGAATTAGTACTTATAACACTTGGTGGAAAGTTAGTGTTCATTATTGTTAATATTGGTGATTCTTGATATGTACCGATTATTGACTCGGTGTTCTTTGATGTACAGGATCCGAGGAGGAAACTCAGTGATATTAGCTCACTGAGTTACGGGAATTGAAGGTTATGGTGAGTGGACTTAACCTCAAACTTGTGTTCGGTTACAATCGGTTTGGTATTGCCTGTTTGGGAAAAGGTACAGGAAAATACGGGAAACATGCAGGAAAATACAGGAAAAATGCAGGAAACTTCCCTGTAGCGAGTTCACGATCGTGAACTCTAGTTCACGTTCGTGAACTGTTGTTCACGATCGTGAACTTCAGATTTCGGGTTTCTCTAGTCGTTTTCGGGCGCGAATCTTTGGCAGTTTGCTTGTTTGGTACCTGTTCGATCGGGTTAGACGAAATAGGATATGTGCTCATAGATGGAAAGGTTTGCTTGATTGGTAGCAACAACTCGATTAGTGGCAATCGAGGATAGGGATGATGTCAGTGTCGGAAGGATAACGGCTGGGCAAAGTGTATTGACTAATAGGGTATCCGACCTTACCTGTATGCGTTACATGGTTAAGGGGAGGGAGTTGCCCGGGTGTTGGATACAAGCGCTATCGGTTACCGTGGTTTTGGTCGACCATGGTTTAAGGCCCGCAAAGCCGCCGACCCTCTCTCTTAGTAGTTACCCAACGCGGAGATGTAGTATTACTTCCATGTTTAGCAATCGGAGATGTAGAATTACTTCCGAGGTTAGTAGGCGGAGATGTAGAGTTACTTCCGTTCTTAGTGATTAGACAGTTAGCGGTTACTGGTTCGGTGGAACAGTGATTCAGTGGAACAACGGTTAAGTGGTTACGAGGAGTAACAATCGTGGAGATGTTGGTGCTTGCTTGTCGAGCCTTGTATAATTTGTAGTTTATGTTCATTCACTTAGCTTTGTGCTAATCCCTCCTTCGTTAACTCTTTTCAGGTTGATCGGTGCTTTGGACGGAATGGGTGACCAAGCTCAAATGGATATGTTTTGTAAAATGAGCCATGTCGTTAAGTGACACCCTTTAAATATTAATGTTTTGGACTTTGTTTTGGGACGTTTGGTTTGTAAACCTAAACCTAAACTATTTATTATCTTTATGCTTCCGCACACCTTTAAAAAAAAACGTTTTCTAAATTTTACGGTGTTACACTTCATTTTCGGTTTGAATTTACTAACTTCAGTGCTTTAAAGTGTTTCTGATTTGGGCCATGCAATTACTCTTTAGTTACTTTTCTTTTTCTCTTATTTACTAAAAGCCACTTGTTTGAATAGAAATGCAATCCCCACCATTTGTGGAAATGAATTATTTGGTTTGGTAAGGTACTTAATATTATATTTACAATGTAAAGAGAGAAGATTAAGTTCAAGAGGGACTAAAGTTGGTAGCTTCTAATAGTTGAAGGATTGCGGAGGTGTTGTCCATATATTTTCAATAGAGACAAAAACTTCATATTCTTCTTCGGATTTACATGGTTTGTTAAGTTTCTTGTCGAAACTTCATCTTCTTCTTCGGATTTATAGGGTTTGTTAAGGTTCTAATTGAAACTTCATCTTCTTCAAAATTTCCAGGGCTTCTTAGTTGGATTTTGTCCATTTTGTGTATCTCCATCCCCTTATTTTCTCACAATCTCAGTAAATTGAAAACAGTAAAAATGGTTGAATCTTTAGTAACCATTGCTGCTGAAGGGTAGTAGAGAAAGTGTTGTCCACATATACCAGAGAATTCATACTTGCTTAGTGTAACATCCCAAAAATCAGAAGAGATCTAAAAATATCTTAAACACTAAAATGTATTAATTTCCTCCAAGTACAAGTAACTCAAAGTTCCCAACTCATTAATAAAAATATAAAACCGTCTCGTGGTTTAAATGCGGAATAAATAAATGTTTTAAAAACAAAACATGTTTGACTCTAAATAAACGTTTTAACCCAAATCCATAAATATAAAAATAGAAACGCAGCTCATCAACCATTGACCTTCTCTTTGCCCTTGCTAGTACCTGCAAAATGGGAGTGAGTGTTTGGGGTCAGCCACCGCTGAGTGAATAATCAACATAATAAACATACACATACAAACAATCCACACCACATAAGTGATCCCTAAAGACTCTACTCAATTCTCGTTTATTAGGCCTTTTATTAAATATCAATTGGTTCGCCAATGCCGTGACGAATCCACAACGCGTGCCACTGCTCTCGCGCTCGTCACTAGCACCCCCTTCCAACACCCACAAGTGTCCCGCAGTACCACGCTGACAGTCGTGAATTGTACTTTGGCCCCTGGGAAGAGTTGGCTACCTCATGAATCTCAAATATAGTTAGTTAGTTTTATTAACGTGTTGACCCATTACAACATGTACTTTTACAAAACTAACAGCTCAAGCTCAAGTATATCATCTCATAGATATATAACCACATAGCACAACCCAAGTGTATAACAACTCATAATCAAAACTCAAGTACACAGATCATTCACATAATGATATGATACGTAGCTCGGTCACTCAGTATCCATATCTCAGTTCAGAATACGAGTAAAATAGATAACATATAGCACCTCAACAAATAACAAGCTCATCTCAAAGCAATAGCAATTCATGACATATAACACATAATCATGAAGTGAATGTAAATGCAAGTTTATAGTGAGATCACCCACCTCGAATAGACGTATGCTCCTAAATATCCTCGGTGCAGAGGAGCGTCTCTAATCAAGTCCTAAGAGGTCCTACATAGCACAATGAAAGTCGGGTTAGGATTAGACTCAAAGGTAGTTTCAGCAGAAACTAAACAGCACTCAGCACTCTCACGGGAACGGTCATAACTCCCAAACCCTTCATTAGATTTGTCCCAAATTTTTACCACGGAAACTAGACTAAGAATACTACAAAACATCCTCAAGTGGCTTCTGCCCAAAAACGGACTCTAAGGGTCCCAAAACATGCTCACAAAACAGAATAGCTGCACAACGAAATCACTTGCGACAATTTATGGAAACAGGGATATCTTTTAAATCATAAATCAGATTGATGAGCCGTCAGCGGCAACGGAAAGAGAACTCAGAAAACTAGAGACCCCCATGGGCCAAAAATCCAAAAACGTATTTTAAGTGTCATAAAAACGGACTCAAACTCAGACTATACATCCTGTCCAAATTTCAGCATTACATTTAAAACTTGTTTTGAATCCCGACATCAACCTGCTTATTCCCGAGACACCCGACAGTCCCAAAATCACTTTTTATTACAGGAGCTTATCTTTACATAATCAAGTTAATTTATTCAAGAAAACTATTCGGTTTAGGAAACCAAGAACCCTACGGGTTCGGTTTCCGGTTTTCGGTTATTAAAACGTTTAGCCGTTCATTACGGCTTTTACCCAACCCGAAAAACAAAACCGACACCCAAAAACAGTGGCCAACGACAGTAACAATTTCGAGACAACAAGATTGGAATAAAAAAACAGATTTGAATTAAAAGGCTCGTTTGTTAAATGGACAACGGGAACATAGAACCGCTAAAACGACAAGAATCGGACTAACAATTAATCACCCCAAACCTGACATTAGAAGAACAAAACAAAACGGATCACAATCCTTAAATAAGTGATAAACCCGACACCACAGCTCATGATTAAAAGAAACGAAACCAGGGAATTGAAAACTACCGAAATATCAAAGCTTTGGCTCTGGAATTCAGAAACAGAACTCGGAATGTATTGGTTTGGCTCGGCTAACTCACTCGATCACCAATCTTCTTGGCGACAACTTTTTCTCGGGGATTGCTTCTGCTCGGCACACACAGATTAACCAAAACAACATCAATCATTAATACGAAACAGGGAACGAGTGGAATAAAAAGGATGAAGGAATTTACTACCGAATTGATCACACTTCCACCGTAGACTCAAACGCTGCTCGACCTTCACTCTTGCTTGCTTCGTACACCACTGAAATCACCACTGTAATTAAAGCTTCTCAAATTAAATAAAGCAGCTTACCAATTACAATTAATGTGAGCTGCTTGTTGAATCTCTTTGCCGACAACAAATACTTCAAAACGAAAATTGTATTAAGCCAATAATTTGACGTCATTGAATCTATTAATAAAATAATGTGGCCTGACATCTCCAAATTATCAGACCTCACTTATTAATTTAGTCCCTCCTTCTTGATCGACGAACAAGGGAATAATCGGCAAGAATGGTGTATTTTTCTTTTCTCTACTGCGGTGGAGAGGCTAGAACAGTCCAAAGTTTCTGCGTGGGGAAATAGGGTTGGGTTTTAATTAAGAATCAAGTGAATAAGGCCTCCGGCCTCTATTGGGAATCGGGCTCAAAGACAAGCCAAAGACAACACGGGCTCGACTTTTATTAATCTGTGCAGGCCCGGACTAGACAAACTCAAAAGGGCCGAACAAGAGAACTAGCAAGAGTTCGGTTATTATAGCGTTATCTAAAAAAAACGAGTCTTACTCAAAATGGTCACGGTTCAAGGAGTGAAATCACGGAAGGAAACTAAGGAACATAATCAAAAGAAAACCAAGATCAAGGCCTTGGCCTATCGGCCGGCCTCGGGAACACTTACATCTAATTTAATTAATCTGGATATTAATCAACACAATTAATTAGCACTCTAGATATTATTAATTAACCCACATGGTTAATTAACACGACTTAAATGACACTCTTGTCATTAACTGAAACGCCACGTATTTAATTTACTCGAATTAAACCCACATAAAAGCACCTTAACACATATAAATCTCAAATAAATAAATATCACATGATTTATTTAATAAAAAAAAGTTATTAGTTTAATTACGAGAAAATTTAGGGCGTTACACTTAGGGTTACCTCTGACTTGCACCAAAACAATTTGCCCACTTTTGAAAAAATTCGGAAAGTCAAAACATTTTGCCAACTTTTGAATAACTTTCTGGTACCGCCCTTGTCTTCCAACAAAAGATAGTTTATTTAATTCTTAAGTTAAATATCTGATTGTGTACTGGAAAGATAATTTTAAAATCAACAACACGTTATTTAAAGAAATGGCAACTATGCAATTGCAAACATTGACTATAAAATGCTTGAATTTTTAGTAACCATTGATATTGAAAGGATAATAGAGAAAGTGTTATCCAAAGCTACCAATATATTCATACTTTCTTGGGGTTACCTCCGACTTGCACCAAATTGTTTTTGCCTACATTTGAAAAAATTGGGCAAGTCAATTTTTTTTGCTACCTTTGAATAAATTTAAGGTACCACCTATCTCTTCAAGAGATAGTGTATGCAATTATCAAGCTAAATATCTAGTTGTGTACCGGAAAGAGAACTTTAAATTCGACTACATGTTATTTAGAGAGATGACAATTACGCGTTTGCAAACATTGACCTTTTCTAGTGATTCAATCCTTCAGGACGTCCTTTCTCTCCATCATTGAAGTAAAGAAATGTGGATAACTGCAGCAATGAATAGTTCATCGATGTTATCGCCCAACCTCAAGTCGTTGAGTATTCTCGAATGCCAGAAAATCGTTGCCTTTGATGAATCTCAGCATCACCCCCTCATTTCTTTAGCGATATTCAAACGTGAAGGTTTCGAGTTAATAAAGAGCATAAAAGGCCTCATATCTCTTGAAGTGTTAGAAATTAGTTAATGTGCTAATCTTTTAGAAATTCCTGATTTGTACAACCAAAGTCATTCTTTGAGGAAGCTTGTAGTTACAGATTGCTATAGGTTGACTTTCTTGCCTTAGGGATTTGACTGTCCTGTCTTGGTAAATTTTATGGAATTAGGTCCGTTCTCAGACAAATTCGATTCTTTCCCAAATCTCCAAGGCATCGAGAAATTGAGTGACAACTTTCGTCGTTTAGAATTTCGTGGTTGCCATCACTGGGAGTCGATACCAGAAGACATAGACATCTCACATCACTGACTTCATTAGGTATAAGGTCTTTTGGAATTCGAGAATTGAAAATTTGGTTGACCGATATGTCATCTATACGCACTATGTACTTCAGTGATTGCATCAACCTAAATTTGGAAACAATTAAATGAGGAGCCCAAGGGAAGCCGATTGGGTCCATTTAAACGGTAAAAGAGTAAGGCTGAATTGTAGACAAAGCTAATATACATGTTTGGTTGTAGTACTAGTTATATTTTGAAGATTTGAACATCCTGCACTTTATATTATTAGTCATGTAATTAAGTGTGTCTGAATTTATGACTTCTATTTATTAGTGATGTAAGAATTTTGTTTCTTTCTCTTTTTCGGTTTATGTATATGTTTTTGTTTATGTTTTTGGGCATATTTGTGCTGTCAAATTTTTGAATTTTTTGTTGCCGTCAAATTTATGTTTTAATGTTGCTGTGAAATTGATGAAATAAAAAACTGGAAATTGGCGAAATAGTAAACTATAAAAAATGTTGTGTAAGACAGAAATTGATTATGTACGTATCAATTGATGTTGTAATTTGATGTAAAACAAAAACTGTAATAGTTGTTGTGTCGATTGTTGCTGCAAAACAACAAAATAGTGGTAATTTCTAAATTTATTGTTCTACGCCCGAAATTTACCTGAACCGGAACCGCCATTTGGTTGACGTATTTGGGGTTAACGGGCCCACATTCATGCATTTGTGTTGTGCAAAAACTTTATCATAAATTACATGTAAAAAACTACCTTTACTAGGGAGAATTTTGACTTCTAAGGTCAAACTCATGACTTGCGTAATGATGCACTTTGAATTTCGAGGTCAAACCTATAAGTCCAAGCTACATGTGTTGCATTCCTAGCATCTAATTCACCAAACTGACATTCCCCAACACTTTAATCAGCATAATTCCCAATCCCAATATCTTCAACCTTCAACATTGGGAAATTAAAACTGTGAAAAAGCCTTTTAATTTCTTGGTTTAATATTATGTTAAATCATGTTGAGTCATTCCAGTAATACATAGCATAGAATGTGTAACTTGGGAAATTATGCAAGTCTGTTCAGACTAACTAGTGAGCTCAAGCGGAGTTGGTCAGCTCAAAAACACTAAGTACAATAATAAATTTACAAACTTCATTTCTGGTAATTCTTTCAAGGAAATATGAATCTGAACGTGGGTCCTATTTCAACAAACATAACCAACTAAATTTCTACTTCAGGTCCCAAGCGAACATGAGCTGACTACAAGTGAACTTGAGTTGAGTCCAAGTGAGCTTGAGCAGAGTCCAACTGAGCTTGAGTTGAATCGGAGTGAGCTTGAGTTGAGTTCAATTGAGCTTGAGTTAAATCTAAGTGAGCTTGAGCTGAGTACAAGTGAGCTTGAGCTGAGTACAAGTGAGCTTGAGCTGAGTACAAGTGAGCTTGAGTTGAGTCCAAGTTAGCTTGAGTTGAATTCTAATTAGCTTGAAATTTCTTGTTTCAAACATCCGACTTTAAAAATTCACCACAACTCTATTTTATGTAACTTAATATTATGTAATTAAAACCGTGATAATTCAAAATAAGTACTTTCCAAGTGTTATAATGCCGCCGCCGCCGAATTATGATGATTAAAACATTATAAAATCGAAATACTTATGAAAACACGAATAAGTATAAATAGGATTGATTATAGACTTTTATTAGTAAAATGAAAACTAATATTTTCGCGTCACTAACTAATAGCCAACACTGGGTAGTTTTTAACCATCTAGATGAGTGAACAACTAGCATAGATGAGTCGGTACAGTGATGTCAACTGCAATTTTTCCAAATCAGCACCACATCAGCTCAAACTTTAACTGAAATTCATATGACATAGTCATGCCACCAATACCCCTTCTATTCAGTATATTGGGCCCCACTATTATAATACATATACACACACAAAATATTAAATAACCTATTAAAATGCATTAGACCCCACCCCAAACTCTTCCTTCCTCTTCCTTGAACCGACGAGAATCATTGACGAGCTGGGGCCGACGAGCCGTGCCAATGGGACATGGCGTTGATTTCCTAGCCGAAGGCTTCTCCCCCTTCCCATTGGTACCGTTCTAACAAGCTCACATTTTTTAAATATATTTAGGCTATGCATTATGATACAAAATACTAAATAGGCAACTAGTGAATCTACAACTAATTAGCAATTATCATCTAGGCATTTACCATTGTTAGGACCAATATTGTAATTGTTAGTACCAATATTGTAATAGTTTTGACCTTTAAGTCCGTTAGTTAACTAGAATAGTGTTAAGAGGTAGGAGGTATAAATACTTCATTGTTTGACTTACAATGTAAGCTTTCCCACACAATTACTGAATATACGTTTATGAAAGTTTCAACTCCATCTATTCTCTCTCAATTACACCTACTAAAACACCAAGAACACACACACACACATATTCTTCAATCTCACTCAAATCTCAATGGATTAGCTTGATTATATCCTCATTTAGTCTCTCAAATACTTGTTAGATCATTTTACACTAGAATCAAGCTAATCCATGACAATTCAAGAGAGATTGAAGTATTAGTGTGTGTTCTTGGTGTAAGTGTGTGTGAGTTAGTTGAGAGAGAATGATGGTAGTTGAACAGCTTTCAGAAATTGTATTTCAGTTAATGTGGGAAAGCTTACATTGAAAGACAAACTTACATCCTTATATACTTCTACCACTTAACAAGGGAAAAGTTAACTAACGGACTTAAAGGTCAAAACTATTACAATAACGGTCCTAACAATCTCCCCCTTTTTTATCTTTAACACGTCATCCCAGTCTTCAGACTTCAGATTCTTCTTATAATATGTCTTTGGCAAGAAAATGTTTTTCTGAATTTCAAGATCAAAACATTTCAGAAATCTGGAAGTTTAAGATACTCAAAGAGGATATGTTTTTCGTTGATACTGTTTGAGTGAAGAAATCCTATAACTGATTTACTAAAGATTTGACTGGGTTTTCAGATAATGGAGAGGTTGTTTTTGGAATTTTGTGGTAGAGAATTATATTAAGGATAGAATAATAATGTTTTTGAATGGTTTGTCAGTCAAAGTTTTGGATGTGTGTGTTTGATTTAATAAGAATGATTTGAAAGTAACAGGTTTTGGATATGAATGTATGTATGTTTTGTATGTATGAAAGAATGATATGTACATTTAGGATTTGGATGAATTTGGATAATTTGTATTGGGTATGAAAATATGGATTTAAACGGTTAAGCTTTTGAGTGGATATGAATGTTATGGAATTTTGGAAAGAAGGGTTTAAACGGTTAAGCTTTTGAATGTATGTGGTTGTTACGGAATTTGGAATTTTGGATTGATATGGATGTGAATTTGTGGTTTGGATAGAATAATTCGTCAGATTAAGATTTGTAATGGAAATGTTGAAAATTTGTAAGAAATTTCTGAAGATGAGTCGGTTTCTTTTTCTTCACAAATTATTTCATGTAAATCGACGAAAATGTAGACCCATAGATAGATAGAGTTGTTTGTAGCGGAAGTCTTTTCTCGAAGTTGTAGCTTTGTCGATTTATTATCATTGATAATTGTTGTTGAGAGAAAAATGTGGATAAGATTTGCGCTCCCCCTCAAACAAATAATTATTCTTTAACAAATTTTCTTCAGTTTCTTGTTTACTCCCCCTTAATCGGCGCATATGTGTTTTTGATGTGGAGTAAACTGAGCTAATATATTCTCTTAAGTCTCATAAGCATTTTTCTTCATAAATAGAACTTCTCATTAAATTTTCTCCCCCTCATGATGATTAAGATTTATCGGAATCATCATGAAAAATGTAAAGTTCGTCGAGGTGAAATGAAAAAAATCTTCGAAGCCCATGGATACAAACGTGAAGAAGAATGATATATTCATATTTTGAATGAATCAATGTACATCACATTGTATCATCGAAAACCGAACTGATGTTTGATGATGTAGATATCCGATCAAATCGTTTGGCAGTTAATCTCAATGATCGAATCAAATAGGGCTAACCGGGATCACATAGATTACCCGTTGACACAACAATTACACAAACTGTGTGACCTACGTTCAGTGTTGGAATAGATGATAGCACTGGTAGGATTTCCATTCAATCATCGTGGAATACCAAGAATGTTGGTATCACTATGAATGTTCCGGCTTTATCACAAAGATAAGCTTGGTATTATGCCTTGTGTCCTAAAAGTGTATTGCGGTTCTAGACTCAGTTAGTGGACAAACGAAGGCGAGGACTGGAGAGGTTTGTCCTCTTGTTCAATATCAACAATCTCCAAGTGAGATGTCGATAGCATATGAGATAGTCTCCGTGGAAATGAAACAAGTACTGGGGGGGTTGTGCATTGCATCACTGGGCCATGATGTCTATTTCAATATCAGAGAGCAACACATGCAAGCTGATAGAGACGTGTCAACCCGGCTGTTTATCAGTTTGGTAAGGGTTTTTTCGTTTTCTTTAACCCTGTCACACCCTCCTCACTCAAGCTTACTTTTTCATTTTTCGACTACGCCCTCATTTCATTTTACCATGTTTAGCTGAATTGCACCCCATACGACATTCCCCCTCTCAAATTTTATCTCAGTGCACCCCAATCAAGATCCCGTGATACTTGATTCTGCTCACCTAGACCTATGAACCCTTACATATTGTAGGTGGCTCCTGGGGAAAATCATGCCGGTTATAGCAGATCATAGGAGTAATTTGAGAGTGAACTATAACGCTCATGTGCAATATATCAGCATTTATGATGTTACTTTTTAAGAATAACATGGATTTATAATCGGAAAAGTATGTGTTTCCGGCATAAGTTGTTGCCTTAAAGATATACAAGATTAGGCACAACAACTTGAACAAATTAGGTAAAACCGGACTCACATAGAGTATCCGTTAACACACCGTAGGAATCGATACTCGTTTGCACAACTGGTGATTCAAATATGTGACCTGCATTTAGAGATGGCGCGATTTTAGCTTTAGCAGGATTTCCACTCAATCCTCGTGAAGCACCAGATCGTGATGCCACTATGAGTGTTCCGATGAATACACGAAGATGCATTTATAAAAGTGTATGTGTCCTAAATTGGAAAAATTTGTCGGTGAGATCTAGACACATTGTGCATTCAATTGAAGACGTAACCCGGGGCAGAAGGTTAATTATTTCAATACCAACATACTTCGAATGAGCAGTCGATAGATTATGTGCTACGTCCCCTAATGAATTGAAACAAATTCCTTTTGAGAGGAATCTGAGTGGTTGGTGGTGGAGTGCAAATGCTTGACTGGGCCAGTTAAGTCTGGTGAAACATTCAACACATGAATGAACACAATTTTGTGAGGTTGCCCGGTTTATTGTCGGTTTGGATGCACTCAAAGGTGTGTTTTCTTGATATTATCATGTTTTCACATCACCTTGCACTCACCTAAATTTATACCCTAGACGTATACCCTCACATTTACCAATTTTGGCTAAAAAAATATTTCCCTTGGAAGGTTAGGCCGGTTCTGGCAAACCATAGGAAGGTATCGTCGTTTGATAAAAAAAATTTCGATTAAAAAAAAATTCAAACGGGTATAAAAGTATTGATATCAGAAAGTTTCTCCCACTGGAAATACTAATTCGCCCATTAGAATTAATATTTCTTCCCCTCGACGAAATAAATGTAATGAAAAATATACAGTTTAAGAGGAGTGGGAAAGAGTTTTTACAGTTATGTGAAAATCTGGTTAAGAGCGGGTTTCAAACTAATGTATTTGAAACCCATTATGTTTGAAAAGCGAGTTATACACTGACTTATGTATAAGTCATTCTTTTGAAACTCGAGTTATACACTGAGGCGTGTGTAAGTCATACTGTTGAGACGCGAGTTATATACTGAAGTGTATATAAGTCATTCTCCTGCAAAACAAATCAAACAACTTTTGGTACCCATTTTTGTTTGGGTCCGACAATGTTAGCGTGGGAATGAAACCACTGATAAGTTGTATCGATTTGATTTAAAGATTGAGAGTTCCAAGAAGAGCTGAAACTTGATGTTTCACTTTCAAATAATTTTCGGGGAATTATTTGAGATGTTGGAGTTTTAGGAACCCATTTTGCTTTTAAGATCGAGGATGTTTTGTAAACATAATCAGGAGATTTAGGAGTTGTTTTTGGCACTTGAGTAAAAGTCGTTGTTGGTGCCAATGAAAGTAAATCTTTTCTTGAATATTTTAACGATTTAGTTTTTGAAAAGATTATCTTTGAAGAAATCGAATGTTTCAACACGGTTGATGATTTAGCTTTATCCATATGAGAATGCTTAAGTCGAGAAGAGGAACCTAATTTATTTGAAGTTTTAGGTGCGGAATTTCCTCTATTAACTTGTTTGAGAGCATTCAATTTCTTATTAGAGTTTAGTGGGACCGTGGATCTCCTAGGCTTAGGCGTGGTAGAGGAACTGACTTGTGATTTCGGTTTAGGTTTAGAATTTCCTCTATTTACCTCGGATTGTTTGATTGAATATAAATCACGATATGCCATTACAGGAGAAATCATTCTTGTGTTATTACATTTATTCATAGATGGACTCGGCTTCTTAAACTTCTGAGGATGGGATGATTTAGATTTTAAATTTTGAATTTGTATTTGCAACTTTAGTTTTTCTTCATCAAAAGATTTATGTGACTCATCAATTTTATTTTCTAATTTAAAAATTTTGGTTTGTAAAACTGATTTGGCGTTATCAAAGATTTTAGATTTGTCATCTAGCATAATTAACAAACCTTCGTTTTTTATTTTTAGACAAAGAAAGATCTGTTTCAAGAGATGTAATTTTATCTAGCAATTTTGTTTTCTCAATATTAAAAATATTGATTTGTTTTTGAAAATCAGATCCAAAATTACATTCAAGTAGTTTGAGTTTATCAGTCAAAATACAATTTTCAGCACAAACAGAATCATATTTGTCGATGTTCAAACTATTAATAGTATTTGTGTCATGAAGTTGTTTTGTTAATTCAGCAATCTGAATTTTCAATTTCTCAGAATCTGTTTCACAAGTTGTAACTTTTGATTTGAAATTTGCATTTTCAGATTCTAGAGTTTGAACTTTATCAATTAAAATATCAACTTTGCAATTTCTGAAATATTCATTTAATTTCTCACTTTTCTCCAATTTTTCTTTGTAGTCGTTACTTAATCGGAGATTCTTAACATTATCATAAAATGATTTTTCAAATAAAGCATAATTGTGTGTACTTGTAGTTTCCCACAACTCAACGGATTCTTTTAATTCACAAATTTCTTTTTGATATTGTAAGTGATGAGTTTGTAATCTAGACATTTGCTCTTTTAGCTCCCTGTTTTTATTTTGAAGTGATTTTATTAAATTGTCATCCATTTTAGCTCTTTTATTTTCAAAATGTGCAAATATCAAGTGAAAGTGATATCGGTTTTAAACAAATGATATAGGTTGTAGAAATGATATCGTTTAAGCCATAAGTGATAAAGTGATAAAAGAAAATATGAAAGTAATTTTACCTTTTGGGCCGAGCAGATCTTGCCGAACGCTAAAAGTGATTGGGCTTAAATCGTGATTGCTATTGAGCCGAACACTTTATTTTGATTTGCTGAACTCTTATCTGATCGAAGCAACGTGAGGTCGGAAACGGGAAACGGGATCGTTTTGGGCTAAAACTTTTTAAAATTGAAATGGGTTTAAATTTTTAATTGTTTAAACAAAAATTTGTTGGGCCACTTATACGCTTGGGCTGACTGAAATTAAAATGATATAGCCGAACTTTATTGTACAGATATGGCCGAACTTTATTGTACAGATATAGCCGAACTTGGTGAATGTTTTGGGCCGAACTTGTTGGGCCGAAGATGGTGGGCCGAAGACTGAACGCAGATTATGTTCGGGCCGAACTTCTTAATTGGGCCGAACTTGTGTTGATGACTTGTTCGGGCCGAACTTGTTCATCGTGTTCGAGCCGAACACTTCGACGTATGAGCTTCGTTAGTTCTTTTCTTCACTCTTTTGATCCGATTCTTGCTCAATACTTCACCGATTTCAGTGATTCTTTTTGCTAACTGTTCGAAATCAATTTGCTACCACTTTGATCCGATCATCTTCTTTAATCCATAACACAATAGCTTCAATTCTTCGATTTTCAGTAAGTTTTCGAACTTTTTCACTTTTTCACAAAAATCACGAAATTGAAGTGATCTGTTAACGGAATGGATCGATTTTTGGTTCTATTCTGCTTAGAATTGAAGGAGAAACATGATTCTATAATCAAATCTTCAATTCGAACAAAAATTTTACAACATTAAATTTCTCATGAACGAACGAACTTTTCTTCAAAATTTCTCAAATCTTGATCATTTTAGCTCGAATATGGATTTTCTCACAGAGAGATTTCGCTCTGATACCACTTGTTAGATCGTAATACACTAGAATCAAGCTAATCCATGACAATTCAAGAGAGATTGAAGTATTAGTGTGTGTTCTTGGTGTAAGTGTGTGTGAGTTAGTTGAGAGAGAATGATGGTAGTTGAACAGCTTTCAGAAATTGTATTTCAGTTAATGTGGGAAAGCTTACATTGAAAGACAAACTTACATCCTTATATACTTCTACCACTTAACAAGTAAAAGTTAACTAACGGACTTAAATGTCAAAACTATTACAATAACGGTCCTAACAACCATAAAAACTACCTGGTAAAGACTTTGAATTGGATTTGGATATGCCAAGGAATCTCAAGAACACGATGCGCAAGTCAAAGAAACAAGAACCCGACGCATTCAACAATGTGTCACACCGAAACCAAACACGTCGTGTCTCTTTCTGTTATCGCAACCTTTCAAGTAATCTACGATCTCATAACGTGGGCTAGAACGCAACGAGTTTCACCAACACGCGTTTGCGCGACAGTAGGTTTCATGCACTATATGTAGCAACTCATTTCCTCCCTTTCATGACACCTCAAAAGCTCTCTAAAGGCTCCTAACTTGGTACTTATAGGTGAAGAGAGTGATGCGCAATCCCATTGTTGAGTCACTGAAAGTAACCCTAACCTGTTATAGATTTAATAAAGACAAACAAACGATGTTAGAAAACAATCTGAAGTTGGAGTTTCAGATTATGGATGATTAGAACTCTGATGTTCATATGTTCAGAGCCTCACCATTCCACCACAATATATAAGCAATCAAAGTTCAATGATCATTATCCCCGTGTGAAATCAGAGTGTGATCAACAGTTTAGATGGTTATAGCATGTTCATTGTGTTCAATGTGTGTGTCTAGCAATACTATGAGTCGTTGAAGGACGATGAGTCCCTAACATGTCATGGGTCGTTGAAGGATCACGGGTGACTGAAATATGTCTACTCACTGGAGCTTCAGTTGTCAAAGAAAGATATAAGTATTATGCAAAAACGATGATCAAAGTATACTCACTGAGAGCATATCGTTCGGATATCTTGGTGAGTCACTAAAAGACAAAAGAACAAACATAATTATGTTAGTAAAGTGATTTTCACTCAACTCTCATCGCAACTTGAAATCAATCAAAGTAAAGTGAAATCTTCTTAGTGATACTCATATTACATTGTTCGATCAATTAAGTGTTTGTAATATTCACTGATATTACATTGTTCGATCAATTTGGTGTTTGTAATATTAGTTTCTGTTGTTGTATTCGATTGTTTATTAATCAGTACGTTTAGTCAGTAATTGTCAAATTGTCAATCTCTTCAAGTGACTAGAACTTTTGTTCTGAGTTTATTCCACAGTTACTTATACTTCGTTATTATTGTCAACCCCCTCCCCCCCCTCATTATCTTTGTGTGAGACTAACAATTGGTATTAGATAGGAACAATTAATTTATAATCGTTGATATGCTTATACTGATCAAAATAGGTGGCCGTTTAACTCTCGTGAACCTCGTCCCAAATCCAATGCCCCTATTTTAGATGACGATAATTTTAGGAAAATTAGATTTATGAGTTTTGCCAAAATGTGTAATCGTTTCTCTGCACAGATTCTTAAACATGGACCATATATCTCAATAATGCTTGTGCCAAAACTTTGTTATTCACATAATTCTTATACTATGTCTTGGTTTTGTCTAGAAGACGATTACTATAAATTTCATAGAGTTCCTAATATAAGTCAATCTTTTGTCCTCCCTACTTTTCTTTTCTTTTCTTTTTATTTACTAAAAGCCACTTGTTGAGAATTAGAAATACAATCTCATCAATATGTGAAAGGAATTATTGGATCTATTTTTAATGCTCAATTTTCTTTTTTAGTTATTGGATCTATTTTTGCTCAACTGAAACGGCCTGCTATCAAGTTTATTAAGTGCATAATATAATGAGAAATATACACCTCAAAGCTTTATTAATAATCTAGAAACAAAGTGCACTGTTATTGATTTCTCATTTCCCTTTGTGTAGTGATGAGTGTTTGTCTTTATTAACTTAGATATATTAAACAACTATCATAATTGTATATATGTTTATGTATATATATGTTTATGTATAGTACGAATATGTGAACCAACGTGAAGGGAGAATATAAGGATAATTATATTTGGACAACATTTCAATCTTACCGGGAACTGACCAGGGAAACATAATTGCCAATGCCGATGGTATTTCACTACTTTCTCAAAAAAATAAAAAATAAAAAAATCTTTTAGTTGTTTACATTACATATATGATGCAGGTCTTAATTGTTGATAATAAGCTTTACGTTTAATATTTTCTTATGTTATTTGTTTTGTAATGTTTTTTGTACAATTTTTGGATTATTCTGTTAACATATGGTTAATGAAGATATGCAGATACCATTGAGCGGGTCTAATGTTGTAGTTGGGGTTGGCTAACAAATTAAACCAGGTCAGTTTGAACAAATCATTGTTAAAACGGGTCGGGTCAAACTTTCTTATTTTATATTTTGTGTGATACATGCGTTTGTACATTTGCACTAGATTGAACTGCGGTATCATCCTAGGTATATTTGCTTAAATTGGGTACAAGTTTTCATATTTTAGCACCAGGTGAGCCAAACAATAATGCACAGGTAAGCCAAACAATAGGACAACAACCCTGAAATTTTGATGAGAGTGTTGATGCCTTGATGGACATAAAGTTGGTGTAATTATGGAAACCAGAGTCTTTACCCATTAGAAGCGGGTCAAATTATCTCTACGGGTCAAAATGGCAGATTACAAGATGTTAGATTAAAGGAAGCGGGTCAAATGGGTCGAAAGTCGCCCCAAGTGTATTTTCAATGCATAAAACCTCATAAACTATTTATTCAAAATTTTATATTATTTTTTAATGATATAAGTTCTGTAATGTATGTGACACACTAATTATTTTATGAATTATCGAAAGAACTTTGGACTTAAAGTGTCTCTCTCCCTCCCTCCCTCCCTCTCTCTCTCTCTCCCACCAGAAACGATATCAGATCTGCAAAAGCAACAAGATTTTGTGGCTGCTCTTGTCCACGATTTGGAACCCTAGATCTGTTAACGTGTTCTTTTCCCCCACATGTTCAGTATTTTAGAGTTTTAAAAATCGAAACTTAATTGATTTGAGCTGTGATTTGTGTTCAGTTTCTTCAAGTTTGTTGCTAAATATTGTGATTTTGCTGAAGAAGTGATCTGGGTTTCTTGAAGAACATGAAGAATGAGGAAAAAAGACGAAAATACCCTCAAGGACAAAAAAACAGAAGAAAAAAGTTTAAGGACAGAAACCCCGAATCCGGAAAACCTCAGGGACAAAACCTGTAATTTACCCTAATAGATATTACCCTATAACCCGTGATAATCATGGACGGCCTATAAAACTAGTATATATGTATACAAAATGAAGAAAGAAACAGAGGAAGAATTAACATTCTGAAAATAACTTTTAATTGATGCTAAGTGGCAGAGTGAGTGGTGCCTAATCAGGGGCGGAACTGTTATGGTGCACACGGTGGCACGTGCTACTACTCGAAAACATTTCGGTACGTTAAATTTTCGGGACTTTTTATTATTGTAATATTTTGAATACATTAATATATATGTAAAAAGGCGAATTAAGACACATTTATCTACTAGCGCAGTTGGCTAGCACTCCTTCCATGTATATAAGGAGATCATGAGTTCGAATCTTGTTGTTGCTATTTTTTTAAATCAACTTTTTTTTTCTCTCCTTTTTAAGCCTCTATATTACAAGGGTTTTCATTTTTCTCAACCTTTTTTGTTTTTTTACCCTATATATTTCAAAAAAAAAAAAATTAGTCCAAACCCTTCAAATCATTTTCTTTTATTTTCCCTTTTCAATACTTTAAATTGATTTTTTTTATAAATCAAAGGAGGTATTTTATAAAATATAATATAATTTTATATACCAAAAATTTTATGGATTAAAAACCTATTCAATAACGCAAATCAATCTTAAAAAAAACCTCTAACTATTAGTTAATAGTCCACACCCAAAGGCAACCCGAACATTTGAACCAAATAAAAAAACATAAAATTTGTATTGTAGATTTTATAATATGTTTATAAATTAGTAATTCTTTCGTAAATTTATGAAATGCATTCTTAAATATTTGTTGGTGTATGTAATTAAAAAGGGTGATTCGTAATATAATTTTTTTTTGTTAAATTTGTTTTGTTTCAGGACATTGCCATTGTAATCCCACTAGAGGTCGCAGTCCTCTTAACACCGCATTTTTTTTTCACCACAAGGGTGCCACCGCTAGTGGAAGTTTCTAATTCCGCCCCTGTGCCTAATGTTTCAAAACGAGTATAATATCATCTTACATGTATGGCCATTGGTATAAAATCCTTATTTTATTTAGATACGGCTTAGAAATAAAATATTTGCGATCTTACATTTGTAGAATTTGTTCGTTAAATTGTAAGAGAGTGAATAATTATAGTCAACTAAAAATACCATGGATTTTAAATATCCTATTACCTACATAACATTATAGGTCTTATAGTATTATAAATTAGATGTGCAAATGTGTTAGATACTTAAATAACTCGAATAAAACTATTAAACCTATATGACATTATATGTCTTTTAATTTTAATATTTAAAATAGCATTTATAAACGAAAGTGGGTTTTATAAATGATTAAATGACCATAACAAAAATAACAATCACAATTAACCACAACTAACATATATTATTAACAACTAGCACGTACCCGCCCAATGCGGCGACGGGTACCTGTGACAATATTGTGGGGCGACCAATTAGTTGGTGGTGGTGGCGGTAGTGAAGGGGAATGGTAATTTCAACTCTTTAAAATTTAAGAAATTGATAAAGATAATAGAACATATATTTTAGTGGCTTAGTTGGTTATCGCAATTATGTTAATGAAAGCATCACTAAGTTGTTTGGAAGAAGTTGGTGGCTTTCAAATAATTGATGGATATAATTTTTCCGGAATAATAAACAGTTTGTATTTATGTGAAACTGGAATCTTATACTTCTACTTGATTTCCTTGAATAGTTTTTTATATGTGATCTAAGTTCAGAGTTAACGGACAACCGATTTTAATAGGCCAAGATTTATATAAAACTGCAAGATATCACAAAATTCTACAATTGATTTATCAAAGTTTAAAAACATGAATCAAATTATTCGAAAATGTCATTTATCCTAGCATTACAGATTTCCCTACTCCCTGGTGAAACAAATAAAATCTAGATCCATTAGTTAAATGGTGAAGTTGATGGTGAGCCGAGAAAAGGAAAGAAATGATGTGTTTATAGCTCTACTAACTAAATATTTCATATGATTTACTTGATTCTCAATGTTCCACTTAGGCATTGCATAAGTTATCAT
The DNA here is from genome assembly GCA_963853835.1 of Calendula officinalis. NCBI lineage: Eukaryota > Viridiplantae > Streptophyta > Magnoliopsida > Asterales > Asteraceae > Calendula > Calendula officinalis. The sequence goes on from OY970825.1 coordinate 28,733,539, forward strand.
GTGTGCTTCAAATGGGCAGAAGCTATTTTTTCCTTTAAAACTTCAAAAGGACATAAATCAGTACTCCAGCATCCCTGTTTGCAAAAGAAAATTAGAGAATTTAATTCAAATTGTGGGATTTCAAGTAAATGTTGGTTTTTTCAAGGTTAAAACTAAGATTGGTGATTGAGAAACTTGAAAAAACAAAACTTACAGGCATTGGGTTGGGTTGTTCATTGCAATACCGTCCGAGAACAGTTGGTTTATCATTTTGTGATGCGGGACCATAAGACCTGATTGAGCAATATTGTTGTACCTGAAGAAGTTATATAAAATGTTATGCGGGATATAGCTTTTTACAGAAGAGTTATAAGGAAGCTGTCAGGATCGAATAACTCAATAAGTTATTGAATCACAGATCTACTAACAGAGAGAAGTTACAGCGGATTAACACTCTTGTTATTGATTAAGAACAATGTAAACTGTAAATTGAATACGAATTAACAAGAACACAGTTTATCACAAAATTCTTCAATGTATTAATATTAATCGATCAATACACGTATGTTTACAATTCATAAAGAACTATATATAATAGTCCTTGAAGCCTAAACTTTTACCCTAGTTATTCTAGGACTAGATTACAATCGAACTACATACATATTTAAATTCTAAACTAATTATGCTAGAATCTCGGACAAGATCAGCTCCATATATCGACATCAGTAGTAGACTTGATCATCAGTAGTAAGTCCAAGATCAGTAGTGTTTCTTGTAATTCTGCCCCATCAGTACTAAGTCTTCTTCAGTACCAACTGCAGCATCAGTAATAGAACACTTATATCCCAACAATCTCCCCCTAAACTTGTTAATTAACTTGTAATTAATCAAGTTTCTTTTTCCATCTCTTCTTTCTCTTTTCTCTTTTTCTCTTCCAAGAGTTTAGCTCTCCTTTCATCAACTTCTTTAATTTGTTGATTTCTCAACTTTCTTTGTTCAATGATATACTTGTTGTTCTTCTTAATAAAATAGTTGTATTTTTCTACAAACATAACAGCATCATGAGGTCTGATGAAGGAACAACAAATAGCTTGATACATTGCTTCTTCAGAATGATTATATTCCTTTTCAAACAGAAACAGTTCACATCTTTTACTAGCTCTTTCAAAGAAGTACATATTCACTGTTGGGAGAACATTCCAAGCATACACAACTTCTTTGCTTTCAAACTTCTTAGGATAGTCATATGGATAAAATGCAGCATCAATCATCTCAATGAGATATCCAGCACCTGAGTTTCTCCATTTCTTCTTTGACATTCTTGGTTTACCAATAATTAACACTTTAATTATATCACTTCTTGATAATGACATAACCATTGGCTTCCAAGAACTAAACCTTTGAGTTGTTTTATCTTCTCTGATCAATTCAATCACATCATTGACAACTCTCTAGTTAATAATAGGATTATTTTGTAGAGGAGCTAGAGGAAGATCAAGTATTGGGAGATCTTGTTTTGATTTCTTCCTTGCCACCTCTTCAGCTTCTATTAATTTTCTTTTATTGACAGAAGGATTTGAGGATTCACCAGTCATTGGTTTTCTGGTAATCACCAGTTTAGGATCAATATCAACTAACTCTGTGACCTTAACTTTTTCTTCTTCTTCTTCTTCTTCTTCTTCTTCTTCTTCTTCTTCTTCTTCTTCTTCTTCTTCTTCAGGTTCTGCCAATTCTTTCTTTCTTGCAGTGCAGTATTTATCAACTACGTTTAGCATCTTCATTCTTCCAAAAGACTTTGCACTGTGAACTTTTGTTTTCAAGTACTCCACCATTTTGCTTTTCTGTTCAAGTACTTGTTCTGGTAGTTCAGCATTTTCTCTTTTGCACTCAGCAACTAGATCTTCAAGACAGTTCAAATGTTCTTCTTCTATTTTATTTTGTTTATCAAGTTCTGCTTGTTTATCTTCTACCAGAAATTCTTCAATCTCTTGAATAGCTGCATTTTTCAATCTTTCTTCTTCAGCTTTTCTTTTATCTTCAAGAGCTTGAGTCTTAGCACACTTCCTTTGATATATTATTCTTTTCACCTTCCATACATCTCGCTTTAAAGGTCTAACCAGATTGATTTTATTCACCATATAATGACCTAAAGCTCTGTGTGGATAATCATCATCAAACTTTTCTTTTCCTTTTCCCACACATCTTGGAAGTGGAGTGTACTTCATGTCAATCACTGGTACAAACATGATTGAGGGAGAAAATGTATGTACTTTATAGTCTGGTAATATCTTGGGGTGAGGAGGTAGAGCACATTCATTAACTTCATCCCAGTTCACATTATCATCAATATCTGGGATGATAAGTGGTTGTAGTTATGGAGTTGGAGGTCTTGGGATGACTAATGCTGGTTCAATTAGATCTGGTAATTCTTCAGACTCAGTAGTAACCAAGGTAGTTACTACTGGTATTAGAGACTACAAGTTGAAAGGCCTGTAAATTACCATTTGTAAATTTGAGGAGTTTACTACTGGAGAGGCTTCAAATGTAGTTACTACTGTTAAGGCATCAGTAGTAGCTGAAATGTTTGTTGCTGCTATTGGAGTGTTTACTACTGATGTTGCCTCTTGGATCTCTTCTTCAATGGGATCAGTAGTAAGGACCTCTGTTTGTTCAACGACCTCAATAGTATCCATGGGATCAGTGGTACCCATGACTTCAGTAGTATTTACTGCTTCAGTAGTAATTGGAGAAGGTATTTTTTCTGCTGCTGGTGATTGTTGTGCAGACATAAATACATCTTCATCCATACTTCTAACTCCTCTATTCAGGTTTTCACCAAAACTTTGACCTGTTTCACCATGAGCTTCTCTAAGGTTTAAGAGGGAAGCTGCTGCTACAGCAATAGAAGTGTCAATCATACCCTGTATGTGAGCCTTCTCCCCCTTAGTGATCTCAACTTGTTGAGCCTCACTATCAGCAATCTTCTTTTGTAATTTTCTAATGATGTTTGATTGCCTTTGAAGCCTATAATCGAACCTCTTATGTCTTCTGTTCATGGCATTTATATAGTGCTTCATGTAGCTCATGGTCTTTCCTTGATTATTTAAGAGTTTCAGACAGTGTTGTACAGTGGTTTCAAGGTTTTCATTCCTATCCGTCAATTGGGTTGGTTCAATGCTGCCCTTACTCCATTTAGGTAGATCATCGGGCTTGTTTGGTACATTGGTTTTAAGGTTTTCCATCCTATCCGTCAATTCATTTTGTTTCAAACTACCCTCATCACTGCTTGGTGATGAATTGGGTGATTTAGATACTCTCTTCTTCCTAGAAGAAGCAGAAGTACCTCCCATTGTGGTTTCTTGGCACCGGGGTCCTCTAAGTGCTGCCTCAAAGGATGAGTCATCACTCAGAGTTGCCGAGGTTTGGGTCCTAATGATGTTCCTACTGTCTGGTGCACCAACCTTTGATGCATCAGTAGTAGGAGCCCTTTCCTCATGTCCTCTCTCCTCCTTGGAGGACAACTCTTCGAGCCTGGGAGTTGACTCAATGGGTTCCCTGGTGTCCTTTTTGGAAATTATTTTCCTTTTATATGTTTTGGAGATTGTTTAGTTTTTAGGCTGGTCTACCTCAGAGTGAAGAGTAGCACTCTGAGGTTTACTTACATGTACCTGGGACACATTCAGGACATTTGTTTGTGTCGTTGATTGAGTGGACTCATGGGATTGTGTTTGGGCTGTTTTTAGTGATGGAGTGGGTTGGGGTTCAATTGGGTAGCTTGAACCTTCTCCAGTTGGTGGTTGATCATAGATCATGTTTGGGAATAAAGGTGTTTCTTTTCCAGAAAATTTGAACTTTTGGTTCATGTTTGAGTAAACTTTTCTATCTAGTTCTGGACAGGGGCGGAACTGTTATGGTGCACACGGTGGCACGTGCTACTACTCGAAAACATTTCGGTACGTTAAATTTTCGGGACTTTTTATTATTGTAATATTTTGAATACATTAATATATATCTAAAAAGGCGAATTAAGACACATTTATCTACTAGCGCAGTTGGCTAGCACTCCTTCCATGTATATAAGGAGATCATGAGTTCGAATCTTGTTGTTGCTATTTTTTTAAATCAACTTTTTTTTTCTCCTTTTTAAGCCTCTATATTACAAGGGTTTTCATTTTTCTCAACCTTTTTTGTTTTTTTACCCTATATATTTCAAAAAAAAAAAAATTAGTCCAAACACTTCAAATCATTTTCTTTTATTTTCCCTTTTCAATACTTTAAATTGATTTTTTTTATAAATCAAAGGAGGTATTTTATAAAATATAATATAATTTTATAAACCAAAAATTTTATGGATTAAAAACCTATTCAATAACGCAAATCAATCTTAAAAAAAACCTCTAACTATTAGTTAATAGTCCACACCCAAAGGCAACCCGAACATTTGAACCAAATAAAAAAACATAAAATTTGTATTGTAGATTTTATAATATGTTTATAAATTAGTAATTCTTTCGTAAATTTATGAAATGCATTCTTAAATATTTGTTGGTGTATGTAATTAAAAAGGGTGATTCGTAATATAATTTTTTTTTGTTAAATTTGTTTTGTTTCAGGACATTGCCATTGTAATCCCACTAGAGGTCGCAGTCCTCTTAACACCGCATTTTTTTTTCACCACAAGGGTGCCACCGCTAGTGGAAGTTTCTAATTCCGCCTCTGGTTCTGGAATTGGAAAAATGTTTTTGGTTTTTACAAGATCTGGGATTTCACAATCAAAAATATGTGCAAGGAATCTTGGATACATTAAAATTTTTGAAACAGACAAGTTTCCAAGCATTCCTTCAAAAATCATTCTAGAAAAATTAAATACTTGATCTGTGCACAAAGAGACAACAACAAATGCTATTGATCTGTTGAACTCATTCCAAGTACTTTTCTTTGGTGACATACAATGTTGAATTGTATGGACCAGATACTTCCATTGGGGAGAAAGAAGACCCTTTTGAAAAAGTTTGAATATCTGTTCTTCCCTCATACCCCATTTTTAAAATATTTTCTATTAAAACTTCTTTGGATAAAAGAGATATACCTGACTCATCGTTGAGTTGTAGATGATTTCTAATAGATTGTTCTGAGATTAGAATAGTCTTCCCATCTATTTCAGATTTGATTTTGAGTATGCCCTGTTCTTCTATTCTTTCTGCCTTTTCCCAAAATTGAACAATGTGTTGTACACAAAGTTTTGGTTGTACTGTTAGTGCAAATCGTATGGGAGAGTTCTTTAAGAACATTACAATCAGCCTAAGGCTTCTTGTTCCATCTGGATTCTTTAGGAATGCTAACATATTATGAAATTCAGAGTATAGAAGATCTGTTTCAACTGCCAGAGGTTTCTTCGTTGCCATTGTGATGTTTTGAGGTTTGATATTTCGCAGAGAATGATCTTGAGTATTTGTTAGTATCAATTTCGTGAATGATTGGATTTGTTATTGGTTCAAGGTTTTAATCGAAATTGCACAGATTAGGGTTAACCATAGGGTTTATCGGATCGAGGTTTGGATAATGCTAAACTAGTCGCATTCAGGTATTTATATTTTTCGAATTAACCTGCAAAAAGACCGAAATACCCTTCGAATTATAGCTTAACGGCTATTTTCATGGGGTTAATATGGTAAAACAGTGAATTTCACAAATAACGGTTGATCAGTAGTAAATTAAGGATCAGTAGTAAATCGTCAGTAGTAGCTCTCGATTTATACTTAACCTAATTTTCAGAGAAACCCTATCAGTAGTATTTTGTGAATACAACCCATAGACAGTAATAATGATTAATCAGTTGTAAAACACACACTTTTAACTAGAAATATTATACAAGAACTTTACATATGATCTTAATAACGAAATTAATTTATTAAGATCATTCCAATAATGCTAACCAAAAAGCTGAACCTTCCTACATCAAATGCTTTTGTAAAGAGATCTGCTAGTTGATTGTCAGTATGAATTTTCTCTACTTTGATTAATTTCTTTTCATTACAATCCCTTATAAGATGAAATCTTATTTCAATATGTTTGGTTTTTGAGTGTTTTACAGGATTATTCACAACACTAATAGCACTTTGATTATCAATAAAAATAGGAGTTTTAAGAATAGATATACCAAAGTCTAAGAGTTGATTTTGAATCCACAGTACTTGAGCACAACTGGCAGATGCAGCTACATACTCTGCTTCAGCAGTTGATGTTGACACATTTGTTTGTTTCTTGCATTGCCATGACACCAATCTTGATCCAAATAATTGACATCCACCAGTAGTAGATTTTCTATCTTGACATTCACCACCATAGTCACTATCTATGTAGGCTACAAGTTCAAATGGTGAGTCATGTGGATACCAAAAACCAAGTGATGGTTTTCCCTTAAAGTATCTGATGATTCTTTTGACTGCTTGTAAGTGAAGCTCCTTTGGTTTTGCTTGATACCTGGCACACACACAAACACTATACATAATATCAGGTCTTGATGCAGTTAAATACATTAGAGGCCCTATCATTGATCTATATAAATGTGCATCTACATCCTCCCCCTCAACATCAAGATGTAGGTGTTTATTTGTTTCTTGTGGTGTGCTTGCACTTTTACAGTCTTTCATTGCAAATTTCTCCAAGATGTCTTTGACATATTTTGATTGATTAATCAAAATACCATCTGATCTTTGACTGATTTGGAGTCCAAGAAAGAAATTCATTGGGACCCATTGAGCTCATCTTGAATTTGATTTGCATTAACTCTTCAAACTCTTTGCACAGTTGATCATTTGTAGATCCAAAGATGATATCATCTACATATATCTGGACCAGTAGTATATCATCTTTGACTTTTCTTATAAGCAGAGTTTTGTCAAATGCACCTCTTTTGAAATTGTTCTTCAATAAGTATGATGATAATGTATCATACCAAGCTCTTGGTGCCTGATGTAGGCCATATAAAGCTTTGTCTAACTTGTACACATAATCATCATGCTCAAGATCTTCAAATCCTGGAGGTTGACAAACATATACTTCTTCTTCAATCTTCTCATATAAGAATGCACTTTTAACATCCATTTTATAGACTTTGAACTTCTTGTATGAAGCATATGCCATAAAGATTCTTATTACTTCAATTATTGCAAGAGGGGCATATACCTCATCACAGTCTATTCCTTCTTCTTGAGTGTATCCTTGGGCTACAAGTCTGGCTTTGTTTTTGATCACTATACATCTTTCATCTTTCTTGTTTCTGAAGATCCAACGTGTTCCAATGGGCCTTTTTCCTTTTGGTAGAGGTACAAGTGTCCAAACAGCTTGTAATTTGATTTGGAGAAGTTCTTCTTGCATAGCTTCAATCCAATTTGAATCCTTCATGGCTTGTTGAATCTTTTTAGGTTCCTCCAGTGATAGAAAACAAGCAAATAAACATTCATTAGATATTAGACTTATATTGCAAGTATTGAATATAAAGTTGAGTTAAATTTGCTTTTAGTCTGCATATTTGAGTTCACATCAATTAGAACTAAGTCTAAGGGATGGTTCTTTCCAGTTCTTGAGTTGGAAACTTTATCAGCAACAATTTGACTATCAAGGTTTGATTCATTGGATTCAGGGACTTGTGCATCTGTCCAGGTTTCTTCTTGATTTTCTGGATTTTCTTGAGTTTCTTCATTGCTGCTGGTATCAGTAGTAACATGATTTTCATTCAAACATGTGGTTCATTGTTATTACTGACATCAGTATTGTATTGTTCACCATCATCAGTTTGAGTTTCTATGTTACTACTGGGATCAGTAGTATCTTGTGAGTTCAAGTTATTACTTGTATCAAGATTGCAAGGGTTACTAGAGTTACTACTGTCCTCAGTATTAACTGTGGGATCAGTATCAACCAGGATATATTTCATTATATCTTGACTACCATTGAATGATGATGATCCTCCTTATTGACTTTGATTGTTTGTTTAACCTGTATTACAATCATAACTAAAATCAAGAGATTTGGTTAGATTATCAATATTGAATAACCAATCTGGACCATTTCCCTGTTCATTCATTAGGTTTTCATTAAAGGATACATTCACACTTTCTTCAATGATCCTTAGCCTTTTGTTGAATACTTTGTATGCTTTGCTTTGAGTTGAGTATCCTACAAAGATTCCATCATCTGATTTGCAGTCAAACTTACCAATTTGTTCCCTTGTAATTAAAATTGTACAAGGACAACCAAAAGATTTTAAGAAACTTATTGACGGTTTTCTTTTATTAAAAAGTTCATAAGGTGTTTTAAAATGAGGCTTAACTATTAATACTTTGTTTTGAACATAACAGGCAGTATTAACAGCTTCAGCCCAAAATATTATTGGTAGTTTTGAGTCTGCAAGCATGGATCTGGCTGCTTCAATGATTGTTCTATTTCTCCTTTCAGCTATAACATTTTGTTGTGGAGTTCTAGGTGAGCTGTACTGTCTGTCAATGCCTTTAAGATCACAAAAAGTAATTAAATTAACATTTTTAAATTCTATGCCATTATCACATCTAATGGCTTTCACTTTGAGATCTCTTGTGTTTTCCAGCTTGACTATCAAATTCTTTATGATTTCACTTGTTTCATCTTTGGTCTCGAGAAAGAAAACCCAAGTATACCTGGAAAAATATCAGTAATAACAAGACAGTACTGTTTCTTTCCAATACTCATTACATTTGTAGGACCAAATAAGTCCATATGTAAGAGCTGCAAAGGGTCAGAAATAGAATTGATTGCTTTGGACTTATGAGAAGTCTTGTGTTGTTTACCTTTCAGGCATGCAACACAATGATGATCACACATGAATTCTTTTTAAGGTAAACCAACTTCCAAATCCTTTTTGACTAAATTATTCATATTTTTAAAATTTGTGTGACACATCCTTCTATGCCAGAGTTCTGATTCATTGGTGTTTGCCTTGGATATAAAACAGTTGATCTCATTTGAAGAAATGAGTTCTCCCCCTATATCCAGGCAATACACATTGTTTCTCCTTGGGGTTCTTAAAATAACATATTTTTCATCTAAAATAAAGGCATGAGAAAGAATGATGCACTCTATATGTGTAAAAAGAATTTTGTTCTTTTTATCACATACCTGTGAGACACTCACCAGATTATATTTAAGCTCAGCAACATAAAATACATCATCAAAAGTAATCTTACCATTTGATATTGTATATTTACCTGTAATCCTACCACCTCTTGGATTTTCACCAAAAGCAACATATCCTCCTTCAAAAGACTTGAAATCTCTAAGAATTTGAAGATTTCCAGTCATGTGCCTAGAGCATCCACTATCAATGAGCCATGTTCTTCCTTCTTCAGGAATCTGGATGCTCTGCACACAAAATAAATGGATTAGTTAATTTTGGGAACCCAAGCTTGTTTTGTCTTGGGTTCATCCTTTGAAGAATAAAATTTTCGAGTAGTACGAGCTTTGGATGCAGATTTGGTCTTTAGTTGTTTGTTGTTACTGTTGTTTGGTGTTACTACTGATTTAGGTTTATACCCATAGTTTTTGGCTTTTGAATATTTTGCTACTGATGGACCAGTAGTATTTGAGTGATATGATTTCTTAGGATGATCAGTAGTATTATAGTAATTATATCTTACAACATTGTAATTAGGTTTAGTACCAGTAGTAAATCTTTGATTGTTACCACTGATGTTTGAAAAACTTGAATATTTATAAAATTGATTAGGCTTTCGATTATTTTCAAAATAATGACTTCTTTTTGGACTTCAATGCCTGATATTTTGCACAAATCTTTGTGCAGATCTTCAAAATTTGGGGACTTCAACATGTGGACTTTTAGTTTGTTGAGCTTTTTCAGTTTGTTTTAATTTGGATTCTTTCAATATTTCTTTATTTTCTTTAAATTCTTTGCAATTAATTGAATTGAAGTGACAATCATTTGCTAGATGATTGACTTTATTACAAATCAGACATGTTAATTTTATTGTTTTAGCACTTTCAGGTTTTCTTTGTTCTTTTAATTGATTTAAATTTCTTTGATTTCCCCTTATTAAAATAGTGGGTATATTTATAGAATTGTATTTAGGGGATTCTTGACTTTGTGTGGTATGAAAGCTTGTATCAGTTGATTTAATGGTTTGTTCATCATCAGATGAATCATTACTGGTTTCAGTTTGACTTTCTATCTCTAATTCATCTAAAATTCTTTCTGAACTAGACTTAAGTGGAGGAATAAAATTGGTTGGAGGTGGGATTGCATGATATCCAACACCATGAACAACTTTTTCAGTGGTTTGATTGCTGTTTAATTCATCAATTATTTTAGAACTTCTTTCAAATTTCTTAATAGTTAATTTATTTTGTTCTAATTCTAACTGACATTCTTCTAATTTGATAGTTGGCTTGTAATAATTCATCTTTTAGTTTTTGATCACTTATTTTATAGATTTCAATTTGATTTTCTAGATCAGCAATGCAACCATGAAATTCAATTCTTCTATTTCTGTTTAATATCATCTCATCAAGAGTTTCTGTGACAACCCTCGAAATCGGGTACTTGACCCAACGTGTATGTTAACCTAAATTCAATTTAGAACACTCGTCACATTTATTCTAGCCTTTGAGTCTAGCAAACCTACACATTATATTCATATCAGTATTTATGCAAGCATCTAAGTATCTGTATTTTGTGCAGTTAATTCTAATTTAACAAGTTGGCGACTTAATGTAAATGTGGACCGAACCAAAAATATAAATTTTATATTTTATAATGAAACACTAATTCAACCAAAGTAACCGGTATGAAAAATATGGTACAAACCATCCTACATGATTAAAAGCACAAGTATTTATACTTAAATGTTCGGTACAATACGAGAATATCGAAAGATACTAAATATAATTCCGAAAGGGCATATTTTTTTAATTAGTAAATGATCATAATCAAAAACTAATTAAAACTCTAGTTAAAACATTTTAGCTAGTGAATATACTAGTATCTATTTGCAAATACGTTATAACAACTATATTTATCATTCAAATTAAAATTTTAAAGCAAAGGTTATCAACTCCCACCCCTTGAATCGGTTGTCACCTCTCAAACAAACAAACTAATTTCATTTTTTTTACTTCTTATTATAATAATGCAATATGAAGAAATCACATCAATTCCTTTTTAACATAATATAATTCATCTCCATCTCCGATCTCTCTTTCTATCCGGTTAAAACATTGTGCCAAGCACAATTATTAGTATTTGCAAGTAACCAATGTATAAAAATTAAAAATCATCCCATCATCCCACGTGCATGTACCAGCCAACTAACATCACGCTTTTTACTGAATATCAAAAGAATAAGAAACTGTACTTGACCAAATCATCTTCTTTAGTAAACAAACTCTACAATTTTCCCTACATTCTATATCAAAACCTACCACTCTTTCTCTCAACAAAACTACCATCACCACAATCTCATCGGAAGAAACCATCACCTTTTCCATTTCATTTTCCGGCGACACAAGTAATACCTCTGGCGAAGCTCTTTCCGTCGACTGGAAAACGAAGCAGATAACCTCCATATTTTCCGTTCATCTCTTTCACATAAACCAGGAAGCAAATATCAGACCTTTCATCCTCTCGCTCTCGTTTTCCCAACCCCAGGACCTAAAATCATCTCCGGCGATTTACAGCAAGGTTCGGACGAACTCAAAGCAGGAACCTTTCCTCCGGCCTCCCTCGTTTTTCCGGCGAACCATCTCAACATCTCGGTCTCCTTCTCTCATCGTGATAGGTATAAACCTCTAATCTCTTTCGTAGTTTGAAAGCATGCATGTGTGTGTGTCATATGGTCCTTATAAACCCGAGCACTCACGACCTCGTTTTTGTTTATGTTCCCTGTTCGTTTATCCTCGCCGGTGTTTCACTGGTTTTACGATCAACAATGGCTTCGGCCGTTGACTGTGTTTTCTTTTGTTGTTGTTGTTGTGTGTCGAGCCCAACATAGAAGTTTTAGCCCAACAAATAAATTAAATTCCTTTTTGTTTAAAATGAATCTAACAGTCGTTTTATTCGACCCATACAGCAAGTCCCGAGCACAGTTTTCAGTTTATTGGTCTATTGTGAACCAGAAGCCCATATTTTGTTAGCTCAGTAACACGGTTCAGCCCATCTTTTGCTTTGCCCATTTCATTTTCTGGTCCAGTCCGTTTCACGCAAGCCCAAATCCGTTTCCTTTTCATTTTTCTAGTATTAATCAGTCAATTAATACTACCTCCGTATCAAAATAAGTGATACACTTTCTATTTAGGGATGGAACAAAATAAGTGATACACTTTCAAAACTTACCTTATTTGGTAAAAAAGTGGGACTCATTTTCCACTAACTATCTACTTTAATAAAGTAAAATTACTCTTTTACCCTTATTTTTACTTTTAAACATCATTATTTTCACTACATCCAAAAGAAGTGGGTCCAATCATCCACTAACTATCTACTTTATACTATTTTAAATTACTTTCTAATATTTTGCCTCAAAAACCGCAATTTCTCAAATGTATCACTTATTTTGATACGGAGGTAGTATTATATTTAAAAGTTCTTTTAATTATGATCCTATTTCAATGGTTACCTAATATCTATCACGGCCTTATATGAAACATATAATTAATATATTATTCAAAAATTAATTTAGTTATATTATTTAAATAATCATTTATTAAACCACATTTTGGTTACTTTAAATTAAACAAACGAACTCAATCGAGTCACCAAGCTCATATCTAGATTCATATTAAGAGAGTCTCCATGCATCATATAGATTAGGTGTGGCTTTAACACAATCATTTATTAACTATTATTATGCATTTAGGACAACAATATTTTTTGATTGGAAACCTCAATTATTATTGATTTCACTTTGCTAGCTACGCATCAGGTGAGTTTCACGGCTCCACTTTTACTGTTTTATAACTACTTTACTGCGGGAGAAAACATATACTACTCAACTATTTTGCAATAATTAATCTTTGTATAATAATTGTGGTGTACACGTACCAACTGTTTAAGGACCACAATACATGTCCTCGTTTAACCGTAATCATTAACTATGTGTTTTAGCCAAGTAATATAGAGACAGTACTATCGGGATTGATCCCCCACTCATGGCTAGTTATGCGCTAGCCCAACTGGGTTTGAGCTTTATATTCTAACTATTTTAGATTTCGGTTTGATTATAGGCTCTTTGATTATACCTTAACTTGAATGTCCTGCAAACATGTCAAGGGATTATGCATTGCACCTAGAACTAAATTTTGTTCAATATTTCAGAACAACTATACAAATCTTACAAGATTGTATGTAACGATTTTTAAACGATATGACTATTGGAGTCACAAAACCTGTGAACTCACCAACCATTGTTTTGACACCTTTTCTAATATGTTTTCTCAGGTAAACAGAAATTGATTCAACTTTTAAGCATCGCATAAGTTGTGGGTCATCATGCATTTTCAAGAGAATGAGTCTAACATTTAGACATTAATGATTTTCGAACTTCGTTCATTTAGTTTAAATGTTTTCAACTTTAACATTTGGGTTTTGTAAACTAGTTTTAAAATTTATTATTAATGTGTTGCTTTACTATTATTGATGTGTGATGTTATCAATGTTAGTCGCACTCCTATCTTCCGCAAACCATTTTGGCGGGGTGTGACAGTTTTTTTATTAAGTTTTTCTAGTTCTTTATCTCTACTACTTATAATGCATTTAGGACCTTTCCCTAAATAAGAAGATGAAAATTCAGCCAAATTCTTTCCATTTATAGAAATTTCAAAATTTGCTAAAAAAGATACCCAGCCGGGATTCGAACTCGCCACCCGCAGGTCAAATTGCAACAAACAAACCAGCTGCGCTGCATTAACACCGTATTACCCTAAACAAAAAAAATATTAAACACAACCAAGCCTTTTCAGAGTTGAGTGGGCTTCGGCCCACCAATACTGTTCGTTGAATGCATAGCAGGCTGTACCCATCCGCTATATCTAATTTGAATCTCATATTTCAATTAAGGGCCCTTCAATTAATACTCATTCAATCTACCGACCTCATAGCTCACCCATTTACAAACGACTCATCGTTTTCCTTCTGTTACTGGCGTGAGTTTTTCTTGGATAATCAACTGACCATTAGCAAATCGGGAAGAGGAAGGGCATGCTTTGGAACTCGAAATTGATTATATGTGAGATTTGTGTCTGCTTATTAAACCGAGTTAGGGTTTTTAACATACGGGATCGATTGAGGTTTTGTATGCTTGAATCGATTTAATATTCAGTTTCTTCTCTGTTTTGGTTTTAGATTCGTGTTTAACTTAACTGGTTTATGGTGTAACAATGATTTTTGGTTTGTAATATCTTTGGTTCTGTGTGTTTTGTATCTTATTTCAGATTTGTGTTTGTGGCCTAAGTATGTTTGTGGACGTGAAGATGGTTCAAATTTGGTCACTCGATTCTTCTTATGTAAGTTTTTTTTCTATTTTGAAACAGAGTGCTATGGTCCAATTAAAGGCTTAATTACGATAATCCAACCCATATGCAATTCAAGTATGCATTTTATTGCTATTTTAACATGTATCACGGGATCAAAATGTAGAAATAATGATCAAATGAATTTTATTGAGATACTGAATTTATGTAATATACTAATCTAGGGGTGATGCATTTACTGTAGTTGTATTGAAGGTGCTCGGGGGTCTGAATCAGGTTTTATTCGGGACAAGAAATGTAACATTGTCACAAATTATAATGTTATTCAAAGGTGTGTTTGATCTCTGGTTTGTTATGTTTTTAGTTGCCTGTGTTTTTTTTTCATAGAAGGCTTGAAGTTTGAACTATATTTGTTCAGTTAACTGATTTGTTGCAAGTTGTAACTGATTTGTTCAGTTAATTCGTACAAAAGAATAAGTTCAAGACATGAATATGATAAGTCCCGATACTTTCTTTCTTTCATCTCATCAAGTAAGCCTTAAGCAACAAACATCCTTTTATTTATTTATAAAATGCAATTTTTTTTGCTTTAATAGTAATATTCTGTTTTAGGAGGGAAGTTGTATAGGTAAATTTGACAATATAGGGTTCGGGAATGGTGAAGGAGCAACACCTAAATGACAATATAACCTTACGGAAAGGCAGCTTTTTGTGTTCACCCTGATAAATTGAAGAAAGCAAACATGTTCCGGGTTGAACTGCTGGTTCAACCGGTTGACCCATGATCCTGGTCGTATAAAAACTCAGTTTTTAGAACATTGGGTACCGGGTCAGTTTAATGTTGAGATTTTTTCCAACCCAAATTAATCTATTAGGCTTTCAATTTTTATAAATTTCTAGCCTGATAATTTGAGTCCATTAAAATAATAAGTATTAGGAGTATTATTAAGTTTAAGATTAATGTAGTAGTTCATTAGTAAACAACTAAGGAAAAATTGCTTGACTATATCGTAGATTTGGTTCAACTTATTGCAAATATTATGGAATTTTGATAGAAATCTGAATGATTAGTTGATTTGTTATTGTTTCCATCAAGACAAATTCACATTTTTTATCTGTTTGATAATTGAGCATTGATTATACTGTATGTAGGTACCCAATGTTTCTGAGGAATATTGATGAGGCTTGCCATGTTTGAAGTTACTTTATTTCTTGTATTTATTTACATTTTACTATGGGATAATACAGTTGTATACAAAAAAAAAAGGCAATGAAAGGTCATAAATGGAAGGCTAGAAGCATATGTACAGAGTTAGAACATTACTTTTATAATAATGTCAAACCAAAACCGATATAACTGAAGCTGAAAATGAGGAATTTTCAAAACCGTAAATCAACCGGTTACATGTTTTCAGTTTGGTTTCGGTTTGTTTTTTTACGCAAAATGTTCATCCATATCCGAAGACCGAACCGAACCGAAACCGATAGAACTGAAACTGAAAACGATGAATTTTCAAAACCAAAATCGAACCGATAACATATTCTCTTCGGTTCGGTTTCAGATCTCCTTTGGAGAAAAAAGTCTTTGGGGAGAAATTATTTTTAACCCGACAACTTTTATCACTTGGAAAAAATATAGCATCAGGGTACCCGTCGCCGCATTGTGCGGGTACCCTGCTAGTATGCTTTAATGCATTCAAGAGTGCAAGATTTGGAATGTACCTCAGTAGTAGAATCATTGAAGGCCATGAGAGCTTGATTTTGAGCATGTTCCTCTGCTTGAAAGCTCCAATCATAACCTTGAACCTCTTGAGATACCAAGGCAGTTGAGTTTGAAGTGTTGTTCTTGTTATAATTTGATATTTGATCTTTGCTAGGACATTCTCTAGCAAAGTGACCAAAATTATTGCAGTTGTAGCATTTGACTTTGGTTTTGTCAAAGCCAGCACGTTCACCCTTGTTGAAGTTCAGATTCTGTCTACCAGTTCTTTGAAGGAATCTCTTAGTCTTCAGGCTCAGCATTGCCATCTGCCATTTGATGTCCATCTCTTCCAGGTCAATAGGATTGATTTGTTCCAGATCTTCACTAATCAGTGCAGTGTGTACATGACTAGTAAAGAAGGATTCTCTAGCTACATCTTCAGTTTCTACATTCTTTCCAGTTGTAGTATCCTTACCTGTACCTGTACTAGACACAAACGCATCATTGTTTGAAGGTAAAATAGGAGTTTTTTCGACTTACCTCAGATTCAAACACTCGTAGTTCATTGTAGAGTTCATCAAGCTCCTTTTCTTCCAATGCATCTCCTTGTCTATATATAACAGTATACATAGACCATTCTTCACCAAGAGATCTGAGAAACTTCCGTTGACATCATCATTGTCTGGTTTAACTCCAATTTGATTGAGTTCACCAATAAGTTTGTTGAATCGATCAAAAACTTGTGACAATGATTCATTCTTCTGTCCTTTGAAGTTTTCAAAGTCTTGCTTCAAGACAGACTTCATGTTTCTCTTAGTACTTTTGGTACCAACAAACCTTTTCTCCAGTGCCTGCCATAGCTTCTTAGCATGGTCGTATTCAACAAATAGATGTTGGTAGTCATTAGGAATAGCAAGCAACAGGGTGCTTAAAGCTTGCAGTTCAATTCCTCTGTCTTTCTTTTCTTTGTCACTCTTGAGTTTGTCTGATTCAGTTGATGAACTTGTGATTTGAGTTTGTATGGTTTTGTTTCCTTCCAGAATAACTTCCCACATTGAATAATCAGTAATAAGCATGCACTGCTTAATTATGTTTTTCCACATCCCAAAGTTATTGGGAGTGAGAATTGAATCTTGTTTGCCTGCGTGTTTTCATTGTTATCAGACATGATTAACAATTTTAGTTTCGAAAGTATGAAACTTTTTGATGTTCTTAATTTGTAGATCTAGAACCTTAATGCTCTGATACCACTTGTCAGGATCGAATAACTCAATAAGTTATTGAATCACATATCTACTAACAGAGAAAAGTTACAGCGGATTAACACTCTTGTTATTGATTAAGAACAATGTAAACTGTAAATTGAATATGAATTAACAAGAACACAGTTTATCACAAAAAGCTTCAATGTATTAATATTAATCGATCAATACACGTATGTTTACAATTCATAAGTAACTATATATAATAGTCCTTGAAGCCTAAACTTTTACCCTAGTTATTTTAGGACTAGATTACAATCGAATTACAAAAAGATTTAAATTCTAAACTAATTATGCTAGAATCTCGGACAAAATCAGCTCCATATATCGACATCAGTAGTAGACTTCATCATCAGTAGTAAGTCCAAGATCAGTAGCGTTTCTTGTAATTCTGCCACATCAGTACTAAGTCTTCTTCAATACCAACTGCAGCATCAGTAATATAATATTTATATCCCACAGGAGCTTAAAACAATTAGAGTGTTGATTATTTTTATATGTAATTCAAATTATAAGTCAGCATGTTACAACTTACAAGAAGCTAACAAAGCATCTCATGAAAAGAAATAACCCATCAGTACTAAAACTGAAACTAAATATATATATATATATACAAAGGGTAGAATCATAGAACCAATTAATAAGCAAAAAGTAAAATCAACTGATCAAAATTCACACAAACAAATTATGTAATGACTAACGTTAAAATATATATTTTTCTATACCGCCTTACACAAATAACTTAGTTATTTGAGCACAAACATGTTTAGAACTGAAAGATTGGTATTTTACATGGGCGGATCTTGTCGGCGGAGAAGACAAAGGATCTGCAAGAAAAGGGAACATAAATGCTATGGTTATTTTAAATCGAACTGAATGTGGAAATCTCTACTATATAGCAGCTTGACTCCTTGATTCATGGTAGATAGCCAGCTCTCTGGCTTATATCTAGGCAAATCCATTAGATGGCAGCTCTTTAGCATTCACCAATTTCTCATTGGATTAAAATATTTCAAATCAAATTATTAAAAGCTATTACAATAAAGCAATATTCACTCCGCATTGATAAATCAATAATAGACAAGCTTGTATTTTTAATTTAATGATTTACCCCAAATTACTTCTGTATTTTCTTGAAGAATGAATTCATCACCATCTCCTAGATTAAAAAAAATCAAAAAAAAAACCTTCAAATCGTACATAGATACTGGATATGAACAAAAAAAAGCCTAGAAATAACTCAAAGATCATACCTTTTTTTCTCTTGAGTAGTAAAAGCTTTCCATCTTTCTTTGGAGCTTGATACGAACAAAGAATCAATCATCTGTTGACGCAAATGATGAAGTTGCGGAAGCAAATGAGGGAACCGAGGTAATTGATAATAGGTTGAAGGATACGAGGAGTCGTCTTATGGAAGGAATCGAGGAGGCGTCATAAGTGAGAATTGAATCGACGAGGGAGAGGGTTAGGCGGATACAATGGGCCAAAGGGCAGTGTCTATAAATCATTGGTGGGATTAACCCGCGTTTCTTCAGGATATATAATTAGTGTTTGGAAAAAGCACGCAGCCGCAGGCTTGTCCTAGCGGTGTGCTGTCGTTAGGTAAGCAGCAGGTGGGGGGTTTGTGTCACGGCTGGTAATGTTTTTTTTTCCAAAAGCTTCCAATTCCATAATTAGCAAGTGCGTTGGCTGAATTTTCAGCCTTGTTAATTATGGAAAGGGTAAACTCTTTATAATATAGTAGAGATACAACACAAATTCTAATGACCAAGGTTAATAAATAATGAAACATGTTAAAACAAAAATAAATTACTTCTATAAACTACAACCGGATTAATAATTAAAAAAAATGTATAAACTCAAAGAAATAAAAAATTGCCAATTCTACCATAAAAAAACATGTTAAAGAAAAAAAAGGTATGATGACAATAGATGTTGTATAACAAGTGTAATAATGCTCCGCGCGTTGCTGCGGAATTTTATTTATATTTTGCGTAAGTTACATTTATAAATATGTCATATTGAATTTATCTTCTTTTAAAAACTATGTCTACCATATTATAAATCATTTAGGTTTCTTTTTCTTTTTGAAAATTATGTCACGGATTACTAAATCTGAACTTGCTACTAAACATGTAGTAGTTTTTGGGATGATGATATTTGTAACAACTCGATATTTCTGGTATGTAACCTCATTTCATTTCTAGAACTTTCCTTATTTAGAAAGTTTCTATTTTTAGATATTTCCATTTCTGGCATCCTAATACACAACAAATTATGTATTTTTACACCATACATTAGTGTTTGATTATTTTAGTCAACACAACATTATTACTTTCTTATGGTGGTACAGATTGAGCTAAAAACATACTTAAAATGATGATTTTATCGGTAAAACAATAAACGTACTTAAATTAATCTAAACGTGACTCGAACGAACTAGGTTTCTAAACTGACACCAAGGCTTGACCGACCACATGAGTGGTCGGCCTACCCTTCCTTTGCTCGACCCAATCTCGGCTGAAACACCCTAGGGGTGTTGGCCATGTGCTTGATTTGTTTGATCATATCTTATCCCTTCAAGTTTTATCCATCTAGAGTTTTGAATGAGTCCTAGTTGCCATCAAACTCTCATTCCTAACCCTAGATAACCCCCACTATATATACTCATCAATTGACAAACCCTAAACCCTATTTGTCTCTTGTAAAACTCGGCCAAGAACACCACCACCACCCTTCATCCGTTCTCCGATCGCAAGCAATCCCGAGCACCCATTTTGCCGTTTTCTCTTCATTCGATCCAAGGTATGATGCATTAACCTTTGTTTTTCCATGTTTCTTCCTTGCTTGTTTGCTGTTTCGAACCCGAGACCATGGCCCTAGGCCATATGGTCTTGGTTAGCCTCCAAAGCCGATCGCATGCATGCCTATATCCGTATGCTTGTATGTGTTCGTTTAATTGTTCATAACCCGCTAGATTTGTTGTTGATTCATTGATTCGTTTGCCTAAACCCTAGATCTATCCTAGGTTGACCGAATACCCTAGATCTAGACTAATCTAGACACTAAAACCGAACCTAGACTCGATCTAGCCTAGAACCCTTAGGGTTTTGGCCTAGGCGGCCAACCCTAGCCAAACCAAACCCTAGTTGACTTTATGTTGACTAGATTTGACTTTTTTTGACAAAATATTATGATAGATCAAACCCTAGCCGAAATCTAGAACCTTTAGTTGACTTTTGTTGACTATTTTGACGTATGTTGACTTCTAGAATGGACCAATATTGACCCATAAGTCAAACCGGGTCAAGGCCGGATCTTGACCCAACCGATCAACCCAAACCTGAATACCTAATCGGGCCAAGGCCCGTACTTGGCCCATATCGATCTACCTTAGTCCATCGGGCCCAAACTTTAGTTGGCCCATTAGTATCCAAGCCCATTTGGACCAAAGCCCAAACCTTTGGCCCACTTATACCCAAACCGAACCCAATTAGGGCCTAAACCCAATCCATGGCCCAATCTAATCGGACCTAAGCCCAATAAGAGGCCCAAGTGGCCCAACCTAGTGGCCCATTAAGCCAATCTAGGCCCATTAAGCCTAACACAAACCCATTTCATTTCATTTCATTTCATTTCGAAGCCCATTTCATTTCATTTCATTTCGGCCCATTAAGGCCCATTGATTCAAGTTCATTCGATGTCACAAAACATAAAACATAACATTAATTTCATATAATTTATCATATATCGTAACTAGATCGCCTGTGCTAGCTTAGTCTAATAAGTAAGTTATATCGTTTAGGAAGCTAGGAGCCTTTGAAGGATTCCCCTGTCCTAATCTGTCGCTAAGCTTTGCCCAGGTGAGTCCACAGACCCCTTTTACTCTTTTACAGTTTTTACAAACTTTGGGGTGGAAAACATAAGCACAACTACTACTGTTTTACTATGATTGTACAGCATATACATTTTCATTATCGCGTTGGCATGACAAACAATTATTGTACCAGACTAAGGTTTGCCAGCAATCATTAACTAGTGGATCTAGACCATGGATATGCAGATAGTACTATTGGCTGACACTCATCCTCCCTACGTTATTTCATCATTACTTGTTTATCCAAGACATCTTTCGGGAGTGTATATCCACAAAATAACGATAACATACTGGAGTTGAAGTGTTGATTGTGGACTTAGGGGTTGGTATATTAACTCAATAGACTAGCTACCTGTTAGGGATAACTGTTCATGCGATGTCAAACACAACAATTTGTTCAACACTTTTTCATAAACATAACAAGTCAATGTAGATCTTCTACAATTATACTTTACTTTATATATATATTTCTCATATCATATGAGTGTTGAACTTTATACATTTTCAGTCATATACTTATTTTCATAACAAACATTTTGGGTAGCAAAATACTTTACTTTTCATACAACATTAACCCTGTGGATTCACTCAACATTATTATTGACCATTTTATTATTTATGTTTTTCCAGGTGATTAGGTGCAGTGGAACTGGAGGATATGAGCAGTGGGATTGTCGTGAGCCATGATTAAAAGATTAAGTTTACGAACAATCATGTCATTTCAAAACAATTTCTATTTTAGGAAACTTGCTATTTTTTTGGAACTTCCTATTTTTGGAAAGTGAAAACAACTTTTATTTTCGTTATTGCGTGGTTGTTTGTTTACTTAATTTTTGCTATGTTGTCATGAACGTTACACTTTCGTTCTTCCGCAAAACATTTTAAATGAAGTAAAACTCATTTTTGGCAGGGTGTGACAGAGTGGTATCAGAGCTTAAGTTATAGTGAATTAGCAAGCCTAGTCTATAACTACAAAAGATTTTTGGAAAAAACAAAAATTATTTTTACAAAACAAAAATAATCATGGCACGCTGAGTCTCATATCCTGAAGTTTCATTGTTCTTAGCTTAGTACATTTGACCTAGTTAGTATTGCCTTAGTGTGATAGTTAGCATTCGTCAGAGAGCCCAAAAATTTTCATAAGCTAATAATTTTATGCGTCGTGATAAGCAGAATGTCGCCTACAAGTGTCCTCGATTTTTCGTCTGATTCCGATAGTGATCATGGTGCTGCTGTTCCAGTAGTCCCAACGCAGTTGCTCCAGTGCCAGCGGTGGTACAACCTCCTGTTGTCCCATGGCATCGTCGCCCAAGAAGACTTCTTATTCCCATTATTCCTAATGGTCCTCCTACACCAGCTCGTGGTCAGGTCCTATTATCTATCGTCGACGTGAGGGTGGCATGATATGGTTATGTTCGCATGCGAAACCAAAGCGTGATGTTGCTCCAAGAACTTCACGACGTCGAGAACCAGAGCCAGTTGTGATATCAGAATCAGAGCCTGGGGAAGACTCTGAGCCAGAAGAAGAATCAGAACCAGAGGAAGAACCAGAAGAAGAGTCAGAGCCTGAGGAAGACTCTGAGCCAGAGGAAGATGATTAGTCATCTACATTTCGTCTATATTTGTTTTCTATTACTATTATTAGGTTTTTTGTTTAGCTATTTTTAAACTTAGTATTTTCCTTATTGGCGTATGTGCCATACTTTTAAAACTATTATGAATTAAGAATGTGTTTAATAAAAGTGGTATTTTAGTAAAATTTCGTTGTTTCTATAAATTGTATTTTTCTATATGTCTCTACTACTATTATATCTACGTCTATCTATATCTATGTCTACTACTACTACTACGTCCATTGTATATCTATCCTTTGATTCTTATAATAACTATATTTTTCTTTATAGTTCTCCTATATTATTTTTTTCTTAATTCTTTGTTTAAATCGTATTAATTGTATCAGCAATTCATCAATGGCTCGAGAAGGAAACGCAGAGACTGTTGAACAGATGGTGGAACTTCGAATCGCTGAAGCGATGGCTCAATGAACGCAACAAGAGGAAATGCCGGTGGTGCATCTAATAGTGGAAACAACGGTATATCATTCGACTCCACAAGAGAAGATTCGTTTATTTTTCATTTCATTTTAGCCTAATTTTTCCTTTTCTTTCTTTATTTGTGTAAACTTCAGATCCCAATGCTAATCGTCAAGGTCAGTCATTTAAGACCTTTACGTCCTGTCATCCTCCGACATACTCTGGATCCGAAGGTGCCATTGCTATCATCCACTGGATTGAGACGGTGGAATCTATTTTTAGTATCATCCAATGTGCCCCTGAGAATATGGCGAAGTTTGCTGCTAGCACATTGTCCAAGGAAGCGTTGTCCTGGTGGACTTCCTAAGTGCAAGTCTTAGGTCGTGCTGATGTTGATGCTATGACTTGGGATACGTTCAAGAATCAGTTAACTCAGAAGTTTTGTCCAATGAGAGAGCTATAGAAAGTTGAAGTGGAACTATGGAATCTGTCCATGGTTGGATCTGACATTATTACCTACACGACTAAGTTCCAAGAACTCGCTTGTCTCGTCCCTCATATGGTTTCCCCTGAATTTAAGCGTATTGAGAGGTATCTCCAAGGTCTTCATGATCTTATTCGTACTCATGTTATCGCTTCTAAACCAACAATTTTCGAAGATGCTGTGAATCGTGCAACAAGGTTTATTGATGATGCTATGAGAAGTGGATCGTTCAAAGACAAGCTAGTTGTGTCTAGCAAATCCTCTGAAACTTCGAACAATGAAAATAGGAAGCGTTCCTACGACAGCAAGCGTGATCACAAAGGGAACAAGTATCAAAAGATAAAGAATTATGTTGCCTCTAATCAGAACAACAATCAGTCTAATTCTGATTCTAAGTCTTATGCTGGAAGCAAGCCCAAGTGCAACAAATGTAATTGGCATCATGATGGTCAGTGTGAGAAGTGCTACAAGTGTAACCACTGGGGTCACAATTTCTAGAAAATATTCGTCCAACAATCCTCCTAAGGATCCTGTTTGTTACGAGTGTGGTGATCCTAACCACTATCGTAATCGTTGCCCTAAGCTTTAGAACAACAACAACCAAAATGGAAACAACAACAACAACAATGGCAATCGTAACAACAACCGCAACAAAAATCGCAATGCCAACAACAACAATGATCGTCGGGATGGTCGTGGTCGTGCATTTGTTATGAATGCTCAGGAAGCTCGCGAGAATCCTTGACTGTTACCGGTACGTTTATCGTCAACAACCATTTTGCTTCTATTTTATTTGATTCGGGAGCCGACTTGAGTTTCGTATCGACCGACTTTAAAAGTTTCTTAAATTTGAATCCTGAACGTTTGAAAGTTAATTATGAAATCGAGCTAGCGAATGGCAAAGTTGTTAGGTCTGGTGAAGTTTTTAAATGTTGTAAGCTTGACCTAGATGATCACATATTCGATATAGACCTTGTGCCTGTAAAGCTAGGTAATTTTGATATCGTCACAGGGATGGATTGGTTATCTAAAAACCGTGCAGAAATTATATGCTACAACAAACAAATTTGAATCCCTTTATCCAAAACAGAAACTTTAATAATTCAAGGTGAATAGCGAAACGAAAACATAAAAATCATAAACTCTATGAAAGCTCAAAAATATCTTCGTAAAGGATGTCAAGCCTTTCTTGCTCATGTTGTTGACATAAAGTCCAAAGATCGTAATATTGAGGACATTCCTATCGTTCGTGAATTTCCTGGCGTTTTTCCTGGCAAATTGCATGGATTGCCACCTCAGAGATAAGTTGAATTTCGTATTGATCTGATTCCAGGAGCCGCACCTATTGCGCGTTCTCCTTATCGTCTTGCACCGTCTGAAATGCAAGAACTTTCATCCCAATTGCAAGAACTTCTTGATCTTGGTTTCATTCGACCGAGTTTCTCGCCCTGGGGAGCTCCGGTCCTCTTCGTTAAAAAGAAAGATGGTTCGATGAGAATGTGCATTGACTATCGTGAATTGAACCAAGTAACTATTAAGAATCGATATCCTCTTCCACGTATTGATGATCTATTCGATCAACTCCAAGGATCGAGTTTCTATTCCAAAATTGATCTTCGTTCAGGCTACCATCAGTTAAAAGTTCGTGATGAAGATGTGCCCAAAACTGCTTTCAGAACTCGCTATGGTCATTACGAATTTTTGGTAATGCCATTTGGTTTAACCAATGCACCTGCTGTGTTTATGGATCTCATGAACAGAGTGTGCAAGCAATATCTTGATAAATTCGTTATCGTCTTCATAGATGATATTTTTATCTATTCGCATTCGAGAGAAGAGCATGAAGAGCACTTAAGAATCATTCTTGAGTTGTTGGAGAAAGAGAAGTTGTACGCCAAGTTGTCCAAGTGTGAATTCTGGTTGCGTGAAGTCCAATTTCTGGGTCATATTATCAATGAGGAAGGTATCCACGTTGATCCTGCAAAGATAGAAGCCATAAAGAGTTGGGAAGCTCCAAAGACCCCAACTGAAGTAAGACAATTCCTTGGTCTTGCTGGTTACTATAGAAGATTCATAGAAAATTTCTCGAAGATTGCAAAGGATTTAATGGTGTTAACACATAAGGATGAGAAATTTGTCTGGGGTGAAAAGCAAGAATCAGCCTTCCAATCTCTTAAATCTAAATTATGTTCTGCTCCTATTCTATCTCTTCCTGAAGGAATCGATAACTTCATGGTGTATTGTGATGCTTCGCACCAAGGGCTAGGTTGTGTATTGATGCAACATGACAAAATGATCGCCTATGCCTCTCGACAACTGAAGAACCACGAGAAGAATTATACAACTCATGATCTTGAGTTGGGTGCCGTTGTGTTCGCGTTGAAGATTTGGAGACATTATATCTACGGTACCAAGTGCACAATATTTACCAATCACAAGAGCTTGCAACATATCTTCAATCAGAAAGAGCTCAACATGAGACAACGCAGATGGGTAGAGTTGATGAATGATTACGACTGTGATATTAAGTATCATCCTGGTAAAGCTAATGTGGTAGCTGATGCCTTAAGTCGGAAAGAGCAGCCCAAACCTCGTCGTGTTCGAGCCCTTCCAATCTTTGTTCGTTCTAATCTATCTTCCCAAGTTCATGAATTCCAAACTGAAGCCTTGAAGGTAGAGAACATCAAAAGTGAAGCTTTGCGTGGTATGGAAAAGCAGTTAGAAGCAAAGGTGGATGGGACCCTTTATTTCATGGATCGTTTATGGGTTCATAATCATGGAAATGTTCGCGAGGTCATCTTGAATGAAGCTCATCGATCTAATTATTCTATTCATCCTGGTGACGACAAGATGTATAAAGATGTCAAAGAATTATATTGGTGGCCAAATATGAAGAAAGAGATCGCAGTTTATGTCAGCAAATGTTTAACTTGTGCCAAAGTGAAAGCAGAGAATCAGAAGCCTTCCGGTCTACTACAACAGCCAGAGATCCCTGAATGGAAACGGGAAGAAATCTCTATGGATTTCATAACCAAGTTGCCTCGAACTCTAGTGGTTATGATACAATTTGGGTAATTGTGGATCGATTGACCAAATCAGCTCATTTCATTCGTATTAAAGAGACTGGCCAAATGGAGAAGCTAATGAGAGTTTATCCGAAAGAAGTCGTATCTCGGCATGGTGTGCCAGTCGCGATCATATCTGATCGTGATAGACGCTTTACATCTCGTTTTTGGCAATCATTGCAAATATCTCTCGGTACTCGCATTGATATGAGTACTGCTTATCATCCCCAAACAGACGGTCAGACTGAAAGAACAATCCAAACTTTGGAAGACATGCTGAGAGCTTGTGTTATTGATTTTGGTGGAAGTTGGGATTCTCATCTCCCTTTAGCCGAGTTCTCGTATAATAATAGTTATCATACAACTATTAAGGCCGCACCATTTGAAGCCCTGTATGGAAGAAAGTGTCGTTCACCACTTTGTTGGATTGAAGTTGGTGATCGTCAGATTACTGGTCCTGAGATTCTACAAGAAACGTCTGACAAGATCTTCAAGATCAAAGATCGCATCAAGGCTGCAAGAGATCGATAAAAGAGTTATGCTGATAATCGTGGAAAGCCTTTAGAGTTCGCTGTTGGCAACCATGTGTTGCTAAAGGTAGCACCTTGGAAAGGTGTTGTACGCTTTGGCAAGAAGGGAAAGCTCAGTCCTCGTTATGTTGGACGGTTTAAAATTCTTGAAAGAATCGGTGCTGTTGCTTATCGTCTTCACCTTCCTAAAGAGCTCATCAATGTTCATAACACTTTCACGTGTCGAACTTGAAGAAATTTATTCATGATCCCTCGCTTATTGTTCCTGCTGAGGAAATTATTATCGATGACAAACTTCATTTCACTGAGGAACCGATCGAAATATCTGACTGGAAAGAGCAAAAGCTAAGAAGAAGCAAGATCAAAATCGTTAAAGTCAGATGGAACTCCAAAAGAGGTCCTGAATTCACGTGGGAACGTGAGGACCAGATGCGAAAGAAATATCCTCATCTATTTCTCGTTGTCTCTCCTCTTCGCTTCGTCTTAAATTTCGGGACGAAATTTCTTCAACCAGGGGAGAATGTGACAACTCGATATTTGTGGTATGTAACCTCATTTCATTATTAGAACTTTCCTTGTTTAGAAAATTTCTATTTTTAGACATTTCCACATCTGGCATCCTAATACACAACAAATTATATATTTTTACACCATACATTAGTGTTTGACTATTTTAGTCAACACAACATTATTACTTTCTTATGGTGGTACACATTGAGCTAAAAACATACTTAAAACGATGATTATATCCGTAAAACAATAAACGTACTTAAATTAATCTAAACGTGACTCGAACGAACTAGGTTTCTAAACCGACACCAAGGCTTGACCGACCACATGAGTGGCTGGCCTACCCTTCCTTTGCTCGACCCAATCTCGGCCGAAACACCCTAGGGGTGTTGGCAATGTGCTTGATTTGTTTGATCATATCTTATCCTTTCAAGTTTTATCCATCTAGAGTTTTGAATGAGTCTTAGTTGCCATCAAACTCTCATTCCAAACCCTAGATAACCCTCACTATATATACTCATCAATTGACAAACCATAAACCCTATTTGTCTGTTGTAAAACTCGGCCAAGAACACCACCACCACCCCTTTTACTCTTTTACTGTTTGATCATATCTTACCCCTTTTACTCTTTTACAGTTTTTATAAACTTTGGGGTGGAAAACATAAGCACAACTACTACTGTTTTACTATGATTGTACAACATATACATTTTCATTATCGCGTTGGCATGACAAACAATTATTATACCAGACTAAGGTTTGCCAGCAATCATTAACTAGTGGATCAAGACCATGGATATGCAGATAGTACTATTGGCTGACACTCATCCTCCCAACATTATTTGATCATTACTTGGTTATCCAAGACATCTTTCGGGAGTGTATATCCATAAAATAACGATAACATACTGGAGTTGAAGTGTTGATTGTGGACTTAGGGGTTGGTATATTAACTCAATAGACTAGCTACCTGTTAGGGATAACAGTTCATGCGATGTCAAACATAACAATTTGTTCAACACTTTTTCATAAACAAAACAAGTAATTGTAGATCTTCTACAATTATACTTTACTTTTTATATCTATTTCTCATATCATATGAGTGTTGAACTTTATACATTTTCAGTCATATACTTATTTTCATAACAAACATTTTGGGTAGTAAAATACTTTAATTTTCATACAACATTAACCATGTGGATTCACTCAACATTATTGTTGACCCTTTTATTATTTATGTTTTTCCAGGTGATTAAGTGCAGTGGAACTGGAGGATATGAGCAGTGGGATTGTCGTGAGCCATGATTAAAACATTAAGTTTACGAACAATCATTTCATTTCAAAACAATTTCTATTTTAGGAAACTTGCTATTTTTGGGAACTTTCTATTTTTGGAAAGTGAAAACAACTTTTATTTTCGTTATTGCGTGGTTGTTTATTTACTTAATTTTTGCTATGTTGTCATGAACGTTACACCTTCGTTCTTCCGCAAAACATTTTAAATAAAGTAAAACTCATTTTTGGCGGGGTGTGACAATTTTAACTCGAACCAGTCAACCTAAACTTGACAAAAGTTGCCATCCATACTCAATATATTCTAATTTAATTATTTAATATAGAAAAGAACAGTCGCATAATTAAAATGATTATTTTATAAATATTAAGTACCTATAATAATCAAAATAATAAAAATAATCCTTTTATAAGTATTTTAGTATTTTTCGTTGTAGTTGTAGGTAGATGGCTTCATTGTTTGTTGGGCTAATCATTATTGGGTTCACTTTGAATTTCATGGCTTTATTCTTTAATGAATTTACATTTAACCGCCTACAAAGATATCCAAATTAATTAAAATCAAGAAAGCCATGGACGCTTCAACGCACCATATGTTGTGTGATTTTCACCGTCTTTTATGAACAGTACAATCCGTATGATATATGTATTATCTTCTTACTACTTTAAAAAACATTCTAGACATTTCTAAAAGAGGAAGTCTGAATTTTCAACACTTCTATTTTTAGCAATGTTCAAACACCATTCAAAATCAAAATAAATGTGCCTTACCAGAGATTGAACCCAAGACCATTCGGAAAACAACCAAGGTGATAACCACTGGGCCATGTGGTTTTTTGTTATGCTTTTGTTAACCTCGACTAATATACATAACGTCCACGGTATTAAACGTATCAATAAACAGTCAACTTCCTAAACAGATAATTCGCATTTAATAGCCTTCCTAAATTATAATTACGTTTACAAACTAATTATTTCCAGTGACTTACGTTTTTAAAAAAATTAAATACATATTGAACACATAATGAATTAAATATTATGATTTACGTTTACAAACAGTCAATTACGTTTACTAAATATTATGATTTACGTTTTTTAATAAATTAAATATATATTGAATTATACGTTTTTTTAAACTATATATATACTCCATCAACTAACGATGGAGTTGTTGTGCAACATACAAACGATGGATTTTGATGGATACGAACCTGTTGAAAACTTTGAAGACCTCTGGAATCCACATTTGTGGTACAAATGCAAATTTGTTCGCGTTGAATATGTTTTGCTTGACCACAAACAGATTTGTTTTTGGTTTTAACTACTAATCATTTATTTTCAGAGACACAAATTCGCAGCCATTATCCCCCCCATCTTATTTTCTGCATACCAAAACCGAAAACTAGAAGGCGGTGTCTTCTCTTTAAAGTATTTCGAAATTGATTACACCGATGTCGAATCCTTTCCTCGCTTCGAGAACTATAGCTTTATTCGTAATGAATGGGCAATAGTATTTAACACTAAAACCGAGCTTGCTGAAACTACGAATGGAGAAGATGTCTGGTTCCCTAAGTACCCGTTGGTCAGATCTCCGACATGGCTATTGCAGGATCAAACATCTCGAAAAATGTTGATTGGTACGTCTACGTTACATTTTTAGATGTTTTACTTTAAAGTGATAATATTTTAATATTTTTCGTAATTAATAAACATTTCACAGATGTTGCTGGAAACATGTCGAACGGTTGTTTTTTATTTACATCCGGTCGTATATCGTGTGCAATGCTGCTGCATGACTGTCTGTAAGTATTTATACCTGATTTACATGATCACCACACCAACGAAATAACCCATTTAAAATGTAATTTCCGACAGGGGCAACCGTATCAAGCTCATCTTGTATCATATACCGGCAGCCACGACAACAATGATTGGGAGATGTGCTTCTGAAAACATAATTGTGTACGCATGTCGCGTTAAACTTATTATCAAACCAACAGCTTAATTCCAATTAAGTGCTTCATTTTACTTTTATTAAAAATATATTGATATCTCTTTTTTATTTGGTTAAATTTCAGTCAAATATCTTGTTTTTACTGACGTTACAAACATCGAGTTCAACCCGCCGATGCCAGAAACATATGCACTTCAACGCATCCATCCGATTGTGCAATATGATGATGCCATTGTTTTATGTGATGAAGAACCCGATGTCGCGTCCGACACGCAACCAAATAATAGTTTGAGACGCTTAAGAACTACCCTCTCTTGAAATAAGCGTCTATCGACATACACACAAAAACAATAGAGCCCTGCTTATCGGACAACAATAATTAATTGTTAGGTTACTCTTAATTTCTGTTACACAATTGGTGTTTTTTTTTTTTTTAATATGGTTTACCTTAATAATATTAATTTTGTCATGAACCAAATAATTGTTGTCTGTGTACTGTACAATTTTGTACACCTACTCGAACTATATATTTTGTGGTGTTAATGGAAATATTTCGTCAGCACGTAATCAAACTGTAGATATTTTACGTTTTTTACTACCGACTAAAATTGAATTACTTATAGACGTTTTTATTGTCCAACTAAAACTGCCAATTACGTCTTTAATAAATAAGTTTTAAGTTGTTTAAAAAAATTCGATTTATATATAGTCTTTTGACCATATTTAAAAGGCTAAAATAAAACGTATTTTACCATGTTTGAAAAGATGTAGACGTATTTATTAGAAAACGTAATTACATATGTATTTTCGAAAATCAAAATGTAACTACCATAAAAACGTAATTAATGTATTAGAACCTTGAAAGGTAATTACCATATAAATCGTTCATCAAAACGTAACTACCATATCTCAATTTAATGTATTTATAATTACCATATGTGGAATCGCAAAAAACGTAATTCGGTTGACGAAAATTGAATTACTTATAGACGTTTTTATTGTCCAACTAAATTACGTCTTTAATAAAAGTATTTTAAGTTGTTTAATAAAATTCGGTATATATATACTATTTTGACCATATTTTACTTACCATGTTTGAAAAGATGCAGTCGTATTATTTAGAAAACGTAATTACCATATGTATTTTCCTAAATCAAAACGTAATTACCACAAAACGTATTTAATGTATTATAACCTTGAAACGTAATTACCATATAAATCGTTCATCAAAACTGTCAATTGCATTTATAATTACCATATGTGGAATCGCAAAAATATGCAGACCATTTTAACTGTCAATTGCTGTTGACCCCGCTAAAAATAAGACGTATTTTACCATTTTAAAAATATGCAGACGTATTTTTAAGAAAACGTAGATTATAAATATTGTTCTATATAACGTATTTACCAACTTAAATACAGACGTTTAAGTTGACCATGCAATTTAATATACGTTTTATTACATTTAAAAACGTTCATGCAATTTAATGGCCGTGATATTACATTTAATATAACATATATACGTTTTTTTAATTGTGTATAAATAGACAAATTAACCATTATACTTCAATTCACGATACGATAATTCTAATACCACCAAACATCACCAGTCATCGACTATCATCATAATTCAGCAAACCATGTCAACAACCGGATTGCACTTTGTAAGAAACATTCATGATTTCAAGGACAAAATTCACATCAAGGTCAAGGTTTGCCGGATTTGGCCCCAAAAAACTTCAACAACAAAAACGAGATAATATCACTTGAGATGATTTTAATTGACGAAGAGGAATGACTCTTAATCATATTCGATAAATCATCACTACTTATATATATTATCTCAACAATGCTAACTTACAATTAACTACATGTTGTATTAAAAGTTTTGTAGGGAGGCAGGATTCAAGGTTCTATTTACGTGAAGTTAATGAGTAATTTTCAAACAAAACTGAAGGAAGACGGTGTTTACATTATCAAAGGAGGTAAGTTGTGGGCGACCAAATCAAGTTTCACGTTTACTGGCCTGAATGAAAAGCTTTCATTTCAATCAAGCACAACGGTTAAAGAATGCGCTGAGTGGTCTGGCCCTTTACATGGTTTTGAATTTGCCGCATACGATAAGATTTTGAATAACTCATTACTAGCTTCAAAGTCAATTGGTAAAAGAAAAGTCCATTTTACTATGTAGGATTTATATGTCATATTACCCTATACCCATACTAATTAACGAAACGTTTTTGGATGTAATCGGAGAAATTTGCGTCGTCGAAAGCCTTACTTCTTCAAGTGAAGATAGAAGCAAGCACAAGCTCCTTATAACCTTGTGGGGGGAATATGCTCATAGTTTGCAAAATTACCTAGACTCCATACAACCAACCAATCGTGTCGTAATAAT
The DNA here is from genome assembly GCA_963853835.1 of Calendula officinalis. Lineage (NCBI taxonomy): Eukaryota > Viridiplantae > Streptophyta > Magnoliopsida > Asterales > Asteraceae > Calendula > Calendula officinalis. The sequence continues at coordinate 28,767,144 of OY970825.1, forward strand.
ACTTCAATTTGCCAAAATAGACACATGGAAGGGTACTTTTTACTTGGGAAAATTTAATAATATTAAGTATTAACATAAATGATATTTTATTTGTCAACATAAAAACTTTAACGAGTGTTTTGTTCCTAAATGTATAGGTCCAACATCGGTTGCCACTTACTTTGATGCAACTCGTGTGTTTGTCAACAGTGGAATACAAGAGATACAAGATTTCAATCATAAGTAACTTTCAATTACCGTTTGATACGTATACTTTTATATGCCACTTATATTGTCATCGCTATATATAATGAGCTTTTTCCTAACTACAGAATGAAAACTGTCATGGTTGAATCGGGAATGGACACGCCACCGTCTAGCATCACCAAGAAAGTTACATCTTCATACTCTATAAAGAATGATTTCTTAATAAACCATAAGTTTGTAGCTATCGCTGATATCTTGACCCCTGCTGAGGTACAATATTTATAATTACGTTTTGATTTTAAATAAACAACATGTAATTCGAATGGTCTTACAAATTTATATTTAATACTTTGGCTGTAATATTTGCAACAGGTTAAAAAAGTTATTGTGTTATGCATCATAACCGACGTAGGTGATGATTTCCCGTGGTACTACAACGCGTGTGCCTATTGTAAAAGTGGAATGGAAGAAAAGGTGTTGATGGTGAAAAACGAAGACGGTACTCAAGGGACCCATCAGGTGTCTATTAAAGTGTGTTCTAAAGATCCATGTAAAGGAAAAACCCCGTGTTTTGTTCCCCGGTAAATATAACTAACATAACGTTTTCTTCCATTTACCCTAAATTTTAGTTACGAATTTATAATATTTTCCTAAATTTGTCACCAAGGTTTAAAATTCCGGTCATTGTTGAAGACAACACTTGAGTTTTAACTGTTACCATGTTTGACCGGGATGCTAATTACTTGCTCGGTAAAACTGCTAAGTACCACGTCGATGAATTTGAAAAGGTGAACTTCTATATTACATCTATGGTTTCTACTTAATCTGTTTAATCCTTATATGTCTTCTTATTATAAGCAGGCTGGTATGCCCCTCAAAACCATTCCTACTGATTTTAAGCTGCTCTTAAATAAAAAATTGGCTTTCAAGTTAGACATGAGGCAATACAATATTGAGTCGGGTAGTAGCGTTTATGGTATTGCAACCATCACTAACAAAGAAGAAATACTATCAGAGTTAGAAACAAAATTAAATGGTTGCACGGTAATATTGGAGAACCATTTTAAATTCAAAATATATTATGTAGATTGTAACCCTATTTTTTGTCATACTAATATTTACGTGAATCTATTATACAGAGTCTAATTTCAGAAGTCGGGGATGATATCACCCCAATTTCAGTCGACCCATCACCGTCATCAACTCGATCAAAATTTTGCAGCACCCCGGTGAACTTGAAGAGGCAATTAGATGACTGTTGCGATATGGAGGGAAATGATGTAGCAACATCATCAAAATCTCAGAAGTTATTATAAGAAGAAAACATTTCTTTTTTAAGATAACAATTTTGCAATGTTTGTTTCTTCATTTTAATTACTCTATTTGGTGATATGTTTTTTTTATTCAATATGCAATTAATTTGTCGTCGTTGGCCAACTATTATCTCCTTAAATATTTCAACGAGTTTGTGTTGTAAGTTTATATATCTAAACATGTAAACAAACAACATTTCAACGACAATGCTAATTCTTGCTTTTTACCTCTATTTGTATACACAGTTTATGATTATGTATTGTATTCGTTATAAAAATATGTAACCAATGAACTTTTAATCGTCAGGTTTATATATTTCGCAGCTCGCCGCATCGCGCGGGTTTTATCCTAGTATAGATAATGTATATGCATTTCATATGGATAACTACAGTGACATGCATTGAAAATTTCAAAAATAATTTATGTTATTTATTCATAGCTCATTTTAAGCTATATAAAATGGTAACAATAAATTGATAATTTATGTATAATTTATTTTAGGTAGAATGGGTGGGCTTTTGACATAGCCCAACTACTGTATAAATAGGTGGGCTTATTTTAGGCATAATGGGTGAATCTTGTTATACAATTATCAAATTTTCAGCTTGGTATGTATAAAAAGCCCAGTTAAAAACCAAAATGATAAACCGCGTTTTTCTCTACTCCGTTCCGAAAATGATCGATTTTTACGCTAAAAAATAGACTATTTCCCAAATATTTAGTGTACTTCTGACGACGTTTAAATGTATTAATTGTGAGATGTCAACAACAAAGAATAGGGCAGCAATTAAGGTTGAAACACGATTTATTCTTAAATACCATACCAACAAACACAAACACATCCAATCCACACTCAAAACAGAACGATACCATATAATATCTAATTAAAACACAAATATAAATCACTTAACGTAATATAATCTCGTATTCTTCATCAGTCTCTGCACTTTGAAGCCATTCCACAAACAGTTTTGTGTTCATCCAAATCTAAGAGCTCTTATTCCCACCACTTGATCCCTCCTCAAATAATAAGACTGTATTATATAGACGCAAATTTTTGACCCTTTCAGGTTAAATTTGAGGACTGTAAGGACGCAAGTTAATGAATGAAATATAAAGACGTAACAAAACTTACACCCAATATAAAATCAAGTATATTAATTTGAAAAGGCTCAAGAGAAGGATCACTTAGTAGTAACAACATAACTTTTATCACATTAAGATTTAATACGGTACCGGTAGTGTAAAATTTACATAATGTTGCAGGTTCGTACAATCAAAGGACTACTATTTTAACTTGATTTAAACCAAAACGGATAAAAAGTGCATAAAGACGCCACCCCAAAGAGTATGCTTATCATATTTAACAGCACAAAGTTTTATCTTCTGCCTTTTCTAAAACCTCAAACTTTATATTTTGCTTAAGATTGAGAATATGGTAGATCAGAGATATAATGTGTATTTAAATTAATACTGTATTAAGGAAGAAAGATAGTGATTCACCTGTGCACTTGAAATATCACCTTTTTTTTGCTATTAATGGTGATCACAACTTGCTTTCAACACAACTTCTCTACGAAATCAAATCAGTTCACAACTCATATTGTGTGAGAAATAACCTGCTCAAGCCTCTCCTTAGTTTAGGTTTCGTGTCAAATTCCATGGTCATATCTGCAATTTTTAAACAAATTACTGATTAGGTACAGTTGGCTGCCAAAAGAGTTTGATTAAGCTAATTATATATTTATGTACAAAGTATCCATGCTCTGAATACATCACATGTGTTTAGCTACATTCTAAAGATAAACCTTTGAAACAGAGTAACAATATAACTTAGCAAATTATATATTTTGATTCAAACTGAATACAGAATTCTGAAATATAAATTACCCAAGAAATTACATATTCTGGTGCATCCAGGCATGATGCAATGGTAATGTAATCTCGTTAAAATTACAGTGATCACAACAAACATAACGGGATCAATCATAGGGCAAAATGACCCACACTGAAATGCTGATTTGATTTAACAAACAAATTAAGCCCTAAAATCATTACCCGCGAATTGGATTGTGGTTTTAGTAGATCGAGATCTAGAAATAAGAAACACTAATAACGTTATAGATTGAGAATGAATGTACCTTTGTTGCAGATCTACCAACAGGTTCTTTCTTCTCACAAGTACAATTGCCTCATTAGAATAAGGTTCATCACAACTCGGGCATCTAACTCCAGAAATTGAAAAGGCAAAACTGCATGATTCTTTAGAAACATATAATTTAGATCTATGGCCACTAAGAATATATTCAACGACATCTGGCATCCTTTAGTTACGTTGAAGAGATGGTAGGAAATATTTCGCTTTCTTAGCTGAAGCCTGAAAAAATTGATATTAAAATGAAGAGATTGATTATACTGGTGAATATCTAATTTAAAATTAAAATAAGTAGTTGAGAGTTTCCCACCGCTAAGAGATCTATGACATGAACACTTTGTGGATCTTTAGCTGCTTCACGGGCATAAGGAGCGAGTTTTTCTTCACAGCGATGCAATCTCCACTAACAACTTCAACAATCGGTAAACAATTGAAAAAATATATTGTTAATTAATTAACAATAATGAAAAGGGGAAAGATAGTTGAAAAAGATTCTAAAAAAACCAACCTTTCTAGTGAAATTGCCTTTGAATTGATGGTACATAGTTTGTCCAAAGACACCAATTTTGTCTTTTTTGCTTGAAGTTCTGCAGTAACTTCCTTCAAGTTTATCTGTATGATAACAAATAGATAATTTCAGATCTTGAAAAGGTGTTAAAAGGAAAAAAGATATGTGTTGATCTTAGAAGATGTTTGGGATAAAAAGATGGCATATTGGGATGACTTTTGATATTGTATGTTAAAAGCAAACTCACAAAATGGAAGTGGTATTATTGTCACTACCCGGAAACTTGAAATCGGAACCGGGGACATGATCAATAATTCATGCATCTTAAAAGGCCTTTCACATAATAAATGTTGAGCCATTTTTAAAGAAAGAGCATCAACATTACCAAAACTCAAAGGGATTGTATATGCAATCGTAAAAATGTGTCGTGGGTTGCCATTGTTGGTGAAGGTACTAGAAAGTATGTTACAATACTATAAAAACGAGGAAAAATTGTTGTCCATAAAAGAATGATGTGTTTCAATGTGCTTTGGAATATTTCAGCCTCTTCTAGGTCCCAAACACATCATTCTTTTATGGACAACAACTTTTACCCGTTTTTTAGTATCGTAACATACATCCTAGTACCTTCACCAACAATGGCAACCCACGACACTTTTTTCGATTGCATATACAATCTCTTCGAGTTCTGGTAATGGTGATGCTCTTTCTTTAAAAATAGCTCAACATTCATCATGTGAAAGGCCTTTTAAGATGCATGAATTATTGATCATGTCCCCGGTTTCGATTTCAAGTTTCCGGGTAGTGAGAATAACACCACTTCCATTTTGTGAGTTTACTGTTAACATACAACATTAAAAGTCATCCCAATATGCCATCTTTTCATCCCACACATCATCTAAGATCAACAAATATCTTTTTTCTTCCAACTTCTTTTGAAGATATGAGAATATATTTTCTCTGTTTGTTACCATACATTGGGTTTTTGTTAAAGATCCATAGATCTTTGCAAGAAGTGTGTTGACATCACCTTTAACCGACACACACAACCAAGCTCTAATGCCAAAATGGCTCTCTACACATGGATAATTGTACATCATCTTGGCCAAATTGGTTTTCCAAATTCCAGACATTCCTGCAATTGGAAGAATTGTTAGTTTTTCATTTATTCTTGACTCGGTTAGAACTTGTATGATATGTAGTACTTCCTCCGATTCAAAATAAGCGATACACTTTATATTTCACGGTTTTTGAGGCAAAAGATTATAAAGGTGGTTAGATTAGATTAATTGGATGGTAAGTGAGGAATGAGTCCCACACCTTTTGAATAAAATGAGATTAATGATTTTTAAAAGTAAAAAAGTAAGTGTAAATAGGGCCACTTTGTTAAAGTAGGTAGTTACTGGGTGTGGGTGCCAATATTTTTTCCCAAATAAGGTAATTTTCAAAGTGTATCACTTATTTTGAATCGGAGGATGTATAACATTATCTTTGTCAGTTTAAAATTTCTCCAAATATGAATCAGTTTAAATTTCTTCAAATATGAATCAGTCTCTTGAGGGAGACTATCCTAAACATTGCCACCTCGTTTATAGATCTCCAACAACTTTTTGTTTATGCTATATCGATTTTATGACCAATTTGGTGGCGAAATTAAAACTTTTTTAAGATAGGTAAACATTATACCTTTCTAGGCGTTTGATGTGGTTACTTCACCTCACACCTAAACATTTCATACTGAACCTCATCTAAAGACATCATCGCCTTCACTGACCACGTCTACTGACCACGTCTTTCAGTTGTTTCAACCACACTAATAACACCATGACAACCTTTGTACCATTTTGTCTTCCAGCATCTCGAAACATGGCAGGAATCACGTCCAATATTTCGTTTTGTGAAGTGTGGTCAGCTTTTCTTTTACACTTCCTTTATTATCTCTTCAGCACCAAGAGTCGCTAAAGTGCCAACTATTTTGTGTTTTTGAGAATGAGATGAGATGGTTAAGAAAAAAAGGATGGTATACAAAACTAGAGATCTAATCAATTTGAATGACTTTCAAAACAAACAACCAAACCGAACGAAAACACTCAAACTCTTTTATAGCATACTTCTGCATATGCACTCAGGTAGACTGATCTAAGCGAGCGAGATACACAAAATGGATAAGAACTAAGAAACCCAAGAAATCTCAACTTAGAACTCAAAGATGTGTACGGAAATACTCAACACTCTTTTAAAACTTACATTTATAGACGTACAAATCTCTTATGAGTAAACTCACGTGAGCTAAGCGGCAATATTGCTCACGTGACCTAACACTTTTCGCCATTCTTCTTTTAAAATGTATAACTTTTATAATAAATAAGAATATAGTAAATGTTCCACAAAAATTGTATCCAAAATTTCGATCCAATTTAATTATATAAAAAACAGTTTATGAGGTTGCAGCTAATTATTGCCATGAGTTAACAATAAACGTTTTATATTAAATTTAGCATTCAAATACTATAAAAAAAATATATGTCCAATTCAACCATTTTAAATTAAAGCAGTTGAATTTTCCCAACAAGGTAAGAACAAAAATTGGTTCACGATGTAAAAAACAACCTATCTGAGGACCAACCGAACCAAAACCGAAAATGATGAATCGAAATCGATTACATGTTTTCGATTTCAGTTCGGTTCAGTTTTTCCGTCAAAATGCTCACCCCTATATGAGATAAAATAATTAGACATGCTAACCTTTGTTATAATGGGTTGCACTTCAAAAAATATGGTTGCCCCTATTTGAGCTCCATCACCTCCAATTATACGAACCTGAAACAATCTAATAAATCAATCACTGAGTTGGTTTGTGTTATGCTTTTATCAACAATAGGTCAAACAGGTACAAAAAAAATGGTAGAAAAAAAGCAGGCTAAATGAGTCAAACAGATTGAAAGTCATCTTTAAGTGTATTTTTAATGCATCATACTTACATTAGTATTGAAATAATATAACTTCAAAACAAAATGTCAAAAATTGTATTTATCTCTTAACAAAACTATGTTTCTAATAATAATGTTATAAATTAATTTTTTTTTAAAATGAAATGATATACGTTTTGCAGGGCCCAACTCTTTGAAAATGTACTCCTCTTGGACTGTTCTTGTGGACAACAACCTACAAGAAGACATACACAAATTAGTATTGTTGTTAAATGTGTTATAATATACAACAATCGATATAATATTGCCTGAAATTTTGTAGGGAATATTTGTGACACATCAATTACCAACCAAACAAGGATAAAAGAGACAATGTATAAGGTTATAAATAGGGGTGGCAATTTCTAACCCTACACGAAACCCGACCTGAAATCGACACGAAAATAAACAGGTTTGGGTCGGGGTAAAAAATAATTGGGTCAGTCTCGGGTTGAGTCAGCTGACCTGTTTATTAAACATGTTAGGTTCAGGTCAATGATAATTTAAATGGGTCGACCCGCCAACCCGTTTAATTATTAAAATATATTTAAAAATATATATATTTATACTTGATTTATAGTTTACTAGTTAAAACATAATAACCTGTTAGTATTGGTGGTGCTCAATGTTACTAGTTAAAAATGTTACTTAGTAATTTGGTGTTTAGTATTTTGTTATCAATTTGTGTAATAATAACAACATTTTGACATGTTTAACCCGTTTAACTTGTTTGACCTGATAACCTGTTTAACTCGTTTTATTAAATGGGTTATATGGGTTAGGTTTGGATTGAAGTTAAACAGATTAGGGTTGAGATATCTGACCCGTTTATATAAACAGGTCGGTTTCGGGTTGAATGATTCTGAACTGCCAACCCGCGAACCCAAACCCGTCAACCCGAACCCGACCTGAATTGCGACCTCTAGTTATAAATAGGAATAAGTAACACTAAATAGCATAAAATAATCTATACTAAAACGAAAGTTAAAACTTTGTCAAGATTTTGGTACTTAAAAGTTAAAACTAAATCCGACTGTTAAATTTTTTTAAATAACATTTTTACCCTCAACATCTCCTAATGCAAGAGATTAGTAACTAAAAATCAAACACACAAAGAATTCTCGAATTTTGTAAAAAACTAGGAAATTTGTGCTTCCAGGTGAGTAAGATCAGAAACATTTTGAAGTTTTGGTTTTCATCCTGAGTCAACAGTCGAACATCAGAGCATCTCCAACCATAAACTCTATTCAAGTCACTCTATCTCTATATTTAGTGGGCCCATTAACTCTAAACAAAACTTCAACTCCAACCATAAACTATATTCATCCCTTTAAAACTTGTGGGACCCATAACAAAGGAACTCAATTGGATGGATTGTAGGCTAGCAAACACAAAACAAAATTAATTAAATAGAAATAAATATCAAATAATTAAATAGAATTGGTGGGGTCCATTGATAGAGTGAACATTCTCTCACTTCAAATATATAGTGAGTTTTTCTCTCACTCTATATTTAGAGTAAGAGATAGAGGTGGGTTGCATGAGAAAAAACTTCAAATATAGAAATAGAGTGGATGATAGAGGTTGGTTGGAGATGCTCCCACATTTGTACAGATCTATAAATAGAGAAGATTAATGAACGGAAATCGATTTTTTTGGGTTTTGACAGATTTACACAATCTTCCGTAATAAAACTCAAAAAATTGCAAGAAATTTAGAAAACCCCAGATGAACTTAAGGACGATCTATTGTAGCTCATAATAAAAAGAAAAATTGAAAGAACAAAAAGACTCACCTATATTAGCTAAAATCAACGTTTTTCCCTAACCACAACAAAAATAAGCTAAAATAATGAATTTTTAATTTTTTTTTTTAAAAAAGAAGAAAGAGAAAAGAAAAAAGGCAAGCAGATTTTGAATTGAAGAAGATAAAAACTCTGATTTTGGTTCACATGGAAACTCCAAAACCCTTAGAAAATAAAGTAAAAATGGCAAAATCAAGCAAATAAAACCCGTTCACCTACACAAAAACAAATCACAAAGATGAGTGTCCAGATCTGCAACCTCAAACCGGTGGTCTTCTAGATCTGAAACACAAAATCAAAACATAAACCCTAATCTTCAAGTATGAGTAGGGGAGAGAGAGAGTTGAGGTTCGGCAGAGCTTTTAATGGAGATGTGGATAGGAGTAGGGCAGAGAGCTTTTAAAAAAGGAAAAGAAAACTTCGCCTGCAAATTCACTCTTAACGGTTCATTTTATTTGAAGGAGAAGGTTTGAAATATTTTTTTGACTAAAGGTGATCTAATACATTTTTTTAATTTTTTATAACGGGAGTCGAAGCAACTCCTTAATTTTTCACTTTTATTATAGCCTTAAGACCGCTGCCAACGCTATCCGTCGGGGGGCGTCGAGCTTGCGTCGAGCCACGACGGCGTTGGCACCGAGCCGTCGTGGCCGGCGTCGTCATGTACACGTCGTGTTTTCGACGGGATAGAGAAGCCGTCGGGGGTGTGGCGAGGATCGAGGGAGCGTATAAATTAAATTCAAAATTTAATTTTTGTTTTTTTTTTTTTTTCCTTTATCCTATTTTTTACCTATAAATACAACACCCTCACATTCATAATTTTACACCACTTCTCCCACTTCTTCATTACCTTCATTACCTATTTTCCAGATTTTCATCATGAGTCGTAGATCGAACTCCTCTGCGTCAAATGATCACTTCCAAAATTTGTTAAACACCCGTATCCCGTCACCAGCATATTCGTCAAATGCTGGACAGACTAGCCAGCCCAGCCCGAGCAACGTCGCATCTGGTTCGGGTTCGGGTTTTATGCCGTTCCAATCCACCCCCGGCGGTTTCTCGAACCAAGGCGCGGTTCAACCCGGTTTTCAACCCGGTTATCAACCCGGTTATCAACCGGGTTATCAACCGGGTTATCAACCCGGTTATCAACCGGGTTATCAACCCGGTTACCAACCCGGTTACCAACCCGGTTACCAACACGGTTTCCACCCCGGTTTCTATGGCTCCGGTTATCATCCCGGTTCGGGTTCGGGTTCTGGCTATCAACCCGAATCCCCGCCCGAAGAGGAAGCCGAAGCACAGGGCCCACAAGCGGTTCCCGACCCGGTCGAACCAAGCAGGGGAACGGGAAGAAGAAGAAGAGCTACACCAGCGGTTAGGGAGCCTGGTACGGTAAAGAAGTGGTCCATCCAGGAGGCTGTTATTTTATCCCAGCGGTGGATAAATGCTTCAGAATCCGCAGAACACGGGAACTCACAACCCGGTGATCGACTTTGGGGCCAGATTGAAGCCGAGTACAACTCAATAGTTGATACAAAACGCACCAGAAGTCAACTCCAAGGGAAATGGAACAAGATAAAAATGGATGTTCGGAAGTTTGGGGAAATCTATAAACGGTTCGAGTCAAATCGACAAAGTGGGGCCGCTGACCAAGACATGATCAACGCCGCAAAACAACAATTTTATGACAACAACAACCGGAGGAACTTTTTGTACGAACTGTGTTGGCAGGAACTAAAAGATTACCCCAAGTTTTGGGTAGATTACAACGTCATGAATCCCCAACCCACTCCCGTGCCCAACCCGGTGAACCTTGGCGATGACAACCCCAACCCGCTCCCTCCCGAAAATCTGGAAGGTCTATTCCGTGACGACCCGATCCGTCGACCAATCGGTCGTAACGTTAGTCGGCGTACGGCAAGTTCCTCGGATGCGACTTCGTCACGGTATTCAAGTGACGAAACTCGTGAGCGTATATGTGAGAACGCCATACTGCAAGCCGACACTTTGAAGACTATCAAAGAAGCGACCGTGGAGAAAAAGATATCGGATGCTTTCAGAGTCCTTCATTGTTCGGTTCCTGATAATTTGAGCCGAAGAGAGCGAAAAGCGGTTTTAAAATATCGCCGGAGTTTATTGGACAAATACGCCGAACCGGACTCATCCGATGAGGGAGAAGAGGAAGACGAGGACGACGAGTAGTTTTTTTTTTTAAAGTTTAATGTTTTTTTTATGTCTAATGTTTTTATTTTCTTAGGTCTAATGTTTTTTTTTTAAGTTTAATGTTTTTTTTTTTTAATTTTAATGTCTTTTTATAATTTAATGTAATTTTTTTTTAATTAATGTAATGTTTTTTTATTTAATATAATGTGTTTTTTTATTAATTAAAATGGTGATGTGGAAATGATGATGTGGAAAGGATGGGTTTAGTGATGGGTTAGTGATGGGTAGGGTTGGCACGAACGTGTCAGTAGCAGGTCAGTAAGGATGCGATGACGTGGCGCTAGTGATGGGTTTAGTGATGGGGAAGGGTTGGGAGAGGCCTAAGTATATACTCCTTCCGTCCCACTTTAATTATCCACTACAAAAAAGCAAATAGTTTAAGAAAAGTACATTAATTATATAATGTCACTAATTAAATTTTCTCTTTCTCACTTAAATGTTTTTTGATTGGTTGAAATTTAAGAAATGATACTCTTTGTAGGACAAACTAAAATAGTATACTGGACATTTAAAATGGGACAGATGAGTAATACATTTTTGTTCAAAGTGAAGTTATTTTTCATATAAGTAGGAAGCTTAATTTTTTATGGAACTATCATCAATCACAAAAATAAATGCACATATATTACAACTACTTGAAAGTCAATTTGGTAATTCTTATCTAATGCCTAAAGTCACTGAGTTACAATAAATTATTTTCTAATTGTATCTCGTGATGAAGAATCCAAAGATCACGTGTTTGTTAGTTGCTCGGTTGCTAGACAAATAATTAAAGTAATTAGTGAATGGTGGAAGGTTGATGATTCTATACATAATCTGATACATTGGGGCTCAATTCTTAATCTCCGTAAAATAAGGTTAAGGCCTTGACAATGGTGATCTACACCTCCATCTGGTTTCTATGAAAATCTCATAACGACATGATCTTTTGTAACGTTTCAAGATCGTTTATTAATATTTAAATTTAATGGAAATAATGGTAAGTCAATTATATTTATTAAATCGTTATAGGTAATTATTTGGTTGAGTTATAACTAACTAACGAGATAATGTAGTTGTGAGTCGTCTGGTTTCCAGAGAATTTAATCGAATGTCGTTGTTTTGTGTGGGGCTGGAGGTCGCCAAGACTTATTAATCTTTGTTGCCGGTTTTTATTTGGTTATTGGGCTTGAGACGATAGAGATTTAGGAATCCATTGATCAAAAATCCCTTAATCGATCATTAAATCATACCCGCCTCCCTCTTTTTTTTTTTTTTTTTTCTTTTTCTTTCTGGCAACCGGTCGAGATCGACAAAACCCAGTGATCTCGAGCAGGAGTGGTCAAGGGCCAAGAACAATTTTGGTGCAGCGAGCGGTAATCGGATTCAATCTTTCATCGAATTTCGATCGGGATTTCAGTCCAAGTCAAGTCAGTTGATCGAGCAGCTGTTTTGGGAATATCGTTGGGATCGAATAGGGAGGAGCTAGAATTCGGGTTTTGGTTGTTTCACAGCTTCAATCGTTTTGGTATAATTATTGTTCCCTTCTCGTTTGTGGAGTTGTAATCTAATTGTTTCCTTTATTCGTGTTTGATTTTCCGATACCTGGACATTGTTAATGGCATTATGGGATTTATCTATTGAATTGCTATTGTTGATAGTTTTCTTGAGCTGTCAGATTATCCGTGATTGTTTTTTACCTGCTTCAGGTCAGAATCCGGGTCTTCTAGACTTTGTAGCCCGCTGTCTTAAGTTTCTGTGGCGCCAACTGCTCGTTAATTGAGATTACGGTTTGTGAGATACGTCCATTTTCGTGTCAGGCTCCAGTGCTAAAATACTGCATTGATCAGCCAGGTTGTAGGCCTGTTTCAGGACCCTTCGGGGAAGAATCGCGCCGAACTTTCTAAAGATGGATTGTAGTATATTCTGTGTAAATTTGGTGTCAGTCGGCACAGCGGTTTGAAAGTTATGGCTGTTACACTTAGTAGCCCGTGTGTATTCAACACATCAACACCACCACTACCCCATGTGTATTAAATCACATGTGATTCAACACGGCCGACCACCACCAACCTCTGTCCATGTCATTGCGCCGGCCGGCAGCGACCACCGGCGGCGGACGGCCGCAGAGGATGGCGGTCGGCGGTGGTTGTTGTATATTGAATCACATGTGATTTGATGATGGTGGTGGTTGCATATTGAATCACATGTGATTTGATGATTGTGGTGCTTAAGGGATCTTTTGATCAAATGGCTAAAATTTATTTCTTGAGACTTTATAAAAATCAAAGATTTCCCTGAAAGCAACTCAACTTGTTTAATTAAACATGTTACCGGTTTGAATAAGTCAAACAATCAAACTTGTCGGATTTTTAAAATATGTATGCAGAAACTATTAAAATGTATTTATTTTTCAAATATAATAATTTTTCGAATATATATGTATTAACTAACAATATGCAAGTATATTAATTTTTAAACATGTTTCAACAACTAATCAAGTTGCTGGGTTAACCAATTTAAATTATCATCAACTCAAATTCAAACCGTTTTAACAAACGGGTGAGTTTAGTTGTTAAATGAATTGGGATTTTATAAATGATATATTGGATGCTTACATGTAAATGTTTTAATAAAAATATTAATACGATGTAACAAAAATGGTTATTTCTATTGGATACTGAATTCATCGTTTTTAACTGATATCCGGAATTGTTAGTAGCATGAAAACGGACTTCTGACAAGAAAGGTTTGCCTAATCGGTAAATAATTAAGTTGGCCTAATATAATTAAAATTGTATTAAAGAGGGTTTTGAAAAGTTTCCACCGAAAACATATAAGTCTTCAGGGCTGACCAGTCACATTGCATCCGAGCCCATGTATAAGTCCGGACCTGGTTAACAACCAGGGATCCCACCGAAGGGTACTTTTACTCTTACAATTACAAATTACCAAAATATGTTAATGAGACAAAAATCATTTAGTTCAAACTCACAACTTGAATCTCCTTCTGTCAATAACCCAAAAGGTCATTTCGTGGTTGGCCTTATCAAACACACATCTACTCCAACGACACCGCAACAATGACAGCAACTGTCTCAGGGAAGTAGCGGTGGAGCAAAGCCGTTGGTTTCCGGCCAGAGTGGCGACACAAATATGAGGTATGCCAATGTAACTCCGGCAAGTGGGCCAATTTTAACGGGCCCACAAGAAGTTATAATAGCTTTGAAGGTGCTTGCTTTTTCTCACTTGTCTGAATATATTGTTGGAGAAATAAGTAGTGAGTTTAATGAGAATGGATTTTTTATCTAACAATAATGATGATTTTGAAGATGCCGTAGGTGGGTATGATTGGAAAGACTGGTTTATAAGAATATAATATAACGTTTGTACAATTGCATTTAATTTCAGTTATCCTACAATTAACAAGTGCTAATGTGCATTTCCCCCCTTTTAGTTGTGAAGGCTTTTATGCGATTCAAATTATTTATATGATTATTCCCGTTAATAAAGTGTTGGAGTAAAACACAGATCAACTTGATACTGATGCTGCAGTTAGTACTGATAATATTTAGTACTGATGGGGCAGAACATGTTACTACTGATGAAGTTGATACTGGTGTATACTATAACTAAGTTACTACTGATCATGCACAGATTGAAGATACTACTGATCAATAGTAGTTACTACTGACGTTGGTTTTGGACTTACTACTGGTTACCAGAGTTACTACTGACGATGCACATTTATTACTGGTGAATGATTTTACTACTGGTACGCGTTTTTGTCAAGTCCGAGATCTTCGTAGAGATAGTTATAGTATGTAAATCAATGTATATCTTTTATTATTCGATGTAAAGCAAGTCCTAGAATAACTAGGGTAAATAGTTTAGCTTCAAGGACTATTATAAATAGTTCCTTACGAATTGTAAACGTACGTGTGTATTGTTAACTCAATAATATACATTGAAGCTTTTTGTGAAACTGTGTTCTTAATACTTTCGCATATTATTTACAGTTCATTGTTCTTAATTATATTGATATAGTATTGATCCGCTGCAATTTCTATATTCAATTAGATCTAAAGTGTTTATTAACTTCTCTATAGTTAATCGATCCTGACAAGTGGTATCAGAGCTTATTGGTTCTAGATCTACTATTTGTTAAGAACAACAAAAAGTTTTAATCTTTTAATCACACACATTGTTAATCATGTCGGATAACAATGAAAGCACTCAGGCCAATAAAATCCCTATACTCACTCCCAATAACTTTGGGATGTGGAAGAATCGTATTAAGCAATACATGCTTATTACAGATTATTCCATGTGGGAAGTTGTCCTTGAAGGAAACAAAACTGGTCCTGGCCAAGCAAGCAGCTCTGCAACTGAGGCAGACAAACTTAAGTGTGAGAAGGAAAATAAGGACAAGGGAATCGAACTCAAAGCTCTAAGCACTCTCCTACTGGCCATTCCTAATGATTATCAACATCTCTTTGTTGAGTATGATGATGCAAAGGTGCTATGGGAAGCACTGGAGAAGAGATTCGTTGGGACCAAGAGCACCAAGAGGAACATGAAGTCTGTTCTCAAACAAGACTTTGAAAACTTCAAAGGAAAACCCAATGAAACACTCACTCAAGTGTTTGACAGATTCAACAAGCTAATTGGTGAACTTAACCAGGTTGGGGTTAAGATGGATCAAGAAGATGTCAACATGAAGTTCCTAAGATCTCTTAGTGAAGAATGGGCCATGTATACAGTGGTATATAGACAAAGAGATGCTTTAGAAGAAAAAGAGTTGGATGAACTCTACAATGATCTCAGAGTATTTGAAACTGAGGTAAACCAAAAGAACCCTTCTATTTCTTCTAACAATGCTGCATTTGTCTCTAGTACAGGTCAAGGTCAGGAAACCTTCACAGGAAAGGCTGCAGATTCTGAGGATGCTGCAAGAGAATCCTTCTTCACTAGTCATGTTCATACTGCATTGATTAGTGATGACTTGGAACAATTGAATCCAGATGATCATGAAGAGATGGATCTTAAATGGCAGATGGCTATGCTAAGCCTAAGGACAAAAAGATTCTTAAAGAGAACTGGTAGGACAAGCCTCAACTTCAACAAAGGTGACAAAGCTGGATTTGACAAAACTAAAGTCAAATGTTACAACTGTAACAACCTTGGTCACTTTGCAAAAGAATGTCCTCAGCCAGACAAAAGATCAAAATCAACTGCCCTTGTATCACAACAAGGACAAGGCTATGACTGGAGCTTCCAAGCAGAAGAGCATGCTCAAAATCAAGCTCTCATGGCCTTTACTGACAACAAAACTGAGGTAAAACCTAAACCTTGTACTTCTGAATGTGCTAAAATTATTAAAAACTTAGAAAAAGAAAACAATAAATTAAATGAAGATTTAGCAAAAGCAGTGAGAAGAAATCATGAATTTGATGGTGTGATTACTGATCAAGAACATCAAATAAAGGTGTACCAGATGATTGATCAAAGGATAAAGGAAGAATTGCTTCAGGCTGTGGATGAGAAAGAATTTTATGAAATAAAAAATAAAGAACTAACAAGTAAATTAGAAGAATGTCAGCTTGAAATTGAACAAAATAAATTAACAATTAAAAAGTTTGAAAGAAGCACTAAAATTCTTGATGAATTAACTAATAATCAAACTACAGAAAAAGTTGTTCATGGGGTGGGATATCATGCAGTACCACCTCCATATAAAATCATTCCACCACTTAAAAACAGTTCAGAAAGAATCATTAATGAATTAAAAACTGAAAATCAAACTGAATCACATAATGAAACAACTGAATCAAATGATTCTTCTGATGATGATCAATCAATTGAATTTACAATCTCTCAAACTGAATCGCCAAAATCAATTGATACAAGTTTTCACACAGCTCAAAGTCCAAATGAATCTCCTAAATATGATGCAGAAAATATACCCAAAATTCTAAAAAGGGGAAACCAAAGAAATAGGAACCAACTCTTAGAACAAAGAAAAATCATAAATGCTCAAGATAATAAATTAAGATGTGTTATTTGCAACAAAGTGAACCATTTAGCAAAGGATTGTCACTTCAATCCAATAAACTGCAAAGAGTTAAAAGAATTTAAAATTTTTAAAGAAAATGCAAAAACTCAAAAGTTAAAAGATACTACTGGTCCTTCAGTAGTAAATAAAATTAAAACTCCAATTGCTGAAACTCCAAGATTTGGAAGAAGTGCACCAAGATTTGTGCAAAACAGAAGAGTTGGAAGCCCAAAGAACAACAATTACTTCAAGAACAATGGAAAATCCAATCAAAATAAACAATATTTCAAATTTTCCAACACCAGTAAAAACTTTAACAATTTTACTACTGGTGTTAACCCTAAGTATAATGCTGTTTGGTACCAGTACAAGAATTCTACTGGTAAAAACCCAAATTACAAAAATACTACTGCTCCCAAAACAACCTTCAAAAATACTACTGGTGTCAACCCTAAAAACACTACTGGTCATTCTAAACATGGTAAGTACCCAAATATTACTGGTCCATCAGTAGTAAAGCATTCAAAAGCAAAAATTCACGGGTATAAACCAAGATCAGTAGGAAATTCTCACACCAGTCATACTTTCAAAAGGGCAGTAGTAAAACAAAACACCAGTAATAAACAAGTATGGGTACCAAAAGTGTTTAAAGTTACATCCCCAAAAGCTTATTTCTCAAAGGATGAACCCAAGACATATAAAGCTTGGGTTCCCAAACTTAACTAATCCTTTACTCACTTGTGCAGAGCATTCAGATCCCAGAAGAAGGAAGAACATGGCATATTGATAGTGGATGCTCAAGGCACATGACTGGAAATCTGCAAATTCTTAAAGATTTCAAGTCATTTGATGGAGGATATGTAGCATTTGGTGAGAATCCACAGGGAGGTAAGATCACAAGTAAAGGTACTGTTACAAATGGCAAAATTACCTTTGATGATGTATTTTATGTAGCCGAACTAAAATACAATCTTGTCAGTGTGTCTCAAGTGTGTGATAAAAAGAATAAAATTCTTTTCACAGACATTGAGTGCATCATTCTTTCTCCTGATTTTATTTTAGATGAAAAATATGTTGTTTTAAGAACTCCAAGGAGAAACAATGTGTATTGCCTAGATATAGGGGGAGAACTCATTTCTACAAATGAGGTCAACTGTTTTATATCCAATGCAAACACCACTGAATCAGAACTATGGCATAGAAGGATGTGTCACACAAATTTTAAAAACATGAATAATTTAGTAAAAAGAAATCTGGTCATTGGACTACCTCAAAAACAATTCATGTGTGATCATCACTGTGTTGCATGCCTAAAAGGTAAACAACACAAGACTTCTCATAAGTCCAAAACTGTGAACTCTATTTCTGTTCCTTTACAGCTCTTACATATGGACCTTTTTGGACCTACAAATGTAATGAGTATTGGAAAGAAACAATATTGCCTTGTTATTACTGATGACTTTTCCAGATATACATGGGTTTTCTTTCTCAGGACAAAGGATGAAACAAGTGAGCTCATAAAGAACTTAATTGTCAAACTGGAAAACACATCTGATCAAAAAGTTAAAGCCATAAGATGTGATAATGGCACAGAATTTAAAAATGCTAACTTAATTAATTTTTGTGATCTTAAAGGTATTGACAGGCAATACAGCTCACCTAGAACTCCACAACAAAATGGTGTAGCTGAAAGAAGAAATAGAACCATCATTGAAGCAGCAAGATCAATGCTAGCAGACTCAAAATTACCAATTACTTTTTGGGCAGAAGCTGTTAATACTGCCTGTTATGTTCAGAACAGAGTATTAATAGTGAAGCCACATTTTAAAACACCATATGAACTTTTTAATAAAAGAAAACCTTCTATAAGTTTTTTAAAATCATTTGGTTGTCCTTGTACTATCTTGATTACAAGAGAACAAATTGGTAAGTTTGACTGCAAAGCTGATGATGGAATCTTTGTGGGATACTCTACTCAAAGCAAATCATACAGAGTATTCAACAAAAGACTAAGGATAACTGAAGAAAGCATCAATGTATCCTTTAATGAAAATGTACCTAATGAACAAGGAAATGGTCCAGATTGGCTATTTGACATAGACAATCTAACCAAATCCTTTAATTCTAACATGAATTTCAATGCAGGTAATTCAAATTGTCACAATCAAAAGGAAGGAACATCATCTGTTAATACTGGTCAAGAGGAGATGAGATACATTGTAGTTAATACTGCTCCAATAGTTAATACTGATGTCAGTAATAACTCAAGTTCTGAAACCAGTAGTAACTCTGAGAATGAGGACAGTAGTAATTCAAATACTACTGATACCAGTAATAGTACTCAAAATACTACTGGTCCCAACAAGAACCTAGATTCTCAAGATACTACTGATACCAGTAACAACATCAATACTACTGATATCAATGAAGACAATAGCAGTAGTAACTCTGACCAAGATGATGATGAACCAAACTTCAATGACAATGAAGGATCTCTAGAAGAACAATTGCCTGAGACAAATGAGTCCAATCTTGAAAATCAACTAATAGTTGATAAAACTACAACAACAAGGACTCAGAAGAACCATCCATTAGACCTTGTTCTAAGTGATGTTAACTCACCACTACAAACAAGAAGCAAATTAAACAAAAGCTTAACTGCAAATATGTGTAATATAAGTTTAATTGCTAATGAATGTATGTTTGAATGCTTTCTGTCTCGGGATGAACCAAAGAAGATCCAACAAGCAATGAAGGACTCAAACTGGATTGAGGCTATGCAAGAAGAACTCCTTCAATTCAAGTTACAAGCTGTTTGGACACTTGTACCTCTACCCAAAGGAAAAAGAGCCATTGGAACAAGATGGATCTTCAGAAACAAGAAAGATGAAAGAGGTATAGTGATCAAGAACAAAGCCAGACTTGTAGCCCAAGGATACACTCAAGAAGAAGGAATAGACTATGATGAAGTATATGCTCCTGTTGCTAGAATTGAAGCCATAAGAATATTTCTAGCATATGCTTCATTCAAGAAATTCAAAGTCTATCAAATGGATGTGAAGAGTGCATTTCTATATGGGAAGATTGAAGAAGAGGTCTATGTATGCTAACCTCCAGGTTTTGAAGATCCAAAACATGGTGATTATGTGTTCAAACTAGATAAAGCTCTGTATGGCCTACATCAGGCACCAAGAGCATGGTATGACACATTATCATCATACCTATTGAAGAACAACTTTAAAAGAGGAGCCATTGATAAAACTTTATTTACAAAGAAAGTCAAAGATGATATACTAATGGTACAAATCTATGTAGATGATATCATCTTTGGTTCAACCAATGATTTATTATGCAAAGAATTTGAAGAACTGATGCAGATTAAATTCAAAATGAGCTCTATGGGTCCAATGAACTTCTTCCTTGGACTCCAAGTCAATCAAAGAACTGATGGTATTTTGATAAATCAATCAAAATATGTCAAAGACATCTTGGAAAAGTTTGATTTGAAAGACAGTAAAAGTGCAAGTACACCAATGGAAAACACACAAACACCTACATCCTGATGTTGAGGGGGAGGATGTAGATGAACACTTATATAGATCAATGATAGGCTCTTTGATGTACTTAACTGCATCAAGACCTGACATTATGTATAGTGTTTGTGTGTGTGCAAGATATCAAGCAAGACCCAAAGAGCTTCACTTGCAGGCTGTTAAAAGAATATTCAGATACTTGAAAGGCAAACCATCACTAGGTCTATGGTATCCACATGATTCACCCTTTGAACTCATAGCCTACACAGATAGTGACTATGGAGGTGAATGTCAAGATATAAAGTCCACTACTGGTGGATGTCAATTCTTTGGATCAAGACTGGTGTCATGGCAATGTAAGAAGCAAACAAATGTATCAACATCAACTGCTGAAGCAGAATATGTAGCTGCATCTGCTTGCTGTGCTCAAGTACTATGGATTCAAAACCAGCTTCTAGACTTTGGTATCTCTATCCTTAAAACTCCTATTTTTATTGATAATCAAAGTGCTATTAGTATTGTGAACAATCCAGTAAAACACTCAAAAACTAAACACATTGAAATAAGATTTCACTTTATAAGAGATTGTAATGAAAAGAAATTAATCAAAGTAGTTAAAATCCATACTGATGATCAATTAGCAGATCTTTTTACAAAAGCATTTGATGTAGGAAGATTCAACTTCTTGGTTAGCAGTATTGGAATGATTTTGATAAATTAAAATCTCACTTAAAATCATGTGTAAAGTTATTGTTGTAAAATATTATTTATTTACTTAAGTGTTTTACTACTGGTATATCTGTATTACTGGTGTGTAGGCATGTGCACAAAATACTACTGGTAGTTAAATACTACTGGTGTGTATTAGGGTTACATAAATACTACTGGTGGTCAGTACTACTGATGTTCACATATACTACCGGTCTTGTGTGTTAGTGGTTACTACTGATGTCCATAGTTACTACTGATGTCAAAATCCTTAGTCACTACTGATGTTAGTAGATACTACTGACATTTTACTACTGATATCTTATTTGCTACTGGTCTTTCAGAAACACAATTACCAAACTACCCCCCATGAAAATAACCGTTATGTTATGATTCGAAGGGCATTTTAGTAGTTTTGCAGGTTAAATCGAAAGATATAAAAGGCGGCAGTCAATTAGTTTAGCATTATCTTCACTTCGATTTGCTAAATCCTCTCGATAAACCCTAGCTTACGATCAAAAACCCTTCATCAATAACAAAATTCATTCCTGTTCTTCACAAAATTCAACAAAAATGGCAACTCTAAAATCTTTGAATGTTCAAACCGATCTTAAATATTCAGAATTTCACAACATGTGTGCCTTCCTAAAGAATCCCGACGGCACAAAAGATTTTCGACCGATCGTCAAGTTCTTGAGAAACTCTTCCATACAGTTTGCTTTAACTGTAAAACCAAAATCATATCAACAGCACTTGGTGGATTTCTGGACCAATGCTGAGCAAACGGAAGGAACAACCATTTCAATGATCAAATCTCAA
This sequence comes from Calendula officinalis, assembly GCA_963853835.1. Taxonomy (NCBI): domain Eukaryota; kingdom Viridiplantae; phylum Streptophyta; class Magnoliopsida; order Asterales; family Asteraceae; genus Calendula; species Calendula officinalis. The sequence goes on from OY970825.1 coordinate 28,789,400, forward strand.
GTAGATGGAAAGTATATCACAGTAACAGAACAATCAATCAGACACCATCTACAACTTCATGACGATTCAGGTATGTTTACTCTACCTAAGGAATACATTGCTGAAATTTTACAAAAAATGGGTTATGAGGGAAGACTGGACATAGTAACATTTCAAAAGGGTCTTCTCTCCCCACAATGGAAATTCTTAGTTCACACTATTCAGCATTGTATTTTTCCAAAAAGAAGTACTTGGAATGAGTTTAATAAGGCAATAGCCTCTGCTGTTGTCTGTTTATGCACAGACCAAGTATTTAATTTTTCATACATGATCTTTGAAGGTATGTTGGGAAATCTTAGCTCTTCTAAATTTTTAATGTATCCCAGATTTCTACAACATATCATAAATTGTGAATTACAAAACTTGTCAACTCCTAAAAACATTTTCATACTACCTGAGTTGAACAAGAAAGTTTTCTCAAATATGAGAAAACAATTTAAATTTTCGGGCAAGGAAACCCCTCTGTTTCCTAATATGATCAAAGATCACACTCTTATTGGAGAGGGTTCAACCATTGCTACAACCCAAGTTGAACCTCAACCCATTCCATCACCCCCAAATACAGCCCAAACACCACCCCAACTATTCACTCAATCACCAGCCCAAACAGAAGTCCTGAATGTATCCCAGGAACTTGATTTAAATCTGCAGAGTGCTACTCTTCACTCTGTGGAAGACCTGCCAGACAAAACCCAAAATATTTCCACTATTTACAAAAGAAAGAAATCTTTAAAGGACACCAGGGGACACATTGAGTCAAACCCCAGGCTCCAAGAGTTGTCCTCCAAGGAGGAGAGAGGACATGAGGCGAGGGCTTTCACTACTGATGCCCCAAAGGTGGGTGCACAGGACAGTGAAAACATCTTTAGGACCCAGACCTCGGCAACTTTGAGTGATGACTCATTTGAGGAGTTACTCAAAGGACCCCGGTGCCAAGAAACCACAAGGGGGGGGGGCATCTCTGCTTCTTCTAGGAAGAAGAGAATGTCTAAAAGACCCAATGAATCACCAAGAAGTGATGAGGGCAGATCTTTTGAATTGATGGATAGGATGGAAAACCTCAAAGCCAATGTACCTGTTAGTGAGCCCGATGATCTTGCTAGATGGAGTGAGGGCAGTATTAAAATCAACCAATTGACAGAAAAAGTGGATTCTCTTGAATCCACTGTACAAAATTGCCTTACATATCTTACAAACCAAGGAAAAACCATGGCTGCTATGAAAAGACATGTCAATACCATCAACAAGAGAATGAGATTATATGAGCACATGCTTCATCAACAAACCAAAATCATCAGAAAATTGAAGAAGAAAATTGATGATAGTGAGGCTCCACCATTTGAGCTCACTAAGGGGGAGAAGGATACATACAGACCATGATTGATGAATCTATTGCAGCAGCAGCATCCTCTCTCTTAAATTTAAAAGAAACAGAAGTTGATGAAGGCCCAGACATGATGGTTACAGAAGATGAGCCAATTACTACTGCTACAATGGAAGAACAAGTTGAAAAAGAAATAGCAGTAGTAAGTCAAGAAGAGGAATTAATAGCAGCAAATACTACTGATGCCCTATCAGTAGTAAATCCTGAAGTCACACCAGTAGTAACTACTCTGGTTACTACTGAAGAGGAAGAACTACAATTCCCAGAGCTGATTGAAAGAGAAAGACATGTCATCATCTCCAAACCACCAACACCTGATCAACCACTTATCATACCTGACATTGATGATAATGTGAATTGGTTTGAGGTAGATGAATGTACTCTTCCTCCACACCCTAAAATATTACCAGAAGGTCAACTACATCTATTTTATCCAAAACTTCTGATGATGGGTATACCAGATATGAAATACATTCCACCTCCACCATCTGCTCATATTGGAAAAGGAAAAGAAGTATATGATGATGATTATCCAAATAGAGCATTAGGTCATCACATGGTAAACAAGATAAATCATGTCAGAGCAGAAAAGCAATCCAGATGGAGAATAAAACACAGAAAATTTTTGGAGAAAGTGGAAATGTATCAAGAAATAGAGGAAAATAAAGGAAAAGTTCAAAGTAAAATTCCTGTTCAAATACCTGTTCAAACAGATGACATTCAGATAAAAGCTCAACAGGCTGAATTCAAAAGGCTCAGAAAAGTAGAAGAAGAACACATACAATGCCTTGAATATTTGGTCTCTGAATGCAAAAAGACTAAAAGAGCATTAACAGATGATGTGTTTGAACAGAAGGCAAATATGATTGAGTATTTAAAAACAAAAGGGCATAGTGCAAAGTCATTAGGAAGAATGAAGATGATAACTATCATTGAAAAATACTGCAATGCTAAGAAGAAAGACTTGGCTGAACAAGAAGCTGAAGAAACAAAGAAAGCCAAAAAGTTAATCCCAATCAGTCCAAACTTAATCAAAGCTGGTAGTGTTTCAACTACTGGTGATACTTCAACTCCCCAATCAAAGAAAAGAAAAACTGTTGATCAAGAACAGAGCTCTAAGAAGAAATCAAAACAAATTGTACCTGTTCTTGAAATGCCTATTGCTCCATTGCAGAACAATCCAATTATTAACTGGAGAGTGATACAGAACAATGTTATAGAGGTCATAAGGGAAGACAAAGTTGTACAGAGATTCACTGGATGGTTACCATTAATCAGATCATGATCTAGAAGTGATGTAATCAAACTTCTGATTATTGGAAAACCTAGAATGACAAATAAATAATGGAAAGAGTCTGGTGCTGGATACTTAACAAAGATGATAGATGCTGCATTTTATCCAGATAATTATCCAGAACAATTTACAAATCCAGGTAATGTGTATGCTTGGAATGTCATTCCTACTGCCAATATGTATTTCTTTGAAAAATCAGGCAAAGTATGTGAACTGTACTTATATGAAAAAGAATATCCACACTCTGAGAAGACTATGTATCAGATATTCATAAACACTTTGATGAAACCTTATGATGCTGTTATGTTCCAAAACAAACTGAATTACTTTACAAAGAGGAACAGCGGATATGTTATTGAACAAAGGCTTCAACAGAATCAAAGAACTCTTGAGAAAAGAAGAAGAGAACAAGAGGAACAAAAGAAACTTGATTGACTAAAAGATAATCAATAAGTTTAGGGGGAGATTGTTGGAGTAAAACACAGATCAACTTGATACTGATGCTGCAGTTAGTACTGACAATATTTAGTACTGATGGGGCAGAACATGTTACTACTGATGAAGTTGATACTGGTGTATACTATAACTAAGTTACTACTGATCATGCACAGATTGAAGATACTACTGATCAATAGTAGTTACTACTGACGTTGGTTTTGGACTTACTACTGGTTACCAGAGTTACTACTGACGATGCACATTTATTACTGGTGAATGATTTTACTACTGGTACGCGTTTTTGTCAAGTCCGAGATCTTCGTAGAGATAGTTATAGTATGTAAATCAATGTATATCTTTTATTATTCGATGTAAAGCAAGTCCTAGAATAACTAGGGTAAATAGTTTAGCTTCAAGGACTATTATAAATAGTTCCTTACGAATTGTAAACGTACATGTGTATTGTTAACTCAATAATATACATTGAAGCTTTTTGTGAAACTGTGTTCTTAATACTTTCGCATATTATTTACAGTTCATTGTTCTTAATTATATTGATATAGTGTTGATCCGCTGCAACTTCTATATTCAATTAGATCTAAAGTGTTTATTAACTTCTCTATAGTTAATCGATCCTGACATAAAGGAGACCTGAGGGTGACTGAACTTTACTCTTTATGTACGCAACTTAATCTATGTCATGGTTGTTTCAAACACCGCTTCTTACTATTCTTTCTTTTTTGAGCGAAAGGGAAATACAGTCTTGAACTTGCGCCATGATGGTAACCTATTACTATGTTTTGGGGATATTCCTTTGTTTTTGGTGCCAATGGGTTCGGTGCCAATGGGTTCAGATAAGTCTTGTAATTCCTGCACAATAGAAAAATGTAGAACTTCTAAAATTATGTTTCCAAGAAACGCACCCTAAATATTTCACGCAAAAGATTGATCATATGAGCTATCTAATAGAGTTAAAACAAATTTGAAAATATAAATGGGTCGATTTGGGTCATGGGTCAAAATTTTACAATCCCTTATCCGGGTCATGGGTTAAATTGCAATCCCCTTTTTAGTTAATTAGCTAACATGTACCTCAATTCTCATATTATCAGGATCAATGGAGTCTTGTGCCGAATTAGAGCTTTCACCTTGTTCCATAGAGTCTTGTGCCAAATTAGAGCTTTCACATTGTTCCTAATCATTGAACATAGACTTTGATGAATTATATTGAAAGTGAGTAAATTAAACATTAATATTATATAAGAAAGTAAATAAAACTATGAGTACCCTTGAAGGAGTTGCTATAGGAGTTTGTCTATTCCCTGAAAACATTAAAAAATACTATTATATATATTTTATACATTCAAGATTGTCATATATATTCGCAACCCGATGACGTGATAAAACAACAACTTGACGACATAGCAAATGACACAACAATTTATGGTATCCTATTTGTGTCATTCAATTATCGCCACATCATCGGTTTATCACGTCAATAGATTTATAAGTGACCCATATACAACACAAAACTATCCTTTACCACATTTAACATAAATTTTTATGCCATCAATAAATAAGTGACAAATGTAAAAGTACACACAAAGTGAAAAAAAAAAAAATTTCTTCTCATAAAAATGTACTAAATTGAGAAAAGGCCTAAAGGTGACCAACCACATGCGGTTCCGCTATATTCTGATATGATTAGATGTTCAAATTCATCTCCTAGTTCTTGCAACGACCTGGCTAAAGCTTCATCTATGGCTTCTTGTTCCTTGGCATCAACTACATGTTTGTTCTTTTCATGTTCTTGAAATGATTTAAGCATTTCCTATAACATATATACCAATTTTTCCATAAAATGAACATTATAACGATATCATAATATAATAAGCGTATAATGGTCAATTTAGATTTTTGATTACCTGTTGGAATAAAGCTTCTTCATAAGTAAGACCATCATTATTTGGAAGATACTCAAAGAATTTCTCAAAGTGTTCATCAATATTTTGACTCATGAATGCTAGTCAAACAAAGATAACATAACCTAAAAAAAAAAGTTTCTATTTGAACAAACTAAAGAAATATATAAAATTAAAATCGAATATAATTTGACTATTTACGAGAAAAATATTTGAACTTTTTCCTTATGCTTCTTAGTTGACCAATAACGGCATAAATTGCAAGGATGAAGTAATTTATACTCATTGTGAGAATATTACAACATTAAAGATTAATAATTCATAATCAAATAAGTGTTTTAAAAAAAATATTCAAAAATTATGATTAATCATAGATTAAGGGATCTAGTCAACAAAAATCTGCATATACCCATGTAGAAATCAATTGCATTACTAATGGCATGCTAATTAATTTCATGTCTAGCTAATTTCATGAACATAAATTTTATACTTCCCCCGATTTAAAATAAGTGATACACTTTCTATATTTGGGTCTATCAAAATAAGTGATACACTTTGAAAACTTACCCTATTTGGTAAAAAGTAGTGGGACCAACACCCACTAACTATCTACTTTAATAAAGTGAAATGACATCTTTACCCTTACTTTTACTTTTAAACATCATTAACCTCACTTTATTCAAAATTTGTGGGACACATTCCCCACTAACTATCCAATTAATCTAATTTAATTATCATTATCATATTTTGCCTCAAAATCCGTGATATCAACAATGTATCACTTATTTTAAATCGGAGGAAGTATATTTTTTACTATTTAGATTATGACGATAATTAATTAACAAAATTCTAATATCAAGAATATATATATTATTCATGAATAAAGGCATGATAATTAATTTCATGTCTAACTAATTTCATGAACATAAATTTTATATATTTCTTTACCATTTGAATCATGATGATAATTAATTAACAAAATTCTATAATTCATGAATAAAGGCATGCTATCTATATAGTGGGTTTCCCCCTTTCCATTTGTACAAAAAACTGTAAAAGAGTCATTATTATAATCAATTGTTAAAAGGACAAAATGCATATTTATACTCTGAACTTGATTAATACGTGTTTTACTTAGAAACATTAACGTTCGCATATATGAATCATAACAAGGCACCATTAAAATCTTTCAACTTTAATGAAACAAGATTGAGGCAACCCATATCAATAATTCTTCTGCCATCTCTGCACAACCATCAATAAACCTTACAATTCATTTACTTTTGTTTAACTTTTATTCAATTATAGAGATGGTGTACGCATTTACTTTATCTGACTAAATCAATGAAATATAAGACTACCAACACATTGCCTTAGGGGTGAGTGACTGAGTATGGTCTGAAGATCACACTGGACTGAAAACGAAAATCATAAAATTATAAAACCATTAATCGAACTGGAAATCATAATTTATTGTTGGTTCAGTTCGGTTTCGTCACTTTCGGTTCGATTTGAGTTTTTCGTCCCAGGTGCTAACCCATATGCACTTGCAGTAATACTCTCCCTGGCCAATTAACGACAATTAAGATATATCGGGCATGGGAATTGAGATATAATTAATTTTCTACATATTTCACACATTGTAATTAAACGAGCATAATGGTACGCGCTTAGCGGCGGACCTAGGAAAACAATTGAGGGGTGTCGCTGGCTACATATTTTTTTTCTCAGGGGTGCCACCGACCACACATTTATTTATCAGGGGTGTCATCTACACTAACAAAAAATAAATTTAATAACTTTAACATTATTTGTAAAAAATTTAAGGGTTACATGGCAACCTCGTGCACCATACTAAGTGAAATGCTTAAAACAACACAATCAATCCATTACTTGATGCTTGATGATGATTATGGATGAAAAACTTGTGAAGATGGTTAGGGTTTTAGAGAGAGTAGAGAGAAGGTGGAGAGAACAATTGTTGAATTGTGATTCTTTGTTAATTGCAAAAGTTGGGGAATTAAGGTTTACATTATGGTTTATATACCATGACTTTAATTCCCTAATTAGCTTAAGACTAATCATAAGACTAACTAAACTAATATACAATGTTACCATTTACCCCATACACTATTAATTACAATAAAATAGTACCTAACAATCTCCCCCTTTGTAACAATAGTCTAGGTTGCGTATCTTTGAAGTCTTCCTTGTTTGTAAAGCTGGAGCTGTGTGTTAAACCGTTGTGCAGTTTTGTTGAAAAATCAGCTTTAACTTTTGATGATCGGAGTTAGACATACTTTTAATTGGCTTTTCGACCAATATAAAGTATTCCAGAAGACTTCAGGCAAATCGACGAAATGTAGACCCATAGATAGAGCGGTTAGCAGCGGAAGTCCTTTCTTGAAGTTGTGGCGCTGTCGATTTGCTTCTGATCCTTGGTTCCTGATATTTGTTGAAGTCGTAGAGGTGCGGTATCTTGATTTGATTCGGATTTTCTGACCGTTGTTGATAATGTTGGAGTACGGTCATGGAATCTCTTATCTGATGTATTGACTGTTGTTGATAAGAGTGGAGTACAGTTATCAGATCCTCTATCAGACATAGTGACTGTTGTTGATAAGAATGGAGTACAGTCGTCTGATCTTCGCACAAGAAGGTATCAGGGTAACCCAGGATCACATAGATTGCCTGTTTGCACAACAGTTACAGAAACTGTGTGACCTACGTTTAGTGTTGGCATTGATGTTAGCACTGGTAGGATTTCCATTCAATCATCGTGGAATACCAATATTTTTGGTATCACTATGAATGTTACGGAAATATCCCAAAGATATGCTTGGTAGAGTGCCTGTGTCCTAGAGAAATTTAATTCGGTTCTAGACTCTATACGTGGACAAACGAAGGCGAGGACTGGAGGTGGGTCCTCTTTTTCAATGTCAACAATCTCCAAATGAGATGTCGATAGTGGATGTGGTTATCTCCGTGATTTTGAAACAAGTACTATTTGTACTTGAGTGGTCAGTGGGGGTTGTGCATTGCATCACTGGGTCCATGATGTCTTAATCAGAAAGCAACATATGCAATCCGATATAGATGAGGTTACCCGGTCATTTGTTCGGTTTAGGGAGGGTTTTCCGTTTTCTTTAACCCTTTCACACACGCTCCTCACTCAACTCACCTTTTCATTTTCAACCACACCCTTGTTTTTGTTTTTACCATGTGATAAGCTGATTTGCACCCCATACTTCATACCCCCTCTCAATTTTTACCTCAGCGCACCCCAATCAAGATCCCATGATACTTGATTCTGCTCACCTAGACCTAGGGACCCTCACTTTTAGTTCCTATATTGTCGGTGGCTCCGTCACTTTTGACAGTTATACGATTCCAGAAGATGGGGAAGATCATGCTGGGTTTAGCAGATCATAGGAGTAATTTGAGAGTGGTCTATTACGCTCATGTGCATTTTAATCAGCTTTCAAAAGATGTTGCATTTTAGAAATTCACATGGATTTTTCTTCCGATTTTGATGTAATTCCGGTAAAAGTTGTCACCTGAATGATTGTGGATTTTAAGGCACAACAACTTGTTCTATTAAGGTAACACCAGACTCACATAGAGTATCCGTTAGCACACGGTATGAATCGGTAGTCGTTTGCACAACCGTTGATTCAAATATGTGACATGCGTTTAGAGTTGGTGTGATTTTAGCTCTAGTAAGATTTCCACTCGATCCTCGTGAAACATCAGATTGTGATGCCACTACGAGTGTTCCGATGGATTCACGGAGATCCAAATTTGTAGTGCAAGTGTCCTATATTGGAAGGTTCTTGAGGGTGAGAACTAGACACACTGTGCATACAAAGAGACTTAACCCGGGGCAGGAGGTTATTATGATTCAATACCGACATACTCCGAATGAGTAGTCAGTCGCTTTTGTGCTACGTCCCCTGATGAAATGAAACAAATTCATGTTGAGAGGAATTTGAGTAATTGGTGGTGGCGTGCATTTGCTTTACTGGGCCAGTAAAGTCTAGTGAAACATTCAACTTATGAATGATCAACTTTTTGTGTGGTTGCCCCGTTTATTGACGGTTTGGATGTACTCAAAGGTGTGTTTTCTTAAAATTATCATGTTTTCACATCACCTTGCACTCACCTAGTTCTATACCCTAGACGTATACCCTCACGTTTACCAGTTGGCAGAAATATTTCCCTGGGTAGGATAGGCCGGATCCGGCAGACCATGAGAAGGTATTGTCTTTACGAAAAGATTTTTTCGTTCGTTTATTCATATTGGGTATTTTTGTTTTGATTTTTCTTAATTTTCTCCCCTAGAAATAGTAATTCTCCCCCTAAAATTAGTATTTCTCCCCCTCGACTAATCAAAAGTATGTAAAAGTTTTGAGATTTGAGGACGTACCTTAAACATCGCCGGAGGGTTTGAAAGAGAGTATTTGTGGTGAAGCTTGATTGAGTTTTGCTTGCTTTTTGATAGCGGGTTCTGAATCCGTTGTGATCAGAAGCAATAGTTTGGAATGTGGACACGTTTTGACAGGTGAAGTGCCTCCCAGCTATCGATTATTGACGCGGGCCACCCCTTTTGTTTAGTCTTCTGAGAGCAACTGGTTCGTCAGGCCATCGGAGGCCATGATATTGACCAAACTTTTGTGGTGGGTTACTGACTTGAGTTGTGTAGGTGGGCGTTTTTCGACGTTCTCGTACCCCTAGATGAACCTCAAAATGTCTAATCACTGTGCGCCATTTTAATCTGTCATCAATGGCAGTGATTAGTTTGTCAATGTTGCTTTGTAAGGAGGTGTTCTCTGGGGTGCTGGGAAGCCTGTTCAAGTGTCTCCCCTTTTTCTCCAATTTTTTCTTCAGGAGTTTTAATGTGCCGTCACAGAACTTGGCAATGTCTGACACACGGAAGAAAAGTCTTTCATTGAATAGGTTCGTGTAAGTCATTCCCAAGTTAGGTTCACATAGAACAGCTATTCTCCGAGTTTGAATTTCAAAGGGAAGTGATCTGTAAGGTGCAGCCAGGTGGACCTTTTCTGTGCCACTCTCAACAGCCATCTGTACATCTTCCATTCGAGCAGAAAGAGATTTTACGAGCATGAAGCGCTTCAGAGCAGCCTTAGCGAAATTTCTCGCATGATTTTTGACTGGATGTGGGGTGTCTGGAAGTTCTCGTACTTCGTTGTATAGACATTCTATATCTCGAGGTTCGAGGATATAGAAGTCTCCTTCATCAATCGTGTACAGTTGATCGTCTGCTCTGCGAATATGGAAGATGGTGTACCCGTAGTAGCCTGAGAAGTGGTTGGTCGTTATCTCCAGGAGCTGTGTGATTGGTGACCTGTTTTATCGATGTGTTTTGCCCCTAAGATAGTGCATTGTGAGATAATACACTCTCTTTTCTCTCGGTGGCAGAATCACTTCTTTGTACAGATTTTGATAATTGATTGGCAGCTCATTCTCCTGGAAGATAGCAGAGAAGCGGTCTTCAATAAATGGTAATTTAACATGTTGAAATAAGAACTTTTTGGAGATTTTTAAACGTCGTTTGTTAGCTCTATCTGCCTCTCTCTTCTCGCTATCTGATAGGACCGGCACATTATGTTTTGGAGAGGCAGTTGATGGTTCGGGTTCTTTTGTTCTGGAGGCAACCTGTTGATCGTAGTTGTAGAAGTATTTGTGATAGTTTTCTCGGGTGAAATGGAATCTTTCTACCTCCACGCGTTCCTCCTCCCTTGGTTTGTCGTTGTCAGAGTTGTCGTCTGGAGGAGAGTTGGCATTTTGAGGTGGTTCGGTAAAAGCCTCCTTCACAATATTATCTTCTTCTGAGTCACTTTGTAGATCAATCACCGTGTCCGACTCTTTTCTTAGAACCCGTCTTGAGCTACTCTCTGGTTAATGGACCATGTGCCGGAGCAATAGATGCCACTCTACTCTCAAGGTTTTCCAGCCTTGTATTAAATGTTTGTATCGTTGAGGCGAGATGAGGGATGATCTGCAGATCTGGAGTTGGCATTGCAGTTGAGGTGGTGGTGGTAGCCTCTGATGATGTAGTATGATGAGGGAGGGTCATAACCATTGTTGTCGGTGGAGTTATAACGACCCTCGAGGCAATACCAGTTGTGATGGAGAATGGTGGAAGTGAGGTTTCTGATGGTGGTATTGTGGTTGTAACTGGTGGAACGGTGGTTGTTGGTGTTGGGATTATGGACGTGAGTGGTGGAATGGTGGTTGTGGTAGGTGGGACGGTGGTTGTGGAAGTTGGAATGGTGGATGTGAGTGGTGGTATGGTAGTTGTGGAAGTGAAGGAAGAATGAGATACGGATGAGGGTGGTGGTTGCGTGTGTTGTGGGGAAGGATCCGAGAAAAAAGGATCATCGAATGGATTAGGAGATCTTTGTGGTGGTGGTGAAGGTGGACCTGGTGGTGATGGTGGTGACTCTGGTCGATCAGAGACTGTGGCAGCAGAATCTTCTGATGAGGAAGGAGAGGAAGGTTCAACTGTTTGTGTGGTTGGTCGTATAATGGGTCGAGTTGGTGGAGTTTCAAGCTGTTGAGATGATGGAGTGGCTACCGACCGACTACCAGAGGCACCGCTGGGTGTAATGCGAAGTCGTTTTGCACGTCGGTGAGTGGGTGGTTGTCGTGGTTCTGCTGCTGGACGTCGAAGTCATTGTTGATGAGGTGGTGGTCGTTGTTGAGCAGGTGGTGGTTGTTGTTGAGCAGCTTGTTGATCTTGTTGCTGTTGTTCATCCTCTGGTCTCCATTCAGGATAATGAGCATCCTAGTATCGTCTGATGACATCAAGATTGATGTCACCAATTTTAAGCAGTGGGAGAGGGACCCGTGCTGGATCAACAGCAAGTGTACCACTATCTTTTCTACGGAACGAAACACTAGTTGGCCTGAATTGATTTGCAGCATCCCTGATGTGAATGGTTGGGTATCGTTGCATAAAATGTTCAATTAGGATGGACCAGAACCTCGGGTATATCAGATATTTTGGTTCCTTTTCTTTGGCGAGCCTGAATTCTTCCCACAGATAGGCAGCATAGTCATAATGTCTGTTGTAACAGAGGGCATGATAGGCGTGGTGAATATTTATAGAGGCCCTGTCATGACCAAATGACTTTCCTATCATACAACGGTTGAAAATAGTGAAGACGTGGGACCAGCTCCTTGCCATATATTTCTTTTTGAATTCTCTGAGATCGATTGTATCCCGAGGAAGGGCAAGACCAAGATCGCGGATTCCTTCATAAACTTCCTTGAATGGTAGCTGCGGTTCATGTGTAGTGAATGGTGGTCTTGAGTCGCCACGAGGTAGCCTGAAGATGTCATATAAATCATCTTTTGTGAATTGCACCGCTTGTTCGTCAAACATAGTTTCGAATTGGTGTGGGTCGGTTGATGTCACGAGGGTGAGGTTGCTTAAGAATTGTTGAATATATATCAGTGGAACCTCTGGCCTTGCATTTATCATGTAGAATATCGGGTGTCTTTGAATAACGTGGGATAACAGCGGATAATCTATGCTGAAAGTGACCTCTTCCTCCGGGGCCTAGTAGGGGTTGTTCTCCACCAGTGGCTTGATCCTGTAAAGTGGAACTAGAGTGTTCTCGTCTAAGATTTGTTCTGCGGCCATCTAAAATTATACGATAAAAACAAGTTGGCACAAACAATCAAGGTTAGTAGACAGTGTTAATACAAAATGTTACGATGAAAATTCACTGATCGAGACGAAACACTTGTAAGAAATTGTTAAAAATATATATAGATATATAAATATAATAATAATATAAAAATTTTAATTTTATTAAAAATATTAATAAATAAAATTTATACGTTATAATTATATTATATTATATATATATATATATATATATATATATATATATATATATATATATATATATATATATATATATATATATATATATATATATATATATATATATATAAGAAAAAGGCTTAGAGAAAAAAAAATTAATTTTTTGAAAGAGTTCGGCCCGAGCACAGTAACTGAAAAAAAGTTCGGGCCGGGAATAGTGAAAGAGTTCGGGCCGGACAATGTGAAAGAGTTCGGTCTGAACACTGTGTAAGAGTTCGGGCCGAAGACATTAAGGATTTCGGGCCGAGGATTGCTGGGGACTTCGGGCCGATAACAGTACAAGAGTTCGGGCCGAACTTTCTTTGAAAGAGTTCGGGCCGAAGACTTGGACGATATTTCAGATTTTGCAAGTTCCGTTCGCAGATCTGTCCTAGGTCGATTTGTTGTAAGAAAAACTGGCCAATGGTGATCGATTACACTAGACGAGCATCTTAGATAAAGTATTACAAACTAAGGGACCCTAGATCGAACCGATTCAACGTTTTGAAACCCTAGGTACGGTCCGAACTGAACTTCGATCGATTTATTCATTAAAGACATGAATAATATAAAATTAAATGATGAAAACATTGTTGGAATATGCTTCACGCGTATAACATATAGTTATATGGCTAGTTGTTTGTGAGCCTAAAGGGTCACACACTTAAACACTAAACACCATTATATAATTAGTGTAATTAGTGTAATTACATTAATTATTAATATATAAGCTATAAGCTTGTGTATAATAAGTTTAATATTAATTGTTAATATTGAAACTTTATTGTGAGCAAAATGGAAGAAACAAATGACTAGGGACTAAAGTGCAAATGGAACAATGGTTTATGGAAATCATTGATGGGTCTTTATGGCACCATTAAGAGTGTTGAATGGCTCCATAAACTCACCCTTGACCATCCATTTGGACGTCCCCTCTCTCTAACACTTGTAGGTGTTTTTGTTTTCTTTTGCTCTCAAGAATCAAGGACTAGCATCCTCATTTGGTGTTCTTGATTGTGTTGTGTGGACTTTCTTTTAGAGGTATTCTAATTGAATACTTGGTTTCAATCCATCACCAACTCCATCCGAATACACAACAATCAAAGGCAACTAGGGTATGAATTCTTATACCATTCTCTTTGATTTTCTTATAGTTTAATTGTATGATTGATATCAAGATCCGTTCATGGTGATAAATACTTTCCGCTGCGTTTTGTTAATTGTTTTAACCGAAAATCACCATTAGTGGTATCACGAGTCATTATATTAATCATATAATTAGCTAGATTTTGTGAAAAGTGGCAAAAATCAAACGATTTTGGTGTTTTTAACAAACCGATCGGACGAAAATTAAACCCTACGGGTTTTTATTTTAATTTTCGGTTTTGTATAATTAAGAGGGTTAAAATAACGTATTTTTGGAACCCTATTGTCACTTGTTACAAAATCAAAATAAAAAATTAATCTAGTTTATTGAACTTTTTGATTATTTGGCTTGGAATTACTTGTTTAATTATGTTTTTTGATATGGCAAAACATGTATTTTTGCCATATCCCAAGCCAAAGCCTTGTCAATTGTTGCTTGTTTGTGCAAACCGATGAAAGCCTAGACCATTTGTGAATGAATGTGGTTGATGTTTGGTTGTTTGGTTGTTTGGTTGTTTGGGAAAAGCCTTGTTTTTTTGGCTTAATTGTTGTAATTTATTTCATTTCTTTTTCTTTTATTTTTGGTGCCATTTTTGGGGTAATTTGTAATGTAAAAGTAATAGAATAGATTGTATTTATTTTATCTTTTTATTGTAAATTGTTGATAAAAAATATTGAAGACTAATGAAGAAAACAACAAATTTCCGTCACAAAAGCGAGGGCTGTACGAAAACAGGTTTTCCAGAGGCATACGGACTCCGTTTTGGGCGATTCAAAAGCCTAAAATGCTTGCAAAGTCGTGGGCTACAACTTTCCAGAAGGCTGGGAAGACCAACGAAGACTCCTTCAGTGACTTCTCGGGCTTCAAAGTCTGCTGGAATTTTCTGGCAGATTACACTTTTCCACAATTTTGGGTTCTACTTGCTCAAGAATGTCTTGGAGCAAGTGGGAGCCCATTGGGTTTATGTAGGCCCATTTGGGTTCATGTTGGCCCGTCCCCTAGTTTGACCCTTCGGTCCGTCGTGATGACTCACATGACCGAACCTAGGATTTCATCGGTTGAGGTTTGCACAAAATTTGTTGCATGTTTTATTTATGTTTGTGGTTGTTTTCTTTTCCTATTAGATACAAGTAAATAAAACAATTAAAAATGGGTTTTTGACACAAACATTAAAACATCCAAACATTTAATCATCGATAATTACTAGTTAATCATTGATGATTAAACCTTTAATCTAAAATTGTTTTGAGATTAAACTAAGTTTAAATATGATTTGAAACTTAAAATAATAGTTAATCATTGATGATTAAACCTTTAATCTAAAATTGTTTTGAGATTAAACTAAGTTTAAATACGATTTGAAACTTAAACCTTAATAATCGTTAAATGTTTTTACCGTTTATTAAACGACTTATGAAGTGATATGAATGAAGTACATGATTCATTCATATCTTAGTAAAATTTTATTAATTAAAATTTAACATACCTAAAATTTAAGTCACGCCGTCCAATCGGTTGTAAATCACTTGCTTCTATTTTTGAATTCACGTGAGACGTGGTTTGAATCTAGATCCGAGGTCATTATTCTCTACGCGTGAGACCTAGAGCTATTTTGACATGATTTCACATTGGATGACTTAATCGAGTTAACGGTGAGACCTTGACTCGAGGCGACGATGCGACAAACATGCCACTTGACCCTAGATGCTTGTTCACTAGGTGCCATGAAGTCCCATACCTCTAAGAGTTGCACTTGTAATGCAATTGTTGATCGTCACCTACCTATTGGATCTATCACCTCTAGCAGATCAACTGATGCGGTGATAGAAGCTCAATGGGATCTTAGCTTTTAATTAAAATTAATTGGGTAGTTAATTGATTAAAAGAAATTATTATTGAAAATACTATTTTTTGAACTTTGGTTGTTATACAGATAACAACAACATCAAAACCTAAGTATCTCCACTCAAAAATCAGTTCTTGAAAACTGAAACTGACTAATATCAACTTTATCTTCTGATATCGAATTCTAAGGATTGTCCTTAGAGATGAGAAAGTTGATACACCTATAAGAGGCCTTACCTGAGGCACCTCCTGTCAGTGATTCTGCTGCTGTTCGTCAAGCCTTTACCGAAATGTTTAACGAACACCAAGAAGTTGCTACTCATATGCTTGTGAGCATGAACCCCGAGATTCGAAAGTACTTCGAGGAACTCACAGCATATGACATGATAAGCGAGTTGAAAATGATATTTCAACAAAAGGCAGAACTTGAACTGTTCAAAACAGTTAAAGCATTCCATGCTTGCAATCAGGAGGACGGCCAATCAGTTAGCACTTACATCTTGAATATGCAATGCTATCTTGATCCAATGGAACGTCTTGGTTACCCCTTACCACAAGTTCTTGGAATGAGCTTGATTCTTACCTCACTATCCAAGGACTATGACCAGTTTGAAAAGTGTTTTAAAAGTACATAGCATGGGGAAGACAATCGTTGAACATGCTATGGTAAAACTGGTTGAGCAAGGGTTACCCAATACTTTTCTTGCAATCAGGGAAGGTAAACCGCAAGCACAAGGCAAGAGTCTAGGTAAGGGTAAGCTAGTTTACTTTTCCAAACCTACGATTCCCCCACCTGCTAAAAAGGAGCATCCTGCAAAGGATATTTCTTGCCATCATTGCGATGAAACTGGCCATTGAAGGAGGAATTGTCCTGCCTACGTGGCAGAGTTGATGAATGACAAATGTGTTCTAGTTAGCA
This sequence comes from Calendula officinalis, assembly GCA_963853835.1. Classification (NCBI taxonomy): domain Eukaryota; kingdom Viridiplantae; phylum Streptophyta; class Magnoliopsida; order Asterales; family Asteraceae; genus Calendula; species Calendula officinalis. The sequence goes on from OY970825.1 coordinate 28,806,282, forward strand.
CATCAGGTATCTTCATTATAGAACTCTACACTTTTCGTGATAAATCTTGGGTGTATGACACTAGTTGTGGAACTCACATTTACACAAATGTGCAAGATTGAATGTGAAGTAGAAAGCTAAATGAATGGAAGGTGTGATCTTATCCTTCCTAATGCGTTAATTATTGTTTTGAACAATTGTCAATTATGCATTGTTTAGCTTTATCGTTTGTTGAATAATGGATTATGATATTTTATTTTATGAAAAATAACATTTTTTTATAACTATTCATTGTAATAGTATGTTTGAAATTAATATGCATGATCCTAATTCAAACGATAGTTCTATATACAAATGTAGCACTCAAGAATCCAAATTGGTTTGGATTCTACTTACCTAGATCATCGTCATCTTTTCCACATAAACAAGAAACGCATTTTGATACTAAAACTCGACGGGCTTCTTTACAAATGATTATGAATCATTTAAAATGCCTCTCTTGTATATTATGGAAAGATAACAAGAAAGCTTTTCTCCCAAGTTGGCGAAAGAGCTACAAATCTACTTGGACTCATACATACTGATGTATGTGGCCCTTTTAGAACTAAGACTAGGGAAGGTGCCACCTACTTTCACTGATGATATCATTCGATGTGGTTATGTTTACTTGATTAAACATCAACATGGAAGCTTTAATGATATCAGTCGCTATGGTTATGTTTACTTGATTAGACATAAACATGAAATCTTTGAAACGTTCAAAGCTTTCTAAAGTAAAAGTAGAAAATCAACTTAGCAAGACAACAAAGGCTTTCAGTCCTGATTAAGGATGAAAGTACATGAGTCAAGAGTTTCCGGATCATCCCTCACATCGTGAGATTGTCTCACAATTCACTCTTTCATACACTCCACAAGATAATGGTGCGTCTGGAAGGAGATATCGGACCCTGTATGACATGGTGCGATCTATGATGAGTCCTACTACTCTTACACTATCCTTTTGAGGGGCATGCACTGAAGTCTGCTGCTCGAATACTTGATACGGTTCCGACCAAAAGGTTAAAAAGACACCATATGAGATATGGCGTGGGAAAGTCCCTAATTTGTCTTACTTGAGGATCTGGGGTTGTGAGGATCGCGTGGAACGAGACATGCCGAACAAACTTGAGCCCATATCTATCAAGTATATCTTCGATTACTATTTTACTTCCCAACTGAGAACAAATGGTTGTTACTCGGTATGCTGAGTTTCTTGAGAACAATCTCATTTCACAAAGCAAGTGGGAGCACTATAGACTTTGACAAGATTCAAAGTGAAGATACACAACCTTCTGGTAACACTAGCAAATATCATTCTGAGGCTGGACATATAGATGTTGGACCACAGGATGATGTTGTTCCCATTCATAGATCCGCAAGGACACTTCATGCACCTGAACGATATAGATTTATGTCGATGCTGAGGAGAAAGTTTCGAGGATCATTATGAACCCCCTAACTATCAAGTTGCATTATCGAATTTTGAATTCGAAAAATGACTTGAAGCTATGAATGCGAAAATAAAATCCATGAGAGACAATCAAGTTTTGAACTTAGTTGATCTTTCTCAAAACAGTAAGACTGTTGACATGGATGAAAATATACACACCTATAAATCTCTCATAGTAGCAAAAGGTTACACTCAATCCTACTGGATTGACAATGATGAAACCTTCTCGCCTGTTACTAAAGACATTAGGATTCTTATAGCCAAAGTAGTGTACTATGACTATGAAATTTGGTTGATGATGAAATCAAAACGTTTGTTTCACCTAAAACCCAAACTGAGTATGTGTATATATGAAAGCTAGTGGGAGCGTTGTCGTTTCTCAAGTCATACATGTTGATGACATGTCACTCATGTGAAACAATATACCATGCTACAAGATGAAAATCCTGGCTTGGAAAATGTTTCGACATAATGGATTGTAGGGACACGACATACATACTTGAAGTAAAGATCTATAATGATAGATCAAATCGGTTAATTGGTTTAAGTCAAAGTGCTTACATTGACAAAATTCTAAATGGTTTAGAGTGGTACTCCCAAACGAGGAAGTCCTCGTATGCCACACAATGTAAACTTGAGTGAAACTCAAGGACCTTCCACACCTGATGTGGTGAAGCGGATGAATGTAATCCCCTATGAATCGGCTATTACATTCATCATGTACGCTGTAAGAAGTACTAGGACAAATGTAACGTCCTTAGGGGACCTTACTAGAAAATACCAACAGAATTCATGAGAGAGTCACTGGATTGCTGTTAAGAACACATTGAAGTATTTTAAAGTACTGGATATATGTTTCTTGGTCATGGTGGAGATACTGAACTAAAACTAAGTATACTTGCTATACTTATGTTGGTTTTGAAATAGGGCGTGATGACGCTAGATCCTATTTACGAAGGTTCACTACATTCGAGTGATTTATCGAGATATGTGAAATTCGTACACTTAAAGTTCAAACAGATAACTAACTAGCTGACGCTTTATCGAACTCAATGTCTTGTACCAAACATCTTGAATATGAATGGAACATTGGACTTCGACAAGCTAGTAGTTTCATGTAAATCTGTTTTAGTATTTGGATAATGGAACTGTGAGCAGTTTATATTGGAATAAATTGATATATTTGATATGATCGTTTTTATATGAATATCTACTGTGTTCTATATTTGCATGTTTATATCCTTGAATATTTACTGTGTTTTATATTCTAAATTGTCCTTTGTCATATTGATAATATGGGAATATTATTAAGACAAATCTGAGGGCATTGATGACATTATCTTAGTATGACTAAGGATGATGAAATCAAACTCACATGTCGCTCATAACGATGCACGATTGGACTGACCCAAACTATGAGAAATCACTTCTTGGATTTATGTCACAAGTGAATCTCACAAAGGCTTTGTCACTTATCCTCTGACTTGAGATGCAAGTTGGTTTGTGTATGTAGAGGGGCAAACTTTGATGTGGTTAAACGCTGACCTGAATAAGGCTGCTATAACAACCATTATCGGGTTTATCATTAAGCATATGACAGACACGTGCAGTCAATATAGAATTTGTTCCTCCACGTATGTGGATTAGATACTACTGGGCCCCTCGATGATTTTGAATAGATGTATGTGTGGCCACACCCAAAAGGTAATCAAGATGAATCTTGATTGGTTTTGGTAATCTATTTCATTATATAGATCGAGAAACAGAATCGTTGAAGTTTTAGATTGACATTGATCCTTGTCTAAAATTCAACATAGTATCAGTAACAAAAGGATAACTGCTTGAAAAACTTTGAACAAAGATTTTATGAAACTCCTCATATACTCCTAGGGGCATTGGCGGGTTGCTAGACTCTAACCTTTGCTTGTATAACTACTTGATGTTATCACGTGCGCAAGTGGGAGCTGTTGGAATATGCTTCACGCGTATAACATATAGTTATATGGCTAGTTGTTTGTGAGCCTAAAGGGTCACACACTTAAACACTAAACACCATTATATAATTAGTGTAATTAGTGTAATTACATTAATTATTAATATATAAGCTATAAGCTTGTGTATAATAAGTTTAATATTAATTGTTAATATTGAAACTTTATTGTGAGCAAAATGGAAGAAACAAATGACTAGGGACTAAAGTGCAAATGGAACAATGGTTTATGGAAATCATTGATGGGTCTTTATGGCACCATTAAGAGTGTTGAATGGCTCCATAAACTCACCCTTGACCATCCATTTGGACGTCCCCTCTCTCTAACACTTGTAGGTGTTTTTGTTTTCTTTTGCTCTCAAGAATCAAGGACTAGCATTCTCATTTGGTGTTCTTGATTGTGTTGTGTGGACTTTCTTTTAGAGGTATTCTAATTGAATACTTGGTTTCAATCCATCACCAACTCCATCCGAATACACAACAATCAAAGGCAACTAGGGTATGAATTCTTATACCATTCTCTTTGATTTTCTTATAGTTTAATTGTATGATTGATATCAAGATCCGTTCATGGTGATAAATACTTTCCGCTGCGTTTTGTTAATTGTTTTAACCGAAAATCACCATTAAACATACCGAACTCAGTTGATAAACACAGTGGAGTTTGATCGAGAGAGGTTTCGAGCAGAATAGAACGAGAATCAAGAGATTTGTGTTAACTGAGTGTTTTCGCAGGTGTGTTCGAGTGTGTGTGTTCGAGAAGGTTTGGAGTCGGCAAGAGTAACAGTAGACGGAGTGGAGTATTTATATGGTAAATGAGTTCGAGCCGAACACCGTTAACCGACTTTGATCCTCGGGCCGGGTACAATAACCTGTTCGGCCCGAGGAGTTTTGTGAAAAATAATTTTTTTAAATATTTGATTTTAAATTCTTAAAGAAAGATAAAAGAAAATTAAAAATTAAAAATTAAAAATTAAAGATTAAGATTTAAAAAGTAAGGAAAAACTTCTATCAATTGTCGAGAGACGAAATGTTGAACAAGTGAAACGCAGCATCAGCTCCCCCGTTACTGATGAGATGAGTGAATTCTCCCCCTTGACAGGTGACGACTTTGGACGACCGGGTTTCAAGACGAGTTTCTTGAAAGCCATTTTGATGATACGAAGAATGCAACGACTTAACCAATTGAATAAGAAGAATTGAAAACAATTAAGTTTTGAGATTTTGCATACCAAGCTTTGAGACCAGATAATTAAAACGTTTTTCGTCCAAAGCCTTGGTAAACAAATCTGCCAATTGAAAGTCGGTGGATGTAACGACCCGAAATTTATAGATAAATAAATTTTATAAAAATATGATAAATAAGGATAAATCATTTAAAGAACGTAGGAATTGGTTTCGTGTCATTTGGATATCGTATGAGAAAGTTATGGACGAAACCGTGTCGAAGCAAAGGTCGAAAAATGCAGCCTGGGCTGCATAGCCCAAGATAGCGGCGCTATCTTGGGATAGCGACGCGATTTCTCGCGTTTCCAGCAGAAACTCGAAATAGCGAACGCTGTCCTGAACGCGATTTATCACGGGTGTTAGATAGCGGCGCGATTTCTTGATAGCGGCGCGATTTCTTGGTCTGAACAGCATTAAAGTCGGGATTTGGCTCATTTATTGTCACCCCAAACCCTAGTTCTTCTCTCTGCAAGTGAGTATACGTTTTTGAGTGGAAAATGTCGTTTGGAGCCGATTTTGGGGTCCAAATCAAGTGATTTTTGCTTCAATTGTTGAAGATCAAGGTAAATCTTCACTCCTTTGTAGTGTAGCTTTAGATCTATGGGTGTGAGAGCTTGGGTTTGAAACCCTAGTTCTTGTGGTTGTGATTAATGGTTGAATAAACGTTGTATACACTTAATAGATGGTATATTAACAAAGGAAACAAGTGTATGATTATGATTTGTAAGAATCTTAAGGGTTGGTTAAACCTAAGGTTTGGTAAATCACCATAATTGGTGGAAAGTGTTAGTTGATGGTATCTAGAGATAAATGGATACATTATTGGTAGTATGTGATGTTGAACATCTTATGATTTATGTATTAGGCTTTTGGTGAAGTCTTGGAAAGTTGATTGATTGTTGGAGCAAGGAAATTGGCGGAAAGAATACGGTTGGAGCATCTTATTGCTAAGGTGAGTACATGAGACTTTTAAACTGGGTACATAGCAAAGAGTTTTGAAAATACATATGATATTTTATGGGTCTTTATTAATAAATGTTTTTAATAAAGATATGATTGAAAAGACGAGAAAATGTAAATACTAGACTATCTAAGTATGTCTAAGATGATTGATGATTTTGAAAGAGATCATGAAAAGTGATTAATACTAATTATTAATATGATGTATGATATTTAGTTTATTAATGATATCATTAATAAAACTAAGGATGATGATATTAAGTAAAGAGTATTGATTAGTACATGATACTAATAAAAATGATGAATGAATGTATATGAAAATGAATATGGTGTGACTGGTAATAAATACACATTATAGTCAAGAAAAGATAAAAGTATTATGATATCGATAAATAAGAAATGTTTCTTATGAGAATAAGTAAGGATGGACCTCCTTGGGGTCATGGATGTAGAAGTAAATATGGGTTGCTTATGATCGGGTCCATGGGACCATACAGGTACGTTCACATTGTGTTGAACTAATTATATGTCGTTATTGTTAGATGTCTAACTTGTTTGATGTTTGTTGTGATAGCCGAAGGCTTTGACTGGCATAACTGTTAGGTTATGATAAGAGATAGATGGTGGTGACGCGGGGGACCCCCGGTCACTGGGCGGTGGTATAAATGTTTATACACCAAGTGTATATATGTTTATACACTAAGCACACGAGTGCTTCTAGTACGCATATGTTTGGTACTAGGTATGTTAGGTTCTAATACATATATGTTTATGTATTAGACATGTTTGTGCTTCTAGTACATATATGTTTATGTACTAGGTATGATGGTGCTTCTAGTACGCATATGTTTGGTACTAGGCGTGTTAGGTTCTAATGCATAAATGTTTATGTATTAGACAGGTTTGTGCTTCTAGTACATATATGTTTATGTACTAGATATGATTGTGCTCCTGGTACCTATATGTTTAGGTACTAGATATGTTTGCTAGGGAAGCAAGATCGATAGGGTCGCAATAGGGCGACAAGACGGTATTGATGTAGTATTTATATATATGTTTATATATTTATGAAATTGTCATTATTATTATTGGGGTCTAAAACCCATGTATCTCACAAGACTATTTTGTCTCACGTACTACGTTTGTTTTGTGGCTATGTACTCAGGTACAGGTTGGAAGTGATAGAAGGTTGCACTAGAAGTGGCCTAGAGATGTTTAGCTCGGGAGCTCGTAGGTAGATCCCGTTTGCCTATGGTTTTGATATACTTGGTGACACCGTATTTTTGTATACTCTGATAAAGGTTTTAAAGTTTTTGTTAAACTGTATTTTGGACAATATGTCAATTATTCGGAAAACTGTATTTTAAATGATTTAAACGATGTTATAAAAATACGGGTGTTACAACTTGGTATCAGAGCTATAGTTTAAGTGAATTAGGTTGGATGTCCATCCTAGTCTTAGACTGTAGCTATAGGAATGTAAGATTCCTTGAGATCGATAGGTTGACATTGAGACTTTATGTTAAGTTTAGGGTTGGACCTAGGGGACCTATAGAAGTTGTTATGCAATGTGCAATGTGAGTCTTTTGAGACCGTAGGGCATTAGTATGATAGGGTCGACCCCTATGAGAAATGCCATGTTTTGACCTAATTATGTTGTTTTCGACTGTCGAGTCGACCAATTGAATCGTGATTGAATGATACGTCGGTATGGCGGAATAATGAATGTGAAAAGTGGACGAACTCCACTAAATTGGGAAGAGTTATGAATGAGGGTAGGCGGAGTGATTCCAATACCCGTATGAAGGAAGAATGATATGGTGACTATGGCATCACCACTATTGACGAATGAAGCGTTGACACAACGGAATGTGTTGTATGAAACCTTGGGAAAGAAAGAGCAGTACAAGATATTGTGAAAGGAACTCACGAGTAAGTGGAAAGGCGAAGTTTGCCCGAAAGGAAATCTAGAAGGGGGAGTTCAAGATGACACCTCGAAGATCTTGTGTGAAAAATTGATGTGATGAGATTATGACTCGTCTGTTTAGTTGTTGCACTGATTGGCGCTTATAGAAAATTGGAGAAGAGGTGTATGATGTGGAGATTTATTGTGGGAATAGTCTTCCCGGTTAGTATGTGCATAGAAATTGTATATTAGGAAGGGTATAGACCGGTGTGTCGCATGTAGTAAAGGATATAAGGGTTGATGCTATTATGTAGTGTCAAAGGGGGAACCATGAGAATGGTATATGTTATCAACAAAAGGATGATAGTAAAATGAAGTACTAAATCATGGTATGAATTGTTAATTTGGATGAGAAATATAGAAATATAAACTTTGGAAATGGAACTTGGATATTCGGCGGGAATCCGGATAAGTAATGTGATGTTATTATACGTGAATGGTTAAGGAGAGAATGACTAAGGTATAGTGATGCCTTAGAACTCATAAATGGAAAATATGTGGAAAGTAATAAATGTCGGGAACGACGAAATTAAATCGTTGAAATCAATCGAGTAAAAGTTGGCGCGTAGCCATAGCAAGTTATGTGACAGGATTGATGAATTCGATAATCTAGGGTGAGAAGAAGATTGTCGGTAAAAGTGTCATAGCAATATCGTGCTAATGTATGACGTAGTGTAGTGTAAGACTACGATTGGGAAAGGAATAATCCTAAGTCCCACGAAGTATGAACGTAGAAAATCGAGTGTTGGGCCATTGGGTGCTAAGTCAAGGGTGGCAAGTATAGACCGGAGTCGATTGGTTGACTCAAGGATGACCGGGATGACCGGCGAGTTATGATTAATGGAATGGATTGGTGGTTACCCCGGTGGTGACAAAAAGATTTGGAAAGTTGTGATAAGGAAATGAACCGGTTAATGGTGGTTAATGTGTAAGTAAAACGAGATTTTATTAGTTACCCGCGGGGTACAATGCATGTGCATTATGTGATGGCCTTCAAAGGCATATGACAGTGAAAAGGTAATGTTGTGTGGATCGTGTTGAGTAATATGTCACATGAGAAATATGTTAGATATGAAAGAAAATGATAATGTGTGAATTGTGCTAGAATGCATGATGAGTAGATAGATGATTTAACGAGTGAGAAAGTAGCAAAGCTACGTGATGTGAAAGGGGATACCAGATGGTATTGGTGTGGCATATACATATGTTTGTATATGTGCACAATAGAGATGTATAGATGGCATTGGTGTGGCATATACATATGTTTGTATATGTGCACAATAGAGATGTATAGATGATATTGGTGTGGCATATACATATGTTTGTATATGTGCACAATAGAGATGTATAGATGGCATTGGTGTGGCATATACATATGTTTGTATATGTGCACAATAGAGATGTATAGATGACATTGGTGTGGCATATACATATGTGTGTATATGTGCACAATAGAGGTGCATAGATTGAATCGGCGTGATATATATGTGTATATATGTGTGTGTGTGTATGTTTATGTGTTTAAATGGTGAGTGTAGAACCATGTGATTAATGATGTATTACTATTATGTTATGGTATATGAGGACCTAGTTCGAAATGCGGGTTGCATTTAGGTCATGTAAATGTAGGGGATGCCTACGATTTATAGAATAGGAGGAAAGAGAAACTCCTAGTGAGCAAATTATCATTTGATAACCAAAGCATGGTAAACTTGTGTGAAATAGTGGAATATGTTGCGATAGGAGGTCTAATTCCGGTAATTGAGAATAAGAGTTATGAAATTGAGCGATGTGATACAAAGATGGTTGAAAGAAAACTAAGTGATGGTGTGAGTGACCAAATGTTGGTCAAGAATCGTTAAAGGTCGATGTGACCATATGTGAATGTACAACCCTCAGGTAATTGGGGAGAAATTGAAAGTGTGGAAGAACGGGGACAATTGTTAAGGGAACAATAATGAGTAGAACCGGAAGTGATAAATTAGTGATGGTGCCCCGTGAGTATGACATTTGTTAGTTTGGAAGGGTATGGTTGACTTCACGCAAAAGTCAAGGTTGACCAATTTGTGATTGGTTGACTTAGTCAAAGATGGGCTTTGACTCTCGTTATGAACGATTATTGAATATTGAGAGCATCATGCGTCGATGGTATGTGCGAGAAGAAGGTTAATGGAATAACTAAGAGAGTTATAGTCGGATTGTGCGACTTTGACCCGTTGGGTGTTCAGAGTGGAATTTGGGAATCGAGTATATGATTATTGATGGATCATAAATTAAAGACGATGGTAAAGGAAAGGACGGTTAATGGAACCTTTAGTAAGTAAGGAAATTGTTCAAGTATAGTTGACTTTGTTCTTAAGTCAAAGGTTAGACGATGTTGGAATGTGGCGACTTGGTCGAAGCTAAACTTTGACATTCGTTCCAATCAATTAGCTGATTTTAATGATTGTGTCGTATCGTTGTTATGAATAAAAGGATTGGTTGAAGGATTGAAAGTGTTTTGGTCAAATTGTGAAATTTTGACCCGTTTAACTATTACGAGTTTAAGATTTGGTTTTGACCGCTTGGACGTATCGGGGTCAAGTAAATGTTTAAATATATATAGTGAATGTGTGAACACATATTGTTGACTAAATTGGGACGAGAAAAGTTGATGGTAATAGCCACAAGGGGACGAGAACGGAATGCTCGATCGAATATGGGTTAAAACAATTTTTGCCGATTCCGAGGACGGAATCCTTTTAAGGGGTGGATAGTTGTAACGACCCGAAATTTATAGATAAATAAATTTTATAAAAATATGATAAATAAGGATAAATCATTTAAAGAACGTAGGAATTGGTTTCGTGTCATTTGGATATCGTATGAGAAAGTTATGGACGAAACCGTGTCGAAGCAAAGGTCGAAAAATGCAGCCTGGGCTGCATAGCCCAAGATAGCGGCGCTATCTTGGGATAGCGACGCGATTTCTCGCGTTTCCAGCAGAAACTCAAAATAGCGAACGCTGTCCTGAACGCGATTTATCACGGGTGTTAGATAGCGGCGCGATTTCTTGATAGCGGCGCGATTTCTTGGTCTGAACAGCATTAAAGTCGGGATTTGGCTCATTTATTGTCACCCCAAACCCTAGTTCTTCTCTCTGCAAGTGAGTATACGTTTTTGAGTGGAAAATGTCGTTTGGAGCCGATTTTGGGGTCCAAATCAAGTGATTTTTGCTTCAATTGTTGAAGATCAAGGTAAATCTTCACTCCTTTGTAGTGTAGCTTTAGATCTATGGGTGTGAGAGCTTGGGTTTGAAACCCTAGTTCTTGTGGTTGTGATTAATGGTTGAATAAACGTTGTATACACTTAATAGATGGTATATTAACAAAGGAAACAAGTGTATGATTATGATTTGTAAGAATCTTAAGGGTTGGTTAAACCTAAGGTTTGGTAAATCACCATAATTGGGGGAAAGTGTTAGTTGATGGTATCTAGAGATAAATGGATACATTATTGGTAGTATGTGATGTTGAACATCTTATGATTTATGTATTAGGCTTTTGGTGAAGTCTTGGAAAGTTGATTGATTGTTGGAGCAAGGAAATTGGCGGAAAGAATACGGTTGGAGCATCTTATTGCTAAGGTGAGTACATGAGACTTTTAAACTGGGTACATAGCAAAGAGTTTTGAAAATACATATGATATTTTATGGGTCTTTATTAATAAATGTTTTTAATAAAGATATGATTGAAAAGACGAGAAAATGTAAATACTAGACTATCTAAGTATGTCTAAGATGATTGATGATTTTGAAAGAGATCATGAAAAGTGATTAATACTAATTATTAATATGATGTATGATATTTAGTTTATTAATGATATCATTAATAAAACTAAGGATGATGATATTAAGTAAAGAGTATTGATTAGTACATGATACTAATAAAAATGATGAATGAATGTATATGAAAATGAATATGGTGTGACTGGTAATAAATACACATTATAGTCAAGAAAAGATAAAAGTATTATGATATCGATAAATAAGAAATGTTTCTTATGAGAATAAGTAAGGATGGACCTCCTTGGGTTCATGGATGTAGAAGTAAATATGGGTTGCTTATGATCGGGTCCATGGGACCATACAGGTACGTTCACATTGTGTTGAACTAATTATATGTCGTTATTGTTAGATGTCTAACTTGTTTGATGTTTGTTGTGATAGCCGAAGGCTTTGACTGGCATAACTGTTAGGTTATGATAAGAGATAGATGGTGGTGACGCGGGGGACCCCCGGTCACTGGGCGGTGGTATAAATGTTTATACACCAAGTGTATATATGTTTATACACTAAGCACACGAGTGCTTCTAGTACGCATATGTTTGGTACTAGGTATGTTAGGTTCTAATACATATATGTTTATGTATTAGACATGTTTGTGCTTCTAGTACATATATGTTTATGTACTAGGTATGATGGTGCTTCTAGTACGCATATGTTTGGTACTAGGCGTGTTAGGTTCTAATGCATAAATGTTTATGTATTAGACAGGTTTGTGCTTCTAGTACATATATGTTTATGTACTAGATATGATTGTGCTCCGGGTACCTATATGTTTAGGTACTAGATATGTTTGCTAGGGAAGCAAGATCGATAGGGTCGCAATAGGGCGACAAGACGGTATTGATGTAGTATTTATATATATGTTTATATATTTATGAAATTGTCATTATTATTATTGGGGTCTAAAACCCATGTATCTCACAAGACTATTTTGTCTCACGTACTACGTTTGTTTTGTGGCTATGTACTCAGGTACAGGTTGGAAGTGATAGAAGGTTGCACTAGAAGTGGCCTAGAGATGTTTAGCTCGGGAGCTCGTAGGTAGATCCCGTTTGCCTATGGTTTTGATATACTTGGTGACACCGTATTTTTGTATACTCTGATAAAGGTTTTAAAGTTTTTGTTAAACTGTATTTTGAACAATATGTCAATTATTCGGAAAACTGTATTTTAAATGATTTAAACGATGTTATAAAAATACGGGTGTTACAGTGGATACAAAGTACAATTCAACATTACCAGTTCAACGTGGTCTTTGATAAAATGATATCGAAGATCGATATGTTTGGTTTTAAAATGTTGAACTGGATTGCAAGATATTGCAATTGCACTTCTGGAATCACAATATAAAGGAATGCGGCTAAAGGAAAAACCATAGTCTTTTAATTGTGATTGCATCCATATCACCTGGGACAGACAGCTAGCGGCCGCAACATATTCGGCTTCAGCTGTTGATAGTGAGACACAGTTTTGCTTTCTTGATGACCAGCTGACTAGCTTATCTCCCAAAAATTGAACTCCCCCAGATGTACTCTTTCTGTCTAACATACACCCACATGATCAGCATCAGAGAAGGCAAAAAGATCAAACGAGGTCTCCTTGGGATACCAAAGACCAAGATCTCTGGTGCCTTTTAGGTAACGGAAGATTCGCTTGACCGCCAGAAAGTGAGACTCTTTGGGAGCAGCCTGATACCGAGCACAGATGCATGTGGAAAACATGATGTCCGGACGACTGGCCGTTAAGTAAAGTAGTGATCAAATCATACCCCGATAGTTTGTTACATCTACCGGTTTACCATCCAGATCAGCATTTAGTTTGGTGGTCGTGGACATCGGTGTTGCAATAGGTTTACAATCGTGCATGAGATACTTCGTCAGCAGATCAGAGATATACTTTGATTGATTGATGAAGATGCCAGTTGGAAGTTGACGAACTTGAAGACCTAGGAAGAAGTCCATCTCCCCCATCATGCTCATTTCAAAGCGTTTTACCATGAGATCGGAAAAACATTTGCAATATTTTGGATTTGTAGACCCAAAGATAATGTCATCGACATAGATCTAAATTAGTATGATATCAACTTTTCCCTTTGAAAAGCCAGATTCGACTAAGAACTGGGAAAGATTATCATACCATGCCCGAGGGGCCTGTTTCAAGCCATATAGAGCTTTGTCGAGAACATATACATAATATGGATGTTTGGGATTCACAATCCCTTCTGGTTGATGTACAAACACTTCCTCTTTTAGAATACCATTTAAGAATGCAACCTTTACATCCATCTGATAGATGGTAAAGTTTTTGTGAGCTGCATATGCTAAGAAAATGCGAATGGCTTCAATACGGGTAACAAGACCAAATGTTTCTTCGTAATCAATGCCTTCCTGTTGAGCGTAACCCTTAGCGACCAACCTTGCTTTGTTACGAATGACGATTCCATTTTCGTCTTTCTTGTTATTAAAAATCCACTTAGTTCCGATGACGGATGATCCTGGGGTCTTGAGAACTAAGCGCCAGACTTTTAATCTTTCAAATTGATTAATTTCTTCTTGCATTGCAATTATCCAGTCTGGATCAGAAAGAGCTTCACTGACTTTCTTAGGTTCAGTGGAACTTAAGAATGAGGCATGGTGACATTCATCCGCTGTAGCCCTTCAAGTTTGGACAGAGGACTCTGGGTTTCCGATGATTAGATCCAAAGTATGTTCCTTTGTCCACTTAGTAAAATGAGGAAGTGAGAGTTGACCAGGGTTAACGTTGGAATTATCAGTGAAAGCAGGATGTGGTATGATTGCAGTTTCAGGATTTGGGGGGTTGATCTGAGGTGGTGGTTCAACACGTGGAAGATAGAATTTAGAGAAGTCAATCACCAGTGGAGCGATAATATCTGATGGAGGGGGAAGATCGACTGGTGTAGATTGAGTTCCTTGTGTTGATGTGGAAGGGCCAGCATTTGTTGTGGGTATTGGTAAGGTTGGAGCAGGTGAGGTAGGTGATGGGGATCATTTAGTGATGGAGTGTTGATTTCCGGAGCAGTGATTGATTGAACATATGCCGGAGGTGGGGGTGGGGGTGGAGGTGGGCGTGGCGGTGGGGGTGGAGGTGGAGGTGTGTGTCTGACGTTGTGATATTCGTCATAGAAGTGTTCAAATAGGATTTCAAGGTCATTCAGAGATGTTGAATGATTAGAGGAGGTTGTGGGTAACAGTCTTTCAATGACAGTTGTGCTCGAATCAAGCGGGAATGTTTCATCGAATGATACATTAACACTTTCTCTGACCATTCTTGTGGATCGGTTGTAAATTCTGAATGAAGCTGATTCCTTTGAATATCCAATAAAGACTGCTTCCTTAGCTTTCTCTTCAAACTTGTTTAGTTTATATTTATCATTTAGGATGAAGCATCGACTACCAAAGATGTGGAAGAAGTTTACATTTGGTATTCGATTGTTGATGAGCTCATATGGAGTTTTGCTATATGTTTTGTTTATTATTGAGCGGTTTTGAGTAAAACAGGCGGTGCTGATGGCTTCTGCCCATAAAGACAGAGGAAGTTTTGATAATAAAAGCATCGTACGACCAACTTCTACTAAGGTACGGTTTCGTCTTTCAACAACACCGTTCTGTTGAGGATTTCGTGCAGCGGAAAACTGGTGGGTGATGCCAGCAGATTCAAGATAAGAGTCAAGGACCCGATTCTTGAATTCAGTACCATTGTCGGTACGTATTGTTTAAACATTTAATTCCAGGTTCACTTGGATTTTCTTGATGAATCTGCAGCTTCATCCTTTGAGCGAAGGAAATGAACCCATGTGTACCTTGAATAGTCATCAAGAATAACCAAAACATATCGTTTACCAGCAAGACTTTGAACGCTTATTGGACCACATAAATCCATATGCAGTAGTTCAAGAGGTTTGGAAGTACTTGGAGCCGGTTTAGGTTTGTGAGACTTTTTGGTCATTTTTCCCATTTCACATGATGAACATTTATGATCTTTTTCAAACGCAACATCGGGTAATCCAGACACATGTCCTCCTTTTACGAGTTTGTTCATGGTTTTGAAGTTAAGATGAGACAAACGACGATGCCATAACCATGACTCATTGGAAGTAGCTTTTAATACGAGACATACTTCTTCCAGTGGAACAACATCATTAAGATTAATGGTGAAAAGGTTTGTATCACTGGTTCCGGTAAGAAGTTCTTCTCCATCATATGTACGAATATCACACTTTTTTGTGCGAAAGTTAACTTCCAGAGTTTTGTCACAGAATTTACCAATGCTAAAGAGATTATGTGAGAGATCTTCGACAAAAGCAACATTTTTGATAATAAGATTTGGACGAATGATGTCACCAAGTCCTAAAATAGCAGCTAAATGATCATTTCCAAATTTGACCGTTCCCGGATATTTGTGACGAAAATTAGTCAATAAATTTTTGTACCCTGTCATGTGCCTTGAACAGCCCGAGTCGAGATACCATATATTCTACATAAAACAAATAAAACATTTTAGGTACCCAATCATGTATGGGTCCAGAACGATTAGTGACAGATGTTTTATGCAGAATTTATGAGATGATCAATTTAGAGTGTTGGGGAACTGCTAGGAGGCAGTTCAGATTTGATTACCCATTTGAGAGATTTTTCAGAGGATTGAATAATCCAATGAGATTTTTCGTTTTTAATCCAGTTATATTTCACATGAGTATTCGTTTTAGCGGTCGGTTTGTCGAATTTTGAGGAAACAGACTGTTTTGACTTTTGAGTGGTCGTGTGGCGAGAAGACAAACGGGAAATAGAAGTTTGTGGAGTTTGAGAAGATTTCTTCGATTGTTTGGAAGTTATCTTGTGAGCTTTTGTTGGAGACTCTGAGTTTGACGATGTTTGTTTAGAAACTGCCCGATACACGAGACGACGATGAGATGAAGATTTTTCAGAGGTTGGTTTGAATGGACGTGTAACAGTAGATTTTACTGGTCGTGAGTTTATTGATTTGCATTGATATGGATAGCACGTTTTGCATGTGTTTATGAGTTTACCAGATTTATGATATACTATGTTCTGATGAATACTGCAAGGTGCATCAAGTCTTACAAAAAAACGTTTATCAGTTTGAGTTATCTGTTTCTTTGTAATTTTATCAAAAAATCTTTTTGTTCCAGATTTGTCAATTTTAAAATACACATCACCAAAATCAGGAGAGTATCGGACATGACGATAAACAGTAGAATCATAATCAGTTCTAAAAGTCATTAAAATAGTTTTCACATAATTAGAGTTATTACATTTATTTTGAACAGAAAAAGAAGAAACTACAGACGTATGAGGACTAGACTTCTTAAGTAGACTAGGCTTCTTAAGCATACTTGATCCAGTCTGAATAGACTTCTCTGACTGTTTGGCTCTTTTGACTCCAGCTTGCTCCATGGACCTTCTTCCTCTGAGACTCTAATCTTCGCTCTGCAATATTCAAAACAGGTGGATTAGAGCTTCTCTTCAAGATAGTTGGAACTGGGTTAACTGGTGCCGGTCCTAATAAAGAGGATTTAGAATTTTGAGAAACAGTTTTGTTCGTTTTAGGTTTTAATTCTAAAATGGTGTCCTCTAAATTATGTATTTTATTTTGAAGATTTTCTTTTTCTTTATCAAAGGCCTTTTGTGTTTCATCAATTTCATATTCTAATTGTACAATTTTCTTTTCTAAAATTAATGGAAGAAAATAAAGCTTTGGTTCTTTGATTTGTTTTAATACTTCATTTTCAGGAATGGAAAATTCAGCTGGTGTGATGATTGGAAAATATTCGCTGTGTTCAAATTTTGCTTTCTTCTTTTCGTATGTTGAGTTTAAGGCATCATAATTGAAGCGAATTTGAGCATTTTCTTCCTTTTCCCTGTTGAACTTTTCAATTTCTGCTTCTTCATCTGGCATATGAAGGAAGCTTTGCCATATTCCCAAGTTCATGTAATCGTAATTGTATAGTGTGGGAAGAACATCAACAGCTTTTTCCAGAGGACGGGTATTCTCAGCTCTGAGACCCACTTTTGACTTGTATGATCTGAACTCTTGTGGCTCATTGAATTTTATTGTTTGTGCTGTGTGACCGGCTTTGACAATCGTTTGTTCCAGTTTAGAAATGTGTTCTTCAGCATTTTCTTTTCGAACAGTGAGACTGTGTATTGTTGCTGATTGTTCATCGATTTCCTTTTTAAAACTGTTTGTTATGTTTTTGATTTGTTCATTTAATTTTAGAATTTCGTTGTCAGCCGTCTTCAACTGATTTTGGTATTCTTTCATCTTGATGTCTGCAGACTTCATCCATGTTTGTTCTCGATGTAATTGAAGCGCCGAGTCATTTATCAGCTACTTGGAGTCGTCATTATCACTTGACACCGTTTTCATGGTTTTCAGGTTCGAAATTTCAAGGTTTTTTGCATTAATAATTTGATTTAGTCTATTGACCTCACTGGTGTGAGCAACATAAAAGAATGACAATTGTTGTTGTAACTCTTGTGTTTTTTGATTTGAAAGGTTATTTTGATTGACTTGAGGAACAAGAGTTTCAACTTGACGACGAAAGGTTAATTTTCTGCCTTTAAGTTTGAGATTTGTGCATTAGATTCATTAGTTGTGTTAACCTGTTTTTGTAGACTATTTTGTAATTCAGAAATTTGAAATTGATAAGCAGATTTTGACGTAGACAACTGATTTTGTAATTCCTTGTTTACTTGAGTTATTTGAAGAGAACATTGACTTAAATTACTTAAATCATTTAAAAGTTGTTCCTTTTCGGATTCTAAAAAGGTAATTTGTTTTGTCAGTTGTGATTTCTCATCAATTTTAAGAAAAAGTTTTTCATTAAATAAGGAATTCTCTGATTCATCAGTGTCTGAGTCAGGTAGTAAAGAGTCAACAGAAGAAGAGTGTACCTCATTTTCAGTGTTCTCAGGTATGCCCAGCTCAGCTCTTAGTTCGTTTGATCTCGCCATCAGAGCCAGGCTGGCAGTGCATTCCTCTTCCTCTTGATCATCTGAGTCTTCCAACCACTGTTGGTCCTCAGCCAGTAGGACCTTGCCATTTTCAACTTGCTTAGCCATGAGCATTTTCCTCTTGAAGTATTCAGAGTCTTTCACCTTAGGCTTCTTGCATTCTTTAGCAAAGTGCCCCTTCATACCACAGTTGTAGCATTTCTTTGGAGACTCAGTAGAGGAAGATGAGGATTTGTTGTTAGGTGTTTGGGAAGATGAGTTGAATTTGAAGTTTAAGGATGATCTGAGGTTGTTGTTTGTTGACTTGTTATAATATTTGTTGTTATAGCATGAGATTAGAACTAAACCTTGACGAACCGACTCAATTTCATCATTTGTCCCCACAGGGATCAGAGTCTCTGGTTCATCTTTTACCACTTATTTTGATTGAGCTGCAAGCAGTGCTTCATTGATGCCTTTGTTGAGAGCTTGGTTTTGTTTGGCCAACAATGCAAGTGTGTCAGCATTTTCTTGCCTTGATTTTGCGATTCCTTTCACCATAGGTTCATTTTGATGTAGGTACTCATATAATACATGAACATCTAGGAGGCTTAAGTCCTTGTGCTGCATCGCACTGTTGCCAAACATCTCCCATTCCGGTAGTAGGGATTGAATAAATTTGATGTTAATATCAAGTTTCCCTTTTTTTAGATTGTTCTTCCTGAGATCATTGAGCATGTTGCAGAATCTGTGGTACGTTTGCTCCAATTCTTCTCCCGGGGTAGCTTTAAATTGACCATAGGTGTTTAGGGTGGATACCATCTTTGCTTTGTTACCCATGTCAGTACCTTCCATCTGCTTTTGGATCTCATCCCAGAGATCTTTACCCGTGCTGAAATTTTCAAGGCTGCTGTAAATTTCATTCGTAATGCCTTGTAGCATATAAGAGTGTGCGTACACGTCAGCCCTAGCCCTATCCTTCTGCTCTTGGGTGTATTCCGACGGGGGAATTTCAATTACACCACCAGGCACCGCCGGTTCAGAGTTTGGGGCTGCTACCACAGCACAGAAGAACTTTGCTGGTCCGGTTTGAAGGGAGTTAAGGATATCTGGACCGGCATGTTGACTCAGGATGAAATGGAGAAACCGTTTCTTCCATTGACCATATTCTCCTCGGTAGAGAACAGATGGTTTTGTATCTGATCCAATTGACAAGGCGTCCTTGGAAGTCATTTCTTAGTGGTAAGGTTAAGAAAATGACAGAAAGAAATAAAATTGAAGTGTGGGAGAAAGAGTTCGGGCCGAACTGTTGGGAGAGTTCGGGCCGAGGTGTTTGAAGTGTTCGAGTCGAAGAGATTGAATTTGTTCGGGCCGAAGAGATTGAAGTGTTCCGGCCGAAGAATAGATTGTGTTCGGGTCGAAGACTTTGTGGTGTTCGGGTCGAAGAGTTGATAGTGTTCGGTTCGAAGACTTTGTGGTTTTCGGGTCGAAGACTGTATATTGTTCGGTTCGAAGACTTTGGAAGAAGCTCGGGCCGAAGAGGTTAATATGTTCGGGCCGAACTGTTAGATGAGTTCGGGCCGAAGAGGTTACTGTTCTCGGGCCGAGAACAGTTGCATCGTTCTTGAGCAGAACTGGTCCGAACAGCCAAAAAAATCTACTAAATTGATCTTAACACGCTCGTTTCTTAACCAAAATCGATGATTCTTTTTGCAAAATGACCCAAAATAGTTTTCCTTCAATCCATATCAACAATATTCACCAAAAAAAACCTAGATCTAATAGAAAATTTGAATTTTGAAGGTTTTTGAAGCTTTAATGGTGTTTACTCAAAATCACAATTTCTTCATCAGAATGGATTGGATTCGAACTTAACTCGATTCTAAGCTTAATATAATCACAATATGAAGCTATTTAACTCATAAGAATAAGTATTAATACCTCAAATCCGTTTTTTGATTTTTGACCCCTTTTTCTTCAAAAACTTGATAAACCCTTTTGATCTTATGATTTGGACAGCAAGCAATTGACATGGATCGTTTTCAGAGTGAAATTAAGCTCTGATACCAATTGAAATGCTTAAAACAACACAATCAATCCATTACTTGATGCTTGATGATGATTATGGATGAAAAAACTTGTGAAGATGGTTAGGGTTTTAGAGAGAGAGTAGAGAGAAGGTGGAGAGAACAATTGCTGAATTGTGATTCTTTGTTAATTGCAAAAGTTGGGGAATTAAGGTTTACACTATGGTTTATATACCATGACCTTATTTCCCTAATTAGCTTAAGACTAATCCTAAGACAAACTAAATTAATATACAATGTTACCATTTACCCCCTATACTATTAATTACAATAAAATAGCACCTAACACTAAGTCCTCCCTTGGCCGCGCTTTGATGCAACCTTATGTTTAGAAAATAAGTTTACATTGTATATTTTTTAATCGTTTAATCAACCTTAAATGCACCTACGTTTAAAACATATTCCAAATAATTCTCTAAGTTTGCTACTCAAATTGACAACGTGATCAAATCATTAACTGGAGTCCGCCTTCCAAAAGTGAAACCTAGGTTTGGTTTGTTATTTGATCATTCAACCTTGAGATATTAAAAAAAAAAATTCTTTATGATTACATATATTGAGTTGTCTTCAAGGAGGTCCATCAAAATTTTAAAGTCCTAAGGGATAAATCCTAGTAATTGGATCAAAATTGTCAAGATCAAATCCCTTAGCCACTCACACCTCCGGCCGCCGCCAACCACCGGCGGTCGTCCGCCGTCTGCCGCCGGTGGTGGTGGTGGCTGACAGCGGTGGTGCTGGCAGTGGGGGTGGTGGTGGTATTTGTGATAACTCGATATTTCTGGTATGTAACTTCATTTCATTTCTAGAACTTTACTTATTTAGAAAGTTTCTATTTATAAACATTTCTATTTTTGGCATCCTAATACACAACAAACCTACATATTTTTACACCATACATTAGTGTTTGATTATTTTATTCAACACAACATTTTTATTTCCTTATGGTGACTCTTTTGAGCTAAAACATTTCTAAAACAATGAGCTTATCGGTTAAACAACAAACGTAACGATTTAAATAAACGTGACTCGAATGTACAAATTATTTAAACCGACACTTTGACTCGATACCCGACCACATTGTGGCCGGTTTTCCTTCCCTTGCTCGACCATAATCTTGGCCAAAATACCCTAGAGGTGTTGGCCATGTGCTTAAATGGTTTGATCATATCTATTTCTTCAAGCCTTATCCATCTAAGAGATTTGAATGAGTCCTAGTTGCCATCAAACTCTCCTTCCTAACCCTAGAAACCTACACTATATAAACCTCACAATGTCAACCCTAATCTCTTTTTGTTTTACCCTATTCGGCCGAGAGCAACACCTCAAGCACACCCCTTTTGTTCGTCCATTCCGATCGTCCCAAGCAACCATCATCTTCCTTCGTTTCTTGACCGTTTGATCCAAGGTATGAACCCTAAAACCCTTGTTTCTACTTGCTTTATCCTTGCTAATCTTCTGTTCCGAACCCGAGACCATGGCCCTAGGCCATATGGTCTCGGTTAACCAAGAAAGTCCGAACATACAACATGTATGCGACCGTATGCATGTGTGTGTGTTTATTGCTTGATTTGTTGCTAGATCCGTTACCTAGAACCCTAGATCTCGAACTTTGACATGATAAACCCTAGATCTAGTCCCTAGTCTCGGACCCATACTCGATCTAGACCAAACTAGAACCAAACCCTTAGGGTTTCGGCCTAGCCGGCCAACCCTAACCGAAGTACCATCAAAACCGAGACTACTTGACCTAGATTGACAATGTTTGACCTTGGTTGACCGAATACCATCCTAGGCTAAACCCTAGTCGAAATCTAGTGGAGCTATGTTGACTTTTGTTGACTAATTTTGACCTATGTTGACTTCTAGGATTGACCAATGTTGACCCATAAGTCAAACCGGGTCAAGGCCGGATCTTGACCCAAACCGTGGACCCAAACCCGAATACCCATCGGGCCAAGGCCCGTACTTGGCCCATATCGATCTACCTTAGTCCATCGGGCCCAAACTTTAGTTGGCCCATTAGTATCCAAGCCCATTTGGACCAAAGCCCAAACCTTTGGCCCACTTATACCCAAACCGAACCAAAGCCCAATCCATGGCCCAATCTAATTGGACCTAAGCCCAATAAGAGGCCCAACCTAGTGGCCCAATAGGCCCAATAAGCCTAACCCAAGCCCATTTCATTTCATTTCATTTCGAAGCCCATTTCATTTCATTTCGGCCCATTAAGGCCCAATGATCCAAATTCATTCGATGTCACAAAATATAAAACATAACATAAATTGCATATCATTTAACTTATATTGTATCTAGAATCGCCTGTTGTTAGCTTAGTCTAATTAGTAGTTATATCATTTAGGAAGCTAGGAGTATCTGAAGGATTCCTCTGTCCTATTATTGTCGCTAAGCTTTGCCAGGTGAGTGAAACACCTATAATTTTTCGTTATTGTGTGGTTGTTTGTGTGCTTAATTTTTGCTATGTAATCATGAACGTTACACCCTCGTTCTTCCGCAAAAACATTTTAAATGAAGTAAAACTCATTTTTTGCGGGGTGTGACAGTATTAATGAACCAAAGCCCAATCCATGGCCCAATCTAATTGGACCTAAGCCCAATAAGAGGCCCAACCTAGTGGCCCAATAGGCCCAATAAGCCTAACCCAAGCCCATTTCATTTCATTTCATTTCGAAGCCCATTTCATTTCATTTCGGCCCATTAAGGCCCAATGATCCAAATTCATTCGATGTCACAAAATATAAAACATAACATAAATTGCATATCATTTAACTTATATTGTATCTAGAATCGCCTGTTGTTAGCTTAGTCTAATTAGTAGTTATATCATTTAGGAAGCTAGGAGTATCTGAAGGATTCCTCTGTCCTATTATTGTCGCTAAGCTTTGCCAGGTGAGTGAAACACCTATAATTTTTCGTTATTGTGTGGTTGTTTGTGTGCTTAATTTTTGCTATGTAATCATGAACGTTACACCCTCGTTCTTCCGCAAAAACATTTTAAATGAAGTAAAACTCATTTTTTGCGGGGTGTGACAGTATTAATGTATTGAAACACAAGTAATTCACTAAATACAGTGGGTCCAACATACAGACTAGCATATTACTTCAATCACATGTGTTTCAAGTCATGAAACACATGTGATTTACTAAAACTAGGAGTTTCTAAAAGCAGTGGAGCATACGAACTACGAATCACATGTGTTTCAAAAGGCGAAACACATGTGATTCACTAAAAACAGGGGTTCCAAAAATACAAATGTGCATATTATTTCAAATCACATGTGTTTCTAGTCACGAAACACGTGTGATTCACTAAATACAGGAGTTTTAAAAGCAGGAGAGCATACGAACTACGAAATACATGTGTTTCAAAAGGTGAAACACATGTGATTCGCTAAAAACAGAGGTTCCAAAATACAGACGAGCATATTACTTCGAATCACATGTGATTCACTATAAACTGAATACACAGCCACCACCGCCGGACACCACTACCAATCACTGTCGGCCGCCGCTGCCGATCGCCGCCGTCCGCCCCGGCCGCTGGCGGTGGTGGTGGGGTATTGACATGTTGAATCACATGTGTTGGTAGTGGTGATGGTGGTTAGAGTGTTGATCTTGACCTTTGACCTTTTCTTGATCCAAGGGCCAATAATTGTCTTTTGGAACTTTAAAAAATTCTTGGACCTCTTTGAACAAACCACTACATATATTATCTGCTTTGGAATTAGGGGATAAGCACCACACATTTTGTATCTATTATATGCTATTAATATGTTAGTTTATAGATATGATGTGCATATTTACAACCATCCGTGTAGCGCGGTCCCTAATTCCCCGTAATATTTTGTTGTTGAATGATTAAGTCGCCACAGCTACTAAGAGAGGTAGTCACTTTAAAAAAGCAAAGTTCCCAACAATTTCTTCGAACATTTACCTTTTAGGCTTTTGTTGCTATAGGGATATGGGTTAGTTAGTTCGGTATGTTGGGCTTCTCTTGATGTTAGTGGGCCAGTTGGTTTGCATCTAGGTTTGAGCCCAGATCCTTGGTACACGGACACCATTGTTAATAATGGCAGAGTTTTGATAATGGGCCGTTAATAAGAATGAATATCATGTTTCTTATGCCATATTTTTTTCATTGACAAGTTATAGTTATTAATAAATATTCTATTTTTTATTTTTTATAAATCGATAGCTTTAAGGGTAGTTATTATTAAAATCTATAATTGTAAATTCTTTTTTAGTGGCAAAGAATATTATTAAAAAAGAGAGAAGAAAAGTAAATAACATTGTGCGTAATGGATCAAAGAGACTAGTGTTTTACTAGAGTCTTTATAATGTAAAAACACAAAATAGTATGACAAAAAAGAGGTGGATCCCTGTCGCTCGATTACATAGAGATCTTTCCTCGTTTCTGATTGTAACATGTATTGCCAACGACTTTATCACCTACTCGATATCTATCCATCCTAGGTATATGGTAGTGGCAGTTTTTGGAGGCCATATGCCAAAATTAAAAATTATGTCCTAAAAATAAATATTAAAGAAAACATATCATCATGATAGAAGAAACAACGGAAACTAATTACTTAAAAAATGTTATGTCAACATTCTTAGGTGGTGTTTGGTAGAAGATTAGTATTTTAATGATGTGAATATATAATTAAAATGACTTTTCTTTAAACTTGTATGATTTAAAGGTAAAGAGGTTCGATTATAATTCAGATACTGTTCAAAATGGTTGGTCGTTAGCCATCAGTCCACCTTCGTCGCCAGCCTTCGATGTGTCCTCTCTGTTACGCCAAATCTCATTCAACGTGTCACCTGCCATGTTTTTGTATGTTTGGTAGCCGGGCCAACCGATCTTGGTCGTCTTTCTTTCTCTTTTATTTCTTCTTCTTTATGTTTTACGTCTTTTTTTTCTCTTTTCTTCTTTGTCTTTCTATTATATATTATACATTAATATTAATATACATTAATATTATACATTAATATTAATATTTCCTCCGTATCAAAATAAGTGACACACTTTCCATTTTGGGGTGTATCAAAATAAGTGACACACTTTGAAAACTTTCCTTATTTGGTAAAAATAGTGGGACCCATACCCACTAACTATCCACTTTAATAAAGTGAAATTACCCTTATACCCTTACTTTTACATTTAAAACTCATTAATATCACTTTATTAAAGAAAATTGGGACCCATTCTCCACTAACTATGTACTTTAATCTATTTTAACCTCTACTTTAATCTTTTACATCAAAAAACGTGTAAGCCAATTTGTGTCACTATGTATATTAATACAATTTTATTTAAAAAATAAATAAATTGGTCATGAGTTTAATAACAATTATATGAGTTTGGTCGGAGTATATTACGCGTTCGATCTGAAGAGAAAAAATTGATATGCTACTCATATGGTATCGGTTACAAAACCAATCTAACATATTTCAAGCAATAATTTCATTTACTTATTCTATTGTTCTTTCAAGGTTAAGACACTATAAATTTTACAATATATAGTTTTAATAATTGTCACATGTTTTTCTTTTTCATTCTTTGAGAAATAAAACCAAGTATTGTCTTGGAGAGCCGCAACTGGATGCCGTCGACGTCATCAGAGACTAGATGGAACTGGAACAACAAATTAGAAACCGTTGTGATATGACTATACCATATTAGTTACGACTAAAAGAAGAGTGCCTCCTATTGACTTTCAGTATCTTATAAGGAGTATTAGGTTACGATTACGGTCAAACATTTAAATACTTATAATAAACATAAAGGTAATGTCATGCTATGTTAAAAAGCTTCTATTTTTATGAAACACTCCATCTTCCTATAGAAAAATAAATTTCTACTTTTTTAGTGGTGAATATTTGATTATAACTTTAATTAAAATATAACATTAATTTAGAGAGAGAAATAATAAGTGGTGAGTTGTTGATACAAAAAATATTATTTTATTGAGTGAACTCGCATTAAGTTTGTGAAATAAGAACTTTATATGAGACAAAAATTAAGGGAAAATGAAAACTTTATTATTGGACGAAGTATTTGGGTGATGATATTGTCTTTTAACTAAATATTCCAAGTTATTTGGTTAATACATGTATCCAGATCAAATGACGAAATTATGAAAGATAATTAGTGGATTTGCACATGTCAATCATTTTTTAGGTATGAGGATGAAGTATGAAGATTTAGACTGGTATAGACCGTTACACATCTGTCACCTTCAATTTTTGCCAAATCATCGTAATGTTAGTTAGACTCCAACTGACATATGCATGCCAACAATACATATATTTTCTCTTCAGGTTTTGGGACTCGCTATTTTAAAATATACACATATAATAACCTATTAAAATACCCTTAACTCCACCAAACCACCTCCCCTTTGTGTCTCTTCTGTTCGGCCATATACGAAGCTAAAACCCGACGAGCGCCAACCGAAGAACCGTGTCAATGGAGGGAAGAGGCTGACGGCCATCGGTTTCTAACCCAACATTCTGTTGGCACCGATCTTAGTAAAAAGCAAACAACTTTTCATTTTGGTTTATAAGTTTTAGGATGAGAATGAAAAACTACGTATAGTACTATGTACTATACTTTGTGAAACGAATAAGAAATATTATTAAAGGTGTTGTGGCCTACGTAGGAATATATATCGCATGACCGACCGTTGGCCAACAATCATCGATCACAACTTACGGTAGCGGTCTGGCGGCCGGACTTAGGTTTGTTTAAGAGTATATATATATATATATATATATATATATATATATATATATATATATATATATATATATATATATATATATATATATATATATATATATATATATATATATATATATATATATGGTCCGATTCAGCGCAGAACCGTTTAAAGGTGCAGAACCGCAGAACCATCCTAACATCCAATGTTTTCTATGTTATACATAAGTTGTAAATTTGCATACACGTTGTAACCATCCTAACATCCAATGTTTCCAATTTTTCATACAAATAATATATAAATATATTTATATATTATGTGTATAAAAAATTGGAAACATTTAATGTATAAATGTGTTATAACGTGTATGGAAATGTACACCTTATGTATAACATTGAAAACATTGGATGTTAGGATGGTTCTGCGGTTCTGCAGCTTTAAACGGTTATGCGCTGAATCGGGCACTATATATATATATATATATATACTAGCTTCATAGCCCGCCCGACTGGACGGGCATGCTTCAAGAGATATATTATAGAAAAATACCAACAAATATTAATAATTTTAAAAATGACATAAGAATCGATAGCTGTAATGATAAGTTTGTACAAAATTTGATACATGAACAAATGTTACATAAAATTTAAAGACGAAATAAGACTTCTTTGTAAAGGACATTTGTTGTTGAATTGGTGTAATAATTGTCATATCTGTCACAACAAATGACCTTCAATCCATTCTTGTTCTTAACTCGTGATACAGCTACATAGATATTGTTAAAATAACATAACTCATAATTGAAATAATCAACTGTATAGATTTTAAAGCATGCCTCTCCACACCTTAAGAAAAGTAATGTAGCAAATGTGATTTTTTCAATCACGGTATGAGACCAAGTATTTTTGGTGGTATTAATTAGATTTTAAAGGAAATATTCAATTGTATACCATGTTTTAAAATTTTACTATAATTACCACAGGTGGTATTAAATAGATTTTAAAGGAAATAATCAAAAAAATTCAAAAGTTTATCTTAATGAAATCCCGTGATTTTTGGTGGTATACATGCAGGAGAGAAGTTTCGGAATTAGTAAATATGAAATCCCATGAATTTTGTTTAACACTGGGAGTTGATTTTCTTTCCGTAAATGAAGGGATTTTTGTGAATAAATGCAGGAAAGAGAGACATGACACGTTGACCAATCTTAGAGTTACACATGGTATTGTTAGCCAATGGGATAGCTCCAAACTGTCTAGTTGGCAAACCTAAATCAAATGTAGACTCATTTATAGGAGAAGATTACAAGAAATATATTTTGATGATGTATTCATTATAACATTTTATATTTGTTTTCTGTCTGTTGGACGTTTATTTTCAAAAACTTTGGGAAAGGGTCGGAAATTCGGAAATGATCAAAATAGCGACAAAATTTCAATGGAACAAATGGGTTGATGACCAGTTTATCCATGTACTGCTTCCTGGCATAATAGCGTTGGACACCTAGCGACAAACTCCCGACGAACTGGCTTAAGTGACGATTTACTTTAAGAATCCATTTTAAATGTCAACTTTTATTCCAAAATTTTGATAGTTTCTTGTTATTCGTATAATTATTTCAATAGCAAATCCACAATCCATACTACAGTGGCAATCATATTGGGTTCGAGTTTGGGTTACTTAGTTCCGGTTGGAAAGTTAGCGGGATGGAATCAGTCAACCCAAATACCACCTGTTTAAATTTTGGGTAAAAAAATCAACCTTAACTGGACATATTAAAACCATGGTCACACGGATCCGAACCATCTGACTTAGGTTGGTGGGTCAGAACCATATGTTGGCAGATTGAAAATAAAAAATAAACCCATGCAAATACATATGTAAGCATGAGAACTCGAAAAGCCAACAAAAAATTCAGAGATGTTTTAGGATGGGTCGAACTGGTTTTTTACTTGAACTCATTTAACTCAAGTCAAACTTAATTATTTTTAAGTCAAGTTGAGAGTTGTGTTGGGAAAAGTTGAAAATCATTCTATTACAATGTGAGGACATGCAAAAGTAGAAATAAGTTTAAAAAAAAAAGCGTTCTACTTTGTAGTTCAAAATAAAGGAAATAAAAGGGTTAGTAAATAAAGG
The DNA here is from genome assembly GCA_963853835.1 of Calendula officinalis. Taxonomy (NCBI): domain Eukaryota; kingdom Viridiplantae; phylum Streptophyta; class Magnoliopsida; order Asterales; family Asteraceae; genus Calendula; species Calendula officinalis. The sequence continues at coordinate 28,835,659 of OY970825.1, forward strand.
AAATAAAAGTATTGAGTTGTATTTAAGGAGATCTATCAAAATTTGAAAGTCATAAGAGATAAATTCTAGCCACTGGATCAAAATTGACAATATCAAATCCCTTACCCACTGACACCTCTGGCCGCCGCCGACCACCACCGGCCACAGCCGACCTCCGTGATTCACTAAACACATGTGTTTCAAGTCACGAAACACGCGTGATTCACTAAAAACAGGAGTTCTAAAAGCAGGAGAACATACGAACTACGAATCACATGTGTTTCAAAAGACGAAACACATGTGATTCACTAAAAACAGAGGTTTCAAAAATACAGACGAACATATTATTTCGAATCACATGTGTTTCAAGTCACGAAACACATGTGATTCACTAAAAACAGGGGAGCATACAAATTACATGTGCTTCAAAAGGTGAAACACATGTGATTCACTATAAACAGAGGTTCCAAAATACAAACGGGCATATTACTTCGAATCACATGTGTTTCAAGTCACGAAACACATGTAATTCTCTATAAACTGAATACACAACCACCACCGCCGCACACCACCACCGACCACAGCCGGCCGCCGCCAACCGTATTGATGTATTGGATCACATGTGTTGGGAGTGGTGGTGGTGGTTGGTGTAACGACCCGAAATTTGTAAATAAATAAATTGAATAAAAATATGATAATTATGGATAAATCGTTTAAAGAACGTAGGAATTGGTTTCGTGTCGTTTGGAGACCGTATGAGAAAGTTATGGGCGAAACCGGGTCGAGACCTAGACCGAAAAGTGCAGCCCTGCTGTACGAGGGAAGTTCACGGCGTGAACTTTAGTTCACGATCGTGAACTCCCTCCAGGGATTGTTGTATCTGGCGATGGTAGATCACGATCCGTTAACGATCGCGAAGTTCGCGTGCAAGGGAAAGTTAGCGACGCGAACTTAGTTCGCGCCGTGAACTCTGGTCGACATCATTAAAGTCGGGTTTTAGCTCATTAAATGTATTTCCAAAACCCTAGTTTTCTTCTTGGCGATTTTGGAGCTCTAGTGCAGATTGTGGTTGATCTCTTCACAAATCCTTGGTAGATTTCACTCCTAAGTGAAGATTAAAGGTATATCTTCACTCCTTGATCTTTGTAGCTCTAGATCTATGTATTTTGATGGTTGGGTTGACACCCTAGTTATTGGGGGTTATGGTTTATGGTGAATAAATGATGTATACACTTAATAGATGGTATATTAACAAAGGAAACAAGTGTATGATTTCGATTGGTAAGAATCTTAAGGGTTGGTTAAACCTAGGGTTTGGTAAATTCCCATAATTAGGGGGAAGGTGTTAGTTGATGGTATCTAGTGATTAATGGATACATTATTAGTATTATGTGGTGTTGAACATTGTATGATTGTTGAATTAGGCTTCCGGTGAAGTCTTGGAGTTTGACCAAATTGTTGGAACGAGGAAACCGGCGGGAAGAATACGGTTGGAGCATTATATTGCTAAGGTGAGTACGTGTGGACTTTATCGAGTACATAGCCTTTGAAATATATTTTTATACTTGTGTTACGGTCTAATTGCTTAATTGAGTAGACTTATAGTTGTTTAGTTAGTTATGTATTATCGTTAATATCAAACTAACTGGTTTGATGATGAATGTGATAGCTGAGAGCTAGATTGACATAACCTTTGAGTTATGGTGAGAACGAGATGACGTGATGCTAGTTAGTTCGGTGGCAACCCGATAACTAGACATGGTGATGTTTCTAACTAGTTCGGGGGGCAACCCGATAGTTAGATAGGATAGTGTTTCTAGCTAGTTCGGGGGCAACCCGATAGTTGGATATATTGGTGCTTTTTGCTAGTTCGGGGGCAACCCGATAGTTAGGCACGTTAGTGTTGCTAGTTAGCTCAGGGGCAACCCGATAACTAGATATGTGTTGCTAGGAAAGCAAGGTTTGGAGTCACCATAGGGTGACTATATAGATGGACGAAATTACTTGTTTGTTGATTACTTGGATAAACGATTATTATTATTAATGGGTCTAAACCCATGTAACTCACGAGACGTTTTTGTCTCACGTACTCCTTGTTGTTTTGCTATGTACTCAGGTTCGGGATCGAAGGTTTAGGTACGCATGGATAGAGATGCGGGGCCTAGAGTAGAAGAACTTAGATTGGATTTATGCTTAGCTTTGGTTTTGATCTATTTTATAACACCAAACTTATTACTCTGGTTTTCATACCAAAGGTTTTTGTAAATCCATATTTTTGGAATAGTTCTTCTATTTATGAAAAATGATTTATTTTGGGCAAATGTTTTGTATTAAAATTTGAGGTGTTACAACTTGGTAGCAGAGCTATTGTTTAAGTGAATTAGGTTGGATGACCATCCTAGTCTTAGACTGTAGCATTAGGAATATAAGATTCCTTAAGATCATAGGTTGACCTTGAGACTTTATATTAAGTTTAGGGTTGAACCTAGGGGACCGATGAAATTTGATATGATTATGGATATTGAGTCTTATGCGACTAATGGGTTGTACACAAGGTACTAAATGTTTAATGTCTTTCGTATAGTCTTGATTGAAAGAAATGGTGACCACGCGTAGAAGTGGTAGAGCCCCGGAGGGCCGGGAGGATGAGATACCTCATGTTGAGGTTGTGGTTGAACAAGAAAGTCAACCGTCGATGCATCGAATGGGTGAGTCGGAGGTCGGAGCAAATAGAACTCCGGTAACCATGGCGGATCTCCAAACCATTATCGATCAAATTAAAGGAACGGTGGCCGAAGAAGTGCACCGTATTATTGGGGACCGTGAGAGGTCGGGAGGAGACCGTGAATCCGAGGCGAAATCGGATGAGAGAACCGGGGGTAGTGGCACCGGGGAAGGGAAATCCTCCACGGGTGGCCAAAGTGATGCTAGGGCAAAGCCCGATGAAAGAGATGGTTGTTCTTTTAAATCCTTCATGGCTTGTAAGCCGAATGTGTACAAGGGTAGTTCGGACCCGAAGGTAACCATGAGGTGGATCCGAGAGACCGAGAGGGTAATCGGTAGTAGCAAGTGTCAGAAAGCGGATATGGTGACGTATGCGTCACAATTATTAAAGGAGGATGCGATGGTTTGGTGGGATATCGTGTATGAGACCCTCGGGAGGGAGGTGATTAAGAAAATGTCGTGGGATTAGTTTACCGCGAGGTTGAGGAAGAAGTTTTGTCCCGAGAGGGATTTAGAAAAGATGCATGAGAAGTTTGTGACCCATAAAAAGGGTGATATGTCGGTTGAAGAATACTCGAGAGAGTTCACGGGATTGCTCCCGTTTGTTGCAAAAACTTACTCGGAGGAGAGAATGAGGGTAGTCCGGTACGCTTGTGGGTTACCGTGGGACTACCAATTGGAAGTCAAGAGGGCGGTCACACTTGATGAGGCCATTAGTGCCGCCCGAGGTGTGGAAGAAGTGAATGAGGCACGGATTGCCGAGAGGGCCCATATGGGCGAGAAAAGGAAAGCCGAGAGCGGCTCTAGTTCGTTCAAGAAAGGGAAGTTCACTTCGAGCTTCTCTAAACAAGGAAGTGTTGCCTCGTGCAAGAAGTGCGGGAAGAATCATACCGTCGAGTGCCGAAGTGGGTCGAGGTCATGTAGCCCGGGATTGTAAGGTCAAGTCGTTGGCCGATGTGGAATGCTTCTCATGCCACGAGAAGGGGCACTATAGCAATGTGTGCCCAAAGAAGGGAATCGAATCGATGGTGTCCACGGCTCAAAAGAAAGTGGAACGGGCAAAAGTGAAGGGACGGTCCTTCCAACTAACTCGGGAGGAGGCGAAAGAGGCACACGATGTGGTGTCAGGTACTCTATTCATTAACTCCTTGCTAACTCATATTTTGTTTGATTCGAGTTCCAATTATTCATTTGTGTCTTATGAGTTCGGTTGTAAATTGAATGTGTCGTCCGAGATGTTAGATGAGGTTTATGAGATAGAAGTAGCCGACGGGAAAACGTCTATGGTCGAATGTATTTATAGAAATTGTGAAATAGAAATAGACGGTAGAAAGTTTAAGGTAGATTTGTTACCCATGGGAATTAGGGCGTTTGATGTGGTTATCGGTATGGATTGGTTGGGTATGCACCAAGCCAAGATTTTGTGTGGAAAGAAAATAGTGTCGATTAGGACACCCGAGAATGAGAAAGTGTATGTGTATGGGGAGAAACGACATCACATGCCTAATGTGATTACCGCCATTAAGGCGAGGAAAAGTATATCGAAAGGTTGTGCATCGTTTATTGCATATGTATTAGATGGCCGAAAAGAAAAGAAGACGATGGATAACGTCAAAATTATTCAGGATTTCCCCGAGGTATTTCCCGATGACTTGCCCGGTTTGCCACCGGAGAGACAAGTCGAGTTTAAAATTGATTTAGTTCCGGGGGCGACGCCGATTGCTCGTGCTCCCTATCGTTTAGCTCCCACCGAGATGCGGGAATTGATGACCCAATTTCAAGACTTGTTAGACAAAGGCTTTATTCGTCCGAGTTCGTCACCGTAGGGTGCGCCGGTATTATTTGTTAAGAAGAAAGACGGTTCGATGAGAATGTGTATCGACTACCGAGAGTTGAACAAGGTAACTATTAAAACCCGTTACCCGTTGCCGAGAATTGACGACTTATTCGACCAATTGCAAGGTGCTAGTTATTTCTCGAAGATCGATTTGAGGTCGGGTTATCACCAAGTTCGGGTGAAAGAAGGTGACACCGAGAAGACGGCTTTTCGTACACGTTATGGTCATTATGAATTCCTTGTGATGCCGTTTGGTCTTACAAACGCACCAGCCATATTTATGGATTTGATGAATCGGGTTTGTAAACCGTTCCTTGATAAGTTCTTGATAGTGTTCATTGATGATATTTTTATTTATTCGAAAACCGAGGAAGAACACGAAAGTCATTTGAGGCTTGTTCTAGACGTGTTGAAACGGGAGAAGTTGTATGCAAAATTCTCGAAGTGTGAATTTTGGTTGCGGGAAGTGAAATTCTTAGGTCACGTGGTGACGTGTGATGGTATTAAGGTTGACCCGTCCAAGATTGAAGCTGTGTCAAATTGGGAGCCTCCGAGGACTCCAACCGAGGTTAGAAGTTTCCTTGGATTAGCCGGTTATTACCGAAGATTTATACAAGACTTCTCGAGAATCGCGATTCCACTCACGAAGTTAACGAGAAAAAGTGAGAAGTTTGTGTGGGAGAAGAAGCAAGAAGAGGCGTTTAAATTGTTGAAAGAAAAGTTATGTAATGCGCCGATTCTTACATTACCGGATGGTATGGAAGATTTTGTGGTTTATAGTGATGCTTCGAATCAAGGGCTCGGTTGTGTGTTGATGCAAAGAGGTAAAGTGATCGCGTATGCCTCGCGACAATTGAAGAATGCGGAATTAAGGTACACGACACACGACTTGGAATTGGCGGCGATTATATTTGCCTTGAAGTTATGGAGGCATTATTTGTATGGTACTCGGTGTACATTGTACACGGATCATAAAAGTTTACAATACGTGTTTACTCAAAAGGATCTTAATATGCGACAAAGAAGATGCATCGAGTTGATTGCCGACTATGATTGTGAAATTGTGTATCACGCGGGGAATGTAGTAGCCGACGCCTTAAGCCGAAAGGTGTATGAGAAACCGAACCAAGGAATATTAACACGAATAGAAGTCGTCTCGAGTATTATTGAAAGAATCAAGAATGCCCAATGGGATGTTATGGGAAAAGACGAGTTAAGACAAGAGCGGTTAGGCAAGAACCAACACTTTCTCGAAAATGCACAAGGGTTGAAGACCGTAGGCGGTCGTATTTGGGTTCCTAAGTTCGGTGGCATCCGAAAAGAATTGTTGTATGATGTGCACAAGTCAAAGTATTCGATTCACCCGGGGAGTACAAAGACGTACCAAGATATGAAACGGGTTTATTGGTGGCCCGGAATGAAGGCGAGAGTGGCCAAGTATATCTCTAAGTGTGCCACGTGTGCACAAGTGAAAGCCGAGCATCAAGTACCGTATGGGGTAGCTCAATCATTGGTTGTACCGGCCGGGAAATGGGAAGATATAACTATGGATTTCATAGTAGGTTTACCGAAGACGAGTAAGGGTCACGATGCCATTTGGGTCATAGTTGACCGGTTGACTAAGAGTGCGTTATTTTTAGCCATTCGGGAAACGTTGCCACTTGAGAAATTGGCTAAGTTGTATGTTGATGAGGTGGTTCGACTCCACGGGGTTCCATTATCGATTGTATCCGATAGAGACGCGAGGTTTACCTCGAGATTTTGGCGGTCATTACAAGAAGAGTTGGGTACAAAGTTGCGGTTGAGCACGACATACCACCCGCAAACCGACGGTCAAAGTGAAAGAACGATTCAAACGGTTGAAGATATGTTGAGATCGTGTGTGCTAGATTTTGGGGGTAAATGGGATGAACATTTACCGTTGGTCGAGTTTTCGTACAATAATAGTTATCACTCGACTATCAAGATGCCGCCTTATGAGGCGTTGTATGGAAGAAAATGTAGAACTCCATCTTGTTGGTTAGAAGCGGGAGAAACAAAACTCACGGGTCCCGAGATCGTGAGAGTGGCGAATGAAAAGATCGGTATTATCCAAACCAACATGAAAGTCGCCCAAGATAGACAACGAAGTTATTCGGGTTTAAAGAAAAGACCATACGACTTGGATGTCGGTGATATGGTCATGTTGAAAGTGTCACCTTGGAAAGGTGTGATGCGGTTTGGTAAGAAAGGAACGTTAAGTCCAAGGTATGTTGGACCGTTTAAAATATTGAAACGGGCCGGGCTTCAAGCGTTTAAGTTGGAACTTCCACCCGAGCTTCAAGGTGTGCATGACACCTTTCACGTGAGTTATTTGAAAAAGTTTATCGGGGAAGTTGAAAATATTATTCCGTTGCAAGAGTTGCGGGTTGACGGCCCGAACCGGTTGATTGAGGAACCCGAGGCGATATTAGAAACGAAAACAAAGAAGCTCCGGAATAAAGAGAACGAGTTGGTATTGGTCAAGTGGAAGCATTCACTTGGGCCGAATTTGACTTGGGAAGTCAAAGACGAGATTCGGAAAAGATACCCGGATTTCGTGAACTATGATGAGATTCCAAGGACGGAATGTTCTTAAGGGGTAGATAGTTATAACGACCCGAAATTTGTAAATAAATAAATTGAATAAAAATATGATAAATATGGATAAATCGTTTAAAGAACGTAGGAATTGGTTTCGTGTCGTTTGGAGACCGTATGAGAAAGTTATGGGCGAAACCGGGTCGAGACCTAGACCGAAAAGTGCAGCCCTGCTGTACGAGGGAAGTTCACGGCGTGAACTTTAGTTCACGATCGTGAACTCCCTCCAGGGATTGTTGTATCTGGCGATGGTAGATTTCAAAACCCTAGTTTTCTTCTTGGCGATTTTGGAGCTCTAGTGCAGATTGTGGTTGATCTCTTCACAAATCCTTGGTAGATTTCACTCCTAAGTGAAGATTAAAGGTATATCTTCACTCCTTCATCTTTGTAGCTCTAGATCTATGTATTTTGATGGTTGGGTTGAAACCCTAGTTATTAGGGGTTATGGTTTATGGTGAATAAATGATGTATACACTTAATAGATGGTATATTAACAAAGGAAACAAGTGTATGATTTCGATTGGTAAGAATCTTAAGGGTTGGTTAAACCTAGGGTTTGGTAAATTCCCATAATTGGGGGAAAGTGTTAGTTGATGGTATCTAGTGATTAATGGATACATTATTAGTAGTATGTGGTGTTGAACATTGTATGATTGTTGAATTAGGCTCCTGGTGAAGTCTTGGAGTTTGACCAAATTGTTGGAACGAGGAAACCGGCGGGAAGAATACGGTTGGAGCATTATATTGCTAAGGTGAGTACGTGTGGACTTTATCGAGTACATAGCCTTTGAAATACATTTTTATACTTGTGTTACGGTCTAATTGCTTAATTGAGTAGACTTATAGTTGTTTAGTTAGTTATGTATTATCGTTAATATCTAACTAACTGGTTTGATGATGAATGTGATAGCTGAGAGCTAGATTGACATAACCTTTGAGTTATGGTGAGAACGAGATGACGTGGTGCTAGTTAGTTCGGTGGCAACCCGATAACTAGACATGGTGATGTTTCTAACTAGTTCGGGGGCAACCCGATAGTTAGATAGGGTAGTGTTTCTAGCTAGTTCGGGGGCAACCCGATAGTTGGATATATTGGTGCTTTTAGCTAGTTCAGGGGCAACCCGATAGTTAGGCACGTTAGTGTTGCTAGTTAGCTCGGGGGCAACCCGATTACTAGATATGTGTTGCTAGGAAAGCAAGGTTTGGAGTCACCATAGGGTGACTATATAGATGGACGAAATTACTTGTTTGTTGATTACTTGGATAAACGATTATTATTATTAATGGGTCTAAACCCATGTAACTCACGAGACGTTTTTGTCTCACGTACTCCTTGTTGTTTTGCTATGTACTCAGGTTCGGGATCGAAGGTTTAGGTACGCATGGATAGAGATGCGGGGCCTAGAGTAGAAGAACTTAGATTGGATTTATGCTTAGCTTTGGTTTTGATCTATTTTGTAACACCAAACTTATTACTCTGATTTTCATACAAAAGGTTTTTTGTAAATCCATATTTTTGGAATAGTTCTTCTATTTATGAAAAATGATTTATTTTGGACAAATGTTTTGTATTAAAATTTGAGGTGTTACAGTTGGAGTGTTGATCTTGGCATTTGACTTTTTATTGATCCAAAGGCCAATAATTATTACTTGGGACTTTATAAAATTCTTAGACCTCCTTGAAGACTTGAACAAACCACTACAAGTATTAAGTGAAATTAAATATATCGATCGAGTCTAGCTTGAAAGATTTCTAAGTGCAATCTTTAAAAATATATTGTGTAAAATAATGGGAAGCGAGAAGTTTGAAGTAGTCGGCGGCGGTTGGTCAAGCATTAGATTTTAAATCAAATTAGTTGTAAAATAGTTGATTTTGTTATATTTATAAAACATAGGTTAAAAGTTTTGATAACTATAGGCCAATAGCCATAAATAAATAATGTTACTAAATGCATTAAAAATAGTACATAGTATATTAATTTACACTTCCTACGATTCAAAATTAGTGATATACTTTTCATATTTGGATGTATCAAAATAAGTGATATGCTTCAAAATTTTACCTTATTTGGTAAAAAGTAGTGAATCACACACCCACTAATTACCTACTTTAATAAAGTGAAATTACTCATTTACCCTTACTTTTTACTTTTATAACATTATTAACCTTATTTTATTCAAAAATTATGGGATCCATTCCCTACTAACCATCCAATTAATCTAATTTAACCCCTATAATCTTTTGCCTCAAAACTCATGAAATAAAAAATATATCATATATTTTATATCAGAGGAAGTAAATGAGTAGTTTTTAAAATTCAAGATTTAGTTATGAATAGAAGTACAAGTTAACCAGTTTCTTTCACAAGGTCTCAGGCTCGAGTCTTGCTGAAAGTTTTTCCTTACGTGAATAGGTGGTGGAGTTTATTTTCCATAAGTGGAGTGTTCGAGAGAAAGCATACTGCCCTTGTGGATGTCATTACCTGACTCGGACCACAAATTTACTAACTGGTCGTTAGAAAAAATGTACAACTTTCTTATGCATGTTTTAACATTTTAATGATATTTCTTATTAACCCATTGATGATTAATAGAATGTTTTGCTTAACCTTCCTTATCTTTTCCGAAATCTTTGACTATCATCACCACATGATGACTTTGACCATCGACACCTGCTGGTGTTTTGTCCATACTTGAAGTTTATTTTCATTTTTCATCTCATTATTAAATGTTTAATTAAGGTCTTGCCAACAGCGGTCCTTCACATAGGCATAGCCATGAAATTTCCCCACCCGATTTAACTTATATTAAATAAAATTTTACAGATTCAACGGCAAAAATATACGAATGATATACTGTTTGTATAAAAAATAACTTAACAAATTCAACCCAAAAATAATGTAAAAGATGAAAGTTTAAATAGTCTAAGAATGATGATGTTTAAAAGAACTAATACGTCATTTGCAGAACCACATGTATTATGGGGTGTTTGGAAAAATTTATTTAAAAATAACTTGTGCTTATAAGCTTATGAGCTTACTTAAAAGTTAATAAATTTTCGTTAAATGAAACATTCGGATAAACTTATATAAGCTTATTGTAGATTTATAAAAAATTACATTAGTAAAAGCCCATAAATAAGAGGGTTATTAAAATAAAAGGCTAGAGATGTAAAATATCCTAAATAAACTAACAAACCCATAAAAAAGCTTATTTAAAAGTCCTTAAATAGACTTATAAGCACAAGCTTATAAACTCTCTCAAACACTTACAAAAGTTTATTAAGCTTGAATAAGCTTAAAAGCTCATAAACCCACTAATAAACTCCCTCAAACACGCCCTATGTACTAGGGGTGTTCAAAACCGGATACCCGGATTTCCGGGTATCCCGGATTTTCAGATAGTGACTTTTACTACCCGTATCCGGTGTCCGAATATTCGGATACCCGGATTCCGGGTATCCGAAATTCCGGGTATCTGAAAAAAATAAAATATTCAAATATTTTTTGGATATTTCGGGTATTTTTTCGGATAATTCGGGTATTTTTTGATATTTCAGGTATTTTTTCAAATATTTTTGGTATTTTTCGTATACTCTTGTATATTTTTGGATATTTTTTATTTTCGGGTAATTTTTCGGATATCGGGTACCAGAAATTTTGAAAAACACTACCCGGATTTGGTACCCGAAATTCGGATACCCGGATTTTCGGACATCCGGATTTACAGATACCCGAATTTTTAGATACCTGAATTTCGGATATCGGATATCGAATAATTTTTCGGATACTCATTTTTCGGATATTATTGAACACTTACATGCGATGTTTAGAACCTTGTGTATGCTAGAAGCCTAGAATTAAAAGTAAAATACACAGTTGATAAAATATAATAATATTATATCAAGGAAACTTAAAAAGGAAAAGGGATAGCAATTGCCAAAAATCATTTAAAGCAAGTTATCGTTATCTCAACAAATACTAATATTATTAGGCTATAAATTTTAGGCACTTAATTAATTTAATTTTTATTTTTCATATATATATATATATATATATATATATATATATATATATATATATATATATATATATATATATATATATATATAGTGTAAAATTAAAATCAAAACCAATTAAGACTACAAAACCAGCAGAACTCAATCTAAATCATTGATTTTTGAAATGAAATGATAATGGAAGACACATTAAGGTATTTGATGAGGGACCCCCAAATATATATATATATATATATAGGGGAGGGTTCCTTTGAGAATTGGAGAAATCGTAAGAATATGAGAATCAGTATAATCATAGGGTAATCATCGATGATTAAACAGGGTACATGTGCCCCCTCGCGCCGCGCGGCAGATTTTGCCCGGCCGTGAGCCCCAAATCAACCCAAATCAATGGCTGAGATCTATTATCACATTCTCACCCAATATATTAATTCTCAAAGGAACTCATTCCTCTATATATATATTTGTATCGTTTATACCGGCTCCTCTTATATGGAGGTTTTAATTGTATTTTTTGTCTTGTTTCTATATATCTCTCATTATAAATGTTACAAAAAATAACAATACCATATTAGGTTTTTCATTTAGGTTTCATGGCATCAGATTTAGTTCTCTAACCCATCTCCAGTGGACTTCTCTTATATCTTTACTTCTATCTTTCGTATCTTTTGTGTCGACTTTTTCATTGAACTTTTGTGCCGGTTAGAATGTACGACTTCCTTCCATTCCAAACCGTAGATATGTGGTTTCCAGATTATTGATATAACTTGTCATCATATATACAAATACAATATATTATTATCATAGACTCCACTTATAAAATATTTTTTTTCTTTTCAAAATAACTTATATTTTAATCAAAATTATTAACAAATATCTCACCACTAATTATTTTCTATAAGATTTATGTTAAAGAAATATGAAAAAAAAAAATTGTGAGATAGAAAAGAATATATGCTACTATGCTAGCATTACCGTTTAGAAAAAAAGGTATGTATATAATTTCTATTTCAAACATCGAAGAAAAGGTCAAATTTTATTACGAATATTATATTTAATTACTATTCAATGATAATAGTAATAGTTAAATAATGTCAAGCTACCAACAATAGATCTCAATCATCAACCTTAGCATCTCCAAACATTGAAAAGTTGTTAAATTTAGGCCCCCTCTAAATTCACTTTAAAGTGGATTTAAAATGATGACATTAGTGATTAATTGGAAGAGTAATAATGATGATTAGTGCTAATGATTGGAAGAGTTGGCTTTTTGTTTTTTGTTTTTAATATTTTTTCTTTACCTTTTCTAGTAAATAAAAATGACATTTTTATTTATTTAGTATGATTTAAATGATTAGTAATAATAATGTAGATGTTACTTTTTCTTAAAAATTAAAAATGACATATTTTCCCTCCTAAGTAGATATTTACTAATTTATAGTGACTTTACTTTATATTTAATAATAATAAGAACACGTTATAAATAAGTAAATATGACAAATTTTATTTAAAAAATTATATGAAAATTTCATTCAAAATCCAAAATATTGATACGACCATCATCATAAGGCATCTGCTGTCTATAAGATTCCAGGCGCGACATACACGTTGTTTCCCATCCAGCTGCACACGGGGCTCTACAACGAGTCCAATAAGGCGAAATGGTAGGCATTGGAAAATCTCCGTTTAACTGCACTGCCACATAATGGTTACCATGCACATGCGCAAATGTAATATTTTGATGGTATAAGTACTCTTCCGGACCTTTCCAAAGAGGAAAAAAAGTGAGACAACCTCTCATAGTTAAAAATGTGAGGATCACACCAAATGTATTAGCAATTAGGATGCCTGTGTAAGGCATACTCATCCAGTGACCCGGTGGTGCGACGCCAACTTGTAAGAAATTAATTCTATTATATAGTTCATTGATTCCGCTTTTGTAAACTTCGGAATATCTATCGTATGAACTCGATAACTCCTGTAACAGTTGGTGTCGAAAAATTGAGCCACTGATCTTCAGGATACCCTAGGCAAAATGCTATTGCTCGGAATCCACAATTTCCATCACCCAAAACGTTTTCTATATGTGATACGTAAGGATAAAAAAAATAGATGGAATCTCATCCATTAATGGATGCATGTAGGATGACAAAGACTCATGGTTGAACTCTGGAATTTCATCCAAGTCAGGAGTTTCGTTCAGGTCTGGAATTTCGGCTACGTATGAACTATGTCTTGCCGGTTCCTTGGTCAACCCTGCTGACTTTGACTCGACTGAATGACTTTGTCTTCTAGGAGAATAACCACTTTGACCAGGATCTGGAATTTTCAAATCAACACACTTCTTTTTCTTTTGTTTCTTCAATCTTGGCCGTCCACAATTATTTTCTTTAACAACAGGTTCTCTAATTTGTGGTCTTGGGTTGATTATATCACCTAGCTTTTTTAAGAAACTCTTCTTTACAGGGTTGGACTGATTGTTAAATTCTTCTTTGAAAGTATTTAGTTGCTCATCACATTGAATATCTTCATGTTCCAATGGTGTTGACCATGAAACATCTAGTGTCCTCCAGAAGATATCAATCGAATCCAAAGGAATGGCCGAATTTAAGTACGCTAAAAGTACACAAGCGCATGGTAGCCCACAACTCGTACGAAGTTGACAACCACATGTTGAATAATCTAACTCGAGATCATTCAATCGATGCAGTTCTTCTAAAATCATATCTAGAGCTTTATTTGAAACGAACCCCTGTAATAAACTGAAACAAGATATGTTATGTTGATGATAACGATAAATTCGACTTCTTTCAAAACTTTCATTCATTGCTGTAACTTGAGACTGCACGATTTGATTAATATTACCTACAAATTGATCTAGGGAATATTTCTTGGAATTCAAATACTTTTTTAATTTGGAGTGTTGGCTTTCAACCCTGTTGGTTGTGCGATTGTCAAAGTTGAGAGATTGATCACTCCATGCAGACACAAACATTTCCTTGTAATTATTCAACCATTGGGCATCCACATAACTTAAAACACCTGAAAGTTAAATAAGAATATGAAATATATAAAATTACACTATTTAAAAATAATAAAATAAAATATAACATTACGTGGATATTTGCTCAATACAAATTGAAGTTGCTTATAGTTCTCCATGTACGATATCTGCATTGGAGAATCTTCTAGCAACTTCCATGCCGAAAGAAAAGAGTCCCAATCTTGTTGCCTCCTAATTATTGGCCTGCATTTTTTTAAAATATTTTGGCTAATGTGCCATCTACAAAGTAATCGAGTAGCATTCGGAAAAACTATTTCGCATGCTTTCATGAGAGCCAACTCTCTGTCGGTAATTATAACACGTGGAAGCATACATTCATCTAATGTCAACTTTAAGCACTCTAATACCCACTTATAGTTGTTCATCTTTTCTTCACTTATAAATGCAAAAGCTATGCAAAACATCTTTCCTGTAGAAGTTACACCGACAATCTCAACAAAAGGCATATTGTACTTGTTTGTCTTGTATGTAGCATCTATCAACAACACATGTGGGAATGCCCGCCATATCTTAAATGATGTTGGATGAACAAAAAATAAAGATTCTAACTTGTTCGTATCACCATTTGTATAAAAGTCATGAACATAATCATTAGAATGTAAACGTGACATAAGAACCTACAGAAAAAAAATTCATACTTAAATTAATATCATCATTGAAAGTAAAAAAAGTAAAAAAAAAAAGTTGTGTTTTACCTCCATTGTGCTCTTTCCAACTTTTAACGCCTTACGAATTTTATATTTTGCGTTATATATGTCTTTAAGTGTTGACACATTATTTTCATTTTGTGCCTTCAATATTGACAGAATGTCACGTGGTGGCACATTTTTCTCTGTCAGATCTTCAACCAATCAGTATTCATTTTTAGTTAACCGCCTTGCATAGGGATGCCCTTCCATATGTTGTGCAGGAAGATGATTATGTTCATCACATACTACACTAATCAACCAACCATTATATGTATGTGAATATTTTCCTTGTAATAGGAATGGATAATCAATTTTTCTTGTAGCGGAATTTTTACTTGATTCCTTCGGAATATATTCACCACCAAGATCACATATAAGTGAGATATAACTACTTGTATTCGTGAATGACCTTTTAGTTACTATGACATAACCAAGTGCGCACGCCTGAGTTTGCGCCCAATTTTTTAAATCTTCACGAGACTGAAAGATCTACAATTAAAGTTAGTTTAATTTATGACAATATTATTTTATGAAATATGTACGATAATAAACAAAATAAAACATGTTACTATTTTACCTGATTAGAGAAAAAAGGCGACGTCGGAGTGGAGAATTCAACACCATTTGAGTTATTTTCAGTAAAAAATGACATTTTTATTTGTCAAATCAAAAACCTGAAAATAAAAATAGAAAAATTATTTTCCGCAATAAAATTATAAATCGAATTAAAATATATATATATATATATATATATATATATATATATATATATATATATATATATATATATATATATATATATATATATATATATATATATATATATATATATATTTGTAAGAGATAAGCGGGCTTGAAAATAAAATAAGCTACTAATTTAGCCCATGTATTTAATCCAAGCCTAGCCCATAAACCCATTAACCCATTAACCCATTAACCTATTTAAATAGCTAAAAAATCTTAAATATCACTTTACCCTCACATTCAAAACCCTACTTCCTCCAAAGTTCCACAGCAGCCGCCACCGCCGGAGTATCGCCGCCACCGCCGGAGAATCGCCGACCACGGCCGTATACCGCCGCTCAACACCGCCGTACACCGCCGCTCAACACGAAATCACTTCTCCGCCGTATACCGCCGCTCAACACCGCCGTACACCGCCGCTCCATCACTCTCTCTCCTGCGCACCACCGCCGGAGAATCACCGACCACAGCCGTATACCGCCGCTCAACACCGCCGTACACCGCCGTACACCGTCGCTCAACACGAAATCACTTCTCCGCCGTATACCGGCGCTCAACATCGTCGTACACTGCCGCTCCATCACTCTCTCTCCTGCGCACCACCGCCGTACAGCAGCAACACCGCTGCCCAGCACCACCGCTCCTCCTCCGTTCCACCACTCTCTCTCATTTCTGTCTCTCTCTCTCTCTCTCTCTCCTTATTCTGTCTCTACGAATCTCTCTCTCTCTCTCTCGTTTCTCTCTGAATATATCTTGTCTCTCTCGATCTCTCTCTCTCGTTTCTGTCTGTCTCTCTCTCTCTCTCGTTTCTGTCTGTCTCTCTCTCTCTCCTCTTTTTGTCTCTCCGAATCTCTCTCTCTCTCTCATTTCTCTCTGAATATCTCTCGTCTCTCTCGATCTCTCTCTCGTTTCTGTTTCTTTCTCATCATTCTGAATATCTCTCGTCTCTCTCTAGATCTCTCTCGTTTTTGTTTCTAAAAATCTCTCTCGTCATTCTGTTCTAGGGATGAATGAAAATACATGATAAAAATTGAGATTAAATTGAAACATACCCGTAAATTGATAAACTGATAGAGATTATAGCAGTGAAAGTTTAATATTTAAGAAAATAGTTAAAGATGATTTATAAGTAAAAAAAATTAGTTGGGAACTTATATGTATTTAATCAGATAATTAAATGGGTAATTAAATTGGCCAATTAAGTTTCATTGACATATATTAAATTGGGATATGATATATTTGACAGATATATTAGACCTCCTTTTTTAGACTGAAATTTCATTTTCCAAGATTTGAAGTTGACTTTTGAAGTTGATTTAGTAGCACCCTAAATTTATTAGTTTTATCACATTAGCGTCTCTAAACTATCTTTCCTACATATAAAAAAAACTAACAAATTCGTGCCAATAATATATTATTTTTCTAATTTCCTCTCATGATCTCTCTTCCCTTTCACCCTCTCTCTGCATTTCCCCCTCTATCTTTTTTTTAGAAACGAAATGACGTGATGTATAACTCGTCAGATTCACGACGAGTTTAAGGAAAAGAAGGAAACTGATGCATTGAAGACGAGTTCATAACAACGATTGACGCTAAGTATGAAATTGTCATGCATCTCAACCGACGAGGTGCAAGACGCATTGTTCGGAGTGCTCTCTTTGTCTATCTTGAACACTATATTATAAAAGATTACACACATTATGTAAATTACTAAATTTAATTACTTACATTTTAAAACCCACTTAACTAAATACGGAGTAATAGAAAAGCCGCCAAAACCGAAACTACTTGATGAACCAGCCTATAAAAACACATATCCATGGACAAAGTGAACCACACCAAAAATCTCAATAGCAATCACATTTATAATTTCCATGGAGATCACTCTCTTATCTTCTCTTTTCGTTTTCGTAACACCTCTCTTCTTGTTGTTTGTTTCCCACAAACATTTCACATCGGTCAAAAACCTCCCACCGGGGCCACGCCCATGGCCAATCCTCGGCAATATGCACCAAATGGTCAAGGACCCGCATATCGTGGCTGCCAACTTTGCTAAAAAATACGGCCCGCTCATCTCTCTTCGGTTAGGTACTCGGCTTCTAGTGGTGGCCTCGTCACCAGAAGCAGCCGAAGCAATTCTCAAGACTCAAGACTGCCAGCTGTCTGGCCGGTCCATACCCGATGCACTTCAACAAAGCTTCATAGACTACTATTTTGTATGGGCTCGGGATTGCAACGATCATTGGAAATCATGTAGAACACTTTGTCGGGCTGAGTTATTCTCCGCGAAAGCGATAGAAGTCCAGTCGGATTTGAGAAACCAAAAGGTAACCCTAATGTTAGATTTCTTGAACACCACACAAGGAAAAGTTGTGAAAATTGAGGAACTTATTTTCACTACATTGATCAACACTTTGAGCAATATTTTGTTTAGAAAAGATTTTCTTGACTTGAAAGATGAGGAAACCTCTCATAAGTTGAAATTTGGCCTCCTTAAGATATTGGAGAATTCTGTTAAACCAAATATAAGTGATTTTTTCCCCATAATTGGGGGACTAGATCTCCAAGGATTAAGGAAGGACAGCTTGAATCATCTCGACGAGCTGTCTAGCTTTTCGGAGGCTGTCGTTAAAGAAAGAAGAGACCGAATTGCTTCTTCGAAAGTAGTGCCGGATCATGAAAAAGATTTCTTGGATCGATTGCTTGAAAATAATTTCAAGAATGCTCAAATCAATATATTGGTTTTGGTAAGTCTTTCAAAGCCATGCATAAATATGTTATTTGCTAATTAACGTAACTCAACTATTAGCATCGATCTTAAGAAACTCGGTTGAACCGGCCGGTCGGACTGGTTGAACCAGGATTCTCGAAGGTAGCTTGTCCGAATGAGCCAGCTAGATCGGAAGTTATAACTCCGTCGGAACCGACCGGCTGGTAAAAAAATCTCGTTGAATCAACAAGTCGAACTGGAAAACCCATTTTTTTAACAAAAAAAAAACGTAAATACAATAAAAATGTGAACATTTTATATAGTTTTGGAACCTAAAGTTATTAAATTTTGTTGAAATAGTGATTTTGGATCCTGTTTGAATTCTTTAAAATATAGTTTTTTGTGTTTTTCTAGTTTTTTGTTATTTGTATATTATTTACATAATTATTCCATCATAAATACTTAACAATATTGTCATTCGGTCATTCGACTTATCTGATTCGACCGTATCTAAGGAACTGGACGGTTTAATACGTACAAAAAGCGGTTTTTAAAACATTCAATCTGAGTAGACTACCTCTTTATGTAACAGACCGTTGCACTATTTCTAGATTGTCAATTTGGATAATGTAATTCTAGGTTATTTGAGCAATGATTAAGTTTTAATTAGGAAATAACCTTACGTACGTTTTCAATAACTTAAAACATGATATGATTTTAATATTTCGACTACGTGCAGGAATTATTCATAGCGGGTACAGATACTGTCGTAACAACCATTGAATGGGCTCTAGCCGAGTTAACAAAGAATAAAGACATATTGGAGAAAGTACACGAAGAGCTAATAACCGAAATCAAGTCCAACTCTATCGTGAAATCCGACCTTTCTAAATTAACTTATTTCAATGCAGTTATTAAAGAAACACTAAGATTGCACCCCGTTGTTCCCGTCCTAATTCCTCGACGGGCTATTGAAAGTTGCGAAGTTATGAATTACACGATCCCTCAAAATGCCCAAATATGGGTCAACGTTTGGGCGATTTGTCACGACCCGAAAGTTTGGGCTGACCCAAACACTTTCAAGCCCGAAAGGTTTATTGGGTCGGAAATAGATTTCACGGGCCGTGACTTTGAGTTCATACCATTCGGTGGTGGGAGGCGAATGTGTCCTGGATTGCCTTCTGGCGTTAAGAGTTTGCAAACTATTTTAGCATCTTTGATTCTTGGATTTGATTGGACTCTTCCAAATGGCGCGGATCCGACAAAACTCGACATGACTGAAAAATTCGGGGTGACTTTGCAGAAAGAGAAACCACTTGAACTTATATTCAAAAGCAAATGATAATAATTGGGTTAATCATATAATTCATGCGTAATTTACTAAGTTTTGAACTTTATATATTTTGTGTACGTTTAGTATTATGTTAAAGATGTCTAAATCAACCAACCACTTGAAAGGTTGGTTACATTTGTCTATGTATCATTCGCCTTTCTTGAATTAAATAATAGATTACTGAGATTGCGTTCACTTTACTTGTTTCATTCGGATCTAAGTTCAAAACATTGTTGGGAGGTAATACCTATATCATAAAATCTTATTTAAACAATACAACTTATATTTTAATATACTTATAAATTTTGTTTTAAAACATATACATTATAGTTAGATCGAGAAGTATTTTTTATAGCGTAGATATCCCCTCCCATATATAATTTATTCCCCATCCGATAGATCAAAGTTTTGTCGTTAATGTCATGACTTTAATTGAAATTTGCACACATAATTATTTTAGTAATTACAACTCTTTAAGCTTAATTTATTTACAAGCTTTTGATCTAATCTACTTTGGTAATTTTTTCAGTTCATATGTTGTTTTTTTTTTTTTTTGGAAATGGCTTTCATTAAAAACGAACCTAGCAAAAAGCTAGGAAAAACAACACAAGAAACCTATCTATTACAAGGTAAAATAAGCCATTCGGCCAAACTAACTTTAAATTTATCTCTATGATTACAAATCCAAAGAAACGCGACTTCTTTAATCATATCCACAATGACGCTCCTCCGAATGTCCCCATTATTAAACGTAATAGCATTACGGAACCGCCACATAACCCACACCACCGTGAATACCACCGCTTATATAACCAACTTAGATCGAGAGGTCAAAGAGCTATTATCGAGAATATACAAAAACTCATCCACAACTTGCAACCAATGGCCAATAGCACGCCACACGTCTTTTGCAACCTGACAACTCCAAAAGATGTGGTATGTATCTTCAATACCATCCCTACACATAACACATTGTAAATCGTCCAAAGGGACTCCTCTAAAAGACAAGTTGACTTTAGACGAGACCCTATTCAATTTGACCTTCCAAAACAAAATGTTCACTTTCCGAGAGACAAGGGTGTTCCATCTAGTATGCACCGGAGATGAAGGAAGAAAAAGATTATCAAGCCACCTTCTCGCACCTTTGACTCATAATCCCCGTCATCCCCAATATCCCATACCCAACGATCCGACTCATTTGATAGCATTTTACCCTCAATTAAATGGCCTAACTCCGATATTTGATCTTCCTCCCTTCCGCCCCTAATACCCCTGCTCCATGACCAAACCACCCCACCGGTAGAAATTCTATCCGCCACCGAACATTGCTTATCATTATCAAGCAGCCATATTCGGGGGTAATCAGCGTGTAGAGGTCTCGGCCCCAACCAATTGATCACCACCCCGTTTTTTAAAATGACCCGTAAAATCGACCCCCCTGCCTTTAAATTTTTTTATCATTTTAAAAGTAGAGGTCCACGGAGAGGAACCAGGCCCACGGCAATTAGTCACCAAATCCAATGATCCATTATCACCATATATTGATTTAATCACTTTGACCCATACCATATTTTCATCTTTTAAGAACCGCCACACCCATTTCAACACTAGAGAAATGTTGAACGATAATAAGCTCCCGATATCGAGCCCACCGTTTGTCTTAGAAGCTAATACCGTCTCCCAATTCACCCAATGAATCTTTTTAATTTCTTTCATACCGCCCCAAAAGAACGAGGCCCTCAACCGTTCAAGACTTTTGTCAACAATCTTTGGCATAACAAATAACGATATATAGTAAATGCCCATTCCACCCAAAACTGATTTTAAGAGCATAGATCTACCACCGATTGATAAAGTATTAACTTTCCAATTAGACAATTTTTTCTTGAACTTATCTATTAAACCCCCCAACTCTTTTGTCTTGACATACAATCACCCACCGATAAACCAAGATAGTTAAACGGAATATTGCCTCTACTAACCCCAAGTCTTCCCGCCATCTCACCTACCTCACGTTCCGAGACCCCCACACCATATAAGTTAGACTTGTGTAAATTTAATTTTAAACCGCAGGCCATATGGAAGTGATGCAATAAAATAAGTAATTTCTCCATGTTATCAAGAGACCATTCTCCCATAAAAATAGTATCATCGGCATAAAGTAAATGAGATATAGTAACCGAATCAACATTTACCTTAACACCTTTAAAAAATTGAAGAGAAATCGCGTCTTCCATTGCCACGTGAAGACCCTCCATGGCAATAATAAAAAGGAAGGGCGATAACGGGTCACCTTGCCTTACACCTCTTTCAAGACGAAATTCTTTAGAAGCATTTCCATTTGAAGCCCTAGATGAGAGCAAAATTGCACTAATGTTAGGTCACAACAAACCCCAATATTGATAATAACATCGGTAAAGACAAGATCATATACGTCATACGATTATTCTTATTAAGCACAAACGTATAATATGTGTTCTTGGTTGCGGAATAACCAAGAACACTCCACAAAGTGTTACATTTAGAATTGGGTTACCGGTGATCCACACAAATGATCAACCGGGATCCAAAAGGATGCTTAACAACTAAAGACTAAACTTCTATTTATAATGTATAGAGGTTTTACAATTAATCCTATTCTATATGTAACTCCCAATTCTAATAAAGACACCCCATGATTAACGGGTTTGACTAAGTAAGTAAATCATGGAGACTCAATAACGGATTACTCAGTCCTTATACTCAGTATCACACCAATACTGAGTAGCTCAGTTTGAGACCAACACTGAGTACGTCAGTGCAACTCAGTTGTGATTATCTTCAAAGGATTTGAGCTGCCATACCGGATCTACTCAGTGTCAGGCCAACACTGAGTAGGTCAGTATGATAGTTGCGTTGAGCAAGTCAGTACAACTCGCCTGAGTAAACCCCACTTGTTTGTTTTGTAATCATAAGATCACAAGGGACATGGGCTTTGCCCTAGCAATATCCCTCTATCTAATGATAACAAAACAATCTTTCATCTTGTCTCGTATTGTCTTCTTTTTGAGATCTTTTCATATTCTTTATTCACTAAGTACTTCAAGAAAATATATATCACATTAACTTTTCTCCGCCACAATCATTGACTCCTCCTAAAACTGTCCGGTATATTTGAGTTGAAATGAAACATATCTCAAGAATCATTCAACTAGTAGATTTCCTCAGTTTGAAACGATTCAAATGATTGTAAAATAATGTGTGACACGTACCCCATTGAATAACTTAGCATGAACACTTTAGCTTCAAGAACTTTAGCTTCATATTAATAGAAAATATATATCACATTGAGTTTTTCTCCCCCTGAATCATATACTTTCCCCTTAAACTGTTCGGTATATTTTATCTTTGACTTGAAACCCCCCAAAGAATCAATCAACTTATGAATTTCCTCAGTTTAAGATGATTTCATATGATTAAAAAGAGAAAAACATGTGAAATATACTCACTTGTAAAATTCAGCTTTCAGAATTCCGTTTCTCTAATTTTGCAGCAACTTCAAAAAATCGTATCTCCATGTAGAATCTTCTGATCATTAAGAATTTTTTACACAGCATACATATACCTGTCTTCAACATCATATCCGAAAACCATATTAATCCAACGGTTTAAACGATCACAGCAGTCTCATACTGACCACTCAGTATGAAACTGTCGGTATCAGAAAAGCATCAACTTTGAAAATATGTATCTCTCAGTATACGTTTCTGATCTGTCTGAAATTTTGATACCTAGTACATGTATGTGTTATGGATATAATATCCAAAATTTATGACGATCCAACGGTTAAAGAAGATACAATAACCGTTTTAATATAGTTGCGCAGAATTAAAAGCATACCATAAATATTCGTCAATAATCTTCAAAAATATATATCTCTCAATAAACGATTCATTTTGAAGATTTGAACGGTGAAAACATTAAAAACATTATGGTGAACCTTCAGTTAAAATTTCACGCTCATTCGACGTTTCATGAAGGAGAACCAAATTTTCTTCCATGGCTACCCAGCAAGTAAGGAATAAAAAAAACAAAATATATGACCTGTTGCGCCTACCATATCGCTCTACCCGAATCTTCAAATACAAAACTGAACGGTCAGATTGTCGTAAGCTTTTTTCAAAATCAATATTTAACTCCATAGCTTTTTTCTTTTTCTTTTTATACCAATCTATTATTTCATTCACGATCATTGGCCCGTCTAAGATTTGACGGCCCTTCACAAACGCCGATTGCTCGTTACTAACCACAGAGTCCACCGCCGCTAGCCTTAAAGCTAGCACTTTTGCAATAATTTTGTATTGCACACCAATGACACTGATTGGCCGATAATCATTTACTGACATAGGATTAATAACTTTTGGAATTAATGTGATGTACGAAGAGTTACACCCTGTCGGCATGAACCCTGTTTCAAAAAACTCAACAACAAAATTAAGAATATCACTATTAATAAGATCCCAAAATTTCTTAATAATAGCAAAAGTGAACCCGTCAGGCCCAGGCGCCTTGTCATTTCCGCAACTCCACACCGCCTTCTTCAATTCCCCCAAAGTGATAGGAGCTGTTAACATTAAATTTCCAGCCTCAGACAATCTTTTGAATTTATCGCTTCGCCTCACAACTTTAACGCCTGAAACACATTTAAACTTGTTAGAGTAACAATTAAAAAATACATGTTTGACTTCCTGCGGCGACGTAACCCAAACACCATCATGTTTCACTCCTCGCAGCATCGAATGTCTTCTCTTGCTATTAATAATACCATGAAAGTATTTAGAATTTTCGTCACCCTCAATACAACACTTTATCTTAGCTTTTTGTGCCAAATCCTTCCATTCTTTAGCATCGAATTTATATAGCTCTATTTTCGCAGCCTGTCGATCCGCCAGCTCCTCATCTGAAACCATATGCATCTCCATCTTTTGTTCAATATTGGACAGTTTCGCCAGAAAAATTTTCCGTCTTTCGATCATAACCAAGTTCTTTTCCTTCCACCACTCTTTTCCTTTATCATTCACCATCTTAAGCTTGTCTTTAAACTGAATAAATTTACTGTCATTAGAATTTGTCACAGGTATCGCCCAAGCTCTAGCGACGACATCCGCAAATGAATCATTGTCCAACCATGAGTTAAAAAAACGAAAAACACGAGGTCTATAGTTGACCGCCTGTTGAGCTAACACAATGGAACGGTGATCTGAAATAATGTGGGTCATAACCGTCGCCACTAAATCCGTACAAACCGCAAACACCCCTCATTAACTAGAAATCGGTCTAATTTGCTCATTTTTCGCCCGTCCGAACTAATTCTAGAAAAAGCTGAACCACCCATAGTAACTTCAACAAGACTATTAGAAGCAATAAACCCATTAAAGTCGGCTATTTCACGCTCATCTTTTGAGCAACCCCACCTTTCATCTTCTCCACGAACCGCATTAAAGTCACCGAACAAAATAAAATTACCTTCATTCATTTGCATATAATTAGAAATAAACTCCCACAGATTTCTTTTATCCACATTACTTTGAGGAGCATACACATTCCCCATGATACACGTCAAATTATTAACCTTCCATTTACCATGAACAAACAACACATTTTGATAACTAACGATACGAGTGCTCCTAAAAATAGCGGGATCCCAAACAGACATAATACCACCCGAAGCCCCTACTGCACTAGATATAGCAAAATTATAAGACATATTACCCTAGATTTGTCTAATCATGAAATTATCAATCTTAGACACCCTCGTTTCTTGAATTCCAAGGAACGACACCTTATATTTATTCCCAATAGCACCAATACGTTTTCTCTTAACTACATCTCCTATACCACAAGAATTAAGGGACATAATATTCATAAGTTACCTTTGTCCTCTCCCATACTACTAATTAGGGATCTGATATAGAACCGAAAAACCGTACCCGGACCCGTACCGAACCGGAACCGTTTGGAACCGGATTGCTAAATATCGGGTCGGGTATCGGGTCCAACTTTTACATTAAATCGGGTCTCGGGTATTTCGGGTCCGGGTACATCGGGTATGGAACAAATCGGGTCTAGACCCGGAACCAAAATTTAATTAACTTTTCCATAACCCTAGTTAATATTACCCTATTTAGTTTAATATATAAAGTTGTCAATGCAAGCCCCAATATGATGCTTCTTTTTCGATCGACCGCTACTTATGTTTCAAACCATTTGATCTATTCGATTTATGTTTATTATACGATTGCTATATTTAAAATATTCTAATATTAAGTGTATAAATTAATAATATGATGCTAACACCCGAAACCGGCTCTAATTACTATTTCGGTTCCAATCGGGTCTATACCCGATTTACCCGAACCGTACCCGGAACCGAACCGGAACCGGATTCTATAAAACGGTTCGGTTCTCGGGTCTAGTAATGATCTAAAACCGGGTCTTGGGTATTTCGGGTCTGGGTCCATTCGGGTCGGTTCCAGACCCGATTCCATCCCTATTACTAATCATACACTCAAGAGATCTTTCACAGCCCTCCATATCAAGGCCTATTGCTTGGCCAATATAAATGAATCTGTTTAAATCTTCAATTAAAGAAGCCGTTTTTCTCTTGTTATTTAATTGCCCCGTCGAATCCTACGAGTGATCCGAATACGCACGTGTAGGCACCTCTTCCGCTGCATTACCCTCCTGCTCCCTTGTCGCACCTATACGTTCAAAACCCGGAGGCTTAGATAACGAATTCTCCACCAAGACATCGACTGTTTCAATCTCCACTTCGTGATTATCCTGTGTTGTAACTAAAAGAAATTTCTTTTGACACTATTTACTATTAAAATTCTACGTGTTTAGCGTCCATAATTTTCAAGTAGGCTTGCCATTTTTTCGCGAAAAGAATATTAAAAACTTATACTCAATCAAATCGCCATCTAAAATATATTACTGTACAAGTTTATGACAATTACCCAAAAAGTTTTCATAAGAGCACAAGGTATATAGTCATGTTAAAGGTACATTTGCCTCTTTAACATGGTTTTAACATCCACTTCAAAATTACTCTCCCTTGTTTTAGCATCCACTTGAAAATTACTCTCCCTTGGTTTAACATCCACTTCAAAATTACTCTTTTTTGTTTAACACATCACTTTGGGACCATAGAAAATACCACTAACCAATCATAATTTACAAAATAAAAAAATAAGAAAAGAAAAAATGTTTGGCGAGATGTTGTAGGTATGCCGAGGGGGTGTTTGGCGGTAAGTGTGGTGTGGGATTTCTTATATAACGTCATTATAGGGAGTGTATGGCGGAGTTAAAAAACTCCACACCGAGAGTTCTAAGGCTTCTCTCGAAATAAGACTGACATTTGTTAATCGTTATCACTTTAAGGTGCTGTTTGTTTTTTAAGAGGTAGAAGGTCTGCAGTCTGCGGACCACATCTGCAGAGAAGATTTGGACCAAACATCTGCAGTCTATAAGAAGAAGACTGTTTGTTTTTTAATGTCTGCAGGTTGTTAAAAAGTTTAAGTGGCAGTATTTGTGTGGGTGGTGGCGGCTTGTGGTGGCAGTGGGTGGCGGAATATGGTGGTGGGTGGCGGTGGGTGGCGGTGGGTGGTTGTGGCGGTGTGTGGTGGTGGTGGCGGAATATGGTGGTGGGTGGCGGTGGGTGGTTATGGCGGTATGTGGTGGCAGTCGTGGGTGGTGGCGGTATGTGGTGGTGGGTGATGGCGTTAGATGGTGGTGGGTGGCGCTGGCGGTAGATGGTGGTGGGGTGGCGGTGGGTGGTTGTGGGGGTATGTGGTGGTGGGTGGTGGCGGTAGATGGCGGTGGGTGGTGGTGGCGGTATGTGGTGGTGATAGATGGTGGTGGGTGGCGGTACGTGGTTGTGTCGGTATGTGGTGGGTGGTAGTGGCATTAGGTGGATGCGGTATTTGGTGGTGGCGGTAGGTGGTGGTTGGTGGTGGCGGTGGCGGTGTTGGTATGTGGTGGTGGTGGTGGTTGGTGGTGGTGGGTGGCGGTGTTGGTATGTGGTGGTGGTGTTCGTGGTAGATAAACTTTTTTTTGGGTGTAGGTAAAAAGTCTTCCAAGCTTGGAAGACTATGGTCCAAGTCTTCTCCAAGCAGACCTCAAAAACACTTTTTCCCATCTTTTGACTTTCAAAAAACAAACAGTCTTTTTCCAAAATGTCTTCCCGCCTGCAGACATAAGACCTCAAAAAGACTTTTTGTAAAAAAACAAACGCCACCTAAGTCATTCGAATTAAAGTTAATAAATGTGATTATATTTTTATGGGTCTTTCTATTGTATGCCCCCTAAGCATACATTAACCAACATATAATATCTCATAATTGCCTTTTATACTTGTTATTTAGTATTGATGACTTACTACACATCTTGTAATACCTATTTTACCCTTGCTATAATTATAAAATGAGGATTGTATATGAAATTAAATGCAGGAACATAAAAGTCTTTTAATTGTTGTATTATGTACTTGTCAGGATCGAATAACTCAATAAGTTATTAAATCACAGTTCTACTCAACAATAGAAGTTACAGCGGATTAACACTATCTTGATTGAATAAGAACAATAACTGTAAATTATAAGAGAATAATTAAGAACACATTTTTCACAAAAAGCTTCAATGTATAATAATGATTGATAATACACACGTGCGTTTACAATTCGTAAGGAACTATATATAATAGTCCTTGAAGCCTAAACTTTTACCCTAGTTATTCTAGGACTAGATTACAATCGAATTACAAAAAGATAAACATTCTAAACTAAATCTGCTAGAATCTCGGACACGATGTGTTCCTTTTATCGACATCAGTAGTAAACAACATCGTCAGTAGTAAGTCCAAGATCAGTAGTATCTTTGTAATTCTGCCCCATCAGTAGTAAGTCTTGTAGCAGCTCCAAGACTTCATCAGGACCAGCCGCAGCATCAGTATCAACTCGTATATATCCCAACAATCTCCCTCTAAACTTATTAATTCAGTTTGAATTAATCAAGTTTCTTTTTCTTCTCTTCTTTTTCTTTTCTTTTCTTTTTTTCTGAGTTTTGCTCTTCGTTCATCTCCTTCTTTAATTCTTTGATTTCTTTCTCTTCTTTGTTCAGCTATGAATCTCTTATTCTTTTCAAGAAAATAATTGTATTTTGTAGAAAACATAGCACTATCATGTGGTCTGATGAATGAGCAACATGTAGCTTGGTACATTGCTTGTTCTGAATGATTGTAGTCTTTTTCCATCAAGAACATCTCACATCTTTTATCCGCCCTTTCAAAGAAGTACATATTTACAAAGGGGAGAACATTCCAGGCATAAACAGGCTCTGTATTTGTAAACCTTTCAAGATATTTTTCTGGATGAAATGCAGCATCAATCATCTCTGTTATGTATCCAGCTCCTGAATTCTTCCATACATCACTAGTCATTCTATGTAATCCAAAGGTTAACTTTGTAATAACATCACTTCTGGACAATGACATTATCATTGGCTTCCAAGCTCTGAATCTTTGAATAGACCTGTCTTTTCTAATAATATCAATAATATTGTTTGATACCCTCTAGTTGATAATTAGATTTTCTTGTTGAAGTGCTTGAGGGTCATCAAGAATGGGGAAGTCTTGTTTGGCTTTCTTCCTTGCTTCTTCCTTGCTTCTAGTGCTTTTCTTTTCTTGGCAGTTATTGTTGAGGATTCACCAATCATAGTTTTTCTGTTAAGCACCAGTTTAGGATCAATTTCCTTCAAATCAGTTGGCTTAACCTCTTTGACTTCTGGCTCTGCCAATTCTTTCTTTATTGCAGTGCAGTACTTCTCAACAATGTTCACCATCTTCATTCGTCCAAAAGACTTAGCACTGTGACCTTTTGACTTCAAGTAATCTACCATTTTTTATTTTTGTTCAAGTATTTCATCAGGTAGTTCAGCATTTACTTGTTTGCATTCTGCAACTAGATCTTCAAGACAGTTTAAGTGTTCTTTTTCTATTTTCTTTTGTTTTTCAAATTCTGCTTGTTGATCTTCTACCAGGAATTCTTCTATCTCTTGAATGGCTTGATTTCTGATATTTTCTTGTTCAGTCTTCTTCTTATTTTCAAGCTCTTGAGTTTTAGCACATTTCCTGTGATATCTCATCCTCTTTACCTTCCAACGATCTTGCTTTAGAGGTCTAACCAAATTTATCTTGTTAACCATATAGTGACCTAAAGCTCTGTGTGGATAATCATCATCAAATTTTTCTTTTCCTTTACCAACACATTTTGGAAGTGGAGTATACTTCATATCAATCACTGGAATAAATTTAATTGTAAGAGCAAATGTATGTGCTTCATCCTCAGGTAATGTCTTTGGGTTAGGAGGTAGTTCACATTCATCTACCTCATCCCTATTAACATCATCATCAATATCTGGGACTAAAACAGGTTGTAATTCTGATGTATTTGTTTCTGTTGGTTTACTACTGCTGGTTCAATGAGATCTGGTATTTCTTCTACAGTCTCATTAGTAACCAGAGTAGTTACTACTGGTATTAATGAGGCTAAGTTGAAGGGTCTGTAGATTACCAGTTGCAAGTTTGAGGAGTCTACTACTGAGGTTTCTTCTGTTGTTAATACTGGTGAGGCATCAGTAGTAACTGGAATTTATGTTGCTTCAGTTGGTGGTATTACTACTGATGTTACTTATTGGATCTCTTCTTCAATGGGATCAGTAGTAATGACCTTCGTTTGTTCAATGACCTCAGTAGTGTCCATGGGATCAGTAGTACCCATGACATCAGTAGTAGGAGAAGGTACTTGTTCTGCTGCTGGAGATTGAGGTGCATACACAAATACATCTTCATCCATATTTCTAACTCCTCTATCTAGCTCTTCTTCCATATTCTGATATGTTTCACCATGAGCTTCTTTAAGGTGTAAGAGAGAGGCTGTTGCTGCTGTAATTGAAGTACCAATCATGTCTTGAATTTGACCTTCTCCCCCTTAGTGATCTCAAAATGTGGAGCATCACTATCAGCAATCTGCTTTTTCAATCTTCTAATAATGTTAGATTGTCTTTCAAGCATGTAATCGAATCTCTTCATCCTTCTATTCATTACATTGATGTGGTGCTTCATGTAGCTCATGGTTTTTCCTTGAGTGTTTATAAGAATATGGCAATTTTGTACAGTGGTTTCAAGGTTTTCCATCATATCCGTCAATTGTTTTTGTTCAATGCTACCTTCATCCCTTCTAGGTAAATCAGCGGGCTGGTTTGGTACATTGGCTTTAAGGTTTTCCATCCTTTCCATCAATTCTGGTGTTTCCATTCTACCCTCATCACTGCTTGGTGATTCATTAGGTGATTTAGATACCATCTACTTCCTAGAAGAAGCAGAGGTACCTCCCCTTGTGGTTTCTTGGCACCGGGGTCCTTTGAGTGCTTCCTCAAATGATGATTCATCTCTCAAAGTTGCCGAGGTCTGGGTCCTAATGATGTTCCTACTAGCCTGTGCACCAACCTTTGGTGCATCAGTAGTAGGAGCCCTTTCCTCATGGCCTCTCTCCTCCTTGGAGGACAACTCTTCGAGCCTGGGATTTGACTCAGTGGGTTCCCTGGTATCCTTTTTGGAAATTCTTTTCCTTTTATATGTTGTATAAAGAGTTTTGGTTTTGGGTTGGTCTACCTCAGAGTAAAGAGTAGCACTCTGAGGTTCTATAACATGTTCCTTGGACACATTCAGGACATTTTGTGGTGAGGTTGATTGAGTGGACTCATGGGATTCTGTTTGGGCTGATTTATGGGGTGATGGAGTGGGTTGGGGTTCAACGGGGTGACTTACACCTTCTCCAGTTGGAGGTTAATCATAGATCATGTTTGTAAAAAGTGGTGTTACCTTTCCAGAAAATTTGAACTTTTTGTTCATATTAGAGAAAACCTTTTTATTTAATTCTGGAATAGGAAAAATGTTTTTGGTTTTAACTAAGTTTGGAATTTCATAGTCAAAAGTATGTGCAAGGAATCTTGGATACATTAATGTTTTTATTGCAGATATGTTTCCAAGCATTCCATCAAAAATCATTTTAGAAAAATTAAATACTTGAGCTGTGCACAAACAGACAACAACAGATGATATTGATCTGTTGAACTCATTCCAAATACTTTTCTTTGGAGACATACAATGTTGAATAGTATGTACCAAGAATTTCTATTGGGGAGAAAGAAGACGATTTTGAAAAGTTTGGATGTCTGTTCTTCCTTCATACCCCATTTTTAAAATGTTTTCAATTAACTCATTTTTAGGGAGAAGAGATGTACATGACTCGTCATTGAGTTGTAGATGTTGTCTAATGGTTTGTTCTGTGATTATGATAGACTGTCCATCCATGTCTGATTTGATTTTGATGACATTCTCTTTTTTTATTCTTTCAGCCTTTTCCCAAAATTGAACAAGATGTTGTTCACATAGTATAGGATTGACTGTTAAAGCATATCTTATTGGTGAGTTTTTCAGAAATATCACAATAGGCCTAAAGCTTCTTGTTCCATCAGGATTCCTTAGAATTGCCAGCATGTTGTGAAATTCAGAGTATTGAAGATCGGTTTGAGCAACCAGTGGTTTCTTCATTGCCATTTTGATATAAACTTGAGATTTTGGTTTCTGAGAAGTTATGATCTTGAGAGTTTGATGCAAATTTAGAGTGAATAGAGTTTGTTACTGGTTTAGGGTTTGGATCAAGATTGCCGACTTAAGGGTTTATCATAGGGTTTAGCAAATCGAGGTTTGGATAATGCTTAATTAATCGAATTCAGCTATTTATAATTTTCGAATTCACCTGTAAAATGACCGAGATACCCTTCGAATCATAACCTAACGACTATTTTCATGGGGGTTAGTATGGTAAAACTGCGTATTTCACATGAAACGGTCGATCAGTAGTAACTTAAGCATCAGTAGTAAAACGTCAGTAGTAACCTTTGTTTTACACTTAACCTAATTCTCAGTAACCACTCATCAGTAGTAAATTGTGAATACTACCCACAATCAGTACTAATGAATAATCAGTAAAAAAAAAATAAACATAAAAATTAATATACAAAAACTTTACATACAATTTAGGTTTATACACCTAAGGTTTTGTTTTTGAATATTTCACTATTGACGGACCAGTAGTATTTGGGTTGTAGGACTTTTTGGGATAATCAGTAGTATTATAGTAGTTATATTTGACAGCATTGTAATTAGGTTTAAGATCAGTAGTAAATCTCTGATTGTTTCTACTGATCTTTGAAAAATTTGAATATTTTAAGAATTGATTTTGCTTTCGATTCTTTTCAAAATAATTACTTCTTTTTGGGTTTCCATGCCTGATATTTAGCACAAATCTTTGAGCAGTTCTTCCAAATTTAGGGGCATCAACATGTGGATTTTTAACAGATTGATTCAATTTTGATTCCTTTAGTTTAAGGTCTTTTAATTTTTCTTTACTTTCTTTAAATTCCTTAAATTCTTTGTAGTTTATTGGATTGAAGTGGCAATCCTTTGCTAAGTGATTAACTGTTGGGTATCAATGAGTTATTGATTTGATGAGTCAAAACTTGGGAAAAGAAAAGTACAAGGACCTAAATCAATGATATGGAATTCGATATTTGAATGAAAATTTAGAAGATATTGATAAAGCTTAAAAGATTTAATTTACTAAGTTATGTATATCTTTGTAGAATAAAAAAGATTTAGTTAATATTTTGTGTCTATCCTTGTTAACCCTAGGTTTCTAGTATATAAAGAAATCTAGAGGCATAGAATTAGTCGTTCTTGAAACCCACGTCTATTCAAAAACGTGTTTGTGTGTGTGCTCTAAGCCCCATGGTCATAATTATGATCCTGTTAGAAGAGTAAAACCGTTCTACATATTTTATGTAGAATTGGAGTTTTTAGTAATCATTGTGTATTAATGATGATGATGAAAACCTTGTTTAGCAATACAAATCTGTTCGTTTAATTCTGCATTGTTTATTATTTGTATATGTTTATTCCAAGATCAAGAACTAACTATTTTTTAGCCTAAAGATCGATTTTATAGAGTTGTTATAAACTCAACATTAACTTTGTTGCAAATTAAACATGTTAGTTTTTTTGTTTCGGCACTTTCAGGCTTTCTTTGTTCTTTTAGTTGATTCAAGTTTCTTTGATTTCCCCTTCTTAATATAGTTGGTATATTTTCAGAATTATATTTAGGAGATTCTTGACTCTGTGTGGTATTGAAACTTGTATCAGTGGATTTAATGGAATTTTCTTCATCAGATGAATCATTACTTGTTTCAGTTTGACTTTCTAATTTTAATTCATCTAATATTCTTTCTGAACTAGAGTCGCACATTTACTTAAGGTCACACCGACCTTTACCGATTCATGACCATCATTTGGTCACTCATACCATCCCTTAGTATTCTTTCAACCATCTTTTTGTCACATCGATCAATTTCATAACTTTTATTCTCAATTGCCGGTATTAGATCCTCTACCACAACATATTTCCCAATTTCATACAAGTTTACCATATCTTGGTTACCAACAAAAATTTTCTTGCTAAAAGCATCACCTTTCTCATATTCCACAAATTGAAGGCATCTCCCACTCATACATTACCTAATGCAACCCGCACTAGCAAACCAACTTCTTATTTATCACATAATATTATAACAATACACAATAACCACATGGTCCTACATTCATTATGTATATATATATATATATAAACATTATTATATAAACACACAATTCATACATTAACTAATTTATCGAGATGATCGGAAAGCCTCCAAGCATCAAGATCCAAATTGTCACAGTGATTGGAACATCTCCAATCACGGAATGGAACCATTGGGATTCGCCTAACCGATTCCACCCCGAAACATCATAGTAGTCGGGGATCCCCCGAACTACCACATCATCTTTTCCTCATTCTATATTGCATACCATACAAGTATACCTCTTTTCACCTCACATAGCTTTACCACTATCTTACACATTTAATCTTCTACTTATTCATCATGCACTTTAGCACCTTTACCATAATATCATATTATCATTTTCTTTCATATTTAACATATTTCCCATTGGACATACTACTTAACACGTTTCATATATCATTACCTTTCCATTTTCATATGCCTTCAAAGGCCATCACATAATGCACATACATTGTACCCCGTGGGAGCTAATAGAATTTCCGATTACTATTTACCGTTTCACTTACACATTGACTACCTTTAACAGGTTCATTTCCTTATTACAAAAATTTCCAAATCTTTTCGTCACCACTGGGGTAACCACCAATCCATTCCATTAACCATAATTCACCGACCCACCCAGTCACCATTGAGTCAACTAATTGACTCCGCTCCACATTTGCAAACCAAGACTTAGCACCCAATAGCCCAACACTCGATGTTCTACTCTTTATACATCGCGAGACTTAGAAATATTCCTTTCCCAACCGTATAGTCTCACACTACCCCATGATATATACGGTCATACCATTACTATGACATTTTACAAATAGTTGTCTTCTTACCCTTAATGTCGAATCCATCACCCTATCACAAAACTTGCAATGGCTAAGTGCCAACTTTTACTCAACCATTTTCTACAATCAAAATTCGTCATTCCCGATACTTATTCCTTTCCACACATATTTTACATTTTTGAGTTTTAAGGTATCACTAAACCTTAGTCATCCTTTCCTTTATCGTTCACGTATGATAATATTACATTACTTATCCGGATTCCCGCCAGATATCGAAATTCCATTTCCAAAGTTTCTATTTCTAAAATTTGCATCCATACTAACAATTCTTACCAAGACTTAGTACTTCATTGTACTGCTATCCTTTTATTGAAAACATCTACCATTCTCGTGGTTCGTCCTTTAACACTACATATTAGCATCAACCAATATATCCTTACTACATGCGACACACCGGTCCATAATCCTTTCCATTATGAAATTTCTATACACATACTAACCGGGAAGACTATTCCCTAAATAAATCTCTACATCATACAACTCATCTCCAATTTCTATAAGCACCAATTCGTTAAATAACCAAATAATTAAGCCACAATCACATAACATCCAATTTACCTAAGATCTCCGAGGTTGTATCATGAACCCCCCTCTAGATTTTCTTCCGGGCAGACTTCCCCTTTCAACTCACTCGTGAGTTCCTTTCACAGCATCTTGTACCGTGCCCTCTTTCCCAAAGTTTCATACAACACAGTCCACCTTGTCAACGCCTCATCCTCCAATAATGGTGATGCTAAAGTCACCATATCTTTCTTCCTTTGTCTGCTACTCTCTAGCACTTGCTCAATCCACCGAATCCACCAAATCATGACCTCCGGCTCAGAACCTCCGAATTACGCAACGGTTTTACACGTTATGAAGGCCTTATACAACATCCTTCCATTTCTTCCGACTAGGTCCTATTACCTTTTTATGTAGATACTTCCCACTACGAACTTCGCCATTCGATGACTCTTCCTTCATATGGGTATTGGGATCATTCCACCTACCCTCATTCATTCGATTATCCAAAATCTGGTTCATATCCTCATTCTTAACTCTTCCCAATTTAGTGGAGTTCGTCCACTTTTCACATTCATTCTTTCGCCATACCAACGTATCCAACAAACAAGATTCAAACGGTCAACTCCACAGTCGAAAACAACACCATTAGATCAAAACATGGCATTTCTTATAGGGGTCGACCCTATAGTACTAATGCCGTATGGTCTCAAAAGACTCACATTGCATAATTCATAACAACTTCTATAGGTCCCCTAGGTTCAACCCTAAACTTAACATAAAGTCTCAAGGTCAACCTACGATCTCAAGGAATCTTACATTTTTATTGCTACAGTCTAAGACTAGGATGTCATCCAACCTAATTCACTTAAGCTATAGCTCTGATACCAAGTTGTAACACCCGTATTTTTAAAAACTTGTTTAAAACATTTAAAATACAATTTCCAACATTATCATGTTGTCCAAAATACAGTTTAACAAAAACTTTAAAACCTTTATCAGAGTTTACAAAATACGGTGTCACAAAGTATCTCAAAACCATAGGCAAATGAGATCTACCTATGAGCTCCCGAGCTAAACATCTCTATGCCACTTCTAGTGCAACCTTCTATCACTTCAAACATGTACCTGAGTACATAGCCACAAAACAAACGTAGTACGTGAGACAAAATAGTCTCGTGAGATACATGGGTTTTAGACCCGACAATAATATATAAATAATCGCACATATTAAAAAAATATATAAATATACTTTAGTTACCTCCGTGGTAACCCTAACACATTCATATACATCGATCACCTCCTCGGTAATCCTATCACATTCTTTCATAGCCTATTCGACCCGTCAAGTTGTTCGGAATGCCTCCAATCCAACAAGACCCCATTTTTGTCCTACTAACCAGAATGCCTCTGATTCAGTAGAACCCCCTTTGTCACCTTGTCCAAGCAAGGTGACCCATATTATCTTACTAATCAAAATGCATTCAATTCAGTAAGATCCAACATCTTGTTGGGTGATCGGAATGCCTACAATCCATCAGTTTAAAGATACCGTGATAACCAGAATGCCTCCGAATCTACCACGTACCTGTCCTATTTCAGTCTACCCGTCATAGCTATTACATGTGACTATATGTCACATCTATCAACAATGTCGTAAGGCCATCATACAATCTATCCACATACTAATCTTAATTAGTATTCACATAATCAAATCAACTAGTTTCATCATTAGTAATCACATATTATAAAAATATACTCCTTTACATCATATCAATAATTAGTTATTAATCACTTTTCATTATCATGATCTCCTCCAAAATCATAATCATTTTAGACATACTTAGATAGTCTACTATTTACCTTTTCTCATCTTTTCAATCATATCTTTATTAAAATCATTTATTAATAAAGACCCATAAAACATCATATGTATTTTCAAAAACCATTTGCTATGTACCCAGTTTTAAAAGTCTCATGTACTCACCTTAGCGATAGCTAAATCCATATCGTGTTTATCAATACGAATCCTTGCTTTCCGCCTTTGGAATATCTCCAACCTTTAAGTCCTTGCAACCTATCAACATAATCATCACATTTCTAGTTATCATCCATAACTAGACATCAATTATCAACCCATAATAAAATTCCTAACCACCAAGTTCATCCAACTTTGTGAAATCTCAAACCCTAGTTCAAGATTTACATCATGAAATTCCAAATCTAGCAAGAACACAAGGTTCCTAAGCTAGCTATGAGTGTTTTACACTCTCCATAATCATCTTCCCCAAATATCCATGGTAGGTTGTCCAAACCACCACTTTCCCCCAAATACATCTCGTAACTAGTATAGATCTAAGTTAAAAATATGTTTCCCCATGTTTAAACATCATAGATAAGAGTTCTACATGCTCTATTTCATCATCCATGAAAACCCCAAAATTTAGGGTTAACATTCATTCAACCAAATTCCCCAAATCTTACATCTAAAGCTTGAGAAAGAAGAGATTTACCTTAATCTTCAACAAAGGAAGCAAAATCACTTGATTTGGACCCCAAAATCGGCTCCAAACGACCTTTTCCACTCAAAATATATATGAGGTTCTAGAGAGAGAGAGAGTTGGGATGAAGAATGAACTCAAAATGACCAAAATCCCGATTTTTATGACCTGATCAGACAAATCGTGTCGCTATTCAGCACCCTGGTCGCTATTTCGGGTCGCTGTTGCACCCCCGCCATTTTTAGCGACGATATTGCCCAGATAGCGACGCTATTTCTGGTCAGTCGCTAAGGCTGCACTTTTTAGTGTTTCGACCTTGTTTCGTCCGTAACTTTCTCATACGATGTCCAAATGACACGAAACCAATTCCTACGTTCTTTAAATGATTTATCCTTATTTATCATTTTTTCATAATTTATTGAACATAATAATTCGGGTCGTTACAGTAGAGTTCATCAAGCTCCTTTTCTTTCAATGCATCTCCTTGTCTATATATTACAGTATACATAGACCATTCTTCTTTAAGAGATCTGAGAAACTTCCTGTTGACATCATCATTGTCTGGTTTGACTCCAACTTGATTGAGTTCACCAATAAGTTTATTGAATCGATCAAAAACGTGTGACAAAGATTAATTCTTTTGTCCTTTGAAGTTTTCAAACTCTTGTCTCAAGACAGACTTCATGTTCTTTTTTGTACTTTTAGTGCCAACAAACATTTTCTCCGGTGCTTGCCACAGCTTTTTAGCATCATCATATTCAACAAAGAGATGTTGATAGTCATTAGGAATTAAGAGCAAAAGAGTGTTTAGTGCTTTCAGTTCAATTCCTCTGTCTTTCTTCTCTTTGTCACACTTGAGTTTGTCTGCCTCAGTTGATGAGCTGGTGATTTGGATCGGAATGATTTTGTTGCCTTCTTGTACAAATTCCCACATGGAATAATCAGTAATAAGCATGTATTGCTTAATTCTGTTTTTCCACATCCCAACGTTGTTGGGAGTGAGAATAGGGATCTTGTTAGCCTGTGTGCTTTCATTGTTATCAGACATGATGAACAATTTTTATTTTGAAAGTATGAAACTTTTGGATGTTCTTGATTCGTAGATCTAGAACCAATAAGCTCTGATACCACTTGTCGGGATCAAATAACTCAATAAGTTATTAAATCACAGATCTACTCAACAATAGAAGTTACAGCGGATTAACACTAGTTTATTGAATAAGAACAATAACTGTAAATTATAAGAGAATAATTAAGAACATCGTTTTCACAAAAAGCTTCAATGTATATTAATGATCGATAATACACACGTACGTTTACAATTCGTAAGGAACTATATATAATAGTCCTTGAAGCCTAAACTTTTACCCTAGTTATTCTAGGAATAGATTACAATCAAATTACAAAAAGATAAACATTCTAAACTAAATCTGCTAGAATCTCGGACACGGTCTGTTCCTTTTATCGACATCAGTAGTAAACAACATCGTCAGTAGTAAGTCCAAGATCAGTAGAATCATGTAATTCTGCCCCATCAGTAGTAAGTCTTGTAGCAGCTCTAAGACTTCATAAGTACCAACTGCAGTATCACTATCAACTCGTATATATCCCAACAGTACTCCTAAAGCATAAGTTAGAAAAAACTTATATTTATTACAAACAAAAAAAAAAAGGTATATAAATAGCTACCAGAAATAAAGCCTTGTGTAATTTTATAATGGCCGAAGCCGTATACAATAAACCTGCGTAAAATAATGGAAGAGGATGCAAGCATACGTTGAAGCAGTCGTTGCCGGATGGTCAAGGATTAGAATTTATATGGAATTAGAATTAGTTGTAAAGCATTTATATTATTTTTTTTAATCATTAAAAACATAAGATAAGTACCAAATAGAACGATTTGGATGAACATTTATTCTCCAATAAATTTAATCACGTACCATTACCATTAGCATTGACTTTGACCATAGCCCAACTAATTAGTTATCGTCTTCATGGGTACAGAAGAAGATTCCGACACCCAACAGCGGGCAGCTCAGGTGATAACTCAGTCTGTCCCTTGTTTGTTAGGTGTAAATTAGGGTTCCGATGAGCGGCGGTGTTGGCAGAGGAAAATTCCGGCCAACTTAGGTTTTCGAGAAGGAAAAAAATAGGCTTGATACCATGTTGGCGATTGTGGAAATACTTAATTGGTAGGGTTATACGTAGTATTGATGTTAATTTATATAGTTACAGATATATTTTAATCTACGCAAAAAACCCTACACTATGCAATGCAAATATAAGAGTAGGACAGTCTTGAGCATGAGCCACCAGGGCAGTCGCCCAGAGCTCACAAAATTTAGAGGCTCATTTAAAAAGAATTGATCTATGTATTTATATGTGTAAGCCCACTTGAATCAAGGTAAACCAAATGAAATATTGAAAATGGAGAAACTAAAGTGCCCAAAAAGAAATCCGGACATATAACTTGGAGATTGAGGCGACACTCCTAATTTAGCAGTAAGAATTTTACTTGAAAAAAAAAATATTTTAGTTAGAGGCTTCACTCTTGATTGTACCGGCCCTGCATAACAGATAAAACTCTATTTAACTGTTACCACTCCGGTCTTTATTGTTTGCAGAAAGCAGAGGGTAAAAAAACGACGTGCATTCAAAGCAGGGATGCCTTTGCTTTTAATAGTTCTATATCAAGAATTGGGCGCCACGAGAATTCTAGGTTATTTCATGCTATATTAAATAAAAAATCACAAGCATACCATCAATAGGTTGAATTGGAACGGTTCCTGGATTGACAACCCGTACCATATTAAATCGATAATATTTGAGCATTTTGCTAATCGATTTAAAGAGGCAAACAAAAATCGCCCCTTCTTATGGAGCAATCCCATGAATAAATTCGATTCGGATGACATCGATTTCTTAGACTAGCTCATGTTATTTCTAAACTAATTAGCCCTTGTCAAATTGCTTTCATTGCATGTAGACAAATACTTGAAGGGTGCCTTATTGAGTTAATCTCAAATACGAAGAAATTGGTAAAGAAACTCCTTTTTTTTTTAAAGTCCATTAAAATAATGCTTTTGATTGTGTAAATTGGAGTTTTCTTCTTGATATTATGAAACATGCGAGTTTTGGTGCAATTAATTTCCGGCGAAAGTTCCAGCTAGAGTACTTACGACAAGAATTCCACCGAGAACCATTGTGCAATCCGTTAACCTTTTAAAACCCGTTGGGTACGATGAATTCGAAAAAATTGAGCATGAAAAAATTCGAAAAAGTTGGATCCCTATTAAGGTCGGAATTAATGCGTGGAAAGTTGGTCACCGTCGTATGCCTACAAAGATTAATCTTTCCAACCGGGGCATTACTCTCTTATCCCTCTCCTACCCAGTGTGCAATGATGAGGACGAAAGTGAGGACCATCTCTTTGCTGCTTGCTCTTTCTCTCGTGATCTTTGCACCAAAATCCGTGACTGGTGGGGGATGGACGCTCCGATCCCCACCACGGTGAATTCAGTTCTTAATTGGGGCTCTCGATGTAGTTTTACGGGGGCGAAGTTGAAGGCGTTTATAGGGGTTATGTATGTGTTCCTTTGGGTTGTTTGGAAGTCCCGGAATCACTTGGTTTTCAAGCGTTCCGATGCTGCTCCGGTGGATGTTGCCTTCTCTGATATTCAGACTTACTCGTTCCTTTGGATTAATAATAGATCCAAACGTTCCAGGTGCGGGAATCTTTGGCCGAGTTGGATTGCGAACCCAGGAGGCTGTTTCTTTTTTCCCCTTGTTGATAGGTGCTCTTGATTGGTGTTTTTTGTTGTTTTGGTCTGTTTTTGGTGTTTTTAAACCTTGGTTGTACTTCTTTTGCTAGTTTCTTGCTAGCTTTAATTTAAGTTTCTTTTTCGTGGGTGCCTTAAGGGTGATGGCTTTGCCGAAGCTCTTGGGTAGTCACCTTTGCCGTTCAAAAAAAATAATAATAATAATACCCTTATTGGTAAAATTTAATTAGTCATACATTTTTAGGTGAGAGAATTTACTTTACCGCTTTATTAGAAAAGCTAGCTTCTTAATAACTAGTTCTATATTTATATAAAGCTTTTCTAGGAGTTAGGGACTCCTTATTCTACTTCTTTTTGCCGTTAAAAGAAAACTAAAATTATTATAATTGAAAACCAAACTAAAGCAATTGTCATAATGAAAAGAAGATATAATAAGTAGTGAAATGTTTAAGGAGTTTTATTATTTTTATAAAGTTCTAAGTAACAAATTTTAGCATTTATATCAATCAATCTTTAAATTACCACCACCACCTAGGGATGGCAATGGATCGGATGTGGATCGGATGATGCCATATCCACATCCATATCCATTTAAATTTACCTCATCCATATCCATATCCATATCCATTTAAAATCATTTCATCCATCCATATCCATATCCATTGGATTAGAGCGGGTAAATGGACATCCGTTGGATTTCGGAAGAAAAAAAACTCCTAAAGAAAGTACGATAGTTTTATATATGATTTACGATTTTTATTGCATATTTACATAGTTTCTTCCAAAAGAAGAGTCAAACGGAAACATAACTATGATAATCACACAAAAATCTCAAAAGTAACGAGTCATGCTTGTGATTTATAATTACATGCTTGTGATTTATGGGTTGTTGCATTGAAAATCACACAAAAATCTCAAAAGTAACGAGTCATATAATGATCGTCGCCTTCATACTAAGAACAGAATAAGAAACGATAAAATGATTAGTTCCTAAGAAATTCAAGTATGGGAAATGATAATAAATAATTGCCTCATCAGTCAACCTACTATTGAAAACATATATTTATAGTTATATAAAATTATAATATATATTTAATTTCGGGTTAAGTGGATTCATCCATGGATTGAAAATCATCATCCATATCCGCTCCAATAAACATCCACATCCGCTCCACATCCGATATTCACCCATTTAACTTCATCCATATCCACTACGAGTGGAGCGGATCGGGTGGATGTTCATCGGATCGGATGTTAGTTGCCATCCCTAGGCACCACCCCATGTGTATTAAATTACATGTGATTACACACCGCCGACCACCATCACCACCCCCATGTGTATTAAATCACATGTGATTCAACACGGCTGACCACTACCACTAACATCTGCCGGCCACCATCTCTACCACCGGCACAAGAAAATACCAATGCGACTTTGATGGTGCCTTGCTCACTTTCTGTGGACGAAAATAGATATGCGACTGTTAAGGTTGTTGAAGACAGTGAAGGAGGGGTGGTGGTCTCAGGGCCCACGGCCAGGGGGTGAGGTACAGAAATTATGGTTGCTCAAAAGTATATGAAATTATATATCGGAATTTATGGTTGCTCAAAAGTATATGAAATTGCATATCGGAAAAAATATGATATGTCCGAAAATCAGTTATTTAAAAAAGAAAAATTCGAATATTCTAATATTGGATATATGATCCGAATAGTTTTTTTAAAAATTTCCCGATACTCAATAAATATCTAAACCGAAATATCCAAAAGTATTTGAATACTTTTTTTTTGGCTTTCGGATATCAAACTCGGATAGTAAAACTTCACTATCCGAATTTCGGATATCTGAAAATCTAGATATATGGTTTTGAACACACTAGTATGATGATATGCAGTGATGAACTCATTCATATTCATTTATCTTTTAAGTTCATTTACTACTCACATCAAATGAATGGAGGGTAGGGGTGTCCATCCGGATGTCGGGTTGGGTTAGGATTATTATCGGGTCATGTTCATCGGATTTAAGGTAAAAAAAATTTACCCAATACCCGACCTAATAAGGAATCGGGTTGGTCGGGATTCCGTTTAGTTAAGTTGACCCGATTGGGTTGGTCGAATTACATATTTATGAGAGTTCAGTA
Organism: Calendula officinalis; assembly: GCA_963853835.1. Taxonomy (NCBI): domain Eukaryota; kingdom Viridiplantae; phylum Streptophyta; class Magnoliopsida; order Asterales; family Asteraceae; genus Calendula; species Calendula officinalis. Next base: position 28,879,915 of record OY970825.1, read on the forward strand.
AACACACATTAAAAAAGGTACAATTATTCTTGCTAGGTTATTTTACAACGAATACATAGCATACAAAAACGAAAGCGATAGACTAAAATAATTATAAAATAACGGATTGATCAAACAATGCTTAAAAACAAATAGAATTTCAAATGCTTAAATAAATATCGTCATAAAACAATGATCAAACCATTCTTCAATAAGAAGTTTTGTGTATGATCATATCATACAAGGGTCACTGACTTGAGACATATTATGAACGGATCGCTGTAGAATAAATTAATTATGAGAAAACTCGCTTATATAAAAATGGATTGACCTACTTTGACCACTCTGTATATTTAAATTAACTAATATTATATTTATATACAAATCTTATGTTGTTAGACCACTTTTGTAACTAGTTTTGACATTTAATCTTGTTAGTTAACTTCTTGTAGTGTTAAGTGGTAGGAGGTATATATTCATGTAAGTTGACTTGATTTGTAAGCTTTCCCACACTTAATTGATTAACATTTGAAAGCCTTCCTTCCCTCTATCTTTCTCTCTCAACTTTCACACCAAGAACACACACACTTCACCTACTAATTTCTTCAATTTTCACCAAATCACCATGAATTAGCTACATTTCTATTGCATTCGATCTATCAAGTGGTATCAGAGCAAAAACTCTCTGTGAGTAGATCCAAATTCGTGGTAATTCGATCAAGATCTGGAAATTTTGAAGAAAAGTTGTGTTCGACCACTGTGAAATTAAATCGAAAATTTTTGTGTTCGAATTGATGAATTGATTGAAGATAAACGTTTCTCCATCACTTCTATTAGGAATAGAATCAAATTTCGATCAATTCCATCAACAATTGATCGAGATTCAGTGATTTTAGTGGAAAAGTTGAAAAGTTCAAAAAGCTTCTGAAAATTGAAGAATTAGAGCTGTAGTGTTATGGATTGAAGGATTTTATCAGATCAGATTGTTAGAAAAGAGATTTCGAACATATAGGGATTGGAATCATTGAATTTGGTCAAGTATTTAGCAAGAACTGAATCAAAATGTTGAGTTTTTGAAGTTACGTACAATTCTTCGATATCAAGAACAGCTCAAGAACACGTTCGGCTTCAGGGTGTTCGGCCCGAACTCATCTTCGGCCCAAGCTTCTTCGGCCCAAGCTTCTTCGGCCCAAGCTTCTTCGGCCCAAGTCTGCGGTTATAGGTGTTCGGCCCAATTGCTTAGTTTCAAGTGTTCGGCCCAATTGCTTAGCTTCAAGTGTTCGGCCCGAACACAATTGTTCTTAGTCCCGAACTCCACAAGTGTTCTTGAGCCGAAGACAAAATCAAGCTCGGCCCAATCTAGTTCGGCTCGAACACAACTCAATCCTCGGCTTCGGCTCTCTATTACTCGGCTCACAAAGATCTCGGCTCATCCACTTGTTCGGCTCAAACTCAGACTTCAGCTCACATCTTCGGCTACAGAGTTTGGCTATAGAGTTCGGCTACAGAAATCATATTCTGATAATAATCGATTTTGATCAGAAATCAAAATCGACTTGCAAACGATTCATCAATTAATCAGCATATCACGATCAAAACATCAAAAACGATTCATCAATCAGAGTTCGGCATGTAGAGTTCTTCAGAAATTGTTATCGGCAATCGTTTATCAAGAATTGATCTGGACATACAATTGATTACGGAATCGATCAATTATAACAAACCAGGAAACATTGACTGATTTAAACGATGGAAAACGACCAATTGATCAATTGATTTTGCCCGATTCCGACTCAAGAACATCATATTTTCATCTCGATCCTGTTCATGACTTCCTGGTCCAACATTTAAAGCCCAACTCAATCCAATTCAATTACTTGATTATTGATTGGTTTCGATCGATCTTGATTCTTGCTAATCTCAATTGATTCTTGATTTTTGATTCTTGATCGAAAGACTCTGTCGCCTATTCCGACTTCGGCATCTTGTTCGACATCAAAAGAGTTCGGCCATACCCAAGTTCAATTTTGTTCGGCTCTCAACACCAATTCGGCCCACACTTGTTTTTGGCCCAACATTAATACAAGCCCAATTTCAGTTTTCATTAAGCCCAAAAAACCAAATCAATTTCAAGGGCCCAATTTCACTATTTTAAATCAAACAACAACCCGTAGACAATTTAAAATTCATACTAACAACAATTTAAATCAATTTAAATTCACAACGTTTTACATTCTTTTTAAAACTCGAATACAACACGTTTACATTTTTAAACACGAGAAAATTGTTTACAAAACGTTTAAACGGTTTTAAAAGAAGATTTTTACATTTTTAAACACAAGAAATTTTACCCAAAAACCTAATAATCTTTAAAATGGAAAAGCCAATCATCAAACCTTTGAATGCTACAAAGAAACCAACCGTTCGTGATTCAGAGTATTATGAACGTAAGATGTTGATGGCTAAACAAATTGAGACTGAAAAAGTGCTATTTGTTGAAGATCTTCAATGGATGAAAGATTTGGATTCTAAGGATGCAGAGAATGCTGAAGTTTCTGATCGATTTAATGAAGAAGCCAATAAAGAAATTGAGGTAATCCGTTCTCTCTTGTCAAATTCTGATAATCTCATTGATCCTGATAGTTGTTTTACAAAAACTCTGATATTTGAAATTGATTCTTTAAAACAAAACCTTTTAGATGAAAAAAATTTAAATAATCAATTTCAAGAACATTTAAATGATTTGCAAAATGAAAATGAACAACTTGTTCATTCATATGAACAACTTGTTCAACAGCTTAAACAAATTAAAAATATCAAACTTGAGAATCTGGAGTTACAAAATCAAGTATCAGCATTGAATGTCAAATATGATAATGATATTAAGAATTTGTCTAATACAATTTCTGAAAAAGAAATGGAAATAACAAATCTTTAAAATACCCAAAATACAATTTCAAACGATCGAAATGATAAATATTACAAATTGTACATTGAAACATGGCATGAATATCAAATAACTAAAAATTGGTTGGAACGAAAACAAAAAGAATTCGATGATAATGAAAAACAGTTCAAATCTTTAAACAATAAAATTAAAGAACTATCTGACACCTTACATGAAAACGACATCAAAACATCACGGGAATTAAATAGCAAACAAAATGTCATACATCAATTTCAACATGATAAAATTCAAGTTTCTTCTCACATCAAACACTTAGAAGATATAATTGCCAAACGAGGGCAAACTGATCAAACAATTCATTTGAACAAGCCTAAAGACTTCAAATATTTCAATTCAATACAAGGACTGGGAGCTAATAATCCAGAATATCTTAAGATGGCTTGTAACGTGCTTCCAACACTGTATAATTCTAAATACATACATGTAGATGTTTGGCAGGGTTTCATTCGTATGACTGATGAGGAAGAAGAGATTGAGACATTCAACAGAGCAAAGAAGGAGAATGCACAAATTAGTTTCAACTATGCTGAATTAAATAAAACATATGAAACTAAAAAGGCAAAATTTGAAAATGATGATTATTTTCCAATTATAAAACCAGAAGAATTTGAAATTAAAGGAAATGTCGTTCTTCAACAAAAAGTAACACCAAAGATTTATGTTCCATCTCTAATTCTAGAAAAGAAAATTTGTCAATTGGAAAATGAAATCGACGAAACACATAATGCATTTGACAAAGAAAAATCAGTTTTACAATCCAAAATTTTTGAATTAGAAAATAAAATTGATAAAACACATAAATCTTTTGATGAAGACAAACTAAAATTGCAAACGACAATTAAAAATTTAGAATCTAAATCATCTCATCTTCAGAAGTTTAAGAAGCCTAGTGCATCTTTGAAATTAGATTCTCCTTTAACTGTAAAGAAAAAATGTAATAACTCCAGAATGTTTTCTCCTGTCATGGCATATCGTGATTTATATACAATTAAGCAAACTGAGGTTAATATAGGAAATTCTAAACCTAAACCGACATCACAAGTAAGTTCCTCTACCAAACCTAAGCCTGGGAGATCCACGGTTCCACTAAACTTTGATAAGAAATTGAATGCTCTCAAACAAGTTAATAGAGGAAATTTCGCACCTAAAACTCCAAATAAATTAGGTTCCTCTTTTATTCTTAAGCATTCTCAAATGGATAAGATTACTCCATCAACCATGTTGAAACATTCTATTCTTTCAAAGAAAATCTTTTCCAAAACTAAATCTTTGAAATATTCGATAAAAGATTTACTTTCCTTGACACCTATATCAACTTTTAATCCAGTGCCAAAAACAACTCCTAAAACATTCACGATCTTTAAAGAACAATGGGTTCCTAAAACTCCAAAATCTCAAATAATTCCCCGGAAATTATTTGAAAGTGAAACATCAAGTTTCAGTTTTTCTTGGAATTCTCAATCTTTAAATCAAATCGATACAACTTATCGGTGGTTTAAATCCCACACTAACATTATCGGACCCAAACAAAAATGGGTACCAAAAGTTGTTTGATTTGTTTTTGTAGGAAAATGACTTATACACAATTCAGTGTATAACTCGAATCACAACAGAATGACTTATACACAATTCAGTGTATAACTTGCATTTCAAGGAAATGGCTCTTACACACTTCAGTGTATGACCCGAGCTTCAACAAAATGGCTTTCAAATACATTAGTTTGAAACTCGCTCTTAAACACTTTTTCACATAACTGTCAAAACTCTTTCCCACCCCTCTAAAACTGTAAATTTTTCACTATCTTTATTTTGTCGAGGGGAGAAATATTAATTCTAGGGGGAGTATTAGTATTTCCAGGGGGAGAAACTTTCTTATATCAAAACTTTTATACCCGGTTGAATTTTTTTTAATGAATTTTTTTTTTCAAAAGACATTACCTTCCCATGGTTTGCCAGAACCGGCCTTACCTTCCAAGGGAAATATTTTTTTTTAGCCGATTGGTAAATGTGAGGGTATACGTCTAGGGTATAGATTTGGGTGAGTGCAAGGTGATGTGAAAACATGATAATATCAAGAAAACACACCTTTGAGTGCATCCAAACCGTCAATAAACCGGGCAACCTCACTAAAATGTGTTCATTCATGTGTTTAATGTTTCACCAGACTTAACTGGCCCAGTCAAGGATTTGCACTCCACCACCAACCACTCAGATTCCTCTCAATAGGAATTTGTTTCAATTCATCAGGGGACGTAGCACATAATCTATCGACTGCTCATTCGGAGTATGTTGGTATTGAAATCATTAACCTCCTGCACCGGGTTACGTCTTTATTGAATGCACAGTGTGTCTAGATCTCACCGCCAAATATTTCCAATTTAGGACACATACACTTTTAAAAATGAATCACCGTGTATTCATCGGAACACTCATAATGGCATCACAATCTGGTGTTTCACGAGGATTGAGTGGAAATCTTGCTAGAGCTAAAAGCGCGCCAACTCTAAACGCATGTCACACATTTGAATCAACGGTTGTGCAAACGACTACCGATTCATACGGTGTGTTAACGGATACTCTATGTGAGTCCGGTATTACCTTAATTGTTCAAGTTGCTGTGCCTAAATTTTTCTATCTTAAAGGCAACAACTTATGCCGGAAACACATACATTTCCGATGAAAAATCCACGTAATTCATTCTTACAACGAAACATCATAAATGCTGATCAATTGCACATGAGCGTTATAGTTCACTCTCAAATTACTCCTATGATATGCTATAACCGGCATGATCTTCCCCAGGAGCCACCTACAATATAGGACAAACTGTGAGGGTCCATAGGTATAGGTGAGCAGAATCAAGTATCACGGGATCTTGATTGGGGTGCGCTGAGATAAAATTTGAGAGGGGGAATATAGTATGGGGTGCAATTCAGCTAAACATGGTAAAATGAAATGAGGGAGTAGTCGAAAAATGAAAAAGTAAGCTTGAGTGAGGAGGGTGTGACAGGGTTAAAGAAAACGAAAAACCCTTACCAAACCGATTAAAAGCCGGGTTGCCACGCCTCTATCAGATTGCATATGTTGCTCTCTGATATTGAAATAGACATCATGGACCCAGTGATGCAATGCACAATCCCCCAGCCACTCAAGTATTTCTTAAAAAGTACTTGTTTCATTTTCTTGGAGACAAGCTCATATGCTATCGACATCTCACTTGGAGATTGTTGATATTGCTCTCCAGTCCTCGCCTTCGTTTGTCCACTAATTGAGTCTAGAACCGAAATACACTTTTAGGACACAGGCAAAATACCAAGCATATCTTTGTGATATAGCCGAAACATTCATAGTGATATCTCATATGTTGATATTTCACAATGATTGAATGGAAATCCTACCAGTGCTAACATAACAACCAACACTGAACGTAGGTCACACAGTTTGTGTAACTGTTGTGTTAACGGGCAATCTATGTGATCCCGGTTTACCCTGTTCGATTCCATGTACATTTTATATGACTGTACACCATCGCTTTCAACAACAGTCGGGATATCAGATGATAAACACGAGACTATTCTTTTATGTCATCTACAACGGTCATTGAGATTTAACGATAAAAGATTTGATCGTATTTCTGCATACTCAACAACGATCTGGGTTTATCTGATACAATGTGTTATATATTGATTCATTCAAAATATGAATATATCATTATTCAACACATTTTTATCCTTGAGCTTCAAACATTCTTTCTACTACAAACTCGAAGAACTTCAAATTTTATATGATGATTCAGATAAATCTTGTTCATCATGAGGGGGAGAAAATATTACAGAAGTTCTTATTATAAAGACAAATGCTTATATTTAGGAGATAGAATATATTAGCTCAGTTTACTCCGCATTAAAAGACATATGCACCGGTTAAGGGGGAGTAAACAAGAAACCAAAGAGTCGTTAAGAAATAATTGTTTGTTTGAGGGGGGGCGTATACTTTATCAACATTTTACTCTAACAACAATTATCAATGATCACAAATCGACAAAGCCACAACTTCAAGAAAAGACTTCCGCTACAAACAACTTTATCTATCTATGGGTCTACATTTCGTCGATTTGCATGAAAAAGTTTGTGAAGAAAAAGAAACTGACACATTCATAGAAAATTCTTTCACAAATTCTTAAACCATTTCAACCCAAAACATCCATACGCATAAACAAATTCTAACCGTTTAAATCATTCTTTCCAAAATTTCATAAACAACCATATCCATACAATAGCTTAACTGTACAAAATTCTTTTGTTCCATGCAAAATACAAATTATCCACATCCAACCAAATCTTAAATGTACATATCATTCTTTACTACATACAAAACATTCATACACACATATCCAAAACTTTTGACTTTCAAATCATTCTTACCAAAACAAACACACACATCCAAAACTTTAACTGACAAATCATTCAAAAACATCATCATCCTATCCTCACTAAAATCCTCTACCACAAAATTCCAAAACAACCTCTCCATTATCTGAAATCCCAGACAAATCCTTACCTAACTGATATTCCATTTCCCGAATTTTCAAAACTTTAGTAAATCAGTTATAGGATTTCCTCACTCAAACATTTTCAACGAAAAACATACTTTCTTTGAGTATCTGAAACTTCCAGATTTCTGCAATGTTATGTTATTGAAATTCAGAAAACATTTTTCTTGCCAAAGACAGACTATGAGAAGAAACTGAAGTCGGAAGACTGGGATGATGTATTAAAGTTCAAAAAGGGGGAGATTGTTAGGACCACTTTTGTAACTAGTTTTGACCTTTAATCTTGTTAGTTAACTTCTTGTAGTGTTAAGTGGTAGGAGGTATATATTCATGTAAGTTGACTTGATTTGTAAGCTTTCCCACACTTAATTGATTAACATTTGAAAGCCTTCCTTCCCTCTATCTTTGTCTCTCAACTTTCATACCAAGAACACACACACTTCACCTACTAATTTCTTCAATCTTCACCAAATCACCATGAATTAGCTAGATTTCTATTGCATTCGATCTATCATATGTTATCCATAATTTTAATTGGGTTGGTTAGGTCAACCTGAATCCCGAAATATGTAAGAAATCCTAACTTGATGCCCGACCCGATAAGGAGTTGGCTTGGTCGGGTTAGTTTAAAATATCCGATATCACAATAAGACCCGATTACATCTGACCCGATTAGCATAATTAGGTTCGAGGTCAAGGCAGATTAACCTTTTGGCACCCCTAATTGAGGGGTTAATAAATATTCATTAGATAAAAAACAGTTCTTAAAAGTATCAATTTTAGAAATAAAAGAAAAATAGTTTGTTATGAACGAGTAAAAAGTTACCGCGCGTTGCTGCGGGCCAGATATGAAAGACGAATAATGATCTTATAAATTTGATTTTGTTAAAATATCTTAGAAAACATGCATTTATCCAATGTTTGATATGAAAATTAAAGTATCTTAGAAAACATGAATTTTGTCCAATGTCTAGGACATAAAAAAGGTTATGCAAAAATATGGTAATTGAGGGTATCGACTATCGAGCACCTGACCTTCCGCATATAAACTTTTAATCCTACCATTTGGAGAGTATTCTTTTTTCTTCTTAAATGCATACCACAAATTTACATATAAGGCAAGTATTGAAAAATTTATTAAAAATTTTTATGAATATTTAGAATGGCTAATGTATACATGTTAAATACATGAATAACTAAGTTCAAACTTTTTTCCTAGCATTTTGTTAGTCTTCTTTTATATATTTGTTCATTTTTTCTAGTTAGCTATCCCATTGGTGGCGGTGTTTTAACAAACGGTATTGAACCGTCAGTTTTTTCAATTAAACCGGGAACCAGGTTTGAGCCGGATTTAACTTGATAACTCAAATGGTTCAAGCCTGGGCGACCCATTGAGAAGCGGATATTGGCTGCGTTGTTGCTTGCATGCATTTGTGATATATATTGAGCAGTTATATGCCACCCTTTCTCCTCCCACAGCAATGTGGGATGGAATGGAAAACTAAAGATTTTTTCTTTGTTTCTTCTTTTTTCTTCTAACTGGAAATCGACACAACCCTCTTCAATATTTTCTTTTCTTTTATTTGTGATGTTCAAGTTTTAGGGGCAATGTTTAGTACAAAATAAATTAACAACTTTAATTAATATGGACTAGTTTTGTGAAATAATATTGTTTTTATAAATTCATAGCTCTAATTAACAGTTTTAATTTAGTTGATTTTGGAGAAATATGTATACCATCGGAGGCAAAATATGGGTTTAATTAGTTTTATATATAATTCGGTTCAACCGGCCGGTTCAACCAGTTTGACCGTTTTTTAAGCATCGGCTGGTCCGATTTAAAATCCGGGTTTTAAAACATTGATTGGTGGTTAAAAAAGAGAGTGTAGAAACTCATTAATACCTATTGCAAATAAGTTAATAAATACCTAATAATTTGCTCCTTAAATAACAAATTAGTTGAGTTTAACTGAATATATTCCTACCAGTAACCAACGTATACACTTCAACTTTTTTTTTTGCATACAGTACTTATATAGAGTATTTCATATATTTTTATGAAATCCCGAGAAATAAATCTCAACCATTGGTCAATAAGATTTAATGGTCAAGATAAATCACATAATTTACACATTGAGGGTATTTTGGTCATTTAATAAAAAGTATAATTTTTTTTAATTTTAGAATTTTTAATTTTTAATTTTTAATTTTTAATTTTTAATTTATAATAATTTTATTAATTCTTTTTTAAAATTATTATTTTTCATTAATAACAAATAATGTGATTGCATACTGAATCACATGTGATTGAACTAAAATATCAAATATGCTTAAGTATATGTGATTAAGTATTACACGTAATTATCAAAAAAATATTATTTTTTAACGAAAAAATAATAAAAATAATAAAAAAATTAAATTAAAATTTTAAAATAAAATAAAATAAAAAGTAAAAAATAAAATAAAATAATTTTTTTAAAATGCTAAATGAACAAAATACACCTTCATGTATATAATATGCGATTAATCTTGACCATTAGATTTTATTGATCAATGGTTAAGATTTGTTACTCATGAGTTCGTAGAAATAATAACCTCCTTGAACGTTTCTCTACTTATATAATATTATCAAAGGCACCTCATAAGTTTTTATTGTAAAAAATACATGTTTTCCAAATCACTATTTTAGTTTCATGTATATAATTAAAAATGTACGCTTCGAAAAAGATTTAAAACATGTATTTTAAATGAAAAAATATTTCACGATTAATTTTCTAATACTCCGGTATTTAATTCAATCAAACCCTCAATCAAGCAACTTACATGCAAAAGAACAATCAAAACGACAATCAATTTTTTTTTAAGATGACCATTATTAGAACTTTGGCTTATTTTGGTCCATTATATATGCTGCATATGCATATACTCACCCTTAATAAGCTTATGTAAATAGCTTACTTCGAGGAATATAATAACATTCAATTATACCAAAACGACATCCACCCTGTTAATAATAATTATTAAAACCGTACATGTGATCCAATTTTTTAATTTAATTCCAAACACGATGGATTTAAATAGACATTATTTACAATTGATTTCGATTATCATATTCAGTCAATAATTCTCTATTACACAAGTTTCGTAGAAACAAACAATTGTTTTAACAAATTGTCATAAAAGACAACTTGTTTGTTTAACTCTAGGGAAATGGTCTCGATTAAGTCTGTCTTATTCTGGACTAAATAGTTTTGTTAAAGTATGTTTCAACTATGTAAAATTTAACATTAAACAGAAAGATGAAAATGTTTGTAGATCAGTGGTATGCATGGGTGTTCAAAAATATCTGGTATCCGAAAATCCGAAAAAAATATCCAAAAATATCCAAAATTATCCGAAATTTCATATATTCGGATTCTGATATCAAATATGTGAAATTTCGGATAATCGGATATCCACATATTCGTAAAGTATGATTTTTAGTTTTATTTTATATAAAGTTTAACATTTATTTATAATACTATATGGGAAGGAGTTTGTATGTATGAATTTGAGTATTTGTTGTTGCCAAATTTAGGTTGTAATACGGGTCGCGTTGATTCGAAACACTTTTTTTTTCTTCATTTTAACCCCTTTTATATACATTAAAGCTACAAATTCGGATATTTCAGATTATTCGATATCCGAATCCGAAATTTCGGATATCTCGGATTCAGATGGCGAAATTCACTAACGGAAATATCGGATATCCGAAAGTTCGGATAATCCAAAATGAACACCCCTAGTGGTTTGTGAGTTTTCAATCAACCAAAAGATTATGAAACTAATTAAGTCTCATTGAGATTGTGTGAGATTTTAGTAGTGATGAAAACTTTACCTTACAAACATTTTAACCACAAGAAGCTGTCTTAATAATAAGAATTTGGTTTCCATTAACAAACTAATGGTAAAAAGAATAAAATTAGAAGTTCGAGTGTTCATGTCTAATAATAGATATACTTCCTCCGTATCAAAATAAGTGACACACTTTCTATTTTGGGGTGTATCAAAATAAGTGACACACTTTGAAAACTTTCCTTATTTAGTAAAAATAGTGGGACTCATACCCACTAACTATCCACTTTAATAAAGTGAAATTACCCTTATACCCTTACTTTTACTTTTAAAATCATTAATATCACTTTATTCAAGAAAAGTGAGACTCATCCTCCACTAATTATATACTTTAATATATTTTAGCCTCTACTTTAATCTTTTACCTCAAAAAACGTGTAAGCCAATTTGTGTCACTTATTTTGATACGGTGGAAGTAAGTGTTATTTAAGAGTATATTATAATTTACAGTTAAAAAGAAAAATGAAAACAAGCTCATTTTACAAATTATGCCAAATATTATTATTTTACAAGGTTCTGAAAGACGTAAGGCGCGGCGTGACGGCACTATGAAGCCTCAAGACATGGCGAGCCATGGCGAGACATGACGTTTCTCAAGGCGTGACTTAAGGCGGCAATTTTGTATATAATTTATAATTTTATATACATAATTATAAATATATAGCATAGTTAATCATTTTTTTTCTTTATTCTTGACATATTAAACGATTCTTATAACTAAATACCAATATATATTTAGCATATATGACTCAATGCCTTTAATACGTTAAAATCACAGCTTATGATGGGTAAAAGTGAGCCAAAACGGACCAGAAAATACGTCAAGCCTTACGTCCAAGCCCACGCCTTAAGCTTTTGTGAGACATGGCGAAGCCAAGGCGGGCTTTTTAGAACTATGTTATTTTATCATGTTCCTATCCATATTGTCCCCCAAAAATAATTAGTGGACGTCCAATATCATCGTTCTTTTTATAAACTAGGCCCGGTAAAATCATCTTGTATTGGTAAATTTGTTGTTAATTTGCATAATTTGTTAATGAAAGTCAATACTTTTGTCGAATTTGGGCATTTGCTAATTTGCTAAAAGAAAAAATTGAACGGGTACTAAATCCATCTTAATTTTGTTCATCGCGGGACTTAATACATGACCTTAATTAGACCATATGCAACATAAAATACCAATGGACTACAAGTTTTAGGTTAATTTGCTAGTATATAAACGTATTTAGTAAATTTGTGCAACTATAATTGAGATTTTTTTTTGCCCCTTCTAACTAATGATGACTCCGAGCTACATGCAACCCGGGTGGTTTCACTTACATTAGTTGACTTGTAAAATGGGACTAAAATCCAGGTTATCAAAAAAAAAAAAAACAATGATGCAAAAATAAGTTAATTTTTACATAATTTATGCATATTCACACACTAAATATGTAGTTTAAAATTCTGAACATGTAAGGATTTTAGTCTTTTACAACTAAAAACAAGGATGGATAATTTAAGTACGTAGAAATTTGTAAGACCTTAAATTTCTAATCTAAGCATGCGGATGAATTCTTGATTCCATCAAAATTTTAGGTAGCACTTTCACTTTTTTGTTTATTATGAGATATTGTGGCTTAATCGGATGTTATGAAGTCTCTTTTTCCTCTCCAAATCGTTTTACTTCAGTTTGATCCTTTTTGGATAAACCTATTGGTTGTAAACATGAGAATTATCTAATAATCCTAATGAATTTGTGAGCCGGCGTACAAATACACAAATATACAATAAATATATTAGCTTATTGAGAAATTTTTTTGCTTATTAGCTTATTTGTTTACCGGTTTATTTAAATTAATAAGTTTTTATTAAAAAAATATGTAATTTAGCTTATATAACGATACCGTAAATAAGCTAATAGTTTATATTTCAAAGATCTTAAGCGACTTTTCCGTTTATGAATAAATGAATCTCAAATCGTCAGTAGCCAGACATATCCCTCTTGAATTCAAATTAATGCGAGTCAGTAGATTTTTTTAATAGCAACATATACATCTTTGATACTACTCCTAAATCTACATATTTTTGTTAAACATTGAAAGCTATATAATTTCAAGTATAATTATGTACGATATATACCCAAAAGTGTTTTTTAACGATTTATATCATCCAAAGGACTGTTACATAGGGCTGTAAATGAGCCGAGCCGAGCTCGAGCTCGACTAGGTTCGAGCTCGGCTCGTTTAATTTTACCGAGCTCGAACTCGAGCTCGGCTCGTTTCGAGCTTTATGTGTAAAGCTCGAGCTCGGCTCGTTTAGATTTTTCCAGGCTCGGGATCGGCTCGATTAAGCTCATTTAAGCTTCCATATATACGAAATATATAATTCTTTTAATTAATCATAATATTTAATATATGATGTAAATCTTTTTTTCTTATATATTTTATTTTATATATGTATATGTATAATATATATATACACATAATTAGATAAATACGTAATATGTATTTATATTTTTTTTATAATAATCAACTATTTTAGCTCGTTTAGGTTCGCGAGTCTAAATGAGCTCTTAGTATGAAGCTCGGGCTCGGGCTCGTTTATTAAACGAGTTCTAAGTTAAGCTCGAGCTCAGCTCGAACTCGTTTAACTCGAGTTTTTATCGATCTTTTAACGAGCCGAGCTCGAGTAGCTCACGAACAGCTCAGCTCACTTACACCCCTGTTACATATACCCAAAAGATTTTTTTAACGAGTTATATCATTATATTATTTACAAGCTTTTATTAAAACTCACCCGAGTATATATGACAACTAAACAAAATTTCTCAAATGAATTTACCTCAAAATAAATATATTTAGAATACCGCTCTTGCAATTGGATGGTTGCGATTACGGGTTGGATGTCTAATTGTCCAGGCGGTAATGATAGTATCTTGTACCTGAACGGGTGGCTCACTGTTTCTAATTAATGGGGAAGAGGACCGAAACATGCCACACATTTCTTTATTTATTTTTTTGGGAAACTTTTTTTATTTTTTCACCTGATTTAGTTATTTTTATGTTTACATTAATTTGTTTTGGGTTTTTTTTCCTTCATGATATTGTTAAAAAAAAGTACATGATTTCTGTTTTTAACATGAATGTCAATTTATATTTTGAATATTATATTAATTACATCCAGTAATAGTACGTTGTTTCATCTTGAAAGTTATTTTGGAAGTCACAACGTATAAAATTATAGCAAATTAAGCAGTCAACTATTACATCCTAAGACTTCAAGGACTATTTGTGCAAACAGGCAATAGATGGTGATTTGAACCCTATAAAAACACATATCTACGTAGCAAATAAACCACACCAAAAATCTCAATAGCAATCACAAGTTTTCCCATGGAGTTCAGTATGTTATCTTCTCTTTTCCTATTCGGAACACCTCTTTTCTTGTTTATTGTTGCCTACAATTATTTCACATCCGTCAAAAACCTCCCACCCGGCCCCCGACCATGGCCGATCATCGGCAATATGCACCAAATGGTCAAGGACCCGCATATTGTCGCTGCCAACTTTGCTAAAAAATATGGACCACTCATCTCTCTTCGTTTAGGTACTCGGCTTCTTGTGGTGGCCTCGTCACCGGAAGCAGCCGAAGCAATTCTCAAGACTCAGGACCGCCAGCTTTCTGGCCGGTCCATACCCGATGCACTTCAACAAACTTTCATAGACTACTATTTTGTGTGGGCACGGGATTGCAACGATCATTGGAAATCGTGTAGAACCCTTTGTCGGGCCGAGTTGTTCTCAACAAAAGCGATAGAAATCCAGTCGGATTTGAGATCTCAAAAGTTGGATATAATGTTAGATTTCTTGAAGTCCACTCAAGGAAATGTTGTGAAGATTGAGGAACTTGTTTTCACTACATTGACTAATACTTTGAGCAATATTTTGTTTAGCAAAGATTTTCTAGATTTGAAGGATGAGGAAACCTCTCATAAGTTGAAATTTGGACTCCTTAAGATATTGGAGAATTCTGTTACACCAAATGTAAGTGACTTTTTCCCCATAATTGGGGGACTAGATCTCCAAGGATTAAGGAAGGACAGCTTGAATCATCTTGATGAGTTGTCTAGCTTTTCGGGGGCTATAGTTACTGAAAGACGAGCTCGGATCGCTTCTTCAAGAGTTGTGGCGGATCATGAAAAAGATTTCTTGGATCAATTGCTCGAAAATAATTTCACAAATGCTCAAATCAACATCTTGGTTCTTGTAAGTCTTCAAATAGACCACTTTCTTAATTTCTTGATTAATCATCTAACTTAAGTTTGATTTGTTGTAGGAATTGTTCATAGCGGGTACGGATACCGTGGTAACAACCGTTGAATGGGCTATGGCCGAGTTGATGAAGCACAAAGATATCATGGACAAAGTTTACCATGAGCTAAAAAATGAAGTCAAGTCCAACTCTATCATGAAATCCGACCTTTCTAAATTGACTTATTTCAATGCGGTTATTAAAGAAACCCTAAGATTGCACCCTGTTGTTCCCGTCCTAATCCCTCGACGGGCCATTGAAAGTTGCGAAGTTATGAACTATACCATCCCTCAAAACGCCCAAATATGGGTCAACGTTTGGGCCATTAGTCATGACCCGAAGGTTTGGGCGGACCCCAACACTTTCAAGCCCGAAAGGTTTGTCGGGTCAACCGTGGATTACACGGGCCGTGATTTTGAGTTCATTCCCTTTGGTGGTGGAAGGCGAATGTGTCCTGGATTACCTTCGGGTATTAAAAGTTTGCATACTATATTAGCGTCTTTGATTCTTGGATTTGATTGGACTCTTCCAAACGGCGCGGATCCATCAAAACTCGACATGACTGAAAAATTTGGGGTGACTTTGCAAAGAGAGACACCTCTTGAACTTATCTTCAAGCAAAAAAAGTAATCAATTGTTCAACCGTTTCAAATGTAATTTTCTAAGTTTGTGATTTTTATCTTCTTGTTTTTAATTTCTAATTGCATGTTAAAGATGTTTTAATGAACCAACCTCTTGATATGTAAAGGCTGGTTACATTTTTCTATGTATTATTTGCTTTCGTTGAATTGAATAAAAGTTTACTGAAGTTTGATGAGTATTTGCTCCCATGTATTCAGTTTGGAAGGTAATTTATATGCCACAAAAACTATTATGCGTACTATAATTATTGTTTTATAGAGTTTGTATAGAGATCAACTACTATATATTCGATCAGTTTACTTGTTTGATTTATTTTAAAGTTCAACCTAATATCGTTAACTATAATTTACTTCATCCATTTGGCCTATAGAATCCAATAGCTATCTTTTAGTGTCATTACGATATGAACTTTTTGTAGGACTTGTATTGAATTATGACAATGGGTATACTCGATCTAATAAATCGTTTGAATTAAGTTTAATAAATGTGTTAATATTTTATTAACAAACCAAAGACTAAGTTTGTTGTTTTGTTGTTACAGAAGTCCAAGATGTCCTAAATTTTCAATATGCATGCGTCCAATGAACTAGTTAATAATTAACATAAAGAATAATATTTTATTTTATTTTTAATTATCTACATATAATTAGATTCCACAAGTTCTAACTATGACAATATAATGTATATTGTATCTCTACATATATGTTTGTAGGTACTCTAACAAGAAAATGATATGATGGTAAAATACGATTTTTGGTTTGTCGGTTTGTGCATTAAAAATTTGGAATGATTAATAGTTTGCATTTATCTTTCTGTAGTTAGATATAGTTGAATTGGTTCACTTGTAAATATCGATTTATATTCTACATTATAATAACAAGAAAACGAAGTTGTTCGGTAAAAACATGTACCGACGATATGTCATCGCGCTACGGTAATAACCAAATGACGACATTTTGTTTAGGGTTATAGCAACGACTTGTCATCGCTATTGGGTATTACTTTTTATATTTTTATAAATAATTCGGCAAATATGTAAACTTGTCGCCGGCTCGTCGTCATATGTTTATAATGATTTTTATTTTGAAAACTCTCCTGACAAAACTTTTCCTGACAACATGTGGTCGGTGTAGATAATGGCATTTATACCGACGACATCTATCTCGCCAAAAAAAATTAAACCATAACGAAGAGACTGTGACGATGATTCTATAGCGATGGATTGTCGTCGGGACATGCTGTGGCCACAACATGTATTCACGATAGTGTCAAAACATGATGGCGCTAATGATTTTTTTTAACATAGGTCTGACTCGTTTTTGGAGTCCATTTATTATAGAATGACTACATGTTTTACAAGTAGCCTCAAGTTTGTAATTAACATATATTTCACACATGAAAGATTAACGTCAAGTTGGTTGCTTGTCATAGACTTGAACTTATCTAAATAATCAAATAAGTACTCTCCTATATCCTATTGGTCCAAGATTAAAATAATAATTTTGCTAAATACTAGGTCATGTTGAGGTTTAACCTATAGTATAAACTATATGGCAACTGAATTAAAATTTATTGCACAAGTAGTCCTACTCCATGTCAATTTATCAATCGGATATTTATTAACATGCCCCTGCAAGTAGTTCATACTCTTGGATTAAAATAAAGAGATAATATTATTTTCTTATTAAATTTTTTTATTTATCTTACTAATTATTTGATCCATATAAATGTCTAAATCAAATAATAAGATTAGGAAAGAGAATATGTATATTACATATGTCAATCATTTGATGCAGAATGTAGTTAGAAGATTATTAGGAAACAATACAATTTTTCAATAAATAATATGTTACGTCAAATCCTATGTCAAATCGGGTATTATCGATCACCAACGACTTTGATCAACTGTGTTTCAAGAGTCTGGAGTAACTTTAGCATAGTTGTGAACCAGGATCTTAATCTATGATTAGTGTTAATTTAGAGACAGAAAGTGATGATTAGAGAAAAGAAACTTTGTATTAAGCTAGATTGATGAAGTTACAAGTATGGCAAAAGTTAAATGTAATTAGTCATTAGCCTTGTATTTAAACTATAAACAAAGTATGACAAATTACACTTAAGTCCCTAAACTATTATTACAAGATATTTAATCTTACAAAAGTCTTTGCCTTTCACCCCTTTGAGATGAACTTATGCAGTAATTAGAATCCTTATTACAATCAATTTGGTGGTGACCAAGTCTTTAAGAAGTTATATCGATCTGGTTTACCATTAGATCCGTTAATTGACGAGTCAAACGTCAAGATATACAAAACAATGTTTAATGTTTTAGTATATCAATAATTGGCGGAAATCATATTATAATTTCTAATTATTAGTATTAAAATGCCAATTATTAATTGTGACCAGAGTACTCCAAAATGTATATATCACTTCAAAATAAATAAAAAACTCAACACATGAAGTTTTTTGTTGCATTCGATGTTTGTATCTGAGTATATATATACTCATAGGATATTAGCAGATGTTAAATAGCTGGTTTACATCATATATAGCATATGAACCATTAGTGGTATCAAGGACTAAATATGATCCATCATATATAGCACATGAAGTATATATTTATAATTAAATTGCTTTTCATACCTATTACTCTTTTCTCAGCGAAAATCGATACTAAGGGCATGTTTGGGAAAATTTATTAATGGGGCTTATTAGCTTATTAAAGTCCAAATTCAAGCTTATTTAGAGCTTAATAAACTCATAAGCCCCGTTAATAAGCTTTCTCAAACATGCTCTAAATATGAAATAATGACCAAGACACGGTTTGTGACAAGATCTAAGAAACCGAGATCTATATATGTATTCTGATTTTGTTGGGTTGCTAACAAGATTTAGACCTTTACAGATAAATGGTTGAACTTCGATATTCCTACACATAGTGAAAAGATGCCTGGAAACAAACTCATTTGAACTTGCTTCGATGCCATCATTCAATCTGCTATGTGGATCATATTGCGTCACAATAATCTCAACACATGTATATTAGAAAATCGTCGAATTATCTTCTTTCTGATGGTGTAATTTTTTATTCTTATACTTAGATTACAAGTAGGAAAAATTGATTTTATATGTATTTCTCTCAATAATTATATTGTATTAGACATACTTTTAAGTATATGATTTAGTCACATATTCTTTCTTTTAGAAATAACTTTAAAACGTTTGTTGTGCATATATATTCTTTCTTTTTTCACATCACAAAGACTTTGACCACCAACTGTTGTTTTGGACATACCTTTTGACTCCTTCGGTCCTTTACTTGTTATTCTTCTCGTCCTTCCAGAATGTTTATGTCTCCTATAATTCATATTTATACTTCCTCGGATTTATAATAACTTATATACTTTTCATTTTCTAGTATAACAAAATAAAAGATACATTTTGATAATTTACCATATTTGATAAAAGGTATTGTGATCCACGCCCAATAACTATATCCTTCAATATAACCTCATTTTATTCAAAAAAAATGTGTGACTCATCCCCGCTAAGTATCCAACTTAATATAATATAACTCTCATTATAATCTTTTAACTGTAAAATCGTGGAACAATAATGTATCATTTAATTTGAATCGAAAGAAGTATAAATTTAGGAACAAACAAAAAAAATTTAGAACTAAAATAGGTAGGATGCAACAGATATTATGAATTTTCAAAATCGGGACAAAAAATGTTGAATTCTCAAAATCCAAAACCGAACCAATTACATGTTTTCGATTTCAGTTCATGTTTTTCTTAACCTAAATATGCGAGAACCGAACCAAAGCGAAAGCGATCCGAAAATGACTCATTCACCCCTAATTAATTACTTGATTTTGCACTAAGGTCAATATGTCATAGATATAGCTCTCAATTTTTATTAGAGTGGACTAGTCAACTCATCGACTTGGACCATTTCAGGCTCAAACTAATGGGCCTCTTCCAATTCAAGTAAAAAACAATTTGGCCCAAAACAATTTTAGTATGTATTCTTAATAGCTAATATCAGAACTCAGAAGTACAATCAAAGTATTGCTGAGAAATATTTATCTTTGTTTAGTTTTTTAATATTAAAGCAAGAAAAATGTGAACTCATATTGAATATTAGGATCAAGATAACAAGCATAAGAATCATCATTATAATAATTCCAACATGGTCTTCATAAATCCAAAGGGTATATATACATTTTGTACCAAATAACCTTCACATATCCACATTTTATAAACGAACAAATATATATAACTTGATAATCAAAACACAAACACCAAAAACACAATCCAAACTTTTTTTTAAAAAAAAAAAGAAAACAACCAAATTCTAAACAAAGCTGTGCAAATATACCACAATTATCAAGAAAACGATACTAACGATCATTGCATTCCCATTTTGAAGATGGAACACAATTCAAATATCGACACCAACGACAATGTTTGTACCCATTTTCTCCATGAAACAGCATCACTAAACCAACCGAAATTCTGCATTTCAAGTTTCCAAAATATATTAAAATATATAATTTATATTTTAAAATTTTGATTTGTAAAATGGCTTACCCTGCAACAAGTAGAGCTAATGCAAGCAAACCAAGAACATATTGATAAACTTTATATTTGGATCGAACACGAACATCAGTTGGAAGATTGTGTCTTTCTAACCACCCGAATTGAGGTCTCGGGAGTAAAATAAAGCCCAAAAGAAAGCCCGTTAAGAATCCACCAATGTGTGCAAAATTATCCACAAATGGTAGAATTCCAATTGCTAAGTTGACCACAACTATGACTATGAGTGTTAAGAAAGCTGCTGCCTGCATAAAAGATGACATTTTTTGCCATTAAAAGTAATTTTAAATTAAAAATAATTCGGTCTTTTACAGAGATTAATCGATTTACTTACAAATGGGTCAAATGGATACGATAAAAATTAAAAAGAACTGTCTTTTATGGAGATTAATCAATTTATTTACAAATGTGTCAAATGGGTAAGATAAAAAAATAAAAAAAATAAAAAAATAAAAAACTCTTTTTTTAAGAATATATTAGACTATTACTGAATTTAAATGGACAAGAATCTGACATTTGGATCATAATTAAAATGATATAACACTAGTAACAAACTAACAATTAATTTATTCAAAAAAATCATATTATTACTGAACTTAAATAACCTCCTAAACCATAATTTTGTAATAAAAAAAATTATCATAATTGAAATAATACAACATTTTGTAATCATAAAATCAATTTATTTAAAATAATTAAATTATTATACTTTTAATGAAATTAAATTACCAAGAAACCAACTTTTATGGAAATGTGATGTTTTATAATGATAATTGATATAGTAAGTATTTATGAAAAAATTCAAAAAATTAGCAAAAATGAACCCTTACCCAACCCGCCCAACATGCCCATTGTTTCCGACCCACCCATTTTTTCAACCCGTCCATCTCACCTTGTTTGAGTAAATAGTCCAATTTGTGATGAGTTCAGAAAGCATTGTCCCGAGTAACCCGAACAGAGCACCAGATGCACCAACAGAGATGTTTTTTTGAATAAATAATGAAGAAAGAATACTTCCTCCAAATCCAGATAATAAATAGATTACTCCTACACGCACTATTAAATTCAAGAAATATAATTATTATTTATTATCATAAAACGTTTGTGTGAGAAAAAAGTTATAATTTGAAACAGAGCACAAGAAAAGGGAACATACAAAAGCCGAACTGTTGCTCGAGACGAATGCCGATAATAATGAGGCTAAACATATTAGCAACAAGATGAATTAAACCAGCATGTAACCACATAGCAGTTATTAGCCTCCATCCTTGATTCCCATGAACTATTTTCCGCCATTCAAGAGCTCCCAATTTCTCTAGTCTTTAAAATTAAACAAACAAAAACAGAATTTAGTAGCAGAATCAAGCAGAAAATGGTTAAATCTTGTGTGAATTTCGTGTAATTTATCATATTTGGCATAGAGATTTATGCAAACGAACAATTAGGGTTCAGAGTTTAATCCAATTTTAAAATCAAAAAGTCAATTGATGCTCAATTCAACTCTAAATCATCGGCAATTAACAAATTTGCGTAACTAAAACATTGATTATTCACATATTCGTTATCAATCACAATTCAAAAGCTCAAAAACCTAAAAACTGAACGAATTTAAGTAAGTGAACATTACGTATTCGACGAAGCGCCAAAGAGAGGGTTTTCCTTGAGCGGTTGAAACGAGAATCTGCCGAGAAATTTCGCCACGCACTTTCCATTGATTCGTGAACGGTTATGTTTAGGGCAATCGTTCACGTACATGAGGACAACAAATACGGCGATATTAGCAACCACAAACACAGGAATTAGCCATGAAGTCCAGTAAGTTTCCGCTTGTGCGTATGATGATGCAGAGTAATTTTCAGTTCCGTTACTGTTCTTCGGTCTTCCCCTGCGTTCGATATCCTCTCCTGACATCATCGCCTGCGAAGGTGATCGGTTGAATTGCAATACGGAATTACGAAATTAGAGAGCACCGGAAGCACGAATTGAGTTGAAATTGGTGATTGTGGGAGCTGAAAATCGAAGGGTTTAATGGAGGATTGGAGAAACTAGTGGAAGATCGTGTGTTTAGTGGGGACGAAGATGGAGAGAAAGACCGGTGAGGTGGGGAGGTGGACGTGGAGTGTTGATACGACGTCGTGGTGATTGGGTTTACAGTTGGCGAATGACTGCCACGCATGTGTTGATGTGGTGGAGTAGGAGAAGGTAGGATGGGGATGTGATTCAGGGGATCTTTTTTGCGTGTCATTTTCACGGTTATTTCAAGTACCTACGAGAACTCAAGAAGACGGCTAACATCCAGAAAAAAGTTAGATTCACTTATAAGGATTTGCGATTAAATATATTTTGCACTGAAAGCTTCTAATCTAGTGGTATTGGTGAAAAAAATAAGATTTTGCTAGTTCAAGTCCCGTCATAGACGTGAGGTTTATTCTTCACGGGTGGTGAGTTCGAGGGAAGGCATAATGCCCTTGTGGATATCACTATCTGGCTCGAACCATTAACTTACCAACTGCCCGTTAAAAAAAAAATTATTGTAAATGGTTTCTCGTTTATGACGCTCCCTCGGAAAGTAGCCGAGTTTCACTCGTAATGTACGCAACCTAACGTTTGTCAATTGCGAACGTTTTAATAAATTTTTACCTCAAAAAAAATTGAACCAGTAACTTCTAAAATATAACTTCAACTAGTTGATCACCTGATTTTGTACCGAATGGATTGAGAACCATTCTTTTGATATTAACTGGAACCATACCACGTACGTCTAATGTACACTTTTGCAAAAGTCTACTGTCTTATTGTTGATCGATAACAAAAAATAACATCACATTTTAATTAAATGAGTTGCAATGTTTTAACATGAAAAAAGGGAGGGGGGAAAACAAAGAAAATTTTCCATGTGCTTCAAAAAGCCAATGAAATATAAACTGACTTTAAAATGCTAGCTATTTGGTCTTTTGATATTATAAGGAGACAGGACTTCTTTCATGTAAAAAAATCATATACCAAAATACTTTCAAACCTAAAACAAACCAAGCAAGCAACCACTCAGAAACCATAAAATTAAATCACTTCAATTTGCCAACAAAATCTAGTGATTAAATGCTTCAACAAAATATTAAAAAATCTCAACGAGTAAAATATAATAAAATCTGGTGATAAACGAAATGAAAACGGAAATTAAAACTTCAGCGCTTTCCACCACCACCTCCGAGCTTAGGTCCCTTACCTTTAGGCACATTTCCACTTTTGCCCTGCGTTTTTTGTTTTGATACCACTTCAGCTTTCTTTGCTTTCTTCTCATCCTTTGTTTTCTTAATCCTTTCCTTAATCTCACTGCAATTATTTTTACATTTTTAATTCTCATATTATAAAATAAAATGTACCCAAAAAAATAGAAATCATTTTATACCGAAGTGCAGCTTCTCTAGCAGCATCACGGACTTCAGGTTTCTCACTTCTTTTCTTTTGAATAACTTCCAAAGTGGCCCCCACAATGGCCCTAGAGTAAGGCTTCTTGGTAGCACGGCGTCTCTTCTTCACTGCTTCTTGAGCAATATCCTGTTAAATAAATAAATAAAATATTCAATTATTAACAAATTAATTAAATATATTAACAAATTTCACCTTCTTGTGCTGCTTTCGGTACATGGCAGTCCATGTGAGCTTTGAGGGCTTCAACTTGTTGTGGAAATACCTCTTACATTTGGAGTTCAAAAACAGAAACACCTAAATACAAAACAAATTTCACTATAAATTTTATAACTTATACATATAGTCAAAGAATAAAAATTATATATACCTGTGAGTCAGATCGGATGAATCTAATACCCCTTCCTGGATAGATCTTTTGGCCACTGAATCGGCATAGCTCAGTCCTATAAACACACAATATTAACCTAAAATTAGAACCGTGATAACACATAAAATGAGGTTTCTGTAAGTAATCCAATAAGGTTCAGCTCAAATTTTTTAGCTTTTTAACAAATGGCATAAGCTAATAAGCTTAAGCTACAGGCTGCTTAAGATCTTATATATGCGTACCCAAACAGCCCACGAAGCTGAATTAACACATAAAATGAAGTCTCAATAGTCAATAGCCTATTACCAAACACTAAGCTTG
Source organism: Calendula officinalis (assembly GCA_963853835.1). NCBI lineage: Eukaryota > Viridiplantae > Streptophyta > Magnoliopsida > Asterales > Asteraceae > Calendula > Calendula officinalis. Next base: position 28,904,967 of record OY970825.1, read on the forward strand.
AAAAGAAAAACTGTACATATACAACCTAGAGCAAAAAACAAAAACAAAAATTGAGATCGAAATTTAAGCTCCATATAAGAAAGAAAGCAAATATAAATAGATCAGGAAACAAGTTTCAAATCCGGATTTAATCAATGGCATTTTTACCCGAATTTACAAAAGGGTGCATTTGAAACACTAATTTAGAGGCAGATGATTCATTTGAAACCCTAATTTACAGGCAGATGACGAATTTGTAACCATAATTTACGAATAGATCATGAATATAACCATGTATTAATAAGGTTTTGAAGAAAAACGATCAGAGCACTAATGTCTAGCAGATATCTTCCATTTCTTATCGATCAAACAAACAATTCATGATTGCAATACAGATAAAGAACCCGAATGAATAGGTTTAATTGAGCATACAACGATAAGAGATGGACGAATTAGCGAGAGATTGATAGAGATCGTACTTGAGAACCATATTGACGGCCGCAGCTTCCCCTTCTTGTTTGCGAAAAGATGAAAACCCTAGCTCACAGATTATCTTCCTGTCTTTTATAAGTTGCAAGAATTTTATAGTTTATTAATATACCCTTATGGAATGAGTATCGTCACTTTTAACCCTTTAATCCAGTTTTTTTCTCATTTTTAATGGTTCCGGTCTACTTGGTTAAATGGGATGTAAACAAAATGCAGAGAAACGTTCACGGAGGTCCATCATCTTTAGGAAGTCATAAGGAACAAATCTTAATTATTGATCAATAAGATCTAATGGTCAAAATTAATCACATATTTTATATATTGAGGGGTATTTTGGTCATTTTTAAAAAAATAAATAAATAAATAAATATATATATATATATATATATATATATATATATATATATATATATATATATATATATATTTGTTATGAAGGAGTATTTTGGTCATTTGACACTTAAAAAAAATTTCGATTTTTTTTTTATTTTTTATTTTTTATTTAATTTATTTTTTATTTTTTTATTTTTTTTATTATTTTTATTTTTTATTAATTTTTTATTAAAAAATAATATTTATTTGATAATTACGTGTATAACTTAATCGCATGTGATTTTAGTGTAAAATCACATTTGATTTTAGTGTAAAATCATGTTTTAGTTAAATCATATGTGATTTAGAATGCAATCACATGTGATTCACTATGCAATCACATGTGATTCACTATACAATCACATTATGTGTTATTAATGAAAAATTAACAGTTTTTTAAAAAATAATACTCCCTCCGTCCCTAAATAAAGTTCTCATTTTGCCTTCAAATTTTGTCACTAAATAAAGTTCTCATTTCTCAAATATAAGGGGTCCACTTAATATAATAATATTATTACCAATACTTTCACCACTAACTATCTCTTAAAACACTTTCTCTCTCCAATCAAACCTTATATTTTAATCAAAAGTAATATCAAATACCCCACCACTAACTATCTCCTAAAATGTTGTGCCCAACACAAATGGGAACTTTATTAAGGGACGGAGGGAGTAATAAATAAATAATTTAAAAAAAAATTTAAAAAATTAAAAATTTTAAAATATAAAATAAAAAAAATAAAAAGATAAAAAAATAATTTTTTTAAAATGACCAAAATACCCCTCAATTAGAAATTAAAAAAATAAAAAATAATAAAAAAATAAAAAAATTTAGTGTCAAATGACCAAAATACCCCTCAATGTATAAAGAATGTGATTAATCTTGACCATTAGATCATATTGATCAATGGTTGAGATTTGTTCCTCGGAACTTTGTAAAAAACATGGACCTCCTTAAACACAACTCACAAAATGGAATATAATTTGACAAAGGAAAATGATAATAATAGTTTAGACGTGATTAATAAATAGACAAGACATGCATTAAAATATGTACAGTAATCAATAAATGCCACCTGCATTTTAGGAAGGGGAATGATTCATGTAGAGTAGGTTTTAGTAATACAGAGCATTTTTTGATAAAAAGACAATTATACCCTTTCTTATTTTATCACTTTAATGTTATTGGCTGATTGATTTTCTAAACTGTACGTACATCCCTAACTTTTATCCCCTCACATCCATTCACCCTAAAAAATCCAGTGAAATTCGTTGAACAATCACAATTATATGAAATAACTTTAAAGTCAAACCCAAATACAAAGATTACAGATCGAATTTTATAGAACAAGCACATTAAAAATTTCTTACACACACACTAAAACAAACAAAAAGAAACACATAATCAATAAATCAAATATTTTGGTCATCATCTAAATTTGTGTCATCGGCCTTTCTTCAAAGTTGAAATTTGTCAATCGTCTTAACCAAATTCAACACCGACTTATAATCATCTATAATTCCCTCTTTTCTTGATCCAATTTTGAGATCGTGAAGACACCTAGTAAAAACACACACTAAAAACATACAATTTCATCATCTTGGTAGCCTATGAGTCGCCGGAGAGGGTGACCAAACTGAATCAATAAATCAAATATTTTGGGATTTCCTTTTTCTTCGCCCATTATCACCACCTGCAATCAATCAACAAATTCATTGGGATTTCCCTTCTGCAGAATCCCCTTTCCAATACGTAATTGGGATTTATTGTCGAGTACATGAAGGGAAGAAAATTACTAATGAAAGATGAATCAGGTGGAGTTAGTTGTTAATCGGAGAATATGAAGGCTTGATAGAGGAGGCAGAGACCCGTTGCGGCGGCGGCGACATCATCTTCTGTGTGTCGCTGGAGGAGAAATGAAACAGATAGAGAGACTCGGCAGCTTATACTCATCTCCCATCGACCTTCAACCTAATCGGCAACCGGAGGTGGCTTGACGGTATGAACTTAAACACATCTTGTTTACAAAGGCTTGAACACAGAGATAGTGAAAAGAGGATAGATAGTTTATGTTTAAAAAAGAGAACTGCAAGAAACAGTAATGACGATTGAGAAGTTTCGAGGTTGAACGGATGATGACGACTACTGCTTTGTGTGGAAGGGTAAAATACTTGTAAAAGGAAGGGTATAATTGGTATTTTACTTAAAATTCTCTAGATGAATAAAAGTTGTTCCGTACGAATCAGCTCCCTTTTAGGAATCATCACCCGCTAATACGATTACAAACGATTTATACATGTAACTGTCTTTTAAAGACAACACTGAAAACTGGCATTAACAAGCTTTTAACAAAAAGTAACGGGATTTGTGAAAAAAAAAAGACAGGTGAACACCATCTCCCTCCCGCCATGGGGTTTTGTACTTTTGTAGGAGCAGAGTGGTCACATGTCTTCATATGGTGGTAGTGTGGTAAGAATTATGACTTGGTGGGATCACTCCTTCACATGTGGGTGGATGTGATGGGATTTCTTCTAAAGTGGTGTGTTTGCTTAGAGGGCTGCCAATGGGGATTTCGGTTCCCTCGTCAGTTCAACCGAACTTTTCCCTCCATTGGCGCGACTCTTTAGTTGCATCTCATCGGTTTCACAATTCGGTTCAAGGAAGAATAAATGGTGGGCCACATGGCAATTGAATATTGTATTTGATATTCTGTGTGTTTGTATATTTTATAATGATGAGTCCAAAAAACAGAAACGTAGGGGTATTGTAGGCATGAGTATGTCTGTTTAATTTCAGTTGGAATGTGAACTGACGTGACGTAATTTTGAAAAATAAAGTGTTAGTTGGCGGCTGGTGCCAGTTGGGAATGGTCTTAGGTGATATCTAATGTGGCTAAAATTTTAGTGTGACCAGTATTACACATATCACGAGCCTAAAAACCGATCTCTAACTGAAATTAGAGTCGCTCTAAATTTGATATTTGATTTTATTTTCTGATTACAATTCGGGTTTCTTGTTATTGAAATAGGTACTCTAGCCCAAATATCTTATGCCTTGCTAAGATTGTGGCCCATGTTTATTCTCTTTTCAAAACTAAATTAATTTGTAAATGTATATTTTGATGGGGTGATATTCCGGCATAAAACGATACAAAATGGTAAAGAACTAAAAATGCATTTCAAACTTACAATGGTGACAAATCCACAAATGTGACCTTTTTAAATTTACAATATATAGAGACGCATGTACGCAAATTTTCATATAAAACTGAAAAATGGCAGATGCGTTAATTTGACAAAGATGCATGTGAAAGAGATGCAAACATCAACCTTTGTAATTTTTTTAGTGATTCGAAATGATACTAGACACTTAAATAATTATCAAAAATGTATATTAAGTTAGTTGTAGACTTGTATCGATTATAATATGTCAAATTTAATAATTTTTAATTATTTTATAACCCTTTTGTATTTTATAATCATTCTAGAATTTAGATGATTGATAGAAAAGATAAATGATGCATATGCTTAATTAACATATGGCTAATGCCACTTTGGCTATGTGCACAATCTAGTAACTAAACCTAGAAAATAGTTTTCTTAGAATGATGTGTTAGACCGCCCGTAATGCACGACCGATCGCTCGGTCGCGACCGGCCAAGTCATCCTCGGCGACGCGTCCCCCGCGTTACGGCCCCTCTCCGGCGACGCGTCGAGCAGCTCCAACGGTCGAGTAATCGACCGTTCAACACGACCGTTGAACGGCTCTTTCTCCCCCTCTCCAACGGCTAAAACACCCCCTTTTTACCTTATAAATACCCAATTCTTTTACCAAATAATTCACAACTCTCATTTCTTTCTCCACTCAAACACACACTCAAATCTCTCAATCACCCTCTCTAAAAATGTCTTCATCCAAGAACAAAGGAAAGGCTACAAAATCTCGACGCGGAGCACCCTCTACTACACCCTCTCAATCACCCTCGATCAACTTTCGACCACCCGGTTTCGTACAATTCGTCCCATGATCACCTCACCGGCAGAAATCTTGAGTGGGTTTTGGCAAAGAAGACGAAAATCAGGGCCAAATATAATTTGGACTGATAGTTTATTTTTTTTTAGTATTTAATGTAATGTTATTTTTAATTCTGTTTTTTTTAATTATTAATGTAATATTTTTTTTTTTATAATTAATGTATTTGTTTTTAATTTAAATTAAAAAAAAAAAATTCCGAACGGTCACCCATTACGGGCATTTGGTCGCTGTCTGGTCGTGTGATTGATCAGGAGAGAGAAAGCTGATGTGGCGCAGAGGTGGCAGGGGTGACCAAACTGGGTTTGGTCACCCATTACGCCCAGTCTTAGATCATTAACAGATTTAGGATCAAATACATATGTAATCATATTATATCAAGAAGATGAAAGTAAATTTACTTGATGATTAAAGATTAGGGTTGGATGACGAAGCCATAACATTAGGATTGATCGATTTCGGTAGTGATATCTATTGATCCGATTGAGAGATTTCTCACAATTGATTTTGTGTTTGTGATGTGAGAATATGTAATGACAACATAAAACCCACAATCCCCTAATTTAAGTGATATGGCAGTTACTTCCATCAAATAACTGACATTTGATAGTTAGGGTGTAATATGTCATTAAGGTATAGTTAAGGGTTCAAATGGTCAAGGCCACATTAATAAAGGGATATTCAAACATGATGATCGTACCGATGTCGTCATGGACCGGACCAAGAACTTGGTTTTTCTGATATTTTTTTCATAATTTTTTTTATCTTTTGCAGCTTTGAACTGGAACGAATAGAACCGAGAACCAGTTTTGCATTAAATTCAAACCAACAACCGGACTGATATGGCTTGTTTATTCGGTCTGGTACAGTAGTTCCCTGTTCTCTTTACGTACAGTTTGCAAAGGCGTACGCCACTTAGATATTTATTCATGACTGTATGAAAAGTTGTTATTTTGTAGAATTAATGGTGGTCAGGTGATGAACCAGAAGCATTAACCATTTTATAGGTATTGTAAGGTTGAAGAAGAGAGAATTTTTGTTGTGAAAAATATAGAATGAAAGTTGGTGTTTATAGAAGTTTAAAAGGTTTAAATAAAGAAAAAGAAAAGAAAAAGAAAAAAGTAACGGTGATATTACCGTTTGAAAAAAAAAACTAGAAAAAAATTACTAATTTTTTTATTTGTTTGGGCCCCACATCTCACAACTCATCTCTCTCGTTCCCGTGAATGGTTGGACGGCGCCAGTTTGGAGGATGGCCACACTCACAAGTCACAAGACCATTGGGGGAAGTCTTAGTATAATAGACACGTGCTATTTTTCTTAAGAAACAAAATAATTCAGATGCGCTTCTTTTATAAAGCTACTAATACTAAAAAAATTTAAGATGGTCCCATATAACATGTACTACGTACAAGATATCCAACGAGAACCATTAAAATAAAACAAAACTTTACTAATCAAGCAATAGATAAAAATATTAAATCAAACAAGAAAAACAAAAACTTTGATCCTTTGTTAAACGTAAATGTATATTCTATGGGTGTTTCACTTTCATCCATAAAGCATCTTGTTTAACACACTTGTGACATGTTTGGAAAAGTTTATATAAGTTGTTGTGATTAACTTATATAATAAGTTTAATTAAATATATAAATGTAAGTTTAATTAAACTTACACAAACTACGGTTAGTTAGAATCCAAGGCTTCTAGCCTAGTGGTATCCAAGGAGAATTTAAGGTGTTGCCATGACCTATTGGTCATAGGTTCAAGTCCCGTCGTGGACAAAAAGGTGGAAGGTTCGAGGGAAGGCATACTTCCCCTTGTGGATGTCACTGTCTAGGCTCGAATCACTAACTTACTAACTTGCCGTTCAAAAAAAACAATTAGTTAGATATCTATATGATCTATGAACAAAAAGTCATCGAATATTTAACTTAAAAGATGAGGTGGAAAGGTCACTCGTCTTTTTGACTCTTGACCACTTCGTGTTTACAAATTATAAAAGTTGGATCACGAGAGGATATTATGCCCCAAGAAAGAATAGTTTACATCGAAGCATGATGGTTGGCCAGATATTTTCATATTCTATAAAGAATATATAATACTCCGTAGATGGTTTATATAACAACGCAACATATATTAATATTTTAAATTATATTGTGAAATCAGAGTTATCGTATAATCAAAAGCTTCATAATATAGTTTCTCACAACTTTACGATTCAAACTAATGTTATTTTATGCAAATGTAATTATTCTGGTAATACTATAAGCTTGCATTTTTAAAATTTACGATCTTATTCAAGGGTGCCTCTGAAATTATGAATGTTATGTGCATATATGATTTTTATAATTGTCAAGTTAACGAGCTTGTACATTTGAGTTAAATAAGTGAATTAAAGATATAAATAGAAAAAAAGGTTGTAAGATTATTAAGGGATGTTTTGTTAAACAAAAGAAATACTTCCTCCGTATCAAAATAAGTGACATAAATTGGCTTACACATTTTTTGAGGTAAAAGATTAAAGTAGATGTTAAAATAGATTAAAATACATAATTAGTGGAGAATGAGTCCCACTTTTCTTGAATAAAGTGATATTAATGAGTTATAAAAGTAAAAGTAAGGGTATAAGGGTAATTTCAATTTATTAAAGTGAATAGTTAGTGGGTATGGGTCCCACTATTTTTACCAAATAAGGAAAGTTTTCAAAGTGTGTCACTTATTTTAATACACTTCAAAATGGAAAGTGTGTCACTTATTTTGATACTTTGATACGGAGGAAGTAAGAAAGTAACCATCATTCTTTATCTTCTGATTGTTTATAAGATCTTTTTCTCGAACACAAAAATAACTCATATGCTAATGACTACAATCCTAGGATATTTCTATGCCGGTGTTTATTCACATTTTCTAGACGCGCTCCTCCACCAATACAGTGCCACGTGTCAACCTCGCAGAGCGCGTAAATGACACCACACCATAGCTCGCGTGTAGCACATCATATTCCACATTGCTTAACGTGGAAAAGCGGTACAAATAACCAAAGAGCGTGTCCTTATAAAAGCCGGATCGGAGATATCTACAAACTGAAATTATCGCCTCGCCGGGAAATATACTCCGACGATCGCCGGAAAATAGTTGTTGGATCCTAATGGATACTAATAGATCTCGTAATACATGTCGATGGACAAATGAGAAACACCTCCATTTTCTGAAATCTGTAGAAGCTTCGTTTGTTCGGAAAATGATGGAGAATGGAGGCGGTCGTGTTCTTCCGATGGATCGGAAGTTGCCGGATAGTTGTGAATCGACGTTAGACTCGAAAACGGAGACTGATACGAACAAAAGAAAAAGGCATTTTCCGGCAGGTATGAGTGATAATGTAAAGTAGATAGATAGGATAGCCTCGTCATTAAAGTGTGATTTAATATATTTAAAAAAAAACTATATTACCAATTTTCAGAGGAAAGATGAATTTTAAACACTGTATTTGTATCTTAATTCATGTTTAAAATAATCAAAATATTTATTAAAACATTGAAAAATATACTTCAAAGTCCATATTTTTACAATTATTATTAAATATAAATGATGTTCTAACTTCAATCAATAATTCTTATCGCATTTTAGAGCATATAGTTTTTAAGTTATCTTGAGGAATAATAGTTTTTATGTTCAACAATTTTTATTATTATATATATTTTTATACACATGCGATAAGCCGATAACTCTTCATTTACATATGTTCTCTCTTAAAAAACACACTTAGATCTTGCATATTTTAATGTGTAGCATATATGAAAAACTTGTTTGTATATTTTGAGGTGTCTATATTTAATTTATTACCGAGTATTATTAATTGTAATCTTAGTTTTTTCGTTTCATGGAAGATATTTTTTAATTAATTATTAGTTGTTATTATTACAATAGATAAACTGGACCTTGGATTAGGATTCGACAAAAGAGTTAGAAGATTACGACTCCACCCATCCTATCCTTCATCTCAAGATGATCAGGTATTTTTAATATTATTAATTATTATTATTAGTATTACTTTGTTGATAATCGTTATTAAAAAATGCTGATGATTACATGTTGAATTTATAGGTAGTTCCAGATATCGCAATATTAAAAAACGAAGACAATGACCAAAACTGGACGAGTTCGCCATGAACATTATAGAGGAATATATGTGTTTTTTAATGGTTGTACAAGGTTTTGTTTGATGCTAGGGAAATACGGAGATATTTAATATTTTAGTATTGATTTATTATTGACATTTCAAAAACCCACCAAATTCATTAGATATTTTACTGCAACAACCTCATTTGATTGTTTGGTTTGCTTTAATTTGATGCTTTAAAATTGAGAGTGTCAATTTGTCAGGATCGATTAACTATAAAGAAGTTAATAAACACCTTAAATCTAATTGACTATAGAAGTTGCAGCGGATCAACACTATATCAATAAATTAAGAACAATGAACTGTAAATAATAAACGAAAATATTAAGAACACAGTTTCACAAAAAGCTTCAATGTATATTATCAAGTTAACAATACACACGTACGTTTACAATTCGTAAGGAACTATTTATAATAGTCATTGAAGCTAAACTATTTACCCTAGTTATTCTAGGACTTGATTTACATTCGAATTCTATAGATATACATTGATTTACATTCTATAACTATCTCTACGAAGATCTCGGACTCGATATGCTTCCAAAACGCGTATCAGTAGTAAAACCAATCACCAGTAGTAAATATGCAACGTCAGTAGTAAGTCTGATGATCAGTAGTAAGTCCAAAACCATCGTCAGTAGTAACTACTATTGATCAGTAGTATCTTCAATAAGCCTTGATCAGTAGTAACTAAGTTATAGTCTTCATCAGTATCAACTTCATCAGTAGTAAACATGTTCTGCCCCATCAGTACTAAGTATGATCAGTACTAACTGCAGCATCAGTATTAAGTTGATCTGTGTTTTGTTCCAACAATCTCCCCCTAAACTTATTGATTTTCTTTCAATCAATCAAGTTTTTATTCACCTTTTCTTTTCCTTTTCTTCCAACAACTTTGCTCTTCTCTGATCACCTTCTAAAATCTGTTGGTTCCTTTTATTCCTTTGTGCAATAATATATTTGCTGATTCTTTTAACAAATTCATTCAATTTGTTTTGGAGCATCACATCATCATGTGGTTTAATAAAGTTCATGCACCAAACTTGATAAAGAGTTTTCTCAGAATGAGGATACTCTTTCTCATAAAGAAATAAGTCACATTTCTTACTTGTATATTCAAAGAAGTACATGTTGACAGTTGGTAGCACATTCCAGGCTTGAACATTCTCTGGATTTGTATACTTCTCTGGATAATTTTCTGGATAGAAAGCAGCATCAATCATTTCAGTAAGATAACCTGCAGCTGAATTCTTCCAGATTTTCTTAGTCATTCTTGGTTTACCAATGATCAACATTTTGATAATGTCACTTCTGGTTAGGGACATGACCAAAGGTTTCCAAGCTCTGAATCTTTGAGTGACCTTATCTTCTCTGATAATCTCAATCATATCATCTATATATCTCCAGTTGATGATTGGATTATTTTGTAGGGGAGCAATAGGAAGATCATAAACTTGAACCATTTGTAATTTCTTCTTTGGTTGTTCAAGTTCAGAAGTAATTGTCTTCCTTTTCTTTGAAGTTTGAGAGGATACACCAGATGATTCTCCAGTTATTGTTTTTCTTTCTTTCATTTCTTTGGAGTCTATCTGTTTGAGTTTAGTGGTGTACTTCTCATTAATATCTTGTTCAGTAAGATCCTTCTTCTTTTCTACACAGTACTTTTCAATTAAATTGATCAACTTCATTCTTCCAAAGGCCTTTGTGTTGTGACCTCTTGATTTCAAGAATGTGATCATTTCTTTCTTTTTCTCTGCAAATTGTTCTGGCATATCAGCCTTCTGCTCTTTGCATTCTTGTACTTGTGCTTCAAGAAGTTCTAGTGTTTCATATTCAAGTTGCCTAAATTTTTCTAGTTCTTTTCTTTGTAGTTCTTTTCTTGTTTCAGCAACTTGTTTAGTTTTGACCTTTTGTTGAAATTGTGGCAGTTTTGATATATCTGCTATATCTGCCAATTTGATTTCTGTGAATGGTTGTCTCAATATTCTAGCCCTTTCTGCTAATCTTTTGTTTTCATGTGCTAGAGAGACTTCAACCTTCTTTAAGTACTTTGCTCTCTTTACCTTCCACCTATCATGTTTGGCTGATTTGGCATAGTTGATTTTGTTGACCATTTCATGACCTTGTGCTCTATTAGGTTGGTCTTCATCAGCAACTTCCTTTCCCTTTCCTATGTAGTTATCTTTCTTTTTATCTGGTTCAGATTCAAGAACAAATTTGGGACCATAGTATTGTATCTGTGACATAGGAAGTATTTTAGGATGTGGAGGCAGGGAGCATTCATCAACTTCTAACCAATTTATATCATCATCAATATCTTTCATCACCATTTGTGTTGTTTTTCTTTTTGGAGATGGTGGAAGTATCACTTTAGGTTCTAGTAGTGGTGGCAGCTCAATAATGTCATCAGTAGTAACCAAGGTAGTTACTACTGGTATGTCTTCAGAGATTACTACTGATAGGGCATCAGTAGTGTTTGCTTCCTTTTCTTCATTTACTACTGCTATGATATCAGTAGTAGGTTTTACTACTGATACTTCCTTTCAGCTTGATCTTCCATAGGAGCAGTAGTAATAGGCTCATCTTCAGTAACCATCATTTCTGGGCCTTCATCAACAGTTGTTTCTTTTAAATTTAAGAGAGAGGATGCTGCTGCTGCAATTGATTCATCAATCATGGTTTGAATGTTGTCCTTCTCCCCCTTAGTGAGCTCAACTGGTGGAGCCTCACTATCATCAACTTTCTTTTTCAATCTTCTTATAATCTTGGTTTGTTGATGAAGCCTGTGTTCATATAACCGCATCCGTTTGTTGATGGTATTTACATGCCTTTTCATTGCAGCCATAGTTTTCCCTTGGTTTGTTAGATATGTAAGACAATTTTGTACAGTGGATTCAAGAGAATCCACTTTTTCCGTCAATTGTTGGATTTTAATACTGCCCTCACTCCATCTAGCAAGATCATCGGGCTCACTAACAGGTACATTGGCTTTGAGGTTTTCCATCCTATCCATCAATTCAACAGATCTGCCCTCATCACTTCTTGGTGATTCATTGGGTCTTTTAGACACCCTCTTCTTCCTAGAAGAAGCAGAGATGCCCCCCCTTGTGGTTTCTTGGCACCGGGGTCCTTTGAGTAACTCCTCAAATGAGTCATCACTCAAAGTTGCCGAGGTCTGGGTCTTAGTGATGTTCTCACTATCCTGTGCACCCACCTTTGGGGCATCAGTAGTGAGAGCCCTCGCCTCATGTCCTCTCTCCTCCTTGGAGGACAACTCTTGGAGCCTGGGGTTTGACTCAATTTGTCCCCTGGTGTCCTTTGAAGAAATTTTCTTTCTTTGATAAATTGTGGAAATATTTTTGGTTTTATCTGGTAGGTCTTCCACAGAGTGAAGAGTAGCACTCTGCAGATTTATGTCAAGTTCCTGGGACACATTCAGGACTTCTGTTTGAGTTGGTGATTGAGTGACTAGTTGGGGTGGTGTTTGGGCTGTATTTGGGGGTGATGGAGTGGGTTGAGGTTCAATTTGGGTTGTATCTATGATTGAACCCTCTCCAATTTGTGTTTGATCTTTGATCATGTTAGGAAACAAAGGGGTTTCCTTGCCCGAAAATTTAAATTGTTTTCTCATATTTGAGAAAACTTTCTTGTTCAACTCAGGTAATATGAAAATGTTTTTAGGAGTTGACAAGTTTTGTAATTCACAGTTTATGATATGTTGTAGAAATCTGGGATACATTAAAAATTTAGAAGAACTAAGATTTCCCAACATACCTTCAAAAATCATGTAAGAAAAATTAAATACTTGGTCTGTGCATAAACAGACAACAGCAGAGGCTATTGCCTTATTAAACTCATTCCAAGTACTTCGTTTAGGAGAAATACAATGCTGAATAGTATGTACTAAAAATTTCCATTGTGGGGAGAGAAGACCCTTTTGAAAAGTTACTATATTCAGTCTTCCCTCATAACCCATTTTATTTAAAATTTCAGCAATGTATTCCTTAGGAAGAGTAAACATACCTGAATCATCGTGTAGTTGTAGATGGTGTCGAATTGATTGTTCTGTGACTGTTATATGCTTTCCATCTACTTTTGATTTGATCATAGATATGGTTGTTCCTTCTGTTTGTTCAGCATTGGTCCAGAAATCCACCAAGTGCTGTTGATATGATTTTGGTTTTACAGTTAAAGCAAACTGTATATAAGAATTTCTCAAAAATTTGACGATTGGACGAAAATATTTTGTTCCGTCGGGATTCTTTAGGAAAGCACACATATTGTGAAATTCTGAGTATTTGAGATCGGTTTGAACATTCAAAGATTTTAGAGTTGCCATTTGTTGTTGATTTTGAAAGAAACAGGAATGAATTTTGTTACTGACGAAGGATTTTTGATCGTAAACTAGGGTTTATCGAGAGAATTTAGCAAATCGAAGTGAAGATAATGCTAAATTAATCGACTGCCGCCTTTTATATCTTTCGATTTAACCTGCAAAACGACTAAAATGCCCTTCGAATCATAACATAACGGTTATTTTCATGGGGGTTAGTTTGGTAAATGTGATTCTGAAAGATCAGTAGTAAATAAGATATCAGTAATAAAACATCAGTAGTATCTACGAACATCAGTAGTGACTAAGGATTTTGACATCAGTAGTAACTATAGACATCAGTAGTAACCACCAACACACAAGACCAGTAGTATATGTGAATACCAGTAGTACTGACTTACCAGTAGTATTTATGTAAACCTAATACACACCAGTAGTAATGAACTACCAGTAGTATCTTGTGCACATGCCTACAATCAGTAATACAGATCTACCAGTAGTAAAACACTTAAACAAATAAATAATATTTTACAACAATAACTTTACACATGATTTTAAGTGAGATTTTAATTTATCAAAATCATTCCAATACTGCTAACCAAGAAGTTGAATCTTCCTACATCAAATGCTTTTGTAAAAAGATCTGCTAATTGATCATCAGTATGAATTTTAACCACTTTGATTAATTTCTTTTCATTGCAATCTCTTATAAAATGAAATCTTATTTCAATGTGTTTGGTTTTAGAGTGTTTTACTGGATTGTTCACAATACTAATAGCACTTTGATTATCAATAAAAATAGGAGTTTTAAGGATAGAGATACCAAAGTCTAGAAGCTGATTTTGAATCCAGAGTACTTGAGTACAACAAGCAGATGCAGCTACATATTCTGCTTCAGCAGTTGATGTTGATACATTTGTTTGCTTCTTACATTGCCATGACACCAGTCTTGATCCAAAGAATTGACATCCACCAGTAGTGGACTTTCTATCTTGACATTCACCTCCATAGTCACTATCTGTGTAGGCTATGAGTTCAAAGGGTGAATCATGTGGATACCATAGACCTAGTGATGGTTTGCCTTTCAAGTATCTGAATATTCTTTTAACAGCCTGCAAGTGTAGTTCTTTGGGTCTTGCTTGATACCTTGCACACACACAAACACTATACATAATGTCTGGTCTTGATGCAGTTAAGTACATCAAAGAGCCTATCATTGATCTATATAAGTGTTCATCTACATCCTCCCCCTCAACATCAGGATGTAGGTGTTTGTGTGTTTCCATTGGTGTACTTGCACTTTTACTGTCTTTCAAATCAAACTTTTCCAAGATGTCTTTGACATATTTTGATTGATTTATCAGAATGCCATCTGTTCTTTGATTGACTTGGAGTCCAAGGAAGAAGTTCATTGGACCCATAGAGCTCATCTTGAATTTAATCTGCATCAGTTCTTCAAATTCTTTGCATAATAAATCATTGGTTGAACCAAAGATGATATCATCTACATAGATTTGTACCATTAGTATATCATCTTTGACTTTCTTTGTAAACAAAGTTTTGTCAATGGCTCCTCTTTTAAAGTTGTTCTTCAATAGGTATGATGATAATGTGTCATACCATGCTCTTGGTGCCTGATGTAGTCCATACAGAGCTTTGTCTAGTTTGAACACATAATCACCATGTTTTGGATCTTCAAAACCTGGAGGTTGGCATACATAGACCTCTTCTTCAATCTTCCCATATAGGAATGCACTCTTCACATCCATTTGATAGACCTTGAACTTCTTGAATGAAGCATATGCTAGAAATATTCTTATGACTTCAATTCTAGCAACAGGAGCATATACTTCATCATAGTCTATTCCTTCTTCTTGAGTGTATCCTTGGGCTACAAGTCTGGCTTTGTTCTTGATCACTATACCTCTTTCATCTTTCTTGTTTCTGAAGATCCATCTTGTTCCAATGGCTCTTTTTCCTTTGGGTAGAGGTACAAGTGTCCAAACAGCTTGTAACTTAAATTGAAGGAGTTCCTCTTGCATTGCCTCAATCCAGTTTGAGTCCTTCATTGCTTGTTGGATCTTCTTTGGTTCATCTTGAGACAAAAAGCATTCAAACATACACTCATTAGCAATTAAACTTATGTTACACATGTTTGCAGTTAAGCTTTTATTTAATTTGCTTCTTGTTTGTAGTGGTGAGTTAACATCACTTAGAACAAGGTCTAATGGATGGTTCTTCTGAGTCCTTGTGGTTGTAGTTTTATCAACTACTAGTTGATTTTCAAGATTGGACTCATTTGTCTCAGGCAGTTGTTCCTCTAGTGATCCTTCATTGTCATAGATGTTTGGTTCATCATCATCTTGGTCAGAGTTACTACTGCTATTGCCTTCATTGAGATCAGTAGTATTGTTGTTGTTACTGGTATCAGTAGTATCTTGAGAATCTGGGTTATTGTTAGGACCAGTAGTATTTTGAGTACTATTACTGGTATCAGTAGTATTTGAATTACTACTGCCCTTATTCTCAGAGTTACTACTGGTTTCAGAATTTGAGTTATTACTGTCCTCAGTGTTAACTATTGGAGCAGTATTAACTACTATGTATCTCATCTCCTCTTGACCAGTATTAACAGATGATGTTCCTTCCTTTTGAGAGTGACAATTTGAATTACCTGCATTGAAATTCATGTTAGAATCAAAGGATTTGGTTAGATTGTCTATGTCAAATAGCCAATCTGGACCATTTCCTTGTTCATTAGGTACATTTTCATTAAAGGGTACATTGATGCTTTCTTCAATTATCCTTAGTCTTTTGTTGAAAACTCTGTATGATTTGCTTTGAGTAGAGTATCCCACAAAGATTCCATCATCAGATTTGCAGTCAAACTTACCAATTTGTTCTCTTGTAATCAGAATAGTACAAGGACAACCAAATGATTTTAGAAAACTTATAGAGGGTTTTCTTTTATTAAAAAGTTCATATGGAGTTTTAAAATGTGGCTTCACTATTAATACTATGTTCTGAACATAACAAGCAGTATTAACAGCTTCTGCCCAAAAAGTAATTGGTAATTTTGAGTCTGCAAGCATTGATCTTGCTGCTTCAATGATGGTTCTATTTCTTCTTTCAGCTACACCATTTTGTTGAGGAGTTCTATGTGAGCTGTATTGCCTGTCAATACCCTTAAGATCACAAAAGTTAATTAAGTTAGCATTTTTAAATTCTGTGCCATTATCACATCTTATGGCTTTAACTTTTTGATCAGATGTGTTCTCCAGTTTGACAATTAAGTTCTTTATGAGTTCACTTGTTTCATCCTTTGTCCTGAGAAAGAAAACCCATGTATATCTGGAAAAGTCATCAGTAATAACAAGACAATATTGTTTCTTTCCAATACTCATTACATTTCTAGGTCCAAATAGGTCCATATGTAAGAGCTGCAGAGGAACAGAAATAGAGTTCACAGATTTGGACTTATGAGAAGTCTTGTGTTGTTTACCTTTTAGGCATGCAACACAATGATGATCACACATGAATTGTTTTTGAGGTAGTCCAATGACCAAATTTCTCTTTACTAAATTGTTCATGTTTTTGAAATTTGTGTGACACATCCTTCTATGCCATAGTTCTGATTCAGTGGTGTTTGCCTTGGATATGAAACAGTTGACCTCATTTGAAGAAATGAGTTCTCCCCCTATATCTAGGCAATACACATTGTTTCTCCTTGGAGTTCTTAAAACAACATATTTTTCATATAAAATAAAGTCAGGAGAAAGAATGATGCACTCAATGTCTGTGAAAAGAATTTTGTTCTTTTTATCACAAACTTGAGACACACTGACAAGATTGTATTTTAGTTCAGCTACATAAAATACATCATCAAAGGTAATTTTGCCATTAGTAACAGTACATTTACTTGTAATCTTACCTCCCTGTGGATTCTCACCAAATGCCACATATCCTCCATCAAATAACTTGAAATCTTTAAGAATTTGTAGATTTCCAGTCATGTGCCTTGAGTATCCACTATCAATATGCCATGTTCTTCCTTCTTCTGGGATCTGAATGCTCTGAACAAGTGAGTAAAGGATTAGTTAAGTTTGGGAACCCAAGCTTTGTATGTCTTGGGTTCATCCTTTGATAAATAAGCCTTTGGGGATTTAACTTTAAACATTTTTGGTGCCCATACTTGTTTAGTACTGGTGTTTAATTTTACTACTGCCCTTTTAAAAGTGTTACTGGTGTTTCAATTTTCTACTGATCTTGGTTTATACCCATGATGTTTAGCTTTGGAATACTTTACTACTGACGTACCAGTAGTATTTGGGTACTTACCATGTTTAAAAGTATCAGTAGTGTTTTTAGGGTTGACACCAGTAGTATTTTTAAAAATTGGTTTGGGAGCAGTAGTATTCTTGTAATTAGGGTTTTTACCAGTAGTGTTTTTGTACTGGTACCATACAGCATTATAATTAGGGTTAACACCAGTAGTAAAATTGTTAAAGTTTTTACTGGTGTTGGAAAATTTAAAATATTGTTTATTTCGATTGGATTTTCCATTGTTCTTGAAGTAATTGCTGTTCTTTAGGCTTCCAACTCTTCTGTTTTGCACAAATCTTGGTGCAGTTCTTCCAAATCTTGGTGTTTCAGCAATTGGAATTTTATTTTTACTTACTACTGAAGGACCAGTAGTATCTTTTAATTTCTGTGTTTTTGCTTTTTCTTTAAAGATTTTAAATTCTCTTAACTCTTTGCAGTTTATTGGATTGAAGTGACAATCCTTTGCTAAATGATTTACTTTGTTGCAAATAACACATTTTAATTTATTATCTTGAGCCTTTATGTTTTTTCTTTGTTCTAAGAGTTGGTTCCTATTTCTTTGATTTCCCCTTTTTAGAATTTTGGGTATGTGTTCTGCATCATATTTAGGAGATTCATTTGGACTTTGTGCTGTGTGAAAACTTGTATCAATTGATTTTGGTGATTCAGTTTGAGAAATTGTAAATTCAATTGATTTATCATCATCAGAAGAATCATTTGATTCAGATGTTTCATTATGAGATTGAGTTTGATTTTCAGTTTTTAATTCATTAATGATTCTTTCTGAACTGTTTTTAAGTGGTGGAATGATTTTATATGGAGGTGGTACTGCATGATATCCCACCCCATGAACAACTTTTTCTGTAGTTTGATTGTTAGTTAGTTCATCAAGAATTTTAGTGCTTCTTTCAAACTTTTTGATTGTTAATTTATTTTGTTCAATTTCAAGCTGACATTCTTCTAATTTACTTGTTAGTTCTTTATTTTTTATTTCATAAAACTCTTTCTCATCCACAGCCTGAAGCAATTCTTCCTTTATCCTTTGATCAATCATCTGGTACACCTTTATTTGATGTTCTTGATCAGCAATCACACTATCAAACTCATGATTTCTTCTGACTGCTTTTGCTAAATCTTCATTTAATTTAGTGTTTTCTTTTTCTAGATTTTTAACAATTTTAATGCATTCAGAAGTACAAGGTTTAGGTTTTACCTCATTTTTGTTGTCAGTAAAGGCCATGAGAGCTTGATTTTGAGCATGCTCTTCTGCTTGGAAGCTCCAGTCATATCCTTGTCCTTGTTGTGAAACAAGAGCAGTTGATTTTGATCTTTTGTCTGGCTGAGGACATTCTTTTGCAAAGTGACCAAGGTTGTTACAGTTGTAACATTTGACTTTAGTTTTGTCAAATCCGGCTTTGTCACCTTTGTTGTAGTTGAGGCTTGTCCTACCAGTCCTCTTTAAGAATCTTTTGGTCCTTAGGCTCAACATAGCCATCTGCCATTTAAGATCCATCTCCTCAAGATCATCTGGATTCAATTGTTCCAAATCATCACTAATCAGTGCAGTATGCACATGACTAGTTTAGAAGGATTCTCTTGCAGTATCCTCAGAATCTGCAGCCTTTCCTGTGGAGGTTTCCTGACCTTGACCTGTACTAGAGACAAATGCAGCATTATTAGAAGAAATAGAAGGGTTCTTTTGATTTACCTCTGTTTCAAATACTCTGAGATCATTGTAGCGTTCATCCAATTCTTTTTCTTCTAGAGCATCTCTTTGTCTATATACTACTGTATACATGGCCCATTCTTCACTAAGAGACCTCAGGAACTTCATGTTGACATCTTCTTGATCCATCTTAACCCCAACCTGGTTAAGTTCACCAATTAACTTGTTGAATCTGTCAAACACTTGAGTGAGTGTTTCATTGGGCTTTCCTTTGAAATTTTCAAAGTCTTGTTTGAGAACAGACTTCATGTTCCTCTTGGTGCTCTTGGTCCCAACGAATCTCTTCTCCAGTGCTTCCCAAAGTACCTTTGCATCATCATACTCAACGAAGAGATGTTGATAGTCATTAGGAATGGCCAGTAGGAGAGTGCTTAGAGTTTTGAGTTCGATTCCTTTGTCTTTCTTCTCCTTTTCACATTTAAGTTTGTCTGCCTCAGTTGCAGAGCTGCTTGCTTGACCAGGACCAGTTTTGTTTCCTTCAAGGACAACTTCCCACATGGAGTAATCTGTAATAACATGTATTGCTTAATACGATTCTTCCACATCCCAAAGTTGTTGGGAGTGAGTATAGGAATTTTGTTGGCCTGAGTGCTTTCATTATTATCAGTCATGATTAATAATGTGTGTGTTTTGAAGATTAAAACTTTTTGTTGTTCTTAACAAATAGTAGATCTAGAACCAATATGCTCTGATACCACTTGTCAGGATCGATTAACTATAGAGAAGTTAATAAACACCTTAGATCTAATTGACTATAGAAGTTGCAGCGGATCAACACTATATCAATAAATTAAGAACAATGAACTGTAAATAATAAACGAAAATATTAAGAACACAGTTTCACAAAAAGCTTCAATGTATATTATCAAGTTAACAATACACACGTACGTTTACAATTCGTAAGGAACTATTTATAATAGTACTTGAAGCTAAACTATTTACCCTAGTTATTCTAGGACTTGATTTACATTCGAATTCTATAGATATACATTGATTTACATTCTATAACTATCTCTACGAAGATCTCGGACTCGATATGCTTCCAAAACGCGTATCAGTAGTAAAACCAATCACCAGTAGTAAATATGCAACGTCAGTAGTAAGTCTGATGATCAGTAGTAAGTCCAAAACCATCGTCAGTAGTAACTACTATTGATCAGTAGTATCTTCAATAAGCCTTGATCAGTAGTAACTAAGTTATAGTCTTCATCAGTATCAACTTCATCAGTAGTAAACATGTTCTGCCCCGTCAGTACTAAGTATGATCAGTACTAAGTATGATCAGTACTAACTGCAGCATTAGTATTAAGTTGATCTGTGTTTTGTTCCAACACAATTGTACTTGTCCATTACTAAATCTTCTTTTTTTTTAAAAAATAAATATAAATGTCTAAATTAAATAACAAGATTATGAAAGAAAAATTAGTACATGTGACATGTCAGTTATCCTGTATGTAAAAAGATAAACCAGCAAGTAATACAATTTTCTTTTAAATTTCTAATCCATGGGTGACGTCCTAAACTTTTGTAGTTATGTTCATTTCTAGATAGCCACCTAGCTTTGCGAACTGTTTAAAACAAGAATAAATGTATGTTTACGATTTAACTAAAATTTTGATTCATTATTGAGCCGACAAGACAATTGATATGTTTAAAACAATTGACATGTCTGTTTCTTTTTAGTTACAAAAAACAAGAAAAATATCATATTATGAAGATCTTTTAATAGAAGTTACGATAAACTAAAGGGTAGACCAACTGAAATAAAACCATGCAATATGGGACTTAATAGACAAATTCATATTTAATGGTAACGAGTTTTTTTTTTGGAAATGGTAATGGTAACGAGTTAAAAGATTTATGTGACTGCCAAAAAATTTAAAACTAACACAATTTCAGTGTATTGCCATCAAAATGATTTATGTAGGCATTTAGGTATGATTTCATTGGTCGTGGATCAAACATGTAAACGTAAAATGTATTAGTTTGATAATATTATCTATAATAACATTTCCAATAGGACCGTGCTACTCATACAAAATACAGTTCTTCTTTGTATTTTTTTAATAAAATGATGTTTCAATATTAGAATAATATTTGAATATCAAGTTTAATTCCTCTTCAAACATTTCAAAATGAAAAGTATACTATTATATATAGTGCCGTAAATATGTAAATCTATAAATATGATACATATTTTTACAAACTATACGAAATAAGGACACATACTTGTCGTTTAAATTAAACGGCAGCTACAAAGTTCAAAACTGGCAAAAGATATTGATGTATCAATTTGACCCGACCCACCTGTTTGACCCGTGACCCATATAGAACTAAAAATGTTTTATTACATGAATAAATCATTAAAAAAAAACTCCACAACTACAGCTACAACAAAACACAACACATAACATCTAAAACAAACTAAAAAATGTCTACAAACTGCACATTCTAATTTCAACTTGTAAAATTACTGAAATAACCTTGATCTTGAACACTAACCATTACCCCGTTAACTCCCGTCTTCTGTAACTGTAACCCACTATTTCCAAGGCTGTGTATTATTAAAATTACGGTTATGCCCTGTTTCAAAATGATTCGATAAAACCTCTGTACCCGTTTGTTGCGACAAATAATCATCTTTCCCGACAGGTAACGCACCAGTCAAAGTTCTCACAGCAAATTCAATACACGGGTCTGTCCAGAGGCTTTCTGTATGTGGATTCAGCGACTGTGAAGTAAAAGTACTCAAATCCCCAAACGGGATTGCACCACCCGTGAGTGTTTTTACAGCAAATTCGATACACGGGTCGCTCCAAAAATCGTTCAAGGAAAAGTTTATTGATGATTCGGGTCGCTTTTGTTTCTCAAAACCGGGCGGTGGAGATATGGTGGTTGGTGGTGGTGGTTGGTGGGTGGCGCTGGTGTGATTCTTGATCTCTAATTCATCTTTTTTGAAATTTTCTTGATTTACGGGAGGTGATAGAATCGATATTTCTTGTTTGTTGTCCACGTCAGCATTCTGTTTTGGAGTAGCTAAATTTATAATTTCTGCTACTTTTGACCGTCGGGCAGTTTGGCGGCTTGTTCGGGTGTCTGGCGGTGATTCGATTTTGATACCGGATTGTCGTGTAATTCGATGAGTTTTCAGCTCCGGCGTTGATGTGGCAATTTCCGGTGCCGCCACTCGTATACCTTGCCGGATTTTCATCTCCGGCGATGGTGGTGGCGGTGTATCAATGCCAATTCCGGCGAGTTGTTTTGAAGCACGGTGAGGTGATTCAGCGTTACCCGTTTCAATCTTTTCTTCTGTTTCTTCCACTTTAACAATTTTCTTAGCTGTTGCTAAATTAATAACAAATTCAGATACAAATTTATTATGATTAAAAAAAGAATATAAAATGAAAAAAAATATGTAAGACTTACAGTTATTCGTATCAACACCTTCATTGTCCTTTGGTTTAATTGCTAATCTTCCTAATTTACCGGTTTTAAGATATCTTTGTACATCTCTAAGCGAACGGAATATGTATCCAGTTACAGGATCAGTGTAGTACTAGGATTACCATCATCAACAAAATTAATTAATTAATTAATTATATAACTAAATCATTCGGAAAAAGAAAAATAATTGTTTAGGGGAGATTATCATTACCCTATCTAGTTTTGTTATAGAACCGGATTTTCTTACTTTCACTTTCTTTTTCCATCCTTGAGGTAGCTCTACTTCTTCAGGTTCCTCAACTACAATCTAGATTCTTGAAAAAATTACAACTTTATATATTAAAATAACAAATAAATATATATTACATGCATCTTCAAGAGCTAATGTGTAACAAAGATGAAATCTTTACTAGTAAAGATACAAAATTTATGTTCTTTATAAAGTCAACAGAACAATTTCTTGAACTACAGTTGAGTGAGTAACTATCGAATCTAAACCCTAATTTTTACCAGCAAAATTGGGGTTTTCTGGTTTCTCAACGGTGCATTTAAGATATTAGATTGACGGATATCCCCAAATAAGCAAAAACACAAGTTCATAAACCCTATAAAACTGACCTTGTCCTTTTTCCCGATATCTCGAGCTCGAACCTCTTTCGGCGATTTCACTGGGGACATTTCACAAACACGTGGTGTGCACAATCGATTTGTAACCGGAAACTGAAAAATCCACCGGCTATTGATTCGCAGTAGCTCCTTTGTAAGCTCTACTTGAAAGAACACAGTCGATTAATCGGTGATTAGGTTACGAAAATGAAAAGGGTTTGAAAGAATGATTAAATGAGAACACGTGTTTAGCGGTACTTTAGAGTAATCGAATTGGGGAAAAGTGTAACCCACACCTACACAGTCACTTTATTTGACCCAACAAAGATGACAAACTGGATCCTTTTTTCGGGTTGAAAACAAGTTTGTTCCGATGAATCCAAAGAAATGTTTACCACACAATATGACGGGCGAAAGTGAGAGTGTATGACTGTCATGTATATAAAATATATTTAAAGGTCTGTCTAAAGAAACCTAGTCGTTCAAAACACTAAAATCCGTCTAAACTCTAAACCCCTATTCTTCTTCACGTCTAAACCCCTGTTCCCACCTGTTCCTAGACGATAATCAAAGCTCTGTTCTTAATGCTGAGTTTAAATATAGGGTTTTGCTAATGACATCCCTTATCAATAGACATGCATCATAATTTTGTACTTCAACCATTAACTAACTCCTGGATTTTAGGAATTACCACACCCTTTAAATTGATGTACAACTCTTAATGCTTTATTGACAGTCCTAAGGGCTGTCATTAGCAAAACCATTAAATATATCGCTGAAATCAAGTAACGACAATTGCGTCAATTTAATTCCTGTACGTATGTCAATTCAATTTCATGGTGAGTTTAATATATCATAAAAAGCAAGTAATGCCTACATGTAGAATTTAAATGGATATAATTCCATTACGTAATCAATTCAATTTTTATTGTTTTAAGGTGAATTTAATCATTATTCAGTTTTTTCGGTACAGGAATGGTTATCTTATATACGAGGAAAATGTAAATTGAGGAAATACTTTTTTTTTTAAATTGTCCAAGTGTTTTAATATGATGAGAAAATGGTATGATATTTGTTAAAAATAAATGTTTTAAGATTTTTAAGTAAAACTACGTAGTTATGGTAAGTTCCACACCTAAGGTTATATACATGACAGTTACACACTCACTATCCCCAATATGGTAAGGTTGGTAACTTGTGATTTTTTAGTGTTGAAAATAGTATCTTTACTTCTATAATGATAGATCATAGATGTGAAGCAGGGTGCAAGATTTATGGTATCTTTCTATATTCTAGGGGTGAGCATGGGGCGGTTTGGGGCGGTTTTTAACTAAAACCAAACCCCGCCCCGAAAGTTCGGGTTTTGAGAATTACACCCCGTTCGGTTTCGGGTTTTTCGGTTTCAGTTTTTCGGGTTTTCGGTTTCGGTTTCGGGTTTTTCGGTTCGGTTTCGGGTTTTTTCGGTTTTTTAGTTTCCTTTAAATTTACCAATTTATTACCTTAAAAACTAATATCATGATTCAAACTTCCAAACCTTAACTCATTTCATTATAAATAAAAAACAACTAGTAAGTTTAATATAATGTAATAATAAATTCAACTAACATCATTTGAAAAAAATTAATAATAGAATAACATCCAACCATTTTTCGCAATAATCTTAGTCAATGTCTTCATCCATAGAAGGCTCATTGCATGGTTGCTTTCCTTTTGCAAACAAATTTATATCAAATCTTTTAAAAATATAAGAATATTTTTATAAAACTTAAAATATATATAAAGGCGGGGCGGGGCGGGTTTTTCGGTTTGGTTTTTCATATGCCCCCGAAAACCGCCCCAAACATTCGGGCTTTCCAAAAATCAAATCCGTTGATGTCGGTTTTTCAAATGGTTCGGTTTTTTCGGTTCGGTTTTTTCAGGTTTTTCGGGTTCGGTTCGGTTTTTCGGTTTTTATGCTCACCCCTACTATATTCTACTAGCTTCATAACCCGTCCGATGGGCGGGTATGCTTCAAAATTTATTATGTAGAAAAATACCAACAAAGTTTAATAATTTTAAAAAAAACATAGTAATCGATAGATGTAATGATGATTTTGTACAACATTCGATACATGAAGAAATGTTACATATAATTTACAAACGAAATAAGACTTCTTTGTAAACGACATTTGCTGTTGAATTAGTGTAATTGTCATCTCTGTCACAACAAATGACCTTTAATCCCTTCTTGCTCTTAATTCGAGATACATCAACATAAAGCTGGCCATGTGAGAATACCGGTCTGTTCCCATGTTAACTGGAGTGTGGTTTGAATTTTCAGTGGGACGGAATCTTCGGGTCCCTAGTGATATATCAGAACTTGCCAAACACCTCAAATTGTCGCCGGATGAAGTTGGTGTTTTTTGGTAATTCATCTTCCCTTTACCTTTGTCGGTGTTGGTATTCATCCTGAACAATTAATAAAATTGCGGTTAATATACTTTTTCTATAACAGTTCCTGAATGGTCAAGTTTTACTTTTTTTAAAATTTTAATTATTAAAAAAAGAAACAAATGTTGGAATGTTTTAAAAACAAATAATTGATAAGTTTTTTTTATAACCTGAGTTATTTATGGTTTAATTGACAGTAGGGATAGGGATACCAGATTGACAAATAATTAACAGTTTAACTTTATTTCTGCTCTAATAATAAAAAAATATAATTATTTTAACTAATGTATTATATAGGGATTAAAACATAATTAAAAATGATAATAACAATATGTAGACAGTTTGACTTTTAAAAGTCAATCTGTTTTCTTTGTCAATTAAATTTAGAATAAGTCAAACTGTTATATTTACAGTTTGACTTTAGAAGTCAAACTGTCATAATAAAGACTATAAATTTTAATTGATAAAGAGATTAAAAAACAATTTTGTGGTTATTTAATTTTAGATACACATGGATTATTTAAAACAGTATTGAAACAGTAATAAAATTTATGAAAAAGGATAAAATTTAAATTGATTTAAATTAAAATGATTGGAATTTTGTAGGACAGTTTTGACTTTTAAAGTCAAACTGTTTTATTGTTTCAAACTGTATTTTCAATTAAAACTGTATTTTTTATGTTTGACTATAGAAGTCAAACTGTCATAATACATGACTCGTAAATTTTAATTGATAAAAAGATTAAAAAAGCATTATGTGGTTATTTAATTCATGAATAAAAAACCATTATGTTTGACTTTAATAGTCAAACTGTCCAGTAGCATAAAGTAACTGTGCTAATTGATTAAAACACAAAAAGTAAATAATACATGTATTAAAAAAAGTAGAAAAAAGATTAAAATAGAATTAAAAGTGATAAAAACAGTATGTGGATAGTCTGACTTTTAAAAGTCAAACTGTCTTTTTGTCAATTAAATTTATCAATAAGTAAAAACTGTTATTTTTACTGTTTGACTTTAGAAGTCAAACTGTCATAATAAAGACTATAAATTTTAACTGATAAAGAAATTAAAAAACAATTTTGTGGTTATTTAATTTTAGATACACGTGGATTATTTAAAACAGTATTAAAACAGTAATAAAAATTTATGAAAAAAGGATAAAATTTAAATTGATTTAAATTTAAATGATTGGAATTTTTGTTGGACAGTTTTGACTTTTAAAGTCAAATTGTTTTATTGTGAAACTGTATTTTCAATTAAAACTGTATTTTTTATGTTTGACTATAGAAGTCAAACTGTCATAATACATGAATCTTAAATTATAATTGATAAAAAGATTAAAAAAGGATTATGTGGTTATTTAATTTATGAATAAAAAACCATTATGTGGTTATTTAATTCATGAATAAAAAACCATTATGTGGTTTATTATAATGTTACTGTTTTAATTTAAAATACATCTGTTTTAATTTAACGATGTTTTCTAGTTTTTTGACTTATAAAGTCCAACTCTTTTAATTTTCTAAGAGTGTATTAAAAAACAGTAAATTTATTTATCAAAAACAGTAAAAAAGCTAATTGAAATAGAAAAACAATTGCTAAAAATTATAAAAAAATTTAATGGATTCAAACCTGGGTTTTTTAAGAGGTTTGTTTCGAAGTAACAAAGGTCTTTCCTCGATTCCTGTAATTTAACCACAGATGTTAGTATCAATTATTTAAAAAACTTCATGACTTTATTACTGGTCAAATATTATTCTTATTGTGTTTGTGTTTTTATCCAAAATTATCGATTGACAACATAATGTTCAATGCAGATCAAAACTTCGGTACCAATGTTATTAATCTGCGAGAAATAAAGTCCTGAAGAGCAAAATTTTACCTGATGCTGCAGCTTTGATGCAGAGAATAATGGTGTTGATTGGTTTTTGCTTTGTAAGTTTCACAATAACTCGGAAGGTACTATATAAGATGGTTAACAAAAATTCAAATTTGGTCAAGATAGTCACAAAATCCCGTGATTTAAGGGATTCCGTAAATCACAGAGAATAATGGTGTTGAATGGAATTTAAAAAAAAAACATGTAATTCGGGTATCTTCATAGTTAAAAGAAAAGGATCACATTTGTAAGTCAGGAAATTTAATTTAATTTAAAAGAAAAGGATCAAATCTTCTCCTTAATGTTGGCCTAATATATCGTTACTTTCCTTAACTACATGAGTGGTATCATGGAATGCATCGAATTTGATGGTGAATCACATGGACCAATACCCGAATTACATGTGGCATTTCCGACGAATCATAGAGCTTGGAATTGCCATGTTGTCAAACCCAAGCCAAATTAGGCCTCATATATAGGAGGAGATTTCAAGTTGACTAAATGATTTTGCAATAAAAACATAGTGGTATACTTGTGTATATGTTGATTGTGATTTGCATAGTTTTGACAAAATAGGGGGTATAAAATATAGATAAAAGATTTTGATTTTTGTTTTTATTTTTATTTTTTTGGAAAGGCAGCAACATAAATTTAATTAAAAAAATAGTGAGAAGTTATAAAGTACAAACAAAACAACAAAAAGGAAAGAACAAGGCATAAACACCAATTACTCCAATCTAGATTGTGTTTAATCTTCTTTCTCAAGTTAATTTAAAAGAAAGAATTTTCTTCAACTATTATGAACAACTTCGGAATAGACTTTTTTTTTTTTTATCATGTATCATCTCATTTTTTTTATATTTTCCATAAATAAGTGAGAATTACCATCTTGAATAATTGAAGTATATCGCCCGAGAATTACAATACTGGGGTGGAACTTACTACCAAATTACAATCTCCCTTAAAACGTTCCTTGCAAATTTCTCTATTATACATTTGTGGTTCATACTTCCGTTAAATCACTATTCACAAATTATTAACGCTGTTAACTATTTGGTTAGTAAATGTTGAGATCCAGACAAATATCTCACATCTACAAATAAAAGACGCCTTCTCAAATAGTACGGAGTACAATTTATGTGGCCACCCAATTAATTTGGATTACCATCTCCTGTTAAACTTCAGTTATTTACATAATAAAATTTAAAATATAGTTTAGAAGATCATATACAAAAATAATATTAGTTGATGCTAAATAGTTTAAAAATTATAACCAAAATTTAAAAATCATAGCAAAAATGTTATTTTTATCATAACGCATTTTATATATTGATCTGAATATTATAGATCTAAAAACATATATTAAAGCTTAAATTTTTGTTTATTGAAGCAATTTTCTTTACAATAATAATATATAATTTAATTTTTACTTTTTAATATTATATAATTATGCATGATCAAATCAAAATAATTGTATAGAACGTTAGATCGAAATAATAACAAATATGTTGATGAATACTTCAAAACTCCCACTATAGCAGGATGGTTTTGATAGATAATTTTAAAAACCTTGACTAATTTACAAATAACATAAAATTATACCTATTATCTTAATTTAACCATTGTTTAAATGAAATAAAATAATTAAAATACAAAATTATACCTATTATTATAACTAATTAAACGGATAATAAATCCCGCAGCGGAGTGAGGATTCCTTCTTCCTCGTTAAATAACAATCAACAATTAAGTAGTCTTTTGTCTTAATTAACATGGCATAAAATGGACATGATTTTAGCTCGACCAAAGTACCTCAATTTAGAAGATTTTCATAAGTTGCTAGTCCTTATGTTGTGAGTATCGTCTATAAGGAATAAAGTTGATTTTTTTTTTGTTTCTTTGCCTTCCTTTCACATCACATTTGAACAAATATTATGTTCTCTAGAAGATTAGACCATGCCTTTGATGAACTCAACTACACCACATCTAGATTCTAGATCTCTATCTCCTTAAACCAGTCAAACCCAAAAGTTGTTTTTTAGGTTACACCTTAGAATGATAATTTGGAAAAAAAAAAAAAAAGGTCCTAACCATTTTTGGTCTAGGTCCATACGAGCCCACACACATTGATTAGTAACCGAGCCATATATAATGGTTCAAATCTAACTACTCTTCCCATTGATTAAAGTACACATACAAATAGCCATAAGTACCCATTTACATTAATATCAAGTTATACTAAACAAAATTTTCCAAAAGAATTAATATATTTATATTATTCTATATATATATATACAATAAAGAAGCATAATCTCATTAATTGTGAAGTGGGTTCGGTCCACCAGGAACAAGCCGATGTGACACTTTGTAAACATCATTATTTCCTTCATTCTTGAACTCAGGTTTGGTGTGAAAGTTCCGTTGAAAAAAAGAAACAAAATTGGCTCGTATTCTTTCTTCGTTTCCTTTGTTTCTTGAATGATCAATGATTTTCCTACAACTCGATGTATGTGATAACAACACAAGAAGTATCATAAGTATAAATATCGAACTAAAAACTTTAAAATTCATTTTTGAAGTAGATGAATGAAACAAAGATGAAAAAAAGTTAAGAGAATTAAGAATAATGAATGTCGTTTTTAGTTGGTAAAGAAGACTATTTATAGACAAATTTCATCTTTATAAAAAGGTCAACACTTTAGACTTTTGCACCTTCAAATAAATTATTTCCTAATGACACCTTGCATTTTTGGCCTTAATAACAGAAGTTGACTGTTTTTTGTTTTATTTTAAGGGTAATTAAGCATGAAATGGATCTTAAAACATCATCTTTTGAGCATGCCTAACAAGTAAGGGGTTATCTTTAAGATTGTTTTTTATAGTTGACTTTTATTCTCAAATCACGAATCAGTTCATGGTTTTATAGAACTAAACCATAAAGTCAATGTATAATGTATAAGGAGTTCAACCAACTATAATTATCTCTAAAATTAATATTGTTGAACTTAAGCATGCCATTTGGTATGCATGCCTTCATTTATACAATTAAAAAATCGAGAATTCAAACACTAAGATATGGATTTGTTATAAAACTTTACGGTTTTTTTTAATCGATTTTCGACTTGTTTTGGTTAACTTTTAATGCAACACTTGAAGAGAAAAACACAAGAATCAGTTAAGGATTCATAAATCCAACCAAGTTTGTAGCTTTCTGCAATAGTAGCCGGCTGCTTGATGTCATTCTGCAGGCTGCAACTATTTAAGATTATGAAATATTATACTATATGCTTAGCTAAGATAGAAATATATAATATAAATCTTTCTTAAAACACATTATTGACAGTTGACTTTAAAGTTTAACATATACATATATCTATCTGCCTACAGATCGATAATCTGTAATTCAGTTTCTTTTTTCTCTCAGCTATTGAATTTAAATTTTAAACAAAACGAGAAATAGGACTTTCTTTTTCCTTTTTATTTTTATATGTTTTATTTAAATTTAATTTTCTGTTATTATTAGCTGGATTTGACTTTGACTTTGGATGAGCATTTCACCCACATTACTTGTTCAATCTCGTGAACATCTGTGATGTCAAACACATGATAATAGTCCAGATTACAATACAATGACGTCATCATTTTGCTAATCGAGTTTTGTTTTGGGTCAAGTGACGTACTTTTGAGTACTTGCATGCACCTAGTCAAGTTTCAGTTTGTACATTTTTTTATAAAAATTATTTCATTACAAAAGTCAAAATTTTGAGTATAATCATGACAAATTCTACTCAGATTTTGATGTTCTTCAGTGTGCATATAATATTAATTAGAAGTATATAGTAAAAAATTAACAAATTATAGAAAGAATGAAACCAATAACATAGCAAAATTTCATAATTACATCAAATTAAATTCTACATCGTGTTATATAGCTATGCTAGACAAATTATCTCATAAATAAAAAAATCTAAAATTTTCATTAATTATGAAGTGGATTCGGTCCACCAGGAACAAGTTGTTTAGATTCATTTAAATTTCCTCCAATGTTTCTTTCAGTTTTCTTGAAACGATAAGAACTCGTCCTTAATTAACATCCTCTTATACGAAGAAAGAAACTTTCTTGATAACATGATTTCTTCATTTTCTTCAATGGCTTCTTTATTCATCATAATACAATTCCCACAATGGAAACTTGAAATCAAGACTATAATAACAAGAACCGAAAACGGTCTCATGATTCAAAGGGTATAAGAAAAGATGAAACTTTATGTATAAGATGGATGCAATATGAAAAGGAGTTGTTGAATTTTTGTGTAAAAGATTGATGTATTTATAAGGGTTAGAGACAAAAACAGTTGGCCATGGTGTAGAGCCAGTGTACAAGAATCAAAATTGACCTTAATTCATTTTTATAAAATTACGTTAATGACCCTTTATTATCCTTAGTTGACCGCCTCTAATATCATATTGTAATACTTCTTTTTTTTTTTCTAGCATGTTTGGACCAATGTTTTAAAAACCCATTAGAACAAGGAAACGGGAAGGTATGTAGTTGAAATGAGTTGGTTAGATAGATGGTTATTTATTGGTGGGAATCAACCGATTGGACATAAAAAAATCCGGTTAAACCAACCGGTCGAATAGAAAAGCGATTATTCTACAAAAGTTAGATAAAAAAATAAACATGTGAAGTTTTTATATAAATATTGGAATTTAAAATGATAAACTTAGTTGGAAAAAAGTTTGGAATTTTTTTTGATTTTTTATGAAATTTTGTTTGTAAGTTTCTAGCTTTTGGTATTTGTGCACCGTTACATAATTAGTGTATCGCATCTACTAAATAATATTGTCATTTGCTTCAACTTGCCGACTAATTTGTTTGTTCAATCGTATTAAGGAAATTGGTCAATTTCAATACAAATATTAGTTATCAAAACATTGATTAGGACGTTTTATATATAGACCGTTTTTGTATGTTTGTTAATTGTTATGATTTTTATTTGGCCAAATTGTACACAAATGTGGAGTTCTAATTAGTTCATCTTAAGATGTACTTTTTAGTTACTTGCATGCATCTAACTAAGCTTCATTTTGCACATTTTTTGCATTTTTCTTTTTCTAAATCATTTTGTTACAAAAGTCAAAATTCAGAGTTTAAAGTATATCATGCATATTATATATTTATATAGCAAAAATCAACACATTTCTTGAGAATTTATGGTCAATTATAAAAGATGAAAACAATAACATAACAAAATTTCATTCCATTGTAATTCCGCTGTTATGATCCCACATTGGCTAGAGTAAAAACTAAATGGTGGCTTATAAGCCTAAGTGTCCCCTCCTCCTTTAAGCTAGTTTTTGGGAGTGAGTTCTACACTTGAGCTTATGAGCATGGTGCGAGCCTAGTATGGGCTGGGTTCGTATCAATTGGTATCAGAGCTAGCCCTACGTTGCGAGGTTCCAACACTCGGAGTGGTGGCCTGTGGAGTGGTGGCCTGTGGAGTGGTGGCTTGGACCCGAAAGGAGGGTGCCAACCGTGACCAACATAGTCGTGACCAACGAGCTCGGAGTGGTGGCCTGTGGAGTGGTGGCTCGGACCCGAAAGGAGGGTGCCGACCGTGACCAACATAGCCGTGACCAACGAGGACGTTGGTTCTTCAAAGCGTGGGGTATTGTTATGATCCCACATTGGCTAGAGTAAAAACTAAATGGTGGCTTATAAGCCTAAGTGTCCCCTCCTCCTTTAAGCTAGCTTTTGGGAATGAGTTCTACACTTGAGCTTATGAGCATGGTGCGAGCCTAGTATGGGCTGGGTTCGTATCATCCGCATCATGTACATATTCTATATATATAATAGACAAGTTATCTCATATATATATAATCTATTAATCCCATTAATTATGAAGTCGATTCGGTCCTCCGGGAACAGATTCTTTTGATTCATTTAATTTTCCACCATTTTTTCTTTGAGTTCTCTTAAAACGATAAGAACTCGTGCTTAGCATCTTCTTATATGAAGAAAGAAACTTTCTTGATGACATTACTTCTTCAGTTTCTTCAATGGCTGATGTCTTGATCACCCCAAAATGGAAACTTGCGATCAAGAACATGATAATAAGAACTGAAAACGGTTTCATGATTCAATGGGTGTCAAAAAAGATGAAACTTTATGTAAAAGAAAGATGTAATGCAAAAAGGGTCGTTGAATTTTCTTGTAAAAGACTAAGGTATTTATAAGGGTTAGAGACAGAAACAGTTTAATGGTGTAGAACCAAGTGCGTAGAATATATTTTTATCTTAATTAATGTTTATTAAATTACTTTAATGACCCTTTTATTATCCTTAGTTGACCGCTACTAATTTCATTATGTAATGTAACGGAAACAACATAACATGGGAGATATTAGCTTAATCTAAAGTATAGATAATTAATAAGTAATATAATTTATTTTTCACATGCTTAATAGAAGAAATTAAGGTTGTTAAAACTTAAACCCCTCTAGTTTACCCCAAGTTGCTATATTCTATGACAGGGTACGATTAAACATTTTATAGGTCATTTTGGTATGTTGTGAATTGTGATGCTTCTTAGTTTATTTTATATCGAGTTAACCAATTTTGATGACAAAATATAAAAGTTTCATAAAATTGTCCACCTGTCTTTTAGACCACGCATGTGCATACTAGACTGAAACCGCCGGCAAGAACTATAGTACTGAACTATACTGTTCCAGTTCTCAGTTTTAAATTTCGTGTAAAATTTATTCTCAGTTTTAAATTTCGTGCAAAATTGATTCTCAATCCGGTGCAAAACCGTAGAAGTAGCAGTTCTCTATCCGCTTGCCGAAACCATTTTCTCAGTTCGGTTATTAGACCGTGCACATATGTATTTTAAACCAAGGGCCAAAAAGTTGTAAAACAAATAACTTGGGAGGACTAAAAGATTAAAAGTGAAGATTTATACATTAGAATATTAAAAAGTTTCCACTTAATATATCTCATCATAATAATCATTTTATGCCAAATAATACAACTATAATTCTCCACAAAACAAGACATTCTTTAAGGCATCATAACAAAAAAAATCACTCTTGTTTATCACCTTCACTTTTAACCTCCTCCTTGGTTTCACCAACCACAACTTCTGATGAACCATGGTCAACCGGTTCAACTGCATTTGACTCAGTGGGTT
Source organism: Calendula officinalis (assembly GCA_963853835.1). Classification (NCBI taxonomy): domain Eukaryota; kingdom Viridiplantae; phylum Streptophyta; class Magnoliopsida; order Asterales; family Asteraceae; genus Calendula; species Calendula officinalis. The sequence goes on from OY970825.1 coordinate 28,939,962, forward strand.
CAACCGTGGTTGACTCAATGGCTGCCTGGTCAACGGTTGACGGTTCGGGTGCCTTGATGGTTCCAACTTTAACATATTTGCTCATGAATTTGTATTCCCAATCTTGTAAGGCTTCAAGCTCAAATACACCAAGACCGGTTAAATCACCATTTAGATCTTTTTCTTCAAATGACATTTTGGCTAGAGCTCTACTAGCATCTTTTCCTGCAAATAAGGCGTAGGGCCCACCCGGTCCGTAAAACATCCTGAAATTAAAAAAAAAACGATAATATTACTACCCTGAGTTAACTCAGTTGAATCAGTAATGAGTTGTTTCCAAGGTAGTATAGGACCACTTTACCAAGTTCAGAGTACTAAAATACACTTAAATTTAAAATTGAATAAAATCCAGTATCTTAAGAACCCGATTGAATCGGCCAGTTGGACTGAGAAATGGAGATATAGCAGACGGTTAGATTGTTGGTTATAACTCACTTAGAACCAGCTGATTATGGAATTCTTGGATTTTCTGGGGGATATTTTCTTTTTTCGTTTCACATAGACCGGAAAAAACCGAATTTTCTGGAATTAGGTAAATAAAATAGAAGTATGAATTTTTTTTATATAGGTTTGGAACCTAAGAGTTTTAATTTGTACACCATTTACATAATTATTACATTATAAATAATTAAGACTGGTTCAATTCAAAACCAGTTTTTTTTTAAAACATTGATAAAATCACAACAATAAACTCAAAATATTTGGGATTGCATATTTGAAAGTGCTTATGTTTATTGTATAAACTATTAAGCAGAAGCTGAAAATTGTAACACCCCCTATATAAGCTGAAAATAGTCACCAAAAAGTCAATAATCCAATTAAAAAACCTGTGAATTCTTCCCAATGAAATACCATAAGCTTAATTCACAACATAAATGTCGAATTATAAATTTTAATTTTATACCTATCCACAAGTCAACAGAATTCGTGTTCTTCAAGCCTATAGAGGATAATATGATTCGGAAATTTAAGTAAAAAGATAATTTCTTTTATGCAGATATAAAAAAAAGGTAAAACAGCAAAAAGCACGAAAAAGGCACAGAATTATCCAAAACTCAATCAGAAACCCTAAATTCGATTATATACCTGCTTTGTGAGACATCGTAGATCTGACCTTTGATCGCCATGAGAAGAGGCTTCTTAGAATCATTACCGTCGTAAGCTTTCAATTCCTCCTCGGAAATCTCGCCGAGCTGAATCGGCGGCGGGAGCGGCTGCATATCTTCTTCGAATGATCTAGACCTCTGCTGTGGATGATGATCGGAGGACCCGCCGAACATGCCGGAGACTGCATAGTAGCCGGCGATACCTAAAGCGACGACAGTGATGAAAGTCGCCGGCGATAGTCCGGTGTAAGCAGTTATGGCTTCTTTAAGCGTTTCCAGTAGCTCAATAGCCATGATCGATTGACTGATGATCGTCTTCTTCTGTGTAGAGGGAGAAAACAGATGAGGGTTTGCTTAAAAAATGAGTGATTTGTACCGAACTTTATGTGTGTTCATAGATATCAGGGTTTTGGTCGAACTTTTAATTGTTAATTATTTAATTAATCACAAGAAAATTATACTACGTAGTAATATTATATTAGGCATGTGCAAATTGAATCGAGAACCGACTGGAACCGTGCAACAAATCGAGCTACATGAGTTCGGTTCTCGGCTCGGTTCCAAACGTCTCGGTCCAAAACCGAGAAAACCCCGAAAAAAAGTTGAAGAATTACCTCGGTTCTTGGTTTGGGTCTTGGTCTGGTTTGGTTTGGTTCAGTTCCAGACGGTTCTCGGTCCTCGATCCGGTCAAAACCATTTTTTTGATTCCCTGTTTTAGTCGGTTCAGGTAGGTTCGATCCAGTTCCCGGACCGTGCACAAGCCTATATTATATTTATTATGCATGGTTTAAATATTTATTTTTTGTTGAACATAAAGATGTTTTAATATTAAAAATTATAACATAGTCACAGTTGAAACTTGCAATGAGTCAAAAGTGGATGGACGAATTCAAAGTTTATAATACATGTATAATCCTTTTATTTGAAAAAAAGCTATTTGTGTATAATTACAATTTTTATAAGCGTTATGCTCGTGTTAGGATGATTCATGGTCCTGGTATTGGTCGGTTTAGGTATATTTGGATTTTGTTTGGGTTCAAAACACAGTTTAGATCGTGTTCGGGTTAGGCAATTGGTCATGGGATGTTAGGGCCGATGTTAAAAGTGTAGAATCAGTTGTATCGATGTAATTCTAGATTCTTGCTAATTTATTTATCTATCTATATATAATAATATTTGCTTTTTAAAAAATATTAAAATTTATTGTGTCTTGATAAGAACGTAAAACGTATAAAAACAAGGTCAATATGTTGACCATGGCGGGTCAATATAGAGCAGCTCCGCCTCCTGGCTGCTATGCATTTTGTGTTGCGTTGACAAAAAAAAGAAATATAAATCAAAATTTGTAAACTACGAAAACCGATTCTAGACTTTGAAGGAAATTTGGGGTAAAAATCTTTATTGAATTTAACAGGCTGCTGACTGTTAACATATAAAAAGATAAAATGGACTAAGAGAATATATACGTTTGTTGTTAGTTAGCCGAAGTATAACTTATAGGCTCATGTATAAAAAGATTAACTCATACGTATATTTGTCACACAAGACTCCTGGAGTCGCACTTTAATTGAGTCAGCCTTCTTGTATACGGTGTGTTACATGCTCGGCTATCCTCCCTGGTTTGTGTAGATGCTAAGTATGTAAAGAACTTGTAAGGATATAAAAGAGATATAAACTTTCTAGTACTGATGCTGCAGTTAGTACTGATTAACATATATTGAAGATAATACTGATGGGGCAGAAACACAAGATACTACTGATGATACTAATCTCGAGTTTACTACTGACGATCAAGTTTATTACTGATGTCTATTTATGGTGATGATCAAGTCCGAGATTCTAGTATAGTTAGTTATAGAATGTTTATCTTTTGTATATTGATTGTAATCGAATCCGAGAATAACTAGGTTAATATTTTAGGCTTCAAGGACTATTATAAATAGTTCCTTACGAATTGTAAACGTACGTGTGTATTGTTCGAATTATTCAATATACATTGAAGCTTTTTGTGATTATTGTGTTCTTCTTATTGATCTTATTCAATTACAGTTTTCGTTTGTTCTTAATCAAATAACAAGAGTGTTAATCCGCTGTAACTTCTCTTGTTAGTAGATTGGTGATTAAATAATCTGTTTGGGTTATTCGATCCTGACAAGTGGTATCAGAGCTTTAAGGTTCTAGATCTACGAATTAAGAACAACAAAAAGTTTCATACTTTCGAATCCAAAATTGTTAATCATGTCTGATAACAATGAAAGCACACAGGCTAACAAAATTCCCATTCTCACTCCCAACAACTTTGGGATGTGGGAAAACAGAATCAAGCAATACATGCTTATTACTGATTATTCCATGTGGGAAGTTGTTGTTGAAGGCAACAAAACCATCCAGACTCAAGTAGCAAGTTCTTCAACTGAAGTCGACAAACTCAAGTGTGAAAAAGAGAAGAAGGACAGAGGAATTGAACTCAAAGCCTTAAGCACTCTTTTGCTTGCCATTCCCAATGATTATCAACATCTCTTTGTTGAATATGATGATGCAAAGAAGCTGTGGCGGGCACTGGAAAAGAGGTTTGTAGGCACCAAAAGCACCAAAAGAAACATGAAGTCTGTTCTGAAGCAAGACTTTGAAAACTTCAAAGGCCAGAAGAATGAATCATTGTCACAAGTCTTCGATAGGTTCAACAAGCTTATTGGTGAACTAAATCAAGTTGGTTATAAACCAGACAATGATGATGTAAACAGAAAGTTTCTTAGATCTCTTGGTGAAGAATGGTCTATGTATACAGTTATATATAGACAAGGAGATGCGTTGGAGGAAAAAGAGCTGGATGAACTATATAATGAACTAAGAGTGTTTGAATCTGAGGTAAGTAATAAAACTCCCAATTTACCTTCAAATAATGCTGCTTTTGTGTCTAGTACAGGAACAGGTCAAGAGGCCACAAAGAATGCAGGAATTGAAGATTCAGCAAGAGAATCTTTTTTCACTAGTCATGTGCACACTGCATTGATTAGTGAAGATTTGGAACAACTCAATCCTGATGATCCGGAAGAGATGGACATCAAGTGGCAGATGTCTATGTTGAGTCTAAGAACAAAAAGATTTCTCAAAAGAACTGGCAGACAAAATCTGTCTTACAACAAAGGTGATCGTGCTGGATTTGACAAAACCAAAGTCAAATGCTACAACTGCAGTAATCTTGGTCACTTTGCCAGGGAATGTCCTAGCAAAGATCAAAGATCAAAGATCAAATTACAACAAAAACAACACTTCAAATTCAATTGCATTAGTATCTCAAGAAGGACAAGGTTATAACTGGAGCTTTCAAGCAGAGGAACATGCTCAGAACCAAGCTCTTATGGCCTTTACTGATTCTGCTACTGAGGTACATTCTAAATCTTGCACTCCTGAATGCATTAGAGCATATAAAGAATTAGAAAAACTTAACAAAGAAACACTTGAAGAGATGATTCTAAAAAAAATAGGAGAATTGAATATAATGGTTGTATAGCGATCTTGAAAATCAAATTAAAATTTATAAAATAATTGATCAAAAGATAAAAGATGAACTCTTACAAACAACTTATGATAAAGAATATGCTGAGTTAAAATTAAAAGAAACTTTAATCAAATTAGAAGAATGTCAAATGGAATTAGAACATAAAAATTAACTATTAAAAAATTTGAAAGAAGTTCTAAAATTATTGATGAATTAACCAGTAATCAAACCACTGAAAACGTTGTGCATGGAGTGGGATATCATGCAGTTCCACCTCCAACTAATTTTATCCCTCCTCTTAAATCAAGCACAGAAAGAACATTAAATGAATTAAAAATAGAAAATCAAACTGAAACCAATAATGACTCATCTGATGATGATCAAACAACTGATACAAGTTTTCATACCACACAAAGTCAAACTGAATCCCCAAAATATAACTCAGAAAATATACCAAAAATTTTAAGAAGGGGAAATCAAAGAAACTTGAACCAGTTAAAAGAACAAAGAAAGCCTGAAGGTGCTAAATCAACAAAGTTAACATGCTTAATTTGCAACAAAGTTAACCACATAGCAAAGAATTGTCACTTTAATCCAATTAACTGCAAAGAACTCAAAGAGCTTAAAGTTAACAAAGAAAAAGAGAAAGCATTAAAACTAAAACAAACTAAAGAAGCAAAAGAAATTAAAAATCCATATGTTGAAGTTCCCAAATTTGGAAGAACTGCACAAAGATTCTTGCAAAATATCAGGCATAAAAGTCCAAACAGAAGTAATTATTTCAAAAATAATGGAAAACAAAATCAATTTCCACAATACTCAAAGTTTTCTAACATCAGTAGGAACTATTCCAGGTTTACTACTGATAAAAACCCTAATTATAATGCTGTCTGGTACAATTACAAAAACACTACTGACTATGCTAAAAATTCACATTACCCAAACACTACCGGTCCATCAGTAATAAAATACTCAAAAGCCAAACACTACGGGTATAAACCTAGGTCAGTAGTAAAACAGAACACCAGTACTAACCAACAACCTAAGACCAAAACTGCATACAAAGCTCATTCAATTAGAAAAACTTACTCTTCAAAGGATGAACCCAAGACAAAACAAGCTTGGGTTCCCAAAATTAACTAATCCATTTACTTTATGTGCAGAGCATTCAGATCCCTGAAAAAGGTAGAACATGGCATATTGATAGTGGATGCTCTAGGCACATGACTGGAAATCTTCAAATTCTTAGAGATTTCAAGTCTTTTGAAGGAGGATATGTTGCTTTTGGTGAAAATCCAAGAGGTGGTAAGATTACAGGTAAAGGTACAATATCAAATGGTAAGATTACTTTTGATGGTGTATTTTATGTTGCTGAGCTTAAATATAATCTGGTTAGTGTCTCACAAGTCTGTGATAAGAAGAACAAAATTCTTTTTACAGATGTTGAGTGCATCATTCTTTCTCCTGACTTTATTTTAGATGAAAAATTTGTTGTTTTAAGAACACCAAGGAGAAACAATGTGTATTGCCTGGATATAGGGGGAACACTGATTTCTTCAATGAGATCAACTGTTTTATATCTACGGCAAACACAAATGAATCAGAACTCTGGCATAGAAGGATGTGTCACACAAATTTTAAAAATATGAACAATTTAGTCAAAAAGAGTTTGGTAGTTGGTTTACCACAAAAAGAATTTATGTGTGATCATCACTGTGTTGCATGCCTAAAAGGTAAACAACACAAGACTTCTCATAAGACCAAAGCAATCAATTCTATTTTTAATCCTTTGCAGCTCTTACATATGGACCTTTTTGGACCTACAAATGTAATGAGTATTGGAAAGAAACAATACTGCCTTGTTATTACTGATGATTTTTCCAGATATACTTGGGTCTTCTTTCTTAGGACCAAAGATGAAACAAGTGAGATTATAAAGAATCTAATTGTAAAGCTGGAAAATACCAGAGATCTCAAAGTGAAAGCAATTAGATGTGATAATGGCACAGAATTTAAGAATACTAATCTAATTGACTTTTGTGATCTTAAGGGTATTGACAGGCAGTACAACTCACCAAGAACTCCGCAACAAAATGGTGTAGCTGAAAGAAGAAATAGAACCATCATTGAAGCAGCCAGATCCATGCTTGCAGATTCAAAATTACCAATAACTTTTTGGGCTGAAGCTGTTAATACTGCTTGTTATGTTCAAAACAGAGTATTAATAGTTAAGCCTCACTTTAAAACACCTTATGAACTTTTTAACAAAATAAAACCCTCAATAAGCTTTCTAAAATCATTTGGTTGTCCTTGTACTATTTTAATTACAAGAGAACAAATTGGTAAGTTTGACTGTAAAGCAGATGATGGAATATTTGTAGGATACTCAACTCAAAGCAAATATTACAGAGTATTCAACAAAAGGCTAAGGATCATTGAAGAAAGTGTAAATGTATCCTTTAATGAAAATCTGATGAATGAACAGGGAAATGGTCCAGATTGGTTATTTAACATTGATAATCTAACCAAATCTTTTGATGTTAATTATGATTATAATGCAGGAGATTCAAACAATCAAAACCAACAAGGAGGATCATCATCAAATGGCAGTCAAGACATTATGAAATATATCTTAGTTAATACTGATCCCACAGTTGATACTGAGGACAGTAGTAACTCTGAAAACCCTAGCCTTCTTGACACCAGTAACAACTCCAACTCTCAAGATACTACTGATCCCAGTAGTAACTCAGAACCTCAAAGTTTTGATGATGAACCAAACCATAATGGTGTCAGTAACAACAATGAACCACCAGAACTTAATGAAGAAAATGTCACTACTGACACCAGTAGCAATGAAGAATCCCCACAAAATACAAACAATCAAGAAGAAACATGGAAAGATGCACAAATTCCTGAATCCAATGAGTCAAACATTGATAGTCAAATACCTGTTGACAAAGTTCCAGGAACCAGAACTGAAAAGAATCATCCTTTAGACCTAGTCCTAAGTGATGTCAATTCAAACATGCAGACAAGAAGCAAATTCAATTCATCATTAAATTCAAATGTTTGTAACATCAGTTTAATATCTAATGAATGTATGTATGAATGTTTTCTGTCACAGGAGGAACCTAAGAAGATTCAACAAGCAATGAAAGACTCAAACTCAAGAAGAACTTCTTCAATTCAAATTACAAGCTGGATGGACTCTTGTACCTCTACCAAAAGGAAAAAGGGCCATTGGAACAAGATGGATCTTCAGAAACAAGAAAGATGAAAGAGGTATAGTGATAAAAAAACAAAGCAAGACTTGTAGCCCAAGGATACACTCAAGATGAAGGTATTGACTATGATGAAGTGTATGCACCAGTTGCTAGAATTGAAGCAATAAGAATATTTCTGGCATATGCTTCATACAAGAAGATCAAAGTCTACCAAATGGATGTGAAAAGTGCTTTCCTTTATGGAAAAATTGAAGAAGAAGTGTATGTGTGTCAACCTCCAGGATTTGAAGATCCAGAACATGATGACTATGTGTACAAGCTAGACAAAGCTTTATATGGCCTTCATCAGGCACCAAGAGCTTGGTATGACACCTTATCATCATACTTAGTGAAGAACAATTTTAAAAGAGGTGCCATTGACAAAACTTTGTTCACAAGAAAAGTCAAAGATGATATACTACTGGTCCAAATATATGTAGATGATATCATCTTTGGATCAACAAATGATCAACTGTGCAAAGAATTTGAAGAATTAATGCAGATCAAGTTCAAGATGAGCTCAATGGGTCCAATGAACTTCTTCCTTGGACTCCAAATCAATCAAAGATCAGATGGTATTTTGATCAACCAATCAAAATATGTCAGAGACATTTTAGAGAAATTTGCAATGAAAGACTGCAAAAGTGCAAGTACACCAATGGAAACTCACAAACACCTACATCCTGATGTTGAGGGGGAGGATGTAGATGAGCATCTTTACAGATCAATGATAGGTTCTTTAATGTACTTAACTGCATCAAGACCTGACATTATGTATAGTGTTTGTGTATGTGTCAGGTATCAAGCAAGGCCTAAGGAACTACACTTGCAAGCTGTCAAAAGAATCTTTACATACTTAAAGGGAAAACCCTCTCTTGGTCTTTGGTATCCTCATGCATCACCATTTGAACTCATAGCCTACACATATAGTGATTATGATGGTGAATGTCAAGATAGAAAATCTACTACTGGTGGATGTCAATTCTTTGGATCAAGATTGGTGTCATGGCAATGCAAGAAACAAACCAATGTTTCAACATCAACTGATGAAGCAGAGTATGTCGCTGCATCTGCTTGCTGTGCTCAAGTTCTATGGATTCAAAATCAACTCCTAGACTTTGGTATCTCTATTCTTAAAACTCCTATTTTTATTGATAATCAAAGTGCTATCAGTATTGTGAATAATCCAGTAAAACATTCAAAAACAAAACACATTGAAATAAGATTTCATTTTATAAGGGATTGTAATGAAAAGAAATTAATCAAAGTAGAGAAAATTCATACTGATAATCAATTAGCCGATCTTTTTACAAAAGCATTTGATGTAGGAAGATTCAGCTTCTTGGTTAGCAGTATTGGAATGATTTTAATAAATTAATTTCACAAAATAAAATCATATGTAAAGTCTTTGTACAATTTCATATTCATAAGTATGTTTTACTACTGATCGTGAGTTACACTTACAATTTAGTACTGATAGGGTTCTTAGTAGAATTAGGTTAAGTATAGAAACAACACTTACTACTGACGTTTTTACTACTGATACTTATTTACTACTGATCGACCGTTATCTGTAAAATACAACATTTTACCATACTGACCCCCATGAAAATAGCCGTTGGGTTATGATTCGAAGGGTATTTCGGTCATTTTGCAGGTCAATTCGAAAAATATAAATAGCTGATTGTGATTAGTTTAGCATTATCCTCTCGATTCGATAAACCCTACACTAAACCCTAATCTCTGCAAAATCCGATCAAAACCCTGCATCAGTAGCAAAGAAATTCCTTCCACACATCATTCACTCTAGCAAAATCGATCAAACTCTCTGTGAAATTATCAATCTCAAAGCTCAAAATCAAACAAATGGCTACTCTGAAATCCTTGGAAGTAAAAACCGATCTCAAATTTTCTGAATTTCACAATATGTGTGCATTCTTGAGAAATCCAGATGGTACAAAGGATTTTCGACCCATAGTTATGTTCTTAAAGAACCCACACATCAAGTTTGCACTCACCATCAACCCTAAAGCTTATCAACAACATCTTGTTGATTTCTGGGAAAATGCTGAAAGGATAGAAGAATACAATATGTCAAAAATCAAATCCATTGTAAATGGCAAGCCAATCATCATCACTGAACAGTCCATCAGACATCATCTTCAACTGAATGATGAATCAGGTTTGTTTTCTTTACCTAAGGAAGATCTTGTTGATATTTTACAAAAAATGGGGTATGAAGGAAGACTAGATATAGTTACTTTTCAAAAAGGTCTTCTTTCACCTCAATGGAAATATCTTGTTCATACTATTCAACACTGCATCTCTCCTAAAAAGAGTACTTGGAATGAGTTCAACAAGTCAATAGCATCTGCTGTTGTTTGTTTGTGCACAGGACAAGTATTCAACTTTTCAAACATGATTTTTGAAGGAATGCTTGGAAATCTATCATCTTCTAAATTTTTAATGTATCCAAGATTCCTAACTCACATTTTAAACTGTGAAATTTCAAATCTCTCAACACCTAAAAATATTTTTGTTACACCAGAATTAAATAAAAAGGTGTATTCTAATATGAGAAAACAATTTAAATTTTCTGGGAAGGTTACTCCATTGTTCCAAAATATGATCTATGATCAACCGCCAACATGAGAAGGTTCAAGTCACCCCATTGAACCCCAACCAACTTCACCACTAAATACAGCCCAAACACAACCCATTCAGTCCACTAAATTACCTGAACCAACAGATGTCCTGAATGTGTCCCAGGTATATGAAATTAATCCACAGAGTGCTACTCTTCACTCTGAGGAAGACCAGACCATTGCCAAACAAATTTCCAAAACTTACAAAAGGAAGAAAACTTCCTTAAAGGACACCAGGGGACCAATTGAGTCAAACCCCAGACTCCAAGAGTTGTCCTCCAAGGAGGAGAGAGGGCATGAGGAAAGGGCTCTCACTATTGATGCCCCACAGGTGGGTGCACAGGCTAGTGAGAACATCAATAGGACCCAGACCTCGGCAACTCTAAGTGATGACTCATCTTTTGAGGCAGCACTAAGAGGACCTCGGTGCCAAGAAACCACAAGAGGGGATACTACTGCTTCTTCTAGGAAGAAGAGAGTGTCTAAACAACCCATTTATCACCAAGAAGTGATAAGGGTAGAAAGAAACAACCTGAATTGACGGATAGGATGGAAAACCTAAAAGCCAATGTACCAAATGAGCCCAATGATCCACCCAAAGGGGCTGAGGGCAATATTAAATCAACACAATTGACGGATAGGAAGGAAAACCTTAAAACCACTGTACAACATTGTCTGAATTTACTGGATAATCAAGGAAAAACCATGACTTACATGAAGTATTACATCAATACTCTGAACGGAAGACAGAAGTGGTTCAAGTACAAGCTTCAAAGGCAATCAAATTTGATCAGAAAGTTACAAAGAAATATTGCTGATAGTGAGGCTCAACAGGTTGAGATCACTAAGGGGGAGAAAGATCAAATACAAGGGATGATTGATCAATCTATAGCAGCAGCAGCCCTCCTAAATCTAAGAGAGGTTCATGGTGAAACAAGTCAGAGTTTTGGTGAAGACCTATACAAAGAAATGAAAAGTATGGATGATGATGTATTTGTGTCTGCAAATCAATCTCAAACATCAGAACAATTAAACTCTCCAGTTACTACTGAAGTCATAGAGACTAATGATCCTATGGATACTACTGAAGCTAAGGATCAAGAGGTTGTTACTACTGATCATATTGAAGAAGAAGAAATACCAGTAGTAAATGCTCCAGAAGAAAATATCATGGATACTACTGATGCCCTAGCAGTAGTAACTACAACAACAACCTCACCAGTAGTAATTGAATCACAATAGTTGGTGGTATTTGAACCAGAGATTACACCAGTAGTAACTACCTTGGTTACTACTGAAGATGAAGAAGAAATACCAGAAGTTTTTGAACGTGAACGTACTATAATCATATCAAAACCTTCAAATCCAGAATCACAACCACTTATCATACCTGACATTGATGATAATGTGAATTGGTATGAAGTTGATGAATGTGCACTTCCTCCACACCCCAAGATATTACCACATAATAAGATACATTTATTCTCTCCATCAAATGTATTTACTCCTGTTCTTGATATGAAATACACTCCACCTCTACTTTCAGCCTGTGTTGGAAAAGGAAAAGAAAATTTTGATGATGACTATCCAAACAGAACTCTAGGTCATCACATGGTAAATAAAATGAACCATGTCAGACCTGCAAAACAAGACAAATGGAAGGTGAACATGATAAGATATCTGAGGAAAGTTGCAAAGACTCAAGCTCTTGAAGACAAGAAAAAGGCTGAAGAAGAAAGACTGAAAAATGCAGAAATTCAAGATGTTGATGCAACAATTCAAGAGGTAGAAGGAGTCCTGGTAGAAGATCAAAAGGCAGAGTTTGATAAACAAAGAAAAATAAAAGAAGAACATCTGAATTGCCTTGAAGATCTAGTAGCAGAATGTAAAAGAGAAAAGGCTGATCTACCAGATGAAATTTTTGAACAGAAAGCAAAAATGATTGACTACTTGAAATCAAAAGGTCATAGTGCTAAGTCCTTTGGCAGAATGAAAATGATAACAATAGTAGATAAATATTGCACTGCCAAAAAGAGGGAATTAGCAGAAATTGAAGTAGAAGAAGATATACAAGTACTTGATTGTCCTGTTGCTCCTCTACAAGATAATCCAATTATCAATTGGAGAGTTGTTGACAATGTCATAGAAGTCATAAGAGAGGACAAATCAACTCAAAGATTTACTGGTTGGAAACCTATGGTAAGATCCTGTTCAAGAAGTGACATAATCAAAGTGTTGATTATTGGTAAACCAAGAATGGCTAAGAAATCATGGAAAAACTCAGGAGTTGGATACTTGACTAAAATGATTGATGCTGCTTTCTATCCAGACAACTATCCTGAAATATTCACTAACAAAGAAAATGTTTATGCATGGAATGTGCTCCCCACAATAAACATGTATTTTTTTGAAAGAGCCAGTAAGAACTGTGAACTGTACTTGTTTGAAAAAGAATATCCACACTCAGAAGAAACAATGTACCAGATATTCACAAACACCTTCATGAAACCTTATGATGCTGTAATGTTTCAAGAAAAATTCAATTACTTTGTAAAAAGAAACAACAAATACATAATAGCTCAAAGGAAGAATCAAAATCAAAGAACAATTGAAGGTATACAAAGAAGAGCAAAACTGTTAGAAGAACAAGAAAAGAAGAATGAAGAAGAGAAGAAACTTAGTTAATTAAAAGTGAATTAACAAGTTTAGGGGGAGATTGTTGGGATATAAAACAGATATAAACTTTCTAGTATTGATGCTGCAGTTAGTACTGATCAACATATATTGAAGATACTACTGATGATACTAATCTCGAGTTTACTACTGAAGATCAAGTTTATTACTGATGTCTATTTATGGTGCTGATCAAGTCCAAGATTCTAGTATAGTTAGTTATAGAATGTTTATCTTTTGTATATTGATTGTAATCGAATCCTAGAATAACTAGGTTAATATTTTAGGCTTCAAGGACTATTATAAATAGTTCCTTACGAATTGTAAACGTACGTGTGTATTGTTCGAATTATTCAATATACATTGAAGCTTTTTGTGATTACTGTGTTCTTCTTATTGATCTTATTCAATTACAATTTTCGTTTGTTCTTAATCAAATAACAAAAGTGTTAATCCGCTGTAACTTCTCTTGTTAGTAGATCTCTGATTAAATAATCTGTTTGAGTTATTCGATCCTGACAGAACTCTTTCACGTTCACAGCTTGACCCTCCCAGTTCAAAGTGGTTCACAGACAACCTTTTAACTTAGTTGATTCAGCCCGTTATATTTTCCATTTTCGGATCTAACCGACCAGTCCAATCCGAGTTTTCCAACCTTACTATTTTGGTAAACATGTACATGTCACCCTATGTCGTATTTGTTGAAAATCATTACGCTCACACAGAAGTTATATATTTACAGCTAGGGGTGCCCAACGGGTCAACCCGACCCGACCCGGCTCTTATCGGGTCGGGTCCGTCGGGTTTGAGGTTAAAAAATTCTAACCCGAAACCCGACCCGATAAGGATTCGGGTTTGTCGGGTTCGGGTTGGTCGGGTTTCGGGTTTGTCGGGTTGACCCGATCGGGTTGGTCGGGTTAGACTTGAGTTAGGAATTTTTGGTAAAAACTATAGAAATTATTTAATATATTGAATTTTATGAATATTTATTTAACACTTTTAATTGTTAATTGATTTTTATTGAATTCTTTATCATATAATTTGATAATTAATTGATTTAATAGTAAAAATATGTTAATTTTTATAGGAAATAAAATACTTAAACCTTAATCGGGTCTAATCGGGTCAACCCGAACCCGATAAAGGTAAAAAATTATAACCCGAAACCCGACCCGATAACGAATCGGGTTGGTCGGGTCGGGTTTAAAAAACCCGATAATAACATGGAACCCGAATAGACCCGACCCGATAAGCGTAATCGGGTTCGGGTTCGGGTTAGGGTCGGGTCGGGTCAACCCTTTGGGCACCCCTATTTACAGCTTCTATCTAACACCATCTTTCATCACTTATTTTTTTCTCGCCTATTTTGTCCAACTACTTCATACTCTAAATAAATAAATATAAGTCCAGCCTAAGTATAACAATTAATCCATATAAATGGTCTGGTCAAGGTTAAGCTGCTAAAGGTCCAAAACAGGGCTTTAAAGCCCACGAATTTTCTCTTGAAGGTTTTGGGCCTTTCGTCCGTGAACCGATCTTATGCACATTTTCCCCTATATATGCACCTACATATGATTTTGATTTGCCAACTCACCCATTTGCTGCTCCGTGATTAGTTGTTTATGCCACGTGTAATTCACCCAATGAATTCCTAACAAATGCAACGTTAGAATGAATATGCAGATGTTATTAGTATCCATATTTTTCGGTAACCAAATCCTTCTTCACACTTTCGTTCTTTTCACACTGAGCATTTTGACAAACTTTCAAGAAATCGTTTTCCCCTTTAGGATGCCCTAATTTTCGTTCAACACGCCGCAATCGAACACCTATCCCATGGAGAAATCACCTTACGATGGACATAAAACATCCGTTAAGTCTATTCTGGGCGGATTTGCGCTGGTGGAAGCCTAACCGACTACGGTTCCCAGCCGCTCATCTCCGATGACATCAAAATTGCCGGCATTTATTTTGTTTCTCCAATCACCAGATCCCAACCTGTAATCTCTGAAGATATGTACAAAAATTATGATTATTAGTTTGGTTACATTCAATTGCAATTGTTATCTATACTCGTGTTTCTCACTATTCTACATTTCACTTTTAAAATAAACCGATTTTCCGGTAAGTCTATTATGGGCGGATTCATTGCGCCGGTTGAAGACTAAACGACTACGGTGAAGAACCGCTCATCTCCGATTACATCAAAATTAAAATTTGGCGGTTTCAAAATGGGGGTTTCTGACCAATTACAATAAATTTTTTGGGGTTTCAAAAATTGGGCGGTTCCTGCCCAATTACAATGTGTGTTTAGTATGCTTCTACCTATGATAAAATGCAAGTCTGAATTAAACCCTTAATTGATCAGTTCTTGAATTATTGTTGAACTATGTGTTTGAACTATCAAATTCAAAGCTTTTGTATATTGACCAGAATCTGCTTCGATGATTGGTCGAACTATGTTTAGTATGAATGTAAAATCAAATGATGAATGTTTCAAATTAAGGATTTTGACCAAATTTATGCACCGATTATTGATGTTTAATGTTTAAGTATAAAATTTTATATAGTTTGGAATAAACTTTTGACAATACTACTTTGCAGCTTCAAATGAAGACCTTTGTTCGTATTATAGTCCTAATGATGAATATCAGTCCGCTGGAATGCTACAAATTTTGCAAGACGGGCGACCAATTTGAAAACTATCTGCAGGCAACTATTGTTGGGTATGTCACAATCAAGCAATCAATATTTTTGAAAATAGTAAAAATATATGTTCTGATAACAATAAAAATTGTTCATTTGTTGTAAGAACATACGTTTTAATAACATTAAAGATTGTAACTTACTGTAATTACTCCCTTATTTGAAACCGGATTAAATTTTTTGTGGTAATTTATGGTAATATGATATCTTTTTAAAACAGTAATTTTGATCTATTATTTTGGGAATTTCCGTATTATTTAGGGTATGTATTAATTGATGATTGCAAAAATATGGCATTTTCAAATTTTATGTTAAACCCCATTGATCTTCAAAAAAGATCCGATTATAATATCAACTTTATGGTATAATAAATACAAAATTATCAACCACAGATTTGAAATTTAATATTCACCCGAGATTTTCGTATTTTCCATTAATTTATGTTTTATGTCTCAACCCATATATAGGTGGTAGATTACATGTCTCCATAACTTACAAAACATTGGAGCCGGATTTGTGCATAGACATTTTTTGTCTAAGTAAATAACCTCTTTAAAAGTACGTACAATTTTATTTTTTTTCATTTTTGAGCTATTGTATATTATGAGAATTTTAATAATGTAGGTCATTTAAAAAAAACATATACTGAAACAAAGTTATAGCATACAATTGTTGTTTATGCCCAAATTCATTTAGTTTGACTATACAAGTCAAACGTAATTAATCAATATTCTGGTGACTAAAACTATATATTTGTACACTATATATATTTTTTATCCCGATTTTTTTTTTACAGTAATACCCTAAATTAAGTTTGTTAAATTACAATTATTTAATTCTTATTAAAGTATGAGTCATTTTGAACACAAATGCTGCAAAAATTTATAAACTAAACTTTGACTTTATTATTCAAACCAAAAATTTAACACAGTTATAAAATTTCGATTCTATCAAATGTTACTATTTAAATTATTATTTTAAGTAAGATTCACTTTGACTATAAAAGGCATATTGTTACTATTATGAAGATTTGATCCTAAATTTGACTTTCTATTCAAAAATATTTTCAGATTAAACTCAAAATTGACTTTATTGATTTTATTAATCTAAATTTAAATTATTAGATATAAAAATGACTCAGTTTGATTATTAACTGCCAAATTGAAAATATATTGATATTTTTTTAAAAGTTTGACTAATTAGTCAAATATGATCATAATTCAGTTATAACTTTTTGAATATGTAGCCTTTGATTATTTAAATTATTTTTTTTGGTTGGTATGGGTCTGTTTGACCTAAATTATTAACGACTTTGAGTTTGCAACTGAAGGTGATACCGTTTTTGAAACAATTTAAAATGGTTCGGGTAAAAAGGGAAATTCTTGGTGTTGATGAAAACAGGTTGGGTTGGGAAATTATTGGTGTGGATGATTTGGGTGAGTGATGATTTGATTTTTTTTTTATTTTAGAATTAAGAGGTTATATTAAATTATAGTAAAATCTTTTGCAGTGATGAACCAAGCTGGACTTGCAGAATGTATTGTGCAGGGTGTTAATTCTTGCCATCCTCAACTTCATATTGAATTCCCCTTGTGATTTGATTGTGTCATATATTTCTTATTATTTGTTACTTTAAGCAAAGCAGTTGAATTCATTGCACATGTATTTATTTAGGGGTAAGAACTATATCTTCTCATTTATTAAGATTAATGCCCACATTTAAGAACAAATTGTTTTGTAGTTAGAGCGACTCATCAAAAAATAATAAGTAGTTGCTTTGAAATGTTATGCGTTAAGAAGTTCACTTGCTTCAACCTTATAATGTCTTAAGGGCAAAACAGAAGACCACATGTTAAGTTCAAGACAAGAAAAATATAGATGGATAAACTATATGATGAAACGAGAAACGAGTCGATTTAGGATCAAGTCAAAACATGTATACCAGAACGTTTATTTATCATTTTCAATAATAATTGACTGTATGATTTCATTCGTTTTTTTTCGTATTTATGCATATAATTGACTGTATAATTTATGTTAAATAAATTATGAAAAACATATGATAAATAAGGATAAATCATCTAAAGAACGTAGGAATTGGTTTCGTGCCATTTGGAAATCGTATGAGAAAGTTATGGACGAAACCGGGTCGAAGCAAAGGTCGAAAAATGCAGCATGGGCTGCATAGCCCAAGATAGCGGCGCTATCTTGGGATAGCGACGCGATTTATGGTGGTCACCAAACAGCGACCCAAGATAGCGTCGAGTTCTGTCGCGAAAATGAGAATTTCTGAGATAGCGTCAGAGATAGTGGCGCTATCTGTGAAGCGAAATATGGCGGGCTCTGAAAGCGACGCTATCTTCTAGATAGCGTCGCTATCTTCCTGTGTGCAGCATTAAAGACGGGTTTTGGCTCATTTGATGCCATTGTTAACCCTAGTTTCTCTCCCAACGAGTTTGTATACATTTTTGAGTGGAAAACATCATTTGGAGCCGATTTCTTGGTCAAATCTTGTGATTCTTCACTCCTAGTTGAAGATTTAAGGTATATCTTCAATCCTTTGTAGTTGTAGCTTTAGATCTATGGATTTTGGGGCTTGGATTTGAAACCCTAGTTCTGGGGGTTTTGATTAATGGTTCAATAAATGTTGTATACACTTAATAGATGATATTTTAACAAGGGAAACAAGTGCATGGTTAAGATTTGTAAGAATCTTAATATTGGTAAAACCTACGGTTTTGGAAATCATCATAATTAGGGGAAAGTATTAACAAAGGGTTTCTTATGATAAATGGGTGTATTATTGTTAAGTATGTATTGTTGAACAAGTGGTGATTGTCATATTAGGGATTTCGGTGGATTCTCGAAAGTGCGCAATCTTGTGGAAAAGGAATGATTGTGTTGGAAGAACACATTGAGAGCATTAATTGCTAAGGTGAGTACATGAGACTTTTAAACTGGGTACATAGCGAATAGTTTTGAAAATACATATGATATTTTATGGGTCTTTATTAATAAATATTTTGATAAAGATAGCAATTGGAAATGTATGAAAGTATGTAGAATGTGATACTAGAATATGTCTAGTATGATTGATGAATTTGAAGGAAAATACGATAAATTAAAGTAATTATGGAATCTATGTTAATGAACCATAATAATGAAGTAATTGATTAAAAGTATGTATAATTAGCCTTTATTATAGATATGTATTAGTAAAGCAATTGTGAATGATTTTATAGTGATGAGTATCTATAGGTAAGATTTACTTATAAAAGTAAAGAACGCATATATATGAAAATGAATATGATAAGACTAATAATAATTGTGTATTATAGTCAACCAAGAGATAAAAGTATTATGATATCGATAAAATAAGAAACGTATCTTATGAAGTGAGTAGATATGGGCCTCCCAGGGTTCATAGATGTGGATATAGATGTGGGTTGCTTATGATCGAGTCCATAGGACTATACATGTACGTTCACACTATGTTGAACTAGTTATATATAGTTATTATTAGATAACTAACTTGTTTGATGATTGATGTGATAGCCGAGAGCTAGATTGACATAACTGTAAAGTTATGGTAAGATCGAGATGATGTGATGCTAGTTAGTTCGGGGACAACCCGATAACTAGACATGGTGATGTTTCTAGCTAGTTCGGGGGCAACCCAATAGTTAGATAGGATAGTGCTTCTAGCTAGTTGATATAGATAGAAATTCTCCATGTGATGTAAGTTTATTTCCACAACTTTTGAAGTTCTAAGCATTTCAAAAGTTGTTTACATAGCACAAAACACGGCGTTTAATGGGTCAATTTGGGTCATTTATGATACAAGTCAAAATGGTCCATTCTTTTGTACAGATCAAAATGGGTCATTTTTAGCATGGTTGCATGTGTTAAAATGGCCACTTTTATACACGTCAAAATGAGTAATTTTTAGTAAGGGTCAGTCCAGATTAGGTGGACCCACCAAGAATTTAAGGTTTTGTGGATCTTTTTTATGTTATTTGTAAAATGGTTTTTTTTAAACACATGTATGCAACCTATGAGAATTTTCCTTTTAAAAAAAGAGCAACCGATAAGATATTTGGATTGTTATTGTTTCGTCTTATATATGCATCTATTTTTGTTGTTGATTTGAATTAAAATTAGTGGGCTGGGCCCTTTTTGAATGGGTTTGGTTATGCCCCAAACATCCCAGTTTTTGTACTCGGTTAATTGGGTCGTCTTAGTTAGGTTGACTTGAATTGCATTTGGGTGTTTGTGAGTTACGCAAAGACTCGGTTTGATCAAACATTTATATCTATTTACTTTGCTGCTTTGAATGTCGAAGACAACTATTACCATGAAAGATATAATTATAGGGTATCCGCTGCCGCATCACGCGGGTACCCAAAATATAATTATAAGGTACACGACAAAAGTATTAGTAACTCCAGCAAAAAAATTAATCTCGACGGAGTTTACACACCAAACGAGATGTATCGGGAGGTTTTACATGATGACTAATACGCATAAACATACATTTTTCCCCCTGTTTTATACTCAATTATGTTTATTTTTTTTAGAACATCGAACATTGGAGATGGATCATTTGTATTATTATATATCAAAACATGTAACCTAATAACACTTCAATACCAATGCTAATTCTTGCCTTTTAACTCTATTTTATACACAGTTTTCATGCTTACGTATTGTATTCGTTATAAAAATATGTAACCAATGCACTTTTAATCGCTAAGAATATATAGTTCGCAGACGCTGCATCGCGCGGGTTTTAATCTAATTTTTACAAATTATGTTTATGGCACTTTCAATGAGGTTTGAAACAGACTTGCCATTTCGGTGGAGGTGGAAATTTGAAACTCCAAATTGTGTTGGCTTTAATTTGGTTTGTTAATTCAGAATTACGTTGTATAGCTTACGTTACAACAACATCCCTTCCTAAATTACTCTTGGGGCTATTTTATGAAAATCCCCGTGGTATCGCGCGGGTACTTTTCACTAGTTGTATATATAACATTTAACATTAAGTGAATAGTGAATTTTTGTCTTTTTGCGCCGAAATTATAACTAGATATATAGCTGAAGCTTGCATTTTAATACCAAAAGCCCTTGCTTGCATTTTAAAACCAAAAGCCCTTCCTGCCTCATTTATTTCCGCCCCTTCGGTAGTCTTATTGGTTTGCTATAAACCAGGGTTCGAGTCCCTCTTGCAACCTTTTTTTTTCAATTCTTTTCCTTTTATTTCCAGGTTTGACTTTGTGCTTAAGTCAAAGATTGGACAATGTTGTCAACTTGGTCAAAGCTAGACGTTGACTATCGTTTTGGTTAATTGGCTATTAGTAATGATTGGGTCATATCATCCCAATGTGGATAAATGGATTGGTTAAATAATTGAAAGTGTTAAGGTCAAATTGTGAAATTTTGACCCGTTCAGATATTAGGAACTCAAGTTTGGCTTTTGACCCGTTTGGGTATAACGGAGTCAAGTGGGCAATTAAAATGCATAAGTATTATTGGATCATAAGTTGGAAACGTAATGAGGATTGGAAATCCTTGGGTTGATTCCGAGGACGGAATCCTTTTAAGGGGTGGATAGTTGTAACGACCCGAAACTTTATGTTAAATAAATTATGTAAAAATATGATAAATAAGGATAAATCATTTAACGAACGTAGGAATTGGTTTCGTGTCATTTGGACATCGTACGAGAAAGTTATAGACGAAACCGTGTCGAAGGAAACGACAAAAGTTGCAGCCTAGCTGCCAGCTAGAGTTCGCGACGCGAACTATAGTTCGCGAACGCGAACTAACGACAGGGAATTTGGGTTTTTGACGTTTGGAGTTCACGACCAGGATCACGACGCGAGGAGTTCGCGACACGCGAAGTTCGCGACGCGAACATGGGTTCGCGAACGCGAACTATTTCGAGGCCAGCTTTAAAAAGGGGTTTTTAGGGTTTTTGCTCATTTTCTCTCCACTCCAAAGTGTGCAGCCGTTTTCTAGAGAGAGTGGGCGATTTTGGTGTTCAAATGGCTCAAATCTTCATCAATCTTCATCAATCTTGATCCTTGATAGTTGGTAGTTAGTTTGTGAGCCTTGTATGGGTAGAAATGGTGGTTTGGGGAACCATCCATGTCATCTTTGGGGAAGATGACTAATCATGGGTGTAGAAAACTCATTGTAAGCTTGTAATCGATGTGTACAAGTTGGATTTGGGTTTATTGATGGAAATCTTGAACTAAGGGTTTGAGATTCCACCAAGTTGGATGAACTTGGTGGTTAGGAATGTGAATATGGATTGATTAGTGATTAGTTATGGATAATAACTAGTTATTGTGATGATATTTATGGTAGGTCAAGAAGACCTAAAGTTTGGTGACATTTCACAAGTTGGAAAGCAAGGATTCGTGTTATTAGACACGATTTGGAGTTAGCTTGGCTAAGGTGAGTACATGAGACTTTTACTGAGTACATAGCAAATGATTTTTTGGAAACTATGATGTTTTAAGAGTATTTATTAATAACGTTTTTAATAAAGAAAAGAATGATATGATGAGAAAGTGCTAGTAATGGGCTATTTCAGTATGTCTAAATGATTAATGATTTGGAAAGAGATTTTGATGATAAAAAAGGTAAATAACGAGTTTTTATAAGTAAGATGTATGAATAGAGATAATGACTTAAAAGAGCTTGATAATCGATTTAGTAATAGTATCTGTTAATAAAACTTGAGACAATGATTTTTCAGTAACAAGTATCGGTTAGTATATTATACTAATAAAAGTAGTTATTGAATTACTAGGAGAATAAGTATGGAATGGCTAGTAATAAACATGTATTCTAGTCAAAGAAGAGTCAAAGTAATATGATCTTGATAAACGATAAATATGTTTTAAATTAGTAAATGACTTGGTAAAGTCAAGATTTAAAATGAATTAGTAAAGAGAATAATATGATAAATTAGAATAGATGTATTCTAATAGGTGATGAATTTGATTGAAGGAGCTAATGCTCATATTTTGATTAAAGGAGCTGAGGCTCATAAGTGTTAATGAGATATCCGGAATAAGACCGCCCATAAATGGGGGAGCACGAGACGTCTACTTGGGGTGGTACCTCCCTACGCAAAGAGTAGAATGTCACAGTTTACGACACCCAGTGTTGGGTGAGCATGACGACCCAGGAATGGGAAGAGCTTATGAATCTCGGTAAGATGGTGGCTCACAATTACCTTGATAGTTTACCTATGACATCCCATATCGGGAGAGTTGGCTTCGGAGAGGTCCGTTGCATATGTGATAAAGAAAGTGTAAGCTTGGAGATAGCTTACAAGTATGTGATTAGATGATGAGTAAGCTTATGGTAAGCTTATTAGTTTATACGGTTAAATGAATAGAAGATGAATTATGAATTAATAAGAAATGATAAGGATAAGTATTTATAATGTTATAAATATTATTTTATAAATCTTTTGAGAATGGGTCGAAAACCCATGTATCTCACGAGACTATTTTTGTCTCACGTACTACTTTGTTTTTGGCTGTGTACTCAGGTTCAAGATCGTTGGATTAGAGGGTCGCGATAGAAGTGGCCTAGTGTTGATTAGTTCGGGAGCTCGTAGGTAGATCCCGTTTATCCTATGGTTATGATATTGTATTGTAACACCGGTTTTAATACTCTGATAAACTTTTATTGGTTTTTGTTAAACCGTATTTTGGGAACATTGGACTTGTAATACTTTTATTTAAAAATATGATTTAAAAAGTATTTTAAAAATTGAGGTGTTACACTTATACTAAATTGGTTTTAAATGCCTAATTTTTTTTATATACAAATTATATGATCTTACTTTTATTATTAAAGTTTTTTGGTTCATATGAGTACAATCATATACAAAGTAAAATTAACGGCTACGAATCGACAAAATAAGTAATGATAATAAAAGTTTGGATACAATCAACAGAATAATTCATATTGCGGATATTACTAAACATTATACAATTGAACCGTATACTGATTTAAAATATCTTTTGGGCATCGTATAAAAATGTCCGCGGCATCGTGCGGACTATTTTTTACTAGTTAGTAATAAAACATTTAATATGAATAGTGGATTTTGTCTTTTAGTGAACTTTTACATAATTGATATATATTCCGTAAGGCGAAATACAACGTGTCCACATGGTAGCGCAGCTTGGTAAAGCTGAGTGTAATCAAACCGTAGGACGTGAGTTCGAACCATGCTGTGTGCATCATTTTTTAAAATCAACTTTTCTTTCTTCATTTCTTAGCCTAAATAAATATTATAATGGTTTTCCTTTCTTAGCCCATATACTTTAAACTTTTTTTTTCTTGGCCCAAATATTTAAAGTCATTTTCCTTTATTATTTTTTTTCAATTATTTAATTTAATTTTAAATCAAATGAGGAAAATTCAAATAATCTTATAAAACATGTTTTATTTATAAAAAAAATATATATTTTTATAAACTCTAATTTTTACTCTAATTTTTACACTTCTACCACTACGGGGTAAATAACATTAATGAATTATAATAAATCGTTAATTTTTTTAAGTGAACTAAAGTTAATACAAAAAGAACGTTTTTACATTCATGTAAAAATAAACGTACTAATATCCCGCTAAAACGTACAATTAAATGTAAGATATATATAGGATTTCGCTCATATTCATAAACGAATGTATGTTTTAAGATACCCGCGGCAACGCGCGGGTATATTTACTAGTTTCATACAATTTTTTCTTTCAAACAAAATTTTCGATTTTGTCGTATATATAGTATATACCCCACGTGCACACATTGTTGCCTTGATGGTGTGGTGTGCTCTATAGAAAACAATCTTTATAAAATCTAAGTTTAATTTTTATGTGAATGATAATGATACATAATTCTTTTAAAGGGTAAATTATATGAGTTTATCACTTATTTTGAATGATTTAAAAAAAATAAAATTGTATCACTTATTTTGAATTAGAGGAAGTATAATGTTATTGTGAAATTATAAATAAGATGATGACGTTAAAATCTATTAAATTTTGTAGATTTTATGGAGCGTGGATGTTAAAGAGTAAAGTTATATAGAAAATGAAATAAATATGTAGTAATTTTCTAGCTATTTGCTAGTTTTGTTATAATCATTAAAAAAAAAGTGGAATGCTCATGTCGCAGTCCATTAAACTTTGATAAATTTATATGGACTATGGATAAGACTTCATTTTTTTTAATAAATGTGAAAATATAGAAATAGAAATTAAAGAATTAATGATTTTTGAGAGAAAAGTGAGGTTAGTTAATGTGAGAGGGGTGTCTGGGCCAAAAAGGGAGAGATGATGACTTGGAAGGATGACCACCGCTTCTAATGCATGAGGTACAAAAACGACCACCATTCACTACATTATACGTACGACAATATAAAAGTTTTATAAAAAGACTTAAATGCCCTTAGTCGTTTTAAAGACGAAAAAACTCGTAAATAAACAACCACCAAGGTTAATTGACCTTATGGCTAAGTTTGAACGTTTTAACTAATTCAAATCAAATTACAATGTAGTTGGTGGTGTCCTACAAGTTGGTTTATCTCTACATATTTTAGTCAATACATTCGAATAAATGCATAAAATGTTAATGACAATGAGTTTGAGTTATTTAAATGTATCCACGAATTAATCAACTCACTGAAAAAATTTAATTTACTTACTATTTTATTAATACAAAAACAATTATGCATCCTACATTCGAACTTGTGAGAGGAATTGACGACAATGATATTAGGGTGTCAAATTGTATGCTCTGAAATCTTACAAGTGTCTTTTGAAGCATGGGCATTCAAACGTTAACAAAAGAGCAAAAAGTATGGGCATTAAAAAATATACGTTTTGAAATCTGAAAATCTGATCCAAAATTATACGAAAACTCAGATATCTGAGGTTTCGGATACGGATTCAAATAACGAAAATCACTATCTAAAAATATTGACATTCGAAAATGAACCATAGCAAAAAGGATCACATTCTCCCTTTGGCCAAAAATATTAACCAACCAAAACTCGATGGCATATTCGTAATAAACATGAATCACATAGCCATTTATTGATTACAAATATTTCTGGTTATTGGGAATATATATAAGCCATACAAGGACAATATACACCCATGCATCTCTATCCATTTCTTCATTTAGAATCTAACAAAAGTAAAGCTTTCATTGGTGGGGTGGCCGTGGGCCAACCTAAACATCTAAACCATAAAATTACCAACACAACCATTAGCACCCACCGCCGGCGAACCATGACATGAACCACCCAAACCCACCACCTCAAAACTCCGATCAGGACGACAAATCATCACCAAAGTTTGAGTGGGACTTCGTAGTCTCCACCGTCATTTCATCCTCGGTCACCGGTGGACACATCTCCGACACCCTAGGCGTCATAGAAGTCAACTCCTCCTGCAACCTCTTCGCCACCGGCGGCATCGCTAGAAAAATCAGAGTTTACAACTTACACTCGTTACCTCCGGTAACCGACCACGCCACCGCATGCTGTATTTGCATTTGCACTCCGGCGAAACTCAGCAGCCTGAAATGGAAACCGGGGTCCGCCGGAAAAACCATGGGCTCCGGCGACTACGGCGGCGTTATAACCGGATACGACCTTGAAACCCAGATGCCGGTTTTCGAACGAGACGAACATAACGGCCGTCGCGTTTGGAGTATGGACTACTCCAGTTGGGATCCGGTTGTCGGAGCATCAGGTTCCGATGACGGAACCATGCAAATGTGGGACCCTAGACATGACTGTCAGGATCGATTAACTATGAAGAGTTAATAAACACCTTTAGATCTAATTGATGATAGAAGTTGCAGCGGATCAACACTATATCAATATATTAAGAACGATGAACTGCAAGAACAATATGCAATGATATTAAGAACACAGTTTCACAAAAAACTTCAATGTATATTATTGATTAACAATACACACGTACGTTTACAATTCGTAAGGAACTATATATAATAGTCCTTGAAGCCTAACTATTTACCCTAGTTATTCTAGGACTTGATTTACATCGAATAGTAAAAGATATACATTGAATTACATTCTATAACTAATTCTGTGAAGATCTCGGACTTGATATGTTTCCAAAACGTGTACCAGTAGTAACTGCAATCACCAGTAGTAAATATGCATCGTCAGTAGTAACTCTGGTGACCAGTAGTAAGTCCAAAACCAACGTCAGTAGTAACTACTAAGATCAGTAGTATCTTCAATATGTGCTTGATCAGTAGTAACTTAGTTATAGTCTTCACCAGCATCAACTCATCAGTAGCAAGTGTTTCTGCCCCATCAGTATTAACCATAGTATTCATCAGTAATAACCATGATCAGTACTAACTGCAGCATCAGTAATAAGTTGATCTGTGATCTGCTCCAACAATCTCCCCCTAAACTTATTGATTCTCTTTTAATCAATTAAGTTTCTTTTGTTCTTTTTCTTCTCTCTTTCTTCTTTCTAAGGTTCTTTGATTTTGTTGTCTTCTTTGTTCAATGATATATTTGCTGTTTTTCTTTGTAAAATAAGTTAACTTGTTCTGGAACATAACAGCATCATATGGTTTCATCATTGTGTTAGTGAATATCTGATACATAGTCTTTTCAGAATGTGGATATTCCTTTTCATACAAGTATAGCTCACATCTTTTGCTTGATTTTTCAAAGAAGTACATATTTGCAGTTGGGATCACATTCCAAGCATACACATTCTCTGGATCTGTAAATTGTTCTGGGTAGTTGTCTGGATAAAATGCAGCATCAATCATTCTTGTTAAGTATCCAGCACCAGACTCTTTCCATGATTTCTTTGACATCCTTGGTTTTCCAATGATCGGAAGTTTAATAACATCACTTCTTGAGCATGATCTGATCAATGGTAACCATCCAGTAAATCTTTGTATGGCTTTGTCTTCCCTTACAATTTCTATTACATTGTTTGGCATAACTCTCCAATTGATGATTGGATTGTTCTGCAAGGGAGCAACAGGTAATTCAAGAACAGGAATGATTTGTTCAGTTTTGGATTTCTTTTTAGCACTTTGTTCTTGAGTAACATCCTTTCTTTTCTTGGATTGGGGAGTTGAGGATTCACCAGTAGTTGATATACTACCAGTTTTAATTAAACTTGGACTGATTGGAATTAGGGCTTTTGATTTCTTTGCTTCTTCTGCTTCTTGTTCAGCCAAATCCTTCTTCTTGGCAGTGCAATATTTTTCTACAATTGTTATCATTTTCATTCTGCCAAAGGACTTTGCATTGTGCCCTTTTGATTTGAGAAATTCAATCATATTGTTCTTCTGTTCAAATACATCATCTGTTAATTCACTTTTTGTTCTCTTGCATTCAGATACCAGATCTTCAAGACAATTGATATGTTCTTCTTCAACTTTTCTAAGTCTTTTGAATTCTGCTTTTTGAGCTTCTATCTGAACATCTTCTATTTGAACAGATACTTGAACAGGTATTTCATTTTGACCCTTCTTTTTCTTCTCTTCAAGAGCTTGATACTTAGCTACTTTCTCCAAGTATCTCTTGTGCTTCACCTTCCATCTAGATTGTTTATCAGCTCTGACAAGATTTATCTTGTTCACCATGTAGTGACCTAGTGCTCTGTTAGGGTAATCTTCATCATAAACTTCTTTACCTTTTCCAACACAAGCTGAAGGTGGAGGTGGAATGTATTTCATATCTGGCACACCTCTGATTATTATTGAAGGAGAAAATAATGTAAGTTCATTTTGTTGAAGAATTTTTGGATGTGGAGGAAGTGAGCATTCATCAACCTCAAACCAGTTCACATTATCATCAATGTGAGGTATGATAAGTGGTTGATCAGGTGTTGGTGGTTTGGTGATGATTTCAAAAAGTTCTCTTTCAATTAGCTCTGGGAGCTTTAGATCTTCCTCTTCAGTAGTAACCAAGGTAGTTACTACTGGTGTGACTTCAGGAGTTACTACTGATAGGGCATCAGTAGTATTTGGTGTAATTGTTTCCTCTTGTGGATTTACTACTGCTATGATATCAGTAGTAGGAGTTACTACTGATACTTCTTGTTGAGCTTTTTCTTTCATAGAAGCAGTAGTAGTAGCCTCATCATCAATATCCATCTTTTCTAGGCCTTCATCAACTGTTGTTTCTTTGAGATTGAGGAGAGAAGTTGCTGCTGCTGCAATGGATTCATCTATCATTGTTTGAATATTTTCCTTCTCCCCCTTAGTGAGCTCAACTGGTGGAGCTTCACTATTTTCAATCTTCCTTTTCAATTTCCTTATGAGCTTTGTTTGTTGATGAAGCCTGTGCTCATACATTCTCATCCTTTTGTTGATGGTATTAATGTGCTTCTTCATTACTGTCATTGTTTTTCCCTGATTGGTGAGATATTGAAGGCAGTCTTGTACAGTGGATTCAAGGTATCCCAACCTATCCGTCAATTGTGTTTGTTTAATACTGCCCTCACTCCATCTAGCAAGATCATCGGGCTCACTAATAGGTACATTGGCTTTGAGGTTTTCCATCATTTCCGTTAATTCAACAAATCTACCCTCATCACTTCTTGGTGATTCATTGGGTTGTTTAGACACTCTCTTCTTCCTAGAAGAAGCAGAAGTGCCCCCCTTTTGGTTTCTTGGCACCGGGGTCCTCTAAGTAATTCCTCGAAAGAGTCATCACTCAGAGTTGCCGAGGTCTGGGTCTTAGTGATGTTTTCACTGTCCTGTGCACCCACCTTTTGGGGCATCAATAGTGAAAGCCCTCGCCTCATGTCCTCTCTCCTCCTTGGAGGACAACTCTTGGAGCCTGGGGTTTGACTCAATTTGTCCCCTGGTGTCCTTTAAGGAAGATTTCTTCCTTTTATAATGTTTCTGGATTGATTTGATTAAAGGTCGGTCCTCTACAAAGTGAAGAGTAGCACTCTGCAGATTTAAGTCATGTTCCTGGGACACATTCAGGACATTTATATGAGTGGGTGATTGAGTGACTGTTTGGGGTGGTGTTTGGGCTGCATTTGGGGGTGATGGAGTGGGTTGAGGTTCAATTGGGTTTGTAATGATATTTGAACCTTCTCCAAGATTTTGTGGATCATTGATCATGTTAGGAAACAGAGGGGTTTCCTTGCCCAAAAATTTAAATTGTTTCCTCATATTTGAGAAAACTTTCTTGTTCAACTCAGGAGTTGTAAAAATATTTTTGGGAGTTGACAAGTTTTGTAATTCACAGTTGATAATATGTTGAAGAAATCTGGGATACATTAAAAATTTTGAAGAGCTAAGATTTCCCAACATACCTTCAAAAATCATATATGAAAAATTAAATACTTGGTCTGTGCATAAACAGACAACAACCGAGGCTATTGCCTTATTAAACTCATTCCAAGTACTTCTTTTAGGAGAAATACAGTGTTGAATAGTATGTACAAGATATTTCCATTGTGGGGAGAGAAGACCCTTTTGAAAAGTGACTATGTCAAGTCTTCCCTCATAACCCATTTTACTTAAAATTTCAACAAGGTATTCCTTAGGAAGAGAAAACATACCTGAATCATCATGCAGTTGTAGATGGTGTCTGATGGATTGTTCAGTAATTGTGATAGTCTTTCCATCCACAGTTGATTTTATCATAGGCACAGTTGAACCTTCTGTTCTTTCAGCGTTGGTCCAGAAATCGACCAAGTGTTGTTGATATGCCTTTGGATTTACAGTTAATGCAAACTTTATGTATGAGTTCTTCAAGAATTGTACTATTGGACGAAAGTCTTTTGTACCATCTGGATTGCGTAGAAATGCACACATATTGTGGAACTCTGAGTATTTAAGATCTGTTTGAACATCGAGAGATTGTAGAGTTGCCATTGTTGTTGATTTTGAGAAGTTTGGTTCGTTTGATTTGAGAGAAACAAGTAAGAATTTTGTTACTGGTGCAGGGTTTATGATCGTAAGTTAGGGTTTATCGAGAGGATTTAGCGAATCGATGAGAGGATAATGCTAAATTAATCGACTTCAGCTATTTATATCTTACGAGTTAACCTGCAAATAGACGAAAGTGCCCTTCGAATCATAACACAACGGCTATTTTCATGGGGGTTAGTTTGGTAATTTGTCAAATTAAAGACCAGTATTAAATGAGATGGCAGTAGTAAAACGTCAGTAGTAACCAATAACATCAGTAGTAACTAAGGATTTTGACATCAGTAGTAACTATAGACATCAGTAGTAACTAATGAAATTCAATACTAACCTAACTTACAAGACCAGTAGTATATGTGAACATCAGTAGTACTGACTTACCAGTAGTATTTGTGTAAACCTAATACACACCAGTAGTAGTGACCTACCAGTATTATTTTGTGCACACGCCTACATACCTATAAAGCAGACCTACCAGTAGTAAAACACTTTAAACAATTAAATAACTTTTTACAACAAAAACTTTACACATGATTTTGAGTTAGAAATTAATTTATTAAAATCATTCCAATACTGCTAACCAAGAAGTTGAATCTTCCTACATCAAATGCTTTTGTAAAAAGATCTGCTAATTGATCATCAGTATGAATTTTAACGACTTTGATTAATTTCTTTTCATTGCAATCTCTTATAAAATGAAATCTTATTTCAATGTGTTTGGTTTTAGAGTGTTTTACTGGATTGTTCACAATACTGATAGCACTTTGATTATCAATAAAAATAGGAGTTTTAAGGATAGAGATACCAAAGTCTAGAAGCTGGTTTTGAATCCAGAGTACTTGAGCACAACAAGCAGATGCAGCTACATACTCTGCTTCAGCAGTTGATGTTGATACATTTGTTTGTTTCTTACATTGCCATGACACCAGTCTTGATCCAAAGAATTGACATCCACCAGTAGTGGACTTTCTATCTTGACATTCACCTCCATAGTCACTATCTGTGTAGGCTATGAGTTCAAAGGGTGAATCATGTGGATACCATAGACCAAGTGATGGTTTGCCTTTCAAGTATCTGAATATTCTTTTGACAGTCTGCAAGTGTAGTTCTTTAGGTCTTGCTTGATATCTTGCACACACACAAACACTATACATAATGTCAGGTCTTGATGCAGTTAAGTACATCAAAGAGCCTATCATTGATCTATACAAGTGTTCATCTACATCCTCCCCCTCAACATCAGGATGTAGGTGTTTGTGTGTTTCCATTGGTGTACTTGTACTCTTGCAGTCTTTCAAATCAAACTTCTCCAAGATGTCTTTAACATATTTTGATTGGTTTATCAAAATACCATCTGTTCTTTGACTGACTTGGAGTCCAAGGAAGAAGTTCATTGGACCCATAGAGCTCATCTTGAATTTAATCTGCATTAGTTCTTCAAATTCTTTGCATAATAAATCATAGGTTGAACCAAAGATGATATCATCTACGTAGATTTGTACCAGTAGTATATCATCTTTGACTTTCTTTGTAAACAAGGTTTTGTCAATGGCTCCTCTTTTAAAATTATTCTTTAATAGATATGATGATAATGTATCATACCATGCTCTTGGTGCCTGATGTAGGCCATACAGAGCTTTGTCTAATTTGAACACATAATCACCATGTTTTGGATCTTCAAAACCTGGAGGTTGGCATACATAGACCTCTTCTTCAATCTTCCCATATAGGAATGCACTCTTCACATCCATTTGATAGACTTTGAACTTTTTGAATGAAGCATATGCTAAGAATATTCTTATTGCTTCAATTCTAGCAACATGAGCATATACTTCATCATAGTCTATTCCTTCTTCTTGAGTGTATCCTTGGGCTACAAGTCTGGCTTTGTTCTTGATCACTATACCTCTTTCATCTTTCTTGTTTCTAAAGATCCATCTTGTTCCAATGGCTCTTTTTCCTTTGGGTAGAGGTACAAGTGTCCAAACAGCTTGTAATTTGAATTGAAGGAGTTCTTCTTGCATTGCCTCAATCCAGTTTGAGTCCTTCATTGCTTGTTGAATCTTCTTTGGTTCATCCTGAGACAAAAAACATTCAAACATACATTCATTAGCAATTAGACTTATATTACACATATTTGCAGTTAAGCTTTTGTTTAATTTGCTTCTTGTTTGCAGTGGTGAGTTAACATCACTTAGAACAAGGTCTAATGGATGGTTCTTCTGAGTCCTTGTTGTTGTAGCTCTATCAACCACTAGTTGATTTTCAAGATTGGACTCATTTGTCTCAGGCATTTGCTCCTCTAAAGATCCTTCATTGTCATTGATGTTTAGTTCATTATCATCTTGGTCAGAGTTGCTACTGTCATTATCTTCATTGAGATCAGTAGTATTGTTGTTACTGGGATCAGTAGTATCTTGAGAATTTAGGTTATTGCAAGGACCAATAGTATTTTGAGTACTATTACTGGTACCAGTAGTATTTGAATTACTATTGTCCTCATTCTCAGAGTTACTACTGCTTCCAGAATTTGAGTTATTATTGTCCTCAGTATTAACTGTGGGAGCAGTATCAACTACTATGTATCTCATCTCTTCTTGACCAGTATTAACAGATGATGTTCCTTCCTTTTGAATATGACAATTTGAATCACCTGCATTTAAATCCAAGTTAGTATTAAAGGATTCAGTTAGTTTGTCTATGTTAAATAGCCAATCTGGACCATTTCCTTGTTCATTGGAAATACTCTCATTAAAGGATACATTGATGCTTTCTTCAATTATCCTTAATCTTTTGTTGAACACTCTGTATGATTTGCTTTGAGTAGAGTATCCCACAAAGATTCCATCATCAGCTTTGCAGTCAAACTTGCCAATTTGTTCTCTTGTAATTAATATAGTACAAGGACAACCAAATGATTTTAAGAAACTTAAGGAAGGTTTTCTTTTGTTGAAAAGTTCATATGGTGTTTTGTAGTGTGGCTTAACTATTAATACTCTGTTTTGTACATAACAGGCAGTATTAACAGCTTCAGCCCAAAAAGTAATTGGTAATTTTGAGTCTGCTAGTATTGATCTTGCTGCTTCAATGATGGTTCTATTTCTTCTTTCAGCTACACCATTTTGTTGAGGAGTTCTAGGTGAGCTGTATTGCCTGTCAATACCTTTAAGATCACAAAAATTAATTAAGTTAGCATTTTTAAATTCTGTGCCATTATCACATCTTATGGCTTTAACTTTTTGATCAGATGTGTTCTCCAGTTTAACAATTAAGTTCTTGATGAGTTCACTTGTTTCATCCTTTGTCCTGCAAAAGAAAACCCATGTATATCTGGAAAAGTCATCAGTAATAACAAGACAATATTGTTTTTCTTTCCAATACTCATTACATTTGTAGGTCCAAAAAGGTCCATATGTAAGAGTTGTGAAGGAACAGAAATATAATTCACAGATTTGGACTTATGAGAAGTCTTGTGTTGTTTACCTTTTAGGCATGCAACACAATGATGATCACACATGAATTGTTTTTGAGGTAATCCAATGACCAAATTTCTTTTAACTAAATTGTTCATGTTTTTGAAATTAGTGTGACACATCCTTCTATGCCAAAGTTCTGATTCAGTGGTGTTTGCCTTGGATATAAAACAGTTGACCTCATTTGAAGAAATGAGTTCTCCCCCTATATCCAGGCAATACACATTGTTTCTCCTTGAAGTTCTTAAAACAACATATTTTTCATCTAAAATAAAGTCAGGAGAAAGAATGATGCACTCAATGTCTGTGAAAAGAATCTTATTCCTTTTATCACATACTTGAGACACACTGACTAGATTGTATTTTAGCTCAGCTACATAAAATACATCATCAAAGGTAATGTTGCCATTAGTAACCATACCTTTGCCTGTAATCTTACCTCCCTTTGGGTTCTCACCAAAAGCTACATAACCTCCATCAAATGACTTGAAATCCTTTAGAATTTGCAGATTTCCAGTCATGTGCCTTGAGCATCCACTATCAATGTGCCATGTTCTTCCTTCTTCTGGGATCTGAATGCTCTGCACAAGTAAATAAAAGGTTAGTTAAGTTTGGGAACCCAAGCTTGATATGTCTTGGGTTCATCCTTTGAGAAGTAAGATTTGGAAGATTTAACTTTAAACATTCTTGGTACCCATACCTGGTTAGTACTGGTGTTTTGTTTTACTACTGCTCTTTTGGATTTGTCTGAGTCTACTACTGGTCTTGGTCTATACCCATTGTTATGGACCAGTAGTATTTGGGTACTTACCATTTTTAGAATGACCAGTAGTGTTTTTGAATTTTGGTTTAGCAGTAGTAGTATTCTTGTAATTAGGGTTTTTACCAGTAGTGTTTTTGTACTGGTACCAGACAGCATTATAATTAGGGTTAACACCAGTAGTAAAATTGTTAAAGTTTTTACTGGTGTTGGAAAATTTAAAATATTGTTTATTTTGATCTGATTTTCCATTGTTTTTGAAGTAATTGTTGTTCTTTGGGCTTCCAACTCTTCTACTTTGCACAAACCTTGATGCACTTCTTCCAAATCTTGGTGTTTCAGCAATTGGAGTTTTTGTTTTATTTACTACTGAAGGACCAGTAGTATCTTTTAACTTCTGTGTTTTTGCCTTTTCTTTAGAATTTTTAAATTCTTTGAACTCTTTACAATTAATTCGATTGAAGTGACAATCCTTTGCTAAATGATTTACTTTGTTGCAAATAACACACCTTAATTTATTATCCTTAGCACTTTTAGATTTTCTTTGTTCTAAGAGTTGATTTCTGTTTCTTTCATTTCCCATTCTTAAAATTTTTGGTATATTTTCTGCATCATATTTAGGAGATTCATTTGGGCTTTGTGCTGTATGAAAACTTGTATCAATTGAGTTTATAGTTTCAGTTTGATAAATTGTAAATTCAATTGAGTCATTAGTTTGATCATCATCAGAAGAATCATTTGATTGAGATGTTTCATTACAAGTTTCAGTTTTATTTTCATTTTTTAATTCATTAATTATTCTTTCTGAACTGTTTTTGAGTGGAGGAATGAATTTATATGGAGGTGGTACAGCATGATATCCCACCCCATGAACAACTTTTTCTGTAGTTTGATTATTAGTTAATTCATCAAGAATTTTAGTGCTTCTTTCAAATTTCTTAATTGTCAATTTATTTTGTTCAATTTCAAGTTGACATTCTTCTAATTTACTTGTGAGTTCTTTATTTTTTTAATTCATAGTAATCTTTCTCATCTACAGCTTGGAGTAGTTCTTCCTTCATCCTTTGATCAATCATTTGATACACCTTCATCTGATGTTCTTGATCAAATCACACCATCAAATTCATAATGCCTTTTTAATGCTTTTGTTAAATCTTCATTTAATTTAGTGTTTTCTTTTTCTAAATTTTTAACAATTTTAACACATTCAGAAGTACAAGGTTTAGGTTTTACCTCAGATTTGATGCCAGTAAAGGCCATAAGAGCTTGATTTTGTGCATGTTCTTCTACTTGAAAGCTCCAATCATAGCCTTGTCCTTGTTGTGAAACAAAAGCAGTTGAGTTTGATCTTTTGTCTGGTTGAGGACATTCTTTTGCAAAGTGACCAAGATTGTTACAGTTGTAACATTTGACTTTAGTTTTGTCAAATCCAGCCTTGTCACCTTTGTTGAAGTTGAGGCTTGTTCTTCCAGTCCTCTTCAAGAACCTTTTGGTTCTCAGGCTCAGCATAGCCATCTGCCACTTTAGATCCATCTCCTCAAGATCATCAGGATTCAATTATTCCAAATCATCACTAATTAGTGCAGTGTGCACATGACTAGTGAAGAAGGATTCTCTTGCAGCATCTTCACAATCTGCAGCCTTTCCTGTGGCAGTTTCTTGACCTGTACTAGAGACAAATGCAGTATTATTAGAAGAAATAGAAGGGTTCTTTTGATTTACCTCAGTCTCAAATACTCTGAGATCATTGTAGAGTTCATCCAATTCTTTTTCTTCTAGTGCATCTCTTTGTCTATATATCACTGTGTACATAGCCCATTCTTCACTAAGAGACCTTAGGAACTTCATGTTAACATCTTCTTGATCCATCTTAACCTCAACTTGGTTAAGTTCACCAATTAGCTTGTTGAATCTGTCAAACACTTGAGTGAGTGTCTCATTAGGCTTTCCTTTGAAGTTTTCAAATTCTTGCTTGAGGACAGACTTCATGTTCCTTTTTGTACTATTGGTTCCCACAAACCGCTTTTCCAATGCTTGCCAGAGAAGCTTTGCATCTTCATATTCAACAAATAAATGTTGATAGTCATTGGGAATAGACAGTAATAGGGTACTGAGTGTTTTGAGTTCAATTACTCTATCCTTTCTGTCTCTCTCAGATTTTAGACGATCTGATTCAGTAGCTGTACTCGTTTCAGTAGAAGGAATAATATGTTTATTACCTTCTTGAATGACTTCCCACATGGAATAGTCAGTAATAAGCATGTATTGCTTAATACGATTTTTCCACATCCCAAAGTTATTGGGAGTGAGTATAGGGATTTTATTTGCTTGAGTACTTTCATTATTATCAGTCATGATTAATAATGTGTGTGTTTTAAAGATTAAAACTTTTTGTTGTTCTTAAACTTCGTAGATCTAGAACCAATAAGTTCTGATACCACTTGTCAGGATCGATTAACTATGAAGAGTTAATAAACACCTTTAGATCTAATTGATGATAGAAGTTGCAGCGGATCAACATTATATCAATATATTAAGAACGATGAACTGCAAGAACAATATGCAATGATATTAAGAACACAGTTTCACAAAAAGCTTCAATGTATATTATTGATTAACAATACACACGTACGTTTACAATTCGTAAGGAACTATATATAATAGTACTTGAAGCATAACTATTTACCCTAGTTATTCTAGGACTTGATTTACATCGAATAATAAAAGATATACATTGAATTACATTCTATAACT
Organism: Calendula officinalis; assembly: GCA_963853835.1. NCBI lineage: Eukaryota > Viridiplantae > Streptophyta > Magnoliopsida > Asterales > Asteraceae > Calendula > Calendula officinalis. Next base: position 28,977,878 of record OY970825.1, read on the forward strand.
AATCCTGCGAAGATCTCGGACTTGATATGTTTCCAAAACGTGTACCAGTAGTAACTGCGATCACCAGTAGTAAATATACATCGTCAGTAGTAACTCTGGTGACCAGTAGTAAGTCCAAAACCAACGTCAGTAGTAACTACTAAGATCAGTAGTATCTTCAATATGTGCTTGATCAGTAGTAACTTAGTTATAGTCTTCACCAGCATCAACTCATCAGTAGCAAGTGTTTCTGCCCCATCAGTATTAACCATAGTATTCATCAGTAATAACCATGATCAGTACTAACTGCAGCATCAATAATAAGTTGATCTGTGATCTGCTCCAACAATGACGGCGGGAAATGTGTGGATTCGATACAATTTGGTAGTCCGGTTTGTTGTGTGGAGTTTAATCCATTCGGTGGCTCATTACTAGCCGTTGGATGTGCTGACCGAAAAGCATACATTTACGACGTACGGAATACGGTTGACCCGGTGGCGGTTTTTGACGGTCATCAAAAAAGCGTTTGTTACACTTGATTTGTGGATGATCGTACGGTGATGACATCCGGTACAGACGGGTGTATAAAAATGTGGGACACAGAGGATCAAACCCTGATTCGCACGTACACCGGGCACACGAACCAAAAGAGGTTTGTCGGGTTATCCGTTTGCAGAAATCAAGGATTAATTGCATGTGGGTCGGAGAGTAATCAAGTGTTTGTGTATGATAAAAGGTGGGGCGAACCCATATGGGTTCACGGGTTCGAACCGGTAGGTGGAACCGGGTCAGGCCATGGGTTCGTGAGTAGCATATGTTGGAGTCAAATGGGAGATGATGAGTGTACGCTGGTGGCTGGTGGTTCCCATGGAGTTGTGAAGATTTTTTCTGGGAAAAAAGGTCATTAACCTTAATTAATTAACTAAAAGGCTACATTTGTTTTTTCTTACAAATATTAATTTGTAACTAGTAAGGCCGAGATAATATATAGTTCTTTTTTTCATTAAACATAGCATTATTGTTTTTCAAGCAAATTAATAACATACTGTGTTTGTTTATCCTTCAAAAAAACATTTAATAACATTTTTTATATTCATCTATTGTTCATGAATACTATATTTTTTTAATATGTTAGTTTATAAAAATAGTATGTATTTTTAGCGAAACGTAAACACATGCTCCTCGTTATCAGACGTTATCTGAGTTACATTAAGATATGACTTATGTTGACCTACAATCTTCAACATTTGATTTTGAAATTTGCTTCAATTTACTTTTTGTTAGGTTGATTTTTAGAATTTTAGATGACTGTATTCATTTACTTCATTAATTCTGATGAAAACACTCATAGACCAAATTGAATAATATTAAGATTATTTAAGCCTAAACCTCAAATCGACAAGGTTCAGTTGATGGAGTTAAACAGAGTATATACATTGCAACGTATAGATGCGGTTGCTACTCAGCTACTCTGTCATTTTTCTCAATTTTATTTTTTCATGACAAATGATAGATTTTCGTTATGTAATAAATGGTGTTAGATATAAGTACGCTTCAGCTATAGGTGTTAGATACTTAGATATAATTTGTAGTCCTTCATTTTTAATTTGTTTTTTGCGGGCTTCATCCTTGCACACAAGCTGTTCGACGAATTGTCTAAAAGAAAAAAGTTTTCTTCCTTTCAAAATTTGTTAAAAGAAGATAGGTAATAACTTCAAATTTCCATTCCTAGGTGGTGAGTTATCTCTGTAAGTTTCACTCTACCTACCGTTTACTTTGTTATTTTACATAAAAACATTTTTTTTCTTCATCTGGGTTGGTCAAAAAATGGAGGGTGAAACTAACAGTCATCGTGTTGTGGTTTCTGATTCTGATGAAGTAACTAGTAGTGTAACAAAAAAATCATTAACTTTAAGAGAGAATATGGACCTAGAAAATATTTGAGGTTGCTGTTTGCCGGAGAAGACGAGTTACAGGTGGCCGGAGAAGTTTCAGATTTCCGGAAGTTCTCGGAAAAAGATGACCGGAAAAGGAAAAAAGGTTAAAAATATACAAACAAATAAAAAATAAGAGTACTTTGGTCATTTTATGTGAAAATAGACAAAAATAAAATAAAAATGGAAGAGTTTTGAGACAAAAATCACGAGAAAAGAAACCAAAAGAAAAAATTGCGGAATCTATAGATCACTACTATCAAATCTACCAATGGGCCTATTAAGTCCTAGGGAAGACTCAAAATGTTAACAAAAGTTAATAACAAAGCCTCTTAACCATATGTTGATCAATAAGCATTTTTTAAGAAAAATGTTCAAAATACCTTTTGATGGTTGAAAAAGTACACGAGGTATTCAAATTCAAAAAATAACAAAGTTTAATTGATCCCTATTTAATACTCCGTATAATATAAGAAAAGATTGTTAAATCACACTTTTATTAAAGATGTAACACCGTAAAATTTAGAAAGCGTTTTTTTTAAAGGTGCGGAAGCAAAAGATATTATTAGATAAGTTTTAGGTTTAGGTTTACAAACCAAACGTCCCAAAATAAACTCCAAATAATAGTATTTAAACGGTGTTAATAAACGACATGACTCATTATACAAAGAGAATTGATATTCATACCACAATAATCACTTCCTATACCACATTGTACAAACTCTAAAGCAGACTGTACAACTATGCTAAAGCATAATGTGTGGTAGAGGAATTAATTTATGTGGTAGCAATATCACTCCCTTTTTACAAAACATATCCAATTGAGCTTGGTCAATCATCCCGTCCAAAGTACCGATCAACCTGAAAAGATTCAACGAGGGAGGGATTAGCACAAAACTAAGTGAATGAATATAATCTACAAATTCTGTAAAGCACAACAAGCAAGCATAAACATCTCCACGATCGAAAAGCCACATAACCACATAACACTGTTTGTTCAAGAAGCTCGGTGGTGGTCCTGCAGGAGCCTAAAACCATCGTCGGCCCAACGACGGTACCCAAAAGTCTGTACCCAACTCCCCGGTAAACCCCCTTACGTATAACGTATACAGGTAAGGTCCGAATACCATATGAGTCGATACACTATGCCCAGCGCACTGACTTCTCAAACCTCGGTTGCCCACTAACCGAGTCCTCGGTTACCAATCAAACCGAGTTGTTGCTACCAATCAAGCCAAGTGTTGCTAACAATCAAGCAAAGTCTCTTCACATACGTGCACATAACCTATTTAAATTAACACAATCAAATAGGTATCAAGCAAACAAGTTAGATACGAAAATCGCGTCAACAAACATAGCACGAAGAAAACTCCCACCGCGATCCCCAAGGTTCGTGCTGCACGAAGAAAGTTCGTGCTGGACGAAGAAGTTCGTGACACGAAATTTCTGTTTCGTGACACGAACCGTCTTCCTGCGGCACAAAAAACTTCGTGCGGAACGAAAACGAGTTTATGTCCGACTTCGTGGCACGAACATTTCGTTCCGTGGCACGAAGGCTGAAATCCTGCATTTTTTTTACCACAAGCATGCAAATACCAAACCGATTGTAACCATACACAAGTTGGAGGTTAAATCCACTCACCGTAACCTTCAATCCCGCAACTCAGTGAGCTAATATCACTGAGTCTCCTTCTCGGTTCCTGTAACAAGTATACCGAATTAGTAACAAATTCACCGAATTGTCACAATCGTCAAACTTAACAATTAACAATACAAGACTCATAAAATACACATTTAATGACATTTACAACTAGTCTAATGTTATCAACATTTCATTGGGTCATCTATGACCATCTATCAAATTATCACAACTAGTTGGCCCAAACGGGTCAAAACCCGAACATCATTTATAACATAAACAATTCACAACCAATGTCCATAAACTACTACATTTAGTAAGTCGTCACTAGTTAACCAATCCAACAAGTTCATAACTATCAACAATCCATGTATTTTACTTCCAAATTACTAGTTCATCATTTTGACTCAAATCATCCAAACACCAACTAGTATCTCATCAACCTCATCAAAACTTGACATAATACATGTAACACCTCAATTTTTAATACAAAACATCTGGCCAAAATAATCATTTAATAAAGAGGAGAACTATCCCAAAATACAGATTTACAAAAACCTTTGGTATGAAAATCAGAGTATAAGTTTGGTGTTACAAAATATATCAAAACCAAAGCTAAGTCTAAATCCGTTCTAGTGTTCTTCTACTCTAGGCCCCGCATCTCTATCCATGCGCACCTATACCTTCGATCTCGAACCTGAGTACATAGCAAAAACAACAAGGAGTACGTGAGACAAAAACGTCTCGTGAGCTACATGGGTTTAGACCCGATAATAATAATCATCATAACACATATAACAAACATACAAGTAGTTCGTCCATCTATCTAGTCACCCTATGGTGACTCTGTAATCCTTGCTTTCCTACCGATCATATCTAGTTATCGGGTTACCCCCAAACTAACTAGACCCACATTAACTTATTAACCGGGGATCCCTGAATTAATAAGCTTCTAGGTAAAGGCAAGAGGGAATCGCCCAATCTACCTATACTTGCCTTACTCGCCGGACTACTTCCAGTTAGCAAGACTACTAATGGGCCCATGGGGATCCGCCCAAATGCTCCCCATTCCATATCCTCATGACCGGGGATCCCCCGCATCATCACATCATCTCATCCTTACTATAACTCAACAATTATTTCAATCAAAGCCCTTGAGTATCACATCAATCATCAAAACAAGTTAGTCAACTATATTCAAGCGTATGTAACTAACTCTATATACTAAATTCTACACAATTATCAAATAGGCTCGACATATGTAATAAAAGGTATTTTCATGGCTATGTACTCAGTAAAGTCCACACGTACTCAGCTTAGCAATAAAATGCTCCAACCGTGATCTTCACACGATATCTCTTTGCTTACACAATCGATCAACCTTCCAAGACTTCACCAAAAGCCTAATATAACAATCACAAGTTGTTCAACATCACATATCACTAATAATGTATCCCTTAATCTCTAGATACCATTAACTAACACTTTCCCCCATTTATGGTGATTTACCAAACCCTAGATTTAACCAACCCTTAAGATTCTAACAAATCTCAATCATACACTTGATTCCTTTGTCAAAATACCATCTATTAAGTGTATACATCATTTATTTCACCATAACCCAAAACCCCAAGAACTAGGGTTTCAAACCCATACATCAAAATCCATATATCTTAAGCTACAAAGATCAAAGAGTGAAGATATACCTTTAATCTTCAACTAGGAGTGAAATATACCAAGGATTTGATGAAGAAATCGGCTCCAAATGATGGTTTACACTCGAAATCGTACACAAGTTCGAGTGGGAGAGAAACTAGGGTTTTGTATGCATTAAATGACAAAGAACCCGACTTTAATGCCTGCAGCGACGAAGTTAGCGTCGCTATCTGCGGGATAGCGACGCTATCTACCACAGGCGTCTTTTCGCGTCACCACTTCGCGTCACGAAGCCCGTCGCTAACTCACTGTCGCGTTTCCCTCCATCGCTATTTCGGGTCGCTGTTTGCTTCCGTTGCTGATCGCGTCGCGAAATCCAGATAGCGTCGCTATCTGGGCTATGCAGCTGATGCTGCATTTTTCGGTCATTACTTCAACCCGGTTTCGACCATAACTTTCTCATACGGTGTCCAAATGACACGAAATCAATTCCTACGTTCTTTAAACGATTTATCCTTATTTATCATATTTTTATAAGATTTATTTATTTACAAATTTCGGGTCGTTACAATACAACTAACACATTTAACATGTCATTTTAACATATACAAGCAATAAAACCCATAAAAACCTATCATTGACATAATCACACCAACTTGTCACAAAACTCATTTACTAGCCTATAACTTAGACACCAAATCCATACAATTTCTTAACTAACAATTTAATCCAACAAGTCATAATTAATCATCTTAACAAATTAATACTTCCAATACATGTCAAAGCTTGAATAAACACTTACTATAACATCTAACACAAAATTCACCAACAAAACTTCAAGAATCATAAACCCTAATTTCACTAACTTGCAAGAACTCAAAACAAATACATATAGGTTGAAGCTTACCTCAAGAGCTATTCAAAAACAGGTTTAGATTCAAGATGGAGTAAGAAACGAGCTAGAGATCTCCAAAACAGACTCAAGAACAATGAAGAAGATGAAGATGGTTAAAAGAGAGAGTTTTCTAGAGAGAGGTTCAAGAGAGGGAGATGGATAAGAAATGAAAAGAAGATGGGGCTTCTCCCCACCTTGCAACCGTCCAAAAGAAAGAAGGAGGGGACCACCCTCCAAAAATCAGCTTTTTAACACTGTCTCTCGAAAAGTCTGGTTCGTAATTAATTTGTTTAAAATATCAAACGAACTCTGTTTTTAGCAACGAAGATATATTCGGAAACATAATTAAAAGGAGGATCCAAAAATATAAAAATCATACAATCATTTTAACATTTCAGAAATCGGATATTTTAATCTCTTGATTAAAATATCACAAAAGGACAAAAGACCAAGCAATTCTATTATCATTTAATCTATTCATTCCACATATGGTCAAATAGACATTTATCAAATATCAATATATACCTAAAACTACTAGGCCGGTTTTAGGATGTTACAAAAGATAAATAATTAGAGGATATTACTATGAAACTATTATTAGATAGAAGAAAATTATTAAGTCAATTATTGTTTTAACAATAATTGGAGGTTTAAATAGTATATACTTAATACAAGTAGTTAGTATACGTATAAAAACATATTATGCAAGGTTCTCTCAATAATGACGAGTTCTCAAGCTCGTTAATTTTGTCACATCAACACCACATCACCTTCTTCATTAATGACAAGAAAGTAACAAGTTTATGCCAACAATAACTCATCTTTAACTCATCAAGTTTGTCACATTGTATTAAAAAATAAACATTACATAACTAAAAAATATTATATTAAATTTTTAAAAATTTAATTAAGAATATGTACATTATATTAATATATATCTTATTAATGACAAAAATGAAAATTAAAAAAATTAAAAAAAAAAATTACAGACCCAACCCCCTTCATTTTTCTTTATTCCTTCTTCTTCATTGTCAACACCCCATGGCCCCACACAAAAGCAAAGAACTTGTTCCTCTTCTCATCAGATCCCCGACGAGCTTCGTCGACGGGTTTCACTGACGAGCCTGTACTAACGATGTCAGTGGACTGACGAGATTCACACTTGCAATCAACAAGTTTAGGATATACTGTTGAGAGCGGTCTAATGTGATATAATAAACACTTAGGCCCCGTTTGTTTTGGCGTAATCCTCCGTAATGTTCCGTAATTGTAATTCAATTACATTACCCGTAATTGTAATTCAATTATATTATGGAGGACGTTTGGATGAATTTTTTTCGTAATTCAATTACGAAGTAATTTCGAATTACGATATTCGTTGTAATTGAATTCCGTCCCAACACCCTATGAATTCAATTACGGTCCTTTAGTAAACTAACAAATTTGAATATTTTTATATGCTTCAGATTTTAAAATCATTTAAAAATATTTAAAAAATAAATATAACAAAATTTAGAAAATTTTAAATAATTTAAATATAATTTTTTAAACTAAAAAAAATAATTTTTTTAAATAAAATAAATAAAAATAACAATAACAATAACAATAATATTAAAAAAATAATAATAAATAATAAACAATAATAAAAAAATATGCATAGATATTGATTTGAATTACAACTCAAAATTTTGGTAACTAAACGTGTAACTGTATTCAATTACAACCAAATTGAATTTAAACCGATTTCAATTACATTACGGAGGATTACGTCGAGCCAAATGCCCATTAGAAAACCTATATTTCAAGTACACCCACATCGTGATCTATCTTCTCTCTCTATCTCTCTGATTACATGATGAATGCTTGATTTTAGGGATAATTGTTGGTGGGAACAACACGTAAGCAGGTATCCACGCTGCTTATTTCATCAAGGCTCTAGAGGGATCTAACATAATTACAAAATTGTTAGATTTAATTAGAGAATAATAAACAAAATAAGTCAATTATCATGGCCTGATTGCATTAGTTGAAAATCCTTTATTAATAACCTTTTTATAAAAAGCTTATTTTGTCTGTATATACAGAGCCGATGTAAATCAATAATTACTTAGACTAATCATACTTGGTGGTCGTAAGATGACCACGAGCGATGGTCACGACCAAACCCCCATATTTTCCCTTTCATTTGTCCGTCCATGCGACTGATGATGGGCACACATGTATTGTGTACCTATCAGTTGTACATTATAAATGATAATTAGTACATGTATAAATAAAATTAATTTTAAGGTTCGGTCGTGAATTTGATCATGCGTTTGATCTGAAGAACAGATAATTAAGTTGATGTGTCATCAGTGACCAAACCTTGAAACCCGGGTTTGATCGATCACAATAAAATAATTTTAGGCGCCACAAAATACTTAGATTTTTTCTAGTCCTTGAAATATTCAAGAATGCTTTCTGCTGTCTACTTTTGTTAGAGGTGTTAATTTCGACAACCTGACAATTTTGATTCTATAGGTTTCTCTAAGGCTAGTGGGTATGGGCACCACATGTGGTGGTGCCTTTTTCCGCCACATCAGCGCCACCTCATACACCACACCACCACCACACCACATCATTTGGTGGAAATACCCACCACACCATTTTATTTTCCATCTCATCATTTCATTTCCATTTATTTTTCACACAAATAATATTTTATATAATTTAAAATTACATTACATTAAATTAAATTAAATTAAAATGACAATACTTTAAATTAAAATGAAAATACTAGAAATTAAACATTAAAATACTAGAAATTAAAAATTACAATAATTAAAATAAATTATTACTCTTCAACGTCTTCCTCGTCTTCATCGTCGGCATGTGCGTTGTTGTAGAGATGGTCCGCCAAGTCCTGTCGAAGTCGTTCGTGTGTTGTTTCGTCCGAATGTCGACAACCCTGTGCAAATACTCTGCACTTCCCGGTACATACAAAGCATGCCGGGGACCGTCCGGCACATATGGAGAAATCATCCGACCAGTATCTTCGACAACCATGTTATGCATTATAACACATGCATACAAAATATATCTTAATCTTTCAAGGTCATATGAACGGGCCGCGTTTTTGACAATGTGCCACTTCCCCTTTAAAACTCCAAAAGCTCGTTCCACATCCTTACGTGCGGATTCTTTTTTTTTTTGGTAAACAAGACCTCTTTTGGATCAACTGGATGTCGGTAGGCTTTGAAAAACGTCGCATGACGAGGATATATACCATCGGTAAGGTAATAACCGAATCTATATGGATTGCCATTCACCGTAAAAGGAGCATCGGGTGCCTTTCCTGATAACAAGTCGTTGAATATTGGTGACTGATCAAGCACGTTAATATCATTATTAGAACCCGCAACCCCAAAGTAAGCATGCCAAAACCATAAATCTTGGGAAGCAACAGCTTCTAATATCAACGACGGTACTCCATGATGTCCACCGGTGTACTCACCTCTCCACGCTTGTGGACGGTTCCTCCAATCCCAGTGCATATAATCAATGCTACCAAGCATTCCAGGAAAACTATGTCTCTCTTCGTGTGCCTCATATAATTTTTGAACATCGGTTACTGTTGGTTTTCGCAAATAAATAGGTCCGAATATTTCCAAAACCCCTTGTGAAAATCTATACATACTTTCCCTAGCAGTTCTTTCAGACATGCGTAGGTACTCGTCAAGAGAATCAGGGGATGACCCGTAAGCCATAGATCGAATTGTTGCAGTGCATTTTTGCAAAGCAGTGAATCCCCGCCTACCTCTAGCATCATATCTCAATTGAAAAAAATGATACCTGTTTTCTAATGCGGTACATATGCGCATAAATAGATTTCTGGACAGACGAAACCTTCGTTGGAAATTGTTGTCGTCATAAACAGGATCATCCGCAAAATAATCTCGGTATAGCATGTCGTGTCCAGCTTCTCGATTTCTATTTAGCTTATCGGTTCTAGTGTCAAAGACTTCTTCACTTTCATCGGAGGATATATCATCGAGTAGTTCTGAGTATATTGTTAGCATAAACGCGTCATCGTCGTCAGATGATGAACCAAGATAATTCATTATTTGTGAGTTGGGGTATTTTGGTAGAGTTGTGGTGTGTATTGGTAGTGTTTTGAGTGTGTTTATATAGGAAATAAATAAATTAAATTAATTAATTATTATTTTTTTTAATTCACAACGGCTAAAAAAATAGCCGTTCAACGGCTAGTTTCCAAACCCACGCCCGTTCTCCGCCGTTGCCTTGGTGCCGGATCCGCCACGCCGACCCCCCACGCCGTTGTGGGGGGCGGTGTTCTTCTTCTTCGCCACGCCGTGACCGCCGAGTCACACCCCCACGCCATTAGGGGCGTTGGTCCGTACCGTCTCGCCTAATATGTCAAACAAAGAAGGTAACTTAAAATGAAACATGTCAAAAGTTACTTTTTAAATTTAATGCATGGAATGTTAAAGCTTTTGTTTAAAAAATTAGATTAGCATTTAGATTTTAGATAGTACTGATACTGCCTTCGTAATTATATTTGACGCAGTAAGTATTAATAATAGGGAAAAAAATTTGGACAAGCAATATTTCGAGTCAACTTAAGCTGTCTTGACCTAGACCAGAAGGACTCATTTTAACATACCCAATTTACCAAATGCATCTAATATACATGGTTTCCATTTTTCATGGAAAGTCATTAAAAGATAAAAGCCAAAATAAAATATTTTTTAATTAAAAAAGGCACTTCCATGTATAATGGATTCACTCAGAATGATCGAATTTTACACGTGATGTATGTGACCTAACCACCATGCTATAAGCCTATATCTATCATTTGCCTAAAAAGACTTTGTTTTTTTTTTTTTTTACTTATAGGTAGGTCAATGAAAGATAAACAAAATGAGCATGACATGTGTTATCCCATGCCTACGTTTATTTTTTCTAAAGAATTCATACTCTATGTCCTTTTTCTGGTTTAAAAATCCATCTTCTCATTTAAAATCAAATAAAAAACAAAAAACAAATATGGGTCTAGTCAAAACTGATGTAGCAGAGAACATGTTCAAATGATTTAATTAATCTTTTGCTTAATCATTATAATTTCTTGACAGTAATTCAGTTATCAAGTTCCTGAATCTAGAGAATTTAATTAAGGATATATAATAAATATCATTAAGAAAACAGGATTCTAATTGATCTATAACACGTTGCATCGCCAATGCAGTAGCTTACTTGCTACATGATATTATAATTACATTTTCAACAGATTCCCCATTAAAAAATCTTAATTAATTCACCAGTAAAATCTTCCACAATGTGATTAATTAGCATCATAATTGAAGTACTTCGGAGTGCATAAACTTCTCTATGAAGCAGTGTCTCTACCTCTGAGTAGACATATGATGGTCAACATCTTACCTCCCTCATACGCTTGTTTTGAAGGGGCGAATATCTAATGATTTTAATGTTTGAACTTGTATGCAAATATTATGAAAGTGTGAATCCTCTATATATCATTTAAGGGGTCAATGCCCATAGGTTAATTAACCAAAAACGTCTGATGTTATTAACCTTCTCTCCCTTGAAGAGCCATTCATATCATGTTGGCTATTAGTCATGGGATTTGAGCATTAATTTGGTCTTTATGCTAGACGAAATATTGACACGAGGAAATTTATTAAACAACCTTCGAAAAACCCTATTATTGCAAAAAAGGTAAACATTTTTTTCATCCAAAATTATATTTCAAGTAATCGATCAACTACATTTGCCTCCAACTTTCAAATGCTTCAACATTGTAATAGGGTTGGGTGTGGTGTGTTAATTAAACATGTGCCAGTTGACTTAGGTTTAGCACGGGGTTAAATGTGTTAGTACATGTGTGTTTTTTATTATTATTTTAAAAATTGTGATTGACTTAGGTTATTTTTATGTGTCCCAAAGGGATGTTATAGGAATATTAAACGAGTGAGTAATGTTAAGGTAGATGCAAAAACTATATATCTTAAATATGCAAAAATACTTTTAACATAACACCACAAAGCTTGTGCTCTAAGACCCGTCGGAATGGGCACTCCGACTTGTGTTACCACACCTAATGCTCTTCGGCCGACTCAAGTTCTTTGAAGGCCGGGTTGGCTGTTTATGCATCAATTTGAATGAAAAAAAATTAATTTTTTTTTCTTTTCTGCTATGATATATATTAATTATTACCCTTTGGTTATATGTAAAAATGTATAGAAGCAATGTCATCCACACCAACTGTAAGCAACTACTTTTCTTTATATATACAAAAACACATAGAGATTATAGTTGAATTCTCATATCTATCACTTCATTATAGATATATATTTCATACATCATTTTGCTTCTACCAACTTTTATTTCACACATAGAAAAGTTTCTTTTTTTGGTAAGATGAAGTGCAAACCATCAAATCCAAAGCATAAGAAGGGTTTATGGTCACCTGATGAAGATCAAAAACTTAAGGATTACATCATCAACCATGGTCTTGGCTTCTGGAATTCTGTCCCCATTAATGCTGGTATTTAACTTAATTAGTTTTTGCATTCTGTCCCCATTAATTAAGGACTTGCATTTTCTTTCAAATTATGCAGACATAACATTATGTTTTTGCCCCCACAGGTTTGCAGAGGAACGGAAAGAGTTGCAGATTAAGATGGATTAATTATCTACGGCCAGGATTAAAACGAGGAATGTTTACAGCAGAAGAGGAGCATACAATCATGACTCTTCATGGCCTGTTAGGCAATAAGTAAGCACACATTCTTTAATTTTATATATATTTAGCACAAAGCAGAGTAATGTTTACAGCAACGATTATTTTTTAATTATATTTTACATTTGTAATACTGATGGTGGTGGTGATGATAGTACTAATAGTGGTGGGTGGCAGCGGTAGTGATTATTGTGGTGTGTGAGAGTCTTGGTTGATGACCAATAAAATAATATGGTTTTGCGATTAATAAAGATAATAGTATATATAAGTAATTACCGTCAAGTATTTAACATCTCCCCTGATAGATGAGTTGGTTAAAGCTCTTACTAATAGCATGATCAATGTCGTAGGTTCGAGTCATGTGGCTGTCAATTTTTCAAAATGTATATATTTCCTGAAATAGTAAGTATCATGGCTCTTAATTACTAACTTGGGAAGATCCAAAATTATATATATATATATATAGTAAATATAAAGATTACTTACAATGTATAAACTTTTATTATATCATATTTACATAACCAACTTACATCATCTTTTACCATTCGCGTAACCAAATTACATAAAACAAAAAGGTTTAAAAACGTATATTACATTAAAAAGCTCAGTCTAAGCTCATGTATACTTTGGATACATTTGCATACAGTTTGACCATTGTTTATCTATAAACGAATAATGCAACAAATGAGGGACACTTTAAATTACTCAGGTGGTCTCAGATGTCGCAACATTTACCGGGAAGGAGTGATAACGAGATAAAGAATCACTGGCATTCCTATTTAAAGAAGAAAATTTCAAAATTAGAAACCTTAAAATCTCAATCTATGTCTTTAGACACCATATTGACCCAAGAATCGTCTTCTTTGAAATCAAAGTGTTCGGGTCTCGAGTCATCTCAAGAAGCGGAAGAATCATCAGTTGTTCCTAGAATCCCACCAAAGATTTTATTTTCTGATTGGCTTACAAACGAATTATCGGTTTCTGGGGATGCAATTTCAAGCTCTAAAGAACCAAACATAAATGGGGAATCATGTAGTAGCGATATTCAAGGCCCCGAGCTTGATGACGAATATGATTTTTATAATTTGATTTTTGAAGAAAATATATGTCCAGATTTCAGTATTGATGATGTAAAAATGTACAGTTTGTGATGATTAATATTTTGATTCAACCCCTGGCCAATGTAATTCTGTTTGAGCTTTTTATGTTTGCACGTCCTTTCGAAGTTTGACCAAACTATTGGGAAAAAAAAAAGCAATAATAAATATCATTTCTTGACTTTTAATGACATCATTATATTCAATGTTGTAAGGATCGGGGGACTTGAAAATTGTAGTGGTGGTCGGATTTACCGGTCAATATGAAAAATGTGGACCAGATTGAATTTTTAGATGTTTTTTATGTAATCGGGTTAAACCGGGGCTAAAAAAGAGATTGAACCTGATTTTATATTTTTTAAGTTTTTATCTAATTCTGTTTGAGACTTGTCACCCCACAGCCGTGACCTTGTGTTTGGTGTTGATTCACTATTGACAGTCAAATGTGACTCCCTTCTTCCCAATATTATTGTTCATCGGACAGTATACAAACAGTTTTAGAAAAGTATATTAATTACAGTACTATGTCAACAATAATATTCTTTTTCTTTCTCATTTAAATGTTTTTAATTGTTTCAAATTTAGAAGTATACAATTATTTTGAGAAAATTAAAATAGAAATATGGACAATAAAAACTAGGACGGAAGGAGTATTTGTGTCCATGGTGGCCATTTCCAAAAATAGACATGAATATCCAGAATTCAATTATTTTATCACTTTTATTTCTAAAAATAAACTTTCACAACAAATTTGACAATACTTTTTGGTAGAGAGAAATCTTTTGTGTAACTTAAGTTGATTTTGTGCGATTGATAAATAATTTTGTCTTATTTAAAAAGGTTTTTTTAATATATGTCTTAAGGCATATAATAGTAATAGTTAAATGTCTTCTATCCTCCTATATTTAATTCATTAAAATACACTTTCTTTTGAATTATGAAAAAAGTAAAATCGGTTTAATATAAAAGAATTAACAAGTCATCAATATCATTTTACAATGATTAAAGAAATTATTGTTCATTAAATGTTCGTTATTGTATGCTCGTAGGGCACATATTAAAAAAAACCCCTATTTAAAAAGCTTACAACTTATTTTTAAAAGCTAATATCATCTTTTGCAAATAAACCAAATGTTTATTTTGTACAAAAATCATAGAGTGGAAGGACCAAAATAGATTAAATGTTTCAAAACTAGCGGGTGTGTACCCGCACATTGCCGCATGAGATTTTTATATAATAATGTCTATTGGTATTCGTAAAAATAAGTTGGTAATGTTACATTACTAATATTCGTACTCATTATTATTTTTGGACAAAATCTAACATTTTAAAACAAAGAGGGATAAAACGTAAGTATTCAAAACCTAAATGTCAAAAATTTTAAAGTCCGAGATTAAAAAAACAAAAGTCGAATACAACGACTTGAAATAAAAAAATAAATGAGCAGCCTGCCTAGTAATTAATGTCAAACATGACATTGTTTATTGTAAAAAAGAAAAAAAAGAGCTGTGTGAGGCACTATTCATATTAAGGTAATTGTTATGTTATTAATAATATTAAATAATAGTATTAAAGATACTAATAAAATAAAAGTTATCACACTAAAACTAAATGTTAGAATAGTAAATAAATCAATATATAAATATAAAACAAAGAAAAAGTTAAAAGCATAAAAAACTATAAGAAGTGTAAGGTGCTGTTTGATAGGAATAAAATGATTAAGTGCTGAATGATTCAACGGTCTGAATGATTAAGAGGTTTTGTATAAAACTTGTTTTGAATGTGAGAAACTTTTTTATAAGAATTCTGACTGCTTAATGATTCATCATATGTTCTAAGGAAGAATGATTCAGCAGCTTTTTGCTCTCCCTTTCAGCATATACTTCATTCATGAGAGGCGTTAAACAAACGCACTGAATGCTGAACGATTAAACATTCAACGCTGAATGGTTCCATTAAGCTGCAAACAAACACAACCTAAGTTTTTGATCGGTGGCTCATAAAGTAAACAATGGGGGGCGTGGGTGTCTCAAGCTAGATCAATTGCAAGAACAAGAAAAAAAGAAGAAAAAAAGACGTGTAAAAATTTGTATGGTAACCTCACTGTTCATCTTAACGCAATTATAGTATTACTAATAAGAGCATCTCCAATAAGAGCTTTTTTTTTAAGTTTTTTACTATTCTAATAAGTTTTTGAAAGACTTTTTACTATTGGAACAATGAGTTTTTAGAAAGCTTATTTCAATGACTTTTTTTTACTAAGCTTTAAGCTTATTCCAATGTTTGTTATTTTTTTCTACTAAGCTTTTTACTAAGCTTTTATTATATGTAGATTGTTTATTATATTTTTATTAGTTAACAAATAAATTATATAATATTTAATGTCAATTAGTATAATATTTTTATATGAGACTTTAAAAAAATATATTATATGTAGTAAGATGTCAAAAAAATGTCAAAATATAATGGAGGGTATTTATAAAACATTTGATATATATAAAGGTATGTTGGAAATATCGTAAAGGAAAACGTTTTTGGAAAGGTTAACTATTGGAGATGTAATTTATGAAAAGGTTTTTGGTTAGTGAATTGTTAATGTGACAAAAGTAACAAGCTTTTGTAAAGTTAACCATTTGAATGCTCTAATAATAGGGACGCCGCATGTACTATTAACACCATGACAATTTAGTCAAACCACAAGTAAGATTTTTTGCAATTTACCCGTCTTTATATTCAAGTTATTTCCGTCGCTATCTAGGAACTTTTAAAGATCCGTCGCTAACCTCCAAATATAGCGACGAATCTATCTCATTAGTCATTACGTCGCTAACTTTTTATATTCATTTGCGTTTACCATATATTAGTGGCACATTATGAACCATAAACAATCCTAAAGTGTGTTGTCGGTTCGATTCTAATAAACGCTGACCTCAAGCTTCAGGCCTTAGTGACGAATTCGTTAAAACCATAACTATTTAACCCTTTCAACGACACTTTTTCATTGGTGCTGACCTCAGCATATTCGACAGACCATCATTTCGACCTTTATAATTTATTTAGAACACAAGTCCATTTTTAATTGGTTGACAATGCCTGTTGGATTACAATAAAGCCGTTGACTTTCAAACTCCTTTTAATTGGCATTGCTACTTCTATCTATAACTATAATAAAAAGTACTCTATAATTCTATATAACTTTTGTGTCATAATTATTTTAGAAATTTAATAAAATGGCATGCTACGTGGTCCAGTCTGGTTCTTGTGTTAGATATAAGGAAGCAGGCTGATGTCTTTATTCTTTTTATAAATTTAATTATATGAAATAAAGAATGCCGACTAAATTGTGTGATAGAAAATGGTCCCCATGCTTTAATATCTTAAACATGTTACCTTCGTTTACCATGAAAAGCTTAAAGATATAAACATGTTACCTTCGTTTATCTTAAACATGTTGCTTTTGTATATAATATCTGTTAAGTTAGTTATTGTGTTGTCAAATTTCATGTTCACCATCTTGATCAAAGCATCGACAAATGCTCATATATAACTTTTGTAATTGTGTTGTTGTTAGGCCTCAAATATGGAAATTTTCCTTTTTTCTTGGCAAAATCGCAACTTTCCTACTCCCCCTCGTCCCACAGGAAAAATTCTCCTTAAATTTTTGTCGCACAGAAAATTTTTCATTTCATAAGTTGATGTGTCCCACTTAATAAAATAATATAATTCTCAAGGATCCACCATTAACTATCCACTAACTATCTTTTCTCTCTCCAAATTAACTTAATATTTTAATCAAAATTATTACCAATAACCTCACCACTAAGTATCTCCTTAAACTTTGTGCCCGAAAGACTTGAAATTTTTTTTTGGGACGGAGGAAATATTTTATAATTATGAGCTTGCACTTAAGCATCGTTTAAGTATTAGTTGTTTTATGCTTGATATGACAATTCACTACAAAAATTTGACCATGTGGCAATTAAACCTTATGGCTCGTCGCTGTATAAAACCAATTGCGGCGACATGTCATCGTTATATGTCGTTGCTTTGGCCAAGTTTCATTTTTCTCAAACCATATGGCAATGATATGTCGTCACGATAGGAACGCCGGAAAACGAAATAAATTACCTGGACTTTTGAAATATGTCGCGACGATATATTATTATTATCGAAAATTATTATTAGCTATAAGTGAAATAAATGTTTAGACTTAACGTAGTTTTGCTAAAACAGTAACCGTAAAATTATTATTATCGATTTCTTCAAGTCTCGTTTCTGTTCATAAGCCGACTGAAAGAATCTAGAATGTCAAATCAAGTATATGAATAAATTATCACATGTGATATTAGATTAGAAAAACACATTATTGCAATAAGAAAAAGATCATATAATTTGCTTAAAAGTGAAGTCTTTTAAATAAATCACGGTGAAAATCACACGCTAAAGCGATTGATTATTATTGTATGCTATCAATCTCACCAAGTCATTGTCAACTAGCTTAATATTATTAATATATATTGCCAAAATGATGAGGGGTTTATAAAAAAAAATTAAAATAAAGTTGTTAATATTTTTTTTGTTGAAATAAACAAATTATAAGCCTTTAATTGGTAAGGACTTATTAGACTTTTGATAACGAGAATCATATGTGTTATTATACTCCCAAACGCAATAAACGAACAATTTCTTTTACGATTGTCAAATGTTGTTGATCATATATTAAATCCTCCATGTGAAGCTTCTTTAGTTTTGTTTATCTTATAGTTGTGTAAAGTTCATATTATGCAGCGATTTAAAAATTCGGTTGAACAAGAAAATATGATAGTAGTCGGTCTAAATGAGCTAGTAAAATTGGTTGTTAATGAAAAGCATAGAATCACTGAATTAATCCATACTTGGGTGATAATGATGATTTTAGTAAGAAACTTGGAGATGGAGGATTAGGGCTTTTAGAGAGAGAAATGTAGAGAGAAGGAGGAGAACAATTGCAGAAATGTGTGTTTGATTAATGAGCAAAAGTTTTGGAATTAAGCCTTACAATTGGTATTTATACTATGGCTTAATTCCTTGGTTAATTAGGACCAATCCTAATCAAAGCTAAACTTATATACAATGTTTCAATATACCCCCTAGACTATCTATTACAATATATTTAGTACCTAACAATCTCCCCCTTTGTAATACTAGTCTAGGTTGCATATCTTTGAAGACTTCTGTGTTTGTAAGGCCGGAGCTGAGATTTGAACCGTTGAGCAGTTATGTTGATAAAACAGCATCAGCCTTTGATCATCGGTGACATACATACTTTTAATTGGCTTTTCAACCAATATAAAGTATTCCAGAAGACTTCATGCAAATCGACTGAATGTAGACCCATAGATAGAGCAGTTAGCAGCGGAAGTCCTTTCTTGAAGTTGTGGCGTTTGTCGATTTGCTGTCGATCCTTGGTTCCTGATGTTTGTTGAAGTTGAAGCAGTGCGGAATATTGATATGTTTTGGATTTTCTGACCGTTGTTGATAATGTTGGAGTACGGTCATAGAATCCCTTATCTGATTTATTTACTGTTGTTGATAAGATTTGAGTACAGTCATCAGATTTTCTATCAGACATAGTGACCGTTGTTGATAAGAATGGAGTACGGTCGTCTGATCTTCGCACGAGAATGTATCAGGGTAACCCAGGATCACATAGATTGCCTGTTAGCACAACAGTTACTGAAACTGTATGACCTACGTTCAGTGTTGGCATTGATGTTAGCACTGGTAGGATTTCCATTCAATCATCGTGGAATACCAATATTTTTTTTTGGTATCACTATGAATGTTCCGGCAATATCCCAAAGATATGCTTGGTAGAGTGCTGGAGGTGGGTCCTCTTTTTCAATATCGACAATCTCAAAATGAGATGTCGATAGTGGATGTGGTTATCTCCGTGTTTTTAGTTCCTAATACTTGATTCTGCTCACCTAGACCTAGGGACCCTCACTTTTTAGTTCCTATATTGTCGGTGGCTCCGGGGAAGATCATGCTGGGTTTATCAGATCATAGGAGTAATTTGAGAGTGGACTATTACGCTCATGTGCATTTTAATCAGCTTTCAAGATGTTGCATTTTAGTTCACATGGATTTTTCATCGGAATGTTATGTGTTTCCGGTATAAGTTGTTGCATGAATGATTTTGAAGTTTAAGGCACAGCAACTTGTTCTTTTAAGGTAACACCGGACTCACATAGAGTATCCGTTAGCACACGGTATGAATCCGTAGTCGTTTGCACAACTGTTGATTCAAATGTGTGACCTGCGTTTAGAGTTGGCGTGATTTTAGCTCTAGCAGGATTTCCACTCGATCATCGTGAAACATCAGATTGTGATGCCACTACAAGTGTTCTGATGGATTCACGGAGATCCATTTTTGTAGTGCAAGTGTCCTAAATTGGAAAGATTCTTGGGGGTGAGAACTAGACACACTGTGCATACAAAAAGACTTAACCATGGGCAGGAGGTTATTTTGTTTCAATACCGACATACTCCGAATGAGTAGTCAGTAGCTTTTGTGCTACGTCCCCTAATGAAATGAAACAAATTCCTGTTGAGAGGAATTTGAGTGGTTGGTGGTGGTGTGCATTTGCTTTACCGGGCTAGTAAAGTCTAGTGAAACATTCAACTTATGAATGATCACCTATTTGTATTGTTGCCCGGTTTGTTAACGGTTTGGATGCACTCAAAGGTGTGTTTTCTTTGATTTATCATGTTTTCACATCACCTTGCACTCACCTATTTCTATACCCTAGACGTATACCCTTACATTTTACCAGTTGGCTGAAATATTTCCCTGGGAAGGTAAGAACGGATCTGGCTGACCATGGGAAGGTATGTCTTTTGAAGTAGTTAGTAACGAGAATTAAAAGAATTTGTAATAAACAGATGCTATCTTTACTAGGTAACTAGTAAAGAGATCGTTTACGGATATTACAACGACTTATAATTAACGTTACAAACATAAACTTTTTGATTTGGGTATTTTTGTTTTGTTTTTCTAACTTTTCTCCCCCTAGAAATAATAATTCTCCCCCTAGAATTAATATTTCTCCCCCTCGACCAAACAAAAATACTTACAAGTCTTGAGATTGGAGGACGTACCTTATACATCGTCGGAGGGTTGAAGGAGAGTATTTGCGATGAAGCTTGATTGAGCTTTGTGCTTTCTTTTGAGTGCGGGTTCTAAATCTGTGTTGATCAGAAGTCATTGCTTTGACGCTCGGGTCATACACTGATGTGTGTAAGGGCCATGTCTTTAAAGATCAAGTCATATACTGATGTGTATATAAGTCACTCTGTTGAGGCTCGAGTTATACACCGAATTGTGTATAAGTCACTAAACGTTGAAATGCGAGTTATACACTGAATTGTGTATAAGTCATTAAACGTTTAATGAAATTTTAGATATATATATATATATATATATATATATATATATATATATATATATATATATATATATATATATATATATATATATATATATATATATAGAATTTGAAAATTTAATTTTATTATTAATAAAAGAAAATTTAACAAATTAAATATATATATATATATATATATATATATATATATATATATATATATATATAATTAAAATTAAAAGGAAATAAAGAATTAGAAAAAGATCCCTGGTCGAGACTGGTAACTATCCCCAAATATTTATCATGAGTGTTGGATAGAAGAGCTCTGTTTCCAGTCATGTGCCTTGAACATCCCAAGTCAAGGTATCTCAGATTCTACATAAAACAATTAAAACATGTTTGGTACCCAATTATTTATGGGTCCTGAACGATTAGTGACTGATGTTTTATGTAGAATTATTTTATGATGAAATTAGAGATTTGGAGAACTGCAAGGAGGCAGTTCAGAAGTTGTGGATTTAACGACCCATTTTAAAGATTTTTCAGAGGATTGAATAATCCAATGAGAGTTTTCATTTTTGATCAAGTTATATTTTACAAATGTTGAAGATTTGGTGGGTGTTTTGTTGTCGCATTTTGAGGAACCTGAAGATTTTGGCTTAGGTGCGGAATTTCCTCGAGAAGATTTGCGACGAGAGAACGAGTGAGCATCAGAGGTTGGTGGGTTTTTGGAAAAGAATTTCGATTGTTTGGAAACTGGAGATGATGAAATCTTTTGATTTGATTTTGCTGGTTTAGTGACGTATGATTTGCATTGATATGGATAGCACGTTTTGCATGTGTTTATAAGTTTACCAGATTTATGATATACTATGTTCTTATGAATACTGCAAGGTGCATCAAGTCTTACAAAAAAAAGTTTATCAGTTTGAGTTATCTGTTTCTTTGTAATTTTGTCAAAAAATCTTTTTGTTCCAGATTTGTCAGTTTTAACATACACATCACCAAAGTCAGGAGAGTATCGGACGGGACGATAAACAGTTGAATCATAATCAGTTCTAAAAGCCGTTAAAAGAGTTTTCCCACAATTAGAGTTATTACATTTATTTTGAACAGAAAAAGAAGAAACTACAGACGGACGGGGACTAGACTTCTTAAGTAGGCTGGGCTTCTTAAGCATACTAGGACCAGTCTGAATAGACTTCTTGGACTGCTTGGCTCTTGTGACTCCATTGGGCTTCTTGACCTTCTCACTCTGAGACTCTAATTTACTATTGGAAGCATTTAAGAGTGGTGAATTAGAGTTTCTCCTCAAGATGATTGGTACTGGATTAATCGGTGCCGGTCCTAATACAGAGGATTTAGAATTTTGAGAAACAGGTTTGTTCGTTTTAGGTTTTAATTCTAAAATGGTATCCTCTAAATTATGTATTTTGTTTTGAAGATTTTCCTTTTCTTTATCAAAGGCTTTTTGTGTTTCATCAATTTCAGATTCTAATTGTACAATTTTCTTTTATAAAATTAATGGAGGAACATAAAGCTTTGGTTCTTTGATTTGTTTTAACACTTCATTTTCAGGAATGGAAAATTCAGCTGGTGTGATGATCGGAAAATATTCGTTGTGTTCAAATTTTGCTTTCTTCTTTTCGTACGTTGAGTTTAAGGCATCATAATTGAAGCTAATTTGAGCATATTCTTCCTTTTCCCGGTTGAACTTTTCAACTTCTGCTTCTTCATCTGGCATATGAAGGAAGCTTTGCCAGATTCCCAAGTTCATGTAATCGTAGTTATATAACGTTGGAAGAACATCTGCAGCTTTTTCCAGAGGGCGGATGTTTTCTACTCCAAGACCCACTTTTGACTTGAAAGATCTGAACTCTTTAGGCTGGTTTAATTTTATCGTTTGTTCAGTATGACCAGCTTTCACAATCGTCTGCTCCAGTTTTGAGATGTGTTCTTCAGCATTTTCTTTTCTGACAGTAAGACTGTGTATAGTTGCTGATTGTTCATCGATTTCATTTTTAAAATCGTTTGTTATGTTTTTGATTTGTTCATTCAATTTTTGAATTTCGATGTCAGCCGTCTTCAACTGTTCTTGGTAGTCTTTTATCTTGATGTCTGCGGATTTCATCCATGTTTGCTGTCGATTTAGTTGATTCGCCAAGTCATTTATCAGCTGCTTGGAGTCGTCTTTATCACTCGACACCGTTTTCATGGTTTTTAGGTTAGAAATTTCAAGGTTTTTTGTATTAATAATGTGATTTAGACGATTTACCTCACTGGTGTGAGCAGCATGAAATGATGAAAATTGTTGTTGTAACTCTTGTGTTGTTTGATTTGAATGATTATTTTGATTTACTTGAGGAACAAGAGTTTCAAGTTGGCGACGAAAGGTTAAATTTCCTTCCTTTAATTTTAAGATTTGTGTATTTGATTCATTGGTTGTATTTACTTGTTTTTGTAGATTATTTTGCAATTCAGTAATTTGAAATTGATAGGCTGATTTTGACGTAGACAACTGATTTTGTAATTCCTTGTTTACTTGAGTTATTTGAATAGAGCATTGACTTAAGTCACTCAAATCATTTGTTGTGCTTTTTCAGATTCCAAATCAGTTATTTGTTTTGTCAAATGTGATTTCTCATCAATTTTAGTAAACAGTTTTTCATTAAACAAGGAATTCTCTGATTCATCAGTGTCTGAATCAGATAATAAAGAGTCAAAGGAAAAAGAGTGTACCTCATTTTCATCATCTTTTGGAATACCTAACACACCTGTAGCCTCAGTTGGTATTGCCATGAATGCCAGGTTGGCAATGCACTATTTATCCTCCTGGGCATTCGACCCGGCAGACAGTGTTTCTTTGGAAGTCATGTTAAGAACACTTCACGGGAATTTTGACTGAAACGAGGTAAAGAAGATTTTAAGAATGAGAAGGTTCTGGAATAGAATATGTGATGTAGACCGAGAATTGGTCTTCAAAAATTCAAAATTACCGAAATCTTAAACTGGTTATTCCAGATGATGAAGTACACTTTAAATGTGCCTAAGATTTTTGAATTAGGGAAAAACGACGACCGGGTTAGAAACTGAGGCTAAACGAAGTTTGGAAATTGACCGAAAAATCACAAAAACGCAGATAAAGTGATTGAAACAGGTCTTTTTGGGCCGGGAAGTTGGGTAAACTGCCTACGGCGTTTATCACGTCGTAGCCTTCGTCTTTAGCTTCGATTTGGTTACTCGTGGGCTCGAAACGGACACCCGAGTTGAAAGTTATGACCGTTACAGTACAGCCCCTTTTGTCACGCAAGTGTTGAAAGAGTTCGGGCCGAAGTTGAGTAATGTTCGGGTCGAAGATTGAATAGAAGTTCGGGCCGAAGTTAAGTAATGTTCGGGCCGAAGATTGAATAGAAGTTCGGGCCGAAGATTTTGAGAAGTTCGAGCCGAAGATTGGGTTGAAGTTCGGGCCGAAGTTTGGGTTGAAGTTCAGGCCGAAGTTTGGGTTGAAGTTCGGGCCGAACTTGTTACTGTTCTCGGGCCGAAGTCTTTCTTGGCAGAACAGTGACGAACATAACAGAAAAACCCACTAATTTGATCCTAAAATGATCGTTTCTTAGCCAAAATCTTCGATTCTTTTTGCAAAATGACCCAAATACTATTTCCTTCAATCCATTACTACTATGTTACTCAAAAACAACCTAGATCTATTCGAAAATTTGAATTTAGATGGTTTTTGAAGCTTTAATGGTTTTTCCTAAAAATCTAAATTCTTCATCAGAACGGATTGGATTCGATCCTAACTCGATTCTAAGCTTAATATATTAACAAAATGAAGCTATTCAATCCATAAGAACAAGAATTAGTACCTTAAATCCGATTTTTGATCTTAAACCCCTTTTTCTTCAAAAACCTTGAAAAACCCTCTTGATCTTCTGATTTTAACACGAAGTGATGGATTTGGATCGTTTTCAGGATGAAATTATGCTCTGATACCAATTGAAAAGTATAGAATCACTGAATCAATCCATACTTGGGTGATAATGATGATTTTAGTAAGAAACTTGGAGATGGAGGATTAGGGCTTTTAGAGAGAGAAATGTAGAGAGAAGGAGGAGAAAAATTGCAGAAATGTGTGTTTGATTAATGAGCAAAAGTTTTTGGAATTAAGCCTTACAATTGGTATTTATACTATGGCTTAATTCCTTGGTTAATTAGGACTAATCCTAATCAAAGCTAAACTTATATACAATGTTTCAATATACCCCCTAGACTATCTATTACAATATATTTAGTACCTAACAGTTAAATAATCGTTAAAAAGCAGTAGGTACAACATAAAAATCTGGTTGAACTTTGAAGTGAACGTTCAAAGCGGATAAAATGGGGTTTCTAAAAAAATAGGTAAATAAGATGAAAATATGAATTTTTAATACTTTTTCCGTTTCAAAATAAGTGATACATATGAGCTTGCACGTTTTTTGAGGCAAATTATGATAATGAAAATTAATTAGATTAAATTGGATAGTTAGTGGAAGATGAGTACCACATATTTACTTAGATTAAAGTGAATTTAGTAATGTTAAAATTAAAAGTAAGGGCAAATGAGTCATTTTACTTTATTAAATGAGAAAGTTAGTGTATGTGGGTCCTACTTCTTTTTACTAAATAAGAAAAGTTTTTAAAGTATATCACTTATTTTGAAACACCTCAAAAAGGAAAGTGTATCTTTAAAACGGAGGAAGTATATATTATGGAACCTAAAAATATTAAATTTAGCTGAAAAATATGTTAAATATGTTTTCTATTTTTCAACTTTTTGGAATTTATATACTATTTACTAGGGGTGTTCGTTTGGACGGTTCGGTTTTATCCGATCCAAATAGGCGAAACCAAATAAAATCTGGTTTTCAAAAGTTTAAACCGAATCGTCCAAACTAATTCGAAAACCAAACCGATCCGAACCAAATAATAATTTGGTTGGTTTGGTTTTTCCTTAAAATTTTCAAAATATTCCAAAAGTATATAACATAAATTATTAAGTTCATATGTAAAATTTTAAAATGATATACTACTTTGTACATAAAAACAAGTTTAATTCATAACTTGTGACATTTACAATCATATATGCAAAAAATTTGACATCAACTTTATCAAAAACTCCAAATAGATTGGTATATCACCAACTGATACAATATAAAATGGAACAAGTGTTAGTATATAAATTAATTTACTATAAGTTATGTAAAGAAAAGAGAAACCATAATTGCTTACAATAGAGACCAATAAGTGTTAGTTTGTGTTTGTTTGCAGCTTAATGGAACCATTCAACGCTGAATGCTTAATCATTCAGCATTCAGTGCGTGTGTTTAGCGGCTCTGAATGAAGTATATGCTGAATGGGACATCAAAAAACTGCTGAATCATTCTTCCTTAGAACATATGTTGAATTATTAAGCAGTCAGAATTCTTATAAAAAAGTTTCTCACATTCAAAACAAGTTTTATACGAAACCTCTTAATCATTCAGACCGTTGAATCATTCAACACTTAATCATTTTGTTCCTATCAAACAACACCTTAGTATATAAATCAATTACTACATATTACTATTTGGTTTTTTTGGACAATCCGGTTTTCACAACAGAAACAAAATCCAATCCGAAATCCAAACTATTAGTTTGGTTTAAGTCCAAACCGATCCAAAAAACCAAATAACCAATCCAAATAGTCCGATCCAAAATGTCCAATTGAACAATTCGGTTATACCCGAATAGTGAACACCCCTACTATTTACATAATTATTGCATTATAATTATTAATAGTTTTGTCATCCAGTTCAAACAATCGCTCATATGATTAGTTTTTTAACATTGTATACATGGCGTATTCCTGTAATCTTAACATACGATGCATATCAATACATGATTTAAAATATAATCTCATAATTAACAGAATAATTCTGGTGAAGATTGAAGGTGCATTCAGTCATTATCCGATTTGTAGTCAACTGTTTGATCATTGATGATATTCCCACTAGATTCCAAGAATTGTAATTTTGTCGTCATAAATACATCTAAAACTAAAGAAATGACCACATCTACAACATAACCATCATTAAGGTGTTCAAGTACAAAAGTACACACATGAATTTAAGGTCAAACCTCACCGGGTAAAATTTTAGGATTATAAGAAAAAAATCTGGAAATAGTCGTGGAAATACCGGTTAGACCGCGTATATTAGAGTTAAAGACTCGATTTTCCCGAGTAGCCTGAATAAATGTATGCATGTTTCTAAAATGTCTAGTCTAGTTTAGTTTGACATTAATTTGTATTATTAGTTTTAGTCAATTTTTTTTATTTTTTTTTGAACTGCAAGTTAGCAATTTAGTGGTTCGAGCATAGACAGTGACATCCACAACGGGCAATATGCCTTCCCTCAAACATTCCACTTATGGAGAATAAATCTCACCCCCAAAGTCTACGAAGGGACTTGAACTATGGGTCATGGGCAACACTTTATATCACTAGGCTAGAAGCCTTGGGTATTATTAGTTTTAGTCTTCGTATGATCATTTTTATAATTATGATGGTGTTGGGTAAGAGAATATAGAATCTTTATTCAATGAATAAACGGCCCGATGTTCTCTTTAAATGCCAAAGCATCTAAAGTTAGTTGACCATAATATCATTCATCATCACATTTTCTTTTCATTCTCCAAACTTAGCTTTTAATTCGTTACAAAATTAGTTATCTTTTGTAATTATCGATCTTTAATGACTTCAAATATGAGGTGCAAAACATTAGAAAAGCCGAAGATGAAACAAAAGAAAGGTTTATGGTCACCCGATGAAGACCAAAAGCTAAAAGATTATGTGATGAACTATGGTCATGGTTGCTGGAGTGCCGTGCCTATCAATGCAGGTAATTCTACTCTCAATGTGATCATTCTTCAACGGTAACATTGACTATATTGACTTTAACCGCAATCTCGTTGTCGGGTTTCTCATTATACACGTGAAAAATATTGATAACGACTTTTTGTACCTTTTTGGTAAATAAAATTAAGAATACCCGTGTGTTCACTTTCGTCATCTTCTAGTTTATGTTGGATATAGACTCGTTGACCTGTGATCATGAGTTCGAGTCCCGTTTTAGTCAAAATGGTATAGATTTAAGAGTATTTTAGAATGTGCGTTTTGTCTTTCAAAAGAAATGTACCCATTGTGTTTCAGTTATTGTTTTCTTGTAAGTATTTTAATTTTTAAATCTTTTAATCTTAATTGCTTGTACCAACACATTTAGGTTTGCAAAGGAATGGAAAAAGTTGTAGATTGAGATGGATTAATTATCTTAGACCAGGATTAAAGAAAGGGGCATTTTCTATACAAGAAGAAGAAACTATCCTCACCCTTCATGGCCTTTTAGGCAACAAGTAAGCCACAATCTTTTATATTTTTATTTTTAAAATCATTTTGTTGACATTAGAATATACTATTTATTTTGGTAAATTATTTACTCAGGTGGTCTCTCATATCGCAACATTTACCTGGCCGGACCGATAACGAGATAAAAAATCATTGGCATTCTTACCTAAAAAAACAAGTAACGAAGTCAGAAAATCTTAAATCTGAAATCAAACCAGAATGTACAAACTCTAGCACGATATGCACAGAATCATCATCATACATGAACTCAATTACACGAAACCTGAGTTTTGATTCATCGGATTCCGCAAAACGTTCATCTCTTGACACAGATCAAACGGGCCCACAAACTCACATAAACAAATTACCAAAGATTTTATTTGCAGATTGGCTTAGCCTAGAAGAATTTAATGGACATGAGAGTTCAGTGTGCAAAGATGTGCTTAGCAATGGGCCAAATTACCAAAAAGGCCCTTTGAATGGTTTGCTATCAAATGAAGGATCTAGAGAGAGTAGTGAGGCATTCAACTATTTAGGCAATGATTCAAATGAAGATATATTTCATACCCAAATGAAAATTGATCAAATTTTCAACTTTAATGTTGCAGATTTTAACTTTGAGGATTTCTTGTATATTTAAAGATTTGTTTGAACATAAGGGGAGAGTGAGTAACAAACTAATTCAGTACAGTGATTGCCAACAATGTTACATTATAGGTTAAAACTAAGAATCTTTTAAATGTTTCTGCATATATAATTGTTGTGTGTATATATAAATCCATGAGTTTCATCATGGTTCCTCAATAATAAAAGGCGATTTTTATGAATGAATCTTTCGAACGAATGAAATGGTAAAACGGAATTGCAAATGGTCACAAATGACTGCCTTGGTTTCAAAAGTATCTAAAACCACAAGGGTGGTCGCCTAGTGGTTAAATTTGATCTGCAGTAATTAAATTTGATAATTAGATTTTATTAATCTTAAGGGTTTGGGCCCTTTTGATTTGCTTTCATGTATATTGGGCCTATTAGTCTTACCCAATGAGTATGGTTGGCCCATCTTAACAACTAACAAGAATAAATTAACATACACCAACTCACGAAGAAATGATCCAAATTTATCTACACACATTAAGTTATGAACAAAAATATTAGTATCTCACACATACGAACTTGTTTCTTACAAATGGTTTATGTACACATAATAATTGCATTACTATGCTATGCACACCAAATAATGAAACATTAAATAACCACATCACACATCTAACAATAACATACATCACACATCTAACAATAACATACTTAAACTTTACAAATACAACATATTTATAATTCCAATGATCAAACGAACAAACAAACAAACATTTAGCTCGAAAACCACCCCTTTTTAGGCGTCGCGCCAGTAGCGCGACACTTAGCCGCCGTTTCTTCGGCTTTCAAAATATCTTCACCGCGTTTAGCTTCGGTCATTGCCCGTTTTTCTTCTGCTGTTTTGTGAATCATAGCTATCTTGTTTTTCATTTTTTCAATGTATTTTGCCTTTTTCTTTTCCAAATTCTCCTGCTCATTATCATTTTCTGATTAATTATAATTAAATGATAAATATAGAAAAATGGAAATAAAGAATGTTGTTATATACTTCAATGCTCCTGAGTTCAGCCTCTAGGTCTGCTTTCTTGCTGTTTTCCCATGCTCCAATTGTGGATAACTTCTGCTGAGCTCTATTCAAGATGATAATTTCAATTATAAATTTATATATTGTTATCAAACAATTTAAATAAATAGTTTCTTGATAAGAAATTAAAAACAAGGTTGTGTTCTTACTTGTTTTCTGCTTTGGATTTCTCACTTTCTTCCCATGCTCTAATTAGTGCATCTTTCTTCTCTGTTGAAACTCTAGCAAGAACAGCATCTGGAAAGAAAAAGAAAAAGAAAAACTTTTTCTAAAAATTTTTATTTTTATTTTTTATTAAAGAAATCTGAATCGCGTATTATTTTCAAAACAATAATCTTTTTTCACTTACCTCTGTTGACAGAACCCTCTGCAGGTTTTTCCTCGGTTGGTTCTGGCATATTAACAAACACTTAATGAGCAAAATTACAAAAATTGGGGATGTCTTTCCAAAAATTGTACTTAGATTATGAAATCCGTCAAGTACTAATCATAATTGAGTTGAATTTATTGAGAGTTATGAAGAAATTAGATTACTTTCAACGATGGCGAGAGCTTTGGAATCATCGGCGGGTTTTTCGTCGGAAACCGGAGGTTCAACCGGAACTATTGCTTTCTCCTCCACCTCGGCGACGTCGGCGGCGGGTGGTGGTGGCTCCGGCGTGGATTCAGGTTCCACCTCTACCTCGATCTTGTTGGATTCTTCAGGTGCCATGAGCGATGATTGAAATTGGAGATATTTTTGAGAGAAATGGAAGGACAGAGGTAGAGCTGTTTTGATAGTTATGGATTGCCCAATTTGATTAAATCATGACCTGGCATAACCCCACCAATACCACACTTGCTTTCATTTCTAAACAACTTATGATTACATTTTTTTGGAGTTAATTAGTACTAGATTTCACTCATGGTCCTTTAGTTGTAATAATTACACGGATGGTTTTTATTTTGGAAAGGTTTTTCATCAGCAGTCCTTTACCAAAACGGACGTCTATTTGGTCCGTTAAGTGAAATCACGTGCTTTGCACGTGGGGGCAGTTTTGTCTTTTGTACCATCCCTTCTCTATTTCCCCCTTTAAAACCCTACCGGAATCATCTGCAGTATCCCTATTAAGAACATATACACACTTCTGTTTCTCACAAGCACCAATCATAACAGCCTTTTGGATTAATAGCTAGATACTATCCAGGAACAATTCTAGAGCTTCCAGATTTCCGAAACGTTTCCTGATGAATTTTGGCAATCACATTCTTCTCCTTATTGTAATCCATAATAACAATACGACCGGAATCAGAACCAACAACGATGTAATCTTTTTGAGCGCCGGTTAACGGAAAGTACCAAAAACATCAACGGAAAGTACGGTCTGGATCTTACCGTTTTCGTCGGGATGCAAGAGTTCGAGGACTTTACCACAGGCGACGACTATTTTGAGACTTGTTGGCGCCGGAGAAGCTGCCGTTAGTGGCACAGACGATTCCGGTGGCTTGTTGTAGAGTGAGATTGTAGAGATACATTGTTATGGGGTTGGTAAAAACCTAGGTCTTGGAGTGAACGAAATATGGAGACCAGTGTTCAGTGGAATGACAAAAACTAGGGCTTAAATCAAGAGAAGAGAAGGAAGCTGATGAAAAGAAGAATCAAAATGGTTTTGGGATTTTATCGACTGAAGAAGACGCGTAAGAAGAAATTAGGAGGTAGGGTTTTAAAGGGGGGAAAAGAGAAGGGATGGTACAAAAGACAAAACTGCCCCCACGTGTAAAGCACGTGATTTCACTTAACGGACCAAATAGATGTACGTTTTGGTAAAGGACTATCGGTGAAAAACCTTTGCAAAAAAAAGACCATCCTTGTAATTTTTGAAACTAAAGGACCATCAGTGAAATCTGGTATAAAGTTAAAGAACCATCCGTGTAATTAACTCCATTTTTTTTTATGAAACTTGTAAGAAGAATATATGTACATTCAAAAACTAAATAAAAAATAACGCATAATTATCATTATTCACTACTCCCACTTACGATTTAGTCTACTCCTTCTCTTCTCGTCGTATTTTCTACTTTTCTATATATGGTGCTAATTGTGGTCTTCTCTTGATGTTCATACTATCTCAGTTATTCGTCTCTTATCTTGTCGATGATGGTCTTGACTTCAAGTTCTGTCCTAAAGAATCTTGTCAGAAATATGTCTAGCATGGTTTTACCACACGTCCACCTTAGCATCCTTAATTCCTTATGTTCGTCACCTTCATCCTTCTAGACCGGGCCTTCGTCAAAGGCCAACACTATGAGTCATACAATACAACATGACAGGTCTAATCACCATTCTATAGAATTTTCCCGTTATCATTAGAGGATTTTCTTGTCACCTCAAAACTAAAGTTTATATATAATTTAAATCAATTTTCATTCAGCAATTAGCATCACAAACCACCTCAAATATCTTGTTACGATCCACACTTATTAATACTTACATTTTTTAATTATATAAAAAAAATCCTAACATTCAACTTTTCTCTCCAACGTGGTTCACGCCACAACCCCTTCATCACGAGCCACTGTGAGGATGGCAGTGTGGAGACCACTTGATCATGAGCCTTGGGTGAGGGTGATCAGGAGCCCATACCTGGTACTAATATGCCGTTGATCGAGCTATATCTTATGAACATGTAATTATATTGTGTGTCGATGTAGCCGACACATATACTTATTGATTAAAACATCAATGGCTTACCTATACTTGCTATTGCTAATTAGATTATTGTTTGATCCACTTATTAATTTAAGAAGTTCTTAAATATTCGAATCTTATGCGTATGAGGTGACGTTTAGGAATCTTGAAATTTAACTTATTCCATTTAACATATGATGAGGTGGGTTTTAGGAATCTTGATACTTAACTTGTTAATAACTTTTGTTCGCACTTTTGATGTTTCATATAAAAATGTATATAAACATCACAATTTAAATAAAATCTTTGTAGCAAAATAAATACAAAATATTTATGCCATGACTATTCCTTAAGTTAAATTATGCATATATTGCACTTACTTATTAGCATATATAGGGCATATTAAGTGAGTGCTATATATGTATAATTTAACTTAAGGAATAGTCATATGTACAAATCATGGCATTTTTGTAACATTGAGTTAGAGTTAAATACCTCAAATCGTCACTCTAATTAGATGGCAATCAACATCCGCCCCGATAATCATCCATCCGATTCGCTCCGCCAGAGGTGGATATGGATGAAGTTAAATGGGTGAATATCGGATGTGGAGCGGATGTGGATGTTTATTGGAGCGGATATGGATGACGATTTTCAATCCATGGATAAATCCACTTAACCCGAAATTAAGTTTTCTATATTATAATTTTACATAATTCAGAATATATATCTACACATTTTTCGAATTTATAAAATTTATACAGAACACAATATTAAAGATAACTGAATTTGTAAACATTATAAGCAATGATATAAACTTTTAATTATACCAAGTCATGTTTTTTTGTATCTATCAACATTTAAAGATTAGCTACAAATTAACAGTAACATCCCGAGACCCGGCCTATTATTTTATTACTTTTGGTAAATAATATTCTATTATTTAATATTTAATATTTTGTTTAAATTGATTTAATTGTATTTTAACCAAGGGGTTAGAATTAGTGAAAACGAAAATGTTTTATTTAATTAGTGATATTTATATATCTAGATTTCCTTTTTAACCAGAGTTCCAAATATATTTTCATTGTGTAAATCAGAGTTCGTTTAAGCCTTAAAATTTATCAGTGAATAATTAGATAACATGTATTTTGTACTGTGTTTAATGAATTGGGCAGCCTCCCTCTTGGCTTGCCACGTTTTAAAGAGGTGTCAAAACACCCTCTTTCTCTTTTCTTTCTCTGCTTGTTCGACACACACATACAACACACAAAATTTTGGAAGACAACTTGCATGCTTGAGATTTTAGTTCAATCCTTCTTAATCTTCTCTGTGATTTCGAATTTAAAGCAAGATTAAGGTAAGAAAATGCCTCTTCGTTTCTAGGTTTATGTTCTTGCAAGTTAGAAAGCTAGGGTTCTTGAGTTGGTGGGTTTTTTCATAATCTTTGCTTAAAGTGTTAAATTGTTTAAATCTTTACAATCTAAATGAAGTTGGTGACTGATTTCTATGTTTTAAATGTTTAGTTGTTGAGTAGCAACCAAACTTAGAGCTCTTAGCACCAAGCTTCTCCAATGGTGTTTGGGGAAGATGACCTAAAAAACCCTAAAATTGAGAAGATGAAGTTTTATGCTTAAAGTAGTTAACTTTTAGTGAAAATGACATGCTAAAATGATTATTGTTGGTAGGAATTAACCATAGAATGAATTGTTGATTGTTGTCTTGAGTAATTGGGTGTTTGGATGAAAATTTGTATAAAAACCCGTAGCTAAAGAAAATGGCAGGTTTTTGCTGAATTTTGGCGGTTTTGTAAAAATCATATAAAATCAACCGTAACTCTGTTTTGGGCGTGCGACCAGTCGTTTCGAAGGTCTATGAGTCTACTTTATTTATATCATAATTTCATAATCTGATATGGTCATAAAACTGTTCAGATTTCTGAGTTAGTACAAGAGGTCGTATGTCTCTTTTTCGGGTCAAATATGTATTGAAAACTTTGCGTGTTTCGATGTATAATATGTAAACATGAGGTTTGTCATAAAATGGTAATTGTATGTTTAAGAAATGTTAATAAAATTATGTATTTGAAGTATTAGAACCTTGTTCTCGGTTTTGACCCGTTTGGGCCTAAATTGTTAAATTATGGTTTTGTTCAATTTAGTGTAGATGTTATTATAAACCTTTGACTATGAAAGTTTTAAATTAGTTGGTGTTAACTAGAATTGCAAGTAGTTGGTTTCAAGAGATGTGCAATTTGTAGTTTGATCATAACTTATGCTATTGTTATTTTCGGTGGAATGTGGTTACTAATTCGGTATTTATTATTGATTCCAGGAAATGGAGAAGACTCAGTAATATTAGATCACTGAGTGGAGCTTAGAGAGCTCAGGTGAGTGGATTTAGCCTATAACTTGTATGGATTATAATGGTGTAGATGGTATTTCACATTCGGTTCTTGTTTGGGTGTTTGTTAATTAACTAGATATTCTCTACGTTATTTTTATGGATTGTTTATTTGGTATAGTAATTAATGACGATTATTAATTACTCGATTGAATGCGCATTCGGGTGGATAGAGGTCAGTAATGGGTGAATTCTACTGGGCCATCGGTTACTATTGGATAACGGATTCTTGGACCTTGGATGCATTCGTTGCATTTGAAGGAGGCTTTACCGTACCAATGTAGTAAAGGGGTCTTTCGGTTACCGTTGTTGGGCCAACAATGGTTTAGGGTTCGACCGAACCGCCGTCCTCTGTGTTTGTGGTTACCTATAATTAGTTGTGTGAATCTTATCTGTTGTGTTTATACAATTTGGATGCTTTATTCATTCACTTAGCTTTGTGCTAATCCCCCACCTCGTTGATTCTTTTGCAGGTTTGGTTTGATGGGCGGGTCAAGAGGTGTTCGGTTGGAATGGTTGACCAATGTTTAAATGATAGTATTTCGTAACGAGCCGAAGTGTTAAGTAATACCGTTTAATAAACTATAATGCTTTGAATATAATGTAATGGATTTATATTTTTTTTGAGATTGATTTATTTGGGACGCTTCCGCATAAACTTAAAAAAAATAGCTTTGAAATTTACGGTGTTACAAATTGGTATCAGAGCCTTGATTTGGCGATGTGGGCACAATTAGGTGTTGCATTAACTATGCTTTATGAATCGAATGTAGATTCATAGTTATTTTCATTTGTATCTTCTTTTAAATAAATTATGTATATATACAATAAAAATCATAAATTATCTATAAAATTATTGCATTTCCTTTAAGAAACAAGATTCTTTTGTAATATCCTAAAACCGGCCTAGTAGTTTTAGGTATATATGGATATTTGATAAATATATATTTAACCATAAGTGGAATAAAGTGACTAAATGTTAAATAAATTGTTTGACCTTTTGTCCTTTTGTGATATTTTAATCAAGAGATTAAAATATCCGGTTTCTGAAATGTTTAAAGGATTGTATGATTTTTATATCTTTGGATTCTCCTTTTAATATCGTCTCCGAATATATTTTCGTGACTAAAAATAGAGTTCGTTTGGTATTTTAAATAAATTAACTACGAACGGGACTTTTTAGATTTGTATTGTCTAAAAGTTGAAAAAGACAAAAATTGGGTCCCACCCCCCTCCCTCTTGGCCGGCCCCTAGATGGGGGTTTGCCCCATCTCCATCTCACTCCTTATCCTCTCTCTCTCTCTCTAAATTCTCTCTCTAAACTCTCTCTAGTTAAGTGTGATTGTGTGTTCTTGGTGTGTTCTTGGTGTTCTTGAACCATTTTGAAGATCTCTAGCTCGTGTCTCACTCCATCATAAATCTAAACCCGTTTTTGAGTAGCTCTTGAGGTAAGCTTCAACCTATATGTATTTGTTTTTGAGTTCTTGCAAGTTGATAAATTAGGATTTATGATTCTTGAGGTTTTTGTTAGTGGATCTTGTTTTGGATGGTATATTATGTGTTCTTGCAAGTTTTGACATGTATTCTTGTTTGAGTACAAGTAATTTCGCACAAGGTACAACCATTTTAGCAAGGTGTACACGTTAGTGTGTTTATGTTAAAAGTAAGTGTTATGGGTTTTGTGACATGATTATGTTAAATATGTCAATTATAACTCTATGGGTTTTATTGCTAGAAATGTTAAAAGAACATTTTATAGATGTGGGTTATTGTTAGGTACTAAATATATTGTAAAAGATAGTCTAGGGGGTATATTAAAACATTGTATATAAGTTTAGAAAAGATTAGGATTAGTCCTAATTAACCAAGGAATTAAGCCATGGTATATATACCAAAGTGTAAGGCTTATTACCAACTTTTGCTCATTAATCACATTTCAATTTCCAGCAATTGTTCTCTTCCTTCTCTCTAACTTTCTCTCTCTAAAACTCTAAACTTTCTTCTCAAGTTTCCATCTAAAATCATCATCCAACACTTGAGTATGGATTGATTCAGTGATTCTATGCTTTTCAATTGGTATCAGAGCATAATTTCATCCTGAAAACGATCCAAATCCATCACTTGGTGTTAAAATCAGAAGATCAAGAGGGTTTTTCAAGGTTTTTGAAGAAAAAGGGGTTTAAGATCAAAAATCGGATTTAAGGTACTACTTCTTGTTCTTATGGATTGAATATCTTCTTTTTGTTGATATATTAAGCTTAGAATCGAGTTAGGATCGAATCTGATCCATTCTGATGAAGAATTTAGATTTTTAGGAAAAACCATTAAAGCTTCAAAAACCCTCTAAATTCAAATTTTCGAATAGATCTAGGTTGTTTTTGAGTATTATAGTAGTAATGGATTGAAGGAAAAAGGTTTTGGGTCAGTTTGCGATAAGAATCAAAGAATTTGGGCAAAAAACGAGCATTTTAGGATCAAATTAGTGGGTTTTCAGAGGCTGCTCGTAACTGTTCTGCTCAAGAACTTGTTCGGCCCGAGAACAGTAACAAGTTCGGCCCGAACATCAAAACGAACTTCGGCCCGAACTACACCACAATCTTCGGCTCGAACTTCATCACAAACTTCGGCCCGAACATCAAAACGAACTTCGGCCCGAACTACACCACAATCTTCGGCCCGAACTACACCCGAACTATACTCGAACCTCGCTCGAACTTCACCTGAACTTCATCACAAACCTCAGCTCGAACTTCACCCGAACTTCATTTCAAACTTCGGCTCGAACTCCTTTCAATCCTCAGCCCGAACTTCTCTCATACTTCGGCCCGAACTTCTACAAAAGTCTTCGGCCCGAACTTCTTTTGTTTTGTCAAACTTAATTTTTGTGCAGTCGTTGTTCTTACCACTTAGAAATGACTTCCAAGGACGCCCTGTCCATTGGTTCAGACACAAAATCACCTATTCTCTACCGAGGAGAATATGGTCAATGGAAGAAACGGTTTCTCCATTTCATCCTGAGCCAACAAGCCGGTCCATATATCCTTGAATCCCTTACAACCGGACCCGCTAAGTTCTATCAAGCAGTGGCTCCAGCCCCAAACACTGTACCAGCAATACCTGGTGGTGTGATCTAAATTCCCCCGACGGAATACACCCAAGAGCAAAAGGATAGGGCTAGGGCCGATGTGTACGCACACTCCTATATGCTTCAGGGCATAACGAATGAAATCTACAGCAGCCTTGATAGCTTCAGCACGGGGAAAAAGCTTTGGGATGAGATTCAAAAGCAAATGGAGGGTACCGACCTGGGTAACAAAGCAAAACTAGGCAAGATACTGCAGACACCCTAGCAATGTTGTCCAAACAAAATCTGGCTCTCAACAAAGGTATCAACGAAGCAATGGTTGCAGCACAAACAAAAGAAGTGGTAAATGAAGAACCAGAAACTCTGATCTCAGCGGGGACACAGGATGAAATTGACTCAGTTCGTCAAGCCTTGGCTCTCATTTCTTCCTATAACAAAAAGTACTATAAGAAACCAACCAACAACAACCTTAGGTCATCCTCAAATTTCAAATTCAATTCCTCTTCTCAAACCCCGAACAACAAATCCTCATCTTCCTCCACTGAGCCACCTAAGAAATGTTACAATTGTGGAATGACGGGCTACTTTGCCAAAGAATGTCAGAAGCCAAAGGAGAAGGACTCAGAATACTTCAAGAGGAAAATGCTCATGTCCAAACAAGTTGAAAATGGAAAAGTTCTATTGGCCGAGGATCAACAGTGGTTGGAGGACTCTAACGATCAAGAGGAAGAGGAATGCACAGCGAGCCTGGCTCTCATGGCGAGATCTAACGAACTCAGAGCTGCGCTGGGCATCCCTGAGAATGATGAAAATGAGGTACACTCTTTTTCCTTTGACTCTTTATTATCTGATTCAGATACTGATGAATCAGAGAATTCCTTGTTTAATGAAAAACTTTTTACTAAAATTGATGAGAAATCACATTTGACAAAACAAATAACTGATTTGGAATCTGAAAAAGCACAACTCTTAAATGATTTGAGTGAGTTAAGTCAATGTTCTCTTCAAATAACTCAAGTAAACAAGGAATTACAAAATCAGTTGTCTACATCAAAATCAGCTTATCAATTTCAAATTATTGAATTACAAAATGATCTACCAAAACAAGTAAATACAACCAATGCATCAAATACACAAATCCTAAAATTAAAGGAAGAAAATTTAACCTTTCGTCGCCAACTTGAAACTCTTGTTCCTCAAGTAAATCAAAATAATCATTCAATCAAAAAACACAAGAGTTACAACAACAATTGTCAACATTTCATGCTGCTCACACCAGTGAAGTAAATCGTCTAAATCACATTATTAATACAAAAAAATCTTGAAATTTCGAACCTAAAAACGATGAAGACGGTGTCAAGTGATAAAGACGACTCCAAGCAGCTGATAAATGACTTAGCTATTCAACTCAGTCGAGAGCAAACATGGATGAAGTCTGCAGACATCAAGATGAAAGACTATCAAGATAAGTTGAAGACAACTGACAACGAAATTCAAAAACTAAATGAACAAATCACAAACATAACAAACTGCTTTAAAAAAGAAATCGATGAACAATCAGCAACCATACACAGTCTTACTGTCAGAAAAAAAATGTTGAAGAACACATCTCAAAACTGGAGCAGACGATTGTGAAAGCTGGTCACACTGAACACACTATTAAATTAAACCAGCCAAAAGAGTTCAGATCTTTCAAATCAAAAGTGGGTCTCGGGGCTGAGAATTCCCGTCCTCTGTAAAAAGCTGCTGATGTTCTTCCCACACTATACAATTACGATTACATGAACTTGGAAATATGGCAAAGCTTCCTTCATATGCCTGATGAAGAAGAAGAAGAAGTTGAAAAGTTCAACCGGGAAAAGGAAGAATATGCTCAAATTAGCTTCAATTATGATGCCCTAAACTCAACATACGAAAAGAAGAAAGCAAAATTTGAACACAACGAATATTTTCCAATCATCACACCTGCTGAATTTTCCATTCCTGAAAACCAAATTTTAAAACAAATCAAAGAGCCAAAGCTTTATGTTCCATCATTAGTTTTAGAAAAGAAAATTGTCCAGTTAGAAACTGAAATTGATGACACTCACAAGGCCTTTGATAAAGAAAAAGAAAAACTTCAAAACAAAATACATAATTTAGAGGACACCATTTTAGAATTAAAAACTAAAACGAACAATGTTGTTTCCAAAAATTCTAAAGCCTCTTTATTAGGGCCAGCACCGAAAAACCCAGTTCCAACCATCTTGAAGAGTGATTAATTAATCGAGAAATTATTCATGTGGGAACATAATGAGATAAAAAGAGATAATTAAAATATGAGAATTTATTGTGAATTATTCCAGTGAAGTTAAATCGGAAAAACATGATTATGAGGAGTTATTAAATCCAGTCGAGAAATTTTGAGCCAAATTATTGTGTTGTAATATATAGTCATGTGACTAGGGAACTTATAAGAATAATCGAGAATAATGCGAATGAGAAGTGGCAAGTACATAATCATATAAATAACGAGAAATTATATAATTCGAGTAATGAGAATGTTATCAACAAGACGGTCATGAGAAGATCGACATAATAAATTATGGGAAAGACTTATTATTATTGATAAATTATCTAGCTATAAGAACCTATTAAATCAAGTTAAGCGAATAAATTATTAAAATAAACCAAATAGGAAAATTTTATTATGAGCAAATATTAAACTTTAACTATGGGGATTGCCAAGTTAAACTATTAAATTGAATGCCATCAAATATTGTGTTTTATTGAGTAATTACTAAATCAAGAATAGTTATTAAAATGAGCGAACGAGAAAAATACCAGCGTATCATATATTAAAATTTTATTAAAATACCATGAGTTTCTTAATCGAGAAAACAATAAAGATACAAAGTAATGAGGAAAATTTAGATTGAGAACGAGAAAATAGCTGAGTAATCAAGTGCATGGGAATTATCGAGTTGATTAATTAACCAATTGAAGAGAAAATAATAAATGGAAGCGTCTGAGACTTAAAAATAAATGAGATTAATGAGTGGAATTTAGGAAAAATTGATCAAGAGACAATTTAAATGAAAATAAAGCGAAAAAATAATTAACGAGCCAAATGATAAAATCATTAATCGCGTTGATAAATATCGTTAAAATAAGTTAAGCGAGTAGTGTTAAAAAGACTTATTTAGAGATTGTTAAATATGAGTTAACAAGAGAACTAATAACGCAGCTTAAAAGAGAAATTATCGCTTCGAGATGTCTGATAATTAAATTTGATCATGTGAAAAATCGTAAAAGCGAGTAAATGTATACATTGTGTTGACTTGTGAGAAGTCATTAAAACGATATTCGAGATTAAATTGATTATATAGCTAGAGTTTGAGCTAAAAAAACAAGTCGTAGGGATTTGAGATGAGTGCATTTGAGTATATGCAAATTGAGTAAGAGGCATGAGTTGCCTACTATCTGGAGTTATGGGTGATAAAATACATCTATGAATTAGGTTCTTGTTGTGTAGTGATTGATAGTGGTGCGAACCGCTAAATTGTTTATTTTGCTTTAAAACAAACTGATGTCCCATAGAGCAGAGGACCTTGAGAT
Source organism: Calendula officinalis (assembly GCA_963853835.1). Lineage (NCBI taxonomy): Eukaryota > Viridiplantae > Streptophyta > Magnoliopsida > Asterales > Asteraceae > Calendula > Calendula officinalis. The sequence continues at coordinate 29,020,099 of OY970825.1, forward strand.
ATCATTTTTGGCGGAGATTGATAATAATAATAATAAAAAAATTCTGGTGTAAATTTTGTAAAAGTAATACCTCGTTAGAACTGTGCGGGAAAGTTTTCCCCATAAAAACTTATTTTATCGCCGTGAGAGGGCCGAGTATGATGGCAAGCACGAGTTGCACAACCGAGTACTATGCCGAGATCATCTGTCACCACAAACCAAATCGTAACAAATATCCAAGTGGAGTTGAATCGGAGAATCGACGCAAAGTTAATCGTTGAGTGCAGCAGCTGTGTTCGACTACGAGAGCAAGAAGACGCCTTCAGCAGAGTATCGTGGTGTGCTTATTGTCGACATTCTTTTCATCACTAAACCGAGATTCTTAGAGACCATTCTGATTTTATTTCATGTAGCCTTGTCTTTTTGCGCTGTTAGAGACGGATGACTTGTGTGAGAAGAGCCGGAGTTCAGTTTGATCGAGTGGGTCGCCTTGAAGAGTTTCGTTTCCATTCTTAACCTTATCGTTTCCCATTGAGTGTGCGTGTTGTGTGCGAGTCTGAGTCAGAGATGCGAGATCGCTACCTTGAGCATCTTCCGAGTGATGACTTCGGGGACGAAGTCTATTTTAAGTGGAGTTGAGTTGTAACGCCTTGAATTTTATTGTACTTAAATATTGTTACATTTTATTAAATAAATTATGTGATATTTATTTATAAGAGATTTATATGTGTAAGTGCTTCTATGTTTATTTAATTCGAGTAATTAAATACATAGTGTTTCTTTTAATGACATGAGCGTCATTTAATTCGCGATTAATTAATCACGAGGATTAATTAATAATAGCTAGAGGGCTATTAAATTATTGTGTTACTTAACTATAAAATTAATTAACTAGTGAGCTTAGACTTTTATATGATCCCGAGTTTTGGTCTGGTGATGATCTCGAGTTAAGTGAGGGCCGGCCTTTGGCCAAGGCCCGAACCTTATTGTTCTTATGGTTTATTTTGATGATGTCTCTTCCATTTGAGTCGAGTCCTTTGTTTATTTCCTTGAGCCAAACCCATTTGAGGCAGCCCGATCCTTAGTAGCAAGTTGAAGCCCGAGTAGTAACTTGTTTCGTGGACTAGCTCCTAGCCTTGTACCCATTTCCGCCCCACTTGTTCCTAGCCCATCCGAAAATTATCAAGGGCTGTGGCCTTGTTCCATGACTTGCTCACTAAGGTTGCTAATTAAGGTGACTATTCCCTCATAATAACCTTCTACAATAAAAGATCCTATAACCCTAAATTTTCATTCGGCTGCACACTCCAAGGCTTCTCATCCGTGTCCTCCTTGAGCAAGAATACTCCTCCTTTGTTCCTGCTATTCGTCGTCAAGCAGCCAAGCATGTCAAGTAATTCCTTCTCTCATGTGAATGGAAGCAAGCAAGCAATCATGTCAATTAATTCTTCTCTCGTGTGAATAGAAGCAAGCAAGCAACCATGTCAACTAATTCTTTCCCTCGTGTGAATGGAAGCAAGCAAGCAACCATGTCAATTAATTCATGTCGTGTGAACGTAAGAAACCACACAACCTCGTCCAATTTATTTCTTGATGATGTTTTGTTTCGTTAAATTCAGAAGGATATTCTTCTACCCCTCTCGTTTTTCTTGTTCCCTTTTTGTTCTGTTTATAACCATTTTGTGGCTGGGTGTTTTTGTGTATATCGAGCAGCCGAACAAAGGAAGGAAGACAGTGGTTGTGGTGATGTTGTAATGCCGAGCCGAAGCAATTGGTTGATTCGTAAGTCCCTTATCCTTGTTTCGTTACTGTTTTGAATCTTTGCTTAACTGTGTTCTAACCTGAATGTTCGAGGGCTGCGTGGTTTTCAGGTTTTGATTGTCTCGGTACAATTATCGTTGTTGTCACTATCGGATTTTGATTGAGGTTTGAGTGTTTGTTGGTTGTTGTTCGTAGCGGGAGTGGCTTGTTTGTTGTCTAGTAGTCAAACTGTGATAATTGTTTTCCTTGATCAAGAGTTTACGTCTTGGGTTGTCGTTGGTCTCGAACTACTGATTTTAATAAGCGTCGGGTTGGGTTAAAACCTTTTTGGTTAAATGATCTAGACGTTTTTATCGAAAACCCAGGAACCCGAACCTTAGGGTTCCTGGTTTCTTTTAACCGGGAAATTATCTAATAAAGAGTGAATGAGATTTTTGCGATAAGATAATTCTGAGAAAAATGAGTTTCGGGACTGTCGGGTGACTCGGGAATAAACGGGTTGTTGTCGGGATTCAAATCGGGTTTTAAAATATCAAAAGGAAATTGTGGCAGAATCTGTTTGCTATGTTGAAGTCCGATTTTAACACACTTAAAATATGTTTTTTGATTTTTGGCCCGTTTTGGTCTCTAGTTTTCTGTGTCCTCTTTCCGTTGCCGCTGGCGCCTCGTCAATCTGATTTACCGTCTAAAAGTTACGACTGTTTTATTTAGCTGCTATCAGAATTTCTATCCGTTCCATTATTCTGTTTTGTGAGCCGGTTTTGAGACCCTTAGAGTCGGAATTTGGGCAGAAGCCACTTGACAATGTTTTGTAGTATTCTGAGTCTAGTTTTCGTGGTTAAAATATGGGGGAAATCTAATGAACGGTTTGGGAGTTATGACCGTTCCCGTCAGAGTGCTGAGTGCTGTTTAGTTTCTGCTGAAACTACCTTTGAGTCTAATCCTAACCCGAGCTTCTTTGTGCTATGTAAGACCTCTTAGGACTTGATTAGAGACACTCTTCTGCACCGAGGATATTTAGGAGCATAAGTCTATTCGAGGTGGGTAATCTCACTATAAACTTGTACTTACTTTCGATTCATGATTTTGTGCTATGTGTTGTGAATTGTCTTGTTGATTGAGCTTGAGTATTGATTGGGTGATTTATTTGAGTTATCTGTGATTTGAGTTATCTGTGATTTGAGTTATCTGGAGCCTGAGTTCTTGAGTTAAAACATTAAACATAATATACTTGAGTTGTCTTGGCACCGAAGAGTACTGGTGCCAGACGTTTTGACTCAACACCAAAGAGTACAGGTGTTGAGCCTTGAGTTGTGTGAGCCAGGTCGAGGTTGATCTCTCGTCCCAAGTCACACAAGCGCGCTATATAAATTTAAAATCTGAGAAAATAAACTTGAGTAATTGAGAATTTAGTAGAGTCTCTAGGGATCACTTATGTGGCTTGAGTTGTTTGTATTTATTTGTTTATTTTGATATTATTCACTCAGCGGTGGCTGACCCCAATCACTCCCCCATTTTTCAGGTACTAGTAAGGGCAAAGAGAAGGTCAACTGTTGATGGGCTGCATCTTTATTTATTGGATTTGGAGTTTTTAAAAGTTTGTTTTGAGTCAAACATAATTTTTAACCTTTTTATTTATTTCCGCATTAAAGACCATGAGACGGTTTATATTTTTTTCTGAGTTGGGACCTTTTCATTACTTGTACTTGGGGAAATTTTATTAATTAAATGTTTTAAAAAACAAATTTAAATTTCTCCTGATTTTTGGGTTGTTACAAGTTGGTATCAGAGCCAGGTTTGAGAGAATTGGGTTCACAAGGGGTGGATTCCAAACTCAAGTCGAAGCACGAGTTTTCAAAATGAGTTTTCGAAAGTGTTTTTAAAATGAGTCCAAATCCAAATCGAGAAGCAGCGATCACAACGACCTTATGCCTCTAGTTCTTATTTATTTATGAGTTATTTAGTTTATTAAAAACGTCGCGAGTGACATTGATTACTAAGAGAATAAAAGAGAATTAACTTGAGATGAGCGTGAATTGTGCGACTATACATAGATATATATACTATAGTTGTTTATGTGAACTACTTGTTATGTGGATGGTATGAGGATGGGAGATCGTGAAATTTTTGAAACTGGCTCGAAACCATGACATGGATAGGTGCGGATAATAATAGAGGGCCCCTGTTATTATACGCACATGACTCATGCCTATGTTTCGAAAAGGATTCAAGGAGACCATTGGTCAAGCATCTAAGTATCATGAAAACCCTCAATTATTATATATAAGTCGATAATAAAATTCGTAAAAGAGATTTATGAGTAAACAGTGCAACCAATTGAATAAGAGAATCATCAAACACGAATTGATAAAGAGTTATCAAAACATGTCAAGAGAGAGACAATAAATCAAATTGGGTTGAATTCGTAAAATGATTATTTGAGTTATTAATACCTCGGGAACGATTGAGCAATCGTTAAAGCAAAATAAACGAGAAAATACGGAAAATGTTAAGTTCAAATATATCACTAAATCGAGATTTATGGGAAAATAATAAATAAGAGATCATTGATTTAAGTTGAATAAGGAGTTATCCAAACCAATCAAATGAAAGTTATTAAACCAAACTGAGTGAGAATCACTAAAGATACATTGTTAAATTGAGTAATAGTAATTGGTCAAAAAGCTAAGATAATAATTAATTAAGTAAGAATGATTAAGTATAATTTAATTCGTATAATTGAGAAGTCATTGAAATTACGATAAGATTTATAAAGCAAGAATGATTGGACAATTAACTAAAACGAATCGAATAGAGAGATTTTAATTATGCATAATCATTAAATTGAGTAAAGGAGAAACTATGAGCAAACTAATTAATGATGTCATGAGTGGTAATGCAAATAAGTACAAGATTTGTGAATTGAGAAAATTTTATGCGAAGATTTGTGGAGTTAATTTTACATTTTGTAACCGATGGGAAAACATCGAATATATGAAATAAATGAGGACTATTAATTGAGCAAGAGATGAAAATATATAAAGTTAATAAAAGTTATAAATATTGAGACATCACTAATTGAGTGAGCTGAGAAACCCAAGACGGGTTAACTAATGAGTTAATTGACAAAAGAAGATTTACGAGGAAGATTCACTATGAATTTATGAGGATTTTATTTAATAACAAATTGTTATATTGTAATAATAATATCAAACACGCTATGAGAATTTAATACTCAGATTTGATCAATAGATAATCGTGAATGTGTAACGCGAAATAACAAATTGTGATACTAATACATGTAATAAGTCTAATTTATGAGGAGTCATAAAATAAATAATTGTTGATGAGAAGTAATTATAAAACTATTATGAGTAATAAATTATTTTTATAAGCGATAAAATATAATGGGTATGGGTGTGAGAGGGGCGTAAAGAGTATATGTTGGGACCGACTCACACCTATACATGAGAGTTTGATTATCGAGTAATTAAATGGAACCCTAAAATATATAATCAAAAATGAGAATCAACAAACCGAACTATTGAGTGTTCGTAACGAGTTCTTTGAGATTTTGAGTGCCACTTCCAAACTCGGGGACGAGTTTTCTCCAAGTGGAGTTGAGCGGTGGTAAAAGGGAAAATTACCAATATTAAGAATGCGAATAGAGAATAATTATAAAGTTGCGAATTATTAAATTCGTATTATTGAACTAATAGAGATTAATAAACCGAGCTAAATGTGAAAATAAAGATTGTACAGAGTAAATTAAGAGAATTACCAGGAGAAAGTTTTGTTAAGTGTTATTATGAGCATTTATGTGCATATAACCGACTAAAAAGTTATAAGAGTGATTAATTAATCGAGAAATTATTCATGTGGGAACATAATGAGATAAAAAGAGATAATTAAAATATGAGAATTTATTGTGAATTATTCCAGTGAAGTTAAATCGGAAAAACATGATTATGAGGAGTTATTAAATCCAGTCGAGAAATTTTGAGCCAAATTATTGTGTTGTAATATATAGTCATGTGACTAGGGAACTTATAAGAATAATCGAGAATAATGCGAATGAGAAGTGGCAAGTACATAATCATATAAATAACGAGAAATTATATAATTCGAGTAATGAGAATGTTATCAACAAGACGGTCATGAGAAGATCGACATAATAAATTATGGGAAAGACTTATTATTATTGATAAATTATCTAGCTATAAGAACCTATTAAATCAAGTTAAGCGAATAAATTATTAAAATAAACCAAATAGGAAAATTTCATTATGAGCAAATATGAAACTTTAACTATGGGGATTGCCAATTTAAACTATTAAATTGAATGCCATCAAATATTGTGTTTTATTGAGTAATTACTAAATCAAGAATAGTTATTAAAATGAGCGAACGAGAAAAATACCAGCGTATCACATATTAAAATTTTATTAAAATACCATGAGTTTCTTAATCGAGAAAACAATAAAGATACAAAGTAATGAGGAAACTTTAGATTGAGAACGAGAAAATAGCTGAGTAATCAAGTGCATGGGAATTATCGAGTTGATTAATTAACCAATTGAAGAGAAAATAATAAATGGAAGCGTCTGAGACTTAAAAATAAATGAGATTAATGAGTGGAATTTAGGAAAAATTGATCAAGAGACAATTTAAATGAAAATAAAGCGAAAAAATAATTAACGAGCCAAATGATAAAATCATTAATCGCGTTGATAAATATCGTTAAAATAAGTTAAGCGAGTAGTGTTAAAAAGACTTATTTAGAGATTGTTAAATATGAGTTAACAAGAGAACTAATAACGCAGCTTAAAAGAGAAATTATCGCTTCGAGATGTCTGATAATTAAATTTGATCATGTGAAAAATCGTAAAAGCGAGTAAATGTATACATTGTGTTGACTGGTGAGAAGTCATTAAAATGATATTCGAGATTAAATTGATTATATAGCTAGAGTTTGAGCTAAAAAAACGTAGGGATTTGAGATGAGTGCATTTGAGTATATGCAAATTGAGTAAGAGGCATGAGTTGCCTACTATCTGGAGTTATGGGTGATAAAATACATCTATGAAGTAGGTTCTTGTTGTGTAGTGATTGATAGTGGTGCGAACCGCTAAATTGTTTATTTTGCTTTAAAACAAACTGATGTCCCATAGAGCAGAGGACCTTGAGATATCATTTTTGGCGGAGATTGATAATAATAATAAAAAAATTCTGGTGTAAATTTTGTAAAAGTAATACCTCGTTAGAACTGTGCGGGAAAGTTTTCCCCATAAAAACTTATTTTATCGCCGTGAGAGGGCCGAGTATGATGGCAAGCACGAGTTGCACAACCGAGTACTACGCCGAGATCATCTGTCACCACAAACCAAATCGTAACAAATATCCTAGTGGAGTTGAATCGGAGATTCGACGCAAAGTTAATCGTTGAGTGCAGCAGCTGTGTTCGACTATGAGAGCAAGAAGACGCCTTCAGCAGAGTATCGTGGTGTGCTTATTGTCGACATTCATTTCATCACTAAACCGAGATTCTTAGAGACCATTCCGATTTTATTTCATGTAGCCTTGTCTTTTTGCGCTGTTAGAGACGGATGACTTGTGTGAGAAGAGCCGGAGTTCACGTTGTTCGAGTGGGTCGCCTTGAAGAGTTTCGTTTCCATTCTTAACCTTATCGTTTCCCATTGAGTGTGCGTGTTGTGTGCGAGTCTGAGTCAGAGATGCGAGATCGCTACCTTGAGCATCTTCCGAGTGATGACTTCGGGGACGAAGTCTATTTTAAGTGGAGTTGAGTTGTAACGCCTTGAATTTTATTGTACTTAAATATTGTTACATTTTATTAAATAAATTATGTGATATTTATTTATAAGAGATTTATATGTGTAAGTGCTTCTATGTTTATTTAATTCGAGTAATTAAATACATAGTGTTTCTTTTAATGACATGAGCGTCATTTAATTCGCGATTAATTAATCACGAGGATTAATTAATAATAGCTAGAGGGCTATTAAATTATTGTGTTACTTAACTATAAAATTAATTAACTAGTGAGCTTAGACTTTTATATGATCCCGAGTTTTGGTCTGGTGATGATCTCGAGTTAAGTGAGGGCCTGCCTTTGGCCAAGGCCCGAACCTTATTGTTCTTACGGTTTATTTTGATGATGTCTCTTCCATATGAGTCGAGTCCTTTGTTTATTTCCTTGAGCCAAACCCATTTGAGGCAGCCCGATCCTTAGTAGCAAGTTGAAGCCCGAGTAGTAACTTGTTTCGTGGACTAGCTCCTAGCCTTGTACCCATTTCCGCCCCACTTGTTCCTAGCCCATCCGAAAATTATCAAGGGCTGTGGCCTTGTTCCATGACTTGCTCACTAAGGTTGCTAATTAAGGTGACTATTCCCTCATAATAACCTTCTACAATAAAAGATCCTATAACCCTAAATTTTCATTCGGCTGCACACTCCAAGGCTTCTCATTCGTGTCCTCCTTGAGCAAGAATACTCCTCCTTTGTTCCTGCTATTCGTCGTCAAGCAGCCAAGCATGTCAAGTAATTCCTTCTCTCGTGTGAATGGAAGCAAGCAAGCAATCATGTCAATTAATTCTTCTCTCGTGTGAATAGAAGCAAGCAAGCAACCATGTCAATTAATTCTTTCCCTCGTGTGAATGGAAGCAAGCAAGCAACCATGTCAATTAATTCATGTCGTGTGAACGTAAGCAACCACACAACCTCGTCCAATTTATTTCTTGATGATGTTTTGTTTCGTTAAATTCGGAAGGATATTCTTCTACCCCTCTCATTTTTCTTGTTCCCTTTTTGTTCTGTTTATAACCATTTTGTGGCTGGGTGTTTTTGTGTATATCGAGCACCCGAACAAAGGAAGGAAGACAGTGGTTGTGGTGATGTTGTAATGCCGAGCCGAAGCAATTGGTTGATTCGTAAGTCCCTTATCCTTGTTTCGTTACTGTTTTGAATCTTTGCTTAACTGTGTTCTAACCTAAATGTTCGAGGGCTGCGTGGTTTTCAGGGTTTGATTGTCTCGGTACAATTATCGTTGTTGTCACTATCGGATTTTGATTGAGGTTTGAGTGTTTGTTGGTTGTTGTTCGTAGCGGGAGTGGCTTGTTTGTTGTCTAGTAGTCAAACTGTGATAATTGTTTTCCTTGATCAAGAGTTTACGTCTCGGGTTGTCGTTGGTCTCGAACTACTGATTTTAATAAGCGTCGGGTTGGGTTAAAACCTTTTTGGTTAAATGATCTAGACGTTTTTATCGAAAAACCAGGAAACCGAACCTTAGGGTTCCTGGTTTCTTTTAACCGGGAAATTATCTAATAAAGAGTGAATGAGATTTTTGCGATAAGATAATTCTGAGAAAAATGAGTTTCGGGACTGTCGGGTGACTCGGGAATAAACGGGTTGTTGTCGGGATTCAAATCGGGTTTTAAAATATCAAAAGGAAATTATGGCAGGATATGTTTGCTATGTTGAAGTCCGATTTTAACACACTTAAAATATGTTTTTTGATTTTTGGCCCGTTTTGGACTCTAGTTTTCTGAGTCCTCTTTCCGTTGCCGCTGGCGTCTCGTCAATCTGATTTACCGTCTAAAAGTTATGACTGTTTTATTTAGCTGCTATCAGAATTTCTATCCGTTCCGTTATTCTGTTTTGTGAGCTGGTTTTGAGACCCTTAGAGTCGGAATTTGGGCAGAAGTCACTTGACAATGTTTTGTAGTATTCTGAGTGTAGTTTTCGTGGTTAAAATATGGGGGAAATCTAATGAACGGTTTGGGAGTTATGACCGTTCCCGTCAGAGTGCTGAGTGCTGTTTAGTTTCTGCTGAAACTACCTTTGAGTCTAATCCTAACCCGAGCTTCTTTGTGCTATGTAGGACCTCTTAGGACTTGATTAGAGACACTCTTCTACACCGAGGATATTTAGGAGCATACGTCTATTCGAGGTGGGTAATCTCACTATAAACTTATACTTACTTTCGATTCATGATTTTGTGCTATGTGTTGTGAATTGTCTTGTTGATTGAGCTTGAGTATTGATTGGGTGATTTATTTGAGTTATCTGTGATTTGAGTTATCTGTGATTTGAGTTATCTGTGATTTGAGTTATTTGGAGCCTGAGTTATCTGAGTATTGAGTTCATGAGTTAACACATTAAACATAATATACTTGAGTTGTCTTGGCACCGAAGAGTACTGGTGCCAGACGTTTTGACTCAACACCGAAGAGTACAGGTGTTGAGCCTTGAGTTGTGTGAGGCAGGTCGAGGTTGATCTCTCGTCCCAAGTCACACAAGCGCGCTATATAAATTTAAAATCTGAGAAAATAAACTTGAGTAATTGAGAATTGAGTAGAGTCTCTAGGGATCACTTATGTGGCTTGAGTTGTTTGTATTTATTTGTTTATTTTGATATTATTCACTCAGCGGTGGCTGACCCCAATCACTCCCCCATTTTTCAGGTACTAGTAAGGGCAAAGAGAAGGTCAACTGTTGATGGGCTGCATCTTTATTTATTAGATTTGGAGTTTTTAAAAGTTTGTTTTGAGTCAAACATAATTTTTAACCTTTTTATTTATTTCCGCATTAAAGACCATGAGACGGTTTATATTTTTATCTGAGTTGGGACCTTTTCATTACTTGTACTTGGAGAAATTTTATTAATTAAATGTTTTAAAAAAAATTAAATTTCTCCTGATTTTTGGGTTGTTACAAAATTCGACAAGCCGTCCACCAAAATGTCTACTCATGTGAAATATACTTGGATTAAAAACGAAAAATCTCATTGGATTATCCAATACTCTGAAAAATCTCTCAAATGGATCATCAAAACTGAACTGCCTCCTAGCAGTTCCCAAAAACTCTAAATTGATCATCTCATAAAATCTGCATAAAATATATGTCTCTAATCGTTCTGGACCCATACAAGATTGGGTACCTAAAATGTTTTATTTGTTTTATGTAGAATTTGTGGTACCTCGACTCGGGTTGTTCGAGGCACATGATAGGAAACAAAAATCTCCTGACCAACTTTCGAGAAAAATACTTAGGAACGGTCAAACTTGGTGATCTTATCTGCCATAACCTGATAATCAGAAATGTTGCCTTTGTCGAAGATCTCTCTCATAATCTCTTCAGCATTGGAAAATTCTGTGACAAGACTCTAGAAGTAAACTTTCGTACAAAGAAGTGTGCCATTCGTACATATGACGGGGATGAACTTCTAACTGGAACTCGTGACACAAACGTCTTCACTATCTTCAACCGATGCATGACAGGAAAGTCACACGGTCACGACAGGGCCTCAAAAGAAGTTCACCGTGCCTATCATGCAATGTGCTACAACCGACATTATGATTATGCAGCCTACTTGTGGGAAGAATTCAAGCTCTCCAAATCAAAGGAACCAAAATTTATGCCATACCCGAGGTTCTGGTCCATTATGATAGAACATTTCATGGAGAGATACCAAAACATTCATATCAGAGATGTTGCACTAAGATTCATACCCTCGAGCGTTAATTTTCTAAGGAGCAACAGTGGTACAACTGCTGTCAATGAGGCCGCGATCCCACTCACACTCTTTAAAATTGCAAACTTCAATCTTGATAGTGTCAACCAATACCGGGCTCTTCATTATCCTGACTGGAGACCCGAGGGAGCACAACCTGCTCCTGAGCAACCAGCTGCTCCTGAATAACCACCTGCTCCACTACAACAACAACAGGCTCAACCATACCAACCACCACCTCAACCACGTCCTAGACGTCGACAAGTTGAACAACAACAACCACCGACTCACCGACGTGCTAAACGACCTCGAATCTCATCCGGCGGTGCCTCAGGAAGTGGGTCGGTTGCCACTACATCTTCTGAACAAGTTCAACCTCCGCCAACTCGACCCATCATACGACAACCACCACAACCAGCTGAACCGTCCTCTTCTTCATCATCAACAGACTCCACTGCAACTATCTCTGATCGACCAGATTCCCCACTTTCACCACACGGTCCACCTTCACCACCACCACAAGGTCCACCTTCACCTCAAGGTCCACCGTCACCACCACCACAAGGATCCCCAAACCCCTTTGATGATCCTTTCTTCAAGAATCCTTCTCCACCACACACCCAACAACCAATCACCTCAACCATCCCAACTACCGCAACCACCCAACCACCAATCACAACCACCCTTCCGACGTCAACAACCTCCGTACCTCCAATCACATCAACAGTTTCCACTACCACAACCTCCGTTCCTCTTATCTCATCCACCATCCCAACTACCACAACAACAGTTACCCCACTAACATCCACAATTCCAGCTTCCCCAATCACTTCTCCACCATTTACGACCACCTTTCCACCTATCACAACCACAATTCCACCAGTCACCACCACCACTCCACTAGCCACAACTACCGTTCCACCAGTCACAACCACCATTGCACCAGTCACAACTACCGTTCCACCAGTCACAACCACAATTCCACCAGTCACAACCACCATTCCACCAGTTACAACTACAACACCACCAATAGACACCTCACTTCCCCCATTCTCCATCTTCACGGGTACTGCCTCAAGGGTCGTCACAACTCCTCCTGCAACAGTTGTTATGACCATCCCTCAACAGACTACACCATCAGAGGCTAGCACTACCACCACTACTGAAATGCCAAATCCTGAACTGCAGCTCATCCCTCATCTCACCTCAACAATCCAATCACTTAGTACGAGGTTGGAAAACCTTGAGGGTAGGCTGGCAACTGTTGCTCCTCTTCCACCGGCTTCTGATCCATTTAACCGAGAAATGCTCCTGGAAGCATCCCGTTCATTTACAATATAACTAATTAAAGCGATGTTCAACTATCGCTTGGAAGAACTGGTCGAGCCATGCAATCCAGGATCGCTCATATACAGAAGGCCGGGTGACCCTGAGGATGATCCACAGGGAGTAGGACAGAGAAGAATACTGGAACACGGTGGATCCAGTTCTCAAACTCAAGGAGGTGCGACTCATTCACAACAACACCCCAGCTCCACTCATCAAACACAGGGAGGAGGCCAACAAGACTATGATTACATACATGACTGGGCGGTTGTTGAGTTTGATTACGATCAGGTGCTGCACGTTGAACCACTCAACCAGTGGCGTGTCGATGCAAGTGAAGACATCTTGCCACAAAATAAACGTAAGTCAAGTGAGATGACCGCAGAAGAAAAACTCAAATCCATGAGTCATCTCCAATCTATCAATTTTGAGGTTGAGAATCATAGAAAAGACAATGTTCAACGAGTTCTACGTAAAGAGGCGGACACAATCATTGATTTACCGAGCGATCCGGAAGAAGATAAAATTGTGAAGGAACCGTTTACCGAATCACCTCAACCTGCCACCTCCCCTCCAGACGACGGCTCTGACAGCGACAAACCAAGGGAGGATGAACCACTTGATGTAAAACGATACCCCTTCACCCGAGAAAACTATCACCGATACTTCCGAAACTACGATCAACTGGTTGCCGCCAGAACTCCAGCACCGGAACCACCAACTGCCTCCCCTACACATGATGTGCCGGTCTTATCCTATAGCGAGAAGCGAGCGGCGGATAGAGCTAACAAACGCCGTCTAAAGATCTCCAAAGAGTGCCTCTTCCAACAAGTTAAAATGCCATTTGTTGAAGATCGCTTCTCAGTTATTTTCCAGGAGAAAGAGCTGCCTATAATTTATCAAGATTTGTACAAAGAAGTGATTCTGCCATTCCGAGAAAAGAAAATGTATTACCTCACAATGCATTACCTTAGGGGCAAAACAGATCGCTACAACAAGCCTCCAATAACACAGCTCCTGGAGATAACGACCGACCATTTCTCAGGCTACTACTGGTACACCATCTTCCATATTCGCAGAGCAGACAATCAGCTGTACACGATTACTGAATGAGACTTCTATATTCTCGAACCTCGAGATATAGAATATCTTTACAACACAGTACGCTTACTTCTAGACACCCCTCATCCAATTCAAAATCATGCGAGAAATTTCGCTCAGGCTGCTCTGAAGCGCTTCATGCTCGTTAAAACTCTAGCTGCTCGAATGGAAGATGTCCAAATGGCTGTTGAGAGTGGAACAGCAAAGGTTCACTTGGCTGCACCTTATAGATCACTTCCTTCCGAAATTCAAACTCGGAGAACAGTTGTTCTATGTGAACCCAACTTGGGAATGTCTTACACAAACTATTTCGACGAAAGAGTCTTCTTCCGTGTGTCAGACATTGCCAAGTACTGTGACGGCACATTAAATCTCCTGAAGAAAAAATTGGAGAAAAAGGGGAGGCACATGAACAACGATCCCAGCAACCCAGAAAACACCTCACTTCGAAGAAATATTGACACACTAATCACTGCCATTAAGGAAAGACTAAGCTGGCGAATAGTGATTAGACATTTTGAGGTTCACCTGGGTGTACGAGACAGAAGCAAAACGCCTACCTACACAACTGAAGCTAGTAATATGCCACTACCATTCGGTCAAAATCATGGGCTCAGATGGCCGGACGAATCAGTTGATCGCCAAAAACCATATGCGAGACGTGGGCGGCGTTAACTTTCAATTGCTGGGAGGCACTTCACCTGTTCCAAAATGGCTTCTGATCAAAACAGACTCAGAACCCGATCATCTAAAGAAAGCAACAAGCTCAATCAAGCTTCACCGCAAAAACTCTCTTCCAACCCTCCGATGATGTTTAAGGTACGTCTTCAGATCTCAAAACTTCTTATTACTTTTGATTTGTCGAGGGGGAGAAATACTAATTCTAGGGGGAGAATTACTATTTCTAGGGGGAGAAAATTTAGAAAATCAAAACAAAAATACCCAACATGAATAAACGAACGAAAAAATATTTTCATAAAGACAATACCTTCCCATGGTTTGCCAGATCTGGCCTAACCTATCCCAGGGAAATATTTCAGCCAACTGGTAAATGTGAGGGTATACGTCTAGGGTATAGAACTAGGTGAGTGCAAGGTGATGTGAAAACATGATAAATCTAAGAAAACACACCTTTGAGTGCATCTGAACCGCAAAATAAACCGGGCAACCACACAAAAAGGTGATCATTCATGCGTTGAATGTTTCACAAGACTTTACTCGCCCAGTAAAGAAAATGCACACCACCACCAACCACTCAAATTCCTCCCAACAGGAATTTGTTTCATTTCATAAGGGGACGTAGCACATAATCTACTGACTGCTCATTTGGAGTTTGTCGGTATTGAAAATATAACCTCCTGCCCCGGGTTACATCTCATTTGTATGCACAGTGTGTCTAGTTCTCACCCTCAAGAACCTTCCAATATAGGACACTTGCACTACAAAAATGGCTCTCAGTGAATCCATCGGAACACTTGTAGTGGCATCACAATCTGATGTTTCACGAGGATCGAGTGGAAATCCTGCTAGAGCTAAAATCACGCCAACTCTAAACGCAGGTCACACATTTGAATCAACGGTTGTGCAAACGACTACGGATTCATACCGTGTGCTAACGGATACTCTATGTGAGTCCGGTGTTACCTTAAAAGAACAAGTTGCTGTGCCTTAAACTTCAAAATCATTCAGGCAATAACTTATACCGGAAACACATAAAATTCCGATGAAAAATCCATGTGAACTAAAATGCAACATCTTGAAAGCTGATTAAAATGCACATGAGCGTAATAGTCCACTCTCAAATTACTCCTATGATCTGCTAAACCTAGCATGATCTTCCCCGGAGCCACCGACAATATAGGAACTAAAAAGTGAGGGTCCCTAGGTCTAGGTGAGTAGAATCAAGTATCATGGGATCTTGATTGGGGTGCGCTGAGGTAAAAATTGAGAGGGGGTATGAAGTATGGGGTGCAAATCAGCTTATCACATGCTAAAAACAAAATCGAGGGTGTGGTTGAAAATGAAAAAGTGAGTTGAGTGAGGAGCGTGTGTGAAAGGGTTAAAGAAAATGGAAAACCCTCCCTAAACCGAACAAATGACCGGGTAGCCACATCTATATCAGACAGCATGAGTTGCTTTCTGACTAAGACATCATGGACCTAGTGATGCAATGCACAACCCCCACTGACCACTCAAGTACAAAAAATATTTGTTTCAAAATCACGGAGATTACCACATCCACTATCGACATCTCATTTGGAGATTGTTGATATTGAAAAAGAGGACCCACCTCCAGTCCTCGCCTTCGTTTGTCCACGTATAGAGACTAGAACCGAATTAAATTTCTCTAGGACACGGGCACTCCACCAAGCATATCTTTGGGATATTGCCGGAACATTCATAGTGATACCAAAAATTATTGGTATTCCACGATGATTGAATGGAAATCCTACCAGTGCTAACACCAATGCCAACACTGAACGTAGGTCACACAGTTTCTGTAACTGTTGTGCTAACAGGAAATCTATGTGATCCTGGGTTACCCTGATACATTCTCGTGCGAAGATCAGACGACCGTACTCCATTCTTATCAACAACGGTCACTATGTCTGATAGAAAATCTGATGACTGTACTTCAATCTTATCAACAACAGTCAATACATCAGATAAGGGATTCTATGACCGTACTCCAACATTATCAACAACGGTCAGAAAATCCAAAACATATCAATATTCCGCACTGCTTCAACTTCAACAAACATCAGGAACCAAGGATCTGCTGCAAATCGACAAATGCCACAACTTCAAGAAAGGACTTCCGCTGCTAACTTCTCTATCTATGGGTCTACATTCAGTCGATTTGCATGAAGTCTTCTGGAATACTTTATATTGGTTGAAAAGCCAATTAAAAGTATGTCTGTCACCGATGATCAAAGGCTGATGCTGTTTTATCAACATAACTGCTCAACGGTTCAAATCTCAGCTCCAGCCTTACAAACACAGAAGTCTTCAAAGATATGCAACCTAGATTATTATTACAAAGGGGGAGATTGTTAGGTACTAAATATATTGTAAAAGATAATCTAGGGGGTATATTGAAACATTGTATATAAGTTTAGAAAAGATTAGGATTTGTCCTAATTAACCAAGGAATTAAGCCATGGTATATATACCAAAGTGTAAGGCTTAATTCCCAACTTTTGCTCATTAATCACATTTCAATTTCCAGCAATTGTTCTCTTCCTTCTCTCTAACTTTCTCTCTCTAAAACCCTAAACTTTCTTCTCAAGTTTCCATCTAAAATCATCATCCAACACTTGAGTATGGATTGATTCAGTGATTCTATGCTTTTCAGTTATGAGTTAGGTCAAGTATTGGTGAAAGTGTTAGATTTATGGTGTTTGGGTGGTTTATGTTGATATATGACCTAGTAATTGTGTTGGTGTGGCTAGTTGGGCTAAAATGTCATTTATATGTTCTATGGATGTAAAGTCTAAATATGTTAAAATGACATGTTAAATATGTTAGTTGTATTAAACCAAGTATTGGTAGATTGAGAAATAAACTAACTAGTGTTTGGATGTTTTTGGTTAAAATGATTAACTAGTAATTTGGAAGTAAAATACATGGATTGTTGGTAGCCATGAACTTGATGAATTGTTGTATGATTATGACTTGTTAGTTGTAGTAAGTATGTGCTAGATGGTGGAATTGGGTAAGTATATAGTTAGGTTCGGGCTTTGACCCGTTTGGGCCATTTGGTAGTAAAATGACTTAAGAAACTTGGATTGTGCAAGTATAAGTGTTTTGTTAGAAAAGTTATTGATAACAATTGGTAAATTGTAATGTGTTGACTTGTTGTAGTTAAATTCGGGTCTCGACCCGTTTGGATGTATTATGCTATATTGGTTAGATATGGCTTGGTTGTATTTGACATGAATTGCAAAAGTGTAACATGACATGTTTATATGATATTGCAAGTGTTTAGTTATTCATGTGGTGCGAGTGTTAGTGATAAATGTATATTTTACATTGTTTATAATTTGGTGGAATTATATACTAATTCGGTATTCCTTTGGTATACAGGAACTGGGATCAGAAACATTAGACCTCTGAGTTCGACAAGTGGAAGTAACGCTGAGTGGACTTAACCTCAAACTTGTGTTCAGTTACAATCGGTTTGGTATTGTCTGTTTGGGGAAAGGTGCAGGAAAATACAGGAAACATGCAGGAAAATACAGGAAAAATGCAGGAAACTTCCCTGTAGCGAGTTCACGATCGTGAACTCTAGTTCACGTTCGTGAACTATTGTTCACGATCGTGAACTTCTGATTTCAGGTTTTCGGGTCGTTTTTCGGGCGCGATTCTTTGACAGTTTGCTTGTTTAGTACATGTTCGATCGGGTTAGACGAAATAGGATATGTGCACATAGATGGAAAGGTTTTGCTTGATTGGTAGCAACAACTCGGTTAGTGGCAATCGAGGATAGGGTTGAGGTCAGTGTCGGATGGATAACGGCTGGGCATAGTGTATCGACTAATAGGGTATCCGACCTTACCTGTATGCGTTACATGGTTAAGGGGAGGGACTTACCCGGGGTGCTGGATACAGGCTATCGGTTACCGTGGTTTTGGCCGACCATGGTTTAAGGCCTGCAAAGCCACCGATCCTCTCTCTTAGTGGTTACCCAACGCGGAGATGTAGTAATACTTCCGTGTTTAGCAATCGAAGATGTAGAATTACTTCCGAGGTTAGTAGGCGGAGATGTAGAATTACTTCCGTGCTTAGTGATTAGACCAGTTAGCGGTTACAGGTTCGGTGGAACAGTGGTTCAGTGGAACAATGGTTAAGTGGTTACAAGGAGTAACGATCATGGAGATATGGGTGCTTGCTTGTTGAGCTTTATATAATTTGTAGATCATGGATATGTTTTGTAAAATGAGTCATGTCGTTAAGTGACACCGTTTAAATATTAATGTTTTAGACTTTATTTTGGGACGTTTGGTTTGTAAACCTTAACCTAAACTATTTAATTATCTTTATGCTTCCGCACACTTTAAAAAAAACATTTTCTAAATTTTGCGGTGTTACACTTTCGACATCCAACGGATGTCCATTTACCCCTCTAATCCAATGGATATAGATATGGATGGATGAAACAATTTTAAATGGATATGGATATGGGTGATGTAAATCTAAATGGATATGGATGTGGATATAGCATCACCCGTTCCATATCCGATCCATTACCATCCCTAACTCCAATAGTCCAATACTCTCGTTTCAAAAGCTATAAATGCTCATTATCCTTTGGCCCAACAAGAATCAAATTAGCCCAACAACGTTTGGCAGACTACCTAACAAAAAAATGATAGTAGTATGAGGCTATAAGCACATATCATTTCTTCCAACAAAGAAATTACGTGCATTGTTCTAGATAAGAACATATATTTTCAAGAGGCAGTTGAGCACTGCTTTTTGAAAATGTTGTACAAAAAGCAAATTTGTTTTATAAACGCAATCCAAACACCAACTATGAGATTTCCTTGCATTTTTAGAGGTGTTTGGAATTTCGATTTGGAGTATATTATCTGTTTATTACAATTTGAAATCGTAAATAATCAAAAATAAATATTTGGCAAAAAGTCTGAAAAATTAATTATTTGTGTTTTATTTATCTAAATTGAAGTTTTGGAAAACCATACGGAGATTTGCTTACTGGTTCTGAAAACTAATTATTTGCATTTTATCTTAATCATGTTTTGAAAACACTAATAAAACGGATTATCTGATTACCACGAATTTTAAATACCATGATTAAATCCAAACATTATTTTTCAAAATCACATTTTGTAGATATTGATATCTGATTATCCATTTTCAAGATATATATATTTTTTTTCAAAATGAAATCTATTTAACGGGGTTTGATGAATGAATTAATTTCAAGCCTAAATTCTGTTATTTATGTTATATTTAATCACCACTAAATCTCAACCATTGATCAATAAGATCTAATGGTAAAGAGTTGCGTTCAAAGAGGTCCATCATTTTTATGAAGTCCCGAGGCACAAATCTCAACCATTGATCAATAAGATCTAATGGTCAAGATTAATTACATATTTTATACATGGAGGGGTATTTTGGTCATTTTTAAAAAAATACAATTTTTTTAATTATTTTTTTAATTTTAGAATTATTAATTTTTTTTAAATTTTTATTTTTTTATTATTATTTAAAAAAAATTATTTTTTCATTAATAACAAATAATATGATTGCATACTGAATCATATGTGATTACATACTGAATCACATGTGATTGTGTACTGAATCACATGTGACTGAACTAAAATATAAAAAATGATTAAGTATACAATCACATGTGATTTTACACTAAAATCACATGTGATTAAGTACTACATGTAATTATCAAATTAGTATTATTTTTAACGAAAAAAATAAAATAAAATTAAAAATTAAAAATTAAAAATTAAAAATTAAAAAATTAAAAATTAAAAATTAAAAAATTAATCTTTTTAAAGTGCCAAATGACCAAAATACTCATTCATGTATAACATATGTGATTAGTCTTGATCATTAGATCTTATTGATTAATAGTTGAGATTTGTTCTTCAAGACTTCGTAAATATAATGGACCTCCTTGAACGTTTTCCTAATTGTAAAATATAATTATATTAAAAAATTCATACCCAATATGTAAACTAGCTCTTAAAATTATCATTAATCACATCAATCATTGAGTAGGTTGTGATATTTTAATTACTTTTTGATCATCAAATGTAGAAGAA
Organism: Calendula officinalis; assembly: GCA_963853835.1. Lineage (NCBI taxonomy): Eukaryota > Viridiplantae > Streptophyta > Magnoliopsida > Asterales > Asteraceae > Calendula > Calendula officinalis. The sequence goes on from OY970825.1 coordinate 29,040,604, forward strand.
TCTATACAAATCAATTAAATATAATATTTGACATAAAATCAATTTAACAACTAATTAAGTTTCTTTAAATAAGTCACTAAATAACTGTCAACAACTCATTAACATGTATCAGAAAGCCAACACACAGTCCACAAATGCAGATTAAATTCTTTAAAGATTTGTGCACTCAATGGACCATGAGGTAAAATTACTGAACAGACCCTCAAATAATACACATCTCCAAATTAGACCCTATATATTTTATGTGTTTGCAGATTAATGCGCAAAGTTACCAAATATACAACAAGCTCAATTAGGGTTTTAATTAGGGTGTCAATTAAGGAGGTGAGCTTATTCTCTCAGGCGAAACCCACATCAAGCTCGAGCCTGGAGCTTAGTTAACCTAAGTCGTACCCTTGGTGCTGGGGTGGGGCTCGGCCTCCGAACCATGTGTGGGATGAATTTTTGCCTCATACAGCTTAGGCCGAAACTCGGTGGAAGTTTAGGAGAGCCACCAACTGACATTCATGGTGGGACAATCTAACCAAATATATACTTAGGTCGTTTTAGTTTGGAAAAACAATAAAAAAGAACATTTTGGTTTTGATTTTTGGGTTGTATTGATGTTTTGATAATATACTAGTAGTGTACCCGCGCAATGCGAAGGCGGGTAACAAGTAACTATATTTTGCGGTGGAGATAGTGATGGTGGTGCGTAGTGATTGTGGTGGTAGATGGTGGTGGTGGGTGGCAGTCATAAAAAAAATGTGTTTACAGATTAATAAAAATAATAGAGTAAGTATATATATTTCAAGTAATCAACATTATCATACTAGCTCAGTGCCTCAGTTGATTAAAGCATTTGCTAATAGCAAGAAGGTTACATGTTCGAGTTATATACTGTCAATTTTTCCAAAAAATAAATAGTAATATTTCCGAAAATGGTACTGAAGAATGTCGTTCTAATCTCAGGTTTTGTCTGTTAATATGAGCTTTGCACACCCCTAAAACATAATCGTGAGATCTTGAATACATCATATTGCTTTCGAGATTAAATGTGTTGAACTCTAACGATATTGATATGTGATTACCCTCCCTTTATTACGGACCCAATTTGTGACTTTTCACCTCTTTTATTTCCTACCAACCAAACTTATGACTTAAATGGAGCACGTTTTCAAAACCTAAAAGGTAGTTCATGAAGGCTAAATCTAGCTTTAACGTACATTTAACTGTTTGTTTATTTGTCACATTAATTAAATCTTATTAAATACTTCGCACACACACATTTCTTCAAGTGAAGGGTAAATTATGTAAATACATATTATAGTCTAACCAAAATGACTTAATCTATGTTATGTTGTCTTTCATCCTTATGATCGAGAGTTAAAGTCGCGTTGTGGACAATTCATAAGCTGTTTATCGAGAAGTTCATTTATTTATTAACGAATGGACACGAAAATCCATTTTTTTTATATGTCGGTCATGGATTTTTTTCCGGCCAAACTTAAACCAATGGACACGAATGGGACTCTTTTGTTCGGTTCATTTACGACCCTAGATTAAAATGTTTTGTAATGTAGAAAATAAGGAGCTAGTATTATTTGGTAGGTTAAATATTCCCAACCACCACCCAAAGAAACTTATGGACCCCATCCCACCAAAAAACTCATAAAGCACGAAAAGTGAAAACAGAATCAACTTCTTTTATGCAGGCTACACCAAAGGTCCATGCTCTTAACCTACATTATCTAGGCTTTATCAACTTATTAACTTCGCTTCTTTAAGGTAGGGCTTCAAGGTCAATAAGATGCTACTGCCTTGTTTCTTAGCTATTTTCTTATAGCCATCAAATATTCCCCACTTTTCTAATAATAACACAACATATACACCACAACGAAAAAGATACTCAAACCTCATCAAAGAAGGAATATGAGGAGATAAGATTTAGGTAGTAATGCCTCTACCTATCCTAAAGTAGCGCGGAAAAAGTACCACTACATGTATATAAGTGTATATAAGATTTGTGTGCGCACCTATAAAAATTAATAACATGTGAGTATGAATATATGTACAAAAATGTGCGCATCTGATATGTGTATGAGAATCTAATGAATATACAAAATACATGTAAATATGTGTGTATATACACATTACTGTGTATGAGGGAGTTGGGAAAGTATTCAAATAACACGACACATATACATATATGAAGCCCACCTCTTGCACAAAACAATAAGGTGGTATGTGTTTATTAAATAATGAGGTTAGACAAATTCTACATTCTATATCCATAGAGAAAATTCATTTATAAAAGATAAAAATTAAACAAACACACCTTAAGTCAAACAACGTGCAAAAGAGTTTCAGATTAACACGAAAAAGTAGACTTATGAAATGTTGTATCAAAAGAAATAAATAAAAAAACAAGCTCAAAACCCAAATTTACAATTTGTTGATGAAGAACTTGGTATGAAAGATGTGTAGAATTTATCAATTTGTTTGATAGTGATTGTATGGTTAGGTGGTAATTACTAATTAGATCTTTATATCTAAATAGATTGTAAAGGTCAAAATATGACTTTATACTACAAGTGGGCCGGCCATAATTAAAAGTTTGAGCAAACATTTTTTTTTTAAAGAGTATTTACATCTACAATAGATTTCCCTGTATTATTGTTAGTGGTTATTTTTGAATTTTTTTTTTTTTTTTTTTTTTTTTTTGATTATATGATAAATTTTTACTTAAAAATAGATCAAACTAATAAACTATAGAAGATCATTTCAAATATACTCAACATGTTTTACTCCCTCTCCAACTGTAAACATGTTTTGTCCAAACCATGGGGAAAAAAACACCTACAAGACACAACACGACAGCGTAGAGCAAATGTAGGATTTCTGATGGAGTAAAAGATGAACCGAATCTTGGAGTTAAAGATTTGAGCACCATGTTCTCCTTCCATCCTACCCTATATATGAGGCCTAAATTTGAAGAGGGTTTGACACCATGGCAATTCCAAGCATTCCTATTCGTCCATAATGCCACTTGGAATTCCCTGATTGGTCCACGTCATTTGCACTAATACAAACGAATCTGGTACAGCTTACGGTCTACATTCATACGCTCCATATACGGCAAACGAATCTGGTACGGCTTACGGTCTACATTCATATGCTCCATATACGGCTTCCTACATACAAGGAAACAAATAAATAATTATTTAAAAGATCCTACATACAAGGAAACAAATAAATATTTAAATACGGCTTCCTACATAAAAGGAAACAAATAAATAACTATTCAGAAGTGATACACGACTCAATATAATTTCCATAAAACCGGCATTCTATGATTACGGCATAAAAAGCTGGATTGTGCAACGCTGGATTCTTCATTTAATAAAATGACCGTGTAACATTTCTTCATTTACCGTTTTTTTGTACAAAATCATCATCACATCTATCGATTATTATGTCATTTAGAAATATATAAAGTTTTTGGACATTTTTTCTACATACTAAAATTTACAGCATACCCGTCCATCGGGCGGGTTTTGTAGCTAGTTATTAATATATTCAATTCTAATCCCTAGAAATTAGACAATATTGCTACACTTTTCCATCTTACTTTAACTTTATGAACTATTATAAACGTAAAAATTATTGTTCACAAACAATACAAAAACATGCATAGGAAAAATATATATATTACACTAAGAATCCAATAAAATTATATAGTTACCATATAACTGTATTTTAATTGGTTGAATTTTAAGTGGACAATAATTTAAAAACATATTAACAAAGAAATGTGGGCAATTTAAAAACATATTTTAATTTTTCTTCAACTAGTGACAAAAAAAAATTATATAACCGGTTAAAGTTGGTCTAAATGTGTTTAAGTCATAAATAGGACATCTTGTCTAACAATTTTGTTGTGTTTAGGTTAAGTTATGAATTACAATATGATATTTCAACCCAATTTAATTCATAATTAATAATACAATATATATAATCTTAATTTAACCTAAACTCAACACGAGCTACGCCCCTACGTCCAGCGTTCTCCTAAAAATCTAAAATATCGTTCCATAAAAAAGCAAATTTTTTAATTTGAAGTTACTCCATAAAAGACAACCTTTTCTGTTGAGTTTATTGTATTTTATTTTTTTTCAATCAAGTTATAAAATTTAACTATTCTATACTATCTCAACACGATTCATTTAACTATATATTTTTTATTTATATTCGGAAGAATATAATCAAGTATTCCCTCCGTCCCTTAATAAAGTTCTCATTTCTATCATAATATTTGTCCCAAAATAAAGTTCTCATTTCTCAAATTAGAGGGACCCACTCAATAAAATAATATTATTACAATGTACTTCACCACTAATGATCTTTAAAAAATATTTTCTCTCTCCAAAATAACCTTATATCTTAATCAAATTTATTATCAAGACCCCACCACTAACTAACTCCTAAAAATTTATGCTCAATTGAAATGGGAACTTTATTAAGAGACGGATGGAGCATTTGATAGCCGTTGTATGTGTTTCTGTGCGTGAGAGAGAAGGGTGCACATGCCTTCACATGGGTGTACACTCATTCATGGATTATAACAGTGCTGTAAGTTGTGACTTTAATAAATAAAAATAATAATTATTATTATCTATTAATAATTATTATACAAGTCATTCAATCATATATATTGCTAGCATCCATCTATTTCATACTTTTCAATAATGGATACCCCAAATCTGGGTCCATCTCCATTAAAGATCTATCCACTCCTGGTCCCCTAGATAATGCTCCTTAAATTAAATCTACATTCTATTTTTTCCTAATTAACCCAAAACTAATTCGTATTATCTATAATAACATTTACTATGGGTAAAATATTGCAGTTTATCAACTTTTCATAAATGATACTCCCTCTGTTTCAAAATAAGCGATATAAATTAGAATTTATGATTTTTGAGGCAAAATATGATAATGAAAGTTAATTAGATTAAATTTGATAGTGAGTGGAGGATGGGTCCCACATATATTAATTAAAGTGAATTTAATGTTGTTTAAAAGTAAAAGTAAGGGTATATGTGTCTTTTCACTTTATTAAAGGAGATAGTTAGTAGGTGTGGTCCCCACTATCTTTTGCCAAATATGGTAAGTTTTGAAAATGTATCACTTATTTTAAAACACCTCAAAATGGAAAGTGTATCACTTATTTTGAAACGGAGAAAATATTTTTTTCATGAATAGTATTTTTTATAAAACTTTTCATGATTATGTTAATCTTTAGTATTTTTTTTATGAATATAATATTAACAAAGTTTGATCCAAAAGTCAAAAGTTATAGAAAACAGAGTACTGGTTTTTGACAGTTTTTGTAGAAAGTGAACGTTACTCTGATATGCAGGGAGATAATATTCTAGTATTGCTACCTACCTTGTTGTCTAATTAAAGAACACTCTTAAAAGATGAATTAATTAATTTTATATTTTATTTGACGCTAATAAAGAAAAAGGCTTCTTACCTTGCATTTATGGTTCTTCATCTATGACAGCTATGTACCAAGGGTTCCAACACTACAAGATGACACCCTTATGAAATGTGGATCCTAATGTAAAAACAACAAACAAGTTCTTAAAACCAAAAAAATAATAGAAAAAATAAAAATTGTGATTTCACCTGAAAAATGTTTTCAGGAAGATGGAAGAATCAAAACAGCAAGATCAAAGTGATGTTTCAACTACAATTTCAAGCAACACAGGTATGATTAAGTAATAAATTGAATAAAGTTCTTGTAATAAGTTGAATAAAATACAGTAACTTTACATTACCTCTGTTTGAATTGATTACAGGTACCGAAAATGAAAGGAAAAGGGTTGATGATAGCTTTGATTCCAGCAGAAACTGGAAAACCGATAGCAAAATCAGAAAAAGCCCCCATTGTTGATGGAATATGTACATGGAATGAACCGATTTACGAAATGGTTAAATTGGTTAAACATCAAAAAACAGAAACGTATAAAGAGAAGATATATTATTTCAATGTGCAAACGGTAACAAAATTCGTAAAATTCATGTCATTTTCGATAAACTTTGTGATAATTATGATTTTTACAGGGATCGTCGTCGAAATCTGGGTTTGTAGGAGAAGTAGGAGTTGATTTTGCTAATTTTGCAGAGTCAAATGAACCTCTTCAACTTTCATTACCACTTACAGCTTCAGATTCTGGTGCAATTCTACATGTAAGTTTTATTTAAATGCTTAATTTTGAAAAAATCAATAATGTGGATGTAATTTTGTATAATATGTGACAGGTGTTTATTCAAAAGATGCAACGAACAGATGAACAGAGGTATAACAAATTAACAAGTGTAATGTAGCTATTCGATTTCTAATATCTGTTATCATTTTATTAATTCTGGGGATTTTTCAATTTTCAGAGATTTGGAAGAGAATGAGTCTTTACAGTCTGAATCAGTCAGATCGAAGAATCAAACCAGTGATTGCAGCGATGATTTTGCCGAAGTAAGATAGGATACGTTCATTTTAGCTGTAATTTTTGAATCCGTTTTATGCGTAATGCATGATAATTAGAGCTTAATTTGTATTGTTAATCAGGATGTTTACTTAACCAGAGTGGATTCTGAGATGAATAAAGATCCTAAATTGCAAAATAATCGTAATTTCAATGAGCAATCAACGGTCAAAAAGAACGGTCAACGATCGAGCAACGATTGGTCGGGTTCTCTTTCAGATAGAAGTGTAGCTGATTTGTTAAACAGTCCGGAATCGAAGAACACAGTTGAAGTGTTGAAAATTGAAGTTTCAAGGTTGGAAAGACAAGCGGAGTTATCAGATATTGAATTAGAATCTCTTCGTAAGCAGATATTGAAAGAGAATAAAAGAGGACAAGAATTATCGAGAAAAATTGATGAACTCAGAGAAGATAAATTAGGTTTAGAAACCGAATGTGATCAACTCAAATCGTCACACAATCAAAAGCAAGAGCTGAACGAAACGATTAAGGGATTGCATGCTGAAATAGAGATCGAAAGGAAAGAGAAAGCGGAATTGAAGAATCATATTGAAGAAATTGAAGTCGATTACAAGTTTTTACTTGACGAAAACGATAATTTGTCTTCGCAATTGGAGGAATCACAGATCGAACAGACGAAGATCAAAATTGATTACTCAAAATCTCTAACAACAATTAAACAATATGAAATTCAAGTGAAGAGATTAGAGGAAAAAATCACGAATCAAGCATTTGAACTCTCGCAATCGCTTGATTCAATTACTGAATACGAATCACATATCAAGAGCTTAGAGAAAGAATTAGATCAACAAGGACGTGATTTCGAAGACGATGTAGCAGATTTGATGAAAGTCAAAATTGAGCAGGAAGAAAGAGTCGTACAAGCGGAAGAAGCTTTAAGAAAGTCAAAATTGGTCAACGCTAATGCTATTGAGAGCCTTAAAGAAGCACACGAGCAGGAAGTAGAGAAGTTACATGACCAAATTAAGCAACTGTCAATGGAGCTTGAAATTGCTAAAAAACATGGAGAAAATGAAGATAATAATCGTGATTTGGAATTTGAGGCATTAAAGAAGGAAAATGAGAAGATGCAGAAGGAATCGGTAAGTTTGATGAGTGAAAAGAATGTTATAATTAGAACTTTGCAGTCGGAATTGAAAAGGTTGAGAGGTGATTATAATGAATTCCAAGAAAGGTTGTTGATAATTGAGTCAGAGAAAGTCAACTTAAAGAAAGAAGTTTCTAGATTAGAGACCATAACCATGGATCAGCAAAAACATCTCAACTTGCTCAAGGTAAAAATAGTTTCTAATTGAATAGTAAAAATAAGCAGTAGATAACTCACCTGATGATTAATCTTGAATTTGCAGGAAAGTAATGTAGTGTGTGACGTCACCACTAGCAAGCATGATGTAAGCATATCTAAACTGGAATCAGCAAAAAGGTACACACAAAATAACTTACCACAATTATAGTTATTACTATATGGTAACTGACTGTTGATAATTTTGTTTTCCAGAAATGATGAAGAAAAAGTCAAGAAATTATCAAGTGAAATAACATCATTGAATGAAAAGAACAAACATATGGAAAGTGAGTTGAAAGAAATGCAAGAAAAATATTCAGAAGTAAGTCTAAGGTTTGCTGAGGTGGAAGGTGAAAGACAACAACTGGTAATGGCCTTGCGTAATCTGAGAAATGGTAAGAAGTAACAGAAACATTGTAGATGCTTTAATGCATAAATTTGTAACATATATTCGGGTGAATTAATGGAATAATGAGATAGAATTTTGTGTTTTGACTTTCTGTAAACTTTGACCAATGGTCAACTGGACCTTAATTTTCAATAGTCAACAATCAACATACATGCATACAAAATTGTGGTCTCAATTGTAAGGTTTCTGTATAACTACCTGTATTTGATACAGTTTTACCAGCTCTTTGCTGTTAATGCATGAAGTATTACAACATTCCTATAAGATTTTGATCAGTTTTATCACTCCAGATCAGCTTGCTTTGACCCTTGCTTCCGTTGGTGGCAAAAGTTAGCTTCTGTAACCAAGTGAAACAATTTAAAAGGTTTTATGCTATGAAAATACAATCTGAATGACTTCAAACAATTTAACCCGGTCAACCCATTTGACCGATCTCCTAAGTAGCTAATCTTTTTGGCTTTACCCATTAGAGATGAAAATAAAAAACAATAAAATAAAAACTATAACTTAAAAGACCAAAATCGACCCAATCATGAGTAAATGGGTTGAAATTGCCACCTCAAATTAGAAGTGCAGTTTTTGCTTTCTTATCAATTTTAAATACTACCTCCGTATCATATTAAGTGATACAATTCCCATTTTTGTTAGTTTCAAAATAAGTGTTACACTTTAAAATTTATCTAATTTTGGTATAAAAAAAAGTAGGCACATCCTTCACTAACTATCTACTTTAATACAGTGAAATTACCTTCTTACCCTTACTATTACTTTAAGACATCATTTATATCAGTTTATTAAAAAAAGTGAGATCCATCATCAACTGACTATCCACTTTAATCAATTTTAACCCTCAATATAATTTTTTGCGTAAAAAACCGTGAAACTCACATTGTATCACTCATTGTGATACGGAGTTAGAAATTTTTTGAATATCATGATCTAAAAGGTTTTATGTTTAGAAACTACACTTCGGACAACTAAAAACTAACCCAAATAACCACTTACATTATTAAAAATACGAAAAAAAAACATACCCTTTTCGATCTCTTATCAATCGGAGTCCGTATCTGTGATGAAGAAGGCGCCTTTTTAACACCTTTTGATGAACTTGAGGGTTGTAAATGACTCTTTTGCCCATTACTTTCCACATTACTACTCCTCTGATACCGATAAAAATCAAGTATAGAAGGACTTTTTCTCTTTCTAAGCTTTGATGAATTCCCTGAGTAACCAAAACAAGGTGCAGGTGATAAATTTGGCATAGATTGCTGACGAATCCTGCTTTTTTCCTTAATTCTGTTGAGAAAATCCATAGTCCAAGGTGATCCTTTCTGTGGCTGATTAGATGAAATAGCTTTTGATAATGGTGTCCTACTGTAACTGAAATTAACTGGAGAGTTAACTATTGAACAATCTTCTAGATTTATGTTATTATTTCTTAGAATCGAATTTGAATTTAAATTTAGTGTGATTTGCTCAATCGAATTGTTCATATTATCGTTTGTAGGAATCCATGAATCTAAATCTGGATTAATTTGAGCAGATGTAGGAAAACTAGGAAGACTGCACCAATCAGGTGATAATTTTGTTGGATTTACAAAAGTGAAATCTTCAACCGCCACGTCATCATCATCATCAATGTCAATAACTTCTCCTTTGAAGTTATTATTTGTGCCAGTGACTAATTTATGCACTTTCTTGCTTTGACCAAATGACGTGTCGGTCAAACTAGGACGATTCATCATCATCATCATACAGGGATCAGAATCAGATCTTTGATTTTCAGCAAAACAGATTTCATCAAAAGCTTTATTTTCAGCTTCTAAATTCCACATGACATCATCATTTTGCTCAAATTGGAACATATGATCTCGTTCTTTTCTTTTCTTCCGTTCATCAACATTTTTAGGACAACAACTACCAGAATCATGACCAGAAGAAACTGAAGAACAACAATCTGTCATTCCTGATCTAGAATCTTCCCGTTCACCATATTTGCATAAAGCAGTAAACAATCCTATACTTGCTTCAGGAACAAGGTACTTTTTGACAGAATTCACCCTTTGCTGATGTGGCATTTCAAGAAACTGAAGAAGTGTTCCAACTGAAGATAAGATCACGTGAGATGAGAGTGGATTGAGTGAAGGGAATTTGGATAGAAATGATTCGGCTAATGTTTCTGATTCTGGCATTTTAGGATATAGGCCGATTGTTGATTTTGCAGCATGTGAAATGCATTTTAATATTATGTCATCAGTTATTTCAGATGAGTATGAACAAAAAAGCTGTAAGTCAATTCCTAGGCTTGCTGCTGCTGCATATAATTCATCTGATGATTCCATTATACTAGAAAGGAAACCAATTTCTCCTTCAAATATCTGCAAAAATAAGGTTTTTAGTTGATGTTTGTTTTTTAAGAGGGTTGTGTCTATAATCTGAAAACCAGTAACTTGCCCAACTCGGTTTAAACTCAGAAACTCAGTCAAAACTAGGAAACTTGGTCAAATTCTACAAAATGCTTACTATTATTATATGTCCTTGCAAACTTCCCACCACCCCACTCTCCAAAATACATTTGAAGTTTTTAGTCTTCTTATTATTATTATATGTCCTTGCAAACTTCAAATATTATGTATATATCCTTGCAAACTTCATTATTACGTATATATCCTTCCAAAACCTCAAAATTCTCACATATATCCTTTTACCTAATTCAATAATATTTTAAAATTTTATAAACATAAATCTTAATCTAAATTAATGGTAAAATAGACTAAATAACCTTAAAGGTCAAGGTTTTTTTTTCTTTCGTCAATGTATTTTCTTGCTAAAATCGACCACGGCATTTTCTTTCGTCAAGGATATTTAAGGTATTATACCATTAATTTAGATTAGGATTTTTGTTTTTTGAACTATCAAAGATTTAAATATTATTAAATTAGGTAAAAGGATATATGTAAGAATTTTGATATTTTGGAAGGATATATACGTAATAATGAAGTTTGCAAGGATATATATAAAATTATCCCTATTATTTATACTACATAAGTACATAGTATTAGTATGATACATTTTACTTATATGTTTTAAAATAAGTTATATTTTTAAGAACTAGGGAAATTATATGTATGTATAATATATATTTTATATGAATTTAAATATAAAAATCCCAATCTGAACTCTTAAAATAATAATGAACAAAGCATGAAACTTGAGTTTAATAACTGATACTTACAAGTATGCAGCAACTGAAAGCAAAACTGATTCCTGTCAAAACATTTGCTGCAATATTTTCAACACATGAAGATAAGAATGAAGAAGAACCGTTATCTGAAGAAGAAGTTGTCTTCCTTTTAATGTTTTTAATATCATATAAAACTAAACAAACTGCAGCACTGATTATAACATCGATTGGTAGATTTAAATCCCTTTCAACAACTTGTACTCCTTCTTTCTCCATTGCAAGGATTCTTTGGTATGTGTTTCTTCTGGAAATTATCGTTTCTGAGTCGGTGTTTTGAGTGTTCACAATTATGATTGCATTGGTGGTGTTTGGGTTGACTTTTGTTGACTCCATTTGTGGTAACTCATATGTTGGTTTCAAAGATTTCGTGTGTGTATTTTCCTCAGTAGGTTTAGAATGTAATGATCCTTCTGAGTTGTTGCTAATCTCGTTTAGTGTTGAATTAGAAGTGAAATCTCCTCTCTAGCTTGAAATATATGTCATGGAATGGAAAAAAGATTCAGTTTAAAATGCATAATTCAAGGGGTGTTTATGTTTTAATCCTCAATTTTTTATTAATTTGGTGGTTTAACCAAAACTTTTTCGCATGATTTAGTCCCTAAACTTCAGTTAACCTGTTAAAAAAGCCATTTTGACCTGCTATAGCAGGTTAACCACAAGTTAATATTTACAAAAACTATTTTTAACCACTAAAGTTTTTCCTCGCCATGGTTTAGTCCTTTTAACTTTTATACAAAACCTATACCAACTTTTTATGGAAATTTTAAGTAATAAAACAGTGTTATTAAGTTAACATATTAGCGAAAATTTGAGCAAAAAAAGTTTGAGGGTTTAATCGTTAAATAGGTGAAAGTTTAAGGACTAGATCATATTTAACCCTAAGAAAAGTTACACCTTAACACAAAAGGGCCGGTTTCACCAAAAGGGTTAAAACTCCAAGTCAACAAAAGCTTAGGGGTTAAAAACTTAGTCAACGGACGTATACGATAAGACCATTGCCAAATAAGTTGAAGGATCAAACACCAAATCAGTGAAAGTATGAGGATTAAAACATAATTAACCCTAAATTCAGATATTTTTCTGCACAAATTAATAAATACCAGAATGAATGAAAAGGGGAAAAAACTTAACTGAATGGAACTCTTTATCCAAGCTCTTCTGCTGCTTCTGGCTGATATCACATGTCTCAATTTGGCTTTTTTCTGAAATCACCGGAAGCCGATAATCCGTTTCAAGTTTCTGATCAGCAGATTTTTGCTTTTTCACACAATTAGCTTCTAAAGGGTTCAAGAAAAAATCAAGATCATTAAACTGTGTCATTGATTCAACAACCTGATGACCCTTTTTAACCTTATTATCAATAACACCTTCTCCACTTGCCACCTGGCATTCATCATTCAATTTACTTGAAAAATTCCCATTTTTACTCACAGAATCCATCTGATTACTCAAATTACTGCTCTTTTCTATATTCAGTTGCTCCGGTTTCTCTTCTGTAATTTGCTCATTTGAGCATGAATCGGATAAAACAAACTCCAAAATCAGAATTTCACAATCGCACGAACTCATGTCTGCATTAATACTATATGTTTCTATATCTTCAAACATTTTCAAAGATTTGCATATATTATCACTGCAAATATCTTCCTCTAGTAACTGCCAATCTAGATATATATCATCTGAAGTAGATGAAGGCTGCAGCTTTACCTTCAGAAACATTTCCTCAATAATCATTTGTACCGAAAATACCCTTTCTTGATCAGAAATAATAGGAACAGGGAGTGATTTGAAAGAATCGTCTTTTAGTATAAGTTCATGTGTGACAATTAAGCTGTTAAAAGTGGTTACAGTTGTGTTCCCAAACATCTGTTCACAATTTTCTTCTTCATTTATAATTTTGGTGTCTAGAAACATTTTAGCAAAATGTGAGGCTTTTATATCAAAAAACTGGAATTGCTCAAATGCGATTGGGCCCAATGTAACCGGTTGCTCTATGACATTAATTATCTCATTTTCTGAAGAAATATCCACACGGGCTGGTTCAAGATTCTGGCATGTGACAGGTGGCGGGTTTAAAAGATGTTCTAATAAGTCAAAGTTCATGGAAATCAAAAGCTCATTTGGATCAAATGTTGTTAATTCTTCTTTTTGCATCCATTGTTCGGATTCGTTGGATTCAAATATGATATGTTTGTCCTCAGATATATAGTTGTTAATTCCCAAACTTGTTTCGTCTATTTCCAAGAGAGGAAATGGTCTAAGATTGGATGATATTTGAGCCTTAATCAAACTGGTATCTTCAAATAAATCTGATTTATGTTCTTCCTTGAACTCTAAAGTTAAATCTTCTACATAGAAAATCGATTTATTAATATCCATCAATTTCTGCACCTCAAGTGAAAAATCAGCAAGATCCTGTTACAAAAGGTCAAACTTTTCATTATTGAAGTGGTTACTAATTATGCAATAGATATATCGATTATCATAGAGGGACTGAATTGATTTTTTGAAACAAACTGTTTATTTTTTAAAAGACAAGTAAGAGGTTGCTCTTATATTGGTATATATGTGCCTGTGGTACTCATTAAACAAATTTTATTAAGCTTTATATTAAGTTTTTAAACCATAAATTGTACCGGAGAAACTTCTGCATCTGTAACTTCGAACAATATTTGCAACTTCTCTTCATGCAAAAAGCAAGAATTTTCCTGCAGGTGACATATATAACCTGATAATAAGATTATCATTACATATTCATATGTACATGACTAGTTTAATTCTCAAGTAATTAATATATAAATTAATTGTGATTGGAGAAAGCTGGTTACCAAGGATATAGGAAGTGCTGGAGTTTCAAATTTAAATACTGTAAAATTGGTTTTAGCAGCAGCATCCAAATAGTCATTGATTTTCTCCTGCATCAAGCATATACCATGAATGAAGAGTGTAACCAGAACATAAAAAAATGAAACAAATAATGAGATACGAAATGTGTTAATTCATTAGGAGATTAGTTATCTCTCAGTGTTAATCAGCATATGTTCAAAACAATTTCTGCATCCCTCTCTTCACCAAAACTGACATGTTAATGCTGACTGAATCACTAAATAATATATATTTCATATACAAACCCAAGACTTCAACACTATATAATTAAACAGTCATACAACTAGTGTGAAACAGCAATTCATGTTAACCTTTTTTATAATTTCACTCGTGTAAAATCTGTTGTAGTAATGGTTGTATCAAGTAAAACTGATAAATTCAAAGATACTGAAATCCACTAATCCTGCGTGGTTGCCAGACTTCAAGTTGTTACCTCATAATTCACGTAGACATTAGAGAGACTAAAATTTCTGTATTGGAAAACTTAATCGTATACGCTGTGTACCAAATGTGAAAGCAAATGATCGTAGTAACAATTACTGTAAAGTCATAATTCAAAATCATGTATGCGGTTATACCAGATATCATAGCAAACGACCTTCGTAATAAACTAATAGTTAATCACAATTCAACCTCCGTGTTGTGATTCCAAAATCCACAAATCAATTTCAGTCTTAATAGCATACGTTACACTAACCGATGAGAATTCACTTCACGAGAAGTAAACACGTTGTTCGCAGAGGTACTGCGAAATAATCATGAATTACCGAACAAATTGACTAAATACTACTAGCTCATTACCTCTGATGTTACTTCCCTCGCAATTTGCTGATCGTTCTCTGCGTTGATATTTTGAGGAAGTACGTCGGAGAAGAACTTACTGAGAGCTTCATCGACGGAGAACCGCTCGATTTCAGGAGAGATTTTAACAGAAGTGATTTGATCGAAACAATATAGGTTATCGAAATTGATAGGATCGGGGGAAGTAAGTTGAGGAGGTGGAAATCGGAGGAAATCTAGGGTTTGTAAGGACTGAGATACGGCGGAAGAGTTGAAGAAATCGGTGAGAAAGCGAGTTCGCATGGCGGAGAGTGAATCAGTTCACGACGGCAGAGAGGTGGATACACAGAGGTGTGTTTTCTGAGCAACTCACGGAATGTTTTCGAACCGATTTGGCGCCCGTGTTCAAGGGGATCTTTGAATAAATATGTCAAAAAATTTCACATATCACCTCCCTTTAGTTTATAAATACGATGGTTTAGAAAGCTAGCTCGCCAAAATGTGATATTTAAATATATTGTTATGCTATGGTCTAAATCTTGAGGTAAGGTTTAAAGTATATTAATGTCTAACTAAGCTCATATTTACTTGATATAGGCTGCATTTTTATATGTATTAAGATAACTTAGTTATATGAGTCAAATATATATAACTATTTAGTTATAAGAATTGTTAAAAATGTTGAAAATGAAGAAAAAAGATAAATAAAAAACTATGTTATAAATATATAATCATATATTTTTTTCTCTTTGTTTTCTATAATCATATATATATAATAATTATATTTTATATACAAAACTTGTTGCGTTTTCTACACAAGAACTAAACATATATGCAGCGGAATTTAAACAATAATCTAGCAATATGAAACTCTTGTAATGAACTATTAGATCCACAAACACTAAACTAGTAAGCAACAAAACTTACAGTATTCATGTTCGATGATAAATCTTGTGATCGTGTTCTAGCCATATCTTAAATAGTGAGGAATCAAAGGAGGATCTATCTAATAGAATGATATCCAAAACTACGTACAACTAGAAAGCAACTCGAAAAACGAACAACAAACCTCAAAAGTGGCAAACTCCAACGGCGACTCATGGTTGCACACGATGGCGACAGTCAGCGGTTGGTAAGGGTGGCAATTGCTGACCCGGCACGAAACCCGATCTAAAACCGATACGAAAATAAACAGGTTTGGGTTAAGGTAAAAAGGTTTTGGGTCAGTCTCGGGTTGACTCAACTGACACGTTTATTAAGCGGGTTAGGTTCGAGTCAATGATAATTTAAATGAGTCAACCCGCCAACCCATTTAATTATTAAAATATATTTTAATATATATATACTTATAGTGTACTAGTTCAAACATAAAGTAATAGTTAAATAAAAACTAAAAGATTACGTAGAAATTTGGTGTTTTAGTATTTTGTTATGAATTTGTGTAAGAATAACACCATTGTGACCTGTTTGGCCCATTTAACATGTTTGACCTGAGAACATGTTTAACCCGTTTATTTAAAAAGGGTTATATGGGTCAGGTTCGGGTTGAAGTTAAACAGGTTAGGGTTTAGATATCTGACGCATTTATATAAACAGGTCGGTTTCGGGTAGAACGTTTCTGACATGCCAAGCCGAACCCGACATGAATGGCCACCCCTAGCGGTGGGGTGGCAGTTCTGAATTCGGGCCAGGGTAGGGTAGGCAAGCACCAAAGTATATATATAGGGTTTATATATATGGTTTACTCTAAGCCTCTATTTATAACCAATACATGAAGGTTTCCTAATTAGAGTATTACTCTAATTAACTTCCATCTATTTCTAGTTAAACCCTTTGTTCCTTTTAATTATCTCTTTAATTTTTGACAAACTAGTCCGTCCACATCATAGCTTCTAATCGTGTCATAAGGGCAACCTAAAATGACCATATTATTAGATTGGATATTTAGTGACTTATTTGATGTCAGTGGACATATATCCAATAAAATTATCATCTTACATTATATCTTATCAAACATCATGTCTCGTCATGACTTCTAATACTTGAGGGCAGACTTGACAATATCGTCATGGCAATTTAGAACCTTATACAAATATCCACTACTTGCTATTTTTTTGGGTCCAAGTAATTTTTCATACGTTACTGAGAACTTAACTATTGTATAAGAAACATATAATTAACATGTAATTTATATGTACACAATGGTGTTTTGAATATACAATCCCTTTCTAGAGACCCAATAACTAACATTATTACAACTGTTGGTTTGCCATGAAGAGACAATAGATTCCGTTATATTTTCTTTTCTTATACGTACGTATCACATATACTTAGAAAAACATTAAAAGTTTTCGTAATACTATTTTAATTTGTTTGGGAAATTATGAAAGGTTGCACACCCTTGCTTAGAAATATGATAAGCTTTCGGTATAACGATGAACAGCCTCATACCCGATCCCTCGATGGAACAAAATATTGGGCAGATCAAATATCCTTCTGAAACTCTTCTTCACTATATCATACCTTACAATCCCCCCAGGAATTCTAACCACCATGAACGCATCTTCTTCTTCTTCACCTCTAACAACATCAAATACTTCAAACCGATACTTCGACCGACTTTGATCATCATGGATCATCTCCGGGTAAGCATTAACAAGCTCATCAAGCTCCACTCTGTACATCACAAACCACCCCGAATAATCGGTCATCATTTCAAACACATTCAGGTGTAAATGATTCCCGAGACGGACCCGATCCACCACATGGATATGGCCTCGATCTTCCCCGAAGTAAAGCGGCGATACAAAACCATAGCCGTTGGTAGTCGCAACCCTCTCCGGCACCGGCAACGTCTGCAATTGCTCTACATCGAGCTTGAAGTATAACATATCAAGCCACGAGACCGACCAATGAATCGCTCCGTTCGAATAAACTCCATAAGTGATAGGCATATGATACTGCGTATAAACAGGCGAAACGAATTTTTGATTTGTAATCTTCCATTTTTGTGTATCGGATGAGTAGATTTGAATCTGGAAAAGCCTCCCGTAAGGGTTTGTACCGTAAATACATACAACTTTGTAATGCACGCAATTTGTTCGATGAAATGCCAGACCCATAAAAAGGGTTCCTTTTCTAACTTTCGAACCTCCGATAACCAATGGGATGACCACAAATTGCTTGGTGGTGGGATTGAACACGTAGTAATTACGTGTATGCTCCTCCCCTTGATTGCTACAACAAAGCAGTAATCCGTTACAAGATTGCACGATTTTGATACCACGGCGATCAGGACAGAAATCAAGCTTACGAAAAGGTGGAGGGGTTCGGTTTTCTTTATCAAATGGTATATACAAATCGCGAACAAAAAGAGCGGGAGAATTTAGAAGGTTGTCGTATGAGAGGGTGAAATTTTGGTGACTCAAAAGTGATAGCCAGTGTTTGGATACAGACTTGAATCGGGTAACCGAAATAACAGGAAGCCGGCGAAGGATTTCGGTTAAAAGGTCATCGTTGGATCCGATCAAAGCGCCAGAATGAGTCAATTGATGATCGGTTTTGAGGGTGTGTTGGGTTTTTTTGATTTTGAATTTGGTGTTCGACATTTTTGGAGTGTGTTGAGAGTGTTGAATAAGAGGTGTATTTAAGGTGCGTTTTCATGGTGAATGATTGTCTCATGAAAACAAGATTGTTATGGAAGCTTTATAGTTGAGACTTCCTTATTGTTGACTTCGAATTGTTCAACATTGCAAATGTATATTTTTTATACAAGACGCTAATATCTAATATATATTTTTATATCATTGTTGATTCTTCATCCGGAAATAATGTATGATTACTTTTTATTCAACGCGCGATTTACAACAATACTCGTTAGGATGATAACTCGTGTGGTTTTAGGTTGGTGTTATTACAAGCATAATAACCTCGCATGTTCAGTTAATCATTTCAAAAAATGGGGGGCTGCATATTGTACTTGTCATAAACTTAAACTAGATCACTCCCAATGGTTTCGTTGGTTGCTCGACGATAACTCGTCGATTTGGGCACCATTGGCACTAATGTGTCGGTAACTCGTCAGTTCCTTCTTTTTCTTCTTCTCGGCGGATATCCGAGGCAGAGAGGAGAAATGGAAGAGAGAGGAGAGAGGGAAGGAATAAATGTTGTTGACATGAACTTGTTAGACCGGTGCCAATGGTGGCGGCAACTGACGCCGTCAGTTGCTGTCAACTCAGCGCCGCGTCAGCAGACAAACTAACTAACACTAAACTGACGTACCCATGCCAACAGCACTCCGTCACTTCACCAACTTTAATTAATTTACTTTCTTTTTAATTAAAACAAAAATATAGCTAAAACATAATACTTTTATTAAAATAAAAAAAACATTACAATAATTTAAAAACATAAAAAAAACAAAAAAAAAATACAATAATTTAAAAACATAAATTAACGTTGTCGGAAATTTGGTGGGAGTTGCGAAATGTGGTCGACTAGTGCATTGCGAAGTCTATGATGCGTTGCTTGATCCCGTAGTTCTTTGGCCATTCGAGCGTGTGTTGCAACTCTCTCATTCCACGAGCATTGCGGCGTGTTTGCCGGGTTATCCATATACGCCTCCTCAAGTGGACACATGTTGCGACCGTTGTCCTCAATTATCATGTTGTGTAAAATTATACAGCAATACATGATTCGACTTATTTTATTGACGCTATATGGTCTTGCCGGGTTTTTAAGGATTTGCCAACGTCCTTGCAACACACAGAATGCTCGTTCAATATCTTTTCTTGCGGCTTCTTGATACCTTTTAAACCGAGTTTGTTGTTCAGATAGCGGATACTTAAATGTCTTCACAATGGTTGACCATTCCGGATATCTTAATCGTCCTCTGTATCAGATGAAAGAGCATTCACAATGGCGACCATTTCCTCGGCATTGTAAGAATTGGCTATCGTCAAAATATCTTCCAAATCGGAATCATATTCGAAAGAGGAATCAGAAACATTAGACATCTTGTAAGTATGGTTGGGTGGGAGAAGAGAAAATTTTTGTTGTGAAAATTATAGAATGAGAGTGGGTATTTATAGAGATTTAAAAGGGAAAAAATATATATATATATATATTTAATATATAACGGTCATATGACCGTTGGAAAAAAAAAAAGAAAAAAAAATCAACCGCCGCTCGCCACCAGTCCCGTCTCCAAACCGGCTGCACCCAAACCGGCGGTACCACAGACGGCCCGTGCCAACGGTGCCAGTACCGGCGGAAAACCGGCGGTGCCCAACCTGCGGACCGTTGGCACCGGTCTTAGTTTCTTATTGAAGGGTTTCACATGACACTGATCGACCACTTGGGTCAACCTCCTAGTATGCTTGGTTCGACCATACTGACCAAGAACATGAACTTGTTCTTGACCGGTTAAAACCAACTAGCTGATTTAATCCCTAAATGCGGAACTGGGATTAAACCTAATCCTTAAACCCTAAAAGATTGGGATGTTGGAGAACTAGATTAGGTTAACAAGAAAGAAACCTTGTTCGAAGAACTCGAACACACACATACTTGTGTGTTCGTCGACTACTACCAAGAACCCTAGGGTTCTTGGTTCGACTTCGAACAAGAGGAGAGGAAGAAAGAGTGTTCCACGAATCATACCTTAGGTTAATGCTTAAGATAAGTCCACTGATGATGAACACGACGAACGATCCTCTAGATGATCACTTGCAACGATCCTTGATCTTCGAAACTCGAAGAACACGAAGAACGAACGAAGAACACGAAGAACACAAGACTTGTGTTCTTGTGTTGGAGTTCGGCCGACCGAAGGGAACAAAGGGGGAAGGGATTTCGTGTAAAGAGGCTCAAAATCAACATCTAGGGTTTAGTCATAAGCCTTCTATTTATAATAGAATATCTTACACTTAAAACTCTTCTAGTTTAATTAAGATTAACTTCTTAATTAAACTTCCTTTTTACACTTCCATCCCTTATAGTTTTAACTACTTTATTATTGTTGCACTTAACTATTAAATGTCTAGTATTAACACACTATAATTTCGGTACACATATACACGAAATATATATACTTGTGTTTATACTTTTAACAGTTAATTATATAATAACCTCTATATAATTTACACAATAATATTATCCAATTACTATATGATTTAATAGCTTTAAATCGTATCATGGATAAACTTTAATTAACACATTGTATATTTACTCAACTAGTAAATGTACAATTACTTGTATTAATTAGTTAGTTAAACTAATCTAGTAATAAGTTAAACTTAACTTAATACTTAACTGATTCATAATGACTATTATGAATCATTCCTCTTCGTAGTATCATTGCATAACTTGCTCGTATTACATGCACTCACCGGTGTGACCCTTAAGTGTTTCGTAGGCATGGATGTATCATCATAGGTTGACTAACTTTGCACATAATTCCTTCAGACTCCCACTTGTGCAAGTTTGTAACCTTTGTCTTAATGATACGAGCTACAGTGGCCTTTCTAGATGGGCATGTAGGTAACCAACCCCATAAAAACAGCTTATGTAACCCTTGGTATAGTTTTATGAAAAACTCTTAATAGCGTCTCCTAGTAAAGAACACTCTGTCTTTACTTCTTGGGTAACGTTGTTAGGCTTATCCCTTGCAGCACGATATTTGTGACAACGAATACGAGCATGGTAGAAAATATCAACTCCTGTATTCGAAATCATTTTATGACTTCTTGATTCAAACTGCTGTGATAAACGACAAAGAACAGATCAGTTCGTTTGGGCACGGTCGTGCACTTGCCAGTTTCTTATCAAGTTAAAGGACCTATAAATTTCTCTCCTAAAGAGGAGGTGCAATTTCCATCTTGTATATTTCGATTTAAAAATACAACTTCCTTTGTACCCAGTATCGCCTCGTATGACAAACGTATTTTAGAATTGTCTGAGTTGAACCAAAGCACATTAGTCATCGCATCCTAAACCAAATACCCCAGGCTTAAGGACAATCCTAGTGAACAATACTTTTGAACTTTTCAACCACGAAGTATTGTCACGGTGGTCAATCCAATATTCGTTGAGCCTCCAACAGAATATCACCGATATTTGGTTTACACAAAACTTGTGTAGCTATCTTCGAAGAACTTCGAATCTACCACCAAATATCGCGATGACGTTAACGTCCCATCAAGGTTCCCACCTAGACGAGTAGTCACAGATTTTGTATCTTTTTGAATAAATAGACTTTTATTCATGGATCTTGTAAAACATACAAAGTCTGAATAAAAATGATACTAACTCAAGTATTATTCCTCACTGGACATAGATATTGAATTATTACTGGATCATTACTTATTCCTTTCGTTCGTGTTGATTACTTAATGATTCTTACAAACTTAATTGTAACTTTATCACTAAACCAATCATTTCTATTAAACTAAAGACATAAGACGAGTATTTAGGAATACTATTACTTTTGTCTTTGCTAGATATTGTTCTTGCAACAATCTAGAACATATTCAAGTCTTGCCTTTTATGTAACTCGGTAAACATAGGAGGATTGGAAATTAACTCCTTAGTTTCTTGAATTAATAAAATTATCCTTGTAACTAAAGCTTTCTCTTAGTTACTTGATTTGTAGATATTCTTACTAGTTAAAGAAATTTCCTTAAATGATTGTGTTATCCACTGAAGTGTTAACAACCTATTAGATATGCAATAATTAATCACAAGACTTGTGATCACGCTATTAGGTTGCAATAATCTAATCAACGATCATTTATTATTTCTCTTAACTCTTTGGCTAATGACTTGGTAAAAACTTGTTGTTAATGTCTTACTAACTTACTGAACTCATCAACATCTTTAATGAATTACGTTAGTCATAGCTCCCACTTACTTTTATGGATTTTAAGCATCTCTTAAACTACTTTGACCTAGTCAATAACTTGTAGTTTAATCTTTTAAGAATTCTATCAATAATTAAGATCATCCTTTTGATTTACGAATATCCAACATTCCTGTTTAGGGAATTATGATCTTTATTGATTATTGTATCTAACAAGTATAAAACACTTGAAATGATACTATCAATTCTTAAATACATTAGTATTCTTTTAAGAATTTTATTTAATGCCAAAGTCATTACTTGGATTTGTCAAATATCCATTTATTCCTATAAGGGAATTATGACTTGATTAAATATTGTATTTATTACAAGTATAAAAGACTTGCAATAATACCTTTTAATTCTTAAATACTTTAATATAGTTTGTCCCTTTTAAGAGTCATTTAATGTCTAAGTCATTTTACTTGGATTATACGAATATCCAACTATTCCTATTAGGGAATTATGACTTTATTAAATCCTTTACTACAAGTATAAAAGACTTGTAATAATACTCTTAAAGTCTATCTTGATTATATCCAATATAACCATACTATATTAATATTAATACTTTAAAACTTTCTATCATAAGTAATGACTATTACTTAAGATGTTTTAACTAAGTTCAATAACCTTTGAACCTTATGCTTCCATAAAACTCGTAAACACTTTCATTAGAAAAACTTTCTAATTACTAGCATCTAAATACCTTGAGCTATCAAGACATTATTTATACAACAATCAAACAAATATATAAAACATGAAACATAAGTAAATCAAAACTTGACTTACAATCTAGTCATAAACCTTGACTAGTGTAATTATCACACATGCACACAATATAATTCAACCATGGATTTGAGATTTATTTAAAACCAAAATAAAACTTTTTTTAACATAAAATAAAATTATCCAAAAACAATAAACTAAAATTGTTTAAAACAAATCCACAAAATACTGAATTATAAAAAACTTGGTGCTCGTGGGATCATCACCATCTCATGCCGGTCACTATCACTTTCCATCTCCTCCTGCAATAAACGATTGCAAAAGTTAGATTACTCGTAACGTACTTTACAAGAATCTAAAAGTGATTAAGAAGTGTGGTTGTGTTACCTGAGGAACTTGCGTTTCCTCCACTACCACTTGCACCCTTTGGACAATTTCTTTTCCAATGCCTAGCCTCACCACACTTGAAGCACCGGTTCTCGGTCCTCGCAGTGTTAGGCTTAACCTTCTTGACCTTTTGTTTGACACCTTTACCATTTGGAACTCCTTGGTTAGGATATGTTTTACCCTTTCCTTTACAACCATGCCCCTTTCTCTTCTTCCCACCGCCACCGCCATTACCGATCAAGAGAACGTCCTTAGATTTGGTCCCCAAACTCAACTCAGCTGTCTTGAGCATGGAATGTAGCTCAGCAATGGATTTCTCCATATTATGCATGTCGTAGTTGACCACAAAAGACTTGTAGTCATCAGACAACGAGTTGAGTATAGTATCTGTTGCCATTTGCAACGGTATGGGGTGACCAAGTCTAGCTAGGTGATCCATGTGTCCCTTCATTTTCATGACGTGGGCACTCACCGGCGTTCCTTTGACCATCTTGCAAGAGTTGAAGGCTCGATTGATGTCAAACCTCTCAGTGCGAGCTTGCTCTTGAAATGAATCCCTAAGTTGCTGGATCATCTCAAATGCAGGCACATCCCTAAGTCCCGCTTGTAACTCAGGACTCATGGTGGCTAGCATCAGACAGCTCACATCGAGTGCATCACTGACATGCTTATCATAAGCTTGCCTCGTTTCAGCTATGGCATTAACAGCAGGGGTGTTTGGTACTGCTCTCTCCAAGACATACCACTTTCTCTCATGCATGAGCACAATACGAAGATTGCGCTCCCAGTTGAGAAAGTTTGACCCAGTCAACTTGTCTTTTTCGAGGATTGAGCGAAGTGAGAGATTGTTGGTACTTGTTGTCGCAATCACGTTTGTTGCTGCCATCTACAAATCAAACCCAGTTTAATTAGTAATCATCAATAAACATTCTCTAAAATATATTATAAACCCATAATTAATATTTTAGGCCTAGGATCCATATATCACATTCTCGCCGCAAGGTTTGGGCACTTCCCGACGAGACATGCTATTTCTGGTAGGTAACTTCCTTACCGATCGTATCAAGACTTGACACGATTCCTAGGGGTCGTAGAATCTTTAGACTTATAACTTATTACAACTTTGCACAATCTAATTGTACATTTCTAAGTTAGTAATAAAGTCTAGTATGTTTATTCTACTCAAGTACATTTTGGGCCGGGACTCCCGATTATCACCAAAGTAGATCAGACCATCGAAGATAGTGCGATGCTCTGCGCCGGGTTTCCGATTATCACAGAAACTTACGCACCCTAACACTCGCAATGATTTGAATCCATATCTAAGGTTCTTTATCCTTACAATATGAATATCGTTTAACAAGTGAGGTGTTCCAATAGGTGGATAGTACTTAGATCTAAGATTTTCTTGGGTTTGTTTAAGTCTTAAACTAAACTTAATGTAATATCCCAAAACCCGGCCTAGTAGTTTATTGACCTTAAGGTATCTTATTAAATTATTATCTGATTAAATGCTTAGTTAATTTAATTAGCCTGCTGTCTTTTGCGGTATTTTAACCAAGGGGTTAAAATACCCGACTTGTGTTATATTTGGAATGAAAACGTGATTTTTATATATTTGGATTCCTTGTTAAATATCGTTTCCAGAAATGCTTTCGTTTTTAAAATTGGAGTCCGTTTGCTATTTTAAATAAATTAATTACGAAAGGGACTTTCAGACGGATACTGTTAAAGTGGAAAAAGGTGCAAGAGGGGCCCCACTCCCTCTTGCTTGGCCGGTGTAGGGAGGGAGGGAAACACCCTCTCTTCTCTTTTTCCCTCTTTCAAACATTATCCTCTCATTACTTACACTATTTCATTGCAAACTCCATCTCTTTCTCTCAACTTGTTCTTGAACTTAATCTTGTTGATTCTTGGTGCTAGAGTCTGAATTTCACACTAGTGTTTGTGTAGAAGGAGCTTAAAAGTAAGTCACACCTTTCCCTTGTCTTGTTTATGGTGTTCTTGAGCTTGGTTATGAACTAGGGTTTGTGATTGTTAGTTTTTATGGATGAATCTTGTTATGGATGTGATAATATGTGCTTATGCAAGCTTTTACATCATTTGTATGGTAGATTTTTGAAGGAATACAAGATTTGGTGAAAATCACCTTCAACCTCCATTAATGGTGGATGTTGAAGGTGGGTTTTGATGAATCTTGGATTTCTTGAGTTTTGAATGGATAGAATTGTTTATTAGGTTGTGAAATCATGTTTGGTAAGTTATGGATGTTAAAAACCTAGTATTGATTAATTAGTGAAGTAATTTAACTAGTGTTTGGATGATTTTGTCAAAATGGTGATCTAGTGATTATGAAAGTATGTTATTTGGAATGGTGATAGTTATCAACGTGGTGGAATTGCTAAATGATTGTGAATTGCTAGTATAAAGGTTAATTGCTAGTTGATGGAAACGTGGAAGTGTTAGGATCATATTCGATTTTTGGCCCGTTTGGGTCAACTAGTCGTGAATACTTGATAAATGGTCAAAATGATCAATTGTATTGATGAAGGATTTGTGCTAGTTGTAAAGTTCATAAAATGTGCATTTTATGAGTCTTGTGTGATTAGTTGTGGAAATTGTTGATTTTGACAATTCGATGGATTATCACTAACTCGGTATATTGTTGACAGGAACCGGGAAGGATACTCAGTGATACTAGCTCACTGAGTTAAGGAATCGGAAGTTGAAAGGTGAGTGGATTCGACCTACAACTCGGGTTTCGGTTATTTCCTTTGGTATTGGTTTGTTGGTGAAAAATCGCAGGAATTACCAGACGTGGAGAGTTCACGACGCGAACTCTAGTTTGCGATCGTGAAGTAGCTCCAGCGAAGTTGGTCGATGGTCGCGAAGTAGTTCACGATCAGAGTTCACGTCGTGAACTCTAGTTCGCGATCGTGAACTGGAGTTCGCGATCGGGAACTCTGTTGTGACGTTTTTCGCGGTGTTTTTCGTAGCTAGTCTACTTGTTATGTATGCCTAGTGTTAGGGAATACCATACATGACTATGTTCACAATCGGGATGAGGTCAGTGTCGGGTGGATAACGGCTGGGCACAGTGTATCGACTAATAGGGTATCCGACCTTACCTGTATGCGTTACATGGTTAAGGGGAGGGAGTTGCCCGGGTGTTGGATACAAAACGCTATCGGTTACCGTGGTTTTGGCCGACCATGCTTTAAGGCCCGCAAAGCCGCCGATCCTCTCAAACAAGTGATTACCTAACCGGAGATGTTCTATAACTTCCGTGTTTAAGTGTTTAATGTAGTTGGTAGTGTTAGGAATTCATTCACTTAGCTTTTGTGCTAATCCCTCCCTTATTGACACATTTCAGGTTGGATGGCTTGAACGGGTCGGGCTTGGACGGGAAGTTTGACCATGCTTAAATTATATGTTTTGTAAAATGAGCCGTGTTTAGTAATACCGTCTTTTTAACTAACTTTGGTTGTAATATTTTGTGGGACCACGTTTTGTAAACCTAACTAACTAGATGCTTCCGTGCTTAGACTAATACTTAATTGCCTTTCAAAAAAAAATGCGGTGTTACAACTTTGTATCAGAGCTTCGGTTTGGCGATGGATACATGGGGTTGGTGTTCCATTCCCAAATCGTGGCTCGTGTGTTGGTCAAACTTTCCGGTCAAAGGGGATTAGAGCAAGTGTGAATCGGGTTTAGTAGTTAGTGTATGTGTACTAACGAGTTAAACTAAGTCTTGGTGAGATGTTGTGTTTTGTAGCAGGAATGGCTACGGATGGAAACACCTTGGATAATGTCCCACCGAACACGAACCTTGGGAATGATGGAGCAACGGGCTCGGGGGTGATGAAATACCGAATGAAGAATATATCGTGTTGTTGGAGACACGGAATATGGAACTTGAGGATACCATAAGGGCTCTTCGCCAAAGCCAATCGACTGAGCCGCGACCCGAGGCTCGGTCTACCTTGCCACCCCCGACCCAAGCGAATCCACCCCCACACTTCACTCAAACTACTCAAAATCCCGTCTTTCCCCGAAATGACTCCTCATCTCCCAATGCAAGCATACCACAACCACCACCCACCCACACCGTACCAATTGCCAATGCCCAACACCAACAATTCTTCTACCAACCTTTCCCGATTGAGAAGAAATCGTGCACTTACAAGAACTTCCTTGATTGTAAGCCAACCGAGTACCGGGGAAGTACCGACCCGGCGGAAACTCTAACTTGGCTTAGGGCCACCGAGAAGGCTCTTATTGCTTGTAGTTGTGAGGACCATTTGAAGGTCCGATATGCGTCCCGAATGTTGGGGGGACCGGCTATGGATTGGTGGGATGGGTTGACCGCAAATTTTAGTAATGAGATGATGGATGCAATCACGTGGAAGCAATTTAGGGATCAAGTAGAGGCTCGGTATTGTAGCCCGTTTGAGTTGGATAAAATCCGGAATGAATTCATGATGTTGAAGATGACCGATCGAATGACGGTGGATGAGCTTATCCTCCAATTTAATGGCAAGTTCTGGTTTGTGACACAATGGGTGCCCGATGAATCCACCCAAATCAAACACTTTGTTGGGGCGTTGTTGCCCGAGTATCGGAATGTGACAAGGCTTGCGGGAACTCTCTTGCAAGCCTATGATCTTGCCAAATCGGCCGAAGGTGATATTTTAGCTCAAAAAGCCGCGAATCGGGCGAGAGCCCCGTTTCATAGGGGAAAGTATGAGCAATCGAACTCGAGCAACCACAAGAAATCTCAAGGAAATCATAAGTCAAACAACGATCGTCGAAAACAAATTCTTCAAGGCTCCAACCAAAGGAACCCGTGGTGCTTACCGTGTAAGTCCGCCCATGCCGGTCCGTGTACGGCAGAAACTCGAAGGTGTATTAAGTGTGGACAACACGGGCATGAATCTTCGGAGTGCAAGCTAGAAAATAGCGTATGTTGGACGTGACAGAAAGAGGGTCATCGGGCCATGCATTGCCCAACAAAGAAGGGTTCGGGTTCGGGCGGGGGATCGGCTTCGTCGGGAAGTCAAAAGAGGAAGAGTCATCCGCCACCTACGGGTCGGGCATTCAAGATGACGGTGGAGGATGCCACCACTACCGACGATGTCATCACCGGTATGTTTCTAATAAACTCCGTACCCGCTCGTGTATTATTTGATTCGGGTGCAAATAGTTCGTTTTCCTCAAAGGGTTTTTGTGACAAATTGAAATTCCCCATTTCCTTGATCGCGACACCTCTAGAGGTAGAGGTGGCCGATGGTGAAATGGTCCCGGTCACGACATACGTGTCCGGGGCTAGTATTGATATTGATGGCGTGAAATTTTCGATTCTTTTACTTGTTATGCCGATATCCGGCTTTGATGTGGTTTTAGGTATGGATTGGTTAAGTGCTAATAGGGCCAACATAAATTGTCACCAAAAGTTAATTACTTTTCTTTTACCCGACGGGTCACACGTCGTGGCCCGGGGAGACCGTGCGGCCCCGACCATACCCATGATAACCATGATGAAAGCCCGTAAGTCCTTGACCAAGGGATGTGAATCGTTTATAGCCTATGTGATTGACGTGGAAAAGGAAAAGAAAGTGGTTGGTAATCTCCGGGTGGTTTCGGAATACCCGGAGGTGTTTCCCGAAGACTTGACTGGGTTACCTCCCGTTCGGGAGGTAGAATTCAAAATTGATTTGGTGTCGGGCGCCAATCCCGTGGCTAGGGCACCGTATCGTCTAGCACCGTCCGAAATCCGAGAAATGATGACACAAATCCAAGATTTATTGGATAAGGGTTTTATTCGGTCGAGTTCCTCACCTTGGGGAGCCCCGGTTTTATTCGTGAAAAAGAAGGATGGTGCACTCCGTATGTGCATTGATTATCGGGAATTGAACAAGAGAACGGTAAAGAATCGGTATCCCTTGCCGCGTATTGACGATTTATTTGATCAACTTCAAGGGTCTTCTTATTTCTCAAAGATTGATTTGAGATCGGGTTATCACCAAGTTCGGGTGCACGAAAATGATATTCACAAAACGGCGTTCGAACTCGTTACGGTGACTATGAGTTCTTGGTTATGCCGTTTGGGTTGACGAACACTCCCGCGATATTCATGGATTTGATGAACCGAGTTTGTCGGCCTTACCTCGACAAATTCGTTATTGTGTTCATTGACGATATTTTAATTTATTCCAAGACCGAAGAAGAACACGAGAAACACTTAAGGCAAGTGTTAGAAACGTTGAAGCGGGAACATTTGTATGTGAAGTTCTCGAAGTGTGAATTTTGGCTTCGAGAAGTTCACTTTTTGGGTCACGTTATTTGTTCGAATGGGGTCAAGGTGGACCCGGCGAAGATCGAGGCGGTTATGAATTGGGTTGCTCCAAAGAACCCAACTGAGATAAAGAGTTTCTTGGGTTTGGCGGGTTATTACCGCCGGTTTATTAAGGATTTTTCGAAGATAGCGGGTCCTATGATGAGATTGACCCGTAAGGATGTGCCGTTTCGGTGGGGTGAAAATCACGAGAAGTCCTTTCAAACTCTAAAACAATTATTGTGTCAAGCTCCGGTTCTCGCCTTACCCGAAGGCCCGGAGGATTTTATTGTTTATTGTGACGCTTCACTTGCGGGTTTGGGTTGCGTGTTGATGCAACGAGACCGGGTTATTGCTTATGCTTCAAGGCAGTTGAAAAATCACGAGAAAAATTATCCGACTCACGATTTGGAGTTGGCGGCGGTGGTTTTTGCACTAAAATTATGGAGACACTATTTGTACGGTACTAAGTGCGTGATTTGTACGGATCATAAAAGTTTGCAATATGTATTCACGCAAAAGGAATTGAATATGCGTCAACGAAGATGGTTAGAGTTGATTAAGGATTACGATTGTGAAATTCGATATCATCCCGGAAAGGCAAATGTGGTGGCCGATGCCTTAAGTAGAAAGGGAGATTCGGGGCGGGTACAATTTATGCGGATGGAAATTGTGTCGGATTTGGTGTCCCGATTAAAGATTTCACAAATGGAAGCGTTGAATGTCGAACATTTGAAGGCCGACATTTTATTAAAGAGGAAGGATGATTTAGAAGCAGATTCTCGGGGTTTGAAGACGTATCAATCTCGGGTTTGGGTACCGTTACTCGGGGGTTTGCGGGAATTGATTTTAGCCGAGGCTCACAATTCTCGGTTATCGGTTCACCCGGGTAGCACGAAGATGTATAATGATTTAAAGGTTCTTTATTGGTGGCCGACGTTGAAGACCGACATTGCCCGTTTTGGGGCCAATGTCATATTTGTGCTCAAGTGAAGGCCGAACACCAAAAGCCCTATGGAACTTTAACTCAATCGCCGATTCCCGAGTGGAAGTGGGATCAAATCACCATGGATTTCGTGACCAAGTTGCCGCGTACACAAAGGGGTCATGACATGATTTGGGTTATAGTTGATCGTTTGACGAAGAGTGCACACTTCTTGGCTACTAGTGAGACCGCCTCACTTAGTAGATTAGCAAAATTATACATTGATGAAGTGGTATCCCGACATGGCATTCCGATTTCTATCGTGTCCGATAGGGATCCCCGTTTTGCTTCGATTTTTTGGAATAGCTTACAACGAGAATTGGGGACGCGGGTGAATTTGAGTACCGCGTATCATCCCCAAACCGATGGGCAATCGGAGAGAACGATACAAAAACTTGAAGATATGTTGCGGGCGTGTGTGTTAGAGTACGGTGGGTCGTGGGATTCCCACCTACCGTTGATCGAGTTTGCTTATAATAACTCGTATCACTCAAGTATTAAGATGCCACCGTATGAGATGTTGTATGGACGCCGGTGCCGAACCCCGACGTGTTGGTTGGAAGCGGGTGAGAAACAATATGCGGGACCCGATATTGTACAAATGACCGCGGATAAAGTTGCTATTGCTCGAGAAAAGTTGAAAGCTGCTCGCGACCGACAAAAGATGTATGCCGATCCGAGACGTAGACCCGCTACGTTCTCGGAAAATGAGATGGTTTATTTGAAGGTTTCAC
This sequence comes from Calendula officinalis, assembly GCA_963853835.1. Classification (NCBI taxonomy): domain Eukaryota; kingdom Viridiplantae; phylum Streptophyta; class Magnoliopsida; order Asterales; family Asteraceae; genus Calendula; species Calendula officinalis. Next base: position 29,072,825 of record OY970825.1, read on the forward strand.
CTTGGAAGGGTGTCATTCGTTTCGGTAAACGAGGAAAGTTGGCCCCGAGGTTTATTGGGCCGTTTCAAATTAGTAAGGTGGTAAATTTTCAATCGGTAACACTCGAGTTACCCCCGGAGTTGTCGGCAATACACAACACTTTCAATATTTGTTATTTGAGAAAATGTAACATCGAAGACCCGACCCAAATTCTTCCGGTGCAAGAGTTGCTGGTTGATACGAAGAAGAGATTGGTCGAAGAACCGGTGGAGTTATTAGACCGAAAAGTAACGAAATTGAGAAAGAAACAGATTCCTATGGTTTTAGTAAAGTGGAAGCACAGTTTGGGTGCGGATATGACATGGGAGACCGAGGCCGATATGCGGGAACGTTATCCCTCCTTATTTGATCGAGATGGGATTCCGGGGACGGAATATTCTTAAGTGGGGGAGAGTTGTAACATCCCAAAACCCGGCCTAGTAGTTTATTGACCTTAAGGTATCTTATTAAATGATTATCTGATTAAATGCTTAGTTAATTTAATTAGCCTGCTGTCTTTTGCGGTATTTTAACCAAGGGGTTAAAATACCCGACTTGTGTTATATTTGGAATGAAAACGTGATTTTTATATATTTGGATTCCTTGTAAAATATCATTTCCAGAAATGCTTTCGTTTTTAAAATTGGAGTCCGTTTGCTATTTTAAATAAATTAATTACGAAAGGGACTTTCAGACGGATACTGTTAAAGTGGAAAAAGGTGCAAGAGGGGCCCCACTCCCTCTTGCTTGGCCGGTGTAGGGAGAGAGGGAAACACCCTCTCTTCTCTTTTTCCCTCTTTCAAACATTATCCTCTCATTACTTACACTATTTCATCGCAAACTCCATCTCTTTCTCTCAACTTGTTCTTGAACTTAATCTTGTTGATTCTTGGTGCTAGAGTCCGAATTTCACACTAGTGTTTGTGTAGAAGGAGCTTAAAAGTAAGTCACACCTTTCCCTTGTCTTGTTTATGGTGTTCTTGAGCTTGGTTATGAACTAGGGTTTGTGATTGTTTTTATGGATGAATCTTGTTATGGATGTGATAATATGTGCTTATGCAAGCTTTTACATCATTTGTATGGTAGATTTTTGAAGGAATACAAGATTTGGTGAAAATCACCTTCAACCTCCATTAATGGTGGATGTTGAAGGTGGGTTTTGATGAATCTTGGATTTCTTGAGTTTTGAATGGATAGAATTGTTTATTAGGTTGTGAAATCATGTTTGGTAAGTTATGGATGTTAAAAACCTAGTATTGATTAATTGGTGAAGTAATTTAACTAGTGTTTGGATGATTTTGTCAAAATGGTGATCTAGTGATTATGCAAGTATGTTATTTGGAATGGTGATAGTTATCAACTTGGTGGAATTACTAAATGATTGTTAATTGCTAGTATAAAGGTTAATTGCTAGTTGATGGAAATGTGGAAGTGTTAGGATCATATTCGGTTTTTGGCCCGTTTGGGTCAACTAGACGTGAATACTTGATAAATGGTCAAAATGATCAATTGTATTGATGAAGGATTTGTGCTAGTTGTAAAGGTCATAAAATGTGCATTTTATGAGTCTTGTGTGATTAGTTGTGGAAATTGTTGATTTTGACAATTCGATGGATTATCACTAACTCGGTATATTGTTGACAGGAACCGGGAAGGATACTCAGTGATACTAGCTCACTGAGTTAAGGAATCGGAAGTTGAAAGGTGAGTGGATTCGACCTACAACTCGGGTTTCGGTTATTTCCTTTGGTATTGGTTTGTTGGTGAAAAATCGCAGGAATTACCAGACGTGGAGAGTTCACGACGCGAACTCTAGTTCGCGATCGTGAAGTAGCTCCAGCGAAGTTGGTCGATGGTCGCGAAGTAGTTCACGATCAGAGTTCACGTCGTGAACTCTAGTTCGCGATCGTGAACTGGAGTTCGCGATCGGGAACTCTGTTGTGACGTTTTTCGCGGTGTTTTTCGTAGCTAGTATACTTGTTATGTATGCCTAGTGTTAGGGAATACCATACATGACTATGTGCACAATCGGGATGAGGTCAGTGTCGGATGGATAACGGTTGGGCACAGTGTATCGACTAATAGGGTATCCGACCTTACCTGTATGCGTTACATGGTTAAGGGGAGGGAGTTGCCCGGGTGTTGGATACAAAACGCTATCGGTTACCGTGGTTTTGGCCGACCATGGTTTAAGGCCCGAAAAGCCGCCGATCCTCTCAAACAAGTGATTACCTAACCGGAGATGTTCTATAACTTCCGTGTTTAAGTGTTTAATGTAGTTGGTAGTGTTAGGAATTCATTCACTTAGCTTTTGTGCTAATCCCACCCTTATTGACACATTTCAGGTTGGATGGCTTGAACGGGTCGGGCTTGGACGGGAAGTTTGACCATGCTTAAATTATATGTTTTGTAAAATGAGCCGTGTTTAGTAATACCGTCTTTTTAACTAACTTTGGTTGTAATATTTTGTGGGACCACGTTTTGTAAACCTAACTAACTAGATGCTTCCGTGCTTAGACTAATACTTAATTGCCTTTCAAAAAAAAAAATGCGGTGTTACACTTAAACTTTTATTCCAATCTTAATCCTTGTTTAAAATGTGTGACTTGTGAATTGAAGCGTTCTACAAGACACCTTTTTAAAACATAAGAACTATTCTTTAAAACTTATAGTTTCAAGAATTTGAACGATTTTACATGTATACCTAAAATGAGGTGTACAAAACGTTTTACTAGGTTTTGTGAAAAACCTTATCTAGAATAAAACTTACTTGTTTTATCTTACTTGAAAAACTTATAAACTTATGTTAAACTTTTTAAATCTATTATAATTCATAAACTTGAATCATAAATCTAGTTTAACACATCTAGTTTTTCATATGTCTAATAATCAAATCAAACATTTCTTATGACTTATTAGATTCGACCAAAACTTATGTCTTAAAGATACACTTACAAACTTTGTGATTTTCTTGTGTAGCTCTCACTAGCTTCAACAACCATGATGAAACTTAAGCTCACACAATCACCGGTTTATACTTGGTGAAACTAATAAACTTATTATATAAAAACTATATATAATAATTCTTAGTTTGTTTAAACCTTTCTTGTATTTAACTTGAACTAGTTAAATATAGGTCCTTGTTATTTATACTTGATCATTAATCTAGTATATTACATGACTTGTAAAATACTTATACTATACTTGTATAATTAACTAGTTATAACAACTTATAACTTTATACATCTTAATATATATAACTTTGTATATTTCTAGTTAATCATATAATTTCAACTTGTACAACTTCTAGTTATAATGAAATCATAACTTTGTACTTTCTAGTTTTAATTATATTATAACTTATACAATAACTAATTATAATATTATCTTAAAGATCAAAATAACATTACCCTTTTTAATTGTTCCAATTCATCTTGTATTTAATATATAAAATTCGTATATATGTATATTTCTTATAATAAACTTGTAACATTCTAATAAGAATATTACATCTAATTTATACGTATTCATTTTAACTTGAACTAATTAAATGTGTATAAACTTATTATATCTTTTAAAAAATTCAATTTTACTTAATAATTAAAAATTCTGAAAAATAAATACATATATATATATAAATAATTAAATACACCTTGTTAATTTTAGAACTTAAAAATTAACATCCTCTTTATCAATTCCCCAAATTAATTACATGAACCCTAATCTTGTTTTTGATCAATCAAAACTAGGGTTTTGACTTTCTTGATCAAAGACATCATTTTGTTTAAAAGAATAATTTCTTTTAATCAATCCTATCTAAACAATAAACTTTGTTTAAATTCTAAGATAGATTATAACCTTTAATAAATTTATTAAAACTCTTTAAATTAAACCTTATAGACAATAAAACTTTGTCTAAAATAATAGGTTTAAAGAACTAGCTTTAATAAATCTATCAAAATAATAATTGAACCTTTTAGACATAAACTTGTCTAATTAACTAGGTTTTAGATTATTATCCTAATTAATACTTTTAAACTATTAAACTTAAAGTAGTTTAATGTTCTAGGGTTCTTTAGGGTTTACGAAAACTTAAGGCTATGAAACTTTTCCACCAATTAAACTAGGCTAGTTTAATAAACTTGGTGTCCAAGTATTCCTCTAGATTTACGAAAATCTTAAGGCTTTAGGAAAGAATCCTTTTGATCAATTAAACAAATCTTGTTTAACATACTTGATCCTAGGGTTTTCCTTGGTCACGAAATCTCTAAGGGATTATGGAAAGAATCCTTTTGATCAATTAAACATATCATGTTTAATATACTTGATCATAGGGTTCTTTCTAGGGTTTTGAAAATTGCTAGGGTGTTCTAGAAACCTTCTTGACCAATTAAACTTAGGTCATGTTTAATTAGTCGGATTGAGTCAGATTCGGATTGAATCAGAATCAGATTGAGTCAGAATCGGATTGAGTCACAAAATCGGATTAAGTCCATGTGTTTGATTAAATTGTTAATTGAATGTGCTAATTGATGAATAATGACTTTATTACTCTTCTCTTTTGTGCTAGATAAAATATATGTGTTTGATTAAATTGCTAAATAATTAAATAAAAATTGACTTTTGACGTTAACAACCCTAATTTCATAAACTGATTTAAATGTGATTATTAAATAAAATATAATTTAAATAATTATAAATAAATAAATAATTCTTCTGTCAAGCTCCATAACCCTTGACATGTAAATATCCCACGAATAAAGTTCCTGTTTGGATGCTAGTGTTGGGATTTTGTGTAGTTAAATACAATTAAAATTAATTTAAATGCAATTTAAATTACTTTAAATTCAAATATGAAAAATCCAAAACAACACCGGCACACTTCCGTCGACAGGAAACAAGCCCGTGTATAGGTAACCAATAGCAGCAAAATCAAACTTAACAAAAAACTTGAAATGAATTGCAGGTTAATATCGAATTCGTGAGTCCTTATCGTTTCGCAAAACAAACATTGTCTAGAAAACAAAATAGAAATGTAAAAACAGTTCCATTAAACTAATTAAAATCAGAAAGAAAAGCGGCGCCACTGCCGGCGATGGGAAACAACACATAACGACAAGAACACCGGCGCCACTGCCGGCGACGGGAAACAACACAAAAATCAATTACTTCAAAAAAACTTATAGTGAAGATTGTCGCACCTGAGGAAGACAGAAAAGAGTAGAGTGATCGTGGGCCCTGCGGAGGAAGGTAGGAAACGGCGGAGGAAGGAAGGAGACGGCGGAGGAAGGTTGCTCTGTTGAGGCTGGAATGGAAGACAGCGGAATAATGGGTTTCAAGGAGGCTGCAGAAGGGAGTTTAGGGCAAAAACAGATTGAGTCCAAGGCATTTTGAATTCGGACCGAATCAGTCATATATTACGGACCCAATTAGGCATTCTGGCCGAATCAGATTAAACATGAATCCATCAAACAATCGTCTTCGGACCGAGTCCGATTTCGGACCCAATCAGATGAGTTAGGAAGCGTATCAAACAGGACCTTAGACTAGTTTAATGTTCTTGGTCCAAGGGTTTCTTCCCTCTTTTCGAAAATTATGAAGAAGAAAGAAGAAAACTTGAAACAAAAAAAAAAACTTAAAATTAAAGTAAACAAACAATCTTTGTTAATCTAGTCTAGATCTCTAAACCAACGCTTTGATACCACTGAAGGGTTTCACATGACACTGATCGACCACTTGGGTCAACCTCCTAGTATGCTTGGTTCGACCATACTGACCAAGAACATGAACTTGTTCTTGCACGGTTAAAACCAACTAGCTGATTTAATCCCTAAATGCGGAACTGGGATTATACCTAATCCTTAAACCCTAAAGGATTGGGATGTTGGAGAACTAGAATAGGTTAACAAGAAAGAAACCTTGTTCAAAGAACTCGAACACACACATACTTGTGTGTTAGTCGACTACTACCAAGAACCCTAGGGTTCTTGGTTCGACTTCGAACAAGAGGAGAGGAAGAAAGAGTGTTCCATGAATCATACCTTAGGTTAATGCTTAAGATAAGTCCACTGATGATGAACACGGCGAACGATCCTCTAGATGATCACTTGCAACGATCCTTGATCTTCGAAACTCGAAGAACACGAAGAACGAACGAAGAACACGAAGAACACAAGACTTGTGTTCTTGTGTTGGAGTTCGGCCGATCGAAGGGAACAAAGGGGGAAGGGATTTCGTGTAAAGAGGCTCAAAATCAACATCTAGGGTTTAGTCATAAGCCTTCTATTTATAATAAAATATCTTACACTTAAAACCCTTCTAGTTTAATTAAGATTAACTTCTTAATTAAACTTCCTTTTTACACTTTCATGCCTTATAGTTTTAACTACTTTATTATTGTTGCACTTAACTATTAAATGTCTAGTATTAACACACTATAATTTCGGTACCCATATACACGAAATATATATACTTGTGTTTATACTTTTAACAGTTAATTATATAATAACCTTTATATAAGTTACACAATAATATTATCCAATTACTATATGATTTAATAGCTTTAAATTGTATCATGGATAAACTTTAATTAACACATTGTATATATACTCAACTAGTAAATGTACAATTACTTGTATTAATTAGTTAGTTAAACTAATCTAGTAATAAGTTAAATTTAACTTAATACTTAACTGATTCATAATGACTATTATGAATCATTCCTCTTCGTAGTATCGTTGCATAACTTGCTCGTATTACATGCACTCACCGGTGTGACCCTAAAGTGTTTCGTAGGCATGGATGTATCATCATAGGTTGACTAACTTTGCACATAATTCCTTCACTTATGAGTGAAGAAGAAGGTGATTTGACAAAAATGATGAGTTAGAGATGAGTTAAATGCTGATAAAGAGAACTTACGTACATTTTTTTCTAGTATCATTTGAAAAACGAATAATAATCATCAAATAATCAATAAGACGATGGTAATCATCCTATTCAAAAACTTTATAAACATTATATATATATATATATATATATATATATATATATATATATATATATATATATATATATATATATATATATATATATATATATATATATATATATATATATATATATATATATATATATACTAACAGGGTACTCATTCAATGCGGCGACGGGTAGCTGTGAGCCTGTGATTATATTGGCAACGAGCAATGTGTGAGTGTTGATAGCGGTAGTGGCGGTGTGGTCGCGGATAGTTGTGGTAATTCCAACTTTTTAAGGTTTAAGTGATTAATGAAAATATATTTGTGTCAAGTAAGGAACATATGATCTAATAGCCCAGTTAGTTAGGACATTATATTAATGACACATATGTTGCAAGTTCATTGCATTATGCATATGTTTTATAAACACAAATCTATCCGAAATAACAAATATGTTTGCTGGAATTTAAATCTTGCTATTGTAAAAAGATCTCAAATGCATTATATATAATAAAGATGGTTCCTAGAATCAATCTTTTTAAGGAGGTGTTAGGGAGGGCTTATTAGCTTATTAGCTTATTTGAGCTTAATAAGCTTATATTAAGTGTTTGAAAACTTTGGATAGAGGCTTATAAGCTTGTGCTTATGAGCTTATTTAAGCCCCCTTAAATAAGTCATTTTGTTGTGACTTTTTAAGGCTTATCTAAGAATACCAAGGGTTTTACATTTTAACTTTCACGTTATTTTTCTTTTCTTCACAAAATCTTTACTCTTTAAACTTTTTTAGGTAATTTTACAATATCCTTATATAAGCTAAAACAAACACTTTATTTAATAAAAACTTATCAATTTAAACAAGTTTATAAGCTAATAAGTTAATAAGTCTAAGCTATTTTAAATAAGTTTTCCCAAACAACCCCTAAGAGCATCAGATATGGTGGCTCAAGCCAAAACACCAAATCAACGTCACTTCAACGCCACATCATTATTTCACATTTCACATTCAAAACCCTAAATACCTCCTCTATCATAACTAACCAATAATACTCCATTGGGACCCACCAAAATACCTTTGACTCGCAAAATATCCTTAAAAATTCACTCTCTCTCTCTCTCTCTTCTCTCTCTCCTCTCTCATCCGCGAGACCACCCACGAGCTGTAGGGATTTACTACGCACCATGCGACTGATCAATCACTTGGATCGACCACCTAGTACACGAGTTCGAACCTTGCTGACCAAGAACATGAACTTGTTCTTGACCGGTTAAAACTAACTAGCTGATTTAATCCCTAAATGCGGAACTGGGATTAAACCTAATCCTTAAATCCTAAAGGATTGGGATGTTGGAAAACTAGATTAGGTTAACAAGAAAGAAACCTTGTACGAAGAACTCGAACACACACATTGCTTGTGTGGTTCGTTCGACCATCAACCAAAGAACCCTAGGGTTCTTTGGTCGAATTCGTCCAAGAGGGAGAAGGGAGAAAAGGGTTTTCCCAAAACATACCTTGTTGATTGCTTAAGATTAATCCACTGATGATGAACAAATCAAGCGATCTTCTAGTTGATCTAAGCAATGAACTTGTTCTTCAAAACTTGAAGAACACGAAGAACGAACGAAGAACACGAAGAACACGAAGAACACAAGACTTGTGTTCTTCCCTTGATCTTGTTCGGCCGAAAATAGGGAGAGGAAGGGGATGATTTTCGTGGCTTGTGTATGTGTGTAAGGGGTTTAGGGTTTACCCTAAGCCTTTTATTTATATACAAATAAGTTACGCTTAGAACCCTTCTAGTTTAATTAATATTAGAACTTTAATTAAACTTCCTTTTAACACTTCCGTCCCTTATAGTTTAACTAGTTTATTATTGCTGCACTTAACTACTAAATGTCTAGTATTAATACACTAATAATTCGGTACCCATATACACGAATTATATACTTGTATTTATACTTCTAATAGTTAATTATATAATAACCTTTATATAATTTATACAACAATATTATCCAATTACTATATGATTTAATAGCTTTAAATCATATCATGGATAATCTATAATTAACACATTGTATATTTACCCAACTAGTAAATGTACAACTACTTGTATTACTTAGTTAGTTAAACTAATCTAGTAATAAGTTAAACTTAACTTACTACTTAACTGATTCATAATGACTATTATGAATCATTCCTCTTCGTAGTATCATTGCTTATCTTGCTCGTATTACATGCACTCACCGGTGTGACCCTTAAGTGTTTCGTAGGCATGGATGTATCATCATAGGTTGACTGACTGTGCACATAATTCCTTCAGACTCCCACTTGTGCAAGTCTGTAACCTTTGTCTTAATGATACGAGCTATAGTGGCCTTCTAGATGGGCATGTAGGTAACCAACCCCATAAAAACAGCTTACGTAACCCAGGTATGGTTTATGAAAAACTCTTTAATAGCGTCTCCTAGTAAAGAACACTCTGTCTCTACTTCTTGGGCAAACTATGTTAGGCTCATCCCTTGAAGCACGATATTTGTGATAACGAATACGCGCATGGTAGAAATTATCAACTCCTGTATTCAAAATCATTTCATGACTTCTTGATTCAAACTGTTGTGATAAACGACAAAGAACAAATCAGTTCGTTTGGGCATGGCCATGCACTTTCAGTTATATCATCACGTCAAAGGACCTATAAATATCTCTCCTAAAAAGGAGGTGCAATTACCATCTTGTATATTTCGATTTAAAATACAACTTCCTTTGTACCAAGTATCTTCCTTGTATGACAAACGTATTTCATTATTGTCTAAGTTGAACCAAAGCACATTAGTCATTGTATCCTAAACCAAATACCTCAGGCTTAAGGACAATCATAGTGAACAATACTTTTGAACTTTTCAACCACGAAGTATTGTCACGCTGGTCAATCCAATATTCGTTGAGCCTCCAACAGAATATCACCGATATTTGGTTTACACAAAACTTGTGTAGCTATCTTCGAAGAACTTTCGAATCTACCACCAAATACCACGATGACGTTAACGTCCCATCGAGGTTCCCACCAAGACGAGTAGTCACGAATTTTGTGTCTTCTTGAATAAATAGACTTTTATTCATGGATCTTGTAAAACATACAAAGTCTGAATAAGAATGATACTAACTCAAGTATTATTCCTCACTGGACATAGATACTGAATTATTACTGGATCATTACTTATTCCTTTCGTTCACGTTGATTACTTAATGATTCTTACAATCTTAATTGTAACTTTATCACTAAACCAATCATTTCTATTAAACTAAAGACATAAGACGAGTATTTAGGAATACTATTACTTTTGTCTTTGCTAGATATTGTTCTTGCAACAATCTAGAACATATTCTAGTCTTGCCTTTTATGCAATTCGGTAAACATAGGAGGATTGGAAATTAACTCCTTAGTTTCTTGAATTCATAAAATTCTCCTTGTAACTAAAGCTACTTTCAGTTACTTGATTTGTAGATATCTTTACTAGTTAAAGAAATTTCCTTAAATGATTGTGTTATCCACTGAAGTGTTTAACAACCTATTAGATATGCAATAATCAATCACAAGACTTGTGATCACGCTATTTGGTTTGCAATAATCTAATCGATCATTTATTATTTCTCTTAACTCTTTGGCTAACGACTTGGTAAAACCTTGTTGTTAATGTCTTACTAACTTACTAAATTCACTAACACCTTTAATGAATTATGTTAGTCTTAGCTCCCACTTACTTTTATGGAACTTAAGCATCTCTTAAACCACTATATTGACCTAGTCAACAACTTGTAGTTTATTCTTTTAAGAATTCTATCAATAATTAAGATCATCCTTTGGATTTGCGAATATCCAATATTCCTTTTAAGGGAATCATGATCTTTATTGATTACTGTTTCTAACAAGTATGAAACACTTGAAACGATACTGTCAATTCTTAAATATATCAGTATTCTTTAAGAACTTCATTTAATGCCAAAGTCATCACTTGGATTTGTCAAATATCCATTATTCCTATTAGGGAATTATGACTTGATTAAATATTGTATTTATTACAAGTATAAAAGACTTGCAATAATACCATTTAATTCTTAAATACTTTAATATAGTTATGTCTCTTCTTAAGAGTTATTTAATGTCTAAGTCATTTTACTTGGATTATGCGAATATCCAATTATTCCTATTAGGGAATTATGACTTCATTAAATCCTTTACTACAAGTATGAAAGACTTGTAATAATACTCTTTAGAGTCTATCTTGATTATATCCAATATAATCATACTATATTAATACTAATACTTTAAAACTTTCTATCATAAGTAATGACTATTACTTAAGATGTTTAAACTAAGTTCAATAACCTTTGAACCTTATGCTTCCATAAAACTCTTAAATACTTTCATTAGAAAAACTTTCTAATTACTAGTATCTAAATACCTTGAGCTATCAAGACATTGCTTATACAACAATCAAACAAACATATAAATATAAACATGAAACATAAGTAAATCAAAACTTGACTTACAATCTAGTCATAAACATTGACTAGTGTAATTATCACACATGCACACAATATAATTCAATCATGGATTCGAAATTTATTTAAAACCAAAATAAAACTTGTTTTTAACATAGAATAAAATTATCCAAAAATAATAAAGTAAAATTGTTTAAAACGAATCCACAAAAAATACTGAATTATAAAAACTTGGTGCTCGTGGGATCATCACCATCTCATGTCGGTCATCTCACTTATCATCTTATGCAATAAACGATCGCTAAAGTTGATTTACTTGTAATAAACTTTTACAAGTAGGAAGCGAGTATCTAGAAGTTGGTCAAGTCAACTAAGGAGCAAGCATTGCCTCCTACCCTTTGACCTTTGCCCAAACCAAGACACCGTTTCTCAGTTCTTGTTTGGCTTTACTTTCTTGACCCTTTTGTTTGACTCCATTACCCTTTAGGCACGTCGTGGCTGGGATCGGTTTTATCCTTTCCCTTTCCACTGCGCCTCTTTCTCTGATCACTACCATCATCGGTTACTATGAGATCATTCTTAAACTTGGTCCCCAAATCAACTCAGTAGTCTTGAGCACGGAATGTAGCTCAACAATGGATTGCTCCATGTTATGCAAGTTGTAGTTGACTACATAAGACTTATAGTCATCTAACAACGAGTTGAGTATCATTACTGTTGCCAACTGCAACGATACTGGGTGACCTAATATGATCCATGTACTCTTTCATTTTCATGACGTGAGTACTTACCGATGATCCCTTTAACCACCTTGCGAGATTTGAACACCCTATAAGCGTAATATGCTTATCATGGTTCATTTCTAGCATTTGCGGTAGGAGTGCTTAGTATTGCTCTTTCTAGGACATTTCCTTTTCTCTCATGCGTAAGCATAATCCGAAGATCACGCTTCCAATAGAGAAACATTGACCCAGTCAATTCGCCCTTTTCTAGAAACAAGCGTAGTGAGAGATTGTTGGTACGTGTCGTTATGGTTGTTGCTGCCATCTACAAATCAAACTCAGTTTAATTAGTAATCATCAACAAACATTCTCTAAAATATATTATAAACCCATAATTAATATTTTAGGCCTAGGATCCATATATCACATTCTCGCTGCAAGGTTTGGGCACTTCCCGATGAGACATGCTATTTCTGGTAGGTAACTTCCATAGTTACACGGGAACGGGATCGCTCTGGTACGTGGAACGAAAACGGGAACGGGGATCGGTAGTCTTTAAAATTAGGTACGGGGAGGGGTAGTCTTCTCCGGAACGCTATATCGGTACGCGGAACGTTGTACCATGTAATGTGGTACAGTATACCATAAATTATTAAAATATATAATATATAACTATACTAAATATCAAAAATAAAAAAATTATGTGCATATTATGTAAAGAAGGGAATATTTGAAAGGTGTAAATTACCAATAGTGAAGGGTTAAAATTATAAATATAAAAGAAATTTAACTTTCAGCAAAAAAATAGAGAAACTTTGCGAGCATGTGGTATAAAAAGAAGAATATCGTGACTAATTTACCCTTGATTCGCCGTATGAGCTTCCAAATCGCCAAATTCTTCGTGATTCTGTTACCAAAAATCAGCGATTTACCTTCCGAAATTGATTCCAGTAAGATTTGGGTTTGAAATTTGTGTATCCGATCGATTGCAATCGCGTTCCCAAATAGCTAGGGCTCGTAAACGACTGCAATCGGGAACGCCACAGAGACTAATTGGTTCGCGTATCGAGCAGCGATCGGAACGCAAATGTACCCGTTTCGGGAACGCAAAATCCGGATCGTGGTTCGTGGGGGTGATAGCGTTTCCGTGTAACTATGGTAACTTCCTTACCGATCGTATCAAGACTTGACACGATTCCTAGGGGTCGTAGAATCTTTAGACTTGTAACTTATTACAACTTTGTACAATCTAATTGTACATTTCTAAGTTAGTAACAAAGTCTAGTATGTTTATTCTACTCAAGTACTTTTTGGGCCGGGACTCCCGATTATCACCAAAGTAGATCAGACCATCTAAGACAGTGCGATGCTCTGCGCCGGGACTCCCGATTATCACAGAACCTTACGCACCCTAACACTCGCAATGATTTGAATTCATATCTAAGGTTCTTTATCCTTACAATATGAATATCGTTGAACAAGTGAGGTGTTCCATTAGGTGGATAGTACTTCGATCTAAGATTTTCTTGGGTTTGCTTAAGTCTTAAACTAAACTTAAACTTTTATTCCAATCTTAATCCTTGTTTTAAAAAAAAAATGTGTGACTTGAAGAATTGTAACGTTCAACAAGACACCCTTTTAAAACATAAGAATTATTCTTTAAAACTTATAGTTTCAAGAATTTGTACGATTTTACATGTATACCTAAAACGAGGTGTACAAAACGTTTTACTAGGTTTTGTGAGAAACCTTATTTCTAATAAAACTTACTTGTTTTATATTACTTGAAAAACTTATAAAACTTATGTTAAACTTTTAAAACTTTTATGATTCATAAACTTGAAACATAAACCTAGTTTAACACACCTAGCTTTTCAAATGTCTAATAATGAAATTAAACATTTATTTCTTACTTATTAATTTCGACCATAACTTATGCCTTAATGACACACTTACAAACTTTGTGATTTTCTTGCGTAGCTCCCACTAGCTTCAACAGCCATGATGAAACTTAAGCTAACACAATCACCGGTTTATACTTGGTGAAACTAATAAACTTATTATATAAAGACTATATATAATAATTCTTTAGTTAGTTTAAACCTTTCTTATATTTAACTTGAACTAGTTAAATATAGGTCTTTCTTATTTATACTTGATCATTAATCTAGTATATTACATAACTTGTAAAATACTTATATCATACTTGTATAATTATCTAGTTATAATAACTTATAACTTTATACACCTTGATATACTTCCTCCGTATCAAAATAAGTGACACAAATTGGCTTACACATTTTTTGAGGCAAAAGATTAAAGTAGAGGTTAAAATATATTAAAGTACATAGTTAGTGGAGAATGGGTCCCACTTTCTTCGAATAAAGTGATATTAATGAGTTTTAAAAGTAAAAGTAAGGGTATAAGTGTAATTTCACTTTATTAAAGTGGATAGTTAGTGGGTATGGGTCCCACTATATTTACCAAATAAGGAAAGTTTTCAAAGTGTGTCACTTATTTTGATACACCCCAAAATGGAAAGTGTGTCACTTATTTTGATACGGAGGAAGTATATAATAATATAACTTTGTATATTTCTAGTTAATAATATAATTTCAACTTGTACAATTACTAGTTATAATGAAATCATAACTTTGTACAATCTAGTTTCAATTATAACTTATACAATAACTAATTACACTATTATTTCTTTAAAGATCAAAATAACATTATCCTTTTAATTGTTTCATTTTATCTTGTATTTAATATATAAAATTCGTATATATATGTATATTTCTAATTATAAACTTGTAACATTCTAATAATAATATTACATCTAATTTATACTTGTACATTTTAACTTGAACTAATTAAAATGTGTATAAACTTATTATATTTTTTAAAATTCAATTTTACTTAATAAATAAAAAAAACATAAAATTTAAATACATATATATATATTTATACATAATTAAATACACCTTGTTAATTTTAGAACTTAAAAATTAACACCTTCTTTATCAATTCCCTAAATTAATTATATGAACCCTAATCTTGTTTTTGACCAATCAAAACTAGGGTTTTGACTTTCTTGATCAAAGACATTATTTTAATTAAAAGACTAATTTTAATCAATCCTTTTAAACAATAAACTTTATTTAAATTCTAAGATAGATTATAACTTTTAATAAATTTATTTAGACCTTTTTAATTTAAACCTTATAGACAATAAAACTTTGTCTAAATTACTAGGTTTAAAGAACTAGCTTTAATAAACTTATCAAAATAATAATTAAACCTATTAGACATAAACTTGTCTAATTAACTAGGTTTTACATTATTATCCTAATTAATACTTTTAACCTATTAAACTTAAACTAGTTTAATCTTCTAGGGTTCTTTAGGTTTTTCGAAAATCTTAACACTAAGAAACTTTTCCACCAATTAAACTAGGCTAGTTTAACACACTTGGTGTCCAAGTTTCCTCCTAGATTTCGAAAATTCTAAGGTAACTAGGAAAGAATCCTTTTGATCAATTAAACATATCTTGTTTAATATACTTGATCCTATGGTTCTTTCTAGGTCACGAAAATTCTAGGGTTTATGGAAAGAATCCTCTTGATCAATTAAACATATCTTGTTTAATATACTTGATCCTAGGGTTCTTCCATGGTTTCGAAATTTTGCTAGGGTTTCTAGAAACCTTCTTGACCAATTAAACTTAGACTAGTTTAATGTTCTTGGTCTTAGGGTTTCTTCCCTTATTTTCGAAAATATGAAGAAGAAAGAAGAAAAAACTTGAAACAAAAAAATAAAGTAAACAAACAATCATTGTTAATCTAGTCTAGATCTCTAAACCAACGCTCTGATACCACTGTAGGGATTTACTACGCACCATGCGACTGATCAATCACTTGGATCGACCACCTAGTACACGAGTTCGAACCTTGCTGACCAAGAACATGAACTTGTTCTTGACCGGTTAAAACTAACTAGCTGATTTAATCCCTAAATGCGGAACTGGGATTAAACCTAATCCTTAAATCCTAAAGGATTGGGATGTTGGAAAACTAGATTAGGTTAACAAGAAAGAAACCTTGTACGAAGAACTCGAACACACACATTGCTTGTGTGGTTCGTTCGACCATCAACCGGTTCTTTGGTCGAATTCGTCCAAGAGGGAGAAGGGAGAAAAGGGTTTTCCCAAAACATACCTTGTTGATTGCTTAAGATTAATCCACTGATGATGAACAAATCGAGCGATCTTCTAGTTGATCTAAGCAATGAACTTGTTCTTCAAAACTTGAAGAACACGAAGAACGAACGAAGAACACGAAGAACACAAGACTTGTGTTCTTCCCTTGATCTTGTTCGGCCGAAAATAGGGAGAGGAAGGGGATGATTTTCGTGGCTTGTGTATGTGTGTAAGGGGTTTAGGGTTTACCCTAAGCCTCTTTTTTATATACAAATAAGTTACGCTTAGAACCCTTCTAGTTTAATTAATATTAGAACTTTAATTAAACTTCCTTTTAACACTTCCGTCCCTTATAGTTTAACTAGTTTATTATTGTTGCACTTAACTACTAAATGTCTAGTATTAATACACTAATAATTCGGTACCCATATACACGAATTATATACTTGTATTTATACTTCTAATAGTTAATTATATAATAACCTTTATATAATTTATACAACAATATTATCCAATTACTATATGATTTAATTGCTTTAAATCATATCATGGATAATCTATAATTAACACATTGTATATTTATTCAACTAGTAAATGTACAACTACTTGTATTAATTAGTTAGTTAAACTAATCTAGTAATAAGTTAAACTTAACTTACTACTTAACTGATTCATAATGACTATTATGAATCATTCCTCTTCGTAGTATCATTGCTTATCTTGCTCGTATTACATGCACTCACCGGTGTGACCCTTAAGTGTTTCGTAGGCATGGATGTATCATCATAGGTTGACTGACTGTGCACATAATTCCTTCACGAGCCACCTCACTCACTTAACGTGAGGTATGATGGCGGAGGGTTTATTGCTTAGGTGGCAAGTGGCGAGGGGTGGTCGCCACCACACCCCTCCATCTAAGTTCAAAATCTCCATTCTAAAACTTTTAGATATTTAGATGGTAAACATTCTAGCCATATGATAAGTATTTAGATATTAAATATTTTATAACTGTAATGATGATATAAAAAAATTCAGTGAAGCATCAAACCGGTGCCAACGGGGGATATCGACGCAGCCGGTTGGCCCGCCGGTTGTGGCGACCGTTTGCACGGCCCTGCCGGTTGGGTCCGCCGGTTTGGCTCGCCGCTTTGAAGACGGAGGAAGGAACAAGATCGGTGGTGTTCAAGTGGGGCCCAAATGAATAAAAAACTAATTTTTGTAATATTTTTATTTCCAGATGGTAAATAAACACTTTAATATTTTTTTAATATATTTTTTATTATAAAATCTTTAATATTTTGTAATATATTTAAAAAATCTTTAATATTTCTTTAATATGTTTAAACTTCTAGTTGATCACATTTATTTTTATTAATGTATTTTTTTTTATGCAATGTTTTTTTTAATTAATGTATTTTTTTATATAATGTATTTTTTTAATGCATGTAATTTATTTTTATTAGTTATTATATATTTTAATTAGTTGTATATTTTTATTAGAAAAAAAAGTAAATGGTGAGACCCAAAGTTGGTGAAGTGATGGAGTGCTGTTGACATAGGTACGTCAGTTTAGTATTAGTTAGTTTGTCTGCTGACATGACGCTGAGTTAACAGCAACTAACAGCGTCGTCAATTGTATTTACCATTGGCACCGTCTCAGGCTTCCATATTTTACATCTCGCAAAGTGTGACCCAACCCACGCCCTTTTTTTTTTTGAACGGCTAACAATTTATTAATAAGCGAACTAGCAAGACGCTAGACAAACATTACAAAACAGAATCAAAAACAAGAAAGCGGGTCTAAACACCAATCACCCCATCTATTAATCAAATTACAAGAAGTAGCCCTATGCTTAATCCAGAAAAACGAGATCGCCTGAAGATATCCAGCTTTAGGACAGAACCGTAAATTCTCCTGAGAATTAAAACCCTTATCGTTTCTGTGTCTCCAAATAAGCCAAAAGTAGATATATAAAACACTAAGGAAACCCTTCTTCTCATCCGCCTTCATGCTTGCAGCATCTACCCAATCTAGCAAGTCATTAATAGAGCTAAAACCCGAAATATCCATTTTCCACCAAGAACAAAAATCGTGCAATAAGGATCTAGAAACCGAGCATCGCAGAAAAAGGTGGTCCTGATCTTCGTCTACACAGTCGCAGAGGGGGCAAAGCTGTGAGAGGCAAGTGATGTTTCTTTTAAGAAGGTTCGGTTTTATCGGAAGGTGGTTATGGATAATTCGCCAGACCAGAATATTAATCTTAGCGGGCACCCAATTATTCCACCATAAAGGCCGGGTTCCAGAAGGAGTGAGGTAGGAATCGTCATAAGCACGACGGAGGGAAGAAACCGAAAAACCGTTATCATCTAACGCCCACGAAACATTATTACCGCTAGGATGATCAAACCGGAACCAACTGTTGAGGGGCAGGTTAAGCTTATCAAAAGCCCCATGGGTTTTGATTATATTTCTCCATATTCCCGGGAATTTGCCTCCTTTATTTGGATTATTAAGGCCACCATCGCTGCCATGGAGAGAACAAATGACACGTTTCCACAAAGAATCATTTTCCTTGTGGAAACGCCACCACCATTTCACAAGCATAGAAATATTGAGAGCTCTCAGGCTCCCGATCCCCAACCCGCCTTTGGATTTATCCGCCATGGCGGTTTTCCAGTTAATCCACGGGATCTTCCTGTTACCGCCAACAGAGCCCCAAAAGAAATTAAGCCTAATACTCTCGAGCTTATCAATAATTTTTTTGGGGGGCTTTAAATAAAGAGAAATAATAAGAACCCAAGCTACCGAGGACAGATTGAACCAAGGTTAGTCTGCCTCCGAAAGAAAGCGACTTCGACTTCCAAATCGAGAGCTTGGAGCTGAATTTGTTGATGATAGAACTCCAAAACTCTGTCCGGTTCATCGACACACCGATAGGCAGCCCGAGGTAGGTAAAGGGAAAAATCCCGACCCGACATCGGATGCGAGCTGCCAACTCAGCAACAGCAACATCATCAACTGCTACACCCATAACACAGCTCTTTCCAAGGTTTATTTTGAGCCTGGAGGCTAGCTGGAAGCACCGCAAGATTCTGATTAAATTTAGAGCGTTAGAGATGCACCAATCGCCCATAAAAATGATGTCGTCGGCGAATTGTAAGTGGGATATGGTAGGACCCAAATTAGGCAGCCTAACACCATGATAGACATCTTTTTTTACCGCTTCAATCATGACAATATTAAGTGCTTCAGCCACCAAAGTAAAAAGAAAGGGGGCGAGAGGGTCCCCCTGTCTCACGCCCTTACCCATGGTGAATTCGTTAGTTGGCGAACCATTGACTAAAACTGATATCGAGATAGATTCAAGGCATCCCCGAATCCAGCGTCGCCATTTCTCCCCAAAGTGCATTTGTTCAAGAATGTTATCAACGAGTAATGTGTTTGCCGCGCTTCGCTGCGGTTTACAAAATGAAAACGTTATTAAAAAACATTAAAAATATATACATTTCTTAATATCAAATAATCATCAATATCAATTCTTCGTAACATCTAAAAAATGAAGTATAATATGTATATACATATATTCAAATGTATGAGATCAAAGTATTAAAACAATATGTAAACATATTTACACTTTTTAGTCTTATCTCCAATAATAACTTATAAATTTTTTGAATATTCAAAATAGTAAGATTATGTTGCATCTCAAATAAACTTTCGTATATTAATATTAATATAATAATATATTTAATATAATACTTCCTCCGTATCAAAATAAGTGACACACTTTCCATTTTGGGGTGTATCAAAATAAGTGACACACTTTGAAAACTTTCCTTTTTTGGTAAAAATAATGGGACCCATACCCACTAACTATCCACTTTAATAAAGTGAAATTACCCTTATACCCTTACTTTTACTTTTAAAACTCATTAATATCACTTTATTCAAGAGAAGTGGGACTCATTCTCCACTAACTATGTACTTTAATATATTTTAACCTCTATTTTAATCTTTTACCTTAAAAAACGTGTAAACCAATTTGTGTCACTTATTTTGATACGGAGGAAGTATGTATTGGGCTATATAATCCTTGAGACTTGTGTCACAAATATTGATATGTGAACGGAAGCTAATATGTGTGCGCGTGAAAGGGAATCTTCCACAGTAGAACGGAACGGAGTTTGAACACTGTTATAAATCTTTAATGAACAGTAAGTAAATGTATATATATAAGGGAATGAAATTCCAATAACCCACGCCCTTTTTACCACTTTCTACTCCGTCCGGCCGCACTACTGTATCCCCACCTTCCGCCGTCATCGCTAATAAACCCTCAGCCGCAAACGCACACTCACAACCACCACCCTCCGCCGTCGTCCCAAAACGCACCTCCTTACTCAGTTCCCCATCTATCCATTCATTCTGCTGGCACTGGGATCAAATCAACAAATTATACAACGACAAGCTACTTAAATGGTACGTCTGAATTAAAGTTATCAAATTCTATTCAGTTTTTCGTGTTAATGTTATCGAAGTTAATCGCATCAAGTAGTTAATCGCGGTCAATTTGACCCGATTAACAAAAAGCATAAAGCTTTGGCTCCTTGTATGTCCTCAATTGCTCAATTAGGTCACAAATTCGTTCAAGGAATCTCGTGTTATTGCGGCATTTATCGCTCCTTATGTAGCAACACAACTGGATTCAATGATAGCATCCGACGAATCGAGAAATACCTAATTGGATCTAGAAAATGCTCAAACGGTAATTTCGTACTCCATGAAACCCTAGAAGAAGCATCCATCGATTCCGCCAGTACAAGCGGAAGATACGATCAACAACATGACGAAATCGACGAAGACGATGATGATGAACAAATTCACCAACAAAATGTATTCGATAGAGCAAGTTTCATAAGAAACACAAAAATTAGCGCTATCAAAGCCCTAGAAATTCTCCAACAAGATGGTCCCGGTTTCGATACCAAATCAGCTTTAGACAATTTAAAAATCAAACTTTCAGGTTTGCTCGTGCGAGAAGTACTTATAGGAATTCTGAAAACCATCAACCACACAAATCGCGATCGATCTGCAAAATTAGGGTACAAATTCTTCATCTGGTCTGGTGAAAAACAAAATTACAATCACACAGTAAACACCTACCATCTAATCATGCAAATTCTTGCAGAATCAGAAGAATATAAAGCAATGTGGCGATTAGTCGATGAAATGACCGAAAAAGGGTACCCCGTTACATCCCGTACTTTTAACATTTTAATCTGCACGTGTGGCGAAGCTGGTGTAGCTAAAAAAGTAGTAGAAAGATTTATAAAATCAAAATCCTTCAATTTTCGGCCATTTAGTCATTCATTTAACGCTATTTTGCACTCACTTCTTGCAATAAACCAATTTAAATTAATCGAATGGGTGTATCAGCAGATGTTGACCGACGGTCATCAGCCTGATGCGTTGACTTATAATATAATAATGTACACAAAATATAAACTCGGGAAATTAGGTCAGTTTCATAGATTACTAGATGAAATGGGAAGAAACGGGTTTCCTCCTGATTTTCATACTTTCAATATTCTTCTTCATATTCTTGGTAAAGGAGATAAACCAGCCGCCATAGTTGACCTGTTGACTCACATGAAAGTAGTTGGAATCGAACCGAATGTTCTTCATTTCACAACGTTGATTGACGGGTTAAGTCGGGCTGGAAATATGACAGCTGGCGCGTATTTTTTCGATGAAATGATAAAATACGGGTGTGAGCCTGATGTGGTTGCTTACACGGTTATGATCACGGGCTATATTTCAGTTGGTCAGTTGGAAAAAGCAGAGGATTTATTTTCAGAAATGTTTAATAACGGGAAAATCCCGAATGTTTATACGTATAATTCGATGATTCGCGGGCTTTGTATGGCGGGAAAATTTGATTACGCGTGTTTAATGCTTAAAGAAATGGAATCGAGAGGTTGTAACCCTAATTTTCTTGTGTATAGTACACTTGTGAGCTATTTGAGGAACGCTGGAAAGCTTTCTGAAGCTCATGAGGTGATAAAACAGATGGTGGAAAAAGGGCAATATGGTCATTTACTTCATAAGATTAGGAGGTATAAGAGATGCTGATGTTGTGATTTAAGGATTCAAGGGACGCCATTGTATCGGTTATTTTTCAGATGTTTTGAGGCATCTGTGTTGTAATAACTTTTGCCTGTTAGTTACATAGTGTTGATGTATTTTCATACTTTGTTATTAAGGTTTTTATTTGATATTTTTAAAGAAATGAAAAGTGACATTTTTTCATTATGCTGAAAACGGAAGTGACAAAATGGCGGGTTGAGTAACGGGTCACATCAATATATGTTTGGATTAAAACGAGGCATTCAAAGTATGGGTCAGAACTCAAAACGGGTTAGGTCGGTAGGGGTGTTCACTATTTGGATAAATCCGGATTGTCCAAATGGACAATTTGGATTGGATCGTTTGGATCGGTTTTTTGGTTTTTTGGATCGGTTTGGACTTGATCCAAATCAATAGTTTGGTTTTCGGATTGGATTTGATTTTTATTGTAAAATCCGGATTATCCAAAAAATCCAAATAGTAATATATATATAGATATGAATATATAAATATAAATATAAAAAATAATTCTAGCTCATTTCTAGAATACCAAATATAGCGACTATGTAAATTAACGAAGTATCCTAATCCAAAATAATTTAAAGCTATTAACTTCTTAATTGACTCATTTTAAATCCAATTCCAAAAAATGAAATACATAACATTGTATTTATGTATAAAGTAGTTTATCATTTTACAATTGTATATATTAAACTTAATATTAGTTACGTTATACGGAGTATTTTTTATAGTCTTGTGAAGTATATAAAGAAAAAAAAACGGTTTGGTTCAGACAAATCCAAACCATCCAAATTGTAATTTGGTTTGGATTTAAATTAGTTTGAACGGTTTGGTTTGAACATTTAAAATCCAAAATCAATTTGGATTCACCTATTTGGTTCGGATAAATCCAAATTATCCAAACGAACACCCCTATAGGTCGGGTCAAAACGGGTTAGGTCGGGTTGGGTTGACTCATGCTCATTTTTATTCATATTAGATTTTTAAAAATTAAATAATTAGCAGTTCTAACTATAACTCTAAAAACAATATTATTACAATAAAAATGTCGTTAAAGGAGTTATCTACACTTTCTTGGGCTATTTAGGGTTGGAGAAACAAACTTTGTTTTGCCAAATGATCTAAGATAGAGAGATCATCATCAAAGAAGATATCTTCTTGCTAATTCAAAGGAATTTGCTCATGTGGTTAGAAAACATAATTCTAGAAAAATTGGCAATAGGAAAAATTAGATTAAAACCCCGTTTTGTTTTGATATTGGTTAACTGCTTTTTATTTCTCTTTTGGTTGTATTTCCAATCCATCTTTCTTGTTGGTCCTGTTTTCTTACGGTGTTCTTTACATTTTTGATCCATTTAATGGGTAATAAATATATTTGCATTAAAAAAACAGCGGTAATCTAAACCTTTGAAAAAACAAACGATTTAGCCGATTGTATGCATTAAAATAGACTTCTGGTAACTTTCAATTTGTTTGGTCCGTTTTCTTCTAAGTTTTTTCTTTTTCAATTTTGCTCGTTGGACCCATTGGAGATAAAACAAAATCCGAATCGACCCTTCGTAAGAGACTTTGAACTCTTAAGTCTTAACTACACCGGTGCACCATATGCTTTCAAATACAGACGAAATAATTTCCTTGTTATGTCGGTATTCAGATATGTGTAGGACATTTGGTTAATAATAGTCGACAACCTCTAATAAATTATGCATTTATGGATCGAATGAAACGTCGCATATAGATAGTATTTTACTATATTATCTTTATGCATGGATCATGTTGTCATGGTTGTTTAGATAAGTCACCATCATAAGAAATTCGAATAGAGAAATCAACCGATATTAAGAAATTTGTTTATATATTATGGCTACTTCTTTGTGCTATATATTTGATAAAAGTTTCATAACCCGCCCGATGAGCGGGCTAGCTGTAAGAAATATAATTTATAATGATAAAAAAAAGGTAAGAAATTATATGGTCAATTATTATTAAAATGATGATTAAAGGTTTTGTTGTACATGAATAATCGGTAAATATAAATCAAAAAAGAAAACGAAATTTTATTGTATAAGACGTTTGTTGTTGAGTTTGTATAGTTACCATCTTGGTCGCAACAAATAATTTTCAAGCATTTGTTTCTCTTTACTCTTGATACATCAACATATAGCTGGTCATGTGAGAATACTGATATTTGGACAAACAAATCAACCCGTGACAATGTTCGCCCATGGTTTTTTTAATAGTCATTGAAAAACGTACTTAAATAGGAAATTGTCTTCGGCTCAATTTGAAAGGCATAGTTTTGTCGTAAGGACTAATAATCATACGTAGGATAACACAAATTGTACAAACTTTGTCACGATCTTACCTTCAATTATATTAGCCTAGTTCTATTGCAAAAATCTACTTTCTGATCAATGTTTTGCATACAGGAGCATCTATCTTTAACTTCAATATATGATGCGCGATACCTGACATTTTTATAGTATACAAGAATTACGTGGTGTAAAGATCGAGGCTAAACATAGTATCATCAACAATTTCATGTGTGAGTGTTGATAATAATATGTTCAGACTATAATATTTTTGGATCATAATATTTTTAAACATTGATTATTATAACTTTCGATCATAATAAAATTGGATTATAATAAATTTGGATCGTAACATTTTGTGATCATAACATTTTGTGACCATAATAAATTTAAATTACATTTTTAGAACATAAGATTTTTTTTCGTAAAATGTTTGAACCATGACATTTTTTTTGTTCAAATTTTTATGTCTATACTCATTTCGTAAAGAATTTAATTTTAAAAACTTTTATTTTCTTAAAATTTTTGTGATTATAACATTTTGTGATCATAATAAATTTAAACTACACTTTTAGATCATAAGATTTTTTTTCGTAAAATGTTTGAACCATGACATTTTTTTTTCAAATTTTTATGACTATACTCATTTCGTAAATAATTTAATTTTAAGAACTTTGATTTTCTTAAAAATTTTGAGATTATAACATTTTGTGATCATAATAAATTTAAATTATATTTTTAGATCATAAGATTTTTTTTCGTAAAATGTTTGAACCATTGTTGGGTCACATTTATTGTAACCAATAGTCTATGGACCATTTTGTATTTAGTCGAAACTTTGGCTAGGTATATATAGTAAGTAGTAACCTAATTTGCATAACCGTTGCCCAAATTGTAGCAGCCCCCATCAATAGCAAAGTGTTCAAATATTCCATCCATCTTAATCTTCCTATATTATCACTTGTTTATGCTTAATCAATGAATTAATCATTGAATTCACAATCTACAACCATGATATTTTTTTTCAAATTTTTATGACTATACTCATTTTGTAAAGAATTTAATTTTAAGAACTTTGATTTTTCTTAAAATTTTTTGTTTACAAATAAAAAACAAAGCTATGGGCGAAAAACGAAGCGAGGGAAGACATGAATATGTTTCCATATAAAGAAGAAGTTAATTGCCTATTATGCCATTTGAGTCAGCGTCCATGTCATCATTAAGAAGCAATGTTATTGGTACATATCATCAAATTAAAATCATGTCCTTGCTCCATAGATAGGTGGGAGATATAAGAAATGATATTGTTTTCTGTCAAATTATATTTGTTTGATCAATACAAGTTTCCAAATTAATGATAAAATTAAGAATAAGGATTGTAACGACCCGAAATTTGTACATAAATAAATTGTATAAAAATATGATAAATAAGTATAAATCATTTAAAGAGCGTAGGAATTGGTTTCGTGTCGTTTGGAGACCGTATGAGAAAGTTATGGACGAAACCGGGTCGAGACCTAGACCGAAAAGTGCAGCCCTGCTGTACAAGGGAAGTTCACGGCGTGAACTTTAGTTCACTATCGTGAACTCCCTACAGGGATTTGTGGTTTCTGGCTCACGAAGTTCACGCCTAAGTAACGATCGGGAAAAGTTCACGATCCGCATAGTTAGCGACGCGAACTTAGTTCACACCGTGAACTCTGGTCGACAGCATTAAAGTCAGGTTTTGGCTCATTTAATGCAATAGTAAACCCTAGTTTTCATCTTTGGCAATTTTGGAGCTCAAATGCAGATTTTGGTTGATCTCTTCACAAATCCTTGGTAGATTTCACTCCTAGGTGAAGATTAAAGGCTTCCGGTGAAGTCTTGGAGTTTGACCAAATTGTTGGAACAAGGAAACCGGCGGAAAGAATACAGTTGGAGCATTATATTGCTAAGGTGAGTACGTGTGGACTTTATCGAGTACATAGCCTTTGAAATACATTTTTATACTTGTGTTACGGTCTAATTGCTTGATTGAATAGACTTATAGTTGTTTAGTTAGTTATGTATTATTGTTAATATTTAACTAACTGGTTTGATGTTGAATGTGATAGCTGAGAGCTAGATTGACATAACCTTGAGTTATGGTGAGAACGAGATGATGTGATGCTAGTTAGTTCGGGGGCAACCCGATAACTAGACATGGTGATGTTCTAGCTAGTTCGGGGCAACCCGATAGTTAGATAGGATAGTGTTCCTAACTAGTTCGGGGGCAACCCGATAGTTGGATATGACGGTGCTTCTAGCTAGTTCGGGGGCAACCCGATAGTTGGGCACGATAATGGGACTAGTTAGTTCGGGGGCAACCCGATAACTAGATATGATTGCTAAGGAAGCAAGGACGGTAGAGTCACAATAGGGTGACTAGGTATATGGACGAATTACTTGTATAATTGTTTATATATATTATATGATACTTATTATTATTGGGGTCTAAACCCATGTAGCTCACGAGACGTTTTTGTCTCACGTACTCCTTGTTTGTTTTGCTATGTACTCAGGTTCAGGATCGAAGGTTTAGGTGCGCATGGATAGAGATGCGGGGCCTAGAGTAGAAGAACACTAGAACGGATTTAGACTTAGCTTTGGTTTTGATATATTTTGTAACACCGAATTTATACTCTGATTTTCATGCCAAAGGTTTTTGTAAATCCGTATTTTGGGAGAGTTCTCCTCTTTATTAAATGATCATTTTGGCCAAATGTTTTGTATTAAAATTTGAGGTGTTACAACTTGGTATCAAAGCTACTGTTTAAGTGAATTAGGTTGGATGACCATCCTAGTCTTAGACTGTAGCATTAGGACTATAAGATTCCTTAAGATCATAGGTTGACCTTGAGACTTTATGTTAAGTTTAGGGTTGAACCTAGGGGGACCGATGAAATTTGATATGATTATGGATATTGAGTCTTATGCGACTAATGGGTTGTACATAAGGTACTAAATGTTTAATGTCTTTCGTATAGTCTTGATTGAAAGAAATGGTGACCACGCGTAGAAGTGGTAAAGCCCCGGAGGGCTGGGAGGAAGAGATACCTCATGTCGAGGTGGTGGTTGAACAAGGAAGTCAACCGTCGATGCATCGGGTTGATGAATCGGAAGTTGGAGCTAATAGAACTCCGGTAACCATGGCGGATCTCCAAACTTTTCTTGATCAAATCAAGGGAACGGTGGCCGATGAAGTGCACCGTATTATTGGGGACCGGGAGAGGTCGGGTGGAGACCGTGAATCCGAGGCTAAATCGAATGAGAGAACCGGGGGTAGTGGCACCGGGGAAGGGAAATCCTCCACGGGTGGCCAAAGTGATGCTAGGGTAAAGCCCGATGAAAGAGATGGTTGTTCTTTTAAATCCTTCATGGCTTGTAAGCCGAATGTGTACAAGGGTAGTTCGGACCCGAAGGTAACCATGAGGTGGATCCGAGAGACCGAGAGGGTAATTGGTAGTAGCAAGTGTAAGAAAGCGGATATTGTGACGCATTATTAAAAGAAGATGCGATGGTTTGGTGGGATATCGTGTATGAGACCCTCGGGAGGGAGGTGATTGAGAAAATATCGTGGGATGAGTTTTCCGCGAGGTTGAGAAAGAAGTTTTGTCCCGAGAGGGATTTAGAAAAGATGCATGAGAAGTTTGTGACCCTTAAGAAGGGTGATATGTCGGTTGAAGAATACTCGAGAGAGTTCACATGATTGCTCCCGTTTGTTGCAAAAACTTACTCGGAGGAGAGAATGAGGGTGGTTCGGTACGCTTGCGGGTTACCGTGGGACTACCAATTGGAAGTTAAGAGGGCGGTCACACTTGATGAGGCCATTAGTGCCGCCCGAGGTGTGGAAGAAGTGAATGAGGCACGGGTTGTCGAGAGGGCCCATGTGGGCGAGAAAAGGAAAGCCGAGAGCGGCTCTAGCTCGTTCAAGAAAGGGAAGTTCACTTCGAGCTTCTCTAAACAAGGAAGTGTTGCCTCGTGCAAGAAGTGCAGGAAGAATCATACCGACGAGTGCCGAAGTGGGTCGAGGTCTTGCTTTAGTTGTGGTAGACCGGGGCACGTAGCCCGGGATTGTAAGGTCAAGTCGTTGGCCGATGTGGAATGTCTCTCGTGCCACGAGAAGGGGCACTATAGCAATGTGTGCCCAAAGAAGGGAATCGAGTCGATGGTGTCCACGGCTCAAAAGAAAGTGGAACCGGCAAAGGTGAAGGGACGGTCCTTCTAACTAACTCGGGAGGAGGCGAAGGAGGCACACAATGTGGTGTCAGGTACTCTATTCATTAACTCCTTGCCAACTCATATTTTGTTTGATTCGGGTTCCAATTATTCGTTTGTGTCTTATGAGTTCGGTTGTAAATTGAATGTGCCGTCCGAGATGTTAGATGAGGTTTATGAGATAGAGGTAGCCGACGGGAAAACTTCTATGGTTGAAAGTATTTATAAAAATTGTGAAATAGAAATAGACGGTAGAAAGTTTAAGGTAGATTTGTTGCCCATGGGAATTAGGGCGTTTGATGTGGTTATCGGTATGGATTGGTTGGGTATGCACCAAGCCAAGATTTTGTGTGGAAAGAAAATAGTGTCGATTAGGACACCCGAGAATGAGAAAGTGTATGTGTATGGGGAGAAACGACATCACATGCCTAATGTGATTACCGCCATTATCGAAAGGTTGTGCATCGTTTATTGCATATGTGTTAGATGGCCGAAAAGAAAAGAAGACGATGGATAACGTCAAAATTATTCGGGATTTCCCCGAGGTATTTCCCGATGACTTGCCCGGTTTGCCACCGGAGAGACAAGTCGAGTTTAAAATTGATTTAGTTCTGGGGCGACGCCGATTGCTCGTGCTCCCTATCGTTTAGCTCCCACCGAGATGCGAGAATTGATGACTCAATTGCAAGATTTATAGACAAAGGCTTAATTCGTCCGAGTTCGTCACCATGGGGTGCACCGGTGTTATTTGTCAAAAAGAAAGACGGTTCGATGAGAATGTGTATCGACTACCGAGAGTTGAATAAGGTAACTATTAAGAACCGTTACCCGTTGCCGAGACTTGACGACTTATTCGACCAATTGCAAGGTGCTAGTTATTTCTCGAAGATTGATTTGAGGTCGGGTTATCACCAAGTTCGGATGAAAGAAGGCGACACCGAGAAGACAGCGTTTCGTACACGTTATGGTCATTATGAATTCCTAGTGATGCCGTTTGGTCTTACAAACGCGCTGGCTATTTTTATGGATTTAATGAATCGGGTTTGTAAACCGTTTCTTGACAAGTTTTTGATCGTGTTCATATACGATATTTTGATTTATTCGAAAACCGAGGAAGAACACGAATGTCATTTGAGGCTTGTTTTAGATGTGTTGAAACGGGAGAAGTTGTATGCTAAGTTCTCGAAATGTGAATTTTGGTTGCGGGAAGTACAATTCTTAGGTCACGTGGTGACGTGTGATGGTATTAAAGTTGACCCTTCAAAGATTGAAGCGGTGTCAAATTGGGAGCCTCCGAGGACTCCTACCGAGGTTAGAAGTTTCCTTGGATTAGCCGGTTACTACCGAAGGTTTATACAAGACTTCTCGAGAATCGCGATTCCACTCACGAAGTTAACGAGAAAAAGTGAGAAGTTTGTGTGGGAGAAGAAACAAGAAGATGCGTTTATGTTGTTGAAGGAAAAGTTGTGTAACGCGCCGATTCTTACGTTACCGGATGGTATGGAAGATTTTGTGGTTTATAGTGATGCTTCGAATCAAGGGCTCGGTTGTGTGTTGATGCAAAAAGGAAAAGTGATCGCGTATGCCTCGCGGCAATTGAAAAATGCGGAATTAAGGTACACGACACACGACTTGGAGTTGGCGGCGATTATATTTGCCTTGAAGTTGTGGAGGCATTATTTGTATGGTACTCGGTGTACGTTGTACACAGATCATAAAAGTTTACAATACGTGTTTACTCAAAAAGATCTTAATATGCGACAAAGAAGGTGGATCGAGTTGATTGCCGATTATGATTGTGAGATTGTGTACCACGCGGGAAAGGCTAATGTAGTAGCCAACGCCTTGAGCCGAAAGGTCTATGAAAAACCGAACCGAGGAATATTAACACGTATAGAAGTCGTCTCGAGCATCATCGAAAGAATCAAGAATGCCCAACGAGAGGTTATGGGAAAAGACGAGTTAAGACAAGAACGGTTAGGCAAGAACCAACATTTTCTCGAAAATGCACAAGGGTTGAAGACCGTAGGCGGTCGTATTTGGGTTCCTAAGTTCGGTGGCATCCGAAAAGAGTTGTTGTATGATGTGCACAAGTCAAAGTATTCGATTCACCCAGGAAGTACAAAGACGTACCAAGATATGAAACGGGTTTATTGGTGGCCCGGAATGAAGGCGAGAGTGGCCAAGTATATCTCTAAGTGTGCCACGTGTGCACAAGTGAAAGCCGAGCATCAAGTACCGTACGGGGTCACGATGACGAGTAAGGGGAAGACATAACTATGGATTTCATAGTAGGTTTACCGAAGACGAGTAAGGGTCACGATGCCATTTGGGTCATAGTTGACCGATTGACCAAGAGTGCGTTATTTTTAGCCATTCGGGAAACGTTGCCACTTGAGAAATTGGCCAAGTTATATGTTGATGAGGTGGTTCGACTCCACGGGGTTCTGTTATCGATTGTATCCGATAGAGACGCGAGGTTTACCTCAAGATTTTGGCGGTTATTACAAGAAGAGTTGGGTACAAAGTTGCGGTTGAGCACGGCTTATCATCCGCAAACCGACGGTCAAAGTGAAAGAACAATTCAAACGGTTGAAGACATGTTGAGATCGTGTGAGTTAGACTTCGGTGGTAAATGGGATGAACATTTACCGTTAGTCGAGTTCTCGTATAATAATAGCTATCACTCGACTATTAAGATGCCGCCTTATGAGGCGTTGTATGGGAGAAAGTGTAGAACTTCATCGTGTTGGCTAGAGGCGGGAGAGACAAAGCTCACGGGTCCCGAGATCGTGAAGGTAACGAATGAGAAAATCGGTATTATACAAACCAACATGAAAGTTGCCCAAGATAGACAACGAAGTTATTCGGGCTTAAAGAAAATGTCATACGACTTGGATGTCGGTGATATGGTCATGTTGAAAGTATCACCTTGGAAAGATGTAATGCGGTTTGGTAAGAAAGGAAAGCTAAGTCCAAGGTATGTTGGACCGTTTAAAATATTAAAACGGGTCGGGCTTCAAGCGTTTAAGTTGGAACTCTCACCCGAGCTTCAAGGTGTGCATGACACCTTTCACGTGAGTTATTTGAAGAAGTTTATCGGGGAAGTTGAAAATATTATTCCATTGCAAGAGTTGCGGGTTGACGGCCCGAACCGGTTGATTGAGGAGCCCGAAGCTATATTAGAAACGAAAACGAAGAAGCTTCGAAATAAAGAGATCGAGTTGGTATTGGTCAAGTGGAAGCATTCACTTGGGCCGAATTTGACTTGGGAAGTCAAAGACGAGATTCGGAAAAGATACCCGGATTTTGTGAACTATGATGAGATTCCGAGGACGGAATCTTCTTAAGGGGTAGATAGTTGTAACGACCCGAAATTTGTACATAAATAAATTGTATAAAAATATGATAGATAAGGATAAATCATTTAAAGAGCGTAGGAATTGGTTTCGTGTCGTTTGGAGACCGTATGAGAAAGTTATGGACGAAACCGGGTCGAGACCTAGACCGAAAAGTGCAGCCCTGCTGTACAAGGGAAGTTCACGGCGTGAACTTTAGTTCACGATCGTGAACTCCCTACAGGGATTTGTGGTTTCTGGCTCACGAAGTTCACGCCTAAGTAACGATCGGGAAAAGTTCACGATCCGCATAGTTAGCGACGCGAACTTAGTTCGCGCCGTGAACTCTGTTCGACAGCATTAAAGTCGGGTTTTGGCTCATTTAATGCAATAGTAAACCCTAGTTTTCATCTTTGGCGATTTTGGAGCTCAAATACATATTTTGGTTGATCTCTTCACAAATCCTTGGTAGATTTCACTCCTAGGTGAAGATTAAAGGCTTCCGGTGAAGTCTTGGAGTTTGACCGAATTGTTGGAACAAGGAAATCGGCGGAAAGAATACGGTTGGAGCATTATATTGCTAAAGTGAGTACGTGTGGACTTTATCGAGTACATAGCCTTTGAAATACATTTTTATACTTGTGTTACGGTCTAATTGCTTGATTGAATAGACTTATAGTTGTTTAGTTAGTTATGTATTATTGTTAATATTTAACTAACTGGTTTGATGTTGAATGTGATAGCTGAGAGCTAGATTGACATAACCTTGAGTTATGGTGAGAACGAGATGATGTGATGCTAGTTAGTTCGGGGACAACCCGATAACTAGACATGAATCGTCAATCTTGCATTTAAATAATTGGAAAAAGTTAACCTTTATGAAACAAACGAAAAGGTGCTGAAATTTTGGTGGGCTTTTGAAAAAAGTAGCAAATGGTGGTTTTGTTAATGCAAGTTAATGACCGCAATACCCCACAAGAGGAAACATAGACATAAGAAAACAACATATAAATAAACTTAAAAAACATTTAATATATGATTTTATTTTGTAGTACATTTCAATGCTTGCAAATGAAGCTAAGTGATATGTTCATCATCTCTTAACAAGAATCTTGAACCAAAAAAATCCATTTTGCCGATTCAAAAAAGAATACATTTTTCTGTGAAGAAATTTATTTGGTTTAATAGAAATATAAAGATATATAATTAAAAATATGAATTTGTAAGAAATAGAATTATTTCTTATCTTCCTTTTTCTCCTCTTTTTTTTCTTCTTTTTTCTCTTCTTTCTTTTCTTCCTTTTTTTCTTCTTTTTTTTCTTCTTTTTTCTCAGGTTCTTTAGCCGGTCCAACCGATATAATATCCACCTTACCTACTTTTTTCAGCTTTTTCACCACCGCCACCGTGTCCATCTCTCCGATCACCGTCAGTTTCTGATCTTTCAGATCAGCCGCAATTGAATCCACCCCTAATAAATTTCTTAAAATATAAATAAAAATCCCATTTTTTAATTTAATTATTGATAAAAGTGTAAGATTCGTTAGTGTACCATAAATATCAGCAGCAGCTTCAATGGCTTTTTGTTTGGTTTTATCATCAGTCATGGTGAGAACCTTGAGAACCACCTTCTGTTAATCATAGATCATATACATAAAACATGCAAATAAAAGTTAATTAAATAAAAAAATTTATGAAATTATTTTGATGAAAAATGAAGAAATTTTGTTATTACCTGAGCCATGTGATCAAGATGGTGGAGAACGAAGTGGGAGAGTGTGAACAAAAGAAATTAGAAGTGAAATGCTACATGATATTTTTTTGGTGTTTTATATTGATGGTATTTGATTACGTGTGACTACGGCCGTACATCGTATCTAGTCATGCTGATTAGTAACATGTAACTTGTGCATTATTAGAAGTACATGTAGCAATTAAGAATTTTCAAATATATATGGTTTGCTACGATTAGTCCGTTTTGTAATAGCAACCAAGATACACAATTTCCTTTGTGGGCATGGCTCATAAAAGCGAACATTAAGAAGTCTATTAATGGTTATCA
Organism: Calendula officinalis; assembly: GCA_963853835.1. Taxonomy (NCBI): domain Eukaryota; kingdom Viridiplantae; phylum Streptophyta; class Magnoliopsida; order Asterales; family Asteraceae; genus Calendula; species Calendula officinalis. The sequence goes on from OY970825.1 coordinate 29,107,334, forward strand.
ATGAATAACACCGGTACTAATGGTTACGTCGGTTGATTATGGCGTCAGTTTAACGACACTGTTGGCACGGTCCGGTCAGCTAACATGTGTATCCGTTATTGATTTGACAAAAACTGGAGTGTTAATATATATCATAGTTGAGCGTAAGAAACGACATTAATTAAGAGGTTGTTGGGTGATATTTGTCCAAATTCTAAAATACTTGAATCATATATATATTGTCAACTTATTTGAGTCTTGAATCCGCCTTATGAAGCGTAATGTACAACTCTTTGTATAAACAAATTATTATTTTCATAAAAGTTGTTATATTTCAAATCTTACTATAGATCATCTCGTCTTTGCAAGATTGATATCATAAGATTGGATCGTGACTAGAAATCTTACTTAAGGATTTAACTAGTATTTTTCATATCTGTTGTACTTAATATCAAAGACTAGTTGTATGAAAATTCCATAAAACGTTCATAAAAGTACAATAACGATATTGCAATATAATATGTAGAAGTTGAAGATGTAAATGCAGGTGTTAACCTTTAGAAGTTGAAGACTTAGATTAAATTTACTCTTATGAGTCATATAGTTGGTTAGCCTATTAGCTTTATTGTAAACAACGTTAGTTTTCTCATTCACTAATTTAAGTCAACAAGATCAAATCGGACTGTAAAGATCTTATAAAGTGTCAGGGCCCCGGTGGTCGAGCTTATACTCGTTATGTACGCAACCTAACTGTTGACTGTTGTTGTGGTGGTTTTTGAATCTTCACTGGCCATCAGGTAAGTACTTATCCAGGGAGAGATCAAACCATGACCTTTAAAAATTATTCGGAAACCTTTACCACTACGCCACCACCAGATAGTACTCACATTCTTGTAAATTTGCCACGCTTAATCATCTATGAATACGAATTGGGTATTTAGGTCGATGTATGAATGTCGATAAAGCAATGCGTGCATAAGTTTGTCATGAGGTGGTTTGGTCGGTTAGCTTCGTGATAAGAATATTCTTCTTTTTTCTCTTCTTAATATTACAAGTTGCAAACGGCCAAGCTTGTGATATAAAGGGACAATAGTCTATACATCGTCAAAGCAACACTAGCTATAAAAATACATATTCATATTTTGTATAACTAAATTAACATCTTAATTATATCCTATGATATAAATGACTAGTTTCATATTAGAGAACAAGAGTGTTTATTAGAAAATGTTAAGATCTTATCAGATGCTTCATCTTAATTAATTTAATTAACTGTTTGGAAATTAGGGGAGTAATAAAATTGAAAGTAGTACAAGTTTTTAGTTGATATATCTTTTTATAGTAGTATTTATTTTCTGTTCGAAAACAAAAATTTATACTTCTATAAAATTATCCGGGTGGGCTAGTTGATGATTTGATCAACTGTATGTTTCCTTTGACTTGCAGGGCCCAGGCCCACTATACAGCCCAGCTCAGCCATTTTTAAGATAATGTCACAAGTAAACGGTGTTCACTTTTGGTTACTTACCTCTTACTCGGTTCACTATAATACTATCCTACCCTATATATGAGGCCTAATTTTGAAGAGGGTTTGACACCATGGCAATTCCAAGCATTCCTATTCGTCCATAATGTCACTTGGAATTCCCTGATTGGTCCACGTCATTTGCACTAATACAAACGAATCTGGTACAGCTTACGGTCTACATTCATACGCTCCATATACGGCAAACGAATCTGGTACGGCTTACGGTCTACATTTATATGCTCCATATACGGCTTCCTACATACAAGGAAACAAATAAATAACTATTTAAAATATCCTACATACAAGGAAACAAATAAATATTTAAAAGATCAATCAGCGACTCAATCGTATTTTATTCAGAAGTGATACACGACTCAATATAATTTCCATAAAACCGGCATTCTATGATTACGGCATAAAAACCTGGATTGTGCAACGGAACCAGACTTCAGATATTACGGATTACGGCATAAAAAGCTGGATTCTTCATTTAATAAAATGCCCGTGTAACATTTCTTCATTTACCGTTTTTTTGTACAAAATCATCATCACATCTATCGATTATTATGTCATTTAGAAATATATAAAGTTTTTGGACATTTTTCTACATACTAAAATTTACAGCATACCCGCCCATCGGGCGGGTTTTGTAGCTAGTAAAGTATATGGTGACATTGGAGTCGTTCTGAGTTAAATCATTTGCTAAGTAACATATCACTTCTTACTTGGTTTGAGGTTAGCGCTGTCAAAATCTGACACTACACGATAAAAATACACGAAACGAAACGAAATTAGCATGAAACTGAAATTTTTGAATTCGTGTTCGTGTCGTGTTCGTGTCGTGTAAAACAAACACGAAGTCGTGTTGTGTTCGTGTTCAGATATTAACACGAAATTGACACGATAGTTATGGTTTTGTCGTGTTTGTCGTGTTTTTAGCATGTAATAAGTAAGAAATTTGTTATTTATTTTGTGTTGTCGTGTTTGTCGTGTTTATCGTGTTTATCATTTTTTAATCGTGTCGTGTTCGTGTTACCAAAATAAAACACGACTTCGTGTCGTGTTATTTTCGTGTTGAACGAATTCGTGTCATGTCGTGTCGTTTTATCCAGAAACACGAAACGATAACACGATTTGACAGCCCTATTTGAGGCTGATGAACTGGTTGGAGAAAAGAATTGTTAACCTAATAAAAATTGATCTAATGACTTATAAATGTTATACTTTCTCTGATTCAAAATAAGTGATAAATTTTAGGTTTCACAATTTTTTAGGCAAAAAATTAAAATGATGGTTAAATTAGATTAATTGGATGGTTAGTGAGGATTGAATCTCACACCTTTTGAATAACTTGAAGTTAATAATGTTTAAAAGTAAAAAATAAGGGTAAATGAGACATTTCACTTTATTAAAGTAGATAATTAGTGGGTGTGTGTCCCATTATTTTTTATCATATGATGTAATTTTTTAAAGTGTGTCACTTATTTTGAATTAGATGAAATGTTATGACTTTCACTCTATTATATATATTACCCAAATTTGTGCAAAACCCAAATGAGAAGTTTTTTGTGGGACGGAGGGAGTATGATTTTTTAATCATCTGGTGGTGAATTAGTGAAAGTGACTCTCAAAAGACTTCTTAAAGTTCCCATGTTTGATTCTTCACTGAGTAAAAATTTACCAAATGACCAGGAGATATTTCGAAAACGACTACGACAATGGTTAGATCACGTACATCACCGGGATAAGCTCGGCTACCCCGATGAGTCTTTATAACAGGAATACCTTTTTTACAAAAAAAAATGAATTTTACTTTCATTTAGCAATTAACATTTGATATTAGTAAAAAAAATAATAAAATTATTATTTTGATCATTCAACATATCTAATATACAAACCCTTATTAAATTACTTGAAAGTTGAAACACATCAATAATCATACAATTAAAAAAATCACAATTTTGAATAATGATTACATGATAAAAATCACATAATTGCACAGGCGTGAGGGTTATCATCGCTAAAGAGTGATGCAACAGCTTCATCCGATGCAATGGCGGCTGAATAAGTAGAGGGGGTGTGGAAGAAATCATGGTAATTGTGTCGTGACAAATTTTTACTTGCTGATATGTCATAATAGTATTGGTTGGCAATGTGGGTCGGGTACTTATAAAACGAAGCGAAATGAGGATGACCCGGATAGGGCCATGGCTCCGCCGCTTTGCCTGCCCGTTTTATTGCTTTCAGCACTTTCTTTTCTTCTAAGGCATAACCTCTCACCACGATTTTTTGCATCTCCATTTCGATTTCTACTTCTTCAACTCCTATAAATAGTATTTTTTTTCGTTAATAAAACCAAAAAGTAAAAAAAATATAAAAATTCTATACTAAGTACAATCTCGTGCGATTTATTCACTGTATAAAAATCGCACATAAGTTTGATGGCCGAGCTTATACTTAAGATACACGTGATCTAATAGTTGACGTGACATATTCCAAACATCAGGTGAATGTTCCCTACAAAGAGATCGAATATGTAATCTTTAAAATGTCATTGGAGAATATTTACCACTAAGTTATTATGAAGAGGCTAATTTGAAAGAAAAAAAACGTTTGATGACAACAAAGTAGTTGAATAAACCGAATTTAAGTTAATAACAATTGGGCATGATTTAGATTATATATACGTTAATAATTTTAATATCAAAGCTTAGTAGAAGTGAAAGTAATATAAAAAGTAATGGTAATCCTTTCTATTTTGTCTTCCGGCTTATATGTCTACTAATTTGATCATAATAAGTGTCAAAATCAAGAGATATATAAAAAAAAGAATTAATAGATTATAAATGGGTAGACATATAAGTAAGAAGAAAATGTAGGAATAAATAATTTTTCAATATTAAATATTAAAACATTCCTTTCAAGTAGTCGGGGTGATAACTTTGCCGAAGCTCTTGCCCTGTTCCCTTTGTTGCCGTTCAAAAAAAAAAAAAGAGTAAATTGGTCAAATACTTTTTTCTTGGTCAAACGTAATGGATGGGTTTTACTTGGACCGGTCGAAGCGCAAGCTCCTATAGCCAAATAGCCAATAGGCATGTTTTATAGTGGATATCTGGATACCAATAAACTAATTAGAAATCCGACAAATGTTTTCTTTCTCGTATTTTAGGCTTTTAGTACTATTTGATAATAATTTGTAATTGTTTGGACTAAAGAAAAAGACATTTAAAATGATCTCTTAGATATAATAAATTTTAAATATTATAAGTTTGATCTATTTATTTGGTAAAACATTTATCAGATAATAGGAAGAATATCTAATAACGACTATAATAACTGTAGGATTGTGTTCATTATGAGTAAAAATTAGCTATCTAAAGAAATGCGTTATAAACGTGAGTACCATTTATTAGATCATATGTATCCACTAAGCCACAAAGATAACAGATTAAAATGGCCGCCAAATTTTCTTAGCAACCTTTTAATTTAACCATGTAGCAAATGGCTAAATAACTTTTGGATAAAGTAAATGATACTGGTATCTGACATTTTGATTATTTTTTTATAACCAGAAAGTCTTACTTATCAATAATAAATCGATGTTGCTCTGAATAATTAAGTTAAAATTAATTTGGATTTAGTAATTATTTATTATTCTACATTGAAAAAAAGTTAAGATACCTTTGAGCTTGAAAAGAGTTTTCTTGAGCTTAGAAGCACAACCTTGGCAATCCAAATTTGGAACTCTTACCTCCACCGCCTGCAACCACCCACAACCACCGCATCGCCACCCAAACATTTTCAAATTAATTTTTTATTAAATCCAATACATACGTACACAATTTTATACTTCATCCGATTCAAAATAAGTGTCACACTTTCCATAAATGAGTGATTCAAAATAAGTGTTACACTTTCCATAAATGACAATTAATAATAGGACCCACACCCACTAACTATCTACTTTAACAAAGTGAAATGACTCATTTACCCTTACTTTTTACTTTTAAACATCATTAACCCCACTTTATTCAAAAGGTGTGGGACCCAATATCCACTAATCATTCAATTAATCTAATTTAACCATCATTACACTATTTTGCTTCAAAAACCGTGAAAGTATAAGTGTAACACTTATTTTGAATCGGAGGAAGTATGTATCATGCAAGTATAAAAGAAAGAGATGGAGACTTACAGACATGCTTGTGTGTGGATTGTGGAGCAAAAAACAAAGTGATAAAGAGTATGATTAATGGGAGGTATGCATATAGAGAGTTGGAGATAGCCCTATAAATATAGTGTCAGATTTAAACAAAACAAACGGTTATGATATTTTATTATTTTGTTTTGAAAATCATAAAAAATCATAAAAAGTTATTATTAAACAAGATTTAATAATAAATTTAGATTAATACTTAAATATTTCAAATACCTTTGGTTATTTTATTTTAAAAATTATCTATAAATAAAATTAGGGTGATAATTTATGACACGACAAGAACTTGACGTGGAAATAAACATGTTTAAGTTGAGTCTAAATGATATTAACCGATAAATGGGTCAATGTGACCAACCCGTTTAACTGATTTGGGTTAGGGTTAAGCTTCTCAACCTATTTAAAATACAAATGAAATGTAATACTTCTTATGTGTAAATCAAAATATCTACAAAAATAATCTTTATATATTTATTTTTTGAAATTTTAGAGAATTATTTTAATTTTTTTCTAAATATAAAAAGATGGTTAAACACTAGTCAAAAAAGTTATCAAATATTAAATCACGCCTTATATTATAAAGTAGATAAAGTTGAAACATGATCCTAAAATGCAGCACAATTTTATCAACATGTCATTATATAAATACTTATAAACCTATAAGTTTATGACATATCAATTAATAATCAAAGGCCAAAATACATATGGCCATATGGGTATCATCCGCAGACTAGATCATTTACTACTCTTAATTATTAATGGTGTAATATATTAACATGAATTTTGTAAATAGTTAATTTAACATCATAACTCACTAAATTCACCAAATTTCCAAATCAATATAGCAACCTATATCTTTAATAGTTTATAATAATAGAGGATTTAATTAATTAAGTCTAGGGTATTAAAATATTTTTTCGTCGATAATTGATAAGTGTTTGGTATTTTGAATATGTGAAGGCGCGGATATAGAGCGCTTGAGTGGAGTTGGAAAAAAGGGACCCCATCATTGGACCAAAGGCCCAATCCATAAAAGAGAACCCACTTTTGGTCCGGTTTCTACACAAAAAAGGCTATATTTTATGCACGTCCTTAACTTTTTTAGAGAACAAGATATGTTTGTTTTGCGAAATATAAGCTGAAGAGATTCTGTTTGATTTTCTATTGCGAAAGAGAGAATAAATTCAGTCGATATTTGAACAAACCACTCATCTAAAATAATTTCTTAGAATTTAATGTTCGATTTTTTACTGCATAAACATTAAAAGATAGTTAAAGGGAGGTTTGAAAATGGACATAACAACATTTAGATTTAATACAACATGAGCAAAAATTAGCCACTGGAAGAGCCCGTGATATACGGGAATACCTTATTAAAATAAAATAAAAAGTCCAATATTGCACCAAACCGAAGACATATAATCGGTTCGGTTTCGATTTTGAAAATTTATCATTTTTAGTTTCGGTTCGGTTCTATCGCTCACCCCTACTATTGGTAAAAGAAGTTAAGATATTGTTGAGATATAGCCTTAGACTCGTGTCAACCGTTACATAAACTGACAATTCAGTTTTTTTTTCTTCCAAATTATCATCATGTCAGCTGTCCCTTGAATTGATACTCATGCCAACAATACTCCTTCAATTAATATTAATATATTATATATAAACTATGCACACACACATTCATCTCTTTATACTTTGGCTAGCCGAAGAAAAATAACCGAATGGGGCATGCCAATAGCTCCCCCAACTGAAGAAAGTCAACGTTGCCTTTAGCAAGAGTAGTATTATATACTCCCTCCGTCCCACAAAAAAGTTTTCATTTCCCTTCTAAATTTTGTCTCATAAAAAAATTATTATTTCTCAAATGGTGAGGGACCACTTAATAAAATAATGTTAAATCTATTGACCCATCACTAATTATCTTCTAAAAACACTTTCTCTTTCCAAAAAAAGACTTATATTTTAATAAAAAATATCATCATGGACCTCACCACTAACTATCTTCTAAATACTTGTAAGTTGTGTCCATTAAAAATGAGAATTTTTTGTGAGACAGATGAAGTATGCTTTTATCGGCTATATAGTGTACACTAAATCATGGATATAGGTCCCCGGCTCCCCGCCACACGTACCAACTATTATCCTACATATATTTTGTTCTTATTTATGGCCCCATTCCCCCAAAACATGTTATGGATATACCGAACTTTGTATCCATGTTGTTTGTACTCAATTGGTTAAAAAAATGATTTTCAAATACTTTTTTATTTAAAAAAGTTCTCAAAATTTGAATATACCATATAATTGTTATAACTTACTTGAATAAGTTTAAGCAACATAATATTTTATCGACGAAAAAAGAAACACATAAGTACACAAAAATTTCCAAATCAGCATAGATTTTGTTTTTTACTTTGGGTTTTTTGTAATGTCTAAGATCAATGTAAATGCCGAATGAGACATTTATATAATTGAAAATTCGCAAAACCTGCTTTTCTAGTTCGATTGGCATGTTCAACTGGATTTTATGTCCAATCATTTGATTTTGACCGAGCTATAATCATCGATCTTACCATCTTATTTTAACTGGTTATCTTTTCATTCCTCATTTGATTAGCCGGTTCAACCTGATTTTTAAAACATTGATGTGGGTTTGTTTTATCATCACCATTGTCATTATTCCATAAACTACAATGTACAACCGATAAATAAAGTTGGGCATAGAGCACATTTCCTTAAAAGAACGTGAATAAGACAATAAATCAACATGAGCGAATAGTAACGTTACATAACACTACAACGTTAAGAATCATTTTTCGTTGAATGAGAAAAACCAAAATTAATAAGAAAAATAATAATGACAATGTTCATGCATATGCAATAAACTCATCAAACGAAGCTCCCTCATAGAGGAAGATTATTTAGATTGCCCGTGATTTTATGATGTCAAAGCTCATCTCACTAGGATCTGTAGCTTGCAACTCAACTTGGATTCCATCAAGTTCTCTCTTGAATCTGTCCTTTGAACTTGCATACACCATCTTCATTCTCACCTTAGATGTATCTGGACACCTATTTTATTTCAATAAACAGTCATATCTAGATCATCGTCATCAATCAAGAAACACGCACACTATATATGACACGTTAGACAAACTTATAATCAATATTAATAGGAGGACATATATATCATTACCACGCAATGAAGAATATTTTGCTTTTCTGGCAATTTTCATCAGTGATAAAGTCAAAATCAAAGACAGCATAACGACATTCATCAGAAGGAAGACAGTTTGTGAAATCCTCATAAGTCTGATCAGGGCCACCAATCTTATCAAGGATCACCTGCTGATCCTCGATTTTGTAGGTAATGTATCGGTAGTTTCGTTTTGATTTTAATTCCAGAAATTTCAGCTTGCATTCATCATTCACAGCCATTCCAGATGCCGCGTTCGCCTATTTAAATAAACAAACAACACTTAACTAAAGCAATTTGTATCATGATTAACATATACATACACCATTGCCACTCCTTATGTTATCATTCATGAATTACAGAAGCAAAATTGACCTAAACAAAAGTTTATGGCAAAAAATGGTACCGAGAATGAAATCCATCACGTAATTACTATTTAAGAAACGAAAATCGATCAGGTGTCTGTGCTTCAGAGATGATGATGCATGAACAAACACATAATCACGTAATGATTAACAAAAATCATTAAAATATAAACGCAAAGGCATTGGAGAAGCTGAATGAGATCGAAATCAATCATGTAATGTGGATGAATGTTAATCGCTGCTTCATATATTACGATTTGATGAACAAACAATTCGTAATTTGTTAGCAAAAATCGGATCAATGTTCATAAAATTTCCGTATATATTTTGATCTGATGAACGAAAGAACAAACAGAAACACCTAATTTGTTAGCACAAATCATAGCAATTTTTCCGTATCGTATGATCGGCGTACCAACAGATTAAAGGATAAAAAACATGAAATTAGAGAAACGATGAAGGAATACATACCATGATTGCTGGTGTGATTGGACGATTACGTTGAAGAACTGAATTGCAGAGGGAGGAAGATAGGGGGGAGAGATCCTTGATATCTGGAAAAACAAAATGAAACTAATATTTCTGTTGAGGGGATTCAAGAGTTTATAAGGGGCGAGAAAATGGCTCTCAGCCTCTTATGCATCACCTTCCAATTTATTATTTATATGGAAATAATTAACCATTTTTGGCATCATTACTTAGTTTATTTTATGCGATCTAAATTATGCTGTTAATTTACATAAAATCATTCATTTGCATTGCCTAAATAGACAAATTTAAAACATGTGTTTGCTTTATGTAAAAGTAGTTAGTGTCTATAGTGAAAATTAAACATGTCTTTGATTGAATTTGCATAGTTAATTTTTATTACCAATCAAATTTTTTTAGCTAATCATAAAAATTTAACCACAAGTTGACAACCCTTATCATAACTCTAATAATAAAGCTTATCAAGGTTGGTATTACTTGACTGTATACTTACAAACTCGGTTTTACAAAATAGTAATTAGGGTTTACAGTAAAATTTACCAACTAATACTAAAGGCGGTCGTATGATAAATGGGTCAATAATATATTAAATAATAAATAAAATGATTAGGGGTGTAAATAAGTCAAGCCTAACTTGAGCTTGACTAGTTCGAGTTTGGTTCGCTTAATTTTATAGAGCTCGATCTCTGCTCGTTTCGAGCCTTATATGTAAAGTTTGAGCTCGCTCGGCTCGTTAACATGTTTGCAGGCTCGAGCTCGGGAAATGAGCTTTAGTTATGTTATAGAAATTAATAATATATTATTATATTCGAATGAAAATTATGTATTTAAATAATTTATGTACTTCAGTTTGATGGAACAAAGTTGTGATGTTATAGTATTATTATTTAAACCAAGCTGACATTATTAGCACTCTTCAGTTAATCCTTTAGTTAAGATAAAACAACCATAATTTGTTTTTCAAAGTTGTTCCTTAAATAATTGCTAGAAGGCTGAAGGGCCATATAAGAGGGATGAGAGTTGGCCCTTCTTACGTTAAAGCCCAATATGAAGTGGGCCATTCTAATAATCGCAACCAAGTTCCTTTGTTGCTATCAGCCTTAAAATTGTTGCATCTTCTTGCCTTAGATCAATGGCTCTTACAATGTGAAGTCAAACACACAAACTCAATGGCTTTACCATTGAGTTAGTAATTTATTTGTTATGTTATATATTTACTGTGTATGGAATTAAGAGAGTTTTTTTTAAGGGTGTTCCCGTGAGTTTTACTCGTGATATATGACTTACTCGTTGGCGTAATCGTAAATAAGTCATTCATGTTTAGATAAAACTGTGGTCTAAATGAATTATAATGGTGTAAGTAATGTAATAAAGCCAATTTTTAGAAATAACTTATACCAAGTATTATTATATTGTATAAATCTAGTAGCAATATGATACGGTACATTTTGCTAGTATCATGATTTCGCTCCAAGTTCTACACACTTTAAGCTCAACGTATCAACTTTAGCACAATAATTTGTCTAAGGCTGAACGGTATGGGTCAAGTGGGGTGGCCGTGGTGCTGAGGTGGAAGGGATTGCACGCCGTGAAGATGCTTGGAACACCACCCCGCCTCACGCCGTTGGGCGGTCCCGTGGAGAAATGTGGCCACGGCCACGAACGAGAACGGCGTGGGATGATGGATTCGAGGAGCATTTGACCATTGAAATATACCAGAACCCAGAAAAATACCTGCTGGCTGGATAAATTTGATGTTGCTGGCCGACAAAATTTACCGTTGATGGAGAAAGCGGCTGTGAAATTTGCTGGAGAAGATGACCTAGGGTAGTAAAATGGGTCAGGCTTTTTAATATATTAGTTTTTGGGCTCATGGGCCAGACTTCATCAAATAAATTTTTCTAGCAAAATCCAAAAAAAAGTTACAACTCAGACGCATGCCTTGCAAATGGTATAATTGGTTAATAAATGTTTTTATGTTTAAAGAATAAATGGAAAATAAATGATGAGATGGAAATAAAAATGGTGTGGTGTGGTGTGGTGGGTATTGTAACGACCCGAATTTGTAAATAAATAAATTGTTTAAAAATATGATAATTATGGATAAATCATATAAAACACGTAGGAATTGGTTTCGTGTCGTTTGGAGACCGTACGAGAAAGTTATGGGCGAAACCGGGCCGAAACAAAGTTGAAAAAGTGCAGCCCTGGCTGTATCAGGAGTTCGCGACGCGAACTATAAGTTCCCGATCGGGAACTTGCTCCAGGGAGTTTGGCCTTTTATCGCGAAGAAGTTCATGCCTGATTAACGATCGCGAACTATGAAATTCGCAGAGTTAGCGACGCGAACTCTGGTCGCATCGTGAACTATTGTCTGGCAGCATTAAAGTCGGGTTTGAGCTCATTTAATGCATTTCAAAACCCTAGTTTTTCTCTCTTCGAACTTGTGAACGATTTTGGGTGTCAAGCATCATTTGGAGCCGATTTCTTCATCAAATCTTGTGATTCTTCACTCCTAGTTGAAGATTTAAGGTATATCTTCAATCCTTTGTAGTTGTAGCTTTAGATCTATGGGTTTAGAAGCTTGGGGTTGAAACCCTAGTTCTTGGGGTTATAGATTATGGTGATATAAATGGTGTATACACTTAATAGATGGTATATTAACAAGGAAATCAAGTGTATGGTTAAGATTTGTAAGAATCTTAAGGGTTGGTTAAACCTAGGGTTTGGTAAATCACCATATTTGGGGGAAATGGATTGATGGTTGTTATCTAGAGGTAGATGAACACATTGATAGTAGATTGTGATGTTGGTCATTGTATGATCATTGTTTTAGGCTTTCGGTGACATCTTGGAAAGTCGGTGAAATTGTGAAGCAAGAGCTTTGGTGTCAAGAACACAGTTGGAGCATCTTTATTGCTAAGGTGAGTACGTGTGGAATTTACTGAGTACATAGCCCTTTTACATACTTTCATTACTTGTGTTATGGTCTATTTGCTTAATTGGGTAGACTAGTAGTTGATAGTTAGTTATACCGATGATAGTATTGAACTAACTTGTTTGATGATAGACGTGATAGCCGAGAGCTAGATTGACATAACTATTGAGTTATGATATGCTGAGATAATGTGATGATGCGGGGAACCCCCGGTCATGAGAGGGTGGAATGAGGGGCAGTTGGGTGGATTCCCATCGACTCTTCCACGATAGGCGTGGTGTGAGGGGCAGTTGGGTGGATTCCCATCGACTCAACCACGATAGGGTGGTGTGAGGGGCAGTTGGGTGGATTCCCATCGACTCAACCACAATAGTAGTTTTACTCATTGGACGTATTCCGGTGGGCAAGAGTGTAGAGTCACACTAAGGTGACTAGAACGGGTAGTTGGGTTTATATATATGTATATTGATTGGTTTTATGAAACGTGACATTTCATTTTATTATCGGGTCTAAACCCATGTAGCTCACGAGACGTTTTTGTCTCACGTACTCCTTGTTTTGTTTTGCTATGTACTCAGGTTCGGGATCGAAAGCTTAGGTACGCATGGATAGAGATGCGGGACCTAGAATAGAAGAGCACTAGATTGGATTTAGTCTTAGCTTGGTTATGATCTATTTTGTAACACCTACTTTTATACTCTGATTTCATACCAAGGTTTTTGTAAATCCAAATTTGGGAATGTTCTTCTATTTATAAAATGTTTTATTTTGGGCCAATATTTGGTATTAAAATTTGAGGTGTTACAACTTGGTATCAGAGCTATAGTTTAAGTGAATTAGGTTGGATGACCATCCTAGTCTTAGACTGTAACATTAGGAATATAAGATTCCTTAAGATCATAGGTTGACCTTGAGACTTTATATTAAGTTTAGGGTTGAACCTAGGGGACCGATGAATTTGAGATGATTTTGGATATTGAGTCTTATGCGACTAATGGGTTGTACACAAGGTACTAAATGTTTAATGTCTTTCGTATAGTCTTGATTGAAAGAAAATGGTGACCACACGTAGAAGTGGTAAAGCCCCGGAGGGCCGTGAGGAGGAAGTACCTCCTGTTGAGAGGGTGGATGAGCAAGAAAGTCAACCATCAATGCATCGGGTTGATGAATCGGAGGTCGGAGCTAATAGAACTCCGGTGACCATGGCGGATCTCCAAACTATTATCGACCAAATCAAGGGAACGGTGGCCGAGGAAGTGCACCGAATTATTGGAAACCGTGAGAGGTCGGGTGGAGACCGGGAATCCGAGGCTAAGTCGGATGAGAAAACCGGGGGTAGTGGCACCGGGGAGGGGAAGTCCTCCACGGGTGGCCAAAGTGATGCTAGGGCTAGGCCCGTTGTGAAAGAAGGTTGTTCGTTTAAATCATTCATGGCTTGTAAGCCAAATGTGTATTCGGGTAGTTCGGACCCGAAAGTAACCATGAGATGGATCCGGGAAACCGAGAGGGTGATCGGTAGTAGTAAATGTAAGGATGCCGATATGGTGACGTATGCGTCACAATTGCTAAAAGAAGATGCGATGGTTTGGTGGGACATCGTATATGAGACCCTAGGGAGGGAGGTGATTGAGAAGATGTCGTGGGACGAGTTCACCGCGAGATTGAAAAAGAAATTTTGTCCCGAAAGGGATTTGGAAAAGATGCACGAAAAGTTTGTGACCCTTAAGAAGGGTGATATGTCAATCGAAGAATACTCGAGGGAGTTCACGGGATTGCTCCCTTTTGTTGCTAAAACCTACTCGGATGAGAGGTTGAGGGTGGTTCGGTATGCAAGTGGGCTACCGTGGGATTTTCAATTGGAGGTTAAGAGGGCGGTTTCACTCGATGAGGCTATTAGTGCCGCCCGGGGTGTTGAAGAGGTTAATGCGGCACGGGTTGCCGAGAGGGCCCACGTGGGCGAGAAAAGAAAAGCCGAGAGCGGCTCTAGTTCGTTCAAGAAAGGGAAGTTCACTTCGAGCTTCTCTAAACAAGGAAGTGTTGGCCCGTGCAAGAAATGCGGGAAAAATCATACCGGCCCGTGCCGAGGAGAGTCAAAGGCTTGCTATAGTTGTGGCAAGATGGGGCACATAGCCCGGGATTGTAGGGCCAAGTTGACGGCCGATGTGGAGTGCTACTCATGCCATGAGAAGGGGCATTATAGCAATGTGTGCCCAAAGAAGGGAATCGAGTCGATGGTGTCCACGGCTCAAAAGAAAGTGGAGCCGGCGAAAGTGAAGGGGCGGTCCTTCCAACTTACTCGGGAGGAGGCGAAGGAGGCACACGATGTGGTGTCAGGTATTCTATTCATTAACTCCTTGCCAACTCATATTTTATTTGATTCGGGTTCTAATTATTCGTTTGTGTCCTATGAGTTCGGTTGTAAATTAAATGTGCCGTCCGAAATGTTAGATGAAGTTTATGAGATAGAAGTAGCCGATGGAAAGACGTCTATGGTTGAATGTATTTATAGAAATTGTGAAATAGAAATAGACGGTAGAAAGTTTAAGGTGGATTTGTTGCCCATGGGAATTAGGGCGTTTGATGTGGTTATCGGTATGGATTGGTTGGGTAGGCACCAAGCCAAGATTTTGTGTGGAAAGAAAATTGTGTCGATTAGGACACCCGAGAATGAGAAAGTGTATGTGTATGGGGAGAAACGACATCACATGCCTAATGTGATTACCGCTATTAAGGCAAGGAAAAGTATATCGAAAGGTTGTGCATCGTTTATTGCATACGTATTAGATGGTCGAAAAGAAAAGAAGACAATGGATAGTGTAGAAATTATTCGAGAATTCCCCGAGGTATTTCCCGATGACTTGCCCGGTTTGCCACCGGAGAGACAAGTCGAGTTCAAAATTGATTTAGTGCCGGGAGCGACGCCGATTGCTCGTGCTCCATATCGTTTAGCTCCCACCGAGATGCGGGAATTGATGACCCAATTGCAAGAATTGTTAGATAAAGGTTTTATTCGTCCGAGTTCGTCACCGTGGGGTGCACCGGTGTTATTTGTTAAAAAGAAAGACGGTTCGATGAGGATGTGTATTGACTACCGAGAGTTGAATAAGGTAACTATTAAGAACCGTTACCCGTTGCCGAGGATTGACGACTTATTCGACCAATTGCAAGGTGCTAGTTATTTCTCAAAGATCGATTTGAGGTCGGGTTATCACCAAGTTCGGGTGAAAGAAGGCGACACCGAGAAGACGGCTTTTCGTACACGTTATGGTCATTATGAGTTTCTAGTGATGCCGTTTGGTCTTACAAACGCGCCGGCTATTTTTATGGATTTGATGAATCGGGTTTGTAAACCGTTTCTTGATAAGTTTTTGATCGTGTTTATTGACGACATTTTGATTTATTCGAAAACCGAAGAAGAACACGAAGGCCATTTGAGGCTTGTTCTAGACGTGTTGAAACGGGAGAAGTTGTATGCAAAATTTTCAAAGTGTGAATTTTGGTTGCGGGAAGTACAATTCTTAGGTCACGTGGTGACGTGTGATGATATTAAGGTTGATCCGTCCAAGATTGAAGCGGTGTCAAATTGGGAGCCTCCGAGGACTCCTACCGAGGTTAGAAGTTTTCTTGGATTAGCCGGTTATTACCGAAGATTTATACAAGATTTCTCGAGAATCGCGATTCCACTCACGAAGTTAACGAGAAAAAGTGAGAAGTTTGTGTGGGAGAAGAAGCAAGAAGAGGCGTTTAAGTTGTTAAAAGAAAAGTTATGTAACGCGCCGATCCTTACGTTACCGGATGGTATGGAAGACTTTGTGGTTTATAGTGATGCTTCAAATCAAGGGCTCGGTTGTGTGTTGATGCAAAGAGGAAAGGTGATCGCGTATGCCTCGCGACAATTGAAGAATGCGGAATTAAGGTACACGACACACGACTTGGAATTGGCGGCGATTATTTTTGCCTTGAAGTTGTGGAGGCATTATTTATATGGCACTCGGTGTACATTGTACACGGATCATAAGAGTTTGCAATATGTGTTTACACAAAAAGACCTTAATATGCGACAAAGAAGGTGGATCGAGTTGATTGCCGATTATGATTGTGAGATTGTGTATCATGCGGGGAAGGCGAATGTGGTGGCCGATGCCTTAAGTCGAAAGGTTTATGAAATTCCGAACCGAGGAATTTTATCACGTATAGAAGTTGTCTCGAGTATTATTGAAAGGATCAAGAATGCCCAACGGGAGGTTATGGGAAAAGACGAGTTAAGACAAGAACGGTTAGGTAAGAACCAACATTTCCTCGATAATGCACAAGGGTTGAAGACCGTAGGCGGTCGTATTTGGGTTCCTAAGTTCGGTGGTATCCGAAAAGAGTTGTTGTATGATGTGCACAAATCGAAGTATTCGATTCACCCGGGAAGTACAAAGACGTACCAAGATATGAAACGGGTTTATTGGTGGCCCGGAATGAAGGCGAGGGTGGCCAAGTATATCTCTAAGTGTGCCACGTGTGCACAAGTGAAAGCCGAGCATCAAGTACCGTATGGGGTAGCTCAATCATTGGTTGTACCGGCCGGGAAGTGGGAAGATATAACTATGGATTTCATAGTAGGTTTACCGAAGACGAGTAGAGGTCACGATGCCATTTGGGTCATAGTTGACCGGTTGACCAAAAGTGCGTTATTTTTAGCAATTCGGGAAACATTGCCACTCGAGAAGTTGGCTAAGTTGTATGTTGATGAAGTGGTTCGACTCCACGGGGTTCCGTTATCGATTGTGTCCGATAGGGACGCGAGGTTTACCTCGAGATTTTGGCGATCTTTACAAGAAGAATTGGGTACAAAGTTGCGGTTGAGCACGACTTATCATCCGCAAACCGACGGTCAAAGTGAAAGAACGATTCAAACGGTTGAAGATATGTTGAGATCGTGTGTGTTAGACTTTGGTGGTAAATGGGATGAACATTTACCGTTAGTCGAGTTCTCGTATAATAATAGTTATCACTCGACTATCAAGATGCCGCCTTATGAGGCGTTATATGGTAGAAAATGTAGAACTCCATCTTGTTGGTTGGAAGCGGGAGAGACGAAACTCACGGGTCCCGAGATCGTGAGAGTGACAAATGAAAAGATTGGTATTATTCAAAACAACATGAAAGTCGCCCAAGATAGACAACGAAGTTATTCGGGTTTAAAGAAAAGACCATACGACTTGGATGTCGGTGATATGGTGATGTTGAAAGTGTCACCTTGGAAAGGTGTGATGCGGTTTGGTAAAAAGGGAAAGTTAAGTCCAAGGTATGTTGGACCGTTTAAAATATTGAAACGGGTCGGGCTTCAAGCTTTTAAGTTGGAACTTCCACCCGAGCTTCAAGGTGTGCATGACACCTTTCACGTGAGTTATTTGAAGAAGTTTATCGGGGAAGTTGAAAATATTATTCCATTGCAAGAGTTGCGGGTTGACGGCCCGAACCGATTGATTGAGGAGCCCGAGGCTATATTAGAAACGAAAACAAAGAAGCTTCGGAATAAAGAGATCGAGTTGGTGTTGGTCAAGTGGAAGCATTCACTTGGGCCGAATTTGACTTGGGAAGTCAAGGACGAGATTCGGAAAAGATACCCGGATTTCGTGAACTATGATGAGATTCCGAGGACGGAATCTTCTTAAGGGGTAGATAGTTGTAACGACCCGAATTTGTAAATAAATAAATTGTTTAAAAATATGATAATTATGGATAAATCATATAAAACACGTAGGAATTGGTTTCGTGTCGTTTGGAGACCGTACGAGAAAGTTATGGGCGAAACCGGGCCGAAACAAAGTTGAAAAAGTGCAGCCCTGGCTGTATCAGGAGTTCGCGACGCGAACTATAAGTTCCCGATCGGGAACTTGCTCCAGGGAGTTTGGCCTTTTATCGCGAAGAAGTTCACGCCTGATTAACGATCGCGAACTATGAAATTCGCAGAGTTAGCGACGCGAACTCTGGTCGCGTCGTGAACTATTGTCTGGCAGCATTAAAGTCGGGTTTGAGCTCATTTAATGCATTTCAAAACCCTAGTTTTTCTCTCTTCGAACTTGTGAACGATTTTGGGTGTCAAGCATCATTTGGAGCCGATTTCTTCATCAAATCTTGTGATTCTTCACTCCTAGTTGAAGATTTAAGGTATATCTTCAATCCTTTGTAGTTGTAGCTTTAGATCTATGGGTTTAGAAGCTTGGGGTTGAAACCCTAGTTCTTGGGGTTATAGATTATGGTGATATAAATGGTGTATACACTTAATAGATGGTATATTAACAAGGAAATCAAGTGTATGGTTAAGATTTGTAAGAATCTTAAGGGTTGGTTAAACCTAGGGTTTGGTAAATCACCATATTTGGGGGAAATGGATTGATGGGTGTTATCTAGAGGTAGATGAACACATTGATAGTAGATTGTGATGTTGGTCATTGTATGATCATTGTTTTAGGCTTTCGGTGACATCTTGGAAAGTCGGTGAAATTGTGAAGCAAGAGCTTTGGTGTCAAGAACACAGTTGGAGCATCTTTATTGCTAAGGTGAGTACGTGTGGAATTTACTGAGTACATAGCCCTTTTACATACTTTCATTACTTGTGTTATGGTCTATTTGCTTAATTGGGTAGACTAGTAGTTGATAGTTAGTTATACCGATGATAGTATTGAACTAACTTGTTTGATGATAGACGTGATAGCCGAGAGCTAGATTGACATAACTATTGAGTTATGATATGCTGAGATAATGTGATGATGCGGGGAACCCCCGGTCATGAGAGGGTGGAATGAGGGGCAGTTGGGTGGATTCCCATCGACTCTTCCACGATAGGCGTGGTGTGAGGGGCAGTTGGGTGGATTCCCATCGACTCAACCACGATAGGGTGGTGTGAGGGGCAGTTGGGTGGATTCCCATTGACTCAACCACAATAGTAGTTTTACTCATTGGACGTATTCCGGTGGGCAAGAGTGTAGAGTCACACTAAGGTGACTAGAACGGGTAGTTGGGTTTATATATATGTATATTGATTGGTTTTATGAAACGTGACATTTCATTTTATTATCGGGTCTAAACCCATGTAGCTCACGAGACGTTTTTGTCTCACGTACTCCTTGTTTTGTTTTGCTATGTACTCAGGTTCGGGATCGAAGGCTTAGGTACGCATGGATAGAGATGCGGGACCTAGAATAGAAGAGCACTAGATTGGATTTAGTCTTAGCTTGGTTATGATCTATTTTGTAACACCTACTTTTATACTCTGATTTCATACCAAGGTTTTTGTAAATCCAAATTTGGGAATGTTCTTCTATTTATAAAATGTTTTATTTTGGGCCAATATTTGGTATTAAAATTTGAGGTGTTACAGGTATTTCCTGAATAAAGTGGTGTGGTGTGGTGTTGTATGGTTGCTGAGGTGGCAGATGATGTGGCAGAAATTTTCAGGTTATGGTGAGACCCATACCTGATAGCCTAAGGTATCTACTCAGAGCATCACACGGATCAAGCCATTGTGCAACGTTTTCACCACCCCAGCATTCGTATTTTCACATTTACACACCAAATACTTCATTACTCATCACTCAAACAATACAACCATTAAGTAGGATTGTCAAAACATGGCACGAGACGGAAAAAAATACATGAAGCGAAATTGGGACGAGATTGAATTTTGTCTTCGTGTAAAAAAAACACGAAATCGTGACATGTTCGAGATCAGAGATTAACATAAAATTAACACGATAGTTATGATTCTGAGAGCATTTAGTAGTAATTTATGTTATTTTTTTGTCGTTTTTTTTTTTCCAGTTTTTAAGCATATATTAAGTAGTAAATTTGATATTTTTGTTATGTATCTCGTGTTGTTGTGTTTATCATTTTTTAATTGGGCCGTGTTCGTGTTAGCGAAATAAAACACGACTTCGTGTTGTGTTGAGTTGAGTTAAGAAAAACGAATTAATATCGTATTACTAAAAAACACGAAATGATAACACGATTTGACAGCACTACCCTTTGGCCTTTGGGGACCGAATTGAAACAGCAACACCGTTTAACGATCCACGTTTGTATGGCGCGTCACAGGCGTTACCATCCCGACCCTCTTAAGTACAAGCAATTCCTAATTTCACTCAAATTCATAATGAACCATATAGAAGTATGGGTTTTTAATATAACTAATAATGAAAGATGATGGTATTTTGGTTTGAAAAGGTGCAATATTTCAAATAAGAAAATGTTAAAAACTCAGATTTTTTACTATACATCAACAAAAATTGTTTGTTAAAAACATAAATTTATAAATAATGCTGTTGTGATAAAAATAAGTTTATAAAAGAAAAAAGTTTTAGAAAATGTTAGATGGAAATAGAACAATCAAAATTCATATTCCTTCTATTCACATGTCTCCCTTAAATAAGTTATGTTTTCTAGACCAACTTATCATCATTTTATTATTTATATAATTACGACACAAAAAAGCATAAAAAAATCGAATGACGACCCATTCGTCATCGGTTTATTTTTCAAAAGATAGGCACCAAACTGTCTAAAATTGTAATCGAAGAAAACTATGAGTATAATGAGATTGATGAATCTTTCATTTTACCTAATAAATATGCTTTGCTTTCATACAAAGATCTCATCATTACTCTCACTTTGAGTTGTGCCCTCACTTTCTTAATAATTATTACAGAAATAATATTATTTCTGTTAAATCTTTGTACATTATAATGTTATTCTTGAAAAAATTAAGATATGAAATTTATTAATTATCTTTCTTAATTTATCATTTGATGTTCACATTTGTATTAAACAAATAACTAGAAAGATAAATAAGGAGGTTTAGTTAAAATTGATATCATTTATCTAATTATTATATATCATCTCACAAGCTTATAGTAATTTTGATATTTAACTTTGTACACACATTATAAATCATTTTTTTCTCCTACAGAAAAATATTAAGTTTTAAAGGTTATTTGGTAAGTCTTCTTAATGATTTCACTGAGAGACAACCTCTTTAACGGGAGATCCATAATGTTTTGTAAGCTCTATTAATCAACATTTAAATAGAAAAAAGTGAACATTTTTTATTTTAATCGGCTGATCTAATCCGAATCATTTGTACTTCTGAAGAGTGTGTAGACATATTTAGTATTACTTTTTACTTTTTAATCGTTCTATGTTAATCAAGTTTTTGTCAATGTCAAAATCCACTGAAAACCCGAATCAAAGTTAGAGTTATATAAACTGAATCACCTGAATTAAAATATAGGTTAACTAATTCGTGTTAATCAAAGCCAAAATGAGGTTTACAAATATAAACCTGACTCGTAAAGTTAATTGATATTTTCACCAAGAAAATTTGAAGATAAGGATATGACCACAACAAAGCAAGAGGCCTTGCCATTGGCAAATTATCTATACTAACATTCATCAGGAGAAATATACAGTATATTAGTAATATTTTTTGAAAAAAAAAACATTACTTATTTCAAAAAATTTTAAATTTTCGCCAATTACTTCCTGTCACCTCAGAAAGGGTAATTAGTAATAAGAAAAGGTTATTGAGTTGTGTGATGAATTTAAACGGGATAATATAAGGTTTTAATATCCTTTTACATAAAGTTGCTTTGATTAGGGATAAACTCATGTTTGTGACGAACTTTACTAAATTATGTCTTAAACTAACTTTTCAACCTTTGTTGTTCATGCTTTTAAGGAACTTAATAAAAACATAATGATTAAAATTACCAAAAAGATCCATCATCTACATTTCACAACTCACAAGATGACACCTTACATTTAACTCACAATTTAATGAACACAATTTTTTTTAACTCATAAGATGATACCTTGTGCAATATGCATTCCTTAAATCTATTTTTTTTCTTCTTATATTTAAATAAATCTCATCTCCTTTTTATTTATCTCATGAGAAAATGCTCTCAACAAATTTTATACCTCTGAGGACTATATTTGATGGCCAGTTAATGTAAACCAATTGGTTTAATGAACACTAATAGTGGAGTAATATTTACCATTCTATTATATTATTAGAATAATGGTAACCGTTACCTGGTCGGAGTTTGGTCATTAACGGCATATTATCATCACTTTAGTTTTTCTATTAAGATAAAATATATGACCAAATTGCTGTAATCATACTCACAACCAAATATTTTTCCCCTTTACTTAAAGATATTGGAGGTGAGAAAAAGTCGTGTACATTCAGTTGACCGGACGACCTAAGCGACCAAAGAATGGGCGAGGGACATGTCGAGAGGTGACAATATAATGGGGGGCTATGTCGGGTTGGGGGACGCAATTGTTCAGTCGCCCATTACGGATAATCTTATATTAGGCAACTATTTGTATATTTAACTTTTTTTAAGGGAATTTATAATGCATTTATAGTCACTATTTTCCAAAGTCATAATAAAATATTCAAAATTTAAATAATTCCCCCTTAAAAAGCTAACGGCACATCACCATCGCCACCATCTACGTTACTACAGCAGTAAATTCGACCCAAAACTAACGGCAATCAGAAAATTCCGTTACTCCAACCCATTTAAAGAACCCCTTCCCTCCTCCATAGTCCTCACTTTATCTTCCTCAGTTACAGTTTCAAAACCCTCACACACTCACACACAGTTTATCTCTCTCTAGAATTCTCGAAAATGCGTGAGATTTTGCATATTCAGGGAGGCCAGTGCGGCAATCAGATCGGAGCTAAATTCTGGGAGGTCGTATGTGCCGAGCACGGGATCGATTCCACTGGAAGGTATAGCGGAGACAACGATCTTCAACTCGAGCGCGTGAACGTTTACTACAATGAAGCGAGTTGCGGTAGGTTTGTTCCACGCGCTGTGCTAATGGATTTGGAGCCTGGTACTATGGACAGTCTCCGATCAGGTCCGTACGGTCAGATTTTCCGGCCGGATAATTTTGTATTCGGGCAGTCCGGTGCGGGGAATAATTGGGCGAAAGGTCATTATACTGAAGGCGCCGAGCTTATTGATTCGGTTTTGGATGTTGTACGGAAGGAAGCAGAGAATTGTGATTGCCTTCAAGGTATAAGCTCATTTCATTCTATTTATTTGAATGCTATTAAGTTGATTACAAATTGAATATGTTCGCTCGTTGTGTTTTGTGTTATAGACTTATTGTCAGTCTCATCGTTTGCCGCAATTAAGTTTTGATTACTGTAGTTGAAAATGTTATAGTTCGAGGTTAATGCAGTGTGTTTTTTGGTGTTCTGAGCTGAATTGTTGCAGATCGGGTGATTATTGAGTGTTTGCATCTGCTTTAATGTAAATGCACTGCGATTCACGTGCTAGGGTTTTTGACGCACTAATTTAGCTTTATGTTTAGGTTCAAATGTTAATTAAACAGACTTTGAGCTCGATTTCACTTGATCCGATTGTTAGATTTTCCTAGTATACTTGATCTCTTTGGCATCCATCCACTTTTGGTCATTTTTTGATTTGCATGTCGATCAATCTCTAAACACGCGATTGTTTTAATCATTTATTAATCTAGCTTCGGATTACCAATAAAAGACGTATCTGATTATCTTACTTTCTAACTGTGTAATTCTGGATTATATTGTGGATACATATTTAAAATTAGCCAAACAGTACTTGTGCTCTGCAATGTTTTATTGCAATTTAGTTATATTATTGTCAGGTATTCTGCTATACTATAAGGCAATCATCAATAGCACAATGTTCTGCAAACTTGTTGATCATTTTGATGTTGATTGTGATTTTGGTTTGTTTGATTTTCAGGTTTTCAGGTGTGCCATTCTTTGGGCGGTGGGACCGGGTCGGGAATGGGAACACTTCTGATTTCCAAAATCCGGGAAGAGTATCCAGACCGAATGATGCTTACTTTCTCAGTATTCCCATCTCCAAAGGTTTCTGATACTGTTGTGGAGCCCTACAATGCAACCCTTTCAGTGCACCAGCTTGTTGAGAATGCTGATGAATGTATGGTGTTGGATAATGAAGCTTTGTATGACATTTGCTTTAGAACCCTCAAGCTTACTACACCAAGCTGTAAGTCGCATTTACTTCTCAAACTTGATATATTAATACTGGTGATTTTCAAAAATAGACCTATAATATCAAAAATCCCCAAAAAAGACTTCGCTTTCAAATCTTCCCAAAATAGAGCGTGCCACCTGTGCGAATCCACACAATATTTGG
The DNA here is from genome assembly GCA_963853835.1 of Calendula officinalis. Classification (NCBI taxonomy): domain Eukaryota; kingdom Viridiplantae; phylum Streptophyta; class Magnoliopsida; order Asterales; family Asteraceae; genus Calendula; species Calendula officinalis. The sequence continues at coordinate 29,132,266 of OY970825.1, forward strand.
CAAGTGTCATTACGTCGCCCAAAAAAATTGTCTGGTACTCTTATATCTAGGGGTGAACGTGAACATTTGGGCCGAAAAAACCGAGTCGAGCCAAAAACCAACCGAAATCGAAAACATGAAACTGGTTTTTGGTTTTGTAATTTCATGATTTTTCGGTTTCGGTCTTGTTCGATTCTCCGATAGGGGTAAGCATTTGGGCTTAAAAAACAGAACCGAACTGAACCAAAACCAAAAACATGCAATCGGTTCGGTTTTGAAATTTTATCATTATTAGTTTCAGTCATGTCGGTTTCAGTTCGGTTCGGTTCGATTTCTGGACCACACTCACTCCTACGTACATTATTCGCACAAAAAATGATCTGATTGCAAAAAAAACAATCATGTCGCACAAAAAAAAAAAAGGGAATCGCATAGTAACACAAAATAATTCAAACCGCGCGGTTTATTTGAAAAAACTAAAACACACAAGTCTAATTTGGGATTTTTTTTTTAAATCTATTTTGGTAATTATTTCTGTTAATATTATCATCATTTTATTCCTCATAAATACTTGTTAATTTTTTCTGCCTTTTGAGTTTTTCCTAAAGTTTTTCCATTGAGACTTTGAATATGTTTTAACTTAACTATAACCACTACCACCCTTTTCCTATGACAGTTGGAGACTTAAACCACTTAATCTCCGCCACCATGAGCGGCGTCACCTGCTGCCTCCGTTTCCCCGGTCAACTCAACTCCGATCTCCGAAAGCTCGCGGTCAACCTAATCCCCTTCCCTCGTCTCCACTTCTTCATGGTCGGTTTCGCCCCCCTAACTTCCCGCGGGTCCCAACAATACCGCGCCCTAACCGTCCCCGAACTCACCCAACAAATGTGGGACGCCAAGAACATGATGTGCGCCGCCGACCCCCGCCACGGCCGCTACCTAACCGCCTCCGCCATGTTCCGAGGCAAAATGTCCACCAAAGAAGTCGACGAGCAAATGATCAATGTGCAAAACAAAAACTCGTCTTATTTCGTGGAATGGATCCCCAACAACGTGAAGTCGACGGTTTGCGATATCCCGCCAACCGGGTTGAAAATGGCGTCTACTTTCATCGGGAACTCGACTTCAATTCAGGAGATGTTTAGGCGCGTGAGTGAGCAGTTCACGGCTATGTTTAGAAGGAAGGCTTTTTTGCATTGGTATACGGGTGAAGGGATGGATGAGATGGAGTTTACAGAAGCGGAGAGTAATATGAATGATTTGGTGTCTGAGTATCAACAGTATCAGGATGCTACTGCTGATGAAGAAGTGTATGATTATGAGGATGAGGATGAGGAGGAACAGCTTGAAGATGGTGTTTGATTTTTGGTTTGTTTGTTTTGTTACGAGTGGTTTTGTTAGACACGAGTGGCGTGCAATTGGGTGTTGGACATTCTAGGGTATATGTATTTTGGTTATGATGGTTGTCGTTTGTGTGGTTACTTATCTTTCTTTTTTCGTGTGCTTGTTCATGCGGTTTTTTGTTATTTGGTCGATATTCAACTTTTTTACATTCGTGATGAGCCAATTTTGCTATTAAGGGAGTGTTTGGGATTGCGAAAATAGAATACGTGTCACACCCCGCCAAAAATGGTTTGCGGAAGAACGGGCGTGGACAATTTGAGTAACACAAGCATATGATTATTGTAAACAATAATTATTTAAAACTTCATAAAGTTTTGAAATAAAGAAATGTCACAAAAATTTACGTAAATGTAATAAACTAAAATCCAAAAGACATAGTTTTAAAATGATTTGTGATCGTAGCATCTTGACACATGCATGCTTGCTATCCAATGCTATTATGACTTATGCTTCAACTTAGTTACCTGAAAAGCATATGAAAAATGATCAACAAAATTGTTGAGTGAATCCACATGTTTGATATGAGTTTTGAAAACCAAAGTTTTTGTATACCAATAATGGCATAAAATATAATAGTGTAACGTTGTAAATAGTTTGAAACCCAAAGTTTCAATGTGCCAACCATGGCATAAAATGTATGATGATATAATAAGTTGTATGATGATATAACGTTTGAAAATGATGTGCCACCACGGGCAATAATATGATAAACGTTGAGATGTGTAAACCAATAAGTACGTAGAAAAGCATGACTGGTATCCATTCTAATGCCGACCCTAAGTCCATAACCAAAACTACCAACTCTAAATGATGTTACTGTATCTAAGATATACACTCCCTGATTGATCATACTGTGGGAGGGGGAGTATCAACCGATAGTACTATCTGCATATCCAGGGTCTAGTCGCAACTAGCTAATGATTATGTGTGTAAGCATCTAATGATGTTGCTATGCACTACACCTAAACTTAGTCCGAGCATTAGGATTGATTGTCATGTTTTGAAATACGTATCATCATAAGTAAAATAAACAGCTATGAAACATGTAAATAGTTATAAAACAGTTGATATGTTTTTCACCCCAAAACAGTTAAAAATGTAATAAAAGAGGGGCTGTGGACTCACCTGATGCAATGCTTCCAAAAGACACAAATAATGAGATGGTGTTTCCAACCAAATGACACTAGCTTCCTAAATGCATAAAAGTAACTAATGAGCGATACACTGGTGACGTTAGTGAAATGATATTGTATTTTAATTACTTTGATTTGCATTTTATAAATTTGATAAATTAGTTTACTTCGTTTAAAATAACATGCATTCATACAATTGAAAAGTATTAAAATAGATATACGTAATTAGTTATTAAATTAGTAGTTTAATAACTAAAATTTAAACAATACAGTTTAAATGTTTAATTAAATAGTTAAATAAGTCTCCAAATAAATAATTATTAAATTAATTACTGATTTAGATAATATATATATATATATATATATATATATATATATATATATATATATTTGTTTAAAATAATTATAAAATAAATCCAATTCTCTTTTTGACAATCGGGTTTAGATAACAATTTGGGTTTAACCAACAAAAGAAACAAGATGTTGGTTTTGGTCTCAAAGACCTGCGATGGAGGAAAGAACAAGAAACGAGTTCGTACGTCGGTGTATTATGTAACACCCGTATTTTTAAAACATCGTTTAAATCATTTAAAATACATTTTTTCCCAATATATGACATATTGTCCAAAATACAGTTTAACAAAAACTTTAAAACCCTTATCAGAGTTTACAAAAATACGGCGTCACCAAGTATATCAAAATCATAGGCAACGGGAACTACCTATGAGCTCCCGAACTAAGCATCTCTAGGCCACTTCTAGTGCAACCTTCTATCACTTCGACCTGTACCTAAGTACATAGCCACAAAACAAACGTAGTACGTGAGACAAAATAGTCTCGTGAGATACATGGGTTTTAGACCCCAAAAACAATAATAGTCGTTTCATAATTAGATATATATGAACATATATATACATATACTACATCATTATAAGCTAGCCACCCTATAGTGACCCTATCGTCCCAATGCTTTCCTAGCAATCATATCTAGTTATCGGGTTGCCCCCGAACTAACCAGAATCTCAACGTATCTAACTATCGGGTTGCCCCCGAACTAGCTAGAACTCCAATATATATCTAGTTATCGGGTTGCCCCCGAACTAACTAGAATCACAAACATATCTAACTATCGGGTTGCCCCCGAACTAGCTAGAAGCACTATCATGTCTAACTATCGGGTTGCCCCCGAACTAGCTAGAAACATCACCATGTCTAGTTATCGGGTTGCCCCCGAACTAACTAACATCACATCATCTCGTTCTTACCATAACTCATCAGTTATTCCAATCAAAGCCTTCGGCTATCACATCAATCATCAAACAAGTTAGTTATATAATAATAACAACATATAATTAGTTCAACACAGTGTGAACGTACCTGTATGGTCCCATGGACCCGAGCGTAAGCAACCACATTTACTTCTACATCTATGAACCCTATGAGGTCCATACTTACTTTATACATAAGATACATTTCTTATTTTATCGGTATCATAATACTTTTATCTCTTCCTTGACTATAATACACAATTATTACTAGTCACATCATATTCTTTTTCATATATATTCGTTCTTTACTTTTATCAGTATATCTTACCAATAGGTACTCATTACTATAAAATCATTCCCAATTGCTTTACTAATACATATTTATTAATAAAGGCTCCGTATACATTCTTTTAATCAATTACTTCATTATTATGGTTCATTAACATAGATTCCATAATTACTTTAATTTATCATATTTTACTTCAAATTCACCAATCATACTAGACATATTCTAGTATCACATTCTACATACTTTCATACATTTTCAGTCACTATCTTTATCAACATATTTATTAATAAAGACCCATAAAATATCATATGTATTTTCAAAACTATTTACTATGTACTCAGTTTAAAAGTCTCATGTACTCACCTTAGCGATGCTCTCCAGATCGCGTTTGTTAACCCGAATCCTTGCTTCCCGCCTATGGAATAACTTCAACTCTTAGGTCCTTGCGACCTAACAACAAAATCATCACATTTCTAGTCATCATCCATAACTAGACATCACCTAACATCATCATAATCAACCCCAACCACCAAGCTCATAAGCTTGGTGGAAATCCATAAACCCTAGTTCATGATTTCACCAACAAATCATAGATCCAACCTGTACACATGATCCACATACTACTTATGGGTGTTTTACACCCTCCATAAACACCCTTAACAAGATCTTCCACATACCAATTCCATAATCACAATTTTTCCCCATATAAGTTCATAAACTAGCTAGGAGATGAAATATACCTTAGATCTTAGCTTGGATGCATAGATCCTCAAAGATGGTGTAGATTTAAGCTCAAGAACACCAAAATCGCCTCCTTCTTCTCCAATCTCGGCTGCACCAAGCGAAGGAGTGGAAAATGAGAAAACCCTAGCTTTTTCCCGATTTATTGCTGTCGACCCAAGTTCGCGGCGTGAACTTGTTCGCGTCGCTAACTTTGCACCTCGCTCGCATACTTCGCGATCGTTAAGTGGTCGTGAACTAATTCACGCTCGATGGTGACAATCGCTGTTGACAGTTCCCGATCGGGAACTATAGTTCGCGGCGCGAACTCCTCAATGCAGCAGAGCTGCATTTTTCGGTTGTTGTCTCGACCCGGTTTCGCCCATAACTTCCTCATACGGTGTCCAAATGACACGAAACCACTTCCTACGTTCTTTAAACGATTTATCCTTATTTATCATATTTTTATACAATTTATTTATTTACAAATTTCGGGTCGTTACAACTATCTACCCCTTAAAAAGGATTCCGTCCTCGGAATCACTAGGACTTTCCAATCCTCATTTTATCCGAGTATTCCGTTCTCATTCCCTTGTGGTCATTACCATCAAACTTTTCTCATTCCGGTTCCGTTAACATTACGTATCCAAACATTTACTTAACCCCGTTAAGTCCGAACGGTCAAGACCCAAATCAAAAACTCATAATACTTAAACGGGTCAAAATTTCACAATTTGACCATAACACCGACACTCTCTCACCCGATCTTTTCATTCTCATAACAATGGTATAACACAATCATACCATTAACTAGTTGATTTAAACGAATGTCAAACTCTAGCTTTGACCCAACCGATATATCCCGACATTGGTATATCCCCACATTATCTACCCACTGACTTAAGCACAAAGTCAACTATACTTTAACATTTTCCCTTCTCGTCAAGGATCCCATAAATCCTCCTTTCCTTTACAATTGACCTTTAATTTATGATCCATCTACAATCATGTACTCGATTCCCAAATCCAATCTTGACAACACCCAAACGGGTCAAAGTCGTATAATCTGACTACAACTATTTCAACTATTCCATTAATCTTTTCACATACGTACAATCGGCACATTATGCCCTCGACATTCACTAACCGTTCATAACGAGAGTCAAACCCCTTCCTTGGCTAAGTCAACCAATCACCAATTGGTCACCCTTGACTTACGTGAAGTCAACCATACTCTTTCAACTAATCAATTTCATACTCACGGCACCATCACTAATATCTCACTTCCGGTTCCACTCATTATTGTCCCCTTAACAATTGCCCCCGCTTTTCCACACTTTCATTTTCTCTCCCAGTTATCCGAGAGTTGTACATTCACATATGGTCACATCGACCTTTACCGATTCTTGACCAACATTTGGTCACTCAAACCATCACCTAGTTTTCTTTCAACTACCCTTGCGTCACATCAATCAGTCTCATAACTCTTATTCTCAATTACCGGAATTAGTTCTCCTATTGCAACAAATTCCACTATTTCATACAAGTTTACCAAACTTGGTTAACAACTGATAATTTGCTCACTAGGAGTTTCTCTTTCCTCATATTCTATAAACCATAGGCATCCCCTACACTTACATGACCTAAATGCATCCCGCATTTCGAACCAAATTCTCATTTACCATAACATAATAGCAATACTCATTAACCACATGGTTCTACATTCATCATATAAACACATAAAACATATACACACACATAGATATACACACATATATCACGCCAATTCAATCTAAACACCTCTATTTTGCACATATACAAACATATGTATATAGCACTCCAATATCATATAAACATCATCATCATGCACATATACAAACATATGTATATGTCACACCAATGTCATCTGACATCCATCTTTTCACATCGTGTAGCCTTGCTACTATCTTACCCATTCGATCATCAAATCATTTATCGTGCATTCTAGCACCTCTCCCACAAAACGCATTATCATTTTCCTTCCCATTCGTATGTCTCCCATAGGACATATTACTTAGCACATTTCATACGATATAATATTATCTTTCCACAATTATATGCCTTCCAAGGCCATCATATGATGCACATGCATCGTACCCCGCGGGTAATTAATAACATTCTCTAATTGTTATTTATCGTTTCACTTACACATTAACCGCCCTTAACCGGTTCATTTCCTTAACGATTTCCGAGTCTTTTGACACCGCCGGAGTAGTTACCACTACATTCCATTAGACCTAATTCACCGGCAATTCCAATCATCCTTGAGTCAAACATTCGACCCCGGCCCACACTTGCAACCCATGGCGTAACACCCAATGGCCCAACACTCGATTTTTCTACTTTCATACATCGTGGGACTTAGGACTATTCCTTTCCCAATCGTAGTCTTATACTACACTACGTCATACATTATCACGCTATTGCTATGACACTTTTACCGACAATCCTCTTCTCACCCTAGATTGTCGAATCCATCAATCCCGTCACATAACTTGCTATGGCTACGCGCCAACTTTTACTCAATTGATTCCAACGATTAAATTTCGTCGTTCCCGACATTTATTCTTTTCCACATAGTTTCCATTTATCAATTCTGAGGCATCACTATACCTTAGTCATTCTTTCCTTTACCGTTCACGTATAATAACATTACATTGCGTATCCGGATTCCTGCCGAATATCAAAGTCCCATTTCCAAAGCTTCTATTTCTATAATTCTCATCCAACTAACAATTCTTACCAAGACTTAGTACTTCATTATACTATCATTCTTTTGTTGACAACATCTACCATTCTCATGGTTCCCCCTTTGTCACTACATGGTAGCATCAACCCATATATCTTTACTACATGCGACACACCGGCCCATAATCATTTCCAATGTATGATTTCTATTCACATACTAACCGGGAAGACTATTCCCGAAATTAAATCTCCACATCATACAACTTATCTACAATTTCTATAGGCACCAATTCGTGCAACAATCAAACAATTAAGTCATAATCTCAAATCATTCATTTTACCCAAGATCTCCGAGGTGGCCCTTCCGGGTCAACTCCCCATTCCAACTCACTCATGAGTTCATCTCACAACCTCTTGTATCGTGCTCTCCTTCACAAAGTTTCATACAACACATTCCACCGTGTCAACACCTCATCCTTCAATAATGGTGACGTCAAAGTCGCCATATCGTTCTTCCTTCATTTGCTACTCTCTAGCACTTGCTAAATCTACTGAATCCACCACATCGTGATCTTCGGTTCAAAACTTCCGAATTACACAATGGTTTTACACGCTATGAAGACCTTATACAACATTCTTCAATTTCTTCCGATTAGGTCTTGCTACCTATTTATGTAGGTAACTTCCACTACGGACTTCGCCATTCAATGACTCTTCCTTCGTACGGGTATTGGAATCATTCCACCTACCCTCATTCATACGGTTATCAAACGTCTGGTTCACATTCTCATTCATAACTCTTCCCAATTTAGTGGAGCTCATTCACTTTTCACATTCATTCCTTCGCCATACTAACGTATCCAACAAACAAGATTCAAACGGTCACCCGACCATCGAAAACAACACAATTAGATCAAAACATGGCATTTCTCATAGGGGTCGACCCTATCTTATCAATGCCCTACGGTCTCGAAAGACTCACATTTCGTAATTCATAACAACTTCTATAGGTCCCGCTAGGTTCAACCCTAAACTTAACATAAAGTCTCAAGGTCAACCTATCGATCTCAAGGAATCTTACATTCCTATTGCTACAGTCTAAGACTAGGATGGACATCCAACCTAATTCACTTAAACTATAGCTCTGATACCAAGTTGTAACACCCGTGTTTTTAAAACATCGTTTAAATCATTTAAAATACATTTTTTCCCAATATATGACATATTGTCCAAAATACAGTTTAACAAAAACTTTAAAACCCTTATCAGAGTTTACAAAAATACGGCGTCACCAAGTATATCAAAATCATAGGCAACGGGAACTACCTATGAGCTCCCGAACTAAGCATCTCTAGGCCACTTCTAGTGCAACCTTCTATCACTTCGACCTGTACCTAAGTACATAGCCACAAAACAAACGTAGTACGTGAGACAAAATAGTCTCGTGAGATACATGGGTTTTAGACCCCAAAAACAATAATAGTCGTTTCATAATTAGATATATATGAACATATATATACATATACTACATCATTATAAGCTAGCCACCCTATAGTGACCCTATCGTCCCAATGCTTTCCTAGCAATCATATCTAGTTATCGGGTTGCCCCCGAACTAACCAGAATCTCAACGTATTTAACTATCGGGTTGCCCCCGAACTAGCTAGAACTCCAATATATATCTAGTTATCGGGTTGCCCCCGAACTAACTAGAATCACAAACATATCTAACTATCGGGTTGCCCCCGAATTAGCTAGAAGCACTATCATGTCTAACTATCGGGTTGCCCCCGAACTAGCTAGAAACATCACCATGTCTAGTTATCGGGTTGCCCCCGAACTAACTAACATCACATCATCTCGTTCTTACCATAACTCATCAGTTATTCCAATCAAAGCCTTCGGCTATCACATCAATCATCAAACAAGTTAGTTATATAATAATAACAACATATAATTAGTTCAACACAGTGTGAACGTACCTGTATGGTCCCATGGACCCGATCGTAAGCAACCACATTTACTTCTACATCTATGAACCCTATGAGGTCCATACTTACTTTATACATAAGATACATTTCTTATTTTATCGGTATCATAATACTTTTATCTCTTCCTTGACTATAATACACAATTATTACTAGTCACATCATATTCTTTTTCATATATATTCGTTCTTTACTTTTATCAGTATATCTTACCAATAGGTACTCATTACTATAAAATCATTCCCAATTGCTTTACTAATACATATTTATTAATAAAGGCTCCGTATACATTCTTTTAATCAATTACTTCATTATTATGGTTCATTAACATAGATTCCATAATTACTTTAATTTATCATATTTTACTTCAAATTCACCAATCATACTAGACATATTCTAGTATCACATTCTACATACTTTCATACATTTTCAGTCACTATCTTTATCAACATATTTATTAATAAAGACCCATAAAATATCATATGTATTTTCAAAACTATTTACTATGTACTCAGTTTAAAAGTCTCATGTACTCACCTTAGCGATGCTCTCCAGATCGCGTTTGTTAACCCGAATCCTTGCTTCCCGCCTATGGAATAACTTCAACTCTTAGGTCCTTGCGACCTAACAACAAAATCATCACATTTCTAGTCATCATCCATAACTAGACATCACCTAACATCATCATAATCAACCCCAACCACCAAGCTCATAAGCTTGGTGGAAATCCATAAACCCTAGTTCATGATTTCACCAACAAATCATAGATCCAACTTGTACACATGATCCACATACTACTTATGGGTGTTTTACACCCTCCATAAACACCCTTAACAAGATCTTCCACATACCAATTCCATAATCACAATTTTTCCCCATATAAGTTCATAAACTAGCTAGGAGATGAAATATACCTTAGATCTTAGCTTGGATGCATAGATCCTCAAAGATGGTGTAGATTTAAGCTCAAGAACACCAAAATCGCCTCCTTCTTCTCCAATCTCGGCTGCACCAAGCGAAGGAGTGGAAAATGAGAAAACCCTAGCTTTTTCCCGATTTATTGCTGTCGACCCAAGTTCGCGGCGTGAACTTGTTCGCGTCGCTAACTTTGCACCTCGCTCGCATACTTCGCGATCGTTAAGTGGTCGTGAACTAATTCACGCTCGATGGTGACAATCGCTGTTGACAGTTCCCGATCGGGAACTATAGTTCGCGGCGCGAACTCCTCAATGCAGCAGAGCTGCATTTTTCGGTTGTTGTAACGACCCGAAATTTGTAAATAAATAAATTGTACAAAAATATGATAAATAAGGATAAATCATTTAATGAACGTAGGAATTGGTTTCGTGTCGTTTGGAGACCGTGCGAGGAAGTTATGGGCGAAACCGGGTCGAAACGTGAAGCAAAAGTTGCAGCCCTGCTGCATAAGGGCAAGATAGCGCCGCTATCTTGAAGATAGCGACGCGATCTTGTGGTTTTCAGACAGCGGACCGAAATAGCTATTTGATGGAAACGCGAAATTGAGATAGCGTCGAGATAGCGCCGCTATATAGTGGCGCGATTTATGGCGGGCATCGAGATAGCGCCGCTATCTTGTAGATAGCGACGCGATCTCCGTCGCTGAAAGCATTAAAGTCGGGTTTCATGTCATTTAATGCATCCAAAACCCTAGTTTTTCTCCCACTCGAGTTTGTGAACGATTTTGGGTGTAAACCACCATTTGGAGCTCAATCTTCATCAAATCTTAGTGATTCTTGCTCCTAGTTGAAGATCTAAGGTAAATCTCCATCTCTCTTGTGTTAAGAGTCTTAGATTTGAGTATGGAAGCTTGAATCATAAACCCTAGTTATGGATTTGTTCATGAATGGTTAAATGGAAGAGAAATAACTTAGATCTATGGTATTTTAGCAAGGAAAATGTGGTCATGTTATGAATACATGAAAATATGGTGATTTATGAACTTAGGGTTTGGTAATTTTGGGGAAAATGGTGCTAGTAGTTAACTAGCCATAAATTGTGTAGTTAGTATAGATGATTAATGCAAACCATTGTATTGGTTTTGATATAGATTGTCGGTTGGAAGATTTGAGGCATTCAAATCTTGGAAAGTGATATTGGTGTTCAAGGAAACACAACATTGGATAAGCTTGGCAAAGGTGAGTACATGTGAACTTTTAAACTGGGTACATAGCTAGTAAATGTTTTTATGACTACATGATTTTTATCGAGTCTTTAAGTAATTTAGTCATTTATGTGATATATGATGAATTGCTTGTATGATGGTTAAATGAATGATTGAATAAGAAAAGATGGAGCTATAAGCTCATAACGATAAAAGGTAAGTAATGATGATGATGATGATGATGTCCCTAGGGCCGTAGTAGATTGGAGGCATTCCGGTTACTACGGTACCTTAAGGTTAGTGGTAGATTGGAGGCATTCCGATTACCCAATACCTATGAGTCCCGGTAGATTGGAGGCATTCCGATTACCGTGGAAATGATGGTCTTGATAGATTGGAGGCATTCCGATTATCTTGACATTGGCCAATGATGAAAGTGATAAAGTGACCCAAAACAAACTTAGTAATATTATTTTAAGATTAAATGATATTGTTTGACTATTTGTTTATCGGGTCTAAAACCCATGTATCTCACGAGGCAATTTTGTCTCACGTACTATGTTTGTGTTTTTGCTATGTACTCAGGTTCGGGATCGAAGATCTAGGAGGCCCGTTTAGAAGAGGCCTTGTTGAGATTAGCTCGGTGTTGATGATTAGAGTCCTTATCCTATGGTTAAGATATAATTTGTAACACCGTTTTTGTAAACTCTGATAATCTCGAACAAGAAACCTTTTCGTTTTTGTAAAACCGGAATTTGATGATGATACAATATGATGTATTTTTGAATTTAATGATATTTAAATGTTGTTTTGAAAAATGGGGTGTTACAACTTGGTATCAGAGCTATAGTTTAAGTGAACTAGGTTGAGTTGACCATCCTAGACTTAAACTGAGCTAGTAGGACCGTAGGTTCCATAGGATACTTGTGAAATGGCTATTGAGACCTTAAGTGTAGGTTCAATAGGGTTGACCTTGGAGGATTAGGTCATGTTTGGTTTTGGGACGGTCAATGTTCCCGTTACTTTGATAAATTGACTTCTAAATGATTAATGTCTTATTATAGCAAAATGGTGAGAACTAGAAGTACAAGAGGCCCACTTGATCAAGGGCAAGATTCGAACAACATTGTCGAACCGGTGTTTGGCCCTCCACCTCGGGAAGGGGAGGAAAATTCGGGTGTTGAAAGGAATACTCACACCCCGGTCACCGTAGAACACCTCCAAACTATGTTCAATCAAATGAGGGACATAGTGAACGAGGATGTGAACCGACTTCTCAATGAGCATAGGGCACGTGAAAGGCGGGAGGAATCTCCACCCCGCACGAAGAGCAAGTCGAGTAGTGTTGCTCAAACTGAAAAGTCTTCAACTGAGGAAGAAAGTGACCCCGAGCCGAGGGAAAGAAAGGGTTGTACTTATAAGAGTTTTATGGCCTTCAAGCCCGATAACTACTATGGTAGCTCCGAACCGAAAGTCACGATCCGTTGGATCCGTGAAACCGAACAAGTCCTTGAAGCTAGTAAATGTAAGGAAGGTGATATGGTAATCTATGCTTCCCGGTTGTTGAAGGATGAGGCCCTCGTGTGGTGGGATACTTTGTATGAAACATTGGGAAAGAGGGCGATGTACAAGATGACTTGGGATGAGTTTGTGAAACGGTTGAAGGCAAAGTTTTGCCCCGAGAGAAACTTAGAAAAACTTCAAGAAGAATTCGTTCATTTGAAGAAAGGTAACTTGAGTGTCGATGAGTACACTAAGAAGTTCACGGGACTAATCCCGTTTGTGATCAAATTGTATCCGGATGAGAGATCCCGGATTGTTCGTTATGCTAATGGACTCCCGTGGGAGTATGAATTGGAGGTTAAAAGGGCCGCCACACTCGATGAGGCTATCGGTGCGGCGAGAAATGTTGAAGAGGTTGGCCAAAGAAGAATCAATGAGAGGCCAAAGTTCGAAAAGTTTGAGAAGAGGAAGTTTGAGGGGAGCTCGGGTTCGGTGAAGAAGGGAAAGTTCACCCCGACCTTCTCTAAACAATCGAGTGTTGGTGCTTGTAAGAAGTGTGGCAAAGACCACCAGGGAGAATGTTTGGTGGACTCAAAGTCGTGTTTCAAGTGTGGAAGGCCGGGACATTTGGCAAGGGATTGCCGGGTCAAACCGTTGGATGAAATTGAGTGCTATTCGTGCCATGAAAAAGGGCACTATAGCAATGCATGCCCGAAGAAGGGAAGTGAGACCATGGTGTCGACCGCTCAAAAGAAAGCGGAGCCGACAAAGGTCAAGGGACGGTCCTTCCAACTTACCCGAGAAGAAGCCAAGGAGGCCCACGATGTCGTTTCAGGTACCCTACTCGTAAATTCTATTCCCGCCCGGATCTTATTTGACTCGGGTGCTACTTATTCGTTTGTGTCACATGATTTTGTTGTGATGTTGAATGTGCCATTAGAACTTCTTGATGAAATTTATGATATAGAAATTGCGGATGGTAAAACCTCCATAGTTCAACATATGTGTCGGAATTGTGAATTGGAAATAGATGGGAGAAAGTTTAAGGTGAATTTATTACCCATGGAAATTGCGGGTTTTGATATAGTTATAGGTATGGATTGGTTGGGGGAGAATCAAGCAAAGATTTTATGTGGGAAGAAGATAGTCTCGATAAGAACTCCCGACAATGAAAAAGTTTATGTGTATGGTGAGAGACGACACCATTTGCCATGTCTTATGACCGCGGTTAAAGCTAGGAAATGTTTAGCCAAAGGATGTTCGTCCTTTTTAGCATATGTGTTGGATGGAAGGAAAGAGAAGAAGTCGGTGGAAAATGTAAAGGTGATTCGGGATTTTCCCGAGGTATTTCCCGACGATTTACCGGGATTGCCACCGGAGAGGCAAGTAGAATTCCGTATTGATTTAGTTCCGGGAGCGACGCCGATAGCTCGTGCTCCATACCGTTTGGCTCCCACTGAAATGCGGGAATTGATGTCCCAATTGCAAGAATTACTCGACAAAGGATTTATTCGTCCTAGCTCGTCTCCATGGGGTGCGCCCGTATTGTTTGTTAAGAAGAAAGACGGTTCTATGAGAATGTGCATCGACTACCGAGAGTTGAACAAGATGACTATTAAGAACCGATACCCGTTACCTAGAATCGACGACTTGTTTGATCAACTTCAAGGTGCCGACTATTTCTCGAAGATCGATTTGAGATCGGGTTACCATCAAGTTCGAGTGAAAGAGGGAGATACCGAGAAGACGGCGTTTCGTACACGTTATGGGCATTACGAGTTTTTGGTGATGCCATTCGGGTTGACTAATGCACCGGCCATTTTCATGGACCTTATGAATCGGGTTTGCAAACCATTCCTCGACAAGTTTCTTATCGTATTTATTGACGATATTCTTATTTATTCAAAAACCGAAGAAGAACACGAGAGTCATCTAAGACAAACGTTAGAAGTGCTACGACGAGAAAAATTGTATGCTAAGTTTTCAAAATGTGAATTTTGGATTCGAGAAGTCCAATTCCTTGGTCATGTTGTGTCACGAGAAGGAATCAAAGTTGACCCGTCGAAGATTGAAGCGGTTATGAAGTGGGAACCGCCACGAACTCCAACCGAAGTGAGAAGTTTTCTCGGCCTTGCCGGGTATTACCGTCGATTTATTCAAGACTTTTCCCGAGTGGCGACACCACTCACATTGTTGACCCGAAAGAGTAGTGAGTTCGTGTGGGGAGAAAAGCAAGAAAGAGCATTCGCCACATTGAAAGAAAAATTGTGTAACGCTCCGGTTCTCACGTTACCCGAAGGGATGGAAGACTTCGTCGTGTATAGTGATGCTTCACATAAAGGTTTGGGTTGTGTTTTGATGCAACGGGGGAAAGTGATTGCCTACGCCTCGCGACAACTAAAGAATGCGGAAGAAAGATACACGACTCACGATTTAGAGTTGGCGGCGATAGTGTTTGCTTTAAAGTTATGGAGGCACTACCTATACGGTACGAGGTGTACGTTATATACGGATCACAAGAGCCTTCAATACGTTTTTACTCAAAAGGACCTGAATATGAGACAAAGAAGATGGATCGAATTGATACAAGATTATGATTGTGAAATTGTCTACCATGCGGGGAAGGCCAACGTGGTAGCCGACGCCTTGAGCCGAAAGGCGTATGAAAAGCCGATTAAAGGAAAGCTAACACGTATTGAAGTAGTCTCGAGTATAGTAGAACGAATCAAGAATGCCCAACGGGAAGTGATGGAAAAAGATGAGTTAAGGCAAGAACGATTGGGAAAGAACCAACATTTTGTGGAAAATAAGTAAGGGTTGAAAACCGTGGGTGGTCGAATTTGGGTTCCCAAGTTCGGGGGTACCCGAAAGGAGTTACTAACCGATGTTCATAAGTCCAAGTATTCGATCCACCCGGGAAGTACAAAAACGTATCAAGATATGAAGAAGATGTATTGGTGGCCCGGGATGAAGGCAAGAGTGGCAAAGTATATTTCTAAGTGTGCCACGTGTGCACAAGTAAAAGCCGAGCATCAAGTACCTTACGGGGTAGCTCAATCGTTACAAATCCCGGCCGGAAAATGGGATGATATAACAATGGATTTTATTGTTGGATTGCCAAAGACGAGCAAGAACCACGACGCCATTTGGGTCATAGTTGACCGGTTGACCAAGAGTGCATTGTTCTTAGCAATTCGGGAAACCATGCCACTTGAGAAGTTGGCAAAGTTGTATGTGGATGAAGTGGTGAGACTTCATGGAGTCCCGTTGTCGATTGTGTCCGATAGAGACGCAAGGTTTACCTCGAGATTTTGGAGATCGTTACAAGAGGAGTTGGGAACGAAATTGCGGTTGAGTACGGCTTACCACCCGCAAACCGATGGTCAAAGCGAGAGAACCATTCAAACGGTTGAAGATATGCTAAGATCGTGTGTGCTAGATTTTGGAGGTAAATGGGATGAACATTTACCGTTAGTTGAGTTCTCCTACAATAATAGTTATCAATCGACCGTTAAAATGCCGCCTTATGAGGCGTTGTATGGAAGAAAATGTAGAATCCCATCGTGTTGGCTCGAAGCGGGCGAGACGAAACTCACGGGTCCCGAAATTGTGAAATTGACCAATGAAAAGATTGGGATAATCCAAACCAATATGAAAATCGCCCAAGATCGACAAAGAAGCTACTCGGGTTTGAAAAAGAGACCGTATGATTTGGATGTTGGAGACATGGTGATGTTGAAAGTATCGCCTTGGAAAGGCGTGATGCGGTTTGGTAAGAAAGGCAAATTGAGCCCAAGGTATGTTGGCCCGTTTAAGATTTTGAAACGGGTCGGCTTGCAAGCTTTCAAGTTAGAACTCCCACCCGAACTTCAAGGTGTTCACGATACATTTCATGTAAGTTATTTGAAGAAGTTCGTGGGTGAAGTTGAAAATATAATTCCATTGCAAGAATTGCGGGTTGATGCCCCGAACCGGTTGATAGAAGAACCCGAAGCCATATTAGAGACAAAGACCAAGAAACTTAGAAATAAGGAGATTGAGTTGGTGTTGGTCAAGTGGAAGCATTCACTTGGGCCGAACTTGACTTGGGAAGTCAAGGATGAAATTCGGAAAAGATACCCGAACTTCGTGAACTATGATGAGATTCCGAGGACGGAATCTCCTTAAGGGGTAGATAGTTGTAACGACCCGAAATTTGTAAATAAATAAATTGTACAAAAATATGATAAATAAGGATAAATCGTTTAATGAACGTAGGAATTGGTTTCGTGTCGTTTGGAGACCGTGCGAGGAAGTTATGGGCGAAACCGGGTCGAAACGTGAAGCAAAAGTTGCAGCCCTGCTGCATAAGGGCAAGATAGCGCCGCTATCTTGAAGATAGCGACGCGATCTTGTGGTTTTCAGACAGCGGACCGAAATAGCTATTTGATGGAAACGCGAAATTGAGATAGCGTCGAGATAGCGCCGCTATATAGTGGCGCGATTTATGGCGGGCATCGAGATAGCGCCGCTATCTTGTAGATAGCGACGCGATCTCCGTCGCTGAAAGCATTAAAGTCGGGTTTCATGTCATTTAATGCATCCAAAACCCTAGTTTTTCTCCCACTCGAGTTTGTGAACGATTTTGGGTGTAAACCACCATTTGGAGCTCAATCTTCATCAAATCTTAGTGATTCTTGCTCCTAGTTGAAGATCTAAGGTAAATCTCCATCTCTCTTGTGTTAAGAGTCTTAGATTTGAGTATGGAAGCTTGAATCATAAACCCTAGTTATGGATTTGTTCATGAATGGTTAAATGGAAGAGAAATAACTTAGATCTATGGTATTTTAGCAAGGAAAATGTGGTCATGTTATGAATACATGAAAATATGGTGATTTATGAACTTAGGGTTTGGTAATTTTGGGGAAAATGGTGCTAGTAGTTAACTAGCCATAAATTGTGTAGTTAGTATAGATGATTAATGCAAACCATTGTATTGGTTTTGATATAGATTGTCGGTTGGAAGATTTGAGGCATTCAAATCTTGGAAAGTGATATTGGTGTTCAAGGAAACACAACATTGGATAAGCTTGGCAAAGGTGAGTACATGTGAACTTTTAAACTGGGTACATAGCTAGTAAATGTTTTTATGACTACATGATTTTTATCGAGTCTTTAAGTAATTTAGTCATTTATGTGATATATGATGAATTGCTTGTATGATGGTTAAATGAATGATTGAATAAGAAAAGATGGAGCTATAAGCTCATAACGATAAAAGGTAAGTAATGATGATGATGATGATGATGTCCCTAGGGCCGTAGTAGATTGGAGGCATTCCGGTTACTACGGTACCTTAAGGTTAGTGGTAGATTGGAGGCATTCCGATTACCCAATACCTATGAGTCCCGGTAGATTGGAGGCATTCCGATTACCGTGGAAATGATGGTCTTGATAGATTGGAGGCATTCCGATTATCTTGACATTGGCCAATGATGAAAGTGATAAAGTGACCCAAAACAAACTTAGTAATATTATTTTAAGATTAAATGATATTGTTTGACTATTTGTTTATCGGGTCTAAAACCCATGTATCTCACGAGGCAATTTTGTCTCACGTACTATGTTTGTGTTTTTGCTATGTACTCAGGTTCGGGATCGAAGATCTAGGAGGCCCGTTTAGAAGAGGCCTTGTTGAGATTAGCTCGGTGTTGATGATTAGAGTCCTTATCCTATGGTTAAGATATAATTTGTAACACCGTTTTTGTAAACTCTGATAATCTCGAACAAGAAACCTTTTCGTTTTTGTAAAACCGGAATTTGATGATGATACAATATGATGTATTTTTGGATTTAATGATATTTAAATGTTGTTTTGAAAAATGGGGTGTTACAGTTGTTGTCTCGACCCGGTTTCGCCCATAACTTCCTCATACGGTGTCCAAATGACACGAAACCACTTCCTACGTTCTTTAAACGATTTATCCTTATTTATCATATTTTTATACAATTTATTTATTTATAAATTTCGGGTCGTTACATATTACATACACCAACACACGATGGACGCACAAATTAATACAGGTACGGATCGAAACAGAGAGAAAGATTATACCTTTGCTTAGAGAGAGAGAGAGCCGAGCTGACCATCACCGCGGTTGTTTCTGGGTTTGTTGCTGGCCGAAATGCACGTCTGGTCTCCGAAAAAGAATTTGTTTGCCGGAGATCTCATGTGATCGCCGGAAAGTCGAGACGGGGAGGAGGTGTTGGTAGTTTCTTGTTTGAATTCAGAAAGAGAGAGAACCGAGAGAGAAAAAGATGGATGTTGCCGGCAAACTCCAAGGTTACCGGAGTATGAGGCTGGTTATGTTTGTTGTCGCCGGACTTTCTGGTTCGTCAGAAACTTGCCAATGATGACAGCGAGAGACAAGCTCGGACGAGATGAGGTATGAAGGTGTTATGTTTCAAAAATGGTGAGAGATATAAAGAGAGATGGGATCGAACTGGTTAGGTGTAAGGTTAATGATGATGAGATTTATTTAAATGTAATCTTTAAAAAAACAGTAATGACTACGGTTTGAGTTTGACCGAGTCAAAAGGGAATTCCGTTAAGATACTAGTTAACGTGGGATATAGATAAAGATTGCATATTAGTTTTAACAAGTTTAATTTAATTATAATGGGTATTTGCGACTGATGTAATTGAGCGGCAACATATATTAACAAGTGTCTTACTCCATTTTGATGATGATTATCTACCCATTAAAATTTATGTTATCATATATCTATTTAATCTCTTTCAACATTCTAGTAATATACGAAGTATATAATAGTTGTTACTTCCATACTTATTCGTGTATGATGTTTTGTACCGTGTTTTTCGTACTCATTTATTTGATTGAGCAAATGGTTCATTGTTATGAAATATAGAATTTACATTCTTTTATTCCGGTAAATTTTGCGTTACGTTACCAACTCGCTAAATATACAATTCTAAATGTATGAGACAAACAAACTGACTTGTGGATAATGAAGATGTGTACTACAACACAAAATGTAATGGTCTCGCTAGACTTAAATTTAAATATGAGTGCTTTCATTATCGAGGTGATTGTAGTAAAACCGAATGAGTTATAATAATTGTTGAAATTAATGTATAAATTTTAGGGTTGTCACAATACGTGTTTTGAAAAATGGATAATCAGTTACCACACATAATTTTGAAATACATTTAATTATGATCGTAATAATCAGATGCTCAAATTTTTTAGTATTTGCCAAACCTAATTATTTGTCTAAAAACGTAATAAACAGATAACATTTACAAATTTTCCAAACACCCCAAATTGTTAACACGCAAAAATGCTCCCCACTTAATGGTGTGTTCTTCCAAACATTTTATTCAATAGTCACAATGCAAACTTCCTTTGTTGTTTTTTCAGTCAGTTTTGCAAACCTTTTGTTCTTGTTTTTTCAATCAGTTTTGGTGTATGCTAATATGACACGAAGTTGAAAATAATTGACCAGTCAACTTTAACAAACCATTGAGAGTAATCTTATATTGTTAAGGTCCGATTTTAATTTCAGTCCAAAGGTTATTAATGACTGAAAGCCCAAGGGTTCAATATTACTTATATGTTAACGTTTGGTGTTTCAGCATTTCCCTGTTTGACATTCAAAAGCAGAAGAGGGTAACGTAACAAATTAACGTGACAAAACTCATAAACTATAGTTTTTAATATACCTGTAGAACAGTAGTACACATACAAGAACTCCGATTTTAAGTCAGAAATAACATGTCAAAAGAATGAGAAGACTCAATTGACGAAACAATTATAGAAGACCGGTTACACAAATCTACCTTTTTCTTCATATAATGAAATATTTAAGCTCCAAACTTGGGGACTTGAGCAGTCGAGATACGTGACAGAAAGTGTTCTGCTACAATCCTCCTTTGAATCTTCCCTGTTGCGGTTTTTGGAACAGAATCCGTGATAAAAACCTTCTTAGGAACCTTAAATGCAGCAAGATTTTTCTTGCAGAATCTTGTCACTTCTTCCTCATCAAGGTTTGATCCGTCTCGCGGTATCACCGCACAATTTATCTGCAACACACACATTTCTTTTCTTTTAGATACTTTTCCCATAAACAACAAATTAAAAAAGTATCAATTAATGTGTCCAGTTTAGAAATACTAATTCTGAATAAACTACTCTTGGAAGAGATCTAATCACCCTTAAAGTTCAAATCTTTTTATTTTCTATTATTATCAAATTCAGTTATTTATGATTAAAGATCATGGATATGTGATACCCATTTGCCATTTAAAGATCATTTTTCAGTTATAAAGTTGAAATCTGTTTACATAAAATGAATTAAAAGTCATAAATTTGGCGTGTCATACCTCTTCACCATATTTTTCATCAGGCACACCGAAGCAAACAGCTTGTGCAACATCCGGGTGTGCCAACAGGACTGCATCCACCTCAATTGGTGATATCTTCTCACCTGTAAATAAAAAAATTACAAACTGAATAAAATAAAATAAACTAAAATAGAATGTAAACACACCTAAAACCAATTTCTTTATGGAACAGTGAGTCACTATTGATTAGTGCGTTTTTGTTATTATCTAATTACCTCTAAAGATCAAATCAGCATCTAACATCAGAATATACTATCAAGTGATCTACTTTATAATAAAATATATTTCGTGTAACTTTGTTTTTATCTAAATTATTATAGTACAAAGCATTCTACTTTTTAGTAACATAGGGACATATTATAAATTGTAATGTACTTTATAATTACGTGTAACAAATTAACTCAGAAAATAAGGCACACGTGGCATCCAATCGATTACTTTGTTGTTGCTTTCGTTCTTTAAGAATTTTAGGACATTGTAAATAACGATATCCACACGTATATAATATGCCATATTTTAGGTCTTTTATTTTTAACGGTTATGCGAACTTGTGACTAGTTTGGAAATATAATATTCTGGACTTTCTGGTCATAAGCTTAACATCCTTTTATAAAGTAGAAAAGGGCAGCAAATCACGGGGTTTATAAATCCAAATAAAGATTTGATTTCAAAATTATACATTATTTATAACAATATTGTAACCTTAAATAAATCTAGCCCATAATTTTAATTTCTATACGACAATTTATGTCAGGTCTATGCATAGTGAGCTAGTGACTACTCCTTGCAACTATTGTTATATTTTTTTGGAAACGGCAAATGAAATAACGGAAGCCTACTCGCAATTTTTCAGCGAGCACCCCCGAGTTGAGTTCGAGCTCCACATAAGCGGGCAAACCCAGCCCCCAAAGGGATTTTTCAAGGAAAATTCCCCATATGTGCCCGTGTGAGGTATGGGTTAAATTACGCTAATGCAACGCTCCCAAAGGGATTCGAACTCACGACCTGCAGCCCACATAGGTATAAATCCAGTGCCTCAGACCAGCTAGGCTTGTTATCTAATAGTAAAATAATGTTTTTATAATATTATGTATTTAAATATTAAACTACCAAGAAAAATATTGTAAGTTTTCATGTGATATCATCGAAGTTAAAATTAAGTATAGTGAAGAAATAATACCTCCTCGGTTAATCAATTCCTTGATCCGACCAACAAGATGCAAATACCCATCGGAGTCAAGATACCCGATATCACCCGTATGAAACCACCCGAATAAAAATGCGGATTTATTAGCTTCCGGGTTATTCTTATACCCGCTAGTAACATTCGGACCCCTAATACAAACTTCACCATTCACCCGAGCCTTCTGCTCTACGCCGCTTTCATCCAATATCGCCAGTTCTTGACCCACGGGCTTACCAACCGACCCGGGAACATGGGGCCCGTTTTCCGGTAACGGGTTAGAGCACATGAGATGTGTGGCTTCCGTCATGGCGTACGCTTCCAAAACCGGCGCCCCAAACGCCTCCTCGAGACGAGCTAATATACTCGGCGCCAGTGACGCACTGCAGCTACGGATGAATCGGAGCTTCGGGTATTCGGGTTCGGGTTTGGATAAATGGCGGTCGAGTATGATTTGGTGGATGGTGGGGACGGCGGTGTACCACGTGGCGTTATATGTAATCATGTCTGACCAGAACGTTGAGGCGGAGAAACGACCGGCGGCAGGGAGAGTAACGGAAGCTCCGGCGCCGAGTGAGCTCAGTAATCCGGCGAGTAGGCCGTGAACGTGGAATAAAGGAAGGACGATAACCGTCGAGTCAGATTCAGTGAGTTTGTAAACCGATTTGATGTTGTTGACGGAGGACGCTAAGTTGAGCTGCGTCAACGGAACGCCTTTTGGGCGGCTGGTGGTTCCGGAAGTGTGGAGGAAAAGCGCCACATCGGTCGGCTCATTAACTATTTTGGCGACGTCAGAATCGGAGGACGATTCCGACACGGCGGAGAGATGAATACCTGATTCGACGTCATTTAGCGTTGCTGTTACGTGAGAGATTCCGATTTTCGCGGCGGCTGTTTCTGCCGCCTCGTTTCCTTCTTTCGCGGTCAGTAAAAGTTTTGATTCGGAATCCGATAAGTAAAATTCGAACTCGTCGGCCGTGTAAGCTTGATTTAGCGGCGCCGCCGTGGCTCTGACTCGGATGACGGCCAAAAACATAATCAAATACTGTAAAAAAACAGAAATTTTGCAACTAATTACAATCAAACTAAACGATTAGATCTTATAAAACTTGAGGCTAATTACCTCAACGGTGTTCGGGAACGTGAGGGCGACGACATCGCCGGGTTTAACTCCGGCGTTTACAAGCGTCGAAGCGGCATGTTCGATGAGGTGATTAAGACGAGAGTGTGTGATATCAAATTTGCCGGAGACAGAAATAGCACGACGATCGGGGAATTTATCGGCGACGTATTTCATTAATCCGGTCAAAGTTTCCATTTTTTTTTTTGTAAGATGGAATCTGAAACAAAACGAATTAGAAAAGATGAATTTTGAAAATAATTGAAAAGGGGTTTATCGGATTTATGGAGAAAATTGAGATGATGAATGAAATGAAGGTAAGGATTGAATATATAGAAGAATAAGGCGGCGAGTAGACGGACGAGGAACGCCGAGGGGTTTGAATCGCCTATGTTCGGCGAAGGTGTTAATTGGGGAAGGGTTGCCACGTGGATGATGACTTGTACATTGTCTAACTAATTTCTGGAATGGCCTCACGTGAAAGAAGCATGCTATCAACCCATTAATTTTTTTTTAAAGTTTGATAATTACCTCCTTTAACTAAGCATGTAAAGGTATCGAAACGATTAACCCGATCTGAACTCAAATTCAAACTCGGTTATACTAGTTGGGTTCGTGAATCGGGTCCTATGTTGATAACAAGCTATTTAACCCGACTTGATTCCATATTGCTTCTGATATCGGGTTAGATTGTTTACCTTTATCGGGTTTCGGGTTGACCCGATTAAACCCGATTGAAGTGTAAAGGGGTTTTTTGTTAAAGTTTAAAATACTTTTTACCATTAAATTAACTAACGAATTAGCACATCAGAAAATTTAAATTATTTAATAAAAACCAATTGAAATGTTCAATCAAAACACATAAACTTCTACAATCTCCGTTTCAAAATAAGTGATACACTTTTCATTTTAAGGTATTTCAAAATAAGTGATACACTTTGAAAGCTTACCATATTTGATAAAAGGCGGTGGGCTTACACTCACTAACTATCTCCTTTAATATAGTGAAAAGACACATTTACCATTACCTTTACTTTTAAACATAATTAAATTCACTTTAATCAATATATGCGGGACTCATCCCCCAGTAACTATTCAATTTAATCTAATTAACATTCATTATCATATTTTACCTAAAAAATCGTGAACTTCAAAGTGTATCACTTATTTTAAAACGGAGGAAGTATATATTAAATATTTTATTCAATTTTACCTAAAATCATAACTTAGATATAACCCAACCAATCTAATTTATTTATCAGGTCTGTATTCATGTTAAGATTTTTTTGTTACCCCAAACCTTGCAACTTTGACTTGATAAGAGCCCTAATTTGGCAGGACAAGTTGATGACACTCTAATGACATGTATAGTCTCTCTATAGTAGGATGTATCAAAATGTTGAAAGATATAGGGGTAGTTTAAGCTTGCATGTAACACCGCAAAATTTAGAAAGCGTTTTTTTTCTTCTGAAAGATGTGCGGAAGCATAAAGATAATAATAAGTTATAGGTTTAGGTTTACAGTCCAAACGTCCCAAAGTAAACTCCTAAAATTATAATATTTAAACGGTGTTAAAAAACGACATGACTCGATTTACAAAACATATCAATTGAGCTTAGTCACTCATTCCGTCCAAAGCACCGATCAACCTGAAAAGAGTCAACGAGGGAGGGATTAGCACAAAGCTAAGTGAATGAACATAATCTACAAATTATGTAAAGCACAACAAGCAATCACAAATATCTCCACGATCGATACTCCTCGAAACCACTTGACCACTGTTCCTCTTAACCACTGTTCTGTTTAGGGAGATCGGGGGTCCTGCCGGAAGCCTAAAACCATTGTCGGCCAAACAATGGTACCCGATGGCGCTATATCCAACTCACCGGTAAACCCCCTTACGTGTAGGTATACAGGTAAGGTCTGGATTCCACGATTCGTCGATACACTTTGCCCAACCGTTATCCATCTGACACTAACATCCCTATCCTTGGTTACCAATCAAACCGAGTTGTAGATACCAATCAAGCAAAACCTTTTCCTCTATGTACACATATTCTATTTCGCTTAACCCGATCAAACAGGTACCAAACAAGCAAACTGTTAAAGATTCGCCCCCGAAAAATGACCCGAAAACCCGCAGCCTGAAGTTCACGATCGTGAACTAGAGTTCACGATCGTGAACTCTCGACAGTGGGTGTTTCCTGCATTTTTCCTGTATTTTCCTGCATTTCCCTGCATTTCCCCTGCCAAACATGCAATACCGAACCGATTGTAACCAAACACAACTTGGAGGTTAAATTCACTCACCGTAACCTTCAATCCCGTAACTCAGTGAGTTAATATCACTGAGTTTCCTCCTCGGTTCCTGTACACAAAAGAATACCGAGTTAATGTAACACCGCATTTTTTTTTGAAATGCAATTAAGTATTAGTCTAAGTACGGAAGCATCTAGTTAGTTAGTTTTACAAAACGTGGTCCCACAAAATATTACAACCAAAGTTAGTTAAAAGACGGTATTACTAAACACGGCTCATTTTACAAAACATATAATTTAAGCATGGTCAAACTTCCCGTCCAAGCCCGACCCGTTCAAGCCATCCAACCTGAAGTGTGTCAATAAGGGAGGGATTAGCACAAAAGCTAAGTGAATGAATTCCTAACACTACCAACTACACTAAACACTTAAACACGGAAGTTAAAGAACATCTCCGGTTAGGTAATCACTTATTTGAGAGGATCGGCGGCTTTGCGGGCCTTAAACCATGGTCGGCCAAAACCACGGTAACCGATAGCGTTTTGTATCCAACACCCGGGCAACTCCCTCCCCTTAACCATGTAACGCATACAGGTAAGGTCGGATACCCTATTAGTCGATACACTGTGCCCAGCCGTTATCCATCCGACACTGACCTCATCCCGATTGTGCACATAGTCATGTATGGTATTCCCTAACACTAGGCATACATAACAAGTCGACTAGCTACGAAAAACACCGCGAAAAACGTCACAACAGAGTTCCCGATCGCGAACTCCAGTTCACGATCGCGAACTAGAGTTCACGACGTGAACTCTGATCGTGAACTACTTCGCGACCATCGACCAACTTCGCTGGAGCTAGTTCACGACGCGAAGTGGAGTTCGCGTCGTGAACTCTCCACGTCTGGTAATTCCTGCGATTTTTCACCAACAAGCCAATACCAAAGGAAATAACCGAAACCCGAGTTGTAGGTCGAATCCACTCACCTTTCAACTTCCGATTCCTTAACTCAGTGAGCTAGTATCACTGAGTATCCTTCCCGGTTCCTGTCAACAATATACCGAGTTAGTGATAATCCACCGAATTGTCAAAATCAACGATTTCCACGACTAATCACACAAGACTCATAAAATGCACATTTTATGACCTTTACAACTAGCACAAATCCTTCATCAATACAATTGATCATTTTGACCATTTATCAAGTATTCACAACTAGTTGACCCAAACGGGCCAAAAACCCGAATATGGCTATGGCACTTCCAAGTGTCCATTAACTAGCACATATTCCCTAGTCTAGCAAGACATAATCATTTAACAATTCTTCAAGTCCATGATTGTCACAATCTCAAGTATTTACTTACAAAATCACTAGTTCAACAATTTTGACCCAAACATCCAAACATTAGCTAGATTACTTCACCAATTTATCAATGCTAGGTTTTTAACATCCATAACTTAACAAGCATGTTTTCTTAACCTAACAAACAATTCCATCCATTCAAATATCAAGGATTCTAAGTTTTGTCAAAACCCACCTTCAACATCCACCATTAATGGAGGTTGAAGATGATTTCCACCAAAACTTGTTTCCTTCCAACAAATAACCATACAAATGGTGTAAAAGCTTGCATAAACATAAACTACAACATCCATAACAAGATTCACCAACAAATCAACAAGCTACATAAACCCTAGTTCAAGTTCTAGCTTAAGAACACCAAGAACAAGCAAGAGAAAAGATGTAACTTACTTCTAGACTTCTTCTACACCCACACTAGTAAGAAATTTGGATTCTACCCAAGGATTTAACCACCAAAAGCTCAAGAACAAGAAGATGGCTAAAAGAGGGAGTAAGCAATGGAATAGTTGAAGTGTTTTAGGATAATGTTTTGAATGAGAAGGAAAGAAGGGAAAGAGAGGGTGTCCCCTCTCTCTCGACACCGGCCAAACCAAGAGGGGGCCCCACTTGGCTTTTTCCATCACTTTTTCACTTTTCAGTATATGTCTGAAAAGTCCCTTTCGTGATTAATTTATTTAAAATAGCAAACGGACTCCAATTTTTAAAACGAAAGCATTTCTGGAAACGATATTTAACAAGGAATCCAAATATATAAAAATCACGTTTTCATTCCAAATAAATCACAAGTCGGGTATTTTAACCCCTTGGTTAAAATACCGCAAAAGACAGCAGGCTAATTAAATTAACTAAGCATTTAAACAGATAATCAGTTAATAAGATACCTTAAGGTCAATAAACTACTAGGCCGGGTTTTGGGATGTTACAACTCTCCCCCACTTAGGAAGATTCCGTCCTCGGAATCCCATCTCGATCAAACAAGGAGGGATAACGTTCCCGCATATCGGCCTCGGTCTCCCACGTCATATCCGCACCCAAACTGTGCTTCCACTTTACTAGAACCATAGGAATCTGTTTCTTTCTCAATTTCGTTACTTTTCGGTCTAATAACTCCACCGGTTCTTCGACCAATCTCTTCTTCGTATCAACTCGCAACTCTTGCACCGGAAGAATTTGGCTAGGATCTTCGATGTTAAACTTTCTCAAGTAACAAATGTTGAAAGTGTTATGAATTTCCGACAACTCCGGGGGCAACTCGAGTGTTACCGATTGAGAATTCACCACTTTGCTAATTCAGAACGGCCTAATATACCTCGGGGCCAACTTTCCTCGTTTACCAAAACGAATGACACCCTTCCAAGGTGAAACCTTCAAATAAACCATCTCATTTTCCGAGAACGTAGCGGGTCTACGTCTCGGATCGGCATACATCTTTTGTCGGTCGCGGGCGGCTTTTAACTTTTCTCGGGCAATTGCTACTTTATCCGCGGTCATTTGTACAATATCGGGCCCCGCATATTGTTTCTCACCCGCTTCCAACCAACACGTCGGGGTTCGGCACCGACGCCCGTACAACATCTCGTACGGTGGCATCTTAATACTTGAGTTATAAGTAAACTCGATCAACGGTAGGTGGGAATCCCACGACCCACCATACTCCAACACACAAGCCCGCAACATATCTTCAAGTGTTTGTATCGTTCTCTCCGATTGCCCATCGGTTTGGGGATGATACGCGGTACTTAAATTCACCCGCGTCCCCAATTCTCGTTGCAAGCTATTCCAAATATTCGAAGCAAAACGGGGATCCCTATCGGACACGATAGAAATCGGAATACCATGTCGGGATACCACTTCATCAATGTATAATTTTGCCAATCTACTAAGTGAGGCGGTCTCACTAGTAGCCAAGAAGTGTGCAGTCTTCGTCAAACGATCAACTATAACCCAAATCATGTCGTGACCCCTTTGTGTACGCGGAAACTTGGTCATGAAATCCATGGTGATTCGATCCCACTACCACTCGGGAATCGGCGATTGAGTTAAAGTTCCATAGGGCTTTTGGTGTTCGGCCTTCACCTGAGCACAAATATGACATTGGCCCACAAAACGGGCAATGTCGGTCTTCATCGTCGGCCACCAATAAAGAACCTTTAAATCATTATACATCTTCGTGCTACCCGGGTGAACCGATAACCGAGAATTGTGAGCCTCGGCTAAAATCAATTCCCGCAAACCCCCGAGTAACGGTACCCAAACCCGAGATTGATACGTCTTCAAACCCCGAGAATCTTCGTCTAAATCATCCTTCCTCTTTAATAAAATCTCGGCCTTCAAATGTTCGACATTCAATGCTTCCATTTGTGAAATCTTTAACCGGGACACCAAATCCGACACAATTTCCATCCGCATAAATTGTACCCGCCCCGAATCTCCCTTTCTACTTAAGGCATCGGCCACCACATTTGCCTGTCCGGGATGATATCGAATTTCACAATCGTAATCCTTAATCAACTCTAACCATCTTCGTTGACGCATATACAATTCTTTTTGCGTGAATACATATTGCAAACTTTTATGATCCGTACAAATCACGCACTTAGTACCGTACAAGTAGTGTCTCCATAATTTTAGTGCAAAAACCACCGCCGCCAACTCCAAATCGTGAGTCGGATAATTTTTCTCGTGACTTTTCAATTGCCTCGAAGCATAAGCAATAACCCGGTCTCGTTGCATCAACACGCAACCCAAACCCGCAAGTGAAGCGTCACAATAAACAATAAAATCCTCCGGGCCTTCGGGTAAGGCGAGAACCGGAGCTTGACACAATAATTGTTTTAGAGTTTGAAAGGACTTCTCGTGATTTTCACCCCACCGAAACTGTACATCCTTACGGGTCAATCTCGTCATAGGACCCGCTATCTTCGAAAAATCCTTTATAAACCGGCGGTAATAACGCGCCAAATCCAAGAAACTCTTTATCTCGGTTGGGTTCTTTGGAGCAACCCAATTCATAACCGCTTCGATCTTCGCCGGGTCCACCTTGACCCCATTCGAACAAATAACGTGACCCAAAAAGTGAACTTCTCGAAGCCAAAATTCGCACTTCGAGAACTTCGCATACAAATGTTCCCGCTTTAACGTTTCTAACACTTGCCTTAAGTGTTTCTCGTGCTCTTCTTCGGTCTTGGAATAAATTAAAATATCGTCAATGAACACAATAACGAATTTGTCGAGGTAAGGCCGACAAACTCGGTTCATCAAATCCATGAATATCGCGGGAGCGTTCGTCAACCCAAACGGCATAACCAAGAACTCATAGTGACCGTAACGAGTTCGGAACGCCGTTTTGTGAATATCATTTTCGTGCACCCGAACTTGGTGATAACCCGATCTCAAATCAATCTTTGAGAAATAAGAAGACCCTAGAAGTTGATCAAATAAATCGTCAATACGCGGCAAGGGATATCGGTTCTTTACCGTTCTCTTGTTCAATTCCCGATAATCAATGCACATACGGAGTGCACCATCCTTCTTTTTCACGAATAAAACCGGAGCTCCCCAAGGTGAGGAACTCGACCGAATAAAACCCTTATCCAATAAATCTTGGATTTGTGTCATCATTTCCCGAATCTCGGACGGCGCTAAACGATACGGTGCTCTAGCCACGGGATTGGCACCCGGCACCAAATCAATTTTGAATTCTACCTCCCGAACGAGAGGTAACCCAAGCAAGTCTTCGGGAAACACCTCCGGGTATTCCGAAACCACCCGGAGATTACCAACCACTTTCTTTTCATTTTTCACATCAATCACATAGGCTATAAACGATTCACATCCCTTGGTCAAGGACTTACGGGCTTTCATCATGGTTATCATGGGTATGGTCGGGGTCGCACGGTCTCCCCGGGCCACGACGTGTGACCCGTCGGGTAAAAGAAAAGTAATTAACTTTTGGTGACAATTTATGTTGGCCCTATTAGCACTTAACCAATCCATACCTAAAACCACATCAAAGCCGGATATCGGCATAACAAGTAAAAGAATAAAAAATTTCACGCCATCAATATCAATAATAACCCCGGACACGGATGTCGTGACCGGAACCATTTCACCATCGGCCACCTCTACCTCTAGAGGTGTCGCGATCAAGGAAATAGGCAATTTCAATTTGTCACAAAAACTCTTTGAGGAAAACGAACTATTAGCACCCGAATCAAATAGTACACGAGCGGGTATCGAGTTTATTAGAAACATACCGGTGATGACATCGTCGGTGGTGGTGGCATCCTCCACCGTCATCTTGAATGCCCGACCCGTAGGTGGCGGATGACTCTTCCTCTTTTGACTTCCCGACGAAGCCGATCCCCCGCCCGAACCCGGACCCTTCTTCGTTGGGCAATGCATGGCCCGATGACCCTCTTTCTGACACGTCCAACATACGCTATTTTCTAGCTTGCATTCCGAAGACTCATGCCCTTGTTGCCCACACTTAATACATCTTCGAGTTTGTGCCGTACACGGACCGGCATGGGCGGACTTACACGGTAAGCACCACGGGTTCCTTTGGTTGGAGCCTAGAAGAATTTGCTTTCGACGATCGTTGTTTGACTTATGATTTCCTTGAGATTTCTTGTGGTTGCTCGAGTTCGATTGTTCATACTTTCCCCTATGAAACGGGGCTCTCTCCCGATTCGCGGCTTTTTGAGCCAAAATATCACCTTCGGCCGATTTGGCAAGATCATAGGCTTGTAAGAGAGTTCCATCGCCAAACCGAAGCTCTAATCCCCTTTGACCGGAAGGTTTGACCAACACACGAGCCACGATTTGGGAATGGAACACCCACCCCATGTATCCATCGCCAAACCGAAGCTCTGATACCAAGTTGTAACACCGCATTTTTTTTTGAAAGGCAATTAAGTATTAGTCTAAGTACGGAAGCATCTAGTTAGTTAGGTTTACAAAACGTGGTCCCACAAAATATTACAACCAAAGTTAGTTAAAAGACGGTATTACTAAACACGGCTCATTTTACAAAACATATAATTTAAGCATGGTCAAACTTCCCGTCCAAGCCCGACCCGTTCAAGCCATCCAACCTGAAGTGTGTCAATAAGGGAGGGATTAGCACAAAAGCTAAGTGAATGAATTCCTAACACTATCAACTACACTAAACACATAAACACGGAAGTTAAAGAACATCTCCGGTTAGGTAATCATTTATTTGAGAGGATCGGCGGCTTTGCGGGCCTTAAACCATGGTCGGCCAAAACCACGGTAACCGATAGCGTTTTGTATCCAACACCGGGCAACTCCCTCCCCTTAACCATGTAACGCATACAGGTAAGGTCGGATACCCTATTATTCGATACACTGTGCCCAGCTATTATCCATCCGACACTGACCTCATCCCGATTGTGCACATAGTCATGTATGGTATTCCCTATCACTAGGCATACATAACAAGTCGACTAGCTACGAAAAACACCGCGAAAAACGTCACAACAGAGTTCCCGATCGCGAACTCCAGTTCACGATCGCGAACTAGAGTTCACGACGTGAACTCTGATCGTGAACTACTTCGCGACCATCGACCAACTTCGCTGGAGCTAGTTCACGACGCGAAGTGGAGTTCGCGTCGTGAACTCTCCACGTCTGGTAATTCCTGCGATTTTTCACCAACAAGCCAATACCAAAGGAAATAACCGAAACCCGAGTTGTAGGTCGAATCCACTCACCTTTCAACTTCCGATTCCTTAACTCAGTGAGCTAGTATCACTGAGTATCCTTCCCGGTTCCTGTCAACAATATACCGAGTTAGTGATAATCCACCGAATTGTCAAAATCAACGATTTCCACGACTAATCACACAAGACTCATAAAATGCACATTTTATGACCTTTACAACTAGCACAAATCCTTCATCAATATAATTGATCATTTTGACCATTTATCAAGTATTCACAACTAGTTGACCCAAACGGGCCAAAAACCCGAATATGGCTATGGCACTTCCAAGTGTCCATTAACTAGCACATATTCCCTAGTCTAGCAAGACATAATCATTTAACAATTCTTCAAGTCCATGATTGTCACAATCTCAAGTATTTACTTACATAATCACTAGTTCAACAATTTTGACCCAAACATCCAAACATTAGCTAGATTACTTCACCAATTTATCAATGCTAGGTTTTTAACATCCATAACTTAACAAACATGTTTTCTTAACCTAAAAAACAATTCCATCCATTCAAATATCAAGGATTCCAAGTTTTGTCAAAACCCACCTTCAACATCCACCATTAATGGAGGTTGAAGATGATTTCCACCAAAACTTGTTTCCTTCCAACAAATAACCATACAAATGGTGTAAAAGCTTTCATAAACATAAACTACAACATCCATAACAAGATTCACCAACAAATCAACAAGCTACATAAACCATAGTTCAAGTTCTAGCTCAAGAACACCAAGAACAAGCAAGAGAAAAGATGTAACTTACTTCTAGACTTCTTCTACACCCACACTAGTAATTCGGATTCTACCCAAGGATTTAACCACCAAAAGCTCAAGAACAAGAAGATGGCTAAAAGAGGGGGCAAGCAATGGAATAGTTGAAGTGTTTTAGGATAATGTTTTGAATGAGAAGGAAAGAAGGGAAAGAGAGGGTGTCCCCTCTCTCTCGACACCGACCAAACCAAGAGGGGGCCCCACATGGCCTTTTCCATCACTTTTTCACTTTTCAGTATATGTCTGAAAAGTCCCTTTCATAATTAATTTATTTAAAATAGCAAACGGACTCCAATTTTAAAAACGAAAGCATTTCTGGAAACGATATTTAACAAGGAATCCAAATATATAAAAATCACGTTTTCATTCCAAATAAATCACAAGTCGGGTATTTTAACCCCTTGGTTAAAATACCGCAAAGGACAGCATGCTAATTAAATTAACTAAGCATTTAATCATATAATCAGTTAATAAGATACTTTAAGGTCAATAAACTACTAGGCCGGGTTTTGGGATGTTACAGTTAATAACCGGTACTTATCAATAATCACCAATATTAACAATAATGAACACTAACTTTCCACCAAGTGTTATAAATACTATTACTAACACATAAGCATGTTAAAACCACTTATACATACACAATTCAATAATTGGGTCATTCCGCCACTTAATCACTCGAACGTGTCAAAACCGGACTATTAATCAATAATACATCCTACAACTACAATCATATCATCAACTTACAATTCATCAAAATACATAACAACTAACAACCTCTAAGTGCTATCAATAACATTTCCAACACATAAAACTAACAAAATACTTATACCTTCACAATCCAAGTTCCTTAAGTCATTTTATTACCAAATGGCCCAAACGAGTCAAAACCCGAACATAACTATATACTTACCAAATTCCACCATCTAGCACACACTTACTACAACTAACAAGTCATAATCATATAACAATTCATCAAGTTCATAGCTACCAACAATCCATGTATTTTACTTCCAAATTACTTATTCATCATTTTAACCAAAAACATCCAAACACTAGTTAGCATTTCATCAATCTCACCGAATCTTAACATAATCCATAACTAACATATCCAATCTATCATTTTAACATATCCAAGCAACAAAACCCACACAACCTAATTTCGACATAATCACACCAACTTGTCACAAACCCATTTACTAACTTGTAACACATCAAATCCATACCATCTTTTAACTAACAATTTCATCCAACAAGTCATAATTAATCATCTTAACAATTTAATACATACAATACATGTGAAAGGAGGTGTCCTCCCTTGGTTGCCGATCACCACTCCAAGGGTTCCGTTCGTAGTTAATTTATTTAAAATACCAAAAGAGCCCTGTTTTCAAAAACGAATACATTTTCGGAAACGAAATTAAAAGGAGAACCCGAAAATATAAAAATCATACAATCATTTAAACATTTCAGAAATCAGATATTTTAATCTCTTAATTAAAATATCACAAAAGGACAAAAGGTCAAACAATTCATGTAACATTTAATCAATTTGTTCCATATAGAGTCCAATAGATATTTATCAAATATCAATATATACCTAAAACTACTAGGCCAGTTTTAGGATGTTACATTGCATAACATCAAAGCGTTTTATTAAAAAAATTTGGGAATATCTCATAAGAATTATGGGATAAAAATCACATTTAACAAACAAGTAAAATTTCAGTTTATGTCTTTAAAACCGTATATTTAAAGGAAAAATGCAATTTCTTTTTCTCTCCTCCTATGGATGCCATGTAGCTAACGGTAACCCCACACTTTAGTCGCTTTCCAAACACGCAGGTCTTTTTCATTATCGACACATTTAAATTTAAAAATTAATATACATATACATATAAATAATATTGACAAATGACTCGTCGAAATTATACATTTATACGTGTTGTTCTGGTTAATTCACAAGCGTACTATGTTTGTTAAGACTTAAGGGATCAAGTATATAATAGTAAATATATGTATAATATCTTGTGAATATACAGGGCCGGTCCAATCAATTATTGGGCCCTGGGCGAAATCTTAAAAAGAGGTCCCCTAGAGTAATTTTTTCCCCAAATAAATAAAATTCGTATACAGTAAAAAATATGTACGCCTAAATGAAAATTACGAAGAAATAAAGAGCTAGATGATGTCAACACTATTGTTAATCTCGACTTCAAATCTTCAAAACTTTCTTGAAACTCCTTCTAACTATAAAAAGAACACTTACTGGAATTAAAATTAATTAATAAATAAACATTTTTATTTAAAACTCAGCTCAAAAGTGATCAAATTGTAAAGTTATGTGACTACAGCTAAATATAATCATCTAATCGTGATTCAAATAATTGAAACTGCCAAACAATGGATAATAATAGAAACATTAAATTATTGAAAAACAATAATACTTACTTTCTAATTTGTTCATGGATAATTTGAGCTAATAAATTCTAGAGCTTCAGTTTCAACTTCTACTTTAACTTGTGACTATAAAGGAGGAGGTACTGCTGCACATTTTGTGACAGTCAAGTACCTAATGTAAACAAAACATGTTAACAATTTAAAAAAACAATTGATGTTTAACGAAATTTAAAGCATCATACAAGTGAATAACAAATGACAAGACGATACACATACACCCAAATCATAAGATGATATCCAACGATCTATAAATTAGTACATTTTGACCTAATTTTTTAATCTCATGTTCAATTTACTAGCAATAGCATGATCAATTGAACACTACAATACTATATTACTAACTCAAAATCATTGCAGAAATCCAGAATGAAATAAGATCCATTGATTACCTGATAAGCCGATTTGGATATATAGATTTAGGAGCTTGGAGTCAGAAATTCACAATCGTATAGGATCACATAATCGAAGGAGCCTGAAGCTGTTTTGGAGAAGGAGATGAAGAGAAGAGCATCCTTTGACATCCATTGATTACCGGTGTCTTCCCCTTCTCTCGCCGTTTCCATATCCAAGGTTTCTGCTCCCGGTTCCCGCTTCGGCCCCTTTCAAGTTTAATTGGGTATTTGGGCTTACCAAACGAAATTACGAATGGGCCTACATGTAAACATGGATTGATCTGTTAAAAACGGGCCCCTAAAATCTTATGGGCCCTGGGCGGTTGCCCTGGTGGCCCAGGCCCAGGGCCGGCCCTGTGAATATATTAGTTAGAATAGTTTGTTAGGAATATATTGTTTCCTTGTATCCCTTAGTCTATATATATGGCTCTTCACGTCTAATGAAAGATCATCAAACATTATACCATAAACACTTTTATGGTATCAGAGCCTATACTCTAAAAACCCAAGCCGTCCATCATAAACCCTATCGACTTTTTACGAACGGCGACATGGGAGAACCTTCGAACGTAACCAAAACCACCAATCTTCATCCCGTATACACTATTACCAATATCCAAAACAAAGTTTGAGTTCTTGATGGCACGAAGGTTACTTACTCGTCTTGGGTAAAACTCTTCAAACTACATGCTAGGGGGTATTAGGTCCTAGACCATATCGATGGTACGCCATCCCCCGCCAAAACCGATCCCACCTACGACACATGGGCAGAGATCGATGCTATAGTTTTGCAATGGATCTACGGAACGTTGTCAAACAAGCTTCTTCTCCGAGTCCTTGATGCGGACGCCACTGCCCGTCAAGCATGGATTAAAATCCGTGACATATTTCACAACAACAAAGGCTCCCGGGCCGCAGCCCTCGAGCACGAATTTACCAATCTCACCTTGGGTGCATGCTCGTTTATGGACGAATATTGCCAAAAGCTTAAAGATCTTGCCGATCAATTAACCGATGTGGAGAATCCAGTGAATGAAACTCGGTTAGTCTTGCAACTCGTTCGTGGATTGCCGTCGGAATTTGACACTGTTGCATCATTCATCAATCAAAGCTCCCCTTCGTGGGACGCCGCATGTAGTATGCTACAGTTGGAGCAACACCGACAATCGGCTAGACAGAATGCAAACCAGTCGGCGATGGTGACTCCGTTTGCACCTAAACAGTCGTCGGCTAGCAACTACAATTCGGGAAACCCTAATGAGCAACGATCGTATGGAAGGGGTCGCGGTCGTGGGCGCTACAACAACCGAGGGGGTCTATCCTCCAACCAGGGACGTGGTCGCAGCTTTGCTCCACCCTACCCGCCCAACACTTACCCACCTTGGGCTTGGTGGGCCCCTCCTCCTTGCCCATATCCGACCCAACATAATCAATGGCCAACAAACAATTGGCCCAATGCTGCTCCGACCCAGAACACAGGACAAAAACAGCCTTCGGCCCATGTCGCATGCAACCAGCCGCCGACCCAGTCCGACGAGCCCACTGCAGCAGCCCAACCCGAGCCCAATCACGATTACGATGCTCTAAGCCCAACTGATATTGGGGCAGCATTCCAAGCAATGCATCTCGGGTATCCCGATCCCTCATGGTACGTGGACTCGGGAGCGTCTTCTCACATGATTTCTAATGAAGGTAACATACACTCTCCTTTAACTCCGTCCAATGTTCGAGCTGTTTACGTTGGGAACGGCTCCACTATACCAATTAAGGGGACCGGAAATGCCAAACACCATAACTACCATCTTCGTGACATCCTTTACACACCCACTATTATTAAAAACCTTTTTTCCGTACGTAAGTTTACACGTCATAATCATGTTTCTTTAGAATTTGATCCTTACGATTTTTTTGTGAAGGATTTCAAGGATGGGAAGATACTTTCGCGCCACAATAGTACGGGTGACCTATACCCCTTCACCGCACCCGTTTTTCCAGCTTCCGCATTCATAGCCATATCCACACCGGATCAATAGCACAACCGTCTCGGTCACCCGGGCGCTACTATCTTAGATTTTCTTCGTAATCGTTTATTTATTTCGTGTAATAAAAACAAATCATCTACGGTTTGTCATTCGTGTCAATTGTCGAAAAACAAAAGATTACCATTTTATGATTCTAATACTACTACATTTGCTCCTTTTGATATTATCCATTGTGATCTATGGACGTCCCCCGTTAGTAGTAATTTCGGGTATAAATATTATATGGTACTCATAGACAATTTTACTCAATACGTGTGGGTATACCCACTTAAATTTAAATCGGACACATTTTTGAATTTTACAAAATTTCACAACCTTATACTAACCCAATTTAACCGTAAAATCAAATCTTTTCAATGTGACCTTGGGGGAGAATTCGACAATAACGAATTCAAAAATTTTGCATCCACAAACGGGCCAGTGTTCCGATTCTCTTGCCCCCAAACATCTCCCCAAAACGGTAAGTCAGAACGAATGATACGTCGTCTCAACGACATCATTCGCACTTTACTCACCCATGCCCAACTCCCACCAAAGTTTTGGGTTGAAGCTCTTCACACCGCCGCTTACCTTCATAACATCCTTCCCACAAAACGCCCCCGCTCCCTCACGACCACATATGCCCTATACCTTCGCCACCCGACCTATGACCACCTCAAAGTTTTCGGTTGTGCATGCTACCCAAACACATCCGCAACCCAACCACATAAACCCTCCCCCCGATCTATGCGATGCATATTCCTCGGGTACCCCACCAATTTTCATGGCTATCGGTGTCTCGACCCAATAACCGGGAAAGTGCACATATCTAGACACGTAATATTTGATGAGACTACCTTCCCATACACCGAACCCACCTCCCCAAACCTCTATGACTTCCTTGAGGACCAACCCTTACCACCCCACCTATATCACCCTACTGCCCAACCCACACCACCGTACCCTAACCCACCCCATAACCCACCCCATGCCGCACCATCACCACCACAATCCCCACCCCCTGCCGTACCCTCCCCACCACACTCCCCACCTCCTGCCGCACCCTAGTCCTCCACCCCCTCCGTCCAATACCCACACCATGACCACACGGGCCAAAGACGACATCGTCAAACCCCGTAACATCCTCAATCTTAACACATCCCCCACCCCTCCCATCTCACCCGTCCCCTCCACTTACACCAAGGCATTCCGGGACCCAAATTGGTATAATGTGATGAAAGATGAATATAATGCATTGATTACCAATGACACATGGGAACTTGTTCCCCGACCCAACGATCGCCCGGTTATTCGTTGCATGTGGCTTTTTCGCCACAAATTTCATGCAGATGGGTCTCTTCAACGGTATAAAGCTAGATTGGTGGTTAATGGCAAATCACAAACGGTTGGTATTGATTGTGATGACACTTTTATCCCGGTTGTCAAAACGGCTACGATCCGAACAGTTTTAAGCATCACGGTTTCTCGATCTTGGCCAATACACCAGCTCGATGTAAAAAATGCTTTCCTACATGGTGAATTACAAGAAACGGTTTTTATGCATCAACCGCCGGGTTTCGTTTACAAAAATTCACCACATCATGTATGTCGTCTTCGGAAATCATTATATGGGCTCAAACAAGCCCCCCGGGCATGATATAATCGATTTGCAACATTTATCACCGCCAACGGATTCCAAAGTAGCACTTGTGACAACTCATTGTTTATATATCGGAAAGGGTCACACACTGCCTATCTACTCTTATATGTAGACGACATCATACTTACGGCATCAGACTCTACACTTTTGGGCTCGATAATTAAAACATTGTCACATAAAGTTTCGATAATTAAAACATCATACTTACGGCACCACTTTTTGGGTATATCGGTTAAACGTGACGGTAACGGACTATTCCTTTCACAAGCTCAATATGCACAAGACATACTTAAAAGAGCTTCAATGACCTCATGCAATCCATGCAACACACCCGTAGACACGTCCGCAAAACTTAGTGCTACCGCGGGCAAACCGCTCGAAGATGGAACTCTATATAGAAGCTTAGCCGGTGCACTACAATACCTCACGTTCACACGACCCGACATCTCCTATGCGGTACAACAAATATGTCTCTTTATGCATGCTCCACATGACTCACACTTCAACTTTATGAAACGCATACTGAGATATATCAAAGGCACAATAGATTTCGGGGTACGTATAATTGCATCCCCTAGTCATCACTTACCGCCTACTCCGATGCCAACTGGGGTGGATGCCCGGACTCGCGTCGATCTACCTCCAGTTATTGTGTTTACTCAGGAGATAACTTGATCTCGTGGTCTTCAAAACGCCAAACAACCATCTCGAGATCAAGTGCCGAAGCCGAATACCGCGGGGTCGCAAATGCAGTGGCCGAAACTAGTTGGTTGCGCAACCTTTTATTAGAACTTCATGCTCCATTGCGCAAAGCAACTATCGTTTATTGCGACAATATTTCCACCGTATATCTATCAGGAAACCCGGTTCAACACCAGAGAACAAAGCATGTCGAAATTGACATTCACTTTGTAAGGGAAAAGGTTAAAATCGGTCATATTCGCGTTCTTCATGTGCCTGCCGCTTACCAATATGCCGATATTTTTACGAAAGGGCTTCCACGACAACTATTCGAAACTTTCCGTACCAGTTTAAGCGTACGTCGACCTCCCGCTACAACTGAGGGGGTCTAATAGTAGATATATGTATAATATCTTGTGAATATATTAGTTAGAATAGTTTGTTAGGAATATATTGTTTCCTTGTATTCTTATATCCCTTAGCCTATATATATGGCTCTTCACGTATAATGAAAGATCATCAAACATTATACCATAAACACTTTTAGTATATTGGTTTAACTAACTAATCAGTAATCATTGACAATCCTAGTTAAATGAATAAAAGAATATATATTGCTTTATATTAAATCAATGTATTCAAGTCCCACAACGTATAAAATTAGATAGATTTAAGAGCTGCTAAAAAGATAAAAAAAATAAAGCCTTTCGTTTAAATAATATGATAATCAAAACACACTCATTTCTATCTGTAGGTTTTGCGAAGGGAAACGATGATAAGAATTTTATCACATTTTCGCTTTGATAGTCACAATATATTTATTCTTATTTTTTGGGTTTGGAGATATTGGATGATTAGATCACACCCATGAATTTGGATTATTGTATGTCTGGTCGTAGACAAATTGTGTTAACATAATTGTTTCAGGCACGCATTCCCATTAATAGCATAAAATAATAAAAAAATATATACAAGTATATACTACGTATATATTTTCTACAAAT
The DNA here is from genome assembly GCA_963853835.1 of Calendula officinalis. Taxonomy (NCBI): domain Eukaryota; kingdom Viridiplantae; phylum Streptophyta; class Magnoliopsida; order Asterales; family Asteraceae; genus Calendula; species Calendula officinalis. The sequence continues at coordinate 29,174,461 of OY970825.1, forward strand.
TATTCATACTGTATTCTTGTACCCTTTAAATAATTAACATTTAAAAATCTTTAATTTTTTCCTTCTAAATATCATTTTTTAATTTAGACATGTATATTAATTAAATGAGTTTTTCTAACATGTGTTCCTGTCATACGCTTAGATGTATTAATTAACCTCAACTTTTCAATTAAACTAAAAAATGAATTTAATACATCTTGAAAATGTAAAATATGAATTTCATTAATGAGTAATATGTATTTATTAGGAAACTTTAAAGTGAAGTAATACATGTTAGAAAATCCATAGTTAAATTAGTAGCAAAATAAGTAAAAATATTTAATAAGAATTATATCATATCTTTAAGAAAATACACCATTATCTCGTGGCGGACGATTATCTCGTGTAGTTCAAGTAACCGATTGATTTTTGTGAAGAGTAATTTTTTCTCAAGTTTCTTTTAGTCGTTTATACATGTGATATTAATACTTCAAAGTTCAAAAGAATTTACTAGTAATAATTCAACAGAATACTCCTAAAGCAATTGATAAACACCCAAAACCAATGTTTTTTTTTAGTAATTTTGGATTTCGACTCCGACTAATACATAGTAACCACCTGTTTTGAGGGTAGCTCAGAGTCGGCACATGTGAAATTCCATGACCACAAGAGGGTATATTTTTTTTTACTCCTAGCATTCGAACTAGTAGATAGGGCTTTATCTTCAAATTGTGAAATTTTCAGAAGGTACAAGTTCAATCCCTAGGATCAACAAAAAAAACTATTCCCTTTTGGCCATGATGATTCACTCAAGTTGACTCCGGATTACCTGCAAATTAAACAATATTTACGAGAATATAAATATTTCATGAGAAATTGTATTGATGTCTATTATTTATTCCTACTTGTCTCCTAACTCACTTGATCAAGACAACCGTCAAAATCATTGAGCGATATAATATTTTTTTAATAGATTACACATATCATATTGTGATAAATAGTAGCGTAAAATATAAATAAATAACAGCCATTAATATCATTTCTCATTTATATTTAACATAAGTAACACAATATATAGAAATATTCAAATAACTCGAGATCCATAGGGAGTTTAGATATTAAAGACTGAGTAAAACAATTAATATACAAATCTTAAAATAAACCAATATAATTATAATAAGACAAGATTACGTATTAAAAGACTTTATTAGTAAGCAGTGTGATATATTAAAAAAGTTCCAAATCTTGACATATGCGTGGGATGGCACGTTAGATTAAAATATAAATGATAATAACATCTAAACGCATCTGTATGACTCGGTTTCATACTTAATATTTAACCTGAAGTGTAAAACGATATATACTGCTCAATAATAACAGTTAAATCTTATACTTCGTAGATCACAAGCACAAATCAATCACTCTAGAAGATCCTGTTATAACCGTAAGTATATATTTTAAACAGATGGTGAACGAACTTTTTATTTAGTATTCGTTCGTGACAACTGCAGAGCAATCTATGAATAAAAATAGAAAGAGAATTAAAATAGTATTGAAATAAGTTGTGAGAAGTATTTATTTTTCTCATTTTATATGGGCCAAATTTCATTATGTTCCGGCTTCAGCCTCTTTTGTGATTGAGCCCAATGAAACTAATCTAAATCCCAACCTACTCAAAATCTTAAAACAAATTTGTTTCCCATATTATTTATTACGAATTACCTATAATAATATTTATCAAAAAATAATGTAATATTCATCAATTATTCATGATTAGTGGGTTTTTATTACTTATAATAAATAAAATATTATGTAAGCAAACAGAAATCACGCACCGAATAACGGTGCAACAAATAAACTTAATTAAGATTAAGAAGAATCCGTTTTGGAAGCATGGAAGAGTCACAATATTCATAAACGAGATCCAATAATGAAGAAGGGGTAGAATTACTGATCAGACGTTATTCCGGTTCGTCTCCATTTTAGTGAAACTCTTCCTTGTGGATGGGTTCGGAAGAATTTAATTTAATTTGATTTTTATTTTTATTATGTTATAAATATATACTCTGTTTTAGTTTATAATTATAATATGCATTTTTAAAAACCCGTCGTAGAACACTAACACATACTCATCATTACTTACGATAACATACCGTTCTTATATGGTTAAATCATTTGAGAACTAAAAAAGATTTGGATACCAAATATTTATATATGCGCACGTTTTAGTTTACATATCTTCCTTAAAAACTTGCACTACATATTTTGACATTACATATTTAGTTTAGAGTAGTGATTTTTACATTATATTTTTTGAATTATACACCATAATGATTGCTTTATATGCTTGTATAGTCTAAAATAATACTCCCTCCGTCCCACAAAAAAATTCTCATTTCCTTTGGGCACAAGTATTTTGGAGATACTCGATGGTGAGGTCCTTGGTACTATTTTTGATTAAAATATAATGTTAATTGGAGAGAGAAAGTGTTTTTAAGAGATAGTTGGTGGTGGGGTCTATAATAATAATATTATTTAATAGAAATGAGAACTTTTTTGTGGGATAAAATTTACGGTAGAAATAAGAACTTGTTTGTGGAACAGAGAGAATATTTGTTTACTGTAGTATAAATGTCAAAACATATAATATAAAAATTAATTCACTCAGTTTAGTTTAAATATGAATATATTCAATCTCGATTAGCCTATCATTTGATCCATAGACCCAGTAGAGTTGCTTTTATTATCTAAAACTCAAAGTAATTAAATGAACTTTCTCCTCCAAGTATATATAAACACTAGCTTCATAGCCCGTCTGGATGGGTGGGCATGCTTCGAAAATAAAAAAGGAATATACCAATAAATAAAAACTTAAGAAATAGATATAATAGTCAATTATTGAAATGATACTAAATCATGTAATTGAGATTCTATTATGACGCGTTTAATGTTTTCTGACTCATTCTCATTGTTTTCTAATATATTTTATTTTTTTCTCATTTTTTGACTTTTTTGATTATTTATTATATTATGATGAGTGGCGGAATTAGACGTTTCTATTTAATCTTTATGTACGGTAGCTCACAAAATCTCTACTCATATAAATAAAATACATGTGAAGAATGATTATAAATAAACAAAATACATAACCAAAAAATAAGGCATGTCGAATTGCAAGTTAGTGTAACAAATAAAAAATCAGAACTATAAAAATATAACATTCTTAACATTGTGTATAGAAGATATACTATAGATAGGTATAGTAAATTCCATTGGGCCTATTTGATTCCTACTGTTCTATGGGCCTGTTTAAACGAACCATGGGCTTGGATTTTATCAACGTTGGTGTCTTGGTGACAAAATGATAAAACACAGGCTACTGCGTCCGCCTACGGCTAGGAACCATCATCAGCATCCATCCGCCTAGTTGCTAGAGAATCATCCGCATAGGCTAGGATTTTTAGACTAATTTCGAATTAGGGCAATGAATACCTTGAATCAGAGACGGCGAGATTCCTCCGTCGGTCGCAAGATTACGAATTGCAAAACTTCCTCCTTCGGTCGCAAGATTACAAATCGCAAAAACTACGTCTTCCTCAAAATTTCAGAAATTTGTGATAGTACACAAGAAGGTACTGTTCAACTACAAATGTAAATTTTGTTAGTGAATTTATCATTTCACAATTCTTTTAGTGTTTGGTTACAACTATAAAATGAATTATTGAGAATTTCCTACATTACATCGATGGCTAAAAGTATTGATTTAGTTATTGTATAACCAAAATCTGTTGAAGAATGAAGACACCTCAAAATTAACATATGAAAAACCTTGCATAACCAAAATCTATTTTTGCCCTACTTGACTTGTTAGACTGAGGAATTGTTAATGCCCTTATCTGGATGTGATGAGAATATCGTAATGCCCTTGTGTAACGTACATGTTTTCGGTTTCCCTAAAATATATATCTTTACGCTTAAATTACTTGGATTATGTATCTTAAATTGTCAAAGCATGTATGAGCAAATAATATCACACTTGTAACACCCATTTCTGTAGCGTCAACTTTAGGAACGAGTATCCTCGAATAAAGTTGAGAATTTATGAATATAATCTAATTGGATTTGTAGTACTCTTTATGAGGTTTCCAACGATATAAAGAACGTTAAAAACGGAATTCATATGAAAAAGTTACGAGCGTTTGAAAAATAGATGAAAATTTCAGTTAGTGCTGTTAAATATTTAACTTGCGGACACCCCCACCGTTAGTGAGAGTGACGGCGCGTGCAGGGGTCCCTGGGGCTGAAATTTGGACATGGTGTCCCTAAGAGATGTATGCAAGTGATGTTAAAATTTCATGCAGATCAAAGCTCTCTCTTTCATTAAGTGTGTGTGTTCTTGGTGTTTTAATGTGTGTGAACGATCTTAAGCTCAAAATCAAAGGGGTTTTTACATGCAAGTGAATATTTAAAGGTAACTCATCTCCCTTATCATATATATGAGTTGAAATCATGGTAGAAATGAGTGATTTGGTGAAGGTGATGAACCCGCTTATGGGTAAGTCTCATGAACCATAAAATTAGGGTTAAAGTTATGTTAAAAACATTATAATATCATGATATTATGATTAGGTTATGTTAGATATCAAGATATAGCTAAAATCATTTGTTAATTGTAAGAATTAGCAATTTTCATGTTTGAAAGTTATGATTCTGCACTGTTTTGTACAAATCATATAAAATTGTAGAAAAATCATTTAGGGGTGAATCCAGCGGCACCTGAACCGTATAGATGTCTTCTTTGTTTCTTGTTTTGGTCTTAAAAATAAATTTTGGGTCTAAGATAGGTGAAAATCGCATTTCGTACAGTTCTGTCGAGCTGAATTCTGACAGCAAGATGTTGCAGTATTGTAAAATTCATATAAAATCATAGAGACAGAAAAATATGAGGTCAGGGGCATTGAAACCTATTAAATAGTACCACGAACCCTTAAAATTTCATTGTGCAATTCTGAGTTTAAGTAGGTCAGAACTAGGCATAAACAGAGGGCTGTATAATGGATTAACATATAAAATTGTCAAATGAAAAGAGTATAGATATGGTAAACATTAATATTTTCTTATGAAATTTGGTATGTATACTCCAGGGATTATATAGAGCATATTGGGTGCTTGTGACAAGAGTCCACACTTTGAAAACACTATATCTTATTGAGGCTTTCGGTTTGAGTTCACGCCCGATTAAACAACACTGTGAGTTCATCTATGTACAATTGTATACTAGTAGTTATACATATCTAAATGCTATGTGTTTATTTGTTATTTGGTTTATTTTATTCATATATGCGATGCTTAGAACATTGAATTGGAAGAATTTAGTGATTATTTGTGGTATGCCTTGTTTATAATCTTTTGATAGATGTCTTGATTGTTGGAATATCCTTGTAATGTCTCGCTTGACACGATTCAAGTATTATGAATTCCTTGTGTTGCGTCTCGGTTTGATTGTCCTTGTATGAGATTCATTTGATATTGATTCGGGCTACGATAATGCTTTTGTTCCGGTCTCTTGGAGTTTGTCTTTGTTAATATTCCGTTTGATATCCTTACCCGTATGAATTCCTTGAGAGATGATTCCGTTTCGTGAGGACCCACGACGGCTTGAGTATTACTTTGTGTAATATGTTGAGCGGTGGTCGCGGGAGTACCTGGCGGAGGAGTGGTATGGACCGTGGTGGTGAAGCTGGGTCATGGACTCATGTAGGGGGTGCCATGATCACCTTCATCGGCCTCATTCCCTAATGGCCTAAGGGGGAATGACACACTTTGATTCGTTTGGATTGTATTGAGATCTCGCTGATTCTTGATGTGGTATTGTCTGCCGGTTACGGTGGTTACGTGATGATTCCGGTTGATCATTGATTTGGTGATTGGTTCTCGATTGTGTTTATTATCTGGTGAACTCTTGTTGATTCTTGTGATGAAGTTGTATTCTCAGTGTCAGTCATCCAGTAAGTCTCGTTGATAATCGACATGTCAGATTCTCGGTAAATCTCATGTTAAGGTGCAAAGTTTCTCGGTTAGTTATGTATTGATTTGTTCCTGCTATAACGTTAATTCCCTGAATACTTTTATATCATTTATATGCTTTATTATTTGTTTTGTATATAATGCTAGTATTATTTTGTGTTTTATGAATTCACTAAGCTCGTTGTAGCTTACCCGTTTAGTGGACAAACATTTTACAGGAAAAGATAAGAGAAAGCAGATAGGATCTTGAAGTTGATAAGAGGCTTAGAAGTTCTAATTCTGGTATACATTTAGGTATGCGGAAATTGAGTAGTTTTGTATTTTGATTGTAGTTAGTTGTTTGTATCCATGGTAATTGTTGGTATGTAGCGAGATCTTGGTTCGGTTGCTATCTTTTGTACAAAAATTATCGGATTCGAATGGTTTATTGTAATTAGATGGTTATTGGAAAGTTGTGAGTTTTGATTGGCCAATATTTGTACCCGGTCGTTACACCTTGCCCTAAACTTAGGAATTGTTAAACTTAGAAATTTGTAATCCCCTTGCTCTACTTGACTTGTTAATCCCCTACTTGACTTGTTAAACTTAAGAATTGTTAATCTGATTTGCAGTTTTTCAAACTATATGGTAAAATCTGTTTTTTTTCCCTACTTGTTATGAATTATGTTATTGAAATAACAATTCCTAATTCAAATCTGTTTCACATACATAAACCTAACGCACGGATAATCAAGTAAATACGTTAAGTTATAATGTAATCATAAACCTAATGCTAATTAAAACACATGAATAATTGTGAACAATATAATTGTTAAAAAAAATCCAAAAAATAACAGCAAAAGAATTTACATGTTATCATGAACCTAATGCTAATTAAAACACAGGGCTGCTGCCTCATAGATTAAAAATAAGATCTCTGAGGTTGCTGCAAATTTTTTCAATAATCAGTCACCCTAAATACCAAAACTCCAAATATGCGTTCATCTATAACAAAAAAAATGAGTAGAATCAAATAAAATATAATATAATATAAATGTTGGTGGTTATATACATGTTTACAGAATATAGTGAAGCTTTAGAAAGAACGAAAGTTGGTAAAGAGTGCTGATATTTTGTGAGTGAAACCTAAACTGTAACTGTATTTATACTTTATATCATATTTGATAAGAATTTGGTTTTTACATTATGTTTGAACACTATATAAATTAGTATATATGTTTTTATCAGTTAAATATTATTTTTAATGTTTAACAGAACTTGATGTTTGAAAATTTGCAGTTTTATATGTTTCACATTAGAGTGGTTGGTTACAATTATCTGGTATTCGAAGAGTATCGTGTGCTGCACAAAAAAATGGTTGCAAGGTAAGACAATTTGAAACATATGAAATCAAAGACGGAATACACATACAATTAACACTGTTTATTAATTTGCAGGGACTTTAATTCATATCTGTTGCTGTTTACGAATTCAGGGCACTATTTATACTGAGTTTTGTATGGCAAACGAATAATAATACCAGTGTATGGTCTAAATAGGCTCACAAAGTGGTAAAGTTTCCGAAAATTTATAGGTGATTAACATTCAAAATATTCCGTATCGTTTGTAAATTTTAATATTCGTTTTTTAATTTTTAATATAATATATTTTGGATTCGTATTAGGTAAATCTCCAGTTATACATGGGAACATTAAATGGGTCCTGTTGGCGTGATTTATGGAACAGAATAATGTTGCTTAAGTTTCATTAAAATTGGTATGATTTATCTGGTTATGGTATTTTTGCTTGATTTGGGGTATATAATCAAACTATTTATATTTATATTTGCATGGAATTTGGTAGTGGGTACCGAATAATTGTGTGGATTTGAATATTCTCGTATCTAATTATGGGGCATACGGTTTTTTATAGGAACACATTAAATATTAAATTAATGGGGGATATGGTTGTGATTATTTGAAATCCCGAAATTTGTGGCTAAAATGGTTGAGTTTTTGACTTGATCTATTTATGGTGCATACGGTTAATTAAAAGAATAAATTAAGTACTTAATTGTTTTAGGGATACGGTTGTGATTACTTGTCCATTCCGAATATTGTGGCATATATGGTTGAGTTTTTTTTCGGTTTGAATTTTTGCAGGATTATCACAAAAACAACAATAATTATCATGTTGTATTGACTCTATTTTTGGTGGTATTAAATGGATTTTAAAGGAAAGAATCAAATAAATTCAAATCTTTATTTTATTGAAATCCCGTGATTATCTACATGTAAAGCCGTTAATATCGCCTATGTTTAACTATAGGAGAGATGTTCCTGTTTTGTGCATATTATGTTGAGGATGAGTGGGCGACCAATGGGTGAATTACACCTGACATTGTCGACCAATGAATTAGTAAAAAAACAGTATTAAATTAGTAAAAAACAATTTAAAAAATCAGTTATTTTTAAAAAATCGACTATTAATACATTATCAATTTTGCTGTAAATTTCAGTAAAATACCAGTAAATAGAGTGAAAATTTGCAGTATAATTTAACATCTAAGAAATCAATAAAAAAAAGTATAATGAAACAGTTGTTCATTATAAATTTCAGTTGGTTTTTTAACAGTAAGGAATCATAATATGATTGAATATCAATTTGGTTGTTATAGTATCTGTTTAGACTTACAGAAGTCAGAAATTGATATTAATAGGCTATTTAAAGACAACTTATTTTTGTAGTTTTTAAAATACTAAGCACATAATGGAATTTGCAGTATAAAGATACCTGGTTATATGAAGATTTAGATCAGCTGCTGCAAAGACGATTCCTGAAAAGTAACATAAAATCTTTAGTCTACATAATTTTAATTTTAGTTAAAACATCACTGATTGTATTGCTATTCGATGTAGCCACATTTTTCTTGAGAAGTAGCCAATTGGTTAACAATAAATTTGGAGAGTTGAAGAAGTTCACAGGAACACTTTACCTTAGTAATGCAGAGATTCAGAGCAATTTTAAAACTGTAAGTCTTATGCCCAATCTCGTGTATGGTTTAAATAGGGTCAAATCAGTTATGAAAATCTTATACATGGTAAAGATTTTGGTAGTTACCGTGGCATAATTTGTTGCCATAATTTATGTGATTTTAAAATTTTCGATTTTTTTGTAGTTATCTGGTTCCGATATAACCAATATTTAATGTTTTATTTTTATTTTTAAAGCTGCCAGCGTTTTAAATGTAATACTATCAATGTTAATAACCGGAAAAAGGAAAGAATTGAACATATTTTTGAAATTCCGTAATTACTGTAGTTATCTTATTTAGGTATCTTATATTTAATGTTTTTATTATATATTTTAAGGCTGACAGTGTTTTAAAAGATAGATATATACAAATTTATATATTATAGTATCAGGTTGACTCATAAAAGTGTTACTACTAATGCTAATAGGCGATTTAAACACAACTGAAATTTCAGGTTTTGAATTCAAACGATATAATGGAATTTTTTTTATTTTTTATGGGAATTTGTAGTACATTAGTATAACCAAAATGGTCATTTATTAATGGAAATTGCGGCATAATTTCTTGTAGTTCTTTTTCCACATTTATTGGTGTAATCAAAGGCTTCAAGGGTATGATTATTTCAACCTATCTCTTTGATTTTACTTGTAGTTTAATTGTGTCATTCAATATTAGATCCGTTCATGGTGATTAAACTTTTCCGCTGCGTTTTATTACTTTTAATAACCGAAAATCACCATTATTAGCAGTATATTTCCCAAAAAATGGTTGGGTTTTAAATGGAATATTTGGTTGAAAAACGGAAAGAATAAAAAAAATGATTTTGTTTTATAACATGGTCTATAATTGTTTCGAAATAATGATATTGTTTTGAACTATTTCCTGGAATAGTTTTAAGTGTTTGGAATAAATGCAAATCAGTTATAGATGTTAAATCCCTTGGTTATTCGTATGACAATTAATGCCTTTATATTCGGGAAGTTTGTTGAAATGCAGGAGGAGAATACCACGGAATTTTCAAGGTAGAATATAAGGAGGATTTCGTTGGCCAATGGTGTAATTAGACGTGGCAATATGGACCAATGAGAGAGCTCCAAACTGCTGAGTTGACAAACGAAAATCATATTAGGGGTCATATATAGGAAAAGATTACTTGAATAAAATAATTTTTGTCTTGAATAGTGATTTTATTAAAATACTAGCAGAGAGCTAGAAGCAAAATAATTACAAAGTTACAAGCAAATGATTTTTAACCAATCGACCCAACTAAATTTGTTTTGCATCTATATATAGACCAACTAGCTACAAAACCCGCCCGATGGACGGGTATGCTGTAAATTTTAGTATGTAGAAAAATGTCCAAAAACTTTATATATTTCTAAATTACATAATAATCGATAGATGTGATGATGATTTTGTACAAAAAAACGGTAAATGAAGAAATGTTACACGGGCATTTTATTAAATGAAGAATCCAGCTTTTTATGCCGTAATCCGTAATATTTGAAGTCCGGTTCCGTTGCACTATCCAGTTTTTTATGCCGTAATCATAGAATGCCGGTTTTATGGAAATTATATTGAGTCGTGTATCACTCCTGAATAAATACGATTGAGTCGCTGATTGATCTTTTAAATATTTATTTGTTTCCTTATATGTAGGATCTTTTAAATAGTTATTTATTTGTTTCCTTGTATGTAGGAAGCCGTATATGGAACATATGAATGTAGACCGTAAGCCGTACCAGATTCGGTTGCCGTATATGGAGCGTATGAATGTAGACCGTAAGCTGTACCAGATTCGTTTGTATTAGTGCAAATGACGTGGACCAATCAGGGAATTACAAGTGGCATTATGGACGAATAGGAATGCTTGGAATTGCCATGGTGTCAAACCCTCTTCAAATTTAGGCCTCATATATAGGGTAGGATTCAAAGAACAAGCAACAATATCATCAAACATAACGTTTTTTTTAAGGATAATCAAATCAAATAAAAGTTTATTGCGAAAATTCAATACTTTGTAATTGTAAAACCATTTTGCTTATAAAACATACATTTCCAAAAACCATAGGCAATACGTAAAAAATAATGCAACACATATCTTAAATAGAGCTTCAAATACAACCGACGACGTACATTTTGTGACTATATACTTGTATAAAAGTTATAAATTAAAGAAATATTTGAGTTGAGTCTATGTCTTCGTACGCTTTAAAATTTCTAAATCAGCATACAAGCAAAGTCGTTTACAACATAACGGTCCAAATATGTTTGCAAAACGATAATTCTGGTGAGCACTTTTAACATGATTTTTTTTAGAGAAAAACAAGTCTTGAAAAATGTGGTCCACGCTAACGTCTTAGCTTTCTAGCCCTGCGTTCATCACATGTACATAACCATCCAAGTGGACGGTTTGTTCTTCATCGATAACATTTTTTAAACCGCGTATAAAAGTCTACAAGTTTTTTTTTTCTTTTTCTTTTGCAAATTGTTAAAATTTTAGCTTATTTCAAGCTTTATGTATATAACTTTAGCTTCACACAAATGCATTTTAAAGGCTCTCATTTGTATTGAATCTTGGACCGTTTAGGATTGTAATCAAATACAAATTAGTTGTAAAATGTTTAATAACTAAATATCTAACTTAATATACATATTTTTATCTCTATGAAAATGTTAAATAGCATCTTGTAACATTAAATCAATAAAAACACAATTTTGATTGTTGCATCAAATTAACATGCATCTATATCAAATTGTGCACCTACATTTTCTTTTTAATTCATACATGCATCTATGAATTTGTGTATATACTTGAGATATATAAAAAAAACTTTGTGAATTTGTCACCATTATTACCATATAATACAATCAACATACAAAAATACTGTTCATTACAGTTTATAAACGGAGTTTCCAAAAAAACAAAACACCTGTAAAGTATGGATGACAGTGAATGTGCTGGTGGTAATGAGGGTGCTGGTGGTATTGATGTATTGAAACACATGTGTTTCACTAAAACACAGGGGAGCATACGAAGCACATGTGTTTCAAGCCACGAAACACATGTGCTTGGCTGCACATATACACGCCTTTATTTTAAAAAGAACTGTTATTAGCGAAGCACATGTGCTTCTAGCTTACAAACACATGTGCTTCATTACTTGAAACACATGTGTTTTGTTGTACATATACACTCCTTTATTTTCAAAACAACTGTTATTAGTGAAACACATGTCCTTCAAGTAACGAAACACATATGTTTCAAGTCATGAAACACATGTGCTTGGCTGTACATATACACTCCTTTATTTTCAAAACAACTGTTATTAGTGAAACACATGTGCTTCTAGTAACGAAACACATGTGTTTCAAGTCATGAAACACATGTGCTTGGCTGTACATATACACTCCTTTATTTTCAAAACAACTATTTTTTAGTGAAACACATGTGTTTCAAGTCACGAAACACATGTGTTTCAAGTCACTATAAACACGAGTTTCTAAAACACAGGGGAGCATACGAAGCACATGTGTTTCAAGTCACGAAACACACGTGCTTGGCTGTACATATACACTCCTTTATTTTCAAAAAACTGTTATTAGTGAAGCACATGTGCTTCTAGCTTACAAACACATGTGCTTCATTACTTGAAACACATGTGCTTGGCTGTACATATACACTCCTTTATTTTCAAAACAACTGTTATTAGTGAAGCACATGTGTTTCAAAAGGTGAAACACATGTGTTTCAAACACATGTGTTTCAACTTTCAAGTCACGACCACCACCATCAGTCACCACCGGCGGCGGCCACCTCCGGCCGCCGTCCGCCGCCGCCGTCTCTGGCCGCCGGAGGTGGGTGGGGTGTTGATGTATTGAAGCACATGTGCTTGTATGGTTTTAATTTTGATATTGACCTTTGACTTTTTCTTGATCCAATGGCTATTTATTGTCCTTTGGGACTAGTTAAAATTCTTGGACTACCTTGAATATTTACCTATATAATATAGATATAAGTTAGTAAGAAAACATAGAAGTAAATTAGCTTAGTCGGTAAAGCTTTCTTCCAGGAGCCAAAGTACGCAGGCTCAAAACATTGCCAGCTCCATTTGTTCTATTAATTTTTCCTTTTTTTCTTTCATTTATTATCACCTAATTCACGCCATTCTAATGTTGACGTTAATTATTTTAATTATTTAAAATATATTTTTTGATATTAGATAAAATATTATTATTGATGACTTATTTTTTTACATAAACAAAATTACATATTTAGTCTTTTAAAAGTTTACTACTATTATACTTACTCCGATTCAAAATAAGTGCTATACTTTCCTTTTATGAGTGATTCAAAATAATGCTACACTTTCTTTATTTGGTAAATTTTTGTATATAAAATTACCATTTTATCCTTACTTAACTTTATTAAACATCATTAAGATTCTCTAATTTACTTTCTCTTTCTTCAATAAAGCCAAATGTGGGACCCTTTTCACTAATTATCCCCTTTAATCTATCATAATCTCTATTATAATATTTTGCATCAAAAAGCGTGAAGGTAAAAATGTAACACTTATTTTGAATCGGAGGAAGTATATACATTAGTCATACACAGGGTACCGTTCATAGATGATTTTGTCTTTTTGCAAGTTCTATTTAATTATATACAGGAGAATAATGAAATTGGTGAATAAAGGTTTCTTTGGCACAGTAGCTTTATGTGAAAGTGTAAAGTCAAGCAGGTCATGGAGCAACCACACGTGTTCGATTCTCTATTTACATTTGTTTTTTTTATCTCCTAAACTTTCCAAGTAATAACTCTTTTCCTCATGAAACTAATATTTTAATTTTTAGTTTTACATGTTGATATGTTAAACTTTAGTATTATAAAAAATAATTAAATAATCCCTATTTTTATAAAATAATATTAGTATTATATACATGCTCAAAACGAAGAATATCTATATATCTGTGTTCTTTATTCGCCAAAATTAATATAAATAATATAAAATAAATCCAATCTATATAATAAGGCTGCTGGGTATGGGCACCACATGTGGTGGTGCCTTTTTTGCCACATCACCGCCACCTAAGCAACCACACCACCACCACACCACATCATTTGGTGGAAATACCCACTACACCACACCACACCATTTTATTTTCCATCTCATCATTTTTGTTCCATTTATTTTTTAAACGTAATATTAAACTTCCATTAAAATTAAAATAACAATACATTAAATTAAAATACAAATACTTAAAATTAAGAATACAAATACTTAAAATAAAAAAACTACAATCCTAAATCGCTCATCGCTTTTCGGGCTCTTTCCTTCGCGGCTAGGAAATGATGAAGATCTTCTTGCGGCAAGCCTGGCGGTGGTTGCATACTCAAAATATTCAAATTATTGATCATTCTTTGTTCGGTTGCAAGCGCTCTATCTCTTTCGTCTTTCTCCTTCTCCATTTGAACTTGTAGACGACGCATCTCTACGCGCTCTTTCGTTGCCTCAAAGTGGTCGTTTAATCGTTTTTGAATTTCTTCCCTATGCTTGCTCTTCGCTTCCTTTTCCGCCGCATGCCTACCCGCTCGTTTAGCCTTGTCTCTTCCAATTGGTCGTTGAAGAGGAGTTGGGGTTTCGTCAATGTCGTCGAATAGGTCATCTGGAAATTCATCGTCCCCTGCATTAAGGTCCACACGAGAACGACCATCAGAAACGTCAACCGATTGTGAACTTTTTGAGCGCTTCGATTGTTGTTGATCTTTAGTAATTGTGCCGATTCATTTTGGATCCTCTTTTAAAATCAACCAATGTCGGTCTAGCTCAAAATTATGGCCATTTTTTTCAACTTTGTATTGTTTCTTGGCGGCCTCCAAAACATCAAACTCGGCCATTCCGCTACTTCTTTCTGACGAGAGTTTGTTTTATATACCATTAAATTTTGTAACCTTGTTGTTTATGTCACGCCATTTGCTACTAAGACTATTGTCTTTTCGGTATGGCGGGACTCCCATGAAGCTATGAAATTTAGAAAGAATGGCTTCCCAATAGCTTTTAATTCTCATGTCATTCCCGTCCTTCTCGTTTTTAGAAGTGCCACACCAAGCTCGGCACAACGCAAGTTCCTCCTTTTCCGTCCATGGAAGTTGTGTGTCTTCTTCCACATCTTCTTCTCCAACTTCTTCAACAACCTCTTTTTCTTTCCTTTTCCCTTTCCCTTTCCCCTTTCGCTTGCTCCCCCCCCGCTTGTGGTTCTTGTGGTTGGGTTTGTTGAAGAATTTCTTGTTGTTGAAAATATTGACCGGTGGGTGCAAATTGAGATACATTTTGTGAATATTGGGGTTGTTGAAATTGAGGGTGATATTGAGATGCGGTTTGTGGATAATATTGTGGAGGTGGAGGTGGGACAACACCGGAATTTAGGATGTTGAAGTATTGGTCGAAGCCACCAAATCATAGGTTCGGTGGTATATTATATTGTGAAGGTTGGTTGGGTGTTTGTGGAGAGTTGTTGTGTGACATAGTCCCGGTGCGAAGATCTAAAATCCTTGTTGTACCTATTATACATTAGTCTTCATAAGGAATTTTAATTTTAGCCCCTTAAAATAGTTGATAATTACATTTTGATACTGAAGCTTTTGATACATTACATCTTTATGCAATAAGGGTTGTTGAGGAAGAACAATAGAAGGGTTGTTGACATCATGGTAGTTCTGATGTCACAATACTCACCATATGTGTAATAAGAATATCATGTATAAAGCTTGAAACTAGAACTTAATATATCGCCTTTTAATCTCCGTTTAATCAAAATTCTATCTTAATATATCGCCTTATAAATATGAAAGGGAATTTATCATGCAAATAGTTTTATGTTTTCATATAAGGATGGTTTATTACAAATGAGTTGAATCTTACGAAAAATAATAATTATAATGTGTAATAAACTAATTGCACTAATAAATCCGCAGTGTAGCACGGTCTTACAGTCATCTTTTTATATATTTGGGACGCATTCTCATTATTTTGTATTTGTTTGTATTTTAAGATGTTGGTTACTAGAATGACACCCTATATACAATATACAAAGTGGCCGGATAAGGGTTCCAGTGGTAAGATTTTGCTTGGTTGGTCGGAAAATGACGATGGCTATGATGGCGTCGGTGGATTTCCCTGATTTGGCCGGAAAGTGGCCAGATATGGGGTGTATGGTGGGGGGTTTTAGAGTTTCTGTTAGGGGTAAGCAAGGTCTAAAAACCGAACCGAACCTGAAAATGATGAATTTTCAAAGCCGAAACCTAATCAATTACATATTTTCGGTTTTGGTCCGGTTCGATTTTTTTAGCATAAAAGCTCATTTAATCCGAGGACCGAACCGAAACCGAAACCGATACAACTGAAACCGAAACGAAGAATTTTCAAAACCAAACTGATTACATGTTTGGTTTATGTTCGGTTTTATTGGTTTTAGTGTGTGAACAAAATGATCAAATTTTATTCAATAAATATAGTTGAACAATGAAATCTGGCTATTTCAAATGATAGAAACTTATCTTTAGGAGCCCTAAAGTTTGAAACCAAATAAGTTGTCTAAGAAAATTGAACCGTCCACATCGATAACTATATTAAATTTTTAACTAAAATAACCGAAAAACAAACAGAAACTTGATCCTAGAATTAATAAAAAATTCATTTACTACTCCGTGTATAAACTAGTTGTCAAACTACAACTTTTTAATATTGTCACTTTCGAATAAACATTAAACAACGCAATCTTTGACGTTGACATTTTTAATATCACCAACCTTGATTTTCATGGATTACCTAAGTCAACCTTACATAGTTCCTACCGACCATAAAGGGTATGCGTATTTATTTTACATAATGTATAGTTTTTACCCATGTTTTAACGATCAAGTTGGACTAGAAAACAAGAATAGTGTCGCATGGATGTTGTTTAATATGCAAAATGTGTGTTAGACTGTTGGGTGTTTGGTCGAACCGTTTGAACAGGCCCAAAAACTGGAATGGGCGGGAAACTTTTTACATTTTAAGTTTAACCTAATGTTATTTGACGCTTCTGTGTGTCGTGAAATGTTTTAACCTTACATTCGTGAATAGTCACCTTATTTCTTTCTTTCTTTATCATTTTCAAGATTGATCATCTTCATAATCGGCAATTTTCTAAATTTTGATTACCTATAAAAAACATTATAACTAATTATTATAAATAATATATAATATTGTAATTCAGTTCAGCCATTTCGACCGTTTTTAAAGCATCTGCAAGTATATTTCAAAATCTAGATTTTGAAACATTTATTTTACCAATTCAGTAAGGTCTTTGAACTATAACATTAGATCAGATACGTGTTCGTTGATGGGATCCTATAAAAAGTAGGAAAAATAAGAATGTTACAAGGTAAAAGATAAAACATTTTTTAACGTTATGGTTAAAAATTATTAATGTGAGTAAATTAAGTATAATTATTGATGCATGTGCAACTACTATAAGGTGATTAGCGGCTTTTAACGTGCTGTTTTTTTATGGTTAAAATACATTAAGACAAACCATTTAGTTAATTTAGAAAAAAATTTCTTAACCGGTACGTTATTAGCACGACAACCTAATCAATTGAGCTAATACTTCTGATACAAAGATGAATCAATTTCGAGTTATTTTCTATTACTTTTCTGTGTGTCTTTCATTATAGGAGGAGACTTTGATTTATACACAAAGGAAAGATTACAAAAGGGAAAGACATTGAAGACAATTCCTAAATCGTTGCTGTGATAGTTGGACGTGAGCTGGAATGAGGGAGGAATATAGGTGGCTTGATTTTATTTCCTTTCTTTGTTTTATTTCCTGTTTAACACTCCCCCTCAAGTTGGATAGTGGGATTGCCAAAATTCAACTTGTCGAGAACTTCATGTAATGATTTCCCGCTCACCGCTTTGGTTAAAATATCAGCAAGTTGATCTTCAGACCATACGAACGGAAGAGTGATGATCTTGGCTTCTAATTTTTCTTTGATGAAGTGTCGATCCACTTCTATGTGTTTTGTTCGATCATGTTGAACTGGGTTTTCAGATATTTGAATTGCGGCCTCGTTGTCACTAAAGACTTCACTGGATTTTTTTGGGGAGAAGCCTATTTCGGTCAAAAGTCGTCTTACCCATAATATTTCAGTTATTCCTCTTGCGATTCCTCTGAACTCTGCCTCTGCACTTGACAAGGCTACTACTTTTTGTTTCTTGCTGCGCCATGTTACAAGATTACCACCGACAAGAGCAAAGTACCCTGCTGTAGATCTTCTGTCATTCTTGTCTCCTGCCCAATCTGCATCGGTATATAGTTGGGTCTCAAGGTGACCGTTAGGTTTGAACAGGATTCCATGCCCTACTGTTCCTTTAAGATACCTTACGATTCTTAAGACTGCTTCCATGTGAGGTTTTTGAGGTTTGTGCATATACTGGCTCACCACGCTTACAGCGTATGCTATGTCTGGGCGAGTATGAGAGAGGTATATTAGCTTCCCTACCATCCTTTGATACCTCATTTTGTCCGCCAAAACATCATTTTCTTCGTTGAGAAGTTTCTGGTTTATAATCATTGGTGTTTCAGCTGGCTTGCAATCAATCATCCCAGTTTCTGCGAGTAGATCAAGAACATATTTTTTCTGGTGCATGAAGATTCCTTGTTTTGACCTTAGAACTTCGATTCCAAGGAAGTATTTGAGGTTTCCTAGATCCTTCATTTCAAATTCGGAGAATAGGTTTCCTTTGAGTCTTGTTATTTCTTCTTTGTCGTCACCTGTAATGATCATATCATCAACATAAATTATTAGACATGTTATTAATTTTCCCCTTCTTTTAAGAAACAAAGTGTGGTCTGAGTTGCTTTGTTTGAACCCATAGCTTTTCATAGCTATGGTGAATCTCCCAAACCAAGCTCTAGGGGACTGTTTTAAACCATAAAGAGATTTTTTAAGGCGACACACTTCCCTGTTTTTGAAGTTATCTCTGAAACCATGTGGAGCTTCCATATATACTTCTTCTTGTAATTCTCCGTGTAAGAAAGCATTTTTTACATCGAACTGGTGGAGAGGCCATCCTTGATTTGCAGCTACAGAACAAAGGACTCTGATAGTGTTGATTTTGGCCACAGGAGAGAAGGTTTCTGAGTAATCAATTCCATATGTTTGAGTGTAGCCTTTTGCTACTAGTCTTGCTTTGTGTCTTTCAATTGTTCCATCAGGTTTGTATTTGATTGTGAATACCCATCGACACCCAACAGTTTTTTTTCCTGGTGGTAAGATACATTTTGTCCAAGTTTTGTTCTTTTCAAGGGCTTTCATTTCTTCTTCCATTGCCTTTTTCCACTCTTCAGATTTTAGGGCTTGTTCAGGATTTGTAGGAATTTCTTCAGAACATAGAGCCACAACGAAGGCTTTGGCTTGTTTAGATAGATTTCCTTTGGCTATGTTGGCCATTGGATATCTTCCTTTCCTTGTCTCCCTTTCTGGTGAGTATCTGTTAGGAGGAATGCCCCTGTTTGTCCTTGGAGGTAAGGTGTAATGTTCAGGAATGTCTTCTTGTTCTGTAGTGACTTCTTCTTCATCTTCTATTTCCTGTATGTTTTCTTGATCACATAGATTGTTAGTTTCAATGGGGTCTGGGTCACTTACCTCGGTTACCAGGATAGGAGGCGAGTCTTGGGGGGCACTGTCTTCATTGTTTTGAGGAGCACTTGGTTGCGGATCTTCTGTTTGAACAGGGTTTGTTGTATCAATTGTTTCGAGCCAACTCAGTGTGTCAGTTGTATAATCTGTATTCTCCCCCTGACCACTGAGGTTGGTGGTATAGTAGTATTCTGTTTCAAGAAAGTCACAATTCATGGTGGTAAACATGCGTCGGGTTTTCGGGTTATAGCAACGGTACCCTTTCTGATTTATCCCATACCCGACAAAAACACATTTTTCCGCACAAGGATCAAGTTTTGACCTAGTGGATTTAGGTATATGTACGAATACAGTACAACCAAAGATTCGGGGTTCAAGGGTGAGAATGGGTGGGGGGGTAGTATGTTCAGTAAGGACTTGGAGTGGTGTTTTGGATTTCAAGATCTGGGTGGGAAGCCGATTTATGAGATAGGCAGCGGTAACGAGTGCTTCAGGCCAGAAAGATTTTGGGACTTGAGATTCGATTAAGAGTGCCCTAGTAATTTCTAAGAGGATACGATTTTTCCGTTCGGCAACACCGTTTTGTTCAGGGGTGTGAGAGCACGAGGTTTGGTGGATAATTCATTTTTCTTGGAAAAAACGTTTCATGTCAGAATTAATAAATTCTCCACCGTTATCCGATCTAAGGACTTGGATGGGTTTTTTAAATTGTGTTTGGACTATATTATAAAAATTAGTAAATTTTTCAAACACTTCATTTTTTGTTTTTAATAAGTATACCCATGTCATACGAGTGCAATCATCTACAAACATAACAAAAAAACGAAAGTTTTGACCCCCGGTGATTGGAGCCGGTCCCCACACATCTGAGTGTATTAAAGAAAAAGGTATGTCAACTCTTGTAGAATTTGGTTTAAACGTTTTTCGATGACTTTTGGCAAACACACAAGTTTCACAATGAGACTTACAATTTAAAGGAAAAAGTTTAGGAAATAAAGTATGTAAATAATTGGTAGATGGGTGACCTAGTCTTCTGTGCCATAACCATGCCTCTCTTTCTGTAGTTCCATGAGATAACATTGCACTCCCGTTTTGGGTTACTTCATCGACATAGTATAGCCCGTTCTTCTCAGTGCCACGCCCAATTATCGCTCCCGTCCTGATATTCTGTAAGATACAAAAGGTTGGATGCATGAGGACTGAGCAATTTAATTCTTTAGTGACATGACTAATAGATAAAAGTTTATGTGATAGATCGGGAATATATAGACATTTTGAGAGCTTGAGAGTTGGAGAAATCTCAATACTCCCCCCCTTTTTTACATGTAACTTTTCCCCATTTGCGGTTTCAATAAAGTTTTTGGTTGGTTTATTTATTGTTGTAAAATCGGATAAATCATGGGTCATAGTATCCGTAGCCCCACAATCAAATATCCATAATTGTTCCCGCTCTTTAAAATGTTTGACCATATTGACAAAACCTCCCTGTTTATTTATTTTGTGACATTTTATAAAGTCTTCACAATTTTTAAAACTATTGTCAATATAATTAAAAAATGATGACGATTTAAAAGCATTTTTGGAATTTAATAAATGTTGGGGATTGTTTTTAATACAATCAGAACTATGTGGGGCTTTTTCTAAAAAATCAAAAACATGAGGTGGGGATTGTGAGTATTTTAAACTCCCATCCCCTTTACCTGGTTCCACCACCGAGAAGAAACCCTTTTTTTCTAAATTCGACGATGCCGCTGTATCTTGAGATCCCATAGCTGCAACCCCGCCGAAGCCAGTGAATTTCCGATCAGTGGTGTTTCCGTCGATCGGTATTTTTCCCTTCTTTTGTCCCTGAGTTTTCGATTTCGTCTTGTGACCGTCGGTCCACCAATCTGGATAGCCTACGAGCTCAAAACATTGTTCGCGGGTGTGCTTGTTCATACCACAGTTGTCACATTGAAGATGAGACTTATCTTCTTTGGTTGTTGAGCCGAATTTTCTTCCTTCCGGGCGGCGGTATCCCTTCGTCGCAAGTCCGATTCCTTCAATTTCGGTTGCAGCGGCAGACAGCCCTGAGGCTATACCCTGTGTATCAAGGTTAGTTGCTCCCAGAATAGTCTGGTGAGCGGCTTCCTTACGAACCGTGGCGTATGCCGCCTCCGTCGAGGGAAGAGGTTCCAACCGGAGAAGCTCTCTTTTGATGTGTTCATATTTTTTATCAAGAGAATTTAAAAATTGGAATAGTTTCTGTTCAGACCTGATCTTTGAGTAAATTTTAATGTCATCCGGGCATTTCATCGGGTTTGGATCGATCCTGTCGATCTCTCCCCAAATTCCTTGTAAGGTGATCCAAAGTTCTTCTAGAGAACTTCCGTTTTGTTTGATATCATTAGCTTTTACGTGAAGATTGAATGTTTGAAGCTTGTCCCGCCCACTGCTATATGTGACCACCAATGCATCCCATAAGCTTTTTGCTGTTGGGTATTCGGTAAGATTTCCTGCAAGGGTTGGTTCAATATTTTGAATGAGCCAAGAAAAAACGATCAAGTCCTCTTGTTCCCATTGATCGAAGGACTCGTGTGTTTGATCTGGAGGATTTGTGGTTAAATGTGATAACAGGGATTTGGATTTGCCGCCTATGGCGACTCGAATCATACGAGTCCATAAAGCGTAATTTTGGTTATTGAGCTTGAGGTTAATTTGAAGGTTATCGGAAAGCTTGGGGTTTTGAGGTTGTGGGTTTATGCTGTTTCGCAGCAGGTTAGCTAATTGAACCGACAAACTGGTCTCCGGGTTACCGTCTTCGGACATGGCGGCCCGGGAAGTTTGATCGGAAAGGCTAATTGAAAAAAACGATAGATGATGAGCTAACCCGCTCTGATACCATGATACAAAGATGAATCAATTTCGAGTTATTTTCTATTACTTTTCTGTGTGTCTTTCATTATAGGAGGAGACTTTGATTTATACACAAAGGAAAGATTACAAAAGGGAAAGACATTGAAGACAATTCCTAAATCGTTGCTGTGATAGTTGGACGTGAGCTGGAATGAGGGAGGAATATAGGTGGCTTGATTTTATTTCCTTTCTTTGTTTTATTTCCTGTTTAACAACTTCATATGTTTGTTACCTGACTATAATTATCTTTATTATTTCATAAAATTAAAAAGAAAATCAACAACACCATCATTGTTACTGTCACCACAACTCACCATCATTGATCATTCACCATCCATCACTATGGTCATTGTAAGAAAAATATAAAGAACAATATTTACTCGGAACAATATATATAATTATATGGTACCTGCAATTGTATTTGATACTAATTTAATACCTTTTGGAAAAATGCTTACTAAATAACATAGGAATCAATAAATAGGATTGATTACGGGTGGGCTCCTTTCTTATTAAAAGTGAAAAAGGCAAGTTAAGTACGTGGAGGCGTCGAGTGTAGCTTTTTTAACGTTGACGGTGCTAGATCTTCTTTTTTCACTTTTAAGTTCTTCTTTATCGTAATCATCATTGTGTAGTGCTACCATCACCATATATTATTTACAATCACATTTTATAATAAAACTACATGTTTTAAATGTCATGTAAAAGAATAATGATTAGTTACTTGTGTAAATATGAAAAGTTTTATCCATATTAAAAATACTTATTCATATACTATCATCTATATTTTAATATATTTATATGAGTTTATAATATATGTCTCTGGTGCATATCATAGTAATTTTATACTCCATTCGTCTCAAATTTATTGTCCACTACAAAATACACAAAATTTAAGAAAATTACATTAATTATACTATGTCATCTATCAAATTTTTCTCTTTCCCATTTAAATGTTTTTTATTAGTTGAAATTTAGGAAAAACAGTATTTGTGGGATAAACTAAAATAATATACTAGACAATAAAAATGAGACAGGGAATATATCTTTTATGTTCCTGCATTTAATTCATCAAAAATATTCATTTACAATTATGACAAGGGTAAAATTGGTATAACACAAAATTATTAATGAATCATAAATATTACAGTAATTTTTACTTTAACTAAGTAAATTTTAATTCATTAAACTTTCATTATCGTATACTTATAAGGCAAACATTAACAAAATCTTATTTATATAATATACTTAAAATTTGTACTTGAAAAAAATAATATTAATGATGTAAATATCAATTCTCATCCAATATAGTCAACTAAGAAAGAGCTAGCACTAAGAAGTGTGACACTAATGGTATGCCTAACTTCTTTAATTATATAAAATCCGATGCATTTTTATATTAATTTTGCTCTATTTTATGACCACCTGCTCATATATAATAATGGATTATATGGTTTTCGGCTCGTATCTCATTCACATTTTTGTTTCATGTAGGGGTGTGAAACCATGCGCTTTGATTTCTTGACAAATAGTTTCCTTTCAATTGAAAATTTACTTCATTTTATTGCAACTCCTTTTTTCCTTTTTTAAAATAAGTAAAAATTGTCAAATAAATTATACACAACGCATATTATATACCAAAGTGTTTATAGTCCACCTGTATCTGGCGTTATATATTCTACAAGGTTGTAGGCTGAAACTATGTTATGAATAAAAATATTATAAATTTAGAATATACATGTTAACCTTAAAAAAATACTAGATAAATAGATGTTATAAAATCCATCTCAGTTAATTATTTGTAATATCGAAATCTAAAGTTGAAATCTATATGTTATAAATTATTTTATGTTTTGTTAGTCCACAGACTAAGTAAATAAGATTTGATGATCGAAAGCTAAGAAGAATAATATCAGGTGAAGTATGTATCTCAGCTGAAGTACAAGTATATTAATTATCCTTCAGCTGAGTACGTACGTAGCTCTAGGAAACAAGTCAAATCAGCAGCTATAGGAGAGTGTTCATTCGAAGTCTATGGCCAAAGGACAAAGACCAGGAAAAGACCATTCAACTGATAGTGGAATCAGCTGATGGTACCTGCTGCAGATAAAGACTTAGCGAAAAATGTTCTTGACACTTTGAATATTTTCCTTTCCCGCTCAAAGAAGAAGAAAACGATGAAGATCTTCTATTTTGGAATAGAAGATAATATGCCAGTACATCATCGTTTGTCCCTCCAAGCATGTAAAGGGAAAGTCAACTACTTTTGTACTATCATAGTACACCTTTTCATTGTGTGTCAGAAAAGGTAGCAAAAGAAGTTGAAACAAAGTGCAATTAGGACCATAACCTATGCAAGTGCATTAAATGTTTCCGTGGACAAGTCTACATCGACGAATGATATGTTTACACGTCGATTAACTTGTGGACAAAGGAACATGGATCTTGGGCTATATATAGAGACGTAAGTGCTTGCATTTACACACACCTTTTAGCATTTATAGCACAAGAACATTCTCTGAGAGTTTGTTATTGTCTGGCATTAACTCTCCCATAGTTATTACACAGGAATTTAATATCAGGTGTTAGTATCAGCTGATATAACTCTCCTTGCATAGTCTTCTTGTTTTAGCGAGCAAAAGTGTCACTTCAAGTATAAAGTTTTAGTTAGTGTGTACTATCTATTTCCGCAAACTTTATACTGTATTAAGTTGTTTTAATAAATTCTTAATCATTGAAAACTTGTGTGTTCTTTATCTTATCGTCTTTACTTGTCATAACGGAACACATTTGTGTCGTCGGGATCTAACAACTGGTATCAGAGTGTAACACCCAAAAATTCGGAAAATTTAAAAAAATTTAAATACAAGATTTAAATAAAAATGTCCGATAAATAAATCTCAGATATAAATATTTAACATTTAAAACGTAATTATTGCGGAAAAAGTTTTAAATGAAATTTAAGTTTAAAATAATAAATGTTGTTCCACATCAACTCTTGAAAATACAGTGATCAACCGTCCACCTTCTCTTTTCCTTTGCTAGTACCTGAAACAGTGGGAAAAGTTTGGGTCAGCTAGGAAGCTGAGTGAATAATCTCAAAATGCATACAATCATAACATACAACACATGAGGGCACGTCGGTGTACTCCTACTCAGAATCTACTCAATTAATTACTCAGATTTATTTCTTGGATTTTATTACTCAGATTTTATTTTCCGGATTTTATCACTCAGATTTTAATTTATATAGCGCGCTTGTGTGATTCGGGTCGATCGCCCCTCCTCACACCTCAGATAGGCGTAAGCCAAAACTCAAACGGGAGTGATCCCAAAACCTCAGACGGGAGGTGATCCCAAAATGGCATATAGCCAAAACTCAGATGTGTGTTTATTATGTTTTTATCTCTTTAACGTAATTATCTCAGATGCCCTAGCAGATAATAGCACAGAATGACACTGCGCCGAGCTCAGATACCCCGACACAATGTCTCAGATCAATAATAAATAAACAGATGCTCAGACACTCAGATAACAGATCAAACTCAGATAACAAGTATGGTTCAAATAGTATAACACATAAGTCATGCATGTATAACGTTAAAACTGAATACACGGTGAGAATACTCACCTCGATAAGCTAGCCTCCATATTAATCCATGAATGGATTAGACACTTCCTCAATGCAATTTAGAGCCCTGCGACGATTACATAAAACATATATCACAATTTTGACATCAACAACATAAACTCAGTTCCTGAATTTCCAGACACAGCTCATTTAACTAGTCGTATCTCCCAAACCGTAAAACCCACGGACTCCCATTTTACCCTTTCGGAAACTAGACTCCGAACCCGATAATTAACTGTGAGACGAGCCATCTCCAATTCAGACCCTAAGGGCCTCGAAACTAGCCGACAACACAGAACAGTCGCACAGCGACATGTCACTGCGACAGTCCACGATATTACCCGTAACTTTTAAACCGTAAGTCCGTCTAACGAGTGTTCGGTCAATTCGGAAAGCTAACTAAATGGGCTACAAATCGATGTGAGACGACCATCCCCTAAAACAGATTCTAAGACCCTCAATAACAGCCATCAATATAACGTTTCGAAATTGCCAGCAACTAAAAATGATTTTTAAAATAATAATAACTATAAAACCCGACACCGTCATCCGGAAGCCTACCGAGGCATCCCGAGAGCAAGGTTTTCTGGGTTCTTCAAGCAAGGCTCGGGATTGACACAAGGACACGAAAATAATACAAGAAGAGATGGAGATAATACCCTTACGAACCAATCCGATATAATGAACACCCGATTAATCGAAACACCAAATGATTGTTTGATTCCTTGCTTTCACTTCGATCGATCATCTGGAATAATTAGCATATGGCTGCTCCTTAGTTGACACAAGAACACCCCAATGAATTAAATTTCACCTGCTTGCCGTCGACCATGCGTCGTGGCTGGAATCTCAACCACTACTTGTTTTCTTTTCTTTCTTTTCCATGCCACCGTCCAAACCTTTCGATCACTACCACAACTTCTTTAATTAATTCCAACTCCTAGGCTGCTGACCACTTGTTTTTGTTTTGGTAGTTCCCCTCTCATGGATGTCGTTTCCTGCCCACATCCCTCACACGAAATCTCCTCCAATTTTGCTTATGCGGCCGATAGTTACAAAGGAAAGAAAAGGAAGAGAAAATCCTACATGCCCTATTTTAATTACCCTTAATGACTTCCCTCTCCAAGCCCCAATTGATCAGCCCCTTTGTGGGCTACTCGGCTCGACCCGGCCCAAATACAACAAACCCAACTCTCGAAATATTAAACCGGGTTTACCCCGACCCACTCACACGAATTAAACCGTCTAATAAATTATTAAGCGTCTAAAAGGTCTAATTTAATTGACTACCTAGTGTAATTTTAATTATAATGTCTAATAAAAACGAACCATCTAATTACAGGTCGTCCAAATAATATGAACCGTCGTCGTCCAAATAATATGGAATTAATTATAAATAATAAAATGTGATTAAAATAATATTATTTATTTAATACAAATTTTAGGGCGTTACACAGAGCGAGTGTCAAAGTTGTTTTCCATCAACTTTGAGCATCTGTTATGGCTGAACCTACAACATCCGATCTTCCATCATCTGGAAAACCTCCCAAACTTACTCAAACCAACTACCCCATGTGGAAAACTCGTATGTTGTCCCACATGGTTATCTATCACCCAAAAGTTCAAGACAATATAACGATAGGAAAATACATTCCCAAAACCCTTATTCCTGGTACCCCTGAAGTACCAGAACACTATGTTGTGAAATCTGAAGCACAATGGACAGACGCTGAAAAACGTCTTGTTCATGTTGAAAATAAAGGAAGGGATATGCTTTTTCAAGCAGTTGGTGATGAACTGTATCACAACATTCAATTTTGTGACCCAGTCAAAGAAATGTGGGAAAGGTTGGCTGAAGTGTATGAAGGCACTTCCGTTGTGCGTGAACACAACAAAAACATGCTCATTCATGACTACGAGCTGTTTAAAGCCAAGCCTAGTGAGACTATAGCTCAAACATTCAATCGTTATAACATTTTGTTAAACGAGCTAAAGTCTCATGGGGTTGAAAAGGACGATATGTCCAAAATGTGTAAGTTTATGGGAGCCTTACCCTCTAAATGGGCTACCATTATAACATGCATGAGTACATCTCCTACTTTAAAAGATTACACTCTTTCTTCTCTCTACGGCATGTTTCTAAGCCATGAGAGAACTGTACTCAACAAATTTCAACCTCCAAAGGAATCTAAAGTGAGCTCCTCAGGATCTTCGGCTGCTCTTGTTTCTCTAAACAAACCCAGCAGGATTGAATATCCTCCCTCAGATGATGAAGCTGACACAACTTCAGCTGTTGATCTGTTCTACATACCTGAGGTCAGCATCGAAGAGATCGATGAAGACGAAGATAATGAAGCCCTTATAACTGAGCTTGCCTTACTTGTTAAGAATAGAAAATTCTTCAAAGGCAAATCTGGCTCCTCATCTAGAGGCTCAAGTAGCAAATCTATCTCGTCAGCTGCACCTTCCAGACCTTCTGGAAGTACACCTGATATCTCTGAGATAACTTGCTACAACTGCAACAAAAAGGGACACTATGCTAACGACTGCAAGCAAAAGAAAGTTAGTTCATCATCTTCAAGTGGTGATTCCATTGAAGATAAATACAAAAAGCTACAAGCCTTCACCAAAAAGATCCTAGAAGAAAAGAAGGCACTTGAAGGCAAAGTTGCTGACAAGGGTCTTGTAGTTGAAACTCACGATTGGGCTGACTCTGGTGACAACTCATCTGATGATGATGAACCAATGGCCACAATGTGTTTGATGGCTCGTGCTGATGAAAGCATTACAGCTGATGATGCTAGTTCATATCAATGGGTCAATATAGTTCACAAAAAGGTATCCTCAGCATAATTTTTGCTGAGGCCTCAAAAGCCAAAGATATTGTTGATTCCATTATGTGTGACTTGCACTTCATTGATCAGCAGAAAGGTGAATGTTTGGATAAACACGGTGCTATTCTTCGTGAAAATGCTTTTCTAAAAGAAAGATTAATTGATCATAAAACTTTAAAAGAAGAACTTTCTGAAACAAAATTTATAAACTCAGTTCTTCAACACGATCTTAATGAGAAAGTTAAAGAACTTGAAGCAATTCAAAATATTTGTGAATCATGGTCTCGTTCATCCAAACGTGTGAGTGAGTGTGTCAACTCATAGATTCCTAGTCAAGTACAAGCTGTAATAAGAGGAGATTTCCTTGCTGCAGCTGTTGTACCTGACAGCAGTATGGATGACCCATATTGAAGGATTTATGTGCATAGTTAGTCAACCTATGATGATACATCCATGCCTACGAAACACTTAAGGGTCACACCGGTGAGTGCATGTAATACGAGCAAGATATGCAACGATACTACGAAGAGGAATGATTCATAATAGTCATTATGAATCAGTTAAATATTAAGTTAAGTTTAACTTATTACTAGGTTAGTTTAACTAACTAATTAATACAAGTGTTTGTACATTTACTAGTTGAGTAAATATACAATGTGTTAATTAAAGGTTATCCATGATATGATTCAAAACTATTAAATCATATAGTAATCGGATAATATTATTGTATAAAGGTTATTATATAATTAATTATTAAAAGTATAAATACAAGTATATAATTCGTGTATATGGGTACCGAATTATTAGTGTATTAATACTAGACATTTAATAGTTAAAGAGCAACAATAATAAACTAGTTAAACTATAAGGGATGGAAGTGTAAAAGGATAAGTTTAATTAAGTGTTTAGTCTTAAATAAACTAGAAGGGCCCTAAGTGAAAGTCCTTCTATTATAAATAGAAAGCTTATGGATCACTTATGGGGTAACACACCAAAAAGCCGAAACCCTAGCCCCACACTCCTCCATTCGGCCGAGATCAAGAACACAACTCTTTGTGTTCTTCATTATTCGTGTTCTTCGTTCGTTCTTCGTGTTCTTCGAGTTTCGAAGATCAAGGATCGTCTCAAGTGATCATCTAGAGTATCGCTCTTCGTGTTCATCATCATTGGACTAATCTTAAGCATTAACCAAGGTATGATTCATGGAACACTCTTTCTTCCTCTCCTCTTGTTCGAATCGAACGAGAACACCAAGAACCCTAGGGTTCTTGGTGAGTGTTCGACGAACACACACAAGTATGTGTGTGTGTTCGAGTTTTTCGTACAAGGTTTATTTCTTGTTAATCTAATCTAGATTTCCAACATCCCAATCCTTTAGGGTTTAAGGATTAGGTTTAATCCCACTTCCGCTTTTAGGGATTATATCAGCTAGTTGGTTTTAAACCGGTCAAGAACAAGTTCATGTTCTTGGTCAATATGGTCGAACCAAGTATACTAGGAGGTTGACCCAAGTGGTTGATCAGGTTATATGAAACCCTTCAGTGGTATCAGAGACAGGTTTAGAAATCTAAACTAGATTAACAAAGTTTGTTTGTTTATTTTAATTAAAGTTTTTTTTTGTTCCAATTCTTTTTCTTCTTCTTCTAAGTCTTCGAAAAAGTTTAAGAACCCTAGACCAAGAACATTAAACGAGTTTGGTTTAATTGGTCAAAAGGTTTCTAAGAACCCTAGTAATTTTCGAAAATTATTAAGAACCCTAGGATCAAGTATGTTAAACAAGATTTGTTTAATTGATCAAAAGGATTCTTTCCTTTTTCCCCAATGTGTTCGAAATCTAGGAAGAACCCTAGGACCAAGTATGTTAAACAAGATATGTTTAATTGGTCAAAATGATTCTTTCCTAATTACCTTTAGATTTTCGAAATCTAGGAGGAAACTTGGACATCAAGTATGTTAAACTAGCTTAGTTTGATTGGTGGAAAAGTTTCTTAGTGTTAAGAATTTCGAAACCTAAAGAACCCTAGAACATTAAACTAGTTTGAGTTTAATTGTTTAAAAGAATTAATTATGATGATAATCTAAAACCTAGATAATTAAACAAGTTCATATTTAATAGGTTTAATTATTATTTTAGTAGATTTGTTAAAACTAGTTCTTTAAAACTAGGAATTTAGACAAAGTCTTATTGTCTATAAGGTTTAAATTAAAGAGTTTAAATAAAATTTATTAGGGTTATAATCTATCTTAGAATTTAAACAAATTTTATTGTTTAGATAGGATTGATTAAGATTAATCTTTTAGTAAATAATGTTTTTGATCAAGAAAGTCAAAACCCTAGTTTTGATTGATCAAGAACAAGATTAGGGTTTATCTAATTCATTTAAGGAATTAATAAGATTAAAAGAAGTGTTAATTTTTAAGTTCTAAAATTAACAAGGTGTATTTATTTAGATATATATATATATACTAGCAAGTACCCGCGCAATGCAGCGACGGGTACCTTGTGACTATATTTGAAGACAACCGATTGTTAGGTAGTTACAGCAATAGTGACACTGGCTGGTGGTGCTTGTCGCGGATAGTGAAATTGCCGATTAGCATGAAATTGCCAATTACAAGACCGCTGGATTTTATGGTAGATATTCAGTAAAACTAATGTACCGCCTGTTTGTTTGCTTGATTATTTTTCCTTCGTGGGCGGTTGGGTTGTTGAGACACATATTTATCTCTTAACTTTTTCTTCAGCATGACACATTCAATACAACTAATGTACCATCAAATGTTATAACCTATCATACAAACATGGTCATAAAGCATATTAATAAACCGTACACAGTTACGAAAAATGTCTACTACTGATACCCATGTCGATATTAAAATCTACGAAAGCTTAATTATCAATACACAAAAGTGACATTGGGCTAGAACTTATAACTTTTAAGAACAACAAACTTCAAATAATCTAATCTCCTTACAGAAAAAGTTCAATGGTGAATTTTCTCTACATAAAACATCGTGAAAATCAACAAACCATTCTCCCAAAGTTTGATACACTAAGACATATCAAAGTTGAGCTATATACAGCAGCCCAAAAGCAACAAACAATTAACAATAACTGAAACTTCAAAAAAATAAAAAATAACAGAAATTATAAACCAAAGTCTTTATAAAAAACAATTGAATAATATTATAAGTCGCAAATGAACAGGTCAACATTACCATAAGACATTATCCTGGATTTCCTTCACTGCATTCCACCTTGTTATTGAGTAATTTTTGAGCAACTTTACAAGCATTTCTGCTCCAAGAACAACCACTTGTATGTAGATAGTAAAGATAAAGAAATATATATCAAATCACATGTTACAAAATCATTCAAAGTATTCATTATTTCTTAATTTAAATTATAATAACAATTCAAGCATTATAAACCATAATCAAATGACATCTTTAAAGATTTCGTTAGGTGTACCAAAAACTAAAAAGCAACATCCACCTTAAATAGAAAATCTTGGAAACATCTTAAGGGTTGACATAATTGATGCTTTCTGATAACCATCCACTCTTCTATCAAACGGGTTCTCTAAGTTGTACATCTTTTTACAACCCAATGCAACCTATCAAATGTAAATCAACCACAAATTATAAAAAAAACATTAAATGATAACATAGGGGTAGGAAAAAAATGGTTTTTAAGGAAATGAGTTAAACGGGACAAAAGTTAGCCAAAGTTTTTTTATGCGTAGAACCACCTAAAACATTTTATTATTTTAACTGAGAAGAGCTTCTGATCTAGGATGAAAATGAGTATTTACATTTGTCCAAATTTATTAAATGATAATAATAAGGTAGGGAAAAAATGGTTTAGAAGGAAATGAGTTAAACAGGTCAAAGGTTAGCCATATTTTTATGACCCGATAGGACAAAAATTCTATACAGCGACTAAACATAGACAAATATAAAGGCATTTTTTTAGTTCTGGTAGAAAGATATTAAAGTGTCATTGTATCATATTTGACACACTAATTAATCATAATAAGAAACCATATTTTTGGACAAAACTGTGTTTTGAATCAAACTAACCCAAACCAAAAAATTACCTATTTTGACAATTATTTAATCTGCCCATTGCCCCATTTACAATTCTAACTTATTAACTAATCATACCAAAAGACAATTAGCAACAAACTCTATATATTAAGTCATGAGTTCTACATTCATGCAAATTAGTGCACATGGAAGAGATTCACAAACAAATGTTGTCTCTATTTCAAGTACTTAGTGAACTACTTCATCTCCTTTTTCCCAATAATGCTGATTTTCTAGTAAACTGTAAATCATGATAAGGTTTTTTAATAATACCTTCTGTAAGGCAACTTCAATGTGTATACGAATTACTCCTGCACAATTTGCAATTTTGTAACCAACATCCTATTATGATTGATTTTTACCACCCTTTGTCTGTGTCACATATCTGCGTAAATGATAAAACATTTAGCTACTTAGGTTTTAGGCTATCACCATTAGTCAATTGTTAATTTGTATATTACTGAATACAAGAACGGAAAAAAAACCGTAAACTTATCCAGTTTGAGTATGAATTTGTATGAACTGAGTATGATAAAATTACGTATGGAATTGAACATGAATCAAATTGCGTACGAAAAAAAAAATCAAAAATTGAATCATCAAAATAAAAAAGCGTGTAATTATATGAAATTGAATCACATTGCGTATGGAATTGTTACCTGAATTGAATTGATTAGGTTGAAGCTGCATACGAAATTACAGAAACCATGTGTTGTATTTATATTAGTTTGTTTGCACAATGATAATCATAATGGTTCAAAAATCGAGAGACGGAAATGAAGAGACGGAAACGAAGAGTCCGGTGAACGAACATACGCCAATGGATAGGATTTTGAGCAAACTAAAGGGGATGGGCCAAAGGGTATAGAGCAGATGGGCCGCAGTGGCTTAACCCACGTCCTTGTAGGTTATAGAGTTAATGTTTGGTTGATGATAGCAGACGCATGCTTGTCCGAGTGGTTCTTTGCTCGCTATGCAACCAGAAGGTGTCCGGTTCGAATCCTGGCTGGTGAAGTGTGTTGCTGAATTTTTAGCCCTGCCTATTATGGAAGGGGTAAACTCTTTATAATATAGTAAAGATATATATATATATATATATATATATATATATATATATATATATATATATATATATATATATATATAATTTTTCAGAATTTTAATTATTTAAAAGAAAATGAATTTTAAAAGATAAAATAAGTTTATATGTATTTTAATTAGATTAAGTTAAAATACATACGTATAAATTAGATGTAATATTCTTATTAGAATGTTACACGTTTATTATAAATTATATATATATATATATATATATATATATATATATATATATATATATACGAATATATTAAATACAATATAAAATGGAACAATTAAAAGGATAATGTTATTTTGATCTTAAAAAGATAATAGTATAACTAGTTATTGTATAAAGTTATTATATAATTAAGAATAGAAAGTACAAAGTTATGATTTCACTATAAGTAGAAATTGTATAAGTTGAAATTATATTATTAACTAGAAATATACAAAGTTATATATTGTTATAAGGTGTATAAAGTTATAAGTTGTTATAACTAGATAATTATACAAATATAATATAAGTATTTTTCAAGTCATGTAAGATACTAGATTAATGATCAAAGAATAAATAACAAGAAAACTTTATGACCTATATTTAACTAGTTCAAGTTAAATGTAAGAAAGGTTTAAACAAACTAAGAATTATTATATATAGTCTTTATATAATAGGTTTATTAGTTTCACCAAGTATAAACCGGTGATTGTGTTTGCTTAAGTTCCATCATGGTTGTTGGAGCTAGTGGGAGCTACACAAGAAAGTCACAAAGTTTATAAGTGTGTCGATAAGACATAAGTTTTGGTCGAATCTAATAAGTCAAAACAAATGTTTAATTTCATTATTAAACAAGTGAAAAACAAGGTGTGTTAAACTAGGTTTATGATTCAAGTTTATGAATCATAAAAGAATTAAAAGTTTAATATAAGTTTAAAAGTTTTTCAAGTAAGATAAAACAAGTAAGTTTTATTTATAGATAAGGTTTTTCACTAAACCTAGTAAAACGTTTTGTACACCTCGTTTTAGGTATACATGTAAGTCGCGCAAATCTCGAAACTATAAGTTTTAAAGAGAAGTTCTTAAGTTTTAAAAAGGTGTCTTGTAGAATTCTTAAATTCACAAGTCACACATTTTAAACAAGGATTAAGATTGGAATAAAGGTTTAAGTTTAGTTTAAGACTTAAACAAACCCAAGAAAATCTTATATCGAAGTACTATCCACCTAATGGAACACCTCACTTGTTCAACGATATTCATATTGTAAGGATAAAGAACATTAGATATGTATTCAAATCATTGCGAGTGTCAGGGTGCGTAAGGTTCTGTGATAATCGGGAGTCCCGGCGCAGAGCATCGCACTGTCTTAGATGGTCTGATCTATCTTGGTGATAATCGGGAGTCCCGACCCAAAAAGTACTTGAGTAGAATAAACATACTAGACTTTATTACTAACTTAGAAATGTACAATTAGATTGTACAAGGTTTTAATAAGTTATAAGTCTAAAGATTCTACGACCCCTAGGAATCGTGTCAAGTCTTTATACGATCGGTAAGGATGTTACCTACCAGAAACATCATGTCTCGTCGGGAAGTGCCCAAACCTTGCGGCGAGAATGTGATATATGGATCCTAGGCCTAAAATATTATTTATGGGTTTATAATATATTTTA
The DNA here is from genome assembly GCA_963853835.1 of Calendula officinalis. Classification (NCBI taxonomy): domain Eukaryota; kingdom Viridiplantae; phylum Streptophyta; class Magnoliopsida; order Asterales; family Asteraceae; genus Calendula; species Calendula officinalis. Next base: position 29,210,367 of record OY970825.1, read on the forward strand.
GAGAATGTTTATTGATGATTACTAATTAAACTGGGTTTGATTTGTAGATGGCAGCAACAACCACGACGACAAATACCAACAATCTCTCACTTCGCTCAATCCTCGAAAAAGACAAGTTGATTGGGTCAAACTTTCTCAATTGGGAGCACAATCTTCGTATTGTGCTCAGGCATGAGAGAAAGTGGTATGTCTAGGAAAGAGCAATACCAAATGTCCATGCCGCTAATGCTAGAGCTGAAACGAGGCAAGCTTATGATAAGCATGTCAGTGATACACTCGATGTGAGCTATCTAATGCTCGCCACTATGAATCCTGAGTTACAAGCGGGACTTATGGATGTGCCTGCATTTGAGATGATCCAGCAACTTAGGGATTCATTTCAAGAGCAAGCTCCCACTCAGAGGTTCGACATCAATCGAGCCTTCAACTCTTGCAAGATGGTCAAAGGAACGCCGGTGAGTGCCCACGTCATGAAAATGAAATGGCACATGGATCACCTCGCTAGACTTGATCACCCCATTCCGTTGCAGATGGCAACAGATACTATACTCAATTCGTTGTCTGATGACTACAATTCTTTTGTGGTCAACTACAACATGCATAATATGGAGAAATCCATTGCTGAGCTACATTCCATGCTCAAGACAGCTGAGTTGAGTTTAGGGACCAAATCTAAAGATGTTCTGATGATCGGTAATGGCAGTTGCGGTGGGAAGAAGAGAAAAGGGCATGGTGGTAAAGGAAAGGGTAAAACCTATCCTAGCCAAGGAGTGCCAAATGGTAAAGGTGTCAAACAAAAGGTCAAGAAGGTAAAGCCTAACACAGCGAGGACCGAGAATCGGTGCTTCAAATGTGGCGAGGCTGGGCAATGGAAAAGAAATTGTCCAAAGGGTGCAAGTGGTGGTGTAGGAAACGCAAGTTCCTCAGGTAACACAACCACACTTCTTAATCATTTTAAGATACTTGTAAAGTACATTACGAATAATCTAACTGTTGCAATCGTTTATTACAGGACGAGATGGAAAGTGATGGTGACCGGCATGAGATGGTGATGATCCCACGAGCACCAAGTTTTTATAATTCAGTATTTTTATGGATTCAGTAAAACAATTATATTTTATTGTTTGGTTAATTTTTATTTTATGTTAAAACAAGTTTTTTGGTTTTAATCAATTCGAATCCATGGTTGAATTATATTGTGTGCTTGTGTGATAATTACACTAGTCAAGGTTTATGAGTATATTGTAAGTCAAGTTTTTGATTTACTTATATTTCATGTTTTATACTTATTTGATTGTTGTATGAATGAATAATGTCTTGATAGCTCAAGGTACTTGGATACTAGTAATTAGAAGTTTTTCTAATACAAGTATTTAAGAGGTTTTATGGAAGCATAAGGTTCAAAAGTTATTGAACTTAGTTAAAACATCTTAAGTAATAGTCATTATTTATGATAGTATGTTTTAAAGTATTAGTATTAATATAGTATGATTATATTGGATATAATCAAGATAGACTTTAAAGATTATTATTACAAGTCTTTCATACTTGTAATAAAGAATTTGATGAAGTCATAATTCCCTAATAGGAATAATTGGATATTCGTAAAATTCAAGTAAAATGACTTAGACATTAAATGAACTCTTAAAAAGGACAAACTATATTAAAGTATTTAAGAATTAAAAGGTATTATTGCAAGTCTTTTATACTTGTAATAAATACAATATTCAATCAAGTCATAATTCCCTAATAGGAATAATGGATATTTAAGAAATCCAAGAAATGACTTTGGCATTAAATAAAGTTCTTAAAGAATACTAATATGTTTAAGAATTGGAAGTATCGTTTCAAGTGTCTTTTACTTGTTAGATACAGTAATCAATAAAGGTCATGATTCCCTAAACAGGAATAGTGGATATTCGCAAATCCAAAGGATGATCTTAATAATTGATAGAATTCTTAAAAGATTAAACTACAAGTTATTGACTAGGTCAAAGTAGTAGTTTAAGTGATGCTTAAATTTCCATAAAAGATAGTGGGAGCTATGACTAACATAATTCATTAAAGATATTAATGAATTTAGTTAGTTAGTAACACATTAACAACAAGGTTTTACCAAGTCGTTAGCCAAAGAGTTAAGAGAAATAATAAATGATTGTTAATTAGACTATTGCAAACCTAATAGCGTGATCACAAGTCTTGTGATTAATTATTGCATATCTAATATGTTTTTCACACTCCAGTGGATAATATAATCATTTAAGGAAGTTTCTGTAACTAGTAATCATATATCTACAAATCAAGTAACAAAAAGAGGTTTTAGTTACAAGGAGAATTTTATGAATTCAAGAAGCTAAGGAGTTAATTTCCAATCCTCCTATGTTTACCGAATTGCATAAAAGGCAAGACTGGAATATGTTCTAGATTGTGCAAGAACAAAATCTAGCAAAGGCAAAAGAAATAGTATTTTTCAAATACTCGTCTTATGTCTTTAGTTTAATAGAAATGACTGGTTTAGTGATAAAGTTACAATTAAGGTTGTAAAAGTCATTAAGTAATCAACACGAAAAAAGGAATAAGTAATGATCCAGTAATAATTCGGTATCTATGTCCAGTGAGGAATAATACATGAGTTAGTATCATTTTTATTCAGAATTTGTATGTTTTACAATATCCATGAATAAGAGTCTCTTTATTCAAAAAGGTATAAATCCGTGACTAGTCGTCTTGGTGGGAACCTTGATGGGACGTTAACGTCATCGCGGTATTTGGTGGTAGATTCGAAGTTATTCGAAGATAGCTACACAAGCTTTGTGTAAACCAAATATCAGTGATATTCTGTTGGAGCTCAACGAATATTGGATTGACCACCGTTACAATACTTCGTGGTTGGAAAATTCAAAAGTATTGTTCACTAGGATTGTCCTTAAGCCTGAGGTATTTGGTTTAGGATACAATGACTAATGTACTTTGGTTCGTCTTAGACAATTCTGAAATATGTTTGTCATACGAGGCCTTACTGGGTACAAAGGAAGTTGTATTTTGAATCGAAATATAACAAGATGGCAATTGCACCTCCTTTTTAGGAGAGATATTTATGGGTCCTTTGACATGATGAGATAACTGGAAAGTGCATGGCCATGCCCAAACGATCTGATTTTTTCTTTGTCGTTTATCACAACAGTTTGAATAAAGAAGTCATGAAATGATTTCGAATACAGGAGTTGATAATTTCTACCATGCTCGTATTCGTTATCACAAATATCGTGCTGCAAGGGATAAGCCTAACATAGTTGCCCAAGAAGTAGAGACAGAGTGTTCTTTACTAGGAGACGCTATTAAAGAGTTTTTCATAAACTATACCTGGGTTACATAAGTTGTTTTTATGGGGTTGGTTACCTACATGCCCATCTAGAAGGCCACTGTAGCTCGTATCATTAAGACAAAGGTTACGAACTTGCACAAGTGAGAGTCTGAAGGATTTATGTACACAATTAGTCAACCTATGATGATACATCCATGCCTACAAAACACTTAAGGGTCACACCGGTGAGTGCATGTAATAGGAGCAAGATATGCAACGATACTACAAAGAGGAATGATTCATAATAGTCATTATGAATCAGTTAAGTATTAAGTTAAGTTTAACTTATTACTAGGTTAGTTTAACTAACTAATTAATACAAGTGTTTGTACATTTACTTGTTGAGTAAATATACAATGTGTTAATTAAAGGTTATCCATGATATGATGTAAAGCTATTAAATCACATAGTAATGAGATAATATTGTTGTATAAATTATATAAAGGTTATTATATAATTAATTATTAAAAGTATAAATACAAGTATATAATTCGTGTATATGGGTACCGAATTATTAGTGTATTAATACTAGACATTTAATAGTTAAATAGCAACAATAATAAACTAGTTAAACTATAAGGGATGAAAGTGTAGACGGATAAGTTTAATTAAGTATTTAATCTTAATTAAACTAGAAGGGCCCTAAGTGAAAGTCCATATATTATAAATAGAAGGCTTAGGGATCACTTATGGGGTAACACACCAAAAAGCCGAAACCCTAGCCCCACACTCCTCCATTCGTTCGTTCTTCGTGTTCTTCGAGTTTCGAAGATCAAGGATCGTTGCAAGTGATCATCTAGAGGATCGCTCGTCGTGTTCATCATCACTGGACTAATTATCTTAAGCATTAACCAAGGTATGATTCATGGAACACCCTTTCTTCCTCTCCTCTTGTTCGAATCGAACGAAAACACCAAGAACCCTAGGGTTCTTGGTGAGTGTTCGACGAACACACACAAGTATGTGTGTGTGTTCGAGTTTTTCGTACAATGTTTCTTTCTTGTTAATCTAATATATATTTCCAACATCCCAATCCTTTAGGGTTTAAGGATTAGGTTTAATCCCACTTTCGCTTTTAGGGATTAAATCAGCTAGTTGGTTTTAAACCGGTCAAGAACAAGTTCACATTCTTGGTCAGTATGGTCGAACCAAGTATACTAGGAGGTTGACCCAAGTGGTTGATCAGGTTATATGAAACCCTTCACATACTACTCGTCAGCTGATGCTTCTGTGCCAGCTGAAGAGTTGGTGTTTGGTTGCTTTGTTAAGTTTACCAAAACCTATTCTACTGAGATGTCCAAAGAAGAACCTTTTGAAACTACTGGTGAAGAGTCTTCAGCTGACGCTTCATCCATAGTTGTTAGGACACCCACAGTAGTTATAATTGAGCCAAGTAAGTCTATTCTGGGCTCAGGACCTGTTGTCTCTTCTGCTCGACCTCAAAGGAAGACTAACAAAACAACATGAAAGAAAACTGTTCTTACACCCTTCAAGGGTGAGACAGTTGGAGTTCGTACTCGAGCTGCAAAGAACAAAGTTAAGAGTGTTCTTAAAAACACTTCAAGTCCTTCTTCAGCTGGTCCTGTCAAACAGCTGAAAGGAAAGGTCAGCAAACTGACATCACTCGTTCAAACTCTGACTATCTCAGATAATCAGAAAGGGATTTTGGGTCCAGTACCCAGTCCTGCTGCTTCTCCCTCCACTCCACTTTAAAAGAACAGAAAATGTTATAAGTGTCGAGATCGTGGGTATATGGCAAGTGAGTGTGACATCACAAGCTTAAGACCCTCTCCAACTTCAGCTTGTGAATCCATTAAGAACCCAACCCCTGTGAGCTCCAGCAGGAAATCACAAGGACCCACAGAGGTGTGGGTTCCCAAAAAGAACTAACTCTTTTAAATTTATGTGCAGGGTGATCAAAGCAAACACGTCTGGTACTTAGACAGTGGTTGCTCAAGACATATGACTGGATACAAATCCCTGCTTGAAGAGTTCGAAGTTTGTGCTGGTCCTCCAGTAATTTTTGGTGATAATGGTAGAGGCTCAACTAAAGGCTACGGATCCATCTCTAATGGATGTGTAAAGATCACATGAGTTGGTTATGTGAACGGGCCCAAACACAATTTAATCAGCATTAGCCAACTCTGTGATGCAGAGTTCTCAGTGAACTTTAATAAGTACAGAGGAACGGTGATAGATAAAAGTGGAAAAGTAGCGCTTATAGCACCAAGAAACAACCATGTATATACACTTGACATGAATCCTCAAAACCAAGAAGTTTGTCTATTCTCTCACTCCACTGAAGAGCTAAATTGGTTGTGGCATAAAAGACTATCTCACTTAAACTTTAAAAACATATCTAAGTTGTCCCGAGGACAGCTAGTGAATGGCTTGCCACAGATCAAGTATGAAAAAGATAAGCTTTGTTCAGCTTGTGAACAAGGCAAAAAACATAAAAGCTCCTTCAAATCAAAGAAATGTTTTTCCATGTACAACTGCCTACACATGCTTCATATGGATCTCTTTGGTCCTATGAGCACTGAAAGTCTAGGTGGAAAGAAATATACACTTGTTATCGTTGATGAATACTCACGATATACTTGGGTTATATTTCTTCGTAACAAAAGTGATGCAACTGATGAAATCATCAAATTCATCAAGAAGATGGAACTTCTAAATGGCTCAAGAGTAAAGCGGCTGAGATCAAACAATGGTACTAAATTCAGAAATCGTACATTGGAAGACTTCTACTCAGAAGTTGGGATCTCACAAAACATTTCAGCCGCCAGAACACCTCAACAGAATGGTGTTGCTGAAAGAAGAAATAGAACCCTCTAAAAGCGGCAAGAACAATGCTAGCTGAGTTAAACATGCCAAAGCAATTTTGGGCAGAAGTTGTTAACACAGCTTGTTTTACTCAAAACAAGTCTCTCTATGTGAAGAGACACAAGAAAACTTCTTATGAGATTCTCCGTCAGAGGAAACCTTATATCGGTTTCTTTCATGTCTTTGGTTGTGTGTGTTTTGTGTTAAACACATGAGATCAGTTGAGTAAGTTCGACTCTAAAGCTGATGAAGCAATTTTCTTGGGATACTCCACTGTATCTAAGGCATACAGTGAAGGATTTATGTGCACAGTTAGTCAACCTATGATGATACATCCATGCCTACGAAACACTTAAGGGTCAGACCGGTGAGTGCATGTAATACGAGCTAGCAACTTATGCAATGATACTACGAAGAGGAATGATTCATAATAGTCATTATGAATCAGTTAAGTATTAAGTTAAGTTTAACTTATTACTAGATTAGTTTAACTAACTAATTAATACAAGTATTTGTACATTTACTAGTTGAGTAAATATACAACATGTTAATTATAGATTATCCATGATATGATTTAAAGCCATTAAATCATATAGTAATTAGATAATATTGTTGTGTAAATTATATAAAGGTTATTATATAATTAACTATTAAAAGTATAAATACAAGTATATATAATTCGTGTATATGGCTACCGAATTATTAGTATGTTAATACTAGACATTTAATAGTTAAGTGCAACAATAATAAACTAGTTAAAACTATAAGGGATGGAAGTGTAAAAAGGAAGTTTAATTAAGAAGTTAATCTTAATTAAACTAGAAGGGTTTTAAGTGTAAGATCTTCTATTATAAATAGGAGGCTTATGACTAAACGATGGATGTTGATTCCTTGTCTCCTTATACACGAAATCCCTCCCCCTTATTCCCTCCATTCGGCCGAACACCAACAAGGGAAGAACACAAGTTTGTGTTCTTTGTGTTCTTCGTTCGTTCTTCGTGTTCTTCAAGTCTTGAAGATCAAGGATCGTTGCAACTGATCATCTAGAGGATCGTTCGTCGTGTTCATCATCAGTGGATCTATCTTAAGTACTAACTAAGGTATGTTTCATGGAACACTCTTCCTCTTCTCCCTCTTGTTCGAAGTCGAACCAAGAACCCTAGGGTTCTTGGTAGTAGTCGACGAACACACACAAGTATATGTGTGTGTTCATGGTTTTTCGTACAAGGTTTCTTTCTTGTTAATCAAGTTAGATTTCCATCATCCCAATCCTTTAGGGTTTAAGGATTAGGTTTAATCCCACTTCCGCTTATAGGGATTAAATCAGCTAGTTGGTTTTAACCGGTCAAGAACAAGTTCATGTTCTTGGTCAGCAAGGTTCGAACCAAGCATTACTAGGAGGTCGGTCCTATGGGTCGATCAGGTTATAATGAAACCCTTCATACAGAGTTTTCAACAAAAGAAGACAAACATTGGAAGAATCTATAAATGTTACTTTTGAAGAGCACTCTAAAGCCTTAAATCCCACCTCTGCTGAATCATCTGACGCATTCCAGAGATCTGATGTACCACCTTCTAATGATACAGCCGAAGCATTCTCTGATGCTTTGAATCTTTTTGAAGTTCCAATAAATGATTCAGATGATACATTCCATGATGCTCCCACATATCTTGTAGATATTGCAGCTGTCTAACAAGAAATTCCAACAGCTAGAGCATCATTCAAGGCTACCTCTAAGCCACCTCTTCATACTTCAAGAAGAGTTGTTCAAAATGAAGTACTCAATCCTGCTGAGCATTCAGCCGCTCATCAAAGATCAAGTATGTTAAACAAGATTTGTTTAATTGATCAAAAGGAATCTTTCCTTTTTCCCATAGAATTCGTGACCTAGGAAGAACCTTAGGACCAAGTATGTTAAACAAGATTTATTTAAATGGTCAAAAGGATTCTTTCCTAATTACCTTTAGATTTTCGAAATCTAGAAGGTTACTTGGACACCAAGTTTGATTAAACTAGCCTAGTTTAATTGGTGGAAAAGTTACCTAGGCTTAAGGTATTTTTCGAAATCTCTAGTAGTAACCCTAGGACCAAAAACATTAAACTAGTGTAGTTTAATTGATTAAAAGAATTAATTAGAATGATAATCTAAAACTTAGTTAATTAAATAAGTTCATGTTTAATAGGTTTAATTATTATTTTGATAGGTTTATTAAAACTGGTTCTTTAACCCTAGAAACTTAGACAGAGTTTTTTTTATTGTCTATAAGGTTTAAATTAAAAAGTTTAAATAAATTTATTAAAGGTTATAATCTATCTTAGAATTTAAACAAAGTTTATTGTTTAGATAGGATTGATTAAAATTAATCTTTTAATAAAATAATGTCTTTGATAAAAAAAAAGGCAAAACCCTAGTTTTGATTGATCAAGAAAACGATTGGGGTTTAACTAATTATTAATAGGGAATTAATAAAGATTAAAGGAAGTGTTAATTTTTAAGTTCTAAAATTAACAAGATGTATATATATATATATATATATATATATATATATATATACATATATATATATATATATATATATATATATATATATATATATATATATATATATATATATATATATATATATATATATATATATATATATATATATATATATGGGCGAGCTATTTATAGAACCCATTTTTTACGTAGAACCAAGCAGAACTCATCTAAGAATATTAGAATTTAGTATAAAAGTATGCAAACCAATAACATTTAACCCAAATCAAACATATACTTTAAGAAAAACATAAAAATACTGAAAAACATATATGTTAAAATAATGCAAAAATAACACTAATGTATCTATACATGAAAACATACATGCACACATATATGTTTTCGTGCATGAATAACATACATGCACGGGGATCCCTCGTTAAATCATTTCATGTATCTTCCATGATCTTTTCATTTTGAAATTCAATGGTTTAGATTGAGTTCTGCGGGTTCTGTAGCCTAAAATGTGTTCTGTAACTAGCCCTTCACTATATATATATATATATATATATATATATATATATATATATATATATATATATATATATATATATATATATATATATATATATATATATATATATATATATATATATATATATATATATATATATATATATATATATATATATAGTGTCCGATTCAGCGCAGAACCGATTTAAGCTACAGAACCGCAGAACCATTTTAACTTTTGATATGGACCGTATATAATATCAATCAAGGGCTAGTAATTCATATGGGTTTTATCTACTTTTATTTAATTGTTTATTCGGAAATAATGCTGCTCAAAGGGTAAAATCGGAAGTAAATAATTGTGTAACCGTCCACCCCCTTTTATCTCATTCATCGTCTCTCTCTGTTTCCTTAACACTAGCCCCAAGTTTCATTCGTCCTATCAGTTTATTTTTTGTTTATGGTTTTGTCGCAGGTGATACAAGGAGAGATTCTATTTTCGGATCCACACAGATTCAGATTTCTGGTGTAGGATCATGCTGATGCTTCTTTGAATACACCCGTGTTCGGTATTGGTCTCGATAAATTGTTGCACGAGAGATCGATTGATGAATTTTACCTGAGAAATTGTTGTGCGAGAGATTGAGATTCTGGAGTGCGTCTAGCTTTGCGAGATCTGGAGGGATTGTTCCCCATAATGAATTGCTTCTAAGATCTTAAAGATACTGCAATCGGAACAACTTCCCAATCTGAAATGGTACGTGTTGGTGCATAACTTCAAGCTTGATAAACTTCTACAATTTCCAATTTTTGTTTTAGACCTGCAAGTGGGTTTTGTTTTGTTTCGAGTTGAGTTTTAGTTTGCAAGTGGGTTTTGTTTACAATTTACAATTTTTGTTTTAGACCTGCAAATGAATCCCTTCAGTTTTTGTGCTTTTTATTTACCGATTTTGTTTTAGACCTGCAAATGAATCCCTTCAGTTTAGACCTACAAAGTTATGAGAGTTTTCTTGTTTTCAATTGTATAGGTATTGAACTGGAAAAATTAGTGTATTGAAAAATTAGTATATTTTCGATGTATTATTGTTTTTAATTGTATAGGCCTAAACCGGTTGTCATAGTCGGTGTGTTGGTTTGATTTATTATTGTATGTTTTTAATCTAATGTATGTTATTTGTTCAGATTTAGATGATGAAGAAAAAGATCGACTTGATCATAAACGGAAAGGGAACGCAAGGTTGGTGAATCATCTAACCGAGATGAAGCTAATGTTATTCGTGCAACAATATCGTGATGAATCTTAAAAATTCTTAATTAATAGCGTGTTGTACATTTGATGTTTTTGATATTACATTTGATGTTTCTGTCATTACTGCATTTGATGTTTTGTCATTATTAAATTTGATATTAAAGTGTTTTTGTATAAACATTGTATGTATTGAAAGTGTAAACATTGTATGTATTTGGGCCAGCATCATATAATGATTATTTTACGTAACACATTTCGTACAATACTCATTTCCTAATAGCAAAAACATCTTATGTTCCATAGATTACAGGCCGAAACATCCAATGTATTTCGTTAAATATTACAGGCCGCAAACATCCAATGCATTTCGTTAAATATTACAGGCCACAAACATCCAATGTATTTCGTCAGATAACCGATTTTGTGCAATTTGACTTAAATACCCTTTTCGTTTTTATTTAATAAAAACATATTAGTTATTAAATGCTGCGATTTGTTTGGCTGGAAGAGGGTTCTGTGGTTCTGTCGCTAAAAATTGTTCTGCGTTGAATCGCACCCTATATATATATATATATATATATATATATATATATATAATATTCGGAATTTTAAATATTTAAAGAAAATGAATTTTAAAAGATATAATAAGTTTATACGTATTTTTATTAGATTAAGTTAAAATACGTACGTATACATTAGATGTAATATTCTTATTAGAATGTTACAAGTTTATTGTAAATAATATATATATATATATATATATATATATATATATATATATATATATATATATATATATATATATATATATATACGAATATATTAAATACAAGATAAAATGGAACAATTAAAAGGATAATGTTATTTTGATCTTAAAGAATAATAGTATAACTAGTTATTGTATAAAGTTATTATATAATTAAAACTAGAAAGTACAAAGTTATAATTATAACTAGAAATTGTACAAGTTGAAATTATATGATTAACTAGAAATACGCAAAGTTATATATTAAGGTGTATAAAGTTATAAGTTATTATAACTAGATAATTATACAAGTATAATATAAGTATTTTACAAGTCATGTAATATACTAGATAAATGATCAAGGATAAATAACAAGAAAACTTTATAACCTATGTTTAACTAGTTCAAGTTAAATATAAGAAATGTTTAAACAAACTAAGAATTATTATATATAGGTTTTATATAATAAGTTTATTAGTTTCACCAAGTATAGACCGGTGATTGTGATTGTGTTTGCTTAAGTTCCATCAAAATTCTTGGAGCTAGTGGGAGCTACACAAGAAAATCACAAAGTTTATAAGTGTGTCGCGAAGACATAAGTTTTGGTCGAATCTAGTAAGTCAGAACAAATGTTTAATTTCATTATTAGACATATAAAAAGCTAGGTGTGTTAAACTAGATTTATGTTCGAAGTTTATGAATCATAAAAGAATTTAAAAGTCTAACATAAGTTTTAAGTTTTTCAAGTAAGATAAAACAAGTAAGTCTTATCATAAATAAGGTTTTTCACAAACCCTAGTAAAACGTTTTATACACCTCGTTTTAGGTATACATATAAATCGTGCAATTCTTGAAACTATAAGTTTTAAAGAATAGTTCTTAAGTTTTAAAAAGGTGTCTTGTAGAATTCCTAAATTCACAAATCACACATTTTAAACAAGGATTAAGATTGGAATAAAGGTTTAAGTTTAGTTTTAAGACTTAAACAAACCCAAGAAAATCTTAGATCTTAGTACTATCCACCTAATGGAACACCTCACTTGTTCAACGATATTATATTGTAAGGATAAAGAACCTTAGATATGGATTCAAATCATTGCGAGTATCAGGGTGCGTAAGGTTATGTGATAATCGGGAGTCCCGGCGCAGAGCATCGCACTGTCTTAGATGGTCTGATCTATTTTGGTGATAATCGGGAGTCCCGGCCCAAAAAGTACTTGAGTTAAATAAACATACTAGATTTTATTTATAACTTAGAAATGTACGATTAGATTGTACGTGGTTGTAATAAATTATAAATCTAAAGATTCTACGACCCCTAGGAATCGTGTAAAGTCTTGATACGATCGGTAAGGATGTTACCTACCAGAAACAACATGTCTCGTTGGGAAGTGCCAAAACCTTGCGGCGAGAATGTGATATATGGATCCTAGGCCTAAAATATTAATTATGGGTTTATAATATATTTTAGAGAATGTTTATTGATGATTACTAATTAAACTGGGTTTGATTTGTAGATGGCAGCAACAACCATAACGACACGTACCAACAATCTCTCACTACGCTTATTTCTAGAAAAGGACGAATTGAATGGGTCTATGTTTCTCAATTGGAAGTGTGATCTTCGGATTATGTTTTGGCATGAGAGAAAAGGAAATGTCCTAGAAAAAGCAATACTAAATGCTCCTACCGCGAATGCTAGAAATGAACCATGACAAGCATATTACGCTTGTAGGGTGTTCAAATCTCGCAAGGTGGTTAAAGGATCATCGGTGAGTGCTCACGTCATGGAAATGAACGAGCACATGGATCATCTTGAATGAATAGGATACCCAGTACCGTTGCAGTTAGCAACAACAATGATATTAAAGTCGTTGTCAGATGACTATAAGCATTATATAGTCAACATGGAGCAATCCATTGATGAGCTACATTCCATGCTCATGACTACTGAGTTGATTTGGGGACTAAGTTTAAGAATGATCTCGTAGTAACCGATGATGGTAGTGATCAGAGAAAGAGGCGCAATGGAAAGGGAAAGGATAAAACTGATCCCAGCCACGACGTGCCTAAAGGGTAATGGAGTCAAACAAAAAGGTCAAGAAGGTAAAGCCAAACAAGGACCGAGAAACGGTGTCTTGGTTGTGGCAAGGGTCAAAGGGTAGGAGGCAATGCTTGCTCCTTAGTTGACTTGACCAACTTCTAGATACTCGCTTCCTATTTGTAAAAGTTTATTACAAGTAACTCAACTTTAGCAATCGTTTATTGCATAAGATGATAAGTGAGATGACCGACATGAGATGGTGATAATCCCACGAGCACCAAGATTTTATAATTCAGTATTTTTATGGATTCAGTAAAAACAATTCTATTTTATTGTTTGAATAATCTTTTCAATTTATGTTAAAACAAAGTTTTTGGTTTTAATAAATTCGAATCCATGGATGAATTATATTGTGTGCATGTGTGATAATTACACTAGTCAAGATTTATGACTAGATTGTAAGTCAAGTTTTTTTGATTTACTTATATTTCATGTTTTATACTTGTTTGATTGTTGTATGAATGAATAATGTCTTGATAGCTCAGGGTATTTAGATACTAGTAATTAGAAAGTTTTTCTAATAAAAGTATTTAAGAGTTTTATGGAAGCATAAAGTTCAAAAGTTAATGAACTTAGTTAAAACATCTTAAGTAATAGTCATTACTTATGATAGAAAGTTTTAAAGTATTAGTATTAATATAGTATGATTATATTGGATATGATCAAGATAGACTTTAAGAGTATTATTACAAGTCTTTAATACATGTAATAAAGAATTTAATGATAAAGAATTTAATGAAGTCATAATTCCCTAATAGGAATAATTGGATATTCGTAAAACCCAAGTAAAATGACTTAGACATTAAATGAGTAATCAAGGCAGGCAACATAACTTTTAAAAGAGTTGCCTATGTAGAGGGTCTTAAACACAATCTGCTCAGTATCAGCCAGATGTGTGATGATGATAATGAAGCTCGTTTCAGAAAGATTGCAGGAATCATCTACAATGATAAAGGGCATCCTGTACTCGTTGCTAGAAGAGAAAACGATGTTTATGTGGTCAATCTATCTGAAATAGACCCCACTATTCGAGTTTGCCTGTTGTCTAAAGTCAAACCAGAATTACATTGGTTATGGCACAAGAAGCTCTCTCACATAAATTTCAGAAATATAAATGAGCTCAGTATTAAGAAACTGGTGAGAGGGCTGCCCACTATTACTTATTCAAAAGATAAGTTATGCTCAGCATGTGAAATGGGCAAGCAGAAGAAGAGTTCATTCAAATCAAAGGTTAATCATTCCATCAATGAACCTCTTACAATGATACATATGGATCTTTTTGGCCCCATCAGCACACCATCTTTGGCCAAAAATATCTATACTTGGGTCATTTTTCTCAAGACTAAAGTCGATGTAACAACAGAAATCATTGCCTTCATTAAAAGAGAAGAACTTCAAAAAGGCAACAAGGTCAAACAATTAAGAAGTGACCATGGTACTGAGTTTAAGAACTCAGTATTGGCTGATTTCTGTGAAGAAAAAGGAATCATTCAAAATTTCTTTGTAGCCTACACACCACAACAAAATGGTGTTGTAGAACGAAAGAATAGAACCTTGATTGAAGCTGCAAGGACTTTGTTATGCCATGCTGGACTGGCACTGAGCTTCTGGGCATAAGCTGTCAACTGTGCAAATTTTACTCAGAACAGAGCTACTATAGTCCAAAGACATCAAAAGACTCCTTATGAGTTATATAATGGCAAGGTTCCTAATGTGGAATACTTCCACATCTTTGGGAGTAAATGTTTTGTACTCAGTACTAAATAAAATCTCAACAAATTTGCTCCCAAAGCAAATGAAGGTGTGTTCATGGGCTACTCTCCACACTCTAAAGCCTTCAGAGTGTATGTCATCTCAACTAAGATGATTGTAGAATCTATTCATGTTACATTTGATGAAAATCAGAATGAGCATTCTACCTCAGCAACAGAAGACATCAGTGGCATAGAAATTCTATGTAATCCAGAAAACTCAATTGCTGAACAGCCCAAGTCTCACCCATACTATGTTGATCATGGTATGAGTGATACTGATCAAGAAATAACTCAGTCTAACTCAAATGTATCAAATTATGAGGTTCCCATAACTGAGAACCTAAATACTGAGTTTCCAATTCTTGATTTGAACAACTCCACCTATGAGGAAGGTGAATCTTCCAGTACTGCTCAAGAATCCACATCAAATTTGCAAACTTCAGAAGAACAGCAACCAGTATTGTCTGATACTGACCAGAATTCCACTCCGTATCAGGCAGACAATACATCAACACAACAAGATATTGTTGACCTTGTTTCAAATGCTCCCTTAGGAAACAATCTAAGGGAACACATAGATCATCCTTATTCTAATATTATTGGTCCAATTGAACAAGGTGTCCAAACAAGAAGAAGGTTAGAATTTGAACCCCAAGCAACTGCAAACTTTTGTTTTTTCTCAAGCTTCTTATCTACCATGGAACCAAAGAAAGCTGATGAAGCTTTATTAGATGAAGACCGGGTAGAAGCTATGCAAGAAGAACTGACAGAGTTTGAAAGAAATAAAGTTTGGAACTTAGTACCACCTCCTGCTGGCAAAACTATTATTGGTACTAAGTGGGTGTTCAGAAACAAGATGGACAAGGATGGTGTTGTCATCAGAAATAAAGCAAGACTGGTTGCTCAGGGTTACAGGCAAGAAGAAGGCGTTGACTATGATGAAACTTTTGCACCAGTTGCAAGAATTGAAGCTATTAGGCTGTATCTTGCATATGCAGCTTTCAAGAATTTCAAAGTTTATCAAATGGATGTCAAGAGTGCTTTTCTTAACGGTAAACTACAGGAGGAAGTTTATGTTAAACAACCACCAGGTTTTGTTGATCCTAAATTTCCTAATTATGTTTTTAAGCTTGATAAAGCTCTATATGGGCTCAAACAAGCTCCCAGAGCCTGGTATGATACCCTGTCTGAGTACTTAATTGAAAATAAGTTTATAAGAGGTAAAATTGACAAAACATTATTTTCAAAAAGGAAAGGTTCTGACATTTTACTCATTCAGATATATGTAGATGATATTATCTTTGGCTCCACTGGCAAGTCAATGTGTGACTAGTTTGCTAAGATAATGTCATCTCAGTATCAGATGAGTATGATGGGAGAACTTACTTACTTTCTTGGTTTACAAGTTGAACAAAAGCCTGATGGCACTTTCATAAATCAAAGTAAATATGTGCATGACATGCTTAAGAAATATAAATTTGAAAATTTATCTTCCATGCACACTCCTATGGGTACTCAGGATAAAATAAGTAAAGATGAAACTGGTAAGTCAGTATGCCAATCCACATACCGAGGTATGATTGGTTCTTTACTTTACTTAACAGCTAGCAGGCCTGATATCATGTTTGCAACTTGTTTGTGTGCTCGGTATCAGGCTGATCCTAAAGAATCACATATGAAAGTTGTTAAGCGCATTTTTAGATATCTTTCAGGTACTCCTAACATGGGTCTTTGGTATCCCAAAGATTCAAACTTTGATCTTGAAGGGTATACAGATGCAGATTTTGCAGGATGTAGGTTGGACAGGAAGAGTACAAGTGGAGGATGTAAATTCCTCGGTGGCAGACTAGTTGGTTGGTCATCCAAGAAACAAAACACAGTAGCAACTTCTACTGCAGAAGCAGAATATGTTGCTGCAGGAAGTTGTTGTGCTCAACTCTTGTGGACGCAGTATCAACTAATGGACTATGGGTTCAATTTCCAGAAAACACCAATCCATTGTGATAACAAGAGTGCTATTGCTATCACTGAAAACCCAGTCCATCACTCCAGAACAAAGCACATTGATATCAGACACCACTTTATTCGAGATAACGTGGAAAAGGGAAAGGTTGAGGTAGATTTCGTTCCTACAGATGATCAATTGGCCGATGTGTTTACTAAACCTCTCTCTAAGGAAAGGTTTATGTACTTACTAGGACAATTGGGTATGCTGAATCCTTAATTTTTCTTAAAATTTTCAGATACTGACTGATCAGTATTACTTTCAATACTGACCAACTCAGTATCACTCGTCTGATTTATCAAATTTTAATTTTTTTTATTAATTTATAGTTTAAATTAAATGTTTGTATAATTTTTAAATTTTTTTTTTAATTTAATTTTTTTAACTCGGTATTGAAGTCCTGGAGTGATAAAACTGACTTTTAATCCTTATACTCCCCAACGGTAACCTTTCTTAATAAGAAAGTTACCGTTGACACAGGATAAGGCTGTCAAATCAGCCGGTTTTACTACCCAATACCGTAATTATCACTAGATTAAGTATAAATAACCGTTTTCTCTTTCTTTAAAAAATTTTCAACAGTTATTTCTTACTTTCTCTTTCGATTCTCTCTGCGATTAACAATTTCACTATCTCTTTGCAAGCAAATTTCTTAAATCAAAATCGCAGATGGCTAATTACAGATTCGTCGCACCGGAGGCTGCATCGGCAACTCAGTTTCGAAACGACGAAGTGCCCAAATTTGCGAGGAACAACATCACCGCAAACTTTAACATACCTCAGGCTTGGGCGTGCCCTGAATTCACTCACATGATTACATATCTGAAGCATTGTCCGATTACTCAAGCACTGATTCTTTCTCCTCGTGCAATCTATCCGGAAATGCTGTGTGAATTCTGGTACTCTGCTAAACTTGACTCTCCGGACATGATTACCGGTTGGGTTATTCGAGAACAAAGAAGAGCTTTTGTGTCCACAGCAATAATTCGGGAAACACTGAGGCTTCCTGCTCACGCTCAGTATGAGCCCTTTGTTGACCGAACAGAGGCTTGCTCAGTGTTACCATTCATTGGACGCAGAGGTACCACGGGCATAATGTTAGGTCACAACACCCCTGGTTTGTTAGTTAATTGATTAGACTGATTATACAAAAGACAATTAAAGTGTAAAACACAGTATTAGAGTCGGTGTATAAATCCACTAAGTGTGGTATGCTGCGGAAAAGCAATACCACTGATCAATTACAAGATATGAACGTGAAAGTGTGAATTGGTAAGTATTCCAAAGCCAAGCGATCTCTATTTATATTGCTCATAAAGATCTTACATTTATGGCATGGAATACTACAAGGACTAAGAAAGGAAAGAGAGCTAAATCAAAGGGATTTGATTTAGTCGAGTAAACTACTCAGTCCTTGTGCTCAGTATCACTATCTGATACTGAGCTCTGATACTGAGTGCCAATACTGATCACTCAGTATCAGACCTAAACTTAGCTATTTTAATCTACATTTTATTCTAAGCTAGTCTAGGTTGTTTTGTTATCTTAAGATCCTAAGGGGTAAGGCTTTTTGCCTTAACAATCTCCCCCTATCTAATGATAACAAAACAGTTACAAAGAGATTAAAAAAAATAATAATACAGCAGCATGGGTAGCAAGATCTTCTTCTTCATCTGCTGTTGATGGCTTCATTCTCATAGAAGACTTCTTGTTTGATGTGGACAAACTCTTCTCTTCTCATGAGTTCATCCCTTCTACTGTTAAGAATTGCAACAATCTTCTTTCTGAACCAAGAGTCTTCTTTCTTGTTTATCATCCACTTCAGTCCAACAAGATGACTGATTTGGGCTCTTGTCAGATCTTCTTCAGATATGAAGCACTCCCTATGCTCTGAATCAGTATACATATATCCAGATGTTCGATATATAACACTCTTTTGATCACGAAAAACAAGGTTAGGAGGAAGAAGGTACTTATGAAGATATTTGTATGTATGAAGGCACTCTGGTCTATTGTTGAAGTATGATTCAGTAATCACACATAGTGTTATATACTCTATCTCATGGAGTAAGCCCTTCTCATAACATACTGAAGATAATGCACAGATTTCATCCAAGACTATCTGATCATAAGTTGATTTCTTTGGAAGCTCTTTGATCAGTCTTGTGATCCTTACCCAGTCTTGAAGACCAATTCTTTGAATATCATGAAGAAAAATCTTCATGGGAAGACTGATTACACCAATACAAGTGATAACAATTTTTCCTTCTTTGAGATTCACTTTTACTTTATTAACATCCAGATTCAACCAGTGTATCCCCCTTACATTTGGAAATGTTTTGGTCTTCAGAAATTCCTTCATATTCTCCTTATACTGAGTCAGAGCAGCAACCATATTCCAATAATGTTGAATATGGTCTGGACCCTTTCTAGAGATTCTGTGAGAAGGACCAGGAATATCACTCTCTGGGTCAGACTCTGGTTCTTCTTTGACTCCCAACTCTTGCTCATATAAAAATCTTTCTTGTTCTGCACAGATTTGTTGAGGAGTGAGTCTTGGAGCCTGCTCAGTATCACTATCCATTGTATGGACAGGTCTTCTTCGTCTTGTTACTAATGGAGCAGGTTCCTCACTTGATTCAGAAGAAGTAAGAATTGCATTGATAGGTTTTCTTGATAAGAACCTTCTTCTTCTAATCACCAGATTTTCTGGCTCTTCATCATCTGAGGATGATGATGAAGAGCTTTCTTGTGCTGCCATAGTAAGTGCATAGTTGAAAGGATTGTTACTTAGCACTAAATCTGGTTCTTCATCTTCATCATCAGCAATAGGCCAGATGAAAGGCCTATAAACCACAATGTGCAAGTTATTTTCTTCAAGAGTAGGTGGCTCAGTATTAACTTACCGTGGTTGGTCAGTGTGAGTCTCCCCCTGAGCAGATGGCTCAAGTGTGTCTTCAAATTGTAATACTGACCTATTTCTTTGTCTTCTCCTCTCATACTGAAACTGAAGTGGCTCAGTATGAGGGCGTTGCTGATGTTGTTGTTGTTGTTGTTCTTGTGGTGGAGGTTGATATTCGTTTAATTTTCTTCTCTTCTCCCCCTGAGCAGATGGCTCAGGTTGATCAACCTCAAAATCATCTCTTTGTCTCTTCTCCCCCTTATTGTTATCATTGGATGGGGGGGAAGAAGTTCAGTATCACCACCCATGTCCCCGTGTTGTTCTTCAATGGTAGGTGAGGGAATGGGTTCAGTCGCAGCATCAGTAGCACCCTCAAGATTTGCATTTGAGGGTGATTTCATTGGCTCAGAAGCATCATCTCCTTCTCTTTCTGCATTGTGTCCACCATGTGGAGATGGTGGAGGTGATGGAGGTTGATGTGGTTGTTGAAGTAGTGAGATTGAATGTTTGAGAGAGTCAATGTCACTACACATAGTGTCCATTCTGGTCAAAATGGTAGTCTGAGTATGTTGTATGGCCAGAATGTGCTGCATGATTGCTTGCAGAGTCACCTGTTCTTCTGCAGCCTGTGGTGCTTGAATACCCTGCACAGATGGTGCTAAAGAAACATAAAAAGAAACTGGTTAGATTGAAAGGTTTATCAAATAGAGTTGTGTTGTTGTTTAACTCTATAATCATATAAACAGCATTTGGAAGTCTGTGTTTCATCTGGTGTATGATGAAACATTGTGAACTTGTGCATAGTATGTGTAAGAAATGAAATTTAGTAAAGATGAATGTGAAAAATTGAGTAGCTCAGTATAGGAAAGGTCACTTTTACTAAAAGGTTTTGGTTTGGGTGATTGAAGCCTGGGATGTGCTTCTTGTTATGTTCAATGTTTATCACTCGGTATCAGAGTGATAACAGAAATGTGGCTGAACCCCATGGAAAATTTTGGCTGTTGTGGCTTAAGGGTTTGTGATCATTTCTTGAATTATGTGACCCAACTCAAAAATAAGTTAGACATTATTCAAGCAGCACCAGTGGGTGTCAGTATGACATCAACCACCATTGTCTCTTTAAATGGTGAGACAACTGTAGACTGGCAATGATCATTTAGGTGCTCAGTATATGAATTTTGCATAGCAGCAGTGGGCTAACTATGTTGGCCATAAGTGGATATATTTGAAAGTTCGTTTGAGACTTTGGTCAGTATTGAGTTGGTACTGGCCAATACTTAGTCTCTATTTAGGAATGAAATATATGTATATAAGTTTGAAAGCTGCATATGCAAGATACAGTCTAATAGCTTTAATTCTTGCAACTGGTGCAAACGTTTCATCATAGTCAATGCCTTCTTCTTGCCTGTAACCCAGAGCAACCAATCTTGCTTTGTTTCTGATAACAACACCATCCTTGTCCATATTGTTTCTGAATACCCACTTAGTACCAATAATAGTTTTACCAGCAGGGGGTGGTACTAGGTTCCAAACTTTGTTCCTCTCAAACTCTGTGAGCTCTTCTTGCATAGCTTCTACCCAGTCTTCATCTAATAAGGCTTCATCAGCTTTCTTTGGTTCCATGGTAGATAGAAAGCTTGAGAAGAAACAAAAGTTTGCTGTTGCTTGGGGTTGAAACTCTAACTTTCTTCTTGTTTGGACACCTTCTTCAATATGACCAATAATATTGGAGTGTGGATGGTCTCTGTGTTCCCTTAAGTTGTTTCCTAAGGGAGCATTTGAAGTAGGATCAACAATATCTTGTTGAATTGGAGTGTTGTCTGTCTGATACTGAGTTGAATGCTGATCAGTATTAGACAGCGCAGGTTGCTGTTCATCTTCAGTTTGCAGATTTAATGAAGATTCTTGGGAAGTGTTTGATGTTTCACCTTATTCATAGGTAGAGTGGTTCAGATCATTAGTTGGGAACTCAGTATGAAGGTTCTCTGTTGTGGGAACCTCAGTATTAGTCACAGTTGAGTGATACTGAGTTCGAACTTGATCAGTTTCATGCATATTATGGGGAATAAAGTGTGGATGAAACTTGGGTTGTTCAGCAGTGGAGTTTTCTAGATTGCATAGAATATCTATGCCACTTATGTCTTCACTTGCTGAGGTAGAATGCTCATTCTGATCTTCATCAAATGTAACATGTATGGATTCTACAATCACCTTGGTTGAGATGATATACACTCTGAAGGCTTTAGAGTGTGGAGAGTAGCCCATGAACACACCTTCATTTGCTTTGGGAGCAAATTTGTTGAGATTTTGTTTAGTACTGAGTACAAAACATTTACTCCCAAAGATGTGGAAGTATTCCACATTAGGAATCTTGCCATTATATAACTCATATGGAGTTTTCAGATGTCTCTGGACTATGGTGGCTCTATTTTGAGTGAAGTTTACACAATTTACAGCTTCAGCCCAGAAACTCAGTGCTAGTCCAGCATGGCATAACAAAGTTCTTGCAGCTTCAATCAATGTTCTATTCTTTCTTTCTACAACACCATTTTGTTGTGGTGTGTAGGCTGCAGAGAAGTTTTGAACGATTCCTTTTTCTTCACAGAAATCGGCTAATACTGAGTTCTTAAACTCAGTGCCATGGTCACTTCTTATTTGTTTGACCTTGTTGCCTTTTTGAAGTTCTTCTCTTTTTATAAAGGCCATGATTTCTGTTGTTGCATCTGACTTAGTCTTGAGGAAGATGACCCAAGTATATCTTGAGTATTCATCAACCAAGACTAAGGTATAGATATTTTTGGCCAAAGATGGTGTGCTGATGGGGCCAAAAAGATCCATATGTATCATAGTAAGTGGTTCATTGATGGAATGATTAACCTTTGACTTGAATGAACTCTTCTTCTGCTTGCCCATTTCACATGCTGAGCATAACTTATCTTTTGAATAAGTAATAGTGGGCAGCCCTCTCACCAGTTTCTTGATACTGAGCTCATTTATATTTCTGAAATTTATGTGAGAGAGCTTCTTGTGCCATAACCAATGTAATTCTGGTTTGACTTTAGACAGCAGGCAAACTCGAATAGTAGGGTCTATTTCAGACAGATTGACCACATAGACATCCTTTTCTCTTCTAGCAACGAGTACAGGTTGCCCTTTATCATTGTAGATGATTCCTGCAATCTTTCTGAAACGAGCTTCATTATCATCATCACACATCTGGCTGATACTGAGCAGATTGTGTTTAAGACCCTCCACATAGGCAACTCTTTTAAAAGTTATATTGCCTGCCTTGATTACTCCATACCCTCTTGTTTTCCCTATAGAATCATCTCCAAACTTGACAGAAGGACCCTTCTCTGGAGTATAGTTGAGAAGGTACTCCATACTGCCAGTCATGTGTCTTGAGCAGCCACTATCTAGGTACCATTTCCTGTCACCCTGCACAAGACACACAATACAGATTAGTTCCTTTTAGGAACCCATTTTTGAATGGGACCTTTGGTAGGAGAAACAGGGGTTGACTTGATCTCTTTTGTTGGAGAGGTCAGTATCACTTCAGGAGAAACCTTTGAGGTTTTCTTTGGTGATACTGACTTAGTTTCTCTCCTTTTCTTTGGTACTGAGTACCTAGGACTTGAGAGATCAGTCCAGCAATCATCTCCTTTATGTCCAGTATGATGACATCTATAACATTTTCTAGGTCTGTTTCTAAACATATTTTCATATGAAATTTTAGAAAATTGTTTGACTCTTGGTTGATCAGTATGAGTGAGTTTTGCAAACTTCTGACTTAAGACTTTTATCTGATCACCAATAGATTTTAAAATGTTATTTTTGTCATTCTTTAATGGAGTTTTAATGTTATGTCTGACTGGTTTATGAGGAGATGGTTCTGGGGTCTTATTTTTATTTGACAAAGAAGTCTTTTTAGCATTAGACTTTTTATTTTTGCCACTTGAAGATCTTGTTGAAGTTGTTTTCTTGTTATCATGTTTTAGAATGACAACTTGAACATGTTCTTTAGATTCTTGAGTATTTGACTTTTATGTTCCTGCAACTTCTTTATTACATGAAACATGTGAGGTAGAAGTTGTCTTATTATCATTATAAATTTCAAAAGTCGTTGTGTTAAATAATAATTCAAAAGGAGGAACAGCAGAAGTGTCATACTGAACTAGTTTGAGGTCAGTATCAGAAATTTCCTTTACAGGAAATTCAATACTGAGTTCTTGTAGCTCAGTATAGCATTTCGAGCAGATGGAGGGACCAATAGGTTTTTCTAAAATATCATTTTCCTCATCATCTGACTCAGTTTGACATCCAACTTCACAAAAGGTTTTAGCTTTTACAAACTGAATAGGGTTCATAGAAAATTCTTCAAATAAATCAGAAAAATTATTCTTATTTTTAAATTGAGGATCAACACCAAGTGTAGCCCTCACATTCTCTGGAAATTGTTGATTTAAACATTTATTTAATTTTATTGAAGCATTTCCCCAAGATTTACACTGTTTTTCAAATTTTTCTTTTTCAAGCTTGTGTAAATGAGCTTTATCAGCTAATCTTTGGTTAATGTCTTTTAAGTCTGAAAAGTTTAATTCTAAATTTTTATATTTTGCTAATTTATCTAAATTTTCATTAGTTACCCTTTCAAGTTCTTGTATTGTTAATATTAAAGCTTTTTCTTTTTGTACATAAGTTTTAAGATCAACAATCATATACTCAAAAATCTTTTCCATTTCATTCACTGAATAAGTTTGAAAGGAACTTACCTTGTACAACTGAGTGGAATCCCAATCAGTATGAACACTCATCCTCTCAGCTTCTTTGATATCTCTTTCAAAGGAGCTCTTCAAATCTTCTTCAGTAAAAGCCATGAAGGCTTTGTTCTCAATCTCTTCCTCATCATCACTTATCTCCTCATCCATCCAAGCCTCTGAGTAAAGTGCTTGATGAGGTGCTTCATTCCCTGTTGCATTCATCCCCTTGCTCTAGTTCTTTAGCTTGACATACTTGTCTCTATACCTTTTAGCTCGGTATGCAATCTTGTCATTCTGATCAGTTTCAGTTGACTTAGTATGAAAGTTAGCAGCAATGTGCCCAGGCTTTCCACACCTATAGCAAAGACCTGATCTTGGGTCAGTATTGGAAGAGCTAACACCAAGCCTCTTCTTTTTCAACTGATCCAGCTTCATAGACATAAGAGCCATTTGTGTTTCAAGCTCTTCTGCCTCAGCATCAGCAAGATCAACTCCTGGTTCTTCAGGCTCAGTTACAGTGTATGCATGTTGCACAACTAGAGCCATGTTAGTGGAAGACTTGTCAGTTTTCTTCCAGTTGATCAATCTTGCAGCATTATTCTCCTCATGATTCAACATTAACCCATACAGAGTTTGAAGAGTGTATGACTCAATGTTGTTGGCAGCATTGACAGAATTTGTCATGTCAAGAAACTGTTGAGGAAGACTATCCAAGAACTTTTGAACAAGCTCTCCTTCCTCCTTCACAATGCCTACACTGATTAAATCATGGACAACAGTATTGAACCTGTTGTAGAGAGTAGTGATGTCTTCATTTGGACTAGAGAAGAAGTTTTCATACTTTCTTCTCATGTTGCTTTTCCTCTGCAACTTCACCTTTGGTGTGCCTTCATAAGTGATTGATAGACTATCCCACATAGCCTTTGCTCTTGGCAATTTCATAATTGCATTAAGTATTTCTTTGGTAACAGCATTACCAATCACCCCATTTGCTCTTGAGTCTAGACTGAATAACTGGCGGTCAGTATCAGTCCAGGTATGTTTCAGTTTAGGAACTGTTCTTATGCTCTCAGGAGCATCATCAGTAGCAGCAACGGGTTCCACAGTTTGTGGAATGATAGGACCATCATTTAGAACAGTGAGCATCTCATGATGAATGGATTCAAGATACCACTGAGCTTTAAGTTTCCATTCATGAAAGTCTTTTCCATCAAAGATGGGTACTCCCTTACCAGACATAACTGGTGCTATGATCGTAGACATTTTGAATTTTTGAGTGTTGGAAGGATAAATATAGGGAATGGCTGCCAGGATAATAGATCGACTAAATAAGAATTAATTTAGCCTGCTCTGATACCAGTTGTTAGGTCACAACACCCCTGGTTTGTTAGTTAATTGATTAGATTGATTATACAAAAGACAATTAAAGTGTAAAACACAGTATTAGAGTCGGTGTATAAATCCACTAAGTGTGGTATGCTGCGGAAAAGCAATACCACTGATCAATTACAAGATATGAACGTGAAAGTGTGAATTGGTAAGTATTCCAAAGCCAAGCGATCTCTATTTATATTGCTCATAGAGATCTTACATTTATGGCATGGAATACTACAAGGACTAAGAAAGGAAAGAGAGCTAAATCAAAGGGATTTGATTTAGTCGAGTAAACTACTCAGTCCTTGTGCTCAGTATCACTATCTGATACTGAGCTCTGATACTGAGTGCCAATACTGATCACTCAGTATCAGACCTAAACTTAGCTATTTTAATCTACATTTTATTCTAAGCTAGTCTAGGTTGTTTTGTTATCTTAAGATCCTAAGGGGTAAGGCTTTTTGCCTTAACACATAATTAAACGAAATGAATTTGGTCCAATGTGGGGTCTCTTAATTTCCACACTTATTAGGTGTATGACTCACAAGACAGGGGCATTGGATCACATCAATGAATTCGGGATGCAGATTGTTCATGCCATGTAGCATGGTTGAGATATTGATTATGCTAGACTGATCTTTAACGAAATAGCTTCTCTGATTCAGGCTCCAATCAGAGAACTCAATGTTCCTTTCTACAGATTTCTTTCTCTCATTTTTCAAAGTGGCATACCTGCTCATGTCTATGATGAGTTCAATAGTCCAAGGGTGGACCTTCCTCCACTTCATGAGAAGATTTATTTTTACAGACCAAGAGAAGGAGAGCCTGTACTGAGTCACTCCATGTGGACCTTCCTCCACATCAATGATGAACAAAATTCTGATACTGAATCAGAAAATGATGATACTGATGATGACAGTGGTAATGGTGGGAATAATGATCAAGATACTGAGATGGTGGAAGCTCAACCAGCAGTGGTACAAGAACCAACACACATTTCTCCACCCGCACAGGATCCTGATGCTCCTCATATTGAAACAGCTTCTGACACTGAGCCCTCAGAAGATACACCACTGGTCATTCAAAGACGAAGAAGAAATCTTTCCCCAGTTCTTATGGGAAACTTATCATCAGAAGAGATGCAATCCGGAAATGTTCCTTCATTAACTGCATCTCTTCAAGCACAAAGCTTAGTTGCAGCCAATGCTGACCTTCCAGGTCCTGAACCAGAACCAACTGCTCAACATATTGAGGAACCCCATGCTCCTCTTGATGTAGAAATTCAGTATGAGCAGCATACACTGGAAGGTGCAGCTGTCAGAAGAGAAGAGGCTCCTGAAGGTGCTGGTGCCTCGAATCAACATACAGAAGATCCAGCACCGACCTCAAATGATGCAAGAAGAGAATCCGACAAAGTCTCAGGTATGAATTTCTAAAAAGCCTTACACTTTTATATATATATAAAATTTTCACAAATAGAGACTATGTATTGGCCAGTACCAACTCAATACTGACCACAGTCTCAAATGAACTTTCAAATATATCCACTTATGGCCAACATAGTTAGCCCACTGCTGCTATGCAAAATTCATATACTGAGCACCTCAATGATCATTGTCAGTCTACAGTTGTCTCCACATTTAAAGAGACAATGGTGGTTGATGTCATACTGACACCCACTGGTGCTGCTTGAATTATGTCGAACTTATTTTTGAGTTGGGTCACATGATTCAAGAAATGATCACAAACCTTTTAAGCCACATTAGCCAAAATTTTCCATGGGTTTAGCCACATTTCTGTTATCACTCTGATACCGAGTGATATACATTGAAAATAATAAGAAGCACATCCCAGGCTTTGATTTCCCAAACCAAAACCTTTTAGTAAATGTGACCTATCCTATACTGAGCTACTTAAATTTTCACACTCACCTTTACTAAAATTTTCTTACACATGCTATGCACAAGTTCACAATATTTCATCATGAACCAGATGAAATACAGACTTGAAATATCTGTTTATATGATTATAGAGTTAAACAACACCACAATTCTATTTGATAAACCTTTCTTACTAACTAGTTTTCTATTTTTGTATCTTTAGCACCATCTGTGCAGGGCCAAAGGGCACAAGCCACTACGTCTCAGGAAGTACATGGGGCTTTACAGACTATTATGAATCAAATCCTGGCTATGCAGACCACTCAGAATAATATTCTGGCCAGGATGGATGCCATGAGTACTGAGATAGACTCCTTAAAGCAGTCAGTGGCACTTCTTCAGCAACAACAACAGCCTCCACCACTTCCACAATCTCCAACTGGAGGAAATATTGATGAGGAAGGCCCTGATACTGAGCCTTGAAGATCACCCTCTCCTGCCCACACTGAGGGTGCACAGGATGCTGCTACTGAACCTATGCTCTCCCCAACTCCTGAAGATCCACAGGGGGACATAGGTGGTGATACTGAACCTATTCCCTCCCCATCCAATGATAACAATAAGGGGGAGAAAAGACAAAGAGACCAAGAGGTTGATCAACCTGAGCCATCTGCTCAGGGGGAGAAAAGAAGGAAGTTAAATGAAGATCAACCTCCACAGCAACAACAATATCAGCAAACACCTCATACTGAACCACTTAGGTTTAGGTATGAAAGAAGCAGACAAAGAGGAAGGTCAGTTTCGGAACAACTTGAAGAAGAACCATCTGAGCCATCTGCTCAGGGGGAGATTGAAACTGACCAACCACAGCAAGCTGTTACTGAGGAAAATAACTTGCAGATTATAGTGTATAGGCCTTTTGTTTGGCCTATTGCTGATGATGAAGATGAAGAACATCCAGTACCATCCGGAAATTTTCTAAACTTTGCACTGGATGAAGCAAATAAAGAAAGCTCTTCATCATCATTCTCAGATGATGAAGAGCCCCCAAGAAGACCAATCTCTCCTCCAGTTGAAGGACCTTCTAGAATTCCTAGAAGACCAATAACCAGAAGAATGACAAATGTGGTTATGTCCTCAGACTCAAGCGAAGAACCAGATCCAACTCCACTGACTTCTAGACCAAGAAGATATGTTCAATATACTGAGGATGAGATTGAAGCTCAAAGATTCTTCCCTGTCAAGGAAGAAGATCCTGAAACTGATACTGAGGCAGATGTTTCTTGGAGGCCTCATACTGTCAGAAGACAAGGTGATGATGTTCTCCAACAATACTGGAACATCATTGCTCAAAGATTCAGATATAGAGAGAACATGATGGGTATGCTTAGAAATAAAGTTTTTCTGAATGTGAAGGACATATACTGGTTAAATGAATTTGTCAACAAAATAAAAGTCAAAACTGTTGATAGATCCATTGTTGCAACCTGCACTGGACCAGTCAGTCCTCCAATGAAGATTTTTCTTCATGATATTCAAAATATGGGATTCCATGACTGGATAAAAATTGCAAGACTGATAAAGGAGATGTCATCTAGATCTTCTGAAGCCTAAGTGATGATGGATGAAATCTGGGATGTATCTGCTATATGCTATGAAAAAGGCATTCTTTATGCAGCAGATTATAGGGCACTCAGTGTGATGACTGAGGCTGTCAAGAATAACAAACCTGAGTGCCTTAACACTTTCAGAATTTTTCCCAAATATACTGTTCCTCCTAATCTTATCTTTCAGGATCAAAAGAGTACCATATATCCAACATCTGGATATATGTATACTGACTCAGATGATAGGGAGTGCTTCATTACTGAAGCAGATTTGCCAACAGCTCCTATCAGCCATCAGGTGGGCTTAAAATGTATGATAACCAAGAAAGAAGACTCTTGGTTCAGAAAGAAGATAGTTGATGTGCTAAACAACAGGCAAGATGAACTGAAGAAGAGAGAAGAGTTCATCCATGTGAAGAAAGAAGTCTTCTACGAGTTTGAGTCAATCAACAAAGGATGAAGAAGAAGAAGACTTTACAGCCTGTATTTGTTAAATTTTGATTTCTCTTTGTAATTGTTTTGTTATCATTAGATAGGGGGAGATTGTTAAGGCAAAAAGCCTTACCCCTTTATGTATCTTTGGATAACAAAACAACCTAGACTAGCTTAGATTAAATAGTAGATTAAATTAGCTAAGTTAGGAGTGATACTGAGTTTGGCCAGTATTGGCCATTCAGTATCAGCACACAGTATTGGAAAACCAATACTGAGTAGAAGGACTGAGTTACAAGTCAGTGTTGTAACGGACTAAGATCACATCCCTTGATCTTAGTCATTTCCTTAGTTTAGTCCTTCGGTTACTCCTTTGCCATTATGTAAGATCTCTATAAACATTATAAATAGAGATCATCTTGCAAAGGAGTACTCACCAATTTACACGTTCACTAATATATCTTTGTAATTGTTCAAGTGGTCTTGTATTTCCGCTACAAGCCACACTTTGTGGAATAATATACGTTTGACTAAATTACTGTGTTAATCACCTTAATTGTCTTAAGTAAATTATTAATCTAAACAATTATCAAACAAACCAGGGTTGTTGTGACCTAACAGTTTCTTTCTTGTTAATCAAGTTAGATTTCCAACATCCCAATCCTTTAGGGTTTAAGGATTAGGTTTAATCCCACTTCCGCATTTAGGGATTAAATTAGCTAGTTGGTTTTAACCGATCAAGAACAAGTTCATGTTCTTGGTCAGCAAGGTTCGAACCAAGCATAACTAGGAGGTCGGTCCTATGGGTCGATCAGGTTATAATGAAACCCTTCATACAGAGTTTTCAACAAAAGAAGACAAACATTGGAAGAATCTATAAATGTTACTTTTGAAGAGCACTCTAAAGCCTTAAATCCCACCTCTGCTAAATCATCTGACGCATTCCAGAGATCTGTTGTACCTCCTTCTAATGATACAGCCGAAGCATTCTCTGATGCTTTGAATCTTTTTGAAGTTCCAATAAATGATTCAGATGATACATTCCATGATGCTCCCACATATCTTGTAGATATTGCAGCTGTAACACCCTAAAATTTACAAGATTTTTAAAATTTTTGAACACAGAATTTTAATCAAAAGGTCCCATAAATAAATCTCAGATATTAATATTTAACATTTAAAACGTATTTATTGCGGAAATAGTTAAAATAAAATAAAGTGTTTGAAAATATTAAATGATGTCCACATCAGTAATAAAAAGATACAGCGGTCAACCGTCCACCTTCTCCTTTCCTTTGCTGGTACCTGAAACAATGTGGGGGAAAGTTTGGGTCAGCTGGGAAGCTGAGTGAATAGTCTAAAATGTAAACAATTATAACATACAACACATGAGGGCACATCGGTGTACTCCTACTCAGAATCTACTCGATTAATTACTCAGATTTATTTCCCGGATTTTATTACTCAGATTTTAATTTATATAGCGCGCTTGTGTGATTTGGGACGAGAGATCAACCTCGCCCCTCCTCACACCTCAGATAGGCGTAAGCCAAAAACTCAGACGGGAATAATCCCAAAAACTCAGACGGGAATAATCCCAAAAACTCAGACGGGAGGTGATCCCAAGATAGGCATATAGCCAAAAAACTCAGATGTGTGTTAGACGAGATTCTGCATTTTTGAACCACGAAACACTTGGTTTCCATTTCGCAAACAACAGATTAGAGCGCTTTGGGAAGCTGCCTCTTAGAAAGAGACCCTTATTATTATCTCTTTAACATAATTATCTCAGATGCCCTAGCAAGTAGTAGCACAGAATGACCCTGTGCCGAGCTCGGTTACCCAAGCACAATGTCTCAGATCAAAATAAATCAACAGATGCTCAGATACTCAGATAACACGTCAAACTCAGATAACAAATCAAACTCAGATAACAATTATGGTGCAAGAAATGTAACACATAAGTCATGCATGTACAACGTTAAAACTGAATACACGGTGAGAATACTCACCTCGAGAAACGTAAGCTCCAAAGGATTCCCGACAGTCAAATGTACAGCACGTTATCTCCTAGACGGTCCTAAAACCAAAACACGAAACCCTGAATTAAAATCCTACCCGAGGGCTTATTTCAGAAAACTGGCAGCACCCGTCAGTCTCACGGGAACTGCCATAACTCTTAAACGGCTCATTAGATTTTTCCCATCGTTTTACCATGACAACTAGACAATCATAACTACAAATTACTGTGAGACGATCACTGGCCAAAACAGATTCTAAGTGTTTCAAAACGGTGTTTCAAGACAGACATGTTGCACAGGTCATTTTCCTAACAGCAGCATACTAAATTGGCTGTAACATTTAAACCGTAATTCGGATTGACGAGAGGGTTGCGGCATTGAAAAGCTAATTCAGAAATCAAGGTCCCAGCACGGGCCAAAAACCCTAAAGATTAATTTAAGTACCTCAAAAACAGTTTAGAATAGGAGGGCAGATTCTGCCAAAATGTTAATCTTATAAAAACTTGTTTTAACAACCCGACTTGTCACCGAATAAAAACCCGACACCAAGTTTTCACCCGTGATCTCTAGAATTCAGATTAGACTAATTATGCCTAATTTCCCAAAGAACAAACCGATAAAAATAAGAAAAACTTCCCGACTAAGAAACCAAGAACCCTACGGGTTCGGTTTCCCTCCGGTTAAAGATTCCCGTTTAAAACAAATGAGGCGATAACCCAACCCAAAGACCCGGTGTTGAATCCTCACAGAAACGCAGCCCCACATCTCATGGACTAGAAACAAAACACCAAATAATTTCGGGTAAGAGAGAAAGAGTCCAAGTATCTACCGAATTAAGCAACTTCCTCGGCTCGTCTACTCGTGTGGCTTGGCGACCGTAACAACAATAATAAATCCACCCTTCTGCTCGATCAGTATGCACCACACCAAAGCTGGATCGAATCAAGGACCATAAGAAAAGGGAATCAAAACTACCACGGCTCCCCTTCTAATTCGATCAACTGCACTAGAAACAACATCTAAGATCGATCACAGTGCTCGAACCAGCAATCAATTCCATCCCAGGAGCGTGATTCCTCTTGTTCGATTAAATGAGGAGCTGCTTCGGGGTTTCCTTGTCTGTTGCGCCGATGGAGAAAAATCAGAAGTGAAGAAGAAGACGATAGATGGGGACGCTGCAATTGGCGGATTAGGGTATGAAGGGAACAAGCTTAATTGGTTACGTAGGAGTTGGAATGGGCTCAAGGTTTTAATTGCACCAGGCCTAAAGAGCTGCTCAAATATTCAGCCAAAGAACAAAACACAAAGGGGGTTCGGCCCATCTTTTGCTGGCCTCGAAGTTGGACACTAAACAAAATGCATCTCGGCCTTGGCCTTTGGCCACCTTGCCAATGCGCATACATGATAAAACAAAGCTCGGGATCTAATTAATATGACGGAACTTAATACTCATAAACCATACGTGATTATTTGAATATCATAAACACATGATTAATTAAAGTACACATCAAAGTGTGGTAGAACGTCACATATTAATACACAAAGTCACCAAACGTAATTTAAATTTAAATTTAAATAAATATTTAATGTTCTGAAATTTTTGGGCGTTACAACTCAACTCCACTTGAAATAGACTTCGTCCCCGAAGTCATCGCTCGGGAGAAATTTAGGGTAGCGATCTCGTATCTCAAAACTCAGGGTCGTTAACGACACACGTCCTCAAATGGGGAAAGAAAACAAAATGATAAGGTGAAGAATGAAAAGGAAATTCATCAGGGTGACCTACGACATGCATACTCAAGTGGAAAAGAAGAATAAAAACGATAAAGTTATGAATAGAAAGAAGCTCTTCATGGTGAATTTACTTAATAGAAAATGAACTCCAGATCACGTAAGTGCTCATACAATTATCCGCCTCTAGTGGCGCAAAACGATAAGGCTAAAAGAAATAAGGTCAGGATGCTCACTATGGATGTCAGTATGCAAAGAAAATGTTGATAATGAGCATAAAATACACCACGATACTCTACTGAAGGCGTCTTCTTGCTCTCGTATTCGGATACAGTTGTTGCACTCAGCGATTAACGTCGCGTTGAATCACCGATTCAACTCCACTTGGAAATTTACTATTGATTTGTTGACGATACCAGATGCTCAGCGTAGTACCAGGTCATCCAAACCATTTACACAATCACACTCGGATCTCTCATGACGATAACAAGTTTTTATGGAAAATTTTCTTCCCGCACAACTCCATCAAATGACCACTTACACATTTTAGCACAGGTAAAAATTTCATTATCGACCATTTTCCACCAAAATGACTCGGAAAGGTCCTCTACTCTATGGGTCAACAGATTGTTAACAGCATAATAAATAATTTAGCGGTTTACACCATTATCAATTAATATAAAAACCATGCAAATAAATCACAAGGAATATACATTTCACACAGAATTCTCATATACTCAGGTATATAACTCCAAAATATGATCTGGAAATATAACTCAGAAATCCCGCTCAGAAATAAACTCAAACATATCTCAGGAGTATAACTCAAAAATGTATAACTCAGGAGCAAACTTATAAATCTTAACTCAGAAGCAAACCCAAAACTCTAACTCAGTAACAACTCATAAGGTAATAATATTTACAAGTAATAGCATTAGGTATAAATCACATTTTTACTCATTCTTATTACTACTCGCGTGTTCCAATTTACTAGCTTATAATACTTGCAATGATATATTCTCTCTCAACCGTGTTATTGGTTCTCAAAATAACTCTTCTTTAACATTATATCGTTACCTTACTCTATTAGGTTTGCATATTACCGATGTTGATAATCCTTTAAATAGCTCAAATTAACGATCTTGTCATTTAATTCCCTTTAATAGGTTCTCATTCTATTACATTTAGTGGTTTCTCGATAATATTTTAATAGATGTTCTCTCATTCATCTAGTTTAACGATCCTTTAATAGACCGTTTCACTGATTTTACACAATTTAAAATGTCCCTTAATTATTTTGACCATATCTACTCATTAATTTCATGTTACCCACAAAAAATTCCAATTAAATTTCATACTCTTATTTATAATGATTTCTCGTTACTCAAATTACGAATTAATTCCTTAGTTCTCATTTACTCAATTCGCAGTTACACTTTATTCTAAATCTTACGGTTTACTCATGGTTCATCAATTCAGTACATTCTCGTCTTTTCGAAATTTCTCCTAAGTTCAATATAAATTTATTGAATAGTTGTTCTCATCTCAAGTTTAATAATTATTCATAAATAGAGTTTTCTCATATAATTTTATAATACCTCAAAACTCATAACACTTTATAATACTTCAAAAATTTGAATAAAACTTCCCGTTAATTTAATACTTTTCTCTTTTGACTCATTTTATTAATTTGCTTATGTAACTCGATTTGTAAATTTCTTATAACTCAAAATTACTCCATAATTAATCAAAATAAAATTTTATCATTTAGCTCGTTTTAATAATAACTCATTACCAGCAAATTACCGATCTCATTTTAACTCATTTTCCTCAAAATTTCATTGTAGCAGTATTCTCATATACGACTCATTAATAAGTTCTCATCACTTTAATTTAATGATTTCTCATTATCACATTTATAACCACCCAAGAATAAGTATACTGTCTTATTTTGTATATAATTGTAGTATTACTACTTCCCTTTTGCACGATATTCATTCAACCCAATTAACTTGATTTGTTAATTTCTCCAGTAAACCCGATCTATCATTTTATTGTAAACTCTATAATTACCCATAGAATAAATTTAATTATTCTCAACTGCTTGATTTGATAGTTACCCTTATAATTTATTTGATCAATTATATGTATCTAGATTTCGCACTTTAAATTCATACCAACAAAATCTCTCTGCATAAGCATCATGCTCATAATATTTATAAATAATAATTAATGATAATTATTTCTTGACAATTTTCCTTTTTACCCCTACTCAACTCCACTTGGAGAAAAACTCGTCCTCGAGTTTGGCACTAGAATTCTCTATTATGATAACATAAACAACATATACTCACTCAAGCAATAACATGCATAAAATAAATTCACAATAACAAGCATTGGTCCATCGTTCCCCTCAAAATCTCCCCATAACCAACCAAAAGTTCGGTGTGTACGATAATAGGGGCCCTTCTATTACTTTCGACACCTACCTTTGTTTGGTCACGGGTCAATCCCAAAGTTCACAACTTCCCACACATAAAAATAATCCACAAACAAATCATACTCATAAGAAAGAAAAGTTTACTTTCAATATCTGATAAATACAGATATGTACTCAGCTGTGGTTACTCAAAACCTCATAAACATTACTCAGAAATCATGCGTATATTTAGTCTCATACGCGATACTCGGATAACTCAGATTCATAGAAATATTTCCACTTTGTTACTTTCACAATACGAATATCGTTTTATCTTCTACTCTTAGTTATCTCATTTGTCATTTCCCATGAATAACATTTACTCTTTCTCAAAATTTTATCCGATTTATTGCCGTCTCGAGCGACAATTAATATTTTCTAGTTCAACATTCTCGGTTAATTATTCTAATAAGCTTATATAGCTCGTTTATTGGCTCTACATTAACTTAACAATCTCTCACTGAACTCGTTATTCACATGACGTCTTGCACTCAACTATTTAAACCACTTACTCATAATGTGTTAGGTCACACCAACCCTGGTTTATAATGTTAATTGATAGAATATTATACTTAGAGAAATATTAGAGTGATAACACAAGAATATAGTCAATGTATAAATCCACTAAGTGTGGCTTGTTGCGGAATAACAAGACCACTATCAATTACAAAAGATGTGAATGTGTAAAGTAAATTGGTAAGTACTCCTTTGCAAGATGATCTCTATTTATAATGTTATAGAGATCTTACATAATGAGCAAAGGAGTAACCGAAGGACTAAGTAAGGAAAATGACTAAGATCAAGGGATTTGATCTTAGTCCGTTACTATACTGAGTATCACTCAGTCCTTCTACTCAGTATCACTATCTGATACTGAGTACTGATACTGAGTTCCAATACTGATCACTCAGTATCAGACCTAAACTTAGCTATATTATTCTACATATTAATCAAAGCTAGTCTAGGTTGTTTTGTTATCTTAAGATCTAAAGGGCCAAGGCTTTTTGCCTTAACAATCTCCCCCTATCTAATGATAACAAAACAATTTACAAAGATATAAACAAAAATTACAACAACATAGGTAACAATATCTTCTTCTTCATTTGCTGTTGATGGCTTCATTCTCATAGAAGACTTCTTGTTTGATGTGGACAAACTCTTCTCTGCTTTTGAGTTCATCCCTTCTGCTATTCAGTACTGCAACAATCTTCTTTCTGAACCAAGAGTCTTCTTTCTTGGTGATCATCCATTTCAGTCCAACAAGGTGACTGATTTGAGCTTTTGGTAGATCTTCTTCAGAAATGAAGCACTCTCTATCCTCTGAGTCAGTATACATATATACAGAAGTTGGATATATGACACTCTTTTGATCCTGAAATACAAGGTTAGGAGGAAGAGGGTACTTTCTAAGATACTTGTATGTATGGAGGCATGCTGGTCTGTTGTTTGAGTAATCCTCAGTCATCACACTGAGTGTTCTGTACTCTATTTCATGAAGTAAGTCCTTCTCATAACATACTGCAGCTACAGCACAGATCTCATCCAAGACTATTTGATCATAGGTTGATTTCTTTGGAAGCTCT
Organism: Calendula officinalis; assembly: GCA_963853835.1. NCBI lineage: Eukaryota > Viridiplantae > Streptophyta > Magnoliopsida > Asterales > Asteraceae > Calendula > Calendula officinalis. Next base: position 29,248,176 of record OY970825.1, read on the forward strand.
TTGATCAGTCTTGTGATCTTCACCCAGTCTTGAAGACCAATTCTTTGAATGTCATGAATAAATATCTTCATGGGGGGACTGGTTAAGCCAGTACAAGTGATAGTAATTCTTCCTTCTTTGAGCTTCACTTTTACTTTATTAACATCCAGATTTAACCAATGTATCCCCCTTACATTTTGAAATGTTTTGGTCCTCAAGAACTCCTTTCTTTGTTCCTTATACTGAGTCCTAGCAGCAACCATATTCCAATAATGTTGAATATGGTCTGGACCCTTTCTTGAGATTCTATGTGAAGGACCAGGAGTATCAGTATCTGGGTCAGATTCTGGTTCAGTTTTGACTCCCAACTCTTGCTCATATAAAAATCTTTCTTGTTCTGCCCAGAGTTGTTGAGGAGTCAGTCTTGGAGCCTGCTCGGTATCACTGTCCCTTGTAAGAACAGGTCTTCTTTGTCTTGTTACCAGAGGAGCAGATTCCTCACTTGATTCAGAAGAAGTGAGAACAGCATTGATAGGTCTTCTTGATAAGGAACTCCTTCTTCTAATCACCAGATTTTCTGGTTCTTCATCATCCGAGGATGATGATGAAGAACTTTCTTGTTCTACCAGATTTAGTGCATAGTTTACTAAATCTGGTTCTTCATCTTCATCATCAGCAATAGGCCAGATGAAAGGCCTATAGACCACAATTTGTAAATTATTCTCTTCAAAAGTTTGCTGTGGTTGGTCAGTATGAGTCTCCCCCTGAGCAGATGGCTCAAGTGGGTCTTGAACTTGTAATTCTGACCTTGTTCTTTGTCTTCTTCTCTCATACTGAATGCGAAATGGCTCAGTATGAGGGCTTTGCTGATGTTGTTGTTGTGGAGGTTGATCTTCATTCAATCTTCTTCTTTTCTCCCCCTGAGCAGAAGGCTCAGTTTGATCAACCTCAGTATCTCTTTGTCTCTTCTCCCCCTTTTTGTTATCATTTGATGAGGAGGGAAGAGGATCAGTATCACCACCCATGTCCCCTTCAGGTTGTTTAAGAGTAGGGGAGGGCATGGGCTCAGTTGCATCATCAGTATCACCAGCACCTCCTTCTCCTTCTCCTTCTTCATTGTGGTCACCATGTGAACCTGGTGGAGTTTGTGGAGGCTGCTGTGGTTGTTGAAGGAGTGATACTGACTGTTTTATTAGATCAATATCACCACTCATCTTGTCCATTCTGGCTAGTATTACATTTTGAGTTTGTTGGATGGCCAGAATGTGCTGCATGATTGCTTGCAGAGTCACTTGGTCTGCTGCAGCTTGAGATACCTGAATACCCTGCACAGTTGGTGCTAAAGAAACAAAAATGTAAAACTGGTTAGAAAGAGAGGTTTATCAAATAGAATTGTGGTGTTGTTTAATTCTACAATCATATAAACAGAGTTTGTGAAGTCTGTATTTCATCTGGTATAGGATGAAATATTGTGGACTTGTGCATAGCATGTGTAAGAAGATTTTAGTAAAGGTGAGTGTGAAAATTTAAGTAGCTCAGTATAGGATAAGTCACATTTACTCAAAGGTTTGGGTGTGGGAATTCGAAGCCTGGGATGTGCTTCTTGTTATTTTCAATGTTTATCACTCGGTATGAGAGTGATAACAGAAATGTGGCTAAACCCCATTGGATATTTTTGGATTTTGTGGCTTAAGGGTTTGGGATCATTTCTTGAATGATGCTACCCAACTCAAAAATAAGTTGGACATTATTCAAGCAGCACCAGTGGGTGTCAGTATGACATCAACCACCATTGTCTCTTTAAATGTTGAGACAACTGTAGACTGACAATGATCAATATAGTGTGCTCAGTATATGAATGTTGCATAGCAGCAGTGGGCTAGCTATGTTGGCCATAAGAGGATATATATTTGAAAGATCGTTTGAGACTTTGGTCAGTATTGAGTTGGTACTGGCCAATACTTAGTCTCTATTTGGGAATGAAATATATATATATAAGTTTAAGGCTTTTTAGAAATTCATACCTGAGACTCTGTCAGATTCCCTTCGAGCATCTGCAGAGGTCGGTGCAGGATCATGTGTTTGTTGATGTGCAGCACCAACATCTTCAATACCGACCCCTCTGTCATGCTGAGCACCTTCCAGTGCAGTTTGTGCATATTGAATCTCCACATCAAGAGGAACATGAGGTTCCTCAATTGGTTGAGCAGGTGGAGCTTGTTCTGGACCTGGAAGGTCAGCGGTGGCTGCAATAAAGCTTTGGGCTTGAATAGATGCAGTTAATGATGGAACATTTGCAGGCTGCACCTCCTCAGATGATAAGTTGCCCATAATGATAGGAGAAACATTCCTTCTTCTTCTGTGAAGGACCAGTGGTGTGTCTTCTGAGGAATCAGTTTCAAGAATATTTTCAAAAAGAGGAGCAGCAAGATCATGTGCAGGTGGAGAGATATGTTGTTGAGTCGGTTCTTGAACTTGTGAAACATCCTGCATCTCAATATCTGGACCAGCCTGTGCTCCATTACCACTATCATCATCATTATCATCATCATCATCATTGTCTGACTCAGTATCAGACATGTGTTCTACATCATCAATGTGTTCTTGAACAATGGCCCACATAGGAGGACTTAGAAGAGGTTCTCCTTCTCTTGGTCTGTAAAAGAAAATCTTCTCACTGAGTGGAGGAAGATCAACTCTTGGGCTGTGAAATTCATCATAAATGTGTGTGGGCATTGAGTGTTGAAATATGAGTGATAGAAATCTGCAGAAAGGGACATTGCATTCCCTTGTGTTTGCTCGGACCAGAGTAGCTAATTCATTGAAGATTAGGCGAGCAAAATCAATGTTTCTTCCATAGTACAGAGCATGTACTATTTGCATCCCAAATTCGTTTATTTGGTCCAAAGCTCCCGTCTTGTGGGTCATACATCGAATTATTGTTGTGATAAGAATACCCCACATAGGACCAAATTCATTTCTTTTGATTGTGCCCGTTGTTCCTCTTCGACCCAGAAAAGGCAGTACAGAGCGTGCCTCTGATCGATCAACAAATGGGTCATACTGAGCTTGGGCGGGAAGTCTCAGTGCTTCACGAATGATTCCAGTAGAAACAAATGCCCTTCTTTGATCTCTAATTACCCACCCAGCAATCATATCTGGAGAATCGAGTGTAGCAGAGTACCAAAACTCGCATAACATTTCTGGGTAGATTGCTCGAGGAGATAATGTCAGTGCACGAGCAATTGGGCAATGCTTCATAAAAGTGACGATGTTCGTGAATTCTTGGCATACCCAAGCTTGAGGAATATTGAAATTTGCTGTGATGTTGTTCCTCGCAAACCTGGGTACTTCATTATTTCGGAATTGGATTTCCGATTGAACTTCTGGAGCAACAAAAGTGTAATTCGCCATCTGTGATTTTGATTTGAAAGAATTTGCTTGCTAAGAGAAAGTGAAATCGTTAATCGCATAGAGAATTGAAGATGAAAGAAAGAAATAACAGTTAAAAAAAATTTGAAGTAAAAATAAACGGTTATTTATAGGAGATTTGAAAGATAAATAAGGTATTGGGAAGTAAAAATGGCTGATTTGACTGCCTTATCCTCTGCCAACGGTAACTTTCTTATTAAGAAAGATTACCGTTTGAGCAGTATGAGGATTAAGCTCGGTGTAAGAGCCGTCATACCCCAATACCGAGTTAAAAAAAATTTAATTAAAAAAATTTTAAAAAATATAAAAACAATTAATTTACTCTTGAAATTAATAAAAAAATAAAAATTTTAAATTTTGATGATAACAGACTAGTGATACTGAGTGGTCAGTATCAACAGGAGTGATACTGAGCGCTCAGTTTTAAAGAAATTTTATAAAGATTAAGGATTCAACATACCTAATTTCCCTAGTAAATACATAAACCTTTCCTCAGGAAGAGGTTTAGTAAATACATCAGCCAATTGTTCATTTGTTGGTACATAATCTACTTCAACCTTACCCTTTTCCACATTATCTCGAATAAAGTGGTGTCTGATATCAATGTGCTTGGTTTTGGAGTGATGGACTGGGTTCTCTGTGATAGCAATAGCACTCTTGTTATCACAATGAATAGGAGTCTTATGAAAGTTGAACCCATAGTCTAAGAGTTGATACTGCATCCATAATAATTGAGCACAACAACTTCCTGCAGCAACATATTCTGCTTCTGCTGTGGAAGTTGCTACCGAATTTTGTTTCTTGGATGACCAGCCAACTAGTCTTCCACCTAGGAATTGACATCCTCCACTTGTGCTCTTTCTGTCCAATCTACAACCTGCAAAATCTGCATCTGTGTACCCTTCAAGGTCAAAGTTTGAGTCTTTGGGATACCAAAGACCCAGGTTAGGAGTACCTGTAAGATATCTAAAGATGCGCTTAACTGCTTTCATGTGTGATTCTTTAGGATCAGCCTGATACCGAGCACACAAACATGTGGCAAACATGATATCAGGCCTACTAGCAGTTAAGTAAAGTAAGGAACCAATCATACCTCGGTATGTGGATTGACATACTGGTTTACCAGTTTCATCCTTACTTATCTTATCCTGAGTACCCATAGGAGTGTGCATGGAAGATAAATTTTCAAAGTTGTATTTCTTTAACATGTCATGCACATACTTACTTTGATTTATAAAAGTGCCATCAGGCTTTTGTTCAACTTGTAAACCAAGAAAATAAGTAAGTTCTCCCATCATACTCATCTGATACTGAGTTGACATTATCTTGGCAAACCAGTCACACATAGACTTGTCAGTGGAACCAAAGATAATGTCATCTACATATATCTGAATGAGTAAGATGTCCGAACCTTTCCTTTTTGAAAATAATGTTTTATCAATTTTACCTCTTGTAAACTTATTTTCAATAAGATACTCAGACAAGGTGTCATACCAGGCTCTTGGAGCTTGTTTGAGCCCATATAGAGCTTTATCAAGCTTGAAAACATAATGAGGAAATTTGGGATCAACAAAACCTGGAGGTTGTTTAACATAAACTTCTTCTTGTAGTTTTCCATTTAGAAAAGCACTTTTGACATCCATCTGATAAACTTTGAAATTCTTAAAGGCTGCATATGCAAGATACAACCTAATAGCTTCAATTCTTGCAACTGGTGCAAAAGTTTCATCATAGTCAATGCCTTCTTCTTGCCTGTAACCTTGAGCAACTAACCTTGCTTTGTTTCTGATGACAACACCATCCTTGTCCATCTTGTTTCTGAACACCCACTTAGTACCAATAATAGTTTTGCCAGAAGGAGGTGGTACTAAGTTCCAAACTTTGTTTCTTTCAAACTCTGTGAGCTCTTCTTGCATAGCCTCTACCCAATCTTCATCTAATAAAGCTTCATCAGCTTTCTTTGGTTCAATGGTAGATAGAAAACTTGAGAAAAAACAAAAGTTTGCAGTTGCTTGGGTTGGAAATTCTAATTTTCTTCTTGTTTGGACACCTTCTTCAATAGGACCAATAATGTTTGAGTGTGGATGATCTCTGTGTTCCCTTAAATTGTTTCCTAAGGGAGCATTTGAAATAGGATCAACAATATCTTGTTGATTTGGTGTGTTGTCTGTCTGATACTGAGTGGAATTCTGATCAGTATTAGACAGTGCAGGGTGCTGTTCATCTTCATTTTGCAGAGTTGATGTGGATTCTTGTGAAGTGTTGGATGTTTCACCTTCTTCATAAATAGAGTGGTTCAGATCATTAGTTGGAAACTCAGTATGAAGGTCCTCTGATATGGGAACCTCAGTATTAGACGCATTTGAGTGATACTGAGTTTGAACTTGATCAGTTTCATTAAACTTATTAGGAATAAAGTGTGGATGAAACTTAGGCTGTTCAGCAATGGAGTGTTCTGGATTGCATAGAATATCTATGCCACTTATGTCTTCACTTGCTGAGGTAGAATGCTCATTCTGATCTTCATGGAATGTGACATGAATGGATTCTACAATCATCTTGGTTGAGATGATATACACTCTAAAAGCTTTGGAGTGTGGAGAGTAGCCCATGAACACACCTTCATTTGCTTTGGGAGCAAATTTATTGAGATTTTGTTTTGTACTGAGTACAAAACATTTACTCCCAAAGATGTGGAAATATTCCACATTAGGAATCTTGCCATTGTATAACTCATATGGAGTCTTCAGATGTCTTTGGACTATAGTAGCTCTATTCTGAGTGAAGTTTGCACAGTTTACAGCTTCAGCCCAGAAACTCAGTGCCAGTCCAGCATGGCATAATAAAGTTCTTGCAGCTTCAATCAGTGTTCTGTTCTTTCTTTCTACAACACCATTTTGTTGGGGTGTGTAGGCTGCAGAGAAGTTTTGAATGATTCCTTTTTCTTCACAGAAATCTGCTAATACTGAGTTCTTAAACTCAGTACCATGGTCACTTCTAAGTTGCTTGACCTTGTTGCCTTTTTGAAGTTCCTCTCTTTTTATAAAGGCAATGATTTCTGTTGTTGCATCTGACTTAGTCTTGAGGAAGATGACCCAAGTATATCTTGAGAATTCATCAACTAAGACTAGAGTATAGATCTTTTTGGCCAAAGATGGTGTGCTGATGGGGCCAAAAAGATCCATATGTATCATAGTAAGAGGTTCATTGATGGAATGATTGACTTTTGACTTGAATGAACTCTTCTTCTGCTTGCCCATTTCACATGCTGAGCATAACTTATCTTTTGAATAAGTAATTGTGGGCAATCCTCTCACCAGTTTCTTCATACTGAGGTCGTTGATATTTCTAAAATTGATGTGAGAGAGTTTCTTGTGCCATAGCCAATGTAATTCTGGCTTGACTTTAGAAAGCAGGCATACTCGAATAGTTGGGTCTATTTCAGATAGGTTGACCACATATACGTCTTTTTCTCTTCTAGCAATGAGTACAGGCTGCCCTTTATCATTGTAGATGATTCCTGCAACCTTTCTGAATCGAGCTTCATTGTCATCATCACACATCTGGCTAATACTGAGCAGATTGTGTTTAAGACCCTCTACATAGGCAAATCTTTTAAAAGTTATGTTGCCTGCCTTGATCACACCATAACCTCTTGTCTTTCCCACCGAGTCATCTCCAAACTTGACAGAAGGACCCTTCTCTGGAGTATAATTAAGAAGGTATTCCATACTGCCTGTCATGTGTCTTGAGCAGCCACTATCTAAGTACCACTTTCTGTCACCCTGCACAAGACACAAAATAAGAGTTAGTTCCTTTTAGGAACCCATTTTTGAATGGGACCTTTGGTGGGATAAACACAATTTGACTTGATCTCTTTATGTGGAGAGGTCGGTATCACTTCAGGGGTAACTTTAGAAGTTTTCTTTGGTGATACTGACTTAGTTTCTCTCCTTTTCTTTGGTACTGAGTACCTAGGACTTGAGAGATCAGTCCAGCATTCATCTCCCTTATGACCAGTATGATGACATCTATAACATTTCCTAGGTCTATTTCTAAACATATTTTCATATGGTATTTTAGAAAAATGTTTCACTTTTGGTAGGTCAGTATGAACGAGTTTTGCAAATTGTTTACTTAAAGATTTGACCTGATCACCAAGTGTTTTTAAAACATTAATTTTGTTATTTCTAATAGATGTATTAACATTGTTTTTAACTGGTTTAGGAGAGGGATGATCTGGTTGCTTATTTTTATTTGGCAGAGAAGTCTTTCTAATTTTATTAGTGGTAGACTTCTTGTCTTTGCCAACCAAAGACCTAGTTGAAGTTGTCTTTTGTTTATCATGTTTTGAAGGAACAACTTTAACAGGTTCTTTAGATGTCTCAGTATATAATGTTTCTGTTCCTGCAACTTCTGTATTTGATGAAACATGTGAGATAGAAGTTGTTTTATTATCATTATATAATTCAAAAGTTGTTGTATTAAATAATAATTCAAAAGGTGGAACAGCAGAAGTGTCATACTGAACTATTGGTAGCTCGGTATCAGAAATTTCTGTTATTTGAAATTCAATACTGAGTTCTTGTAGCTCAGTATAGCACTTTGAGCAGATGGAAGGACCAATAGGTTTTTCTAAAATTTCATTTTCTTCATCATCTGACTCAGTTTGACATCCAACTTCACATAAAGTTTTAGGTTTTACAAAATTAATAGGGTTCATAGTAGAAAACTCTTCAAATAAATCAGCAAAATTGTTCCTGTTTTTAAATTGAGGATCAACACCAAGTGCAGCCCTCACATTTTCTGGAAATTGTTCATTTAAACATTTATTTAATTTTATTGAAGCATTTCCCCAAGATTTACACTGTTTTTCAAATTTTTCTTTTTCAAGTTTGTGTAAATGAGCTTTATCAGCTAATCTTTGGTTACTGTCTTTTAAATCTGAAAAATTTAGTTCTAAATCTTTATATTTTGCTAATTTATCCAAGTTTTCATTATTTACCCTTTCAAGTTCTTTAATTGTTAATTTTAAAGCTTTTTCTTTTTGTACAGAAGTTTTAAGATCAACAAGCATATACTCAAAAATCTTGGTTTTTTCATTCACTGAATAAGTTTGAAAGGAACTTACCTTGTACAACTGAGTGGAATCCCAATCAGTATGAACACTCATCCTCTCAGCCTCTTTGATATCCTTTTCAAAGGAACTCTTCAAATCATCTTCAGTGAAAGCCATAAAGGCTTTATTCTCAATCTCTTCTTCATCATCACTTAACTCTTCATCCATCCATGCTTCCGAGTAAAGTGCTTGATGAGGTGCTCCATTTCCTTCTGCCCTCTTTCCCTTGCTCCAATTCTTCAGCTTGACATATTTGTCTCTATATCTTTTTGCTCGGTATGCAATCTTGTCATTTTGGTCAGTCTCAGAAGACTTAGTATGACAATTTGCAGCAATATGTCCAGGCTTTCCACACCTATAGCACAGACCTGATCTAGGATCAGTATTAGAAGAGCTAACACCAAGCCTCTTCTTCTTCAACTGATCCAGCTTCATAGACATGAGAGCCATTTGAGTTTCAAGCTCTTCTGCCTCAGCATCGGCAAGATCAACTTCTGGTTCATCTGGCTCAGTCACAGTATAGGCCTGTTGCACAACTAGAGCCATACCAGTGGAAGACTTGTCAGTTTTCTTCCAGTTGATCAGTCTTGCAGCATTATTCTCCTCATGATTCAGCATTAAACCATACAAAGTTTGAAGAGTGTATGACTCAATGTTGTTAGCAGCATTGACAGAGTTTGTCATGTCAAGAAATTGTTGAGGAAGGCTATCCAGAAACTTTTGAACAAGCTCTCCTTCCTCTTTCACAATGCCTACACTGATTAAATCATGGATAACAGTATTGAACCTGTTATAGAGAGTGGTGATGTCTTCATTTGGAGTTGAAAAGAAATTTTCATATTTCCTTCTCATGTTGCTTTTTCTTTGCAACTTCACCTTTGCTGTACCTTCATAGGTGACTGATAGGCTATCCCACATAGCCTTTGCTGTTGGCAATTTCATAATTGCATTAAGTATCTCTTTTGTAACAGCATTACCAATCACCCCTTTAGCTCTGGAGTCTAAAGCATACAACTGACGGTCAGTATCAGTCCAGTTGTGCTTTAGTTTAGGTACAGATCTTATGCCCTCAGGAGCATCATCAGTAGCAGCAACCGGTTCCACAGTTTGTGGAATGATGGGACCATCATTTAGCACAGTGAGCATCTCATGGTGAATAGATTCAAGATACCACTGAGCTTTGAGCTTCCATTGATGGAAGTCTTTTCCATCAAAGATGGGTACTCCCTTTCCAGACATAACTGGTGCAATAATTGTAGACATTTTGGATTTTTGAGTGTTGGAGGGATAGATGTAGGAAATGGCTACCAGGGTTATAGATCAACTAAATAAAAGATTATTTAGCCTGCTCTGATACCAGTTGTTAGGTCACACCAACCCTGATTTATAATGTTAATTGATAGAATATTATACTTAGAGAAATATTAGAGTGATAACACAAGAATATAGTCAATGTATAAATCCACTAAGTGTGGCTTGTTGCGGAATAACAAGACCACTGATCAATTACAAAAGATGTGAATGTGTAAAGTAAATTGGTAAGTACTCCTTTGCAAGATGATCTCTATTTATAATGTTATAGAGATCTTACATAATGAGCAAAGGAGTAACCGAAGAACTACGTAAGGAAAATGACTAAGATCAAGGGATTTGATCTTAGTCCGTTACTATACTGAGTATCACTCAGTCCTTATACTCAGTATCACTATCTGATACTGAGTACTGATACTGAGTTCCAATACTGATCACTCAGTATCAGACCTAAACTTAGCTATATTATTCTACATATTAATCAAAGCTAGTCTAGGTTGTTTTGTTATCTTAAGATCTAAAGGGCCAAGGCTTTTTGCCTTAACATAATGTTTTCTCATTTTATTTCAATTTAATGATTCTTAAATAAATATTAATTTGTTGACTTTTCAACCTGAAATTTTCTCAATTATTACAACTCATGGTATTCACGAATTGTTAATTTCTCATTTAATAAGTTTAATATAATCACTTCTCTTTTAACACTATTCAATAATTCTCTTTAATACATTCTATAGATTCTTACACAAATTTGGAATTCCATATTAATGTATCCTTTGGCTGCTTAATCTTGATTTAATATCTTCTCATTATGCAATACTCATTTTATTATCTCATTAAACGTATTTCTCAAAAATTTAGTTCGATATCTCCTCGTTTAGCTCGAATGTAATTATTTTTCATTTTGTTGAATTAATAATTTCTCCTTACACAACTTGGTAAACCCTCATTTAAATATTTATTAATCTCTGATTTACTCGTTTAAAAGACTCAGTCTATTACGTGTTTTCTACAAAACGAAAACTTTTTAATATTTACCCATTATAAAAATTTATTACTCCTCTTTAATATTAATAGCTTCCTCGTTTCTCATGTTGTCAAAGTATGTTTCTCATTAAATAATTTATGAATCATAAATTGATATCCATTAATTACACTTTGGTTACAATTTCTCAGATTTGAAAAACCTCACATTAACTCTATTAGGTGTTCCTTTAAATTGGAAACTGTTATTATTTTCTCATTGAAATTTATAATTTCACATTTCTCCAGTATATGTTTTCGTATCTCTAAGAATTAAAATCAAAATTATGCTCAAATTAACTCTAAATTAAACTCAGAATTATAAAATCTCGCATTAGTATATCGATATACATATATGTTGAGTCGTACATTTCACATGTAATTTTCGTATGTTATTATAACTTTTAGGGTTTATTTCACAGATGTAATCAGAAACAACACTCGGAAAAATATACTTAGAAAATAAACACCAAAGATCTCAGACTACTCTATTCATCCATACTCAGAATACAACATACATCTCAGATAAATAAAAACTATTAATTATTACCAGCAATGGGGAAAAGTGAGAGGTCGACGTGACATGCTGTATGCTTGATGTGGAAACTTTACTCAGAAAATATTTTGCTCAATTCGCATTTTAAAACTCGAGACTCAAACTTGAGATTAAATCCACCCCTTGTGAATCCAAATCCCTCAAGGCAGAGCTCTGTTGTACCTCCTTCTAATGATACAGCCGACGCATTCTCTGATGCTTTGAATCTTTTTGAAGTTCCAATAAATGATTCAGATGATACCTTCCATGATGCTCACACATATCTTGTAGATATTGCAGCTGTAACACCCTAAAATTTACAAGATTTTTAAAATTTTTGAACACAAAATTTTAATCAAAAGGTCCCATAAATAAATCTCAGATATTAATATTTAACATTTAAAACGTATTTATTGCAGAAATAGTTAAAATAAAATAAAGTGTTTTAAAATATTAAATGATGTCCACATCAGTAATAAAAAGATACAGCGGTCAACCGTCCACCTTCTCCTTTCCTTTGCTGGTACCTGAAACAATGTGGGGGAAAGTTTGGGTCAGCTGGGAAGCTGAGTGAATAGTCTCAAAATGTAAACAATTATAACATACAACACATGAGGGCACATCGGTGTACTCCTACTCAGAATCTACTCGATTAATTACTCAGATTTATTTCCCGGATTTTATTACTCAGATTTTAATTTATATAGCGCGCTTGTGTGATTTGGGACGAGAGATCAACCTCGCCCCTCCTCACACCTCAGATAGGCGTAAGCCAAAAACTCAGACGGGAATAATCCCAAAAACTCAGACGGGAATAATCCCAAAAACTCAGACGGGAGGTGATCCCAAGATAGGCATATAGCCAAAAAACTCAGATGTGTGTTATTATGTTTTATTATCTCTTTAACATAATTATCTCAGATGCCCTAGCAAGTAGTAGCACAGAATGACCCTGTGCCGAGCTCGGTTACCCAAGCACAATGTCTCAGATCAAAATAAATCAACAGATGCTCAGATACTCAGATAACACGTCAAACTCAGATAACAAATCAAACTCAGATAACAATTATGGTGCAAGAAATGTAACACATAAGTCATGCATGTACAACGTTAAAACTGAATACACGGTGAGAATACTCACCTCGAGAAACGTAAGCTCCAAAGGATTCCCGACAGTCAAATGTACAGCACGTTATCTCCTAGACGGTCCTAAAACCAAAACACGAAACCCTGAATTAAAATCCTACCCGAGGGCTTATTTCAGAAAACTGGCAGCACCCGTCAGTCTCACGGGAACTGCCATAACTCTTAAACGGCTCTTTAGATTTTTCCCATCGTTTTACCATGACAACTAGACAATCAGAACTACAAATTACTGTGAGACGGTCACTGGCCAAATCAGACTCTAAGTGTCTCAAAACAGTGTTGCAAGACAGACATGTTGCACAGGTCATTTTCCTAACAGCAGCATACTAAATTGGCTGTAACATTTAAACCGTAATTCGGATTGACGAGAGGGTTGTGGCATTGAAAAGCTAATTCAGAAATCAAGGTCCCAGCACGGGCCAAAAACCCTAAAGATTAATTTAAGTACCTCAAAAATAGTTTAGAATAGGAGGGCAGATTCTGCCAAAATGTTAATCTTATAAAAACTTGTTTTAACAACCCGACTTGTCACCGAATAAAAACCCGACACCAAGTTTTCACCCGTGATCTCTAGAATTCAGATTAGACTAATTATGCCTAATTTCCCAAAGAACAAACCGATAAAAATAAGAAAAACTTCCCGACTAAGAAACCAAGAACCCTACGGGTTCGGTTTCCCTCCGGTTAAAGATTCCCGTTTAAAACAAATGAGGCGATAACCCAACCCAAAGACCCGGTGTTGAATCCTCACAGAAACGCAGCCCCACATCTCATGGACTAGAAACAAAACACCAAATAATTTCGGGTAAGAGAGAAAGAGTCCAAGTATCTACCGAATTAAGCAACTTCCTCGGCTCGTCTACTCGTGTGGCTTGGCGACCATAACAACAATAATAAATCCACCCTTCTGCTCGATCAGTATGCACCACACCAAAGCTGGATCGAATCAAGGACCATAAGAAAAGGGAATCAAAACTACCACGGCTCCCCTTCTAATTCGATCAACTGCACTAGAAACAACATCTAAGATCGATCACAGTGCTCGAACCAGCAATCAATTCCATCCCAGGAGCGTGATTCCTCCTGTTCGATTAAATGAGGAGCTGCTTCGGGGTTTCCTTGTCTGTTGCGCCGATGGAGAAAAATCAGAAGTGAAGAAGAAGACGATAGATGGGGACGCTGCAATTGGCGGATTAGGGTATGAAGGGAACAAGCTTAATTGGTTACGTAGGAGTTGGAATGGGCTCAAGGTTTTAATTGCACCAGGCCTAAAGAGCTGCTCAAATATTCAGCCAAAGAACAAAACACAAAGGGGGTTCGGCCCATCTTTTGCTGGCCTCGAAGTTGGACACTAAACAAAATGCATCTCGGCCTTGGCCTTTGGCCACCTTGCCAATGCGCATACATGATAAAACAAAGCTCGGGATCTAATTAATATGACGGAACTTAATACTCATAAACCATACATGATTATTTGAATATCATAAACACATGATTAATTAAAGTACACATCAAAGTGTGGTAGAACGTCACATATTAATACACAAAGTCACCAAACGTAATTTAAATTTAAATTTAAATAAATATTTAATGTTCTGAAATTTCTGGGCGTTACAGCAGCTGTCCAACAAGAAATTCCAACAGCTAGAGCATCATTCAAGGCTATCTCTAAGCCACCTCTTCATACTTCAAGAAGATTTGTTCAAAATGAAGTACTCAATCCTGTTGAGCATTCAGCCGCTCATCAAGGATCAAATTCTGTTGAATCTTCTTCCTCTTCAGCCGCTCCTCAATCCAAGTGGACCTCAGAGCATCCAATTGAATTAATTATTGGAGATCCACAACAAGGAGTGGTCACAAGAATTAAGGCATCATGTAATATTTGCCTATGGTCGTGTTTCTTAGCAGCTGAAGAACCAAAGAATATCAAAGCTGCATTGGAAAACTCCAGTTGGATTCAAGCGATGCAGGAAGAACTTAACCAATTTGAGGTCAACAAAGTATGGCAGCTGGTGCCCCCACCAGCTGGTAAGACAATAATTTGTACCAAATGGGTATTTAGGAACAAAATGGATGAAGAAGGTGTGGTTATTCGCAACAAGGCTAGACTTGTTGCACAAGGATACAGACAGGAGGAAGGAATTGATTTCGATGAAACATTTGCTCCAGTAGCAAGGCTTGAAGCTATAAGAATATTTTTAGCCTATGCTGCTTACAAGAACTTCATAGTTTTTCAGATGGACGTGAAGAGTGCATTCTTAAATGGTAAATTGCAAGAGGAAGTCTGCGTGAAACAACCCCCAGGTTTTGAAAATCCTAAATACTTAGACTATGTGTATAAGTTGGATAAGGCGTTGTATGGGTTGAAACAAGCTCCTCGTGCATGGTATGACACTCTTTCCACGTTCCTTCTAGCAAATGATTTCACCAAGGGAAAGATTGATAAAACCTTATTCATTCGTAAAATCAAAGGTGATATCATTCTTGTTCAAATTTATGTGGATGACATAATTTTTTGTGCTACTGATGAAAAACTTTGTAGACGTTTTTCAAAACTCATGTCTACAAAGTATGAGATGAGTATGATGGGTGAATTAACATATTTTCTTGGCTTACAAGTTAAGCAAACTAAAAATGGATTTTTTATAAACCAAGAAAAATATATCAAAGATCTTTTGAAGAAATTTGATATGAATTCATCATCATCAATGAAAACTCCAATGGCTCCTCCAACCAATCTAGATGCTGATACAACTGGGAAATCAGTTGATGTCACATTTTATAGAGGAATCATTGGATCATTGCTCTATCTCACTGCCAGCAGACCAGACATTATGTTTGCTACTTGCATGTGTGCTAGGAATCAAGTTGATCCTAGAGAATCTCATTTAATAGCCGCTAAGCGAATTTTGAGGTACCTTAAAGGTACTCCAAGCCTAGGTCTTTGGTATGCCAAAGACTCCGGGTTTGATCTAATTGGCTATTCAGATTCAGACTTTGCAGGTTGCAAGATGGATAGAAAGAGCACAACTGGAGGATGTCAGCTGCTTGGTGGGAAGCTAGTCAGATGGACAAGCAAGAAACAAAATATTGTTTCTACCTCCACAGCTGAAGCAGAATATGTTGCTGCTAGAAGCTGTTGTGCTCAAGTCCTTTGGATGAAGAATCAGCTGGTTGATTTCGATATGAACTTTTGCAAAGTTCCTATCTACTGCGATAACACAAGTGCTATTGCAATCAGCAACAACCCAGTTCTTCATTCCAGAACCAAACATCTTGATATAAGGTATCATTTCATTAGAGATCACACTGAACAAGGTGACGTTTAACTTCATTTCATTTCAACATACCTACAGCTAGCTGATTTATTCACTAAGCCTTTAGATGAAAAATGTTTTCAATTTTTTAATCAGCGAGCTGGGTATGTTTAATGCTTAAATCAACTGCTGAAGTACTATCAACAGCTGATAAGTTCACCTTCTCATTTAGTACATTCAACTGACTAAAAACGTTTCAATTTAATCAGTCAGCCGAATAAGACATCTCAACATGATAACTTATCAAGTTTTATAAGTTAAAACGTTTGGTTTTCCTTGAAAAGGCATCTTTTTATCCCTATCCACACGCTCTCTGTGGCAAATATTTCCACTCGAGTGAAAACATTTGACATTTATGAGGGATTGACACCTCTGACACAGAAACGGCTCCACTACCCCCTCTATGTCACATCCAACCAACTTTTTCGCACGAAAACCAACATTTCCATAGTTGGTTTGTAACTATCCACTTATGGTCCTGTTTAATTTCAAATGTTTACCCAAACCGTCCCATAATCCCCTATAAATACCCATCCATAACCCACTTCATCTTCATCACTCCCAAACTTCTCTCTCAAATTTCCTCTCAAAAACCCTTCTTCAAGCTTTTATCTTTCTTCCCTCTCCCAAAAATGTCGAAGAAATCCTCAAAAGCTGTTCTTTCTAGAGCTGCCATCGAGTTCACTCAGAACTTGAATCTGGTAGGAAACACCTCTCTACCGGAAAAACTCATCGATGTATATCGACCGGTCGGAAAATTATTTGCGTCACTGTCCCATCAGTGGTGCATTCTTTCGATTCACCAAGAGTTTTTACGAACACTTGCGTGATTTCTGGATGTCTTCCTCCATCTCTGGAGACGACATTGTTGCGCAGGTAGGCGGTCATCAAATCACCATCACTGTTGATGATTTTCCGAACTGCTTGCGGGTTCGATTACTTGCTCCCCGTCCAACTCTATCAGGAGACGAAGTCTACTGATGATGCTAAAGAGAGTCTAATCCGTATCTCCGGATATCGATTAGAGAAAGATGACGACAGGGTGCAAATCTTCAAGAAGTCTCAGCTGTCGAGACCCTGGGCCTATTTCTTCACGCACATCATTCAGTGGATAGGCGTCAACTCTGGGTCTCACAACCAGTGCAACTCCAGCTTGCAAGTCTTTGATGAAGCCCTAATCACCGGTCAGCGGATTGATTATGGGAGACTGGCTAACGACGAGGTCAAGGCCAAGCTCAAGGCAAAGGGAAATCACATTCCCTATCTTCGCTTCTTCACATTATGCATCGCACATCTGATGGTTGAAAAGTTGAAGAGTGATTACGATGACCTTCAAGGGGAATGGATTGAGGTCCGTACCTTATCCAACACCATCTTCAACTCCAAGAAGGAAGATGGTAAGGATTTTCCCCTCTCCGCGTACATGATGAAGATCATTAAAGATCAGACCAGATCTAAAAAGGGTCAATCAAAGGGCGCAACAATGGAGGAATCTGCCCTACAAGAAGGTACATCCTTTTCTCATCTAAAGTGTTTTCCCACAACTGGACGGCCACAAACTGTTGATGGAATTACCACCACTTCCACTGGGATCTCAATGCCCATTGATGTGGAA
This sequence comes from Calendula officinalis, assembly GCA_963853835.1. Lineage (NCBI taxonomy): Eukaryota > Viridiplantae > Streptophyta > Magnoliopsida > Asterales > Asteraceae > Calendula > Calendula officinalis. Next base: position 29,265,653 of record OY970825.1, read on the forward strand.
AATGTGGATGTGGATTATATTCCACTGGTGGTGAAGAAGCAAGTTAAGCGACCTGCTCATCGCTCTCATTCTTGCTCTTCATTCTCTCCACCATCTTCTCCCACTTCACGTGCTCCTTCTTCTCCTCAGTTGAGGGTAAGAGGGACTGCTACCCGTGGAGAAAGTGTGGTGGCTGATGATGCTGACCTGGCAATAGCAGCATCATCAGGATTCAGCCAGGATCCTCTGGGTACTCACTCGAGTCCCAGAATGGAAGGATTACGATCAGATTCTATGCCAGCATCTGAGAATAGTCCTTCCCATTTTCAGATTGGCAATGTTCTTCCAGGAACTCCACCAACAATCGGAGCTCCTAGTCAAACACTCCTGGCTGATCCTCTTTTTCTCTCTTTTGCTCTTCAACTTCCATCTGTTGATTTCTCAACAAGTCATCAGACTTCAATGCCAATTTCGTTCTTCAGGAGTGAGTGCCGGCTCCAACCTTCTGCGTAGCTCCTCGACTAATTCATTATCAGTCATTGTAACAAGGGAACAAACTCCATAAGCAACCTCAGTCTCTCAAATACTGCTGGTGAAGTTTGTGGTTCAACCCAAGCCACCCATGAGTCAGCTGCACACACACCACCACCAACTTCTTCATCACTTTCTGAGTCAGCAGTTGATGACAAATTGACTGGAAGCCAAGTCAATCTTGAAACTGTTCTTTCTGTTTCCCAAAACGTCACCAGCACACACCAGCTGGTGGTCGAGCAAACCACCACCACTGATGAAGAAACAACTTTATACCAAGTTGTTAGTGAGGCAACCACCCAAGCTGCCAGTGATCGCGAACGTATTCGCCAACTGAGCTGTGAGGCAGCTGACACACCACCTAGAGGAACTCTTCCTCCAGTCTCTATACCAGTTTCGCCGGCTGGTGAGACCGAAGCACAAGGTAATCAAACAGCATTCTATGTGATGTTTGATTCGGCTGATGAGCCCCTTCGGCCCTACTATTCGTCCGCTGACGAAGAAGTAGATGCTTGGCTTCGAAATGATTTGACAGTTGATGTCGGCCCTTCTGACAGAACCCCAGAAGTTTCAGCTGGACCCAACTCACCCCCCATAGTTTCTAAGCATCCCATAGGAGCAATTCCTCCTAACTCAGGAACACCCACTCCCACAGCTAAGGTTACGCCACCAGTTGGAGACATACCGGACCCCTTCCTCCAAAGCGTCCAAGTGTCCCATGTTGAATCCAGCAAAGCTGGAGGAAGCATTCCCATTAGAGCCGCTGCTGCTCTGATGTCTAGAGTTGTAACATACCAGATTCGACCTGGGATGGCCATGCTAAGGAAGCAGATGGACACCCTTTGCAGGGATGTTCCAAAGAAGTTTGCTAAAACTGCTGAGAATCTCTCTTCCAGCATAACTTCTCTGCACACTGAGGTTCACACTCAGACTCCTAAGCTGGTTCTTCATTCTGAGCAGATTCGTCTCAACACCAGCGAGTTCAACACTCTCAAAACGTATATTCATAGAGAGTTGAACTCCATTCGCGAATCTGACAGAGTCGAGAAAGACAAGCTTCTCTCCGAAGCTCGGGCATCTGAAGCAGAAGTCGAAACACAGCTGAATACTTTGTCCTACAAGGTGTCTCCTCTCCAACCAGCTGTCGATCGTCTGGCTCTTGAACAGTCAAAGCAAGAGTCTCTGCTGACCAACACTCATAGCACCTCTCTAAGGCTATTGAGGAGTCCGCTTTTGCTGTGTCCACAAAAATGGACAAATTAGAGACTGAGGTCAGCTCACTCTGTTGTCCATCCTGCTTCAGCACCAGAGAGTACCTTACTTCTTCAGGCACTCTCTGAGGGGGAGAAAGATCAAGCTACTTCAGCAGGTGAACAACAAGGTGAACAAAATGTTTCACAATCTATAATCACCTCTAATGTTGGAGCCAATGTAGAAGATATTCCAGCAGGTGAGACCCCAAGATCTCCACCTATCACCTCTGCTAGGATACCAGAAGAAGAAGACGTTTCAGTAGACGAGACAAAAATTCCAACATCACTCGTCACTACTGAAACACCTGAGGTAACTACTTCAGCAGGTGAGACAACCATGCAATCAACACTCACCGCTGCTGAAGGCCTCAGGACAGACGACACCTCAACTGGTTTTGTTAAATCCATTAATTCCTTTGAATCAGTTGAGGGCCCACAAGTCCAAGCCCCACAAATCCAAATCCCTCAGCCCATTCTACAGGTGAATCCTCAACCTGCCGAGGGGGAGCCCACTTCTGCCACGGTTAAACCCTTCTCTTAAAGGAAGCTGGAACCACTGCTGATCTCAAGAAAAACTCAAGAAGAGCTGTATGAAAGAGCTGAAGCAGAAAGAGCTGAGAACAGAAGGTTGTTCAACAAGGTTCTTTTTAAGCGTAGGCAAGAATCAAATATCACCAGTGTAAAGGCCCCCAAGTCATCATACAGCTCCTCACAAGAAGTCATAATATATAGAGCTGGAGGACTTGTTGTTTCTGAAAGGGTTCCTCTGAACAAGATCAGCACTCAACTCAACTATGATGAATGGAATGAGTTGCGAGCAGCTGCCAGATCTGCAAAACCATCTCTTACTATAACAGATCTGGAAAGCGAGGCAAAAGTCGCAATCTTCTCCTTTGGGACTCTACGCGATAAGATCAGGAGACACTCTCCTGACTTGGCAAATCGCATACCAACTGAATCGCATATCATCTGAAATGACCTACCCTCGGGTGGAGGGTGATTCTTCCTCTTCTGGCCCGTTGAAGATAACGACCCACTCGCCGACCCTGAACCCAATTTCCTTTATGATGGGCAATCACCGGCCCTGTGACCCTCTTTCTGACAATTCCAACATACACTTCGCGGAAACCTACAATCATTCCACTCGTGCCCGAACTGACCACACTTGACACATCGCATAGTCTGAGTTGTACACGCCCCATAATGAGAAGATCTACACCTAGCACACCATTGTGCCTTCTGATCCAAACTACCTCCTGACTGTATATGATTCGAGTTTCCATGATTTTGATTTCCCTGCCCTTTCTTATTCTTTTTGGAATCCAATTGTGCAGACTTAAAATTTTGATACTCTGACCTATCCCTAATCACCCAATCTCGAGTATTCAAATCACCTTCTACTGTTTTGGCCAAATCGAAGGCCTGTGACAAAGTGGTTGCGAGCCTCTCGGGTCGTAAAGCTCCAATAAAATGTTTTATTTTTGAAGACTCATCAGGCACCCACTGTTGTACAAATCTTAATTTTTCATTGAACTGCTCGATCAAATCATCTACCGTCATCCCCTCTTTCATCCGCAAATTTATAAATTCTGATTGAATTCTATCCATTTCGAATGAATTACAATAACGCTTGCATACTTGCTCTCTAAATTGATCCCATGTTATACTGTCTTTAACTTCCTTGGGTAAAGTTCAATCAGGGTGTCCCACCAATTCATTGCACCACCTATTAATTTTCGTGTAGCATACATCACCCGGTATTTATCATCACAACCGCAAGCATCTAAAGTTCTCTCCATTTCCCTCAACCAGTTCATTGTGACATTAGGGTCTCTACTTCCACTGAATTCAGGGGGTTTACAATCTAGGAATTGTTTGAAAGTGCAATTCGGTTTCATACCGAATGGATAAGGTTGGTTTGTGAATTGATATTGGGGCATACCTTGGCTTGGGTTAACATAGTAGTATTGTGGTTGCGACATTATAAGATGAGGTTCGGATGTGGTTGACATCAAAGGAACCGTCATGGTAAAGGCTGGAGTTGTGGGAATTTGCATTGTGGAGGCGGATATTATAGGGGTAAATACGGGAGGAATGTTTGGTGGTTGGGTATTCTGATTTTGGTTCATACTATCGACAAGATTTTGGAGGTGTTCCAATCGACTTTCCATTCTCATAATATAGTCTTCTCTGTCTTCATTTGTCTCCCTAGATGTACCAATGGTTCCTGGTTCGGGGTTTGATGGGATTACCAACGGGTTGGGATCGTTATCGGCCATACATGTAACAAACACAACATCTCACGAACTCTTAGTTTAATCCGTTAGTACCTATCATACTAACTACTACTAAACCACAATTCATATTCACTCTATTAATCCACTCCAATAATTAAGGAAGTTTGTCCAACTCGAGCCAACATTTGGGAATGGTACACCTAAATGTGCAACCATCGCCAAATCGAGGCTCTGATACCAAATTGTAACCCCACAATCTTAGAACCATTTTTTTTTTTAAAATATGCATACGAAAGCGATTTAAGAAAACTATAAATCCTAATTATTACATATTATAAAATCCATTTACATATTAACCAAGATATATAAAACATCTAAGGGTGTTACTTAAAACAGGCTCGACCCGGTTTACAAATTCAGAGAACGGTCAGACTTCCAAAACCCGACTCTAGTCAAGCCAAATTCACAACCTGAAAAGAGTCAACAAATGAGAGATTACCACAAAGCTGAGTGAATATAAATAAACGTCAATTTGCATAACCACAACAAATTAGAAACCAAGAAATCAATCGGGAAACCCGTCCAAACTTCCACAAGCAATTGGACGTTATGAGAGGACCGACAGTCGGGCGAGGACCTTCGACTGTTGTCGGCCCAACAACAGTCTACCGATGGCTCCTTTACTATTGGCACGGTGATCCCTCGTTACGTAACAAATTCGAAAGAGTCCGATCGCCCCCATCCAATAGTAACGAAGCGTAGCCAAAACCCACTATAGCTAACCTCTAAACAACATGTGCACATACTACCATTAACAATCCCACATTTAATGATACAACTGAAAATCGAAAAGTATAAAAAAAATACACTTTTGCCAAAAAAACAGCAAAATAGCTAAGCGATCTAGAGATCGCTACGCTATCTTGAGATTGCTTAGCTATTTCTGACTCCTTAGCTATTTCGGTTTTCTGTTTCAATTTCCCAAAACAACCACTATTTCAACCTTCTTTTGTACATTACACAAGAAAGAAGGTTAAAACCACTCACCTTAGCTTCCTTTTTGTACCGAGCTCAGTAATCTTATATTACTGAGGCTCCTTCCCTTTTCCTGTACAAAACGAACACCGAATTAGTCACCCGAAATCACCAATTTTGCAACAAGTAATATAAGTTCAAGATCACATCTTTATACAAAAACTTACACTCAATTACTTGTATTCCAACATATAACAATTACCAAAGTCTAGAACTTTATCTAATTAATTCATTAAGTCAACCTATCATGCCAATTTAACCAAGTTGCACATATTAGTACCAAACGGGTCAAAATGAGAATAATGATTCAGGAATTTACACAACACATTCCAATGAGATATCCTACTTGATCAACATCAAAATTACATAACTAACATACTACTTGCATCCAATTGCAAGTATAACCAACTTTGACTTTACTTAAGTCAATTTGCACAATTTAACAACCAAACGGGTCAAGACCCGGAACCAACACAATCAAGCTTACAATTCATTCAACTAACACATTGTTAACATGAAATTGGTAATTAAAGTTTGCAAGTCACACGAGACTAAAGTCAACTCCCAGGTTAGACCAAAGTCAACAATTCATAAAGTTAGCTAGTTTACTACTAATTCTTGCTTAGCCAAACACTGCCAATAAATTATCAATTCATCAACAATATAACTAGCAAGTTCCACATTATCAATTATCATTCTAGCATGCAAACTTGACCTAACCAAACTTCAAGAACATCAAGATACACATTTTACCAATTTAAGGAAGAACTCCATCTTCTTCCCCAGAACACCATTGTTGGAGCTTTTTATGGAAGCTTCACCAAATGGTCCATAACTAACAACAATTCATGTAATACTTGCAAGAGCTTAAATAAACATCAAATCATGCATCAATTTTCAAATTACAAGCGAGATTCATCAAGAATTTCATAAAAACCCACTTAACTCAAGAACCCTAATTCAACAAAGCTCAAGAACAGTAACCCTAGCTCAAAGAGGAAGAGAACTTACTTAATTTAGCTTCTAGATTCCGAAAATCATAAGGGAGACAAGAGCTACAAGGATTGATCTTCAATTTTGGGAGAAAAGCTTCAAGTGTGTGTTGGGTGTGTGTGTGTGTGTCGTGTGTCTGGCAAAGAAAGAAGAGGAAAACCAATTTGACACATGCCCTCAAACATAACACGTACACCCCAACCCCAAACACAGATAAATTCATTAAAACACAGCACATGATATTAGTTTCGCAGATAATTAAGTTAGACCTAACTAAATCCAAATTTAACAACGAAGATATTTTTAGAACCCCGGTTCAGAAGTGAACCCAAATATGTAAAAATCATTTTAATATTTAAATATCTCAGTTTTACTAATTTTAACCCCATGATTAAAAATACAATTAAATATAATTAAATCAAATAAATTATATCAATCAATAAACAAATAAATTTACTTACCGAAAGTACTTCAAAATTCTAGGCCGGGTCTCAGGATGTTACAATAGGACTTGTAATTTTTATGATTTTCCTTGTATTTTATTAGCTTCTATCAATAGAAAATCATCATTTTTTAATATACTTGTAAAAATTGTAAAAAGATAAACAAATAGAAAAGAACCCGAAGGGTCAAAGCGCATAAACGTTCAGCTGATCCAAACAGCTGAATCATTACAGGTTCATACTTATACAGCTATTTGATTGCATCAAATAGGGGGAGATTGTTAGTCCCCATACTAAGTATATAAGATTTGATGATCGATAGCTAAGAAGAATAATATCAGCTGTAGTATGTATCTCAGCTGAAGCAAGTATATGCAATAAACCTTCAGCTGAGTACGTACTTAGCTCTAGGAAAACAAGTCAAATCATCAGCTATAGAAGAGTGTTCATTCGAAGACTATGGCCAAAGGACAAAGACAAGAAGAAGACCATCCAGCTGATTGTGGAATCAACTGATGGTACCTGCTGCAGATAAAGACTTAGTGGAAAGGTTCTTGGCACTTTGAACATTTCCCATTCCCGCTCAAAGAAGAAGAAAACAATGAAGATCTTCTATTTTGGAATAGAAGATAATATGTCAATACATCATCGTTTGTCCCTCCAAGCATGTAAACGGAAAGTCAACTACTTTGTACTATCATAGTACACCTTTTCACTGTGCGTCAGAAAAAGTAGCAAAAGGAGTTGACACAAAGTACACTTGGGACTATAATCTATGCAAGAGCATTTAATGTTTCCGTGGACAAGTCTACATCGACGAATGATATTTTTACACGTCGAGTATCTTGTGGACAAAGGAACACGGATCTTAGGCTATATATAGAGACGTAAATGCTTGCATTTAAACACACCTTTTAGAATTCATAGCACAAGAACATTCTCTGAGAGTTTGTTATTGTCTGATATTAACTCCTTTGTAGTTATTACTCAGGCATTCAATATCAGCTGTTAGTATCAGCTGATATAAACTCTCCTTGCATTATCTTCTAGTTTAAGCGAACAAAAGTGTCACTTCAAGTATAGATTTTTAGTTAGTGTGTACTATCTATTTCCACAAACTTTGTACTGTATTAAGTTGTTTTAATAAACTCTTAATCATTGAAATCTTGTGTGTTCTTTATCTTATCGTCTTTACTTGTCATAACGCAACACATTTGTGTTGTTGGGATCCAACAGAGGTCAAGACCAAGCTCAAGGCAAAGGGAACTCACATTCCCTATATTCGAGTCTTCACTCTTTGCATCGCTCATGTGATGCTTGAGAAGCTGAAGATGATTATGATGACCTTAAAGGGGAATAGTTTGAGGTTCTTACCTTATCTAACACCATCTTCAACTCCAAGAAGGAAGCTGGTAAGGATATTCCCCTCTCCTCGTACATGCTGAAGATCATTAATGATCGGACCAGATCCAAAAAGGGTCAAACAAAGGGCGCAACAACGGTGAAATCTGCCCTACAAGAAGGTAAGTCCTTTTCTCATCTGAAGGGTTTTCCAGCAGCTAGTCGTCCTCAAACTGCTGATGGAAATACTACCACTTCAACAGGGACCTCAGTGCCCATTGATGTGGAAAATGAGGAAGAGGACGACGCTCCTCTGGTGGTGAAGAAACGAGTCAAAAGACCCGCTCATCGCTCTCCTTCTCCCCGCCACCTTCTCCCACTTCATGTGCTCCTTCTTCTCCTCAGCTGAGGGTAAGAGGGTCTGCTACCTGTGGAGAAAGTGTGGCAGCTGATAATGCTAAACTGGCGACAGCAGCATCATCAGGATTCAGCCAGGATCCTGTAGGTACTCACTCGAGTCCTAGATTGGGAGGATTACGATCATAAGCTATGCCAGCGTCTGAGAATAATCCTTCTCATTTTTAGTTTTGCAGTGTTTTTCCAGGAACTCCACCAATAATCGGAGCTCCTAGTCAAACACCCCTGGCTGATCACTTTTATCATTCTCTTCCTCTTTCTCCTCCACCTGCTGATTTCTCAACAAGTCAGCAGACTACAATACGGCAATTTCGTTCTTTAGGAGTTAGTGCCTGCTCCACCCCTCTGCGTAGCTCCTCGCCTGATTCATTATCAGTCGTTGTAACAAGGGAACAAACTCCACAAGCAACCTCAGTCTCTCAACAGACTGCTGGTGAAGTTTTTGGCTCAACCCAAGCCACCCGTGAGTCAGCTGCACACACACCACCACCAACTTCTTCATCACTTCCTGAGTCATCAGTTGATGATAGATTGACTGGAAACCAAGTCATTCTTGAAATTGTTCTTTCTGTTTCCCACAACGTCACCAGTTTACACCAGCTGGAGATCGAGGAAACCACCACCGCCGATGAAGAGACAACTGTAGACCCAGTTGTTACTGAGGCATCCACCCAATCTGCCAGTGATCGCGAACGTATTCACCAACTGAGCTGTGAGGCAGCTGACACACTACCCAGAGGAACTCTTCCTCCAGTCGCTATACCAGCTCAGCCGACTGGTGAGACTAAAGCTCAAGGTTCTCAAACAGCATATTCCGTGATGTTTGACTCCGCTGAAGAAGCTATTCAGCCCTATGTTTCGTCTCCTGACGAAAACATAGATGAACCTTGGCTTCAAATTGATTCAACAGCTGATGTCGGCCCTTCTGACAGAAACCCAAAAGTTTCAGCTGGACCCAACTTACCCCCCATAGTTTCTGAGCATCCCATAGGAGCCATTCCTCCTAACTCAGAAACACCTACTTCCACAACTGAGGTTACCCCTCCAGCTGGAGACATACCGGACCCCTTCACCCAAAGCGTCCAAATGTCCCATGCTGAATCCAGCAGAGCTGGAGAAAGCATTCCCATCAGATCCAATGTTGCTCTGATGTCTAGAGTTGTGAAATCCCAGATTCGACCTGGGATGGCCACGCTAAGGAATCAGATGAACACCCTTCAGAGGGTTGTTCCAAAGAAGTGTGTTGATGCTGCTGAGAATCTATCTTCCAGCATCACTTCTCTGCATACTGAGGTTCACACTCAGACTCCTCTGCTGGCTCTTCTTTCTGATCAGATTCGAAGCAACACCAGCGAGCTCAACACTCTCAAAGCATACATTCATAGAGAGTTGACCTCCATTAGAGAATCTGACAGAGTCGAGAAAGAAAAGCTTCTCTCTGAAGCCCGGGCAACAGAAGTAGAATTTGACCGACAGCTGAATGCCTTGAACTCCAAGGTATCCCCTCTCTCGTCAGCTGTCGATCGTATTGGTCTTGCACAATCCAAGCAAGAGTCTCTGCTGACCAATACTCATAGCCATCTCTCTAAGGCTATTGAGGAGTCTGCTTCTATTGTGTCCACCCGGATGGACAAATTGGAGACTGAGGTCAGCTCTTTGACCTCTCAAGTAGCTGGTCTCCAAGGCACCCTTAACCTCATTCTTCAAAAGTTAAATGAGGGTGTCGCTGCTGTTCATCCTACTTCTTCACCAGAGAGTTCCTTACTTCTTCAGGCACTATCTGAGGGGGAGAAAGAGCAAGCTACATCAGCAGGTGAACAAACACGTGAACATCTTGATTCACAACTCATAGTCACCTCTGCTGTTGGAGCAAATGTTCAAGAAGATATTCTAGAAGGTGAGACTCAAACTTCTTAACCACTCACCACTGCTGGAATACAAGAAGAAGAAGAAGACGTTTCAGTAGACGAGATCCCAATTCAAACAAAACTCGTCCCTACTGAAACACCTGAGGTAATTGCTTCAGCAGATGAGACAACAACGCAATCAACACTCATCTCTGTTGAAGGTCTCAGGGCTGAAGAAACCTCTACTGATCACGTTAAGATCGTTGATTCATTTCAATCAGTTGAGGTCCCACAAGTCCAAACCCCGCAAATCCAAATCCCTCAGCACATTATACAGGTGAATCCTCAACCTGCTGAAGGGGAGCTACATCTTGCCGAGTTTCAAGTTGGCCTCGTAGAGGAAGTTAGAACCACTGATGAACTCGAAACACTTATTACTCTCCAAAGAAAAACTCAAGAAGAGCTGTTTCAAAAAGCTGTAGCAGAAAGAGCTGAGAACATTAGGTTGTTCAATAAGGTTCTTTATAAACGAAGGCGAGAACCAAAAATCACCAGCGTCAGAGGCCCCAAAACAACATCTAGCTCTCCACCTGAAGTCATCATATATAGAGCTGGAGGGGTCTTTGTGTCCTGAAAGGGTACCTCTGAACAAGATCAGCACTCAATTCAACTATGATGAATGGAATGAGATGCTAGCAGCTTCCAGATCTGCAAGACCATCGCCTACTATAACAAAACTGGAAAATGAGATAAAAGTCGCAACCATCTCCTTCAAGACTCTATGCGATAAGATCAGGAGATAATCTCCTGACTTGGCAAATCGCATACCAGCTGAATTGTGTGAGTCTCAAGCTATTACTGTGAGAGAACCTGCTGGTGAAAGCTCCTCAGCAAGAGGGGAGAAACGTAAGTCTGTTCTCCCCGAGCCTTTCGCTGAACCCAGAACACTTGATATTGGGTCTTCAATAATTTTTGCAAAACGACCAAGACTCAATATCACAAGAGCCATTCCCATGGGAGTAAATTTCATCCCTGGGTTGATTGTCAAAGAACCCATCTATGGCTTTTGCTATCTGGAAAACAAGAGGACTTGCTTTCAACGAGCTGATGAATTAAACCTATGCGACGTCGAACAACTTATGGTCTATCACAAACTGCTGAGTTCCTCTACTGAAGAGGGATAAGAAATGAAGAAATTAATCAACTCAGCCATCAGCTCAATATATCAGAGTGTCGTAAGAGAAGCTATGCCTACGACATTGTAATTATTTTGTTTTGATTTTCCTTGTACTCAATCAACTTCTATCCATAGAAAATCATTATTTTGTAATATACTTGTAAAAATATTGTAAAAATATAAACATAGAAAAAAGAACCCAAAGGGTCAAAGCACATAAGCATTCAGCTGATCCAAACAGTTGAATCATTACAGGTTCATACTTATACAGCTATTCGATTGCATCAAATAGGGGAAGATTGTTAGTCCCCAGACTAAGTAAATAACATTTGATGATCGAAAGCTAAGAAGAATAATATCAGCTGAAGTATGTATCTCAGCTGAAGTACAAGTATATTCATAATCCTTCAGCTGGGTACGTACTTAGCTCTAGGAAACAAGTCAAATCAGCAGCTATAGGAGAGTGTTCATTCGAAGTTTATGGCCAAAGGACAAAGACCAGAAGAAGACCATTCAGCTGATAGTGGAATCAGCTGATGGTACCTGCAGATAAAGACTTAGCGGAAAATGTTCTTGACACTTTGAACATTTTCCTTTCCCGCTCAAAGACGAAGAAAACGATGAAGATCTTCTATTTTGGAATAGAAGATAATATGTCAGTACATCACCGTTTGTCCCTCCAAGCATGAAAGGGAAAGTCAACTACTTTTGTACTATCATAGTACACCTTTTCACTGTGCGTCAGAAAAGGTAGCAAAAGGAGTTGACACAAAGTACAATTGGGACCATAACCTATGCAAGTGCATTAAATGTTTCCGTGGACAAGTCTACATCGACGAATGATATGTTTACACGTCGATTAACTTGTGGACAAACGAACATGGATCTTGAGCTATATATAGAGACGTAAATGCTTGCATTTACACACACCTTTTAGCATTCATAGCACAAGAACATTCTCTGAGAGTTTGTTATTGTCTGGTATTAACTCTCCCATAGTTATTACACAGGCATTTAATATCAGCTGTTAGTATCAGCTGATATTACCCTCCTTGCATAGTCTTCTAGTTTGAGCGAGCAAAAGTGTCACTTCAAGTATAAAGTTTTAGTTAGTGTGTACTATCTATTTCCGCAAACTTTGTATTGTATTAAGTTGTTTTAATAAACTCTTAATCATTGAAAACTTGTGTGTTCTTTATCTTATCGTCTTTACATGTCATAATGCAACACATTTGTGCTGTTGGGATCCAACATGTTTGTATAAAAACAAATTAATATGATAATTGATAATAACCTAATTTTATAACCAGGGGCGGTACCAGAGAAAATATTACGAGGGGGCAAGACTCAAAATAATAAACATGTATTAAAATATATGTCTATATTAAGCCATTCAAAAAAGCAATACGTATTTGAAGTGCGATAAGTTATAAATAACACAGAAATAGGAAATATGATTATGGACTTCTGGTGATAACGGGTAGCAATTTAAAATTCGTTTTCTTGTAACAATGCTGGTAACGTTTTTTCGGTGATTTTTCGGTGATGTTTCGGGTGACATAAACTTCAATGAAAGTGATAATATGATTTACAACAATGATAACTGAGATTGGTTCAATAATCACCTTAAACTTCAGCCGATTTGAACCTTTCGGTGTAAAACGCCAACATCGATGTTTAATGTTTCAAACCTTTTCGGTGATGTTTTTGGTGCCTTGTATGATTGTTAGCTACAGTGATGTTTTCGGTGATGTTTATTTTAGAGAAGGGCAGGAAATAGAAATTGGACGGTCGTTGCTTTAAAGTCCAACCTTTTTTATTTAGAGAAGGGCAGCAGTTATGTATTTTCACTTTGCATGGGTGGTCAACTATTCAACATTTACAATTTATACCATCAAGGAAAAAAAAAATAAGAGTTCTTGCAATTGGAGGGGGTGGTCAATGGCCCACCATGCCCACCCCGTCCCACCGCCCCTGTTTATAACGGTTAGAACATAAGGTATCACATCGATAAAGCGATGTTAAACACCCTTTATCATCGCCATCCTATTGTAATGCCCCGAAAATTATAATAATTAAATAATATTAATTTAATTGTCATACTCAATTTTAAATGGATTAATTAATAATTTAATAATAATAAAATTAGACGTTTCGTATTATTAGGACGACATTAATTAGACGGTTCGTTTTTATTAGAGTTTTTAACTATTTGGTCACTCTATAATTTAATAAATGTTTGTATATCATTAAATGTAATTAAATAGTTCGTCTTGAGTTTTTGACCGGTTAATAAATCGTAGGAGTTGGGTTGTTCTTATTTTGTGTCGGGCCGGCCAAAGGCCAAGGCCGAGCTTTTAAGTTACGGGCTTGAATAAGGAAATTGTGTAAGGCTTAAACCCTAAAACCCCTAATTCCCCTAACCCCAAAAACCTGTGTCGCTATCATCTTGAAGAAAATACCTCAGCCGCTATTTTCCTTTCATCATTTTCTCGGGATGCAAAATCTGATCTGGAGAAATAATTCGTCGAGGAAGCCGTTCGAAGTATTGAGAAAAGGAAGCAAGTGACAATAAGCAGCTCGAATTAATTAGAAAGAGGAGCAGGTGACGATTAGATTATTTTGAGGTGATTCTTCATGTTTTTTTTTTTTTTTGATTGGCTGGTGGGGTTTCAAAGTCAGCAAAGAAACATGACTTATTCCTTTCTTTTTTTTACTCTTTTAGATTGTAGAAACATAGTAAAGCAGCCATCGAAGAGAAGCAAGGTGGGGCAGCCACAAATGATTTTATCCAGCAAGCATTCCATTCGATCCCTTCTATTGTTCAAGTGTTGTGTTCGGTAGAGCATCCCCTTGTAATTTATGTCCGTCGCTGAGCAATCCAGGAGGGTTTCAAGTACAAGCAACGGTTATCAAGCAAGAGGAAGAAGAGACCGAGAACAATTCTTGTCTATTGATTTTTTTTTAATAATCTTGTTTGTTTCATACCCTGCTTTGTCAATCTCCTTGTAACTTCGAAACTAACCTTTGAGCTATATAGGTTGCGAGCAGAATTTCAGGTTTGGTGTAAATAATTATTAGTTTTGTTCCTTGTCGTTCTTGTAGTTCAATCTTACCGTTTTACCTTTGTTGTCAACCGAGTCTAGAGAAGTTGTTTTGAATACCGTTGCGATTGTCTCAGTCGTTGTCTTTTGTTACTGATTTTATGAATGGCGAGTTAAAGGTTAGGGTAAAAACCCATTTTATCGATAGGGTTCTTGGTTTCCTAAACCGAATAGTTTTCTTAAACAAATTAACCGAATTATGTAAAGATAAGTTTCTGTGAAAAAAAAAAGGTTAAACGTGAATTTCGGGACTGTCGGGTGTCTCGGGAATAATCAGGTGGGTGTCGGGATTCAAAACGGGTTTTTAAATGACATGCTGAATTGTTGACAGAATCTGTCCTCCGAGTATAGGTCTGTTTTTGTGACATTTAAAATATGTTTATGGATTTTTGGCCGCGCAAGTCTATAGTTTTCTGAGCCCTCTTTCCGTTGCCGCAGAGGGCTCGTCGATCTGAGTTATGACCATTTAATGCACCGTTGTCAGAATTTCTACATGGGCAGCTATGTTGTTTTGTGAGCCTGTTTTAAGGCCCTTAGAGTCCGTTTTTAGGCAGAATACACTTGAGAGTGAGTTGTAGTATTCTGAGTCTAGTTTCCGTGGTAAAAATTTAGGACAAATCTAATTAACGGTTTGAGAGTTACTATCGTTACGTAAGAGTGATGCGTGCTGTCAAATTCTGTTGGAAATAATTTTGAGCCGAGTTTTAATCCTAGTCTTGTGATGCATTGTAGGATCCTTTAGGAGCTGAGTTGTGACTCTTGTACGTGCCGAGGATTTCTTAGGAGCTTACGTTTATCGAGGCGGGTGATCTCACTATAAACTTGCATTTACTTTCATTTCATGATTTTGTGCTATGTGTCATGAAATGCTATTGCTTGAGACAAGCTTGTTTACTTGATGATGTGCTAAGTGTTGTTTATTTTAAATACATCTTGAACTGAGATATGGATATGAGTAACCGAGCTGGGTACCATATCATTATGTGTTGATCTGTGTACATGAGTTATGTTATGAGTTATATGCATGTGAGATGTGCTAGTTGATTACATATCTGTTGAGATGATATGTGTTGAGTATGAGATGGTTTGTTTTATATGAGTACATGTTGTATGAGTCAACACGTTAATAAAACTAACCTAATAACTATGAGATTTTAATTACCGATCGCAAGAGGCGACGGCGAGAGCCAACTCTTCCCGTTTGAGTTGCCAAGGTACACTACACGACTGTCAGCGAGGTACAGCGGGGGACCTAAAGGACGGGTGTTGGAAGAGGGTGTTGTGACGAGCGTATGGTGGTGGGCGTACGTTGAGTATCGTCACAACCCACGGTGAACCTAATGAGAAATAACTAAAGGCCTAATAACGAGAAATGAGTAGAGTCTTTAGGGAACATGTATGTGGCATGGATTGTTTGTATGTGTATGTTTATTGTGTTGATTATTCACTCAGCGGTGGCTGACCCTAAACACTCCCTCCCATTTTGCAGGTACTAGCAAGGGCAAAGAGAAGGTTCATGGCTGATGGGTTGCATCTCGGTTTTTATTGATGGATTTGGATTTTCACTTTAATGTTTGTCGAGTCAAACTTATTTCTAAAACTTTATTTATTCCGCATTAAATACCACGTGACGGTTTATTTTATGAATTTATGAGTGGAACCGGTTTTTATTTACTTGTACTTTGGGAAGATACTTATTTTATTACTTTAAATTTTTTTTTATTTTTCCCTTATTTTTGGGCTGTTACACCTATACCACCATCTTCGTCATTTGCTTGCCAAAATAAAATCCCCAAGTGTAAAGGGCTTAAAACAACTAGTTTTTCAATAAGAGTAGAACCCTTTTAACAATTTTTTAGCTTTAACATCAGTGAACCACTAAATAACATCGGTGTTAAACTCATGTTAAAGGTTCTAAAAGAATTAAGGCGCGGCGTGGCCGCACTATCAAGCCTCGAGACATGGCGAGCCATGACGTTTCTTAAGGCGTGATTTAAGGCGGCAATTTTATATACATAATTATAAATTTATAACATAGTTATTCAATTTTCTTCTTCATTTTTGACATATTCAACGATTCTTATAAATAAATACCTATACATATGTGGCCTATATGACTCAATACCTTTAATACACTTAAAAACACAGCTTAAAACGGGTAAATGTGAGCTAAGTTGGACCTTAACATACGCCAAACCTTACTCTAAATTTCTCACATTATTAAATTTGGACATTAAATCTCCCACCTATATATGGAGCAAGGATATGATTTTAATTTGATGACATGTACCAATAACATTGCTTCTTAATGATGACATGGTCACTGACTCAAATGGCATAATAGGCAATTAACTTCTTCTTTATATGGAAACATATTCATGTCTTCCCTCGCTTCGTTTTTTGCCCATAGCTTTGTTTTTTATTTGTAAACAAAAATTTTTAAGAAAATCAAAGTTCTTAAAATTAAATCTCCCACCTATATATGGAGCAAGGACATGATTTTAATTTGATGACATGTACCAATAACAGTGCTTCTTAATGATGACATGGACGCTGACTGAAAGGGCATAATAGGCAATTAACTTCTTCTTTATATGGAAACATATTCATGTCTTCCCTCGCTTCGTTTTTCGCCCATAGCTTTATTTTTTATTTGTAAACAAAAAATTTTAAGAAAATCAAAGTTCTTAAAATTAAATTCTTTACGAAATGAGTATAGTCATAAAAATTTGAAAAAAAAGTCATGGTTGTAGATTGTGAATTCAATGATTAATTCATAGATTAAGCATAAACAAGTGATAATATAGGAAGATTAAGATGGATGGAATATTTGGACACTTTGCTATTGATGGGGGCTGCTACAATTTGGGCAAAGGTTATGCAAATTAGGTTACTACTTACTATATATACCTAGCCAAAGTTTTGACTAAATACAAAATGGTCCCTAAACTATTGGTTACAATAAATGTGACCCAACAATGGTTCAAACATTTTACGAAAAAAATCTTATGATCTAAAAATGTAATTTAAATTTATTATGATCACAAAATGTTATAATCTCAAAAATTTTAAGAAAATCAAATTTCTTAAAATTAAATTATTTTCAAAACGAGTATAGTTATAAAAATTTGAAAAAAAAAATGTTATGGTTCAAATATTTTACGAAAAAAAAATCTTATGATCTAAAAGTGTAGTTTAAATTTATTATGATCACAAAATGTTATAATCATAAAAAATTTAAGAAAATAAAAGTTTTTAAAATAAATGTTTTTACGAAATGAGTATAGACATAAAAATTTGAACAAAAAAATGTCATGGTTCAAACATTTTACGAAAAAAATATTTTGATCTAAAAATGTAATTTAAATTTATTATGGTCACAAAATGTTATGATCACAAAATGTTACGATCCAATTTTATTATGATCGGAAGTTATAATAATCAATGTTTAAAAATATTATGATCCAAAAATATTATAGTCTAAACATATTATTATCAACACTCACACATGAAATTATTGATGATATTATGTTTAGCCTCGATCTTTACACCACATAATTCTTGTATACTATAAAAAGTCAGGTGTCACGCATCATATATTGAAGTTAAAGATAGATGCTCCTGTAATGTGTATGCAAAACATTGATCGGAAAGTAGATTTATGCAATAGAACTAGGCTAATATAATTGAATGTAAGATCGTGACAAAGTTTGTACAATTTGTGTTATCCCACGTATGATTATTAGTCCTTACGACAAAACTATGCCTTTCAAATTGAGTCGAAGACAATTTCCTATTTAAGTGCGTTTTTCAATGACTATTAAAAATATCATGGGCGAACATTGTCACGGGTTGATTTGTTTGTCCAAATATCAGTATTCTCACATGACCAGCTATATGTTGATGTATCAAGAGTAAAGAGAACAAATGCTTGAAAATTATTTGTTGCGACCAAGATGGTAACTATACAAACTCAACAACAAACGTTTTATACAATAAAATTTCGTTTTCTTTTTTGATTTATTTTTACCGATTATTCATGTACAACAAAACCTTTAATCAGCATTTTAATAATAGTTGACCATATAATTTCTTACATTTTTTTCATCATTATATATTATATTTCTTACAGCTAGCCCGCCCATCGGGCGGGTTATGAAACTAGTTTGTTATATAGATATATATAATATTTTAACAAATATAAACCGAATAATTGCCGGTTCCGGATCCTAAATTTTGATAACCGGAATCGAAACCTCTTATGGCGGTTTCATAATTTTAGAAACCGGAATCGGCGATTTCAAAACGGTTCATGTTCTAATTCCAGTTACCCGATTTTTGTGTTCAACCTAAACTGGAATAGTAACTCAATGATCATTACAAATTTTATATTAAAAATATTCCATAATCCTTGTGCCATAAACGTGTTTGACTATATAAAAAAATCTTATCACTAACTAATGGCTTAGAGCGCTCGAACTCGAAGTGACACCACATTAGCACCGTGGTGGCCATTTTTGTCGCTGCCAAATCTACCCCGGCCACCACTTGCACCATCAAACTTCTGCCAATTAGGGTCTGCTCTTAAAATGTTTAATATAATCTGTTATGTTTTAAATATAATTACATGCGAATGAAAAACTTAGTCATAAATTTGATGCTGAAAATTTATATCATGTGTTTGTTTACACAACTTGCAATAGATTAATCAATTGTACATTTGTACGTTTATATATTAATTATTTGTATCTGTGTATTTATATGCTTAAAAGTGTGCAAGAACGTGAGTTGGTCCTCGAGAAAAAAAATGAAGTGACAATTGTTTTGTGAATTTACTTTAACGAGTTAGTTCCTCTCCGCACGTTGTTGCATATTTTCAACATATCTTTTTGTACATCCAGTTTAAGATTCGATTTTGATTGGATTTAATATTTTGTTTTTTGTGTCCATTAACAAATTAAAGATATTGTAGTTATAAAATTAACAATAACATTATCATAGGTAATTTCTTGTAATTTCATAAATTATAATTTACAAAAAACTTTTATGAAAGTGCATCAATTAGGTTACAAAATATCAAATGGTTGAGTTTTTGTTTTAGTTTATTTATTTAAAAATCATAATTGTTATTCTCGTGATTTTTATACCTTATATTAACAACTGAATAAATTAATAAATACGAAACTTAATATACTAAAAAGTTTCACTTTTCAAATCTTTGGAGTATATAAAAGTTTTTCTGGGAATATTAGACTTCATATTAAAAAAAATATTGAAATGAAATAAAATAGTTAAATGAAGTTAAAAATATATATTATCAAAATAGGAATTGAAAGTATAAATTATTAAAGTTTAGGAAGAAATATTTTTTGTAAACATAAATGAAGAAAACATTTAAAGTAAAAACTATAAAGTGTCACAAAAGTTATGAAAGCAATATGGAAAACGAAATTAAGAAAAGAGAAAAATAAATAAATAACTAATGTTGGAGAGTGTACTATGGAATGATCCGAACTCCATACATTGGGGTCATCATCAAAAGCCTTACCAGCTATTACAACTTGTGTTTAATACTTCCTTTCTCACTTAGCTCTATATATTTGTGTCTAAAGAAATTGAAATAAAATCTAATGAACATTAACATCACTATGATAATGGTATTTATAGAGGATTTAACAATGTGATCAATGATTTTACTTTATTTAACAATGTGATCAGTGGTAAAGTTTAAAATGTGGGACAAATTGTCTAAATAGTCATACTTATAATTGTTGTTGAGAAACAAAACTTAATTCCTAAAGTTTCGAAACAGGATAATGAAAATAAACCGTTGGTAATTTAGAGCGGTAATTTTCCCTCCAATTTAATGATTATTTTCAACAGGATTATGAAAATCATACCATCGGTAAAAAATTTCCATCCAAAATATAGACCATTACCAACAGCATTTCCAACGGATGACCGTTGGTAACATGTAAAAACTAGGTAAAGTGTTTTCTGTTGGTAATTCCATTGGAAATACACTAATTTACCAACAGATTTATTATCCGTTGGTAAATTTTTGTTAGTATTTGCAACTTTTCTAGTATTAATATTTCTAATAATAGGGTCTATAACACAAGGTATTTATATGTTGTTAAAGTCGATGTTAAAAGGTTAAAATGTGATCTTTATAACATGGTTTTAATATGTATATTAAAAATTATTATTTCTCTTATTATATTTATATAACAATTCTATGTAACCTAGAAAAAAATAACACAAACCGATTCAATTTAAAAGAAAGGGTAAATTACACTTTTTGTCCCTGATCTATGGCCGATTCGGGTTTTTGTCCCTGATGTTTTTTTGTCCGTTTTTTTGTCCTTTATGTTTTTAAAATTCTGGAAATTTGTCCTTCCGTCTATTTTTGGCCGTTAACTGACGAAAAATGCAAGGCATGTGAAGGCATTTTGGTCATTTTCACCATTCTTCATCTTCTTCATCTTCTTCACAAACCCTAACCTAATGAACCAAATAAAATCAAGAACATTATGAACAATAGTTCGTAGTTCGTCTGTTATTGGCAAATTCAGGCGTGGAATTTGCCAATTTGCTACTTCCTACTGCAAGTCTACAAGTCCCAGAGTTCATAGTTCGTCTATAAATACTAAATCCCCAAACCGTTATATTTAGGGCTTGAACACTCAGCAAATTCTTCTATCATTCTGAATAATTTCTTCTTCTTCAATCATTCAGGTTAATAAGTAGTGTATATATCTTCAATGACAGCATGAAAGTTTCTTCAATTTCTAGTTGTTTCACACCATTTGTTTTGTGAGGCAGTGATTGACCCACTAAAATGTGTTGTTTTTGTTTTAAAATTTCAGAACTGGTGGAGATTAATTATCGCTGCGTGTAATGGCTCATCGGAATTTGGAGAAATTGGCATCGATCAACGCTCAGCTTAGGCTTTTAGTCCCTGGAAAAGTTTCTGAAGATGATAAACTGATTGAGTATGATTTTGAATGAATCTTCTAGTCTGTTATTGGCAAATTCATCTTCTTCATCTTCATTATTCATATGCATTTTCTTTTATTTTTTAAATTTCTTCATTTTAGAAATTCTTTTTGATTTTGAATGAATCCACAATCAAATTTCGAAATGTGATTTGTTAATTTTCATCTTCATCTCGAAATGATTTGAGAAGATGAAGAGAGAGAAAGAAACAAATAAAAAGATGAGGAAAAATGTATACAGAAAAAGAAAAATATAAAGAAAAGGTTAAAACAGGGGTAATTTGAGAAAATTGACAAAAAAATCGTTAGTTAACGGATGATTTTGGACGGAAGGACAAATTTCCAGAATTTTAAAAACTTAAAAGGACAAAAAAACGGACAAAAAAACATTAGGGACAAAAACCCCAAATTAACCATAGGTCAGGGACAAAAACTATTATTTACCCTAAAAGAAAACATACCGAGCATTAAACCAATGGTGTTGGACCTTCATTGACGCGCATTTAGCGCAAAGGCCAGTAGCCCAGTATAGTTTGGCGGCGCTAATTAGCCTTTAACATGCCTTTAAAATTACAATTCAGTACTGCATTTTGTAATTACTCTAAATGTTGGTAATCTTAGAAGCTAAAATGATATGTAGCATATGTGTTTTTATTGTTACTTTATTTGATGAGAGTTGCGTTTAAAGAGGTCCAGTATTTTTACAAAGTTCTGATTAACAAATCTCAATCATTGATCAATAAGATTTTAATGGTCAAGATTAATCACATATTTTATATATTGAGGGGTATTTTGGTCATTTTTTTAAAAATAAAAATATTTTTTGTTTTTTATTTTAGAATTTTTTGTTTTTTATTATTTTTTATTTTTTTGTTATGAAGGGGTATTTTGGTCATTTGTCACTTAAAAAAATTTCTGATTTTTTTATTTTTTTTTTATTAAAAAATAATATTTATTTAATAATTACGTGTATGATTTAATCACGTGTGATTTTAGTGCAAAATCACATGTGATTTTAGTGTAAAATCACATGTGATTGTATATTTAATCACATGTGATTGTATATTTAATCACATTTGATGTTTTAGTTCAATCACGTTATATGTTCTTAATGAATAAATAATAATTTTTTTTAAAATAATATTTTTAAAAAAATAATAATAAAAAAATTTTAAAAACAATTTTTTTTAAAAGAAAAAAAAATTTAAAATAAAAAAATTGTATTTTTAAAATGACCAAAATACCCCTCAAATAAAAATTAAAAAAATCAAAAAATATAATAATAAAAAAAATCAAATTTTTTTTAAGTGCCAAATGACCAAAATACCCCTTTATGTATAAAATATGTGATTAATCTTGATCAATAGATCTTATTGATCAATGGTTAAGATTTGTTTCTCGAGACTTGATAAAAATAATGAAGCTCCTTGAACGTTTTAATACAAAGATAAAATCATTAGTAAGATGTCATAAAATAATTTACCTATTTAATATTTCTATCTTAACGACCATAGCAAAAGGTTACTTAATTATATATACTCTCTTACTTAATCAAGAATTTACTTATTTTCTTTGTCCCATTTTTATTGTTCACCTTACTATTTTAGTTTATTCCAAAATAAGTGTTGATTTCAAATTTTAACCAATCATATGAATTATTAGTGGGTAAATATGAGATTTTATTGGTGGATACTGTAATAATTGCATTTTCATAAAATTGTATGTCTTTTGTCTAGTAGACAATAAATTTGGGACGAAGATAGTAATTGTTAACTAGAAGTATATAATAAAAGTTGTGTAACTAGCTAGGGGTCAAATGATGTATTTTATTTATATACATCCTTCGTTTCAAAAGAAGTGACACAAATTGAATTACACTTTTTTGAGACAAAAAATTATAATGAAAATTAAATTTGATAGTTAATAAGTGATGAGTCTCACATATTATGATTAAAGTTAGTTTGATGATGCTTAAAAATAAAATTAAGATAAATGAGTTATTTTACTTTATTAAATGAGATAACTAGTAAGTATAAGTCTTACTAATTTTGACCAAATAATGAAAATTTAAAAATATGTCACTTATACGTAGGAAGTATATTTTTTGGTAAATAACCGTGTACACTTGTTTTGTTTGGACGGAAGGAAGGAGAACTTTCTTATAACGATGTGACTAACATAACATTCTTTAATCAAAATAAAATATGATTCAAATTCTTTATTCAAATTAATATTCCTCTGGTGGCACATTTTCAGTCAAACTTACGACGTTTCATACCTTTGACCTCTCGGGATCTCTCTATAAATACCCCAACACTAGTTCTTCATTCTTCAACACAATCAAATCCCATTTCCACAAATATTTAAGATCGATCTAGAGAGAGAAAAAAAAAATGGAAAATTTTGAAGCTTTTACGTTTGCAATAGTTGCATTTTTTTCGTTCATATTATGGAGAGTGTTGTATTCTTGTTGGGTTTTACCCATTAGAGCTTATAGAAAGCTTGCCATTAATGGCTTTTCCGGTCCACCTCCAAGCTTCCCGTTAGGAAACACCGTCGAGATGAAGAAGACGAAAAAGATTAAATCTCGTGTTTCAAATTCGTCGTCAACTTTAACGTCGGTTTCTAACGATATCCATTCCAATGTGTTTCCATATTTTGCTCAATGGCAAAAGTCCCATGGTAAAAGATTGAAATTTTTTCTTTTTTGAAAAGTAAAATTTGGTCAAGAATTAGGGTTTGATGCATGTTTTCTTATTTTTTTTTTTCAGGGAAGGTGTTTATGTACTGGCTAGGAACTGAGCCGTTTTTGTATATTGCTGATCCAGAATTCTTGAAGAAAATATCATCGGGTGTTATGGGGAAAAGTTGGGGGAAACCAAATGTTTTCAAGAATGATAGAAAACCTATGTTTGGTGATGGTTTGGTTATGGTGGAAGGCGATGATTGGGTTCGACATCGACATGTTATAACTCCGGCGTTCTCTCCTTCTAACCTAAAGGTTGATCATCGATCTCTCTTTATCTAGACCTCTTTTTCTCCTACGTCTCGAAGAGTTTAAACTTTTATTTTTTTTGGGAAAAATAAAGATTTCTTACGTTGAAGTTAAACGAAATTTGTTTGGATTACAAAGCTAGACAACTCAAAAAATTAACCTAATCAAATAGATTTGAAAAAAGAATGTTTTAGCATGCAATTAGGTTACAACTATAGCTCGATCTGTAACTAGTTTTGTCAAACATACCCTAAATTTTTCGTTTATGATCAAGTTGCGAATTATACTAATTTTGTTATATGAATTTTGTAGGCAATGTCAAGCATGATGGCGGAGACGACAACAAGCATGATAGATCGTTGGACGAAGTTGATTAACTCGGGTAATCCTGAGATTGAAATAGAGAGTGAAATCATAAGCACCGCAGGCGAAATCATTGCAAAAACAAGTTTTGGAATGAATTTTGAAAATGCGAGAACAGTTTTCAAGAAACTAAGAGCAATGCAAGAGACACTATTCAAATCAAATCGTTATGTAGGGGTACCTTTCGGCAAATACATGTGTTTAGGGCAAAATCTTGAAGCAAAACGACTAGGGAAAGAGATAGATGCCTTGTTGTTGTCGATAATCGTTGATCGAAAGAAATCAATGGCCGAAAATGGTGGCGGGAAAGAGTCGAAGAGTCTTTTAGGAGTTTTGTTGGAAGAAAACCATGTGGAGGGACATAAAGAGAGGAAGTTGAGTACAAGTGAATTGATAGACGAATGCAAGACTTTCTTTTTTGGTGGGCATGAGACCACGGCCTTAGCCATCACTTGGAGCTTATTGCTCTTAGCGGTGCACCCCATGTGGCAACATGAACTTAGAGAAGAAATCAAACAAGTGAGTGGAGAAGGCGAATTTGATGCAACCATGGTTGCTGGTCTAAAGAAGGTAATAACACACTTGATTTACTTGCTAAATAACATGCTAGCTAGGGTTACTTTCTTATTTGTTTTTTTTGCACTAATAATAACTTATTGGTGCAACCTTTTATTTTATTTTGGTATATTTGGTTAAAATATTAGATGTTAAGTCTACAATAGGCATGAGTAATTAAATTGAACTGAGAACCGAATGGAACGTCTGAACCGAATAGGACCGAAGTTCGTTTGGTTCCTGATTCTATTAATTTTTCATCCAAATTTGGTTCTTGGTTTAGTTTCGAGCAGTTCGGTTCGGTCCAAAACTGAGAAAAAATGAAAAAAAGTTGAAGAAACTTTTTCGGTTCTTGGTTTGGTTCGGTACTTGGCACAACTAAAATCATTTTCTCGATTCTTGGTACGTTTGGTTCCGAGCGAATTGATTGGACTTGGTTTGGACCGTGAACATGCCTAGTATCCAGTAGCTAGATAAAAGGCATACATTTTTAGGAAATTACAATTATTATTAAAATGTTTATCAATTAAAATCTCATATTTACCTACTTAGAATAATATGATAGGTTGTGCATACTTATTTTGAAACAAAATAAATTAATAAGAGAGACATTTAGTTTAAGACAGAATGAATATTGTTTAAAGCAACTATTTTGATAGTTCTACCTTGGGTTTAGCATATGATGAATTGATGATTGCAGTCACATGAAAATTAAAGCATTATAGTTGTTATCATCGTTATTGTTATTGTAGACAAAAACTCTTTTGATCGATAAACCATGATTCTGCATGCATGATTAATGTATTTCTTTGTTATAGTTGTTTTTAGAAACAATTGAGCGAAATTACCTTTTTCTCATGGATAATGATTAATCAATATAACCAGATTTCATTCTATTCTTTATGTTATCTTCATTGTATCTTTGTTAGGTTAGATATTAGGTTCGATCCAAATCAAATGTGGATAGTGATAAGTTTCATCATCTAAATCATAAAAACATTTTGCTACAAAGGTATTTAATTGGATAATATCAAGTGCACATTTAAAACATGTCAAAATAGATGCATCATTATAATTAAGATTTATGATATTAATCTATTTTGGTAATTTTATTTATGCCAATAGATGGAGTGGGTGATGAACGAAGTCTTGCGATTATATCCCACAGCACCAAATGTACAAAGACAAGTCCGAGGAGACATCCGGGTAGACCAAGATTCGGTAATTCCCGATGGCACCAACATTTGGATCGATGTGGTGGCAATGCACCATGATCGTGAATTTTGGGGTGAAGATGTGAATGAATTCAAACCTGAGCGGTTCAAAGACGATTTACACGGTGGATGCCAACACAAAATGGGCTATTTGCCTTTCGGGTTTGGAGGTCGAATGTGCGTGGGTCGAAAATTGAGTGCAATGGAGTACAAGATTGTGCTAAGCTTAATCTTGACTAGGTTTTCGTTTTCATTGTCACCAAATTACTCTCATTTGCCGTCTATTATGCTTTCTCTTAGGCCTATGCAAGGGTTGCCCCTAATTATGAAACCCTTGTAGAATTGTAGGTTTTAAAGATTAATCTTGACTAGTAACTTTCTTTTTCAAGGAATGGGAATGATAAAGAAACTAATTATAAAAGTTAGAATTATCATTAACATTTCCTAATAAGCTTAATCATAATCATAATCATAATCATCTTCGTCTTTTATTACTTCTCTATTTCATGTGTTAATTACGCTGTATGTTATTAACTGAGCAAAAGATCTTCATAAAGAATTATAATTTCATGTGCATTAGTAGTGTTTTTTTTTTAAAGTGCTTGAATCATGTTTTTGCACAAAACATATATTATCTAAACTAGCAGGTACCCGCGCAATGCGGCGGCAGGTACCCTATAATCATATTTCGCAGTGGACAAATGTTGTTCAGATGCACATTCTTTCCATAAAATAAAATGACTGTTAACGTATATTGATGTGTAAACTCCCTTGAGGATAAAATGAATGTTAACGTTTCAAATTGGCTTACTTGATGACATATTTCATTGTAGGTATCACAATTTGGAAAATCTAGAAAGTGTTTCCAGCACATGGCTAAATTAAATTTTATGGGTACTAAACTGCTAATATCTAGTGTTCTAGTAGCGAGAGTTTATTAGGTATTTTTGGTGAACATGTCATTTTCAATACTTAATTTTGAAGAGTAATTTAGAAACATAATCGTAAATTTTCCTATTGTTAAAATTTGCTCATTATTGGATCAAAAGTAGTATAACTCCCATATATTAGCATTACATACATTTTGAAATTTTATCCTTTTCATTCCTTCCTATTTCTTAGGACCAATATACAAAAATTAGGTTAAATCACCATGTACCGGCCTGCAACTCTTAAGGATGTCAATTATTCAACCCATGTAATTTCACCGACATCTGACGACGACTCGCTACTTTCTTCCTTGTTATACTACAATAAATCAACAAACAAGATTTTTAAAATAAATAAATAAAGGCATTGATAGTATACAAAGTGATCGATTCAAGCAATGTACAGGAAACAAAGTGAGTAAACCTAGAATCAGAAGAGTTTATTGTACACAACTCAAAATGATGGAATGCGACCAAATATAAATTAGACTAAACAACTAACCCTAAAAATTTAGAACGCTTCAAAAAGAGTAATGATATATTCATATGCCTAAAGATGGGGTCAAATTATCTGAACTCATGCTGCTGCTAGCAGGATCATATTGGGGAAGACATGTGATGGCTGAGTCAACTTGGTCTTAAGATACCCAAGGCTTGTAGCCTAATAGTATCCAAGGTGTATTTAAGGTGTTGCCCATGACCTATTGGTCATGGGTTCAAGTCCCGTCATGGACAAAAAAGGTGGAAGGTTCGAGGGAAGACATATTGATCCTTGTGGATGTCACTGTCTAGGCTCGAACTACTAACTTACTAACTTGCCGTTCAAAAAAAAAAAAAAAAAACTTGGTCTTAAGATTTTTATCTTCTGTGCCTTGATCTGAATATTAAGTTTAAAACATAAACATGATTGTAGAAGCTTATAATGTCATTAATTAGGTGTGTGTAAGCCAAAAGATATCCAGTTTTAATAAAAGATTTCTTAATACATGAATTTATTTGATTTATAGACCAAAAGCGACTTTCAACCCATTTGACACGTTCCCGTTATAGCTATCTTTTTCATTTTTTCTAACGGTTAAAGATTGGACATAACAAGAATGGCCCACCTACCGCTTTGAAGTAAATTTCTTGAAATATGCACCTACAATTATCACCAATTTAAAATTAGAGATGTTATGGGAAATACTTCAATTTCGTAATAAAAAATGCATCAAAGTCACCATAAACCTCAACGATTGCCTTCTCGATCACAGGCTTGAATTTACCTGCCAAAAAACAAAATGTATGATATGTGCAGGATCAATTTCGACCCGTTTACTAATGAAAGGCCGATTCATGTTATGTCTTATCTCTAAGAGGTCAAAATATAAACAGTAAGCCTTAAGCTATATAAAAAAAAATCAACATGCATAATAGTTATCAATCATGTTGATGAGCTGGTAGCTTGAACCATTTGATCCATTGCATAAGTTCTCAAGTCTCAACTACAACAGAAGCTGCAAACATGATCAATTAGTAAGAAAAATCATTACATTAAATGAACCAATAATTTGCATAATACAGTTACTGGTTGCATTCAGGCAAGTGAAACCGATAAAATAACAATTCTGAGCTGCAATATTTTGGCAACACCACTGTAGACAGATCTCCAAAATATCAGATTTTTAGAACTAACTGATTATAAGTATCAAATCAAGCAATTGAACTTTTAGATGCCAATAATATACCAAGCAGATTAGGCTTTTAAATAGAAAATAATAGTTGAATGGAGATAATAGGTAGTTCTCAATACCTTTTCTACCAAGTTATTTAGCTGGAGAGCACCATCAAGCTTGGGACATTGAAGAAGAAACCTTCCCAGCTCGTATTCAATCCAAAAACTGCCATCTATTGTCATTTAGGGTTGTTCCTATTCCAACTTGTGCTTCCTGGAACATATAAATGCAAAATTTAGCCACAAACATGAAGCAATCATTTTCTCAATTACTAAGCATGAACTATCAACTCAAATTTGAAGAACATTTTGTATTTGAAGCTTACCTGTGTAGATCAAATATGGGAGTAATAGTTCTTAGATGGAGACCCTAGTCACAAACACGCTGCAATAACCAAATAATTGTCAAGTAAAAATAGGGAAACAAGACCTGAATTGTAGAGGCATTTTTGGAAGTGGTGCTTATTGATTGACTACGGTTACAAGCTCCAGTGTAGAGGTGTAATCAAGCCAAGCCGAGTCGAGTTTAAACTCGACTCTATACTTGACAACCCTCCATTCTTTAGCTCTGCTCGAGATTTTTGAAAGTTTTCAATAATGCAGTTTTAAGTGAAGGCTCGTCAGGTTTCAGACAATAGAATCGGTGCTGCAGCAATGACTCAATCATAAAATCAATATTCAAACAACTCTTCTATAAAATATCAATACAACAGAATAGCATTTATATTCGATACTCTTATATGCTACAAGAGTAATAGATTAGCAAAAAAAAGACTTACAAAGTTAAAGTTTGATTGATAACTCGATATGTAGAATCGCAAGCTGTTCCTTGTATCTGATGTCCTTGATTGATGAAGAAGTGAACAAAATCATACAATGATTCGTGATTTTGTGAGTTGGGGGTAGGGTTTCATTATCCAAATCAAAGTTACCCTATTCTTCTGCATTGCATTAACATCATACTAAACACAAACACAGAAACGACATAAACTACAATACATATTCAATCTAGAATACTACCTTTCTATGTAACCATGAAACACGCCTAATTGGTCCAACATTACTGAATGTTTCCTCCAGCTTGAATTTTAGGTCAGATTAACGCTTAACTTCTCGCCTGAATTTTAGGTCAAATTAATAGGAAATAACCAAAATTAACTCACAATCGAGTGGTGTGGCAAGTAGAAATGGGGAAACTACACTCGCATTCAATGGCCGGATCAAAATGGCAGTCAATTTTCCTCCTCCAGAACACAACGCCGGCTGCAAATAACAACGGAAATCCAAGAAATACGTGAGCGGTGAGTAAAATCGAAACAGATGCCATTACCTTTGCAGATTTAGAAATCAAGATATCGAAAGAGAAACCATTACCTTCGCAGATTTAGAAACCAAAAAAAATCCAAGAAATACGTGAGTGACTGTGTGAACGACTTGAGACACACTGATTTAGATTTAGGGGAATTAGGGCATGAATGTGTTCTTTCGTTTGATATCTCCCGTTCGAACACCTGTCTTTCGGCTTCCCCAAACCCGTCGATTGATTATCCAAGAATTGGGATTTAAATTTTGAAATTAGAATTCATTGGAACATAATAAATATATAAATATATTTCAGAAAAGGAAAGACGTGTACGTTGGCAGCCTAGATGGTACGATTGTTGTTTATAACCTGTTGGTCTCGCGTTCGAATCTCGTCAGGCGCTTAAATTTTTTAATCACAAAAAGTTACAAAAATGGCAAGTGTGTTGGCTGAATTTTCAGCCTTACTAATTAAGGAATGTGTAAACTCTTTATAATATAGTAGAGATAGGACTTTCCCGAATTCCGATACATAATCATTTAGTAGTCATGACCTATTAGTAAGGACCGTGATTACTTTTTAGAAGTCATGTGAACGTCATTATCTGAATAAATATTTATTAGATGAAAAAAAAATTAATAAACGATCAAGGCTACGATTTAATCATGTATATCTCGAGTATAAACTCGATCATTCAAAATCAGATTCTTATAAACAAGAATATTACCAATTAAAAAATTAAAAAACCTTTTATTTAACGGTAAAAAGAAAACTATTTTTTTTACTTTTTTGTAACCGCCAGTTAATAAGTTAGTGGTTCGAGTCTGTGCAGTGACATTCACGAGGGGCAATATGTGTTCTCTCGAACCCTCCACCTATAGGGAATAAACCACACCACATATCCACTTAAGGAAAAACATTCAGCAAGACTCGAACCCCAGACCTTATGAAGGAAAATCCCTCACGGTTCCCAAGGGAAATCTAAAATTTATAGTCTAATGATATTGGTATATATGGTGCCCTCATCGACCTAATGGTCATTGATTCAAAAGAAAAAGAAAACTATTATGATGTACATCAGTATATGTAACAGCTAGTGTCGGTGTCCAATCGCTTGAATCGAACGGACAAAAAGGTCAATTGCACGGCCCAAGAGAGCCTAACTTGAAAACTCAAGATCCAAAGAAGTAACGCACGGATTTGAGTTAAAGTCATATAACAACCCTTAAGTAAAATATTGTTTCAAATTCAACCCTCAAGAATTCTGTTTGGTGCGCTAGAAATAAAAGAGTTAATTTTTTTACCCAAATAGTCGATGATACATTGATAGTTTGATACCTTTGTTTAGCCGTAAAGCATACATATTCAATGTGTTTGTGTCATACGCAAAGCAAATTATTAAATATTTTATGGCATGTTTATTTTTTATTATAGTAACATTATGACACAAAGAAGTAGTTTGCAATTCAATAAACTCTAGTAGGCATTTTGTTGCTCATATATCTTCCTCTATGTAAAGAGAACTTCATATGTAAATTGATAAATAGTTCATAAACATATATGTATATATCTATATTTTAAACTATGTTAAAGTGTATTTCTCAATAGAGGATTATTGTAAATGGAGTTGTTTAGAATTTGACATATTAATAAACTGTTTAGGCATGTACACGGTCTAAGAATCAAATTGAATATCTCAAAACTGAACTAAACCAAGAACCAAGAAAATGGCTCGGAAGGACTGAGGATCGAATCAATGACATTCGGAACCGGATCGAGAACTGGCCCGAACTGTAACCGAGAACTTGGAAAGCTTCTTCGATTATTTTCGATTTTGGGCCGAACCGAACCGGACGGACCATACTAGATCGAGAACCTATTTTTATGAAAAATATAAGTGAGAACTATATAACTCGTTTCGGCCCGATTTGATCAATCCTGTTCAGTTTTGCGGTTGTATTGACTATTGATTTCTTGGTTTTATTTGCACATGCCTAAAAATTGTCCATCAAAGCCGAGCAAAACCACAATATTCCAAACTTTAGGGTTGTATGTGTAAGAAAATGAAAGAAAAATATCTGCAAAAAGAGCCAAAACAAAAACCTTGAAGACGGGGGACAAGTATTGACGATATTTTGCTTTCACACAGTTCTCTCTGCACTTTGCTTCTTCATTCGTGCATCCAACTCTAAATTTCAACTGTTCAAACGTAAGTCTGATTTCCACACATTGAAGCAATTTCTTGAGATTAATACAAATGCCTAATTTTCACAATGAAGCTTTACAAATTCACTAGATCGTTGTAGTTTTTGATCTGTTTTGTTTTACTTCATATTGATTGAGTTCTTAAGGTTTATGAGTTATTAGTTGCGATTGATTGTACGATTGGATGTGATTTTGGCAGTGTTATGGCATTGTTTGGAAATTGGCTGCAAATTACTGTAATTGCGAGCCCTAGGTGTTGATTTTCTGACGAGATCGGAATAGCATCGACTTTTGAGCTGCGATTGCTTATGATTTCAGTTGAAATCTGAAATCGATTTTTGAAAAACCCTACATATTTCATAATTCTGTCGTTAAGAGTTGTTAGTAATTAAAAATGTCATTTTGAGTTCATATAAGAATATTGGTGTGTTTATACTTAAAACTGCCAGTTTCCTAATGCGTTACAGTTGTTCTTCTTCTTAATTTCAGGGCGCATTGGTCAGTTAATCTCACCTTCTAGCAGCTAAATAACATTTGATTTCTGTACTTCTGAATCCATACAAGTGTACATGCACGGTTGACCAAATTGACTTACAATTCTGATTAAAATGGAGCCATTATGGAAGCTTGTATATCTCATGGAACCAGCTCCACTTACTCTAATCTTAACCGCAATTGCAGTAACATTCGGTTCCGCTTTTCGAGCATTAAATTACGGAAAAGAAATGGAAAAAAACCGCGATTTATCCGAAGCATCAATCACATTAGACAGATCACAAGCACTCATGATTCCAGTTATGAGCTCAATAAGCTTACTCACAATGTTCTACTTATTCTCTTCAGTCTCACAACTACTAACCGCTTTCACTGCAATCGCCTCAATCTCATCACTATACTTCTGTTTCTCACCTTACATTTCAAATCTCAAATCACAATTCGGGCTTTCTGACCCGTTTGTATCCCGTTGCTGCTCAAAATCATTCACACGAATACAAGCAGCCTTACTGTTCTTATGCATTACAACAGTTGCATCATGGCTCGTTTCTGGTCACTGGATTTTGAACAATTTGTTGGGGATTTCACTCTGTGTTGCGTTTGTGAGCCATGTTCGGTTGCCAAATATTAAAGTTTGTGCAATGTTGCTTGTATGTTTATTTGTGTATGATATATTTTGGGTGTTTTATTCAGAACGGTTTTTTGGGGCAAATGTTATGGTGGCAGTTGCAACACAACAAGCTTCTAACCCTGTTCATACGGTTGCTAATTCTTTGAATCTTCCTGGATTGCAATTGATTACAAAAAAACTTGAATTGCCTGTAAAAATTGTATTTCCAAGAAATTTATTGGGTGGTGTCTTACCTGGAAATGCTGCTAGTGATTTCATGATGCTTGGTCTTGGTGATATGGTAAATATTTTTTTGTTTTAACTTTGAATACCTTACATTATAATAAAGAAAAAAATATTAAAAAAAAAAGGTAACTAAAGAATAAAAATACCAAATTTGACAATGTGGGGGTATAACTAAGGGAATATTTGCTTTTAAAGATATAGAAAACTGCCATGAAAGGGTCCCTCAATTTGTCATCATTGAACTTTTGCTCCTATATTTGTCAACAAATAAATTTTGCACTACCAAAATTGTCAAAAGTTGAATTTTGTACTAACAAATTTGTCAAAAGTAGAAATTTAACTCCTAAATTTGTCATAAATTAAATTTTGTACTCCTAAATCTGTCAAAAATTGAACTTTCGCTCCAACAGTTGTCAAAAATTAAATTGACTCCTAAATTAATCAAAACTGAACTTTCTATTCAATTGTATGTTTTCTTTTTCAGGCTATTCCTTCTATGCTTCTAGCATTAGTTCTGTGCTTTGACCACAGAAAAGTCAAAGAAATTACAAACGGGCCTAAATACATATGGTATGCTACTTGTGGATATGCTATTGGGTTGGTGGCTGCATTAGCAGCTGGAATTCTTACTCATTCTCCACAACCAGCACTTTTATATCTGGTATCTTTTTATTCACTTCATTAAAATTGTTAAATTTGCATGAATTAAAAAGCCATAATACATATATTTATATATTTATATATATAGTGGATTTTAATATAAAAATCAGTATGGAATATTGCCACAAAAAGGTAACCAAAGATCCAAATTGGGTCCCTACATATGCCAAATTTGAAATTTGCTTTCCTGTATTTGTCAAAAATTGAAATTTCTATCCTAAATTTATCAGAAAAATTGAACTTGTGATTTGGTCAAAATTGACTTTTTTAATTTGGTCAAAATTGTGTGATTTAATTGTCTGTTAAAATAAAAGTTTTGATTGGTGTAGGTCCCATCTACACTTGGGCCCATAGTTGTAATATCCTGGTCAAGAAAAGAGCTAATGGAGTTATGGGAAGGATCAATCCCAATTCTGACTGAGAAAACACATTCAACACAAGTTTGACTTCATATTAAATATGTAAATGCAATAGCAATTTGTTTTATATTTCCACTTTTTAATTATTTTCCGTTTTTAAAGTTTAAACAACTGCAAGAAAAATTAAAAAATGGTTTTTTTTTTTATCGTTTAAAGTTTGGCATTCTGTTGGTATTACAAGCAGATGGTTTTATATAAAAATATGACAAACCGGCTGGTGGAACTGTAAAAATTGGTGTTCCAAAAAAATAGATAAATAAAACAATTGGTTTTGATAGTTAAAAATATTACATTTAGTTGAACATAGGTTTTGATAGATATCTTATCCACCACAAGTAAATTAAATTTAGTTGAAAATTGGTGTTCCTTACACTTGATTTTGAGAGTCGATAACTCTATTTTGGATATTATCTAAATCCTTTGGTAGATCTCATCAAGTAGAATGCAAATCTATAATTATTATTTGTATATAACAAACATACATATAATTACAAGAAGGGAGAAAATTTCATTTCTAACAAAAAAATTTCCAATAGAATCATCTATCAATTGTGTTGAATCTGGTTCGTGTGCTGGTTACTATCAATAGCGACACTTGAAATTATCAACTTTTCGTATATCATATTTTTGGCCACGAATGTATCAAGTCATTTATCGACTATATATTAAAGGGAGATGAGAGCGATTAATTTTATGTCAAAGGACAATTATGCCCATTTCACCCCATCTTACATTTTACCTGCCTCTCGTCGATACCATTGCATCCTCAAAAGCTTACATCTATTGGGGAATCGCTAACAAAGGCTTCATCATCGTTGCTCTCGATTTCTATCAATGCTCGTACATGTATACTCCAAGCACAACAGTTTCTCCAGTTTCATTTCGTGATTTTGATTTTGGACAGAAATTAGGGTTTCTGAAAAGTGGATTCTCGCCGATTGGAGTTTGCGAGCGATTGTTTCTGTGAGCACAAAGCCATTTACTGAAGAAGAATATAGGGAGAAGAAACATAATCATAATCGGAATAATGTGCGAGGTGAAGAAGATGTAAAGTGGCGATGGTAATGGGGATTGCTAGATTAAAAAAACAACATAAAGCTTTTGGACAGGAATTGAGTGAGATGAACAACATGCTTGAGGAACGAAGATGCGGCATGAGCAAATGATGGCAACCTGTTAACAAGAACTAACCTTTTTTTACTCTACCAGATTATAAGCATTTTGACCTAACACCTTTTGTCATTATTAAAATAATCAATTCTTCTTGGTTTTTCTAGATTTTCAGTAGGCTTCATCTTTCTCTGTGTTAGAGTTCCAATTTCTTCAATTTCTTATTTGTATATAAAAAAAGGAGATTATATCTCAAGAATTGAAGCATAAGATGAACTGATAAAGTTTTGAAGCATAAGATTCAATTTCTTCAATCACGTGTCTTATGTTCTTGGGTTACAGAAGTATTGGGGAGAAAAAGGGTGTTTTGGTGAAAGGGTTTTAATGAGAAGTGGGTAAAATGTAAAATGTGGTGAAAGAGGAGAAAGGATATAATTGTCAATTGACATTAAATTGCTCTACATGGATAAAAATCGTTCTGTACGAATCAGTTCCATTTAAAATTATGTACACCAATACTTTTTCCTTTTGAGATTCTTTTACCAGAAAACAATAAATCATTATTGACATAAACAGCCCTTAGAGTTGAACCGAATTACATAAACCACCTTCAAGAATCCTGATATCATGGGATATACATACGATATGTAGAGATGAGATATAGAGATGAGATACAGAACTGGGAATTTAAACTCGTACTCGTATCGAACAGGAACCAGATTACTAAAACCGGTTCGGGTATTATGTCCAACTCTTTCATGAAATCAGGTATCATGTCTTTCATGTCGGGGTACATCGGCTATAGAATAAGCTACAACAAGGAGAACTTATGTCTCAAGTCTCAACAGAACCTTCCTTTGTTTATCTCTCCTTTCCCATGAATATTATCCAAAATCATGTCTAAGACCCTGAGTTAAAATTTAATGTACTGCGTACTTGAAATTTGTTTAGGTATAATAGTATATTACTATTGGTAGTGTTCGCTTCATGTTTATTAATCATTTATTTGTAAATTATTATACGAGTAATATCAAATTTATAAACTAACAAATGTGATAGAAACACTCGAAACTGATTCCAATCACGTCTATATCTGATAACTTAAACTGAACTGCTAAATGATTCAGTTATGAGGTCTACTAATCATCTGAAATCAGATTTATAAGTGTATAGGGGTGATATCAACACCATACAAATTACTTCTTATACCATAACTTATATTTAACATATTGTATATGTTGCTTTATTTCTTGTACAGTGTGATATGAAATGTAATTTTTGTGATGTATAAGTATATCGAATCCAAAATCTATCCAAATTGGTCATGTACCCGATCTCATCCCTACCTTTATAGTAGTTTATACCTAACTTTTTTTGCTCTTTGATAAGGTCGTTATAGATAGCAAAATAATTGTGGTTTTGTGGGTGGGTCTATCATCTTTCTTCCCCGAATCACTGTAAACCCCAAATACTTACAAAACCCTAAAATTAAACTTCATATCTCAACATCCACGATTCATTTACATTTTCAGTAAATCAACACCATGAGTGCGTTGGTCACAACAAGGTCTCCGACCTCTTACCAGCTCCGATTAACCGCCGTGAATTGCCGGAAGTATCCTTCACCGTCTGTATTTCTACGGATGCATGTTCACAAGCTAGACTGTCAAATTCATTGTTTTTCTGGTTCCAACGATAATGTGACTGAACAACGTCGTACGAGTTTTTCTGTTAATGCTTCTTCTGGATGGTCTGGTGATGATAATGGCGCCGAGGTTTTGAATGAATCGCCTCAGCAAAAGGGGTGGTCTGGAGGTAGGAGATGATGTTATTCATATTGTTTTTATGATTTTTTGAGAATTTGTATAGGTTCCTTATAATATATTGTATATATTCTATAATAAATATAATACTTAATTTCACAAAATTGAAATTGATGTAATTAATTTGATAATTCCTAAAATGCATAGATGCACAGATGCCAAATTTGATAATTCCTAAATTTTTAAATCTGAATCATATAAATTGACAAATTCTCAAAATTGACATT
Source organism: Calendula officinalis (assembly GCA_963853835.1). Lineage (NCBI taxonomy): Eukaryota > Viridiplantae > Streptophyta > Magnoliopsida > Asterales > Asteraceae > Calendula > Calendula officinalis. Next base: position 29,303,876 of record OY970825.1, read on the forward strand.
TTTATTTATATATAAATATACACAAATGCATAGATGCAAAATTTCATATAATTCCCCATAAATAGGCTAATTTATAGTAATTTGCTTTTGTAGATAATATTATATTGTCTACTAATAACGCTGGTGTAGCTTATTTTCAGGGATAATTGGAGCTGCAGTTGCAGGAGTTGTTCTTGTTGGTGGACTAGCATTTGCAACAGTGTCTATAAGCAGACGCTCATCTGGTAATTAGGGTTCTTCCCAGTATTTTTTTTTTCTTTTCTGTAACTTTTTAGTTATTGCAGATTTCCAAGCTTTCTTTATTTTTAGCTCATAGATGACTGATTCTATCAAGATTTGAAATTTTGTAAGTTATAAACCATACACCTGATCTTTATTTTCATTTTTAATTATTTAGGGACAAAAAAGAACATGGAAACTTTGACTACCCATCAAGAAGAGTCGTTGACTTCTGTTGACCAGAATGATAATGTTGAACCTGAGAAAACTGAGACAGAAAATGATGTGGTTGATGATAGCCTTCTGGAAGACAACACAAGTAAAAATGAAGATTCGTATTCATATGAAAAAGAAAATGAAAATATGACTGATAATGAATTAGGCGATAATACCAACATAGAACGCGATGAGGTGGCGAAAAACAATGATTCTCTTCAACTGGAAATTCAAGAGGAATTACAAAAATCTGATGATAATAATGATTCAACTGATGCATCAAGCATTGATAATTTAGATGAAGATATTGTTTCCGAGAAGTTTGAATTAATTAATAATTTAAAAGATGACCCCAATGATGTTAAAATTATAGATTCATCGGGCTCAGATGTAAACTTAATAAATCCCTATCCAGATGTTAATAATACTGCAATAAACGGGTCAAATACACGAATAGAGCAAGTGAGTTTAATCTTGGAGCCCGTAATTGACCCAATTATTACCTCAAAAACCGAAGATTTTGAAAATAAAGAAAATGATTTTGTGAGTGAAGAAAATGATTTTGTTGACAGTTATGAGATAAAAAGAATGGTTTTTGACAATTTGGATCTTGAAAAGATTGCTTCTTCTGCAAGTAATCCTGCTCCATCTGCAGTTTCACCAGCTTTAAAAACTTTTCCTGGTAAAGTTTTAGTTCCTGCAGCTTTTGATCAAGTTCAGGGCCAAGCATTAGCAGCATTGCAAGTATTGAAGGTTTGTCAGTATTTTCTTTTTGACCCGTTTATTTATAATTGGGTCAAACGGGTCAAACGTAAGAATTTTTGTAGGAAAACGTGTCAAATAGGTTGAATGACACACAAAGTGTAATTTTAATACCAAACACCTCCTAAATCATTTTATTCAGAAAATTAGTTATTTTTTACTGATTTAATATGTGAATAAAATATGATTATTGAAGGTTATTGAAGGTGATGCTGAACCTGGTGATTTATGTAGTCGTCGTGAATATGCTCGGTGGTTGGTTTCTGCCAGCAGTGCTCTTTCAAGGTACATAAAAATATATAATTTCATTTTGATTTTTTTTTACCTATATATGATATTAAATTATTAATTAAAGATAATCTTTTCAATTATTATTTGTGTAGAAATACTCTATCAAAAGTGTACCCTGCAATGTATATCGAGAATGTAACTGAACTTGCTTTTGATGATATTACACCCGAAGACCCTGATTTCTCATCCATTCAAGGTTAATTATTATTTTATTTTAATGAAAATAAGTATTGGGAAATTACATAAATACCCTTGGATCTTCAGGTTTGGCAGAAGCAGGACTGATTGCCAGCAAGCTTTCCCAACGTGACATGAATATATCACATCAAAATGATGAATCTTTACACTTCTGTCCCGAAAGGTAGAAACTTTATCACTTATCTTTTTTTTAATTAAATCAATATTTTGTTTTTTTAATTGTTATTTAAAAAAATTGCAGCCCGTTATCTCGTCAAGATCTTGTGAGCTGGAAAATGTCACTGGAAAAACGACTGCTTCCAGTTGCTGACAGAACGGTTATATGACTTTGAAATTAATTTCTAATTTTTATTTTTTTATTATTATAATTTTTTTATACTAATTTTCTTTTTTTAACCAACGGGCAGATCTTTCAAAAACTCTCGGGTTTCATAGATATTGAGAAGATCAATCCAGATGCTTGGCCTGCACTCATTGCAGATTTATCAGCTGGAGAAAATGGAATAGTAGGCCTTGCATTTGGTGAGCTTTTGTAGTGGCAAAACGGGCTGATCAAAACGGGTCGGGCCTGGTTGACGTGTAACTCTTTTTTTAGAAGTTAACAAAAATCAACTTGTCAAATATGAATTGAAATTTAATTTTTTTTTTGATAATAATCTAAATTAAATGATTTAAGAGGCTTTATGCATTAAAGATACACTTTTGTCTGTCTTTCAACACGTTCTTCCCATTTGACCTGTTTCCTTTTTTCTCCTTTTTTCGCTAATATTTTTGATTTTACCCGATTGAACCTTTAAGAGATAGTACATATCTCGAGTAGAACCATTAATAAATAAAGACTAAATTACACATATGGTCCCTGTGGTTTGTACAAAATTTGCAGAAATGGTCCATGAGCATAAAAAATTACACCAATAGTCACTATTAAAACATGTAACACAATCATTGCCTAAAATGGACCTCCGGTTAAAAAGGGCCGTTAAAATTTCAAAATGACAAATTTTACAAACCAAAGGGACCATTAATGTAACTTACTTATATAAGTAAATGGGTCAAAAATTGATATAATATCTCTTCAAAAATAGCGACATTAGAAAAAAATTGTACTTCGGGACCATTTATGTAACTTTATACAAACCACAAGGACCATTTATGTAACTTATTAAACTCTCTTCTGCTCAAAAAAATGAACCCGTTTCCACAGGTTACACAAGACTATTTCAGCCCGATAAGCCCGTAACAAAAGCCCAAGCAGCAATTGCTCTTGCAACTGGTGAATCATCTGAAATAGTCAGTGAAGAACTGACCCGAATAGAAGCAGAATCAATGGCAGAAAAAGCAGTTGCTGCACACACTGCTTTAATGGACCAAGTGCAAAAAGACATAAATACCCTTTACGAAAACGACCTTTTACAAGAACGGGAAAAAATAATTAAATTAGAGAAATTGGCAGAAGAAACGAGACGGGAATTAGAACGGTTAAAAGCCGAACAAGAGGAACGGGAAATTAAAATGACTGAAGAACGGGCAGCAGTTGATTCACAAATGGAAATATTGTTAAAATTAAGGCATGAAGCAGAGGAAGAATTGAAGGGTATTATGGGTAATAAAGTTGAGATATTGTATGAAAAAGAAAGGATTAATAGTTTAAGAACAGAGGCTGAATTTGAGAATCGGGAGATTTTACGGTTGCAATATGAATTAGAAGTTGAACGGAAAGCCTTGGCCATGGCCCGGTATGTTCTTTTTTATTTGTGTCGCAATTTGGCCCGTTTATATGTAAATGGGTCAACTCGGGTTATGGGTTGCGGGTCAAATGGGTAAAACTAAAAAAAGTTACTTTTAACAATGACGTGTAGAATGTCAACAATGACGTGTAGAATGTCGTTAAAGTATACTTTTAATGCATAAAACCTCCTACATCATGTTATAAAAAAAAAGAGAATTCATTTTTGCACCACAGTTGTCAATGTTTACACGACACGACAGAATACAAGTTTTACAGCTAATTGTACAACCACCTAAAACAATAGTTGTGGTATATCCATTAAAAGTCATGATGTATTTATCACCACTTATAAAAAAAGACATTTAAAAAAAACTTTTAATATAAAATTGTTTTTTTGTTTTTTTGCCTTATGTAATTACTTTTTAAGTTTTTTAACACTATACTTACCAAAGTCGACTTACTAAAAAACTTGTAATTACTGAAACGCCCATAAAAAGGTCATATAGCACCAAAACAGACCGCTGCTTAAAGTATATTTATGCCATTTTATGACATATTTAAGGAAAAGAATTGTAAAAACTTGTTTCGGGCCAACCAAAAACCGCCCGTTTTAACCCACTTATTTTCCCGCCTTTATGGTTAATATCTCATGATCTTTTTGACTTTTTATAAAGATCTTGGGCGGAAGATGAAGCAAAAAGGGCAAGAGAGCAAGCAAAAGTTTTGGAAGATGCTAGAGACGTTTGGGAGAGTAAGGGTATAAAGGTAATTGTGGATAAAGATCTCCAAAACGAGTCAAACACCGACTCTATTTGGGTCAATGCTCAAAAACAATTTTCAATCCAAGAAACCAAATCCCGAGCTGAAACCCTAGTTGACAAATTAAAGTCAATGGCAACCGAGTTAAAAGGCAAATCAAAGCAAATGATCGATACCATTGTTGAAAAGATACAACTTTTTGTATCTCAATTGAAAGAGTTGACTTCAAAAGCTGTGAAACAAGTGAGTGAAGTCAAAGATGGTGTGGTGGTCAAAGTCAACGGGTCGGTTCAAGATTTGCAGCAAAGTTCGGTTGGGTTGAGTTCGGGTTTGAAAGAAGGTGTGAAACGTGTTGGTGGTGATTGTAGAGAAGGAGTTGAGAAACTTACACAGAAGTTCAAGACATGAATGAGTGTGTATTTGTTGTAATTTTGTAAACCTCATTTTTACTTTTTATATTTACCATTGGCTCTTGTGGGCTCTCTTTTAGACTGAAATAATAACAGGGTTAATTATATTTTAATCCTCAAACTTTGATCCATATTTCGTTTTAACCCTTTTACTATATGTTGCGATATTTTTCTCCTTCGACTGTGTGTGGTTGACTTACAAAGTTACAATCAATATTGTCTCCTCATCCTAAAGAGAAGATAAATAATAGAGAAAATAAGAAATATTTATAAAAAAAATATTTTTTGTTGTTTTCCTAAAATAATGTTTTTTTTGCATTCCCAAGAAAGGAAAAATTAACATACAATTGTATCCATATAATGTAAATTAATTATTAAATATCAGAATTTGCTAACTGCATTTTTTTCCATTATTAACACTATGAAACTTTCAAGACTAAAACAAATGTGTAACTAGCTAAACATATAAAACTACCACAACTTGAGTGTGCAAAAACTAGTACATTGCATTAGGCATTTAGGCAACACTGAACCATTTTGGCAAAGAAGAAATGTTATAAAACCACCAAAACAGAACAGTTAAAGATCACAAGACCAACAAACCAGACAAACAATTCACAAACTAACCACTTGCAGAAATGCAAAATAATCATATATCAATTAGGGCTAAAATGATATAGAAAAAGGTAATTCTTTTAAAAACAAAAGATACAAGAATCCCAAAACAAAGTACATGAAATGAAAATAAAGTAGCACTAGCTTAACTTCAACTAGTAATATCACCAAAATTAGGTCAACAAAGACTTCACTTTTTCTTCTCAGCACCTCCGCCAGCCCTGCAACAGATAATTTTATAAGTTGAGTCAAAAAAATGTTCAAATTTAGGTTAAAAAATGTTACCTCATCTTGCGAAGAACATTAGACATCTCTTCTCTCTTCTTCTTAGCTCTCTTGTGGGTACCCAACTTTCTCTTAGCAACCTTAAGGGCACGTTTGTCTTTACCAACCTTCAACAATTCAGTAATTCTCTTCTCATATGGTGCAAATCCAGCTACTTCACGGATCAAATTCCTCACGAAATGCGACCTTTTGCTTGTTTTCTATGCATCGATGCTTAATTTTAATTACCAGAATAAAATAAAACTACAACCAATAACATTATTTGATAAAATTTACTTACGCCTTTTCTGTCTGATGGCCTAGGGGCCAACTCCTTCTTGGTCACAACATGACCTTTGTTCAATCCAACAAAAAGGCCTGTATTAGGCTGCTTTGGGGCCATCACCTGTGTCACAAAATGCATAAATTTATAAATATTAATCAATTTACATCTTTTTTTTCTTAACTTGGCTTAAAATTAATATTAGAAGGCTAGATTTTACAAATTTGAAGAATCAGCTTTCAATCAAGCTCAAATCAACAAATGAATTAATAAAATGTGATATACTAGATGAGAAACAGAACAAAAGTTTACGATTAAGATCGAAATTTTGCCCAAATTAAAAACTATGTTGAAAAACAGACGTATTAACGTTTAACAATTGCATATCATACACTTTCTATCAAAGCCACATCACGAAACGCAAATCAGCATCTGAAATCAGCATCTGACTACTAAAAGCAAATCAGCAAAAACTATCACACTTACGACAGCATATAAACACAAAAATATCAAGCTTCAACTCTAGAGTCTAGACTTAGCGGATTAGCGTAATCACAACATATGCAATATAGAGAATCGGTGTAAGATTCAAAATCGGCGATGAAAATGGATACATACCTCGTCGTATGTCTTGATCTGCTTACGGTGAACGGATGAGAAACACGAATTAGGGTTTAGGTTCGGGCTCCAATTTATAATGGTAGTCATTCAGGCTTTTGGGCTGAAGGGTATTATAGTCAATATAAACAACTGGCCCAATACGTGGGGAAGTGTTATGGCTAGCCCAACAGTGGCACATATATATTTGTTAACCTTATTGTCAATGGTTTCATAGAGATTAATCATGTTATGAACTTTTCTAATATAATGTTTTAACACCGTTATTGTCAATGGTTTCATTTTACTACTTTGATGGTTCGATGTTTATATCACAAACTTTTATCCACTTAGTATTTAATATGTATTTACTTATCGGGTTTAATTTTATTTAGAGTTGCATATGATGTAATTATTAAATTTTCACAGATTTGTGATATGACTTTCTAAGTTTTTCTTCAAGTTCTGCATATTTTTTAATTTAGGAGAATAATAATGATAGTCCTAAAAACTATCAATAAAATGTACATTACAAACTTTTAGAATAACTAATAACTATTCCTTGTATTTTAAAAATCATACAACATCAATAATTATGCATGTAGCTACCCTGAAAATAATTCTAAATGTTGTCATTAACAAAACTTATTTAATTTAATATCACTAATATTGTTTAGGTTATGTTTGTTTTTCACAACATAATATTTTTAGCTTCGAAGAAGAACTTTTAGTATAAAACTTTAGTTGATGTGAGAGCTTTTTTAACTTTTAACTTATAAAATGAGTTTGACCTTTCAAGAATAAAATTTGCCATGATGTGCTTGAATATTTACATTTCTACTAGGATGACAAAAAAAATATTAGGAGCGACAGTTCTCAAACGTAACTCGAAATTTGATACGAGTTCGACATAAAAATAATAAGGTTTTGGTTGAATTTATATAGTTCTAAATAAAAGCTAGTCAACCTACTCGTTTAGTGTTATACCATTTTTTAGAATAGTACAAGTAGTGTAAAATTTCCTAAACACAACTTAAAACATCAACGAATTTATGTTTGACTTTTGAGTATCTTTATGCTTGGGTCCATTTTTAATATGTGACCTGCTAATCTAGTTCTGACCTGATAACTAATTTGGCCCGCCAACTTGTTAAAATTATAATAATCAGATATGTCGGGTCTAAGTTACCATAATTTAAAAAGATTTTGATAATGGCAGCCCTAAATACTATTTCTAAGCACATAAAAGTTGTACATTAATTTATGGAAGGAAGTGGTTCCTGAAATTCAAGGATAGTTATATGTTGATGTACAAGCTTCTGATACGTGTCTATTGACAGCTCTTAGGGATGTCATTATCAAAACCCTTCAATCCGAACCCGCTAACCCAAACCTGGATTTACTAAATAATCCGAATTGATCGGTAATGGGGATTGGGAATAACGGGTTATTTTATTATAATAATTACATTATATGTTTGTACAATATTTATAAATGCTTATACCATGTAGTATAGACAATAAAATAATATAGTATAGAAATTAATTTCCAGAATTAATAAATAAGAAAACGGGGATGGGTTATATTGAACCGATCCATTTCGGTGCCACGTTCATCTGCAGCAGCGATATTTGCCTTCTTTTTAAACAAATTCGTCATTACACGAATCATGGTTTCTCTCTCCAGATCAACTATCGACTCACGAACTCTTCTCCAGAAGTTGCTCGAACTTCTTCATTTCATGTTCAAAGTAATTCCAAATTCCCCTTTTCACGATTTTCTTCTAGTTTAATTCAAATTATCAGATTATTTTGCACTGTATATAAACATCTGCATATTTCATCTATGTTTGTTTGAATTCATCAAACCAAACTGTCAATCAGTAACCCTAAATCGGCACTTCATTTCAATACTTGATCAGTTGATTATAGGTTTTGAACTACAATTCCTATAATTATAATAAAAAATTAACCTTTTTGATGCAAACATATAGGCTTGATATTGAAAATTTTGAAATTTTTTAGTGCCAAGTTGACATTTTGCATTCTACCTGTTCGATCAAATGTCTCAGAGAAATTCACTAACTTATATTCAGTTAATTTATATTATACTTGAATAATCTGTATAATAACAGTTTGACCTTTTTAGATGTAAACATATCTGACTGATAAAAGTCTAAAATTGTTTGAAATATTGGATTGCCTAGTTAACCTTTTGCACTCCACCAGTTCGATCAAATACCTCAAAGAAAATCAATAACTTATATTCTACACATTTTATCTTCTACCACAGCAATTTCCCCATAATTCACTTCAAATAATATATATCAACCGACATTTATAAATGGCCAAAATGCATGCCTGTACCCTGTACTTGGCTAACTAGGTCTTCTACTATCCTGAATTATTAATAGTGCACCATGGTACCCTGAACTTGACAAATTAGTCGATTTAATACCCTGTCTCATTAATTTGATCGTGTTTTCTTACTTAACTAACTTTCGTTGGAACTTTTGACAAACTAAAGAATACACATTTATCTCAATATATTGATATTAGAAGCAAATCACGTAAGAAAAACAAGATCAAAATAGTGAGCCAGAGTACTAAATCAACCATTTTGTCAAGTTCAGGGGTACCATGCTGCACATTCTGTAGTTCAAGGCCAGGGTAGTAGAAGACCTAGTCAGCCAAGTACAGGGTACTGCACTGCACTGTATATCTAGATCTACAATGTCGATCATATGCGGGCTTCCTCTGCTCGAATGTGTCTACTGTATCGGGTGTGCCCGATGGGCCTGGAAACGATGCCTTCACACTGCGGGTCACGACAGTGAAACATGGAATCTAGCCACATTTGAAGAATTCGAGCCCGTTCCCAGGCTCTGCAGATACATTTTAGCCGTTTATGAAGATGATCTAACCCACCCGGTTTTCGACCCGCCCGGTGGATACGGGCTCAACCCGGATTGGCTAATTTTGAAAAGAACTTACAAAGATACTCATCATCGGGCCCCACCTTATTTACTATATCTTGATCATGATCATGCTGATATAGTTCTTGCAATTAGGGGGCTTAATTTAGCTAATCAAAAAGATTATGTGGTTTTGTTGGATAATAAATTAGGTCAAAGGAAATTTGATGGCGGGTATGTTCATAACGGGCTGTTGAAAGCAGCTGGAGTTGTGTTAGATGCAGAGTTTGATATTTTGAAGAAATTATTGGAGGAATATTCTAATTATACTTTGACTTTTACCGGCCATTCTCTCGGGTCGGGTGTGGCTGCCTTGCTGGCAATTGTGGTGGTACAAAATAGGGGTAAATTGGGAAATATTGATAGAAAAAGGGTTCGTTGTTATGCTATTGCACCTGCCAGATGCATGTCTTTGAATTTGGCTGTTCGATATGCAGATATTATTAATTCTGTTGTGCTTCAGGTAAAAAAGCATGTTTTTTTTAGGTGCCACCTAAGCAAAATAATAAGATTTACTATTTTTTAGAAAAAATCCGACTTTTAAACGTGATGTTTTCTGAAGCAGGATGATTTCTTGCCTCGTACAGCTACGCCTTTGGAAGACATATTCAAATCACTTTTCTGGTAATAAGTAATAATATTTATTATTTATTATATCTGGAAAAAAATGATATAATATATTTATAATTGCGATGTTATTAACAGTTTACCATGCTTGTTGTGCTTAAGATGCATAAAAGACACATTTACATCTGAGGAAAGAAAGATTAAAGATCCAAGGAGGCTTTATGCACCTGGTCGACTTTATCACATTGTTGAGAGAAAACCTTTCAGGTTTTTATTTTTATTTTTGTTAAATTATATTCCAAGATTTATTGACTATTTATACTAATTTTGACAATATAAATCTAGTTTATCACATTAACGGGGACGTTAGGCTAAAAAAATGTAATTTTCACAAACCCCACATTATTAAAATTAGAATATTATATTATAATTTTTATTTTTTTAAGATATTAAAGATTTTGAAATTTTGATTGATTTTGTTTTTGCAGATGTGGTAGGTTTCCACCGGTTGTAAGAACAGCAGTCCCTGTAGACGGGAGATTTGAACATATTGTTCTTTCTTGCAATGCTACTTCTGATCATGCAATTATTTGGATTGAAAGGGAAGCCAAAAGGGCATTAGATGTAAGTTTTCAGTTACTTTTTTAAATAATAAAGTTAGTTATTATTGTTTTAACCAAATACCCCTCTTATCCTAATAAAAAATGCAATATCTTTTTGGTCACAAAATCAAGAATCAATGTTATTATCAATCTTGGTTTACAAGATCCCTTTATTTTTATTACTAGCCAATAACCTGTGATAAATGACGGGTGACTTATAGATATTTTCATAATTTTTTACTTCCTCAAAATACTTTATTCATTGAAAATTTTGTACATTTGAAAAAAATTCGTAGCTAAAACATATTTTCATATATTTTTTAATATACTTCTTAGAAAAATTTATATATTTTCCATATACTCCTAAAATAAAATTCATATATTTATTATTATTATTATTAAATTTGTACATAAAAACTTTAAATTTTGTATAAATAAAGATTTGATTTTGTTGTGTGGTAGATAATGTTAGAAAAAGATTCAATAATGGAAATTCCTACTAAACAAAGAATGGAAAGACAAGAAAGTTTAGCTAAAGAACACGGTGAAGAGCACACTGCTGCACTACACCGAGCTGTCAAATTAGCGGTCCCGCACGCGGTTTTACCGTCTCATTACGGTACTTTTCAAGATTCAAATTCAAGCGGTGAATCGTCCAGTCAGCATACACCAGGAGGAAGTTGGCATGAATTAATCGAGAATTTATTTGAATAACATGAAGAATCTTGTTACATTGTGCAAAGAAGAGAAAGGTGTGGTTAATATATAAGTGTAGTTTGGAATGGTTTTGAGGGTAAGATTGATTTTATGGACTAAAATGTGATGCGGGATGTTGTAAAAAGCGCGAGAATGTTCGTTTCTTGGTGGTTTTGTTAGGTATGTTCATAAACAAAGTTTACAAGTATTGTAAGTTACATCATGCTAAGTACACACCAAACTGATCCGCTTGAAACCAGACTAAAAATCGAGAAAATTGTTTTGGCCAAACTGATGACGTCTTTGACCGAACCAGATCGAGGGTATTTTTTAATTTTTTTCAGTTTTGGGCCGTACCAAGACATGATTTTTTGGGTATAGCTTGGTCTGACCAGTTATTGGTCTAGTTTGTACCAGCTTAATGCTAACCTTAAAAGATCAAATAGATCATGGAAACAAATCTAACATTTGAGAGTAACATATGCTGATTTGGGAATTTGTTAAAGAAATCCTTAATTAATATAAGTTCAAATAATAAGAGAGAAATTATATATAACAAATGAGTAATGGTATTTAGACCTACTATTTAGACCTACTCATAGGCCTACTCATTAGATGAAGACACGTGTCAAAATCAAAGGATAATATTAGGAGAGAGAATTAGTGGAATACACATGTCAACCTATCAAGTGGGTAGGCCTCTGAGTAGATCTAAGTGGTAGGACTAAATATCATTTCTCATAACAAATTACTTCATGCACTACATTAACCTGTAAACAAACCACTATTCAGTTTATTTATTGGGTACCTTTGTAACCCGACTATTTGGCATAATATATACAAAATAGTTAGAAATTAGGTATGAAAATTGATATAAATTTTCTAGTTTAATAAGTTAACTACTTACAAAATTTTAGTACAAACATAACAAACCTATACAGAAGAATGGCTTCACATTTGATGGGTGTTTGAGATTACTTAATTTACAGATTTTAGAAATAAAAAATAAGTTTTAGGTTCCAAAATGCTGTTTTTGAGCATAGAAAAACATACATAATTTATTTTTTTCTTTTTCCAAACATCATTTTACATTAATGTGTTTTCAAAACATAATAAACATATAGATCCCAATCCCAAACACCCTTAATATTCAAATAAATTATAACACAATTTAAAACATGCACTTGTAAACTAATCAAAATTGCCGCAAATATAGCTTACTTACATTAAGGTCAACCTACACATGGGGCACTAAATCCAAAGAACAATCTGCACATGGAATAATAAATAAATCAAACTGTCCAAATAATTAAACTAAAAATAACCAAACCCATTTAACATTAAAAAAAAAATCATAATTTACAAAAAAAAATATAAAAAATCACCCTAATATACCTACAAAATCTTTAACAGTAAAACCAACTTTCTCAAACTTCCCAATCTCACTACTTTCTCTAAACTTCAAATAATCACCACACAAAAACGGTCCATAACGTCTAATTTCACCACCCAAAACCTCCTCGGGTGCGGAAATTACCTTTTCGTCCTCGAAACACCAAAAAAAGGCAAGCGAAAACCGATTCCGATTTTTACAATTATTATTTAAAACAACCCTATGTTCAGATGACCTTAATTTCCCATTACTCCAAGCATGTAACAAATCACCAATATTTATAACCAAAGTTTCTTCACACGGATTAATATCAAACCATTTTCCATCTTTTGACCTTACTTGAAGTCCACCAATATCATCTTGATAAACTATGGTCAAACAGCTCATATCCGTGTGCATCCCAAGCCCTAAAATGTTTTTTTCTGTTATTGTTTTTTCGGGTTTTGAGTAATTATTTATCCTTAAATACCCTTCACAGTTGGAGAATTCGGATGTAAATTTTGTCTCAAAATCTTCACCTAAACATGTTAATAATATCTCCGTGATTTTTTTGGATAAGATTCGCATTTTGTCTCCGTACTCTCCTAACACCTCACTGTTGAAACGGGTCAAATAAGTATAAAAAAGTAGGCCAGAAAGTGAAACGGGTCAAACGGGTTGAAAATCAACCAGAGTGTAATTTTGTTTTATCTAGAAAAGATTCAAAAAGTAGTATTATTATTGTGGTAACGTAAAATCTGTAATCTTATTAAACAAGTCGACAAAAAAAAGTTGTGGTTCAAACCGGCCCGGAAGCTTAACCCGCACTAAAAGTGGCCCGTTTCAACCCGATCTCAATTTACAATAATAAAAAATAGTAAAAATAATTAGAGTAAATTACACAGATGGTCCATGTGGTTTGCCAAAAGATTTGGATTTATCAGAAATTACACGGATAGTCCCTAAATACGAAACTTTGCCACGTTTTTAGTCCCTAATACTAACTCCCGATATATATGGCTGTTAAATTTTCCTAAATCACGATTTTACCCTTTACTCTTTATTTTTTAATTTACTACGATTAAAAAAATAAAATCCAAAATTTAATTATAGTAAATTCAAAGATAAAGAGTAAAAGAGTAAAATCGTCATTTAGAAGAATTCCATAGTCATATTTAACAGGAGTTAGTATTCGGGACCAAAAACGTGACAAAGTGTCGTATTTAAGGGCTATCCGTGTAATTTCTGAGACTTAAGGACTAAATTTAAAACTAATTTACTCAAATAATTATCTTACCTGAATTCTGAATCGGGCTTATTCAACATAGCTTCAACAGAGCTTTGAGCAGAAGCACAAAAATCAGGACCCGAAACCCGAATAGATTCAAAAAAAGGGGAAGCAATGAAATGAGGCGTGTAAGTTTTGACTTCCGAAACGGGGCCCGCTTTGAGTTTGACTTCATACGGTTGACTAAAAAGCTCATCCGATAATACCCGAACTTTTCTGTAAAGATCTTTTGAAATTCCATGATTAATTATATGGAAAAATCCCCATTCTTTGCAGGCTAAAGATAGCGAAAATAAAGAAGATTTTGTTAACGATTTTGATATATCCAAAACCGGAAGTTGGATTGAATTTAGGGTTGCAGATGCAGGCATAATGGAAGATGAATAATGGAAGATTTTTAAGAAAAAAGTGTTGGATTTCATAAGCTTATTTATAAACTAGTTTCAGTTTGTATGAGACAAAGTTTATATTATATTATGTTATTATAATAGGTGTATGTGAATATAATAATAAAAAGTGGCTATTTTTATAGGGACAAGCATCTAGTTGTAAGTGCAAACATAAGAAAGCCCGCAATGGATGTAAATGGGTTGACTTTTACAGGTTGGCGCATTGGATTTTCTGGAATAAAACAAAGTCAAGGTTGACTTTAGTAAAATAAGTTCAAAAAATATGCAAGTTTTACAAAGATTGTCGCATTTTGGTTGACATACAGGCTTTCATGCATAAACTTTACTTGTACTATACGTATTAGTTAGGGGGAAAACCCAGTCAACTTTGACTAGGCGAATCTGATGAATAAAATAATATATATTATTATATATTTTTTTCATGTCTTAGTACTTAGTGAAAATAAAGGCAGCGAGATTACCTGATAATGACCATATTTTTATGATTCAATTAGACAAAAGTTTGTACAATGATTAAACATAAACAAAGGTAAAAAAAAACACATAGCTTATAAGACCATATACACCCTTCAATCCCCATAGTCAAAGTAGACCAAAAGAACATAAAATTTAACAATCAATAATTCTTGAAAAAAATTTGAGCTAACAATGATTGTTTAAAGTAGCTCCTTTTAGTCATCAGTGATGTCATCATCACATAGATGTATTAGTTGTCACTTAAAGTTTTCAACAGCTTGTTTTAAATCTAATCTAGAACATGTGCAATTTGGAGACCTAGATTAGCTGGAATAATGATAAAACATAGAAAACTGACACATGATGCAATTAGTATATTGAAGAAATAGCTCCCAATCTCCCGTCTACTGTATTTTAGTATAATTGGATTATCATCGTACGGTATATTGTAAAAATGGAGAAACAAACAATTAATTTTTAATTTCAGTCATTGTTTCGAGAGCAATTAGGAAGGGGAATTTTGCCCTAATTTTTCACCAAAATACTTATAACAGTAGAAATTTCATTGATCGAGATGAAGGAAATTACAAAAAAGAACGATAGTAGCTTAATATCATTTATCTAAATTAACTCCTTAATCGCAGAATTGTGCATCAAACGATACACAGTTGGTCATCAAAACATCGGCAAAATTCTTAAGAAATTATAATCAATAAAGTGGGGGAAAACCGGCATAATCAGGTTTTTTAAATGAAGATCGAAGATGTTGCTGCTGATGATGATGATTATGTTGTTAATTGATTAATATAATGATGAATTTGCACGAGTAGAATCTGAAGGCTTTTTGATAGAACAAGAGGATTTGAAAGCTTCGATTTGAGATTGACATTTGATGTAATCGCCTTTGTTTTCTTCTAAACACTTTTTGAGAGCTTCAACATCGCATGCTGACGCTATCTTCTTCTTCTCGCCGTTTCTTTCTCCGGTGTCGTCCATTTTCTCCGGTATCGATACGATCACTTGAACACCGCATAACAATGGGCCTGCTATTATAAATAAGTTATAATTTTGTTTGGGCTTAAGATTAGTTTTCATCCATTAATGGATCGAAAACAAACCCTAGAAAAGATGATGATTACCTACCATTTATTTACCTATAATACATTTTCCATCCCCATTTACTGTTCATTACCAAAAAGCCAAATATACGGAACGGATATGAGTGAAGGGAAACGGCGTTTTGGGGAGTGAATATATACTTCCTCCGTTTCAAAATAAGTAATATACTTGTTATTTTAAGGTGTTTCAAAATAAGTGATACACTATAAAACTTATCATATTTGATAAAAAGTAGTGGAGACCACACCCATTAACTATCTCCTTTAATAAAATGAAAAAATACATTTATTCTTACTTTTACTTTTAGACATCATTAAATTCACTTTAATCAATTTATATGGGACTCATCGTCCACTAACTATTAAATTTAATCTAATTAACTTTCATTATCATATTTTGTCTCAAAGACCGTGAACTCTAATCTGTATCACTTATTTTAAAACGGATGAAATATAATAAATAAATAATAGTAACTTTTTTCTTTGTCAAATATTTTTCATTTGGGCAAGTTAAAAAGTTTGCGTCAAATAAAGTTGGCGTGGATATATTTGGCAAGTTAAAAAGTTTGTCTTACTATCTACTTTATATTAATTTTAAAAGAGAAATGATATTTAGTTCTACCATTTAGACATACTCATAGGCCTACTCACTTGATAGGATGACATGTGTATTCCACTAAT
This sequence comes from Calendula officinalis, assembly GCA_963853835.1. Lineage (NCBI taxonomy): Eukaryota > Viridiplantae > Streptophyta > Magnoliopsida > Asterales > Asteraceae > Calendula > Calendula officinalis. Next base: position 29,320,383 of record OY970825.1, read on the forward strand.
TCTCTCTCCTAATATTATCCTTTGATTTTGACACATGTCTTCATCTAATGAGTAGGCCTATGAATAGGTCTAAATGGTAGGCCTAAATACCATTATTCATTTTAAAATTTAAAATTTAAAAAAACTACCTAAAATAATGTTGTTGCATTTATAATTTTAGTCGTATACCATTTTTTTTAAAGTTCAAAAAAATAATACTAAAACGAATAAAAAATAAACCTCAATCTTGAAGTAAAAATTGCACTTTTTTAATCCGCAGCAATGCGTGGTGAACTAAATCTTCGTTAAGGTTGCATCTCTCAAATGTTATAAGTTCCATCAATTTCTAGCTAAATATTATTAGATGTTCATAAAAGTATTTAAAAAATAATATAAAAAAACAGTTGAAGTTGAATTGTGTATATTACCACCATTCCGGCCTATTATTGATAGGGATTTTATCGATACTGAATACTCCCGTTTTCATTTAAGTTATTGATTCGACTATCCTCTCTCTTCCGGTCGAGCTAAGTAAAGGCACCCCGAGAGAATCATAATAAACGAGAATACCTTTTAAAAAGAAAAAAAAAAAGTTAACGAAAACAAATCATGTTTTCGTTTCTCAATAACCTAACTTTTCGATTTTAGGATCGGTTTTAGTTCACAACTAACAATATACTACGCCCGTATCAAAATAAGTGATACACTTTCTATTTAGGGATGAAACAAAATAAGTGATACACTTTCAAAACTTACCTTATTTGGCAAAAAAATGGGACCCATTCTCCACTAACTATCTACTTTAATAAAGTAAAATTACTCTTTTACCCTTACTTTTACTTTTAAACATCATTAATTTCACTACATCCAAAAGAAGTGGGACCCATTATCCACTAATTATCCACTTTATACTATTTTAAATCACCTTCTAATCTTTTACCTCAAAAACCGCAATTTCTCAAATGTGTCACTTATTTTGATACGGAGGTAGTATGTTTTTATAGATGATTATGATTATGGTAATTTGATAAATTAGTTGATTACAATTTTAATCAAACAAACAAGTTAGTTAAGAAATAAACCAGCTAATTGTTTCATTTTATTTGATTTATTACTATCATTTTTATTATTTATTAAATGAAAATATGTGTTAAAATCAATGGATAATATTAAGAGGAAGAATTAATAGATTAAACATATTATCCTATTAAATAAATAAAACTATAAATATGATTAAATAATAAGGGTTTTGCTAATGACAGCCCTTAGGGATGTCACTAACATGCATAAAAAGCTTGTACATTGATTAAAAAAGTAATATTTTTAAAATTCAGATGGTTGTCTTTTGTGTATTTTGCCTTCTTAATGACAGCCCTAAGAGCTGTCATTAGCATTTTCCTATTATTATGATTAAATAATAATACTAAATATCACTTTTCTTCTTATACATCATTGTTTACCTATATTTCCGAATTCGGTATTATCGTTGGACGCCATACCGCTATGTTTCTGACTTTCTCTCAAATTGGTCATATGGTCGTGAATATGTCAAACTCACGGACGGTAACACACTTTTCTCCGCCACGTGTACACACACACCTTCATCCCAGCCTCATGTTCCCGCCCTCTCTCTCATCCTCACAACACCCATTTTCCTCTCTTTGTAGGAATCACACTTTCCATTTTTACCATAATCTCTTTCACAATTCCAACCGGAACGGAAGAAAAATAGAAAATGTCAGGTACAGTTGCTCCGAGCGACGAAATAGCTTTAAAACGTAAAAGAAACCGACCATCCGGTGGCAAAAAAACCCGACCCAAATCCCAACTACGGCCGCGGCGTATCCTCACGTTCCAGCAGCTCAACGCCTTGGCGCTCGTCGTCGCTCTCTCCGCCTCCGGCATGGTCCCCGCCGGAGACTTCGCATTCGTAATCCTCTCATTCTTCTACATGTGCTTCATGTCACGTGTCGCATTCCCGTCAAACTCAGCCTACAACAACCTCTCGCTCTTCCCGGAGAACAACAACCTCCTCACCCTCTACTGCTTCTCCGGCGCGGTGGTCGGTTTATTCCTTCCGGTAGCCTATATATCCCACGGCGTATACAACGGCGATAAAGAAGGTATAAAAGCAGCAACGCCGCATGTATTCTTGCTCAGTAGTCAATTATTTCTAGAAGGGGTGGCGTTTTACGACCGGTTTTCACTTCCGATCAGGGTGCTGGTGCCGGTGGTGTATAATTTTACGAGGATATTTTCGTTAATGGAGTGGGTGAAAAGTGAGGTTTGGAAGGTGGGTGGGAGTAGTCGGAGGGTGTGTTTGGGGAGAGGATTAGCGGTTGCTAATTTGGTTTATTGGGGGTTTAATTTGTTTGGGTTTTTGTTGCCGGTTTATTTACCGAGAGCGTTTAGAAGATATTACTCCGAGGGGAAGAATTTTTAACGATTAAAGATTGGTGTTAAATTGTCGATTGATGATATTAATTAGTTAATTGGAAAGGTTAATTGAGCTAAGTTCTCTTTTTGCTGCTATTGTTGCATTAACTTTTCGAATAAACGATTTAGGGTGTGTGTGTATGTGTGTATAAGGACAATGTGGTGTGTTTTTCAGTTTTATTTTTGCAAAGATTAATTTAGTTTGATGTGCTTTGTTTATGAGTATGTTTTGGTTTCGATTTTAATTAAAAATTGCTCATTAATAAAATGTTCCACTCAAGGTAACATAGACTTGATTAGTCTCAAATTACACTAAATTGCAATTCCAAAGGTAGGAAAATGCAATGTTGAATTTTTTATGATTATTGAAATTGTACATGGAAAGGAAGTTTTGATTTTAATTTGGAATTAAGATTATTATAAAATATTTCTTGAACCTCTCAAATTTTCAATCAGTTTTGTTATTGAAAGTAGGCGAAAATTTAAGATCAATCGGGAGGACTATAATTGAAAAATCAAAATTTAGACTAAATTTAAATGAGTTGACAGGTCGACCCGTTTATACATAAGTCAATCTGAATCCCTGATTTATAAACGTGTTGAATGAGTCGACATGTTTTTAATACAAACTCATTTATAGTTAACCCCAATCCAATTTTATTCATGTCGGGTTGCAATTCAGGTCGGAAATTGCCGCCCTTAATAATATCTACACCATAAAAAATACATACGTTCTACTGAACAAATTTTAAAACACATTTTGCAAGAATATCAAAAGATAATATCTCTTTCATAATCTAAAACAAACACGGTATATTTTCATTAGATTCACTAGCAGGGGCGTCTCCTCCAAGATTCTGATGATAATGTGCGAATTGACGAAAATGAGCTCTCTACATACAAGATTTATATAAAATTAGAAAATATTTAAAAAAAATTCTATTAAAATATTTAGTTTACTTGAAATTTTAAGATTATATTCTATATAAAAAACATACTACCTCCGTAATAAAATAAGTGATACATTTAGAGAAACATGGTTTTGAGGCAAAAGATTAAAAGATAGTTTAAGATAGATTAAAGTGGGTAGTTAGTGGAGAATGAGTCTCACTTATTTTGAATTAAATAATATTAATGATGTTTAAAGGTAAAAGTAAGGGTAATTTCACTTTATTAAAGTAGATAGTTAGTTGAGAAAGGGTCCCACTTTTTTGCTAAATAAGGAAAGATTTTCAAGTGTATCACTTATTTTGTTCCACCACTGCAATGAGCAGAAATCTCAGTCACCGGCCTAAATGACGAGCAAACACTCGAACGTGATTTGAGTTTCAGAAAAGAAAGGAGAAAAGACTTTTGAAGCTTGCTGAACCTAGGTTAGCCACCGGAGGCAAGCGTTAGACCGTAGCTTGCTGCGAACCGAGGGAGACTAAAGCAAGCGAGCTTGGGCGAGCGATCTCGATGGCAGCAAGTAGGGGTGTTCATTAAACGGTTTGACCAGAAAAACCAGCCAATCCAAATGACATTGGGTGAAATGGATTGGCTTATTTGGATTTGGTTTGGATTTTGTGGTTGTAACTGAAATGATATTCGGCTTTTTGGTTTGGATTTAGATTCAAAATTTACTATCCGGTGTACACCCGAATAACCCAAATAAAGAGTAAATGACTAATCTATTTATATATATTATAATTCATACAATAGAAACATTCAATCTTTTACAAGTTTCAACCAAAATCACGGTAGAATCATCTTTTAATTTTATTGTGAATATGGGTGTTTATGTTTATGTTTATGATATATATTGTGTTTGGAAACGAAACTATTTTACAATTAAATCGTCTTTTCTCCCAAAACCACCATAATTTAATCAAAGTTTAAAAACAGAGGAGATTGCAACTTTAGTGTGGATGATTTATTAAGTTTTAGAGGGTGTTTGGGATTGCGATTTGAAGTAGATTATCTGCTTATTGCGTTTTGAAAACGCAAATAATCTAAAACTAGTGTTTGGCAAAAGGAATGAAATAATCACTTATTTGCGTTTTGGAGCTTTCAAAATGGAGTTTTGAAAAAGTAGGTTGGTACCTACTTATTTGCGTTTTGAAAATGAAGTTTTGAATATTACCTATTAACTAAACAAATAATCAGGGTTGCCAAACACTAAAAAACAGATTATCTGATTATTACGATTTTCAAACAACATAATCAAATCCAAACACTATTTTTCATAATCACGTTTTGTAACCACTGATTATCTGATTATTCATTTTCAAAACACATAATCTATTTTCAATAAACAATCCCAAACACCCCTTTAATAATATTAAGAAAAAATATCTTTTATTTGGTTTTATGGATAACCAACCCAAATAACCCGATTACTTATTTGGTTGGTTTGGTTTGATTTTAATTTATTTGGTTTGGATATTGGTTGATCAAAAATATTTCTAAAAACCGAATAACCCAAATCAGTTAACCCTATTAAACCGAAAACCGCCCGAAAGTATACCCCTAGCAGTAAGCCAAGCTACTCACTAAGACTGCCCAAGCTCTCGGGTATATCACTTATTTTTATACGGAGGTAGTATAAAAACTTGACCCCATAAAACGAGGGTCACTTCCTGAAAGACACCCTCTTCACTAGCAGTTTATATTCCGTAGTTCTTGATTCTTCATACCGGGAATACAAATAGCAAAATTTATCTCTACACCGCGTCTGCATAGTCAGCTTGATGTTTGATTTCGTGAATGCCGTACAGAATCTATGTAATTAGAACCAAAAGGGTTAAGTTTTTTTAATACGTGAATTTGTTATATCAAACTGTCATTTACTTTTCAAGCATTTTCCGGTGGCATGTTCGTCGCCGTCGAGCCGTTACTCCAAAAGTGCACCACCCTCCCCCATATCAAACAACTACAAGCTCACCTCATCACCACCGGTGTTTTCCAATTCCACCCTTTCCCCCGGTCCAAATTTCTTGAATTTTGCGCCACCTCTGCCGCCGGCAGCCTCCATTACGCCGCCCATATCTTCCATCACATTACGTTCCCAGTCACTAACGACTGGAACGCCGTCATCCGCGGCCTCGCCCAGAGCCATCAACCAGCCGATGCCGTCACGTTTTACCGTCAAGGACTGCGCGAGCTCACGTGCAAGCCTGATGCTCTCACGTGCTCTTTCACCCTCAAAGCCTGCGCACGTGCCTTAGCTTGTAACGAAGCAATCCAAATCCATTCTCAAGTAATCCAATTCGGGTTCATAGCAGATATTTTGCTGCAAACAACATTGTTGGATGTGTATGCAAAATCTGGTTATTTGGACAATGCACACCAACTGTTCGATGAAATGCCTGAAAGAGATGTTACATGTTGGAATGCGATAATCGCCGGGTTGTCTCAAGGGAACCGACCCGATGAAGCTTTACAACTTTTCAAACAAATGAGAGATCTTGGGTTCAAACCTAATGAAATCACGGTTCTTGGCGCCTTATCCGCGTGTGCACAATTGGGCACAATACACGAAGGAGAAAACGTGTACAATTACATAAAAAACCAAAATCTCGACACAAACGAGCAAGTTTGCAATGTGGTAATCGACATGTTTGGGAAATGCGGGAATGTCACAAAAGCTTACAAGGTTTTCAATAACATGAGATGTCCAAAGACTCTTGTCACATGGAACATCATGATCATGGTTCTAGGCACAAATGGTGAAGCCATTGAAGCACTTAAACTTTTCAAGAAAATGAACAAAGAAGGATTTCAACCCGATAATGTGAGTTATCTCGCGGCTTTATGTGCTTGTAACCACTCGGGTATGGTTGATGACGGGATTAATTTATTTGAAAAGATGACCAACTCGGGCTCGGTGGTTCCTAACATCAAGCACTATGGGACCATGGTTGACCTATTAGGGAGATCGGGCCGGCTAACCGAGGCCTACAATATCATAAACTCAATACCTATAAAGCCCGATATTGTACTATGGCAAACATTATTAGGCGCGTGTAAAACATACGGGAATGTAGAAATGGCGGAAAAAGCATCTAAAAAGCTCGTTGAAATGGGCTCAAGTAGTGATGGAGATTTCGTCTTATTATCAAACATATACGCGGCCCAACATAGATGGAAAGACGTGGGTCGGGTTAGGAACACAATGAAGGAAAAAGAAGTTATAAAAGTTCCCGGTTTTAGCTACATTGATATAAACGGTGCAACGCACAAGTTTGTTAATGGTGATCAAAAACATTATAATTTGCAAGAAATTTATAAGAAACTTGAGGAGATTATGTGTCAGATTATGGAACACGGGTATGTGCCCGAAATGGATTATGTTTTGCATGATATTGGGATTGAAGAGAAGGAACATGCGTTGAGTTATCATAGTGAGAAATTGGCGGTTGCTTTCGGGTTGATTAGTATTAGTGATGAAAATAAATCGATACGTGTGAATAAGAATCTTCGGATATGTGGGGATTGTCATGAGGTGATGAAGCTTGTTTCGAAGGTTTATGAACGAGAGATTATTGTTAGGGATCGGACTCGGTTTCATAGATTTAAACATGGGTCGTGTTCTTGTAAAGATTATTGGTGAATTGGCAAATTTCATTTTTAGTATGTTATAAATGAGAATATCTTTAAAAAAAAGTTTGGGTGTTTTTGTTGCTCCATAATATGAAATACTCCTATATGATATGTTCACTTACCAATATATTGAATTTTCATTCATGGTATTTACTATATCATATTATTAACTAAAAAACATATTTTAAAACATATACTTCCTCCGATTCAACGGTTTTTGAAGCAAAATAGTGTAATGATGGTTAAATTAGATTAATTGAACGATTAGTGGATAATGGGTCCCACATCTTTTGAATAAAGTGGTGTTAATGATGTTTAAAAGTAAAAAGTAAGGGTAAATGAGTCATTTCACTTTGTTAAAGTAGATAGTTAGTGGGTGTGGGTCATACTATTTTTTGTCATTTATGGAAAGTGTAGCACTTATTTTGAATTACCCATTTATGAAAAGTGTAGCACTTATTTTGAATCGAGGAAGTAGGTATAAATTAATTAGGTTTTTAATATAGAAGAAACTAAAACTCACTGAATAGCTTCATGACTCTTTTATACTTCGCCAAATAATAATTAGGTTTTTATACGCACAATGAAATAATAATAAATTTATTAAATACTCACTTCCCTAACAATTTGCATTATAAATCGTATTTTTTAGTTGATGAAATATGTTTAAAATTGTCAATATAAATGACATGTAAATCTTAAATTAAATTTTTATATTTTTATAATTCGTTTAATGATAATGTTGATATATATTTTAGATTTTAAGATGTTATTTAAAGATATGGTAGATGACGTGGAATGACTTTATTAATGAATGATTTATAATATGGTATACTTTCTTTATTATAGATAGAGATTTTGGCCACGGTAGCGATGCAATAGGGTATTTGACGAGCTATTAAAGGGCTGATACACTGTGCTATTAGTCACAACTTTTATTCAATTTATATCCTGATAAATAAACAAGTTATGGTTAAAGCAAACAAGTTTTGGATAAGTTTTGGTATGGTACAACTGACTCATTTATTAAACATGTTAGGTTCAGATTAATGATAATTTAAATGGATTGACCCGCCAATCCGATTAATTTACATGTCTTACTCATTCAAAACGCTAATCTATTTAACCTGTTTAATAAGATAGGTTATATGGGTCAGGTTCATGCTGAAAATAAACATCATATGGTTGAAATATCTTACATATTTATATCAACAAGTCAAATTCGAATTGAATGTTTATGACCCGCTAACTCGCAAACATAAACCACCTGAATTGACACCCTATATTAGTGATGTTAGTACTTAGTAGTGGATAATGGACACGAAATCTGCCGAAAGTTTATTTTGCTTTTCTTGTTAATAGCTTTTGGTATTTATTTATTAAATAATAAGATAAGATTGAAAGAAAGGGATATTATATAATTGTTGCATAAAATAGACACGTATGTTGAGTTAATTCACTAATTGTGTGCGTGGAATTTCACCACACGACCTTTTTGCTATTTTTGTTTCTTATATATTCACTTAACTAATCATAATAATGCTTCCAACGCGCATCGACTCAATCTCCTAATCAATATATCATTATAATATAAAATTTAATAATTAAATTATATAACTGATCGATTATTTACAACATTATAGCTCGGTTTACTAAATTATTGATGCAGCTATTTTTAATATAAGTTGATAAAATACACATAAATAAAAAGAATTTGATAAAAAGATTAAACTGGATATTAGTTGAATGGAAGCTAAAAGTTGTACAAGAGTCAATTACATATGGGAAAAGTGAGTGTGTGGCTGTCACATACTTAAGCTTAGGTTTGGAACCATCTAAAACTACATAATTTTAGGTTGAAAAAGTTTATAACTCACTACATAAACTCATTAGTATATCAAATCCCGTCTAAAACTCATCAATAATCTTAAATATCAATAATGATTTTGTTGAATTGGTGAGTCAAGTTTCATATTCTTGAAATGGTGTTTATATTGAACACATATCATATTCTTGAAATGGTGTTGAGTTGATATTTTATATTTTCTAAATGTTCTAATATGGTGGGAAAATGACAAGATATTGTAAAAATAACCGTTTTGAATATTTTTTTAACCAAAACTATGTAATTATAGGTGGTTCCACACCTAACCTTAGGTACGTGATAGCCACACACTCATTATCCCCATTACATATTTACATTTACCAAAAGCCCTTTGCTCTAGTTGTAGGTATTGGATCACATATGATGGTGGTAGTGGTGGTGATTTCATGGTTAATTCATCTAAGGATTTAGATTTATCCCTTTAAGACTTAAAAAAAAAGACTAAGGTGTTGTTTGTTTTTTGACAAAATGTCTTCCTGGGGTCTTTTGTCTTCGCGGCGCAGACCACGCGCAGAAAAAGTCTTCCGCAGATGTTTGTTTTTTGGAAGCTTTTTTGAAAAAGTCTTCCGCAGAAAAAGTCTTCCGCAAAAAAAGTCTTCCGCAGATGGTTCGGTTTTTCGGGGCGGTTATTTCGGGTTTTTCGGTTTCGGTTCGATTTTTCGGTTTTTATGCTCACCCCTAGTATTTAGAAGGAACGTTCTATTGCCTAAAATCAGACACTTGATCTCTTTCTCTACTCTCCCCACTTTCTTAAAATCAGACACTTGAGGAGCTCTAGGGTCCACTTCAATGTAGGCATACGTAGGCATGTGCACAATCCAAGAATCAAACCGAACTGTTTGGTATTGAACTAAGAACCAAGAAAATGGTTTCAATCGGACTGAGAACCGAACCGGTGTCGCTCGGATACGAACCAAGAATCAACGGGAACCAAACCGAGAAACAAGAAAGTTTATTGTTGACCCTTTTTCGGTTTTTTATCGGTTTTGGACTGAACCGAACTGCTCGGAACCGAATCGCTCAGAACCAAGAACTGATTTTGGATTAAATTAGAACCGATAACCGATCCAATATAGCTCGATTCGATCATGTCTGGTTCTGCGATTCCGGCCGATTCTCTCTCTAGTTTACACAAGCCTACTCCAATGATGGTATATAACATAGTGCAGATGATGATACGAGTTAGTATCAGACAAGCTATTTTGAAAAGCTTCCTCGTGCAAATTGACAAAATACGAGAAATCATGCATTGAATATCAATATGTATTTTATCCTTTCGCATTTGATATATATGGTTTCGTTGCACCTGAGATTGTGATGTTACTAAACAGTGTCCAATGAGTCATGCATAGTAATATCATAAAACTTAGATTAAGAAGTTTGTAAAAAGGCTCAAGTTTTTTGTTTTCAAAATAATTAATTTTGTGATATAGTTAACTGAATAGGAATCATGTGATCATGTTTTATGGTATGAGACTACAAGTTGCATAAAGTATAAACAACGGGTTATTTTTTGAACTTTTACATATTTTCAGGGTTTTTATCGCACATCTTTTATTCTGAAAATCAAACTTCTTTCTGGTTTTCCGGTTTCTTGCAGAACTGAAAAAATGGAACCGGATCCCCGGCGGACACATGCTCGCCTGATCAAAACGACAACCGCCGGCGCCGGAGAGTACCGCTTCCAGCTCAACAATCTTCTAAACCTCTACTTCAAATCTCACCTTATCACCGATGCCGTCCAACTCTTTCACGAAATCCCATCACCGAACGTCGTCTCATGGACCTCCCTAATCTCCGGCCACTGCAACACTCCTCCGGCCCTCCGCCACTTCGTTTCCATGCTCCGGCACCCCACCCTCCCTAACCAGCGCACATTAGCAATCGTTCTCAAAACATGCGCTTCTCTCCCATCTCTATCTTTCGGTCTCCAGCTTCATTCTCTCTCTATAAAACTATCCCTAGCAACTGAACCCTATTCCGCTTCTTCCCTCATCCATTTCTACTCAAAAACTCACCTCCCAAATAATGCCCAAAAGGTGTTCGACGAAATGCCTCAAAGAGACCCAGTTTGTTTTTCCTCCATAATTGTTGGCCTTGCACAGAATTCAAAACCTGTCGATGCTTTATCTTACTTTGCTGAAATGAAAGCTTCCGGATTTGATTCTACAGATTATAGCATTTCAGCTGCATTACGTGCAACTGCAGAATTAGCTGCTTTAGAACAATGTAGAATGATTCATGCTCATTCAATCTCAAACGGGCTCGATTTAAATCTGATAGTGGGGACCGCATTAGTAGACGGGTACGGGAAATGCGGGATGGTAAACGAGGCCCGTTTAGTGTTTGATAAACTTACATCAATCTTGAATCTTATCGGGTGGAATGCAATGATGTCAAGTTATGCACAACAAGGTGATAAAGATTCAGTTATCCAACTGTTTTCAGTTATGGAATCAAAAGGTCTTGTACCCGATGAATACACATTTCTATCCATCATGACTGCTTTTTGTAACGCGGGTTTGGTTAACGATACAGAAATTTGGTACAAAAAAATGAAATCAGATTACAAATTAGACCCATGGATCGAACATTACACGTGTTTAGTAGGTGCATTAGGCAGATCCGGGAGATTAAACGAAGCAAAAAACATAGCTTTAAATATGCCAAATTGCAAACCCGATGCTGCAATTTGGAGATCTTTATTATCGACTAGTGCACATCATGGTAACATTGAAATGGTCAAAGAAATGAGTCAAAGATTACAAGAACTCGACCCGCAAGATGATTCGGCTTATGTAATTGCTGCAAACGCATTTTCTGTTGCTCGGGAATTGGATCAAGTGCAAGAAATTAGAAAATTGATGAGAAACAGAAGGGTAAAAAAGGAAGGTGGAATTAGTTGGATAGAAGTTTGTGGTCAAGTTCATGTCTTTTTGGTGGGAGATCGTCGGCACGAAAAAACCAACAAAATTTACGCGAAATTAACGGAATTAATGAAAAAGATAACGGAATTAGGGTATGTGCCTGTTTTGGATCAAATGTTGCATGAAGTAGGGACTATGGAGAAGAGGGAAGCGTTATGGTATCATAGCGAGAAGTTGGCCCTTGCGTTCGGGTTGGTTGCTGACGTGGCGCCACGTGGCAAGGCGTTGAGGATTGTGAAGAATTTGAGGATTTGTAGGGATTGTCATGAGGCGTTTAAGTATGTTAGTAGAGTGATTGAAAGAGAGATTATAGTTAGGGATGTTAATAGATATCATAGGTTTTTGGATGGTAGTTGTAATTGTGGAGATTATTGGTGATTAAATTATTTTTAACTACCTTTTAAGTTAAACTAAATATTTTATTTTTAATCAATATATACTTTTATTAAAAGAGTTTTGATAATGACAGTCTTAAGTGATGTCACTAAGTGCATAAAATGTTGTACAATGAACTGGTTCCTTAAATTCAGGAGTCGGTTGGAGATTAAAATACAAGTATTTAATGCATGTCTTATGACAGCCCTAAGGGTTGTTATTATCAAAACTCTTATAAAAAAATATAACAATATTTTTATTCTTTTTAGACATATTTAAAAGTTTGTTACCATCTGATTATCAAAACTGAAAGTCTTTTAGGCACTTGCTTACTGTTTTAGTCGGTTTCAACCGACAAGTGTTACTTTTTTGACATTGTTGGTACTGTCTCTTCTTTTGTTCACAGGCTACCTCGTTGCTTGTTTTGGTCAGTTAACCAAGAAATGCGAATGAGAGAGAGAGTCTGTGAGATTTCAGACATACGTTGAAGACTTGTACATTTTACAATATATTTTGTATTTTATCAAAGTAATGAAAGAAATGAAGAGGTGTTGTTGGTAGGAGTATGTTAGTTGGTGTGTTAATTTAAAAATGTTACGTTGATGTGCAAAATTGATTAAAAAATTACAAAGTTCATTACTCTTTAGAATGTAAGAATAAACTTTAAATACAATTGTACATTTATACAATTAGGTGGTGATATTTGTACCACAAGTTTTAATGCATGTACCATAATTTTTTTGTTTTTGACTAATATACTCTTACCGACTACAAATATGCTTTTTCTATTAACGTATTTAATAGGTGGGACCACCCACTAATACTATAGTACTATCTACAATTATGTGGATTACTTTTGTAGTAACTAACAAATTCATTTTGTGAATATTAACAAAATATTTTATTTTTTTATAAAGCACTGTAATAAAACTTAATAAAAATTACCGTAAAATTCATAGTAGAAATCAAATTTGACAGGAGAGCTTTTGAAGAAGAAAAATGACACTACAAAAATTTAAAAACCATCATATCTAGACATCAAAAGACAAAAAATTTCATCAAAATAAATCTCCTTAGCCTATCACATGTTAACTAATTCAATGTTTCAAAATAAAGGCTATGTAGTCTAGTTCCAAGCTAAATTTCATCAATCATTTAACTGTTACTTTGGAATGCATAACTAGAACTCGAGGGATTGTTTGTTTGTGATGATTCCACAAGCTCAAATCTTGAAGGGTCTCGCCTCGTAGAAGTTGGTCCTCTTTTCCTTTTTGATTTTGGTGGTCTACCTTTAGGTCGTTGAATAATTGGCTCAAAAAACGTATCAGATTTGTCAAGAAGCTTAGTAATCATCAAAGTAGCAAACTCTTTCTTGCTTAAGGGCCATACTTTGTACATTGTATTCAACTCGTCGAGTAAACTAGCAAAAACGTTATTGTTGTCATTATGTGAAATGTGGTTGCTTATGATCGGGTCCATGGGACCATACAGGTACGTTCACACTGTGTTGAACCAATTATATGTCGTTATTGTTAGATGACTAACTTGTTTGATGTTTGATGTGATAGGCAAAGGCTTTGACTGGCATAACTGTTAGGTTATGATAAGAGATAGACGGTGGTGACGCGGGGGATCCCCGGTCACTGAGCGGTGGTATATATGTTTATACACCGAGTGTATATATGTTTATACACTAAGCACTCGGGTGCTTCTAGTACGCATATGTTTGGTACTAGGTATGTTAGGTTCTAATACATATATGTTTATGTATTAGACATGTTTGTGCTTCTAGTACATATATGTTTATGTACTAGATATGATTGTGCTTCTGGTACCTATATGTTTAGGTACTAGATATGTTTGCTAGGAAAGCAAAGTAACTAGAGTCACAATAGGGTGACTAGACGGTATTTATGTAGTTTATATATTTATGAAATGACTATTATTATTGGGGTCTAAAACCCATGTATCTCACGAGACTATTTTGTCTCACGTACTACGTTTATTTGTGGCTGTGTACTCAGGTACAGGTTTGAAGTGATAGAAGGTTGCACTAGAAGTGGCCTAGAGATGTTTAACTCGGGAGCTAATAGGTAGATCCCGTTGCCTATGGTTTTGATATACTTGGTGACACCGTATTTTTGTAAACTCTGATATAGGTTTTAAAGTTTTGTTAAACTGTATTTTGGACAATATGTCAAATATTGGGAAAATGTATTTTAAATGATTTAAACGATGTTTTAAAAATACGGGTGTTACAACTTGGTATCAGAGCTATAGTTTAAGTGAATTAGGTTGGATGTCCATCCTAGTCTTAGACTGTAGCAATAGGAATGTAAGATTCCTTAAGATCGATAGGTTGACCTTGAGACTTTATGTTAAGTTTAGGGTTGAACCTAGGGGACCTATAGAAGTTGTTATGAATTATGAAATGTGAGTCTTTTGAGACCGTAGGGCATTGGTATGATAGGGTCGGCCCCTATGAGAAATGCCATGTTTTGATCTAATTGTGTTGTTTTCGATGGTCGAGTTGACCGTTTGAATCTTGTTTGTTGTGACAACTCGATATTTCTGGTATGTAACTTCATTTCATTTCTAGAACTTTCCTCATATAAAAAGTTTCTATTTTTAGACATTTCTATTTTTGGCATTCCTTACACACAACAAACATATATATTTTACACCATACATTAGTGTTTGACTATTTTGGTCAACACAATATTTTATTTACTTATGGTGACACACTTTGAGCTAAAATCATTTCTAAAACAATAACTTTCTCGGTTAAACAATAAACTTAACAAATTAAATCAAACGTGACTCGAATTGAATAAACCGTCTAAGCCGACACCTTGATCTTTTGACCGACCACCATGTGGCTGGCCTTACCTTGCTTGTTGCCTACTCCATTCAGCCGAACCCTCTTAGGGGTGAGGTTGAATTTTGTTTGATCCTATCCATCCACAATTTGAATGAATCCTTGTATCACTCAAACTCTACTCTAAACCCTAGATGCTTATCCTATAAATACCTTGCTTAAACCAACCATTAAACCCTATTTTGCTCCTTGTGTATTCGGCCAAACCCCAAAACCGAAACCCCCCTTGTTCGTCGATCATCAAGCAATCCGCACACTTCCTCTTCTCGGTTTCTTGATCTTGTTCGACTAGATCCCAAGGTATGATACAAAAACCTTCTTGCTTGTTTCTTCTTTGATTGTTTCGGTTTGTAGCTTGAACCCGAGACCATGGCCAAGGCCATTTGGTCTCGGTATAAACCCTAAACACCCATAAACCATAGCATGCATTGTCCCTTGATAGTGAACCGTTGATTGTTGTATTCCTTGCCTTGATTCGTTTCCGAGAACCCTAGATCTACCCTAGAATGACCGAAACACCTTAGATCTAGAACCCTAGACTCGAACTATACCCGATCTATACACCCAAACCTTGATCAAGCCGATCAAGACTCGATCTAGCTAGAACCCGTAGGGTTTTGGCCATTCGGCCAACCCTAGGTCAAACCCTAGCCGAACCCTAACCATAATCGACTTCCATGATTGACTATTTGACTGTTTGATAGCTAGATTGACCATAGTTGACTTTGGTTGACCGAATTATAGTATACCCTAAACCCTAGCCGAAATCTAGAACCCAAGTGTTGACTTTTGTTGACTAATGTTGACCAATAAGTCAAACCGGGTCAAGGCCGGATCTTGACCCAAACCGTGTACCCAAACCCGAATACCCAATCGGGCCAAGGCCCGTACTTGGCCCATATCGATCTACTTTAGTCCATCGGGCCCAAACCTTAGTTGGCCCATTAGTATCCAAGCCCAAACCTTTGGCCCATACCTAACCAAACCGAACCCAATTGGGCCAAGCCCAATCCATGGCCCAATCTAAGTGGACCTAAGCCCAATAAGAGGCCCAAGTGGCCCAACCCAATGGCCCATTAAGACATTAAGCCGCCCAATAGGCCCAATAAGCCTAACCCAAGCCCATTTCATTTCATTTCATTTCGAAGTCCATTTCATTTCATTTCATTTCATTTCGACCTATTAAGGTCCAATAACCCAAATTCATTCGATGTCACAAAACATAAAACATAACATGAAATACATAATGCTTAACTTATATCGTATATAGAATCGCCTGTGTTAGCTTAGTCTAATCATTAGTTAAATCATTTAGGAAGCTAGGAGTCTCCAAAGGATTCCTCTGTCTTAAGTATTTGTCGCTAAGCTTTTCCAGGTGAGTCCACAGACCCCTTTTCTCTTTTACTGTTTTTATAAACTTTGGGGTGAAAAACATAAACACAACTGCTACTGTTTTACTATGACTGTACAACAACATCTATACATTTTCATTATCGCATTGGCATGACAAACAATTATTATACCGGACTAAGGTTACCAGCAATCATTAGCTAGTGGATCTAGACCATGGATATGCAGATAGTACTATTGGCTGACACTCATCCTCCCAACAACGTTTGATCATTACTTGGTTTATCCAAGACATTTCCGGGAGTGTATATCCATAAAATAACATAACATACTGGAGTTGAAGTGTTGATTGTGGACTTAGGGGTTGGTATATTAACTCAATAGACTAGCTACCTGTTGGGGATAACAGTTCATGCGATGTCAAACATAACAACTTGTTCAACACATTTTCATAAACAAAACTAGTAATTGTAGATATTCTACAATTACACTTCACTTTTCATATTTACTTCTCATATCATATGAGTGTTGAACCTTATACATTTTCAGTCATAAACCATTTTCATAACAAACATTTTGAGTAGCAAAAACATTTACTTTACCTTACACTTTACTTTAACCCTGTGGATTCACTCAACATTATTATTGACCCTTTTACTATTTATGTTTTTCCAGGTAATTAGGTGCAGTGGAGTTTGGAGGATATGAGCATTGGGATTGTCGTGAGCCATGATTAAAACATTAAGTTTACGAACAAGCATTTCATTTCAAACAATTTATATTTTAGGAAACTTACTATTTTTGGAAACTTTCTACTTTTGGAAAGTGAAACAAACCTTTATTTTTCGTTATTGCGTGGTTGTTTGTTTACTTAATTTTTGCTATGTTGTCATGAACGTTACACCTTCGTTCTTCCGCAAAACATTTTAAATGAAGTAAAACTCATTTTTTGGCGGGGTGTGACAGAGTGGTATCAGAGCTTAAGTTATAGTGAATTAGCAAGCCTAGTCTATAACTACAAAAGATTTTTGGGAAAAACAAACACTTTTATAAAAATCAAAATAATCATGGCATGCTCAGTCTCATATCCTGAAGTTCCATTGTTCTTAGTTTAGAACATTTTCCTTAGTTAGTTTTGCCTTAGTGTTTTAGTTAGTATTCGTCAGCGAGCCTTAAAAGTTCCTAATCTAATAAATTTTTATGCGTCGTGTTTAGTAGAATGTCGCCTGCTAGTGTCCCAGATATTTCGTCTGATTCCGATAGTGATCGTGGTGCTGTTGTCCCAGTAGTCCCAGTGCCTGTTGCTCCAGTGCCAGCAGTGGTACAACCTTCTGTTGTCCCATGGCATCGTCGCCCAAGAAGACGTCCCTTTCCCATTATTCCTAATGGTCCTCCTACTCCAGCTCGTGGTCAGCGTCCTATTGTCTATCGTAAGCGTGAGGGCGGTCTTATTTATCTATGTTCGCCTGCTAAACCCAAGCGTGATATTGCTCCAAGAACTCCACGACGTCGAGAACCAGAGCCAGAAGTGATATCAGAATCAGAGCCTGAAGAAGACTCTGAGCCCGAAGAAGAATCAGAACCAGAGGAAGAACCAGAAGAAGAGTCAGAGCCTATGGAAGACTCTGAGCCAGAAGAAGATGATTAGTCATCTACGTATCGTCTATATTTGTTTTTCTATTTACTATTATTAGATTTTATGTTAGCTATTTTAGTATTTTTGTTCTTTAGTATTGGCGTATATGCCCAAGTTTTAAAACTATTATGTATTAGGAATGTGTTTAATAAAGTGATATTTTAGTAATTTCTATTGTTCTTATAAAGTGTATTTTCTATACGTCTCTACTACTACTACTACTACTACTACTACTACTATAATTACGACTAGTTATATCTACGTCTACTACTACTATTACGCCAATTGTATATCTATTCTTTGATCCTTATTATAAGTATATATTTTCCTTATAGTCCTCCTACATTATTCACTTCTTAAATTTCTTATCATATTATTTGTATCAGCAACTCATCAATGGCTCGAGGAGGAAACGCTGAGACTGTCGAACAAATGGTGGAACGCCGAATCGCTGAAGCAATGGCTCAAATGAACGCTGCAAGAGGAAATGCCGCTGGTGCATCTAATGTGGGAAACAACGGTATATTATTCGACTCCATGAAAGAAGATTCATTTATTTCCATTTTATTTTAACCCAGCGTTCATTTTCTTTCCTTATTTGTTTAAACTTCAGATCCCAATCGTCAAGGTCAATCCTATAAGACCTTTACGTCCTGTCATCCTCCGACCTACTCTGGATCTAAAGGTGCTATTACTATCATCCACTGGATTGAGAAGGTGGAATCCATTTTCAGTGTCATTCAATGTGCCCCTGAGAATATGGTTTGCTGCTAGTACGTTGTCCAAGGAAGCGTTGTCTTGGTGGAATTCTCAAGTGCAAGTCTTAGGTCGTGCAACTGTTGATGCTATGACTTAGGATACGTTCAAAGATCAGTTAACTCAGAAGTTTTGTCCAAGGAGAGAGCTACAAAAAGTTGAAGTGGAACTATGGAACCTGTCCATGGTTGGATCTGATATTGTTACCTACACAACTAGGTTTCAAGAACTCGCTCGTCTCGTTCCTCATATGGTTTCTCCTGAATTCAAGCGTATTGAAAAGTATCTTCAAGGTCTTCATGATCTTATTCGTACTCATGTTATTGCTTCTGAACCGACAACATTCGAAGATGCTGTGAATCGTGCAACAAGGTTGACTGATGATGCAATGAGAAGTGGATCGTTCAAAGACAAGCTAGTGGTGTCTAGCAAATCTACTGATAATGTGAGCAATGAAAATGGAAAGCGTTCCTACGACAACAAGCGTGATCAAAAAGGGAACAAATATCAAAAGACTAAGAATTATGCAGCCTCTACTCAGAACAACAATCAATCAAATTCAGAATCTAAGTCCTATGCTGGAAGCAAGCCTCTGTGTAGCAGATGTAACTGGCATCATGGTGGTCAGTGTGAGAAGTGTTTCAAGTGTGACCGCTGGGGTCATAATTTCAGAAAGTGTTCGTCTAACAATCCTCCTAAAAATCCTGTTTGCTACGAGTGTGGTGATCCTAACCATTATCGTAATCGTTGCCCTAAACTTCAGAACAACAACAACCAGAATGGCGACAACAACAACAATGGCAATCGCAACAACAATCGCAATGCCAACAACAATGATCGTCAAAATGGTCGTGGTCGTGCATTTGTTATGAATGCTCAGGAAGGTCGTGAAAATCCTGATACCGTCACTAGTACGTTTATCGTCAACAATCATTTTGCTTCTATTTTATTTGACTCGGAAGCCGACTTGAGTTTCGTATCGACCGACTTTAAAAGTTTCTTAAATCTAAATCCTGATCATTTGAAAGTGAATTACGAAATCGAGTTAGCAAATGGCAAAGTTGTTAGGTCTAGTGAAGTTTTTAAAGGTTGTAAGCTTGACCTAGATGATCACATTTTTAATATAGACCTTGTGCCTGTAGAGTTAGGTAGTTTTGATATTGTCATAGGGATGGATTGGTTGTCTAAAAACCGTGCTGAAATAATATGTTACACCAAACAAATCCGAATTCCCTTATCCAAAACAGAAACTTTAATAATTCAAGGTGAACAAAGAAACAAAAACATAAAAATCATAACTTCTATAAAAGCTCAAAAATACCTTCGTAAAGGATGCCAAGCCTTTCTTGCTCAGGTCGTTGACACAAAGTCCAAAGATCGTAAGATTGAGGACATTCCTATTGTTCGTGAATTTCCTGGTGTATTTCCTAGTGAATTGCATGGACTGCCGCCTCAGAGACAAGTCAAATTTCGTATTGATTTGATTCCAGGAGCCGCACCTATTGCGCGTTCTCCTTATCGTGTTGCATCGTCTGAAATGCAAGAACTTTCATCACAATTACAAGAACTTCTTGATCTTGGTTTCATTCGACCGAGTTTCTCGCCCTGGGGAACTCCGGTCCTCTTCGTTAAAAAGAAAGATGGTTCAATGAGAATGTGCATTGACTATCGTGAATTGAACAAAGTAACAATTAAGAATCGATATCCTCTTCCTCGTATTGATGATCTATTTGATCAGCTCCAAGGATCGAGTTTTTATTCCAAAATCGATCTTCGTTCTGGTTACCATCAGTTAAAAGTTCGTGATGAAGATGTGCCCAAAACTGCTTTTAGAACTCGCTATGGTCATTATGAATTTTTGGTAATGCACCCAAACCTTGATCAACCCGATCTAGACTCGATCTAGCTAGAACCCGTAGGGTTTTGGCCATTCAGCCAACCCTAGGTCAAACCCTAGCCGAACCCTAACCATAATCGACTTCCATGATTGACTATTTGACCATTTGATAGCTAGATTGACCATAGTTGACTTTGGTTGACCGAATTATAGTATACCCTAAACCCTAGCCGAAATCTAGAACCCAAGTGTTGACTTTTGTTGACTAATTTTGACTAATGTTGACCAATAAGTCAAACCGGGTCAAGGCCGGATCTTGACCCAAACCGTGTACCCAAACCCGAATACCCAATCGGGCCAAGGCCCGTACTTGGCCCATATCGATCTACTTTAGTCCATCGGGCCCAAACCTTAGTTGGCCCATTAGTATCCAAGCCCATTTGGACCAAAGCCCAAACCTTTGGCCCATACCTAACCAAACCGAACCCAATTGGGCCAAGCCCAATCCATGGCCCAATCTAAGTGGAATGTGTTGTATGAAACTTTGTGAAGGAGAGCACGGTACATGATGTTGTGAAATGAACTCACGAGTGAGTTGAAATAGGGAATTGACCCGGAAGGGCCACCTCGGAGATCTTGGGTAAGATGAATGATTTGATATTATGACTTAATTGTTGTTGTTGCACGAATTGGTGCCTATAGAAATTGTAGATAAGTTGTATGATGTGGAGATTTAATTTCGGGAATAGTCTTCCCGGTTAGTATGTGTATAGAAATCATACATTGGAAATGATTATGGGCCGGTGTGTCGCATGTAGTAAAGATATATGGGTTGATGCTACTATGTAGTGTCAAAGGGGGAACCATGAGAATGGTAGATGTTGTCAACAAAAGAATGACAGTATAATGAAGTACTAAGTCTTGGTAAGAATTATTAGTTGGATGAGAATTATAGAAATAGAAGCTTTGGAAATGGGACTTTGATATTCGGCAGGAATCCGGATACGCAATGTAATGTTATTATACGTGAACGGTAAAGGAAAGAATGACTAAGGTATAGTGATGCCTTAGAATTTATAAATGGAAACTATGTGGAAAAGAATAAATGTCGGGAACGACGAAATTTAATCGTTGGAATCAATTGAGTAAAAGTTGGCGCGTAGCCATAGCAAGTTATGTGACAGGATTGATGGATTCGACAATCTAGGGTGAGAAGAAGATTGTCAGTAAAAGTGTCATAGCAATAGCGTGATAATGTATGACGTAGTGTAGTATAAGACTACGGTTGGGAAAGGAATAGTCCTAAGTCTCACGATGTATGAAAGTAGAAAATCGAGTGTCGGGCCATTGGGTGCTAAGTCATGGGTTGCAAGTGTAGACCGGAGTCGGTTGGTTGACTCAAAGATGACCGGGATGACCGGCGAGTTTGGTTAATGGAATGGAGTGATAGATACTCCCGTAGTGACAAAAGATTTGGAAATGTGGTAATAAGGAAATGAACCGATTAATGGTGGTTAATGTGTAAGAGAAACGAGATTTTACTAGTTATCCGCGGGATTCAATGCATGTGCATTATGTGATGGCCTTCAAAGGCATATGACGATGAAAAGGTAGTGTCATGTGGATCGTGTTGAGTAATATGTCAAATGAGAAACATGTTAGATATGAAAGAAAACGATAATGTGATATTATGTGAATGGTGCTAGAATGCATGATGAATAATTGGGCGATTGAATGAGTGAGAAAGTAGCAAAGCTACGTGTTGTAAAGAGATGGATACCAGATGGTATTGGTGTGACATATGTATATGTTTGTATATGTGCACAATAGAGATGTATAGATGGTATTGGTGTGACATATACATATGTTTGTATATGTGCACAATAGAGATGTATAGATGGTCTTGGTGACATATACATATGTTTGTATATGTGCACAATAAAGGTGTTTAGATTGGATTGGCGTGATATATGTGTGTATATGTTTATGTGTTTATATGATGAATGTAGAACCATGTGGTTAATGTATATTGCTATTATGTTATGGTAAATGAGAATTTGGTTTGAAATGCTTAGGACATGCATGTGTAGGAGATGCCTACGATTCATAGAATAGGAGGAAAGAGAAACTCCTAGCGGGCAAATCATCATTTGGTAACCAAGTTATGATAGACTTGTATGAAATTGAGGAATGTGTCGCGGTAGGAGATCTAATACCGATAATTGAGAATAAAAGTTATAGAACTGATCGATGTGTTGCAAAATTGTTGAAAGAATACTAAATGATGGCATGAGTGACCAAATGATGGTTAAGATTCGGTAAAGGTCGGTGTAACCTTATGTATATGTACGACTCTCGCATAATTGGGGAGAAATTGAAAGTGTGGAAAAACAGGGACAATTGTTAAGGGAACAATAATGAGTAGAAACGGAAGTGATAAATTAGTGATGGTGCCCCGTGAGCATGAAATTTGTTAGTTTGAAAGAGTTTGGTTGACTTCACGCAAAAGTCAAGGTTAACCAATTTGTGATTGGTTGACTTATTCAAAGATGGGCTTTGACTTTCGTTATGAACGATTAGTGAATGTTGAGGGCATAATGCGTCGATGGTATATGCGTGAAAAAAAAGGATTAATGGAATAGTTGAAATAGTTGTAGTCGGATTATACGACTTTGACCCGTTTGAGTGTTGTCAAGATTGAATTTGGGAATCGAGTATATGATAATAAATGGATCATAAATTAAAGGCCAATTGTAAAGGAAAGGAGGATTTATGGGATCCTTAACGAAGAGGGAAATTGTTAAAGTGTAGTTGACTTTGTTCTTAAGTCAAAGGTTAGACGATGTTGGAATATGGCAACTTGGTCGAAGCTAAACTTTGACATTGGTGTTGCTCAATTAGTTGATTGTAATGCGTGGGTCATGTCATTTCTATGTGTATAAAATGATCGGTTAAAGGATTGAAAGCCTTGTGGTCAAAATTGTGCAATTTTGGCCCATTTGGGCACTAAAGGCTTAAGATTGATTTTTGACCCGTTTGGATCTAACGGGGTTAATTGAATGTTTACATACATATTGTTGACTAATTCGGAATGAGAAAAGTTTGACGGTAATAACCACGGGAGAATGAGAATGGATACTCGATAGAATGCGGATTGGAAATTTTTGAGTGATTCCGAGGACGGAATCCTTTTAAGGGGTGAATAGTTGTAACGACCCGAAATTTGTAAATAAATAAATTGTATAAAAATATGATAAATAAGGATAAATCGTTTAAAGAGCGTAGGAATTGGTTTCGTGTCGTTTGGACACCGTATGAAAAAGTTATGGGCGAAACCGGGTCGAGACAACAACCGAAAAATGCAGCCCTGCTGCATAGGGAAGTTCACGCCGCGAAGTATAATTCCCGATCGGGAACTATCTACCGAAGGTTGGGCTTTTGTGCGTGAAGTAGTTCCCGACCAGTTAGCGATCGCGAAGTTTGCGAGTAGGGAAAGTTAGCGACGCGAACTAAAGTTCACGTCGTGAACTTTGGTCGAGCAGCATTATAGTCGGGTTTTGGCTCATTAATGGCATGTGAAACCCTAGTTTCTCCCTTTGGTGATTTTCGAGCTTGAGGACTGTTTGAGGTCGAATCCTTCACAAATCTTGGGTAGATTTCACTCCTAGTGGAAGATTAAAGGTATATCTTCACTCTTTGATCTTCGTAGCTTAAGATCTATGTATTTTGATGTATGGGTTTGAAACCCTAGTTCTTGGGGTTATGGGTTATGGTGATGTAAGTGATGTGTACACCTAATGGATGGTATATTATCAAAGGGAACAAGTGTATGATTATGATTTGCAAGAATCTTGAGGGTTGGTTAAACCTAGGGTTTTGTAAACTTCCATAATTGGTGGAAATGTGTTAATAAGTGTTATCTAGAGATAGATGGACACATTAGTAGTAGTATGTGATGTTGATCATGTTGTGATAATTGTATTAGGCTTTGGTGAAGTCTTGGAAGTTGATTGAACTATGAAGCAAGGAAATTGGCGTAAAGAATATGGTTGGAGCACTTTATTGCTAAGGTGAGTACATGAGACTTTTAAACTGAGTACATAGTAAATAGTTTTGAAAATACATATGATATCTTATGGATCTTTATTAATAAATATGTTGATACAAATAGTGACTGAAAATGTATGAAAGTATGTAGAATGTGATACTAGAATATGTCTAGTATGATTGATGAATTTGAAGTAAAATATGATAAATTCAAGTAATTATGGAATCTATGTTAATGAACAATAATAATGAAGTAATTGATTAAAAGAATGTATACGGAGCCTTTATTAATAAATATGTATTAGTGAAGCAATTGAGAATGATTTTATAGTAATGAGTACCTATTGGTAAGATATACTAATAAAAGTAAAGAACGAATATATATGAAAAAGAATATGATGTGACTAGTAATAATTGTGTATTATAGTCAAGGAAGAGATAAAAGTATTATGATATCGATAAAATAAGAAATGTATCTTATGTATACAAAGTAAGTATGGACCTCATAGGGTTCATAGATGTAGAAGTAAATGTGGTTGCTTATGATCGGGTCCATGGGACCATACAGGTACGTTCACACTGTGTTGAACCAATTATATGTCGTTATTGTTAGATGACTAACTTGTTTGATGTTTGATGTGATAGCCAAAGGCTTTGACCGGCATAACTGTTAGGTTATGATAAGAGATAGACGGTGGTGACGCGGGGGATCCCCGGTCACTGAGCGGTGGTATATATGTTTATACACCGAGTGTATATATGTTTATACACTAAGCACTCGGGTGCTTCTAGTACGCATATGTTTGGTACTAGGTATGTTAGGTTCTAATACATATATGTTTATGTATTAGACATGTTTGTGCTTCTAGTACATATATGTTTATGTACTAGATATGATTGTGCTTCTGGTACCTATATGTTTAGGTACTAGATATGTTTGCTAGGAAAGCAAAGTAACTAGAGTCACAATAGGGTGACTAGACGGTATTTATGTAGTTTATATATTTATGAAATGACTATTATTATTGGGGTCTAAAACCCATGTATCTCACGAGACTATTTTGTCTCACGTACTACGTTTGTTAGTGGCTGTGTACTCAGGTACAGGTTTGAAGTGATAGAAGGTTGCACTAGAAGTGGCCTAGAGATGTTTAGCTCGGGAGCTAATAGGTAGATCCCGTTGCCTATGGTTTTGATATACTTGGTGACACCGTATTTTTGTAAACTCTGATATAGGTTTTAAAGTTTTGTTAAACTGTATTTTGGACAATATGTCAAATATTGGGAAAATGTATTTTAAATGATTTAAACGATGTTTTAGAAATACGGGTGTTACAACTTGGTATCAGAGCTATAGTTTAAGTGAATTAGGTTGGATGTCCATCCTAGTCTTAGATTGTACCAATAGGAATGTAAGATTCCTTAAGATCGATAGGTTGACCTTGAGACTTTATGTTAAGTTTAGGGTTGAACCTAGGGGACCTATAGAAGTTGTTATGAATTATGAAATGTGAGTCTTTTGAGACCGTAGGGCATTGGTATGATAGGGTCGGCCCCTATGAGAAATGCCATGTTTTGATCTAATTGTGTTGTTTTCGATGGTCGAGTTGACCATTTGAATCTTGTCTGTTGGATACGATGGTATGGCGAACGAATGAATGAGAAAAGTGAATGAGCTCCACTAAATTGGGAAGAGTTATGAATGAGAATGTGAACCAGACGTTTAATAACCGTATGAATGAGGGTAGGCGGAATGATTCCAATACTCGTACGAAGGAAGAGTCATCGAATGGCAAAGTCCGTAGTGGAAGTTACCTACATTAAAAGGTAGCAAGACCTAATCGGAAGAAATTGAAGAATGTTGTATAGGGTCTTCATAGCGTGTAAAGCCTATGTGTAATTCGGAAGTTTTGAGCCGAAGGTCACGATGTGGTGGATTCGGTATATTTAGCAAGTGCTAGAGAGTAGCAAATGAAGGAAGAACGATATGGCGACATTGACGTCCCATTATTGAAGGATGAGGTGTTGACACGGTGGAATGTGTTGTATGAAACTTTGTGAAGGAGAGCACGGTACAAGATGTTGTGAAATGAACTCACGAGTGAGTTGAAATAGGGAATTGACCCGGAAGGGCCACCTCGGAGATCTTGGGTAAGATGAATGATTTGAGATTATGACTTAATTGTTGTTGTTGCACGAATTGGTGCCTATAGAAATTGTAGATAAGTTGTATGATGTGGAGATATAATTTCGGGAATAGTCTTCCCGGTTAGTATGTGTATAGAAATCATACATTGGAAATGATTATGGGCCGGTGTGTCGTATGTAGTAAAGATATATGGGTTGATGCTACTATGTAGTGTCAAAGGGGGAACCATGAGAATGGTAGATGTTGTCAACAAAAGAATGATAGTATAATGAAGTACTAAGTCTTGGTAAGAATTGTTAGTTGGATGAGAATTATAGAAATAGAAGCTTTGGAAATGGGACTTTGATATTCGGCAGGAATTCGGATACGCAATGTAATGTTATTATACGTGAACGGTAAAGGAAAGAATGACTAAGGTATAGTGATGCCTTAGAATTTATAAATGGAAACTATGTGGAAAAGAATAAATGTCGGGAACGACGAAATTTAATCGTTGGAATCAATTGAGTAAAAGTTGGCGCGTAGCCATAGCAAGTTATGTGACAGGATTGATGGATTCGACAATCTAGGGTGAGAAGAAGATTGTCGGTAAAAGTGTCATAGCAATAGCGTGATAATGTATGACGTAGTGTAGTATAAGACTACGGTTGGGAAAGGAATAGTCCTAAGTCCCACGATGTATGAAAGTAGAAAATCGAGTGTCGGGCCATTGGGTACTAAGTCATGGGTTGCAAGTGTAGACCGGAGTCGGTTGGTTGACTCAAAGATGACCGGGATGACTGGCGAGTTTGGTTAATGGAATGGAGTGATAGATACTCCCGTAGTGACAAAAGATTTGGAAATGTGGTAATAAGGAAATGAACCGATTAATGGTGGTTAATGTGTAAGAGAAACGAGATTTTACTAGTTATCCGGGGGATTCAATGCATGTGCATTATGTGATGGCCTTCAAAGGCATATGACGATGAAAAGGTAGTGTCATGTGGATCGTGTTGAGTAATATGTCAAATGAGAAACATGTTAGATATGAAAGAAAACGATAATGTGATATTATGTGAATGGTGCTAGAATGCATGATGAATAATTGGACGATTGAATGAGTGAGAAAGTAGTAAAGCTACGTGTTGTAAAGAGATGGATACCAGATGGTATTGGTGTGACATATGTATATGTTTGTATATGTGCACAATAGAGATGTATAGATGGTATTGGTGTGACATATACATATGTTTGTATATGTGCACAATAGAGATGTATAGATGGTATTGGTGACATATACATATGTTTGTATATGTGCACAATAAAGGTGTTTAGATTGGATTGGCGTGATATATGTGTGTATATGTTTATGTGTTTATATGATGAATGTAGAACCATGTGGTTAATGTATATTGCTATTATGTTATGGTAAATGAGAATTTGGTTTGAAATGCGGGTTGCATTTAGGACATGCATGTGTAGGAGATGCCTACGATTCATAGAATAGGAGGAAAGAGAAACTCCTAGCGGGCAAATCATCATTTGGTAACCAAGTTATGATAGACTTGTATGAAATTGAGGAATGTGTCGCGGTAGGAGATCTAATACCGATAATTGAGAATAAAAGTTATAGAACTGATCGATGTGATGCAAAATTGTTGAAAGAATACTAAATGATGGCATGAGTGACCAAATGATGGTTAAGATTCGGTAAAGGTCGGTGTAACCTTATGTATATGTACGACTCTCGCATAATTGGGGAGAAATTGAAAGTGTGGAAAAACAGGGACAATTGTTAAGGGAACAATAATGAGTAGAAACGGAAGTGATAAATTAGTGATGGTGCCCCGTGAGCATGAAATTTGTTAGTTTGAAAGAGTTTGGTTGACTTCACGCAAAAGTCAAGGTTAACCAATTTGTGATTGGTTGACTTATTCAAAGATGGGCTTTGACTTTCGTTATGAACGATTAGTGAATGTTGAGGGCATAATGCGTCGATGGTATATGCGTGAAAAAAAAGGATTAATGGAATAGTTGAAATAGTTGTAGTCGGATTATACGACTTTGACCCGTTTGAGTGTTGTCAAGATTGAATTTGGGAATCGAGTATATGATAATAAATGGATCATAAATTAAAGGCCAATTGTAAAGGAAAGGAGGATTTATGGGATCCTTAACGAAGAGGGAAATTGTTAAAGTGTAGTTGACTTTGTTCTTAAGTCAAAGGTTAGACGATGTTGGAATATGGCAACTTGGTCGAAGCTAAACTTTGACATTGGTGTTGCTCAATTAGTTGATTGTAATGCGTGGGTCATGTCATTTCTATGTG
The DNA here is from genome assembly GCA_963853835.1 of Calendula officinalis. Classification (NCBI taxonomy): domain Eukaryota; kingdom Viridiplantae; phylum Streptophyta; class Magnoliopsida; order Asterales; family Asteraceae; genus Calendula; species Calendula officinalis. Next base: position 29,349,527 of record OY970825.1, read on the forward strand.
TATAAAATGATCGGTTAAAGGATTGAAAGCCTTGTGGTCAAAATTGTGCAATTTTGGCCCATTTGGGCACTAAAGGCTTAAGATTGATTTTTGACCCGTTTGGATCTAACGGGGTTAATTGAATGTTTACATACATATTGTTGACTAATTCGGAATGAGAAAAGTTTGACGGTAATAACCACGGGAGAATGAGAATGGATACTCGATAGAATGCGGATTGGAAATTTTTGAGTGATTCCGAGGACGGAATCCTTTTAAGGGGTGAATAGTTGTAACGACCCGAAATTTGTAAATAAATAAATTGTATAAAAATATGATAAATAAGGATAAATCGTTTAAAGAGCGTAGGAATTGGTTTCGTGTCGTTTGGACACCGTATGAGAAAGTTATGGGCGAAACCGGGTCGAGACAACAACCGAAAAATGCAGCCCTGCTGCATAGGGAAGTTCACGCCGCGAAGTATAGTTCCCGATCGGGAACTATCTACCGAAGGTTGGGCTTTTGTGCGTGAAGTAGTTCCCGACCAGTTAGCGATCGCGAAGTTTGCGAGTAGGGAAAGTTAGCGACGTGAACTAAAGTTCACGTCGTGAACTTTGGTCGAGGAGCATTATAGTCGGGTTTTGGCTCATTAATGGCATGTGCAAACCCTAGTTTCTCCCTTTGGCGATTTTCGAGCTTGAGGACTGTTTGAGGTCGAATCCTTCACAAATCTTGGGTAGATTTCACTCCTAGTGGAAGATTAAAGGTATATCTTCACTCTTTGATCTTCGTAGCTTAAGATCTATGTATTTTGATGTATGGGTTTGAAACCCTAGTTCTTGGGGTTATGGGTTATGGTGATGTAAGTGATGTGTACACCTAATGGATGGTATATTATCAAAGGGAACAAGTGTATGATTATGATTTGCAAGAATCTTGAGGGTTGGTTAAACCTAGGGTTTTGTAAACTTCCATAATTGGTGGAAATGTGTTAATAAGTGTTATCTAGAGATAGATGGACACATTAGTAGTAGTATGTGATGTTGATCATGTTGTGATAATTGTATTAGGCTTTGGTGAAGTCTTGGAAGTTGATTGAACTATGAAGCAAGGAAATTGGCGTAAAGAATATGGTTGGAGCACTTTATTGCTAAGGTGAGTACATGAGACTTTTAAACTGAGTACATAGTAAATAGTTTTGAAAATACATATGATATCTTATGGATCTTTATTAATAAATATGTTGATACAAATAGTGACTGAAAATGTATGAAAGTATGTAGAATGTGATACTAGAATATGTCTAGTATGATTGATGAATTTGAAGTAAAATATGATAAATTCAAGTAATTATGGAATCTATGTTAATGAACAATAATAATGAAGTAATTGATTAAAAGAATGTATACGGAGCCTTTATTAATAAATATGTATTAGTAAAGCAATTGAGAATGATTTTATAGTAATGAGTACCTATTGGTAAGATATACTAATAAAAGTAAAGAACGAATATATATGAAAAAGAATATGATGTGACTAGTAATAATTGTGTATTATAGTCAAGGAAGAGATAAAAGTATTATGATATCGATAAAATAAGAAATGTATCTTATGTATAAAAAGTAAGTATGGACCTCATAGGGTTCATAGATGTAGAAGTAAATGTGGTTGCTTATGATCGGGTCCATGGGACCATACAGGTACGTTCACACTGTGTTGAACCAATTATATGTCGTTATTGTTAGATGACTAACTTGTTTGATGTTTGATGTGATAGCCAAAGGCTTTGACTGGCATAACTGTTAGGTTATGATAAGAGATAGACGGTGGTGACGCGGGGGATCCCCGGTCACCGAGCGGTGGTATATATGTTTATACACCGAGTGTATATATGTTTATACACTAAGCACTCGGGTGCTTCTAGTACGCATATGTTTGGTACTAGGTATGTTAGGTTCTAATACATATATGTTTATGTATTAGACATGTATGTGCTTCTAGTACATATATGTTTATGTACTAGATATGATTGTGCTTCTGGTACCTATATGTTTAGGTACTAGATATGTTTGCTAGGAAAGCAAAGTAACTAGAGTCACAATAGGGTGACTAGACGGTATTTATGTAGTTTATTTATATATTTATATATTTATGAAATGACTATTATTATTGGGGTCTAAAACCCATGTATCTCACGAGACTATTTTGTCTCACGTACTACGTTTGTTTGTGGCTGTGTATACAGGTACATGTTTGAAGTGATAGAAGGTTGCACTAGAAGTGGCCTAGAGATGTTTAGCTTGGGAGCTAATAGGTAGATCCCGTTGCCTATTGTTTTAATATACTTGGTGACACCGTATTTTTGTAAACTCTGATATAGATTTTAAAGTTTTGTTAAACTGTATTTTGGACAATATGTCAAATATTGGGAAAATGTATTTTAAATGATTTAAACGAGGTTTTAAAAATACGGGTGTTACAACTTTCTTCATTTTCCTTTTCCTAAAAAGCAAACCCCCAATAGAAAGTGGTATTAAAGCATGAAACTCCAATGATATCAAGGAGAGGCATGTTATACTTATTGGTTTTGTAAGTGCAATCCATCACAAAGGTGCTCGAGAAGACATTGGCCAATTTAATTGACAAGGGATGTGCAATTAACAAACTTGTTATATGCCCTTTTGAATCATATAGAATATCATATGAAAACCCACCTTTTTCAAGCTCCTCAAATAAGGTACTAACCATTGATCGGTTTGCTAAAGCATCTTTTCGAATTTTTGCCTTCAAGTTATATATAGTTCTAGAGGTCGCTAGAAGATTTGGGTTATGTTGTCGTAGAGAAGAAATAATTTGTCTCGGGGGTATTCCAGACAAGGTCATTTCTTTGACAGTTTGAATGTTATCCGGTGGTAACCGGCGAAACGAAGGATGCCCCGAAATATCAGACGATGGCTCATGGTTATGTGTCAAGTCTTTTACATGAAGTACCCAAGCACCATCATTCCCCTTTTTACCTACAATTTTGAAAGGGCACTCGATTAAACGAGTGCAAGTGCTCTTTTCTGGTTTATCTTCAATACATTGTGCATATCGATAGGAACCGCCACGGTCACATTTCAAAATGACAAACTTATCTTTTCTTGAATTGCGAATAGATAGTGCGTATCCTTTATTACAATAAAATGCACGCACATTTTTTACTAACTCATCAGATGATTCAAATCTAGAGGTTGCTAAATAAAATTCTTCATTTGGTGATTCGGTTGAGTTTATCGACTCAAAAAAACTTTGTTAAAAATGAGTGAGAATTATCACAAATCAAATGTCATATTCATTAGTCGATATTATAACAACTCAAATACCAAACAAAAATTAATTTTTCTTCACCAACTAAGATGTCCGTTTTAATGTCCCAACTCAGATTCGTTAGTCCACTTACTTCAACTATAAATCTATTGGGCATCAAACAAACATTAAATTTACATTTTATAACTTGAGGACGAACTATACACTTAAGATGAAAAACTCATGAAAAGTAAAAAAATAACACTTAAACTATTATGAAGCTTAAAATAGAGATATGAGTTGTGATAATTAGAATGATTATACCTGAGAATCCGTAGTGGTTCATAAAATCGATTGCGTCAGTTGAATTAAAGCGTGAAGGTGAAGACAAAGGGTTTGGAGGGAGTCAATATATGAAAAGAGGGTGGAGAAGACAAGGTCTGATAAATTATAAAATATCTAACATAAGGGTATAATAGTAAAAGTAAAAAGTTTGTAATGAAAAGTTGTGGTCAGCTCCCATACAATTAACTCTTATTTACTGGTATTTTAGCAAGGAACTGAAGCAACCGTTTTTCTACTGCTACTACCCTCAACAAAGTTTACAATAATTCTCCTTCTTTTATAACCATATTTTGTGTTAAAGTTCCAACATTTTTTTCTTTCAAAATTTCAGAATTCTAGGATGTTTGGATTTAAAGGACCATCTGGGTTTTCAACGGCCGAGGAAGTTACCCAAGGAATTGATGGTTCAGGTCTAACCGCCATTGTCACAGGTAACTAACTGTAACCACCTTATGCTAAATACAAAGCCTATAGTCCTATACTTTGTTAACTCAATGCCCACCAAGTGTTCGATGAAAGTACCAACTGAAATTACCTCTGTTTTTATTTTTTTTAAATTTCAGGAGCATCTAGTGGCATTGGGACTGAAACGACACGTGTTCTTGCACTTCGTGGAGTTCATGTGATTATGGCAATCAGAAATTTGTCGGCAGGAAAAAAGGTGAAAGAAGCAATTTTGAACCAAAATCCAACTGCCAAAATCGACGCAATTGAGCTAGATGTTAGTTCTATAGCTTCGGTTAACAATTTTGCATCAGATTTTAAGTCTTCAGGTCTTCCACTTAATATCCTTATGTATGTAAGATCAATTAAATCCCATATTCTTTAATTATTGGTTAGATTATTCATTATAGTGGTTATGTAGCATTAATTGTAGGTGTATATTTGTGTTTGTAGCAATAATGCTGGAATCTTGGCAACCCCATTTATGCTCTCTAAAGATAACATTGAGCTGCAATTTGCAACTAATCATGTGGGTAAGAAATGTATTTAACAAAACTAAAAGGGTAAATTACAGAAATGTCCCTGGGTATTTCGAATTCTGTGTTTTTCTCCCTGATATTTTTTCCTGGTTTTTTAATTTGTCCCTGTGGTTGGAAAAAGAAAAATAAATTTAAAAACTGAGACAAATTAAAAATAAGGGTATTTTGGCCAATTTATGTGGAAATGACGAAATAAATGAAAAATGAGGATCACGGGGACAAAAAATACATAAAAAAATAAAATTATGGTTTTTAACAAAATGTTTTCAGACTTTTAATTACATATGATCAATTCAAATACTTATAAGTATTCGTCATTTTTGTAGGCCATTTTCATTTAACAAATCTTTTACTAGAAACGATGAAAAGAAGTGCAGATGAAAGTAGTAAAGAAGGAAGGATTTTGAACGTGTCATCACGTAGGCACCAATTTTCCTATAGTGAAGGAATTCAGTTTGACAAGATTAACAATGAATACGGGTAAAATACAATATTCGTATAATGACTATATAAAATAGTAAGTATTCAGTTTATAAATTTTCAAGCCCATATTATTATGACTATGACTTTATATATATACAGATACAATAGTTTATCTGCATATGGTCAGTCAAAGTTGGCAAATATTCTCCATGCAAATGAGCTTGCAAGCCGCTTAAAGGTAGGTAATCTTCATCCATAAAAATTAGCTTAATTAATAAGCATGACATATTGCTAATTATCTTTATAATGAAAAGAGTAAATTACAAGGATGGTCCATGAGCTTTATTTCAAATTTCATGTATGGTCCTTTACTTTTAAAAAACACACCGGTAGTCCTTTTTTGGAAACTTTTTGCACCTACAGTCCTTTAACCCAACATCCGTTACAGAAAAAGGATTACTGGTGTAATTTGTTAACACAAAAATTTAACGAACGTTAGGCTAAAGGACTGTAGGTGCAAAAGGTTTCTAAAAAAGGGACTACCGGTGTAATTTTTTAAAGTAAAGGACCATAAGTGAAATTTGGTGTAAACCTCAGGGACCATCCTTGTAATTTACTTTAATGAAATGATACAGGAAGATGGAGCGAAGGTAACTGCAAACTCTGTTAATCCAGGGGCAATTCTGACCAATATCTTCCGTTATAATACCTTCTTTAGAGGTGATGTTGTTGAGGGCAAAACGGGCGGGTTGGGTCGACCCGTTAGTTTTTGGATTTATTTTATTCATTTTGCAAATAGATCTAACTGGATATTGATACAGTTCTTGCTGACACATTTGGCAAATATGTACTGAAAAACGTGCATCAGGTAATCATATCATCTTCAAAAAATTCACAACTTATGTCTGTCTTGAGTTATATCACGAATTCTTGTACATTACAAGGATGGTTCCTGAGGTTTACACCAAATTTTACTTATGGTTTACTTTAAAAAATTACACCGGTAGTTCTTTTCTTGGAAACCTTCTGCACATACAGTCCTCTAGCCTAACGTACGTTAAATTTTTCTGATGAAAGTTTACACAGGTAGTTTTTTGTCTGTCAAAATATTTAACGAACGTTAGGCTTAAGGATTGTAGGCGCAAATAGTTTCAAAAAAAGGATTATGAGTGTAATTTTTTAAAGTAAAGGGTCATATATGAAATTTGGAATAAAACTCAAGGACCATCCTTGTAAATTACTCTAAAATGTATTTTCAGGGGGCTGCAACTACTTGCTATGTAGCATTGCATCCACAAGTTAAAGGAATGAGTGGCAAATATTTTGCAAATTGCAATTTAACAACCACAAGCTCACAAGCTAATGATGCTCAATTGGGAAAGAAATTGTGGGCTTTTACCACAAATTTGATCAACGAAAACTTTCAACAGTCTCCTCGAGATTATTGAGACTGCCACCACATCGTGTTCCTCTAATTGTTTTCAATAAATCGTAGTATAAAGTTTAATCTATACAAAACGTATCATGGTGGACAACTGAACATAAATGATTGTATACGAGGTTTTGATGTTGTCCATGCTTTGTGCCAGGATTAAATTACTATTTAAATATAGGTTTAATATATCTCACTTCATCTCCATGAACGATTTTTTACTATTTAAATAGGATTAAATAACTATTTAAATTACTAAGTGATAAAGTTAAGTAGAGTCTATAACGTGCTATCAGTGTAGAAAATTTAGGTGTCATAATTTGTGACGGGTTCGGGTTAGCGGGTTGATATCACCCAACCAAAACATGGTCCAAACGAATCAAATAGGTTGGCAGGTTAAGTAGGTTATAAATGGGTTAGAGGGACTAAACATGCTATAATCAGGCAGTTAATAAACAGCCCAATCCCAACACAACATGTTTATTAAACGGGTTAGGTGAGTTGACTTATTTAAACCAAACCTTACTTGGTTAATTACCATGTCATGTCGAGAATTGACACCAATGGCATCTATTTTACAAAAGGTAACCATCAACATATTTAAACCTTTCTATTTATAAGATCCATAATACATTTGCAAAAAACAAACTAACTCATAACAAATCTACATGCATACGTACGTGTATATATATATATAAATCGTATACATAAAAAAGTAAACAACAGAAACGTAACCAAAACTATCCCAACCAATCCGGTGTCCCTCGGTTCATAAACCATAACCACAAAACTAGCTCGGTTGAACCGATGGTTGCAACATAGGGAAAAAAGTCCAGTTGTTTCGGGACCCTAATTCCACACCTACCGAAACCCCGTCAATAACACCCCCATTCGTGTTGTCAAAATTAAAATCCCGACTCAAAGACTGTCGTTTACAAAAACATTGACCTTCTTCACTTAATTGTGTCTCGTCTACTTCACTCGAGTTTTTGTTTTTGTTTTTCAGACAATATTCACAAAGACCCTCGGGTTTTTCTGATGACATTTTTTCGGTTGTGACTAATGACGAGTTTCTAAACGATGATTCTAGAGAATTTGCAATATCTAAATGAGTCAACTCAAACGAGACCCTATGATCGATTAACGGTTCTATTTTTGGTGAATTGTTTGCTGAGTTGGCAAGTGATGCCACCTCAGATATTTGGTTTTCCAATAAGTTTGTTTCAACACCATTTGGGGTCAAACTACCCGAACCTACTCTTGAACCCAACCCGTACCCGTATGGAGTTGCTGAGCCCGAAACACCGTTCGGTGTTCCCAATTCGGACCCTAATCTTGACCCCCATTTACGGGTCGAGAAGTATTCGTACCCGATAAACTTTTGGTCTTCACCGACCCGTAATTTGAGAACCCGATGTTTTTCGGGGAAGGGTGAAGAAGTGCCAGAATTTGGAATTGTTGAACCCGAGCTGCCCGAGTAAGTATGGTAAGGTTGGAATTCATATTGTGAAAGTGGAAACTTGTGGTTTGACCCGATACTGTGCCTGCGGGCCCGTGCTAGTGAAGAAGTCAAAAGCTGAGCAAACGGGACTTCAGGCGACGAACATGTGGTGATTTGAACCGATTCGGTTGGGGGAGTGAAAGAAGCAGTTGAGGGTTCGGTTGTGTAAGTTGAAAACACGGGGGGTGAAACTAGCTGAGTGTCGTAAGTATAGGGACCAACAGTGAAAATGTTTTGAGAAAGTGATTTAAAAGAGAGTAAACCAACTGGTGAATAAGAAGCAGAAGGGGGGTCTGACTGGAGAAAAGATGCAGGAGATGAAGGTGGTGCAATGAATGGAAATATTATTGTGTTTTGGTTATTTGTGGTTTGACTGGTCAACGGTGCTGATGATTGTCCAGCTGGCGTTGACTCGGGGACTAAAAGGGCGTGAGTTATTTTTTTGTTTTGTTTGTATGACCCGAAACACCAGTATAAACTCCAGCAACTGCTCCATCTTCTTTTCTGAGAATAAATATGTAATAAACCAAATGTATTATAAGTTATAACACCAATGCATAGAAGAAACTGAAGTATTAACACAACTTGATTTGTGAAGACAAAAAAAGTCAATGCTGAAAATAACATGTTCATGCCAAAGTTCTGCTAAAAATCCCTTAAAGCAAAACTGGTGGGACTGCATTTATTATGATAATTACAGATTACAATATTGGAGGCAATTCATTATGATAGTTACTATATTGTGTAAAGAAGTCAACTGAACAAAACTGTCGCCTAATTTGTTCAACTAAGTCTCGATTAGTTCATAGAGGTCTCGTTTAAAAAAACTTAATACTTTGCAAACTATATTTAGTTATTTACATGGTGATCATTGAGTATGAACAATTTCAGAACCAGCCATAAACATAGAATTGAACATAACATGAATAGTCCAGATATAATAATTGGATCTATTCTCTAAAAGTGGAACCTATTTGGACTAACAAAGTAACAATAGTAATACACAGATTTATTCAGATAAGCTTCATGAGTGGTCCATCAATAATAAATTCACAGGTTTTCTAAAAATTCAGAAAACCTCTAGACTTCACTTCAACTGCTAAATCTTATAACCGACTTCAGTTTCACGCAATTGTACCACTAATTCTAACACAAATGTTGAACTTAACGAAATTTTACAATCAATCGTTACTACTGATTGCATTTAGAAAAACAGAAAATAGATCAGAAGCAACGAATCATCACACATCAAACAAAAATTAACACGAATATCATGAATTTGTTGCCTATATATCGATTCAACACAAGTAAAGTGATTCCAAAACATGAATTCAAAAACAATATAACGAAGACATTAAATCGGTTTCAAATCGAACACGAACCTGAATGGAGGTCGGTTGTACTCGACTTTCAGCTGAAACTATAGCAGTTGCCGCAGCGTTAACCGTCTCAACGGTGTTATTAATCGAGCTCATACTGACACAATCCGCCGTTCCACCACCGTCAACGGCAGTTACGATTAACTGATTTTTTAACAATACATGAACGGAAAACTATAGCTTCATCGGAAATGCAACAAAAATCAAGGAATTATTGAAGAACATCACATCACATCAAATGCATAAAGTAATGAACGGAATTAACAAAAAAAAAATGGTGATGATTTAAATAAAAAGTGTTGTGACAAAAAGGAGGATGCACACGAACCACCTCTCACACACTTTTCTTTCTCTAAAACTGTGTGTTTCTCTCTCTATCAATCTAGCTGTGATTTTGTAATTATGTCGCACGTAACGCTAAGATTAAATATTATTTAAGTATGGTTGATCTCTTGATGATAATGATCAATTAATTAAGTTAAAACTTTACAAGATTGGGGGTTGACCGGTGATGGTAATATGAGACTAGAAAGAATATAAAATGTCATTTTTAGAAGAGTTTTTTTAACATGTGTCTCTAGGTACATGTTTAGGGCATTTAATTCACTCAAAGTTTCCAATTAAACTTAAAAAATCATTTAATACATCGTTTGAAATCGTGAAATATAAACTTTATTAATGAGTAACAAGATTTTATATAGAAACATTGAGTGAATTAAATGTCTTAAACATGTGCCTAGAGGCACATGTTAGAAAAACATTTTTAAGAACTAGATGTTTTTTAGATCAATATATGTATTTTTTTTGTTTATTAATAAAAACTAATTTGCTCTTAGCTTAATTATTAAAGGTTAATAATGTTATTAATGTAAAATTTTAAAAATACTTGAGTGGCTCAAACTAAAGAAGCATCTAATCAACATCTCATCATTCCTTTTTACATTAACAAATCAAAATACTTTTTCACTCATAACTTAAGTTATTATATCTTTTCTTAAACCAATCAAAATATCGTATAACTCACAAAACACTAAAATTACATTTCACGTGATACTAGCATACTCACTTAGGGTTTAGCATACTTTCTATTTTATCTTTAATCATTTATGTGAACCGATTTTGTTAGATCCGAATAGGGGTGCTTATCGGGCCAAAACCGAACCGAACCGAACCGATAGAACTGATAACCGATAACGATGAATTTTCAAAACCGAAACCGAACCGATAACATGTTATCGGTTTCGGTTCGGTTTGGTTTCGGTCGGTTTTCGGTTCGGTTCGGTTATTTTAGGCCAAATGTTCATCCTTTTCCGAAAACCGAACCGAACCGAACCGATAGAACCGATAACCGATAACGATGAATTTTCAAAACCGAAACTGAACCGATAACATGCTATCGGTTTCGGTTCGGTTCGGTTTCGGTCGGTTTTCGGTTCGGTTCGGTTTTTTCGGTCCAAATGCCCACCCCTAGATCCGAATGAAAATGATGTAACCCATACACCATAAGTTACAAGTATATGATATATTTTGTTATGTTACAAATTTCGGGAAATATTCCCTTTATTCTAAGGTTAGAATATAACTATCTATATCTCACCTTAATTCTTCATATCCCATATTAGATGTCGTTTTTTTTGTTGCAGTATGCAACTAGTTTAACTCTTAATCTTAAAAGTAGTTAGGAAATCACATCACAGAGGAGTGAAGGTTTAGTCATCTTCCAATTGACATGTTATATACTACTATTTACTGAGCAGCAAAAAACTAGAACTCAAACTCAAAATAGGCCTACTAAAAAGTTAAAAACTATGTACATAAATGTAGACTAGCAGGTACCCGCGCAATGCGGCGGCGGGTACCCTGACATTATATTTTGCGGCGAGTAACGTTGTTCAATTTCACATTTTTCCGAAAAGTTGAAAAAAAAAGTCATATTCTTCACTGTTGCATGAATGATTAATTCGACTTTCAAAGCATATTAACTATTGGATCTCAGTATATGTGTCAATTTCAACCTATAAACAGGTTGATTTGGGTTCATTTGTATTTAAAATGAGTAAAACGAAATACTTTCTAAAGAATAAACGTATCAAGGTGTCGCTGTAATGCGAATGGAGATAATTCCTTCACTTACAAAAGTAGCATCAAAATTCACCATTAGAATCATTTCATCTCCTAATTACAAGGTGTAGAAATGTAAAAAGTATGTTAATACAGCTCTTGATAAACAATTACGCCTCAACTTTTCATTCTAATTTGAAATTTCCAAATGCTAAATTAACACTCAAATTTACATAGAAAATAGAAATGCATCAAAGTTTTAAAAATGAATGATGGTGTGAAATAAGTTAAAAGCCTTTTTAATTTTCATCTAAAAGTCACATCGTAGCAAGTATACATTTAGATTATGAATGCATTAAACAATCCGGAACACCAATTAACTACTTATCATGTATTAAAGCAACAAGAGTTTGAAATCGAAAATTACTTTCACTTGTTTCTCCGAGCCTTCTTTTCACCAATTTCACGTCTATTGTGAATGAAATCAAGAGAGAAACCTGAAAATGGGTCATCTTTAAGTTTGCCAAAATAGGTCAAGACACTATGAATTTGTTAATTATGATTAAAATATAATCTAACTCTTGGAACACACCATATTAAGGGTGCCAAGGTGGTATGCTTGAAAAATATAGATTTGGTTGACTTTCAATATGTGTGATGATCCGATTGAGCATTTTAGTTAAAAAAAATATTTGACCCGTTTAAGTAAAACACAACCCATCCGGGCAAAACTTATAGTTAATTAATTAAAGCATGATTCAGTTAGAAGGTTTAGCAGTCACCTTACAACAATATTTACGTCTTTTGTTCAGTTTTGACAATGTGAACTCCACCTTGAAGACCACTTGTGAACTTTTCTAGACCCCTTCCACCAGCAAGGATTTAGCTGTTTACAACCAATGATAATTTAAAAGGAAAAAAAAGAAAGTATTCGACATGTGAACTCAATTTTTATAAGTTGAAACAGTTTGACACACTACCTCCTTTTCATTTGGAGATGTTGTTTGTTAGCATTTTTTAACTTCCTCAACAGAAGAAAAAGCAACACCTTTTGGCACTTTAATAGCAATTTTTTTTACTGAAGAACATAATATTAATTATTCCATTCAAGATTGCTTTCGAAGGCTATTAATTATTAATATTATAACACAAGTAAATTCATTATCCATATGATTCTACTGAAGAACATAATATCTATGATGATCAACTCACCACCATCCTCCAATTTGTAGCATGAAAGCAGATTTAGTTTGATCGATCTATTGTTGCACAACAATTGGCCATCTCCATGAACCTTCCAACTACAATAAAACGAAAAACAAAGTCTGTCAAGTATTATAAGTCGATACTTTTAACCAAATCCCAAATAAAAATCAAACCATTCTTGATGAATCTCACAAATCCCAAATAAAAATTAAACCATTGTTCATGAATCAACTAAATGAAAGAAAATGACAAATTCAAAGCATACAATCGGTCAAAGAGACTTATATGGTGATAAAATTACAGAGATGCCCGGAGAAACTTACAATCCGTCGCATGATGTGAAGAGGGAAGAAGCGCAGTCGGAGCACCACTGTCCGCCGATCGAGCAGGAAGGTGTCAGAGTTCCGTCCCCGTCTGCTTTCTGAAATGGAACACTCCTTGTGAGGAGATGCGCTGGCGATGCAATTCTCTGCCTCCCATTCGCTTTAACTATCATTTCCACTTCCCAGACAACGTTTGGCCTGCCCTTTAAGTTTGAAAAATAGATCGTTTGGGCTGCCCTTTAAATTTTAAAAATAGATGGAAGATTCCTTAAGGATATATAATCCTTTACAGTGAATTAAAATACCAAGAAGCTCCTTAGCTCCCTTGGTTAGAGTATGTAGCCGTTAACCTTGTGGTCCCGTGTTCGAATCCTTGCGCCCATTAATTTTTTAAGACGTGAATAAAGACAAAAATGGTAAGTGTGTTGGCTGAATTTTCAGCCTTGCCAATTATGGAAGGGGTAAATGCTTTATAATATAGTATAGATGTCTGATAATTATTTCCTTCTTAGGATTTTTCTATGATCTGACATAGAGGCATAGGTTAACATCCATCCAATTATCAAATTATTTTTTAACTAATAATTTAATATTAATGGACTACTTCCTCGGATTTAAAATAAGTAATACACTTTGAGAAATTACCTTATTCGACAAAATATAGTGGGACCCACATCCACTAACTATCTACCATAACAAAGTGAAATGACTTATTTACCCTTACTTTTTACTTTTAAACATCATTAACTCCACTTTATTCAAAAGTTGTGGGACTATCTAATTAATATAATTTAAACACCATTATAATCTTTTACCTCAAAAAGCGTGAAACACAAAGTGTATCACTTATTTTGAATCGGAGGAAGTATTAATTAGTATGTGGTATACTAAGTGTACCGTTGCTAAAAATGAAAATTTAGCATAATTTGATAAGGCGTGATAAGGCATGATAAAACGCCCCTTATAAGTTATAACGAGATTTTTTTTTATTTTGATAAAAAAATTTTGAATTTTTTGGAAAATAATATTATATACTTCCTCCGTTTCAAAATAAGTGATACAAATTAGAGTTCATGCTTTTTGAGGCAAAATATGATAATGAAGGTTAATTAGATTAAATTTGATAGTTAGTGGAGGATGAGTCCCACATATATTGATTAAAGTGAATTTAATGATGTTTAAAAGTAAAAATAAGGATAAATGTATCTTTTCACTTTATTAAAGGAGATATTTAGTGGGTGTGATCCCCACTACTTTTTACCAAATATGATAAGTTTTCAAAGTGTATCACTTATTTTGAAACATAAAAAAATGAAAAGTGTATCACTTATTTTGAAACGGAGGAAGTATATTATTATAAATTTAGATATAGCACTTTTTGTGAACTATCATATAAATCAATAGATCAATCATTGTTTGTTAACTTGATATTCGTATATATATAAATTATATAAAAAAATTGTTGTTTTAAGTAAAGCCTTGAAAAATGCCATGTCTCGCCGTGGCTCTCCCCCTCTTCGTTATTTGAGGTTTGATGGTGTCGTTACGCCACACTTTACGTTTTTTAGAACCTTATTAAGACCATGTATGGGAAAGCTTATTTAAGGGGCTTTTAAGCTTATTAAGCTTAAATATTAAAGCAATATTTAAGATTAATAAGTTAATAAACTTAAAAGCCCCTTAAATAAGATTTCCCAAACACGCTCTAAATGCTAAGCAAAATTTATGGTGGTGATTTTTACACCATATATTCTGATCTTCATACCATAATACTTTTTTTTATACTTATACAGTCTGTAGTAATCTTTGTACTGTATGGTATAAACGCTTTCAAGAATAAAAATCCTGCTTCCAATTAATAGAATGAAATGAAAACTTTTAAAGATGTTATGGAGATCGTAGAAATTAATTCCCAAAATTTTAATGTTTAATGTGGGTCAGAGGATTCTAAGGACATATTTTGATATTTCACAAACTGACCCATCGAGTGGTGGTGGGATTGGGTCATGAGTATGGGAGTGGGCCTACATAAAAAAGGCTACACCGGCACACCACATGTCTAAAGTGGTTGGTGCTTTCATTTTGCAATTACAATAATATAACTTGTAATTATTAAACAATCAAAACATTTTTTAACGTAACACACCTACCAATAATATAAATTGTTTAATGGAACAAGTTGTTAAGGAATGTGTACATATATATTTGATGTATTGAATGAGACTCTATATAAACTTATTGCAAGTTATATTAGTGATTAAATCTTGTGACATTTTGGTAGAGGCGTTAAAGTTGCGATCGATGAAATAAAGATGTATTAAAGGTGTAAAACACATGAATGTAAGAGTTTGTTGTTTAAAAAGGATGGAACTAAACTTTTAGTGTGCTTTTTGAAGCTACTCTTAAGACTGGAGTACAACTGATTTTTCGAAAAATAAGACCTGTTTAAAACTCGGTTTGGTTTAGATCTTTCCCAGTCAAAACCAGTTCTAGTGCAACCGGTTGGGTTTGCACCGGTTTTGAGTGAAATGTAGGGTATCCAATCGAAAGCGCTTCTGACCCGTTCAAACCAGATCGGAAGGAAACGGTTCGGGGTATTAAATTGATCGATTCGGCGGGATTTCATGATATTCAGTTTTTTAAGGTGTAAGATAAATAATAGAAATAGAGTTTTAAACATTGAGGTAGGAAATCCTACGTCGAAATCATAATAATAATAAAGGGTAAACAAAGTCTTAAAAATGTGTATTTATGAGTTTGTAAGCTTTGACTGAGAGTGTTTTTACTAGTGATTGATCCTGATCACATAAATGAAATTTGAAGGTGATTTGGGGTGTAAAACAAAGAAGAAAAAACGGTGTAAGCATCCCATGGCTAGTTTAACGGCTCTTTCCCGCACCCAATTGAAAAAACGAAACTTAATGGCTATATCTAGGGGTGAGCATAAAAACCGAAAACCCGAACCGAACCCGAAAAACCCGAAAAAACCGAACCGAAAAAACCGAACCATTTGAAAAACCAACATCAACGGTTTTGATTTTTGGAAAACCCGAATGTTTGGGGCGGTTTTCGGGGGCATATGAAAAACCAAACCGAAAAACCCGCCCCGCCCCGCCCCGCCTTTATGTATATTTCAAGTTTTATAAAAATATTCTTATATTTTTAAAAGATTTGATATAAATTTATTTGCAAAAAGAAAGCAACCATGCAATGAAACTTCAATGGATGAAGACATTGACTAAGATTGTTGCGAAAGATGGTTGGATGTTGTTATATTATTAACTTTTTTCAGATTATTTTAGTTGAATTTATTATTACATTATATTAAACTTACCAGTTGTTTTTTATTTATAATGAAATGAGTTAAGGTTTGGAAGTTTGAATCATAATATTAGTTTTTAAGGTAACAAGTTGGTAAATTTAAATGAAACTAAAAAACCGAAAAAAACCCGAAACCGAACCGAAAAACCCGAAACCGAACCAAAAAACCCGAAAAACCGAAACCGAAAAACCCGAAACCGAACGGGGTGTAATTCTCAAAACCCGAACTTTCGGGACGGGGTTTGGTTTTAGTTAAAAACCGTCCCAAACCGCCCCATGCTCACCCCTAGCTATATCCGATTTTAACCCAGGTCTTTTCTTGATGTCGGTTTATTTTAACCCAGCCCAACTTAAAGATTTAAAGGTGTCCAAATCCCAAACGTGCCCTTATTATGAATAGAAAAAAGCTTTCTTGTTAAATATTAAAGGTGTAGATTTAAGGTATCTTCATAGACATAATAAAAACGAGCCCAAAATCGTGAGCGCTAAACCCGAATCTGGCCCATTTGTTGGCCTCATTAATTGTAACCTCAGTTTCTAGCCCTAAACTCATAATGACAAGAAATAGATTATTTTAATTTTAACATATAAATCTTGATGACATTGATCAAATTGTTAAAAACATCAATTCACTCAAACCACCTTCTTTGTTATAGTCTCGGCATAGGCATGTCATCATGGCCATCGTGTGATTGGCTAAAGTTGTTTATGTTAATGCTAACCAATGTTCTAAATAAAGCGATATTAGAGTGACGGTATAGACAAACCTTAAGGTTTAGAAGTTATGAAGAACTTATGATGTTTCCTAAGATGTGATGTAAGATGATAAATTTGTACATAAATTATAATTATAGATCATGCATATAAAGATATAAATAATACATAATTATAAATTTAAAAAATAGTTCATCAATTTGTTTCTTCATATTCGACATATCCAACCATTCTTATAGCTAATTAATTGTACATATTAATTGGCCCATATAGCTTAGTTGCTTTAATATACCTACAAAGCACAAATTATTATAGGTAAATATGAACCAAGTTGGACCCCCACATATACAAACCTTACACCCAAGTCTTGAATCATGACGTGATAACATGGTCAAACCTCGAGGTTTTGCAAGCCATGTAAGAAGGCAGTGCTATCCTATTAGATCGATGATGCTAACTATTTTCCTTATCTAAGATAAAACTATATGATTAAAATTAGTGTACATTAAACCATAAAAAACAAGCGTTTCTAAAAGTTACTAGCAAAAAAGAAAATCTTACAATATTCTCATTCAGTCATTCCCAAGCGCTCTCAAACTGCCCAAATATATTTATTTCAAAGTATCCCAGAAAAACCCGGATCATGTTGGGGCCCACCATCTCCAATCCCCTTCCTTCAAACATTTCCGATTTCCCTCAAATTGACCACCTTTAATCTCCAAATCACCACCAACCTATGGCTTCAGTGATCTGCAATACTCCATATTTATCGCACTCAGCATCAATATCACCCACAATTGTTACAAAATCCCCAATTTTTGCTTCCCTCTCAACTTCTCAAATTTCATGCTCTAGAACCCTAACAATTCAGTTCGGTTCAACTCCATTGTCTAATTGGAATGGACTCAGGAAAAATGGCTTCTCAATTTCACTACGGTCTTACAAATTAGGTATGTTTTTATTATAAAAAATCACGTGCCAAACCTAGTTTATTTTATAAGCAATTTGTTATTAAGTTTTGCTACTTTAATATATTGAAGGAGTTTGTTATACTAATGAGCATTTATAGTTAACCTTATATGCAAATATTGGAATTTTGGCCTTCAATTTGAAGTTGAAATCATGAAATGTAACTTGTTTGACTTTCCAAGTCAAACCTAGAATATTTCAAAGGCAAAATCAGTATTAAGTTTGATGCCAATTCAACATTCACATAGTGTTATATGTAGGGGTTATGACAGTAATGAGCATATATATAGTCAACGTCATACGAAAAGATTGGTTTTTTGGCATCAATTTTGACGTTGAAATTTAACCTGTTTGACTTCCTAAGTCAAAGTGTAAAGATGTTTTTTGGTTGCAGAAAAGAAAAGGAAATGTAAAGAAAAAAGTGGTGTGTTTGCATCTTTATTTGGAGTTGGTGCCCCTGAAGCTTTAGTTATTGGTGTGGTGGCTTTGTTGGTTTTTGGTCCTAAAGGTCTTGCAGATGTAAGTATAACATTTATATCTATTTTGCATTAGGGCTTGTAGGGGGGGTGTTTGGATACGAGTTTTCAAAGTGATTATCATGATGATAACCTTTTTTTGCTCATGAATTATATCTCTAAATTTCAGGTTGCTAAAAATTTGGGAAAAACTTTACGTGCATTTCAACCGACAATCAGGGAACTTCAGGTAACGCAAACATAACTTACTCTCCCTCCATCCCACGAGATTGGTTCACTAAAAGATTTTCTTACAAAAAAAAAAATAATAAAAAAATGATAGCTTTTTGGACAAGATTGCTTTATGTTACTGAAAAAGTATGTGCTAAATCAATCTTTTACAATTTAATTCAAAATAGGAAGTTTCACGGGAATTCAAGAGCACTCTTGAAAAAGAAATCGGGCTCGATGAGTTTAACAATCCGGTACAAGGAAATTACACTTCCAACACCGTTAAATCGCCCTCAACCCAGGTTCCTCCTGAATTAACAGTAACACCACCACCTGCAACCACCACCGAAGATTCTCAGGCAACCACAACCGCTCCTGGCGGCAGGCCGGAAGTTTCCCGGGAAACAGCAACCACCCCTGGCGGCAGCCCGGATGATACACCGGAAACAACAGTAATTCCGCCTCTCTCTAACGAGGATTCCCAGTCAACGGTTGATAATAGTAAGTACCTTTTGAGAATATATATAACTAGTGGGTTTTCCCATGAAGTGCATCCATTTCGAACATTTAGAGGATAATATTTTACAACTGAATAAAAAAAATTCAACCCAAAAATGATGGTAAAAGAAGGTCAAGAAAGACAGCAGAAAGAAAAATTGAAAAAAAAAAATTAAGCTGTCTGCCTGACACTATTCATCATCTCACGTCAAGTTGTTAAATTTTCTATATATATAATACTTCGTATAAGGTTCCATATAGTTACCGCATAGGTGGCAAATATGGAAGGGTCGGGCAGATTAGGTAATGGGCTAGAGCAAAACTAATTTTAATATAAATCCTTGAATAAATCGATAGGAGTTTCGAGTTTGCTTTTTTGTTATTTATTTATTTAGTTTTTATTTTGACATGTTTGAGATATTATACAACCCAAATCGACCCAATTATGAAGTAAACATGTCGAATTTGTCACCCGTGTAGTTATATCTACATTTTTTGTTTCTTGATGTAGCAAACGGGAAAAAAATTTATTCGAGTGAAGAGCTCTTGAAGATCACAGAACAGTTAAAAGCAGTTGCTTCCCAACAGCAAAAAGACCAACCGCCTTCCGGTACACCCGAAAGCGAGACATAAAATTTCAAAATAAATGTCAGTTTTGATGGGTAAATTCTGCAATTTTTGGGTTGCGAGTTCGAGTTGAGCATCTCAAGAGATGTGTGTAATATTTATTTTGTGTAATTCTTTATCTGTTTCTTAAGTAGTGTATCATAAGATTTCACTGAATACGTGTCACGCCAAGAATCACAAGAGAGATGGGTGAGATCGATATGGGAGAATGATATATTACATCTTACTTCTCCAAAATAAAAAAAAACTAGAAAAATTGTATTACTTTCTACAAAATCTTCCTACTTAATTTTTTTACCTATACAATGATTACATGTATAAATGTAATCGATTAGTTCTCTTTTCTAATCTATAACAATTGTTGTTGCATAAAATCAAAATGTCGGGGTCGTTTGAGACTTTGAGGGTTGATTTCTATGGATATTTGCTTTAACAATTACATTAAAGTTTGTAAATTAATCAAAAAGTTACCCTTTGCATAGAGTTTTTTTTTTTTTTACTAAAATGGTGTTTTAAAAATAAATATTTACCAAATAAGTGTGATTTCAGAAATATTTACCTCATAGGTGTTTTTACATATTTTGTTGTCTTTTTTCCATATTCTGAGTTTTTTTCCAAATCTTTTTTCTTTTATTATTTTCTAGATTTTATATATTTTACATGTTTCGTAATCAGACTGCTGTTTAATTATGAAGTTGTGAGGCATACTCAAGCATTAGTTTTTAATCAGATATGGTTTGAATTAATGTAGTATAACATTAGTGCAAACCAAAATATACACTTTTTTTTTTTTGCACAGCCCTGTTACACATTTTCAATTATAGTATGCACAGCAAGTTCCTCAAACCACTCTAGTAATATTATGCATAAAGTGGTACTAAAAAACGAATGTTAAAATTTCATTGCGTGTCAATCATATCATATCATCATATATATCATAAACAAATGATGTAATCTAATTGAATTTGCACGCGCTGTAATCTCCGGTGTGTTCTTCCCCATTACAAAAAAATGTTGTTTTTAGTAATTGAAATTAAATTTGATTACTTCATATTGAGGACGGTGGAATTTATTAAATCTAATCAATTGTTGTGAACTTGTGATCGTAAGATGAGATATACTGTGTTTATATTTATATACGAAACATGAAAAAATATGAAATCTGGAAAAATTAAAAGAAAAAAGATTTGGAAAAAAATAAAAATATGGAAAAGGGTAAAAAATATGAAAAAACAAATATTAAGTAAATATTTCTCAAATCACCTATTTAGTAAATATTTGTTTTAGTAAATAACTCCTAAGCGTATTAATCATTTTTTATGTATTACGAGTAATAAAAATACAAGTGTTTCATGATGTTATTTATACAACCTTAAAATAAGTGGGCCATCTCCGTTTGTGGGCTCGCCCTGATTAGCAAACCAATAAAACGAATTCCAAATTCACCAACAAAAACCCTAAACCCTAGCTCTATAAAACACCCAATTCGATGATCTGTATCCTCCGTCCACCTCATAAACCCTAGAAAAATCTCTCTAATCGGAAGGATCGTCTTCAACCAACCAACATGAGAGCTCCAATGACTGCAGGTAATTCGATTCGTCATCCAATCATTCTTCAGATTCACTTTAGTATCTTCATTTTGCAATAAACGAATTTGTTTTTCATTGTTGTTGTTTGATTTACAGGACGTGGTGGAGGTTTCAACAGCAGAGGCCGTCCTGGTCGCGGTATTCCTGGCCGTGGTCCTCCCTTTGGCCGTGGTACCCCCGGCCGTGGTCCTCCCGGTGGCCGTGGTCCTCCTGGCCGTCGTCCTTCCGGTGGCCGTGGTCCTTCCGGTGGCCGTGGTCCTCCTGGCCGTCGTCCACCTGGAATGAAGTCAGGGAATAAGGTGGTTGTTGAACCACATAGACATGAAGGTGTGTTCATTGCTAAAGGAAAAGAAGATGCACTTTGCACTAAAAATCTGGTTCCTGGTGAAGCTGTGTACAATGAGAAGAGGATTTCTGTTCAGGTATTAACATTCACAATTTATTAGTTTTAAATTATTTTTTTACTGTTATTCTATTGTGTAACTACATGTATTGTAATGTTGTTTTAACTCTAAATTAATGATTTATTAAACTTAAATCATACTCGTGGTATTGAATAGTTTCTGACTTATTTAATCTATGATCAGAATGAAGATGCAACAAAGGTTGAATACAGAGTATGGAATCCCTTTAGGTCAAAATTGGCTGCTGCTGTTCTTGGTGGAGTTGACAATATTTGGATGGTAATTAACTTGTTTCGCATTACATGTTTATAACCATTCTATTTTGATAAATTAAAGTATTATGTTACTCATATTTGTTAGTTTTTGTTTAGAAACCTGGCTCAAAGGTGCTATATTTAGGAGCTGCTTCTGGCACAACTGTTTCTCACGTCTCTGATCTTGTTGGCCCAGTAAGTAGTTTATTTTCATTTTTTTTCAATTATTTATTTATTTATTTTTTCTAATAATTATTGTATTGGTTAGGCTGGAGTTGTGTATGCTGTTGAATTTTCTCACAGGAGTGGTAGAGATTTGGTAAACATGGCTAAAAAACGTACAAATGTTATTCCGATTATTGAAGATGCAAGACATCCAGCCAAATACAGAATGCTTGTTGCAATGGTTGATGTCATATTTTCTGATGTTGCCCAACCTGATCAGGTTCGCTTATAATTAATTTTTTGTTTTTTCTAGCATTATATAAATAAATTAATAATTAATAATATTTTTATAAATTGTAGCCCATAATTGTCTTTAACAATTGTTTTTGAAGTAATATTTATTTGCTTGTTTGTGCTAATTTTCAAAAACAAAGTATCTGTTTTATTTTTATTTTTTTTGTTTTAAAGCATGGTTTTCTGGTATTTATTTACGGCGGTATTTAATTTAATTAAAATGTAGCATATGATGAGTTTACTCGGATTCCCCTTCAGGACAGCATGGATGATGCTAAATCGAGTTTCTGATGCATGTTTTTGTTTAAACTTTTTTTAAATCATATTATTTATTTATATACTTTTAGTGGCTTTTAGTATTCTATTTAATTTTAAATTATTTTCTTCAAAGTTAGTGTATGACTATCACTTAAAGCTGATGATGAATTTACTCGGATTCCCCTTCAGGACAGCGTGGATGATGCTAAATCGAGTTTCTGATGCAACTTATAGTCCAAATTTTTGTTTTTACACAATTTTATTAATGATTATTTTCCCCCTATTTTAATTAGTTCGTGTTAATCTATTTGTTTTAAAATTTATTTGAAACTATCAATTAAAGTATGTGATGAATTAACTCGGATTCCCCTTCAAGACGTCACCGGGTGATGCAAAAATCGAGTTTCTGATGTTTATTTGAGAAATTATTATTCAACGGTATCTTAATATTATAGAGTATGTTTTTTCTAATTCTTATTTAACCTGAATACTTACATCTTTCTGTATCTATACACAGGCAAGGATTTTAGCACTGAATGCATCGTATTTCTTGAAATCTGGAGGCCATTTTGTTATATCAATCAAGGCTAACTGTATTGATTCAACTGTTCCTGCTGAAGCTGTTTTTGCTTCAGAAGTTAAGAAGCTGCAGGCCGAACAGTTTAAACCCATGGAGCAAGTTACTCTTGAACCATTTGAGCGTGATCATGCATGTGTTGTTGGAGCTTATCGTGTGCCAAAGAAACAGAAAACTGCCACGTAGATTCTGCTATCTAGTTTTTAGTTTTTTCTTTTTGCTAAATATTACACGGATATATGGGTTTTTTATTTAGGGGTTTTTTGGAAGTTTATTATTTGTCAACAGATTACTGACTGAAAAGTTATTGGATTTATTTTGGTTTGCACTTTGTAAGCGTTTAGAATAACCATAGCCGCTTTAATTATTTATTTTATTTGGTTTCTAACTCACAAAAATGTCTACTGCCTTACTTTCATACCAAATAATTAAAATTAAATTGATTATCTGTTGAATTCTTATGATGATACTATGTTTAATAAAAATTATTTTTATTTGATTCTAGTTTTGTATTTAATTATTCATAGGTAGAATTGTATTTTGATCATGGAATGTGTAATTGGTACAAGTATAAAACTATAATTTAAAATCTTGCTAAGAAAAAAAACCCTTAAAGTGATCAATCAAACCCATTGCTTATTAACATTAGATTATGTTTTGCGAATGGTAGAGTATAAATATTGGTGAAATCAGTTGTTTGGTGAACATTTTTGATTGGGGAATGTTCGAGAGATATTTCCCTCGTCTCGCAAATACGTCTAGACCTTCTTTTGGGTTAAACATATACCCCAATTAGGGGTTGGTTCTATAGAGTGTTTGGTGTAGTGATCCTTTGTCTTTAAAAATATTGCTCATTTTGATTGATTTTTTATTTTATTTTATATTATTTCAGCTCCCTACTAGTTTTTTTTATTGAAAGTCGCGTTCGAAAGAAAAAAAAATATTTCTTATTAACCTACAAAGCAAGTAATCACTTTAATTTAACTCAAACATATTACAAAGTATATATTTTGATTTGATTTTACATTGCAAAATTGTTTTAGTAAACATATATTGTTTGATTTTAATTTCTTAAACGATATTTTGATTTAATTTATAAAAGTTGTTTTTAGAAGAATTAGTTCTACAATCTGAAAAAAAATTTAGTGGCGAAGCTTGTTGCATGTTTTCCTTCATCGTGTTTCCAACATCATCTATATACAAAATATCTTTTATGAATATTAAAAAGTGTGACTTCCAATGTTAGGATGGAATTAAAGCTTATTTTGTAATGTATTATTTACTTAGCTGTGTTAATATTTATAGATGATAAGGATGCCGTCACAATCAAGGAGAGAATTAGATCTAGATGATTAATCCATTAATATTCTTTAGTTAAATTTCATTAAAACAACTTATTTAACTCATTTCAATTATTATCTTTTTTCACCCACGTATTGTTGCGATCAAAAGGTTACTTAATCGTGAATAAATATAGAAATATAAATATATAAAATAAATTAATAATATGTTTTTATTATCTAGAAAAAAGTTGTATTTACATTTGGCAAACCGTTTAATAAAGTAGTATTAAGAAAGTGTTAAAAAAAAGGTTAAAACTAAATCCGACCGTTGGAGTGAAGCCCGCTTACCCGTTAAATAGAAACGGATTTCATAAGAAAAAAAGACAAAAATCATATCGTAAAAGGTCGCTTCTCATCAAACAAGAAGAAGAATTGTACGCTTGAAAGCTTAACATCACCACTCTTCGATCGATAGCTTGCTTGTAAGTTTTGTTATTCCATGAAATACTAAATTTATCTGTTGAATGAATGAAATAATTGATTTATTCGTTTAGTGTTTTAGTTTAAGTTTTTTCTTCGATTTAGATCTTCATTTGCCATTGATGATTAAGCTTGTAGTTCTGAATCCTTGATGCAGTTTTATTTAGATGAAACCTAATACGGAATTTTAAATGTGTGATCGTTAATTGTATCCGAAACAAAACCCTAGGTTCGTTAGGGTTTTATATAATCTGAAATCGTTGTTTTCTGTTTGATGTAATTGAAATAAACTAATTTTAGATCTTGTAATCTGTTTTTTTTTTATTCACCCTAAATGATATACCATCGTTGCTGGTAATATAGGAAATAATGTCTTGACAAATTGTTTGAATATCTGATTAATTTCTCCATCAATGTTTAAATTCTGTTGTTTTTGTTCGTACTTTACATTGTGCAGGCTGCAGTGAGTTAAATGAAGTTTTAATTAAAAGAAACCGAGTACAGAATCTAAGATGTTTAACTGTTAATTTTAGCCTAAACAAAACCCTAGGTTCGTTAGGCATCATAAAATCTGAACTTTATCTGTTCTGTATGTTATAATTAAAAAAAAATTGAATCCTAGATCTTGTAGTTTGATTTCCCCAAATGATTTGCTGATTATATAGAAACTAATTTCTTGACAATTTGTTTGTTTGTTTTATTTATTTTTTCTTTATTTTGGTATTTTGCAGACTGCAGTCAATTAAATCAATTGCAAAAAATGGCATTGCGTTCAAGTCGTCTAACTCAAGACCAGAATTTCAGTGCTCACTTTGATGGTATGCTTACCACTTTGATCATATTTTACATCTCTTTTTTATATATAAATTTTATTTATGTTTAATTTTACAGGAATTAAGACCAATGGTTCCACTGTTCAAAAGAAAAAAAGTGGTATTGGAGGCAGGAAAGCACTCGGTGATCTTACAAATTCTGGAAAACCTTCTGCATTTCACACAACAAAGAAACAAAGCACAAAAAATGTAATTCCAATTGGGGAAGATCTTGCTGTATCTAAGAAAGCTCAGAATCATATCAATGGCAGAAAAGCACTCACTGATCTTACAAATTCAGTTAAACCAATTTCTCAGCAAAAAAGTTCAAAAAATACAAAACAGGAAAAGATCCCTTACTCAATTGCAGAAGAAGGGTTCCTTCACAATCATGATGAATGTATCAAATCAAAAAAGAAAGAATTGGATATTGAGTTTGATCAGTTCTTGAAAATCATTGGATTAGATGAAGGTAACAGTTTTGTCTAATGACAATCTAATTAGTAATTACAAATTTTTATGTTAATCAATAATCTAATTACCTATTTTTATTGTTTAATTATAGATGTTTCTTGTCAGTCTCTATGCAAATCACCACCCAAAAAATCAAATGTAAGCTTACGATTTACAAATTAATTTTTTTTCTTTAATTTGTTTAATTAAAAGCTTAGAAAGTTATTTATTCAATCATTTATGAAATCCAGGATGAAAATCACAATGTGGTTTATGAGATGGATGAGATATTTGAGCCGATAAGTGAAAGTCAACATTTTGGTCAACTCTCTCCAATTTGCGGAAGCCCAAATTCTCCAAGGATTCCGTACATGAACATGATGGATTATGACAATTTTCCTAGCTTCATTTTGGCTGAATCACCAAAAAAGTGAAAATAGTGTTTTTTTTTGGATAAACAAAACGGTTGGTAGTTAGTTCTTGGTTGTTAAGCAGTCAAATTATTGACTGTTAGTGTAAAACAAGTCTTGTTTTGTGTTGGAGATGATATTTAATAGACTAAATTTTCAGTCAAATCTCTAGTTTTGCCCATTTAATCATTTTGTATTTACCAATTTTTAAGCCTTGCTATAATTGAGAAAAGAAGTTTAATATTTCTTAGAGATAATTAGTGGATATTTAAAAATGTTTGTTAATCTTTTAATAATTATATGCTATACAAATTTAAAGAAAAATATTAATAAAACACTTGAATGAGCTTGTCATACATTATTATTTAAGGGAACACACTTTTGGATATTCATCATTTTGTGTTTATAGAGATTTATAATGAAAAAACTTGCGGCTAATAAACTACACTTGACAATTCATAATTAATTTACATAATAAGAGTAAAACAATATATTTGTTATTTTTTTTTATTCCTCTACAACTCAGGAATACAAAATATAAATTATTTTCTTTTCTTTTCTTTTTTGTTTGATTCTGAAACACAAAGAAGAAAACACACATCGTTAACAATATATTCCCGAGCTTTAAATTAAAGGGAAAAAATAGATAAAAAGGAGGAGAAAATAAAATATTTTCTTGAGTTGGAAAATAATTAATTTACAAATTCACAATTTTAATCTTAAAGTGTAAATTAATTAAAAAATGTCAATATAATTTAATAAATTGTATTTTTCTTTTGTGTGTTTTTAACTCTTTATCTCCAAATCACCTATTTTTCGTATGAAAACTAAGAGAATAAATAATAATCCAAAATTTCTTTCACTATTATCTTTTTTTCTTCTTATTTAATAAACTCTGAAAATTACTAGTAATAAAAATCATACGCATATATTTTCCAATCTTTTCTAAAATTGGGGAACGCGCGTTTGCTTGAACAATTATAAATCTGATACGAATTGGAAGCGTGCTTAATTTCTTCCATAAATACGACGAGTTGAAGAGTATTTCCCAAATAAATTGATCAAACCTAATCAATTCTCTCTCAAGTTTTGTGGTTCCTTCCAATATTCGGATTTTGAAGCTAATCGCTGTTGAAGAAACACCAATTTTGGCGTTTGATTCAAGCAAACCAAACGGTTATTGGATCTAAAATCGCCATGGATCGATTGTCTTCACGTATAACTCCAAAGAATTTCACGATTGTTTGATCTAAGATCTAGATAGATCGTCGGTTTTTTGTTGTTGAAATCGGAAAAACAAATAAGACGTCAATTAATTGGTTAATTGATCTCGCAACAGGTCAAGGATTGAATACAGGTACTGCAAGAACACATGCGTTTTTTTTAATTTACGGTGTTTTTAGGTCTAATTCATCTGACGGACATCAATTTATAGAGATCATATCTAAATGGAAAACCTAAAAGATGTTTTGGTTTTCCGGATTTGATGACCGAAGATTCTTCGTTATATGATAGATTGATCAATTGGATAACCTAAACTTAAAAGATGTTTTTTCCCGGTCTAAATCTCCGGATTCACGAATGACTACATAAAGTTTTGAATTTGCCTCACAATTGAACCTCATCTCGAATTAGTTTCTTAAATTGATCTGCGATTTTTCACTACTTGTTCATAGAAGAATATGACTGGTGGAATCATGTTTTGGGGATCGGAGAAATTTTGATTCTATTTCTATTGATGTGTGCCCTAGACTCCCAGATCTATAAGAACTAAACGGAGGGTTATAATTATATGTTAAATTGTTCTTCATCATCCATTAATGAATATCCTATTGACTAAAATTACTCGTATTATTTTTCGTTGACCATCAAATATGGTTTTCCGGATCTGATCATATTGACTAAAATTATTATTTTTCGTTGACCATCAAATATGTCCGGATCTGTTGGTACTTGATGTTGGGAAAACCAATTTGCGTTGAATTATATTGTGTGATTTGTAATTTGCACTGAGATTTCTTCGTGTTTGATAATAACTGTTCTCCATGTAACAGAATAATAATCCTCTACATGCAAGTGCATACTAGAATGGATGTGGATCTTATGAAGTTTGTCAACTCAGACTTAACATGGAATGCTGTTAAAAAGGGCAGAAGAAGCATCTGGAGAAGGAGGCCTAAGGCGAGCAATTCGGGCAATAAAACACACGACACAATTGTTTATGATTATGAAAAGGTTTTTACTTGTATTTCAGATCTGCTTTTCTTCATATTCATAAAAAAAGCATCAATTTTTACTCAAATTTTGTCTTTTTGTGGCAGTCTGGTGTAGCCATTCTTGGTCAACGATTTGCTGAGGAAGTAGTCAATGTCCCTATAAAGAAAAGAAAACTTATGCTTCAATCTGAACCAATCAGTAAAAATCCTTCAGATGAACAGTTAAATCTGTTAAAAAAAGATATTCCTGATGTGAATGATTTCTCTGGTATTGAACTTCTTGCTGCTGCTGCATTGCATAGTTCTGTTAATGATAGCTGTGTTGATGTTAAGTTTTCTGAAGTTGAAGAACACATAACACCAAAAGTTGATGCAGATATTGATGGTGTAAAAGACAATAGTACCCCTATGGATTCAGATGATTCTTGTGATAATGGGAATTTTGAGGGTGATAAAAGCCCTGTACCGACAAAAGTTGCTCGGTTGCATTGGGATTTGAATACTATGATGGATGATTGGGAACAACCTTTTTGTGATGATTATAATGATAATTTGCAGAACCCCAAAACGGATTTAGAAGATTGCAAAACTAAAAATCCAAAAGTTACAGAAGATGAAAAGGGAAGCAGCAAACCAGAGATTTTTGATACTGAAAGTTTTATGAGTAAATCAGATGTAATTGATTCATTTGTTCATCCAGATAAGCAGGAAAACGGTTCTAATTCAATTGTTTCAGTTTCACTAGAACAAACCACTACAAAGGTTGAATCTTTAAATAAATCTGATGATGATGATGATAAGATTTATTCAGAAGATCGTCTCAGTGATTGTTGTGGTTCAAATGATTCACACGATGAACAAACTGAGGAAAATAAAACAGACAAAATTAATGCAGGATACGATTCTCCAGTTGAAGATGGTGAATTAAGGGAGCCAATTAGATACCATAATTGTGAGAAAGAAGAAGTTGAAGAAACAGAGTGTGTCGATTATGAATCAGATAATATGTTTCAAGATAATTTTGATGATATTGAATCAATTCAGACCGAAATTCCTACTGATCGTAACAAAACCATTGAAGCATTAGGTGTGGAAATGGTCTGTGAAAGTCAACAAGGTGATAAAGCAGACGCCTTTGTGCCTAAAGATGACAGCTCAGCAAAATTCCACACTGAGAGGAAAATTGGAGGGAATTTAGATAGATCAACATCAACGTCTTTTGGTGCACACAAGAATATTGCTTGTATACGTCGAAGCAGGTAATTTTTCTGATTATTTTTTAATCACTTAATTAGTGTTATTTGTATTTTTTTAATTTTTAATTTCTAAATGGTTTTCTTGGTTACAGATCTGACAATTTTCAAGGTTCTTATTCACGGTCCGAGAGAGATTTTGGGCCAGAAAAATTCACGGGTCGGGATAGAACATCTTACCATGGTAGTGCCCCATGGGGCGACCCGTTTTCAAGAAACGGGTACGGGTACCCAAAAGCAAAAAATGGTAATCCAGATATAAATTATAACCCTAGGGGAAGAGATAGGGCTTTCAACACAAGACCACCACCACCTGACAGACATGAATCTTATGGTGGAATTGTTCACAGGGGAACACAACCTTTTACCCGTGATAGAAATATGGGTGGATATAGAAGAACCCTAGAAGAAGAATACAATTATCCAGACAAAAAAATCCAAACTTTTTCCTCAAATGGTAATTTTTCACAATCTAGAAGACGATCTAGGTCAAGATCTCGTTCGGGGTCTCCAATCGCATGGAATTTTCAGAAAAAAAGATTCCCGTTTAGGAACCCTAATTCGTCCGGTGAAATGGAAGCTTCTAGAAGCTTTGATAACCGAAAAGTCATCAATACACAATATAAAGACAGGAGATCATCACCAGTCAGACCCTTTTCACAAAGTCAAAGGGTTGACTTTGACCCTGCAAGATTAAACTCACGTGATGATAAATATGGAATGATGAATGAAAAAAGGCGTTTTAGGTATGATGTGAATGAGTCTTATAAGGGTCGATATCATAATAAAGATAACGGCTTCAGATACAAACGTAATGAGAATTGATGATTCTGATAATAGAAATGTAGCAGTGATGACTTCTTTAGGTCTTTTTTTTATTTTTATTTTATTTTATTAGGTTAGTTTTACAATGGGATTATTATTTATTAGTTGGTACATAGGATTCTTTTTTTTAAGCAGTGATCCCTTTGTTTATTTATATATTTGATTTATTTTCATTCAATAAAACTTCTTATGATTTCATACGCCTGATTTCTTGTTTTTAATGGGTTCATTTGTAGTGTGGAATATTTTCTCTTGTCTTTCCCACTGTAATTTGTGAAACTGATCAAATTAATATTCAAGAAATAATTTATATTTTTTGCTCAAGTACAATTGTTAATACCATGTTCCATAATTTTGCAAATTTAAGTCTAATAATACCAGGTGAAAGCTGGAATTATGGAGATCCTCTGCTTTTCTGCATGCTTAATTGCAAACAGGTAATATATTATACTTGCTTAATTGCACGTATAATTATATTAATATAGGTAGTATTTGCATGCTGGAAAACTGTTGAACTATAAATGTATTTTATTTTTGTGCTATTTGTGTCACCAGCTGAAGCTGAGGGACTTAAACTGTATATTTCTGGACAACTCGGATGAGCAAATTGCTTACTAGAACTCCAATGCTGCATCTTTCACTTTCTGTAAGTATTTCTGCAATCGGGTAAATAAAATATGTAAATTTCATGTTTTCTGCATACAATTAAGCAATATTTAACCATGAATAAAATTGCACCTCTATGCAAAATGATCGGTTTGACCAGTAACAGTTTAACAAAGGGGTAAAAACGGTAAGTCAACAAAAGTGTTAGGCATTAAACAGTCGATCAGTGAAACCATTGCCAAAAAAGAATTTAAGGGTTAAAATGCCAAATCTGTGAAAGTTGAAGGATTAATCCCTAACGTGTCAAATTAAAAAAGCTAGCTAAAATGTAGATTAGTCGGTTTGCTCAAAACCTCCTATATCTTTTACTTGAAAAAAATAGATAATAAATAATAATATAATTTCTGATTGTTATAATCTGCATTTAGAAATTTGGACTCCGTAATTCGGGCCAACCCGACCTGTTTCGAATTTTGACCCGTATAAGGATACCCGTTTTGTTGGGATTGCAGGAACCGTAAAAAGATCAATCAGAAAGAGGTAAAATCCCAGTGAGTGTGATCCAAATATAAGATAATCCAATGTGTAATATAAAAAATTAAAAACTATATCTTGATTAACCGGAGCTCAGGCGACCCGCGAAAGAACAGAAGACATATGTTACCAATAAGTCCCCAACATTAGAGCTGCACTGTCTAACTTCATTCCCCACCTGCCAAAAATTTCAGAAGTTAGTTATTGGTATAAGAGTTAATGTTTTATTAGCCCTTGAACTTTCACCTTTTGGCAGCTTAGCCCTTGAACTTTCCCCGAAACCCTCTATCCAAAAAATTGATATTTTCAATAATCTAATTTTTGGAATAAAGTGATAGGTTTTATGCATTAGAATTACGTTTAGGCAAAGTTATAATTGTATTTTTGACCGTGTCTTATAAGACTTTTTATTTGACCAAACATAGCCCCAAATTGACCCATCCGTTAGTAAAGGGGTCGAATTAGAATATTACCTCATGCGTGTGTAAGTTTTTTTTATTAGAGCATTTCATTGGTGGTTGAAATATTTGTTTTCAAGGTGAAAATGTAAACATGCCAAAGTTGCAACTAGGATTATTGGGATTGTGTAAATTAGAATCCTCTTGCAAGTGTAATTTATATTACCAATGGATTGAATCAAGTGTTTGAAATGTTATGATGTTGATATTTCTTTTAAAATGTTAAGATGTAGACTTGTAGTTACGTAAAATACACTAAATTTTATACCGGAATATTCAGTTTGATAATCTGCTCCATATAATTTGGCCGACCAAATCTTATTGACTTGGATTCTGAGAAACTAATTACTTCTTTGATCAAAATAGCTTAAGTATGTGTGAATTATTTTTATGTGTTCCTATATACCCACACCCAATATAGCGCCAAGAACAAAATTCTTGTCTTCTTCTGTTTTTATTGAGATTGGGGTCAAATCTTGACAGATTTGTATTAATTGAAAGGGAGTTGTAGTCCAAGTCCAAATTTTTTTTTTTTTGAACAACGAAAAGGAACCACGACCGGGAGCTACGACATTGCCATCACCCCCCTCGAGGAACCAAGCAACTATATAAAAACTGAAAGCAAGCAAGGAACTATCACATTACAATACAACACCAGGAAAGAAAAGAACTACTCCAAAACATCTAAATACTAGCAAACAAATTGACATCAAGTAATTGTCCCAAAACACAAATTATGGTCCGAGACCCAACCACCCCAAAGCCCTGGCCCGATAACTCCCTTCGATCTACCTTTAAGCCAGAAGAACGACTGAGCTTGAAGCTGGGAAATGTCTAATTTGAACCTATTCTGATCCATAGGCTTGAATACGAGATCATTACGATATTTCCACACAAACCAAAGATAAGAATAGAGATGCAAACGGGTACGAGTAATAGCGGGTACTGCAAAACCCGTACCCGACCCGCTATTCTTATACCCGTACCCGCCCCGTACCCGGTCAAATACCCGTCGGGTTCGGGTAGAAAAATACCCGCCGGGTACGGGTAACCCGACGGGTACCCGTTCAATAAAAAAATTAAACAAAATAGGTAAAATATTTAAAACTCTTAGTTCGTTCAGGCTTATTCCGTTCAATACGTAATGGACTGATATTGACGTTTTTAGACACGTTCAAACCCGTCAATATCGTCAATTTTGAGTACGTTTTAGAAGCAAATACATGTGATATTACTCAATTATGTGTTTATGTTACATTTCAGGTGATATATCGAAAGAGGTGCCAAAAACGGGCCAAAAGATGAAGAAAAATACAAAATTATAAGGCAAAAATAGTTCACGATCGTGAACTGATCGTGAACTATTCACGATCAGTCACCAAAGTCCCTGTATGATCTTCGCGTTCGTTATCGAGAGTTACCGATCGTTATGTCATCAAAACAGGAAGTTCACGACGCGAACTGTAGTTCGCGCCGTGAACTATGCGCCTCTGATCGTGTTTTATACTAGATCAAAGGGAAATGTCAGGCATCTTTTTCTGGAAGTGTGTTTTTGGGCAGTTAAGGACGATTTTGGAAGCAGTTTATCAAGGGATTAGTCAAGTTTATAGCAATCATTGATTCTCAAACATTTTGGATTAAATCTATGGTTGTAATTCTATACTTTAACTCTTGTTTGTTGATTTCTAGCATGTCTATGTGCTAGTAATCTTTATATTCACTATGTTTGGATGATTCTAGGGTTAAGTATGGTTTAATTTTAGGGTTTGTTTGTGTTCAAAATAATTGTTGATGTTTAATTACTCTTCTTGGTTTAATTTATGAGTTTTCGTTTCTTTATCGTTGGTAATTGATTAAATTAGATATTGACAACATTTGGTTCAATTGATTACTTCCCCAACTTTTCATTATGACCTAGTTGGTAATTCACTAGAAATAGGGATTAGAGATAAGATTCCAATAAGTTAGATTAAACAAGAAGTTCAACCCTAGTAATGAAAATTCTAGGTTAGAGGTCTTAGTTAATTCAAGACGGTAACTTCAACAAATAGAAGTGTGATTAGTTATAGCTTTTGAGAGAAGAAATTCCTATTAGTTGTAATTAGTTTATTAAATGGGATTGAGAGAAATCTAATACCGTGACTTCTAGAACATTAAACTAGCCGGTGCTTAATAACCATACTTAGAACTAGATGAATCCATACATAGTGAATATCCCTTAAATCTCATTTCAATCGTTCAAATTTGCATTTCTTGTCATTTCAAATATTAATTACATTTCATATAAATCAAAACATGAACAAAAATCTTTTCTTGATTAATTCTTTAACTTTCTTTACTTGGATTACATAAACTGTTCCCTGTGGATTCGATAACCCGAAATACTTACCTAGCCTATATTACCCACGATTAGGTATACTTGCCTATGAATGTGGTAATCTAGATTAGTGGTATTTAGGAGACATAATTTTATAACTAGATCGTACACATCAAGTTTTTGGCGCCGCTGCCGGGGAGCAGTTTTATGTTTTTAGGTTTTTGAAAGTTAATTAGTTAATTGATCCTTATTTAGGAATTTATTCTTAAATAAGTTACTTAATTTGTAATTTCTGTTTTCCTTTATTTTGTCTATCAGTTGCGTGTTAACTCTTTGCTTTGAGTTGTGCAGGTGCATGAGCAATAAGAATACTCTTAGAGGCAAGAAGTCTAAAGCTGATCAACCCTCACCATCCTCTGATCCAGAGAAACTTTTTCGAAGGAGACAGAGGATTCAATTAGAAGCAAGATACAACGCATCCATAAAGAAAGCTCAAAATATTGGGGAACCGAGTCTTGAAAATCAGAATCCGCTTTTTGAAGTTCAAGTCCAAAGTTCTGAAAATCAGGAGCAAACTCCTGTTAATTTAGAACCAATAGTTAATCAAGAGCCGATTCTTGATAACCAAATGGGTGATCAAGACCCACCACCGGAACGTCCGATGTGGCAAACGAGGCAAAATGCCCCGGTTGATGCCATTCCGGCAATTAGACTTCCGGAAATAAATGGCATAAATTTTGAAATAAAAAGTCAATTCCTAAGTATGGTTCGTGATTTGGGTTATGATGGTAGACTCACAAATGACCCAAATCACCATATTGAGTGCTTTAATGACATATGCCAATTGTTTAGGATTCCTAACGTTTCGCAAGATGCGATACGACTTCGACTCTTCCCTTTTAGTCTAATTGGAGAGGCAAAAATTTGGGTTAAATCCCTTGAGCCAAACTCCATTTCGACTTGGGAAGAACTCCGAAGTCGATTTATACACCGTTATTTTCCACCCGCGAAAGCGGATAAATTAAAAACTGATATTATGGCTTTTCAACAGGAAGCTGGGGAAACATTAACGGAAGCATGGGAACGTTTCAAGGGAATGTTGAGGAGATGCCCAAATCATGGGTTTGAGAAGAGCGATATCGTCCATCTCTTCTATAGGGGTTTGTCCAACAATGCACGATCCACCCTTGATTCATCGAGTGGTGGAATATTCATGTATAAAACCCCTACGGAAGGATACCAACTTTTGGAGGATATGGCCATGCACAATGCGGAATGGGCCACCGATAGAAGAGCCGGAAAGCAAACGGGTTCGGTCAATGGGGTTGACGATAGACAACATGATGAAGTCGCCGCCATAAAGAATAACCAGGTAATGTTAGAACGTAAATTAGATAAAATAACATCTTCTTTACATGCGATACAGGTTGGGTGTGAGAAATGCGGTGGACCCCACCTTGCAAAGGAATGTCAACAACACCAACCGATGATGACCGAGGAGGAGGTCAATTATTTAAACCAAGGTTACGGGCAAAACTATCAACGAGGAAACCAAGGATACAACAACAATAGGGGTTACAACAACAATAACAGTAATTTCCCCCTAGACCATCACATCCACCCGGTTTCCCTCAAAATAACCAACCAAATTACCCTCCTCGAAATAATTCTAACACACCCGGTTCGAGTTCTAAGCCCGAAGAGCACATGTCTCTCGAGAGCATGTTTGGTCAGTTTATGGCTAGCCAAGCCAAAACAAATGAAGAAACCAAACAAGACTCGAAAGAGATGAAACAATGTATTAGAAACCAACAAGCCACCATTCAAAACTTAGAAAGAGATATTGGGAGAATTGCCCAAGCCTTAACCGAAAGACCTCAAGGCAATTTACCCCCTTCTACCCAAGCGAATCCCAAGGGAGAATTCAACTCAAGGGATGTCAAAGCCATTACCACACGAAGTGGTAAAGAGGTAAGTTCACCAATGGTTAAAATTACTACTAATAATTCTAGTGAACATGTACTTGTAGAAGAGGGGACACCAATGAATGAAGAGGAAGTGCTTGTTGAGAAGATTATAGAAAAAGATGAACCGAAGAAGAATGAATCAAAGAAGGAAGCAACAACAAACTCTTACCTACCTAAAGTTCCTTTCCCACAACGGTTGAGAAAGGAAAAACTCAAAGAAAAATATGGTAAGTTTGTTGAAATGATTAAACAGGTACGCATTAACGTGCCTTTGGTTGATATGTTGGCAGGTATGCCAAATTATGGAAAGTTTATTAAGGATTTGGTGTCAAATAAAGTGCAAATGGAGGAAGCATCTTCAGCTGTGTTGAGTGAAGAATGCTCGACGATCATAGAATCCAAGATGCCACCAAAGCTAGAGGACCCAGGGAGTTTCATAATCCCTTGTCTCTTTAATAATTTTTACCGGTTTGCAATGGTCTAGCAGATTTAGGTGCTAGTATTAGTTTAATGCCCTTGTCGATAGCTACAAAAATAGGATTAACCGATTTTAAGCCGACTAGGATGATCTTGAGATTAGCAAACCTTTCATACACATATCCCATTGGTATAGCAGAAAATGTTCCTGTTAGAGTTGATAAATTCGTGTTCCCCGTAGACTTCGTTGTCCTAGAAATGGATGTGGATCCCAAAGTCCCGCTAATTCTAAGTAGACCTTTCTTGAACACGGCGGACGCCATGTTTCATGTGTCTAAGAAACAACTAAGTCTAGGAATAGATGATGATAGGGTCACCTTCTCTATAGAGAAAGCCATGAAGCATACCTCCAAATCCGATGATTCTTGTTATTTCATTGATGTTATCGATTCATGTATCGATGAGGAGGTTACTTCCTTTCTCGACCTCGATTGTAATGATGTCACCACAAAAGGTGATTTCACTATTGATTCCGATGAAACAATCCGAGATCTCCAAGAGTTCGAGGATTTGCTTCATGTAGATGGTGAGGAATCCGAGGTAGGAGATGTCGTGTTTGAGAAAATTGACCCTAAAGACAACCTTCGAATTAAAACTTCTTTAGAAGAGCCACCTACTCTAGAGCTTAAAACTTTACCAAACCATTTAGAGTATGCCTTTTTAGAAGGTGATTCTAGTCTTCCGGTCATCATTTCATCTAAGTTATCCTCCACCGAAAAAGCCGATCTTATTAAAATTCTTAAAACTCATAGACAAGCCATTGCTTGGAAAACGGCTGACATTCCGGGTATAAATCCCGCCTATTGTACACACAAAATCCTCATGGAGGAAAATTTCAAGCCAAGTGTACAAAGGCAAAGGAGATTGAACCCGAATGTCAAAGATGTGGTTAAAAAAGAAGTTCTTAAACTTCTTGATGCGGGACTCATCTACCCTATCTCCGATAGCCCGTGGGTGAGCCCGGTACAAGTTGTACCGAAAAAAGGGGGTATGACAGTTATCAAAAATGAGAAGGGTGAACTAATCCCTACTCGAACTGTCACGGGTTGGCGCGTGTGTATTGATTACCGCAAGCTAAATGATGCCACCCGTAAGGATCATTTTCCTTTACCGTTCATTGATCAAATGTTGGAACGACTCGCGGGAAACAACTTTTATTGTTTCCTCGATGGCTTTTCCGGCTATTTTCAGATCCCAATCGACCCCCTAGATCAAGAAAAAACCACATTCACGTGCCCCTTTGGTACATTTGCTTATAGGAGAATGCCGTTTGGTCTATGCAACGCTCCGGCCACGTTCCAACGTTGCATGACGGCTATTTTCCAAGACGTGATAGAGGATTGTATGGAAGTATTCATGGATGACTTCTCGGTTTTCGGGAACTCATTTACTTCATGTCTAGCAAATCTTGAGAGGATTTTGAGAAGGTGTGAGGAATCCAACTTAGTGCTTAATTGGGAGAAATGTCACTTCATGGTGCGAGAAGGCATCGTGTTAGGACATAAAATTTCTGAGAAGGGAATTGAGGTAGATAAAGCTAAAATAGATGTCATATCTAAGCTACCTCCGCCCTCGAATGTGAAAGCCGTGAGGAGTTTCCTTGGTCATGCGGGTTTTTACCGTCGGTTTATCAAAGATTTTTCTAAAATCACCCGACCCATGACCCATTTACTTGAGAAGGATATACCATTCGTTTTCTCAAACGAATGTGTAGAATCCTTTGATTTGTTAAAGGAAAAACTTACCGAGGCTCCGATCATGGTTTCTCCCGATTGGGAATTACCATTTGAGTTGATGTGCGATGCGAGTGATTATGCACTCGGTGCGGTGTTGGGGCAAAGAAAGAACAATCACTTTCAACCAATCTATTATGCTAGCCGAACACTCAATGGTGCTCAAGTGAACTATACAACCACCGAAAAAGAATTACTTGCAGTTGTATTCGCTTTTGACAAATTTCGACCCTACCTTGTGTTGTCGAAAACCATTGTGTACACCGATCATTCCGCATTGAAACATCTCTTTGCTAAGCAAGACGCCAAACCTCGACTCATACGTTGGATACTCCTCTTGCAAGAATTCGACATTGAGATCAAGGATAAGAAGGGGGCGGAAAACCTTGCAACAGATCATTTATCCCGCCTCGAAAATCCATATTTAGAGGAATGTGATGAAAATGGGATAAATGATAAATTTCCCGATGA
The DNA here is from genome assembly GCA_963853835.1 of Calendula officinalis. Lineage (NCBI taxonomy): Eukaryota > Viridiplantae > Streptophyta > Magnoliopsida > Asterales > Asteraceae > Calendula > Calendula officinalis. The sequence goes on from OY970825.1 coordinate 29,389,101, forward strand.
ATTCCTTGAAGTAGTCAACGCTTTACAAGTGTCTGATGACCCGTGGTTCGCCGACATGGCAAATTATTTGGCGGCGGGTATCCTTGTAAAGGGTTTGACTCATCAACAAAAAGGGAAATTTTTCTCCGATCTTAAGTACTATTATTGGGAGAATCCTTACTTATTCCGGGTCGGGCCTGATTTTGTTCATAGGAGATGTGTGTACGGTGAGGAAGCTTATGTCATTCTCAACGAATGTCATAAGGGACCCACCGGGGGCCACTTCGGACCTAACCTCACCGCCCGAAAAGTATTAGATGCGGGATTTTATTGGCCAACGATTTTTAAAGACTCATATAAATTGGTCAAGGCTTGTGATGCTTGCCAAAGAACGGGTAGCATCTCCAAACGAGACGAAATGACTCAACATAGCATTCAAGTTTGTGAGGTGTTCGATGTTTGGGGCATTGATTTCATGGGCCCATTCCCGAGCTCCCATGGTAATAAGTACATTCTTGTAGCCGTCGACTACGTCTCCAAATGGGCCGAGGCAAAAGCATTACCAACAAATGATGCCCGGGTCGTAGTCAAATTCGTTCAAGCTCTCTTTTGTAGGTTCGGATGTCCTCGTGCTCTCATTAGTGATCGGGGCACTCATTTTGCCAATCACCTAATGGAGAAAAACTTTGCAAAGATATGGTGTCCATCACCGTTTTTCAACTTCTTATCATCCACAAACAAGTGGACAAGTTGAAAACACTAATCGAGCACTTAAGAGGATCCTTGAGAAAACCATTGATCGAAATCCAAAAATTTGGTCTCAAAAGTTAGATGATGCTCTTTGGGCATTCCGAACCGCGTTTAAAACGCCTACCGGTTACACCCCGTACCGTATGGTTTACGGGAAAGCATGTCACATTCCGATCGAAATTGAACACAAAGCCTTTTGGGCTCTTCAAGAATGTAACATGGATGTAATCATGGCGGGTCACAACCGCAAATTCCAATTAAATGTTCTTACCGAAGAAAGATCTCATGCCTACGAGAATTCTCGAATTTACAAAGAAAATACAAAACGTTGGCATGACAATAAATTAAAAACCTTCAAATGTTTCAAACCGGGAGATAAAGTCCTAATTTATCAATCTCGTTATAAGTTTTCTCCCGGAAAGCTTAAATCCAAATGGGCCGGTCCTTACACCGTTGTCCAACAAAAACCTTCCGGGTATGTGGAGCTCATTTGTGATAGTGGCCGTTTTAGCATAAACGGTCACCGTTTGAAACTTTATCATGAAGGGAATGGTAATTTTGAGAAGGAGAAATTGGAGGAAGAGGAGGTGATTCATTTCATCTCGGTTGGTGCTCGTAAGTGACAAAAGAGTAGCATCGAGTCGAGCTTTAGACTCAATAATCTTTGAAGCGCTTCTCGGGAGGCAACCCGTGTGTATTTTGGTTAATTCCCTTTCCGTTCAGCATTTTTTTTTTAGTTGTTAGTATTTTTTTTCTGCTTCTTAAGTCATTTGGTGATTTTGGTTAAAAATCTGCTTGTGTAAAAAAAAAAAACAAAATTCGTAAGTGTGGGAGTGGAGGAAAGTTCGCGCCGCGAACTTTCTTCCCGATCGCTAACTTCATACAGGGAGTTGGGCTCATCGTCGCTATTAGTTAACGCTCGGGTCACGATGTAGTTCGCGATTCGGGTCCGGGTCGACCCGATTTGGTCTATTCGGATCGCGAAAGTTCCCGATCGGGAACGTCTTAGCGTCGCGAACTCTGCATGCTATATATTCTTCGTTTTTCTTCCAGCTCGCACAATCGTTAACCCTAACACTTCCATCGTGATCGGCTGAGCAGATTTCCCCCATTCTCCACCCGATTTCACTCATATTTCTTCCAAAACTTCCGATTTCTTCATCAATTCTTCATCTCCATGGGTCCAAGGGTTAGTTCTTCTACTTTTCTTCATAGATTCATCTATTATTTCGGTATAGGTCCGAAATTTTTGACTTGTTCTTGAACTTTTTGAGTTAAATCTTAGCTCTTTATGCTTAATAGTTGATTTGTAGTTGAACCCTAGTTGAAATCTGCAATCTTTGTTCTTAGTCAGTAAAACCCTCTTAAGATTAGTAGATTTCTAGCCTTACATTGTATGAAATTGGGAAATTGTGAGCAAATTGGGTTAAATTTCGGATTTTTGCAAGTGTTTAAGGGAGATTTAAGTTGTTAAACTAGTTATCATACTTCAATTTTCAATATTTTAAATAACTAGTTTAACAACTCGGGTTGGATAAAATTGGACACCAAATGTCAAGTCTGTTGTTCAAAGTTATGTTAAGAATGTTACAAAGATACTTTTTTTACAATGTTAATATGTTTATAACACTTAGTTTTTTAAATCAATTTGAAATAAAATTTAATTAACAATGTCAAATCTTTAATTTTATTTTCAATTTTCTTATTTTTAAAACTAAGTGTGGGAAGGGGTAACGTCATTTACATTCATGTTTTACATAATTAGACACCCTACTATTCTTTCATATTTATATTCTTAACATTGTGATTATTGTCTTTGATGTAGAAACAACAAAAGACAGCTGCCTCCACATCGGCCAGTGGCCGCGGGCGCGGACGTGCACGAGTACCTTCACCTATCCCAGAACCCGCACTCCTAGAAGATGGGTTCCCGGCCATTCTTAGAGTTAATAGGGAACACATCTTCCTAAACTTTGAGAATGCACCTCGAGAGGGTCTTGCACGAGAAAGTGAGAGTAGGAAAAATAAACTCTCAAACAAAAAAGTAGTTGTGGGAAGGTGTGTTGACCTGGAATTGTTAGACGCGGTAGGTCGAAGGGCGGATATTGAAAGTTACCTGGTCCGTTATCATAAGGATCACGATGGCAATGTACGTTTTATATGTCGGGCGTGGGAGAGAGCTCTCCTCATCAATGAACCAACTTATGATGAGCTCCTCCTCGAGTTTTATTCTACTATAAAATTCGAACCCCGTGTAGCCATGAAGAACCCCGAAGACCCTTGCATCCAATACCGAGTAGCTAACCAATGGGTAGAATATAACCTCATTCAATTTGCTATTAACCTAGGTATTTATACCGTAGAAGAAACCACACCCAGAAGTTTTCATCATTATATGAAGTGGTGTGCGACGAATGAGGTTAGAAATGTTGACGAATATTGGCGTCAAATCGGGGTTGGTGATTACCGAATGGCTCATACAAAAGAGTCAAGCATTAGAAGCGGTACTCATCGGTTTCTTCATAGAATGATTGCATATACCATCCGCCACCGAAACCAAGGGCCCGAAAAAGTTAACAAATACGATATGTGGTTGCTCCACCAACTCATCGACAAAAATGCGATAACGAATATTCCATTCGTGATCGCCAAATTTTTGAGTACACAGGGAAAGGGGCTAAAAGGAAAAAGTCCGATGGGTGCCGGTCACTATGTCACTCGTTTGGCACGGGCCGCAACTGCCATTCCTCACAGAGTTTGGGAGAGCATGACATACCGACCAATGGGGTCAATGGACGAGGTATTGTTGTTGGGTATGCACGTCATTGTGAAATTTGGGGGTGACTATGTTTGGAATGAACATCCCGGTGTGGAAAATCCGGGAAGTGGTAGTGAGAGTAGTGAGGATGATGGTGATGATGATGTAGATATGGACGATGCACCGGGTCCCGAAATACCAATAGCGGGTCAACACTTTGATCAACCGGAACCAACAGGTCCCCAATTCGGGCATTCGGTCGCCTCGGGATCCGGTTCGGGTCAATCCTCGTTTGACCCTTATTTTTCATATAATCAAATGGTCGAGAGGATGGATGCAATGCAAGTCGATGTGTCCTATGTCCGATCATCCCACGACCATTTGCACACCAATGTCCAAGATCATATGCACCGGTCATACTACAATCAAATGCGGGTTGGGCAACAAGTGAGTTGGCAAACCGATGTTGCCAACTATAATCTATATCCAAGTCAATTTCCCCGACCACCACCCTTTGATCATTCCAACATACCCACGTGGGCACCGAGCTACCCCGCACCACCGAACTACCCCGATTATGATGCTTGGTACCAAGACTCCAATTCTTGGTACCGCCCGTACCCACCACCGCAATGAAGGCGAAGAGGCAGAAAATAAAATAAAAAAAAAAAAAAAACAACGTATTACTGTTTTTGTTTGTTTGTTTTTAGGTGTTCGTCGTGATTGCTGTTTGTTGCGGACTCTTGTAAACTGCTCCGGAATTCAAAATTTCACCGGGAATGTACACAACACACCCTCAGGTCGTATACTTTCTTCCGACCTCGATTTCCTAAATTTTGTCAAGTTTATTGCATTGGGGACGATGCAAACACTTAAGTGTGGGAAGGGGGTGTATTTAAAAAGAAATCCACCATTTAAAATTTGTCAAATCTTCGAAAATAATCATCCGAGTAAGAAAACCGATTTAATGGTTAAATTTTTTTTTATGACACATCTCGATGCTTTTGAAAATAATTTTGGGAGACAAAGTTTAATTTAAATGATAGAATTTTAGCTAGCTTTTATGTTGCAATATTTGTAGCTTTTCATAGATTTAAGAATTTTAGCTCTTTGATTATGGTAATTTTAACGTAGAAAATTGGAAATGCCTTGCATAATATATAAGAATCGTCTTTAAGAAAATTAAGGTTAGTTTTACTAGCTCCCAATGACATTAGGTTAAGATAAGGGCCTTTAGTTTACGGTGCACATCATTGTGAATAATAAACAAAAATATATTAAAAAGTTATTAATTAAATATTGTGGAAGAACAAACAACCGGACGTGTGTCACTCAGACAAGTAAGCCCGAGGGGTCCTTCAAACCTAGCATTCTAAGGTCAACTGATCTGGACATGTTGGTGGAAAGTCTGTTACGCGGGTGGCATTCGAGCTGAGGTTCTTCCCACCAAACAAATAAATAAAAAAAAATATATATAAAAAAATATAAAAAAAAAAGAAAAAAAAAAGAAAGAAAAAGAAAAAAAAAATAGAAAGAAAGAAAATAAGCAAAAATAAATAAGCTTGAATAAAGCATACATGAATAAAGCGTTTACGCTACCCAATGATATTTAAACTAATTTTTCTTATTTTAACCCTACTAATTGGGTGGTTTTCATAAAGATGATATTTGTAGATTATGCAAGAATGAAGAGATTCTAAATTAAAATTGGTATAATTAAGGTAGCCAAAAAATTAGTAGGTTTATGAAAAGTTAACTAGTTTGGTACACAAAATTGGATATAAAGTCTAGGTAAAATTTTATTTGCTAAATTAAGCTAAATTCTGAAATTGGCATTGATTGTGATTGAGATGTTTGTCATATGCATTGGATTGGTGTCTTACTAACAGATTTTTCAGGATGATTTGCTTGAGGACAAGCAAAGTTTAAGTGTGGGGATTTTGATATTGACGTTTTTAGACACGTTCAAACCCGTCAATATCGTCAATTTTGAGTACGTTTTAGAAGCAAATACATGTGATATTACTCAATTATGTGTTTATGTTACATTTCAGGTGATATATCGAAAGAGGTGCCAAAAACGGGCCAAAAGATGAAGAAAAATACAAAATTATAAGGCAAAAATAGTTCACGATCGTGAACTGATCGTGAACTATTCACGATCAGTCACCAAAGTCCCTGTATGATCTTCGCGTTCGTTATCGAGAGTTACCGATCGTTATGTCATCAAAACAGGAAGTTCACGACGCGAACTGTAGTTCGCGCCGTGAACTATGCGCCTCTGATCGTGTTTTATACTAGATCAAAGGGAAATGTCAGGCATCTTTTTCTGGAAGTGTGTTTTTGGGCAGTTAAGGACGATTTTGGAAGCAGTTTATCAAGGGATTAGTCAAGTTTATAGCAATCATTGATTCTCAAACATTTTGGATTAAATCTATGGTTGTAATTCTATACTTTAACTCTTGTTTGTTGATTTCTAGCATGTCTATGTGCTAGTAATCTTTATATTCAGTATGTTTGGATGATTCTAGGGTTAAGTATGGTTTAATTTTAGGGTTTGTTTGTGTTCAAAATAATTGTTGATGTTTAATTACTCTTCTTGGTTTAATTTATGAGTTTTCGTTTCTTTATCGTTGGTAATTGATTAAATTAGATATTGACAACATTTGGTTCAATTGATTACTTCCCCAACTTTTCATTATGACCTAGTTGGTAATTCACTAGAAATAGGGATTAGAGATAAGATTCCAATAAGTTAGATTAAACAAGAAGTTCAACCCTAGTAATGAAAATTCTAGGTTAGAGGTCTTAGTTAATTCAAGACGGTAACTTCAACAAATAGAAGTGTGATTAGTTATAGCTTTTGAGAGAAGAAATTCCTATTAGTTGTAATTAGTTTATTAAATGGGATTGAGAGAAATCTAATACCGTGACTTCTAGAACATTAAACTAGCCGGTGCTTAATAACCATACTTAGAACTAGATGAATCTATACATAGTGAATATCCCTTAAATCTCATTTCAATCGTTCAAATTTGCATTTCTTGTCATTTCAAATATTAATTACATTTCATATAAATCAAAACATGAACAAAAATCTTTTCTTGATTAATTCTTTAACTTTCTTTACTTGGATTACATAAACTGTTCCCTGTGGATTCGATAACCCGAAATACTTACCTAGCCTATATTACCCACGATTAGGTATACTTGCCTATGAATGTGGTAATCTAGATTAGTGGTATTTAGGAGACATAATTTTATAACTAGATCTTACACATCATGGACTAACGGGAGACGAGCCAAATTTTAACCATTATTAAATTGGGCTAATGAGAGATTAAGTATTGGGTTAAGTTTGAGTAGTGACTCGTGGGCTAAACATGTACTAAAAAAATTACACATTAATATATATATATATATATATATATATATATATATATATATATATATATATATATATATATATATATATATATTCGGGTCGGGTATAAACGGTGCGGGTATTATAAAACCCGTACCCGACCCGTACCCGCTCTCGGGTATGAAATTTAAACCCATCCCCGACCCGTTACCCGTTTAGACGGGTAATACCCGCCCCGTAAGACTCGGGTACCCGCGGGTACCCAAACCCGCGGGTTAAATTTGCATCCCTAGATAAGAAAGAACTATTCCTAAGAAAGCTTTTAATTTGAGACCCGCCATGTTTAGATTCCTTCCCCAAGACCATAAAGACGAGATAGAGGTGATTTCATGGATTGTTAAACCCCACCAATCCGCTATTTCCTGCAAAAAAAGAACGAGAGATATTACACTCAACAAAAATATGCTCTTCCGATTCTTCCTCAATCCCACACATTGGGCAAACGCAGGTAATGAGTTGTATTCCCCGCTTTTCTAAATTCAACTTTTTCGGCAGTCGCCCGTGAGCAATCCGCCAAGCATTCACGCATATTTTTGACGGCACAATTCGAGACCATACTGATTGGTTAATTGGCGATTTTAAGAGTGAAAGGTCATCATATGCCTTGCGGATTGAAGAGACTGAGAAACCGGCGGCGGGATCTAGTGCCCAAATGATTCTTCTAGAAGCTGGATTAATCACGTTAGGGCTTTGGAACCAATTTCCTACATGTATATTAAAATTGTTGAAGTCTTTAAAATTTTTTAAAACATTCCTCCATAAGCCCAGAATCTTGCCAGATGGATTCGGCCCACAAAGCCCACCTTCTGGGCCGTGAATATCACAGATGACAGATCGCCACATTGAGCAGTTTTCAGTCTTAAACCTCCACACCCATTTTGCGAGGAGGCCGATATTCAAAGCTTTCAAGCTGCCTACCCCAAGACCTCCGTTGGTTTTCTCGTTTAATACCACATTCCAAGCTATCCATGATATTTTCTTCTTCTCGGCGGTTCCGCCCCAAAAGAAATTAGCCCGGATACTCTCTAATTTCTTGATAATTTTCTGTGGGGCTTTAAATAAAGAGAAGAAATATGAGCCAAGACTACCAAGTACAGTTTTTATGAGAGTAAGCTTTCCACCAGACGATAAGGTTCTAGCCTTCCAATTAGATAACTTCGATTGAAATTTATTGATAATAGCCGCCCATGCCTCACCTTTATTCATGGAAATACCTATTGGAACACCGAGGTACACAAAAGGTAAGGTGCCCGCCGAACACAAGTGTCTATCCGCCATAGCGGACACTTCCTCATTATCAATGCCAATGCCGAATAAGTTGCTTTTTTTGAGATTCATTTTTAAACTGGAGGACAAAAAGAAACATCTAAGAATACGAATAAGGTTCAAGATGTTTGAATCCGACCACTCACCAATAACTAAAGTGTCATCCGCATATTGTAGATGGGAGATTTGAGGCCCACCATTGGGGAGAGAAATACCATGGAAAACTCCTCGATGTCTTGCCTCGATCATAGCAAGATTGAAAGCTTCGGCCGCGATTATAAAAAGAAAATGGGCGAGTGGATCCCCTTGACGAACCCCACTTCCCATCTTGAACTCATTGCAAGGAGAGCCGTTAATAAGAACCGAAATAGATGCCGAGGACAAACAACCAAAAATCAATTTCCTCCATTTTAAGCTAAAATTCATATTTCGCATGACATCCAACAAGAACTCCCAATTTAGGGAGTCAAAGGCTTTCTCAAAATCAATTTTGAATAACATAGCAATTTTCTTTTTTGCTTTAAGCCATGCCATGGTTTCCCCGATAATAAAAGGACCATCGAGAATACTCCTACCTTGTATAAAAGTTGTTTGCTCATCTCCAATTACTACATTAATAACTTGAGCAAGACGATTTGACAATATCTTGGATACAATTTTGTACAAGCAATTAAGCAAACTAATAGGCCTATAATCACCGAATGAAATGGGAGATTTTACCTTCGGTAGCAAAGCGATAAACGAGGAATTACATCCGTTATCAAACACCCCGTGAATCTCAAAATGTTTTATAGCCAACACCAGATCCGGTTTAATTAACTCCCAAAACTTCTTGAAAAAAGCAAAGGAAAAACTGTCGGCTAACTTTCACACTAAGTTTTGTTATATCATATCAGTTGAGACAGATAAAATTCCGCGTCTAGTCAAATATTGCAACTTTCAAAGAAGGGTTTCTAAAATTAGAAAGAAACCAACAAAATATAATATTTGATGTCTAGAACTATACTTTATGAATTTCTAAGCTCGTTTAATTAAGCTTAACATCTGTTAGAAGGGCCATTCATAGAAAGATGGAGCTGTAAGCCTGTATATACTATTACTAGATGTTAAAAAGATTAATACAAATAAAAACCTACATCTTTTCCTACTTGTTATCAAATGAAAACATAAGAAAAACAAAACTAGGACGAATAAAAATTCAAATTCATGTCAGTGTAGAACAAACATCACATTTTGGGTCAGAAAATAACATGAAAATTATAAAACTAAAACAGAAAAAATTAAAACTTGGTAAGAAAAAGAAAACCAAAATATAACAAAAAAATACTGTAAAATTAATTAGAAAAATAAATAATTTAAAAATATTTAATAGTACTTTATGACGTAGGAAGCAATACCACTTCTCGAAGAAAAAAATTCACCTCCTGACTTATATGTTATGTATATCTAAGTCCACTCCCAATACTGAAACCTCATATCATCAATATTCATTCTCTTTAATTTTTTAAACTCGACCACTATAAAATATATACAAAATACCAAGTACCTTATTTGTCCAGATGGGAAATATTATGTCTAAAGGGTCCATCACAAAGCACGTAAACGAAGAAGTTACAAACTAAAATTCTTGAATATTATGTCTTACAAAATATCACGAAAATGAAGAAATTACAAACTAAAAGCCTTGAAATTCTTGAATATATACACAAACACCACATTATTAAACCCCAATTTCATCAAACCAAATTAAAACACGAATCGAAGCCCTAATTATCTCACCATCCGATTAAACACAAACCCATTAATATCATCATCATCTGCAATCTGGAGACCCGAAACACCCCCTTCATAAATTTCATCAACATAACCGTTTTCACTCCATTGACATCTTGATCCACCATGAGCATTCACAATCCAACCAAATTCCTCATTTCCATTCCCATAAAACCGTCCATTAATAACACCACCTGTTCTTCCACCACCACCGCCGCCGCCACTGCCTCCGGCAAACAGGTCATCAGAATCCTCACCGATCAGAACTTGCAATGCAACTGCTTCTGCTATTGCAGCACCTTCTTCATCCAACCTTCTTTGTTCTTCTATCTTGTTCTGTTTCTTCTTCTCAAGTTCTGAAATAATGGCTGCTGACGTGGCGAGAGCTTTCTCCAGTCGTCTTTTTTTCTTCTCGGCTTGTTTGATTCGCTCTGATTCGTCTTTCACTTGCTTCTTTTTCGTCTTTCTAACACCAGATGGTGCTTTACCACAATCCATTTTATCTTTTTCCTCTATAAAAACTAAAACTTTATACTATATGTATACTTATTAAAACTATGATCAACTGTTATCTTGCTATGACTAGTTACTACAATTTGAAGTAAAAATTCAACTTTTTTTTTTAAAACAAATTGGTCCTACACCCACTCAGATGTGAAGGAATACCGAATTTTACGAACGCTGCAATCCCAAACAGATATAGCAGGATCTAGCATAAGAGAATACTGATAAATGCTTGTTAAACTGTTTTTCTGTACTATCATTTTTCCTAATTTTCCAGAGGCTGTGCATTTGCTCATCTCGTGTAATAAAATCAAATAAATTATTTAGTAATGGAACGATGACGATCTTGCTCTAGTTCAAATAACCCACATGGCGTTCCCACCTGAAAAATAATAAAATTAAGAACACTGTCGAAAGAATATTCGGAAAATCACATAATTAGCTAATTTTGGAGAATCACACTTAAGTGTTTGGATAAAAAAAATTAGCTTATATATCGAAGATTTTTGGTAAACAGAAATAACTGCTATCGTAATCAATCAACTTAGATGGAAAATTAGGGTTCATACGAAACCTGAAATTCCACCAACTATTACCAACCAAGCGAATCAATCGAACACTAAATCAATCATTGACTGTACTGAACATATATAAACCAGAAATTTTAAGACGAATACGAACTCAATTGCAAAATTGTGAATTCGAACACAAAAACTACACACAGAGCAGATCAGCGACGGCAGACTAATCACAGCAATTCAAAGCAAATTCAAATCGAAATTGAAATCGAAATTGCAATCAATTAACGAAAATGAAAAGGAAATTTTACCTTGTGAGGAGAATTCAACTAGGGTTTGTGATTGCAAGAGGTTGGATCTGGAGATGAAACCTAAGATATATTATATACTAAAGAAAGATAAATAACTGATCACATGATAAGAGAGTGCCGAACGGAAAGAAGCAAGGGCAAAGCTGTAAATTTAGAGAATTCTGGACACGTGGCAGTAGATAATAGCATCATCTAGAAATGTCACCACTTTTGGTGGTTGGACAGGCGGATGTTATCTGATCCGACAGCTTGTAAAGTGACACGTGTGAGTGACCGCTTGGATCGAGAAGATATGGAAAGGGTTCCGACGGAAGAGATCTCGGACGTTGATTTTCAACGACCAGGATTGTAGTTTATATGATGCATCTGATCCAAAATTACACATTTAAGCTCACTTCTTTTGAATTTTCTAATCCAGATTGTTCACGTATTATGAGACAAACCATTAAGCTACCATGTACAATTCTTATCTGAAGTCATGTCCACGATTGTGATTGTAATATTAAATGTTTTCAGTTTCTCATACTACTCATAATAATGATTAAACTTAATTTGGTAATCTTTACCACTGACACATCTGTTTTTTCTCTTATAACCAAACACATGATAAACTCTAACCAAACTCACGTAACAGATGACCAAACTCATTTACTTCTCTTCCCTTCACTTTCACAGTGACCCACCAAGGCGACCAAACATCAAATGGGACGCGCCGAGCTATGACTCACGTAAGAGGTGGAACGCGTTTTCAACACGCGAATAAAATGGGGACGGAGGTGACGACCATCCCCTTACATGTAGTCTTATTATGAACTTTTGTCACAACTATATCACTTTACTTTATGTGACTCGGCCAATATCGCTTCAGTTTATAAGAATTTTGCTTGATTGCTTCCTATTTTTTGCTATGGACCATTGTTTCATCACTAGTCCGACTTTTCGCCCATATATATTGATTCTTGCCCTTCTATAGGCTCAGTCACTTGATCCCCGCCCAATTTTTTCTTCTGCTGATGCTATGTTATGACTTCCATTCTCTGGAGATCGTCACAACAAACAATTTTCACATGTATTATTTAAAAAAAATTTAATTCAGTTTTGAAATTTTACGATTTTGCCACTCGAGGTATGTTAGATAAATATAGTTTATGCATATTACATTATTCAAATTCAATTATATAGATGAGTTTAGAAGATTTTCTTTTGCATTTTTATATGATTATATCTATAAATAATGATTAATAGTAGCATACAAAATTTTCATTACCTTGCATATAACAATTAAAAAACTTGTGCTTGTTCCGTTTCCTATGTCAGAATTAAAACGGATACTTACTTTGTAGAAAAACTTACAAATAAATTGAAAAGGAGATAAAACCATATGGACATTTTATTGGTGATGTTGGAGTACAGTCGCCATCAGTGAGCTGCTTCTTTCTGCAGACGCCTCCAGCAAATCTCTCCTCCGCCTCCGGCGATGACATCTCCACGGTTGCTAACACAACCTTCATCTCTATATTCTTCCAATTTCCTCCATTTCAATCCTCATTTCCAAACCCTAATTAAACCAGCAACAAAACCCTACCCAAAACCACCGCCAATTCGTTCCGTCCTTCAGTACAACCGCAAACCGGAGCTCGCCGGTAATACACCAAGAGTCGTCGTCATCACATCCGGCAAAGGCGGTGTCGGGAAAACCACAACCACCGCCAATGTCGGTCTTTCCTTAGCCCGATTAGGCTTCTCTGTCGTCGCAATTGACGCCGACGTCGGCCTTCGTAACCTCGACCTCCTTCTCGGCCTTGAAAACCGCGTCAATTACACCGTCGTCGAAGTCCTCAACGGCGATTGCCGGCTCGACCAAGCCCTAGTTCGCGATAAACGTTGGTCAAACTTCGAATTACTCTGCATTTCCAAACCTAGGTCAAAATTACCCCTAGGGTTTGGCGGAAAAGCCCTAGTTTGGGTCATTGACGCTTTAAAAGAACGGCAGGAAGGCTGCCCGGACTTTATACTCATCGATTGTCCAGCAGGAATCGACGCCGGATTCATAACGGCAATTACTCCGGCGAATGAAGCCGTTCTCGTTACAACACCGGACATTACCGCGTTGAGAGATGCTGATAGGGTTACAGGTTTACTGGAATGCGATGGAATTAGGGATATTAAGATGATTGTGAACAGAGTTAGAACTGATTTGATTCGAGGTGAAGATATGATGTCAGTTCTAGATGTTCAAGAAATGTTAGGGTTAGCATTATTGGGTGTGATTCCAGAAGATTCTGAGGTAATTCGGAGTACAAACCGAGGGTTTCCACTTGTTTTAAATAAGCCTCCAACTTTAGCAGGTTTAGCATTTGAACAAGCAGCTTGGAGGTTGGTTGAACAGGATAGCATGAAAGCTGTAATGATGGAGGAAGAACCCAAAAAGAAAGGATTTTTCTCCTTTTTTGGAGGTTAGTTATTGAATGTTTTTGAATCATGTTTGTTTTATGGAGAATTATATTTGTTTTTTGAAATGTTATGTACAGTAAGGTGATGTTTCTTCAATTTTGAGTAATTCTATGATTGATTGTTTAATATACTTTCATCTGTATGCTGTTGCCGTAATTGAGGTTTTTTTTTCTGCATATATGTTCTCATAAATGTTTGGTATGCATTACATTTGGATTTTTGAACAGTTTTGTGTTTGTTTCGATTTTCTGATGCATTCACCACACTGTATAAGTATTATTCCAGATTGTACAAATATATAAAGCAACTATTGTAGTGTATAGATTAAAATGTGTGGTATAAAATCACCACCTTTACAAAATTCATATTCATTATTAGTTTATAATAATGTTAGATTGTTAGAAGCATTTTTTGGAAATTAGGATATGATACCAATGTAAAACTTCATTAAGTTGTGGTCATGTATCATCTGTATAAACGGGTTGCCACTTTTTAAATTAACGGGTCGGGTTGGGTTGAGCTTCCTAACCCATTATCAACCCACTGACGTGTTAAAAAACAATTAGAAAATGTATTTTGGTATCATGAACTTGACACAATGGTCGATTTAGTACTCTGACTCGTTAATTTGATCGCGTTTTCTTACTTGACTTACTTTCGTTTGACCTTTTGACGGACTAAAAAATATACATCTCATAATATTGATATTAAGAATAAATCACGTGAGAAAATAAGACCGAATTAGTGAGTCAGGTACTAAAATGTGTTTTGGCCTAGTTTTTATGTTTACTCCTTAATATTTATAGTTTACTTTCATAGTATTTTCATACTTCTGCCCTAATATCTATTGTGTAAATTCATGAAACTTATTGCTTGCACCTTCTAATATTTATTGTCTTCCTTTTGATTATAGCTCGGGTTGTAAATGAGTTGACACTACTAACCTATTTAATAAATGTCCCTGACAATTATAGTTACTGTTATTAATAGCTTTATATACCATGTTTATGACTGGTATAATTCTTCAAAACTTGGGACATTTTTTATGTTTGTGGAATTGATGTGATTCTTGATTTTCTTTAGGCCAAAATGTATTGAAGTACTCATAACTTGGCTGACTAGTTCTTCTACTACCTTGAACTATTAAAGGTGTAACATAGTACCATGAACTTGACAAAATGGTCGATTTAGTACCCTGGGTCATTAATCTGGTCTTGTTTTCTCACGTGATTTGCTTATAATATCAATATATTGAGATGAACGTATATCTTTTAGTCGGCCAAAAGCTTCAACGAAGGTAAATCAAGTAAGAAAATACTATCAAATTATGAGTTGGGGTATTAAATCGACTATTTTTGCCAAATTCAAGGTATCATGCTGCATCTTTAATAGTTCAGAGTAGTAGAGGACTTAGTCAATTACTAAAATTATATTTTGGCTTTTTTTTTATAGTAGGCTGCTGAATCCAGGTTGGCTTGAACGGGCTGATCTGGGCTGGGCTGTTGTTGGGTCCATATAAGAAATTTGGCCTTCCATTATGCATTTGTTCATATGTTGCAAGTAAGATTTATACTTCGTGCTTAGATGTTATTGCATAGATATTACTGCATCACTTGAAATAATAATAATAATAATAATAATAATAATTCTCCAAAAATATCATCCACCTAAAAGTACCAATCGAATATTAACCATATCAAATTATATGCACAGTTTACTATATTAATTCGTTACAAAGTAAATTTCTTTTACAAATTACAATCATATCATATTTTAGTATCCTAAATTCAGTCTTCACTGATAGATAGAAAGATAAATTCTGTAAAGCAAGTCGTGACCAAGAAACCACCGGTTTCGCTTGGTGGGCCGGGAATGCCCGGCTTATCAATTTATCCAACATAAAATTTGATTGGTAGACACTACAATCTCTTAAAACTATGTTTTGTCAAATGAACATTTAGGAGGTGTTTGGTAAAATTTATTTAAGAGAATTTATGAATAAGTTTATATGAACCTTAATAATTCACTTTTAAAGAAATTATTAAAACTAAATTATTAAAACTTATAAACTTGTAAGTCATAAGTTCGTTTAAATAAGTTTTCTCAAACATCCCTTAATAATTGGAGAGATGAAATACCCTTTTAGCTTTTACATCAATTTATATCATTATTGTTAATATAAAGAAAATTATAAGTATAATGCAATTAATCAGGAATAAGAACTTTAATCTATATACTTAATGAAAATAAATTAAATTTAGATAACTTTACATAAATAAGTTATGAAATTTTATTTTATTTTATTGTGCTATTTAGTTGGTTAAAAAAATAATGCAATCATTGTACTATTTAGTTATTGTGTATCATATATTTTGTTACATATACCACACGGTATAAGTATTAATGTGAACTGTGTAAACACGTAATGTAATATAATTATTATGATGCATAGATTAAAATATACAATGCAAAAATTATCATCTTTAATCTATAGTATAAAGTGAAGGTAGCACCAAACGTATTGTGATTTGAATATTTGGTGGGTTGGTTTTTTTGTTGGGATTAAAAGTATATGAATGGGACGTTGGATAGGGAATAAATAGTGGAATTCTGTTACAAACCATTCACACTTTGAATAAATAATTTATCATTTTTGGTGACCTTTTATTATTTAAATAATTGATGAATTTAAGACGTGTAAGAACCCTAAACTATGATTTGTGGACAAAAATAAGTGGAGGTATGTAAATGGGACACGTATCCTTCTATTCAACACCAATAATTTCGCATTTAGCTGATGTATCACCTTAAAATTATAAAAAGAGTCGAAAGAAACTTAACTTTTATAGGTTTTTGATAATGGAAAATTCACCTTTTGCCACGTTTGACAATTTCCATAACATGTTAATGTAAAATGTTGTTTAATATTCTTATTGAACTCGTAACTTCGAATATCTGATTATGTATTATACTTAATATTTTGATGATAAATTAGTGTAAATTTAATCACCAAAGTTGCGTTCAAGTATGTTCATTATTTTTATGAAGTCCCGAGTAACAAATCTCAACTATTGATCAATAAGATCTAATGGTCAAGATTAATCACATATTTTATATATTGAGGGGTATTTTGGTCATTTTTAAAAAATAAATTTTTTTTTTTAATTTTATTCTTTTTTTTTAGAATTTTTATTTTTTTTATTTTTATTTTATTATAAAGGAGTATTTTGGTCATTTAGCACTTAAAAAAATTCAATTTTTTTATTTTTTTTTTATTTCATTAAAAAATAATATTTATTTGATAATTACGTGTATGACTTAATCACATGTGATTTTTGTGTAAAATCACATGTGATTTTAGTGTAAATCACATGTGATTGTATATTTAAACATATGTTTTAGTTCAATCAAATGTGATTCAGAATGCAACCAAATGTGATTTACTATGCAATCATATTGTGTGTTATTAATAAAAATAAAAATAATAAAAAAATATAAAAAATAAAAATTTTAAAATAAAAAATAAAATTTTAAAATAAAAAATAAAAATAATATTTTTTCAAAATGACCAAAATACCCCTCAATTAATAATTAAAAAAATAAATAAAATAAAAAATAAAAAAATCAAAATTTTTTTAAGTACCAAATGACCAAAATACCCTTTATGTATAAAATATGTCATTAATCTTGACCATTAGATCTTTTTGATCAATGGTTGAGATTTGTTCCTCGGGACTTGATAAGATAATTGTTCAAGGTAGTCCAAGAATTTTAGCTAATCCCAAGGGACAATTAATAGCCATTGAATCAAGAAAAAGTCAAAGGTCAATATCAAGATTCAAACCACACAAGCACATGTGCTTCAATACATCAATAACCCACCCACCTCCGGCGGCCGGAGACGGCGGCCGGCGGCGGCGGTTGGTGGCGATGGGCGGCGGTTGGCGGCGGCGGACGGCGGTCGAAGGTGGCCGCCAGCGGTGGTGACCGGTGGTGGTGGTCGTGACTGGAAACACATGTGTTTGAAACACATGTGTTTTGAAAATAAAAGAGTGTATATGTACAACCAAACACATGCGTTTCAAGTAATGAAGCACATGTGTTTCATAACGTCAAGCACATGTGCTTCGTGATTCAAACACAAATGACCTGCTTGTAAGTTACATGTGTTCAGGAACAAAAACACATGTGCTTGGCTTTATGAAGCACATGTGCTTCATAATGATATGTTCGTCACTTGTTTTGATTAATTTTCTTGTTAGTGAAGCACATGTGTTTCATAACGTCAAACACATGCAAGGTTCTAGAAAGCGTAAGGCGTGGCGACACCATCAAGCCTCAGCCAAGGCGAGCCATGACGTTTTTCAAGGCGTGATTTAAGGCGGCAAATTTTTTATATAATTTATATATATACGTATATTAAATTTAAAAAATTATATAGATCTATTGATTTATATAACAATTCATACATAAAGCTCATAAAAAAATATTACATCTAAATTTATAATTATATATTTTATCAATTTGTTTTTAAAAAAAAGTTCATTTTTCACAGCCGCCTTCAAGAAAACTCGCCATAAGGCGCGCCTTATCGCGCCTTATCACGCATTATCTCACGCCACGCCTAGCCTAGCCGCCATGGTCTGTTTCGTAACGTCGACGCCGCGCCTCACGCCTTGGCGACGCCTTGGCGCCGTCATGGTGCGCCTTTTAGAACCTTGAGCACATGTGCTTCGTGATTCAAACACAAATGACTTGCTTGTAAGTTACATGTGTTCAGGAACAAAAACACATGTGCTTGGCTTTATGAAGCACATGTGCTTCATAATGATATGTTCGTCACTTGTTTTGATTTTTTTTCTTGTTAGTGAAGCACATGTGCTTCATAACGTCAAACACGTGTGCTTCGTATGCCCCCTTGTGTGTTCAAAAACTCATGTTTTTAGTGACTTGAAACACATGTGTTTCGTGACCTGAAGCACACGTGCTTCGAAGTAATATGTTGTGTTTTAGTGAAGCACATGTGCTTCGAAGTAATATGTTGTGTTTTAGTGAAGCACATGTGTTTCAATACATCAATACCACCACCACCCCCATGATCACCAGCACCTTCACTGTCAGCCACCACCACCGCTGCGGGCGGCGGGCGGAGGCGGCGGGCGGTAGGCGGCGGCATGTGGGGGATTTGATCTTGACCATCTTGATCCAATGGCTATGATTTGTCACTTGGGACAATGCAAAACTCTTGTACTTCCTAGAATACAACTCTATAAAGATACTTAAATAAGATATAATTTCTTAAAGAATTGAAAATATATTTAACTCACCTCGTAAATTAATAAAATGAAGTTGATTGATGATTATTTACACAATTTTAATTTTTTAAATAAATATATCTTATCTCATGCTTCTCGATATGAATTAGACAAGTATTTTATAATAAAGAAAATTAATACTTTTATTTGAACGGCCAGTTATCTCATGCTCCTGGATATGAATTAGACAAGTATTTTCAATAAAGAAAAATAATACTAATATCTATTATTTGTTATCTCATGCTCCTGGATATGAATTAGACAAGTATTTTTAATAAAGAAAAATAATACTAATATCTATTATTTGTATCTACTTAGGTGTTGTTTGGTTCGCAAAATGTTTCTGATGGAATTGGAATCTAGGAAGGAATTGGAATCCGTTAGGAATTGGAATCCAATTCCATAGTCTGTTTGGTTGGTATGGAAGGGAACTGAAATCCAATGGTTGGTATGGAAGGGAACTAAAATCCAATTCAATATTCTGTTTGGTTGACATGAATTGGAACTGGAATTATATAAAATGACGAATTTACCCTTATTACTAGTAGTGGTTGGTTGGTGGTGGTGGGTGGTGGTGGTGATCGTGGGTGGTGGTGGCGAAGGCGGCGGTGGGTGGTGGTGGTGGCGGTATAGGTGGTGGTGGCGGTTGGTGGCGGCGATGGGTGGTGGTGGTGGGGGTGGCGACGGTGGGTGGTGGTGGAGGGTGGCGGTGGCGGTAGGTGGTGGATGGTGGCGATAGGTGATGGTGGTTGTAACGACCCGAAATTTGAATAAAATAAATTATGGGAAAAATATGATAAATAAGGATAAATCATTTAAAGACCGTAGGAATTGGTTTCGTGTCATTTGGACACCGTATGAGAAAGTTATGGACGAAACCGGGTCGAGGCGAAGACCGAAAAGTGCAGCCCTGCTGGCTACAGGAGTTCGCGACGCGAACTGATGTTCCCGATCGGGAACATCAACCAGGGATTTGAGGTTTTTGGCGATCAGAGTTCACGACCCATTACCGATCGCGAAGTGTTCACGAGGCGCAAAGTTCGCGACGCGAACTTGAGTTCGCGATCGCGAACTGTTTGGTTCTGTATAAAATGGGTTTTTAGGGTTTTTCTCATTCTCTTCAACCCTAAACTGGTGCAGCCGATTTGAGAGAAGAAAGGAGGCGATTTTGGTGATCTAGAGCTCAAATCTTCTTCAATCTTGTGGATCTTGACATCAAAGGTAAGGATTCTTGATCCTTGATGGTTGGTAGTAGTTTATGATCTTTGTATGGGTAAAAATGGTGGTTTGGGGAACCAACCATGTCATCTTTGGGGAAGATGACTAATCATGGGTGTAGAACACTCATTGTAAGCTTGTAATCGATGTGTACAAGTTGGATTTGAGTTTATTGACGGAAATCTTGAACTAGGGTTTTGGGTTCCACCAAGTTGGATGAACTTGGTGGTTAAGAATGTTGTTATGAAGTTATTTGTAACTAGTTATGGATAATAACTAGATTATATGATGATATTGATGGTAGGTCAAGAAGACCTAAAGTTTGGTGATATTTCACGAGTTGGAAGCAAGGATTCGTGTCAATAGACATGATTTGGAGTTAGCTTGGCTAAGGTGAGTACATGAGACTTTTAAAACTGGGTACATAGCAAATGTTTCTTTTAAAATATATATGATGTTTTGCGAGTCTTTATTAATAAATGATTTTTAATAAAGATATGATTGAAAAGATGAGAAAGTGATAAATAGTAGACTATCTAAGCATGTCTATAGTGATTGATGATTTTGAAAGAGATCATGATAATGAAAAGTAATTAATAACTAATTATTGATATGACGTAAAAGAGTGTACTTTTATAATATGTGATTACTAATAACGAGATTAGTTGATCCGATTATGTGAATGCTAGTTAAGATTAACATGTGGATAGATTGTATGATGGCCTTATGGCATTGATGATAGATGTGACATATAGTCACATGTAATAGTTATGACGGGTAGATTGAAATAGGGCAGGTACATGATAGATTTGGAGGCATTCTGGATTATCATGGTATCTTGAATAAAACTGATGAGTCGGAGGCATTCCGATCACCCAACAAGATGTTGGATCTTACTGAACTGGAGGCATTCTGGTTAGTAAGATGAAGATAGGTCACTTTGGCTGAACACCGTGACAATGGGGGTTCTACTGAATCGGAGGCATTCTGGTTAGTAGGACAAAAATGGGGTCTCGTTGGTTTGGAGGCTTTCCGAACAACTTGACGGGTCGAATAGACTATGAATGAATGTAATAGAATCACCGAAGAGGTGATTGATGTATATGAATGAGATAGGGTTACCACGAAGGTAACTAAAGTATATAGATATATATATATTTATATATCTAATAAATGTGATTATTAATAAATGTGATTATTTATATATATTAATGTCGGGTCTAAAACCCATGTATCTCACGAGACAATTTTGTCTTACGTACTATGTTTGTTGTGATGCTATGTACTCAGGTTCAGGAGCTAAGGATTAGGTGCGGTTGCTAGTAGAGTCGCACGGATTTAGTAGAGATAGCAGGTGGATTTACGTTTGGCTTTGGTTATGATATATTTTGTAACACCAACTAATGATTTTTATTTCATACAAAGGTTTTTGTAAATCCATATTTTGGGACAATACTCTAAATGTTTTGATTTTAAAAGGGATTTTACGGAAATATTTTTGTGTTAAAATTTGAGGTGTTACAACTTGGTATCAGAGCTATAGCTTAAGCGAATTAGGTTGGGTTAACCACCCTAGGCTTAAGTTGTAGAAGTAGAATGATATATTTCCGTTAGATAACTAGGTTGACCTTGAAAGCTATAGGGCTAAGTTGACTTAGGGTCGAACCCTAGGAAGAATTGCCTTATGTGGTCACTTTCGAGATTGAGAGTCGAAATGGACTATTGAATAAATGATTGATTAAGGTATAGTTGTCATCTTATTTTAGCAAAATGGTGAATGTGGAATGTGGACGAACTCCACTTAACTCGGGAGAGGACCCGGAAGTTTATGCTAACTACACGCCGGTAACATTAGAAGTGATTTGTGACATGTTTGACCGAATGAGGGAAGAAGTAAAAGAGGACGTGAACCGGATTGTTGATGACCGGATGACCAAGGGAAGGGAAGGTAATTCCAAACCGGGTGTAAAGAGTAAGTGTTCGGGTAGCAAGGCCCACATGGAGAAATTCTCGACTGAAAAGGAAAATGAAATGAGTTTTGATAAGAGAAATGGATGTTCGTTCGAGGCATTTATGGCATATGAGCCCAAGGTATATTCGGGAAGTTTTGAGCCAAGAGTCACCGTCCGGTGGATTCGAGAAACTGAGCAAGCGTTGGAGAGTAGCAAATGTAAAAGGGAAGATATGGTGACTTATGCTTCCAGAATGTTGAAAGACGAAGCACACATGTGGTGGATTATGATGTACGAAGTCTTAGGCAAGAAGGCGATATACAAGATGTCATGGGATGAATTCACGAGCCGTTTGAAAGAGAAATTTTGTCCTAAGAGAAAGTTAGAGAAAGTGCAAGAAGAAGCTATGATTCTCAGAAAAGGAGATGAGTCGGTGGATGTGTACACCAAGAAAGTTGATCAGGTAGTGGTTCAAGAGCTACCAAGAAGTGGAGAAAAGAGGAGAATCGAAGATAGTTTGGAACCATCAAAGAAGGGAAGGTTCACACCGACTTTGACCAATAAAGTTGGTGGCGGAAAGTGTCATAATTGCGGTAAGGGCCACAAGGGGGTATGCAAGTCGGGTACAGCTTTATGTTTCACATGCGGAAGAGTTGGGCACAGGGCAAAAGACTGTGGAGTGAATAATATCAAAGAAGTGGAGTGCTACACGTGTCACGAGAAGGGGCATTTTAGTGGTGCATGCCCGAAGAGAGGAACCGGTATGCTGATGTCAACTGCTCACGACGATGCTAGAGGAAGCTACGATACCGCTTCAGGTACGATGCCCATAAATCTTATGCTATATGATCTATGAATTACTTGTTGATGAACCGCACGAGACGATGTCTAATGAATTAGGTCATTATAGCCGTTAGATGAGCATTTGTTGTGAAAGTAGTTAGTAGAGTTAACTCCCATGGCCTATGTATAAGATGAAAGTTCTGAATTAATGACCGATATTGAGAAAAGAGAAATTAAATTATGTGGAAGGGAGTAACGATGAGAATCCTTCATGGAAGTATAGAATGATAATTAAATAAATGATCAATATATTATGATTGGTAAAAAAAAAAAAAAAGGGAAAAGCTATGGTGTCATGGAGTACCAAAGACGGAATATGAAAGTTGTAAAAGTTCCCTAGGTAAGGTTTATAGAATGTGAAAGTGTTATTTTGTGGTGAGGAAGTCGTGCACAGATGGAAGGCGACGTGAAGGAAATTACAAGGTCTGACGTTATTATGGTGCAAGAGTCGAGATGGGTAATGGAATATATGATGTGAAAAAAAAAAAGAGGGATATATGTATATAAAATGGAACCTTAGTTATTGGATACGATTGATGGAGTGTTGGCAAGTAGCCATGGCAAACGGTTGTGTCGGAGATGTCGGGCGTGACATCAAGAGTGGATAACTTATTTTTGGTAAAGGTTTATAGAAAAAGTACGATAGTGTATGTATGGGTGACGATCGAAGTCAATTGGTTGACTCATGATGACCGGGTGAAAGAAAAGTTAGAAGTTTTAGTAAGAATGGATCGAATAAGGCGATTGATAAATGAGTAGATTGGTGGGAAGCACTAGAAATGAATATGTGTATACCGAGTGGTATTGTGTGTAAGTGGAAATAATGGCCTTGGAAGGCATGAGGTTTTAGAGAGATAATGTTATGTGGAAAGTGGAAAAGTGAAAATTTGGATAGAATATGTGATTGATTGTGAAAGTCAAATGTGAAAGAAAATGATAGCATGATGGTAAGTGTAATGAGGCACACGTGAATTGTATGCAAGATGGAATAGTTGTGTATGAGTCACTTTGGATTGGAGGCTTTCCGATCATTGTGACAGTTTGGCGTCGGGATGGATTGGAGGCTTTCCGATCATCTCGATAAGTTAGTTAAGTATAATTTGATATTTAAGGAATATGAGGTTTGCATCGGACGTATGTAGAACCGTATGGTTAAGTTATTGCTACAATTATATGGTAAGTGAGAAATTGGATTGAAAACACGGGTCGTGTTTAAGTAGAGGTATGTGTAGGAGATACCTACAAGTTAATGGTTCATGAAAAAGGAATGCTTTAGGAAGCAAAGTGGTTAGTAGCCAATGAGTGGTGAAAGGTGTATATCGGGTGGTTAGGCCACGATTGGATATGATTGAGGCTTATTAGCCGGTAATCGGGAACTTCAAGTATGGTATAGGGATGTTTGAAAGGAATTATGAATGGTATAAGAATTTGAATGAAGGTAAAGGAGTAACAGAGATTGATGTCAATTTAAATGGAATTTGTTAATCGACTGTGGGGATCGAAATCAAGGAAAAAGGGAACAAATGAGAAAAGAAATTTAAATATGAAATCGGGAATGAAAAGCTTGGGAAGCGATGCCTTAGTAATAAAGAATATGTGGAATTTAGCAAGGTAGGTTGACTTTATTCATAAGTCAAGGTTGATCAACTGATGGGATGTTGACTTTAGTAAAAAAAAAAAAAATTGGATTTTGACTTTCGTTTAAAATGGTTAGTCAAGGATAAGAGCATAATATATCGCATATATGTGTGTATGATAGTGGTTGATTGATTAATGGAAATAATTGTAGTCAAAGGGTGCGAATTTGACCTTTGGGCAATTCGAATGGAATTTAGAAATTGAGTATGGCTGTTGTTGGACCAGGAGTGTATAATTGATGGTTAAAGAATTGATGGTTAATAGAACCACTAATGGATAAGGAAAATTTTCAAGATTTGTTGACTTTGCGCTTAAGTCAAGGGTGGAACAATGTTGACAATTTGGTCAAAGCAAGGGGTTGACTATCATTTTGGTCAATGGGTTATTAGTAATGATTGGGTCATATCATCCCTATGTGGATAAAAGGATTGGTTAAAAGATAGAGAGTGTTATGGCAAATTGTGTAATTTTGACCCGTTCGGGTATTAGGAACATACGTTTGGATTTTTTTTGGCCGTTTGGGTATAACGGGTCAAGTGGGCAGTTAAATGCATAAGTATTATCGAATCATAATTTGGAAGTGGAATGAGGATTGGAAATCCTTGAGTTGATTCCGAGGACGGAATCCTTTTAAGGGGTGGATAGTTGTAACGACCCGAAATTTGAATAAAATAAATTATGGGAAAAATATGATAAATAAGGATAAATCATTTAAAGACCGTAGGAATTGGTTTCGTGTCATTTGGACACCGTATGAGAAAGTTATGGACGAAACCAGGTCGAGGCGAAGACCGAAAAGTGCAGCCCTGCTGGCTACAGGAGTTCGCGACGCGAACTGATGTTCCCGATCGGGAACATCAACCAGGGATTTGAGGTTTTTGGCGATCAGAGTTCACGACCCATTACCGATCGCGAAGTGTTCACGAGGCGCGAAGTTCGCGACGCGAACTTGAGTTCGCGATCGCGAACTGTTTGGTTCTGTATAAAACGGGTTTTTAGGGTTTTTCTCATTCTCTTCAACCCTAAACTGGTGCAGCCGATTTGAGAGAAGAAAGGAGGCGATTTTGGTGATCTAGAGCTCAAATCTTCTTCAATCTTGTGGATCTTGACATCAAAGGTAAGGATTCTTGATCCTTGATGGTTGGTAGTAGTTTATGATCTTTGTATGGGTAAAAATGGTGGTTTGGGGAACCAACCATGTCATCTTTGGGGAAGATGACTAATCATGGGTGTAGAACACTCATTGTAAGCTTGTAATCGATGTGTACAAGTTGGATTTGAGTTTATTGACGGAAATCTTGAACTAGGGTTTTGGGTTCCACCAAGTTGGATGAACTTGGTGGTTAAGAATGTTGTTATGAAGTTATTTGTAACTAGTTATGGATAATAACTAGATTATATGATGATATTGATGGTAGGTCAAGAAGACCTAAAGTTTGGTGATATTTCACGAGTTGAAAGCAAGGATTCGTGTCAATAGACATGATTTGGAGTTAGCTTGGCTAAGGTGAGTACATGAGACTTTTAAAACTGGGTACATAGCAAATGTTTCTTTTAAAATATATATGATGTTTTGCGAGTCTTTATTAATAAATGATTTTTAATAAAGATATGATTGAAAAGATGAGAAAGTGATAAATAGTAGACTATCTAAGCATGTCTAAAGTGATTGATGATTTTGAAAGAGATCATGATAATGAAAATTAATTAATAACTAATTATTGATATGACGTAAAAGAGTGTACTTTTATAATATGTGATTACTAATAACGAGATTAGTTGATCCGATTATGTGAATGCTAGTTAAGATTAGCATGTGGATAGATTGTATGATGGCCTTATGGCATTGATGATAGATGTGACATATAGTCACATGTAATAGTTATGACGGGTAGATTGAAATAGGGCAGGTACATGATAGATTTGGAGGCATTCTGGATTATCATGGTATCTTGAATAAAACTGATGAGTCGGAGGCATTCCGATCACCCAACAAGATGTTGGATCTTACTGAACTGGAGGCATTCTGGTTAGTAAGATGAAGATAGGTCACTTTGGCTGAACACCGTGACAATGTGGGTTCTACTGAATCGGAGGCATTCTGGTTAGTAGGACAAAAATGGGGTCTCGTTGGTTTGGAGGCTTTCCGAACAACTTGACGGGTCGAATAGACTATGAATGAATGTGATAGAATCACCGAAGAGGTGATTGATGTATATGAATGAGATAGGGTTACCACGGAGGTAACTAAAGTATATAGATATATATATATTTATATATCTAATAAATGTGATTATTAATAAATGTGATTATTTATATATATTAATGTCGGGTCTAAAACCCATGTATCTCACGAGACAATTTTGTCTTACGTACTATGTTTGTTGTGATGCTATGTACTCAGGTTCAGGAGCTAAGGATTAGGTGCGGTTGCTAGTAGAGTCGCACGAATTTAGTAGAGATAGCAGGTGGATTTACGTTTGGCTTTGGTTATGATATATTTTGTAACACCAACTAATGATTTTTATTTCATACCAAGGTTTTTGTAAATCCATATTTTGGGACAATACTCTAAATGTTTTGATTTTAAAAGGGATTTTACGGAAATATTTTTGTGTTAAAATTTGAGGTGTTACTGTGGTCGTGGTGATAGGTGGTGATGGCTGTGGCGGGTGGTGGTGGCGGCGACAGTGGATGGTGGCGATGGCAGTAGGTGGTGGTGGTGGCGGCGGTAGGTGGTGGTGGTTGTGGCGGGTGGTGGTGGCGGCGGTGGTGGATTGTGGCGGTGGCGGTAGGTGGTGGTGGTGGCGGCGGTAGGTGGTGGTGGTGGTGGCGGCGGGTGGTGGTGGTGGCGGCGACGGTGGTGATGGTGGTTGTGGTGGTGGATAAAGGGTATAAATGTAAAAGAACATTCCATCGAACCTTGGAAGTCAATTTCATCCACATTTGGATTGAATTGAGATTCCTTCATTTGGTGGAATGTTTCCATCATTTAGGAATCCAATTCAATCCATTTTTTTGAACCAAACACTGGAATCTGATGGAATTGGATACCAATTCCCTCAGATTCCGTTACATTCCAGCGAACCAAACAGCACCTTAATGTTGCTAGTTGCTACTTACAACTAGGAGTGAGCATAGCAGGGTACCCGTCGGTTCCGACTCGAACCGGAACCGGAATCAGAACCGCAGGTTCCTGAAATATAGGAACCGGAACCTGAAAGACAGGTTCCTAAATTTTCGGAACCGGAACCGCCGGTTCCAGGGCAAGTTGTTCCGGTTCCGGTTACCCTGTCTCTAAATTCAAAAAAAATTAGCATTACTTACTATATAAACAAGACAATAAATCACATGAACTAACGATTACAAATATCGTTTAATAGTTTTAAATATAGTTCAATGATTACGAATATTGTTCAAAATAGAAATAAGTGAATAATAATGATAAAAACATAGTAAAAGTGTGAAAGGTTTGAAAGTCAGTCACAAAGATACGACCTCACGACGAGTGAATGTCTCACTCAATTATAACGAGTAAGGAAAATTTTATATTTTTACTTGGACTAGTATTTTACATTTATATAAATCATAAATCTATTTAATTTAATGTATAATATAATGGGTCTTTCTAATGTGTGCCCCATGGGCATAAAATTAGAAGCATTTAATTCACTTAAATTTACCATAAAAATAGAAAAAAAATATTTAATGCATCCCCGGAAAAGGTAAGAATTAAACGTCATTAATGTTTATCAATCCATATTTTGGAAATTATAAATTAATTTAATGACCTAATCATGTGCCCTAGGGGCACATATTAGAAAATCCCATATATAATATATATTTTATATTTTAATAAAAACATGTCGTGTAACCGTCGGTTGCAGGGTATCTACCGGTTCCAAGTTCCTTAATTTTGAGAACCGGAACCGGAACCTCTTAGTGCGGTTCCATGATTTTAGGAACCGGAACTAGAACCTCCTAACAGGTTCCGGGTCCAGAACCTCCGGTTCTGATTCCGGTTCCGGTTCCGGTTACAACTAGATTACAAGTGTAACCCACTAATTTTATTTCCTCATATCATCAACTGATTTTGATATTTGTCTTGATCAAATAACTAGACACATAAGTAAACACATATAATAAATGTGAATACTATTTCTCTTTAGCAAAACCCGTATAATATTACCTCTTTTTTCTCTAAAAATTAACACAAAGTTGAGCAATTAATATATTTTCGTCACATGAAACAAATATTCTTGTCTCTTGAGTATCTATTTCATTGGATTAAGATCCCAAACAAAACATGTTATGATACCCCTCACGTTTAAATTTCAAACCTACCCCACTCCCAATCTAAAATTATAACACGACACTATATATTTTCTAGGTTGTCCACCAATACTTCAATCCCATGTCCTCATCATCTTAGATTTGTGTTCTTCAATTTTTTTAAGTACTTATTTCGTAAATGTAGTTTAATATTTCTCTTTCTATATAAGTAGGTTTTACTTTGAATCCAAATTTAATTTATGGTCAGGGTATGGATGAGTACTTTGGGCTGAAAAAAATCCAACCAAATCAAAAACCAAACGAAACCTAACCAAAATCGAGCTAAAAACATGTAATTGGTTCGGTTTTGAAAATTCATTATTTTTAATTTTGGTTCAGTCTTTGGATAGGGATGAACACTTGTGCTAGAAAAACTGAATCAGAACCAAACCAAACCAATACTAAAAACATGTAATCAACTCGCTTTCCTATTTAAATTTTTTTTCATTTTCAATTTCAGTTTTATCATATTCGATTTGATTAAAAATTTAAACTCCTATCGTCAAAACCTTTGTAACGAATAGGTAAAAAAAACCTTACTTGATCCAAATAGAAACATCGCCTAAAATCAGGGAGCAATGAGTTTTGACCCCCTACCTTTTTCCTTATAAAATTAGATCAATCACAAAGATGCACTGTCTAAAGTATTTCATCACTTTTCTTCTTTCTTTTCATTTTTACACTAATCTAATATGTAACCAAAACCAACAAATTTGAATTTAATTTAATTTATATATACGTTCATTTATTATACAACTTTATTCTTCTTTGGATTTCCTTCTCCAACTCTTCGTTCCCTCCCACTTCTTCAAGTTCCTACATAACGAACGATAAAAAAAAAATGAGCCGTCGCGAAAGTAAATAATAAACGACCAACTAATAATCTAGATAATAAACAAAATATTATGATAATCTTTTAAGTACTTTCTTTATAAGAATTATGAAATAAAAGAGGAGAAATACCTTAGGTCCTAAGAACAAGCCATAAGGAACTCCATTGAATTTCTCTGTGTGATGCAACTGAAAATACCCACCAATACGTCGTTAGTTACAAATTTAGAATATGGTAAATAAAAAAAAAAGAATAATTATAAATGAAAAATGATAATGATAGCTGTAAGGGTTTTTATTAAGGTGTTAAGACATGAATTAGTAACTTGTATATATCAATAAATAACCAACCACTGCATTTTAAGGAATACACTCCCATAATGAAAATACAAATTTTTTTACACATGTATTAATTTTTTAAACACAGCCCTTAGGAGACACAATTACGACTTTTAAATTACAAGTCTTGGCTACTTGTGCAGCAGATACATACGTATATGAGTAGTCTCCATACAAACTAGGATTTTGGTTGAACAGACGACAAAATTATGGAAATATTTAAATTTGTTTAAAATGAAGTATAACATTATTATTATTATTATTATTTATTTACATGAATAAATGGTGATCACATGTTAGTTACCTGATGAGCAGCTGCAACCTTTCGAAGGTAGGGAACGTTTGCAATGGGACCCACTTGGAATCTTTTATGTACAAGTCCATCGTGGACGAACATGTACGCCATTCCAAACACCGTTATCCCTAACCCCTGCAGTTAACCACCACTCGTTAAATTACTTTTCTTTTTCTTCACATTTTGTCCAACTTTTAAATATAAATTAAAGTTTCTGTTTGTGAGTTAACTCGGATACTTACGGCACCAAAACATAGGCCAGGAATTATGCCTTTGTGGAAGAAACCGTAATTGAGTAACGCAATTGCTGGAACCGCGTTTATGATGGCAAACACGTCGTTTAGCTCAAATGGACCTTCTCGTGGCTTGTGGTGTGACTACATTAATTAATTAATTAATTAAAACAACCGGTTAAAAAATTAACTGAGATGATGAAAACATCCATGCAGCAAACTATATTTTAATATCTTGAACTTGGTTCTCTTGTACCACACTAAACTACTAAAGGTGCAGAATGGTATTTTGAACTTGACAAAATTATCGATTTAGTACTCTGACTCATTAATACGGTCATGTTTTTTTTACTTGACTTACTTTCGTTGTAGTTTTTAACGGACTAAAAAATATACGTTCACCTCAATATATCGATATTGTAAGCAAATCACATGAGAAAACAAGACCAAATTAGTAAGTCGGGTACTAAATCAACAATTTTATCAAGTTTTGTGTAATATGTTACTCTCCTCGTCCCAAAATTATTGTCCACATTTGAAAAATCACACATTTTAAGAAAAATGCAACTATTATACTGTGCAACCAATAGAATTTTATCTTTACCACCTAAGTGTTTTTTGATTGGTTGAATTTTCAACTCGACAGTCATTTTGGGACATCTAAAAAAGGAATATGGACAATAAAAATGGGAGGAGTATATCTTTAATAGTTAATGCTAGTAGTTAACTAAATTCAAGATACTAAAATGTTTTTTGAACTTAATTTTATCAACGACCAACTAGAAATTAGTAGTCAATGTTGAACAGATTTGAATAATACTCAACTTGACTCAGACAGATATTACAGTATTTTAATTTGCAGATTTTGATCCTTTGATTGGGGGAAATTTATCGTAAGCTAATCTATACCTAGGGCTGTCAAATCGTGCGATCGTTTCGTGTTGTTGGATAACACGACACGACACGAATTCGTTCAACACGAAAACGACACGACACGAAGTCGTGTTTTATTTTACTAACACGAACACGACACGATTAAAAAATGATAAACACGACAAACACGACAACACAAAATATATAACAAATTTCTCACTTATTACATGTTAAAAACACGATAAACACGATAAACACGATAAACACGATAAACACGACAAAATCATAACTATCGTATCAATTTCGTGTTAATCTCTGAACACGAACACGACACGACTTCGTGTTTGTTTTACACAACACGAACACGACACGAACACGAATTCAAATTTCAGTTTCGTCCCAATTTCGTTTCGTTTCGTGTATTTTTGTCGTGTCGTGTCAAGTTTTGACAGCCCTATCTATACCTACGGTTTCATGGGGATTCATATTTAAATAAAAAAAATAGTTGGAACAGTAAATATAATAATTTAATTAATTAATTGAAACTTTAGAGATTTGAAGTAAAAGACACAATCTGTTTTGTTTTGTGGGTTTTTAATTAAATAATTTGTTAATTACCTCATGCATGTGCCACAATGAAGCATGCCAAAGCGCTTCATGCGCCCATCTAGCCCAATACTCCATTCCTACCTGTATTATTCACCATTTCACCCAATTTTAATTAAATAAACCGAAATTTAAAATCAAACATATATACATACATATATTTATATCTATAGGTATAGAAGAGTGTGTACCGCAGCTCCAACAGTGAGAGCAAATGTACAAAACATGTCCACGTAAGGAACCTCTCCACCCTGCAATTAGAATACATAAAATTTTAACAAATTTGATTATATATATGAAATATAATTTTGGCAACAAGTGTCAATTGTTTAACAATTAATGTTTAACTAATTTGATTTTATTATAGTCTATACAAAAAGTGAAATTTGGTCAAACAATTGAAACAAGTTACGCATTTTTCAACTTCACATGCAATTAAATAAAACATGGTTTTGTAAACTGATGACAATTTGACTTAGGGAGTTAGGGGTGTTTAGATTAGCTTGTTTTGCTGGCAGAACACCAATGGATTTTTAAAATCGAAAACCAAACAGATCAGATGTTTTCAGTATTGATTGGGTTTGGTTTCAGTTGTGTTTTTTCTGCCTAAATGATCACCACTATCCGAGAATTAGACCAAACAGGACCGAAACCGATAGGACCGGACCCGAAATCATGAAACTATAAAATCGAAATCAAACCGATTACATGTTTTCAATTTCGATTAATTTTAGGTTTGGTTTTTTCAGCTCAAATGCTCACCCCTATTGTCAACTTAACTTTATCGACTTAAATAAATCGTGAGCTTATTAACACACATACTAATCCAAACACCTTTAAATTGAGTGTTTGGATATATTGAGCTTATTTGAAAAGCTTATTAACCTTCAGATAAGCTTACCAAACACCACCTAAAATAGTAAATTGCCCTAAAATCACATAATACTCAAACTCAAACATACAAACCTCCATTTGCCATGAAAACCGGTAATAAACAGCCATAATAGCCATGGAAGTAATTCCCGAAGTAGACAAAATAGCTGCAATAAGGTAAGTAAAGCGTTCCGATTTCTTTCTCGCCATTTTCTCTTCAACCACACGGTTACTCCTCGCCGTCACCGGAATCCTTTCTCCGTCGGAATCCTCGCCGCTAGGGCCAGGACTACTACTATTTTCAGTTTCAACGAATTTCGTCTCTAACTTCTGGTCTCCGGCAACGAAACACACAGTCAAGCTAGGAGTTCGCCGGAGCCGGTCGAAATTCCGGATAGATGATGGAAATTTAGAAGTTGTGGATGTAGGTTTTTGACCTAGGAACGGCATTCGAGTCAAACGGAAAGACCGTGAGCTGTAAGGGACGGCAATTGCTGCCGCCATTGAATTGCAGGTGGGAGAGAATTGTATAGAAAGGGGAGGGCGGTGGTCAGTTGATGTAAACCACATGTTGCTATGTGTGTGGCAAAGGACCCTTTATATATACTCAACAACAACTTGATTGCACTAGTTGGTTTTGTTTGCTCTTCTATCTATTCTTATTATTAAAAAAAATTGATGCTATTTTATATTAATGATATATTTAACTGAATGACATTTCATAGTATGTTTAATGTTTAACACTTAAATTAAAATGATTGGATTTTATGGTGGACCGGGACTACCATTTAGCATGATTAGGGATGATAATAAGCATATGACTCGATAATTATCTATCCGATCCGATTTGTCTGTCAGTGAATATAGTAAAGTTAAATGGGTGAATATAGAACGTGGAGCGGATATGAATATGGATATCAATTTGTAATCCATGTATTGAATCCATATATCCCGATATAAAAAGAAATTATATTATAATTTTATATAGTTAAGAATATACATCTACACATTTTTCAGATCCATAAAATTTATACATAACACAACATTGTGGTTAGCTAAATTTGTAAATTAAGTCATGCTCTAAACTTTTAATTATATCAAGTTATGTTCTTTTTTGTATCAATCAATATTTTAGGATTAGCTACAAACTATGCTCTATGCATCGAATATAGGTTCGTAGTTATGTTTCAATTTGTATATTCTTTTAAAGAAACTATGTATATATGTAACAAAAATCATAAATTATCTATAAAATTAGTGTAAAATAAAATTCTTTCGGCACCAAACGGATATCCATTTATCCGCTCTAATCCAATGGTATGAATATGAATAGATGAAACATTTTTAAATATGGATATGGATACGGATGATGTAAATCTAAATAGATATAAATGTAGATATGACATCATCCGATCCATATCCAATATAATGTTATCCCTAAGCGTGACCCATAAATTTATTTGTATATAGAAATGAGAGGTGAGAATTGTAATTACAAAAAAAATTTCTTGTTTGGTTACATAGAGAAAAGAAAAAGAGGAGAATTAACATTTCCTAATTTCTAAAATCAATTCCCCCTCAAATTAAAGAAAATTGATGGGAATTGGATTTGATTTCTCCGTATCTTTTTTGGTGAGAATTGAGTTACAACAAAATAAAGGAACATATAAACTAGAAATCACGTGACTTACGCATAACAAAATTAGATTTCTTTCTAACCCTAATCTATTTTTTCTCTGGCGACTCATCCAACTTCTCATCAGCACCAATTCTTCATCTAAATCTGATCATCATCATCATCAAATACAAGTTCAAGCATCAAAATGCAATCTCTAGCCTAATGCTTCTCCAAAGTCAAGGTAATCGCCTGCCAATTTCTTCTTGGTTGTCTCTCGTTCTCGTTCTCTATGTCTCTCAATTGTGTTGTATCTGTCGTAATCGATTAACCGTTAAGGTTCGATCTTGGCTGCAATAGATGGAATGTTGCAGGTTTTATAGGGAAATTAAGGTCAAACGTTATTGATGTCAAACATTAATACGATGAATTGCAGGTTTTGCATATATTGCGGTCAAACAACAATTTTGGTCAATAGGGTCAAAAAAAATTATTGAGATTTCATGGGTGTTGATTGAATATATGTTTGATTTATGTGAGTTTTTTTGCTAAGAAATATGTAAGTAAATTTTAAATGACTTTTGGGGAGGTTGAGCTGTGATATCCAGTTACATACAAGTTCTCTTATTCGTTTTATAGATTATGTGTAAATTATGAAATTTGATGATAATTTGAATTATGCACAAGCAAAATTCCATATTATTGTTTATGATGATCATTTGATGATAATTATCAAATTCCTTTTAAATCCGATGATAATCTCACTTGATGTGATGTTTATGTGTGAAATATGAAATTTCTGCTTTGGATAATTTAAGTTCATTCCTTTTAATTCTGATTTAACTTGATTTCATGTTATAATGCAGCTCATTTGATTTACATGGATGTCGTTCTAGGACAACCATTTCTTGGATCGACACAAAAGCAGAAAATTTGCTTGGTAGCTAGAATCTTACACGGACACTTTGATTGCAATTATGCTTGAAGTGATATTTTTTAATGTGATTATGGTTTATGTTTTTGGATATTATTGATTTTATTAATGTATTTATATTATTAATTAATACATAATTTGTTTTGTGTACCGATAATGATTGTGAGAAAAATATGTTTGCTAATTATAAATTGGTACAATTCTCTATTGATAATTTTTTGTTGTACCAAACAAGAGAAATGATATTTTATTGTAATTCTTTGTTGAAATCTCTGAGCTACCAAACAAAAGAGTCAATTCTTATTATCACGGATTAATTCTCTTTCTCTGCAATCATTTATCTGAAATTCCATTTTCTGTACCAAACGCACCCTTAATAACTCATTAGTTTAATTACTATTATACTCCTATAATCCATTAAACAAGGGAGCTATTTACTTATATATACAATTCCCATAGGGAATCTACTGTTCATTAGAATAGAGCAACAAAACGGAACGGAGTGCGGTACAAAACGGAGTGGAGCAACATAATGGAGTCAACATACTTTTCTTGAAACGTTTATAATAAAAGTGATTTGTCTTTTCTATCACAAATACCCCTACAATAAGGGTGATTTAATAAATACATATTATAATTTTAACTTTGACCCCCTATAGTTTTATTAATTACAAAACAATTATAGCTATTAATATAATTTAATCTTTAATTAGATGAAATGAGATATTTATTTTCTAAAAAATTTACCGTTAAAAAGGTTTTTGAAATACGATCGCAACGAGTCTAATATTACAATACTTCTGCTTTTTACATTATCTGATAAATGCAACTATACTTTATATAAAAGTTTTAGTGATAAAAAAATTGAACTACACCACCTAAAAATTTCATAAACTTAATAAAGAGTAATAGGATGACAATTCGAAACACTCCGTACGTTAAATTTTATTATAAATATTTAATTAATCAAACAAATTTTATTATATATATTTTTCTATAAAATAAACTCGCTGCAACGCGCGGGGAATCATAATACTTGTTTATTTCACAATTCCTGTTACAATCCTAATTCTAATAACGTATAAGACATTTCACAAATGTACATTCGGATTATACTTTGTAGATTAAAATAATGTGCACTCATATAGTATACTATTAATTAGCTACAAATAAGAAATGAAAATGGTTTCTACTAAAAAATCGCCGATATAATGAACATCGTATTTTAAGTATGTGGAATATATAAATAACACTAACCTAACCATATAGTATATAAACTCAAAGGGTCCGGATCCAGTGAAGACTCTTTTCCTCGCGAGTACTGTGAGGACTCCAAAAAAAACTCTAAAAATGATCCAAAACAAACTTTTTTCAAAAAATTCCTTTTTTAAACATTAAAATCACTATGTATAAGATCCAAAATTAATTTTTTTCCAAAAATGATCCAAAAAAATAAATATGGATCATAATAATGATCCACAAAAAAAACTGGATCATTGTTATGATTCGCTAAAAAAAGTGGATCATAATTTTTTTTTTGAATTTTTTTTGTCAAATGTAGTAATAATCATGGCGGGTTATATATATTTTTTTCGGAATTTTTTGAAATTTTTATGAGGTGTCCTCGCGAGTCCTCACCGAAAAAAGAGTCCTCACAGGATCCCACTTCTAAACTCAAATAACATATATCCCGAACCGAGAAGTACATAATTGCATTTACATATTCCATTAAAGTTGCTTGTGTACGATAAAAATGTAACGAAACAACTATCCACTATATTGTATGGATACTGTTGGGATATAAACATTCTATTACTGATGCTGCAATTAGTACTGATGAAGACTTAATGATGATATACAAGTTAGTACTGATGGGGCAGAAAAAGCAAATTACTACTGGTCTTGTACTTACTACTGACGATGCTGTTTACTACCGATGTCGATAAAACAGAGCAGACCGTGTCCGAGATTCTAGTAGAATTAGTTATAGAATGTATATCTTTTTGTAAATTCAATTGTAATCGTTTCCTAGAATAACTATGTTATAATGTTAGGCTTCAAGGACTATTATATATAGTTCCTTATGAATTGTAAACATACGTGTATTGATCGATCAAATTAATACATTGAAGCTTTTTGTGATAAACTGTGTTCTTATTCATTGTTATTCGATTTACAGTTTACATGGTTCTTATTCAATCAACATAGTGTTAATCTGTTGTAACTTCTATTGTTGAGTAGATATGTGATTCAATAACTTGCTTAGTTATTCGATCCTGACAAGTGGTATCAGAGCATTATGGTTCTAGATCTACGAATTAAGAACATCAAAAAGTTTCATACTTTCGAAACTAAAAATTGTTAATCATGTCTGATAACAATGAAAGCACTCAGGCAAACAAAATCCCAATTCTCACTCACAACAACTTTGGGATGCGGAAGAACAGAATTAAGCAATACATGCTTATTACTGACTAATCCATGTGGGAAGTTGTTCTTGAAGGCAACAAAACTATTCAGACTCAACTCACCAGCTCTTCAACTGAATCTGACAAACTCAAGAGTGACAAAGAAAAGAAAGACAGAGGAATTGAACTGAAAGCCTTAAGTACTCTACTGCTTGCTATTCCTAATGACTATCAACATTTATTTGTTGAATATGATGATGCTAAAAAGCTATGACAGGCATTGGAGAAAAGGTTTGTTGGCACCAAAAGTACCAAACGAAACATGAAGTCTGTTTTAAAGCAAGACTTTGAAAACTTCAAAGGACAGAAGAATAAATCATTGTCACAAGTTTTTGATCGATTCAAGAAACTTATTGGTGAACTCAATCAAGTTGGAGTTAAACCAGACAATGATGATGTCAACAGAAAGTTCCACAGATCTCTTGGTGAAGAATGGTCTATGTATATTGTTATATATAGACAAAGAGATGCATTGGAAGAAAAGGAGCTTGATGAACTATACAATGAACTTCGAGTGTTTGAATCTGAGGTAAGTCAGAAAACTCCTAGTTTACCTTCAAACAATACTGCTTTTGTGTCAAGTACAGGTACAGGTCAAGATGTTGCATCTGGAAAGCAGATGGAGTCTGAAGATGCAGTTAGAGAATCCTTCTTTACTAGTCATGTACACACTGCATTGATTAGTGAAGATCTGGAACAAATCAACCCGGATGATCTGGAAGAGATGGACACTAAATGGCAGATGGCAATGTTAAGCTTGAAGACTAAGAGATTTCTTCAAAGAACTGGTAGACAGAGTCTGAACTTCAACAAAGGTGATCGTGCTGGATTTGATAAAACCAAAGTCAAATGCTACAACTACAACAATTTTGGTCACTTTGCCAGAGAATGTCCTACCAAAGATCAAAGATCAAACTATAACAAAAACAACACTTCAAATTCAACTGCTTTGGTATCTCAAGAGGGTCAAGGTTATGATTGGAGCTTTCAAGCTGAGGAACATACTCAAAATCAAGCTCTCATGGCCTTCACTGATTCTACTACTGAGGTACATTCTAAATCTTGCACTCCTGAATGCATTAAAGCATATAAAGAATTAGAAAAACTTAACAAAGAAACTCTTGATGAGATGATACTAAACAGAAATAGAAGAATTGATTTTAATGGGTGTATTGCTGATCTGGAAAATCAAATTAAAATTTACAAAATAACTGACCAAAAATTAAAAGATGAATTACTACAAGCAACTTATGATAAAGAACATGCTGAGTTAAAATTAAAGGAAACCATAATCAAATTATAAGAATGTCAGTTAGAATTAGAACAAAATAAATTAACTATAAAGAAATTTGAAAGAAGTTCTAAAATAATTGATGAATTAACTAGCAATCAAACCACTGAAAAAGTTGTTCATGGTGTTAGATATCATGCAGTCCCACCTCCAACCAATTTTATTCCTCCTCTTAAGTCAAGCTCGGAAAGAATCTTAGATGAATTAAAATTAGAAAGTCAAACTGAAACAAGTAATGATTCATTTGATGATGAACAAACAATTAAATCAACTGATACAAGTTTTCATACCACACAAAGCCAAACTGAATCCCCTAAAAATAATTCAGAAAATATACCAACTATTTTAAGAAGGGGAAATCAAAGAAACTTAAATCAATTAAAAGAACAAAGAAAGTCTGAAAGTGCTAAAACAACAAAATTAACTTGTCTAATTTGCAACAAAGTCAACCATCTAGCAAAGGATTGTCATTTCAATCCAATTAATTGCAAAGAATACAAGGAATTTAAAGCAAATAAAGAAAAATTAAAAGAATCCAAATTAAAAGAAACTGAAAGGATTCAACAAACAAAATATACACATGTTGAAGTCCCAAAATTTGTGTAACACCACAATCTTAGAGCCATTTTTTTTAAATATGCATACGGAAGCGATTTAAGAAATACCATAAATCCTAATTATTACACATCATAAAACCATTTACATATTAACCAAATATATATATATATAACATTTAAAGGTGTTACTGAAAACGGGCTCGACTCGGTTTACAAAATCAGAGTGCGGTCAGACTTCCAAAATCCGACTCTAGTCAATCCAAAACCACAAGAACTCCATCAAAACCCAATAACACAAGGGCCCTAACTCAACCATACATTAAGAACATGAAACTCTAGCTAAAGAAGAAGAAAACTTACTTAGTTTAGCTTCAAATTCCGAAAATTACACAAGGGATGCAAGAACTTCAAGAATTGATCTTCAATTTGGGAGAAAAAGCTCAAGAGTGTGTTGTGTGTGTTTGAGTCAAGATGTACAGGCAAGAGAAAGGCAAAGTAGGAGGTGTCAACACCTCCTACAACACGTGTTGAACAAAATAGATAAAGCTCACAGTTCATTTAATTCACAATACATAATACAGTATATTAGGTTCGCAGATACTTAATTTAGACCTAACCAAATCCAATTTTAACAACGAAGATATTTTTGAAACCCCGGTTC
This sequence comes from Calendula officinalis, assembly GCA_963853835.1. Classification (NCBI taxonomy): domain Eukaryota; kingdom Viridiplantae; phylum Streptophyta; class Magnoliopsida; order Asterales; family Asteraceae; genus Calendula; species Calendula officinalis. Next base: position 29,429,712 of record OY970825.1, read on the forward strand.
AGAAGTGAACTCAAATATGTAAAAATCATTTTAATAATTAAATATCTCAGTTTTAATAATTTTAACCCCATGGTTAAAGATACAATTAAATATAATTAAAACAAATAAATTATATAAAACAATAATCAAATAAATTACTTACCGAAAGTACATAAAATTCTAGGCCGGGTCTCAGGATGTTACAATTCTACCCCCCTTAAAAGATTTCGTCCTCGAAATCTCATTGATTACACACAAAAGAAATAAAACAAGTTTATGAATATCATTATATCTCCGTCTCATATTTACATGTCAAAATATAATTCTTATTGTTCCTCCATTTTATTAATATTATCGAATAATAATTTATTAAATTCTCATTTTCTTTTCTTTGTAGTTTCAAACTTGGTGTCTCATTCGACAAAATCTCTAGTTACGTTGTTTTTAATTTATCCACTTAACGAGAAGTCATTACTATTTAAGTAATTCGCATATTAATCATAATTTCTTCAGATAATCACACACCGTAAACTGTTTCGGTATGTACAATTTGCACGTTTGTATATTTAAAAGTTGATAATTTACGCAATGTCATTTATCACAATCTCCAAGTCATGGTTCGCATAACTCTACTTATACTATAATAAACATTAAAACGCATAGACAATCTATTTTTAATTTGATGTAATATAACATTTAAGTGTCTTAGATTATCAAACATCCTCTTTTGTTTATTATTTCATCGAAATTTTGCACTTTTAAGCAGTTTAACTTGTTAAAGAACTCGTTGTATAAAATCATTGCCATTAATATACAGTCATGATCCGCTAATTTTCAAGGAAATACACTTTTCCAAATCTAAATTCACATCAACTTTAAAAGAACTCGTATCTCATCTATTGATATAATCACAATTCAGTTTATGGAGTCATCAAAACTTGATTGTTTTAGGTCAATTTTCATTTACACATTGAACATAACAGGCATTTTTAGTAAATCCAATCTATAATATTTCGAGTCATATAGAAATCATTCAGATATATTTCATTAACTTTCTTTCTTATTTAACATCTATAACACACGAAAGAACCAATTAACACTTTTATAAGCATACAACGATGTATTTCAACTAAGTGGCCATGCAAAATAAAAGTCAACATGTCAGTCTTCACTCTTCAAACCACTACTTGTGATTTGAAAGGCCATGACAAAGATTTCATATATTCTTATTTAAAATACTGGTCATACCCGGACTACTTAGACTATGCTTAAGATTACATCAATCTTACTATAGGCATTACGTTAACGGATGCTTACAACAATCATTTATCAAAAACAATTTGAACCTCAGATACATGCATTATGACTTGAATCCATATATCACTAACTATCTTTATTTCTAATGGAGTAAACACACACGTAAACAATTTCAGTTCATCACATACTTCATAATCGCAAATAAGCAATTTACTTCAATTCAATTAACATACGTATAAGTAAATAGATTGTCAAAACATACCTGTGATATCATCATCAGTGGAGGTAGTATCTTCGACAATCAACTGAAATGATCTACCCTCAGGTGGAGGGTGATTCTTCCTCTTCTAGCCTGTTGAAGATAACGAACCAGTCGTCGACCCCGACCCTGAACCCAATTTCCTTTCTGAAAGACAATCACCAGCCCTGTGACCCTCTTTCTGACAATTCCAACATACACTTCGCGGGAACCTGCAATCATTCCACTCGTGCCCGAACTGACCACACTTGACACATCGCATAGTCTGAGTTGTACAAACACCCGTATGAGAAGATTTGCACCTAGCACACCATTGTGCCTTCTGACCCGAACTACCTCCTGACTGTATATGATTCGAGTTTCCATGATTTTGATTTCCCTGCCATTTCTTATTCTTTTTGGAATCCGATTGTGCAGACTTAAAATTTTGATACTCTGACCTTTCCCTGATCACCCAATCTCGAGTATTCAAATCACCTTCTACTGTTTTGGCCAAATCGAAGGCCTGTGACAAAGTGGTTGCGAGCCTCGCTGTTGTTCAGTATTCGGGTTGTAAAGCTCCAATAAAATGTTTTATTTTTGAAGACTCATCATGCACCCATTGTTGTACAAATCTTAATTTTTCATTGAACTGCTCGATCAAATCATCTACCATCATCCCCTCTGTCATCCGCGAATTTATAAATTCTGATCGAATTCTATCCATTTCGTATGAATTACAATAACACTTGCATACTTGCTCTCTGAATTGATCCCACATTATACCATTTTTAACTTCCTTGGGTAAATGTTCAATCAGGGTGTCCCACCAATTCATTGCACCACCTATTAATTTTCGTGTAGCATACATTACCCAATGTTTATCCTCACAACCGCAAGCATCCAAAGTTCTCTCCATTTCCCTTAACCAGTTCATTGCGACATTAGGATCTCGACTTCCACTGAATTCAGGGGGTTTACAATCTAGGAATTGTTTAAAGGTGCAAGATGGTTTCATACCGAACTGGTATGGTTGGTTCGTGAATTGATATTGAGGAAAACCTTGGCTTGGGTTAACATAATAGTATTGTGGTTGTGACATCATAGGATATGGTTCGGATAAAGTCGACATTAAGGGAACTGTCATTGTAAAGGTTGGGGTTGTGGGAATTTGCATTGTAGGGGCAGATAACATAGGGGTAAACATGGAAGGGATGTTTGGTGGTTGGTTATTCTGGTTTTGATTCATGCCATCAACTATACTTTGGAGATGTTCCAATCGGCTTTCCAATCTCAAAATATAATCTTCTCTATCCGCATTAGCATTTCTAGATGTACCAATGATTTCGGGTTCGGGGTTCGACGGGATTACCAACGGGTTGGGATCGTTACCGGCCATACCTGTAACAAACACAACATCTCACGAACTCTTAGTATAATCGGTTAGTACCTATCATACTAACTACTACTAAACCACAATTCATATTCACTCTACTAATCCACTCCAATATTAAGGAAGTTTGACAAACTCGAGCCAAGATTTGGGAATGGTACACCTAAATGTGCAACCATCGCCAAATCGAGGCTCTGATACCAAATTGTAACACTACAATAGTACAATCTTAGAGCCATTTTTTTTTAAATATGCATACGGAAGCGATTTAAGAAATACCATAAATCCTAATTATTACACATCATAAAACCATTTACATATTAACCAAATATATATATATATATATATATATATATATATATATATATAAAACATTTAAAGGTGTTACGGAAAACGGGCTCGACTCGGTTTACAAAATCAGAGTGCGATCAGACTTCCAAAACCCGACTCTAGTCAAGCCAAAACCACAACCTGAAAAGAGTCAACAAATGAGGGATTAACACAAAGCTAAGTGAATAGAAATAAACGTCAATTTGTATAACCACAACAAATTAGAAACCAAGAGAAATCAATCGGGAAAAACCGTCCAAACTTCCACAAGTAATTGGACGTTATGAGAGGACCGGCGGTCGGGCGAGGACCTTCGACTGCTGTCGGCCCAACAACAGTCTACCGATGGCTCCTTTACTATTGGCACGGTGATCCCTCCTTACATAACGAATTCGAAGGAGTCCGATCGCCCCCATCCAATAGTAACGAAGCGTAGCCAAAACCCACTATCGCTAACCTCTAAAAATATGTGCACATACTACCATTAACAATCCCACAATTAATGGTACAACTGAAAATCGAAAAGTATAAAAATACACTTTTGCCCAAAACAGCAAGATAGCTAAGCGATCTAGAGATCGCTACACTATCTTGAGATCGCGCTACGCTATTTCTGCCTCCTTAGCTATTTCGGTTTTCTGTTTCAATGAAGAAAAAGCAAGATAGCTAAGCTATCTAGAGATCGCTTAGCTATTTCTGGACCCTTAGCTATTTCTCTTATGAACTCCACCATTTCAACTTTTTGTACATTACACAAGTAAGGAGGTTAAATCCACTCACCTTAGCTTCCTTTTATGCCGACCTCAGTAATCTTATATCACTGAGGCTCCTTCCCTTTTTCCTGTACAAAACGAATACCGAATTAGTTACCCGAAATCACTAATTTTGCAACACGTAATATAAGTTCAAGATAACATCTTTATACAACATTTGCAACCAATTACTTGTATTCCAACAATTAACAATTACCAATGTCTATAACTTCATCAAGTCATGCCAAGTAAGTCATAATGCACTTTTAACCAACTTGCACACATTAGGCCCAAACGGGTCAAAACACATAATCGAGTCAAACTTGTTATTTACCAATTCCATATTGTCAAGCAACCTAATCAATACCAATTTGAGTAAATAACATACTACTTGCATACCAATGCAAGCTTAACCAATTTTGAACTTATTTAAGTCAATTTGCGCATATTGACAACCACACGGGTCAAGACCCGAAACTAACATAATCAAACTTACAATCACACAACAAACACATTTATGCTATGAAATTGATAACTAAAGTTTACTAATTATCCAAGACTAAAGTCAACTTGCAGATTTGACCAAAGTCAACAATTCATGAATTTAACTAGTTATTCTAGAAAATGGGTCAAAACCATTTTTATTAACTTCTCATATTTACAAACACATAATTATCAATTCCTCAGGTATACAATTACCACTTTATAATAATCTTCATGTTAATTAGTTATACTTTGTGTAACGACCCGAAATTTGTAAATAAATAAATTGTATAAAAATATGATAAATAAGGATAAATCATTTAAAGAACGTACGAATTGGTTTCGTGTCGTTTGGAGACCGTACGAGAAAGTTATGGACGAAACTGGGTCGAGACAACAACCGAAAAGTGCAGCCCTGCTGCACATGGAAAGTTCACGCCGTGAACTTGGAGTTCCCAATCGGGAACTCCCTTCAGGGATTCGTGGTTTCTGGAAAATGAGGTTCACGCCTAGGTAACGATCGGGAAAAGATCACGATTCGCAAAGTTAGCGACGCGAAGTGGAGTTCGCGCCGTGAACTCCTGTCGACAACATTAAAGTCGGGTTTTGGCTCATTTAATGCATTTCAAAACCCTAGTTTCTTCCATTGGCGAATTCTGAGTGCAAGTGGTGATCTTGGTTGATTTGTTCATCAAAGTTTGATAGATTTCACTCCTAGGTGAAGATTAAAGGTATATCTTCACTCCTTGATCTTTGTAGCTTTAGATCTATGTACTTTGATGGTTGGGTTTGAAACCCTAGTTATTGGGGGTTATGGTTTATGATGAATAAATGATGTATACACTTAATAGATGGTATATTAACAAAGGAAACAAGTGTATGATTTCGATTGGTAAGAATCTTAAGGGTTGGTTAAACCTAGGGTTTGGTAAATCACCATAATTGGGGAAAATGTTAGTTAATGGTAATTAGAGGTTAATGGATACATTATTGGTAGTATGAGATGTTGAACATCTTGTGATCATTGTATTAGGCTTTCGGTGACATCTGGGAAAGTCGGTGAATTTGTGAAGCAAGAGATTTGGTGGCAAGAATTCGGTTGGACCATCTTATTACTAAGGTGAGTACGTGTGGAAATTTACTGAGTACATAGCCTAAGAAATACCTTTATTACTTGTGTTATGGTCTATTTGCTTAATTGTGTAGACTAGTAGTTAGTCGTTAGTTATACCGATAATAGTATTGAACTAACTTGTTTGATGATAGACGTGATAGCCGAGAGCTAGATTGACATAACCATTGAGTTATGATATGTTGAGATGATGTGATGATGCGGGGGACCCCCGGTCATGAGGTGTGGTGTGAGGGGCAGTTGGGTGGATTCCCATCGACTCCACCACGATAGTAGTCTTGCTAACTGGAGGTAGTCCGGTGAGTAAGGCAGGTATTGGTAGATTGGGCGAATCCCTCTTGCCGGTATCTTGAGGCTTATTAATGGCGATGGATTTCGGTTATTAAGTCAAGGTGGTTCTAGTTAGTTCGGGGGCAACCCGATAACTAGATATGATTGCTAGGAAAGCAAAGTATTAGAGTCACAATAGGGTGACTAGTTAGATGGATGATTTACTTACATCTTTGTCTATATGTCATACGATTATATTTATTATTGCGTCTAAACCCATGTAGCTCACGAGTCGTTTTTGTCTCACGTACTCCTTGTTGTTTTGCTATGTACTCAGGTTCAGGGTCGAAGGTTTAGGTACGCATGGATAGAGATGCGGGGCCTAGAGTAGAAGAACTTTAGATTGGATTTATGCTTAGCTTTGGTTTTGATCTATTTTGTAACACCAAACTTTATACTCTGATTTTCATACCAAAGTTTTTTGTAAATCCATATTTTGGAATAGTTCTTCTATTTATGAAAAATGATTTATTTTGGGCAAATATTTTGTATTAAAATTTGAGGTGTTACACTTTGAAACACCCAAAATAATCAATACAAGTTTGACCCGAAAAAGATGCATTCAACCACCTGTTACTAACTCAGAAATCTGATCACTTTTATAATCATATCAGTCCAGGAAAATATTATATTATTGAAGCAGACTCATAGACCTTCGAAACGACTGGTCGCACGCCCAAAACGGAGTTACGGTTGATTTTATATGATTTTTGCAAGATATCAAAATTCTGAGAAAAAGCTGTTAAAATTTCACCTACGGACATTTTCAACAATAATCATCCAAACACTATGATCATCATCTAAATTTCACCAATTTAACTCATAATTAGATGTAAACAACTAATATCAATTCTAATATGTTATTTAACCCAATTAAACATATAAAACACCAAAACTTCATATACTTCCCTAAATTTCCATTCTAGCCAAACACTACTAACATTTAGACATTTTCATAACAAGTTAACTAGCAAGTAACACAATTATCAACCATCATTCTAGCATGAATGTTTAACCTATCAAAACTTCAAGAACACCAAAATACACATTTCATCAAATTGGGAAAAAACCCATCTTCGTCCCTAGAACACCATTGATGGAGCTTTTATGGAAGCTTCACCAAATGAACTACAACTAACAACAATACACATATAACTTGCAAGAACTCATTTAAACCCTAAATCATCTAACAATTTCGAATTCTAAACAAGATTTGACAAGAACTCCATCAAAACCCAATAACACAAGAACCCTAACTCAACCATACATTAAGAACATGAAACTCTAGCTAAAGAAGAAGAAAACTTACTTAGTTTAGCTTCTAATTCCGAAAATCACACAAGGGATGCAAGAACTTCAAGAATTGATCTTTAATTTGGGAGAAAAAGCTCAAGAGTGTGTTGTGTGTGTGTGTTTGAGTCGAGATGTACAGGCAAGAGAAAGGCAAAGTAGGAGGTTTTGACACCTCCTACAACACGTGTTGAACAAAACAGATAAAGCTCACACTTCATTTAATTCACAGTACATAATACAGTATATTAGGTTCGCAGATACTTAATTTAGACCTAACCAAATCCAATTTTAACAACGAAGATATTTTTGAAACCCCGGTTCAGAAGTGAACTCAAATATGTAAAAATTATTTTAATAATTAAATATCTCAGTTTTAATAATTTTAACCCCATGGTTAAAGATACAATTAAATATAATTAAAACAAATAAATTATATAAAACAATAAACAAATAAATTACTTACCGAAAGTACTTAAAATTCTAGGCCGGGTCCCACAAGTTTACTACTGGTAATAAACCTAATTACAATGTTGTAAGATACAACTACTATAATACTACTGATCATGATAAAAAATCATATTACCCAAATACTACTAGTCCATCTGTAGTAAAATACTCAAAAGCCAAAAACTATGGGTATAAATCTAAATCAGTAGTAAAACCAAACAGCAGTAATAAACAACAGATGAAGACCAAACCTGCATTCAAAGCTCATGCAAGTCGTAAATCTTACTCTTCAAAGGATGAATACGAGACAAAACAAGCTTGGGTTCCCAAAAAATTAACTAATCCATTTACCTTTTGTGCAGAGCATTCAGATCCCTGAAGAAGGAAGAACATGGCACATTGATAGTGGATGCTCTAGGCACATGACTGGAAATCTTCAAATTCTTAGAGATTTCAAGTCCTTTGAAGGTGGATATGTTGCTTTTGGTGAAAATCTAAGAGGTGGTAGGATTACAAGTAAAGGTACAGTATCAAATGGTAAGATTACTTTTGATGATGTATTTTATGTTGTTGAGCTTAAATATAATCTGGTTTGTGTCTCACAAGTATGTGATAAAAAGAACAAGATTCTTTTTACAGATATAGAGTGCATCATTCTTTCTCCTGACTTTATTTTGGATGAAAAATTTGTTATTTTAAGAACTCCAAGGAGAAATAATGTGTATTGCCTGGATATAGGGGGAGAACTCATTTCTTCAAATGAGATCAACTGTTTTTATATCTAAGGTAAACACAAATGAATCAAAACTCTGGCATAGAAGGATGTGTCACACAAATTTTAAAAATAAGAATAATTTAGTCAAAAAGAATATGGTAGTTGGTTTACCACAAAAAGAATTCATGTGTGATCATCACTGTGTTGCATGCCTGAAAGGTAAACAACACAAGACTTCTCATAAGTACAAAACAATTAATTCTATTTCTAACCCCTTGCAGCTCTTACATATGGACCTATTTGGACCTACAAATGTAATGCGTATTGGAAAGAAACAATACTGTCTTGTTATTACTGATGATTTTTCCAATACTTGGGTTTTCTTTCTTAGGACCAAAGATGAAACAAGTGAGATCATAAAGAATCAGATAGTCAAACTGGAAAACACAAGAGATCTCAAAGTGAAAGCCATCAGATGTGATAATGGCACAGAATTTAAAAATGCTAACTTAATTACTTTCTATGATCTTAAAGGTATTGACAGGCAGTACATCTCACCAAGAACTCCACAACAAAATGGTGTAGCTGAAAGAAGAAATAGAACAATCATTGAAGCAGCAAGATCCATGCTTGCAGACTCAAAACTACCAATTACATTTTGGGCTGAAGCTGTTAATACTTGTAACACCCTAAAATTTACAAGATTTTTAAAATTTTTGAAAACAAAATTATAATCAAAAGGTCCCATAAATAAATCTCAGATATTAATATTTAACATTTAAAACGTATTTATTGCGGAAATAGTTAAAATAAAGTAAAGTGTTTTAAAATATTAAATGATGTCCACATCAGTAATGAAAAGATACAGCGGTCAACCGTCCACCTTCTCCTTTCCTTTGCTGGTACCTGAAACAATGTGGGGGAAAGTTTGGGTCAGCTGGGAAGCTGAGTGAATAATCTCAAAATGTAAACAATTATAACATACAACACATGAGGGCACATCGTTTTTCTTTAAATCGACACCACCATAAACTATGCCTGACAAAAGGCCCATTTCCAAATCCACTGATTTAATCCTTAATCCACTAGAAAACTCATACTTGGATCAATACTCTATTATTTGATTATTCATGAAAATATATTAGTAAAAGAAGTATTTGCATTCAATATTAATGAAAATTATGCCCTCGATCAGACCAAAAAAGAAATTTAAGATTACACAGACTTCACATGATATATTTTTAAGAAATTATTTTCTTTTAATATTATATAAAGCTTTCAACAAAAACCCCATGGCAACGGCGAAACTTAAACGGAAAAATCAAGACCCGCTGCTCAAACTAGAAAGCTAATCTACCAACAGAAAGGAGAGAAATCGGTAAAGTAAATTATACCACAACACTTGATTGAGCTTGCAAATTACTCGACACCTTCGCTGGATCCCTATTCTGCTCGAGACGAACAACTCGGAACCACGCACAACACCACCACATCGGAAAAGGAGTGGATCGGAAAGAGTTCCTGACCGCAAGGAAGTGATCGGAAACAATGGTGGCGGAGGAGGTAAGATCGAACGACGGCGGAGCAGAAGACAACCACGGCGATGGTGGCGTAAAACAGAAACGGGAACGGTTGTGGCAAACATGAACGGAAATGGTGATGGCGGAGTAGCTCAAGGTTGCCGATGGAGGGTGCTTATGAAATGCAAGTAAGATTACGGTGGGGAAGGGTGGTGCAAGTTTTCTTCCGACAACAGAATAAATGGGGTGATGGCAAAATAGGCGGTGGTATCTCGATCGTACGGTGGGAAGCTCATGGAGGAAACAGAGTTGAGATGGTGGTGGTTTATCGAAAACAACAGGTTACGGCGGCGGAGGTTTACCGGCGATCAACAGAGCGGAAGAAACGAAATGGATATTCCGACCGACGAGGGCTGAATTCTTTTCTTGGGAAAGGCGATAACATCCAAGAATGATGAGAAAATGATGATATGCGGCTAGGGTACAAATGAGGAGTAGTGTGTCAACACTTGGAGAATTAATCCCGTTAACAATCGCAGGCCACAAGCTTTGGCCCAGAATAATCTTAAGCCCACCGAATAAACATGTTCAATAATATGCTCCTGACTTAATTGGGCTTAAGTAGAAAAGAAGAAACAAAAATAAACGGGCTCAGGCCCCACTTGATTACCTACTCACGAAATTACGAAAAAAAACGGGACAAAAGAACTAGGGGCTCCGGCCTTGGCCTTTGACCGGCCTTGACCCGACACTCAAACCCTCGGGATTTTAACGTAACTAGAAGCACATTCGGGCAATTAAACAAAACTTTGTACGTCATAACAAAATCGATTAACGAACGCATAAATGTGTAGTCGAAGGATCACAAAACATGATCACGAACTATCACACAATTTATCACATAGAAAATAAATAAATATATGTACTTTAAATTAAATAAAAAATTAATATTTAATTACTAAAAATTCAGGGCGTTACAACTCAACTCCACTTGAAATAGACTTCGTCCCCGAAGTCATTGCTCAGAAGAAGCTCAGGGTAGCAATCTCGCATCTCAGCCTCAGGCTTGTCAACGATACATATCCTCAAATGGGGAAACACGGATAAATGTTAGGAATAAAAGAAGCTCTTCAGAGCGACCTACTTGATCAGAATGAATCTCCGACTCTCGCAACTGCTCAGACAAATCTTCCATCTCTGGTGGTGCAAGAATGAACGCTCTCGGAAAAAAAAAAAATCTTGGTTTCATGTCGAGAATGATGTCGATAATATACGCAAAATAACCCGTGACACGATACTGAAGATGTCTTCTTACCCTCTCAGCCGAACACGGTCCCTGCACCAAGCGATTAACGTCGCGTTGAATCTCCGATTCAACTCCACTCGGAGAATTGTTACGGTTTGTTGATGACGTTAGATGATCTCGGCGTGGAACTTGGTCATTCAATCCATACTTACAACCACACACGGTTCTCTCATGGCGTTAGAACTAAAGTTTATGGGGAATGTATCCCCGCACAGCTCCATCAATCGATCATTATACATTTTAATATCAGATAAAATCTCATTATTGACAATTCTATATCAGAATGGCTCAAAAGGGTCCTCTATCATGTACGACAATAGTTTGCTTAAGGTAAAAAAAAATAATTTAGTGGTTTACACTGATATCAACTAACACAAAAACCGACAAATTATTCACAAGAAATATACATATCACACAGAATTCTCATATACTCAGGTATATAACTCAGAAATATGATCTAGAAATATAACTCAGAAGTCTAATCAGGAATGAACTCAAAACATATCTCAGAAGTATAACTCAGAAATCTGACTCAGAAATAAACTTGGAAATCTCTCTCAGAAATAAACTCATAAAATAATATTTACTAGCTTATAATACTTGGGCTAATAATATCTCTCTCAACCACGTTATTAGTTTGTCAGAATAACTATTCTTTAACTCCTTATCGTTACCTCACTCTATTAGGTTTGCATATTAATTACTCATTTTAATAACCCGCTAATTAGCTCAGATTAACAATCTTGTCATTTAATTCTCTTTAATATGCTCTCATTCTATTACATTTAGTGGTTTCTCGATAGTATATTATTAAATGTTTTATCATTCAACTAGTTTAACGATCCTTTGATAGACCGTTTCACTGATTTTACATAATTTAAAATGTCTCTTAATTATTTTGAACATATCTACTCATTAAACTCATGTTACCCACTAAAATTCCAATTAAAAATCATACCCTTATTTTAATGATCTTTCATTACTCAATTTACAATCAAATCATTAATCTACTACCTTCTCATCTTTCAGAAAATCTTGTTAATTCAATAAAATTTTATTGTTCAATTTACTTATTGTATTCCTCGTTTACTTGATTCCACAATTATTCTTAATTCAATAATTTAATGATAATAAAATATATTATTTGATAATTCTAAATATACTATATTACTCAATTCAATAGTTTCATTTGCTCATTCTCCTTAAATCCATCCATAACTTTCTCGCAAATAAAATATTCATTAATAAAAATTTTATAATACCAAAAATACTAAATACATTTCCCGATAGTTTACCACTTTTATCTTTTTAACTCGTCTTAATAACTCGTTCACTTTACTCGATCAATAAATTTCTTATAAACTCAAGATTACTTAAAAGTCAATCCAAACGAAGTTTTATCATTGAACTCGTTTTATTAATCCATCACTAGCTCAATTAACGACCTCATTTTAACTCGTTATCTCATTATTTATATAATTGTAGTACTTACCATTTCTCTTTTGCACAATTGCATTTACCCCGATAAATCTTGGTTCATTAATTTCTCCATTAATCCTGATTATCCATTTTATATACTCGGTACTTACACCATAAAATTAATTCAAATATTCTCAATTTGTTCTATTCGGTGGTTACTCTTATAAATTTTCAAATCAAGTATATGTATATAGATTTCATACTTTTAAAATCCTCATCTAGAAAATCTCTCCGCATAAGCATCATGCTCATAATAATTAAATATAATACATAATGATAATTATTTCTCAGAAATTTCCCTTTTTACTCCTACTCAACTCCACTTGGAGAAAACTCGTCCTCGAGTTTGGCACTAGAATTCTCTATTATGATAACATAAACATCATATACTCACTCAAGCAAATAACATGCATAAAATAAATTCACAATAACAAGCATTGGTCCATCGTTCCCCTCAAAATTTCCCATAACCAACCAAAAGTTCGGTGTGTACGATAATAGGGGCCCTTCTATTACTTTCGACACCTACCTTTGTTTGGTCACGGGTCAATCCCAAAGTTCACAACTTCCCACACATAAAAATAATCCACAAACAAATCACACTCAGAAGAAAGAAAAGTTTACTTTCAATATCTGATAAATACAGATATGCACTCGGCTGTGGTTACTCAAAACCTTATAAACATTACTCGGAAATCATGCGTATATTTAGTCTCATACGCGATACTCGGATAACTCAGATTCATAGAAATATTTCCACTTTGTTACTTTCACAATACGAATATCGTTTTATCTTCTACTCTTAGTAATCTCATTTGTCATTTCCCATAAATAACATTTACTCTTTCTCAAAATTTTATCCGATTTATTGCCGTCTCGAGCGACAGTTAACATTTTCTAGTTCAACATTCTCGGTTAATTATTCTAATAAGCTTATATAGCTCGTTTATTAGCTCTGCGTTAACTTAACAATCTCTCACTGAACTCGTTATTCACACGACGTCTTGCACTCAACTATTTAAACCACTTACTCATAATGTTTTCTCATTTTATTTCAATTTAATGATTCTTAAATAAATATTAATCTGTTGACTTTTCAACCTGGAATTTTCTCAATTACAACTCATGGTATTCTCGAATTTCTAATTTCTCATTTAATAAGTTTAATATAATCACTTCTCTTTTAACACTATTTAATAAGTCTATTTAATACATTCTATAGATTCTTACACCAATTTGGAATTCCATATTAATGTATCTTTTGGCTATTAAATCTTGATTCCATATCTTCTCATTATGCAATACTCATTTTATTATTTCATTAAACGTATTTCTCAAAAATTTAGTTCGATATCCCCTCGTTTAGCTTGAATGTAATTATTTTTCATTTTCTTGAATTAATAATTTCTCCTCACACAACTTGGTAAACCCTCATTTAAATATTTATTAATCTCTGATTTACTAGCTTCAATAACTCTTTCTATAACGTGTTTTTCTTCGAAATGAAAACTTTTAATATTCTCCGAGTTTCAAAATTTATTACTTCTCTTTAATATTAGGAACTTCTCCGTTTCTCATTTACTCAAGCATGTTTCTCATTTGATAATTTATGAATTTTATATTACAAATTGGTATTCATTTATCACACTTTTGGTTAAAATTTCTCAGAATTATAAAATCTCGTTTCAACTCTATTAGGTATTCCTCTAAATTGGAAACTGTTATTATTCTCATTAAAATTTATAATTCCTCTAGTATGCGTATTTGTATATGCATAAATATATTAAGCACTGGGAATTAAATCCAGAATTTTACTCAGAATTATGCTCTAAATTATACTCAAAATTATCAAACCTCGCATTCGTATATCTATATATACATAGTATTTAATCGTACTATTCATATGTAATTTTCGTATGTTATTATAACTTTTGGGGTTTATTTCACAGATGTAATCAGAAACAACACTCGGAAAGATATACTTAGAAAATAAACACAAAACTCTCAGACTACTCTACTCATCCATACTCAGAATACAACATACATCTCAAATAAATAAAAACTATTAAATATTACCAGCAATGGGAAAAGCGAGAGGTCGACGTGACATGCTGTATGCTTGATGTGGAAACTTTTCTCAGAAAATATTTTACTCAGTTCGCGTTTTAAAACTCGAGACTCAAACTTGAGATTGAATCCACCCCTTGTGAATCCAAATCCCTCAAGTCAGAGCTCTGATACCAACTTGTAACACCCTAAAATTTACAAGATTTTTAAAATTTTTGAAAACAAAATTATAATCAAAAGGTCCCATAAATAAATCTCAGATATTAATATTTAACATTTAAAACGTATTTATTGCGGAAATAGTTAAAATAAAGTAAAGTGTTTTAAAATATTAAATGATGTCCACATCAGTAATGAAAAGATACAGCGGTCAACCGTCCACCTTCTCCTTTCCTTTGCTGGTACCTGAAACAATGTGGGGGAAAGTTTGGGTCAGCTGGGAAGCTGAGTGAATAATCTCAAAATGTAAACAATTATAACATACAACACATGAGGGCACATCGGTGTACTCCTACTCAGATTCTACTCAATTATTAACTCGGGTTTATTTCTCAGATTTTATTACTCAGATTTAATTTATATAGCGCGCTAGTGTGACTTGGGGCGAGAGATCAACCTCGACCCGCCTCACACCACCTCAACACCTGTACTCTTCGGTGTTGAGTCAAAAAGGCCTGGCACCAGTACTCTTCGGTGCCAAGTCAAAACGTCTGACACCAGTGCTCTTCGGTGTCAAGTCAGATATAAACTCAGACGGGAATAATCCCAAAAACTCAGACGGGAGGTGATCCCAAAACTCAGATGTGTGTTATTATGTTTTATTATCTCTTTAACATAATTATCTCAGATTGCCCTAGCAAGTAATAGCACAGAATGACTCTGTGCCGAGCTCAGTTACCCAGGCACAATGTCTCAGATCATGAATAAGTAAACAGCTGCTCAGATACTCATATAACAGATCAAACTCAGATAACAGATCAAACTCAGATAACAATTAAAGTGCAAGTAATATAACACGTAAGTCATGCATGTATAACGTTAAAACTGAACACACGGTGAGAATACTCACCTCGAGAAACGTAAGCTCCAAAGGATTCCCGACAGTCAAAGGTACTGAAGAGCGTCTCTAACCAGTCCTAGAAGGTCCTAAGGCACAAAATATAATCCTAATTAGACTTAACCCCAAAACTCCAATTTAAAGGTGTGAGGTTTCTTGATTAGGAAGCCCACATTTTCAACTTTGTTACCCATGCTAGTATATTAGTTATATAAAAAAAACGTTTTTCTTTAAATCGACACCACCATAAACTATGCCTGACAAAAGGCCCATTTCCAAATCCACTGATTTAATCCTTAATCCACTAGAAAACTCATACTTGGATCAATACTCTATTATTTGATTATTCATGAATTGAAAATATATTAGTAAAAGAAGTATTTGCATTCAATATTAATGAAAAGTATGCCCTCGATCAGACCAAAAAAGAAATTTAAGATTACACAGACTTCACATGATATATTTTTAAGAAATTATTTTCTTTTAATATTATATAAAGCTTTCAACAAAAACCCCATGGCAACGGCGAAACTTAAACGGAAAAATCAAGACCCGCTGCTCAAACTAGAAAGCTAATCTACCAACAAAAAGGAGAGAAATCGGTAAAGAAAATTATACCACAACACTTGATTGAGCTTGCAAATTACTCGACACCTTCGCTGGATCCCTATTCTGCTCGAGACGAACAACTCGGAACCACGCACAACACCACCACATCGGAAAAGGAGTGGATCGGAAAGAGTTCCTGACCGCAAGGAAGTGATCGGAAACAATGGTGGCGGAGGAGGTAAGATCGAACGACGGCGGAGCAGAAGACAACCACGGCGATGGTGGCGTAAAACAGAAACGGGAACGGTTGTGGCAAACATGAACGGAAATGGTGATGGTGGAGTAGCTCAAGGTTGCCGATGGAGGGTGCTTATGAAATGCAAGTAAGATTACGGTGGGGAAGGGTGGTGCAAGTTTTCTTCCGACAACAGTATAAATGGGGTGATGGCAAAATAGGCGGTGGTATCTCGATCGTACGGTGGGAAGCTCATGGAGGAAACAGAGTTGAGATGGTGGTGGTTTATCGAAAACAACAGGTTACGGCGGCGGAGGTTTACCGGCGATCAACAGAGCGGAAGAAACGAAATGGATATTCCGACCGACGAGGGCTGAATTCTTTTCTTGGGAAAGGCGATAACATCCAAGAATGATGAGAAAATGATGATATGCGGCTAGGGTACAAATGAGGAGTAGTGTGTCAACACTTGGAGAATTAATCCCGTTAACAATCGCAGGCCACAAGCTTTGGCCCAGAATAATCTTAAGCCCACCGAATAAACATGTTCAATAATATGCTCCTGATTTAATTGGGCTTAAGTAGAAAAGCAGAAACAAAAATAAACGGGCTCAGGCCCCACTTGATTACCTACTCACGAAATTACGAAAAAAAAACGGGACAAAAGAACTAGGGGCTCCGGCCTTGGCCTTTGACCGGCCTTGACCCGACACTCAAACCCTCGGGATTTTAACGTAACTAGAAGCACATTCGGGCAATTAAACAAAACTTTGTACGTCATAACAAAATCGATTAACGAACGCTTAAATGTGTAGTCGAAGGATCACAAAACATGATCACGAACTATCACACAATTTATCACATAGAAAATTAATAAATATATGTACTTTAAATTAAATAAAAAAATTAATATTTAATTACTAAAAATTCAGGGCGTTACAACTCAACTCCACTTGAAATAGACTTCGTCCCCGAAGTCATTGCTCAGAAGAAGCTCAGGGTAGCAATCTCGCATCTCAGCCTCAGGCTTGTCAACGATACATATCCTCAAATGGGGAAACACGGATAACTGTTAGGAATAAAAGAAGCTCTTCAGAGCGACCTACTTGATCAGAATGAATCCCATAAGTCCACTCAATCACCCACACAAACAAATGTCCTGAATGTGTCCCAGGAACATGTAGATAAACCTCAGAGTGCTACTCTTCACTCTGAGGTAGACCAGCCTATAGCCAAAAAAATCTCTAAAATTTATAAAAGGAAGAAAACTTCCTTAAAGGACACCAGGGGACCCACTGAGTCACATCCCAGGCTCAATGAGTTGTCCTCCAAGGAGGAGAGAGGGCATGAGGAAAGGGCTCTCATTACTGATGCACCAAAGGTTGGTGCACAGGCTAGTGAGAACATCAATATGACCCAGACCTCGACAACTTTAAGTGATGACTCATCATTTGAGGCAACACTTAAAGGACCCAAGTGCCAAGAAACCACAAGGGGAGGTACCTCTGCTTCTTCTAGGAAGAAGGGAGTATCTAAACAACTCAATGAATCACCAAGAAGTGATGAGGGTAGAATGAAAATTCCTGAATCGATGGAAAGGATGGAAAACCATAAAGTCAATGTACCAAACAAGCCCAACGATCACTAAGGGGGAGAAGGATCAAATACAAGATATGATTGATCATTCCATTGCAGCAGCAGCAGCAGCCTCCCACTTGAACCTCAAAGAAGCCCATGGTGAAACAGGTCAAAGTTTTGGTGAAGACTTGAATAGAGGAGTCAGAAGTATGGATGAAGATGTATTCATGTCTGCACAACAATCACCAGCATCAGAGCAAATACCTTCTCCAATTACTACTGAAGTCATGGGTACTACCGATCCCATGGATACTACTGAGGCCATTTAACAAACAGAGGTCATTACTACTGATCCCATTAAAGAAGAAATCCTAGAAGCAACATCAGGAGTAAACACTCCAACGGCAGAAACACACATTCCAGTTACTACTGATGCCCTAGCAGTAGTAACTACAAATGAAACCTCACCAGTAGTAGACTCCTCACAACAACAACTGGTAATACATACAACATCTACAACACCAGTAGAAACCACCTTGGTGACTACTGAATCAGATGAAGAAATACCAGATCTTGTTGAACCAGCTGTGATCATCCCAAGGCCTCCAAATCCAGAATTACAACCACTTATCATCCCATATATTGATGATAATGTGAACTGGGATGAAGTTGATGAATGTTCTTTACCTCCTCACCCCAAAATTTTACCAGAGGATGAAGTACATACATTTTCTCCTTCAATCAAGATTATACCAGTGATTGATATGAAATACACTCCACTTCCAAGATGTGTGGGAAAATGAAAGGAAAAATTTGATGATGATTATCCACACAGAGCTTTAGGTCATTATATGGTGAATAAAATTAATTTGGTGAGACCTTTAAAGCGAGATGTATGGAAGGTAAAAAGAATTAGATATCAAAGGAAGTGTGCAAAGACTCAAGCTCTTGAAGACAAAAGAAAAGCTGAAGAAGAAAGATTGAAAAATGCAGCAATTCAAGAGATTGAAGAATTCCTGGTAGAAGATCAAAAGGCAGAATTTGATAAACAAAAGAAAATAGAAGAAGAACATTTGAATTGCCTTGAAGATCTTGTTGCAGAGTGCAAAAGAGAAAAGGCTGATCTACCAAAAGAAATACTTGAACAGAAAACAAAAATGGTAGATTATTTAAAATCAATGGGTCATAGTGCTAAATCATTTGGAAGAATGAAAATGTTGACCATTGTAGACAAAGACTGCACTGCAAGAAAGAAGGAATTAGCAGAACCTGAAGAGGAAGAGGTTAAAGTCACAGAGTTAGTAGATATTGATCCTAAACTGGTGATTAACAGAAAACCAATGAATGGTGAATCATCAAATCCCTCTGTTAATAAAAGGAAGTTGCTAGAAGCTGAAGAAGAGGCAAGACAGAAATCAAAACAAGATTCCCCAATACTTGATCTTCCAATAGTTCCTCTACAAGATAATCCTATTATAAACTGGAGAGTTGTAAATGACGTGATTGAAATAATTAGAGAAGACAAAACAACTCAGAAGTTCAGTGCTTGGAAACCAATGGTTATGTCATTATCAAGAAGTGATATAATTAAAGTATTAATTATTGGTAAACCAAGAATGTCAAAGAAAAAATGGAGAAACTCAGGTGCTGGATATCTCACTGAAATGATTGATGCTGCTTTCTATCCAGACAACTACCCTGAGAAGTTTGAAAGCAAAGAAGCAGTCTATGCTTGGAATGTTCTCCCAACAGTCAGTATGTACTTCTTTGAAAGAGCTAGTAAAAGATGTGAACTGTTTCTATTTGAAAGAGAATATCCTCACTCTGAAGAAACAATGTATCAGATCACCACATGTTCTTTCATGAAACCTCATGATGTTAGTATGTTTGCTGAGAAGTTGAACTATTTTGTTAAAAGAAACAGCAAGTATATTATTGCCCAAAGAAAAACAAGAAATCAACAGATCAAAGAAGGTGATGAAAGAAGGGCTAAATAGTTGGAAGAGAAGAAGAGGAAAAGAAACTTGATTAATTCAAGATGAATTAATAAGTTTAGGGGGAGATTGTTGGGATAAACATTCTATTACTGATGTTGCAGTTAGTACTGATGAAGACTTAATGATGATATACAAGTTAGTACTGATGGGGCAGAAAAGCAAATTACTACTGGTCTTGTACTTACTACTGACGATGCTGTTTACTACTGATGTCGATAAAACAGAGCAGATCGTGTCCGAGATTCTAGTAGAATTAGTTATAGAATGTATATCTTTTTGTAAATTCAATTGTAATCGTTTCATAGAATAACTAGGTTATAATGTTAGGCTTCAAGGACTATTATATATAGTTCCTTATGAATTGTAAACATACGTGTATTGATCGATCAAATTAATACATTGAAGCTTTTTGTGATAAACTGTGTTCTTATTCATTGTTATTCGATTTACAGTTTACATAGTTCTTATTCAATCAACATAGTATTAATCCGCTGTAACTTCTATTGTTGAATAGATCTGTGATTCAATAATTTGCTTAGTTATTCGATCCTGACAGATACCCTATTATATCAACTAATATCCAGATTACATACCACTTTAAAAAAAATCCAAATGTTTTTTTTTCTCCATCAACCACATGAAATTAAAAGTTTGGATAGTTATATACTAATCTCGACGTCTATTACTTTAACGAGAAAAGTAATGTGCCAAATTCCCTATTTTAGAATGATTGGTGAATCGTGAACCACTTTAGGTCGCTTTAAAATAGTATTGTCACTGTCATTACAACCGTAAATAAAGATGACTTCTTTTGTTTACTAAATCAAATTAATGTTATACTCCGTATGTTTTAATTCAGTGTTGAATGCAATGACAGCCGGGTCCAAAGAGTATATGAAGTATGTAAGTGTGTAATCACTACCAGAGAAAAAAAAGTTTAAAAACGATTACGAGAATATCAGTTAGGCTGCATATATCAGAGTCAAAAGCTCAACTTTCTTTAAGTAGGCTAAACAGTGATCCTCTGCGATTTAAGTTCATACCTTGAAAGGAAAACCGTAGTTTGAAACAACTAAATATATAATTAAATATCTTTTTATATTTTAAAAGTCAAAATGCATTTAACTTCTTGAATTCATCTGAGTAGGTTTTCTAGTTCTCTGAAATATTAAAAGTGTAGTACGGTACCCCGCACTTGATAAATTGGCCGATTTAATACACTGACTCGATCATTAATTTTTTCTTTATTTCTCATGTGATTTGCTTCTAATATTAATATGTTGAGATGAAGGTATATTTTTTAATCCGTGAAAAACTACAACGAAAGTAAGTCAAGTAAGTCAAGTATGAAAACGAGATCAAATTAACGAGTCAGGGTATTAAATCAGCCGTTTAGTTAAGTTTAGAGTACCATGTTAACTAGTGAACCAAGTTCTGGGTACCAAATGTATTTTTATCTTTTTTAAACCGTATGATAATTTATGACCGCACATGCAGAGCAAGGCACAATTTGGTAAGGGTGGCTTTTGGGGTAGAATTCATGAAGGTCATAAGGAAAGATGAAGCCATCTTTGGCTTAGGTTCTTCAACCGGTTCGGTCAGTTGGTCCCCACTTTCCCACTTTTTGAACTTTTACATATAGACAAATGAGATGGCTCGACACGGGGTTAGGGGGTGGTTGGTGCGATTTTGGGTGTGGCCCGTGGCTCATATGTTTCTATCATTTATGCAAGTGGGCAACTTGAGGGTAGTAGGGCTCTTGGTTGGTAGTGCTTAGTGTAATAGTGTTTAGCCTATTTCAAAGGGTTGATGTTTGATTGTTAACCCGAATTCCGGTGTTGGTTCTGCTATCGCATTTATGAGTCATATGAGACGACGTACGTTACATGTTTTGGCAAAATATCATCCCACTCCTAAAAGAATGTTAATTACAAATCTATTTATTAATAAATAAAAGAAGTGAAACAAGGAACATGGTTATGATGACGAATATAAGGCACATGGGCATGAAATTGTATATTTCAACGTATTCATACGTATGGACCATGCACTGTACCTTAGACTTCATACATATAACGTGGTCACCTTTCCTTTTATAACTTGTAAAGATACAAAACAATGTCTAATTTACAAACCAACTAAAATTTCATTATATGATTTACAAATAAGAAATTACATTATTTTAATTAAATTAATGTTATTAGTTGTGAATATAAGACTCGTAATTATTTAGTGGATTTGATATTGAGACTTTTGTACGAGGTTTCTATTTTATCATTTTAAAAGGGTTACAGAATATTAAATTTATTTGACCTTTGATAGATTTCCTTAATTTTGGTTACAAGAAGAGATGGTCGAAGTTACATACACAAAAACATCGATTTATATTTATGTCCATACTAGCTTATAACATGTGATAAATCACGGGTAGCTTATAAAATTTTTGATTAATTAATTTAACAAATGTTCATTTTTTATAATTATTTTTATAAAAATCAAACTCATTCAATATAAATTTAAAAGCTCTAAGCTTTTAAAATGTCATTGGTTCTCATCGTATATTACGGAGTATCATTAACTTCAGGATTAACATTACTCAGTTCATGGTCGGTAAAACTGCTTCCATTACCCTTGGACACATTAACAATCTACTTCCTTCGTATCAAAATAAGTGACACAAATTGGTTACACGTTTTTTGAGGTAAAAGATTAAAGTAAAGGTTAAAATAGATTAAAGTACATAATTAGTGGAGAATGGGTCCCACTTTTCTTAAATAAAGTGATATTAATGAGTTTTAAAACTAAAAGTAAGGGTATAAGGGTAATTTCACTTTATTAAAGTGGATAGTTAATGGGTATGAGTCCCACTATTTTTACCAAATAAGGAAAGTTTTCAAAGTGTGTCACTTATTTTGATACACCCCAAAATGGAAAGTGTGTCACTTATTTTGATACGGAGGAAGTATTATCTTTTGAAATGTAATTAACATAATTAAAAATGTAACTGTCCATATATACCAAGCACCGAAGGGGTAGATGGCCTTCCAGTAACCATGGTTGCTTCAATTTTGGATGATTACATGGTTTAAATGATCCAAAATTCACTCGATGTATAAACTTACTGACACGAGGTCCTTTTTAGAGGAATGTAGATTCCTTAATTTATACAGTTTGTTGAAGTGAACATGTGATAATGGATCTAGTGGTATGCATACTGCTTAACATGAATCCATAATGAATTAAACAAATATTAGAACAATTCACTCGATTCGAAGACATCTATAGCATTATGATTTATGAAGCCTAAGAAAAATGAATTAGAACCTGCGTGTTACACAAGTTTACATATGTTCATATGATTGCAAGTCCTAGATGCTACGAAACATAATACCACGCAACCCATTTTCAAATATCAAATTATACAAACGATTTCAATCTAATGGTAGAAAACAGAGGCATAATCATGTTACGCAATAACACTAACGAATTCAACATTTTCGGGCCATCCTGACCGGACCACCTCAACTCGAACCGGAAACTACCAAATTTGACGCATGACCCAACCCGCTGGATTTTTTATATCAATACCTCAAAATTCCTACCAAACCTTGAGGCATCGCAGTAGCTCGTACTGAATCTCTTCTTTTACGACTACAAAATGCAACATTAACTCCAACAACATTAAATATTTTACCTATTTTTCAGATGAAATCCTCATGTTTTCTCCTTATATAGGCGACATGTTCACTTTTGATCCTTGAATGGATCTTGTTGAAACTAATTCCATCTCTAAGCTCGATGTTATTTTATCTAATGTCATATTATTAACTAAAAAGCATATTTTAAAACATATAAGTATAAATTAATTAGGTTTTTAATATAGAAGAAACTAAAACTCACTGAATAGCTTCATGACTCTTTTATACTTCGCCAAATAATAACTAGGTTTTTATACGCACAATGAAATAATAATAAATTTATTAAATACTCACTTCCCTAACAATTTGCATTATAAATCGTATTTTTTAGTTGATGAAATACGTTTAAAATTGTCAATATAAATGACATGTAAATCTTAAATTAAATTTGTATTTTTTTATAATTCGTTTAATGATAATGTTGATATTTATTTTAAATTTTAAGATGTTATTTAAAGATATGGTAGATGATGTGGAATGATTTTATTAATGAATGATTTATGATGCGGTGAAAATGACGTGACAAAGATGACATGGTATGTATGCTTTCTTTATTATAGATAGAGATTTTGGCCACGGTAGCGATGCAATAGGGTATTTGGCGAGCTAATAAAGGGCTGATACGCTATGCTATTAGTCACAACTTTTATTCAATCTATATCCTGATAAATAAACAAGTTATGGTTAAAGCAAACAAGTTTTGGATAAGTTTTGGTATGGTACAACTGGCTCATTTATTAAACGTGTTAGGTTCAGATTAATGATAATTTAAATGGATTGACCCGCCAATCCGATTAATTTACATGTCTTACTCATTCAAAACGCTAATCTATTTAACCCGTTTAATAAGAATGGTTATATGGGTCGGGTTCATGCTGGAAATAAACATCTTATGGTTGAAATATCTAACATGTTTATATCAACAAGTCAAATTCGGATTGAATGTTTATAACTCGCGAACTCGCAAACATAAACCACCTGAATTGACACCATATATTAATGATGTTAGTACTCAGTAGTGGATAATGGACACGAAATCTGCCGAAAGTTTATTTTGCTTTTCTTGTTAATAGCTTTTGGTATTTAATTATTAAATAATAAGATTGAAAGAAAGGGATATTATATAGTTGTTGCATAAAATAGACACGTATGTTGAGTTAATTCACTAATTGTGTGCGTGGAATTTCACCACACGACCTTTTTGCTATTTTTGTTTCTTATATATTCACTTAACTAATCATAATAATGCTTCCAACGCGCATCGACTCAATCTCCTAATTAATACTCCGTATATCATTATAATATAAAATTTAATAATTAAATTATATAACTAATCGATTTATTTACAACATTATAGCTCGGTTTACTAAATTATTGATGCAGCTATTTTTAATATAAGTTGATAAAATACACATAAATAAAAAGAATTTGATAAAAAGATTAAATTGAATATTAGTTGAATGGAAGCCAAAAGCTGCAGAAGACTCAATTACATATTTACATTTACCAAAAGCCCTTTGCTCTAGCTGTAATTACGAATCACATATAATGATGGTAGTGGTGATAATTTTAAAGTTAATTCATCTAAGGATTTAGATTTATTCCTTAAAACTTAAAAAAAAACTAAGAATCTCTACATGAAAAAGACAAATAGTGGTCAAAATCTTTTTAGTCAAATACTTTCAGAATTTTACAGATCTTTTTATCTATTGGTGGAAGTTATGATATTTTTATACTAAATACAAAATTAGGTTATGATGGTTGATATCATAGAAAATAAAATATTAAAATCTGGTTTTAAACGTGTACGTTGCACATCCGTGGCCTAACTGCCATCGATAGTTTATGACTTTCTAGTGACAAGTCACCTCATAGGCCACTTTATTTGTTTACTAGCATTTAATGTACTATGTACGATCTAAATTGTTTATACTAACAAAATACTTGCGCAATATGACGATAAGTACTCCGTAATTATAGTTTGCGGTGATGATAATAATGGTGGTGGGAAGTAATGGGTATAAACCGGATAACAGAGCAAGTTTGGAGCGAATAAATTGGCAGGGGTGGTTGGTGGTGGTAGTAATTTTATATTTTTATTAACTTTAAATGATTAATAAAGATAATTATAATCAAGTAATTAATGTGTGCTTTACTAGCTCAGTTGGTTATAACATGAGTTCAAACAGTTGGTTATAACATGAGTTCAAACCCTGCATGGTGCATTTTTCTTTTATACAAATACCAATATATCCTGAAATAAAAATTACATTGGCTGAAAATTAATTAAGACTTACTAATTTGGGAAGATCTTAAATGCATTATACTCCCTCCGTCCCATTTTTATTGTCTGGTATATTATTTTAGTTTGTCCCACAAAAACTGTCTTTCTTAAATTTCAACCAATCAAAAAACTTTTAAGTGGAAAAGAGAAAATTTAATTGGTAACATTGTATAATTAATGCACTTTTCTTAAACTGTATGTTTTTTTGTAGTGGACAATAAATTTGGGACGTAGGGAGTATATAGTAAAGATAAACTTGAAGTCAAAGCTGACGATAAGGAGGTGATATCAAATTCATTGATCATATCGTACCGGTTTCAAAATATCCACCAAAATATTAATTGTGGTGTGTGAATAAATATACGAAAAACTCATGTTTTTGCTAAAGAATGCTACATATTCTCTATATTACACTTGATAAAAATGTGCATTTAAACATATATAGTTCTTCTATGAGTGTTTGCAACGGTTTCCTCAGGGGCTGCAATTTCATCTCATACTTCTATGAGTGTTCTTCTATAAGTGATATATTTTGATAATTTATCTTATCTGGTAAAAATTAGTGGGACCCAGACTCACAAACTAGATAAGAGCGATCAGGAAGCAGTTTCAAGGAAAAATAAGTTTTTTTTTACCCGGATCTAGATTAAAAATTCTCAACTGTAACAATATATAAATAATAACCTGTGACTTGTTAACTACTCTATTTTACATAATATATATCATTGAATACTTCATTTCCTTCTAAAATGAACTGGGGCCCGCAAGCAAAGACGTTCTATCGGTTCATGTAACGGTTTCCTCAGTGGCTGTAATTTTATCTCGTATAATTTTGGCCACAGTTTTCCGGTCACTATAATTAGTAATATAATTGCGTAATTAAAATATGATTTATTAAATGATGTCATACTGTAAATATTAAATTAAAAAACTGTATATTTCGAAAGCTTACCAAAAAGGCGTTTTCTATCTTCATCCCATGCTATACCATTCAACACATCTATCTGAAAATCAAAATTAGCATAAATTCTATTAAATTAAGTGAGAAAATTAGAATTAAATGATAACTTACTCTGTTGTTGCCGGCTGCTAATAAGCTCTCTCTACAAAAAATGGAAAATGGATGAATAAATAAATAATTAGTTGAATATGATATGCAACAAATAGAGTTCAAAAATTACAAAGAATAGTGGTACCTTAATTCTGGAAGAAGAATCCATCCAATTACAGTTCCATCTACAGGTGAAATTCTAGCTATGCAGTCACTCTGCAAAGAAAAAAAAATAAAAATAAAAATGTTTCAATTCGCAACAGGTGAAACGGGCTGAAAGTAAATTGCTTTATTAAAGAAAGTTACAACATTAATTTGGTTTTTGTAATCGCTGTTATTATTTATAAAATTATAAAATGAAGGTATAAAGAGGTGTTTGCTGATTAGCCTATGAACCCATTTTGACCCGTTACCCAGCCCGCCCATTTTCAATTCGCAACATGTGAAACGGGTTGAAAGCAAATTGCTTTACTAAATAAATTTAAAACATTAATTTGGTTTTTGTAATCACTTTTATTATTTATAAAATTATAAAATGAAAATTATAAAACAGTTATTAAGGCAGATATATTAATGTACCTGCCAAATGTTTGCCCAAACTTCATTGTTTATGTACTCTAATTCATTGAGGTTATGCACTTCATAGCCTTTATACTTAACAACATGCTCTTTTATAGCTGCATAAAAGGTTGAAAAAATTTATTTTAATTCGATAATACAAATTAAAGTACAAAATAGAAATTCTATAATCATATAAAAGTTATAAACCTTTCATGGTTTTTGGATCCATTATATATAAGGAAGATGATCCATCGGTTCCAAAAATTACTTTCTCATCAGTTGCTAATCCCCAACCATCTTTCATTTCATGTGTGAATTTTTTAAACTGCAATGCATTTTCAAAAACTAAATTTGAATTTTAGGAAAAAAAAATCACCACTTTTTAATCTAATAACTAAATTTCTGAAAAATGATTGTTAAAGTTTTCAACTATTTTCCACTCCAGAGAATGAAACTTTTATTTCTGAAAACCAATTATGAACAAATTAAGGTGAAGCACAAACTTTTCTTAAATTATATCGATCATAGATGAAACCAGTTTTCCCCAACCAAGTTAGTTGATACAACCTACAAAAAAATGCATCAATTTTGTTACATCCGAAAAACAGGCCCTTAATTAAAATATTATAAATTATATAACTAAATTAGAAGATATAAGATGCTTGAATGTACAGAATTATTATATATATATTTGCAAGGTACTTTAAAATGCAAAACGAAAGGTTGTGAACTGACCTTTGACCGAAAAGAGTCAAACCCTCTCCAAAATAAGAATAATCCATATTTTGTATGGCCTTGATCTGCAGAACACAAAGATCAAAATGAACTTTAATTTTCACATTTAACAGTTTAATATTTGTTATTTTTCAAGTTTTATTGGAACAAATGATAAAAATCTTAGAATGCTAAACGAACATATACGATATATGTACCTTTCCAGTCTGAAGATCCACTTCCCTAACTGATGACTGAAATTGAAAAAACAAAACATCAATTAAGTAATCATAATTATAATTGAGATTAATGTAGATTCTTGTAATAATTAGATTATAATCCAAACTCACCTGCCCATTGAGACCGGTTGACTCCAGTAAGGTATCGTTCCCATCATACAAAAGGCCCTAAGCAACCAATACTTCATATAATCACACACTTGTTACATCATATTTACTAATTACTATCTCTATTCTCTACTGCTAATACAAATTCACAGTTTTTTATTTCTGCAGCTATTTTTGTGCATGTATGCCGAAACTGTGTATCTACAAATTGTCGAATTTTTATGAGGATCAACATGAATTATTATCTGTGTATATTTTTAAAATGTCAATCTGTTGCAACATATGCTGAAAAATTAATCAATTGAATCTCAAAGCCAGTAATTACGATGAATTTCAGTATCATTATAAATAGTTATCAAATACATTGAAATTTGGAAAACCTAATAAGTGCGAATGCGAAACTGACCTGTGTGAAAGCAGCTGGATCGTGAGGATACTCATTAACGACTTCAATTGAGTTAATTACATCAGAAACGACGCCATTGGATCTGAACGAGCTCCAGGTATTCCACGAAAGCGCAATCACTGCAATCACCGATAAAAAGGAAACTAGAAGGACAAAATTTCTGGTTCGGAAATGAGAATTAGAAGAAATAGGGATTTGTGGTGGATGTTGGGGTTTGAGGTGGTTCGATCGGTTACTATTAGCTTTCTTTCTCATGGTTCTTCCGGCCATGAAATGGTTGAGTTTGTGTAGTCGGACATTTGACTTCAATGGTGGAGGGAGAGACGAACAAGACGATCTGATTTGGGGGTTGTTGAGCTGTGCTAAAATGCGCCAATGACTGGGTATTGGCGTTTTTTCCATGTTTTTCTTTTCTGGAATAAAAACATCTTCTAGTTGATGTTATTGTTTTGTTGATAAAAACATTTTTAACTACATTTTTTTTAAGGTTTTAATAATGACAGCTGTGAATATGGAAGAATATTTTATTTTGAATAAGACTTTTTAGATAAATTTGTTGCATTTATGGTTGAATATTCCTGCAAAAATGAAAGATAGTTGACTAATGAAGATAAATATGAATTAATAATTGCAACATAATTGAATATACCTAGGAATATTCCTTAGGATCGGTTTTGATTCATAACTTTTAGAAATTAATATTATTTTTAGGGTTTTGCTAATGACAGCCCTTAGGCTGTCACTAACATGCATAAAAAGTTTGTACATTGATTAAAAAAGTAGTATTCCTAAAATTCAGATGGTTATCTTTTGTTATTTTGTCTTCTTTCCATCTTTTTATTTGATCATGTTACAATATGCATGAAATAATATCAGAAAAACAACCCAAATGGGTTAAAGTTTAGGGCCCCAAGTCCCATTCTTAAGTGGACTTTTGTTTTTCGAGGTAAAATTGTAGAACGACTTCAACCAATTTCCATTTTGGAATAACTTAAACCAGAAAATGAATTTGGGTTGCATTCCATTTCAACACAAGCCGAGTTCTTATTTATCTGAACAGTAATTAGCAAAAATGCATAAAACTAGCAATATGAAACTAACTAATCTAACAATGTCAAATTTCAAAAATTTAGGTTTAAAATACACAATCCACCACTCGTCATAGATAGAGAACTGCAAACCCCTGGTTAAATAAAGTAAAAGTTAGTGTATGAGAGTAAGTTCCTAAATAAAACATACAGAGATAAAAATACAATAAATAAAACATACAGAGATAAAAATACAATGAAATACAACTGAATATAAAAACTTGTATGAAAATGTGTACATATGGCTAAGCGAAATAAATATGCAAAACTGCAACTATAAGCTTGTGAGTGAGTTTTGGTTTAAAACAGGGTAATATAGTAGTAACTTCAATTATGCTCTGTTGACAAAACATAAACTAAATAATAGAAAGATTCAAAAGATTGAAAACACCAAACTGACAATTTGTTCACCAAGAAAAAGCAAAATCCATGATTTAACAAAATTATGGGATAACACAACTCAGGTTCTATAATAGTAGAGCATTAGGCTAATCCTGACATTTTGAAACTTAACTTAACCACCAAAAACTAATTTAAGAGAAACTTGAGCTTGGTGGTGCACCGCCACCAAAACCACCACCTCCACGACCAAAACTGGGCCTTCCACCATCACCACCCTGCAAATCACAATTTGAGCAAAAAATAGAATCAATATTAATCCAGAATAAGTGCAATTTTACATGAATCTAACTAGATTCAGTTGCAAATTTTAATGCTTGATGAATAAGGAAAAATAATTACCCTGTTAAAAGCAGGTTGGTAATCAGCTGGAGCACCACCCTTCTCACCGCCAAATTCTCCGGCAGGCCCTCTTGGACCACCACGGTAACCATCTCTGTCTCCAAATCTAGGCCTATCACCTTCAAATCTAGGAGGACCGCTGCAGATTTAATCAAAAAACATAACCATAAATCATCAAACCCTAATTCAAATCTAACAAAAAATAATAACAGTTTCCGGTTATGTTTATTACCGAGGACGGTCGCCGGGAGGTCCGCCCATCGGACGTCCAAGAGGCTTAGCTGATTTCTTCAAAGTAGCAGGAACAATATCAGATGGCAGATTCAAGTAAGTTCTCAAAAACTCAATTCCATCGTTTGTCAAATACCAATAGTAATGCATCCAAGCGAATGTTTCTTTCACATATTCCTTTGATTTGAAGCTCTGCATGAGCTTAATCACTTGCAGATTCGGTACATCGATTTCTGGATGCTTCGCTAAATTGTAATCCTTTTTAGCGAAACAAACACCCTCTGCATCAAATTATACACGAGATTAACTACTGTAAAAAGCATAAATTGTTGCATATATTGTTGGATTACAGGAACAGAGAGAGATATTGAGACCTTGGAATAGGTATTTGGAGATCGCCTTACGGTTCTTGTCAGGGATGATCTGAAAAATAAGAAATTCATGGATAACTATTACTAAATTTTGCGTGATTTTGGTACGAAAACGAAGATCTAGTTAGGATGAAGGTGACTTACCATGATTGCTGCTTGGAAATGGACGAGCGGAAGGATTAGGTTTAGGGTTCTGGTGTTTGCACTTGTAGTAGCAGCAGCAGCTGAAACCCTAGTTTTGATGGTGTTCGTGAATATGATATGGACTTTAATTGATGAATATGGGCTGATATTCAAGCCCATCTTACATGGGTCATTCTGAGTTTTATTGTGCTTTTTACAATTTTGAGTTTTTGACACTCTTCAATCTATTGAACAATGAAAAAATATTAATTTTTAAAATGAGAACGTATTAATTGAAAACTTACTAGGCATGTTTACGATCTAAAAATCGCAACGAACTGAGATAAATTTAATCGAACCGAACCAAGAAAATAGTTTTGGCTGGACCGAGGACTGAATTGATGACGCTCGGAAACCGAACCAGCCTAAAAACTGTCAAAACCGGACCGAACCTAGAATTCCTTTCTCTTTTTTTTTTTTTTTTTCTCGGTTCTGAACCGAAACAAAATAGACGGAGACTCAATTTTCCAGGAAAATTAAAGTTGAGAACCGAACCGATATAGCTCGGTTCGGTCCAATTCATTATGTGGTTCCAGTCAATTCTCAGTTCAGTTTGCACAGCTTATTTTCAACCTCTTAATATTCATTAATAAACCACCTTCATTTACGCTTTGACTGACACAAGTTTTTGTATAACTAACACAAATCAATTCCTAACAACTTCAGACTTATTATTTTGCTAACAACTTCAAAAACCTCTTATAATAGTATAAGTTATCCTAAAAATGCCCTAGAAAGGAATTTGTAAAAATACTTGGCTACAACCAATATATCGAGTCAAACTAAAATTAGATCAAAATGGGCGGATAGCTTGCTAGAGGTTTAAACCACTTTTTGAATAATATTAATTATACTTTTTGGTAAGCCTCACTGATCCAGAATATTTAGTAAACTCTCTTAATCAGCCTTTGAATAAAAAATTGAAGCTACTTTTCCTCTTAATCGGACAAATAAAGGAGAAAGTCCGAGTCATTCATACACATGAATCGTTTAGATATTGCTTTATTCCTTTTTATTAATCTTTCAAACCACAATTACGAATATAATGAACAATTTTACACAATCTAGATGATTATATAATACAAAAGCAACATACACTATATAGGCTGCAAATGCTAGATATACTGAATTATAAAAAAGAAAATGTTAAAAGAAAACTTGAATACTCTGATAAATCAAGCTTTATATGTATATATATTCCCGCAAGACCAACACTGATTGACCACTTTTACTTCAGCACCCCCACAAGCAACCTAAAACAGTTGGTATATTTACACACAAACCATGGCAGAAACAGAGATGCTTACTTGTGATACAAGCCAAGTTAAACTGTGTAAGCTGCAGGTCTCACTTTATTCAAGTTCTGTTATTTTAGCACATGTTGGTTAGAAATTATTGTTAAATAGTAAATTACATAAATTGTCCTTGTAATTTGTATGATATTATGATTCTCCATCCTAATTTTGAAAGTTGTAACACCAATGGTCCCTAAAATGGATTCCTATTCAAAGAGTCTGTTAAGTTTTTAGGGACCCTAAGATGTTAAAAAATTCTTAACTAGGGACTATCTGTGAAATAAAAAAAGTGAGGGATGAAAACCATAATTTCATAAAACCCACACGGACGATTTATGTAATTTTTTCTGTGAAATAAAAAATAAAATAAAATTTGGGTTAAAATTTCCATACCCGAAATGACCAACTTGCTCAGGTTGAGAGTTAAGAATGACATTATCTGAGTTTTTTTTCTCAAAATCAACCTCATAAGTTGACAGCAATTTCCTCTGTATTTACAGAAACAACCATTGGTAAGTAAAGATGGCAATTTTGACCCATTTACTTAAGAAAGGATTAAATTTGACTCTGATCCGTCTCTAACGGGTCAACAGAAGAACTCAGTTACAATGGGAACGGGTTAAATGTTTGAAAGTCTTTTAAATTCTATTTTTAATAGCTAAAATACATTTTAGTACCTTGAACCTGGATGACTAGGTTTTCTACTACCCTAAACTACTAAAGGTGTAGCATGGTACCCTGAACTTGACATAATGGTCGATTTAATTTGCATACGATACAACCTCCTAAATCATTTTATTCAAAGAATTAGATCATTAGTTTAGTAACTATTTAAAGGAAACAATGGACACAAGTGTGTGATAGTCAACCCAACCTGATCCAACCCAGCCCAATTATTAACTTGTTTCATGACTTCATCCCAAGCCCGTTTTGACATGTTATCCAACTCGCGGGCACACCCATCTTGCCACCTCAGCAGAAAATTATAAGAAAAGAAAAAAACTTACATGGTCCTCAAAATCAGGACTTGTCAAGTTGATAGAGAGATTTCTCATGAGCAATAACACCTGAAAGATACAGAAGACCAAAATTAAGTATTTACAATTTAAGAAAAAAGAATAATCTGAATTATGCATTTTTAACTAACATACCGTTTCAACATCAATGGGGTCCATTTTTTTAAGTCTCTGCACGTGACCAATAGTATCCGGATCAAACACACTTCCAATGAAGCCGTATACTTCAGCAAAATCAGGCAGAACTGATCACCAATGAGAAAAAAAATACCAATTTTTTTTAAAAAATGGATTAATGTTATTTACTACTTATGGTAAAAAAAATAGATATGAGGAATAAATTACCTCTTGTAGGAAGTGAAAGACTCCTTGGTTCACTTGCTGGTCGTGTTTTGGGAGCACTTTCATTACTGCTGCAACAGTTGACAGCTGTCGCTTGGCCTCCAGATACTGTATCATCTGTAAAAAATTATCCATTTTTACCATATATCAATAAATTTGTGTACCATTGATAACAGGTCACGCATGTAAATTCGGGTAGAAAGTCAACCTAATGTATATTCGATTGAAATCTCCTAAATTCGGGTTTATTTTAAGAAAATTTAGTATTATTTCAAAATATATTCAACCTAATATATATTCACAGTCCACTAAATCGTTGTATTTTAAGAAAATTTATTATCACTACAATAATATACGTTCTTTAATCATATATGATCGTTATTTACAATATTCAAAAAATGGAGAATAAATGTTGACTAAGTTGACCCTATCTGACCTAACTCGTACATAAAATCCACCTGTTTTGACCTGCTTATAAAAGATGTCCCTTTTTGACCCGAACCCAATTTGACCCGATAACCCAACCTACCAGACCCACGCATATTCTCACCTTTCTCAATACGGACCAAACCATCAGTTTCCACAGGGTTGTTCACCACTGTAGAAGGATCAGCCAGAATATATTCAGGGTCAGTAACAGCAGGTGATGTTTGTACTGATGCTGTAACATTTGAGAGCACTGGAACTGTTAAATACAGCAAACGTCATCAGTATCGAATCTAATTTAATAATTTATATTATAAAAATAATAAAAAAGGACCTTATGTGATGTGATAATTACCATTCTTTGGAGCTTTTTGTGGATAAGGATGAGCAGCTTTCCTTTTGGGACGAGGAGGAGGTAAATGTTCATTAGTACCACTTTTTTGAACCTTTAGAAAGTACTTTTGTGCATGACTACGTATCTGCATACATCATTTGAATATGGGATTAGAATATTTCAAAATCTAGAGAAACATTTTTACATGGCAAAATGTAAATAATTATAAAAAAAATGTCTCAGAATTCACCTGGATTACAGTCTTTGAACCTATGAAAGCTTCAATTTTCTTCCAATCACGGTCAAACCTGCATATCAATGGAACACAAATAAACCAGGTATCTGGTCAAAATTAAGAATGGTGAACAATTAGAATCCTCAATTATACTAGAAGATATTCCAAATAAGAAATCAGAAAACTTTTCATCTGATAAGTAAAAACCGAAAAAGAATGTGAACTTTATTGGCCCTGAGAACAAAAGTTTGCAAACAATCTGAGCCACTAATTCTATTATTTTAAACTTCGAAAAGCATCATTACACGTGTTTCCTACCCGATAAGCTTAGCAGATACGTTACACCACCATGTTCAGCATGTGGCATAACAATGTAGCAGAAAAGTAGAAAATATCTTCATATCAATTCAATTCAATTCACCAGCGTGATTTGTCATAATCACAGCCTAATTTTTGTGGTTATGTTACGATTAGTTTACTTTTAATATTAGTAATTTGTTAGTTTAATTATTAACCGCCACATGTCTTGTTTTCACTGGCTTAGACTAAAGTAGTACCTTATGCATTATAGGTTGTACCTATTTTGTTAGAGGATATATAGTCATCCCTGATGTATGAACAATTATCTTCGATCTCAAATCAATAGAATTATAGCTAGAGAGTTGCTCTCAAGTTTATTTGGATTACACAAGCTGTTCTTGTGTGAATTGTTACCTGATTCCCATTTGATTCTTATCAGGTTATCAGAAAAATACCAATTCTAGCACAAATTTACCACCGTAATTCATTTATTTCACCCTCAGATTTGCATGACACCACGAGTAATCAATCACGCTAACCAATCGAACGCCAATAACGTACAACATTCCCTAAACGAAACCCTAATAAAAAATTAGAATAACGACGTAAATTGGTGTAAAACGAGCTCACGATTTCATGATTAGAATTCAAATTGTATAAAAATCAAAACAAAACAATAACAAAGAGTCCTATTAACCGTCGTTTACCATTTACGACTCCCAAATCCAGATAACTTGTAATCGAAATTTCACGGTTATTAAAAGTGAAATTCAATTTTGAAAAAGGAGTTAGAAGTAAAACCTAGAAACGTAGCAAAAATGTAATCCGAAAACTCAATTAGGTGGAGATTAAGTATCAAAAACTTACAATTGAAGTGCTTCAAGGAACTTATCGTGCTCCGGTTCGGTCCAGCTCTCTCTGGATTTTGTAATTGTGTATGGTTTTCTGATTTTCTTCGAAGCGTCATCGGCCGACGAGGAAGAGGAGTTCGTTGACGGCGAAGCAACGGCGGCGGTGGGGGTGGAGAAGGAACCGGTGGTAGGTGGAGCCATGCCCATTGGATCGGAGTAAAAGGCTACGAAATTCTCAGTGATACATGTGGTGTGTGTGTGTTCCGATGGTGTAATCAGTGTGTGTACTTTGCGTGGCGTCGATGCGAACGATGAGTTAGGAGAGAGAAACAGAAGAAGAAGTTCAAAGATAGTTATTTCTCCGTATTAACTATGAAATAAATATCTTAAATAAATATCTAAGATAAAGTCAGATATAATTACATATTTAGTCCCTGTTGTTGTGCATAATTTACAAGTTAAGCTCAATGAAGTTTTTCTTTTGTTTTTTGGGTCCAACATCGGATATTTTTGGCTCTTTTGGATTTTTGTAACGATAGTGTTAGCAAATGTGTGTCAAATCATATAAGTAGATCTATTGCTAAAAAACAATAAAATGTTTCTAATCTCATATAATAAAATCTTATGTGTTTAATACTTTTGAGGCTGATTGAATTTGA
Organism: Calendula officinalis; assembly: GCA_963853835.1. NCBI lineage: Eukaryota > Viridiplantae > Streptophyta > Magnoliopsida > Asterales > Asteraceae > Calendula > Calendula officinalis. The sequence continues at coordinate 29,466,982 of OY970825.1, forward strand.
TTGTTGCCTACGTTGAATTTATATTTGAAAGATGATATTGTTAAATGATATGAAGTAAAAAATTAGTAAACTGTGCATATCAATCGTTTTATAAATAAAATGATATAAGATTTAATATGCGTCAATATTTTTTTTCTTTATTTTGTTATTATATAACCAGTGATGTACATGGCAAATATATATGGTGTAGATCAATAACATGTGTCAATGACTCAAATCACGAATAGTTATTTTGAACCAAACAACCACAAAGAAATATTATAAACCTACCAAACATGTAGGTTGTATTAGTTAAAAAACACGCACATAATATTTTGTAGAGCAATAGATATTGTTTCCAACTAATTTTTTTATTTAGTTTTTTATTCATTTGATCAATATAGTTATCAAATCAAATGATAAAATTATAAAAGAAAAATTAGTGAATTCAACATATTAATCATTTTGAGTAGAGATGAAGTAGTAATATTTAGTAATAAGTAATAGTAGTATAATTTTTCACCAAAGGGCATTTGGTCTAGTGGTATGGTGTTTGTCTCACAACCTTGAAGTTGGGGGTTCAAGTCATGTCGTAGATATAGGTAGAAATTAGATGTAGATTAAGATATGTCGTTCAAAAAAAAAATTTGTATATAAGATAAAAGATTCAAACACTTGCACCGCAAAATACCTCATACATATGTGAAAACCTAAACTCATAATCTCTTAATTGATCAATCATTCAAATAGATACTATTAGGCTATAAATCCTTAGAAAACAAATGCATGATGAGGATTGAGGAGAGGACAAACAAAAAAAAAAGATAGAAGATATAACTCTTGTTTTAATTTATTGCATAAAAATCATGTCAGAATAAAATATGATGCATTATTTTGAATGGTAAAATAAAGGTAGAAATCTTGTTTATTTGTACTTTTTTTATTGCAAATGTTGTTTTATAATACTTTATAGTAGCTACAATATGAAACAAAAAAGATCGTCTTTGTAGCTTGTCTTATTCTTTTGATATCAATGAAAGAACCCCAATATTCTTCATTTGACAAGATTAGAGTACTAGAGAAGTTGTTCCACAAACAAATTCCAAAACCGTAAAGGCTTAAAACCCGAAGCTTGCAATCTTCGTGTCATCTTGAAAGCAAAAAATAAATTTAGAAGTTTTAAACACGTTACAAACTATAAATATCTAAATGACTAAATATCATCATCTTTTCGAGAGGCTAATCCGTTATTCACCAAAATAATATTCGGTTGAGAGTTGAGACCAAGTATAATGATTTTTTTTACTAACTATTGCACAACTTGTGTTCAATCGTCTTATAAAGTGCTCTAAGTAAGAATCATTTTGTCACAAAAGTTGATCAAAAAAAGAAAATACCAAAACATAATTTGGTATTTGTGCTTGAAAACAAGGATAATTTGGTATGTGTCAAAAGGCTTTGCATATGCATTATTACTCTACAAGCATGTACTACAAGATTTGAACTCACATGCCATATCCTAGATTCCTACCATCATGCGAACTGCAAAGCTGTACTTTGTGATTTTTTATGATCAAATAAATATAATATTTCTATTGGTAATAACATTTCAAAATTTCAAATTTAATTACAAGTTATATTTTTCAATAACTAATATTAACATTAAGATAAACTCAAGATTACATAAGCATATTCTAAAACATTATTCCCATGTGATCGTCGTTGTTTAAAAGTGGAAACTTCATTTCTGTTTTTTAGTGCCAAAAAGTAATCGTCTAGGTGGTTTATATCACCGGGCACAACACCTAATTAAAAAGTTTAAATAATCTGCAACAATGTTATAAAAATTTCAAATTTAATTACAATTATCAAAGATTTTTAGTGGCCTTAAAGTGTGTGATGAGTCGTTAGTTATCTCACATCTTTTGTACGCGGATAATGTTATTTTTATGGGGGAGTGGTCGTTGAATAATATTCAAAGTCTTTTGATTATTTTGCATTATTTTTTTATGACTTCGGGGTTGAAATTGAATTACCATAAGTCAAACATATATGGTATTGGAGTTACGGCTGAAGCTTTAAGTGACATGGCGGATGCGGTTGGAGTTTGTAAAGGTAATATTCCTTTCATTTATTTAGGCCTTCCGGTTGGGGCTTGTATGTCTAGAAAGAAAAATTGGGAAGATTTGATTAATATGTTCAAGAATAAACTTTCTCATTGGAAAAACGATACTTTATCAATTGGTGAACGCCAATGCTTGTGAAAACGGTGTTGGGTGGTTTAGGGGTGTATTCTTTGTCTATGTTTTTGATGCCTAAATGTGTGGACACGAGTTTGGAGAAGATGAGAGCCTTGTTTTTTTGGGGAGGTTCGAAAGATCGAAAAAAAATCCATTAGGTTAAATGGAGGTCAATTTTGGCTTCAATGGAAAATGGTGGATTAAATATTGGAAGTCTTTATGCTTTTAATATTGCACTTTTTTTGAAGTGGATTTGGAGATTTGTCAATAACCGAGAGAGGTTGTGGTCTTTGGTTATTCGAAAATTGTATGGTGATGATGGCGGGTTTGTAATTTTTAATACCCGGGGGTATTCTAGTATGTAACCATGGGCTCAAATTATTAAGATGATTGAAAAGTTTAAATCGCAAGGTTTAAATTTGTTGGAGCATCTTTCTAAGTCGGTTGGCAATGGTCAAAATACATTGTTTTGGAATGAACCTTGGATCTCGAGACCTTCTTTGGCTGAGATGTTGCCTCGGCTTTATAAACGTGAAACGAATCAATCTTGTTTGGTGTCTGACAGATTTGTAAACAATTCACCGGTCTGGGTGTGGTCCAGGGCTCCTAAGGGTGGCATGCAAGAGTCATTCTTGTCTCAACTAAATTCGATGATGGAAGGGGTTGCTTTGTCCGACATGCCGGATAGATGGAAATGGGACATTGGTCCAAGTGGTGAGTTTAAAGTTAGATCTATGAGAAAGTGGTTAGATGACAGATTGCTCCGTCTTCGGTTTACAAACTCGATGGAACCCTTTGGTGCCACGAAAGGTAAATATTTTATTTTGGAAGATTAATCTGAATCGTATTCCATCTAAAATTAACCTAATAATGACAGGGATTCCGTTAGTTGATACGATATGTGCAATGTGCGGTAATTATGAGGAAGATACAGATCATATATTTTGGTCTTGTGAGGTTGCCAAAAACGTTTGGACTGCGGTTGGGATTTGGTTACAATCATTAAATATGAATGTTGCTGATTTAGATGATTTATTGTTCTCATTGGATGCTAGTAATGTGAGTACAAAAGCTAAGCTTATAATGGAAGCGGTGTGTCTAATGGTGGTCTAGATTCTTTGGTGGTTTAGGAATGTGGTGATATTTCAAAATGGTGATACTCGGAAAAGCATTTTAGTTGATTCCATTAAAGAGGTAGCGTTTAATTGGATTTGTAATCGAAAAAAAATGTATAGAGTTAGTTGGTTAGAATGACTTATTTTTCCTTGTAATTGTTGATCTGTTTTTCTAGCACTTTGCTAGTTTTTTATTGAAAGTTGTTACCAAAAAAACAAAAAACCTTGCTCTAGCCATTTGTTTCCCCTTTTTTATAGGGTATTCTCATTACAATGGGCTCCCTGAGTGGCTAAACTTTGCTTGAGATGTACGTGTGACCTAACCATTACCGTGAACGATTCTGGAATTTTCCCTGGCCATCTGAAAAATGTTTATCCAACGCGGGATTGAACACACGACCTCTACGAAATCGAGCCTTTATCACTAGGCCACCACCAGATGGTTCAGCCCTTTTTTCTTAACCCAAACAAACAATCATCCACATATTTCATATCATAGTCCCATTTCATCATAAGTTCGTGAAAATCTATTAGTATTGGTATAGATCAATTGAATAGAAACAATATGTTTCCTAAAACACCTAAAGTGTATGACTTCACCCTTCATATTTTCTAAATATTTCCCAAAACCTATATATAGGGTGCATTGGGTATTGACCTAATACACACATTCTTTGGCTTTAGGCTTGCACCCAAGTTTCGGCCGCCCCCTTGCTCCGTCCGACCGCAGCCTGCCGGACCACCGCCGGCCGCCGTATCGCCGCCGTGCCGCCGCCGCCGAAATAGTTTTCGGTGGTGTTTCGTTTGGGTTTTCTCAAGGGTACTTTACACTACGTTGTGGTGTATTGTCTCGTTCGTTGTCAACCTCGAGTGTGATCAAGTAGAGGGGTTCTAGTTTGAATCCTAGTTCTTGACGAAGTTCTAGATCGTACGAGATCGCAAGGATTCGCATCACCAAGTGTTGCTAATGTAAGTGATTTATTTATTATAATCATAGCTACCTTAGACTCGTAGATCTAAACGATCCTTTATCGTTTCGTCGTTTACCGTTATGATTTGTTCGTATATTCCGCGACGAACAAAGTGTCGGTAAATTGATACGAAACCCAACAGTGGTATCAGAGCGTTGGTCTACGAATCTAAGAGTGTTAGATCCGAAATTCGAAAAAGAAAAAAAGTTTTTTTTGTTTTTGTTTATTTCGGAATTTCCGAAATTCGGAAATTAATAAATAAATAAATATATTTTAATTTTGTAAAATTGTTTTTAAATTAAAATATGGTAAGTGGATAATTTTAAAAGGGTTTAAAATTATCAAGATATTTTTCCATAATTAGCTTGCCTATTATTTAAAATTAGATTAAATAAAAGATTGTATTTATATTATTAAAATTTCGGTTTTATATATAAATATATATTTATTTAATGTTTTAAATAAATCAAAATTTATTATACATGTATATATATTTTCGGATATATATATAGATGTATTTGAATAAAAGATTTGAATAAGATAATATTTATATATATATATATAATCGGTGTATATATATATATTTATATAAATCGATTTGGTAAATATATAGATAATTATTTAAAAGGAGTTTTTAAATAAAGATATCAAATTTAAAATAGGGATATACACAAAGTGTGTATATCCGAATTTTTAATAAAAATTTTAGGGGTTTCGGATTTTTGGTAATTATTTAGATTTGATTTTGTATTTATATAATGTAATATAAAATATCTCCAAAGAGATAAAATCTTGAATCTAAAATATAATTATAATATATATTAGATATATATATGTAACGACCCAAAATTGGTAAATAAATAAATTATACAAAAATATGATAAATAAGGATAAATCGTTTAAAGAATGTAGGAATTGGTTTCGTGTCGTTTGGAGACCGTATGAGAAAGTTATGGACGAAACCGGGTCGAAGCGGGAAGCAAAAGTTGCAGCCCTGCTGCATAAGGGCAAGATAGCGCCGCTATCTTGAAGATAGCGACGCGATCTATTGGTTTTCAAACAGCGCCCGATGGGCGGGTATGCTGTAAATTTTAGTATGTAGAAAAATGTCCAAAAACTTTATATATTTCTAAATGACATAATAATCGATAGATGTGATGATGATTTTGTACAAAAAAATGGTAAATGAAGAAATGTTACATATAATTTACAAACGAAATAAGACTTCTTTGTAAACGACATTTGCTGTTGAATTAGTGTAATTACCGGAACACGATGGAGGTGGTTTGCAATGAGTGTGTTAATTCCGAAAGCATGAGGACTAATATAAGGTGACTGATCTTTAAAATATGGGAAGATAATCATAGAATGCCGGTTTTTATGGAAATTATATTGAGTCGTGTATCACTTCTGAATAAATACGATTGAGTCGCTGATTGATCTTTTAAATATTTATTTGTTTCCTTGTATGTATGGTCTTTTAAATAGTTATTTGTATGTACGATCTTTTAAATAGTTATTTGTTTCCTTGTATGTAGGAAGCCGTATATGGAGCATATGAATGTAGACCGTAAGCCGTACCAGATTCGTTTGCCGTATATGGAGCATATGAATGTAGACCGTAAGCTGTACCAGATTCGTTTGTATTAGTGCAAATGACGTGGACCAATCAGGGAATTCCAAGTGTCATTATGGACGAATAGGAATGCTTGGAATTGTCATGGTGTCAAACGCTCTTCAAATTTAGGCCTCATATATAGGGTAGGATTAGGCTTTTATTTAACCACCCGGTGGTTCAGTAGTAAGAGTGTTTTAATGATCTTTTATAAATCGTCTCTAGATAAGTATTTACTATATTAGTAGATGAATGTCCGTAAACAACTACGATAATAGTTAGGTCATATACATCATAAACAAAGCTTGGACTTCCTGATAAAACCATCATACACGAGAATAACTTTAAAAAAAAAATTACTTTTATTTCGTCTTTATTATTTTTCAACTTTTGTGTTTTACTTTGTTATCTTGTAGAAAAAGTGAAACCTCCCTGAATGATATATCATCAAAATAAACTATGGTAAATTCGTAGAGTAAACTTGATATAACAATAATAATTAAAGGGTTTTAATAATGACAGCCTTAAGGACTGTCAATAGACATGCATCAAATACTTGTACATTAATCTATAACTACCTCCTGAATGTTAGGAACCATTTCCCTCCATGAATTAATGTATAATTTTTATGCATCTAATGACAGCTCTAAGGGATGTCATTATCAAAACTCATAATTAAATATAAATGAACGTACACTATAAATCGTATCTTTTGATGCTACGTTTCGTATAATTTATATCATAGAGCTACTACGAATTAAATGTTATTGTACATTCACTTGAGTTTTTATATAATCTATTGAAACTACAATAAACTTATTAAATACTAGAAGAACTTGATTATACGTAAAAAAGAGTAAGATTTTAAGACAACACAGAACATTTTCCCAACGGTCCTACCTTTTTTTGGTTTCTCGGGTCCTTCTACCATCATCATGCGGGCCAAAATGTGCCCAAACCAAAATACAGGCACCGGCCCATTCTCAAGGGTACAAATAACCAATTTTTTTGAAATCTGTTAAACACTTGAATGAGCGGTCGAATCTGGAAATGTGAATGTATTTGATTGAAATGAGTTGATTAGATCGATGGTTATAATTTGGTTGGAATTGATCCGCTGGATATAAAAGCCCCTTTGAACCCAAAAAAACTTTATCCTTTTCTAAAAATTTAGATACATAAAATAGACATGAATTCTTTATACTATGTATGTGTTTTGAAACTAAAAAACGATAAATTTAGTTGAAAAGTAGGTTTTGGAAAAAAGTTTATGGTATTTATTTTATATTTTTAACTTTTTGGTATTTGTATACTATTTACATAAATACTGCGTCATAAATTCTAAACAACATTATCATCGGTGTTCAAAAAGGCGCGTCATGGCGGCGCCAAGGCGCGGCGTCCACGTTACGAAATAGACCATGATGTCAGTATAAGGCGTGACGTAAGATAAGGCGCGATAAGACACCTTATGGCGAGGTTTTTGAAGCTGAGTAAGAAAATTGATTTTTATTAAAAAAAATTTGATGATATATACAATTATAAATTTAGATGCAACATTTTTTGTAAACTTTATACTTATTTATAATTATTTTGTGAACTTGATATATAGAAAAAATGTCAATTAAGTCATGCCTTAATAAACGCTATAACTCGCCCCTGGTGATATTTGATGATCTTTCACGCCGCGCATCTTACATTTTCTAGAATCTTGGTTATCATGAGATTCAATCGACTGTGTCAGGATCGAATAACTCAATACGTTATTGAATTACAGATCTACTCAACAATAGAAGTTACAACAGATTAACACTATCTTGATTGTATAAGAACTATATAAACTGTAAATCGAATAAGAATGAATAAGAACACAGTTTATCACAAAAAACTTCAATGTATTAATTTGATCGATCAATACACGTACGTTTACAATTCATAAGGAACTATATATAATAGTCCTTGAAGCCTAACACTTTAACCTAGTTATTCTAGGAAACGATTACAATCGAATTTACAAAAGATAGACATTCTAAACTAATTCTACGAAGATCTCGGACGCAATCTGCACCATATTTGATCAACAATAGCATATGCACCCATCAGTAGTAGATCACTCGTCAGTAGTATCTTTGTAATTCTGCCCCATCAGTAGTAAGTCTTGTTATCAGCATTAAGACTTAACAAGTACTAACTGCAGCATTAATATTAACTTGTTTATTTCCCAACAATCTCCCCCTAAACTTATTAATTCATCTTGAATTAATCAAGTTTCTTTTCTTCTTCCTCTTTCTTCTTCTTCTTTTCTTCCAACAGTTTAGCTCTTCTGTGATCACCATCAATTGTCTGTTGATTTATCTTTTCCCTCTGTGCAATTATATATTTACTGTTCCTCTTCACATAATAGTTGTATTTTTCTTGAAACATAGCAACATCATGGGTTCTCATGAAGGAACAGGTGGTGATTGGATACATGGTTTCTTCAGAGTGAGGATATTCTCTTTCAAATAGGAATAGTTCACACTTTTTACTTGCCCTTTCAAAGAAATACATGTTAACTGTTGGTAGCATATTCCAAGCATAAACATTTTCTGTGCTAGTAAATCTCTCAGGATAGTCATCTGGATAGAATGCAGCATCTATCATCTCTGTTAAGTATCCAGCACCTGAGTTTCTCCAAGACTTCTTTGACATTCTTGGTTTACCAATAATTAAGACTTTAATTATATCACTTCTGGTCAATGACATAACCATTGGTTTCCAAGCACTGAACTTTTGAGTTGATTTATCTTCTCTAATCACTTCTATTACTTCATTCACAACTCTCCAGTTAATAATGGCATTGTCTTGTAGAGGAGCTATTGGAAGATCAAGTATTTGAGAGTCTTGTTTTACTTTCTTCCTTGCTTCTTGTTCAGCTTCTATGGCTTTCCTCTTCTTGGCTTTTACAGTTGATGATTCACCAGTCTTTGGAATTCTAATCATCACTATTTTAGGATCAATTTCTACCAAGTTTGTCAATTTTTCTTCTTCTACTTCTGCTTCAGCAAGTTCCTTCTTTTTCTCAATGCAGTACCTTTCAATGATGGTAATCAGCTTCATTCTACCTAAGGATTTTGCATTGTGACATTGAGATTATAAGTATGAGATCATATCCTCTTTCTTTTCTGCAAACTGCTCAGGCATATCTTCTTTCATTTGTTTGCATTCTTTTACTTGTGCTTCAAGAAGATCTATACTTTCTTGTTCAATTTGGTTTATTTTATTTAGTTCTTCTTGTTGATCTTCTTCTAAAAATTCTTCAATCTCTAGAATTACTGCATTTTTAGACATGGTACGTTCAATGATGTGTCGCGCCCCACTACCACTATCATTTTGTGGACATGCACTCGAGACTGCAGCATTCACACTGAATAGGGTTCCGACCAAGTCAGTAGAAAAGACTCCGTTCGAGCACTGGGCGGGGAGAAAACCTAAATTATCTTTTCTCAAGATTTAGGGTTGTGAAGCATACGTTAGACGTAACTTCACAGACAAACTAAACCCCAAGTCAGACAAGTGTATCTTCGTTGGATATCCAAGGGAAACCTTAGGATACTATTTCTATCATCAAGAAGACAACAAAGTTTTTGTTGCTCGGAAAGGTGTCTTCTTGGAGGAGAAGTTTCTAGGAACTGAAACTCCAAGAAAAGAAACAGAGCTTCAATAAATTGAAGAGAACGAAGATCCACTGACGACTTCAGTCGAACCAGTAGTTCAACAAAGAATTGTTGAATCCCAACCAGACCCACCGGTTGAGGAAGAAGAGACACGCAATCCGCGTAGGTCAAGTAGACCACGCCAAGAACCAGATATGTATCTTGGATTCATGATCGATGAAGATGATGGAAGTCTACTAGAACCATTAACCTACAGCGAAACTGCTAACGGCATAGAGTCTGAAAGATGGCTCGAGGCTATGCAAGCAGAGATGCAATCCATGTATGACAACCAAGTTTGGGTGTTATCAGACTTGCCACCACAGTCTCGTGCTGTTGGATGCAAGTGGGTTTTCAAGAAGAAAACTGACATGGATGGAAAAGTACATACTTAAAAAGCACGACTCGTTGCGAAGGGTTTCACGCAAACACATGGTGTGGATTTTTCTGAAACCTACTCGCCAGTCGCCATGCTTAAGTCTATTAGAATTCTTATGGCCATATCAGCATATTACGACTATGAGATATGGCAGATGGATGTTAAAACCGCCTTCCTTAACGGGGAGCTGAATGAGGACGTATTCATGATACAACCGGATGGTTTTACTGATCCAAAGAATCCCAATAAAGTATGTAAATTGCTAAAATCCATTTATGGATTGAAGCAAGCATCTAGAAGTTGGAATTTACACTTTGACAAAAGAATCAAAGAATTTGGTTTTGTCAAGAGTGAGTTCGAGGCGTGTGTCTATACAAAATTCAGTGGGAGCGTAGTAATCTTCCTAGTCTTGTATGTCGATGACATACTGCTTATAGGAAACGATATACCAGCATTACAAGGAGTAAAATCCTGGTTAGGTAAATGTTTCCAGATGAAAGACTTGGGAGAAGCCGCATTTATACTAGGTATAAAGATCTATAGGGATAGATCTAGGCGGCTTAATGGACTTAGTCAAAGTACATACATTGACAAAGTACTGAAGAGATTCAGTATGAGTGATTCCAAGAGAGGAATCATTCCGATGTCACATGGCATTACACTGAGCAAAGCTCAGAGTCCCACATCTAGCAAGGAAATAGCTAGGATGAGTTTGGTACCATATGCTTCGGTAATTGGATCAGTCATGTATGCCATGTTATGTACTAGGCCAGATATTGCTTACTCCATAAGTCTCACAAGCAGATATCAAAAGAATCCCGGTGAACCCCATTGGGTGGCTGTCAAGAACATTCTCAAGTATTTGAGAAGGACGAAAGAAATGTTCTTGGTCTTTGGAGGTTCGTTGGAGGAATTGCGTTTAACTGGTTACACAGATGCAAGCTTCCAAACCGACAGAGACGATTACAAATCTCAATCGGGATTTGTCTTCACGCTAAACGGAGGAGCTATATCTTGGGAGAGTCAGAAACAAGATATGATAGCAGATTCGACTACATAGGCTGAGTACATTGCCGCAAATGATGCTGGGAAAGAAGCCATGTGGCTTAAGATTTTTATCGAGGATCTTAGAGTTATTGCCAGTATCTCTAGACCCATAGAAATATTCTGTGATAACAGTGGGGCAATAGCGCAAGGTGTTGAACCAAGAGAGCATCAAAAGACCAGGCATGTATGCAGGAAATATCACCTCATACGCGAGTATGTTAGAGAGGGTGATATTATAATTAAGAAAATACCGACGGATGACAACGTCACTGACCCGTTGACAAAACCACTAGTTGGACCAAAGCATGAGAAACATGCGCACGCTATAGGCATGCAGTACCTAAATATTGGTAGCTAGTAATTTTGATTAGATTCATAGACATATTTGAAATCGATACATTATGTAATAACATTTCGTGGGATTGAAATAGAAAGTTTTACGTAATATTTTTCACGTTGTCTATTCTTAACATGTTTTAAACCTATCCTTGATACACAAAGTTTTTGAATATCTAAATTGTCTGTGGTTGCTTGAATTTAGTGGGAGCTAGATTCAAGAGCTAATACCATTATGAATATTTATCTATTTCATAGTTATTGAATAGAGAAACAAGGGTTGTTAAAATAAATATTCATAGATGTTTACAGAGTTTGCTAAACATTAGACGTGACCAAAAGATCGATATTACTTCATGGAGCCCAAGCATGAGTAATTTCGAGTAGATTTCCTCTGACCTCAGACATTTTGGTTTGAGACACGATGACTTCTGATCTTTAGCATTTATCTACTGTCACACCGTAAAAGGGTGATCATAAGAAACTTGACTAAGACAGCGGAAGTCGTGGGCAAGATAACGCAAATGTCAAGATGGAATTTGCACCTTCTTTAACTAGAAGAGATATTTCATGGCCGCTCGACGATTAAGACTACTGAAATGCGTGGCCGCGCTCGGAGAATGATTAGATCATTCGGTAATCCGTTAGTGCAGAAAGTCGAAATCAGAGTCGAGAAAATTCGAGTATATAGAACAAAATCCCTGCTCCATGTCTATTACTCAAATTAAGAAATATCGTGACGCGAAAGGAAAACCTGTTAGTGTTATTCATTTTATGAATATTATCTCTGGATGTAAGAGTTCTTATAACATGGTTATCCTAAATGTCTGGCTAGGGACCGCTTTAGGCCAACGATGATCAGAAAGTGTTTCTTAACTTGCACAAGTGGGAGTCTGAAGGATTTATGTGCACAGATAAGTACACGTGTCACCGTGTCCAATGTTATAAGACACTAAAGGGTCACACCACTACTAGGGGTGAACATGGTATGGTACCACGTGTAATTTCCTCATACCGCGCACCGTACCAATTATAATTGGTACACGAATTTGACTACCGGTACTATACCAAGTATACTCGGTACCAATTTATTTGGCTACCAACAATGTTGGTTGGTACAAATTGGTACCGTATACCAAGATTACAAACAAATATGAAGCTAAAAAATATTAAAAACAAGATATGTTTTATAATATGATATTTTATCAATATCCATCATTTATAACATATTAACCATTTTTCCAAACTCAAAAACAAGACAAATAAAACGATGATTTATTAATGTTATATAAAAATTATCCATGTTAAAGAATCAATTATATACATTGTATGGTGCAGAGATTTTTAAAGATGTAAATTAGACCATAATTTATGTAAGTATATATTGTAAGAATTAATTTATATATATGTATATATATATATTGGTTGGTATGGTACTACCATGGTATTTGAATATTTATACCATTACCGTACCATGAATGCTCGATTGGCACGGTACTACCAACCAAACATGTTGGCTACCAACATACTGGCTACAAACTTTAATTGGTTCGGTTGGTAGCATGTTGGTTGGTTTTGTTCGGTACAAATTTGACACCCCTAACCACTACACACCCAATAATGAACAACCGAATAAAGTAAGTTGTGTGGAATAATTAACTAGTTAAGTTAATTATAAAGAAGAGAATAAATAATAATAAGTTAATTATTATTGAGGATGGTTAAATATTAGGTTAAGTATTTAACGGACAATTAATTAATAGTTAATTAATTAACTAGTAAAAGTCCAAGGGTTTAAAGTGTTAATAGGAAGTTTAATTATGAGATTAATCATAATTAAACTCCAAGGACTAAACCGTAACATCTAGCCTTATAAATAGAAGGCTTGTGTAAGGGTTTTAGGTTAGACATTACAACACACCAAAAACCATAGCCGCTCTCCCTCTTTCTCTCTTCGTCCGACGAACCAAAACCCCAAGGGGGTGTTCGGCTTTTATTGTTCGACTTCGACGAACACAACACACACACACACAAGTCTTTGTGTGTTGCTTTGTTGGTACAACGCGGTCTTGCAGCGTGTCCAGGTGGTGCAGTAGAGGTGGATCACTTCTTTAGCTGTCTAAAGGTAATGTTCATCATCTTCTCTTTCTCGTGATCTCATTGATTAGTAGAGATCCAGTAATGTGGTATTCAAGTTCCGCCATGTGAATACTACAAGGTTTTCCTACAATAAGTGGTTTTAATTTTGGAGTTGGAGGCCTTGGGATGATCACAGCTGGTTCAACAAGTTCTGGTATTTCTTCTTCAGATTCAGTAGTAATCAAGGTAGTTACTACTGGTGCTGTAGCTGTTGTATGTATTACCAGTTGTTGTGAGGAGTCTACTACTGGGGAGGTTGTTGTTGCGGTTACTACTGTTAGGGCATCAGTAGTAACTGGAATGTTTGTTTCTGTTATTGGAATATTTACTACTGATGTTGTTTCTTCATCAATGGGATTAGTAGTAACAACCTCTGTTTGAGCTTTAGCTTCAGTAGTATCCATGGGATCAGTAGTGTCCATGACTTCAGTAATAACTGGAGAATGTATTTGATCTGCTGCTGGAGATTGTTGTGCAGACATGAATACATCTTCATCCATACTTCTGACTCCTCTATTCAGGTCTTCACCAAAACTTTGACCTGTTTCACCATGAGCTTCTCTAAGGTTTAGGAGGGAGGCTGCTGCTACTGCAATGGAATGATCAATCATACCATGTATGTGATCATTCTCCCCTTAGTTGTAACACCTCAAATTTTAATACAAAACATTTGGCCAAAATAATCATTTAATAAAGAGGAGAACTATCCCAAAATACGGATTTACAAAAACCTTTGGTATGAAAATCAGAGTATAAGTTTGGTGTTACAAAATATATAAAAACCAAAGCCAAGTCTAAATCCGTTCTAGTGTTCTTCTACTCTAGGCCCCGCATCTCTATCCATGCGCACCTATACCTTCGATCCCGAACCTGAGTACATAGCAAAAACAACAAGGAGTACGTGAGACAAAAACGTCTCGTGAGCTACATGGGTTTAGACCCGATAATAATAATAATCGTAAGACATATAAACAAACATATAAGTAAATCGTCCATCTATCTAGTCACTCTATTGTGACTCTAATACCTTGCTTTCCTAGCAATCATATCTAGTTATCGGGTTGCCCCCGAACTAACTAGAACCACATTAACTTATTAACCGAAATCCATCGCCATTAATAAGCTTCAAGATACCGGCAAGAGGGATTCGCCCAATCTACCGATACCTGCCTTACTCGCCGGACTACCTCCAGTTAGCAAGACTACTACCGTGGTTGAGTCGATGGCAATCCACCCGACTGCCCCTCACACCACACCTCATGACCGGGGGTCCCCCGCATCATCACATCATCTCAACGTATCATAACTCAATGGTTATGCCAATCTAGCTCTCGGCTATCACGTCTATCATCAAACAAGTTAGTTCAATACTATCATCGGTATAACTAACTATCGACTACTAGTCTACACAATTAAGCAAATAGACCATAACACAAGTAATAAAAATGTATTTCATAGGCTATGTACTCAGTAAATTTCCACACGTACTCACCTTAGCAAATAATGTTCCTACCATGTTCTTGACACCAAATCTCTTTGCTTTCACAATCGATCAACCTTCCAAGACTTCACCGCAAGCCTAATATAACAATCACAAATTGATCAACATCACACACTACTAATAATGTATCAATTAACCTCTAGATACCATTAACTAACACTTTCCCGAATTATGGTGATTTATCAAACCCTAGGTTTAATCAACCCTTAAGATTCTTACAAATCTTAACCATACACTTGTTTCCTTTGTTACTATACCATCTATTAAGTGTATACATCATTTATATCACCATAACCCAATACCCCAAGACTAGGGTTTCAATCCCAAGCATCAAAATACATAGATCTTAAGCTACAAAGATCAAAGAGTGAAGATATACCTTTATTCTTCACTTAGGAGTGAAATATATCAAGCTTTGATGAACAAATCGACCCAAATCAGCTCTTGCACTCAAAAATCGCCAAAGGAGAAACTAGGGTTTTGAAAATGCATTAAATGAGCCAAAACCCGACTTTAATGATGTCGACCCAAGTTCACGGCGTGAACTTGTTCGCGTCGCTAACTTTGCGCCTCGCTCGCATACTTCGCGATCGCTAACTGATCGGGAACTACTTCACGCACAAAAGCCCAAATCTCTATAGACAGTTCCCGATCGGGAACTACCTTCGCGTCGTGAACTTCCTGTGCAGCTAAGGCTGCACTTTTTCATCCTTGCCTCGGCCCGGTTTCGTCCATAACTTTCTCATACGGTGTCCAAATGACACGAATACAATTTCCACGTGTTTTATATGATTTATCCATATTTATCATATTTGTATACAATTTATTTATTTACAAATTTCGGGTCGTTACAACTATCTACCCCTTAAGAAGATTCCGTCCTCGGAATCTCATCATAGTTCCCGAAATCCGGGTGCTATTCCGAATCTCGTCTTTGACTTCCCAAGTCAAATTTGGCCCGAGGGAATGCTTCCACTTGACCAATACTAACTCGATCTCTTTATTTCGAAGCTTCTTTGTTTTCGTTTCTAATATAGCCTCGGGCTCTTCAATCAACCGGTTCGGGGCATCAACCCGCAACTCTTGCAATGGGATTATATTTTCAACTTCCCCGATGAACTTCTTCAAATAACTTACGTGAAAGGTGTCATGCACACCTTGAAGCTCGGGTGGAAGTTCCAACTTAAATGCTTGAAGCCCGGCCCGTTTCAATATCTTAAACGGTCCAACATATCTTGGACTTAACTTTCCTTTCTTACCAAACCGCATTACACCTTTCCAAGGTGACACTTTCAACATTACCATATCACCGATATCCAAGTCGTATGGCCTTTTCTTTAAACCCGAATAACTTCGTTGTCTATCTTGGGCGGCTTTCATATTGGCTTGTATTATACCGATCTTCTCGTTCGTCACTTTCACGATCTTGGGACCCGTGAGCTTTGTCTCTCCCGCCTCTAGCCACCACGATTGAGTTCTACACTTTCTCCCATACAGCGCCTCATAAGGAGGCATCTTAATAGTCGAGTGATAACTATTATTATACGAGAACTCGACTAACGGTAAATGTTCATCCCATTTACCACCGAAATCTAACACACACGATCTCAACATATCTTCAACCATTTGAATTGTTCTTTCACTTTGACCGTCGGTTTGCGGGTGATAAGCCGTGCTCAACCGCAACTTTGTACCCAACTCCTCTTGTAAAGATCGCCAAAATCTCAAGGTAAACCTCGCGTCTCTATCCGATACAATTGATAACGGAACCCCGTGGAGTCGAACCACCTCATAAACATACAACTTAGCCAATTTCTCAAGTGGCGACGTTTCCCGAATGGCTAAAAATAACGCACTCTTGGTCAACCGGTCAACTATGACCCAAATGGCATGGTGACCCTTACTCGTCTTCGGTAAACCTACTATGAAATTTATAGTTATATCTTCCACTTTCCGGACGGTACTAACAATGATTGAGCTACCACATACGGTACTTGATGCTCGGCTTTCACTTGTGCACACGTGGCACACTTTGAGATGTACTTGGCTACCCTCGCCTTCGTTCCGGGCCACCAATAAACCCGTTTCATATCTTGGTACGTCCTTGTACTTCCCGGGTGAATCGAATACTTTGATTTGTGCACATCATTCAACAATTCTTTTCGGATACCACCGAACTTAGGAACCCAAATACGACCGCCTACAGTCTTCAACCCTTGTGCATTTTCGAGAAAATGTTGGTTCTTACCTAACCGTTCTTGTCTTAACTCGTCTCTTCCCATAACCTCTCGTTGGACATTCTTGATCCTTTCGATAATACCCGAGACGACTTCTATACGTGTTAATATTCCTCGGTTCGGGTTCTCATAAACGTTTCGGCTCAAGGCGTCGGCTACTACATTAGCCTTTCCCGCATGATACACAATCTCACAATCATAGTCGGCAATCAACTCAATCGATCTTCTTTGTCGCATATTAAGATCCTTTTGAGTAAACACGTATTGTAAACTTTTATGATCCGTGTACAACGTACACCGAGTACCATACAAATAATGTCTCCACAACTTCAAAGCAAATATAATCGCCGCCAACTCCAAGTCGTGTGTCGTGCACCTCAATCCCGCATTCTTCAATTGTCGCGAGGCATACGCGATCACCTTCCCCCTTTGCATCAACACACAACCGAGCCCTTGATTCGAAGCATCACTATAAACCACAAAATCTTCCATATCATCCGGTAACGTAAGAATCGGCGCGTTACATAACTTTTCCTTCAACAATTTAAACGCCTCTTCTTGCTTCTTCTCCCACACAAACTTCTCACTTTTTCTCGTTAACTTTGTTAGTGGAATCGCGATTCTCGAGAAGTCTTGTATAAATCTTCGGTAATAACCGGCTAATCCAAGGAAACTTCTAACCTCGATAGGAGTCCTCGGAGGCTCCCAATTTGACACCGCTTCAATCTTGGACGGGTCAACTTTAATACCATCACATGTCACCACGTGACCTAAGAATTGTACTTCCCGCAACCAAAATTCACACTTCGAGAATTTAGCATACAACTTCTCCCGTTTTAACACATCTAACACAAGCCTCAAATGACCTTCGTGTTCTTCCTCGGTTTTCAAATAAATCAAAATATCATCAATGAACACGATCAAAAACTTATTAAGGAACGGTTTACAAACCCGATTCATCAAATCCATAAAAATAGCCGGCGCGTTTGTAAGACCAAACGGCATCACTAGATATTCATAATGACCATAACGCGTACGAAAAGCCGTCTTCTCGGTGTCACCTTCTTTCACCCGAGCTTGGTGATAACCCGACCTCAAATCAATCTTCGAGAAATAACTAGCACCTTGCAATTGGTCGAATAAGTCGTCAATTCTCGGCAACGGGTAATGGTTCTTAATAGTTACCTTATTCAACTCCCGGTAGTCGATACACATTCTCATCGAACCGTCTTTCTTCTTGACAAATAAGACCGGTGCACCCTGTTGGAATATGCTTATGTCATAACATATAATTATACGGCTAGATGTACGTGAGCCTATAGGGTTACACATTTATACACTGAGATACCATTTATATATAATGTAACTATTGTATTTATATTATTTATATATCCTAAGTAACAAGAGATAATTAAATGGGCTTAATAGTTAAGCTTGATTTAATTAATGGACCAAAGAGATGCTTAAGTGAAAAGGCCCAACGATCATTAGGCTTGCCTAATATGAGATATTAAATCCTAATGATCTAACTAACCTAATCACGCCCTTTAGAGCTCTCGACGGCCGCACATGTCTACACACATTCGAAGTGTGTTGGGTTTTGTCTTGCGTAGAGAACACCAAAACAAATGATGTGAATTCCTTATTTTGGCTTGTGCGGCAGAAGCTCAACACCAACACCACCCTTTATTTTATTGGTGATAAATGGGTTGGTTGTGTCCATACGTTATTTGTTACTTAGAAGGACTACCATTCTAGTGGTATTGTTTGAAGTGTAGTGTGGACTACTTTAGAGGTATCCTACTTTGGATATTTGGTTTCTTCTACCTACCGGTGTTCGAATTCAAAGGCTTCAAGGGTATGCTTATTTCATCCTAATCTCTTTGATATTATTGCTTAATTACTTTGTCAATATGTAGATCCGTTATTAGTGATTTATATTATTTTTCCGCTGCGTTTTACTTGATTAAACCGTAAATCACTAACAGTGGTATCACGAGTCATCATATTGATGATTTAATTAGCCAGTGTTTTGTGAAAAGTAGCAAATTTTTTATGAAATTGGGTTAAAAATTTGATTTTTTGGAACCCTGCATGCTACTTGTTACAAAAACAACATCAAAAAATTAATCTAATTATTGTATTTTTTGATTATTTGGCTTGGAATTTATTTTTTTAATTTCGTTTTTTGATATTGCAAAACATGTAATTTTGCCATATCCCAAGCCAAAGCCTTGTCAATTGTTGCTTGTTTGTGCAAACCGATGAAAACCTAGACCGTTTGTGATTGAATGTGGTTGTGTTTGGTTGTTTGGTTGTTTTGGAAAAAACCGTGTTTTTGGCTTAATTGTTGTAATTGTTTCATTTTTTTTTCTTTTCTTTTTGGTGCCATTTTTGGTGTAAATTTCAATTGTAAAAGTAATTAGAATAGTTGTATTTTATTTCTTTTTATTTTGTAATTTGTTGACCAAAGTTGAAGAGAAAATGAGGAACAAACAACAATTTTCGGCACCTCCTGCACAGCTGCACGAAAACAGACTTTCCCGGAGATTGGCTATTCCGTTGGACCTGAAACCACCGCCTAAATTTCCGCAGCTCAGAGACCTACAACTTTACAGAAGGCCGGGAAGACCACCGAAGAATCCTTCAGTGACTGTTCGGGATTTCAAGTCAGGCTGTATTTTCTGGCAAATTGCATTTGTTTCACAAATTTGGTTCCTACTTGCCCATGAATGTCTTGGAGCAAGTGGGAGCCCATTGGGTTTATGTAGGCCCATTTGGGTTCATGTTGGCCCGTCCCCTAGTTTGACCCGTCGGTCCGTCGTGATGACTCACGTGATCGTCTCTAGGATTTCATCGGTCGAGGTTTGCACAAAATGATTCATGTTGCATGTTTTTATTTATGTTTGTGGTTGTTTATGTTCTATTAGATACAAATGTTAAAACAATTAAAATACGATTTTAGACACAAACATTAAAAACATCCAAATCTTTGATCATCTATGTTTACTTGTTAATCATTGATGATTAATCTTTAATCTAAAAATATTTTGAGAATAAACAAAGTTTAAATACGATTTGAAACTTAACCCTTCATAATCGTTAAATGTTTTTACCGTTTATTAAACGACTTATGAAGTGGTATGAATGAAGTACATGATTCATTCATATCTTAATAAAAATTTTATCTTAAATTTTCATACCTAAAATTTAAGTCACGCCGTCCAATCGGTTGAAATCACTTGCTTCTATTTTTGAATTCACGTGAGACGTGGTTTGAATTTAGATCCGAGGTCATTATTCTCTACGCATGAGACCTAGATCTATTTTGACATGATTTCACATTGGATGACTTAATCGTGTTAACGGTGAGACCTTGACACGAGGCGAAGATGCGACAAACATGCCGCTTGACACTAGATGCTTGTTCACTAGGTGCCATGAAATCCCGTATGTAGGGTTTCGCTACACACCATGCGACTGATCAACCACTTGGGTCGACCTCCTAGTGTACTTAGTTCGAACCATGACTGACCAAGAACATGAACTTGTTCTTGACCGGTTAAAACCAACTAGCTGATTTAATCCCTAAATGCAGAACAGGGATTAAACCTAATCCTTAAACCCTAAAGGATTGGGATGTTGGAGTTCTAGATTAGGTTAACAAGAAAGAAACCTTGTACGAAGAACTCGAACTCACACAATGCTTGTGTGGTTCGTTCGACCATCAACCAAAGAACCCTAGGGTTCTTTGGCCGAATTCGTCCAAGAGGGGAGAAGGGAGAAAAGTGTTTCCCAAAACATACCTTGTTGATTGTTAAGATAGATCCACTGATGATGAACAAGTCAAGCAATCTTCTAGTTTATCTAAGCAATGAACTTGGATCTTCAAGACTTGAAGAACACGAAGAACATGAAGAACACAAAGGCTTGTGTTGGTGTGTGTATTCGGCCGAAGCCAAGGAGGAGGAGGAGGAGGAAGTATTTCGTGAGGTGTATCAAGGGAATAAGGGTTACCCTAAGCCTCTTATTTATATACAAATAAGTTACGCTTATAACCCTTCTAGTTTAATTAATATTGGATCTTTAATTAAACTTCCTTTTAACATTTCCATCCCTTATAGTTTAACTAGTTTATTATTGTTGCACTTAACTATTAAATGTCTAGTATTAATACACTAATAATTCGGTACCCATATACACGAATTATATACTTGTATTTATACTTTCAGTAACTAATTATATAATAAACTTTATATAATTTATACAACAATATTATCCAATTACTATATGATTTAATAGCTTTAAATCATATCATGGATAATCTATAATTAACACATTGTATATTTACTAAACTAGTAAATGTACAACTACTTGTATTAATTAGTTAGTTAAACTAATCTAGTAATAGTTAAACTTAACTTAATACTTAACTGATTCATAATGACTATTATGAATCATTCCTCTTCGTAGTATCATTGCTTATCTTGCTCGTATTACATGCACTCACCGGTGTGACCCTTAAGTGTTTCGTAGGCATGGATGTATCACCATAGGTTGACTAACTGTGCACATAATTCCTTCACCATAACTCTAAGAGTTGCACTTGTAATGAAATTGTTGATCGTCACATACCTATTGGATCTATCATTACCAGCAGATCAACTGATGTGATGATAGAAGCTCAATGAGGATCTTAGCTTTTAATAAAATTAATTGGGTAGTTAATTTTTTAAAAGATATTATTATTGAAAATACTATTTTTTGAACTTTGTGTGTTATACAGATAACAACAACAAATCAAAACCTAAGTATCTACACTCTAAAATCAGTTCTTGAAAACTGAAACTGACTAATATCAACTTCATCAACTGATATCGAACTCTAAGGATTGTCCTTAGAAATGAGAAAGTTGATACACCTATAAGAGGCCTTACCTGGTGCACCTCCTGCGAATGTTTCTGCTGCTGTTCGTCAAGCCTTTACCGGAACGTTTAACGAACACCAAGAAGTCGCTACTCCTATGCTTGTGAGCATGAACCCCGAGATTCGAAAGAACTTCGAGGAACTCACAGCATATGACACGTTAAGCGAGTTGAAAACGATATTTCACAACAAGCAGAACATGAACTGTTCAAAACAGTTAAAGCATTCCACGCTTACAAGCAGGAGGACGACCAATCAGTTAGCACTTACATCTTGAATATGAAATGCTATCTTGATCAAATAGAGAGTTTTGGTTACCCATTGCCACAAGTTCTTGGAATGAGCTTGATTCTTACCTCACTATCCAAGGACTATGACCAGTTTGAAAAGAGTTTTAAAGTACATAGCATGGGGAAGACAATTGGTGAATAACATGTTATAGTAAAACTGGTTGAGCAAAGGTTACCAAATTATTTTCTAGCAATCAGGGAAGGTAAAACCGCAAGCACAAGGCAAAAGTCTAGGTAAGGGTAAACTAGTTTACTTTTCCAATCCTACGATTCCCCCACATGCTAAAAAGGAGCACCCTACAAAGGATATTTCTTGCCATCATTGAGATGAAACCGGCCATTGAAGGAGGAACTGTCCTGCCTACTTGGCAGAGTTGATGAAGGACAAATGTGTTCTTGCTAGCACATTAGGTATCTTCATTATAGAACTCTATACTTTTAATAATAAATCTTGAGTGTATGACACTAGTTGTGGAACTCACATTTACATAAAAGTAAAGTATAAAGCTAAAATAATGGAAGTTGTGATCTAATCCTTCCTAATGCGTTAATTATTGTTTGGAACAATTTTCAATTATGCATTGTTTAGCTTTATCGTTTGTTGAATAATGATTTATTCAAACTATTATGGATTATGATATTTTGTTTTATGAAAAATAACATATTTTATAACTATTCCTTGTAATAGTATGCTTGAAATTGATATGCATGATCCAGATTCAAACGATAGTTCTATATAGAAATGTAGCACTCAAGAATCCAAAACGGTTTGGATTCCATTTACCTAGAGCATTGTCGTCTTTTCCACATAAACAAGAAACGCATTTTGACACTACAACACGAAGGGCTTCTTAACAAATGATTATGAATCATTTAAATGCCTCTCTTGTATATTATGGAAAGATAACAAGAAAGCTTTTCTCCCATGTTGGCGAAAGAGCTAAAAATCTACTTGGACTCATACGTACTGATGTATGTGGCCCTTTTAGAACTAAGACTAGGGAAGGTGTCACCTACTTTATCACTTCCACTGATGATTTCAGTAGTTATGGTTATGTTTATTTGATTAAACATAAACATAAAATCTTTGAAATGTTCAAAGCTTTCTAAAGTGATGTAGCAAATCAACTCGGCAAGACAACAAAGGATTTCCGTCCTAATCGAGGAGGAAAGTACATTAGCCAAGAGTTTCAGCATCATCCAACCCAACGTGAGACTGTCTCACAATTCTCTTCTCCATACACTCCACAAGATCATGGTGTGTTTGAAAGGAGATATCGGACCCTGCTTGACATGGTTCGATCTATGATGAGTCCTACTACTCTTCCTCTATCCTTTTGAGAGGCGTGCACTGAAGTGTGCTGCTCGAATACTTAATATGGTTCCGACCAAAAGGTTAAAAGGACACCATATGTAATATGGCATGGGAAAGTCCCTAATTTGTCTTACTTGAAGATCTGGGGTTGTGAGGATCTCGTGGAACGAGACATGTTGAACAAACTTGAGTCCATATCTATCAATTGTATCTTCGTTACTATTTTACTACCCACCTGAGAACAAATTGTTGTTGCTCGGTATGCTGAGTTTCTTGAGAACAGTCTCAATTCACAAAGCAAGTGGGAGCACTATAGACTTTGACAAGATTCAAAGCGAAGATGCACAACCTTCTGGTAACACTAGCAAATATCATTCTGAGGCTGGACATATAGATGTTGGACCACATAATGATGTTGTTCCCATTCGTAGGTCCGCAAGGACACCTCATGCACCTGAATGATATAGATTTATGTCGATGCTGAGGATCAAAGTTTCGAGGATCATAATGAACCCCCTAACTGTCAAGTTGCATTATCGAATTTTGAATTCGAAAAATGACTTGAAGCTATGAATGCGAAAATGAAATCCATAAGAGACAATCAAGTTTTGAACTCAGTTGGTCTTTCTCAAAACAGTATGACTGTTGACATGGATGAAAATATACACACCTATAAAGCAAAGCTCTCGTAGTAACAAAAGGTTACACTCAATCCTACGAGATTGACAATGATGAAACCTTCTCGCTTGTTACTAAAGACGTTAGGATTCTTATAGCCAAAGTAGTGTACTATGACTATGAGATTTGGTTAATGATGAAATAAAAACGTTTGTTTCACCTAAAATCCAAACTGAGCATGTGTATTATGAAAGCTAGTGGGAGCATTGTCATTTCTCAAAATCATACATGTTGATGACATGTCACTCATGTGAAACAATATACCATGGCTACAAGATGAAAATCCTGGCTTGGAAAATGTTTTGACATGAAGGATTGTAGAAATATGACACACATACTTGAAGTTAAGAATCTATTGGGATAGATCAAAGCGGTTAATTGGTTTAAGTCAAAGTGCTTACATTGACAAAATTCTAAAACGGTTTAGAATGAATGCTCCCAAACGAGGAAGTCCTCGTATACAAGACAATATAAACTTGAGTGAGACTCAACGACCTTCCACACCTGATGTGGTGAAGCGAATGAATGTAATCCCCTATGAATCGGCTATTCCATTCATCATGTATGCTGTAAGAAGCACTAGGGAAAATGTAACGTCCTTAGGGGACCTTACTTGAAAATACCAACAGAATCCACGAGAGAGTCATTGGATCGCTGTTAAGAACAGATTGAAGTATTTTTGAAATACGGGATATATGTTCCTTGGTTATGGTGGAGATACCAAACTGAAACTAAGTATACTTGCTATACTTATGCTGGTTTTGAAATAGGTCGTGATGACGCTAGATCCTATTTACGAAGGTTCACTGCATTCGAATGATTTGTCGAGATATGTGAAATTCGTAATCTTAAAGTTCAAACAGATAACTAACTAGATGACACTTTATCGAACTAAATGTCTTGTACCAAACATATTGAATATGAATGGAACATCGGACTTGTTAAATCAAGAGTTGGGGGTTGGTTGTGTCCATACGTTATTTGTTACTTAGAAGGACTAGCATTCTAGTGGTATTGTTTGAAGTGTAGTGTGGACTACTTTAGAGGTATCTTACTTTGGATATATAGTTTCTTTAACCTACCGGTGTTCGAATTCAAAGGCTTCAAGGGTATGCTTATTTCATCCAAATCTCTTTGATATTATTGCTTAATTACTTTGTCAATATGTAGATCCGTTATTAGTGATTTATATTATTTTTCCGCTGCGTTTTACTTGATTAAACCGTAAATCACTAACACACCTCATGGTGACGAACTCGGACGAATAAAACCCTTATCTAACAAATCTTGTAATTGAGTCATCAATTCCCGCATCTCGGTGGGAGCTAAACGATACGAAACACGAGCAATCGGCGTCACCCCCGGAACTAAATCAATCTTAAACTCGACTTGACTCTTCTGTGGCAAACCGGGCAAGTCATCGGGAAATACATCGGGGAAATCCCGAATAATCTTGACGTTATCCATCGACTTCTTTTCTTTTCGGTCATCTAATACATATGCAATAAACGATGCACAACCTTTCGATATACTTTTCCTCTCCTTAATGGCGGTAATCACATTAGGCATGTGGTGTCGTTTTTCCCCATACACATACACTTTCTCGTTCTCGGGTGTCTTGATCGACACAATTTTCTTCCCACACAATATTTTGGCTTGGTGCATACCCAACCAATCCATACCGATAACCACATCGAACGCCTTTATCCCCATGGGCAATAAATCGACCTTAAACTTTCTAATTCACAATTCCTATAAACACTTTCAACCATTGAGGTTTTCCCGTCGGCTACTTCTATTTCATAAATTTCATCTAACATCTCGGTCGGCACATTCAACTTACAACCGAACTCATAAGACACAAATGAATAATTGGAACCCGAATCAAACAAAATATGAGTTGGCAAAGAGTTAATGAATAGAGTACCTGACACCACATCGTGTGCCTCCTTCGCCTCCTCCCGAGTGAGTTGGAAGGATCGCCCCTTCACCTTAGCCGGCTCCACTTTCTTTTGAGCCGTGGACACCATTGACTCGGTCCCCTTCTTCGGGCACATATTGCTATAATGCCCTTTTTCGTGGCATGAGTAGCACTCCACATCGGCCGACAACTTGGCCTTACAATCCCGGGCTAGATGCCCCATCTTGCCACAACTATAGCAAGCTTTTGACTCTCCTCGGCATACGCCGGTATAATTCTTCCCGCACTTCTTGCACGAGGCAACACTTCCTTGTTTAGAGAAGCTCGATGTGAACTTCCCTTTCTTGAACGAACTAGAGCCGCTCTCGGCCTTCCTTTTCTCGCCCACATGGGCCCTCTCGGCAACCCGTGCCTCATTCACCTCTTCTACACCCCGGGCGGCACTAATGGCCTCATCAAGTGTGACCGCCCTTTTCACTTCCAATTGGTAATCCCACGGTAACCCACTAGCGTACCGGACTACCCTCAACCTCTCATCCGAGTAGGTTTTAGCAACAAACAGGAGCAATCCCATGAACTCTCTCGAGTATTCTTCAACCGACATATCACCCTTCTTAAGGGTCACAAACTTTTCATGCATTTTCTCCAAATCCCTTTCGGGACGAAACTTCTTTTTCAATCTCGTGGTGAATTCATCCCACGTCATTACCTCAATCACCTCCCACCCGAGGGTCTCATACACAATATCCCACCAAACCATAGCATCTTCTTTCAAAAGTTGTGACGCATACGTCAACATATCGGCCTTCTTACACTTGCTACTTCCGATGACCCGCTCGGTCTCTCGGATCCACCTCATAGTCACCTTCGGGTCCGAACTACCCGTATACACATTTGGCTTACAAGCCATGAAGGATTTAAACGAACAACCTTCTTTCACAACGGGCTTTGCCCTAGCATCACTTTGGCCACCCGTGGAGGATTTCCCTTCATCGGTACCACTACCCCCGGTTCTCTCATCCGATCTAGCCTCGGACTCACGGTCTCTGCCCGACCTCTCACGGTCCCCATTGATTCGGTGCACTTCCTCGGCCACCATCCCTTTGATTTGATCAATAATAGTTTGGAGATCCGCCATGGTTACCGGAGTCTTATTAGCTCCAACCTCCGATTCATCAACTCGATGCATCGACGGTTGAGTTTCTTGTTCAACCACCCTCTCGACATGAGGTATTTCTTCCTCCCGGTTCTCCGGGGCTTTCCCACTTCTACGAGTGTTCACCATTTCTTTCGATCAAGACTATACGAAAGTCATTAAACATTTAGTACCTTGTGTACAAACCATTAGTCGCATAAGACTCAATATCCATAATCATATCAACTTTTCATCGGTCCCCTAGGTTCAAACCTAAACTTAACATAAAGTCTCAAGGTCAACCTATGATCTTAAGGAATCTTATATTCCTAATGCTACAGTCTAAGACTATGATCGTCATCCAACCTAATTCACTTAAACAGTAGCTCTGATACCAAGTTGTAACACCTCAAATTTTAATACAAAATATTTGGCCAAAATAATTATTTAATAACGAGGAGAACTATCCCAAAATACGGATTTACAAAAACCTTTGGTATGAAAATCAGAGTATAAGTTTGATGTTACAAAATATATCAAAACCAAAGCTAAGTCTAAATCCGTTCTAGTGTTCTTCTACTCTAGGCCCCGCATCTCTATCCATGCGCACCTATACCTTCGATCCCGAACTTGAGTACATAGAAAAAACAACAAGGAGTACGTGAGACAAAAACGTCTCGTGAGCTACATGGGTATAGACCCGATAATAATAATAATCGTAAGACATATAAATAAACATATAAGTAAATCGTCCATCTATCTAGTCACCCTATTGTGACTCTAATACCTTGCTTTCCTAGCGATCATATCTAGTTATCGGGTTGCCCCCGAACTAACTAGAACCACATTAACTTATTAACCGAAATCCGTCGCCATTAATAAGCTTCAAGATACCGGCAAGAGAGTTTCGCCCAATCTACCGATACCTGCCTTACTCGCCGGACTACCTCCAGTTAGCAAGGCTACTACCGTTGTTGAGTCGATGGGAATCCACCCAACTGCCCCTCACACCACACCTCATGACCGGGGGTCCCCCTCATCATCACATCATCTCAATGTATCATAACTCAGTGGTTATACCAATATAGCTCTCGGCTATCACGTCTATCATCAAACAAGTTAGTTCAATACTATCATCGGTATAACTAACTATCGACTACTAGTCTACACAATTAAGCAAATAGACCATAACACAAGTAATAAAAATGTATTTCATAGGCTATGTACTCAGTGAATTTCCACACGTACTCACCTTAGCAAATAATGTTCCAACCATGTTCTTGACACCAAATCTCTTTGCTTTCACAATCGATCAACCTTCCAAGACTTCACCACAAGCCTAATATAACAATCACAAGTTGATCAACATCACACACTACTAATAATGTATCCATTAACCTCTAGATACCATTAACTAACACTTTCCCCCAATTATGGTGATTTACCAAACCCTAGGTTTAAACAACCCTTAAGATTCTTACAAATCTTTACCATACACTTGTTTCCTTTGTTAATATACCATTTATTAAGTGTATACATCATTTATATCACCATAACCCAATACCCCAAGATTAGGGTTTCAAACCCAAGCATAAAAATACATAGATCTTAAGCTACAAAGATCAAAAAGTGAAGATATACCTTTATTCTTCACTTAGAAGTGAAATCTATCAAGCTTTGATGAACAAACCGACCCAAATCAGCTCTTGCACTCGAAAATCGCAAAAGGAGAAACTAGGGTTTCGGAAATGCATTAAATGAGCCAAAACCCGACTTTAATGCTGTCGACCTAAGTTCACGGCGTGAACATGTTCGCGTCGCTAACTTTGCGCCTCGCTCGCATACTTCGCGATCGCTAACTGATCGGGAACTACTTCACGCACAAAAGCCCAGATCTCTGTAGACAGTTCCCGATCGGGAACTATCTTCGCGTCGTGAACTTCCTGTGCAGCTAAGGCTGCACTTTTTCATCCTTGCCTCAGCCCGGTTTCATCCATAACATTCTCATACGGTGTCCAAATGACACGAAACCAATTTTCACGTGTTTTATATGATTTATCCATATTTATCATATTTTTATACAATTTAGTTATTTACAAATTTCGGGTCGTTACATTAGTGATCTCAACTTGTTGAGCCTCACTATCAGCAATCTTCTTTTGTAATTTTCTGATGAGATTGGATTGCCTTTGAATCCTATAATCAAACCTCTTCTGTCTTCTGTTCAATGCATTGATATAGTGCTTCATATAGCTCATGGTCTTTCCTTGATTGTTTAATAATTCTAGGCAATGTTGTACAGTGTTTTAAGGTTTTCCTTCCTATCCGTCAATTGAGTTTGTTCAATACTGCCCTCACTCCTTCTAGGTGGATCATTGGGCTTGTTTCGTACATTGTCTTTAAGGTTTTCCATCCTTTCCATCAATTCAGGAATTGTCATTCTACCCTCATCACTGCTTGGTGATTCATAGGGTTGTTTGGATACTCTCTTCTTCCTAGAAGAAGCAGAAGTACCTCCCCTTGTGGTTTCTTGGCACCGGGGTCCTTTAAGTGCTGCCTCAAATGATGAGTCATCACTTAAAGTTGCCGAGGCTTGGGTCCTAATGATGTTCTCACTAGCATGTGCACCAACCTTTGGTGCATCAGTAGTGAGAGCCCTTTCCTCATGCCATCTCTCCTCCCTGGAGGACAACTCTTTGAGCCTGGGGTGTGACTCAGTGGGTCCCCTGGTGTCTTTTAAGGAAGTTTTCTTCCTTTTATAGATTTTAGAATTTTGTTTGGCTATGGGCTGGTCTACCTCAGAGTGAAGAGTAGCACTCTGAGGTTTATCTACATGTACCTGGGACACATTCAGGACATTTGTTTGTGTGGGTGATTGAGTTGAGTTATGGGATTCTGTTTGGGCTGTTTTGAGTGATGGAGTGAGTTAGGGTTCAATGGGGTGACTTGAACCTTCTCCACTTGGAGGTTGATCATAGATCATATTTGGGAACAATGGAGTCTCCTTTCCAGAAAATTTAAACAGTTTTCTCATATTTGGGTACACCTTTTTATTTAATTCAGGTGTAGGAAAAATGTTCTTTTTAATTGAAAGATTTTGAATTTCACAGTTTAAAATATGTGCAAGGAATCTTGGGTACATTAAAAATTTTGAAGATGAGATATTTACAAGCATTCCTTCAAAAATCATGTTGGAAAAATTGAATACCTGGTTTGTGCACAAACAAACAACAGCAGATGCTATTGATTTGTTGAACTCATTCCATGTACTCTTTTTGGGAGAGATACAATGCTGAATGGTGTGAACCAAATATTTCCATTGGGTGAAAGAAGACCTTTTTGAAAAGTGACTATGTCAAGTCTTCCTTAATAACCCATGTTTTTAAGATTTTCAGCAAGAACTTCCTTAGGAAGAGAGAACATACATGTTTCATCATTCAGTTGAAGATGTTGTCTGATGGATTGTTTCAGTTATGATTATTGATTTCCCATCTACAGTTGATTTTATTTTGGAATGACTTGTCTCTTCGATTATTTCAGCATTTTCCCAGAAATGAACAAGATGTTGTTCATAGGCTTTGGGATTCACAGTAAGTGCAAACTTGATGGACGAGTTCTTTAGGAACATAACTATTGGTCGAAAATCCTTTGTTTCATCTGGATTCCATAGAAAGGCACACATATTGTGGGATTCTGAATATTTGAGATCTGTTTGAACTTTGAGGGATTTTAGTGTTGCCATTGATTTTGAACTTTGTTTTCGATATTGGGTTCTTAGTTTCAGAGAGAATTTGATCATTTCAAGGATTTAGAGAATGAATTGCTTTGATACTGATGCAAGGATTTGATCGAGATTTGCAGAGATTAGGGTTTATCGTAGGGTTTATCAAATCGAGGTGTGGATAATGCTAAACTAATCTCATTTAGCTATTTATATTTTTCAAATTAACCTGCAAAAGGACCGAAATACCCTTCGAATCATAACCCAACGGCTATTTTCATGGGGGTTAGTATGGTAAAATATCGTATTTCACAGATAACGGTCGATCAGTAGTAACTAAGTATCAGTAGTAAGAACGTCAGTAGTAACTGTTGTTTTATACTTAACCTAATTCTGAGAAAGACCCTATCAGTAATAAATTACGAATGCAATTCACAATCAGTAATGATCAATAATTAGTAGTAAACCAAACACTTTTAAATAGAAATAATATACAAAATTTTACATATGATTTTATTTTAAGAGATTAATTTATTAAAAATCATTCCAATACTGCTAACCAAAAAACTAAATCTTCCTACATCAAATGCTTTTGTAAAAAGATTTGCTAATTGATTGCCAGTATGAATTTTCTCCACTTTAATTAATTTCTTTTCATTGCAATCTCTTATAAAGTGAAATCTTATTTCAATATGTTTAGTTTTGGAATGTTTTACTGGATTATTTACAATACTAATTGCACTTTGATTATCAATAAAAATAGGAGTTTTAAGAATAGAGATACCAAAGTGTAGGAATTGATTTTGAATCCACAGAACTTGAGCACAACAAGCAGATGTAGCTACATACTCTGCTTCAGCAGTTGATGTCGACACATTTGTTTGTTTCTTGCATTGCCATGACACTAGTCTTGATCGAAAGAATTGACATCCACCAGTAGTAGATTTTCTATCTTGACATTCCCCACCATAGTCACAATCTGTGTAGGCTATGAGTTGAAATGGTGAGTCATGTGGATACCAAAGACCAAGTGATGGTTTTCCCTTCAAGTATCTAAAGATTCTTTTGACAGCCTGCAAGTGAAGTTCTTTAGGTTTTGATTGATACCTGGTACATACACAAACACTATACATAATGTCAGGTCTTGATGCAGTTAAATACATTAAAGAACCTATCATTGATCTATATAGATGTTCATCTACATCCTCCCCCTCAACATCAGGATGTAGGTGTTTATGTGTTTCCATTGGTGTGCTTGCACTTTTGTAGTATTTCATTGCAAACTTCTCCAAGATGTCTCTCACATATTTTGATTAATTAATCAAAATACCATCTGATCTTTGATTTATTTGGAGTCTAAGAAAAAGTTCATTGGACCCATTGAGCTCATCTTGAATTTTATCTGCATTAACTCTTCAAACTCTTTGCATAGTTGATCATTTGTTGATCCAAATATGATATCATCTACATATATCTGGACCAGTAGTATATCATCTTTGACTTTTCTTGTGAACAGAGTTTTGTCAATTGCACCTCTTTTGAAATTGTTCTTCAGTAAATATGATGATAATGTGTCATACCAAGCTCTTGGTGCCTGATGAAGGCCATATAGAGCTTTGTCTAATTTGTACACATAGTCATCATGTTCAGGATCTTCAAATCCTGGAGGTTGACAAACATAGACTTCTTCTTCAATTTAACATCCATTTGATAGACTTTAAATTTCTTGAATGAAGTATATGCCAGAAAGATCCATATTGCCTCAATTCTTGCAACAGGGGCATATACCTCATCATAGTCTATTCCTTCTTCTTGAGTGTATCCTTGGGCTACAAGTCTGGCTTTGTTTTTTATCACTATTCCTCTTTCATCTTTCTTGTTTCTAAAGATCCATCGAGTTCCAATAGGCCTTTTTACTTTTAGAAGAGGTACAAGTGTCCAGACAGCTTGTAATTTGAATTGAAGAAGTTCTTCTTGCATTGCTATAATCCAATTTGAATCTTTCATTGCTTGTTGAATCTTTTTAGGTTCCTCCTGTGATAAAAAAAAACATTCAAACATACATTCATTAGAGATTAGACTTATATTACATATGTTTGAATTTAAAGTTGAATTAAATTTGCTTCTAGTCTGCATATTTGAGTTCACATCACTTATAACTAAGTCTAAAGGATGATTCTTTTCGGTTCTTGAGTTGGAGACTTTATCAGCAACAATTTGACTATCAAGATTTGATTCATTGGATTCAGGGATCTGTGCATCTGTCCAGGTTTCTTCTTGATTTTGTGAGGTTTCTAGAGATTCTGCATTGATGCTGGTATCAGTAGTAATATGATTGTTATTTAGTTCATGAGGTTCATTGTTAGTACTGACATTAGAATTGTTTGGTTCATTATCATTTGGTTGAGTTTCTGTATTACTACTGGGATCAGTAGTATCGTGCGAGTTTGAGTTATTACTGGTATCACGAGTGCTAGGGTTACCAGAGTTACTACTGTCCTCAGTATTAACTGTGGGATCAGTATTAACTAGGATATATTTCATTGTGTCTTGACTACCATTGGATGATGTTGATCCTCTTTGTTGACTCTGATTGTTTGAATCTCCTGCATTACAATCATAATTAACATCAAGAGATTTGGTTAGATTATCAATATTGAATAACCAATCTGGACCATTTCCCTGTTCATTCATTAGATTTTCATTAAAGGATACATTTACACTTTCTTCAATGATCCTTTGTCTTTTGTTGAATACTCTGTATGATTTGCTTTGAGTTGAGTATTCTACAAAGATTCCATCATCTGATATGCAGTCAAACTTACCAATTTGTTCTCTAATAATTAAAATTGTACAAGGACAACCAAATGATGTTAAGAAACTTATTCAAGGTTTTCTTTTATTAAAAAGTTCATAAGGTGTTTTGAAATGAGGCTTAACTATTAATACTCTGTTTTGAACATAACAAGCAGTATTAACAGCTTCAGCCCAAAATGTAATTGGTAGTTTTGAGTCTGCAAGCATGGATCTGGCTGCTTCAATGATTGTTCTATTTCTTCTTTTGTAGGGATTTACTACGCACCATGCGACTGATCAACCACTTGGGTCGACCACCTAGTACACGAGTTCGAACCATGACTGACCAAGAACATGATCTTGTTCTTGACCGGTTAAAACTAACTAGCTGATTTAATCCCTAAATGCGGAACTGGGATTAAACCTAATCCTTAAATCCTAAAGGATTGGGATGTTGGAAAACTAGATTAGGTTAACAAGAAAGAAACCTTGTACGAAGAACTCGAACACACACACATACTTGTGTGTGTTCGTCGACTACTACCAAGAACCCTAGGGTTCTTGGTTCGACTTCGAACAAGAGGAGAAGAAGAAGATGTGTTCCATGAAACATACCTTAGGTTAATGCTTAAGATAAGTCCACTGATGATGAACACGACGAACGATATTCTAGTTGATCACTTGCAACGATCTTGGATCTTCGAAACTCGAAGAACGAACGAAGAACACGAAGAACACAAGCTTGTGTTCTTGTGTTTGTGGCTTCGGCCGAATGAGAGGAAAGGGGGCAAGGATTTCGTGATTAGGGTGTAAAGAATCAACATCTAGGGTTTAGCATAAGCCTTCTATTTATAATAGAAGATGTTACACTTAAAACCCTTCTAGTTTAATTAAGATTAACTTCTTAATTAAACTTCCTTTTTACACTTCTATCCCTTGTAGTTTTAACTAGTTTATTATCATTGCACTTAACTATCAAATGTCTAGTATTAACACACTATAATTTCGGTACCCATATACACGAAATTATACACTTGTATTTATACTTTTAATAGTTAATTATATAATAACCTTTATATAATTTATACAATAATATTATCCAATTACTATATGATTTAATAGCTTTAAATCATATCATGGATAATCTATAACTAACACATTGTAAATTTACTTAACTAGTAAATGTACAACTACTTGTATTAATTAGTTAGTTAAATTAATCTAGTAATAAGTTAAACTTAACTTAATACTTAACTGATTCATAATGACTATTATGAATCATTCCTCTTCGTAGTATCGTTGCATAACTTGTTCGTATTACATGCACTCACCGGTGTGACCCTTAAGTGTTTCGTAGGCATGGATGTATCATCATAGGTTGACCAACTGTGCACATAATTCCTTCAGACTCCCACTTGTGCAAGTTTGTAACCTTTGTCTTAATGATACGAGCTACAGTGGCCTTCTAGATGGGCATGTAGGTAACCAACCCCATAAAAACAGCTTATGTAACCCTTGGTGTAGTTTTATGAAAAACTCTTAATAGCGTCTCCTAGTAAAGAACACTCTGTCTTTACTTCTTGGGTAACGTTGTTAGGCTTATCCCTTGCATCACGATATTTGTGATAACGAATACGAGCATGGTAGAAATTATCAACTCCTGTATTCGAAATCATTTCATGACTTCTTGATTCAAACTATTGTGATAAACAACAAAGAACAAATCGGTTCGTTTGGGCATGGCCATGCACTTTCCAGTTATCTCATCACGTCAAAGGACCTATAAATATCTCTCCTAAAAAGGAGGTGCAATTACCATCTTGTATATTTCGATTTAAAATACAACTTCCTTTGTACCCAGTATCTTCCTCGTATGACAAACGTATTTCAGAATTGTCTGAGTTGAACCAAAGCACATTAGTCATTGTATCTTAAACCAAATACCTCAGGCTTAAGGACAATCCTAGTGAACAATACTTTTGAACTTTTCAACCACGAAGTATTGTCACGGTGGTCAATCCAATATTCGTTGAGCCTCCAACAGAATATCACCGATATTTGGTTTACACAAAACTTGTGTAGCGATCTTCGAAGAACTTCGAATCTACCACCAAATACCGCAATGACGTTAACGTCCCATCGAGGTTCCCACCTAGACGAGTAGTCACGGATTTTATATCTTTTGAATAAAGTAGACTTTTATTCATGGATGTTGTAAAACATACAAAGTCTGAATAAAAATGATACTAACTCATGTACTATTCCTCACTGGACATAGATACTGAATTATTACTGGATCATTACTTATTCCTTTCGTTTGTGTTGATTACTTAATGATTCTTACAACCTTAATTGTAACTTTATCACTAAAACAATCATTTCTATTAAACTAAAGACATAAGACGAGTATTTAGGAATACTATTACTTTTGCCTTTGCTAGGTATTGTTCTTGCAACAATCTAGAACATATTCTAGTCTTGCCTTTTATGTAATTCGGTAAACATAGGAGGATTGGAAATTAACTCCTTAGTTTCTTGAACTCATAAAATTTATCCTTGTAACTAAAGCTACTTTTAGTTACTTGATTTGTAGATATCTTTACTAGTTAAAGAAATTTCCTTAAATGATTGTGTTATCCACTGAAGTGTTTAACAACATATTAGATATGCAATAATCAATCACAAGACTTGTGATTACGCTATTTGGTTTGCAATAATCTAATCGATCATTTATTATTTCTCTTAACTTTTTGGCTAACGACTTGGTAAACCTTGTTATTTAATGTCTTACTAACTTACTGAATTCACTAACATCTTTAATGAATTACGTTAGTCTTAGCTCCCACTTACTTTTATGGAACTTAAGCATCTCTTAAACTACTACTTTGACATAGTCAATAACTTGTAGTTCAATCTTTTAAGAATTCTATCAATAATCAAGATCATCCTTTGGATTTTGCGAATATCCAACATTCCTGTTTAGGGAATTATGATCTTTATTGATTACTGTATCTTGCAAGTATAAAACACTTGAAATGATACTATCAATTCTTAAATACATTAGTACTCTTTTAAGAATCTTATTTAATGTCAATGTCATTTCTTGGATTTCTCAGATATCCATTATTCCTATAAGGGAATCATGACTTGATTAAATATTGTATTTATTATAAGTATAAAAGACTTGCAATAATACCATTTAATTCTTAAATACTTTAATATAGTTATGTCCCTTTTTAAGAGTCATTTAATGTCTAAGTCATTTTACTTGGATTATGCGAATATCCAATTATTCCTATTAGGGAATTATGACTTCATTAAATCCTTTACTACAAGTATGAAAAACTTGTAATAATACTCTTTAGAGTCTATCTTGATTATATCCAATATAATCATACTATATTAATACTAATACTTTAAAACTTTCTATCATAAGTAATGACTATTACTTAAGATGTTTTAACTAAGTTCAATAACTATTGAACCTTATGCTTCCATAAAACTCTTAAACACTTTCATTAGAAAAACTTTCTAATTACTAGCATCTAAACACCTTGAGCTATCAAGACATTATTTATACAACAATCAAACAAATATTTAAAACATGAAATATAAGTAAATCAAAACTTGACTTACAATCTAGTCATAAACCTTGACTAGTGTAATTATCACACATGCACACAATATAATTCAACCATGGATTCGAAATTTATTTAAAACCAAAATAAAACTTGTTTTAACATAAAATAAAATTATCCAAAAAACAATAAACTAAAATTGTTTAAAATGAATCCACGAAAAAAACTGAATTATAAAAACTTGGTGCTCGTGGGATCATCACCATCTCATGCCGGTCACTATCACTTTCCATCTCCTCCTGCAATAAACGATTGCAAAAGTTAGATTACTCGTAACGTACTTTACAAGTATCTTAAAGTGACTTAAGAAGTGTGGTTGTGTTACCTGAGGAACTTGCGTTTCCTCCACTACCACTTGCACCCTTTGGACAATTTCTTTTCCAATGCCCAGCCTCACCACACTTGAAGCACCGGTTCTCGGTCCTCGCAGTGTTAGGCTTAACCTTCTTGACCTTTTGTTTGACAGCTTTACCATTTGGCACTCCTTGGTTGGGATAGGTTTTACCCTTTCCTTTACCACCATGCCCTTTTCTCTTCTTCCCACCGCCACCGCCGTTACCAATCAAGAGAACATCCTTAGATTTGGTCCCCAAACTCAACTCAGCTGTCTTGAGCATGGAATGTAGCTCAGCAATGGATTTCTCCATATTATGCATGTTGTAGTTGACCACAAAAGACTTGTAGTCATCAGACAACGAGTTGAGTATAGTATCTGTTGCCATTTGCAACGGTATAGGATTTACTACGCACCATGAGACTGATCAACCACTTGGGTCGACCACCTAGTACACGAGTTCTAACCATGACTGACCAAGAACATGATCTTGTTCTTGACCGGTTAAAACTAACTAGCTGATTTAATCCCTAAATGCGGAACTGGGATTAAACCTAATCCTTAAATCCTAAAGGATTGGGATGTTGGAAAACTAGATTAGGTTAACAAGAAAGAAACCTTGTACGAAGAACTCGAACACACACACATACTTGTGTGTGTTCGTCGACTACTACCAAGAACCCTAGGGTACTTGGTTCGACTTCGAACAAGAGGAGAAGAAGAAGATGTGTTCCATGAAACATACCTTAGGTTAATGCTTAAGATAAGTCCACTGATGATGAACACGACGAACGATCTTCTAGTTGATCACTTGCAACGATCTTGGATCTTCGAAACTCGAAGAACACGAAGAACGAACGAAGAACACGAAGAACACAAGCTTGTGTTCTTGTGTTTGTGGCTTCGGTCGAATGAGAGGAAAGGGGGCAAGGATTTCGTGATTAGGGTGTAAAGAATCAACATCTAGGGTTTAGCATAAGCCTTCTATTTATAATAGAAGATGTTACACTTAAAACCCATCTAGTTTAATTAAGATTAACTTCTTAATTAAACTTCCTTTTTACACTTCTATCCCTTATAGTTTTAACTAGTTTATTATCATTGCACTTAACTATCAAATGTCTAGTATTAACACACTATAATTTCGGTACCCATATACACGAAATTATACACTTGTATTTATACTTTTAATAGTTAATTATATAATAACCTTTATATAATTTATACAATAATATTATCCAATTACTATATGATTTAATAGCTTTAAATCATATCATGGATAATCTATAACTAACACATTGTAAATTTACTTAGCTAGTAAATGTACAACTACTTGTATTAATTAGTTAGTTAAACTAATCTAGTAATAAGTTAAACTTAACTTAATACTTAACTGATTCATAATGACTATTATGAATCATTCCTCTTCGTAGTATCGTTGCATAACTTGTTTGTATTACATGCACTCACCGGTGTGACCCTTAAGTGTTTCGTAGGCATGGATGTATCATCATAGGTTGACCAACTGTGCACATAATTCCTTCATCTTTCAGCTACACCATTTTGTTGTGGAGTTCTTGGTGAGCTGTACTGTCTGTCAATGCCTTTAAGGTCACAAAAAGTAATTAAATTAGCATTTTTAAATTCTGTGCCATTATCATATCTGATGGCTTTCACTTTTAGATCTCTTGTGTTTTCCAGTTTGACTATCAGGTTCTTTATGATCTCACTTGTTTCATCTTTGGTCCTAAGAAAGAAAACCCAAGTGTACCTGGAAAAATCATCAGTAATAACAAGACAGTATTGTTTCTTTCCAATACTCATTACATTTGTAGGTCCAAATAGATCCATATGAGAAGTCTTGTGTTGTTTACCTTTTAGGCAAACAACACAGTGATGATCACACATGAATTCCTTTTGAGGTAAACCAACTACCAAATTCTTTTTGACTAAATTATTCATATTTTTAAAATTTGTGTGACACATCCTTCTATGCCGGAGTTCTGATTCATTTGTGTTTGCCTTGGATATAAAACAGTTGATCTCATTATATCCAGGCAATACACATTGTTTCTCCTTGGTGTTCTAAAAACAACAAAATTTTCATCTAAAATAAAGTCAGGAGAAAGAATGATGCACTCTATATCTGTAAAAAGAATCTTGTTCTTTTTATCACATACTTGTGAGACACTAACCAGATTATATTTAAGTTCAGCAACATAAAATACATCATCAAAAGTAATCTTACCATTTGATACTGTACCTTTACCTGTAATCCTACCACCTCTTGGATTTTCACCAAAAGCAACATATCCACCTTCAAAGGACTTGAAATCTCTAAGAATTTGAAGATTTCCAGTCATGTGCTTAGAGCATCCACTATCAATGTATCATGTTCTTCCTTCTTCGGGGATCTGAATGCTCATACAGGATCGAATAACTCAATACGTTATTGAATCACAGATCTACTCAACAATAGAAGTTACAGCGGATTAACACTATGTTGATTGTATAAGAACTATATAAACTGTAAATCGAATAAGAATGAATTAGAACACAGTTTATCACAAAAAGCTTAAATGTATTAATTTGATCGATCAATACACGTACGTTTACAATTCATAAGGAACTATATATAATAGTCCTTGAAGCCTAACACTTTAACCTAGTTATTCTAGGAAACGATTACAATTGAATTTACAAAAGATAAACATTCTAAACTAATTTTACGAAGATCTCGGACGCAATCTGCACCATATTTGATCAACAGTAGCATATGCACCCATCAGTAGTAGATCACTCGTCAGTAGTATTTTTGTAATTCTGCCCCATCAGTAGTAAGTCTTGTTAGCAGCATTAAGACTTAACCAGTACTAACTACAGCATCAATATTAATTTGTTTATTTCCCAATAGACTGGTCAATCCAATTCAACTATTTCAACTGTGTTTAAGATATTGGATAGTTAAATTTAAAATTTGTTTTCTAATTATACAACCCCTTGAAATCCACAGTGAGCAATTGCCTTTACTAAAAGCCAAAATTCAATTATTGTTGTTGCTTCCAGGAAGGAAGGTTAATCATCTCATACGTCACGTCGTCAACACCGCCGGCTATTCTTCTCCGTCGTACCGGAATAATTTTCTTAATACACACGGCGTTATTATTATTCACTTAACGTCAAACTTAGGAACCCTCACCACTATTCAAAATGTTGACTTATTATATGTTGACCCATTGACTCAGCCAACCTCATGCAGTCGTGCATGACTCATATCCTTCACTTGACCAGCTTGACTCGCTTCTATTCTTTAATTTATTTATATTTTGTAAATTTGGAATTAGCTCGACTCAGTTCAATAGTATTAATAGAAAAATTATATTACTTCTTATATTTCTAATTTATCCTCATGCTTATAAATTTATGTAAAATTCACTAATTATTTTTTCTAATTTCATTATTTAATTTAAATATTTATATTGATTAAATGAATAAAAATTAACTAGCAAGATTTAGTATATAAAACAATATCATCTCTCATTAATGTGTGACTATGTCACTTTATATTACTAAATTATAAACATTATTTTTAATAATTCTACCCAATCCTTTCGGATATCCGAAGCATCCAACCCAAAGTTAAATGAATCAGGAATGTGGTCAATGGATGGAACAAAAGTGAAGCCCTACGGTTTACACGGGTCTTAGCTAAGGGTGACAATTCAAGTCAGGTTCGGGTTGACGGGTTCGGGTTCGCGGGTTGGCGGGTCAGAAACGTTCAACCCGAAACCGACCTGTTTATTTAAACGGGTCAGATATCTCAACCCTAACCTGTTTAACTTCAACCCAAACCTAATCCATATAACTCATTTAATAAAACATGTTAAACAGGTTATCAGGTCAAACAAGTTAAACGGGTCAAAATGTTGTTATTATTACACAAATTCATAACAAAATACTAAACACCAAATTCCTAAATAACATTTTTAATTTTTATCTAACTATTAATTACGTTTTAACTAGTAAACAATAAATTAAGTATAGAAATATATTTTTTTAAATATATTTTAATAATTAAATGGGTTGGCGGGTCGACCCATTTAAATTATCATTGACCCGAACCTAACATGTTTAATAAACGGGTCAGCTGACTCAACCCGAGACTGACCCAATTATTTTTTACCTCAACCCAAACCTGTTTATTTTCGTGTCGATTTCAGGTTGGGTTTCGTGTCGGGTCAGAAAGTACCACCCCTAGTCTTAGCTATTCTACATATTAATAAAACACAGTTAAATAGTAATTAATTTACTTCAAAATGTACCAAACAGTTGTATTTTTACAAGAAAATACATGTATTTGTATTTTAATTCTTAAACAGTTATAGTGTCCAACTGTCTATCATCATATGCACATCACATGTACCCTACCCCCCCCCCCCCCCCCTTCTCTCTCTCTCTCTTTATATTTGTCCCCTCTACCTAGCTTTGTACATATTCTTAGTTCTCTACTAAATCTTAAAAGTCTGCAAGCTTTTCTCTGATTCTTAATCTCAAACAGATCTCTTCAAATTTCAAGACAAAAATGAACATGAAGGTAAGTTCATGTTACTCTGTTTCCCATTTTCAAACATCATGCACCAATTTCAGTGTTTCACCATCATAACACACAATTCACATGTTGGGTTCTGTACTTCTGTAAATAATTTGTTGATTTCCTCAATTAATTGCAGAAAGTAGTGCTGAAATTGGATTTCTTGGACGAAAGAATCAAGCAAAAAGCCATGAAAAACGTCTCAAGTCTCCCAGGTACTTCAATATTTACTCAACCCATTCATCTGGGCCTTCATAATTTTCAAAATTAAACAAAACCCAGATCTTAATTTGTGAAAATGATTCAAACTTTAACATGTTTGATCAAACAGGGGTGGATTCAATATCAATGGACATGAAAGACAAGAAACTGACAGTAACAGGGGATGTAGATCCAGTAACAGTTGTTTCAAAGCTGAGGAAGATTTGTCACACGGAGATAGTATCAGTTGGTCCGGCGAAGGAGCCGGAGAAAAAGAAGGACGGCGACGGCGCCGGCGACAAGAAGAAAGAAGATGATAAAAAGAAAGGGGGAGATGACAAAAAGAAAGAAGATGAGAAAAAGAAAGCAGAGGAAGCTATGAAATTAGCAGCATATGCTGCTTATCATCAACAACAATCATACCCTAATTATTACAATTATCCACAACAGCAGCAGCAACCATATTATAATCAATATAATCATCCAGCAACACCATATTATACTAAAGTTGTTCATGATGAAACCCCTAATTGTGTTATTTGCTAATCAAGTAATTAACACATGTTTAAAAATGCTAAAATCAAGAAACCAGATCTTGGAGGTTGAGGTTGAGAGAGTGAGCAATTTGCACTTTTTTTTAATCTTTTTCTTTAATAATGTAAATCATTTCTTAATTATAGTCTTCATAGTTATTAAGGTAAATATTTTAGCCAGATCAAGAATCTTTAAATCCAGAGTATTTATGCAGTAGTGACTTGTGCTCTAGGCAATAGGAGTTGTATATTACTCTGGATAAGATTGTTCTGATTCTGGAGAAAGATTTACCTTTTCTGGGTTTTTGTAAGTTTTATGGTAGAAAGGGTAGGGTACTAGGTTGTGTGATGAGGGTGAATTTGGTGTGGTAGTATTTGGTGGGGTTGCGTTCATCTAGTAATTTTGTTTTTTTTTACCCATAATAATCCTATATCATAATCTTAAAATCTTGAAAAGAAACAAAAGTTATGATAGTGAAGTTTTGTAATGAAAAGGTGTCATCATTTGGGTGATTTGTGTATATGTATGGATGTATTATAGAGATGTATCTTCATTTATGATCGTATTAATGGTATTACGAACTCTTTATAGTAGTCTAATAGTTATATTATATCGATGCGTTGTTTGACTCGAATAACTTTTTGAAATCTATTTGTGACATCTAGCGGTCTTAACATGTGTACTTACATCTTTATATTATGGACTGAATAATGAAATATGAAAATTTTGCAGGAAATGATATAATTATTCAGAATAAAAGTCTTTTTGAATTAAAATGACATTTGAGCCATCTTTCATTGACCTTTTCCAAGTTTGATCGTTTCATGAGATGTTATGACCACATCCAACATTCTATTGAATCACGTTTATACAGTTTGCTTTAAAACTTGTATAGTGTATGACTAAGTATTTTTGTTGCAGATATCAAATCTACT
Organism: Calendula officinalis; assembly: GCA_963853835.1. Taxonomy (NCBI): domain Eukaryota; kingdom Viridiplantae; phylum Streptophyta; class Magnoliopsida; order Asterales; family Asteraceae; genus Calendula; species Calendula officinalis. The sequence goes on from OY970825.1 coordinate 29,511,251, forward strand.
AAATGCGCCCTTCCGTAATAAAGACAAACATATTGTGCGTGCATTTGCCTTCATATACTTGTGTATTCACTATTGATGGCATCCTTTCCGGAAAAAAAAGGTCTATTGTGTCCTAATAAGCTTCTATAGTGTACATTAGTTTGAGCCTTCACGACATCGTTTTATCCTTATCGTTATCTTACTAGCTACTTGTGACGTTGATAATTAAACAAGTATAATAAAATCAAAATTGTGGTTTAGTAATACACTTTTAAACACGATATTTTACTTATGTAAAAACAAAACCATCGCATGATTTTCAAATTTGGAATGCCAAATGTCATTCCAAATATATAATGCCAAAAGACATACGGTACAAGTTTAATACTTATAAGCAACATTAGAAAACCTATTTCACATCAATATATATCCTAATGTCATTTTCGTTGTAGAAAACGATATATTTAGAATGTTAATGTTAATATTATAAAACAAATATGTTTAATCTACAATAATTAACATGTTTTATTAGTCCACTAGAAATATTTTAAAAAATAGAGAATTTAAAGTTGGAGTTTCAACTCGTTTTTAATCTAGTGAATGTCCTACTGAACTAGGATAGTTGCCGAAGCTACTCCTTGTGTGGGACAATGGCCGGTGCCAAAGTAACTTTTAGAGTTAGAATGTCTCCGTCAATCTACACTTTTGAGGAATAACCATAACCATGTATCATATATGTAATGCATGCATTGAAGTATATAATTTGTTACCCGCCCAAAGAATATGATAGTCATACACTTAATTTTCATTATATAATATCTAATTTAAATATATAGATATTGGTTTGTGTTACATGTTACTAGAGTCAGCAGGTTATGCTTTATGTATATTTTCACCAAAATTAAAAAGGTGGATTGTATGGTTAAATGTATAATAAATAGATATATTCATTATATATATTTTTTAATTTCATTTTGATGTAATTTCTAATTATTTTAATATATATAAATACATAAATATAATGTATGAATTTTGTTTTACTTAAATTAAATCCAATTAATTAAGGATAAACATTAAATGAAAGTGTAATATTATATAATTAATGTATAATAAGGTGTGACAAATAATAATAATAATAAATCCATTTTTCTTAAAATTAAGTTTTTTAACAAAATACCAAATATTTACATGTAATTAAGATATATAATTACGCATTTTCAATCATGCATGTAGTTAATAAATTTTAGCCGGCTAACTTATATAATTATTTAATACATGCACTTGTTTAATACATGAATTTGCTTTCCCCCCGTCTCTCAATCGATGATTAAGACATAGGCCGCCATCGATGATGTCAATTTTTTCGTCCAAAATCTGATATTTTACTTTATCTCAACATTCTTGAAAAATTCTATGCATGATGTAAACAATTTAAAATTATTGTCAATGATTTTGCAACTCATAATAGAAAATGTAATGGAATTAATTGTCAAAGTAAATTGACATGGAGAAAAATTAATCGAATTCATTCGATGTTTGATGTATAATTTAAAAACGTTGTTCTTATTTTTAGTCTAAGAGCATACTATTAATTAGTAATACGATATTTGTGTCATATTTAATGAATTGGTAATTTATAAAAATATAATAGGGAAAAATATGTTGTCCAATCATCCCGAACTAACATGATTTACACAGCATACCTTAACCTGCTTTGATCTGAATTAACTTTTACCAATTACTTAATCTATTCTATCCACTAGTTTACCACATGTTGAAGGGTGTACTTATTTTGTAGTGCTTTATGTTCTGAAAATAATATACTTCCTTCGTATCAAGATAAGTGACACAAATTGACATACATGTTTTTTTAGGTAAAAGATTAAAGTAGAAGTTAAAATATATTAAAGTATATAGTTAGTAGAGAATGGGTACCACTTTTCTTGAATAGAGTGATATTAATGAGTTTTAAAGGTAAAAGTAAGGGTATAAGAGTAATTTCACTTTATTAAAGTGGATAATTAGTGGGTATGGGTCCCACTATTTTTACCAAATAAAGAAAGTTTTTAAAGTGTGTTACTTATTTTGATACACCTCAAAATGGAAAGTGTGTCACTTATTTTGATACGGAGGAATTATGTAATTATCAAACCTTGTCGTACAAAAATGCTTATTTACGTACTGTAATATAAAAAATATATAAAAAAGTATTATGAAAACTCTAATAGTTATAATACTACTATATAATTTAAAATTAAGTAGATATATAGTTAAGTAAACAATGCAAAAACACCTTTTAATATTAGTCAAAACGTCAAAGCCATGATGGGTCGTTAAAGACAAATGTAGACGTCAAAAAGGTCTATTTTTCTATGACTTTGCTCGGTTGGGGGAATCTGTCCTTCAATCATCCACTAGCTCTAATTAAATATTAGCTTTCCCACTTAGCTAACTTTTTTGTTAATTACATTTTAATTAAACTACAAAATATATTTCATTTTCATTTGAATGTTAGGGCATATTTGTGAAAACTTATTTAAGGAACTTTTAAGCTTATTAGCTTATTAAGCTTGAATATTAAAGCAATATTCAAGCTTAAAACCCCTTAAATAAGCTTTCCTAAACATGACCTTGGTACATCGTGTTTTTCAAGTAATATATTTCTTGGTTTCAAATACGTATGATAGCAACCTCATAACACATAAATATCAACAACAAACAGCAAAAATACAATATATTCATATATGTAAGATGTAGACAGTCATACTACTATTTTTAGGCAGAGAGATTGCTTTTGATTCCAATGAGATATCCTCAAAAGTACAAATGAGGATATATGTTTGCATATAAGATGTGTGTACATGCCTTAGAAAATAGACATATGTAAAAACAGACGAATATAACTATGTGAATGCAAATGTATGCATGTCATGTATGTGCGAGTGGCCGAGTGTGTGATGAGTTGTAAAAACATTTAAATATGGGTATATATTATAGCAAATAATGTTCTAATCTAAGTTTTAGTTAGATAAGTTGATATAAAACTCAGAAACATTTGTTTATTAAATAATATAACTTACTCACTTAAGATCGAGTTAAGACCCGTTGTCAAGGCATTTTCGTTGTCTTTGGTATTTTATTAGCAAGAGGACTTTGAAATATTGCAGTTAGTTCAAGTGCATGCATAGTGTAAATGTGTAATGCATGTGGATGATTGCATTACTTTTGAAGATCAACAAAAAAGAGCATGTGAAAATTCTTGAAGAAAATGATCCAATTTTGAAAAACAAATCGTATTAAATAGTAAATTTGTTTAACGGCAATTGAATAGTAACTTATTGTTTCATTATTTAATTTTTACTTATAATTTTATTATTTAATTTAGATAATCATATTGATGAAACAAGTATTAAAAGATATACGAACCATAAAGATTTAGCAGGAGAATACTATTTTTCTGAAAATAAATAAAGAATTTTGTAGATGAAGTAAAAGTACATGCATTAATGCATGAAGTATAAGACTTGGGCCCAAAGCAAAGACTTGTGGAGGAGGTTGAAATGGAGGGCTTCAAAGGACAATTGTGACTACACGTAATTATCAGATTGAAATGAAGTATAATACTAAGTTAATAACTGCTTTCTAGTCTGATGGCAAATCTCGGTCGTTCACCGCCTTTAATCTGATCGTTAATCCAATAATGCTATTTAATTAGAGTATGCCACTGTGCCAGGTTACAAAATATTGTACAAATAACCAAAAATTATAGCTTAATTGTATTGATGTTTGATATATGATGTTACCCGTATCCTATTAGACATGAATTCAATTTTCATTATGAACAAATTGAAGTATATTAGATGCCGCTAAACAAAGCATATATATACAGCCTACCACACAATTACATTCAATTATATCTCCTATCAAATAATAGTTAAAAGATATATTTAAAATTTATTAATTACATATATATATATATATCCAAAGAGAGGAGATTTTGTTTTTTACAAAATATTTTTACTTATTTTTTACTCGTTTGATCAATAACGGTGTACAATTAAAAATTGTGATTATAAGACTCGTGCCAACAAGCCGTCGACAACCCACGTCGTGGGGTTTTTTTTGCCGTCGCCCCACGACGCCGTTGGCACGGCCACGTCGTGGGTGACGTCGCCTGAGCTACGTCGGGGTGAAGACGCGGAGGAGAGAGCCGTCGTGGGAGGAGGTGGGGGCAGACGAAACTAGGAGGGAAGAGGAAGAGGAGAAAGGGGGTTTGGGGTGTTGTACTTCCTGCTTCATAACTTGTACTATTTTCATTTTTTTAATAAAAAATGTTTTTTTCTCTGTTTTTTTTTTAATTTTTTTAATTTTAAACGTTTTAATATATTTGTATTAACAATAAAAATATATTACTTTTTTTTCAAAAAAAATAAGTTTCTTTTTTGTTTTTTAAATTTTAATAAATGTAATTTTTTAATTTAATATCTTTAAAACAAAAAAGTTACAAATGTATTTTTAAATTAATGTAATGTATTTTTTATAATTATTTAATTTAATAAAAAATGATGATGTGGAAAGGATGGGTTTAGTGATGGGTTAGTGATGGGTAGGGTTGGCACGACCGTGTCAGTAGCGTAGGATGTTGGGTTATTCCCATATATTTCAGTTTTCACTAATTATTACGGAAGCGTCCCATTTTAGTTATACCACAAAACTTAAGTTATTACATAACCAAACATAATATAAATTAAAACACTTTTACCACCATTATGGCCTAATTACAAATTATATCCAAAAATCAGAGCCACGGTCAACCATTCCGACAAAACACCCCTTGACCCGCCCAACTATCAAACCTGCAAAAGAATCAACGAGGTGGGGGATTAGCACAAAGCTAAGTGAATGAATAAAGCATCTAAATTGTATAAACACAACATATAAGATTCACACAACTAATTATAGGTAACCACAAACATAGAGGACGGCGGTTCGGCCGAACCCTAAACCATTGTTGGCCCAACAACGGTAATCGAAAGACCCCTTTACTACATTGGCACGGTAAAGCCTCCTTCAAATGCAACGAATGCATCCAAGGTCCAAGAATCCGTTATCCAATAGTAACCGATGGCCCAGTAGACTTCACCCATAATGACCTCTATCCACCCGAATGCGCATTCAATCGAGTAATTAATAATCTTCATTAATTACTATACCAAATAAACAATCCATAAAAATAACGTAGGGAATATCTCGTTAATTAACACACACCCAAACAAGAACCGAATGTGAAATACCATCTACACCATTATAATCCATACAAGTTATAGGCTAAATTCACCCACCTTAGCACAACAACTTGATGAAAACTCAGTATTCTTATATTACTGAGCTTGCTTCCCTTTTCCTGTATAAAATGAATACCGAATTAGTAACTAAATTCCACCGAAAATGACAATAATATAAACTAATGACCAAAGCATATATTGCACCAACTTTAAGACCACTTACTTGCAATTCTACTTGTGACTAAACCAACTCAAAACTTTCATAGTCAAAGGTTTATAATAACATCTACACTAAATTGAACAAAACCATAATTTAACAATTTAGGCCCAAACGGGTCAAAACCGAGAACAAGGTTCTAATACTTCAAATACATAATTTTATTAACATTTCTTAAACATACAATTACCATTTTATGACAAACCTCATGTTTACATATTATACATCGAAACACCCAAAGTTTTCAATACATATTTGACCCGAAAAAGAGACATACGACCTCTTGTACTAATTCAGAAATCTGAACAGTTTTATGACCATATCAGATTATGAAATTATGATATAAATAAAGTAGACTCATAGACCTTCGAAACGACTGGTCGCACGCCCAAAACGGAGTTACGATTGATTTTATATGATTTTTATAAAACCGCCAAAATTCAGCAAAAAGCTGCCATTTTCTTTAGCTACGGGTTTTTATACAAATTTTCATCCAAACACCCAATTACTCAAGACAACAATCAACAATTCATTATATGGTTAATTCCTACCAACAATAATCATTTTAGCATGTCATTTTCACTAAAAGTTAACTACTTTAAGCATAAAACTTCATCTTCTCAATTTTAGGGTTTTTTAGGTCATCTTCCCCAAACACCATTGGAGAAGCTTGGTGCCAAGAGCTCTAAGTTTGGTTGCTACTCAACAACTAAACATTTAAAACATAGAAATCAGTCACCAACTTCATTTAGATTGTAAAGATTTAAACAATTTAACACTTTATGCAAGAAACCCACCATAACTCAAAAACCTTAACTATAACTTCAAGAACACAACAACAAAATGATAAATTACCTATTGCATGCCCTAGAATCCGAAAATCAGTGGAAAGAAAGAAGGAGATTCAAGCAATTCTTCAAGAATACAAGTTTCTTCAATTTTTTGGGTGATAATTGAGTGTGTGTGTGTGTGTGAGTCGTGAAGAGAGCAGGCCAAAGAAAGGGTTTTGGGACACCTAATATATCACGTGTCACACAAAGAGGATTTTACATATTTTTAACTTAAACACAGTATAAATACATGTTATCTAATATACGCTGATAAATTTTAAGGCCTAAACGAACTCTGATTTACACAACGAAAATATATTTGGAATTGAAATTTAAAAATGATCCCGGATATGCAAAAATCATATTAATATCTAATAATTCAATTTTCACTAATTTTAACCCTTTTGCGGCTTAAGGCATCAGCCACGATATTTGCTTTTCCTGGATGGTATTGAATCTCGCAATCGTAATCGGCTAGAAGTTCCATCCATCATCTTTGTCTCATGTTCAATTCCTTCTGATTCTTAATGTGTTGGAGGCTCTTGTGGTCAGTATACAGGGTACACTTCGTCCCATATAGATAGTGACGCCACAACTTAAGACCAAACATGACTGCTGCAAGCTCTAGATCATGTACAATATAGTTCACTTCAGCATTCTTTAGCTGTCTAGAAGCGTAAGCAATTACCTTCCCTCTCTACATGAGCACACATCCTAAACCTGAGTAAGACGCATCGCTGTAAACAACAAAATCCTCATTACCCTCAGGTAATGATAGCACTGGTGCTTCGCATAAGAGCTTCTTCAATGTCTGGAAAGACTCTTCTTGTCTTTCCGTCCAAATGAAAGGTTCTGATTTTCGAGTTAACTTTGTCAAAGGAGCTGCAATCTTAGAAAAATCTTGAATAAATCTTCTATAGTATCCAGCTAGACCTAAGAAACTTCGAATTTCTGTGGGTGTCTTTGGTTTAGTCCATTTCATTACAGCTTCTATCTTAACTGGATCTACTCGAATTCCTTCAGCTCCTATGACATGACCAAGAAATTGTATTGCAGATAACCAAAATTCACACTTAGAAAATTTTGCGTACAATTTCTCCGTTCGCAATGTCTCTAGTAATTCTTGCAAGTGCTTACGATGATCTTCTACACTCCGAGAATAAATCAAAATGTCATCTATGAAAACGATGACTGATTTATCAAGATATGGGCGACACACCCTATTCATGAGATCCATGAAAACTGCTGGCGCGTTTGTCAGCCCGAATGGCATTACTAGGAATTCGTAATGACCATATCTGGTTCTAAAAGCGATCTTAGGGATATATTCTTCTCTGACTCGGACATGATGATATCATGATCTCAAGTCGATCTTTGAAAAGTAGCTTGCACCTTGAAGCTGATCGAATAAATCATCTATTCTTGGTAGAGGGTATTTGTTCTTTATCGTGATCTTATTCAATTCTCTATAATCTATACACATCCTCATTGTTCCGTCTTTCTTCTTTACAAATAAGACCGGTGCTCCCCAAGGAGAGGAACTTGGCCTAATGAATCCTCGGTCAAGGAGATCCTTAAGTTGCGTCATCATCTCTTTCATTTCAGATGGCGCTAGACGGTAAGGTGCCTTTGCAATAGGAGCTGCACCTGGGATCAGATCTATCTTAAAATCCACTTGTCTTTGTGGGGGTAGTCCTGGAAGTTCATCAGGGAATACGTCGGGGAAATCTTTTACTACCTCAACATCTGATATCTTTACTTTCTCTTTCGTGGGTTCGATAACGTGTGCTAGATAAGCTTGACAACCTTTTATAAGGCATCTTCTCGCTTTCATGACTGAAATTAGAGTCATGTTTTCTAGATTTTTTTCTCCATGTGCTATCACAAATTCTCCATTTGGCAGAGGGACTCGAACTAATTTCTTAGAACAAATTACCTCAGCATGATTAGCCGCTAACCAGTCCATACCAATTATCACATCAAAACTCACTATAGGCATATGAACTAATGCTAAGGGAAACACATTATCATCAATAGAGATTGTACAATTCTTATATTGTTCCCTAACTAAAATAGGTTTACCTAATGCTACCTCAATATTCAAAGCATGCATCAAAGGAACACGATGAATATCAAATTGTTCACAGAAGGACATAGACACAAAGGATTTACTAGCTCCGGAATCAAATAACACACTCGCTGGTATTGAATTTATTAAGAATGATCTGAAGATTACCTCGTCGTCTCTTCTTGCTTCCTCAAGAGTCATCTGAAAGGCTCGTCCTTTGGCTTTCTGACCATCAGTTTTCTTCCATGCTCCTTCTTTCCTCGGTACTTTGGGTTCAGGACATTTTGGACTAATGTGTCCTGTCTTCTTGCAATTATAACAGATCGGTTCATTCCTACAGTACTCAAACTTATGCCCCGTCTTTCCGCAATTGCGGCAGCTCTGTGTGTTGCTGCTACAAGGCCCTTTGTGCTTCGAGTGGCACTTCTCACAATATTTGAGTTGTCTAAATCCGCCTCATTTCTTCGAGAATTTTCCTTTCTTGCTAAATGATCCAGATTGACCCTCAAATTTTCTTTTCTCATTCGAACCGCAAATAACACGACCACACGACTTTAAATCATCTTCCACCCGATGAGCTGCGTCCATCGCTGCCACGAGTGTCTGTTGTGCCCTGACCGGGTTTCGGTATTCATAAGGCAATCCTTCAGCATATCGGTCAATAAGGGCTTCAGTTGTAGGGCATACACCTTTCGCAAACAGAGATTTGTCTGAAAATACGGCGTTGTACTTAGCTATGGTCATGTCTCCTTTCTCTAAAATCAGGAATTCTTTCTCCATTCTACGGGTAGCACTAGTGGTGCAAAATCGTTCTTTTATCATTTTCTTAAAATCCTTCCATGTCAAGTTTTTATCCACACCACCATCAGGGTTTTCATTAACAGAATCCCACTATTCTAAAGCTGAGTTCTCCAGCATACGTATAGCATATCGAACTTTTTGATTTTCAGTGAACTCTCCGGAGTCGAAGGCTTGTTCCATCTTTCTAATCCACCTTAAACATACAAGGTCATCTTCACCCCCTTTGAATACAGGTGGTTTGCAATCTCTAAAGGCCTTAAAAGTCATGAATTGGGTTTCAGCTTGTTGACGTACCGGCCTAGAAGGAGTCGTTTGACTCTCGCTTTCTTGTTCAGTTTCACAGAGAATTCCATCAGAACCGACCTTCAATAAACCCGCGTTAACCATGATCTGTTGCATCTGCTCAATTTGATTGTTCTTTTCTTTAAGTTGTCTTAAAACATCAGTCATATGGAGGAATATTGACTACTTTCTTCAGTTCGAACCTTTGGAGGAGAACCCGTTCGATGTACCTGACTTTCATTCGCCACACCTTTACCCTTATCAACATTCTTTGTTGTGGTATCAGCCATATTGCTGTTCAACCAACAAACTTCACAAAACCCAAGTTAAGCTTGAAGGCTAACGTGAATTTGCTAAGTTGAAGAAAATAAAAAGAGGTCTAAAAGAACTAATTCTTAAAGTAAACTGACTAACTCTCAATCACACACCCATTCCCAGTAAATCTTAATCGTTCCTATATGAGCCCACACACTACGAGTCTGAACACTGACTCAAATGTTCAGTTCGCTCGCAGCCGAGCTCTGATACCAACTTGTGACACCATGATTTTTACCCATTTCAAAAACTTTTTATTTAACAATAAATAACTAAAATCTTTAGCGGAAGACTTAGTCAAAGCAGTAGGTTCAGAGTTTCTTTTGTAAATCATAGCATCACTTTCTTTTCGTAAAGTTCTTTTCATAATAACTACTTAATTTAAAAACATTAAACGGTTACATAATTTTTTTAGACAACAAAAGTGGTTTAAGTTTTCTTATTTACAACCATATTTCAAAAACCATTATGTCCCAAGGGTATCACTGATTCTACGCATACTACCCTTTCATGTCCCAACACTTCGCACCTCGCCATCATTTAACCTATACCGCATACACGGCAACCCAAAAAGCAAGAACAAGTGTTAGAATCATGTAAGAGTCGTAATCATATCTTAATAACATAAATATATCAAATCATAATATATACCAAAAATGTTATTCATTCAAAACATATAAATTGCATATTCATACATGATACACATAAATCTTAAATCTTTTATTCATTATCTTTTTCATAATCTTTATCTTTATCGTTCCTTAATCTCATGTCGTTCATAATTCTTAGTGGATGGATCTATGAGTAAAGTAATAATCCTAACCCAAGTGATCCCAATGGTTCGCTAATAACGTGCCCAAACAACTCAAGTCCAATTCAGGTAGCTACTCCTGTCTTGACAAGAAGTCATTAAGGTCCATCCGCTTTCATTACTCCGACTTTGTATCGAACAATACAATACGGTGTCGTTAAGGGCTGTACAAACGGAGTATTCTTACACTCCTCCAGTTCCCAACGCGATACTTGTACAGACCTCTTCATGGTCAATACCGCTCCAGCCCACATACAATAAAGTGTATATGGACCATGTGTCACCCGCCCACTAGAAAGGCAAAGTAAACTCCAATTCGGCTAGCACTTATCCTAGGAGGTTCATCCTACTAGGACTCTTAAATCTGTAAGTAGAATTCTCATTTCTTATTCTACCCGTATCCCACTAATCCTTCTAATTCTTTTCTTTAATCGTAAACATACTAATTAAACAAGTGAAGAAATCATATGTTATTGTCACATAACATATAATAAAATCATATAATTTAGAAAGTAGCATGTTATCTTTATAAACACTCATAACCATCTTCTCTTTTCTTTTTCTTTCTTTGTAGCTAAGTTATCAAACCAACCAGCTGTTATAAAACCTGTATTTTGAATACTTTTCTGCCCAGATAATCTCATGATGATATGATATAATGAAAGTAGACTCTTATACCTTTAAAATGACTGGTCATACACCCAAAACGGATCTAAGGTTTATTTTCTATGATTTTTACAAAATCAACAAAATTCTACAATTATGCAGAATTTTAGTTACGGATTTTTACATAAAAAATCTCATATTTTATCCAAATTCAATTCTTTCTTTAATCTATAAATCTTGTATATTTTCTTTTAGTTCTTTGATCAAATAGTTCTTTAACATGTTTGACATACAAGTTATACATACAAATAGTAGCAAACTTTTACAAACAATATATATCACATATAAATGCAATTTTATTCTTACTCCTTAAATCTTATAACATATCATTTGCTATCAAATAAGTGACATACTTTGCAAGTAACTTATTATTTTTCATATAAAATGCGTTCCATAAGATAATCATATGAACACTATAGTTCAATTAACTTGTAATAGATTCTTAACATAAAAGTATTAAAATCGGTTCAAAGTGAGTTGTAAGAAAAACTCACCTCAATTGATGATTCGGAAGCTCCAAGTCAATAACAAAACTTCCCTAAATCTCCTTAATATAATACCTATATATTCATAAATAATTCTTAGTTCAATAGATGAATATCTATTTTATTCCTAATAGTTAAGAAACTATTTTCTTATTCTCACATTCTGTCCAGATTGTAAATCACCGTTTTGACCCATTTAGAGTCCGAATTTGACAAAACTTAAAACATGAAAAGTGTACAGAAACCGAAAAATACAGGACTCTCGATTTTCAGATCAATCAGAGTAACTGTTGATTTTATACGAATTTTACAATCTGATGGGTTTATTGAAATCATCTTTGTCTAAAAGTGTCAATATCTTTATCTTATCAAACTTTTGACATTTTTAGGCTACAAACTTATTTTGGAACTTCATCTAAGATCAAATAACAAACATGAAAACCATGATTGTTGATCAAAAAGATCCATAAACTTGTTTGCTTTCTTTTCTTGATCAAAAAGTGATTAAAAGTCATAATACTAAAGTTCCAAGCTTAAAACTAACATGCATGTCATTATCCATGAATTTTAAGAACTTTACCTTGTTGAGATATGAAGAAAACTCAGATTCTAGCAAGGATGTGCTTAGATCTGAGTTCTACACCTTGATCCTACCTCAAAAACACCAAAAGTTTCTTATTTTGGCAAGATTTTAGCATGGATTCACCATGGATCTTTGAGATCTACTTGAGAGAGTTTAAGAAGATGAAAATGGTGAAAGTGGGAGGTTGAAAGGTGTGTCAAAAGATTTATCCCGGTTTTGGGTGAGTCACCACCCAAAATTTCATCATTTGGCAAAATTAGCCCCTTTACTATGCAAAAATGCACTTTAGGTCTATATATACCATTAAATCTTTCACTTTTAGCCATAATTCACCTCTTAATAACATCTTAAGTCCAATATTTAACCTCTAGTTAAATTGAACCTCTATATATATTTTATTCATTTAACGGAAATAACCGATTTCGGTAACTATATTTGCCTGGTAACTGAATAATGAAAATTGGGATGTTACAATCTTCACCCCCTTAAATTGATTCCGTCCCGGAATCAATTACCAAAAAACAAACTTGGGTATCTCTTCCTCATATCATTCTCTACTTCCCAAGTCATGTCTCCTCCGTGTTTATTCTTCCATAACACTTTAACCAATTGGACTCTTTTCTTTCGTAGTTGCTTTACTTTGTGATCTAAAATGGATATAGGTTCTTCAATCACTCTTTTTTATTCATCCACTCGTAATTCGTCCAATGGTAAGATATTGGGTTCTTCGGCTAGGCATTTTCTCAAATAACATACATGAAATACGTTATGTATGCCTTCTAGTTCAGGTGGTAATTCTAACCTATATGCCTGATCCCCAATCTTTTCGAGTACTTCGAAGGGACCAATGAAACGAGGACCTAATTTACCACGCTTCCCATATCTGATTATTCCTTTCCATGGAGAGACTTTTAACATGACCTTTTCTCCAATCTCAAATGTCTTTGGTCGATGCTTGCTATCGGAATATTGCTTTTGTCTTTCCCTTGCTATTCTTAATCGTTCTCGTGCGATTGCAACTTTCTCTGTAGTGATTTGTACAATCTCAGGTCCTGCAAAATGTTTCTCACCAGGCTCTAACCAGCAGGTAGGGGTACGACATTTTCTACCATAGAGGAATTCATAAGGTGCCATACCAATACTCGAATGATATGTATTATTGTAGGCAAATTCCACCAAAGGTAAATGTGAATCCCAATTACCACCATACTCGATCACACAAGCCCAAAGCATATCTTCCATAGTCTGAATGGTTCTTTCACTCTGACCGTCTGTTTGTGGGTGGTATGTTGTACTTAAATGTACTTTTGTCCCTAATTCTTCTTGCAATGTCTGCCAAAACCTCGAGACAAAACGACTATCTCGGTCTGACACGATGGACAAAGGTACTCCATGACGCGTAACCACCTCACGGACGTATAATTTCGCCAAATTTTCTTATTTCTTTGTCTCTTTTGTGGCTAAAAAGTGGGCACTATTTGTCAGTCTATCCACAATTACCCATATCATATCGTTTCCTTTTGTCGTTTTGGGTAATTTAGTGACAAAATCCATAGTAATTTTGTCCCACTTCCATTCTGAAATTTCCAATTGTTGTAATTCGCCATAAGGCTTTTGATGTTCAGCTTTGACTTGTGAACAAGCACGCACTTGGATACATATTCAGCCACATCTACCTTCATTTCGGGCCACCAATAATTAATCTTTAAATCTCTGAACATCTTTGTGGTGCCTGGATGAATGGAATATTTAGATCGATGGGTATCACTTAATAAAATATCTCTTATACCACCGACTTTGGGAACCCAAATTCGTCCCTTGAAAGTCTATATTCCATGATTATTATCAACAAGGTTCTCTTTTTGCTTGTTCATAATTTCATTCTTGATATTCTTCTCACTCAGGCCTTCAGCCTGGGCGGCTTTAATCTGTTCCATAATATTTGGTACTACGTCTATTCCCATATATTAGGCCTATTATTTTATTACTTTTGGTAAATAATATTCTATTATTTAATATTTTATTTGATTTTATTTGATTTAATTTTATTTTATTTTAACCAAGGGGTTAAAATTAGTGAAAACTGAAATGTTTTGTTTAATTAGTGATATTTATATATCTAATTCTCTTTTGAATTTAGGTTCCAAATATATTTTCGTTGTGTAAATCAGAGTTCGTTTAGGCCTTAAAATTTATCAGTGTATAATTAGATAACAGGTATTTACACTGTGTTAAATGAAAAGAGCTTATTTTTCCTTGTGTTAGACACGTGCCCTTTAGGTGTCATTTTCCCCCTCTTCTTTGTCTGATACCATCGACACACATACACATGTTTCACAAAACCATTTTGAAAGAATACTTGGAGAAATTGAAGATCAAAGCCTAATCTTTCGCCCTCTTCTCTCTGATTTCGTGATTGAATCTTGACTTAGGAAAAGGGAAGCAAGCTCAGTAATATAAGAATACTGAGTTTTGATCAAGTTGTTGTGCTAAGGTGAGTGGATTTAGCCTATAACTTGTATGGATTATAATGGTGTAGATGGTATTTCACATTCGGTTCTTGTTTGGGTGTTTGTTAATTAACTAGATATTCCCTACGTTATTTTTATGGATTGTTTATTTGGTATAGTAATTAATGACGATTATTAATTACTCGATTGAATGCGCATTCGGGTGGATAGAGGTCAGTAATGGGTGAATTCTACTGGGCCATCGGTTACTATTGGATAACGGATTCTTGGACCTTGGATGCATTCGTTGCATTTGAAGGAGGCTTTACCGTGCCAATGTAGTAAAGGGGTCTTTCGGTTACCGTTGTTGGGCCAACAATGGTTTAGGGTTCGGCCGAACCGCCGTCCTCTGTGTTTGTGGTTACCTATAATTAGTTGTGTGAATCTTATCTGTTGTGTTTATACAATTTAGATGCTTTATTCATTCACTTAGCTTTGTGCTAATCCCCCACCTCGTTGATTCTTTTGCAGGTTCGGTTGTTAGGCGGGCCAAGGGGTGCTTGTTAGGAATGGTTGACCAATGGTTGCTCTGATAGTATTTTGTAATCGAGCCGTTTTTGTAGTAACACGTTAAACCATTTTGATTAATATTATATTTGAAGTTGTATTTTCTAAAATGACTTAACTATTATGGTTTAAATATTACGCTTCCGCTATTTAAAAAAAAATCGGGTTTAAATTTTGCGGTTTGACGTGGCGCTACCGATGGGTTTAGTGATGGGTAAGGGTTGGGAGAGGCCTAAAAGAGTATTAGTTCAATTCTAGTTTCAATAATGAGTAGAATAATTAAGTAAAAATCAATACAACTTTTCATATTAAAATGATCTTTCTCATATCCAACCTTTATTAAAGTTATTAATTACTATGTTTCGTTTCTCATCTCTAATAAGTTAATTTCATAATAATATTAATTCAGGAGCACTTAATATAATAAAGCTACAAATAAACATGCAAGTAAACTTTTTTACTTTTTAATGTAGAAAGATATGAACATTAAACATACGATCTATAAAGTAATTATGAAAAAGAATATAAACAAATATCTTTTCATCCTAGAATAAAAAAATAACTTTTAAGTTTGGGTGTTTTAAAATTCACCTTTTTTTTTCTTCTTGAAAAGTTGTATAAATATGATTTACTTTGTATGACGATTTATAATAATTGTCTAAAGCTGCTAATTTTGATCTTATCCTCAATGTTTCCTTCCAGTCTTCCACCTTGTCCTTATAAATGGACATTTATATTTCATAATTAATTTAATGTATTAAATTATGCATTAAATAAAAAGTTCATGTTAAAAATTCAACCCTCGAGTATAAAAAAGTAAAATTATTCCATAAAGTCTAATAATATGGGCGTAAAGTAAGAAACAACACACATGCATGTTTCCTAGTAGCTTGTTAATTATTTTTTAATCCTAAATATTACCAAAATTACTAATTAAATCATAAAGGATGATGGCTAATTATATTCATCTAAGTTTTAAGTCTTAACTATCCTCTATTATGTCCCTTCAAACTTCAAAGGATGACAAAAATAGATAAGACCACTCCCAATGGTAAATGCAACTGACGCCGTCAGTTGCTGTCAACTCAGCGTCACGTCAGCAGACAAACTAACTAACATTAAACTGACGTAGTCATGCCAACAGCACTCCGTCACTTCACCAAATTTGGGCCCTACCATTTACTTTTCTTTTTCTAATAAAAATATACAACTAATTAAAAAATATAACTAATAAAAATAAATTTCATTAATTAAAAAAAATATATTACATAAAAAAAGACATTAAATAAAAAAAGACACTCAGAAGGTGAATGTGGTGTAAAAAATAGAAGAAATGAGTGGGTATTTATAGATGTAAAAAGTTTTAATTTTTTTGGATTTTTTGAATTTTTTTGATTTTTTTTGAATTTTTTTTATTTTGAAATATTAGCGTTTAAAAAAAAAAGAAAAAAAAATTTGATTTTTTAATGGCTAGAAAGTACAAGGGGGTTTCACCATTCCCGTCCCTTCCTCCGTCTCCATTTCAGCGAGTAGCCAACCAGCGGTGAAACCGGCGGACCATGCCAACGGTGGCACAACCGGCGGTGCCAATCGGCGATACCGTTGGCACCGGTCTAATATGGAATAGAAAACTAAGTGCATGTTTGAAAAAGCTTATATAAAGTATTTATAAATTTATTAGCTTATATAAGTTTAATTAAACATACAAATATAAGTATAATTAAATTTTTATAAAATGATAAGCTTATAAACATCTTATACTTCACCTTTTTTATAAACATGCCTAAGTAACTAAGTAACCCAAAAAAATATGGGCTCTTTGAACTATATTATTGGCATTAAAGTGTCATACTTTTTCATGAATACAAATGACCTGAAAATATCTGACGTTCGATTTAAACATTATATACTCTAACACACTTTTTTGTTTTGTTTTTTTGTTCATGTAACATAGATTCGACTCACTTTACGAGCTATTTTGCAGGTAGCCCAGAGTTTGCGCGGGTAAACCTTTATGACCACAAGAGAATATTCCTAAGTCACCACCTTTGTGGTTATCTAACATACAGGTGAGTGTGGTCTAGAAATCAAATCAAATCGAGTCGCACCGAAACTGATATGACCGAAACCAATAATGATAAATTTTCAAAACCGAACCGATCACATGTTTCCGGTTTCGGGTCTGTTTGGTTTTTTCAGCATAAGTGCTCACCCCTATCGAGGACCGGATCCAACCGGATCGTAGCCGATAAGACCGAAACTGAAATCATGAATTTACAAGACCAAAAACCGAACCGTTTATATGTTTTCAGTGTCAGTTCGGTTCGATTTTGATATGTTTTTGATTTGGTTCGGTTTTTTGAGCTCAAATGCTTACCCCTTCATACAAGTTAGTTAACTTGTGGTATTATTTAATGTTGGAACACAGAGATTCTACTACTGAAATTGAATTACTACTGAAGAAGGAAGTTACTATTGATCTCGAGTTACTACTGCTAAAGGCAAAATACTACTGACGATCAAGTTTACTACTGATGCTATATTTAGAGCTGATCGTGTTCGAGATTTTAGTAAAGTTAGTTATAGCATGTAAATCTTTATGTAATTCAATTGTAATCGAGTCCTAGAATAACTAGGTTAAAAGTTTAGGCTTCAAGAACTATTATATATAGTTCCTTATGAATTGTAAACATACGTGTATTGATCGAACAAATTAATACATTGAAGTTTTTTGTGATAAACGGTGTTCTTCATTATATTCTTATTCGATTCCAGTTTACATTGTTCTTAATCTAATAATACAAGTGTTAATCCGCTGTAACTTCTTGTGTTAAGTAGATCTGGGTTTATAATAACTTATTTGGTTATTCGATCCTGACAAGTGGTATCAGAGCTTTACGGTTCTAGATCTACGAATTAAGAACATCAAAAAGTTTCATACTTTCGATCTTAAAATTGTTAATCATGTCTGATAACAATGAAAGTACTCAAGCAAACAAAATTCCCATTCTCACTCCCAATAACTTTGGGATGTGGAAAAACAGAATCAAACAGTATATGCTTATTACTGATTATTCCATGTGGGAAGTTGTTGTTGAAGGCGACAAAACCATTCAGACTCAGGCAGCAAGTACATCAACTGAAGCAGACAAACTGAAGTGTGAAAAAGAGAAGAAAGACAGAGGAATCGAACTCAAAGCTCTAAGCACTCTTTTGCTTGATATTCCCAATGATTATCAACATCTCTTTGTTGAATATGATGATGCAAAGAAGCTGTGGCAGGCACTGGAGAAGAGGTTTGTTGGCACTAAGAGCACCAAAAGGAACATGAAGTCTGTTCTGAAACAGGACTTTGAAAACTCCAAAGGCCAGAAGAATGAAACACTTTCACAGGTCTTTGATAGGTTCAACAAGCTTATTGGTGAACTAAATCAAATTGGTTATCAACAGACAATGATGATGTCAACAGAAAGTTTCTCAGATCTTTGGGTGAAGAATGGTCTATGTATACTGTGATATATAGATAAGGAGATGCACTTGAAGAAAAAGAACTTGATGAACTCTATAATGAACTAAGAGTGTTTGAATCTGAGGTAAGTACTAAAAATCTAAATTTACCTTCAAACAATGCTGCTTTTGTGTCAAATACAGGAATAGGTCAGGAAGCTGTAAAGAATGCAGGAATTGAAGACATAGCAAGAGAATCTTTCTTCACTAGTCATGTGCATACTGCATTGATTAGTGAGGACTTAGAACAACTCAATCCTGATGATTTGGAAGAGATGGATATTAAATGGCAGATGGCCATGCTAAGCTTAAGGACAAAGAGGTTTCTTAAAAGAACTGGAAGGCAAAATCTGTCTTACAACAAAGGTGATAGAGCTGGATTTGACAAAACCAAGGTTAAATGTTACAACTGTAGCAATCTGGGTCACTTTGCCAGAGAATGTCCAAACAAAGATCAAAGATCAAGCTACAACAAAAACAGCACTTCCAACTCAACTGCCTTAGTATCTCAAGAAAGACAAGGGTATGACTGGAGCTTCCAAGCAGAAGAACATGCACATAACCTAGCTCTCATGGCATTTACTACTGATTCTTCTACTACTGAGGTACATTCTAAATACTGCACTCCTGAATGCATTAAATCATACAAAGAATTAGAAAAACTAAATAAAGAAACACTAGAAGAGATGATTTTAAATAGAAACAGAAGAATTGAATATAATGGTTGTATAGCTGATTTAGAAAACCAAATTAAAATCTATAAAATAACTGATCAAAAGATAAAAGATGAATTGCTACAAACCACTTATGAAAAAGAACATATTGAATTGAAATTAAAAGAAACTTTGATCAAACTTGAAGAATGTCAAATGGAACTAGAGCAGAATAAACTAACCATTAAAAAGTTTGAAAGAAGCTCTAAAATTATCAATGAATTAACTAGTAATCAAACTACAGAAAAAGTTATTCATGGAGTGGGATATCATGCAGTCCCACCTCCAACAAATTTTATTCCACCATTAAAGTCTAGTACAGAAAGAATTCTAAATGATTTAAAAATTGAAAGTCAAACTGAAACTGAAACCAGTAATGAATCAAATGAATCTTCTGATGATGATCAAACAACTGAATCAAATTAATGATACTAGTTTTCACACCACACAAAGTCATACTGAATCCCCAAAATATAACTCAGAAAATATACCTACAATCTTAAGAAGGGGAAATCAAAGGAATTTAAACCAATTAAAAGAACAAAGAAAACCTGAAAATTCTAAATCAACAAAATTATCATGCCTAATTTGTAACAAAGTTAATCACATAGCTAAAAACTGTCACTTCAATCCTATTAACAATAAAGAATTTAAAGAATTTAAAATCAACAAAGAAAAGGAAAAAGCCTTAAAGTTAAAACAAACTAAAGAATCAAAAGCAAAGGAATCTAAAACACCAGAACAAAAGAAATTCAATAAAACATATGCTAACACTCATAAATTTGGAAGAACTGCACCAAGATTTGTTCAAAACACCAGGTATAACAGTCTAAACAGAAGTAATTATTTTAAAAACAATGGAACTCAAAATCGTTTTCCTCAATTTTCAAAGTTTTCAAACGTCAGTAGAAACTATTCCAGGTTTACTACTGGTAAAAACCCTAATTACAATGTTGTCTGGTATAACTACAAAAACACTACTGATTATGCTCAAAACCCTTATTACCCAAACACTACTGGTCCATCAGTAGTAAAATTTTCAAAAGCAAAGAACTACGGGTATAAACCTAGATCAGTAGTGAATCAAAACATCAGTACTAAATACAAAACTGCATACAAGAATCATTCAGTTAAGAAGTCTTATTCTTCAAAAGATGAACCCAAGACAAAACAAGCTTGGGTTCCCAAAATTAACTAATCCTTCTACTTTATGTGCAGAGTATCCAGATCCCTGAAGAAGGTAGAACATGGCATATTGATAGTGGATGCTCTAGACACATGACTGGAAATCTTCAAATTCTTAGAGATTTCAAGTCTTTTGAAGGAGGATATGTTGCTTTTGGAGAAAATCCTAGGGGAGGTAAGATTACAGGTAAAGGTACAGTATCAAATGGCAAAATTACTTTTGATGATGTATTTTATGTTGCTGAGCTTAAATACAATCTGGTTAGTGTGTCTCAAGTCTGTGATAAGAAGAACAAAATTCTTTTTACAGCTGTTGAGTGCATCATTCTTTCTCCTGATTTTATTTTAGATGAAAAATATGTTGTTTTAAGAACACCAAGGAGAAACAATGTGTATTGCCTGGATATAGGGGAGAACTCATTTAATCAAATGAGATCAACTGTTTTATATCTAAGGCAAACACAAATGAATCAGAACTTTGGCATAGAAGGATGTGTCACACAAACTTTAAAAATATGAACAACTTAGTCAAAAAGGATTTAGTAATTGGTCTACCACAAAAAGAATTTATGTGTGATCATCATTGTGTTGCCTGCCTAAAAGGTAAACAACACAAGACTTCTCATAAGACCAAATCAATTAACTCTATTTCTAATCCTTTACAACTCTTACATATGGACCTGTTTGGACCTACAAATGTAATGAGTATTGGAAAGAAACAATACTGCCTTGTTATTACTGATGATTTTTCCAGATACACTTGGGTATTCTTTCTCAGGACCAAAGATGAAACAAGTGAAATAATCAAGAATCTGATTGTAAAGCTAGAAAATACAAGAGATCTCAAAGTGAAAGCAATTCGATGTGATAATGGAACTGAATTTAAAAATACTAACATAATTGACTTTTGTGATCTTAAGGGTATTGACAGGCAGTACAGCTCACCAAGAACTCCACAACAAAATGGTGTAGCTGAGAGAAGAAATAGAACTATCATTGAAGCAGCCAGATCTATGCTTGCAGATTCAAAATTACCAATAACTTTTTGGGCTGAAGCTGTTAATACTGCTTGTTATGTTCAGAACAGGGTATTAATAGTTAAGCCTCACTTTAAAACACCATATGAACTTTTTAATAAAAGAAAACCTTCAATAAGTTTCTTAAAATCATTTGGTTGTCCTTGTACTATTTTAATTACAAGAAAATAAATTGGTAAATTTGACTGCAAAGCAGATGATGGAATATTTGTAGGATACTCAACTCAAAGTAAATCCTACAGAGTGTTCAACAAAAGGCTGAGGATCATTGAAGAAAGTGTAAATGTATCCTTTAATGAAAATCTTATGAATGAACAAGGAAATGGTCCAGATTGGTTGTTTAATATTGATAATCTAACCAAATCATTTGATGTAAATTATGAACTTAATGCAGGAAATTCAAACAATCAAAGCCAACAAGTAGGACCATCATCAAGTGGAAGGCAAGAAATCATGAAATATATCTTAGTTGATACTGCTCCCACAGTTGATACTGAGGACAGTAGTAACTCTGGTAACCCTAATTTCAATGACACCAGTAACAACTCAAATTCTGAAGATATTACTGATCCCAGTAGTAACTCTGATCCTCAGAATTGTGATGATAATTTACTCACTACTAATGCCAGTAATACTGATGCCAGTAACAACAATGATACTACTGAAGTTACTGAAGAGAATGCTACTACTGATACCAGTAGTAATGATGAATCTTCTCAAAATGCAAACAATCAAGAAGAAGTAGGGCTAGATACACAATTTCCTGAATCAAATGAATCAAACTTAGATTCTCAACTAACTGTTGACAAAATACCTGGAACCAGAACTGAAAAGAATCATCCTTTGGACCTAGTCCTAAGTGATGTCAATTCATCCATGCAGACAAGAAGCAAATTTAATTCTAATATTTGTAATATCAGTCTAATATCTAATGAATGCATGTATGAATGTTTTCTGTCACAGGAAGAACCTAAGAAGATTCAACAAGCTATGAAAGATTCAAACTGGATCATAGCAATGCAAGAAGAACTTCTTCAATTTAAACTACAAGCTGTATGGACACTTGTCCCTCTTCCAAAAGGAAAAAGACCCATCGGAACCAGATGGATCTTCAGAAACAAGAAATATGAAAGAGGAATAGTGATCAAAAATAAAGCAAGACTAGTAGCTCAAGGATACACACAAGAAGAAGGCATTGATTATGATGAAGTTTATGCTCCAGTTTCCAGAATTGAAGCAATCAGAATATTTCTAGCTTATGCCTCATACAAAAGAATCAAAGTCTACCAAATGGATGTAAAAAGTGCTTCCTGTATGGGAAAATAGAAGAAGAAGTATATGTATGTCAACCCCCAGGCTTTGAAGATCCAGAACATGATGACTATGTGTTCAAACTAGACAAAGCTCTTTATGGCCTTCATCAGGCACCTAGAGCTTGGTATGACACATTGTCCTCGTACCTACTAAAGAACAATTTCAAGAGAGGTGCCATTGACAAGACATTATTCACAAGGAAGGTCAAAGATGATATACTACTGGTCCAAATATATGTAGATAATATCATCTTTGGATCAACAAATGATAAATTGTGCAAAGAATTTGAAGAACTGATGCAGATCAAGTTCAAAATGAGTTCAATGGGTCCAATGAATTTCTTTCTTGGACTCCAAATCAATCAGAAACCAGATGGTATTTTGATCAATCAATCAAAATATGTCAGAGACATCTTAGAGAAGTTTTCAATGAAAGATTGCAAAAGTGCAAGCACTCCAATGGAAACTCACAAACACCTACATCCTGATGTTGAGGGGGAGGATGTAGATGAACACCTTTACAGATCAATGATAGGATCTTTGATGTATTTAACTGCATCAAGACCTGACATAATGTATAGTGTGTGTGTATGTGCCAGATATCAAGCAAAACCAAAAGAGTTACATTTACAAGCAGTCAAAAGAATCTTCAGATACTTGAAAGGAAAACCTTCACTTGGTCTTTGGTATCCACATGCTTCACCATTTGAACTCATAGCCTACACGAATAGTGACTATGATGGTGAATGCCAAGACAGAAAATCTACTACTGGTGGATGTCAATTCTTTGGATCAAGGTTGGTGTCATGGCAATGCAAGAAACAAACCAATGTTTCAACTTCAACTGCTGAAGCAGAGTATGTAGCTGCATCTACCTGCTGTGCCCAAGTGCTGTGGATTCAAAATCAACTTCTAGACTTTGGTATCTCTATTCTTAAAACTCTAATTTTTATAGATAATCAAAGTGCTATCAGTATTGTGAATAATCCAGTAAAACATTCTAAAACAAAACACATTGAAATTAGATTTCACTTTATAAGGGATTGCAATAAAAAGAAATTAATAAAAGTAGAGAAAATTCATACTGATGATCAATTAGCAGATCTTTTTACAAAAGCATTTGATGTAGGAAGATTCAACTTTTTGGTCAGCAGTATTGGAATGATTTTAATAAGTTAAACCTAAAAGGAAAAGATAATACTAAATTTTTTAAGCTAATACAAATATACTATTTTCCTATGTAAAATGTTTTGTACAAATTTTAAATTTTTTTTGTTTACTACTGATTATTCGTCACTACTAATCTTGTTATTACTGCCACAATCTAGTTCTGATAGGGTTTCTCAGTAGAAATTAAGTCAAGTATAGAAACAAAAGTTACTACTGATGTTTCTACTACTGCTACTTAATTACTACTGATCGGTCGTTATCTGTAAAATACGACAATTACATTACTGACCCTCATGAAAATAGCCGTTGGGTTATTATTCGAAGGATACTTTGGTCATTTTGCAGGTTTAATCGAAAAATATAAATACAATTAGTTTAGCATTATCTTCTCCTGGATTTGATAAACCCTACGCTAAACCCTTATCTCTGCACAATTCGATCAAAACTTAACATCAGTAACAACTCAATTCCGATCACACACTTGAAATTCTTACCAAAACGATCACTCTCTCTGAAAGATTCACTCTCAACATCAAACACCATGGCAACCCTAAAATCAATCAATGTCACTACTGATCTTAAATATTCCGAATTCCACAATATGTGTGCCTTCTTAAGAAATCCAGATGGTACAAAGGATTTTCGACCTATTGTGATGTTTCTAAAGAACTCATACATAAAGTTTGCTCACACCATCAATCCTAAAGCATATCAACAACATCTAGTTGATTTCTGGACCAATGCTGAAAGAACTGAAGGGTCAACCATTTCCATGATCAAATCAACTGTGGATGGAAAAACAATCACCATCACTGAACAATCCATCAGACAACATCTTCAACTTCATGATGAATTAGGTATGTTCTCTTTACCAAAGGAAGATCTTGTTGAAAATTTAAAGAAAATGGGATATGAAGGAAGATCAGACATAGTTACTTTTCAAAAGGGTCTTCTTTCACCCCAATGGAAGTTTTTGGTACACACTATTCAACACTGCATCTCTCCTAAAAGGAGTACTTGGAATGAATTCAACAAATCAATAGCTTCTGCTGTTGTTTGTTTGAGCACAGGACAAGTATTCAATTTTTCTAACATGATTTTTGAAGGAATGCTTGGAAACTTATCATCTTCAAAATTTTTAATGTATCCAAGATTTCTTACTCATATTATTAATTGTGAATTACAAAATCTGTCAACTCCCAAAAACGTTTTTGTAACACCAGAGTTGAACAAAAAGGTTTTTGCAAACATGAGAAAACAATTCAAATTTTCTGGTAAAGTCACCCCTCTGTTCCCAAACATGATCAATGATCAACCACCTACTGGAGAAGGTTCAACTCACCCAATTGAACCCCAACCCACTCCACCACCAAATACAGCCCAAACAGAACCCATTGAGTCCACTCAAATAAATGAACCCACAGATGTCCTGCAAGTGTCCCAAGTACATGCAATTAATCCCCAGAGTGCTACTCTTCACTCTGAGGAAGACCAGACCTTAACCAAACACATTTCAAAAACTTATAAAAGGAAGAAATCTTCCTTAAAGGACAACAGGGGATAAATTGAGTCACACCCCAGGCTCCAAGAGTTGACCTCACAGGAGGAGAGAGGTCATGAGGAAAAGGCTCTCACTACTGATGCCCCAAAGGTGGGTGCACAGGATAAATTGAAGAAAAGAAAAGTGCTGAAAAGGATGTTCCACAAATAAAAGATGTTCAGATAGTAGATCAACAAGCTGAATTCAAAAGACATAGAAAAATTGAAGAAGAACATCTAAACTGTCTTGAAGATCTGGTAGCTGAATGCAAAAGAGTCAAAGGTGAACTACCAAATGATATCTTTGAACAAAAGAAAAATATGATTGACTTTTTGAAGTCAAAAGGGCATAGTGCAAAATCTTTTGGCAGAATGAGAATGATTACAATAGTAGATAAATATTGTACTGCCAAGAAGAAAGAGTTAGCTGAACTAGAAGCAGAAGAAGAAAAAGCAAATGCTTTAATCCCAATAAGTCCAACATTGATTCAAACTGGTAGTATATCAACTACTGTGAAACTTCCACTCCCCAAACAAAGAAAAGAAAAGCTCTTTCACAGGAACAAAAAGACAAAAAGAAATCAAAAACAGAACAAATTATTCATGTTCTTGAAGTTCCTGTTGCTCCCCTTGAAAACAATCCAATCATCAATTGGAGAGTCATGGATAATAATGTTATTGAAATTATAAGGGAAGACAGAAAAGTACAAAGATTTACTGGTTGGAAGCCAATGATCAGATCTTGTTCAAGAAGTGATATAATCAAAATTCTGATAATTGGAAAACCAATATTGAGCAAGAAAACATGGAAGAATTCTGGTGCTGGATACTTAACCAAGATGATTGATGCTGCATTTTATCCAGATAACTATCCAGAAATATTTGCTAATACAGAAAATGTATATGCTTGGAATGTGTTACCCACAGTTCAAATGTACTTCTTTGAAAGATCAAGCAAGAACTGTGAGTTGTACTTATTTGAAAAGGAATATCCACACTCTGAAGAAACTATGTATCAGATATTCACTAACACAATGATGAAACCTTATGATGAGTTAATGTTTAGAGAAAAACTTAACTACTTTATCAAAAGAAACAGCAAGTATATAATAGCTCAAAGGAAAAGACAAAATCAAAGAACCCTTGAGAAACGAGCTGTTGAAGAAGAGCAAAGAAAGAAAGAACAAGAAGAAACTTGATTAATTCAAGATGAATTAATAAGTTTAGGGGGAGATTGTTGGAACACAGAAGTTCTACTACTGAAATTGAATTACTACTGAAGAAGGAAGTTACTACTGATCTCGAGTTACTACTGCTAAAGGCAAAATACTACTGACGATCAAGTTTACTACTGATGTTATATTTAGAGCTGATCGTGTTCGAGATTTTAGTAGAGTTAGTTATAGCATGTAAATCTTTATGTAATTCAATTGTAATCGAGTCCTAGAATAACTAGGTTAAAAGTTTAGGCTTCAAGGACTATTATATATAGTTCCTTATGAATTGTAAACATACGTGTATTGATCGAACAAATTAATACATTGAAGTTTTTTGTGATAAACGGTGTTCTTCATTATATTCTTATTCGATTCCAGTTTACATTGTTCTTAATCTAATAATACAAGTGTTAATCCGCTGTAACTTCTTGTGTTAAGTAGATCTGGGTTTATAATAACTTGTTTGGTTATTCGATCCTGACATTTAAGTTTCACCCTGATTAGTTAGCTAGGCTTTTTGCTTGGATTATTTAAGTTGACCTTAGAATAGGACACCTTCCTAATAGGTTCCATAACCAAACCACCATAAACAATGGAAGTTCAGAGCTTCAGTTACTCAAGATTCCTTCATCAATTAGTTATTAGTAATAGTAGATCCCAATGTTAAATCCACCATTTTCAACAAGATTTTACTGCGCACATGGTGGTCTTATATAGTACAACTAAACATGCTAAAGTTACAACTCATATTATCATAGATGCATACGACCAAGTGGGCCAATGTGAACCCCTAGAGTTAGACAAAACTATTAAACAAGGTAATAACTAATAAGTAAACGACTCTACCCGAGAAAAGACCCAAATAAAAAAAAATACTAGTCAGAAAGTATGTAGTTAAAAACATTTTTTAACTCAATTATTTTAATCAGTTCAACTGGATTGGCGAGTAGAATATACGTTTTTTTTTTTTATTAGCTAAATGGGTTAGCGGGTTCACCCGTTTATCAACAACTCAACCTGAACAATACATGTTTATTAAACGAGTTAGTCAAGTCGACCCATTTAAACACAACACATTTATGTTTGTGTTGGGTTCACGTAGTGTTGAAAATTCCTACGCATAGTCTTTTGTGCCCGTTAAGGATCACTAAGGTGCTGTTTGGTTCGCTGGAATTTAATAGAATCTGAGGGAATTGGAATCCAATTCCATCAGATTCCAGTGTTTGGTTCAAAAAAATGAATGGAATTGGATTCCTAAATGATGGAAACATTCCACCAAATGAAGGAATCTCAATTCCATCCAAATGTGGATGGAATTGAATTCCTAGGTTGGATGGAATGTTCTTTTTACATTTATACCCTTTATCCAACACCACAACCACCATCACCACCGCCGCCGCCGCCGCCGCCACCCGCCGCCGCCACCCGCCGCCGCCACCACTCGCCGCCGCCACCCGCCACACCACCACCACCTACCACCGCCACCACCACCTACCGCCACCGCCACCACCACCCGCCACAACCACCACCACCTATCGCCACCACCGCCATCACCTACCACCACCGTCACCACCACCACCTACCGCCACCGCCACCATCCACCACCTAGCGTCACCGCCACCACCACCCACCGCCGCCACCACCGCCACCACCACCCGCCGCCGCCACCACCGCCACCACCACCCGCCGCCGCCACCCGCCGCCGCAACCACCACCACCACCCACCGCCGCAGCCACCGCCACCACCCGCCGCCACAGCCACCGCCACCACCTGCCACAGCCACCACCACCTACCGCCACCGCCACCATCCACCGCCGCCGCCACCACCACCCGCCGCAGCCACCACCACCTACCGCGACCACCACCACCACCACCTACCGCCACCACCTACCGCCACCGCCACCCTTCACCACCACCCGCCGCCGCCACCCTCGCCACCACCACCCATCGCCGCCACCCTCGCCACCACCACCCATCGCCGCCACCAACCGCCACCACCACCTATACCGCTACCACCACCACCCACCGGCGCCTTCGCCACCACCGCTGCCACCACCCACGATCACCACCACCACCCACCACCACCAACCAACCACTACTAGTAATAAGGGTAAATTCGTCATTTTAAATAATTCCAATTCCAATTCATGTCAACCAAACAGAATATTGAATTGGATTCCAATTCCCTTCCATGCCAACCAAACAGAGTATGGAATTGGATTCAAATTCCTGACGGATTCCAATTCCT
This sequence comes from Calendula officinalis, assembly GCA_963853835.1. NCBI lineage: Eukaryota > Viridiplantae > Streptophyta > Magnoliopsida > Asterales > Asteraceae > Calendula > Calendula officinalis. The sequence goes on from OY970825.1 coordinate 29,540,520, forward strand.
TCCTAGATTCCAATTCCATCAGAAACATTCTGCGAACCAAACAACACCTAAGAGAAATAAGCTAGTCAAACGGGTCACTTTTCTTGTGTTTCTTCCCAAATTGTTAAAACTAGAGGGAAACATGTTAAACGGGCTGAAAGTTACCTAAAATTTATTTCTAATGCACATAATCTCGTAACTATATTTTGTAAAATAATTTAGACTATCATGTTAAGTAATCATACTAAACATATCAATTACTACTATGTGTTTGCAAGCCACTCCTAACCTTTCCGACCCGAACTTAAATGACCCGTTACCCAATTCACCCATCTTTCCACCTCTAATTACCAATATCATTTCATTAATTATCTCATGCAACAAATTACAATTACAACTTATACAACATTAAGAATCTATACCTCAATCATTACCCGAATCATCATCATCTTCCCACATTTGAACCCAATTCTTTTTAGCTTCTTCAAACCCGAGAAGCGAACCTTTATTTTCATCGTCCCAACTAGTTGATAAAGTACCATAAGCAATCCCAAGTGTCGAAGCACCAAATGTTATAAAAGTCGTCAAAAACGGTAACCAACGAGGAATTTGCCATAAATTTTGTTCTTTTATAACACTAAACATTTGAAGTAACCCTAAACCGGTTATTAACGGTACACCGACATTGAACAAAATCCTTGTTATAATCCTTTGCATTACCTCATCTGATATTTTTTCATCTCCTTCTTCTGCTTTCATCTTCTTCTTTTCTTCTTTGATCATAAGTTTTTGTTTTTCCATATTTGCCCCATTAAACCCTTTTGCTTTTGCATGAATTTTGAACTTTTTTGTGGGGTTTTTGAAGGATATTGGAATTAAAAGTATCGAAGTTTCAGGTAAGGTTGTAATGTATGAAGGTTTTAGTAATAGAGATTTCATGGTTTGTTGTATTTTCATCTATGTTTTTGTTTTTCATAAAACAGAGGATTTTTGTTTCATAATTTTGAATTTTCTTAGTAATCTTATCCAGAAAATTGAATGGTGGGTGATGATAATATGTTATCATGGTTTTTAGATCTTTCTGTCTTTACTTGCATATGTTATCGTAACTTTTGAAAAAGTTAAGTTTGGTTATTGTATTTTTTTTGTTTACTAAGGTCCTTGTACCGCACGAGTATTAATAATTATTATATACCAACTTTACCATCATAATTCTAAAGAAATGGCAATATACAATGATCAATTTGCATTTTTTTTTTCCAGAAAATACAATGACATTTGGATGCATTAACTCTATTTTATATGCGCGTAATATTTTCCACGTCAATAAATAATGATTTATATCATCATTTTGTCACCGGTTAAAATATGTATCTGGTTACGAATGATTTAAATAACCAGTTTTATAAGTATAATGACATTAATAAACTAAAAAAAGTAGAATTAACAAACTTAACATTTTCGGAACCATTAATCTTATAATAAAAACGGTCACATATTTAAAACTACCTTATTCCGCAACATTTCGATTTATTACTACAAACAGAAGGTTACATAAAAAGAAACTGAAACTACATCCATAATAAATACATATATATCTCGGATATATGGGAATCTTAGTATTACTAATTTCACAAAAACTAAATATCAAACATTGCAGAACCTTGTACACTTATTCCTGGGTTATTTATTACTGGGTTTTTCTAGCTTCTCATATGATTTCCTTGAAACCTGCCAAAAATCAGATAATAAGAAAATACTTTTAATGCATAACACCTCATTAACAAAAATAAATATAGTAATTAGAGGTGGTAATTCAATTCATTTACGTACAAATGATTTACTCAGGTTATGTTTTATCTAAATAAACATGGCTTAAAAAATAATGGGTCAAATCGGCTTAAAGTCACCAAAAGTCTTATTTTATTGCATAAAACCTGAAAAGGTTACATTAATTACCAAAATAATATAATTTCTGGAACCATAATTGACACACTAAGGGAGTGTTTGGGATAGCAGATCATCTGCTTATTACGTTTTCAAAACGGATCGAATATATATTCTAATTTGTAGTGTAGGGATAAAAAGAGCGAATAAGTAATTATATGCGTTTAATACTCTTTAAAACATCATTTTGGAAAATCAGCTAGGTAGCTGTTTTTTTTGGAAACACATTTGGCCTATTACCCGACCCACATAACATGTAAAAAGTTGATAATGTAAAGATCATGGCTTACCCGATAAGAAGATGGTGAGCTACCAATCGGGCCCAAGGGAGAATTCGGTGTAGATTTTACGGGTGAGGCGTATAATGTTGGTTTTTTAAAAGGCGATTGAATAAATGGGGAAATCGGTGAACTGAGTGCAGAATTATGATTGTGTGAAGAAGTTGGTGTATGAGAAGGTGATGAATGAAGTGGAGATGAAGATGAAACCAAAGTTTTCCAATCCAAATTAGATGCTGATGCAGCTCCATTTCTTAATGATGATGGAAGTATGTTGATTTTCATTCTGAAATATAAAATAATAAAGATATCATGTGTTAAAATGGTCAGGTTAATATATATGTTTTCAAGTTGATAATTAAGCACGTGCACGATCCAATAACTGTATCGAGCCGTTCAAAACCGAATGATAACCGAGATAATGGTTTTGACCGAACCGATGACGTATTGGATCGGAGAGAACCGCAGTTTTCCGATTCGTTCGGCTTTTTCAGTTTATTTTTTAGCTTTAGATTGGACCGGTAATCAATTTTGCATGAAAATTAAAACCGTTAACAAAACTGTATAACTCGGTTCGGTTCTACAGATGTGGCTGGTTCTCAGTCAAGTTTGCACATGCCTATTGATAATAATGAATTTTCGGTTAGAAGACTCACATGTTGTCTACATCGACGTACTCGTTCATTTCATCGAGTATAGGTTCCTTCAAATCGAGAAGACATATAGAGTAAGTATATAAAAGAGAAACATCAAGTATTCACAAACATGTACATAAAATCAGCCTGAACAACATATTATTAAAAGATAAGTTTGTGTCTTATTTGGGTGACTCGTCAACACAATCACCTGATAAATCAATGACGTGGTGGTAAGCAAATGATGGGTTTAGGACCAAACAAAATGACATGTTTCTTGTCATACTTGCCACATCAGTAGGTTATCATCATGTTACCGGTTTATCAGGTTGTTAAATGACCCAAACAGAGCATAAATCCATCTTTTAATAACTCAACAAAAGTTGTACAATGACAAATAAACAAAAATAAACGTAACAGTATTATTTATAAACAATTTTAAAGGTAATATTAGTAGTTAGTTGTAGCCAACCTGAAAAAGTTCTTCAAGAACATCTTCCATTGTTATAAGACCGATAATTTCTTCATCTGAATTTGGAAACGATTCCAAAACACTATTTTCAATATTTTGATCCGGTGCTGAATTTGTAGCCGCCACAGGATCGCTAGAAGATCGATAGATGCTCAGTGTTGTGTTCTGACCTGTAACTTATGACAATTTATTAAAATAATTCATAGTTTAATATATCTTTAAGTTATAATTCACAAAGATAAAGACCTTTTTTGTCCACTTTAATTTGAGTTAGATTCGAGTTTATATGTGTCTTGGTCGTTGTACTTTTACTTCGTACGACAACTGCCATGTGGCTTTGTCCTTTCTGGAACAAATGTAGCATCTCATACAACGGTAAGCATTCGTCTATCCTGCAAAAAGAAAACACCCCCAGAACATTATATGTGTGAGACCGAAATGTGGAGGAACACGTTTTTTATTTGTTCTTTGACGCCAAGATCATGCGAGGAAGTGGGCTACATTAAAGTGGACATAAGTTTGTCTCGAGTTTTCCTTTCAGGCTTTTATTTGCATTTTTTAGTTTTTTTGTTTAATTCGTGAACTTTGTTTTGGGCTCGGTTTTCAGATCGTTTGCCTTTTTGACACCGTCGAAAATCTAGGCCTTATTTAAAGTTTGTTTGAGACTCTTAAATGTATAGTTGATAATTTCAAGTAAAATTGAGTTTTCTCCCAAAATTCGTGTTCTTGTGTTGAACAGGTTTTGATGACCAAATCTATAGTATTCTTTGAATTAACGTGGTTTTGGATTAAGTTGTCATGTGTATTCTAAGAAATCAAAATGATAATATGTGTTCTTGTTTTTTAGTCTACATCAACATGCATACACTTTTTTATAAAAGTATTTTCATTTAACTTGGGGATTGGGGCGCCACTTTTAATTTGGTGGAAATTTTTTAGTTATTTGGAAAAAAAATTACTTCGGGAGGGTAAATTTTAAGATTTTACCTAGGGCCCAAAAATTGGTTGGACCAGTCCTGGCCATATGATTATAACATACACATATATTATCTTAAAAAAACCAACAAAAAATATTTAATCATGAAAGAGGTAATTGTACCTAGGAATTTTACGAATACTGAGATTCTTAATTGGAACTTCATCTTCAGCTCGAACTTTGATTAAACTTTTTACCTGAACAATGATTTATACAAAACACGGTGTTTCTGTTAATTAACGGTATGAATGATCTCAAATTTTTACACAAAATGTTATATTAATAAATAATAAATATATATTTAATTACTTAATTACCAAGATAAGTCCAACTATATTTTCTGATCTTTCTAAATAAACCGGTACACGACTATGTTTTTTGCTTAATAACAAACTCATAGTATCCCTGCATAATTACAATGTGTCAACCATAACCATTTATCAAAAAATAATTAAGCTAAAAACTTAATTTAAAAAGAGAAATCAATTACTCGTTGAGTTTGGAGTTCAGTTCGAGGGAAAATATTTCAGACATTGGCCTCATAGCATCTTTAACGGTTTTCTGTGCTAAATCTAGAGCTCCGGTTATAATTGTAATTTCATCGTTTGTTAATTCTCCACCTTTCCCCGCCTGAAAATGATAATAAACGGTATTTTACTTTAATTTAGATATTTAAGTCTTAAATCAAGGTTCTAAAAAGCGCAATACATGGCATGGAGATACTGTCAAACCTCAAGCCATGACGAGCAATGACATTTTTCAAGACGTGACTTATAGCTGCAAATTTTTATATAATTTATATATGTGTATATCAAGTTCACAAAATATATAGATATATTAATTTATATGATAATTTATATATAAAGTTCACAAAGTGTTATATCTAAATTTGTAATTATATATTTTATCATTTTTTCAAAAAACATTCAATTTTTTTTGCCAGTTTAAAAAAAAACTCATCATAAGGCGCGCATTATCTCGCCTTATTGCGTCTTATCTTACGTCATGCCATACACATCCACCACGACATATTTCGTAGCGTCGTCGTCGCGCCTTGACACCGCCATGGCTCACCTTTTAAAACCATGACGCGCCTTCTAGAACCTTCCTTATTATACAGCTCTATATTTACATTTAGAGCTAATGCAATGTAAAGTTATTATACTTTTCGAAAAAATTGAATTCTGTTAACTTTTTTTTTAAAATTAATTTTATTGTACTAGATGAGTATTAATTAGGTAAAGATATCAACTTTTTTTAAGACATGTACTTAGATTACCGGGTGACCTACTACATGTTAGCATCATTATTTAATTAATTTACAAAAAGTACAACCAAATTTAGTTTGTTTTAAATGACAATAACCTCATAGTGCATTAACCTTATTTTATACGGAGTATATAGTTAACATTTGTCACGTATATAAATAATTGCCAAGTTATCATTTTATTAACGGTTAAAATACATATTAGATTAACAATGATTGTAATGACCGGGTTCATAAGTAACTACAAAGTTCAAACTTTTTCAAAAAATAAATAATTATACAAATACAATGCACTAGCCGTATATATTTGAATTTGTTAGTACTAAAAGTTTACCTCATTTCCATGCATATCCACCAATGTTTTGAGCTCTGCGCGACGTAAAAGCACAGAATGCCCTTTACCAAGGATCAAGTCTAAAAGCTGTCAATATGACATTGATTCAATTACGTTGAATTATTATTTATGTTATAAATTTAAAGAAATATACGTCGTTTTAGACTTAAATTAAGTTAAAACTATAAATAAGAATAAAACAATTTCTATTTAAATAAGTGAAATACCTTGCTGACAGGATAAGCTATGGGAAAAACAACTATCATAAGCACCCGAACTATGATTGAGAGTTTTGCACCAATTGCTAGTCCATATTGTGAGCACACAGCTTGAGGTATAATCTAAAGCCCAAAAATACTATTGATATTAAAAAAAACGTTGCAAAATAACTAACGATAATTGAAAAAACCATCAACTTACCTCCCCGAAAGCAACCACAAGAGTTACCGATATCAAGATCGCCATCCAAGGAAGAAGAATCGAGTCGAGAAAAATTGGCAACGCCTTGTTAGACAAAAGAAGTAGAAACTTCATGAGTTTAAATGTATGAAAATCACAAATAATATATTAAATGAGAAATGATATTGCTTCTTACTAAATCTTCCTACTTATTTGATCAATATAACTATATAAGTATCAAAACTAAAAGATAAGATTAGAAAAGAGAGTTAGTGAATATTACATCTCAATCATTTTATGGGTATGAGAATGAAGTAGAAAATTTTAGTAAGAAGGAATACAATTTCTCATATTAAAATTTTAATTTTGTAAGTACCTCCATAGCTATGGCATTGCATATGAGTAGTGTGCACAGGAGTAGGTGTTGATTCTTCACTATAGGCATAATCTTTTCTGCAAGACAAAACACCAAAAAAATATAGAATCTAAGTTATTATTAAAGGATTAAAATTACTAACAAGTTTTTGTCCAATTGGTCATTATTTGTGTTTCATTTAGGTCATTATTTGCGTCCTATTTGGTTCATTCGGCTACGATAAACCAATTACCTAGCGATAACTATTTACTGACCCAAACGAGGCACAATAAAATGACACATCACTTGTCACTAAGCAGGTTACCACTTAATTACAACCACGTCATCAATTTATAAGATCATCATGTTGTTGAATAACCCAAAAGAGACACATTACCATCTTATAATAAACCAAAAACGAAACACACAAAAATGACAAGTCACTTGGCACCTTGGCAGGTTACCACCACGTCACAATACATATCATACCATTAGGTTGAAAAATGACCCAAACGGGACAAAAAACCATCTTTTAATAATCCAACTGAACAGATAAAAAAGTAAGTTGTTATAATTATAAAATACCGAAACTATCATGAACCAACCTGCATTTTTTCGGTCATTAGGTTGACCGGCTTTGATGAGCACCTCGAGATCGAGAAGGCTAAGTGACATTAAACCAAGGGTTAGACCCGACATAAGTCCGGCAAAAGCCACCAAGCCAACCGCGGAGGCTAAATAGACCCAAAACATAGTTTCACAACATGGTACATCATTTGCAGCCATTAATTTTGATGCTTAATTACTTACTAATCTTTTGATATTATACTAATTAAGTAAATCAAACGAGTGATACGAATACTAACCGGGCTTGGTTTATATAGGTAGAAAAAGCAGCAACACAATTTGGTTATTGACACAATTCCGACCATTGGAAGTACAGAAAGGTGAAAACAGTAGCATTAATGCCATTTTAATTATAAAAAAATTATGAAAATAATTAAAAATATAAAAAAAACAAAGCACCTAAAGAGATTATTCGCTAATGCTTCTTTTATATCAACTACTCCACTTGAAATTTCACCATTTTTATAAATTAAACGCAAAGCTCATTGATTATTTGTGTGGCAGTTGGAGAATGGCAAGTACCGGTACGGTACAAGTGAGAATTGTACATGCATGACGATTGGTGAATAAAAAATATATATAAAAAGTAGATTTAATAATTTAAAATTAATTCTAAAAAAAATTGTGTTTAGCATTCATGTTTTGTAAAAAAAAACAAAATGCGTTTAGCATTCATGTTTTGTAAATTCGGACAACCCGATTGTGGAGAAGAATAACAAACTTTAAGCCTACCTTTTTAAGCCAACCTAAACCCGACGTGATTTATAAACGGGTTGGACAGGTCGATCTGGTTTTTTTACCTGAACTCATTTAGTTTCAACTCAAACCAAATAACTTTCGTGTTGGGTTCGTGTCACTAAAATGACATAATCCAGGAAATTAATCACACAACATAACATCTCTAGAAATTTTATCACTAGTAGTACCCTTTGCAAGGATAAAAAAGACAAAGGTCGAGAGGGTTGTGCCCCTTGCGGAGTTGCGGGGTCCTGGGGGCAGCAACCTCTCGCAAGCCTGCTCACGTACACATCACGCACTTTAGGTTTTTTATTTGGTGTAGATTTTGGGTTAAATTTTTGAGTTTGAATTATTGGCTAATATTTCAATTTTTTAAGATTGTTTTTGGTTACTAGGTAAGTTTTAAAATCCGGTATTAGCACCATAAAACCCAAAAAATAAAAAAGTTGTTATCGTACAGATTTTTTGTGAGTTTTAAACTAATAGTTCAAAATAAAAATTTGTCCTTTTTTAAATAGGTAGTAATTTTTATATCATATTTTTCAACCTATATACTACAATAGTCATTTTTTATGTTTGTACAATCTGTAGTATAATTCGTACATTATACTGAATGCATAAAAAAATAAGATATACAAATTAATTCCTTTTTCAAATAGTAGAAGAAGTGGGTTAAATGATATCTAGTTAAATGGTGGGTTTAATGATAATCAACTCACAAATGGACATGTGATAATTTACATGTTATTATAATCGTATGACATCTATGCAACATCACCACATGCAATTGTAAAAACAATTGATTTTATTATTTAAAAGGCACAACCTTTTAATTAGTTACCGCCTGTAAAATTATTTTACCAAAAATTCACAATCACATTTCTAGAGGTAACAAATTCGATCATATGTAGAAAAACATTTACTAGATCATCAGAGTAAGGTCTAGAAACGATCACGACTAAGGTGCGTACATCACGAGTAAAACTCGGCCAACCTGGAAACCAACAGGAATATTTTTTAAAAAGAAAATTATATTATATATTTGTTGAAGTTAAAAAAAAAGTTCATTTAATCCAACTAACTATCAGGTTTTGGCCCGTTTATTAAAAAAAACAAGTTATTTGTTGTCACTTGTGATGTAATCTGGGTTTACCAGCAATCCAATTATCTGCCAACATTTGCCATTTACAGGAAAAAAAACAAAAAAAAACATTGTCTATTTATGGTTAAAAAGAGGAAGTTGCCTCGAAATTTCTCTTTTCTTACTTTTTAGATACAAATTATATTTTATATAATATAAAAATATAAAATATACAAATCTGGGTCAAAAAGAGACGACATAATGACCTACGTATTCTTTTTTCTTTGTTATTTACCCTGCAAAATTAACAATCATATTGTGAGACGTAGAAGAAGCCTCTTTCGGTCATAGATTATTGACAAATATTTAATATTAACTAAAGCTTCTAAACATGATTGAAATTTTTAATTATAATACTCATGTATTGTGAGCTAAACATTTATTATTACTAATATAATATTTTCTGATTTCCCAGGTAACCGCCCACTAAACAAAAATACATAAAATATAAACGGGTAAACGAATGAGTTTTTATCCAAAGAGGATGAGTATTTGACTCAAATGTTTGACAAAATTAACTGCAAACTTTAAAATAAACGGGTAAACGAATGAGTTTACAATCGATTTTCTTTAAAAAAACCCAGCAAAATAAAACTTTTTTGTTTTAAAAACTGCAAAAGATATCTTTCAAAGTTTGTCATAGTAGCACTAAAGTATGAAACAAACCGAACCGAACCAAACTGTAATTTCGGGTTTTAAAACCCTAGTTTACAAACTTAACAACCAAAACCGAATCTACCACAATTATCAAAACATCATTGTACTGAAAATATCTTATAAAAATCCTACCTAAAAAATAAAGTATCCTCATTCATCATCAGAGCCCGAACCTGAATCCGAACCTGACTCATGCCCTTTACCATTAGCATGACTTTTTCTTTTACTATCTTGTTTGTCATTATTATTATTATCATCTTCTTCATCTTCACTATACTCACTCTCAATATCTTCATCATATTCTTCTTCTTCAACATCCTCATCTTCTTCCACCCCGTCTTCCAAAACGGGCCCGTCCTCCACGAACCCGCCACGTGTCCCGGCCCGGGTCCGTTTGACCACTTTGACTTTAACCCCAACCTTCTTATCACACCCTAACCAAGAATCACACAACAAGTAACAAGTCAAACTATAGTTCCCTTCACCCGGAGCTTGAAACTTCCCCGTAACAAGACGGGCCCCATGTTTGACCCGGTCAACCGCATCCCTAACCGCTTTACTCACTTCCTTAGCATTTGCACCCGATCCCTCCATTGTTTCCTCAACCGATTTTGAGGCGGCGGTTATAGCCGTCGTTTCGTCCATGAAACTAACTTTTTGAGAAAACCACACGTTGTTCGAGTTCGCGTCCGCGAGAAGAAACCAACAATTTTCTTCCTTGTGGAACGGGTAGAATGGGGCGTGCGGGAGGGCACGGGTCAACCCGTTGGCCCGTTTTAGGGTGACCCATGCTTGCAGTGTGACAACATCACCTTCTTGTATTCCTTCTTCACCTTCGGTCCCACATGTGACTTCAACGGTTATCGATGGCATCATTTCGTGCACGGATTCAATGTCTTGGATTTCGGGGTCGGAAAGTCCCGCGGTTTGGGACAGTAATTCGGTACGGGCCTCGAGTGACATGTCACGAAGCTCTTGAAGGGTTTTCACTTTCTGTGAAATTATATATAAATATTTAAATTAAATCAAATAATATTTGCAAAGTTGGTATTTTTTTTCTTCATGGAAACGGGCCAAAACGGGTACTTTTGACCCGTTTCTAATTTATATAAATTTTGAATTTTTACCCATTATTATATAGTTTTTTACCTTGCGGGCTAACTTTTTTATGACGGATTCATCAAAATGAGGAAGTTGTAGAAACGGTGCAATTCCTTCAGAAGATCCACCACTAGCTTTCCTTGCACTAAGAGGAACAGCCTGCATTAAAAAAACAAATTAAAAAAATATATATTATAAATTGATACTGGAAATTATACATACACACACACACACACACACACACACACACACACACATATATATATATGATGACTAATTTACCTGGATAATACACTGAGAGAGCTCGACAACACCAACTGCAGGCCTTAGCCAACCATGCCCTTGAGACGAGCGTGGTATAACTGCCATCTGTAAACAATAACATAATGGAACAATTAAACGTCTGACCTAAAAATTAGGGTATAATTTTAATTTTAATTTTAAAAAAAAAAAAGAAATTATAAAAAAGTACCTTCATTAACTCATCAAGAAGGCGAGGTGCAAGCTCCACCACACGTTTAAAATCATTATGTAATTCTGGGGTTAAAGCTGCTGTTTGACGAGTTAAATGAGCTTGAAGCAACAACTCTGTCTGCAAACAAACCAAATAAATAAATATTATTACTTTATAAATCCACATAAGTAAAATAAGTAGGTTATGGATACATCAAAAAGTAAAAAAAAAATCCATGTGGCAAAAACAAGTGCCACGTCAGCAAAAATACCTTTACTAGTGCAGGGTGTTGCTTCCAAAACTTGGCTTGTTCTTGTTTAATATTTTTAAGATCCAAATTTAACTCACTTCTAACTAACATAAACAGTTTTTGAAGGGGTTCTCCATCGGGCCTACGAACTGGAATTTCCATGTATTCCGCAGCTTTAATCAGCACATCCATTATTTTGCTGTACAATCCACAAATAAATATAATATTAATATATATTGGGGATTTATAATGGTAGATGACTAGATATGGCAAAATGGGCAGGTCGGGTAGGTTGGGCAATGGGTCAAAACGGGTAATTTTAGGAGAGGCAACACTTTTCTCCAAAACTTTAATCCTTGTTATAAAAAAAAAATTATTAACAAGGGGTTTTTTTTTTTTGGGAAAATTGTTTTTATATCCATGTAAAATTCACAAATTATTTCTATATCCTTCTCAAATTCATAAATTATCTTTATATCCTTATAAACTTTGTAATTGCCTTCATACCCTTCCAACCTTTAAAACTCTTTTTTATGTCCAAAAACTTATTTTATTATTTATTAAATCATGATAATATCAATAATACAGTCAAATAAACATGATTATTAATACATAATCAACAGATATATTGCATAGTTATTGTATAATTATTGATATTATAATGATTTAATAAATATTAAAATAGGTTTTTGGACATAAAAGAGAGTTTCAAAGATTTAGAAGGATATAGAGGCAATTACAAAGTTTAGAAGGATATAAAGATATTTTATGAATTTAAGAAGGATATATAAATAATTTATGAGTTTTACAAGGATATAAAAGCAATTGTCCCTTTTTTCAAATTAAAATAACAATGTAGTTTTACATATGTCCTTGATTAGTCATTGTACAAATATCTGTCCTATTGGGTCATTAAAAGATGATTTTACATGTGCTGAGGTGGCACGTGACTCGTCATTTTTGTTGTTGTCAAGTTTAGGTCATTAAATTACCACTGTCACGTCATCGTTTTCTCAGTTGGCCAAATGACCCAATCAAGACACAAAAGTACAAAATCATATTTTAATGCATTAAATCAGTCGGTGTCAATTATAAATTATTATATAAGAAAAATAAAGTTATTTTTATAATGATAGTGAAATGATACATACCTCGGGGCTAAAGACGGTTTCATGAAGTAATAATAAGCAGATAATGTTTGATGCATGACATAATTTCCCGTATATTTTGATGATCTTGATAGATATACAACCGCAACCACTAATGGAAGTAAAATACAAACACCAACAATCCATAATAATAATATCCCACCAGATGCACCTTCTATATTTAGCAGAAATTCAGGAAGAGCTATTCCCATTTGAAATCCCTAAATTAAAAACACAATTAATAAAATCGTTTAATAATGACCAAACCACCCCTGGATTATATAAACTTCCTATCGTCTAAATTTTAAATAGTATTGTTATTTTATACTCCCTCCGTCCCTTAATAAAGTTCCCATTTCTATCAAAAATTTTGTCCCAAAATAAAGTTCCCATTTCTCAAATTAGAGGGACCCACTCAATAAAATAATATAATTACCATGTACTTCACCACTAACTATCATTGAAAAACACTTTCTCTCTCCAAAATAACCTTATATTTTAATCAAATTTATTACCAAAACCCCACCACTAACTAACTCCTAAAAACGTGTGCCCAATTGAAATGGGAACTTTATTAAGGGACGGAGGGAGTAATTATTATAAGTATTATTGTTAGTATTCTTCTTATTATCGCCCCATTTTTATTAAAGCAATCAAATTTCCATGTGGGTAAAAGAAAAATAAACAAATCAAATCCGTTGTAAACAATTATTTAATTTTCCCATAACATATGTAGACCAACTAATCCTTGTTAACTATAGATAAGTAAATGGATTATTTCCACGCGTAAGGGGGTGTTTGGGTTGCGATTTAAAGCGGATTATCTGCTTATTGCGTCTTAAAAATGAAAATAATCTAAAATGAGTGTTTGGCAAAAGTCTGGAAAAAAATCAATTATTTGTGTTTTGGAAAAAATAGATGGGGAGGTGCTTATTGCGTTTTGAAAGCTGATTATTTGCATTTTACCTATTAACTAAACAAATAATCAGGTTCGCCAAACACTAAAAAGAAACTATGATTTCAAACTAGCATAATCAAATCCAAACAAACAATATTTTTTAGAATCACGTTTTGTAACTGCTGATTATCCGTTTTCAAAATTACCTCACGTATAACTGTAAAGTAATAAACTTTATTCCATACAAAATGTGTGTGTGTGTGTGTGTGTGTGTGTGAGAGAGAGAGAGAGAGAGAGAGAGAGAGAGAGAGAGAGAATGCCACCTGTCGGCCATCTGGATGACCGTATTTTTCAAAATTTTCACGGGAAATTGGATCTGTAAGTGCTTGATAAGCTTTAGCAATTGATTCAATAAAATATTTATGAGCATTTGGATCTGGATTTTTATCAGGGTGATATTGAACAGAAAGTCGTCTATACGCCTTTTTTATTTCAGAATCAGATGCTCCATGTTGTAATCCAAGAATACTAAACGGTTCAAATACTTGCACCTGATTCAACCAAAAACAATTTTTAAATTAAATCAAAATATAACTAACTTTTCATTGAATGATTAATATATTAAACTAATTTACTTACTTCGCGATTTGTAGTCTTAATATAGTATACAAGACCACCCATGATAATCCATAATAGCACCAATGTAAAGTTACTCCATGTTGACACATTTGAAATCTGTTAATACATATTAAGATTATATAAATTTTGTTACATTTATTGGCAATATTCCGAAAATAAGCTACAAAAAATCTGAAAAAAAAGACGGTTACCTTTTTAAATATTGATTTACGGTATTTTCCTGAGCGGAAACAAACCGAACACTGACAATTGATACTTTTTGCTTTTTTTGAGGCAGCACGACAAAGCTTCATGATTGTGTATGGTACAAGTGGCAATGCAATCATTGTCAATATGAATATTGGGAAGAGTGCACCGTTGTCTTCCGTTGCAGCCATTGAAACTTTCTTTTTATGTAGCTTTTTATACGGTTGTTAATTTATCTGTTAATAACAAAATATCAAATAGGTCATAATGTTATATCATATTTGCCATAATTTGAGGCGGGGGAAGACATCTGGTTGTGATTGTTCTGAAAGTGTTAACCTTATATATGAAAATGTCAGATTTTTATATAACGATAACTAGTAAATAAACAATAACTGATTCAAGTCTTTAACAAGTTTTTAATGATCCAACTGGGACATAAAACCATCTTTTGATGACACAATTCGACAAAGTTTTGTACAATGACTATTGATTGAACATAATTTTAGACAAAAAAAAAAAAAAACCTATCTTTTTTCTCAAAAAGTTTATTAATTTGAAAAAAAAAAGGCTACAAATGCTATCATATTAACCAGATACAATTGAAAACTGAATTACTCATTGTAAAGTTCAAAATTCATGAGATCATGCAGCTGAATTAACTGCATGGTGCTATAACAAATCAAATCTGGTAAATCAATTCAACATGAATCCGATCAATTCATTCTTCATACAACATGCATTAGCAACAATCAAATTGCATAAATCGAAACGTAAACCTAGAAGTTAACGAAAGATCAAATAGAAACAAAACTTAACACGATATGTCTGACAAAACTTCAATTCAACAAGCTTAAAACGAAATCAATTAAAATCACCATTAACATAAAGATCCCCAATTTCGAGACATGAATAAGCTAGAATTGTAAGTAATATTAAAACCCTCAATAAACAGCTCATACACTGCTCAAACGAGCAAATTGCTTTGAAATTGATGGTGAATTACAGATAATTCAATTGAATAAGGTGTAGATGATGACTTACCTATGAGTAAATTGCAATTGAAAGAGATCAATTGATTAAACTCTAGGGCAAGAACATGGAAATTGGGGGAAGAAGGTTTTTGTGCAGTGAGCGTCTCTTCTTGCTGTTTCTATTCGAGTGTGAAAACCGGAATTAAATATCCAGATCCAGGATTAATCGGGCGTGTTTGGGTATGAGATTTGAAAATATTAAGTAACATTTTAATATTCATTAATTAACTTTAATTTAATATGAAGTTATGGTTATAGTAATATAATAAACTAGTTTCATAACCCGCAGGATGGGCGGGCTAGCTGTAAGAAATATAATTGATGAAAAAACGTAAGAAATTATATGGTCAACTATTATTAAAATGATGATTAAATGTTTTGTTGTACATGAATAATCGGTAAAAATAAATCAAGAAAGAAAACGAAATTTTATTGTATAAGACGTTTGTTGTTGAGTTTGTATAGTTACCATCTTGGTCGCAACAGATAATTTTCAAGCATTTATTTCTCTTTACTCTTGATACGTCAACATATAACTGGTCATGTGAGAATACTGATATTTGGTCAAACAATCAACTCGTGACAATGTTTGCCCATGGTTTTTTTAATAGTCATTGGAAAACGTACTTAAATAGGAAATTGTCTTCGGCTCAATTTGAAAGGCATAGTTTTTGTCGTAAGGACTAATAATCATACGTGAGATAACACAAATTGTACAAACTTTGTCACGATCTTACCTTCAATTATATTAGCATGGTTCTATTGCATAAATCTACTTTCTGATTAATGTTTTGCATACACATTACAGGAGCATCTATCTTTAACTTCAATATATGATGCGTGACACCTGACATTTTTTATAGTATACAAGAATTATGTGGTGTAAAGATCGAGGCTAAACATAGTATCATCAACAATTTCATGTGTGAGTGTTGATAATAATATGTTTAGACTATAATATTTTTGGTTCATAATATCTTTAAACATTGATTATTTTAACTTTCGAGCATAATAAAATTGGATTATAATAAATTTAAATTACATTTTTAGATCATAAGATTTTTTTCGTAAAATGCTTGAACCACGACATTTTTTTGTTCAAATTTTTATGTCTATACTCATTTCGTAAAGAATTTAATTTTAATAACTTTTATTTTCTTAAAATTTTTGTGATTATAACATTTTGTGATCATAATAAATTTAAACAACACTTTTAGATCATAAGATTTTTTTTCGTAAAATGTTTGAACCATGATATTTTTTTTTCAAATTTTTATGATTATACTTATTTCGTAAATAATTTAATTTTAAGAACTTTGATTTTCTTAAAATTTTTGGGATTATAACATTTTGTGATCATAATAAATTTAAATTACATTTTTAGATCATAAGATTTTTTTTTCGTAAAATGTTTGAACCATTGTTGGGTCACATTTATTGTAACTAATAGTCTAGGGACCATTTTGTATTTAGTCGAAACTTTGGCTAGGTATATATAGTAAGTAGTAACCTAATTTGCATAACCTTTGCCCAAATTGTAGCAGCCCCATCAATAGCAAAGTGTTCAAATATTATATCCATCTTAATCTTCCTATATTATCACTTGTTTATGCTTAATCTATGAATTAATCATTGAATTCACAATCTACAACCATGATATTTTTTTCTTCAAATTTTTATGACTATACTCATTTCGTAAAGAATTTAATTTTAAGAACTTTGATTTTTTTAAAATTTTTTGTTTACAAATAATAAGCAAAGCTATGGGCGAAAAACGAAGCGAGGGAAGACATGAATATGTTTCCATATAAAGAAGAAGTCAATTGTCTATTATGCCCTTTGAGTCAGCGTCCATGTCATCATTAAGAAGCAATGTTATTGGTACATGTCATCAAATTAAAATCATGTCATTGCTTCATATATAGGTGGGAGATTATTATTTTATTATTTAATTATTATATAATACATTTAAAACTTGGTGAATAGTATCCGCTAATAAAGAAACACCTGTTAATTTTTTGACAGACTTGTTGTATATCAGATCCACTCCTATACCTGCTGACATTTTGGTTTTTGGGTAGGTTAGGGTGAAACACACATGTGTGGATCTAACCCGGAAATTCTCCTCTTGTGGGTTTAAGTAGTTGGGGTGTCACATTTGAAAGCCGCCTCGTGTAAAGTGACAAAGCACGAGAATTCATGCATTGAAAATCGAAAAGTGCTTATTCCTTTTGCATTTGATATTTTTGATTTCCTTGCACCTTAAGCGGTGGAGCTTCTTAACAGAGTACAAAATGTTATGCATAGAAAGATAATGACACCTAGATCCACAAAATTTTGGTTTAAAAAATTAGTTTTGCAATTCAAAAAGGAACAGTGACACATCGTTTTTCTCGTTTGCCTTCCTTCTCTATGTAAAAAAAAAAAGAGAGATCTTTGATCTATATTAATGATAAATTTGCGAAATTTTCTTAATTTTAGATATTTTGACATTTAAGTTTTGAATTATATTTTAACCTTCTTTGTTTTAACTTGTTGATATTTTTCTAAAAAATGTAATGTGCAAATTGGTAATATAACAGTTTTTTAACTTGATTTTACAGATCAAATTATATATAATATCAAAATTATTAAGAATACGAATTTGTTGTTTTACAAATACGATAACATATTAGTTTGAGTATTATATGAAAATTCCCCCGCAACAGCGCGTGAGTAAAAATTTACTAGTTTTAAATATTATGAAAGGCAAGGGATTGAAAAGATAAAAAAATACATTTTTATTTGAAAAAAAAATAGTACATTATAAAAGAGAAAACTCTAATTATGTTAAACGGTTTATTTAATAAACTCTTTGATGACAAAACCATACTAACAAAAAATGTTGGGCAACTTTGGGGGTGTTTGGGAGGGCTTATTTAGGGGGCTTATGAGCTTTTTAGCTTATTTAAATTTAATAAACATTTTTAAGTGTTTGGTAGAGCTTATCTTACTACTTACTAATGCATTTAGGCCTACCTCTTTTAGTAAGTTTAAGGAGCTCTTTAATTTTAAGTTTAAGGAGATTTCCACTTTTAGTAAGTTCTTTAACTAAAAAAATAAAGTGTGGCTTACAAGATTCGAACACAAGACCTCTCCTAAGTAGTCACTATGTGTTAACCAATTGCTATAACTTACACTTTATTTCAAACCACCAACATTAAATGCAATAGCCTGTAATTCCAAGCATTTGACCTGCCCTTATATTTACGGAAGTTAATTAATTGAGCTTTTCGGTTTCGATTTGTATTTCTGGAAATTAATTAATTGACATTTCTTACCATCTTTTATTTCCGTTTTTCTTTTTATTTCCGAAAACTATCTTACCATCTTTTATTAATCCGTTTTGACCTTTCTTTCCATCTTTTATTTCCGAGCTACGTTTTTATTTTCGACCACAACCTACACATAAACACGATGCTACAAATCAGGCGACATTTTACCCATGACATATGCTCCGGTTAAATTGTTGCTTACAGGATTCGAACACAATACCTTTTTCTATGTACAGAATGTGTGTTAACCAATTGATCTAAATGGCACTTTGTTTTAGAACAAATAAACAACCAACTTTAAATAGAAAACATATTGTATCGAACTTTCCATGATCAAGATATTTGTTTGTGTGCTCACATATTCTTTAATTATAATCCTTAAGTTTGTTGAACTTGAATGTATTATTATGTTCAAGATGATAATGATTACTAATTGCAATTTTTAAAGACGGAAAAAATCATTCATTTGCCCAATTATTACCGTGTAAACGAACAACACTTGCTCGCCACGAAATATAGTTTCTGGGTACTCGCGGCCGCATTGCGCGGGTACCCTGCTAGTAAGCTTCTTATAAGTTTATTTAAGGGGTTTTAAATAAGCTACATGAGAAGAGATTATGAGCTTATTTGGGGTTTTTACTTCATTGCCCTCTCATTTCACCATAACCTTAGTTCGCCCTCACAGAAGTTTAACACCCTACTTTAACTCCTTTTTAGAGGGTGTTTGGATTTGCGTTTTCCACCAACTTTTTTGATTAACACGTTTACAAAACTTACAAAATTCATTTCTAGTGTTTGGGAAGACATAGCTTATAATCACTTATCTGCGTTTTACCAACACCAAAACGTGATTTTCAAAAAGCAACTGAGCACTTACTTTTGCAAAACGGAGTTTTGTTTCTCTATCAAAATTACCAAAGTATCCTCTTTGGAAAGTTCCAGTATCTGTTCATGATTCTTAAATCTTCACACATGTTCTTCAATTTTTCCTCATGATTGAGGTTTTTTGTTATTCATTTTCATCATGTTCAATCAACAAAATATATAGAACTCCACTCGTCCAACAATATTCCAAGTTTGTTGATAGGAATATTAATTTCTTATTATATAATTTATGAATTATATAATCTAAGCCCTTTTTCTTTAGAGTATTGTACTTTTAACTTGTTTTTGCAGAGTGTTCCTTTTGAGGAAGAAGGAAGATGTGTTGGAAATATAAAGAGATATTGCAAGTTGGCAATTTTCTCTTTCTCACATTGGTGGGAGGAAGAAACTTAAATGAGTTTATAAGGCACTTAATTCTTTAAGCTTCCAAAGGCTTTAGTGGAGGATTAAGGGCTAGACCCACACGCGCGCCGAGCCGAGACCGATGACACGAAATGGCGCACTTTGCACTTCGCTGGTAGCTGAGGAGCTTTCTTTTTGGCCAATTTCGCGACAGTGAAGTGTAACAGCCAGACTTAATAGAGGTTGTTAATACCTCTTCCGTTTTTTGACCAACGAATTTATGGTCTGGGGCATTTCTGGGCACAGCATAATGGTGCACTTTGCACTTTGCACTTTGCACTTTGCACTTTGCACTTCGCAGGTAGCTGAGGAGCTTTCTTTTTGGCCAATTCCGCGACAGTCAAGTGTAACAGCCAGACTTAATAGAGGTTGTTAATACCTCTTCCGTTTTTTGACCAACGAATTTATGGTCTGGGGCGTTTCTTGGCACAACATAATGGTGATTAAGACTGAGTTAATTGCATGTCCGTTTTTCTTCACTTGCCTCTCGTCTCCCTATAAAAGGGACTCATATGGCAGAGTTTAGAACACACACAAACAGAAAGCTTCCTCACATTCTCTGATGCGCGTTTCTTCTTTCATTTCCGAGTATTCACTTTGTGTTACACGGTGTTTCTTGCTGTGGAACATACCGTTGTTGCTGCATCAAATCCTGGGTGTATACGTTAGAGGCTTACAACGTATAAAACACGTATAAACCTTTAAGGACAGGAATCTTCATTCCGTGCGGTGTGTTCTTCATATTCGTCAATTTCAGGTCAGTACATTTCATTGGTTATTGTAACACCTCAAATTTTAATACCAAAAATCGGCCAAAATAAAACATTTTATAAATAGAAGAACATCCTCAATTCGGATTTACAAAAACCTTGGTATGAAATCAGAGTATAAAAGTAGGTGTTACAAAATAGATCATAACCAAGCTAAGACTAAATCCAATCTAGTGCTCTTCTATTCTAGGTCCCGCATCTCTATCCATGCGTACCTAAGCCTTCGATCCCGAACCTGAGTACATAGCAAAACAAAACAAGGAGTACGTGAGACAAAAACGTCTCGTGAGCTACATGGGTTTAGACCCCAAGGTTAATGATAATAACCGAATCACAATCAAACAAACAAACAAACTCATAAGCTATCACCCCTCTGTCTAGTCACCCTATTGTGACTCTAATACCTTGCTTTCCTAGCAATCATACCTAGTTGTCGGGACATCCCCAACCAACTAGAACCACATTAACTTATTAACCGGGGATCCCCCGCGTTAACAAGCTTCAAGGTAAAGGCAAGAGGGAATCGCCCAATCTACCAATACCTGCCTTACTCGCCGGACTACTTCCAGTTAGCAAGACTACTATCATGGAATGGGCCGATGGGGATCCGCCCAAATGCTCCCCATTCCAAACCTCATGACCGGGGATCCCCCGAATCATCACATCATCTCACCATATCATAACTCGATGGTTATGTCAATCTAGCTCTCGGCTATCACTTCTATCATCAAACAAGTTAGCTCAATACAACTATTGGTATAACTAACTATAATCTACTAGTCTACACAAATAAGCAAATAGACCACAACACAAGTAATAAAATGTATTTCATAGGCTATGTACTCAGTAAAGTCCACACGTACTCACCTTAGCAATAAAGATGCTCCACCCGTGTTCTTGACACCAAAACTCTTGTTTCTCAATCCAATCAACTTTCCAAGGCTTCACCAAAAGCCTAATACAATTATCACAATATGATCAACATCAATTACTACTACCAATGTGTTCATCTACCCCTAGACAACACCCATCAATCCATTTTCCCCAAATATGGTGATTACCAAACCCTAGGTTTAACCAACCCTTAAGATTCTTACAAATCATAATCATACACTTGTTTTCCTTGTTAATATACCATCTATTAAGTGTATACACCATTTATATCACCATAATCCATAACCCAAGAACTAGGGTTTCAACCCCAAGCTTCTAAACCCATAGATCTAAAGCTACAACTACAAAGGATTGAAGATATACCTTAAATCTTCAACTAGGAGTGAAGAATCACAAGATTTGATGAAGAAATCGACTCCAAATGATGCTTGACACCCAAAATCGTTTACAAGTTCGAAGAGAGAAAAACTAGGGTTTCACTTGGCAATAAATGAGCCAAATCCCGTCTTTAATGCTGCCAGACACAAGTTCACGACGCGACCATAGTTCGCGTCGCGAACTCTCCTTCTACACGCATACTTAGCGATCGTTATCTAGTCGCGAACTACTTAGCGACACATGGCCAAACTCCCTGGAGCAAGTTCCCGATCGGGAACTTATAGTTCGCGTCGCGAACTCTTGATGGCAGCAAGGCTGCACTTTTTCCAACTTGTCTCGACCCGGTTTCGCCCGTAACTTTCTCGTACGGTGCCCAAACGACACGAAACCAAATCCCACGTATTTTATATGATTTATCCATAATTATCATATTTTTATACAATTTATTTATTTACAAATTCGGGTCGTTACAACTATCTACCCCTTAAGAAGATTCCGTCCTCGGAATCTCATCATAGTTCACGAAATCCGGGTACCTCTTCCGAATCTCGTCTTTGACTTCCCAAGTCAAATTCGGCCCAAGTGAATGCTTCCACTTGACCAATACCAACTCGATCTCCTTATTCCGAAGCTTCTTTGTCTTCGTTTCTAGTATAGCCTCGGGCTCCTCAATCAACCGGTTCGGGCCGTCAACCCGCAACTCTTGCAATGGAATAATATTTTCAACTTCCCCGATAAACTTCTTCAAATAACTCACGGGAAAGGTGTCATGCACACCTTGAAGTTCGGGTGGAAGTTCCAACTTAAAAGCTTGAAGCCCGACCCGTTTCAATATTTTAAACGGTCCAACATACCTTGGACTTAACTTTCCCTTTTTACCAAACCGCATCACACCTTTCCAAGGTGACACTTTCAACATCACCATATCACCGACATCCAAGTCGTATGGTCTTTTCTTTAAACCCGAATAACTTCGTTGTCTATCTTGGGCGACTTTCATGTTGTTTTGAATAATACCAATCTTTTCATTTGTCACCCTCACGATCTCGGGACCCGTGAGTTTCGTCTCTCCCGCTTCCAACCAACAAGATGGAGTTCTACATTTCCTCCCATACAACGCCTCATAAGGCGGCATCTTAATAGTCGAGTGATAACTATTATTATACGAAAACTCGACCAACGGTAAATGTTCATCCCATTTACCACCGAAGTCTAACACACACGATCTCAACATGTCTTCAACCGTTTGAATTGTTCTTTCACTTTGACCATCGGTTTGCGGGTGATAAGCCGTGCTCAACCGCAACTTTGTACCCAACTCTTCTTGTAAAGATCGCCAAAATCTCGAGGTAAACCTCGCGTCCCTATCGGATACAATCGATAACGGAACCCCGTGGAGTCGAACCACCTCATCAACATACAACTTAGCCAATTTCTCAAGTGGCAACGTTTCCCGAATTGCTAAAAATAACGCACTTTTGGTCAACCGGTCAACTATGACCCAAATGGCATCGTGACCTTTGCTCGTCTTCGGTAAACCTACTATGAAATCCATAGTTATATCTTCCCACTTCCCGGCCGGTACAACCAATGATTGAGCTACCCCATACGGTACTTGATGCTCGGCTTTCACTTGTGCACACGTGGCACACTTAGAGATATACTTGGCCACTCTCGTCTTCATTCCGGGCCACCAATAAACCCGTTTCATATCTTGATACGTCTTTGTACTCCCCGGGTGAATCGAATACTTCGACTTGTGCACATCATACAACAACTCTTTTCGGATACCACCGAACTTAGGAACCCAAATACGACCGCCTACGGTCTTCAACCCTTGTGCATTTTCGAGAAAATGTTGGTTTTTACCTAACCGTTCTTGTCTTAACTCGTCCTTTCCCATAACCTCCCGTTGGGCATTCTTGATCCTTTCAATAATGCTCGAGACGACTTCTATACGTGATAAAATTCCTCGGTTCGGATTTTCATAAACCTTTCGACTTAAGGCATCGGCCACCACATTCGCCTTCCCCGCATGATACACAATCTCACAATCATAATCGGCAATCAACTCGATCCACCTTCTTTGTCGCATATTAAGGTCTTTTTGTGTAAACACATATTGCAAACTCTTATGATCCGTGTACAATGTGCACCGAGTGCCATACAAATAATGCCTCCACAACTTCAAGGCAAAAATAATCGCCGCCAATTCCAAGTCGTGTGTCGTGTACCTTAATTCCGCATTCTTCAATTGTCGCGAGGCATACGCGATCACCTTTCCTCTTTGCATCAACACACAACCGAGCCCTTGATTCGAAGCATCACTATAAACCACAAAATCTTCCATACCATCCGGTAACGTAAGGATCGGCGCGTTACATAACTTTTCTTTTAACAACTTAAACGCCTCTTCTTGCTTCTTTTCCCACACAAACTTCTCACTTTTTCTCGTTAACTTCGTGAGTGGAATCGCGATTCTCGAGAAATCTTGTATAAATCTTCGGTAATAACCGGCTAATCCAAGAAAACTTCTAACCTCGGTAGGAGTCCTCGGAGGCTCCCAATTTGACACCGCTTCAATCTTGGACGGATCAACCTTAATACCATCACACGTCACCACGTGACCTAAGAATTGTACTTCCCGCAACCAAAATTCACACTTTGAAAATTTTGCATACAACCTTTCCCGTTTTAACACATCCAACACAAGCCTCAAATGACTTTCGTGTTCTTCTTCGGTTTTCGAATAAATCAAAATGTCGTCAATGAACACGATCAAAAACTTATCAAGAAACGGTTTACAAACCCGATTCATCAAATCCATAAAAATAGCCGGTGCGTTGGTAAGACCAAACGGCATCACTAGAAATTCATAATGACCATAACGTGTACGAAAAGCCGTCTTCTCGGTGTCGCCTTCTTTCACCCGAACTTGGTGATAACCCGACCTCAAATCGATCTTTGAGAAATAACTAGCACCTTGCAATTGGTCGAATAAGTCGTCAATTCTCGGCAACGGGTAACGGTTCTTAATAGTTACCTTATTCAACTCTCGGTAGTCAATACACATTCTCATCGAACCGTCTTTCTTTTTAACAAATAACACCGGTGCACCCCACGGTGACGAACTCGGACGAATAAAACCTTTATCTAACAATTCTTGCAATTGGGTCATCAATTCCCGCATTTCGGTGGGAGCTAAACGATATGGAGCACGAGCAATCGGCGTCGCCCCCGGAACTAGATCAATCTTAAACTCGACTTGTCTCTCCGGTGGCAAACCGGGCAAGTCATCGGGAAATACTTCGGGAAAATCCCGAATAATCTTGACATCATCCATTGACTTCTTTTCCTTTCGGCCATCTAATACATATGCAATAAACGATGTACAACCTTTCGATATACTTTTTCTCGCCTTAATGGCGGTAATCACATTAGGCATGTGATGTCGTTTCTCCCCATACACATACACTTTCTCGTTCTCGGGTGTCCTAATCGACACAATTTTCTTTCCACACAAAATCTTGGCTTGGTGCATACCCAACCAATCCATACCGATAACCACATCGAACGCCCTAATTCCCATGGGCAACAAATCCACCTTAAACTTTCTACCGTCTATTTCTATTTCACAATTTCTATAAATACAATCAACCATAGACGTTTTCCCGTCGGCTACTTCTATCTCATACATTTCATCTAACTTTTCGGACGGTACATTCAATTTACAACCGAACTCATAAGACACAAACGAATAATTGGAACCCGAATCAAATAAAATATGAGTTGGCAAGGAGTTAATGAATAGAATACCTGACACCACATCGTGTGCCTCCTTCGCCTCCTCCCGAGTAAGTTGGAAGGACCGCCCCTTCACCTTCGCCGGTTCCACTTTCTTTTGAGCCGTGGACACCATCGACTCCATCCCCTTCTTTGGGCACACATTGCTATAGTGCCCCTTCTCGTGGCACGAGAAACACTCGATCTCGGCCAATGATTTTGACTTGCATTCACGGGCCATATGCCCCGGCTTTCCACAATTATAACAAGTTTTCGACTCCCCTCGGCACACGCCGGCATGAGTCTTCCCGCACTTCTTGCACGAGCCAACACTTCCTTGTTTAGAGAAGCTCGAAGTGAACTTCCCCTTCTTATAAGTACCCGAGCCACTCTCGGCTTTTCTCTTCTCGCCCACGTGGGCCCTTTCGGCAACACGTGCCTCATTTACCTCCTCTACACACCGGGCGGCACTAATAGCCTCATCTAGCGAGACCGCCCTTTTCACTTCCAATTGATAATCCCACGGTAGCCCGCTAGCATACCGAACCACTCTCAACCTCTCATCCGAGTAGGTTTTAGCAACAAACGGGAGCAATCCCGTGAACTCCCTCGAATATTCCTCCACCGACATATCACCCTTCTTAAGGGTCACAAACTTTTCATGCATCTTTTCCAAATCCCTTTCGGGACAAAATCTCTTTTTCAACCTCGTGGTGAACTCATCCCACGACATCTTTTCCACCACCTCCTTCCCGAGGGTCTCATACACAATATCCCACCACACCATGGCATCTTCTTTCAACAATTGTGACGCATACGTCACCATATCAACATCCTTACACTTACTACTTCCGATAACCCTCTCGGTTTCTCAGATCCACCTCATCGTTACTTTCGGGTCCGAACTACCCGTATACACATTTGGCTTACAAGCCATGAAGGATTTAAACGAACAACCTTCTTTCACAACGGGCCTAGCCCTAGCATCACTTTGGCCGCCCGTGGAGGACTTCCCCTCCCCGGTGCCACTACCTCCGGTTTTCTCATCCGACTTAGCCTCGGATTCCCGGTCTCCACCCGACCTCTCACGGTCTCCAATAATACGGTGCACTTCTTCGGCCACCGTTCCCTTGATTTGGTCGATAATGGTTTGGAGATCCGCCATGGTCACCGGAGTTCTATTAGCTCCGACCTCCGATTCATCAACCCGATGCATTGATGGTTGACTTTCTTGCTCATCCACCCTTTCAACAGGAGGTACTTCCTCCTCACGGCCCTCCGGGGCTTTACCACTTCTACGTGTGGTCACCATTTCTTTCAATTAAGACTATACGAAAGACATTAAACATTTAGTACCTTGTGTACAACCCATTAGTCGCATAAGACTCAATATCCATAGTCATAACAAATTTCATCGGTCCCCTAGGTTCAACCCTAAACTTAATATAAAGTCTCAAGGTCAACCTATGATCTTAAGGAATCTTATATTCCTAATGCTACAGTCTAAGACTAGGATGGTCATCCAACCTAATTCACTTAAACTATAGCTCTGATACCAAGTTGTAACACCTCAAATTTTAATACCAAAAATCGGCCAAAATAAAACATTTTATAAATAGAAGAACATCCTCAATTCGGATTTACAAAAACCTTGGTATGAAATCAGAGTATAAAAGTAGGTGTTACAAAATAGATCATAACCAAGCTAAGACTAAATCCAATCTAGTGCTCTTCTATTCTAGGTCCCGCATCTCTATCCATGCGTACCTAAGCCTTCGATCCCGAACCTGAGTACATAGCAAAACAAAACAAGGAGTACGTGAGACAAAAACGTCTCGTGAGCTACATGGGTTTAGACCCCAAGGTTAATGATAATAACCGAATCACAATCAAACAAACAAACAAACTCATAAGCTATCACCCCTCTGTCTAGTCACCCTATTGTGACTCTAATACCTTGCTTTCCTAGCAATCATACCTAGTTGTCGGGACATCCCCAACCAACTAGAACCACATTAACTTATTAACCGGGGATCCCCCGCGTTAACAAGCTTCAAGGTAAAGGCAAGAGGGAATCGCCCAATCTACCAATACCTGCCTTACTCGCCGGACTACTTCCAGTTAGCAAGACTACTATCATGGAATGGGCCGATGGGGATCCGCCCAAATGCTCCCCATTCCAAACCTCATGACCGGGGATCCCCCGAATCATCACATCATCTCACCATATCATAACTCGATGGTTATGTCAATCTAGCTCTCGGCTATCACTTCTATCATCAAACAAGTTAGCTCAATACAACTATTGGTATAACTAACTATAATCTACTAGTCTACACAAATAAGCAAATAGACCACAACACAAGTAATAAAATGTATTTCATAGGCTATGTACTCAGTAAAGTCCACACGTACTCACCTTAGCAATAAAGATGCTCCACCCGTGTTCTTGACACCAAAACTCTTGTTTCTCAATCCAATCAACTTTCCAAGGCTTCACCAAAAGCCTAATACAATTATCACAATATGATCAACATCAATTACTACTACCAATGTGTTCATCTACCCCTAGACAACACCCATCAATCCATTTTCCCCAAATATGGTGATTACCAAACCCTAGGTTTAACCAACCCTTAAGATTCTTACAAATCATAATCATACACTTGTTTTCCTTGTTAATATACCATCTATTAAGTGTATACACCATTTATATCACCATAATCCATAACCCAAGAACTAGGGTTTCAACCCCAAGCTTCTAAACCCATAGATCTAAAGCTACAACTACAAAGGATTGAAGATATACCTTAAATCTTCAACTAGGAGTGAAGAATCACAAGATTTGATGAAGAAATCGACTCCAAATGATGCTTGACACCCAAAATCGTTTACAAGTTCGAAGAGAGAAAAACTAGGGTTTCACTTGGCAATAAATGAGCCAAATCCCGTCTTTAATGCTGCCAGACACAAGTTCACGACGCGACCATAGTTCGCGTCGCGAACTCTCCTTCTACACGCATACTTAGCGATCGTTATCTAGTCGCGAACTACTTAGCGACACATGGCCAAACTCCCTGGAGCAAGTTCCCGATCGGGAACTTATAGTTCGCGTCGCGAACTCTTGATGGCAGCAAGGCTGCACTTTTTCCAACTTGTCTCGACCCGGTTTCGCCCGTAACTTTCTCGTACGGTGCCCAAACGACACGAAACCAAATCCCACGTATTTTATATGATTTATCCATAATTATCATATTTTTATACAATTTATTTATTTACAAATTCGGGTCGTTACAGTTATTTTGGTTAATTTGATATTGTTACAGACTATAATATACTCAACAAGATGTACTTTTAAGGTGAAATTTGATGTTGCTTTTTGTTGGCGTTTATGAAGGATTAGAAGAAGACCGAGAAAGAACTAGCTTGTGGAAGCTGATTTGAGGAAGAGGATGATGTACATAAGACGCAAGTTCAAATCGTATTAACTAAACAAGCATTGTGTAATTCAACAAATACAATAATGTCTATTTTAGTCATTTTACTTATTAGTTAAACAAATAATCAGAGTTTCCAAACACAAAAATATTGATTATCTGATTATTGCGATTGCAAACATCATAATCAAACCCAAACACTATTTTTAAGAATCACGTTTTGTAACCGCCGATTATCTGATTATTCATTTTCAAAACGCTTAATCTGTTTTCAATAAGCAATCCCAAACACCCCCTTAGTCATTTTACAATAAGCTTATATAAACTCCTTCAAACACTTTATTTAACAAAAGCTTATTAATTTAAGTAAGCTAATAAGCTTATAAGCTCGTAAGCATAAATCCTTTTAAATAAGTTTTCCCAAACACCCCCCCCCCCCCCCCCAGAAAGTGGGCTTAAATGAGCCCATATACACAACATAGCCCAAATTATTTATCCTCTTTTCACTTGTGGGAAAAACAGAAAATAAAAGAAATATATTCAACATAATCTCAAATCCCCTTGTTCACATACCGGTCTCCGGCGACATCAAACATCTCCGATGGGCTTCGCAACTGAACACCGTCGTCATCCCCACCACCACCACCACTGCGTAAACAACATCTCTAACTTCATCCAGTCAACCGCCACAAACATCTCATCTCTCTTCATCCCTAAATCTTCAAATTCATCAAACTCTGCTTCTTCTCCGCCCAAATTACTCCTCCCGTTACCGCTCTCCCTACCACCTGTTTCGTTATTAGATTCCACTCCGAATGATACGACATCGTTTTCTTCTTCTACGAGTCCGTTAGCTTCATCGTCATCCGTCAGGAGTATGTCGTCCGAGTCAACCAGCTCAGGGTTTCCGTCGACGGTCAGGATTTCGAATCTGAGCTCGACCGGAAATGGCGGTGGACCGGCGTTTGTTGGTCAGGTTTTCAGTATGTGTGACCTTTCTGGTACTGGTCTCATGGCTGTTTCCACACAGTTTGATATCCCCTTCATTTCCAAAAGGTATTCAGCTTCCACCTTTCTACTTATATACATTATTTATACGTATTCTGAAACTCAGTATCTAATCCTTGCATGAATTTAGTTTTTATTTACTCCTGTTGTATTGGATAGGGTTTGAATTTGATGTCATACACCTGTTTAGTTAGGGTTTTAAGATAAACTGAGCTCCCACCTTACTAGCTGATGCATCTGGATAATGTAAATCCTTTGGTATTGTTTCCAAAACAGTCAGTTGAAACAGTGGATTATTTTTTGAATCATAGCAAAATCCTTATTACCACTTTATGTTTAGGTTATATTGAAGATCAATTAAGGTTTGGAGATTGATAAACTTTATACATTAATAATTTCCTACTAGTTGTCTGAACAATTAATCAAAATATGGTTCTGGAATTGTTTAATGAGACTATACCTCATGGAATCAGTAAGACATCGGCAGTGAGTTTGCACAATCTTAGATTGGTTGGAAAATTATCCTTTTGGTGACTTTAAGGTTCTGTTTATTCAGTTAACTTTTCAACATATTATCATAGTATTCACATATTTATAGGTGTTTCTTTTCACTCACAGAACACCACGATGGCTTAAAAAGATGTTTCAAGCAGTTATAAAGAGCGAAAAGAACGGCCCTGTATTCCAATTTTTCATTGATCTAGGTGATGCAGGTACAAATGTACAATATATAATTGTTCATATAATTCCATAAGTTATTATTTTATTTATATTATTTTGATTATCTTTCAGTTTCTTATGTTAAGCGACTGAGTATTCCTAGTGGGGTCGTTGGTGCATGTCGCCTTGATTTAGCATATGAACATTTTAAGGTATCAGCTTGATTAATATTTCTGATTTTTATGTCTATTTTACAGGTGATAAAATGGGCGGGTTGCATATTAGGTCAAAACGGGTCATGTCAAATTGGGCCCAATGTTCTTTTCCTAATTATCAATAACTAGTGCCCAATATGATTCCAAAAATTATGTAATTTTAATAGATTACAATGATGTAGGAGGTTTTATGCATTAAAAATACCACTGGTTGACTTTCGACCCGTTTCTTTCAAAACTGTTTATTTTATTATGCTTTACGAGTTTGACTTGTTAGAGACAAACATTATTATTTTACACTCTATATTTTGCAACATTATTGTTCACTCGTATTTATGCGAATTCTTTTATTTATTTATTTATTCATGATTTTTACAGGAAAAACCTCACTTGTTCCAGTTCATTCCGAACGAGAGACAGGTCAAAGAAGCTAACAAACTGTTAAAAAATACACCACAAAACACTCGGAAAAAAAAGGTTGAAGGAGTTCCAGTTTTCACTGCACAAAACTTAGATATTGCAATAGCCACATCTGACGGAATTAAGTGGTATATATTTATATATATTATTAATTCATCTAAAATTAAAAAATATATTTTAATTCAGCATTCATTTTCTTGATTATAATTTCTTGTTAGGTATACTCCATATTTCTTCAATAAAAGCATGCTAGATGACATACTTGAGGATTCTGTTGATCAGCATTTTAATTCCTTAATTCAAACGCGACACTTGCAAAGGCGTCAGGATATTGTTGATGACAATATGGCTTCTGATTTGTTGGATGACAGTACAGAAAATGTATGGGAGCCACCAGAGGTAAGTAAAGCCCATATTATTTAAATGCATATTACTTTTAAATTTACAAAATTCCATCTCATTTCCCTAGAAACGGGTCAAATAGGTCAGACAGTGATTTTTGAATAGATGTTATGTTAATGTTTGTTTATAGGTTCAGGAAGTTATGGATGAAATTGGGACTCCTGATATACCATTAAGTGTCATTACAAAAGCTGCAGAGATACAACTTTTGTATACAGTTGATAAACTGCTTCTTGGAAATCGGTGGTTAAGGAAAGCAACTGGAATTCAACCCAAATTTCCATATGTTGTTGACTCATTTGAAAAAAGGTACCCAAAATCACTTATTTTTGTAGAGGAATGACTATGCTGGGTTGTGGGTTGGGTAACGGGTCAAAAGTATGGGTAGTTTTGTATTACGGGTCAAATTGGTTTGGGTCAAAATGGGTAATTTTGCAGTACAGGCCATAAGTTGGGCAGTGTACCCGAAATACTTTTTTGTTTTTTATTATTTGACAAATTGCACAAAAAGGTAGTGACCTTATTGAAAGTTTCCACTTTAGGTACTTAACTTCTTATTTTTCACAATTAAAGGTATTAAGGTTTTTCTAGTGACCAAAATGATATCTTCATTTACCTCCTACACACATTAAAGTTATAATTTTAACCAAAATGTGGAATTTTGTTTTTATTTTACGAAAATGTAACAGAAAACATCCTAAAATTGTTTTTTTTTTTAAATCCTCATTTTATATTCTTGCAGGAGTGCAGCTTCATTTCAAAAAGCATCAATGTTACCTGACAATGTTCCAGATTCTGAATTACAACATTTCAATTCTTCAAAAAATGAGTCTCAGGGTCAACTTAAGCATAAAACGGATTTCCATTACCCGTTTGGAGAATGGTTCACTAATCCATGGCTAAAACCACTTCATGATCATCATAACCTATCGGATGACAGGTAAAAGTTTGAAGATTCTTGAAAAATTAGAGGTGGCAAAATGGGTGGGTTATTCTTATATAAGGCCAAAAATACGTTTTAGTACCCTGAACTATTAAAGGTGCAGCATGGTACCCTGAACTTGACAAAATGGTCGATTTAGTATCTTGACTCGTTAATTTAATCATGTTTTCTTACTTGACTTACTTTCACTGGAGTTTTTAGCGGACTAAAAAATATATGTTCATCTCAATATATTGATATTAGAAGCAAATCACGTGAGAAAAGAAGACCAAATTTGTGAGTCGGGGTACTAAATCGACCATTTTGTCAAGTTCGAGGTTACTCTTGCTGCACCTTTAATAGTTCAAGTAGTAGAATACGTAGTCAGCCAAGTTCAGGGTACTAAAATTCATTTCGACCTTTGTATAAAGATTTGATTCCTTATATGTCATCACAAGTTTCTTTTAATAAAAAACATACGCATTAGTTCTTCGTTTAGCTAATTTTTTATTTGATCCGTTCGACCCGTTAGGGGTAGAAAACTTGAAATTGCCACTTTTATGTTAAACTATTAGCGGTTGTTTAGCTCCATCATGGTTCTCAAACGTTAAAATAGTTTTCTCGAGATAAAAAAACACTTATTAAAAAGTAAAAAATTTCCTACCTGTTTCTCATTATCTTCATTTTTTACAGAAAGGAAAGTAACATTAAAGAAGACCCGACCCGCTACCCGAACCCGTTTCTTCCAAAGATCACAATGGTTGGTGTAGCAACGGGTGAAGCGGGCCCCATGAGCAAGGCGACCCTAAAAAAGACAATGGATGATTTAACAAAAGAGCTAGAAAACACGGATCAAGGGAACACAACTACTAATGGTTTTAGTGAGTATAAATATGATGATGAAAGGGACCCGCTTTTTGTAGCAAATGTTGGTGATTATTATTCGGGCTTATCAAAAGCGAGTTCGGCTAGATGGGTTCGGCCTCGATCAACCAGAAGCTAGTTGTTTCTTTTATAGGAACCATAATATTGTTTTATTTGATAATTTGTCGATTTCAAAAATGTTGTAAACTTGTAAGATGTGCTTAAAAGTTTATGGGGTTATGTTGTTGTTAATTGATGTTTAGACTAAAATGATCGAGCATGATGTGTTTTAGTGTGATTGGTTAACTCAGACTATATGGAGAAATTTAAGTTTTTGACTCTCATCGAATGTTAGCATTTTTACACTTGGTCACCAATATTTATCACTCTTTAAATTTCAAACTATAGTTGATGGTGCTATTACAAGTTATGGCACTATAATTTTTTAAGTATTTGGATAATAACAAAACAAGTATTAATTATTATATTTGTCTATTTTATGCCAACTTAAGTAATTCTTAGGTCATTAAATTGATTCTTTTATCTTAAAAACACTTCTTTATTAATCTGTTTCAAAGTATGCAATTAAAACACACTCCAAAATAGTATTATTATTAGAGTTTTGCTAATATGTGGTATACAATAATGAATATCTCATAAATAAAAAAATTCTTAATTAATGTAAAATGATATTGATGAGTAATTTAATGTTTTTATCTTAAACCGATATTATTGAAAATGAATTGTTTTGATATATTAAAGCAAAATCATAACAGAATTTATACTATTTACTATCATGTATTCATGTCTCTAGAATACATACTATAACAGGGTTTGCGGTTTTATTTTAGGATGATTTTCACATCATTACTTTAATTTTATTTATCATAATTATTATTTTAAAATGAAAGACATAAATTCTCTTTTATTTGATCATTTCGGGTCAAATACTCAGATATGATAAGATAACATCATTGTGAAACGGGTCAACGGGTATGATCCATTTTCTAAACGGTAATCTGTACAAACCTGTTCGCCGTTCCCAGAGCATCAAATCTGCGAAACTTTGAGAGAGAGACTGAGTGCGAGAGAAAGATGTTTCTACGGCGGTTTGCTCGGCCATCGTCACTGATGATGATGGCCAAATTGAAGGAAACAACGGGGATCGTAGGCCTCGATGTGGTCCCTAACGCAAGGGAAGTATTAATCGGACTGTACAACAAAACCCTAACCGAGATCCAGCGTGTACCGGAGGACGAAGGCTACCGGAAGGCCGTTGAGAGCTTCACCAGCCACCGTTTGAAGGTATGCGAAGAGGAAGAAGACTGGGAAGCCATTGAAAAGCGACTAGGCTGTGGTCAAGTTGAAGAACTCATCGAAGAAGCTCAGGATGAGCTCAAACTCATTGACAAAATGATCGGTACGTTTTCCTTCTCTCCTTCATTAGAATCCGTCAATTTTATCCGATCGAAGTGTATATAGAGCTTCTGTTTTCATTACGAATACGAATTTTCACGATTGATCGGTTATAATTTATAAAAATATTAGGGAATTGAAACAGATGAATTAGGATGTTAGGGAATTCATAAATATTAGTTCGATTGCTGTAAACCTAATATTGGTACATAGATTTCAGTCATTTCACAGGTCGTACGAATTTAGGTAGTGTTTGGGATTTCAAGTTTGGAACTTGAATCAACAATTAGGTCAACTTTTCTATTGATGCTGCTTCAATGCTGGCCCTGAGCCACAAAAATAGTTTTAGTCTCCTGACACTAGATTATGTAAACAATTTGGAATCATTTATTAAATTAAATGTTTCATGAGGGAGAACCTGTAAATTTTGAGTGATCTTAGCATGCACTTTGCTACAAATTCCTTATATTTCTTGATTGATCATTAACATTTTTGTTTTGTATAAAATTGTAGAGTGGGACCCGTGGGGTGTACCTGATGACTACGAGTGTGAAGTAGTTGAAAACGATGCTCCGGTCCCAAAACACGTGCCACTACACCGACCAGGTCCTTTGCCCGAGGAATTCTACAAGACCTTGGAAGCTATCATGGATGCTGCCCCCAAGAAAGATGAGCCCGTTATCCCCTCCACTTCTCAATGAACATGAGCCCGGTTAGTTCATGTTCGGGCCCGTTTCTTGTTTCCATATATAGGAAGCTGAATCTTTACTATTTTCTGATTATTGTTTCTTGTTATTAACTATGGTTTTGAGGCCTAGGGGTTTATCTTTGCCAACATTTGGTTTTGGAGTTTAATAAACACAAATTGTAGTTGGTTTTAGATGCACCAACTGTATTTTCGTTGTCCTTTTTGTTATATAACCAACAAGATGAAATGTGTAATCCACTGATTATCTTTCATCATATTGTCCATTGATTTTGATATTTGTCTTGATCTAGTGGGTAGACACATAAGTATACCATAAATAGTAGGCACCAATACCATTTCTTTAATAAAAAAACAATTTTGACCGTGTTTTATTATGACCGGGTTTTTGATCGGTTAGGACCAATCCGATTTGACACATTACTGAGTAGCGAGTAATCATACCAGTTAGCTGAGCTTTACAATAGTGTATATATGTAATGGGTCAAAAAATTGATCCATGAGTCCATTAAGTGATCCAGCATATGGATCCATTTAAACCGACACCTAACCCACTCTGACCCACGATGTGATTGTGTGGTGTTTGGTTAATTTTTTCTAAGGTTCTAAAAGACGCTAGGCGCGGCTTGGCGGCACCATCAAGCCTTGAGCATGGCGAGTCGTGGCGAGCCATGACGTTTTTCAAGGCGTGAGTTAAGGCGGCAAGTTTTTTAATATATATATATATATAGGGTCCGGATCCGGTGAGGACTCTTTTCCTCGCGAGGACTGTGAGGATTCCAAAAAAAACTCTAAAAATGATCCAAAATAAACTTTTTTCAAAAAATTCCTTTTTTAAATATCTAAATCGCTATGTATAAGATAAAAAAAAAAATAAATCCAAAAATGATCACAAAAAAAAATATGGATCATAATAATGATCCACAAAAAAAATATGGATCATTGTTATGATTCGCTAAAAAAAGTGGATCATAATTTTTTTTTTGAATTTTTTTTTGTCAAATGTAGTAATAATCATGGTGGGTTATCTATATTTTTTTCGGAATTTTTTGAAATTTTTATGAGGTGTCCTCACGAGTCCTCACCGAAAAAAGAGTCCTCACAGGATCCCACTTATATATATATATATAGTGATGGGCTAGTTACAGAACCCATTTTAGGCTACAGAACCCGCAGAACTCAATCTAAACCATTGAATTTCAAAATGAAATGATCATGGAAGATACATGAAGTGATTTAATGAGGGACCCCATGCATGTATGTTATTCATGTATGTTATTCATGCATGTATGTTTTTATGTATATATACATAAGTGTTATTTTTGCATTATTTGAACATATATGTTTTTCAGTATTTTTGATGTTTTTCTTAGAGTATATGTTTGATCTGGGTTAAATGTTATTGTTTTGCATATTTTACCAAATTCTAATATTCTTAGATGGGTTCTGCTTGGTTCTACGCAAAAAAAGGGGTTCTGCAATAATATCCCTATTAATTTACATGATTTTCATATGTGAAGTTTATAATGAAAATGTTAAATCTAAATTTATAATTACATGCCATCATTTTTTTCAAAAAAAGATCATTTTTTCAAAAAAAGATCATTTTTTCAAAAAAAATCAATTTTTTACAAGATTTTTCAAAAAAACTCGCCATAAGGTGCGCCTTACGCCGCCTTATCACGTTTTTTTTTTCGTCACGCCTTATACTGCCGCCATGGACTGTTTCGTAACGGTGGAATCGCGCCTCACGCCTTGTCGCCGCCATGGCGCGCTTTTTAGAACCTTGATTTTTTCTAAGTACTAAGTGTCGAGAAATGTATCCAACTTATCACGAAATATCATAGTGTATAGTGTGTATCATTCTTTTGGTTGTACTAAAAGTGTTTAACTTGCTAAAAATATTATTGTCTGACCTATTAAGTAATGTAGTCGAGTGATGTGGCAGTGTGCTAGTGTGTAGTACTAACTAGGATGAGATCGAGTCTACAATCAACCTGAACAGATGCGGACTTGAAATACCCGATAGTGTGTAGTACTAACTAGGATGAGATCGAGTCTACAATCAACCTGAACAGATGCGGACTTGAAATACCCGAGGCTCGATTTCAAATGATTAGTATACCTGAGAACCGAACGGCTTTACAAAACACGGTTCCGGTTTCGATTTGGGTTTATCATGTATACACCCGATTGGAACCGAAATAGTAATTGGAGCCGATTTCGGTTGTTGTATCATGTTTGTCGGTTTATACATGTAATATTATAAAAAATTATAAATACCAAGTATGTAATAAAGATGAACCGAAACATAGTATTATAACAAACCAAAATCCAAGTACATTGTTAATTAAATCTCGGTTCCGGTCTTAAACATGATTTGTTCTATACCCAATGTACTTGTATCCCTTGTCTGGACCCAAAAGACCCAATACCTGATTTCAGGAAAAAGTTAGGCCCGATACACCACCTGATTTTTAGTAATCCGGTTCGTTACGGAGCAACAACTAGGTTGATGTATTTAGGGGTGAGCAGAAAAAGAGGGTAACCGGAATTGGACCCGGAACCGATTTGGAACCGCCGGTTCCGGTTCCTAAAATTATGGAACCGCCCTAAGAGGTTTCGATTCTCAAAATTTAGGAACCGGTAACCAGTGGATAACCGGCGATTATTTTGTCAATTTTTGTTAAAATATTATATATTTGAAAATTTTCATGTCCAAATTTTAGAATATGATAAATTTTATGTAATTTTGAATGAGTTTGGTCATCAATTAGTCTAAATATAACGTTTTAACAATATAATAATTAGACAATCATATGTTTAAGTGTTTGAAATTTATAGATTAGTAGATATAATGATAAAAAAATGATTAATAATTAAGCTTTGCATCTTATTTTAATTTTACGATTTTATAGACAGGGTAACCGGAACCGGCACCGGAACCGGAGGTTCCGGTTCCAAAAATTGAGGAACTGGTACAAGAGGTTCCGGTCGGAACCGACGGGTACCCTGCTATGCTCACCCCTAGATGTATCGGTGACTTAACTGAGGACATAAAATTTTAAATTTAAAAATAAATTCAAGAGTTAATTACACAAATGGTCCTTTAAGATGATACCACGCTGCAAGTGTGGTCCTAATCTTTTAATTTCGACAATCTTAGTCCTTTAAGATTACCGATTTTGCACGTTTGGTCCTTTAGGCCAAACCCTGTTAAATTTTTCTGTTAAGTGACCTCATGTGCGATGCATATAAGGGTATTTTTGTCTTTTCATACTCCTTCCCCACCTTCATCTTCTTCCCCAAAATCAAAACCCTAGAAACCAAAATCAAATCTCGTTTCAACTGTAATCTCCCCTCTTCAAGATCAAAACCCTCAATTTCATTCTATTTTACCCATTTGATTTTAAAAAACTCATCCAAAATCACAGTATCGGGCAGTGGAATTCATCCGTTAAACGATTCAGTTATGAATTATTTATCATCTCTTGCTAATTACGGTACCACCTTTATCATCGCAGATGACTTGCCGATCAAGGAACAATTATCGTTTCTAGAATCCTACTTAGATTGCTTGAATTCCGACGACATTTCGCCACCGGCGGTTTCTGTCAAGCTGGCATGGATCATTCTCGTTCTTCTCTGCAAACTTGACGGAAAAGCAAAATTTCACAACTACGTCGCATTAGCGTACCTCTTTTTCGTTAACAATCTCCATTTCATAATCGAAAAAGTCCGTACAACAAATCTGAAATTTATTCTAGGAGAAGAATGGATAATGAATCACAAGAAGAAGTTGAATCAATATGTATGGAGCTACGAATCGATGTCGTGGAATAAGGTGATTTCATGTTTGCCGGAGAATATACTTTTATCGCCAGAGAAGGTGAGGGAATGCTTTATGAGGTTGTACTCTACGTTTGAGGAGGTGTACAGCAAGCAAGCATCATGTATTGTGGTGGATGAAATGATGAGAGATAAGATGAAGGCGTCGATTTATATCATCGACCTAATTGAATGTATTATGTATTTGATACTTGATAGTTTGTTTTCATTGAGTTATATGACAGTTGATGTTGCAAGATTTGATTTTGAAGAGGGGAGATTACGGTTGAAACGAGATTTAATTTTGGTTTCTAGGGTTTTGACTTTGGGGAAGAAGATGAAGGTGGGGAAGAAGAAGGAGTGTGAAAAGACAAAAATAGCCTTATGTGCATCGCACATGAGGTCACTTAACAGAAACATTTAACACCGTTTGGCCTAAAGGACCAAACGTGCAAAATCGGTAATCTTAAAGGACTAAGATTGTCGAAATTAAAAGATTAGGCCCACACTTGCAGCGTGGTATCATCTTAAAGGACCATTTGTGTAATTAACTCTAAATTCAAAATTCTTTTTTAATATCTACTGATTTTCAGTAATACACATTTTAACATTTATGTGTACTTGAAGGCCCACCATAAACCACCACCCACCTCCTCGTCACCACAATCTACATGCACCTTTCACCACCCTCTTTCTAGTTCCTTGTTAGAAGTTTTGTTTTATTATATATTTTTGCTGTTAAAAAAACAGATACTTGTTAGATACATGATTTATCTAACAAGTTCGTAACTGGAAAGATCAGCTTCACTTCCAAACTTGAGTGTAGTGAAATGAAAATAGCAGTAGTTTTCAGTTTTCGTTGTTCACTTCCAAGTTCCAAATGAAAGCTAAGCTGACCATTTGGGCTGAAAAAACTGAACCGAACTGAAACTAAAAACGTGTAATCAGTTTGGT
Organism: Calendula officinalis; assembly: GCA_963853835.1. Classification (NCBI taxonomy): domain Eukaryota; kingdom Viridiplantae; phylum Streptophyta; class Magnoliopsida; order Asterales; family Asteraceae; genus Calendula; species Calendula officinalis. The sequence continues at coordinate 29,581,293 of OY970825.1, forward strand.
TTTTGGTTTTGTAATTTCATGATTTTCTCTTTCGGTTCTCAAATAGGGGTGAGCATTTGGGCTTAAAACACTGAACCGAAATCGAAGTAAACTAAACCGGACAATCGAAAAAATGTATTCATTTTGGTTTTTGGTTTGAAAATTCATCATTATTGGTTTGGTTCGATTCGATTATTGGACCATGCTCACCCCTAACGAAACCTAAGTCTCTAACCTCGGATAATCATTCTCGGAAACACATAAAGATTCTCCCGATCTAACAAATGCCCCCATCTAATAACCAAGAGGTTACTTAAAATTTGAGTAGATGCTTGACATGTTGGAACATGTTCTTATGATCGTTTTTTATATAGAAATTACTTGTCACTAATTATAATATTGTAAACAATGCTTGACATGTTGGAACATGTTCTTATGATCACCTTTTGTAAGAGCTTACGTGTCATTAATTACAATATTGTTTAACATAATCGAAAATGTCCTATAATACAATGTATTATATCATCATATGTTTGATTGATGAGTCCTATAAAGTAATGTAATACATGGAGTGATAAGAAACATGAAAACATGAGATGGAGGAACCAAAGGGAACATTTGGACACATAATCTCATGATGGTTGTATCAAAATATTTTGTTTTTGTTTAATGCAAGTGCATGAATGGTGTTAACTACTTCATTAGCATCTTTGTTTCAGTTACTACTAAGATGAGTGCTGATTGTCGGTTTGACTTCGGTAAGTGAAGCGGTTAGCACATGCCCCTTTAGTTTGTGCGCGCTGATGATTTATATCACCAATATAATTTAAGTATAATGAGATAAATTTGTTGACCAAATTAATCTTAATGAATATTGAACAATTAAGGGTTGTGCGCACATTTTTTGAATATATTTTATTTAAAACACACTGACTCGACGGTGGGTCGGGTGGAAAATTTTTATTTGGTAATGTTCATTTATGAAAAAACCGCATGCATGGAAAGTCGAATTTGATTTTCGAACCCAAATAATCAAATGCAGCCTCTCACAACCACCCGTGATGGATCTTGGTCATGGCCACACTACTCCCACGGACCACCACCACCCCCACCCCCCGCGTGAGGGTGAAGGTGTTCCAGCCTTTTCCACGACTTAAAGCTGTGCCAGGCCATCCTCTCTACGACGTGTACAGACCTATATCGAGCATTCTTAATGTGAACACAATTTGAAATAACTGAAGGTAAAATAATGATTGATGAAATAGTAATTTATTATTATTATCTTGGACATATAATAAAAAAAAAAGCTACCTTTTAAGACGCTTGCCAATGGACCCATATGCTAGACATCGACGGCTGCCAGTTAAATTAACGTTATTGGCATGACCTCATCAATTTCAGTCAGTCGGTGGATTCTTCGATTTGGTGACAAGAGGACTAAGGAATGGTTTAAAATTAAGTGAAGTGTGGGGTTCATAATTATTAAGTGACATATCAATGTTGACAATGATCAATTAGTTATGGTGTATGTTGATGTGTTATTGAATTGACAAAAATAATTAGCTTAAGAGTTTCAACTGTTTCGTGTACACCCCTAATATTAACAATTATTGGTGATTTATCATAAGTAGTTTTTAATCAAACATAACTAATATATCTATGTGAATATAGGTAGGGGTGTAAGTGAGTCGAGCTGTTCGTGAGCTACTCGAGCTCGGCTCGTTAAAAGATGGATAAAAACTCGAGTTAAACGAGTTCGAGCCGAGCTCAAACTTAACTTAGAGCTCGTTTAATAAACGAGCACGAGCCCGAGCTTCATACTAAGAGCTCATTTAGGCTCGCGAGCCTAAACGAGCTAAAATAATTAATTATTATAAAAAAAATATAAATACATATTACGTATTTATCTAATTATGTGTATATATAATACACATACATATATAAAATAATATATATAAAAAAAAAATTTACATCATATATTAAATATTATGATTAATTAAAAGAATTATATATTTCGTATATATGGAAGTTTAAATGAGCTTAATCGAGCCGAACTCGAGCTTTACACATAAAGCTCGAAACGAGCCGAGCTCAAGTTCGAGCTCGGTAAAATTAAACGAGCCGAGCTCGAATCTAGTCGAGCTCGAGCTCGGCTCGGCTCATTTACATCCCTAAATATAGGTATATGTAAATTATAGTAATATAATTTTCTTGAAACATATATTTTAAAAACTATAAACGTTCCAAGCTCTGAGCATTGCATATCATAACTTAAACTTAGATAGAAACAATTATGTGCGAACATGTTTAGAAGTGGTCATCAAATCTGATTACAAAAGAACAAAATTTTATTAGACTAAATCTTTAAGGGTGATGAAACTGCATCTAAATTTCTTCTTGGATTCTATGCAACAAACAGTTAATATGATTAAGTAACATCCAAAACTATCATATATTGGGTTTTGCTAAGGGCTGTCACTAATATGTATAAAAAGTTTGTACATTGATTAAAAATATAATATTCTTAAAATTTAGGGGTTGTCTTTTGTGTATTTTACCTTTTTAATGACAGTCCTAAAAACTGTCATTAGCATTTTCCTATTTTAATAGTTTGCATTCTCTATGCTCCATTCTAGATTTAATATATTATTGTTTATGTTCGTACACAAAATATGAAAATGTCCCTGTTGGGGTTGCAGTACATTTTTACTACCAATAATATACTACTGATAGAAATCAGGATTATGGCGAAATGATAACCTTATATACTTCCCGATTCAAAATAAGCTGTGATATATTTTTAATTTTTTGTTGTATTAAAATAAGTTATACATATTGATAATTTATCTTATTTTGTAAAAAGTAGTGAGACTCAAACTCATCAGTAGCGCCTCATTACCTTCATCCTTACTGACAAGTTATCGACAAGGTCGTGCCAACATCAATTCATCACTAGCAAATCCTTAATTAAAACATATTAAAAAAGCTCATTTTCAACCCCTCCCCCTCACAATGCTCACCGACGTGATAGTAGAACTTGTCCGTGGGGTGACGAGTTGCTACCGACGAGATGGAAGAAGATATTGGTGCCAGCAGTTGACGACATGAAGACGCGTTTGAAGGTGACGACGTGCTCCGACGTGAATGTTGGGAGTAACCTAACTATATTATTTAATATAGTGAAATAACTTCTTTACTCTTTCTTTTATGTTTAAACATTATTAACCTCATTTTTTCCAAATGGTGTGAGACTCGTCCCCCACTAACAATTCAATTTAATCTAATTTTAACTCTGATTATAATTTTTTATTTCAAAAACCGTGAAATTAACAATCTATCACTTAATTTGAATCAAAGAAAATATATAGCTAGATCTTATATAATTCACTTTCCAAATAAAGTATTTTGAGATTTGTCGCCTAGATGATACAACATCTATTGTGATAAGATGGCCAAAACATTCTGTTTATAGTTATAGAAGACAAAGCAAAACAAAGATGATTATGTTTTCAGTTGAGATAAATACAAATTAATACTGATGCTGTAATTGATACTGATAAAGATTTGATGTTGCTTCAAGAGTTAGTATTGATGGGGCAGAATTACAAAGATACTACTGATCTTGGATATACTACTTGTAACGCCCTGAAATTTGTATTAATCAAATAACATTATTTTAATCACGTTTTATTATTTATAATTAATTTTATATTATTTAGACGATCTGTAGTTAGACGGTTCGTGTTATTAGGCGTTAATTAAGCTAGTCATGTCGGCTATTTAATTAAGTAATTATTAATTTAATTTAATTGTTTATTAAATTTTATCTGGGTAGATAAATAGTTGGTCGTCTCGTAAGTTTAGACGACAATTTGTTAGACGATTAGTATTATGTAGACGACATTTAATTAGTAATTAGTAAATTAATTATATAATTAGTCGGTTCGTTTTTTTATTATACATAGTTTCTATTATGATTCGGGTTTTAAATAATAGTGAGTCGGGCCGGCTATGGGCCAAGGCCTAATCTCAAGTGGGCTATCCATAAGATCGGGCTTGAGGTTTATCATAATCTTAAAAGCTTATTAGCAGGTTATTAGGTTAATTTTTTCTTTAGAGGGTACGTGAGGGTTAGAGCGGCCGCACCTCCAAGCAAACATTTTTTCTCGTTCTCACTTTTAATCGAGAGCTGGAATATTTGAATGTCATCGTATGGGTTTTATCCATTTCGAACGTAAAAGGTGTATATATTAAATCCCGCAGCATCGTGCGGCAAACGTAATGCTTGTTAAAATTACAATTATCTAAAATAGCTAATAAAACTAAAATTACCAACACAACTGACCCAAACCTTTAAATTTACCGGTATGTTTTTATTTCGAAATCGTATCATATATCCCTGAAAAAAATTATCCCTAAGGCTGGTCGGTATGGGTGGGGGGTTGGGATGGCGTTGGGGTGATGTGGCATAGCAACGGCGTCGAGGGTGTTTGGAACACCCCCCAAGGCGTGAGGGTGTGCGTGGGCGAGGAGGGCAACGCACAACGGGCAGGCACGGGCGTTGGGGTGAGGTGCTTACTTGTGATTGGTTGGTGGGTATTTTCTTGTTTAATTTATTTAAAATTTAATGGAATAAAATGGTGTGGGGTTGTGGGTATTTTCTAGAGATGATATGGTGTGGGGGTGGTGTGGTTGCTGATGTGACAGATAATGTGGTAGAAAAAATTGGTGTGGATGTGGTACCCATACCCGACAGCGTGAGAAAAAATATCCTGAAAAGCGTTATTTAGAAAAAAGAAAAAGTCCGAATAAGTCAGTTTGACTGGGGGAGGTGACAGTACAGTACAAGTCATATAGCGTCAGGCAGTAGTAGTTTGTAAGCAGGAGAGCCGACCTACACCTGATGCAAGAATCCATCTATGTACGTCATGGGTAGTACTCTCTTTTCTGATTTAACATCTAATTTTACACGTCACAAGTTGTCATATTAGAGAAGAAATAACAAAGAGATGTCACTAATTAATTAAAAAATCACCTTAACCTATTTTAAAAATAGTAGTCAATATATCATAACTTTATTAATTATTATAGTTATTTTTTTTAACAGCAAAAATAATTATTATAGTTATTGTTTCTATAATTATATAATTTTCTATAAAACTTATATAATATAATGTATGAAATAAAAATCTGTACACAAATCAAATTCTTTTTCTAATTCAAATCAATGACATTATTCTCTCTTTGTTCATATTCATTACTTTATTACTCCGTATAACGTTAATTCCAATGTACCTAGAGAGAGATTAAAATATATAACTAATTTAATTTAATTAATTTTTGAGAAATTATATTTTTTTCTATAATCACTTCTAAATCTAACATATGTTCACTTATTCTCTTTTCTTATATTATTTTTTGATTTTAACACTTATAATTATTAGAATAAATAGAAATACAGTACAAAGAAATAGTATGAAGAATTACTATTATTCTTAATTTTTAGATCTTTGTGTGTATATCTCTTTTTGCTCAATAATTGTTTATTAAGATAATACATAACATGGGTTGCGAGGTACAACGTGATATTTATGTGGGTTTTTATTGCATAACTTGTTATTTATGTCTTGTTAAAGATTCAAAATGTTCCGTAAGTAAGGTTTACAATTGATTGATAACAATTTTTTTTTTTAAATCTCGTATCATCATTATAAGGGCTTTTTTGGAGCGGTCAGACTTATACTTGTGATGTACGCGACCTAACAGTTGTCGTGATTGTTTTCAAACATTTTTCTGACCATCTAGAAAATATTTATCGAGAGAGGGTTCAAACTTGTAACTGCTATGAAATCATACATAAGGTCTTGCTAATAAGAAAAATGTCAGGATCGATTAACTATAGACAAGTTAATAAACACCTTAGATCTAATTGATGATAGAAGTTGCAGCGGATCAACACTATATCAATAATTAAGAACAATGAACTGTATGAACAATATGCAAGAATATTAAGAACACAGTTTCACAAAAAGCTTCAATGTATATTATTGAGTTAACAATACACACGTACGTTTACAATTCGTAAGGAACTATTTATAATAGTCCTTGAAGCTAAACTATTTACCCTAGTTATTCTAGGACTTGATTTACATCGAATAATAATAATATACATTGATTTACATTCTATAACTATCTATACGAAGATCTCGGACTTGATATCTTCCAAAAACGCGTTGTCAGTAGTAAAACTCATCACCAGTAGTAAATATGAAGATCAGTAGTAAACTTGGTGATCAGTAGTAAGTCCATAATCAACGTCAGTAGTAACTACAATGATCAGTAGTATCTTCAATCTTTTCATGATCAGTAGTAACTTAGTTATAGTGAACACCAGCATCAACTTCATCAGTAGTAATATGTTCTGCCCCATCAGTACTAAGTATGTCAATACTAACTGCAGCATTAGTAATAAGTTGATCTGTGTTTTGCTCCAACAAAAAAGGGTTTGACATGTTATATAGTAGTATACTATATATATTCTTTTATCACATGTATAAGAAAAAAGGGTCGCTAAATACTTGTATGGCATGTGGGATTAAGCAACTCGATCAAAGTCAACTTGATTAGGAGGGAGTAATGAAGAAAGGTTGAAGACATTAAGACATGATTAAGCAAGAACCAAGGGCCTATTGTTTCCTTGATACCAAGTCTCTTCATTCACTTTATTTTTCTTATATGCAAACCTCAATGCCATGTCTCCTTTCTTTTACTTTTACTACAATAAATTAAGTGATGCAAATATATTTCTGTCAGTTAAAAAAAAGTATTATACTTTCATAATTTACTTTATTTGGTAAAAGGTAATAGAACGTACATTCACTAACTGTCTTCTTTAATATATAATTATCAATAACATTCCGGACTCTCTAACAAACCCGAATAAGGCATGCATTTTCGAATGAGCAAAAAAGGACAAACGAGCCAAAACTATGACTAAAAAAAGTGAAAAATTAAACAAAAAGAAAACTTAAAATGCAAATAACTCAAAAAAAAAAATGTTTTTGGGCCCAAAAGTTCTGTAAACCGTCTCTGGCTATTTACTAGGGCGTACTCCTCATCGTTAGCTTCGATTTGACTACTCATGCTAAAAGTTATGCTTATTTTAATACATATCATTTCCTCTTTGTTTATATATAAACGATCACTCAATATAGAAGAACAATGACCGCTTATAAACTAGATTGTCACAATCGCCCACGAGAGATTTCTTATTCATGTTATATTTAGAATGTTATAGTTACGTATGAAATGTATTTATAAAAACTACATTAGCCAAAAATCTCATATCGGTTAGACCCTTAAATACTATTTTTTAGGCACTTAAACAATAAAATTCTAAAAATTAAATATGAAAATTGGTATTAATGTCTTGTATTTGTGTTTATTTATATGTGTACTCAATTTATCAATACAAGTATCAAAATCAAATACTAATATAAACAAATAGAACTATAGAAGTCATAAATTACACAACATATTATATTGAGTAATAACATTAAATATGTACGATAATAAACATCAATATCAATTTTTCTAAATACATATTACTATTTTATGTCCCCATGTGTAGAATACAATGTGAGTATGTGACGTGTCTTAAACGGCTCGAATAAATGTCGCTTGCAATCAAAGATCAAATTGAAATGGTCAAGATGAACGATAGATAATGATTCCGTTAAAAACATACTTTGTAGTTTAGATTAGCTCCAATTTACAATACACAAAAACAGAGCAAAAGATATTTCATATCCGTAGCTTTTACGTCATCCTACCAAAAGCTATTAAGCTACATCTTTTTACCACTAGTGATTTAATTACACGAGTTCAGTTTTTTTATCACAAAAACCCAAAACAACTTCTGTGTAATTAAAACTTTCTCAACAGCATTTTCCCGCCAATTTGTCCTTCAAATGCTGATTCTGTTTAACGGATCACTTCCAGATCTTGAAAGAACACAAGAGTCGAATGATCTCTTGCAATGGAGAATAGCGCCTTGGATTCCGTCTTGTTGTGCCACCGCAGAGTCATCACTTTTCCTCGCCGGAGTTTGTAGTATGGCCGACGCCGACCGGCTTTTGCCTAAATGCTTACGAACCTCCCTAAATACACCGCTACCGCCTCGTTTCTCTTCCTTTCTCGGCGAAAAAACTGACGAAGCCGGAGACGACGACGGCGTTACAGATTTCTCCGATAACCTTGATTTCTCATTACTCCGTTTCGACGGTTTCATCAGATTCAAATACTTATTAACAACATCCTTCGAGAAACGCTTTGAAGTCGTGTTAACCGCATCGTTTTCCAGAAGCTTCTCCGTTCTGAATTGATTTCTCAAACTGTTATCTCGTGTCAGCAACGCTCCGATTTTAACATCTTCGATCTCGCGATCTGTTTTCGTCTCCTTCCGCAATTTCGATTTATTGTTGCCATTCTGAAATTGAAGTCCTAACATCAACGCTCGTAGAGGCGATTGAGCTGTTTTCGTAATCGGCGAATCAGGTGATGAAAATCTGAAACTCGATTTCAAATCATGACAGTTAAAATCAAACACATCGTCGTTTTCATCTTCTGGATTAGTGAACACTAAATCGAAAAACGAATCTTCGTCGTCGATAGAGGAATCGTAGTCTCGAACAGCCGTTGGATCACCACCACCGCCACCGGCGGATTTCCAGAATTTGAGTAAGCTGAAAACCTCCATTGTTGGGAAAGCCAGAGTAATTGATTTGACTTAACGGTTCTGTAAAAGTCTGAGAGCTTTTTGCAGTGAAATAGAGAGAGTGTGAATGATTTGAGTGTTTTGTTTGATTGGTTGGATGGTATATATAGAGTCACGTAGGCAATATAAACGGGGAGCATGTGCTTCACCCCGCGGCTACATGCTATGTATAAACATTAACGCTTTTTCCCATTTTAATTTTTTTTTCTGTTCAAACTTCAATGATGTCAATTAAAATATGAAATTAAATGATTACCGAATTAAAATAATAACTTTGTAATATGCTAACATAGCAATCCTGTAAAGACTGTTAACTTCTTTTTGTAACGCCAATAAATAAATTCTTTAAAACGAACTAGGCAGAAGGTAGACTAAAAATATACAAGAACAGACGAAAACAAAATTAACAAATATAAAATGGGTCACAACACCGTAAAGTCCAATAGAAACTCCTCCAAACTAAATTCTCCTTATATTTGATATTATAAACAATTGGGCTCGAACCATCGATATAAACGGTACAACTCTTGAGTCCGTATGACTAGATATAACAAATTTCTAGGGCTGTCAAATCGTGCTATTGGGCTCGAACACGACACGAATTCGTTCAACACGAAAACGACACGACACGAAGTCGTGTTTTATTTTACTAACACGAACACGACACGATTAAAAAACAACAAACACGACAACACAAAATAAATAACAAATTTCTTACTTATTACATGTTAAAAACACGACAAACACGATAAACACGACAAAATCATAACTATCGTGTCAATTTCGTGTTAATCTCTGAACACGAACACGACACGACTTCGTGTTTGTTTTACACAACACGAACACGAACACGAATTCAAATTTCAGTTTTGTCCCAATTTCATTTCGTTTCGTGTATTTTTGTCGTGTCGTGTCAAGTTTTGACAGCCCTACAAATTTCTATGTTTCTATATATTTGGACTATTATTTACATTCTGTTTCTGTTACAAGCTATTAATCAGAATAATTAATTTATCAAAATGTTTCTCCAACTTAACAATATTATTCCAAATATATAGCTCGTGTTCATATACAATTTTGTAATTATTTTGAGTTTTGCATTTTCATAATATTTTTCTTGGTATTGCCCTTGTAATGATAAATTTGTTTACTAATTCGGTTTTCTAATGATAATATGAATTTATTTTGGAAAATACTTATTTTATATAACTCCTCTGACTAAATGAACGAAGAGTGAAAGGTTAAATACGCGCGACAAAACGTGGTATAAAGACCTTGTTAGTTAGATACAAATTCGAAAAGAATACGCCTTAAAAAGTTAACAAATTCAGAATGCACGTTTTATAAGGGGGTGTTTGGGATTGCTTATTGAAAATAGATTATGTGTTTTGAAAATGAATAATCAGATAATCGGCGGTTACAAAACGTGATTCTAAAAAACAGTGTTTGGATTTGATTATGCTGTTTGAAATCGCAATAATCAGATAATCAGTTTTTTTAGTGTTTGGCAAATTCAATTATCTAATAACTTAATGTAAAATTACCAAAATAGACATTCTTTAATTATATATTTGTGATGCTTTCACCCAAATTATCAGAAACAGCTCGTCCTAATTGTTTTCTATAATAAGATGATCCAATATCATTAGCCCAATTTAGAGAGCCCAAACCATAAAACAATTACGTAATGATATTATTGTTAGGGTAATTGGGTGTCACATGAGCCAAATCCCTCTTTCCGATCAAAATTATCGCAGCCGCAACCTCACCGCTGTCTTTTTGATGTTCAACAATCGCAAGTCGAATTTGCTTTCTGGAACGGCTCTTGACCGCGTGTTACCGCTACGGTGCCAATTTTGTGAGCTCGAAAGTTCAATTTTGTTGCAGGTTATTTTTACGATGGTGAATGTCATTGCTTGTGCCTTTTTCTATGTTGTCGTTGCTGCCAGTTTTTACATTCAGCCGGAAATTTTCAAATTTGATCAATTACTTCTTCTTGTTCGTCCATGTTCTGGTAATATTTGGGCTACTGTTACGCTAGATTAAAAAGGTAGAGGATAGTTTGGTAATTTTCATGGTCAAGCATATTCACGTTTTACAAAAGCAGGTATGCAGATGCTTTTGCAAAACGCAGTTTTGAAGCCAAAAAAAGCAGATAAGTGATTATGAATTTTGTCTCGCCAAACACTAAAAATAGATTCTCTGCGTTTTGTAAACGTATTAATCAGATAATCTGGTTGAAAACTCAACCCCAAACACCCTCTAAAACTTACCGTATGTTCCCAAACCGAAGACCACTGTTGTTGAAAAAATAAATTTATCTTTTTTATTTAATGATTAAATTTATTACTAATAACAATTTAAGGAATGATATCTCTTCCTACATTTTATTTATATTTATATTGTTATCCACTTCTAAGAGTATTAGGTGTGGTCACACCAAGTCGGAGTGCCACATATGCGCCACATCACTATTTCACATTCAAAACCCCTAAAAACGCTTTACCATCACTAACCAATAATATTATTTTGGGACCCACTAAAATACCTCTCACCAACAAAATACGCTTTAAAAATTTAATTAATACTCTCTCTCTCATCTGTTAGTGGTCCGTCGAGCATCTTCACTCACCTCACGCACGGTGTGGTGGCGAGGTGCCACATCGGATGAATTGGATCCGGCGAGCTCCACTTCGTTACCATAACTAAGCCTCTAATATGTGTAATCCACTAATTTTCTTTCTTCATATCATCATTTGATTTTTACACTTGTCATGATCAAATTGGTAGACATATGAGTAAACACAAATAGTAGGACCAATACTATTTCTCTAACAATTTCTCTGTTTATTCAACAAGGTTTAAAGCAAAAGATAAATTTTACGAACACATATTTTCATATTTTGTAACAAAAAACCAAATTAAACCAACGACGCATTTGTCCTCTTCGTCAAAGTGGGCCAATTTAGAAACTTGGTTGAATAGTATATTCTTCGAGAATGTACTTTGATTTTATTGCTTGTAATAATTAAAAAACGGATATGCCAAAGCACAAAGTAGTAGTTGGTTGTTTGTTCATGAAGTTACTAGACATACCACCATCCTTAGTTTCTTTTCTTCCAAGAGAAATAAATAATGATGGCTCATCATATTTGGCCACTCTCATCATAAATCCCTCCCTTCCCAATCTCACTCGAAACACATAAATTATGTGAAAATTAAGAAGTTTATGTGTCAGTGGATGTTCTTAGAAACACATCACCTGGAGCTGATAGTTGGATGGATAGCAGTTGATACCTGTAGGTACACTTTCTCAGTCAACATAAATCTTTTTATTCTCTCGTTATTGGCATACATATATGCTTATACAATAATTACATATGCAAAATCTCAAATATCATGTGAGCTGTATGTCTTTTGTGTAGCCCTAACACTCTTGAATACCCTAAACTAAGACTACTTCAGATCTAACTCGGTTTCGTACCAATATAGACTTGTTTGAGTTGTTTAATTATTATCAGTTAAAATTATAAGTAGTAATTTTATGTCGTACAAATCACTCGTCATTTCAAATTGGGAATTGGAACCAAACAAAATGAAAAATTCTGACCAAACCCTCGAAATGATGAACAAACTCACGATCAATCATTAAAATTGATTTTATTAATACATGTAACACTTATCATGACCTGCGACCTTCATTGGTTTCCACGCAACCAAATGCAAGGGGTTTGGTCGCTTTCCTCAATGTTTTAACATGAGAAAATAAGTGGAAATGAAGGAAAAATGGGGGTGTGTTAATTCATTTTATATAATATTGAACAAATATTATTTATATATTATGTAATTCTCATACAATATTTAGCAAGGAAATGTACAGAGAAAATAATAAACAACATAAATATTACTTCGTATTTGGAGTTTTAAAGCATTTGCTCTACTTATATATACCGGACCAATTGACCAAAACTGTAATGGGCTTTCAAAGTCCACCATGAAGTGTTCCCATGAATCTGGCCCATAATTAGAGACCAAACCGTCAACCCTAACGCCGTCAATTATAAACGGCTCCTTGCTTTTGTCGCTCACCTGCTCCTCATTGGTTCCCGTGAAAAGATACCAGCTTCGTATCATCCGAACCTAAGGTTCGTACCCGAACCTCTTGATTTTCTACAGATTCATATTCATTCCCCTCCTCACACACATTCACTCACACACGATATTTCTTCAAAAAGTCACGCTCCATCTCCTAATTTCCGGCGCCGAATCTCCGTCAGATCCGGTAACCGATAATCTAGATATGGCCGATAACAACGCCGTTGAACGTGAACCCGAGCCTGAACATGAACAATCATTCGTTGAATCTGTGAAGGAAAAGATCACAGAAACGTTTCACAATGAAGATTCTTCGTCATCGGATTCCGACAGTGAAGGCAAGAAGAGTACTCCGGTGGCCGACGTGAAGGACAAAATTTACCGGCTCTTTGGTAGGGAGAAACCGGTGCACAAGGTCTTAGGTGGCGGTAAACGTATGCACATTTTACTTTGCTTACATAATTTTAACATATTTACAGTGATGTATGACTTTAATTTGATCGATTCGTGATCATGAAGGATGTATGTTAATCGATGAATTAGATCTCTAATTTAAAGTAATTTTTTTTTTCGATTTTTATATTACTGTTATATCTGATCTGGATCTGAGATGGTTGGAGCTTAGTCATCGGATCTGGATAATAATAATCGCCTTTGTTAACTACTTTGATTTTTCTAAAATAATATGTTACTGATTTCCTTATATCAAATGGATCAGTCAATGGAAAGCAATTTCTGCTAACTTGAAAGTGCGAAAATTTGTTTGCTTTGCTAAATTAGACTAATCTATTATGTGTAATTATTATGTAATACCTAATTGCTGAGCACCTGAAAATTACTGAAATTTCGAATATATGTAATAACTGAAATTTTGCCAAAAATTTTTCAATTAAACAGCAAGGTACTAACAATTTGACCTAACATCTAGTATTAGACATAGTTTGATCTAAGTCTATTGGTTTATAATGCATTGTGGTTTCTTATAGTTTGAATTTTTTTTTGGTGACAGCTGCTGATATCTTCCTATGGAAGGACAAGAAGATTTCTGCTGGTGTTGTCGGTTTTGCCACTTTGATTTGGGTCCTTTTTGAGCTGGTTGAGTATCACCTGCTTACACTTGTGTGCCATACTTTGATTTTAGCCATTGCTGTCCTTTTCTTGTGGTCAAATGCCGCCAGCTTTATCAACAAGTAATTTTGATCCTTAATATCTAACTGTATAATATTAATAACATTTTATCATATCAATTTTCGGAAATTTACTTACTTTTCTTCTGTTTTTATGATTAGGTCTCCACCAAAGTTCCCAGAAGTTGCCCTCCCTGAAGATCTTGTTTTGGGTGTTGTCAATGCTCTCAGGATTGAAATCAACAGAGCATTGGCGATCCTTAGAGACATTGCTTCAGGGAAAGATTTGAAGAAATTCCTTGCTGTATGTGTTTATCATAAAATAAAATAATTATATATAAAGTCGATTAATGTGCAAAATCTTACTAAAGATTTGATCTTGATCTTTTCTCAGGTGATTGCTGGTTTGTGGGTGGTTTCAATTCTCGGAAGCTGCTGGAACTTTTTGACATTGTTCTACATAAGTAGGCTCTTAATAACTACTCTTTTTTTTCTTTTCTTTTTTTTTCTTTCTTTTTCATTTTATTTAATGATATTTTCTCAAATATCGACAGGCTTTGTGCTGCTACACACAGTACCGTATCTATACGATAGATACGATGACAAAGTTGATGCTTTTGCTGAGAAAGCAGAGGCTGAAATCAAGAAGCAATATGCTATTATCAGTGTCAAAGTTTTGAGCAAGGTTCCCGTAGGTGTGAAGGCCAAGTTTGCTTAAAAGACGATTTAGTCCCTAACGCTCGTGGTTTTTACTTGCTTGTTGTGGTATTTTTATAAACGAGAAACAGTTTTTATTTATTGATTCCCTAATACGTTTGGGTGAATTTCTGGTAATTTAAACAGATTTGGTAATGTTATGTAATGACGTTTGTTAGATGTTTAAGTTTTCTGGTTATACAGCAACTGTTGGGCAGATGGTGATTTATGGTTGTTTTGCCCATTGTGTTTTTCAAAGGTTATGAATGGAAAAGGGGATATAATTTAGTTCTGTTACTTTTTCAACTTAAATGAGTTGTGGACTAAGATGTGGTTTGTGCATACTGGACTAAGATGTGGTTAGAATTGGCAAATCGGATTGAACTCAGCTATACTAGTTTGGTTTCCGGTTTTAATTTTCATGCAAAATCAGTTCCAGTTTGGTTTCTATACCTGGTTTTAATTTTCATGCAAAATCCGTTTTTGGTCCAGACCAAAACTTATTGTGGAAAACTGTGTATTGTCTCGGTTCGGTTCCGAGTGGTTGGTTTATTGGACCATTAACGAGCCTAATTCAAGGACACTTCGTTTAAAAATAATTCAAAAAAAACTTAGGACGAGTCCTTTTGTGAAGTATTATTTGTTTGTTGTCTAACCAATATTTTGCATGTGCTTTTCTCAGTACTGGTCTTGTAAAGTTTCCAAAACTTTGCAAAACATGCCTACGTTTTCACATGTAACCAACAAAGAAAACTTTACAAAGGGACAATGTACTTTTTATTCTTTGGACACTATCAGACATTTCGGGAATAACTAACTTATTATCCATACAAAGTAATTCAGTGATACAAACTCAATTCCAATATATTTTACAATAAATCATAATTTTAACAATTTCCAATCACCAATTTACAAGATATTGTATATGGTACCATTCCTTTGTTCTACATTCTCAAATCTCCAAATGACAAACATACAAATTTCCTCTGTCTAAATGTAGTACGAATATTCGGCATTAATAATTATCACGGCAATTAATACGTTACATTTTTGCATTTCGATTCAACACGTTGTCATGTTGCGTACGATAAATACGTTACATTTCCATCTTATGTTTTATAGGAAGTAACTTAATTGCTCTTTTTTTCTCGAACCGCCTTCACCATACAAGTCATTCCATTGTTTTAGCTCCCCCATTACACACCCCTCACCCGCAAAACTAGCCGCCACCTGTCACCAATCATAATTCACCAAATTTATCAGATATTTGATTAGAAGAATTGTATTGCTTCCTGCTTCATCTTCCTACCCATAAAATGATTGACATGTTGAATTCACTAATTCTATTTCCTAATCCAATCCTTTGATTTGGAGACTCGCATGAGTAGGAAGATAAGTAGAAAGATTTGATACGAAGCAATATCAGATCAAACATTTTAATTACTAAGAAAAAGGATCAAATCATATTTACTTGATTTTTTGCGTGCCTCATATCTTCCATGTTTAAAGGTCTTAGTTTAATAACACTTTCACTTTCTTCTTTCATCTCACTTTGTGCATCATCTTGCACCTTCTTTTCCTATTGAATAATAAAAAGAATATAACAAAGTTTATTTCATGTTCGAGATTATGTATATGAAGGCCACCCAACTATCAAAACAGCTTTATAGCCCACCCCACCCAAGACCAAATTGTATTTCAATACCATAAACTTGGTATACTGAGTCCTTCACTATCTTAAACTATTAAAGTGCAACATGATACCGTGAACTTGTAAAAATTGACAATTTAGTACCCTAACTCATTGATTAGATCGCGTTTTCTTACATGATTTTTGACGAATTAAAAAATATATGTTCATCTCAATATATTGCAATTAGAAGCAAATAATGTGCTAATTCAAGAACAAATTAATGAGTTAGAGTAATAAATTGACTATTTTTCCAAGTTCAAGGTACCATCCGGTAAGCCAAGTAAAAATGCATTTTTCATCGAAGCAAAAGAAAAAAAAAATTATGCGAAAAGTAACAACTTACGATATCTTTTTGTCGCTCTTGTTGCATTAGTTCTCTAACTGGTCGATAAGCTGCTGTTACACATAAATTCTGTTTCAGTAGTTAATGCCAGTGTTTGGTTTTGTGAAATTATATGAATATATTTTGAATTTAATAAATATAAAACAAACCTTAAGATCGCTTCCGCTATATCCTTCTGTCATTACTGCAAGCTCTTTAAAGTCCAAGTTTTCAACCTTTTCTTTTGCTAAAAGAGTTTTCAAGATCGTTTCTCTGTTTTCCACTGATGGCAAACCGACCATAATTCTGCACGCGAAATATAAAAGTCAAAGAAGTTGAAAGTCAACAAAAGTCTAGTTTTAACACACGAAAGTCAACAATGTCAAACAGGTTGAAAGCCACCTCTAACTGTAGAGCTAGCAAAATGGGCACGCTGGTAAACAGTTCAACGCGTCAGTTAGCAATGACACTTTTGTTCAAGTTTTAAAATATTTCAATCAATATATATAGGTCAAAATCCATTTTAGTACCCTATTTTACTACCCTTAACTTGACAAAATTGTCGATATATTGAGATGAACGTATATTTTTAGTCCGTTAGAAGCTCCAACGAAAGTAAGTCAAGTAAGAAAATGCGATGAAGTTAATGAGTCAGGGTAGTAAATCGACTATTTTGTCAAGTTCAGGGTATCATGTGGCACCTTTAATAGTTCAGATATCATGTGGCACCTTTAATAGTTCAGAGTAGTAGAATACCTAGTTAGCCAAGTTCAGGGTACTAAATGCATTTTGAGCGAACTTGATTGACTAGGTGTTCTACTACCCTGAACTATTAAAGGTGCAACATGGTACCCTAACTTGCCAAAATGGTCAATTTATTACCCCGACTTATTAATTTGGTCTTAAATTCGCACGTCATATGCTTCCAATGTCTATACTCAATATATTGTGATGAATTTATATTTTTTAGTTCGTCAAAAGTTATAAGAGAACTAAATCATGTATGAAAATGCGACCAATTTAGCAAGTCATGTTAGTATATTGACCATTTTGGCAAGTTTAGGGTATCATGCTTTACCTTTAATAGTTCATGATAGTAGAGTACCTAGTCAACCAAATTTAGGGTACTAAAATGTATTTTGGCCAAGAAATAAACGCAGCATACCTGCGTTCAAAGCGTCTAATAATAGCTTCATCAAGATCAAACGGTCTATTCGTAGCGGCAAGAACCAAAATCCTTTCACCGGGCTTAGTCAACAACCCGTCCCAATGCGACATAAACTCGTTCTTAATCTTCCTCATAGCTTCATGTTCTCCGACCCGTGTCCGTTGCCCCAACATACTATCAACTTCATCAACAAATATAATCGTCGGCGATACTTTTGCGGCAAGTGTGAACAACGCCCGCACGTTTTTCTCATCTTCGCCGAACCATTTTGAAGTTATGGTCGACATTGAAACATTGATAAAACTTGCGCCGGCTTCGTTTGCTATTGCTTTCGCTAACATGGTTTTGCCCGTACCCGGCGGGCCAAATAGTAAAATCCCGCGACATGGTTTTAAAAGCCCGCCGTTGAAAAGATCGGGTCGTTTTAAGGGGAGCATTACTAGCTCTTGTAGGGATTCTTTTGTTTCGTCGAGTGCTCCGATGTCGGAAAACGTTACGCCGATTTCGTTTGCGGGGATTACCTCGGGTCGTATGCGTTTTTCGTATTCGTTGTCGGGAATTTCCTGGTGTCATAGCAAGAGAAATATCAAAATGTTTTTTATTTATATTTTGTAAATGATTATTTGATTATTGTGATTTTGACCACTATAACTTTTGGGAAAGCTTATTAGGGGCGTTTTATCTTATTAGCTTAAATAAGCTTGAAATTTCAACCTTATTAAGGCTTGTTAAGCTAATACTCCCTCCGTCCCTAAATAAAGTTCCCATTTTCTCCTTCAAGTTTGTCCCTAAATAAAGTTCCCATTTCTCAAATATGAGGGGCCCACTTAATATAATAATATTATTATCAATACTTTCACCACTAACTATCTCTTAAAAGACTTTCTCTCTCCAATCAAACCTTATATTTTAATCAAAAGTAATACCAAATACCCCACCACTAACTATCTCCTAAAATGTTGTGCCCAACACAAATGGGAACTTTATTTAGGGACGGAGGGAGTATAAGCTAAAAAAACTCCCTAAATAAGCTTTCCCAGACATGCCCTGAGTAGGGCCTGTCTATGGTTCAAGAACCGAACCGAGAACCGAGAAAATGGTTTCGGCCAAACAGAGGACCGCATCGATGACGCTCGGAACCGAATCGAACCGCACTGAGAACCGGCAGGAACCGAACCGAACCACGAAAGATTCTTTGACTTTTTTGATTTTTTCTCGGTTTTGGACCGAAGCGAACCAAGAACTGATTTTGCATGAAAATTAGAACCGAGAACTGAACCAATATAGCTTGGTTCGGTCTGGTTCGATATTACGGTTCCGATCGATTCTCAATCCAGTTTGCACATGCCTACTAAGTAACACACGTACCGGTTTTGGAGGAACTGTTTTTTCGGTCTCCTTTTTGTTATCAGATTTTGATGCAGCATTTTCTTCCACTTCTGGTCCCTACACGAAGTATAACATAAAATGTGCCACAAAATGAATAAAATTTCAGCAAAATCATCTATCAATTTACTCACTTATTCAAAAATAAATGCAACAAACCTTTGATGATGAGTCAGCATTTGTCTCCAACTTTAAAGTATCTTTTCCACCACAAGAATCATCTTGGAAGATGCTTAATCCATGTGACAAACTGAAATATTTTTTGTAAAATCAGTATATATACCTCATTATAATGGATTTTTGTTCATAATGTTTATCTTTTTATAGGGAAATTCTAGAAAAAAATTCTAAATACAGGTAACCAATTGTCAAAATTTAAACATTAACTCCTATATTTGTCAAAAATTAAACTTTCACTCATTTTGATGAACGAAATACTTTCTTGTACCCTATATTGTCAAAATTTGATGTTTTTAGTTACCAATTTTGACAATTTCCCCCTTTTGTAACAACATTTACCTTGTAGATGATATAACAAGCTTTCCATTTCGGTATTCCGGATCTTTATGACTCATCAAATGATGAGAAATTGCAGAAACCACAATTTCTTGTATATAATTACTAATAAACATTGTATCAGCATGACAAATTGAGCCCAGATCATCACACTCAAGATCATTTGCTGCTAACACGTCAGCAATATGATTTTTATTATCTTGAAATTGATTTTTCTTCATTTGTTCTTCTAATTGTGCTTTCCAATCAATTAAATGAGACTCATCTTCAGGTGGGTTGATGTCAATATTGTAAGGAAATAAATGACTGATTTTTTCGTTGACTTTCTGAGACTTGTCATTCTGGTCAAACATTCGGGAACCTATGACTAGCGTTGACCCTGATAGTGACTTTAAAATTTTATCAAATAATTTGTATATTTTTGGTGATTGAAGAAATCTCTCCACATCTTTGATATAGAGAATTATGCCGTTAGTTTCAGAGAATGATATTAAAACCTGCAAGTAAGTGATAATGTTGTTATTATTATTTATCTTTTTGTCTAAAATAACAACTAATTTTACATCGGTCCATTTTTAGTCATTTAAAGGTAGTTTTGCGTCCCAGTTGGATCATTAAAAACCTTTTAAATCAATTACTTTATATTAATGACAACTAATATAATAGTTGTCATTATATATAAATCTGACATTTTTATATATTTTATATAAATATAAGTTGTCAGTTTTGAAACAATAATTTTTTTTTTTTTGTAAAATAACTAAACAAGGACAAATATAAAAATACATTGTTATTTTAGGTAAAGAAAAATATATTATTTTTTGTTATTTTTGAAGCCATAGATAGATATACCTTGTATAGTGTCTGCAAAAATACTCTCTCATCAAAAGGACAACTGCTCACACGCTTGAGAGAAGCTAAGAAGAATATTAAAAATTTCTGTTAATATATGAATTAAATTTTCAAAATAATATTATTAAAAATATTGAAAAACCAACCTAAATTTGAAGAGGGGGACTGGGAACTGATAGCATTTTTATCAGAAGAAATAGATGCATTCCTATAAATCTTTGGAGAATTATTATTATTACTAACAATTTCTGTACTCCTGCAAAGTTTATGATTAAAAATCATGTTATAAACAGCAACCAAAATGATATTTTGTGATTAGACGATGCTGACGTGGCAATTATACCTAGATTTAGCAGCTGAGCCACTGTCTTCTTTTGCTGTGGAGAATGATCCAAATAAACTAGACATCCGTTCCAATGCCATGTCAGAGATAGATTGTGTGATAGACTACACAAAAAAAAAAAAACTTAATCAGATCATACTCATGTTTGATTAATATTCATTAAAATTATACAAAAATATATCCAACTATACATGAATTGTTGTTATACGTATTGGACTATGAAAACTATCTTTTAATGGATCAAAATTTAAAACTTAACTTTTGATGTAAGTTGGTTACATAAAGATGGTAAAAGTAAAAGTTATTACATCAAAGGTAATTTTGGAAGTTTGTTACATCGAAAGATAATTTTTGCAGGGTAATTACTGTTGAACTTACAGAGTCTTTCTTTGATGTACCACCATACTTGCTCTGCATCTGTGAGTAAATGCCACACATTAGTACAACAAAGTAAATTCTTAGATAAAATTTAGAAAAAATACAAAAGGAAAACTAATAACCGTGTTATAATTACCTTTAAAGAAAAGTCAACGATATCTAATACTAACAACTTTGCATCAAACTCGTTTGACAGAGCCTTTGCGAGCCTTTGGTGATAAAATTCTTCAGAGGGTAACAATAATTATAAGATGATAAGTATAATTAGGTCACAAATAAGTTATAAACTTATAAAAACTTTAAGGAAATTGGTTACCAGCAGGTCCTGATAGCAAAATAGCTCTACTTGCTGGCGAAAGATTTCTAGTATGTTTAGAAACATCCAAGTGTTTTAGATGTACAAATGCTGCACTTGTTAATAACCACCGTGTTCTTTCACTGTCATTATGTTTAACAGAAATTATATCAGATTTATATCCTAACTAAAACTTTAATTAGTTAGTGTCAATAATCATGTTTTGAAGAAAAATGAAGCTGTCAATAACTTTATTCTAACAAGTTAGTCTCTTTCCCCAAAATTTGTGAAAATCGAACTATATTCATCAAAAATTGAGAAATTTGAGATCTTTATTTCCCCGAATTTCAATTATTGCCCGTTTAACCAGAGAGGGCTTGTTTGTTGATTTTAGGTTTTAAACAAAAAGTAAGTCAGATCAAATCAAATCAAATCAAGGAAATTATAAATATATATTATATAATTCTTATCTGAACAAAGCTTTTCAATTTGCAAACTCTGTGTCAGAAAATTACTAGATATAGATATTAATAATGTAATTTATTAACAAAATCCTGTTTATTGAAGATAAGGTTGAGCAACATTTTCACCTAATGTAATAAGGAAATTCCTTAAGTGTGTCCTTCTCATCTTTACCATCAACGATAAGCCGGAGAAGCTCTTGCTCAATTTGCGCCGCCGTGACTCCGCCGTCCACACCGCCGCTACTCCACTTATTAACTCCGAGCCCTACCCCTACACCTACACCAACGCTCAATGCCGACAACAAAATGTGTTTCTGCTCCATTTTCAATCGATCTAACTGTTCAGTTTCGCAGATCTCTGTACCAAATCATTCAATTTACAATTCGAAAGTTAATACAAGTAATTCCGGTTGCGGCTGCGTTAAGTGATTTGATAAGGTTGATTCTGGAGCACGAAAATTGAGCATGCGTTTCCGACGGCGGACGTTGGTTGATTTCTTTTGGACGGAGTTTTAGAGTGAGAAGATGTGTAGATATAAATAATTGTATGTGTATATATAGAAAGAGCTGTGATTGGTGGAACACGAAGAAATTCCATTGTTGACTTTCTTACTTTACCACGCTGACTTAATTTTGGTGGGAACCCGTTTTTCCTGTTATATTTGGATCCGGCAAAGTGAGTACACACTGTGTATCTATCTATAAAGAACCAACAGTTATCTCATATAAATAATGATAATTTTTACACTCTATATTTTAATTTATATTATATTAATTCCACTATACGTTTATACAATTCCTAATAATATTTATATTATGTGGTGAATGCATTAAAAAATTATAGTGCACAAATTCATTCTCATAAAATTAATGGGTAAACTAACTAGTTAGGTTGACCCGTTAATTATGTTTTTACTAACAATTAATATTAGTTTACTATTTAAAAAAGCCTTTGGAATGATAATATATTTACTATTTTAAAGGTTAACTGGTTTATATAATTACACCATCATAATATAAGCCTATAAGGTTTAGCAATTATAAGTTTTGAGGCGATTATAGTTTTATTGTGTTTATATGGACATTTAACCAGATGAAATGATTACATCAGCTACTTTAGAAGATAAATCAAAGTTAAAGATTTAAAAATAACAAAAAAAATAGTAAGCGTTAAATGAAATATGAGGATTAAATCATTATCGACTCTCTGCCAAATTATCAAATATTATGACATTTAACTTGATTAACCGATAATAATTACTATTTTAAAATATCAACCAAAGTAAAAGATAAAAATATCATAAACAAAAGTCTCTAAACAAAAATTAAGGAGTCAAAATATAAACGTGACCAAATTAAGGAGTAAAAATGATTACTATTAGTATTACTATTCTTTGCATGCCTAAACTCCTCGTATGATTCATATAACATGCTAAGAATCTGAAACAATAATTAGAGTATGGGGTGTAGTGGTGAGGGGAGCCCTCCGCCGGATGCCACGCGGGCTCGCCGGCTCCGCCACTGCACCGCCCGCTACGCGAGCGAGCCTGTGCGCCGGACGACCGACGAAAGCAACGAGCCAATCCCAACGTGCCACGTGGCACTAGCCGTTGGCAACGGCTATTTTCCAGAAAAATTAATTTTTTTTTTAAATAAACCTATTATAAATAACCCATTTAACCATTACCTTTTTTCACACCATTTCTTATACTTTTACTCTCTAAAACTCTCTACAATTTCTTACCCTTTCACTCTCAAAAACTATCCAAAATGTCTCAACCACCACACCCCGATTGGATGAATGGTATTCTCGGATGGGGAGGTTCCGGCTCATCGCCGTCCAATCCGTCAACCCCTTCGTCCCAACAATCGGTATCGTCCACCCAAAACACCGTGACGTCGACATTTTCCCAAGACCAATACAACCACTATATCCTTCAACAACAATTTCAAAACCTTCAACAACACCAACCCCCTCCTCAAATGTGGTCACAACACTAATGGTCACAACCACAATCTTCACAACCACAACAATTTCAACAACACCAACCCCCTCAAGACACCGACGCCGTTGAAAAGGCGAGAAGAAAGGGGAAAAAAGTTGCCGTCAACTTAAGTCGGAAGGTCATGCGTTGGGACGCCGCCGTAGAAGTTTTATTGGCGGAGTGTTGGGTTAGCGTTTCCGAGGACCGCGAAAAGGGCGCCGACCAATCCGATGAATGTTTTTGGAACAAAAGTCTTGTTGAGTTCAACAAGGATGTTGGTACGCCGCGTACCAAAGACATGTTGACGGGGAAGTGGACGACCTTAAATGGTAATTGTCAAATATTCAACGGTATCTACACACGTCTACAACGTACAAGCCGAAGCGGTGAAAATGAGGTCGACTTTATGGCCCGTGTCCGACAAGCGTACCGTGACGAGTCGTCGTCAAAAAAACAATTTAACAACGAAGGTGCGTGGGAAGTTTTGCGCCATTGCCCGAAATGGGACGCCCCCGCACCCATTTCGCTCTTCGATAGCGAAGAACTTTTCGGGGAAGATACGAGACCACGTCCGGCGGGAAAGTCTCGTAAGGCAAAGAAAAGTAGGTCGGAAAGTTCATCCGGCGCTAACACCGCCGGAAGTACCGCACGGCCGGACCTTGGCGAGGCTATGATGGCCGAGTTTAGGCGGAAAAGTGAAGCCGCTCAATCGGCTTACGAAAGGTCAAAGGCGCGGGATGACGTTTTCGTGTGTTTGGAGGAATTGCGATTCCTAAGCACTAACACCCAAGGTTTGGGGCGCGGAGATAAGGCGAGAATCGTCAAAGAAAAAAAGGCGATCCGCCAAAAATACCCCGTCGACGAAGATGAACTTGACGTGGATGATGAGTAGTTTTTTTTTTTGTTTAATTTTCGGTATTTTTTTCCTAATTCGGTATTTTTTTAATTTTTCGGTAATTATTTTTTATTTTCGGTTATTTTTTTATTTTTTAGGTATTTTTATTTTGTATTGTGTAATATTTATTTTAATGAAGTATTATGTTTTTAAAAAAAGAAAAAAGAAAAAAATGGTGGTGGGGCCCAAATGGCTTAAGTGATGATAGATGAGGTATTTGGGGGTTTTGAATGTGAAATGTGAAATGGTGATGTAGCGCATAGGTGGCGAAGTGGCTTAAGCCACCACACCCCTTGCTCTTAGTATTCCCTCCATCTCATAAAAAAGTTTACATTTCATTTGGGCATAATTTTTCAGGAAATAATTAGTGGTGGGGCTCCTTTTTAATACTTTTGATTAAAATATAAGCTTAGATTGGAGAGATAAAGTGTTTTATTGGTAGAATGATTGATAATAATAATATTTTATGAGGTGGACCCCCCAAATTTGAAAAATGTAAACTTTTTTGTAGGACAAAATTTTATGGAAAAATGTAAACTTTTTTGTGGGACGGAGGGAGTATTATTAGTTCAAATACTCGAACTTTCCCGAATAGCTTGAACATGCATCACTTTCTATTTACCCGTTTAATTTATAATAAAATCAATCATTAATCATAGGGAATTAATTATTACGCTATATTTTTATGTTTGTATCATTTTATGCAACTATTACTATAGCCTGTAAAAGTATATAAAACAATTGTTGTAATGTGTAGGTTAGAACATGTGATGTAAAATCACCACCTTTAATTAAATAATAATGTTTTTTTTCCGGCATGATAGAGTTTAAGACACTTCTTTATGATTTAGTTGTGCATATCAAGTTACACGATCACACATTGGCCATAATATGAATTAAATAGTAACTTGTAACTCTAAGAGTAAGGGGTGTGGTAACTAGTGAAGCTCTAAGTCGAACGCCACCTCAGCTTTCGACCCAAGCCACCACACCGCAAGCTGGGTGAGTGAGGCCCCAAGTCGGATGAGTGGCGTAGCCCACGAACCAATAGGAGGAAAGATGGTGTTTTTGGACCAATGGGAGGAGAGATGTTATTATTTTATTAATGGTTTTTATTTTTTAAATGGGTATTATTGGTTAGTGATGATAGAGGGGTATTTAGGGGTTTTGAATGTGAAATGTGAAATAATGATGTGGCGCATAGGTGGCGCGGATGTGGCATCCGACCCCAAGCCACCACACCTAATGCTCTAAGAGGATACGGTGTAGTGGCGAAGGGTGGTGGGCGCCGGACGCCACGTCGGCGCGCCGGACGCGCCACCACACCGGTCGTTACGTGAGCGGTGGTGTGCGTGGGATGCTCGGCGGATTCGACGGACCAATGGGAGCGCGACACGTGTCCCTAGCCGTTGCAACGGCTAGTTTTCCAGAATATTTAATTTTTTTATTTTTTTTTTTTTTTAAATAAAACCTATTATAAATAACCCATTTACCATTACATTTTTTCACACCATCTCTTACACTTTCACTCTCTAAAACTCTCTACAATTTCTTACCATTTCACTCTCAAAAACACTCCAAAATGTCTCAACCACCGTACCCCGATTGGATGAGCGGTATTTTCGGAATGGGAGGTTCCGGCTCATCGCCGTCCAATCCTTCAACCCCTTCGTCCCAACAATCGGTATCGTCCACCCAAAACACCGTGATGCCGACATTTTCCCAAGACCAATTCAACCACTTTATGCTTCAACAACAATTTCAAAACCTACAACAACTACAATTTCAACAAAACCAACCCCCTCCTCAAATGTGGTCACAACACCAATGGTCACAACCCCCTCAAGACACCGACGCCGCTGAAAAGGCGAGACGAAAGGGGAAAAAAGTCGCCGCCGTCAACTTAAGTCGGAAGGTCATGCGTTGGGACGCCGCCGAAGAAGTTTTATTGGCGGAGTGTTGGGTTAGCGTGTCCGAGGACCGCGAAAAGGGCGCCGACCAATCGGATGACTGTTTTTGGAACAAAATCCTTGTTGAGTTCAACAAGGATGCACCGACGCCGCGTACCAAAGACATGTTGACGGGGAAGTGGACGACCTTAAATGGTAATTGTCAAAAATTCAACGGTATCTACAAACGGCTACAACGTACAAGCCGAAGCGGTGAAAATGAGGTCGACTTTTTGGCCCGTGTCCGACAAGCGTTCCGTGACGAGTCGGCGGCAAAAAAACCATTTAACAACGAAGGTGCGTGGGAAGTTTTGCGCCATTGCCCGAAATGGGACGCCCCCGAACCCATTTCGCTCTCCGATAACGAAGAACTTTTCGGGGAAGATACGAGACCACGTCCGGCGGGAAAGTCTCGTAAGGCAAAAAAAAGTAGGTCGGAAACTTCATCCGGCGCTAACACCGCCGGAAGTGCCGCACCGCCGGACCTTGGCGAGGCTATGTTGGCCGAGTTTAAGCGGAAAAGTGAAGCCGCTCAATCCGCTTACGCAAGGGCAAAGGCGCGGGATGACCGGTTCGAGCGGTTGGAAGACTTGCGATTCCTAAGCACTAACACGCAAGGTTTGGGGCGCGAAGATAGGGCGAGAATCGTCAAAGAAAAAAAGGCGATCCGCGAAAAATACCCCGTCGACGAAGATGACTACGATGACGACGAGTAGTTTTTTTTTTTGTTTAATTTTCGGTATTTTTTTCCTAATTTTCGGTATTTTTTTTATTTTTTTCGGTATTTTTTTTAAATTTCGGTAATTTTTTTTTATTTTTTAGGTATTTTTATTTTGTATTTTGTAATATTTATTTTAATGAAGTATTATGTTTTTAAAAAAAGAAAAAAGAAAAAAAGGGTGGTGGGGCCCAAATGGCTTAAGTGATGGTAGAGGGGGTATTTGGGGGTTTTGAATGTGAAATGTGAAATGGTGATGTGGCGCATAGGTGGCGCAGAGGTGGCGAAGTGGCTTAAGCCACCACACCTATCACTCTAATGTCTCTTCCTTTTTAAAACTAGTTTTTAAGAATAAATTTTACACGTAGACGTATGAGAGGATGTGAGCCTAATATGAGATGTCCGTGTCATAGACTTAGGTTAAAATTCAATTACGATGCTAAATTGACATGTAAACGTGACGTTGATGTAGAGACAACGCACATTCAATGTTGATGTTTCACCTGTATGTTTCACCTATATGTCATTAAATCATGTCATTCTACGAACTACGTTGCTTCAAAATGATTTGGTTTTAAAACTTATTGTGTATATTGGAGCAATTTTTTTAGGGTTTTGCTAATAACAGTCCTAACATGCATAAAAATCTTGTACATTGATTAAAAAAGTAATATTCCTAAAATTCAGGGAGTTATCTTTTGTGTATTTTATCTTTTTAATGACAGCCCTAAGAGCTGTCATTAGCATTTTCCATTTTTTTATAGCGTATATAACATACTTAGTGGATATATTGTAAAGTGTGAAATGTTTAAGGTACTCTTTAATTTTTGTGTAGTTCCAAGAAATAAATTTCAACTATTAATCAATAAGATTTAATGATCAAGATTAATAACATATTTTATACATAAAAGATTATTTTGGTCATTTGATACTTACAAAAAAAAGTTTTTTTTAAATATTTTTTTTATTATTTTTTTATTTATTTCATTATAAAAACAATATTATTTTGATAATCGCGTGTCTGCTTAATCACATATGGTTTTATAGTACAATCACATGTCATTCTACTCCCTCCGTCCCTAAATAAAGTTCCCATTTGTGTTGGGCACAACATTTTAGGAGATAGTTGGTGGTGGGGTATTTGGTATTACTTTTGATTAAAATATAAGGTTTGATTGGAGAGATAAAGTGTTTTAAGAGATAGTTAGTGGTGAAAGTATTGGTAATAATATTATTATATTAAGTGGACCCCTTATGTTTGAGAAATGAGAACTTTATTTAGGGACAAAACTTGAAGGGGAAATGAGAACTTTATTTAGGGACGGAGGGAGTATATTTGATTAAATGTGATGTTTTATACAATTACATGTGATTTAGTATACAATCACATGTGATTCAGTATACAATCACATGTAATTATCATATTATGTGTTATTAACAAAAAAATATAATATTAAAAAAATTCTAAAAATTATAATTCTAAAAAAAATAAATTATAATTTTTTTGTAAAAATAACCAAAATACCCTTATATGTATAAAATATGTAATTAATCTTTATTATTAACTATAATAATTGATTAATAATTGATATTTATCTTTTAAGATTATATAATAATTTTAAACTACCTTAAATATATCTTATTGTAAAGGTCTTAATGTCTCATTTTCATCCCCTTTTTATTTTGATGGTGGTAAAAGCCACTTTGTCAATGTCATATTCATAAATATTGGAACAAGATGGATACAAACACATATGGCCAAACGGGTCAGAGTAGTTTGTCTTAGATCAAAGTCAATGACCGCCGTTTATTATTGCTAACATTTTAACAGAGGTTTATCTAGAAGTAATTTCTACTTTAATAATATATACATATAACTGTCTTCATCTTTTACTTTCTTATCCTAAATTCATCATTATTCAGAATAATGTTTGGAATCGGTGGTGAGTGAAACATCGCCTGAGATTGACTTTTGAAGATATTATTGTGGGGGTTACCATTGTTAGTAACTCTTTTCAAAACTAATTGGTGTAGATCAACTTGCCATTAAGGAAAATTTTAGGGGGTTTTTTTTCACAAAGTCTTGGATTCAAGTCTTGCTGGAGATTTTTCCTTAGGTGAATATGTGATGGAGTTTATTCGTCATAGGTGAAGGGTTTAGAGGAATGCATACTGCCTCTTGTGGATGTCATTGTCTAGGCTCGAACCACTAACTTAGTAACTAGTAGTTAAAAAAAAAGTAACTCCTTTCAAACGACAATATCAATGTATGTTTTTTTAAAACTTACGTTATAAGGGTTTCCGCGATGGGCAAATTTATACATGTGATGTACACATTCCAACAATATTTAATCTTTCTATGGTTATCTAATAAATAGTTGTTCAGGAAATGATCAAATTCGTGATCTCTAAGATATATTCAGAAATCATCAGATGATTAAGTGACAATATCAATGTACATATAACCTAAAATAAAAAATGTTGAGGGAACTTTCGATCTCAATTCTAGTTGAAAAGCGGTAGTACGTGCCATGTCATTGTGACATTTACAACATGTACCGGGTGGAATTCCACGCAAGCCACTTTTGCTTTTTACCACTTTGCACGTGTCAGACTTCTCACCAAAGCTTTCTTATTTCTATGTAAATACTAAATTAATACTTTAATTTTAATACTCATTCATCTAAAGCAAAGATGCAGATTAGATTGACATGTAATATTTTGTACATAAATTTAATTTTATTATCAACTTGTTAATATATTTTAAATAGATTGTAAAGTCTAAAAACTCCCAACACAGAAGACGTAAAGCATTCGGTTTTGAACTGACATTGTTTTGTCAAATTTATTTTGCGATATTTATTTTGAATATCAGAATATACATATTTTAAATTACTCATAAAACAAAGAATAAGGATCAAAAAAGAAGCATCCTTATTTGAAGAAGTTGAAGAAACAATGCATTTTCGTAAAATATACATATATGCATACATATACATACATATATGTATACTAGCAGGGTACCCGCGCAATGCGGCGGCGGGTACCCAGAAACCATATTTCGTGGCGAGCAAGTGTTGTTCGTTTACACGGTAATAATTGTTGCTAGAAATAAATAATTAAATGGAAATGTGGATTTTGGTAAGAGTTGATGATTTACAGCGTCGTATATTTAAATGTTATTAGGTAAAATGGTTTTCGAGTAACAAACTTTTGTTATTAAGTGTGGGTGGTGTTACCAAAGTGTATTGTATAGCAAGTGGTTAACACATAGTGATAAGTTAGGAGAGGTCTTGGGTTCGAATCTTATTAGCCGCGATTTATTTTTTTTTAAGTTAGAGAACTAACTAACAAAAGTGGAAAGGTCCTTAAAATCAAGTTTAATGAGGTCCCTAAACTTGTCTAATGGGGTAGGCCTAAATGCTTTATATAGTAGTAAGATATACGTATATATTCATATCATAGATATAGATATGTTCATATATTATGCCCTATATATGTATATATACAAACATATATATACGGTATGCATATGCATTTTCGTAAATAAAAATGCAAGTTCCGATTGAAAATGCAAGTTACGGTTGAAAATGCAAGTTACGTAAAATGCATGTGTATATATATGTATATAGGGTATAAATATGAACATATGCATATCTGTGGTATGAATATATATGTATATATACATATATGTATGTATATGTATACATATATGTATATTTTACGAAAATGCATTGCTTCTTCAACTTCTTCATATAAGGACCCTTTTCTATTGATCCATACCCTAAAACAAATACGTTAATTATACAAATATTGAGTAAATTGCAGATTTTGTCTGTGATTTTTTGAGTTTTCAGGTTTCGCCCTAAAAACTTTTCTTGTATCAATTTTTTCATCCGTGGGATACTGCAGATTTTTTTTTGTTCACATGACCAAAATATCCCTATTTTTATCTTTTATTTTATTTTTTTATTTTATATTTTATTTTATATTCTTTTCAGCCCATCTTAAAAGAGCAACACTACTACACACTATCACGCTCCTGGAGACTCCACGACTACACGTTTTGCTGCTAACTCAACCACGACACTCCACAACTAAAGATAAAAATCAACACAAATCACCCTAAACTCAAATCTGAAAACCGATCATCATTCGAATATGAAAATCAACCATAAAGTTGAACCTCAAAATGGAGTTAGTGTTTCATAAACCTACAAATCGGCCTCTTCCACCCTAACTAATGGATATACTGCTATCCACTTACAATGATGACATTATGCAACTAGGAAACAACCCCCCCTCCCCCCCCCCCCGCGCGCGCGCCACGGCAGACTTTGTCGGGGTGTGAGCCCCAAATCCGCACAGATCAACGACTGAGATCTAGTCTTATATTCTCATCTAATATATTAGTTCTCAAAGGAATTTATTCATTATACGTATTTAAATATTAAGTATAAACAAGAAAAGAATGGAAGGAATGTACTTTATATAATTATGTGAACATATTATCAATCCAAAGAAAGTATATTGTAACACCCGTATTTTTAAAACATCGTTTAAATCATTAAAATACATTTTTTCTCAATAATAGACTTGATGTCCAAAATACAGTTTAACAAAAACTTTAAAACCTTTATCAGAGTATACAAAAATACGGTGTCACAAAGTATATCAAAACAATAGGCAAACGGGATCTACCTACGAGCTCCCGAGCTAAACATCTCTAAGCCACTTCTAGTGCAACCTTATATCACTTCAAACTTGTACCTGAGTACACAGCCACAAAAACAAACGTAGTGCAACCTAAGCCACTTCTAGTGCAACTTCTAGTGCAACCTAATATTTAACCATCCTCAATAATAATTAACTTATTATTATTTATTCTCTTCTTTATAATTAACTTAACTAGTTAATTATTCCACACAACTTACTTTATTCGGTTGTCCATTATTGGGTGTGTAGTGGTGTGACCCTTTAGTGTCTTATAACATTGGACACGGTGACACGTGTACTTATTTGTGCACATAAATCCTTCAGACTCCCACTTGTGCAAGTTAAGAAACACTTTCTGATCATCGTTGGCCTAAAGCGGTCCCTAGCCAGACATTTAGGATAACCACGTCATAAGAACTCTTACATCCAGAGATAATATTCATAAAATGAATAACACTAACAGATTTTCCTTTCGCATCACGATATTTCTTAATTTGAGTAATAGACATGGAGCAGGGATCTTGTTCTATATACTCGAATTTTCTCGACTCTGATTTCGACTTTCTGCAGTAACGGATTACCGAATGATCTAATCATTCTCCGAGCGCGGCCACGCATTTCAGTTCTTAATCGTCGAGCGGCCATGAAATATCTCTTCTAGTTAAAGAAGGTGCAAATTCCATCTTGACATTTGCGTTATCTTGCCCACGACTTCCGCTGTCTTAGTCAAGTTCCTTATGATCACCCTTTTACGGTGTGACGGTAGATAAATGCTAAAGATCAGAAGTCATCGTGTCTCAAACCAAAATGTCTCAGGTCAGAGGACATCTACTCGAAATTACTCATGCTTTGGCTCCATGAAGTAATCTCGATCTTTGGTCACGTCTAATGTTTAGCAAACCCTGTAAACATCTATGAATATTTATTTTAACAACCCTTGTTTCTCTATTAAATAACTATGAAATAGATAAATATGCATAATGGTATTAACTCTTGAATCTAGCTCCCACTAAATTCAAGCAACCACAGACAATTTAGATAATCAAAAACTTTGTGTATCAAGGATAGGTTTAAAACATGCTAAGAATAGACAATGTGAAAATATTACGTAAAACTTTCTATTTCAATCCCACGAAATGTTATTACATAATGTATCGATTTCAAACATGTCTATGAATCTAATAAAAAATACTAGCTACCAATATTTAGGTACTGCATGCCTATAGCGTGCGCATGTTTCTCATGCTTTGGTCCAACTAGTGGTTTTGTCAACGGGTCAGCGACGTTGTCATCCGTTGGTATTTTCTTAATCGTAATATCACCCTCTCTAACATACTCGCGTATGAGGTGATATTTACTGCGTACATGCCTAGTCTTTTGATGCTCTCTTGGTTCAACAGCTTGCGCTATTGCCCCACTGTTATCACAGAATATTTCGATGGGTCTAGAGATACTGGCAATAACTCTAAGATCCTCGATAAAATTCTTAAGCCACATGGCTTCTTTCCCAGCATCATTTGCGGCAATGTACTCAGCTTCTGTAGTCGAATCTGCTATCGTATCTTGTTTCTGACTCTTCCAAGATATAGCTCCTCCGTTTAGTGCGAATACAAATCCTGATTGAGATTTGTAATCGTCTCTGTCGGTTTGGAAGCTTGCATCTGTGTAACCAGTTACACGAAATTCTTCCAACGAACCTCCAAAGACCAAGAACATTTCTTTCGTCCTTCTCAAATATTTGAGAATGTTCTTGACAGCCACCCAATGGGGTTCACCAGGGTTCTTTTGATATCTGCTCGTGAGACTTATGGAGTAAGCAATATCGGGCCTAGTACATAACATGGCATACATGATTGATCCAATTGCCGAAGCATATGGTACCAAACTCATCCTAGCTATTTCCTTGCTAGATGTGGGACTCTGAGCTTTGCTCAGTTTAATGCCATGTGACATCGGAATGATTCCTCTCTTGGAATCACTCATACTGAATCTCTTCAGTACTTTGTCAATGTATGTACTTTGACTAAGTCCAATAAGCCGCCTAGATCTATCCCTATAGATCTTTATACCTAGTATAAATGCGGCTTCTCCCAAGTCTTTCATCTGGAAACATTTACCTAACCAGGATTTCACTCCTTGTAATGTTGGTATATCGTTTCCTATAAGCAGTATGTCATCAACATACAAGACTAGGAAGATTACTATGCTCCCACTGAATTTTGTGTAGACACACGCCTCAAACTCACTCTTGACAAAACCAAATTCTTTGATTCTTTTGTCAAAGTGTAAGTTCCAACTTCTAGATGCTTGCTTCAATCCATAAATGGATTTTAGCAACTTGCATACTTTATCAGGATTCTTTGGATCAGTAAAACCAACCGGTTGTATCATGAATACGTCCTCATTCAACTCCCCATTAAGAAAGGCGGTTTTAACATCCATTTTCCATATCTCATAGTCGTAATATGCTGATATGGCCATAAGAATTCTAATAGACTTAAGCATGGCGACTGGCGAGTAGGTTTCAGAATAATCCACACCATGTGTTTGCGTGAAACCCTTCACGACGAGTCGTGCTTTGTAAGTATGCACTTTTCCATCCATGTCGGTTTTCTTCTTGAAAACCCACTTGCATCCAACAGCACGAGACTGTGGTGGCAAGTCTGATAACACCCAAACTTGGTTGTCATACATGGATTGCATCTCTGCTTGCATAGCCTCGAGCCATCTTTCAGACTCTATGCCGTTAGCAGCTTCGCTGTAGGTTAATGGTTCTAGTAGACTTCCATCATCTTCATCGATCATGAATCCAAGATACCTATCTGGTTCTTGGCGTGGTCTACTGGACCTACACGGATTGCGTGTCTCTTCTTCCTCAACCGGTGGGTCTGGTTGGGAATCAACAATTCTTTGTTGAACTATTGGTTCGACTGAAGTCGTCGGTGGATCTTCGTTCTCTTAAAACACGTATGAGAAAGTTATGGGCGAAACCGGGTCGAGGCAAAGACCGAAAAGTGCAGCCTTGGCTGCATAAGGAGTTCACGGTGTGAACTTTTGTTCACGATCGTGAACAGCCACCAGAGATTTGGGCATTCAGGCGTGAAGAAGTTCCCGACCCAGTCTCGATCGCGAAGTATGCATATTTTTCAGAGTTCACGATGCGAACTCGAGTTCACGATCGTGAACTCTCTCGACACCAGCATTAAAGTCGGGATTTCCTCATTTCTTACACACAAAACCCTAGTTTTCTTCTCTCAACTTGTGTGTGCGATTTTTGAGTGTAAAGTGGCGATTGGAGAGCTTAATCTACACAAGATCTTGGAGATTCTTGCTCATATTTGAAGATCAAAGGTAAATCTTCATCCCTCTTGTGCTATAAGTCTTAGATTCAAGTAGGGAAGCTTGAATCATGAACCCTAGTTATGAGTTTGTACATAAATGGTTAAATGGAAGTAATATAACTTAGATCTATGGTATTTTAACAAGGAAAATGTAGTCATGTTATGGATATACGAAAATGTGGTGATTTATGGAATTAGGGTTTGGTAACTTTGGGGAAAATGGTGCTAGTAGTTGACTAGCCATGGATTATGTAGTTAGTATTGATGACTGATGCAAATCATTGTGTTGGTTTTGATAATAGGTTATTGGTTGGAGGATTTGAGGCATTCAAATCTTGGGAAGTGATATTGGTGTTCAAGGAACACGTGTTTGGATAAGCTTGGCTAAGGTGAGTACATGTGAACTTTAAAACTGAGTACATAGCGGTAAAGAAGTATTTTTCATAATTTGCGATTACTAATGTTTAAACTAGTTGTTTATTGTTATTATTAAATAGTTGGATTAATTGTGTGAATACTAATTGAGATTAGTATTTGGATAGTTTGATTAGTAAGATAAGATGGGTCACCTTGCTTGGACAAAGTGACAAAGGGGGTTCTACTAAACCGGAGGCATTCCGGTTAGTAGGACAAAAATGGGGTCTCGTTGGATTGGAGGCATTCCGAACAACTTGACGGGTCGAATAGGTTATGAATGAATGTGATGGGATTACCGAGGAGGTGATCGATGTATATGGTTGTGATAGGGTTACCGCGGAGGTAACTATAGTATATAAATATATATTTATAAATATATATATATATATATATATATATATATATATATATATATATATATATATATATATATATATATATATATATATATATATATATATATATATATATATTTAGTATGTGAATTTATTTATATAATAATGTCGGGTCTAAAACCCATGTATCTCACGAGACAATTTTGTCTTACGTACTATGTTTGTTTGTGATGCTATGTACTCAGGTTCGGGAGCTAAGGATTAGGTGCGTTTCCTAGTGAAGGCGCACGGGTTAGAGATAGCAAGGTGGATTTACGTTTGCCTTTGGTTATGATATATTTTGTAACACCACTAGTGACTTTTATTATATACCAAAGATTTTTGTAAATCCATATTTTGGGAGAATACTTTAAATGTTTGAAAAACGAAAGGATTTTTCGGAAATAATTTGTATTAAAAATTTGAGGTGTTACAACTTGGTATCAGAGCTATAGCTTAAGCGAATTAGGTTGGGTTAACCACCCTAAGCTTAAGTTGTAGGAGTAGAATGCTATATTTCCGTTAGATAACTAGGTTGACCTTGAAAGTTATAGGGCTAAGTTGTCTTAGGGTCGAACCCTAGGAAGAATTGCCTTATGTGGTCATTTTCGAGATTGAGAGTCGTAATGGACTATCGAATGAATGATTGATTATGAAATAGTTGTTATCGTATTATAGCAAAATGGTGAATGTGGAAAGTGGACGAACTCCACTTAACTCGGAAGAGGATCCGGAAATTTATGCTAACTACACGCCGGTAACGTTAGAAGTGGTTCGTGGTATGTTTGACCGAATGAGGGAAGAAATAAAAGAAGATGTGAACCGGATTATTGATGACCAGATGATCAAGGAAAGGGAAGGTAATTCCAAACCAGGTGTAAAGAGTAAGTGTTCGGGTAACAAGGCCCACTTGGAGAAATTCTCGACTGAAAAGGGAAATGATATGAGTTTTGATAAGAGAAATGGATGTTAGTTCGAGGCATTTATGGCATATGAGCCCAAGATGTATTCGGGAAGTTTGGAGCCAAGAGTCACCGTGCGGTGGATTCGAGAAACTGAGCAAGCTTTGGAGAGTAGCAAATGTAAAAGGGAAGATTATGATGTACGAAATCTTGGGCAAGAAGGCGATATACAAGATGTCATGGGATGAATTCACGAGCCGTTTGAAAGGGAAATTTTGCCCCAATAGAAACTTAGAAGAAGTGCAAGGAGAAGAAGTGATTTTAAGAAAAGGAGATGAGCCGGTGGATGTGTACACCAAGAAAGTAGATCAGTGGGTGGTCCAAGAGCTACCAAGAGGTGGGGAAAAGAGGAGAATCGAAGATAGTTTGGAGCCATCAAAGAAGGGAAGGTTCACACCGACTTTGACCAATAAAGTTGGTGGCAGAAAATGTCATAATTGTGGTAAGGGCCACAAGGGAGTATGCAAGTCGGGTACAGCTTTATGCTTCACATGCGGAAGAGTTGGGCACAGAGCAAATAAGTGCGGGGTGAATAACATCAAAGAAGTGGAGTGCTACACGTGTCACGAGAGGGGGCATTTTAGTGGTGCATGCCCGATGAGAAGAAACGGTATGCTAACGTCAACTACTTACGACGAGGCTAGAGGTAGCCACGATAGTTTGGAGGAGAATCGAAGATAGTTTGGAGCCATCAAAGAAGGGAAGGTTCACACCGACTTTGACCAATAAAGTTGGTGGCAGAAAATGTCATAATTGTGGTAAGGGCCACAAGGGAGTATGCAAGTCGGGTACAACTTTATGCTTCACATGCGGAAGAGTTGGGCACAGAGCAAATAAGTGCGGGGTGAATAACATCAAAGAAGTGGAGTGCTACACGTGTCACGAGAGGGGGCATTTTAGTGGTGCATGCCCGATGAGAAGAAACGGTATGCTAACGTCAACTACTTACGACGAGGCTAGAGGTAGCCACGATATCGCTTCAGGTACTATGTTTCTAAATCTTATGTTATGTGATTCAAGAATTACTTGTTGATAAGTCGCACGAGGTAATGCTTTTAAGGATTGGCCATAGGAGTTGCGATATGAGTCTTTGATGTGAAAGTAGTTATTATAGTTAACATGCACGCCCTATATGGTTAAGCTTTATGAGTTAAAGACTAAAATCGGGAAAAATGAAATTAAAGTATATTGAAGGGAATGATGATGGGCAACCTTCATGAAGGTATAAAGTGGAATTAAATAAATGATCAATATGTTATGATTGGTAAAGAGGAAAACTATGGTGCCATGGGGTATCAAGGACGAAATATGAAAGTGGTAAAAAT
Source organism: Calendula officinalis (assembly GCA_963853835.1). Classification (NCBI taxonomy): domain Eukaryota; kingdom Viridiplantae; phylum Streptophyta; class Magnoliopsida; order Asterales; family Asteraceae; genus Calendula; species Calendula officinalis. The sequence goes on from OY970825.1 coordinate 29,620,065, forward strand.
TTTATAGGTAAGATTGATAGAGTGTAAGGTGTTACCGAAATGGTATGCTAAGTCAAGAGTAACAATAAATTATTGGAAAAAAAATGACATGGAAAAAGTGTGATAACTTATAATGGGTTTTGGATCGGAGTCAATTGGGTGACTCGAGTTGACCGGATTATTTGGTAAGAATGTGGAAAAAAAAATTGAAAGTATTAGTGGTTATCTCGATGGTAAAAGAAAGATTGGGAAACTTAGTAATGAGTGAATGAATCGACTAAGAACGATTGATAAATGAGTAGATTGGGGGAAAGCACTAGAAATGATTATGTGAACACCATGTGGTATAGTGTATAAGTGAGAGTAATGGCTGATGAGAGGCGTGTGATTATAGGAAGATAATATTAAGTGAAAAATGGAAATTTAATGGGAAATTTTGAAAGAAAGTGATAGTCTGATGCTAAATGCATGGTGCATACATGAATTGTATGCAAGATAGATTGGTATTGCATGGATCTTGTTAGATCGGAGGCTTTCCGATTAACGAGATTTGATGAGTCACTATGGGTTTGTAACACCTCATTTTTTTTACACCATATATTGGCCAAAATAAAACATTTTATAAATAGAAGAACATCCTCAATTTGGATTTACAAAAACCTTGGTAAGAAATCAGAGTATAAAAGTAGGTGTTACAAAATAGATCATCACCAAGCTAAGACTAAATCCAATCTAGTGTTCTTCTAATCTAGGTCCCGCATCTCTATCCATGCGTACCTAAGCCTTCGATCCCGAACCTGAGTACATAGCAAAACAAAACAAAACAAGGAGTACGTGAGACAAAAACGTCTCGTGAGCTACATGGGTTTAGACCCGATAATAAAATGAAATGTCACGTTTCATATAACCACTCAATATACATATATATATATATATATATATATATATATATATATATATATATATATATATATATATATATATATCCAACCGGAATACGTCCAATGAGTAAGACTACTATCGTGGTTGAGTCGATGGGAATCCGCCCAACTGCCCCTCACACCACACCTATCGTGGATGAGTCGATGGGAATTCACCCAACTGCCCCTCACTCCACACCTCATGACCGGGAGTCGCCCGTGTCATCACATAACTAACGTGGAAGAGTCGATGGGAATCCACCCCAACTGCCTCTCACTCCACACCTCATGACCGGGAGTCGCCCGTGTCATCTCATAACTAACGTGGAAGAGTCGATGGGAATCCACCCCAAATGCCCCTCAATCCACACCTCATGATCGGGAGTCGCCCGTATCATCACATCATCTCAATCTCATCATAACCCTATGGTTATGCAAATCTAGCTCTCGGCTATCACTTTCATCATCAACAAGTTAGTTCAATACTATCATCGGTATAACTAACTATCAACTACTAGTCTACACAATTAAGCAATTAGACCATAACACAAGTAATGAAAATATTTAAAAGGGCTATGTACTCTGTAAATTCCACACGTACTCACCTTAGCAATAAAGATGCTTTAACCATATTCTTGACACCAAAACTCTTGCTTCCACAATTTCACCGACTTTCCAAAATGTCACCAAAAGCCTAATACAATAATCACAACAAGATTATCAACACAAACTACTACCAATGTGTTCATCTACCTCTAGATAGCACCCGTCAATCCATTTCCCCCCAAATATAACGATTTACCAAACCCTAGGTTTAACCAACCCGAAGATTCTTACAAATCAAAATCATACACTTGTTTCCTTTGTCAATATACCATCTATTAAGTGTATACAACCTTTATTTAACCATTAATCACCAACCCAAGAACTAGGGTTTCAAACCCAAGCTTCTAAACCCATAGATCTAAAGCTACAACTACAAAGGAGTGAAGATATACCTTTAATCTTCAACTAGGAGTGAAAAATCACAAGATTTGATGAAGAAATCAGCTCCAAATGGCGGTTTACACCCAAAATCGTTCACAAACTCGAGTGGGAGAAAAACTAGGGTTTTGGATGCATTAAATGACATGAAACCCGACTTTAATGCTTTCAGCGACGGAGATCGCGTCGCTATCTACAAGATAGCGGCGCTATCTCGATGCCCGTCATAAATCGCGCCACTATATAGCGGCGCTATCCCGACGCTATCTCAATTTCGCGTTTCCATCAAATATCTATTTCGGTCCGCTGCCTGAAAACCACAAGATCGCGTCGCTATCTTCAAGATAGCGGCGCTATCTTGCCCTTATGCAGCAAGGCTGCAACTTTTGCTTCCCGCTTCGACCCGGTTTCGTCCATAACTTTCTCATACGGTCTCCAAACGACACGAAACCACTTCCTACGTTCTTTAAACGATTTATCCTTATTTATCACATTTTTGTACAATTTATTTATTCACAAATTTCGGGTTGTTACAACTATCTACCCCTTAAAAGGATTCCGTCCTCGGAATCACTCAAAAATTCTAATCCACATTCTACCGAGTATCCATTCTCATTCTCCCGCGGTTATTACCGTCAAGCTTTTTCTCATCCCGAATTAGTCAACAATATGTATATAAACATTCAATTAATCTCGTTAGATCCAAACGGGTCAAAAAAATCAATCTTAAGCCTTTAGTGCCCAAATGGGCCAAAGTTGCATAATTTTGACCACAAGACTTTCAATCCTTTAACCGATCATCTTATACACATAGAAATGACATGACCCACGCATTATAATCAACTAATTGTCCAACACTAATGTCAAAGTCTAGCTTCGACCAAGTTACCATATTCCAACATCGTCTAACCCTTGACTTAAGAACAAAGTCAACTATACTTTAACAATTTCCTTTACCATCGACCTCTAATTATGATTTATCAACCATTAGATACCCAAATCCCAAATTCAAAAACGCCCAACGGGTCAAAGTCACATAATTTTGACCATAACTCTTTTAATTATGTCATTACCCCTTTCTCATACACACAACTGACACATTATACTCTCATCATCGCGAGTCATTCGAAACGAAAGTCAAAACCCATCCTTAACCAAGTCAACTAATCACATGTTGACTAATCTTGACTTTTGCCTAAAGTCAACCATACTTTTTCCAATTAACGGATTCCCTACCCTCGAGATATCATTCTCGACTTATCACTCCCAATCATACTCATAATTGTTCCCCTAACAATCGTTCATATCTCCAAATTTCAAATCTTTTCAAATTTCCCCAAGTTCTCACATTCCCTTATGGTCACATCAACCCTTTACCGTTTCTTAACTTTCATTTGGTCACCTATACCATTTCTTAGTACCATTTCAATCATCCTCGCCTCACATACCATAATTTCACACAAGTTGACCATATCATGGTTCCCAATAACAATTGCTTTCTAACGGCATCCTTTTTCTCATATTCTAGAAGTCGTAGGCATCCCATACCTATACATGACCTAATGCAATCCGCATTTCCAACCAAATTTTCATTTACCAAAATATAATAGCAATACTCATTAACCACATGGTGCTATCTTCGTCATATAAACGCATAAGCATACACACCTACATATATATATCACGCCAACTCAATCTAAATGTATCTATTGTGCACATATACGGACATGTGTATATGTCACCAATACCATCTAAGTATCATCATCATGCGCATATACAACCATATGTATATGTCACACCAATGTCATCTGACATCCATCTTTTCGCATCGCGTAGCCTTGCTACTATCTTACCCATTCGATCATCAAATCGCTCATCGTGCGTTCTAGCACCTCTCCCATAAAAATCGCATTATCGTTTTCTTCCCTATTCATATGTCTCCCATCGAACATAGTACTTAGCACATTTCATATGATATTATCTTTCCATTATTATATGCCTTCCAAGGCCATCACGCAATGCACATGCATTGTACCCCGCGGGTATACCAATAAAATCTCCGATTGTCGTTTACCGTTTCACTTACACATCAATCACCCTTAACCGATCCATTTCCTTATTACCGATTTCCGATCCTTTCATTACCTCCGGGGTAACCACCAATCTATTCCTTTAACCAAAGTTCACCGGCCAACCCGGTCACCTTTGAGTCAACCAATCGACTCCGGTCTACATTTGTAACCCATGACTTGGCACCCATTAGCCCAACATTCCATGTTCCCGTCTTTCTACATCGCGATACTTAGAAATATTTATTTCTCAATCGTAGTCTCACACACACTATGTCATATTTTATCACATCATTATCATGACATTTTGCCCATAATCGTCATCTTACCCTAAATATCAAATCGATCATCCCTATCACGAAACTTGTTATGGCTACATGCCATTTTTTTTTTTTACTCAACCATTTCTAACAATTAAAATATGCCATTCCTGACACTTACTCTTTTCCACCTATGTTACATTTATTAGTTCCAAGGCATCACCGTACCTTTAATCATTCTTTTCTTTCCCATTTACATACATTAGCATTACATTTCTTATCCGGGTTCCCGCCAAATACTCAAGTTTCGATTCCAAGATTTCCATTTCCAAATTTCCATCCTTACTACAATTCTTACTAAAACTTAGTACTTCATTGTACTACTATCCATTTGTTGGAGACATTTACCGTCCTTGCGGTTCATCTTTTGATCCTATATAATAGCATCAACCCCTAAATCCTTACTACCTGCGACACACCGAACCATAATTCCTTTCAAAAATGTAATTTCCATACACATAACTAACCGGGGAAATCATTCCCCAAAATAAATATCCACGTCATACAACTTACCTCCAATTCCTATAACCACCAATCCGTGCGACCATTAAGCTATAGTCACACAATATCTTGGCTTGGTGCATACCCAACCAATCCATACCGATAATCACATCAAAATCTTTCTTTCTCATGGACATAAATCAATTTTTTTTTTTAAAACTTTTTCCCATCTATTTCTAAGTCACAACTCCTATAAACAAATTCGACCGTTGAGATTTTCCCATTGGCTACCACTATTTCATATTTTTCATCTAACAACATCGGTCGGCACATTTAACTTTCTACCAAACTCGTGAGACACAACGAATAAGTAGAACCCGAATCAAATAATATAGAAGATGGCATGAAGTCAATGAATAAAGTACCTGATACTACATCGTGCACCTCTTTTGCCTCCTCTCGAGTCACCTGAAAGGAACGCCCCTTCACTTTAGCCGGTTCCTCTATCTTTTGAGCCGCGGGCATCTTTGGCTCGATCCTCTTTTTCGGGCACGCATTGCTATAGTGTCCCATTTCATGGCACGAGTAACACTCCACCTCGGAAAGCGCCTTGGATCTACAATCCCGTGCCATATGCCCCGTCTTTCCACAATTATAGCACGCCTTCAAATCTCTTCGGCACTCGCCGACATGGTTCTTCCCGCATCTCTTGCACGGGGCAACGCTTCCTTGCTTGAAGGAATTTGATGTGAACTTCCCCTTTTTAGAAGTTCCCGAGCCACTCTCGGCTTTCCTTTTCTCGTTCACATGGGCCTTCACGGCATTCCTTGTCGCATCTACCTCTTCCACACCCCGGGCGGCACCAATGGCTTCATCGAGTGTGACCGCTCTCCTTACCTCCAATTGGTAATCCCAAGGTAGCCCACAAGCATACCGGACTACCCTCGATCTTTCCTCAAAATAAGTTCTTGCAACAAACGGGAGCAATCCCGTGAACTCCCTTGAGTACTCCTCAACCGACCTATCACCCTTCTTTAGGTTTATAAACCTCTCATGTATCTTCTCCAAATCCTCTTCGGGACAAAATTTCTTCCTCAACCTCGCGGTGAACTCATCCCATGACATTCTCTCTATCACCTCCCTCCCGAGGGTCTCATAAACTATGTCCCACCAGACCATAGCATCCCCTCTTAGCAATTGCGATGCATACAACACCATATCGGTTTCCTTGCACTTGCTACTTCCGATGACTTGCTCGGTCTCTCGGATCCACCTCATAGTTACCTTCGGGTCCGAACTACCCGCATACATGTTTGGCTTACAAGCCAAGAATGTCTTAAAAGAACAACCATAATTTTCATCGGGTCTCGCCCTTGCATCACTACAACCACCTGTGGAGGATTTCTCCACTCGAGTGCCACCATCCCTGGTTTTCTCATCCGATCTAGCCTCGGATACACGATCTCCACCCGACCTCTCACGGTCCCCAATGATGCGGTGCACCTCATCGGCCACCACTCCCTTGAGTTGTTCAATAATAGTTTGGAGGTCCGCCATGGTCACCGGAGTTCTATTAGCTCCGACCTCCGATTCACCCATCCGATGCATCGACGGTTGACTTTCCTGTTCAACCACAACCTCGACATGAGGTATTTCTTCCTCCCGGCCCTCCGGGGCTTTACCACTTCTATGTGCGGTCACCATTTCTTTCGATCAAGACTAAACGAAAGACATTAAACATTTAGTACCTTGTGTACAACCCATTAGTCGCATAAGACTCAATATCCATAATCATATCAATCCTCATCGGTCCCCTAGGTTCAACCCTAAACTTAATATAAAGTCTCAAGGTCAACCTATGATCTCAAGGAATCTTATATTCCTAATGCTACAGTCTAAGACTAGGATGGTCATCCAACCTAATTCACTTAAACTATAGCTCTGATACCAAGTTGTAACACCTCATTTTTTTTTACACCAAATATTGGCCAAAATAAAACATTTTATAAATAGAAGAACATCCTCAATTTGGATTTACAAAAACCTTGGTAAGAAATCAGAGTATAAAAGTAGGTGTTACAAAATAGATCATCACCAAGCTAAGACTAAATCCAATCTAGTGTTCTTCTAATCTAGGTCCCGCATCTCTATCCATGCGTACCTAAGCCTTCGATCCCGAACCTGAGTACATAGCAAAACAAAACAAAACAAGGAGTACGTGAGACAAAAACGTCTCGTGAGCTACATGGGTTTAGACCCGATAATAAAATGAAATGTCACGTTTCATATAACCACTCAATATACATATATATATATATATATATATATATATATATATATATATATATATATATATATATATATATATATATATATATATATATATATATATATATATATATATATATATATATATATATCCAACCGGAATACGTCCAATGAGTAAGACTACTATCGTGGTTGAGTCGATGGGAATCCGCCCAACTGCCCCTCACACCACACCTATCGTGGATGAGTCGATGGGAATTCACCCAACTGCCCCTCACTCCACACCTCATGACCGGGAGTCGCCCGTGTCATCACATAACTAACGTGGAAGAGTCGATGGGAATCCACCCCAACTGCCCCTCACTCCACACCTCATGACCGGGAGTCGCCCGTGTCATCTCATAACTAACGTGGAAGAGTCGATGGGAATCCACCCCAAATGCCCCTCAATCCACACCTCATGATCGGGAGTCGCCCGTATCATCACATCATCTCAATCTCATCATAACCCTATGGTTATGCAAATCTAGCTCTCGGCTATCACTTTCATCATCAACAAGTTAGTTCAATACTATCATCGGTATAACTAACTATCAACTACTAGTCTACACAATTAAGCAATTAGACCATAACACAAGTAATGAAAATATTTAAAAGGGCTATGTACTCTGTAAATTCCACACGTACTCACCTTAGCAATAAAGATGCTTTAACCATATTCTTGACACCAAAACTCTTGCTTCCACAATTTCACCGACTTTCCAAAATGTCACCAAAAGCCTAATACAATAATCACAACAAGATTATCAACACAAACTACTACCAATGTGTTAATCTACCTCTAGATAGCACCCGTCAATCCATTTCCCCCAAATATAACGATTTACCAAACCCTAGGTTTAACCAACCCGAAGATTCTTACAAATCAAAATCATACACTTGTTTCCTTTGTCAATATACCATCTATTAAGTGTATACAACCTTTATTTAACCATTAATCACCAACCCAAGAACTAGGGTTTCAAACCCAAGCTTCTAAACCCATAGATCTAAAGCTACAACTACAAAGGAGTGAAGATATACCTTTAATCTTCAACTAGGAGTGAAAAATCACAAGATTTGATGAAGAAATCAGCTCCAAATGGCGGTTTACACCCAAAATCGTTCACAAACTTGAGTGGGAGAAAAACTAGGGTTTTGGATGCATTAAATGACATGAAACCCGACTTTAATGCTTTCAGCGACGGAGATCGCGTCGCTATCTACAAGATAGCGGCGCTATCTCGATGCCCGTCATAAATCGCGCCACTATATAGCGGCGCTATCCCGACGCTATCTCAATTTCGCGTTTCCATCAAATAGCTATTTCGGTCCGCTGCCTGAAAACCACAAGATCGCGTCGCTATCTTCAAGATAGCGGCGCTATCTTGCCCTTATGCAGCAAGGCTGCAACTTTTGCTTCCCGCTTCGACCCGGTTTCGTCCATAACTTTCTCATACGGTCTCCAAACGACACGAAACCACTTCCTACGTTCTTTAAACGATTTATCCTTATTTATCACATTTTTGTACAATTTATTTATTCACAAATTTCGGGTTGTTACAGGGTTGGAGGCTTTCCGATCATTGTGACAGTTTCGAGTCGGGATGGATTAGAGGCTTTCCGATCATCTCGATAAGATAGTTAAAGTATGATTTGTTGTATCCGGGATATGGTGATTGGAGCTGACGTATGTAGAACCGTATGGTTAGTTGTTGATATGATTTTATGGTAAATGAGAGCCTGAGTTGAAAATATGGTTTGTGTTTAAGTGTAAGTATGTGTAGGAGATGCCTACAAGCGTATAGATTATAAAACGGGTGCTTTTAGGAAGCAAAGTCTATTAGTAGCCGATGAGTGGTGAAAGTTGGATGATGAGTGGATAGGCCACTGATGGATGTGATAGAGGCTCTAAAGCCGGTAATCGAAAATTGAAAGTATGGTATGTGGATGTTTAGAAGAGGTTTACAGGGTGTAAGTACTTGAATGAAAGTTTAGAAGGGTAATAGAGATTGGTATTGCTTTAAATGGAAATTGTTAATCGATTGTGGAAATTGAAATCGAGGAAGAGAGGAAACAATTGAGAAAGGAGAGATATATATCGGAATTGGGAATGAAAAGTTAAGTAGTGATGTCTCAATATTAACGGATAAGTGAATTTTGCAAATTAAGTTTGACTTTATTCATAAGTCAAGGTTGGTCAACTAGTGGATTGTTGACTTGGGTCAAAATTGGGTTTTGACCTTCGCTTAGTATGATTAGGCGAGGACAAGAACATAATGCATCGCTCACATGTATATTTTAATGGTTAATTGATCAACGAAAATAATTATAGTGTATGACTTTGACCATTGTGTGTTCGAGTTGAAATTGGGAATTGAGCGTATGATTGTTGATGAATCGTGAATGCAAGGTCGATTGTAAAGGGAAAGGATGATTAATGGAACTTTTAGTGAGAAAGGAAAATTGTCGAAGTGTAGTGACTTTGTGCTTAAGTCAAGGGTTGACAAATTTGGGATATGGCGACTTGGTCAAAGCTACATTGACTTTCGCTTTGATTGATTTAATAATAGTAATGTTTGGGTATAGATCCTTTGTTGATAAAATGATATAGTTAAATGATTGGAAGTGTTATAGTTGAGTTATGGGATTTTGACCCGTTTGGACATAACGGTGTTAAGTGACTTTAAATGTATAATTATTATTGGATCATGATTTGAAAAGGTTGATGGTAATAAATACAAGAGGATGGAAGCGGAATGGGGATTGGAAATCCTTGAGTTGATTCCGAGGACGGAATCCTCTTAAGGGGTAGATAGTTGTAACGACCCAAAATTTCGAATCAAATAAATTATGGAAAAATATGATAAATAAGGATAATTCGTTTAAAACACGTAGGAATTGGTTTCGTGTCATTTGGACACCGTATGAGAACGTTATGGGCGAAACCGGGTCGAGGCAAAGACCGAAAAGTGCAGCCTTGGCTGCATAAGGAGTTCATGGCGTGAACTTTTGTTCACGCTCTTGAACAGCCACCAGAGATTTGGGCATTCAGGCGTCAAGAAGTTCCCGACCCAGTCCCAATCGCGAAGTATGCGTATTTTTCAGAGTTCACCACGCGAACTCGAGTTCACGATCGTGAACTCTCTCGACACCAGCATTAAAGTCTGGATTTCCTCATTTCTTACACACAAAACCCTAGTTTTCTTCTCTCAACTTGTGTGTGCGATTTTTGAGTGTAAAGTGGCGATTGGAGAGCTTAATCTACACAAGATCTTGGAGATTTTTGCTCATATTTGAAGATCAAAGGTAAATCTTCATCCCTCTTGTGCTATAAGTCTTAGATTCAAGTAGGGAAGCTTGAATCATGAACCCTAGTTATGAGTTTGTACATATATGGTTAAATGGAAGTAATATAACTTAGATTTATGGTATTTTAACAAGGAAAATGTAGTCATGTTATGGATATACGAAAATGTGGTGATTTATGGAATTAGGGTTTGGTAACTTTGTGGAAAATGGTGCTAGTAGTTGACTAGCCATGGATTATGTAGTTAGTATTGATGATTGATGCAAATCATTGTGTTGGTTTTGATAATAGGTTATTGGTTGGAGGATTTGAGGCATTCAAATCTTGGGAAGTGATATTGGTGTTCAAGGAACACGTCTTTGGATAAGCTTGGCTAAGGTGAGTACATGTGAACTTTAAAACTGAGTACATAGCGGTAAAGAAGTATTTTTCATAATTTGCGATTACTAATGTTTAAACTAGTTGTTTATTGTTATTATTAAATAGTTGAATTAATTGTGTGAATACTAATTGAGATTAGTATTTGGATAGTTTGTATGATGGCCTTACGGCATTATTGATAAGATGTGACATATAGTTACATATAATAGTTATGACGGGTAGACTGAAATAGGGCAGGTACGTGATAGATTCGGAGGCATTCTGGATTATTACGGTATCTTTAAACTGATGGATTGGAGGCATTCCGATCACCCAACAAGATGTTGGATCTTACTGAATTGGAGGCATTCTGATTAGTAAGATAAGATGGGTCACCTTGCTTGGACAAGGTGACAAAGGGGGTTCTTTCTCCTTACAATGTGAATATCGTTGAACAAGTGAGGTGTTCCATTAGATGGGTTGCACTCTGATCTAAGATTTTCTAAAAAGGATTTTACTTTATTCGAAAAGTTAGCCAGTGTTTAATTACTTGGTTTTTATAAACTAACTGTTTATAAATTCCACCTTTTAATTTGTTTCATAAAACTTTGTTTATAAACAAACTGTTTACTTTACCATTATTAATTTAAAATTTGGTTTTCTAAACAAACTGTTTATAATCATCATCTTATTAATTTATACCTTGGTTTTCTAAACAAACTGTTTATAATTACCATCTTATAATTAAATCTTGGTTTTCTAAACAAACTGTTTATAATCACCACCTTATTATTTTATGTTATAATGAATAAATGAAAATTAAAATAATACTTGCAATTTCTGAAAATTGCTATGTCATAACCCCAAAGACTTGGTTTTGTGTTTTGTATATTTAAAAAAAAAAACTTTATAAATACTTCCGAAAAATAAAATGTAATTCGGAAAAATTAAAGTAAACACAATATCATTTCTTTTGGGTTATGTCATTCTAATTAATTAAATAAACTGATAATTTAAATTACCAAACTGATAATTATTAAATTACTCATAAACTGGTTTCTTATTTCCTCCTTAATTTCATAATTATCTTGATCTTAAAGTAATTGTTTAAAATCATTAGGTTTATTTTAAATGTTAATAATTATTATTATAATAAACGAATAAATAATGAAACTTGTCAAAAAGTAAACTTTTTAACATCCGATTTGATCCCGTGTACCCTATGTGCCCGAAACTGAGCCTTAGGTTAACGAAACTGGATCAAATACACAACGAGGGAAAAACTGGATCGATTAAACGAAGACCGAACCGTGGCTCGGTTCGGTTCATCCGTTCGGCCCCTTCGTCCGAACCTTGCTCGACCAAACTCGGTCTTGCTTGGTTCGACCGAAACTACCCCTCACCCTTTTTTTCTATTTAATACTGAAAATTATAATAAAACTAGTAATAACAAATAAATAAATGTGTTATTCTAATACTAAGAATAACACAACTTTCCTTAATTTGTCTAAAGCCTAATTTGTCCAATAATCTACCATGATCTTGGTTGATTATATTCTTGGACTAATTTTTCTAGGGTTTTTACTGGACAAGAAAAAGAAACCTGATTCTTTTTATCTTGAAACCTATTCAATCCAATTGTTCATAAACTTGAACAATGTTCTTGGATTAAATTTACTAAGGTTCTTTCTAAGATAAAAAAAACTTAATATTATATACATATATTTACGAAATCGGAAAAAGCAAGAAGGAAAAAGAAGCCTAATTTCTTTTTATCTAGAACCCTATTTAAACCAATTGTTCATAAACTTGAACAATGTTCTTGGCCGAAAATTCTAGGGTTCTTTTCTAGATGAAAAGAAACTTAATCGAATCTCATTGAGATTAGTAGAAAGCTCTGATACCACTGTAGGAAAACCTTGTAGTATTCACATGGCGGAACTTGAATACCACATTACTGGATCTCTACTAATCAATGAGATCACGAGAAAGAGAAGATGATGAACATTACCTTTAGATAGCTAAAGAAGTGATCCACCTCTACTGCACCACCTGGACACGCTGCAAGACCGCGTTGTACAAACAAAGCAACACACAAAGACTTGTGTGTGTGTGTGAGCTCGGTCGAACTCGAACCCGAAAAACCGAAGAACCCTATGGGGTTCTTCCTTCGTTCGTACGGCCGAAAGAGAGAGAGGGAGAGGTTTAGGGTTTTAGGTGATGTGAAAAGTGTAACCCTTAAACCCTCACATAAGCCTTCTATTTATAAGGCTAGATGTTACGATTTAGTCCTTGTAGTTTAATTATGATTAATCTCATAACTAAACTTCCTATTAACACTTTAAACCCTTGGACTTTTACTAATTAATTAATTAACTATTAATTAACTGTCCATTAAATATTTAACCTAATATTTAACCATCCTCAATAATAATTAACTTATTATTATTTATTCTCTTCTTTATAATTAACTTAACTAGTTAATTATTCCACACAACTTACTTTATTCGGTTGTCCATTATTGGGTGTGTAGTGGTGTGACCCTTTAGTGTCTTATAACATTGGACACGGTGACATGTGTACTTATCTGTGCACATAAATCCTTCAATTACCATAAAATCTTTACCAATTGTTTTACTAATACATATTTATTAATAAAGACTCACTATCCATTCTTTTAATCAATAATATTTATTATTATGGTTCATTAATAAGGATTTCATAATCACCTTAGTTTATCATATTTACTTCCAATATCATCAATCATACTAGACATATTCTAGTATCACAATATACCTATTTTCTTATCATTTCAGTCACTATCGTTATCAAAACATTATTTAATAAAGACCCATAAAAATATCATAAGTATTTTCAAAAGCTCTTTGCTATATACCCAGTTTAAAAGTCTCATGTACTCACATTAGCGATAGCTAAACCCACATCGTGTTTATCAACACGAATCCTCGTTTCCCGCCTTTGGAGTATCTCCAACTTTTAGGTTCTTGCAACCTATCAACATAATCGTGACAATTTTAGTGATCGTCCATAACTAGACCTCTTTTAACATCAACATAATCAACCCCAACCACCAAGTTCACCCACTTGGTGGAGATCCATAAACCCTAGTTTATATAACCACTTTCAAGTTGTAAATCAACCATAGATCCATGGTCTACATACTTCCTATGGGTGTTCTACACCCTCATTACCCATCTTTAACAAGATTCCAACACAACACTTTCAAAATCACCATTTCCCCCAAATCTTGACTCATAAGTAACTAGGAGACAAGAAAATACCTTAGATCTTTGATGTAGAGTATAGATCTCTTAGAATGTGGAAGAAATCCTTTCAAGAACACCAAAAAGCTCCCAAGAACTCCTCTCAATCGGCTGCACAATGTGTGTGCTGAAAAATGGAGCAAAAACCCTAAAATACCGATTTTATGCCTGTTCCAGCCAATTCTCGCGCCGCGAACCCTAAACTCGCGTCCGCGAACCTGCACCCCGCGCAAACTCGTGACGCGAACCCTAAACTCGTGTCCACGAACCAAAGTTGCTGTTCGCTCACCTCGTGTCCGCGATCCAAAACTCGCGTTCATGATCCGAAACTCGTGTTCATGATCCGAAACTCGTGTTCACGATCCTGCCTTGGTATCCTTCCTTGAATTTCTTTTCCTTCACGTTACTACTCGGGTTCGACCCGTTCCGTCCATAACTTTCTCATACAATGTCTAAATGACACCAAACCAATTCCTACGTTCTTTAAATGATTTATTGTTATTTATCATATTTTTTCGTAATTTATTTAACACAAAATTCAGGTCGTTACATATATGCCATTTGTTTCTAGTCACATTACTTGGATACTAACTTGAGATTTGCACAAATAAATTATACAACGTTGTTAAAAGTAAAAAGTTATCTAATTGCATATAAAAAGTCAAATATTGATTTAAGTTAATTTAGCTCGTAATATATAAATATATTTTTCAGTGTATAACTTTTAAACATTAATTGCTAATCATTTTTAAAATATTTGTGAAAAAGAAAATATATGCATACAACTTTAAAGATGAATAATAACAAACATAAAAAGAAATTAATACAAATGTAAATATAATTTTAATCAAGTGAAATAAGGACGAGTTATATTAAAATTAGAAAATAAAAAATGAGAATATGAAATATATGATAAATAAACTAATTAATGAATAAAGATTTCTATTATATTTAACGAGTTTACCTTTATAACTAATGTTTATAACTAATGTTACTTCCTCCGATTCAAAATAAGTGATACACTTTCCTTTTTTGAGTGTATCAAAATAAGTGATACATTTTGAAAAATTTCCTTATTTGGCAAAAAATAGTAGGACCCACACCCACTAACTATCTACATTAATAAGTGAAATGACCTCTTTACCCTTAGACCGTGTGTAACGCGTGACCCGACCAACGGTCGTGACCGGCCACCTCAGCCTCGGCGACGCGTCCCCTGCGTTACGGGCTCGAGTCTGCGACGCGTCGGGGTGCTCCAACGGTCGAGTAGTCGACCGTTCAAAGTCGACCGTTGAACGTCTTTCTCCCCTTTCCAACGGCTAAATCTTCAAACCAACACCTCCTTTTTTACCTTATAAATACCCAATTCTTTTACCAAATAATTCACAACTCTCATTTCTTTCTCCACTCAAACACACACTCAAATCTCTCAATCACCCTCTCTAAAAATGTCTTCATCCAAGAACAAAGGAAAGGCTACAAAATCTCGACGCGGAGCACCCTCTACTACACCCTCTCAATCACCATCGATCAACTTTCGACCACCCGGTTTCGTACACCAAACAAGTCACCAAATCCCACAGGGTTATCAAAATAATCCATTTGCTCCCCCCTACTTCCCACAACCATACCGACCACAACAACAACCACCACAATATCAACAAGTACCACAACAAGGTTATCAAAATTATTTTGGTGGGGACCAATACGACCACCAAAATTTTGATCCTTTCGCCGGGCTCGACCAATACGACTACCAACCACGAACACAAAGTGGTTCCCCCGCCACTCCAGCCGCGCCCCTCGACGTTGAGTCTTCCGAGTCTTCCGACGAGCCCGAGCCCGTTGTAGCGCCAAAAAAGGTACCAAAAAGGCGTCAACCACCGACAAAGGGGGTCACCGGCGGAAGCACGTCATGGACGAAGCTTGAAGAGATAGGCTTATGCAAGGCTTGGATCGACACGTCCGAAAATGTCATCAAGTCGAACTCCAGGGCTAAATGTGGATTTTGGCAGGATGTGTTAGTTCGCTTTGCGAGCGAAATGGGTGGGACGAACCGAACATACGACTCCCTCAATTGCAAGTGGAAGAGTAGGCTTCGTCCTAAAATTACAAACTTTTGTGCGATCTATGACAACCTCGTACAAAGAAACCCAAGTGGGGCGAACGACCAAATTTTGTACGAGCGTGCTTGTGGTGGATTTAGTGCTCAACATGCAGGGGAGTTCACAGAGGTGGAGTGCTGGAGAATTTTGAAGGACCATCCAAAGTGGAAGGAAGTTGAATACCCAAAACAGTTGGCGATGTTCGCGAAGGCTAGGGGGAAAAAATCAAGGACTTCGTCATCATCCGCTGCGCAAGGTTCAGGGGTTGGTCCAGAAGAGGAGGATCGATATGATGAAGAAGTGGAAGTTGACCCCCTCGTCCAATGGGACGGGACAAGGCGAAGAAGAAAGCAGCGGCATCGTCATCAGCTTTTCAAAGTTCAGATTACGGTACCCCCCCGCCATCATCGGCTCAGGAATTAGTCGGGCATTGGAAAGAGGCCACGGACGAATTTTTTGACTTCCGCAAAGCGAACATATCTGATTTCATGGAGATACAAAAAGATACCCAAGAGCTCAAGCACATGGAATTCTACAATTCGTCCCATGATCACCTCACCGGCAGAAATCTTGAGTGGGTTTTGGCAAAGAAGGTGAAAATCAGGGCCAAATATAATTTGGACTGATAGTTTTTTTTTTTTAGTATTTAATGTAATGTTATTTTTATTTATGTTTTTTTTTAATTATTAATGTAATGTTTTTTTTTTTTATAATTAATGTATTTGTTTTTAATTTAAATTAAAAAAATAATTTTCCGAACGGTCACCCATTACGGGCATTTGGTCGCTGTCTGGTCGTGTGATTGATCAGGAGAGAGAAAGCTGATGTGGCGCAGATGTGGCAGGGGTGACCAAACTGCGAACGGTCACCCATTACGCACAGTCTTACTTTTTATTTTTAAACATCATTAATTACACTTTATTCAAAAGGTGTGGGACCCATTTCCCACTAACCATCCAATTAATCTAATTTAATCATAATTATAAATTTTTGCCTCAAAAATCGTGAAACTCAAAGTGTATAACTTATTTTGAATTGGAGGAAGTATAAGGTTTTATTAAAGTATTAATGAACGTGAATTAATGTCGAGTCATTCCACATAACTACATAAAGAGTTAAGACACGAGATCATGTCTTGATTATGGTGTCATTAGACACACCACTTTACTTTTAAATTTAAAATAGGATTTTGCTAATGACAGCCCTTAGGGCTGTCACTAATATGTATAAAAGCTTGTACATTGATTTAAAAAGTAATATTCCTAAAATTCAGGGGGTTGTCTTTTGTGTATTTTGCCTTCTTAATGCAACCCTAAGGGCTATCATTAGCATTTTCCTTTAAAATTTTAAAATGTAAGAAAACAATGCACGTGATTAACTTTACTTCCCTAATATTCCGTTATATTTTAATACTATCTATTGTGATTTATTAGTTTTTTTTTTAACCTGCCAAAACACAAGTTAATAAATCTTAGCTAAATGACATTAGAAATTGCATCATTTGGTTACTAAAATGTTATTTCGTGCTAAAAAGACATTTTTGCACACATATGTGACCACTTATTGGTCCCACAATTAATGAAATGCTAAAAAGCAATTTGCACACGCTTGACCCAACACAACAAATAAGTAAGAAAGTAGCTTTAGGTAAGGGTCACTTGTTTCTTTCTTTTTGACTCAAAAGTGAACTTTGCAAATAACATATGCTACAATGTTGATATCATAATATTATGTACTAAATACATGAAATGATTATAATTTATGGTTGTTTGTAATAAATATTATAGGTGGTTGATAATTTGGTGGTTAGTATACCACAATTTATGCATTTAATATATTTTTTTAAACACAATTTGGTGGTTATCCCTAATGTTATATTAATTGCAAAATATACAATCAATTCTATTTTCTTTGGCAAGATTGTGAGCCGCAAAAACCTCCAACAAATAGTGTTCGATTAATTGTTTCACTAACTTTGTTACTAAATGTTTTTTTGAATGGAACCCAATGAATGCTTGTATGTTAAGCTTGACAGGATTATGGGCTAGAAGAAGCACTAATAAATAATAATTATCTTCTTTTTAGTCATATTTTATGCTCATCTCCAATCCATATACAGTGTAATTTACCCTTATAGACTCTATACACATTACATGCATCCATTAATGTTGCTATTAAATAGCCCACTTTATCACAAACCAACATTTTTTTACATATAACATTATATTCATAATTAAATTAATATTCAGATTACTATTTTTTTCTATTATGTTGTCATTATTTACTTTGTTTGACAATATATTTATTAGACTATATGTTTTTTAACGGCAAATACCGATTTACTATATGTCCATAACAAAATTTAAAACTTTCGACCATAAAAATGAAAAACTCACATCATACCACTAGCATAAAATTCTTTTGGTTATTTGAATTGTAAAAGGCCCATGTGGACACAAACCAAATCTCACCACCATATCCAGCTCAGCCAATTAAACATTTTCGATAAATCCACATACCACTTGAGATCTACCAAACTTTTTAATAATCATCAAAAATATTTTTCTTTTAGTTTATAGTTTATTAATTCAAACATAACTAATAGTTAGATAAAATTAAAGAGCTACTTAATAATTTATATTTTTGATATTTTGTTATGAATTTGTAGAATAACAACAACATGTTTGACCCATTTAACCCATTTTTTTTTTGAACGGCTTTCATTAAAAAAAACTAGCAAGAAGCTAAGAAAAGTACAAGAAAAACAAACAACTAAAACAACAGAAAAACAAAACGGATTAAAAACAAGACATAGGATTGGTACACCACTCCACCCATTTGTTATTTAGCAAACTAGATTTCGTCCTATTCTTGATCCAGAAATATGAAGTACTTTGCATCTCGCTAAAAATTAGCACCTCCCTTCCTTTGGTATGAGAACCAAATATTTTGGCATTTCTATGCTTCCAAATACACCACATAAGACATTGAATTGCTGCGCCAAAGGCCTTCCTTTTCTTTCCTTCAAGACCGATATCATGACCCCATCTTAGCAAGGTTTTGATACTGTTAATTGCTTGGGGATTTACGCCCCACCATCTACCAAATTCCAGTATGAGTTGCCTTGAGACCGAACAGAGAGAAAATAAATGTTCCTCTGTCTCGATATCCGAGCCACAAAGAACGCAATCAGGTGAAACTATAGGAATGTTGCGGTGTTGGAGATTCACCTTGGATGGAAGACGAGCATTATATGCCTGCCAAGCCATAATACCCACCTTTGAGGGAACCCATTTACTCCACGGGAAGTCCCCTTTGTCCGAGTTCTTTAACATATGTTCATCATTTTTTTGTCTAATTGATCGAACTGTGAAAACACCTGTAGGATCCAAGGACCATCGTACTGTCGGCCCATTATTGATATGGGACCGGGCCAACATTGTGGAGAAGCACGATTTTAATGAAAAATTCAATTTTTCCATTGTTTTGTGAATTTTGAGAATATTATTCCAAATGCCAGATGTTTTGCCTACGGGAATAGATAAATCAATCCCGCCATGAAGACCATGAATTTCTTGGATCACGGATTTCCATAGTGTGCTATTATCGGTTTTGAAACGCCACCACCACTTGGATAAGAGAGCTAAATTTAATGCTTTTAAGCTCCCTATCCCTAACCCTCCTTTTTCTTTAGCATTTAAGATTAGGTCCCAAGCCACCCACGGAATTTTTTTTTTGACCTTCCTTTGAGCCCCAAAAGAAATTTAAACGCAAGCTTTCTAGTTTTTTAATGATTTTTTCGGGCACTTTAAATAGAGAGAAAAAATAAAGACCCAGATTACCTAGAACCGATTTGATAGTTGTCAATCTTCCACCTGAGGATAGAGTAGAGGCCTTCCATTTAGATAGCTTTGATGTAAATTTGTTGATTATTGGCTCCCAGAATTCGATTCTATTCATGGAGCATCCGGTGGGAAGACCAAGATATATGAAAGGAAATGACCCTGCCTTACAATGAAATTTGTTTGCAAGAGATGAAACCGCCACTGAATCTACAGATACCCCCATTAAACAACTCTTGTCAAGGTTGATTTTGAGGCCAGATGCGAGATGGAAGCATCTTAAGATTCTAATGAGATTTGCCATGTTCTTTTCTGACCATTCACCAATAAATAATGTGTCATCGGCAAACTGCATATGTGAGATTGTTATATTTGATTTTGGAAGCTTAATCCCATCAAAAATGCCTCTTTCCACTGCGGTTTTCATTGCAACATTTAGTGCTTCTGCTGCAATTATAAATAAAAAAGGGGCCAATGGATCTCCTTGACGCACACCCCGTTCCATTGAAAATTCCTCGGAAGGGGAGCCATTAATTAGAACCGACATACGAGCCGATGATAGACAACCAGAAATCCAATTCCGCCACTTCACTCCAAAATTCATTTGAGTTAATATATCGTTTATGAATTCCCAACTAATTGAATCGAAGGCTTTCTCAAAGTCAATCTTGAAGACCATAGCTTGACGCTTGCATTTTTTGTACCAAGCTATAATTTCGTTGATTATTAAGGGCCCATCAAAAATGCATCTTCCTTTAATAAACGCTGTCTGCTCCTGTCCAATCACTGATCCGATTACATGCTTGA
The DNA here is from genome assembly GCA_963853835.1 of Calendula officinalis. Taxonomy (NCBI): domain Eukaryota; kingdom Viridiplantae; phylum Streptophyta; class Magnoliopsida; order Asterales; family Asteraceae; genus Calendula; species Calendula officinalis. The sequence goes on from OY970825.1 coordinate 29,640,793, forward strand.
GTTTGTTTGCAAGAATTTTGGCGATGACTTTGTATAAGCTGTTCAACAGGCTAATGGGCCTGTATTCGTGAAATCCAAGTGGAGAGCTGACTTTGAGGAGCAGCACTAGGAATGATGAATTGCAACCTGCATCAAATTTACCATACTCTGCAAAATATTCAACAGCTGCTATTAGTTCAAGATGAATAGTATTCCAATATTTTTTAAAAAAAACAAAAGAAAAACCGTCCGGGCCAGGGGCTTTATCAGACCCCAAAGCCCAAACCGCTGCCTTTATTTCGTCGGCTGAGATCCGAGCTTCTAGGAATATAGACTGCCCCAAGCTGATTTGTTGAATTGACCGGTTTCTGAACTTTGGCCTTGCTGGTTGATTACACAGAAATTTTGATTTGAAGAATTCTTTTGCTTGAGATTTGATTTCGGACGGATCTGATACCCACACCCCGCTAACCGAAATACCATGAATGAAATTGTTTCTACGATTTTGGTTTAATAAACCATGAAAGTATCTTGAATTTTCATCCCCCGAGCCGCCCATTTAATTCTTGATTTTTGTCTGATATCACGCATATTCTTACTTGAAACTTCCTTTATTTTGGTAATAGCGTTTCTCCTAGCTTCAATGTCTGAGACCGTGATGTTATAAGTCTCAGCTTTTGATTCCACATCCTCAATGATTTTAGATAATGCTAATTTCTCCTTCTGGTTATTATTTTAACCCACTTGACCTACTAACATATTTAATCGTTTTAATTAAATGAGTTCTATGAGTCAGTTCGGACTGTAGGCATGTAGCCATGTTGGAGAGTTCCAACTCACATGTTGAATAGACAGCAGAATTTGGTTGGAGGGTTTTTGGCCGTGCATGGGGAATCCTATTGGCCACTCTTTTGTGATTGTGTGTATGTGGGAGACAGTTGTAAAAAGGGAAAATATATTTCAATAATATTTTTTTTTTGAACGGCAAGTTAGTAAATTAGTGGTTCGAGCCTAGACAGTAACATCCATAAGGGGCAGTATGCCTTTCCTCAAACCTTCCACCTTTGGGGAATAAACCCCACGTCCACGACGGGACTTGAACCCATGACTTTGGCCATGGGCAACACATGACCAAAGCCTAAAATGAAAACCCAGTACAGTAAACTGGAAACGGGAGAAAAGGGAAGACCGACCGACAGCCTCGCTCTCTGCCACTTCCGATTACCAATTTCCAATTCCTTTCGAAATCGGAACTGGTGTTCGTTGTTTATGCTTAATCGAGAATAAGAATCGTTGTTCATTGTTTTTGTTTAAATATTTCAATGATATAAGAAGAAAAAAAAAACTTTACCATTTATAGTTATAATAAAACAATATATAATGTATCAAGATTAAGTGTCGAAAATATAATACTTAGTAGAAAAGTTATATTATTTTATGTTAAATCTTCCTAGCTAATTCATACTTTTACCTAAAGTTGAACAAAAATGATCAATCTATACTATATATGAAATGGTTATGACATTTTTTATAATTTTAAGTATAAGCATTATACATTTTCAATGCATATGCTACAACGAATTAAAAAAAAAAAAGTTTGTTAACTCTTATATAAAGTTAATTCCAACACTAGCTTTCAAAAAGCACAATAATGCACAAGTGATTATTATTATTGTAACGATTATATATGCATATTATTATATGAATCATTTGTACCTGTTAAACCTGTTAAGCTAATTAAGGTCACATAATTTTAAAATTTCAACCTAATTACAATATTAAAAATGAACATCTAAATACGTCATATATATCTTTACTATCAATACAAAAATTTCTTTCTTCATACTCAACAAGAATATTACGCATCAATCTCCTCTCTCTTGCACGCAACACCATCAGCCACCCCCAATCTTCGCCCTTGAAAATAATTTACCGCTACTGCTTTGTGCGGTACCATTCTAGCTACTTTAAAAATTTGAGTTGCATCTCGTGTTAATAATTTTATTGGTCTTATTTAATATACTCTAGTATATTTTATAAGGAAAAAAAATTATAGTTAAAACATAAAGTTTGAGAGAGACTTTCTAAAGGCGAAAAGCTGAAAATTGCACATGAGTCCAGCATATGCATAATGCATTGAGTTTTTTTTTAACGGCCGGTTAGTAAGTTAGTAGTTTGAGCCTAGACAGTGACATCTACGAGGGACAGTATGTCTTTCCTCGAACCCTCCACCTATGGGGAATTAACCTCATGTGCACGACGAAACTTGAACCCATGACCAATAAACTTTATTTTTTGTTTTTTTCTTTTCTTCTTTCAAATTTTTTTTAAGATATACGAAGTGTTTCGGTACAAAAAGCACGAGCATTCAGTTATTAAGTACCTTTTAAGCATGTCGGTGTCGGTCTAAAATAAGGTAGTCGAATCATGTAAAGAAAGATGATTCATTATGTTGCTCGTTTAAATGTATTTGAATGTATGCAGGCCACTTCAAACCGTGATAATAACTTGAGGAAACCTTGAATGTATTTTGACAACTTAACACCATCTAACACCCAAATTGATAAAAACTGATAGACAACGGCCAACAATATATATTTACTGAATATTTTGGATCTCACAGATTATAAAATTCACATTTTTAAAAAAAATATCAAACCCACCTACTTGTTGCTTTCCTGCATTCTCAACCGCCAATAAGGAGCGGTCTCATGCCATCAATTTCTATAAACTGAGGCTGCCTGAAGGTTATAGTTTGCGGATGCCTAGAATATCTGTGGAAGATGTTAAAAGAGTTGGAATTCCATCATACAACTAGATAGAGGTTCACATTTCAACCGGTTTTTAACCGGTTTGAAACCGGTTTAATAGTCGGACTATACGGATCAGATCGAGACCGGCGGATCGTAACCGGATTGGGTTTCTCTCACTCGAACCGGTTTAAAAACCGGATTTTGGAGACGTTGGAATAACCGGTTAAAAAAGCGGATTTTTTGTTACCGTTGGAACCGGTTTAAAAAATGGTTTTCGCTACTGCCCAAAAACTAGCCGTTAATATTACCGTTTTTTGACATGGAACTACGCAACAATGTCATGTGAGACGAAGAATGAAGACGAAGAAATGAAGGGGCGAATGAAGACGAAGACATGAAGAATGAAGACTCAAAATTAACATTTTGTTTGTATTACGTTTTCTACGATTATGTTTGAGACTTTATGTTTAAAACTCTTGTATTTGGAATTAAAACTCTTGTATTTGGAATTTTGGATGCTTTGCTTTAATTAAAACTCTATTTCTATTGCCTTTTTACATATTTTGTTCAAAAAAACGCGTAAATCCGGTTATTAACCCGATCCGACCAAACCGAACCGATCCGACCAATAAGGTCCGATCCGCTTTCAAACCGCTCCGATCCGGTTTTGATCGGATTTAAACCTTCCCCCGTAAAGCCGGGTTCGAACCGAACCGGTTTTGACAAAACCGGTTTTGACCGGAGTTGACAAAACCGTTTTTAACCGGAGTTGACTAAAACCGATCCAGTTTTTAAATCGGTTCGGTTTTCGAAATCTCTGGCTTGTGCACCTCTACAACTAGACAACTAATGAGCCGGTTTTAACTTTTAATTACAATTAGGCTTTTGGATTATCAAGATCGTAGAAGCCTAGAAGGTAGTTTATGGGCTTTTATATCTGATGTCATTTAGTATCAGTTCTATTAGACCGTTCCCAACAGTGGCATAAACTGACACCTTTAGTTTTTGCCAAATCAGCGTCACGTCAGTTCACCCTCCAACCGACATTAAACTGACGTACGCATGCCTACAATACCTATTCCCTTCAGTTTTTTGGGACCCAACATTACAAAATACACACACAAAATACCCCTTTAGGCCCACCATCACCAGTCGATCCCTCCCTCACTCTCGTCCCCAAACCAGCGCAAAGCAACCGACACCTCCAACTGATCTTATAGTACCAACGGCGGAGGAGGAAAAACACCTAACCGACGCCATCGGTTCCTCCCGATGGCACTGATCTTAGGGTGTACATATTTAGTAGAGGGAAATGAAATCAAATAAATGAAAATATTTCAATTTCCTTTGTTTGGTAAGGTGGAGAAATCAAAAGCACGGAGAAATGAATATCTCGGAGAATCTGGTTCTTTGTATTTCCGAATCAAATAAATGAAGTATTTTCATTTCCATCCTTTTTACGGAGAAATCAGATTCCTTCCTAATAAATTTTCCATGTCTATTCTCTGAGAAATAATTTGACTTTCGAAATAAGTAGGTATACGTCTACGTTTTCAATCAGGAAACGATGTTTACAAACGGCGTCGGGGAAAAGACGCTGTACGATTTTTTTTTATTCTTTTTGCTAATTTCCAATAGCTAATTTTGAAATATATATATATATATATATATATATATATATATATATATAGTGAAGGATTCTATACAGAACCCATATTATATACAGAACTCGTAGAACTCGATCTTAAACCATTGAATTTTAAATTAACGGTTAAGATTGTTTAAGTTTTTAACAAATCTTAATTTTGGTAAATATTAAATGTAAAGGGTATTATAGGAATTGTGTAAAAGAAAAAAGACCCTCCTAAAAATCCTCTATCACCCTACGTTCTTATCTAAATTCAACAACCCCTCAATTTTTGGTGAAAAAAAAAAACCCCTAATCGAGATAAGGATTCCCAGATCTTCAACCTTAAATGTGCCGACTTCAACCTCGACGTCTTCTCCAACCAGTCTCCGGTGTCTTTTACCGGGAGTGATTAAGGTTAAGAAATATATAGAAGAGTCACCTTCGGCCCCTATCGGAAGTGACGTCGCCAACAACCGCAATTGGGAGGTGAACTATATCTCTTAGTTTAATTCAGTTACTCCAGTTAGCTACAAAGTGATATAATAATTTTTCATTGGATATGAATCGTTTCTTGTTGTGCTTTATTGAGATTTTTATAGTTCTTTATTGATTTATGATTTTCTCCCATAAATTTTAACTAGATTTGTGAACTAGCTTATTCGTTCTTTCATATCAATTAAAATTGTCCATATATGATCCAAGTACTTGTGTCTACGCGTTGTAAACTTCTCAATTATGCATAACATCCTATTCATATCTGTTTTTTTTTGGGAAAGGGCTCATGTTCTGGTTAGTAGTAATTCCATTATATTGAATTGATTTTTGTCATATGCTTCACTATATTCTCAAATTACATTTAATATGAAATATCCTTTTTCTTTATTATGTCAGTATTATAAGCCTAGCTCTAGCAATGATAGTATTATGTAATGCTTTATGTCAAAATGGGTGCAAACTATTAGTAATTTTTTTGATATGATCACACATCTAGGCAACGTGTATCCACAACTTGCATATATGTAGGCAACGTGTATCCACAACTTAGCATATAGTAGGGATGAGCATTTGCACAAAAAAAAAAGGATTGAAATGAAACCAACTGAAATTGAACCATACAAACAAGCGGTGATTGGAAGACGATAACTTATGCTTTGTTTGCAATTTTGATTTTATATGTTACCATATGTGTTTTGTGCTCATATACATATGTGTTTTTTTGCAGGTTATTCCCCGTACATTCATGTCGGAGATAAAGTAATGATACATCTATTGTTGGTGGATTGAAAGATTAAGGACCCAATGACTTTTAAAGAAGGCAACAAATGAAACAATTATTGATGATAAAAAGAACACCAATGGAGAACTTTTTTTTGTACATAGTTGTCGTTATTAAATGTTAAATGTATACGCTTGGATACATAGGTGTTGTTTTGTATATTTATGTTATTCTGTGTTATTTGTGTCTTTATGTTACTCATTATTTGTAGATACATAAGTGTTTTTTGGTACATATATGTTATTCAATATTTTTTATTGTTAAATATCATAAATATTTTTGTAGATACACAAGTGTATAATTAAATATACATATATGCATATTCGTAATATATACATATATGCAGATTAGTAAATATAACATAAATGTATCATTAAAATTTTGAATTTAATTCCTAAATTTTAGGAAATTTAACAAAAAAGGAAACAAAAATAAAATTGTAAAATGTCTTAAATACCCTTGAACCATTAAATGAATTATATAATCAGAAATTAATTTACTAAATTCTGATTGGTTGAAAATAGTTCTATGAGTTCTGTAAATAATATGGGTTCTGTATGGAATTCGACCCTATATATATATATATATATATATATATATATATATATATATATATATATATATATATATATATATATATATATATATATATATATATATATATATATATATATATATATATATATATATATATATATATATATATATATATATATATATATATTTTAAACATAGTCATCATAACAATTATTTTTTACAACTTTCTTGTTCTTTAATATATATACGTACAATTCATACAACATTTTACACTTCAATTTTTCAATATAATTACTCAAAATCACCACTCAACCAGAACAAGATTCATAAATAACCACGATAAGAGCTAGCCACATACATAATGTGGAAAAACTTGTTACTAGAAATCTGTTATAAATAAAAATATCCTTTTAAATAAAATAAATAAATTACAGTAACTAGAAAAATAAACGTAAATGTATTGGAAATATCTCTTACACCAAATTAGGTTGGAGATATGCATGTATATATACACAAAGAAATTACATATACAACCCCAAAGAAATAAATAATAACAATACTAAACATAAACAAGTATAAGTATTATGTAGGTCTTATATCCTCCCTCAAACGAGACGGTGGTGAGCCAAGACGTAGAAGACGTCGAAAGAACTCGAATTGATGGCGCGGAAGACTTTTCGTGAAAGTATCAGCTACTTGAAGCTTGGTCGGAACAAAAGCATTGTGCAGTTTGCCAGAGGCCACAAGTTCACGAATAAAATGATAATCAAGTTCGATATGTTTGGCTCGTTTGTGAGACACAGGATTATGAGAGAGAGAAAGGGCACTTTTGTTGTCACATAATAAGGTTGGTCGCACATAAGACAATGCATAGAGCTCTCGTAATAAGTGAGTGATCCAAATAAGCTCTGCGGCGGCATTAGCCATAGCACGATATTCTGATTCACAACTTGAGCGTGAAACAGTGGGTTGCTTCTTAGTACTCCAAGACACGAGATTTCAACCGAGAAAAATAGAGTAACCATAAGTGGACCGACGTGTGTCCAAACAACGAGCCCAGTCGGCATCAGAATACCCATGCAGAGTAGAGGTTTTAGGCCGAGAAAAAGTAAGCCCGTAGGACATAGTGCCTTTAACATACCGTAGTATATGCTTAACCCCTTGATAATGAGCAACCGTCGGAGCTTGCAAAAATCGACTTACTTGATTAACGGCATATGAGATATCGGGTCGAGTAATAGTTAAATATTGAAGAGCATCCACAAGAGACCGATAACGAGTGGGATCCTCATAAAGATCACCAACCGTGGTGAAAGCCATGTTGGAAGATAGAGGAGTTGCCACGGGCTTAGTCAAGGAGACCTGCCCGAGTAAGTATATCACATGCATACTTGGACTGAGCAAGGAAGAGACCCATGTCAGTATAAGTAACTTCAAGGCCAAGAAAGTAATTTAACGGGCCCAAATCTTTAATTACAAATTCATCATGCAACTTTGAGATAACCGTGCGGATTGTAGAAGGTTGATTGGCGGTTAAAATCAAGTCATCAACATACACAAGAAGATATAAAATACATGAGCCGTGCGTGAACACGAACAAAGACGTATCAGCGCGACTGCATACAAACCCATTTGAAATAAGAAACGAACTCAACCGATGAAACCACGCTCTAGGGGCTTGCTTAAGACCATATAGAGCTTTATTGAGGCGACAAACATGATTTGGAAACCGAGAGTCAACAAAACCAGGTGGTTGTTCCATATATACACGCTCAGCCAAGTTGCCATGAAGAAATGCATTATTAACATCGAGTTGATGAAGTGATCATCCATTAATAACAGCTAAGGATAGAACGATACGGACCGTGGATGCTTTAACAACCAGACTGAAAGTATGAGAAAAATCGAGACCCGGAACTTGACTAAAACCTTGAGCAACAAGACGAGCCTTGTGACGATCAATCATACCATCAGACCGATATTTGGTCCTGAAAACCCATTTACATCCGACAACATTAGAAGCACGTGGTCGTGGTACTAAAGTCCACATATTGTTTAAGCGAAGAGCGTCGAGTTCATTCGTCATCACCTTTACCCATTTTGGGTCTTTAGCGGCTGATTTATAGCCTTTTGGATCACTATAATTATAAGGAGCTACTTGAGCCAAAAATGCCCGATGCTTGGGCTTGAAAATGCCAGCCTTGGATCGAGTAACCATCGGATGTCCAATAGGCAAAATGGGCGGAATTTGTGCAATGTCAATTGGTTGTTGGCAGCGGCGACACATGAGATCCCGATGTAGGAGAGTGTTGAGTTGGTAGTGGTGTAGTTACTTGGGTTGGCAGCGAAGCAGCAAGCTCAACATTGGAGGCTTGATCAGAATTATCACATAGTCCACAAGGCTTATGAACCGGAGGAACCGGCGTAAAAGAAGGCGGGGGAGAAGATGGTCCAGGTTGCGAAATGGACGGGCCTGGAATGTCATCTAAAAAACTGTCAATGGTGTTGTCATTAACATAAACATTGGCTGGATCACCTCGAAATGGAAAACATTGTTCATCAAAAGTTGCATGTCGAGTAATATATATTCTTGATGTTGAAGGGTCGATACATTGATAACCTTTATATTGAGAAGAATAACCAATGAAGATGCATGGTAAACTCCTTGGAGATAACTTGTGGTCTGAATAATCCCGCAAATACGGAAAGACCCGGCAACCATAAGGATGGAAATTTGAATACTGTGGAACCCGAGAATAAACGAGCTCAAACGGAGACTTGTTGCGTAGTACCGGACTTGGTAAACGATTAATCGTATAAACAGCGGCACTGAAAGCATGTACCCAAAAATGAGAAGGAACATGTGCATTAAAGAGCATGGCAAGACCCGTTTCCACAATATGCCGATGTTTGCGTTCGGCCTGAGCATTTTGTTGTGCGATATACGGGCAAGAAATACGATGAAACGTACCATTTTCATCGAGTAAACACCGAACATTTTGATTTATAAATTCCGAGCCGCCATCGCTTTGAAGCACTTTTAGTTTACATGAGAATTGTGTTTGAACAAGATTCATAAATAACCACAATAAGAGCTAGCCACATACATAATGTGGAAAAAATTATTATTAGAAATCTGTTATATATAAAAATATCCTTTTAAATAAAATAAATAAATTACAGTAACTAGAAAAATAAACGTAAATGAACACTTGCTATATGTCAAATACACGAATAGATGCACATTCTTGTAGCACGAAAAGATCAATAATTCATAGATGCACTATTCACAATATGTGTTGCAGTAAGCACTAAAATTTACAAGTTACAATAACACACGAATAACAACCTATAAAATTTTACACTAACTTTTGTACATTTCATTTAACCTTATATCTAACCTCCTATAATTATCACACAATATATTCCATCTATTTAACCAAACCGAGCCCTACACTTAAACCCATCGACCACCCACCACGGGCTGACTTGACCCTTCAGTGCACCCTCTAAGCATAGCCATCAAGCCACCCCCATGGACCCTACCTTCGGGTAGTGAGTAGTCACCATGACCCACCACCCCAACCGACACTAAACCACCACCAAACGGCTCGAGTCGAGGAACATGGTTCTCTTGAACCATTTGTTGACTATGTAAAGCACAAAGCCCGCTCTTCCCTCTAGAGAACTTATCACAAAAAGTCGAAGTTTGACCGACAGACGGTTCAGACGGGACCCACGAGCACCGTTTACCGCCACCATGTGCTTTACAAAAATCCGTTCGACCTTGAGCACTTTTATTGCAACCGTCGTGTTTACACCTTTTGCCGCCACCGTGCCGAACACAAAAACTAGTTCGGCCTCTTGCACTTTTTGTACATTCCGCCACCGCACACCGCTTACCACCACCATGGCTCACACAAAATAGAGTGCCGCCATGAACGCTTTTTGAACAACCGCCATCAAATGTGCACCGTTTGCCGCCACCGTGACCTTTGCAAAAACTCGTGCTACCTTCCGCACCTTTCGTGCACCCTAAAAATGTGCAGCGTTTGCCGCCACCGTGAGCTTTACAAAACATCGTGCTTCCCTGAGCTCCTTTAGTACAGGCGGGGTAGTGGCACCGCCGCCCGCCACCATGCGAGATGCAAAGACCGGAAACACCTTCGGCACTTTTACTACAATTTTCCATTTTGCACCGCTTGCCGCCACCATGTCGGATACATAACCCCGACTTGCCCCTGGCGGCATGGGTGCACCCATCATGGCTGCACCGCCTACCGCCGCCATGACCGATGCAGTAGTCGGTGCGGCCTTCTGCACTCTTCGTGCACCCGAGAAACTCGCACCGCCGGCCGCCGCCATGGGCTTTACAAAACACGGTTTTCCCTTCGGCGCCCTTTTGACAACCGTCTCTCTGGCATCGCCTTCCGCCGCCGTGTGAGATGCAAAAACCAGAAGCACCTCTTGCTCCACGAGTGCAACCGATGAACCGGCAGTCTTTCACGTTACTATTAGGCCGCTGATGTGGCGGTGGGGCCCACCCAGAATCAAATGAGGCTGAGCCACCGTGCATAACCAAATCCGGGGGCAAAATTGGTAATTTCCATCTAGATGATGTTGATCCTTCATCAACAAGTTGAACTCCGGCGGATGTCATTGTACCGCTGGTAACTGGCGGTTTTAAATCATATCTAAACGGAAACGATGCTTGGGTAACTGCGGTTACATCAGATTCAACAGAACCACCTGCTAGACTTAACTCAAGGTCAACTTTTGGTCCTTTCATTATCGAATTATGGTCAACGGTTAGTTTCATTGTAAGATCAAGATTCCGGGAAGATTGCTCATCGATTTCTTTGCCGGAAAAAATGGTTACACCGGAGTTCATAGAACAACCCAATCCAAGAGATAATGAAGAACCGTCTTGTAAATCCAATCCATCAATAAAACTCTGTTTTCTCTTGTTTTCGTTCGAGTAAAAGCTCGATATTTGAACACTTTTGCAGGCGTCTAAAGCTGGAATTGGAGGGAAATATGAAGGTGTTTCGGCCATGTTGATTCAAGAATTCAAAAACTTATACAAACACAAATTTTGCTACAATTTTTTTAGCATGAAACTAGTGAATTTCCATTAATCATTAGTTAATCTTCAATATATGCAACCTCCACTCACAAATCCTGATGTATCGCATCGATCCATTATTAGATGAGCTAAATAAACCTTAAAATAATCCTCCTGCAGCAAATTAAATGAGCTCATTTAACTAAAATTAAGCTACACACAAACCTTAATTATGTAAAATCTCCATAATCATTCACAAAACAAGGAAATTGATATAAACAGAACCAAATAAATCAAATAGAAAATTAGCAATTTAATTAGACAGATAAATATATTTGAAGAATCTCAAACCAACTCATCGGTTCATATCAAGACATATACACCTCAATTAACAAAAACAAGGGTTTAAACTAATTTCATTACTGAATGAACACCAAAACGAATTACCATTACAAAACATGAATTATAGCAAATAGCAAACTGAAGCTCAAAGCAGTTCAGACGAAGAATCAATTAAACAATAACAACATCAATAACCAGAAGAATTAAAACCATTTATGTTCGTTAAAATTCAGAATTACAGAGTAGGAGAGTGTTAACTAATTATTTTTTTTAAAACAGAGGTGAATCATATAGTATAGAGATGATATGGAATTATACGATACCTGTAAGAAGATTGATGGCCGGAGTTGATGAATTGAACGGCGGGAGGTGAATATGAAGGAAATTAGGGTTTGGGGGGGATTTATAGCCGGTGATATCAAGGGCAAGGGCGGAGGGATATGAGGTGAAATTGCGAAGAAAAAAAGGGTAATGAAAAATGGAAACGTAATGAAAGATGGGTGGGTGCGCATGTTAAGAAAAGGCGTAGACGGTGGTTTCCACGTGTGACTTATCCTATGTGTATGCCCCTTCACGTGTTTCTCCCTCCTCCTCGTAATTTATGCTACTTTTTTATTTAAAGATTATAATTAAGTATTTTGATTAATTTATTCAACATATGTGGTTAAATCGAACATATCAAACGAATAGAAAATAATTTGGCGCATTTTGCAGATTATTTATATTTATTTTTATATACTTGAAACCTCCTTAAATTAACAATACTCAATTTTCAAATAATATATTTGTATTTCGGTAATATTTGCACTTTGAAGAAATCAATAGTCGCAAAACTCGAACTTACGACCTTTATTTATTAACAGGTTTTTTAACCATTGGAACTACTGTAATAGATTTTGATTGTCTAACTGTAATAACTTATGTACCTTGTGATCTTTCTTAATACCTAAACTTATTATTCCATTGATCACCACAATCTTTATTGAATATCATCACTACCCACAATCACTAATGTTACGACAACCGTCACTATTATCGCCGCAAAATATAGTTAAAAGATATTTACAATCATCTTATTGTGTCGGCACTATGCTAGTATCTATAAATAGTATTTATGTATAAAACAGAAAAAAACAATCTAAGCATGATTAGACTAGGCGTAAGGAAGGGGGTCGTCACTACCTACAATCACTACTATTATGACAACCGTCACCACATGCGACGCGTACCATAGAAGTTTTGGTCGTCTGGACTAGGGGTGAGCATTTTGACCGAAAAAACCGAACCGAACCGAAAACCGACCGAAACCGAACCGAACCGAAACCGATAACATGTTATCGGTTCGGTTTCGGTTTTGAAAATTCATCGTTATCGGTTATCGGTTCTATCGGTTCGGTTCGGTTTCGGTCGGTTTTCGGAAAATAATGAACACTTGGCCTAAAATAACCGAACCGAAACTGAACCGAACCGAAACCGAACCGAACCGAAACCGATAACATGTTATCGGTTCGGTTTCGGTTTTGAAAATTCATCGTTATCGGTTATCGGTTCTATCGGTTCGGTTTTGGCCCGATAATCACCCCTAGTCTGGACGACCATTGTAGGTCGCCTCTTTTCAAAGGAAAAAAGGTTGAGATCAAAGAAAAAGGGGGTTGGTCGTCTGTTATATTGGTTTGGTTGCAATTTGATTTTGTGTTTCATCCGGAAAGAAAAGATTAATATAACACTGATGTGTCATGAATAACCATATAAACAATGATCATCTCTTACGCATAATCTTCTTTTAATCGATAGAAAATCATATATCACAATTATATAAACAAAATTATATCTTTTTAGCAAACTACGTGGCATGGTTGATGGTGTAGTGCAAAAGTTATATGGCGGAATGGGTAACATACAAACGATGCCGCCACAGAAAACGCAAAGGTGCGACGTCAGCGATGACGTAATGGGTTTAGGATAGGTGTGCGCCCCGCGGCCGTTTATAGTGCGCCACTGCGCTCTCTTCTCCCGTTCCATATTTTCTATTTTTTTATTCAAATTTATGATAACATTACAAAAAATCCCATCAAAATGTATTTTTTTAATAGGTAGTCTGAAGTATAAAAATATCAAAAGAATGTTTCATAACTTCATAATTATATTATATGTACTAGATCTAAACAAGATCTTGCAAGAAAAGTTATAATTGTTCTTTACAACCTTTTAATATAACTTTGAATTTAATATAAAGTTCGAATCTTTTTGCGAACTTATAAGTTTGATTAAATTTCTATTTCAGAACTTTGAAACATGCATTAATAACGATATATGATACAATATACTTTCCAACCAACCCATTTGTATATTAACCGTCTATTATGATTTATGAGTTATCCTTATAGTTTTTAGCATTTTTTATACCTGTCAGTCGGGCACATCCGAACAGATAATTTTAAGTGTCACTCTGAACATATAAAGGTACAAAACACTAGATGTATATGAAACTCAAAAAAAAAAAAGAGCACTCAAAATTCACATGAATCCCATCTTTTTAATACTAGATAGATTTGTAATCGATCACGCGGGGTAACATTTTAGCATTGATGCCACTTTGTTGCAATATACGGAAGAAAGAAGAACAATAAGATAATGTTTTGTTAGTTTGTAAGTAAGGAAATTAAAAGGATGCAAACAACATGTTGGGATATAAACATTCTAATACTGATGCTGCAGTTAGTACTGATTAACGATTATGGAAGTTAGTACTGATGGGGCAGAATAGCAAGATACTACTGATGATACTGATCTTGGAGTTACTACTGACGATCAAGTTTACTACTAACGTCTATTTATGGTGCTGATCGTGTCCGAGATTCTAGTATAGTTAGTTATAGAATGTTTATCTTTTGTATATTGATTGTAATCGAATCCTAGAATAACTAGGTTAATATTTTAAGCTTCAAGGACTATTATAAATAGTTCCTTACGAATTGTAAACGTACGTGTTTATTGTTCGAGTTAATCAATATACATTGAAGCTTTTTGTGATAACTGTGTTCTTACTATTGTTCTTATTTGATTACAGTTTTCGTTGTTCTTAATCAAATAACAAGAGTGTTAATCCGCTGTAACTTCTCTTGTTAATAGATCTGTGATTCAAATAGCTTGTTTGAGTTATTCGATCCTGACAAGTGGTATCAGAGCATTAAGGTTCTAGATCTACAAATTAAGAACAACAAAAAGTTTCATACTTTCGAATCCAAAATTGTTAATCCTGTCTGATAACAATGAAAGCACACAGGCTAACAAAATTCTCATTCTCACTCCCACCAACTTTGGGATGTGGAAAAACAGAATCAAGCAATACATGCTTATTACTAATTATTCCATGTGGGAAGTTGTTGTTGAAGGCAACAAAACCATCCAGACTCAAGTAGCAAGTTCTTCAACTGAAGTCGACAAACTCAAGTGCGAAAAAGAGAAGAAGGACAGAGGAATTCAACTCAAAGCCTTAAGCACTCTTTTGCTTGCTATTCCCAATGATTATCAACATCTCTTTGTTGAATATGATGATGCAAAGAAGCTGTGGCAGGCACTGGAGAAGAGGTTTGTTGGCACCAAAAGTACTAAAAGAAACATGAAGTCTGTACTGAAGCAAGACTTTGAAAACTTCAAAGGCCAGAAGAATGAATCATTGTCACAAGTCTTTGATCGGTTCAACAAGCTTATTGGTGAACTAAATCAAGTTGGTGTTAAACCAGACAATGATGATGTCAACAGAATGTTTCTTAGATCTCTTGGTGAAGAATGATCTATGTATACTTATATATATAGACAAGGAGATGCACTGGAAGAAAAAGAGCTGGATGAACTCTACAATGAACTAAAGGTGTTTGAATATGAGGTAAGTAATAAAACTCCTAATTTACCTTCAAATAATGCTGCTTTTGTGTCTAGTACAGGAACAGGTCAAGAGGCTACAAAGAATGCATGAATTGAAGATGTAGCAAGAGAATCCTTTTTCACTAGTCATGTGCACACTGCATTGATTAGTGAAGATTTGGAACAAATTAATCCTGATGATCTGGAAGAGATGGACATCAAGTGGCAGATGGCAATGCTGAGTTTAAGAACAAAAAGGTTTCTTAAAAGAACTGGCAGGCAAAATCTGACTTACAACAAAGGTGATCGTGCTGGATTTGACAAGACCAAAGTCAAATGCTACAACTGCAATAATCTTGGTCACTTTGCCAGAGAATGTCCAAGCAAACACCAAAGATCAAACTACAACAAGAACAACACTTCAAATTCAACTGCATTAGTATCTCAAGAAGGACAAGGTTATGACTGGAGCTTTCAAGCAGAGGAACATGCTCAAAATCAAGCTCTCATGGCCTTCATTGATTCTACTACTGAGGTACATTCTAAATCTTGCATTCCTGAATGCATTAAAGCATATAAAGAATTAGAAAAACTTAACAAAGAAACACTTGAAGAGATGATTCTAAACAGAAATAGGAGAATTGAATATAATGGTTGTATAGCTGATCTTGAAAATCAAATTAAAATTTATAAAATAATAGATCAAAAGATAAAAGATGAACTCTTACAAACAACCTATGATAAAGAATATGCCGAGTTAAAATTAAAAGAAACTTTAATTAAATTAGAAGAATGTCAAATGGAATTAGAACAAAATAAATTAACTATTAAAATTTTTTTGAAAGAAGTTCTAAAATTATTGATGAATTAAACAGTAATCAAACTACTGAAAAAGTTGTGCATGGAGTGGGATATCATGCAGTTCCACCTCCAACTAATTTTATCCCTCCTCTTAAATCAAGCACAGAAAGAACATTAAATGAACTAAAAATAGAAAATCTAACTGAAACCAATAATGATTCATCTGATGATGATCAAACAACTGATACAAGTTTTCATACCACACAAAGTCAAACTGAAACCCCAAAATATAACTCAGAAAATATACCAACAATTTTAAGAAGGAGAAATCAAAGAAACTTGAACCAGTTAAAAGAACAAAGAAAGCCTGAAGGTGCTAAGTCAACAAAATTAACATGCTTAATTTGCAACAAAGTTAACCACATAGAAAAGAACTGTCACTTTAATCCAATTAACTGCAAAGAATTCAAAGAATTTAAAGCAAACAAAGAAAAAGAGAAAGCTTTAAAGCTAAAACAATCTGAAGAAGCAAAAGAAATTAAAAATCCACATGTTGAAGTTCCCAAATTTGGGAGAACTACACAAAGATTCGTGCAAAATATCAGGCATAAAAGTCCTAACAGAAGTAATTATTTCAAAAATAATGGAAAACAAAATCAATTTCCACAGTATTCAAAGTTTTCAAACATCAGTAGGAACTATTCCAGGTGTACTACTGATAAAAACTGTTGGATCCCAACAACACAAACGTGTTGCGTTATGACCGAGTAACGAAGATAAGATAAGTGAACAACAAGATTTCAATGATTAAGAGTTTATTAAAACAACTTAATACAGTACAAAGTTTGTGGAAATAGATAGTACACAACTAACTAAAACTCTATACTTGAAATGACACTTTAGATCGCTCAAAACTAGAAGAGTATGCACTGAGAGTTATATCAGCTGATACAAACAGCTGATATTAATGCCTTAGTAATAACTATGGAGGAGTTAATACTTAGACAAATAACTAACTCTCAGAGAATGTTCTTGTGCTATGATTTCTAAAAGGTGTGTGTAAATGCAAGCATTTACGTCTGTATTTATAGCCCAAGATCCATGTTCCTTTGTCCACAAGTTTGATGACGTGTAAACATATTATTCGTCGATGTGGACTTGTCTATGGATCATTAAATGCTCTTGCACAAGTTATTGTCCCAAGTGTACTTTGTGTCAACTACTTCCGGTACCCTTTCTGACGCACAGTGAAAGGTGTACTACATAAGTACAGAAATAGTTGACTTTCTCTTTACATGCTTGGAGGGACAAACGATGATAATGCACTGACATTATCTTCTATTCCAAAATAGAAGATCTTCATCGTTTTCTTCTTATTTGAGCGGGAAAGGGAAATGTTCAAAGTGTCAAGAACATTTCCTTTAAGTCTTCATCTGCAGCAGGTAGTATCAGCTGATTCCACAATCAGCTGAATAGTCTTCTTCTTGTCTTTGTCCTTTGGTCATAGACTTCGAATGAACTCTCGTTAATAGCTGCTGATTTGACTTGTTGTCCTAAAGCTAAGTACGTACTCAGCTGAAGGTTTATTGTATATACTTGCTTCAGCTGAGATACATACTTCAGCTGATTTTTATTCTTCTTGGCTATCGATCATCAAATCTTATTTACTTAGTCTTGGGACTAACAAAAACCCTAATTACAATGTTGTCTGGTACAATTACAAAAACACTACTGACTATGCTAAAAATTCACATTACCCAAATACTACTGGTCCATCACTAGTAAAATACTCAAAAGCCAAAAACTACGAGTATAAACCTAGGTCAATAGTAAAACAGAAGACCAGTACTAACCAACAATTTAAGACCAAAACTGCATACAAAGCTCATTCATTTAGAAAAACTTACTCTTCAAAGGATGAACCCAAGACAAAACAAGCTTGGGTTCCCAAAATTAACTAATCCATTTACTTTATGTGCAGAGCATTTAGATCCCTGAAGAAGGAAGAACATGGCATATTGATAGTGGATGCTCTAGGCACATGACTGGAAATCTTCAAATTCTCAGAGATTTCAAGTCTGTTGAAGGTGGATATGTTGCATTTGGTGAAAATCCAAGAGGTGGTAAGATTACAGGTAAAGATACAGTATCAAATGGTAAGATTACTTTTGATGATGTATTTTATGTTGCTGAGCTTAAATATAATCTGGTTAGTGTCTCACAAGTCTGTGATAAGAAGAACAAAATTCTTTTTACAGATGCATAGTGCATCATTCTTTCTCCTGACTTTATTTTAGATGAAAAGTTTGTTGTTTTAAGAACACCAAGGAGAAACAATGTGTATTGCCTGGATATAGGGGGAGAACTCATTTCTTCAAATGAGATCAACTATTTTATACCTAAGGCAAACACAAATGAATCAGAACTCTGGCATAGAAGGATGTGTCACACAAATTTTAAAAATATGAATAATTTAGTCAAAAAAAATTTGGTAGTTGGATTACCACAAAAAGAATTTATGTGTGATCATCACTGTGTTGCATGCCTGAAAGGTAAACAACACAAGGCTTCTCATAAGACCAAAGTAATTAATTCTATTTCTAACCCTTTGTAGCTCTTACGTATGGACCTATTTGGACCTACAAATGTAATGAGTATTGGAAAGAAACAATACTGTCTTGTTATTACTGATGATTTTTCCAGATATACTTGGGTTCTCTTTCTTAGGACCAAAGATGAAACAAGTGAGATCATAAAGAATCTGATAGTCAAACTGGAAAATACAAAATATCTCAAAGTGAAAGCCATTAGATGTGATAATGACACAAAATTTAAAAATGCTAATCTAATTACTTGTTGTGATCTTAAGGGAATTGATAGGCAGTACAGCTCACCAAGAACTCCACAATAAAATGGTGTAGCTGAAAGAAGAAATAGAACAATCATTGAAGCAACCAGATCAATGCTTGCAGATTCAAAGTTACCAATAACTTTTTGGGCTGAAGCTATTAATACTGCTTGTTATGTTCAAAACAGAGTATTAATAGTTAAGCCTCATTTTAAAACATCTTATGAACTTTTTAATAAAAGAAAACCTTCAATAAGTTTCTTAAAATCATTTGGTTGTCCTTGTACAATTTTAATTACAAGAGAACAAATTGGTAAGTTTGACTGCAAATCAGATGATGGAATCTTTGTTGGATACTCAACGCAAAGCAAATCATAAAGAGTGTTCAACAAAAGGCTAAGGATCATTGAAGAAAGTGTAAATGTATTCTTTAATGAAAATCTAATGAATGAACAGGGAAATGGTCCAGATTGGTTATTTAACATTGATAATCTAACCAAATCTTTTGATGTTAATTATGATTGTAATGCAGGAGATTCAAACAATCAAAGCCAACAAGGAGGATCATCATCACTCAATGGTAGTCAAGACACAATGAAATATATCCTAGTTTATACTGATCCCACAGTTAATACTGAGGACAGTAGTAACTCAGACAACCCTAGCAATCTTGATACCAGTAACAACTCAAATTCTCACAACACTACTGATCCCAGTAGTAACTCAGAAACTCAAACTAATGATGATGAACCAAACAATAATGATGACAGTACTAACAATGAACCACTTGAACTACATGAAGATCATGTTACTACTGATACCAGCAGCAATAAAGAATCTCAACAAAATACAGAAAATCAAGATGAAACATGGACGGATGCTCAAATTCTTGAATCCAATGAGTCAAACCTTGATAGTCAATTACTTGTTGACAAAGTTCCCAGCACTAGAACTGAAAAGAACCATCCTTTGGACCTAAACCTAAGTGATGTCAACTCAAATATGCAGACAAGAAGCAAATTCAATTCATCATTAATTACAAACATGTGTAATATAAGTCTAATCTCTAATGAATGTATGTATGAATGTTTTCTGTCACAGGAGGAACCTAAGAAGATTCAACAAGCAATGAAAGACTCAAATTGGATTATAGCAATGCAAGAAGAACTTCTCCAATTGTACATCTTCCAAAAGGAAAAAGACCCATTGGAACAAGATGGATCTTCAGAAACAAGAAAGATGAAAGGGGTATAGTGATCAAAAACAAAGCCAGACTTGTAGCCCAAGGATACACTCAAGAAGAAGGAATAGACTATGATGAAGTATATGCACCTGTTTCTAGAATTGAAGCAATAAAAATCTTTCTGGCATATGCGTCATTCAAGAAAATCAAAGTCTATCAAATGGATGTTAAAAGTGCATTCCTTTATGGGAAAATTGAAGAAGAAGTCTATGTATGTCAACCTCCAGGATTTGAAGATCCTGAACATGATGACTATGTGTACAAACTAGACAAAGCTCTATATGGTCTTCATCAGGCACCAAGAGCTTGGTATGACACATTATCATCATATTTGTTGAAGAACAACTTCAAAGGAGGTGCAATTGATAAAACTCTGTTCACAAGAAAAGTCAAATATGATATACTACTGGTCCAAATATATGTAGATGATATCATCTTTGGTTCAACAAATGATCAACTGTGCAAAGAGTTTGAAGAATTAATGCAGATCAAGTTCAAGATGAGCTCAATGGGTCCAATGAACTTCTTTCTTGGACTCCAAATCAATCAAAAATCAGATGGTATTTTGATTAATCAATCAAACTATGTCAGAGACATCTTGGAAAAATTTGCAATGAAAGGCTGCAAAAGTGCAAGCACACCAATGGAAACACACAAACACCTACATCCTGATGTTGAGGGGGAGGATGTAGACGAACATCTATATAGATCAATGATAGGTTCTTTAATGTATTTAACTGCATCAAGACCTAACATTATGTATAATGTCTGTGTATGTGCCAGGTATCAAGCAAGACCTAAGGAGTTACATTTGCAAGCTGTCAAAAGAATCTTCAGATACTTGAAGGGAAAACCTTCTCTTGGTCTTTGGTATCCACATGATTCACCATTTGAACTCATAGCCTATACAGATAGTGACTATAGATTACTTTTGATGATGTATTTTATGTTGCTGAGCTTAAATATAATCTGGTTAGTGTCTCACAAGTCTGTGATAAGAAGAACAAAATTCTTTTTACAGATGTAGAGTGCATCATTCTTTCTCCTGACTTTATTTTAGATGAAAAGTTTGTTGTTTTAAGAACACCAAGGAGAAACAATGTGTATTGCCTGGATATAGGGGGAGAACTCATTTCTTCAAATGAGATCAACTGTTTTATATCTAAGGCAAACACAAATGAATCAGAACTCTGGCATAGAAGGATGTGTCATACAAATTTTAAAAATATGAACAATTTAGTCAAAAGGAATTTGGTAGTTGGTTTACGACAAAAAGAATTTATGTGTGATCATCACTGTGTTGCATGCCTAAAAGGTAAGCAACATAAGACTTCTCATAAGACCAAAGCAATCAATTCTATTTCTAATCCTTTGCAGCTCTTACATATGGACCTTTTTGGACCTAAAAATGTAATGAGTATTGGAAAGAAACAATACTGCATTGTTATTACTGATGATTTTTTCAGATACACTTGGGTTTTATTTCTTAGGACCAAAGATGAAACAAGTGAGATTATAAAGAATCTAGTTGTCAAGCTGGAAAATACAAGAGATCTCAAAGTGAAAGCCATTAGATGTGATAATGGCACAGAATTTAAGAATACTAATCTAATTGATTTTTGTGATCTTAAGGGTATTGACAGGCAATACAGCTCACCAAGAACTCCACAACAAAATGGTGTAGCTGAAAGAAGAAATAGAACAATCATTGAAGCAGCCAGATCCATGCTTGCAGATTCAAAATTACCAATAACTTTTTGGGCTGAAGCTGTTAATACTCATGTTATGTTCAAAACAGAGTGTTAATAGTGAAGCCTCACTTTAAAACACCTTATGAACTTTTTAATAAAAGAAAACCCTCAATAAGCTTTCTAAAATCATTTGGTTGTCCTTGTACTATTTTAATTACAAGAGAACAAATTGGTAAATTTGACTGCAAAGCAGATGATGGAATCTTTGTAAGATACTCAACACAAAGCAAAGCATACAGAGTATTCAACAAAAGGCTAAGTATCATTGAAGAAAGTGTAAATGTATCCTTTAATGAAAATCTGATGAATGAACAGGGAAATGGTCCAAATTGGTTATTCAACATTGATAATCTAACCAAATCTTTTGATGTGAACTATGATTTTAATACAGGAGATTCAAACAATCAAAATCAACAAGGAGGATCATCATCATTCAATGGTAGTCAAGACAATATGAAGTATGTTCTGGTTAATACTAATCCCACAGTTGATACTGAGGACAGTAGTAACTCAGATAACCCTAGCAATCTTGATAACAATAACAACTCAATTTCTCAAGATACTACTGATCCTAGTAGTAATCCAGAACCTCAAAGTTTTGATTATGAACCAAACCATAATGGTGTCAGTAACAACAATGAACCACCATTTGAACTCATAGCATACACAGATAGTGACTATGGTGGTGAATGTCAAGATAGAAAATCTACTACTGGTGGATGTCAATTCTTTGGATCAAGATTGGTGTCATGGCAATGCAAGAAACAAACTAATGTTTCAACATCAACTGCTGAAGCAGAGTATGTAGCTGCATCTGGTTGCTGTGCTCAAGTTCTATGGATTCAAAATCAACTCCTAGACTTTGGTATCTCTATTCTTAAAACTCCTATTTTTATTGACAATTAAAGTGCTATCAGTATTGTGAATAATCCAGTAAAACATTAAAAAACAAAACACATTGAAATAAAATTTCATTTTATAAGAGATTGTAATGAAAAGAAATTAATCAAAGTAGAGAAAATTCATACTGATAATCAATTAGCCGATCTTTTTACAAAAGCATTTGATGTAGGAAGATTCAGCTTCTTGGTTAGCAGTATTGGAATGATATTAATAAATTAATTTCACAAATAAAAATCATATGCAAAGTTTTTGTATAATTTTTATATTTATAAGTATGTTTTACTACTGGTTATCTACTACTACTGATCGTGAGTTACTCTTACAACTTAGTACTGATAGGGTTTTTAGTAGAATTAGGTTAAGTATAGAAACAACAGTTACTACTGACGTTTCTACTACTGATACTTATTTACTACTGATCGACCGTTATTTGTAAAATACAACATTTTACCATACTGACCCCCATGAAAATAGTCGTTGGGTTATGATTCGAAGGGTATTTCGGTCCTTTTGCAGGTAAATTCGAAAAATATAAATAGATGAAAGTGATTAATTTAGCATTATCCATACCTCGATTCGATAAACCCTACGATAAAACCCTAACCTCTGCAAATCTCGATCAAAACCCTGCATCAGTAGCAACGAAATTCATTCCACAAATCACTCACACTTGCAAAACCAATTGAACTCTCTGTGAAATTATCAATCTCAAAGCTCAAAATCATACAAATGGGGACTCTAAAATCCCTCGATATTAAAACAGATCTCAAATTTTCTGAATTTCACAATATGTGTGCATTCTTGAGAAATCCAGATGGTACAAAGGATTTTCGACCCATAGTTATGTTCTTAAAGAACTCACACATCAAGTTTGCTCTAACAATCAACCCTAAAGCTTATCAACAACATCTTGTTGACTTCTGGGAAAATATTGAACGGATTGAAGATACAAATATGTCAAAAATCAAATCACTAGTAGATGGAAAGACCATCTTCATCACTGAACAATCCATCAAACATCGTCTGCAACTAAATGATGAATCAGGTATGTTTTTTTTACCTAAGGAAGATCTTGTTGATATTTTACAAAAAAAGGGGTGTGAAGGAAACTAGATATAGTTACTTTTCAAAAAGGTCTTCTTTCACCTCAATGGAAATATCTTGTTCATACTATTCAACATTGTATCTCTCCTAAAAAGAGTACCTGGATTGAGTTCAACAAATCAATAGCATCTGCTGTTGTTTATCTATGCACAGGACAAGTATTCAATTTTTCAAACATGATTTTTGAAGGCATGCTTGCAAACTTATCATCCTCTAAATTTTTAATGTATCCAAGATTCGTCACTCATATTTTAAACTATGAAATTCAAGATCTGTCAACACCTAAAAACATTTTTGTTACACCTGAATTAAATAAAAAGGTGTATTCTAATATGGGAAAACAATTTAAATTTTCTGGGAAGGTTATTGTAGGAAAACCTTGTAGTATTCACAAGGCGGAACTTGAATACCACATTACTGGATCTCTACTAATCAATGAGATCACGAGAAAGAGAAGAAGATGAACATTACCTTTAGATTGCTAAAGAAGTGATCCACCTCTACTGCACCACCTGGACACGCTGCAAGACCGTGTTGTACCAACAAAGCAACACACAAAGAACTTGTGTGTGTGTGTGTGTGTTCGACGAACACCAAGAACCGAAACCCTATAGGGTTTGAGGTTCGGTCGAGTTCGGCCGAGAGAGGAGAGTGGGAATTAGGGTTTTTGGTGTGTAAAGTGATTAGCCTCTAAACCCTTACACAAGCCCTTTATTTATAAGGCTAGATGTTACGGTTTAGTCCTTGGAGTTTAATTATGATTAATCTCATAATTAAAGTTCCTATTAACACTTTAAACCCCCGGACTTTACCTGTTAATTAATTAACTATTAATTAACTGTCCGTTAAATACTTAACCTAATATTTAACCATCCTCATAAATAATAATTAACTTATTATCATTTATTCTCTTCTCTATAATTAACTTAACTAGTTAATTATTCCACACAACTTACTTTATTCGGTTGTCAATTATTGGGCGTGTAGTGGTGTGACCCCTTTAGTGTGTTATAACATTGGACACGGTGACACGTGTACTTATCTGTGCACATAAATCCTTCAGTTACTCAACTGTTCCAAAACATGATCTATGATCAACCCCCAATAGGAGAAAGTTTAAGTCACCCCATTGAACCCCAACCAACTCCACCACTAAATACAGCCCAAACACAACCCATTCAGTCCACTCAATTACCTGAACCATTAGATGACCTGAATGTGTCCCAGGTACATAAAATTAATCCCCAGAGTGCTACTCTTCACTCTGAGGAAGACCAGCCCATTGCCAAACAAATCTCTAAAATCTATAAAAGGAAGAAAACTTCCTTAAAGGACACCAGGGGACCAATTGAGTCAAACCCAGACTCCAAGAGTTGTCCTCCAAGGAGGAGAGAGGACATGAGGAAAGGGCTCTCACTACTGATGCCCTAAAGGTGGGTGCACAGGCTAGTGAGAACATCATTAGGACCCAGACCTCGGCAACTCTAAGTGATGACTCATCTTTTGAGGCAGCACTAAGAGGACCCCGGTGCCAAGAAACCACAAGGGGGGGATACTACTGCTTATTCTAGGAAGAAGAGAGTGTCTAAACAACCCATTTTATCACCAAGAAGTGATAAGGGTAGAAACAAACAAACTGAATTGACGGATAGGATGGAAAACCTAAAAGCCAATGTACCAAATGAGCCCAATGATCCACCCAAAGGGGCTGAGGGCAGTATTAAACCAACTCAATTGACGGATAGGAAGGAAAACCTTAAAACCACTGTACAAAATTGTCTGAATTTATTGAATAATCAAGGAAAAACCATGACTTATATGAAGCATTACATAAACACTCTGAACAGAAGACATAAGAGGTTCGAGTACAAGCTTCAAAGGCAATCAAATTTGATCAGAAAGTTACAGAAAAAGATTGCAGATAGTGAGGCTCAACAAGTTGAGATCACTAAGGGGGAGAATGATCAAATTCAAGGAATGATCGATCAATCAATAGCAACAGCAGCCCTCCTTAATTTAAAAGAAGCTCATGGTGAAACAGGTCAGAGTTATGGTGAAGACCTGTACAAAGGAATAAAAAGTATGGATGAGGATGTATTTGTGTCTGCAAATCAGTCACCAACAACAGAACAAGTACACTCTCCAGTTACTACTGAAGTCATAGAGGCTACTGATCCCATGGATACTACTGAAGCTAAGGATCAAGAGGTTGTTACTACTAATCCCACTAAAGAAGATGAAACACCAGTAGTAAATGCTCCAGAGGAAACCAACATTCCTACTACTGATGCCCTAGCAGTACTAACTACAACAACAACCTCACCAGTAGTAAGTTCATCACAACAGTTGATAGTTTTTGAAACAGAAACCACACCAGTAGTAACTACCTTGGTTACTACTGAAGATGAAGAAGAACTTCCAGAAGTTCTTGAACCAACTGTAATCATACCAAGACCTCCAACTCCAGAATTACAACCACTTATCATACCTGACATTGATGATAATGTGAATTGGTATGACGTTGATGAATGTGCACTTCCTCCTCACCCCAAGATACTACCAAAGGATAAGATACATTTTTTCTCTCCATCAATTGTATTCAATCCTGTTATTGATATGAAACACACTCCACCTCTACTTTCAGCCTGTATTGGAAAAGGGAAAGAAAAATTTGATGATGACTATCCAAACAAAGCTCTAGGTCACTACATGGTAAACAAAATCAACCATGTCAGACCTGCAAAACAAGACAAATGGAAGGTGAACAGAATAACGTATCTGAGGAAAGTTGCTAAGACTCAAGCTCTTGAAGATAAGAAAAAGGCTGAAGAAGAAAAATTAAAGAATGCAGCAATTCAAGAGGTTGAAGAATTCCTGGTAGAGGATCAAAAGGCAGAATTTTATAAACAAAGAAAAATAGAAGAAGAACATCTGAATTGCCTTGAAGATCTTGTGGCAGAATGTAAGAAAGAAAAAGCTGACCTACCAGAGGAAATTGTAACACCTTAAATTTTAATACAAAACATTTCCCAAAATATATCATTTTTCATAAATAGAAGAACTATTCCAAAATATGGATTTACAAAAACCTTTGGTATGAAAAATCAGAGTACAAAGTTTGGTGTTACAAAATAGATCAAAACCAAAGCTAAGCATAAATCCAAACTAATGTTCTTCTACTCTAGGCCCCGCATCTCTATCCATGCGTACCTAAACCTTCGATCCCGAACCTGAGTACATAGCAAAACAAACAAAGAGTACGTGAGACAAAAATGTCTCGTGAGCTACATGGGTTTAGACCCATTAATAATAATAATCGTTTATTCAAGTAATCAGCAAACAAGTATTTTCGTCCATCTGTCTAGTCACCCTATGGTGACTCCAAACCTTGCTTCCCTAGCAACACATATCTAGTTATCGGGTTTCCCCCGAACTAACTAGCAACGCTATCGTGCCTAACTATCGGGTTGCCCCCGAACTAGCTAGAAGCACCAGTATATCCAACTATCGGGTTGCCCCCGAACTAGCTAGAAACACTATCCTATCTAACTATCGGGTTGCCCCCGAACTAGCTAGAAGCATCACCATGTCTAGTTATCGGGTTGCCCCCGAACTAACTAGCATCACATCATCTCGTTCTCACCATAACGAAAGGGTTATGTCAATCTAGCTCTCAGCTATCACATTCATCATCAAACCAGTTAGTTAAATATTAACAATAATACATAACTAACTAAACAGCTATAAGTCTACTCAATTAAGCTTTTAGACTGTGACACAAGTATAAAAACGTATTTCAAAGGCTATGTACTCGATAAAGTCACACGTACTCACCTTAGAAAATAATGCTCCAACCGTGTTCTTGACACCAAAACTCTTGCTTCCACAATTCGGTCAAACTTCCAAGACTTCACCAAAAGCCTAATACAACAATCATACAATATTCAACATCACATACTACTAATAATGTATCCATTTATCACTAGATACCATCAACTAACACTTCCCCCCCCCCCCCCAATTATGGTGATTCACCAAACCCTAGGTTTAACCAACCCTTAAGATTCTTACAAATCGAAATCATAAACTTGTTTCCTTTGTTAATATATCATCTATTAAGTGTATACATCATTTATTCACCATAAAGCATAACCCCCAATAACTAGGGTTTCAAACCCATCCATCAAAATACATAGATCTAAAGCTACAAAGATCAAGTAGTGAAGATATACCTTTAATCTTCACTTAGGAGTGAAATCTACCAAGCTTTCATGGAGAAATCAACCAAGATCAGCACTTGCACTCAAAAATCACCAATGGGAGAAACTAGGGTTTAATATTGCATTTAATGAGCTAAAACCCGAATTTATTGCAGATGACAGGAGTTCACGGCGTGAACTTTGCGCTTCGTGACCACTTCCCGATCGCTATCTGAACGTAAACTTCGATCGCCAGATACCACAATCCCTGTAGGGAGTTCACGATCGTGAACTAAAGTTCACGCCGTGAACTTCCCTTGTACAACAAGGCTGCACTTTTCGGTCTAGGTGTCGACCCGGTTTCGCCCATAACTTTCTCATACGGTCTCCAAACGACACGACACCAATTCCTACGTTCTTTAAAGGATTTATCCTTATTTATCATACTTTCTCCTACAATTTATTTATTTACAAACCAATTCCTACGTTCTTTAAATTTTTGAACAAAAGAAGAAAATGATTGACTTCTTAAAATCAAAAGGTCATAGTGCTAAGTCTTTTGGCAGAATGAAAATGATTACAATAGTCGATAAATATTGTACTGCCAAGAAGAGGGAATTAGCAGAATCTCAAGCAGAAGAAGAAAAAGAAAAAGTCTTAGCATCTCTCTAGAACACCAATATCTGGTGAACCTTCAAAGCCTTCTAAAAAGAGGAAAGAAATTGAACATGAAACGGAATCAAGGAAGAAAAGTAAACAAGATATACAAGTACTTGATTTTCCTATTGCTCCTCTTGAAGATAATCCAATTATCAATTGGAGAGTTGTTGATGATGTCATAGAAATTATAGGAGAAGACAAAACAACTCAGAGATTTAAGGCTTGAAAACCAATGGTTATGTCCTGTAGCAGAAGTGACATTATTCAAGTTCTAATTATTGGTAAACCAAGAACGACAAAGAAGTCATGGAGAAACTCAGGAGCTGGATACGTAACTCAAATGATTGATGCTGCTTTCTATCCAGACAACTATCCTGAAATATTCACTAACACGGAAAATGTTTATGCTTGGAATGTGTTACCAACTGTGAATATGTACTTCTTTGAAAGAATCAGTAAGAAGTGTGAACTGTACTTGTATGAAAAGGAATATCCTCATTCAGAAGAAACAATGTACCAGATAATCACATGCTCTTTCATGCATCCACATGATCTTGCTTTATTTCAAGAAAAATATAACTACTTTGTGAAAAGAAACAACAAATACATAATTGCACAAAGGAAAAAGCAAAATCAGAATACATTAGAAGGTGATAAAAGAAGAAAAGAAAAGTTGAAAGAGATGAAAAAGAAGGATGAAGAAGAAACGAAACTTGGTTAATTAAAAGTGAATTAACAAGTTTAGGGGGAGATTGTTGGGATATAAACATTCTACTACAGATGCTGCAGTTAGTACTGATCAACGATTATGGAAGTTAGTACTGATGGGGCAGAATAGCAAGATACTACTGATGATACTGATCTTGGAGTTACTACTGACGATCGAGTTTACTACTGACGTCTATTTATGGTGCTGATCGTGTCCAAGATTCTAGTATAGTTAGTTATAGAATGTTTATCTTTTGTATATTGATTGTAATCGAATCCTAGAATAACTAGGTTAATATTTTAGGCTTCAAGGACTATTATAAATAGTTCCTTACGAATTGTAAACGTACGTGTGTATTGTTCGAGTTAATCAATATACATTGAAGCTTTTTGTGATAACTGTGTTCTTACTATTGTTCTTATTTGATTACAGTTTACGTTGTTCTTAATCAAATAACAAGAGTGTTAATCCGCTGTAACTTCTCTTGTTAATAGATCTGTGATTCAAATAACTTGTTTGAGTTATTCGATCCTGACACAACAAGTATTTCTTATCCTAGAATATATATATATATATATATATATATATATATATATATATATATATACTTCTTCTAACACAATATAAGTGATACATTGTATATTTCTCATTTTTCGAGGCAAAAATTATAATAACGGTTAAATTAAATTAAATTAGTTAATTAATTAATGAAGAAAGGGTCCCACACCTCTTGAATTAAGCGGGTTAATAATGTTTAAAAGTAAAAAACAAAAGTAAATAAGTCATTTCATTTTATTAAAATAGGTAGTTAGTGAATGTAAGTTTACTAAATAAGGTAAATTATGAAAGTGTAAAACTTATTTCGAATATGGGGAAATATAAAGTTTCCACTATTTCATAATTGCTTGAAAAGATAACAAATAATTAATGGTATATTCTGCCATTCTGGTGTGATTCCTTTTTAATTATCTTAGCCCATTAAAGATGTACATATAGTTTGGGTTGGGTTACAAATCAATCATGTAAAGTAAAACCCAAAACTACGCCTTGGAAGTCGGATGTTCCCCCCATAAGCTCATAATACGAATAGAAGATGTTTAATGTTATATGGACATATGAAAGTACAGGTATATGTTTATATAAGAAATAATTACTAATTTAGATAAAAAAAGTGAGACTTTTATTTAAGACTGATAGCAGCATTAACGAGCAATACTAACTGAGAGCAGCACTAACGGAGTAACACTAAGTGGAGAGCAGTAGTAACAAGTTTGAGCAGTATTAACGAGCAGTAGTAACTATTTGAGCAGCATTAACTCGGACACGTGTCGGCGTTCTAGTGGAGTTGCACGGTTGCACGCTCGCGAGGGTAGTTACACGATATATTTTGGAAAGAATTGAAACCTAAGTCTATTTTTGGGGATATTTCATTTCATTTTGTCCAAATTAGGAAATCACCCTTTATATAATGCTAGAACAAGCTAGCATCCATACAAAACCAGCTTCTTCTTTTTTTGGGGTAACCTGGGTTCCGACTCGCTTCGCAAGCCGACTTATCCCAGGGCGACCACCTGCTTTGTAGGTAGCCCGAAGTCGGCGCAGGTGAACCCCCGTCGCCAAAAGGGGGTATATTTTTTTGCTCCAAGTGTGATTCGAACTTGGGAACTCCAAGCAATTTCGCCAATGTAGACTAAGCTCTTACCACTAGGACACCCCTTATGGTTACAAAACTAGCTTTATATCTAAATACTGCCTAATTAATCTTAACTTTTAAATCTAGATAATTAATGGTTGAGATTGAAATGTATATACAATTTACGTCAAGTTATTTTCTAATGTGCATATCGCTTTTCATGTCAAAATAAGATTACACTGTTGAATCAAAATTGCATCAGGAAGATAACCATATCAAACTGAAGTATATGTGAAATTAGTTTGGTTATGAAGTTCAGCTAGCAACAATATGTTGTGCAGTTGTGCACGATCCAATAACCAAACCAAAAAGCTTGGAACCTGACTGCACCGAAAACCGAGAAAATGATTTCGTCCCGTTCGAGGACCAAACTAATGACATCTTTGACCGGATAGAACCGGACTCTGAGAACTGGCCAGAATGGAACGAACCCGAGAAATTGAGAACCCGAGACTCCTTGAGCAAAGTCAAGTTTTCAACGTACTTTGATAACAATTAGACAATAATCTTTAACTTATGTCAAAGAAATTAACATGAATATCTACTTTGTGACAATTAGACAAAAGGTAAAGTAATATGATTTTAAACAACAATTAGCTAACGAAAATACATGATTTTTTTTTCTTGAATATGAAGACGTAATCCAAAATACACACAAAAGTAGAATGTTATTTCATTTATACTGCTGATACAATTGATGAACTAAATCCACTTTGATCATCCCAAAATTTTGACCATAACATTACACCTCCATACTTTGGAGACTTTCTAATCACCGGAAGAATCTCCGATGTCAATACATCCGCTGGAATAAACCCACTTCCGGCAGCCTGTGTTGCCGCTGGCAACCCCAAAAATAACTTATTTGCCCTTAACGACTTCGTCCAAAGGTTCCACGAGTTAATCAAATTTGTGGCATTACCGGAAGAATACTGACATGGAGGGTTATTGTAAAACTGAACCCACACGTAGTCGAAAAGTCCGGTATTTAAAGCAGTCCCCATTAGCCTATCTGGAAATGGGCATTGTGGGGCCCCCGTAATATACACTCTTTGATTTTTCTTACAATAAGATTTTAGATATCGAACTAGATCATCGTAAAACTGCGATGATCCTAATTCGATATCGAAATCGATGCCGTCTAATGCGGCATCACCCAAGGGACGAAACACTGATTGTGATTTACCCCCTAAGAACGCGTTCCATAAATATAAGGAAACGTTGCGGGCATCTAGCTTTGAGGATAATGAATAGCTACCTATGCCACCACCGATAGCCAACATGAGCTTAACACCTTGTTTTTGACAACTACGGATGTCACTGGTCAATGAGACACAGCCTCCTGAGGCTGGGTCACAGTGACCAGCTAGATTAAGTCCTGGAGTTGAGCCGTTACCGAATACATTAAGGAAAGCTAGGTTGACATACGGGAATTTTCCCGTGGCACATGTTTCTGCTAGGGTTCCCTCGTTACCATTTTGCCCCCAGTAGATGGCGATGCCCCCGCTTCTCGCAGTGGAGATACCGGTGGCGAAAATGATGAGAATGAAAAGGGGGTTTGAGTTGAATTTAGGTGATTTTGAATGCATTTTGTTGTTGCAATAAAATGAAATGGGGGGTGGTAGTGCATTTATAATGATCACAAGGTGTGAAAGTGGGTTGGTTGACTTTTTTTTTTTTATGTAAACAATATGTGATCACCGGCGGCACCCGTGGCAAGTGGGCTTGGTCACGATGCCAACATAAACTTCCTTTAAATGATCTAAATGAACAAGTCAAGATTTGCTTGCTTTCCTTCGTAACATTTGAAAATCTCATTTTACCAATGTTTTAAAACTCACGAGTCTTATCGAATATTGAGATTGCGCCATGTTACAATTTTATCCTTGTTGTATATGCACATATATATAATATGCTTCGCGTACTATTTAATCGAATCGACTCAAGTTTAAAAGTGTCAAGTCAAACGGAGCTCGAAAGTATGGAAACCAATAATACTAATTTGGCTATATTGCTATTAATATTAAAATATTGATAATCGAATGGCACCGAGTCCGAAATTGTTAATTAATTAAATATCTCAAGTCCAAACTTAAAATATTCGAATTTAAGTCGAGTTTCGAGCTTTAACTTTTGTAACTAAATCAAGCTAATTTAGCTGGTGTCGATTTGACTCGATCACATCCATACTCAACTCGTATCAAAAGATTGTATTTTATTTAAAGTTCATTGTAAACTAATAATAATTGTACTTATGATTTATGGACAATCTCTTGCATATATTATGAACAATAATACTTCATATCATTTTTAGGAATGTGATTTTTAAATAACATAAACTACTTCATGTACCACATAATATAACATTTAAAACAAACTATACAAGCATCGTAAAGTAATAATTGTGATGTGCTAAGTAGGTTTTGTAGTATAGAGATTACATTTTTTTTTTATACAGGATTTTCTGATTATAATAATAGAAGTCATTAACGGTCATGCACTCTTGAAATGGAGAACCAACCAACTTACATTTCTTGTCAAATTATCTTAAAATATTAAAGTTTGGTTTATCTTTTATGGAGATGATGTTTGAAGCAGTCTTCCATTACCAGATAAATAAATAATGTCAAATTTATGCTTTTTTGCCAATATATCTAGTCAAACCATTACGCAAGTTGACATGTTAATTAATAGTTTTCAAGAATAAATATAATAATAATGATCTGGTGAAGACTTAGTAGGAAGGATGTCCGAAATAACTTCATACAAATTATAATTTCAATTTCTTTATTGGGTAAATATTTATTAGAAGATCAAGCTTATAGATGGTCACGGCAACGGTTAGGTCGTACGTACATCTCAATAGTAGAAAAGGGTTATCGAGAAAAGGTTGCCACACGTATCCAATATATTACTTTGTTTGATGCTAATTGTAAAGTTGTTATGATGTTCGTTAAAAAGTTATTACATGTATAAAAAAATTTATACTTTTATTACTCGAAGGGTAGTTTCAATAATGAGGGGCAAGTTATTAATTGATTTACAAATTCTTAATACATATCTTAGGATGATGGTTTGTATGATTGTTATCATCATTTTTCTTAATTTAAATAGCTCACATTATATTTTAAAGATAAAGAAATGGAATGTAGCAAGTCTATGTTTTTATCCGTTTGTACATGGCATCAATCAAAGAGATATTCCATTGCAGCAAGTACATCATAACAATACATAAAAGCAGAGTCTAATTAATCTCAAAATCTAAAATCTTCTACTATAAAAGTTGAGTTTTGTGATAAAATATAGTCATAGATTCATGTTAATTAAAATTGAAAAACATACAAGTTGTACAAACTACTGAGTTTTAACATAATACAGATAATGATAATACAATTTTATAATAGAAAAATCTTTTAATGTACAAAAATTATTATGCCATACAACATTTGTTGTTACTTAATTATTTACTCTTTAATAATAGTTTATGATTTAGGAATGGTAATTATTTAGATATGATAAAACATACTATAAAAGTTATTATTGATTTTAAAGTTTAATAACTAACTAAAGTGATATAACAATATAGTCTTTTTTGTAGTATTCATGTGTAAATGATCTAAAAAGAGAGAATTATGTGATATCGATGCCTGTCGGGATCGAATAACTCAAACAAGTTATTGAATCACATATTACTAACAAAGAGAAGTTACAGCGGATTAACACTCTTGTTATTTGATTAAGAACAACGTAAACTGTAATCGAATGAGAAATATTAAGAACACAGTTTATCACAAAAAACTTCAATGTATATTAACGATGAATCAATACACACGTATGTTTACAATTCATAAGGAAATATATATAACAGTCCTTAAAGCCTAAATATTTAACCTAGTTATTCTAGGATACGATTACAATTGAATTACAATAAGATATGCATTCTAAACTAACTCTACGAGAATATCGAACACCATCTGCACCAAATATAGACATCAGTAGTGTATGAGATCGTCAGTAGTATTTCCATCATCAGTAGTATATTTGCTTTTCTGCCCCATCAGTACTAACTTGTATTTCTTCATTAAGTCTTCATCAGTACTAACTGCAGCTTCAGTAGTAGAATGCTTATATCCCAACAATCTCCCCCTAAACTTATTAATTCACTTTGAATTAATCAAGTTTCTTTTCTTCTTCTTTCTTTCTTTCTTTCTTTCTTTCTTTTCTCTTCTAATAATTTAGCTCTTCTTTGATCACCTTCTAATGTCTGCTTGTTTTGTTGTTTTCTTTGTGCAATAATATATTTACTGTACGTTTCTCTTCACAAAGTAATTGTACTTTTCTTGAAACATACCAATATCATGAGGTTTCATAAATGAACCAGTTGTGATTTGAAACATAGTCTCTTCTGAGTGGGGATATTCTCTTTCATACAGATATAATTCACACTTTTAACTTGTTCTCTCAAAGAAATACATATTCACTATTGGTAGCACATTCCAAGCATATACATTTTTTGTGCTAGTGAAATTTTCAGGATAATTATCTGGATAGAAAGCAGCATCTATCATTTGTGTTAAGTATCCAGCTCCTGAATATCTCCATGATTTCTTTGTCATCATTGGTTTACCAATAATTAGCACTTTGATTATGTCACTTCTGGTACAAGACATAACCATTGGTTTCCAAGCACTAAACTTGAGTTGTTTTATCTTCTCTTATTACTTCTATAATATCATTAACAACTCTCCAATTGATAATTGGATTATCTTGTAGAGGAGCTATTGGAAGATCAAATATTTGTACATCTTGTTTGACTTTCTTCCTTGATTCTTGTTCTGCCTCTATTGCTTTCCTCTTTTTGTTGACAGATGGTTTTGATGATTCACCAGACATTGGTGTTCTGGTGATCACTAGTTGAGGATCAATATCAACTAACATTTTATCTTTTACTTCTTCTTCAACCTGTTTATCCTCTGGATATGTAAGTTCTTTCTTTTTCTCAATACAATATCTTTCAATGATGGTGATCAACTTCATTCTTCCAAAGGACTTTGCATTGTGACCTCTTGATTTTAAGTAAGAGATCATGTCTTCTTTCTTCTCTGCAAACTGTTCAGGCATGTCTTCTTTCATGCGTTTGCATTCTTTCACTTGTGCTTCAAGGAGATCAATACTTTCTTGTTCAATTGTTTTTATTTTATTTAGTTCCTCCTGTTGATCTTTTTCTAAGAACTCTTCAATCTCTTGAATTGCAGCTCTTTTCAATTTTTCTTCTTCAACTATTCTTTTGTCTTCAAGAGCTTGAGTCTAAGCAATTTTTCTCAGATACCTCATCCTTTTTACCTTCCACTTATCTTGCTTTGCAGGCCTGACACAATTTATTTTATTCACCATAAAGTGACCTAAAGCTCTGTGTGGGTAGCCATCATCAAATTTTTCTTTACCTACATTCACACATTTTGACAGTGGAGTATATTTCATATCAATAACTTGGGTGATCACAGTTGATGGAGAAAATGTATGAATCTTGTCCTCAGTTAACATTTTGGGGTGAGGAGGAAGTGCACATTCATCTACATCATCCCAATTCACATTATCATCAATGTCAGGTATTATAAGTGGCTTAAGTTCTGGAGTTGGAGGCCTTGGGATGATCACAGCTGGTTCATGTACATCTGGTATTTCTTCTTCATCTTCAGTAGTAACCAAGGTAGTTACTACTGATGTTGTTTCTGTTGTATATACCACCAACTGTTGTGAGGAGTCTACTACTGGTGAGGTTGTTGTTGTAGTTACTACTGCTAGGGCATCAGTAGTAGGAATGATAGTTTCTATTATTGGGACATTTACTACTAGTGTTGTGTCTTCGTCAATAGGATCAGTAGTAACAACCTCTAGTTCTTTAGCATCAGTAATATCCATAGGATCAGTAGTTTCAATTACCTCAGTAGTAACTGAAGAATGTATGTGTTCTGCTGTTGGAGATTGATTTGCAGACACAAAGACATCTTCATCCATACTCCTTACTCCTCTGTACAGGTCTTCACCAAAACTTTGATCTGTTTCACCATGAGCTTCTTTTAGATTTAAGAGGGAGGCTGCTGCTGCTGCAATTGAATGATCAATCATTCCTTGTATTTGATCCTTCTCCCCCTTAGTGATCTCAATTTGTTGAGCCTCACTATCTGCAATCTTCCTTTGTAATTTTCTAGATGAGAGATGATTGCCGTTGAAGCCTATAATCAAACCTCTTCTGTCTTCTGTTCAGTGTGTTGATATAGTGCTTCATATAGCTCATGGTCTTTCCTTGAGAGTTTAGTAGTTCCAGGCAATGTTGTACAGTGGTTTAAGGTTTTCCATCTTATCCGTCAATTCATTTCCGTTCAATCTACCCTCATCACTGCTTGGTGATGAAATGGGTTGTTTAGATACTCTCTTCTTCCTAGAAGAAGCAGAAGTATCTCCCCTTGTTGTTTCTTGGCACCGGGGTCCTTTAAGTGCTGCCTCAAATGATTAGTCATCACTTAAAGTTGCCGAGGTCTAGGTCCTAATGATGTTCTCACTAGCCTGTGCACCCAACTTTGGGGCATCAGTATTGAGTGCCCTTTTCTCATGCCCTCTCTCCTCCTTGGAGGACAACTCTTGGAGTCTGGGGTGTGACTCAATTGGTCCCCTGGTGTCCTTTAAGGAAGTTTTCTTCCTTTTATAGATTTTGGAAATTTGTTTGGCTATAGGTTGGTCTTCCTCAGAGTGAAGAGTAGCACTCTGTGGATTTTCTTCATGTACCTGGGACACATTCAGGACATTTGTTTGTGTGGGTGATTGAGTGGACTTTTGGGATTGTGTTTGGGCTATTGTTGGTGATGGAGTGGGTTGGGGTTCAATTGGGTGAGGTGAATCTTCTCTAGTTGGGGGTTGATCATAGATCATATTTTGAAACAGTAGAGTAACCTTCCCAGAAAATTTGAATTGTTTTCTCATATTTGAGTACACCTTTTTATTTAATTCAGGTGTAGGAAAAATGTTCTTTGTGATAGAAATATTTTGTATTTCACAGTTTAAAATGTGTGCAAGGAATCTTGGGTACATTAAAATTTTTGAAGATGATATATTTGCAAGCATTCCTTCAAAAATCATGTTAGAAAAATTGAATACCTGGCCTGTGCACAAACAAACAACAGCTGATGCTATTGATTTGTTGAACTCATTCCATGTACTCTTTTTGGGTGAGATGCAATGCTGAATGGTATGAACCAAAAATTTCCATTGAGGTGAAAGAAGACCCTTTTGAAAAGTAACTATGTCAAGTCTTCCTTCATACCCCATTTTTTCAAGATTTTCAGCAAGAATCTCTTTAGGAAGTGAAAACATACCTGATTCATCATTCAGTTGAAGATGTTGTCTTATTGGTTGTTTTGTTATGATGATTGTCTTTCCATCTACCATTGATTTGCTTTTAGACATATTTGTTTCTTCAATCCTTTCAGCATTTTCTCAGAAATGAACAAGGTGTTGTTCATAGGCTTTGGGATTTACAGACATAGCAAATTTGATGTATGAGTTCTTTAGGAACATGACTATTGGACGAAAATCCTTTGTTCCATCGGGATTTCTTAAAAATGCACACATATTGTGGAATTCTGAGTATTTGAGATCTGTTTGAACTTCGAGAGACTTTAGTGTTGCCATTTGATTTTGATTTTGATCTTGAAATTGATATTGAGTTCTTAATTTCAGAGAGAATTTGATCTTTTGAAGGATTTAAAGAATGAATTTCTTTGTTACTGATGCAGGGTTTTGATCGAGATTTGCAGAGATTAGGGTTTATTGTAGGGTTTATCAGATCGAGGATTGGAAAATGCTAAACTAATCTAATTCAGCTATTTATATTTTTCGAATTAACCTGCAAAAGGACCGAAATACCCTTCGAATCATAGCCCAACGGCTATTTTCATGGGGGTTAGTATCGTAAAATGTCGTATTTTACAAATAACGGTCGATCACTAGTAACTAAGTGTCAGTAATAGAAACGTCAGTAGTAAGTGTTGTTTTTATACTTAACCTAATTCTAAGAAAAACCTTATCAGTACTAAATTATAAGAGTAATTCAAGATCAGTAATAATGAACAACCAGTAGAAAAACATAATTTTAAATATAGATATTATACAAAAACTTTACATATGATTTTAATAGTAAAATTAATTTATTAAAATCATTCCATACCTGCTAACCAAAAAGTTGAATCTTCCTACATCAAATGCTTTTGTAAAAAGATCGGCTAATTGATTGTCAGTATGAATTTTCTCTACTTTGATTAATTTCTTTTCATTACAATCCCTTATGAAATGAAATCTTATTTCAATATGTTTGGTTTTTGAGTGTTTTACTGGATTATTCACAATACTAATAGCACTTTGATTATCATTAAAAATAGGAGTTTTAAGGATAGAGATACCAAAGTCTAGAAGTTGATTTTGAATCCATAGAACTTGAGCACAACAAGCAGATGCATCTACATACTCTGCTTCAGCAGTTGATGTTGAAACATTGGTTTGTTTCTTGCATTGCCATGACACCATTCTTGATCCAAAGAATTGACATCCACCAGTAGTAGATTTTCTATTTTGACATTCACCTCTATAGTCACTATCTGTATAGGCTATGAGTTCAAATGGTGAATCATGTGGATACCAAAGACCAAGAGAAGGTTTTCCCTTCAAGTATCTGAAGATTCTTTTGACAGCTTGCAAATGTAACTCCTTAGGTCTTGCTTGATACTTGGCACATATACAAACATTATACATAATGTCAGGTCTTGATGCAGTTAAATACATTAAAGAACCTATAATTGATCTATATAGATGTTCGTCTACATCCTCCCCCTCAACATCAGGATGTAGGTGTTTGTGTGTTTCCATTGGTGTGCTTGCACTTTTGCAGTCTTTCATTGCAAATTTTTCCAAGATGTCTCTGACATATTTTGATTGATTAATCAAAATAGTATCTGATTTTTGATTGATTTGAAGTCCAAGAAAAAAGTTCATTGGACCCATTGAGCTCATCTTGAACTTGATCTGCATTAATTCTTCAAACTATTTGCACAGTTGATCATTTGTTGAACCAAAGATGATATCATCTACATATATTTGGACTAGTAGTATATCATATTTGACTTTTCTTGTGAACAGAGTTTCATCAATTGCACCTCCTTTGAAGTTGTTCTTCAATAAATATGATGATAATGTGTCATACCAAGCTCTTGGTGCCTGATGAAGACCATATAGAGCTTTGTCTAGTTTGTACACATAGTCATCATGTTCAGGATCTTCAAATCCTGGAGGTTGACATACATAGACTTCTTCTTCAATTTTCCCATAAAGGAATGCACTTTTAACATCCATTTGATAGACTTTGATTTTCTTGAATGACGCATATGCCAGAAAGATTCTTATTGCTTCAATTCTAGCAACAGGTGCATATACTTCATCATAGTCTATTCCTTCTTCTTGAGTGTATCCTTGGGCTACAAGTCTGGTTTTTGTTTTTGATCACTATACCCCTTTCATCTTTCTTGTTTCTGAAGATCCATCTTGTTCCAATGGGTCTTTTTCCTTTTAGAAGATGTACAATTGGAGAAGTTCTTCTTGCATTGCTATAATCCAATTTGAGTCTTTCATTGCTTGTTGAATCATCTTAGGTTCCTCCTGTGACAGAAAAAATTCATACATACATTCATTAGAGATTAGACTTATATTACACATGTTTGTAATTAATGATGAATTGAATTTGCTTCTTGTTTGCATATTTGAGTTGACATCACTTAGGACTAGGTCCAAAGGATGGTTCTTTTCAGTTCTAGTGCTGGGAACTTTGTCAACAAGTAATTGACTATCAAGGTTTAACTCATTGGATTCAGGAATTTGAGCATCCGTCCATGTTTCTTCTTGATTTTCTGTATTTTGTTGAGATTCTTCATTGCTGCTGGTATCAGTAGTAATATGATGTTCATGTAGTTCAAGTGGTTCATTGTTAGTACTGTCATCATTATTGTTTGGTTCATCATCATTAGTTTGAGTTTCTGAGTTACTACTGGGATCAGTAGTGTTGTGAGAATTTGAGTTGTTACTGGTATCAACATTGCTAGGGTTGTCTGAGTTACTACTGTCCTCAGTATTAACTGTGGGATCAGTATAAACTAGGATATATTTCATTATGTCTTGAATACCATTGAGTGATGATGATCCTCCTTGTTGGCTTTGATTGTTTGAATCTCCTGCATTACAATCATAATTAACATCAAAAGATTTGGTTAGATTATCAATGTTAAATAACCAATCTGGACCATTTCCCTGTTCATTCATTAGATTTTCATTAAAGAATACATTTACACTTTCTTCAATGATCCTTAGCCTTTTGTTGAACACTCTGTATGATTTGCTTTGGGTCGAGTATCCAACAAACATTCCATCATCTGATTTGCAGTCAAACTTACCAATTTGTTCTCTTGTAATTAAAACTGTACAAGGACAACCAAATGATTTTAAGAAACTTATTGAAGGTTTTCTTTTATTAAAAAGTTCATAAGATGTTTTAAAATGAGGCTTAACTATTAATACTCTGTTTTGAACATAACAAGCAGTATTAACAGCTTCAGCCCAAAAAGTTATTGGTAACTTTGAATCTGCAAGCATTGATCTGGCTGCTTCAATGATTGTTCTATTTCTTCTTTTAGCTACACCATTTTGTTGTGGAGTTCTTGGTAAGCTGTACTGCCTGTCAATTACCTTAAGATCACAGAAAGTAATTAGATTAGCATTTTTAAATTCTGTGCCATTATCACATCTAATGGCTTTCACTTTGAGATCTTTTGTATTTTCCAGTTTGACTATCAGATTCTTTATGATCTCACTTGTTTCATCTTTGGTCCTAAGAAAGAGAACCCAAGTATATCTGGAAAAATCATCAGTAATAACAATACAATATTGTTTCTTTCCAATACTCATTACATTTGTAGGTCCAAATAGGTCCATACGTAAGAGCTGCAAATGGTTAGAAATAGAATTAATTGCTTTGGTCTTATGAGAAGCCTTGTGTTGTTTACCTTTCAGGCATGCAACACAGTGATGATCACACATAAATTCTTTTTGTGGTAATCCAACTACCAAATTCTTTTTGACTAAATTATTCATATTTTTAAAATTTGTGTGACACATCCTTCTATGCCAGAGTTCTGATTCATTTCTGTTTGCCTTAGATATAAAACAGTTGATCTCATTTGAAGAAATGAGTTCTCCCCCTATATCCAGGCAATACACATTGTTTCTCCTTGGTGTTCTTAAAACAACAAATTTTTCATTTAAAATAAAATCAGGAGAAAGAATGATGCACTTTGTATCTGTAAAAAGAATTTTGTTCTTCTTATCACATACTTGTGAGACACTAACCAGATTATACTTAAGCTCAGCAACATAAAATACATCATCAAAAGTAATCTTACCATTTGATACCGTACCTTTACCTTTAATCCTACCACCTCTTGAATTTTCACCAAAAGCAACATATCCACCTTCAAAGGACTTGAAATCTCTAAGAATTTGAAGATTTCCAGTCATGTGCCTAGAGCATCCACTATCAATGTGCCGTGTTCTTCCTTCTTCAGAGATCTGAATGCTCTGCACAATAAGTAAATGGATTAGTTAATTTTGGGAACCCAGGCTTGTTTTGTCTTGGGTTCATCATTTGAAGAGTAAGATTTATGAATTTTATGAGCTTTGTATGCAGGGTTGGTTTTCATTTGTGGTTTATTACTGCTGTTTTGATTTACTACTGACCGGGGTTTATACCCGTAGTTTTTGGCTTTTGAGTATTTTACT
The DNA here is from genome assembly GCA_963853835.1 of Calendula officinalis. Classification (NCBI taxonomy): domain Eukaryota; kingdom Viridiplantae; phylum Streptophyta; class Magnoliopsida; order Asterales; family Asteraceae; genus Calendula; species Calendula officinalis. Next base: position 29,684,027 of record OY970825.1, read on the forward strand.
ACTGATGGACCAGTAGTATTTGGGTAATATGAGTTTTTAGCATAATCAGCAGTATTTTAATAATTGTATCCGACAACATTGTAATTAGGGTTTTTACCAGTAGTAAACCTGGAATAGTTCCTACTGATGTTTGAAAATTTTGAATATCTTGGAAATTGATTTTGCTTTCCATTATTTTTGAAATAATTGCTTCTGTTTGGACTTCCATGCCTGATATTTTGCACAAATCTTTGTGCAGTTCTTCCAAATTTAGGGACTTCAACATGTGGATTTTTAATCTCTTTTGCTTCTGCAGTTTGTTTTAATTTCAATTCTTTTAATTTTTCTTTGTTTTCTTTAAATTCTTTAAATACTTTGCAGTTTATTGAATTGAAGTGACAATCCTTTGCTAAGTGATTAACTTTGTAGCAAATTAAACATGTTAATTTTGTTGTTTTAGTACTTTCAGGCTTTCTTTGTTCTTTCAATTGGTTTAAATTTCTTTGATTTCCCCTACTTAAAATAGTTGGTATATTTTCTGAATTATATTTAGGGGATTCAGTTTGACTTTGTGTGGTATGAAAACTTGTATCGGTTGAATTAGTTGTTTGATCATCATCAGATGAATCATTACTGGTTTCAGTTTCTAATTTTAATTCATTTAAAATTCTTTCTGAGCTTGACTTAAGAGGAGGAATAAAATTAGTTCGAGGTGGAACTGCATGATATCCAACCCCATGAATAACTTTATCAGTGGTTTGATTAGTGGTTAATTCATCAATTATTTTAGAACTTCTTTCAAACTTTTTAATAGTTAATTTATTTTGTTCTAGTTCAAATTGACATACTTCTAATTTAATTAAAGTTTCTTTTAATTTTAACTCAGCATATTCTTTATCATAAGTTGTTTGTAATAATTCATCTTTTATCTTTTGATCTGTTATTTTGTAGATTTTGATTTGATTTTCAAGATCAGCTATACAACCATTATATTCAATCCTTCTATTTCTATTTAAAATCATCTCATCAAGAGTTTCTTTGTTAAGCTTTTCTAATTCTTTATATGCTTTAATGCATTTAGGAGTGCATGATTTAGAATGTACCTCATTTGTAGAATCAGTGAAGGCCATAAGAGCTTGGTTTTGAGTATGTTCCTCTGCCTGAAAGCTCCAGTCATAAATTTGACCCTCTTGAGACATTAATGCAGTTGAGTTTGAAGTGTTGTTTTTGTTATAATTTGATCTTTGATCTTTGCTAGGACATTCTCTAGCAAAGTGACCAAGAATATTATTGCAGTTGTAGCATTTGACTTTGGTTTTGTCAAATCCAGCACGATCACCTTTGTTGTAGGTCAGATTTTGTCTTCCAGTTCTTTTGAGAAATCTTTTAGTTCTTAAACTTAGCATTGCCATCTGCCATTTGATGTCCATCTCTTCCAGATCATCAGGATTGAGTTGTTTCAAATCTTCACTAATCAATGCAGTGTGTACATGACTAGTAAAGAAGGATTCTCTTGCTACATCTTCAATGTCTACATTCTTTCCATTTGCAGCATCCTGACCTGTTCCCGTACTAGACACAAAAGCAGCATTGTTTGAAGATAAAGTAGAATTTTTATGACTTACCTCAGATTCAAATACTCTTAGTTCATTGTACAGTTCATCTAACTCTTTATCTTCCAATGCATCTCCTTGTCTATATATAACAGTATACATAGACCATTCTTCACCAAGAGATCTGAGGAACTTACTGTTGACAGCATCATTGTCTGGCATGACACCAACTTGATTGAGTTCACCAATAAGTTTATTGAATCGATCAAAAACTTGTGACAATGACTCATTCTTCTGTCCTTTGAAGTTTTCAAAGTCTTGCTTCAAAACAGACTTCATCACTAGTACAAAATTAGCCTATCGCCACAACAAAAAACTGTGGCTATAAATCATTGGCCACGGTTTTATTTTATATCAAAAGCGTAGTCTATTCTCTCGCGTTTTAAAGTACGTTATGGCTACGCGGGCCATAACATAGGAAAAGTGTAGCCATAACATATATTCGTGGCGATTTAGTACCATGTAGCTACGTATAATTTAAGTGGTTGTAGTTGTAATCCTACTTTTAAACACACTATTTTTTATACACCGTGGCTAATTATCTCCATATAGTCACATGCAATTATGTTGAAGGTGACCATAAGCCCGATTGTAGACACGTAATTATGCATACAATCGTGGTGATTTCGTACTATTTAGCCACATATAATTAAAGTAGCGGTAGTTGTAATCCTACTTATAGAGACAATATTTTTTATACACCGTGGCTAATAGTCACCATATAGCCACGTGTAGTTATGTTGGTGGTGACCATAAGCCCGATTGTAGACACATAATTATACATACAATCGTGGCGATTTCGTAATATATAGCCACACATAATTGAAGTGGCAGTAGTTGTAATCCTACTTATAGAGACACTATTTTTTATACACCGTGGCTAATCGTCCCATATAGCCACATGCAGTTATGATGGTGGTGAGTGGTGACCATAAACCCGATTGTAGACACGTAATTATATATACAATCGTGGCGATTTCGTAATATATAGCCACATATGATTAAAGTGGGTATAGTTGTAATCCTATTTTTAGAGCCACTATTTTTTATACATTGTGGCTAATGGTCACCATATAGCCACATGCAGTTACCCTGGTGGTGACCATAAGTCCGATTGTAGACACGTAATTATACATACAATCATGGCTATTTCATAATTTATAGCCACATATAATTAAAGTGCAGTATTTGTAATCCTACTTTTGGAGACACTATTTTTTATATACCGTGGCTAATGGTCACCATATAGTCACACGTAGTTATGCTGATGGTGACGATAAACCCGATTGTAGACACGTAATTATATATACAGCGTGGCTATTGTATACCATATAGTAACATATAGTTACGTGGCAATAACCCCATGGTAGACACACACACTTTCTCTACAATGTGACTTACGTTTACCATATAGCCACATCTACTTGTGGAAATTGTGGCAATAATCATACTTTTAGATACACATATGTTTTTACAATATGGAAAATCGTGACAAATAGCTACATGTAGTTATATTAACTGTGGCCACAATCCTACTTATAAACACACATATTTTCTTATTAACGATGGCTAATGTGTACTTTATTTTCACATGTAGTTATCTTGAAATGCGATAAATACAATCATATATAACTAAAATGAAATGCTCAAACTAATCCACCACTAATGACCAGGGAAGAAATATATGATGAGGTAAAATCTATACGGAATATATGGGGAAAGGGAGGAAAGGATGCTCAAACTTCTACCGGGAGAGGTGGGAAGGTGAAGAGAAAAAGGAAAACAACAAATGTAGTTGGTAGTTCAAATGCGGAAGACAAAGAAACCCCTTATTGGAAAAAGTACAACATATGGCATCAACGCCTTAGGTATTGGAGATATAATTCAGTCCAACATTGTATAGATTTCATGCATATTGAAAAGAATGTGGCTGAGAGTCTTGTCGGAACATTGCTACATATTCAAGGGAAGACGAAAGATGGATTACAGGCTCGAATGGATTTGGTGCACTTTTGGTTAAGACCGGAGTTGGAACCTAAGACACGTGACAACAAAACAATACTTCCTGCAGCATGTTATACATTAACGAAAGAAGAAAAAAACAAGTTTTGTGAAACATTATACGAGTTAAGGGTTCCACAAGGGTATTGTTCGAATTTTTCAAGCCTTGTGAGTCTAAAGGATAGGAAATTGATCGGACTTAAATCACATGACTATCACATGCTAATGCAACAATTTCTGCCCATTGCGATAAGATAAATTATGCCGAAACCCACGAGATATGCTATCATCAGGTTTTGTTTCTTTTTCAGGTCAATATGCAGCAAAGAAATCAAAGTAGAAGAGCTAGAGAAGTTGCAACAAGAACTCTGTGTGACGTTATGCTTGCTCGAGAAATACTTTCCGCCGTCATTCTTTGATATCATGGTTCATTTAACTGTGCACCTTGCTAGGGAAGTACAGTTATGTGGTCCAATATGCTTTCGATGGATGTATCCATTCGAAAGGCGTATGAAGGTTATGAAAGGGCATGTACGAAACAAAAACAAACCAGAAGGTTGCATTGCCGAGGAGAACGTTGCAGAAGAGACAATTGAGTTTTTTAGCGAATTCCAAAAAAGCATGAAGACAATTGGTATTCCACGCGACAAAAATAATTCATTTAAAGATGAGAATTGTGAAGATTATAATTTTTCTAGCGAAGGAAAACCACTGTCAATTGGTAAATCGATTCAAATTTCTCCAGAAATGTTCTTGAAAGCACATTTCTTTGTAATGCAAAATACGTCTGAACTTGAGCATTATATCGAGTAAGTATGATTTATCTATATATTTATTGTATTTTGATTTCTTAATTTTTTTTCTACCAAGTATAATTAACAATCTTTCGTGTATTCGTAGGCGGCACAAGGCTTTTTTGGAACAACGACATCCTTCGCAACGACACGCATGGTTGGAGAAAGAGCATAGTAAAATGTTTGGTCAATGGTTAAAAAAGGAGGTAAAAGTTATGGTTTTTACATTATTTTTCATTCAATATAAAGTTTATCCTTATAATGAATTTCAGGTTGAGAGAGAGTTAGCAGTCTCCAAAGAAAGTATATATCGGAGACCGTAAGGTGGATTTCACATGGTCCACATCTAAACGTAATAAAATATGATGTATATCACATTAATGGATACCTATTTCATACAAAATCTCGTGAAGGTAGAGTTTACCAGAATAGCAGTGTTAGCGTAGAGGCCACATACATGCACATTTCTAGAGAGGGTATAAGATATGACAAAACATTGTATTACAGTGTTTTACAAGAGATATGGATGCTAGATTATCATATAAGAAAAATTCCTTTTTACAAGTGCCACTGGGTTGACAATAAATATGGTGTTAAAATAGATAACCTTGGCTACACCTTAGTTGAACTTACAGATTAGGACACAAGGATGATCCTTTCATTTTAGCCTCACAAGCTCGGCAAGTATTTTATGTCAAAGACCAACTTGATAAGAAAAAATCTATTGTCTTTAAGATGCCTCCTAAAAATTACAGAGATGCCTATGATGATGTTGATGAAGAATTCAGCACAGTAGTTCTTCCTCAAAATGAAAATATATTTCCGCGTGTAGATCCACTTGAATTGGGTAATGAATCTCGCAATGATTACTTTCGGACCGATGGGTATAACAATACGTAAAACCAACTGATAATGCTCAACACGTAGGCAAGTATACTATCTCTACCATCTCTACAATTTTTTTATTTTATTTTATTTTATTTTATTTTTAATATGAAATTTTAGTTAGTATGCTATGGTTGCCTAATATGTGACCAATTATATGCAGAAATCATTTTAGCTAACTTCATTCTTTTGGACAATCATTTCCCTACAAGAGTAAATCAGGTAATAATTTTTCTTGGATTATAAAATTGGACATTTTGAAACAAGAGATGTTGAAATAGAACCTCCTATGAAGATTTACGTATGTACAATAGTAAAAATTTGACCCGTTTGGGAAATATTGTTTTGTTTGGGCAATTTCGACCCGTTTGGGAAATTACGACCCGTTTGGGAAATTTAATACTAAGGCATTGTATCATGTGACTTGAATAATATGTTACTAAAATCAAACGGAATTTTGACCCATTTGGGTAATTGCTGATTTTAATATTTTCTTCACCATGTACCAATATTTGCAATTTGATGCTAAAAAAAGAACCTCAGTTGACCTTAAAAAGTCAAATATGCATTTTACACTGTTTTTACTTTTGTTTATTGCAGATGATGGTTAGCTCAAAGAAGGGAGTTGGAAATAGAAGTTGAAGAACCGTGTTTTATTAATGTTTTTAGATTTGCAAGTTTTAAGCGATATTTATCAGATTCTTTTTATTTTTTCTTTTTTTAAGTTGGTATTATAATTTCTATTAAAAACATCTTATGCTTCTAAATTAGAACTTGCGTGTAACATTTCTTCGATTTTATTACAAACTTTGACTACTTATAATATCTGATATCTGCATTATAGTTTGTGACAAATATTTGATGTTTGTATTAATAGTACCACATAAGTTTAAATTTATGTTGTATCGTGACTATTTTTTATACACACATAGACTAATTACAAACACGCATTTTAGTCACACATAAGTTTAGATTTATTGTGGCTATTATTTTGCAGGGTATGACACATATTTATTAGATAGCCACGCAAGTACACAAAAAAATATGTGGCTATTGTTTGTCGTATAACAACATAACGCTCACAAAATAATGAACGTGGTTGTATAGCTCTTTCAACAACAATGAATTCATGTGGCTAATGAATACCGATTTTTGGAACATATCTATTATATAGCCACACAAGCACAAAAAATAATATGTGGCTATTGTTGGTCGTATAGCCACATAACACACATAATAATGATCGTGGTCGTATACTAACTTGCAACAACAACGACTTAATCATGGCTATTGTTTTCCTTTAGCCACATAAGTCGTTATCACATATATGTGACCCTTGATAGTATTTAGCCATATTTAACATCATTAATGTGACAATTTGTTACCTGTAGACACACATTCATATACAATTAAATCGTGGTTATAAACTAATTATAGAGACATAATTTTAATTTTATCTCTACCCTTGCTATTACTTAGGTTATAGCCACATGTAATTTTAGTTTTATCGTGACTTGATTTAGCATATGACAAATATCCATCATATAGCCACACAGACAAAAAAAAGTTTGAGTGACTATTGTTTATTGTACAGCCACATAACACAAACAAAAATGACTGTGGATATATACTTCTTTCAACAAGAATAAATTCATTTGGCTAATGAATATTAATTTTTGGAATATATCTATTATATAGCCACGTAAGTACAAAAAAAAATATGTGGCTATTATTTGTTGTATATCCACACGACACACATAATAATAATCGTGGTCGTATACTAACTTTCAACAACAACGATTTAATCAGAGCTATTGTTTGCCCTTTAGCCACATAAGTCGTTATCACATATATGTGACCCATGATAAGATTTAGCCACATTTAACATCATTAACGTGGCAATTTGGTACTTGTAGACACACATTCATATACAATTAAATCGTGGTTATAAACTAATTATAGAGGCAAAATTTTAACCTTACCTTTACCATCGCTATTAATTAGGTTATAGCCACACGTAATTTTAGTTTTATCGTGACTTATTTTAGGATGTGGCAAATATCCATCATATAGCCACACAGAAAAAAGAAATTTTTGAGTGAGTATTGTTTATCGTATAGCCACATGACACACACAATAATGACCATGGTTGTATACTTCATTCAACAACAATGAATTCATGTGGCGAATAAATACCAATTTTTGGACACATAAGTAGTTGATTCATGTGGCTAAATATGTGTCTTTCGCCTCATGTATTAACAGTGACAAAATAATGTCACATTTTAACAAACAAAAAAAATCATGGCGAAAAGTCTGACATTTGGCCACGCTACATGACCGTGGCTAGCAATGGACATGTTTATCATGTTAAATCATGGCGAAAGTGTTCAAATCTAATTTGCAATTGTCACGGTCATTTAGTTAAAATGTGTCTAAAACAACATTAGAACATTATTTGTGAGATTTAGCCACACGAACAAGTCAAACCGTGGCAAAACTGTTTAAAAAAAGCGTGGCTAAAAGCTATTTTCGTACTAGTGCATGTTTCTTTTAGTACTTTTGGTGCCAACAAACCTCTTCTCCAATGCCTGCCATAGCTTCTTAGCATCATCATATTCAACAAATAAATGTTGATAGTCATTGGGAATAGCAAGCAAAAGAGTGCTTAAGGCTTTTAGTTCGATTCCTCTATCCTTCTTTTCTTTTTCACTCTTGAGTTTGTCAGATTCGGTTGATGAGCTTGTTATTAGAGTCTGAATGGTTTTGTTGCCTTCAAGAACAACTTCCCACATGGAATAATCAGTAATAAGCATGTATTGCTTGATTCTGTTTTTCCACATCCCAAAGTTGTTGGGAGTGAGAATTGGAATTTTGTTTGCCTGTGTGCTTTCATTGTTATCAGACATGATTAACAATTTCTTTTTCGAAAGTATGAAACTTTTGGATGTTCTTAATTCATAGATCTAGAACCTTAATGCTCTGATACCACTTGCCAGGATCGAATAACTCAAACAAGTTATTGAATCAGAAATTTACTAACAAAGAGAAGTTACAGCGGATTAACACTCTTGTTATTTGATTAAGAACAATGTAAACTGTAATCGAATGAGAAATATTAAGAACACAGTTTATCACAAAAAGCTTCAATGTATATTAACGATGAATCAATACACACGTATGTTTACAATTCATAAGGAACTATATATAATAGTCCTTGAAGCCTAAATATTTAACCTAGTTATTATAGGATACGATTACAATTGAATTACAATAAGATATGCATTCTAAACTAACTCTACGAGAATATCGAACACGATTTGCACCAAATATAGATATCAGTAGTGTATGAGATCGTCAGTAGTATTTCCATCATCAATAGTATATTTGCTTTTCTGTCCCATCAGTACTAACTTGTATTTCTTCATTAAGTCTTCGTCAGTATTAACTGCAGCTTCAATAGTAAAATGCTTATATCCCAACAATACCCCAAGTTTGATCGTCATTATGAATAATCTAATAACTAGTTAATACAGAAGACACATTAAGCGATCAACATTGGACTCTAGTGTAAGCTGACGAGAAGCACAAATCAACACCTTTTTTATTTTTTTTTTATTTTTACATCACTATTATCTTTAACTAAAATAGACAAGATAACTATAGATATTCTATATCACTTTATCATATGTCTAATTATTGTCTATATACATTTATCGATTGCTTTTTTTTTCTTCTTCTATCAAACTCATAAAATTTCTCAGAATTCCGAACAATATTTTTTTGTTTTCTCAAATACATGGACCAGTTGAACTCCTTAATCCACGACTTATTTTATATGTTTATACCATATATAATAGGGTAAATGTCAGAAATTGTCCCTATCGTCTTGGGTTTTCTGGTTTTTTGTCACTATACTTTTTTTTTTCAAAACTTTTGTCCCTGTAAGCTTTAAAAATCTGGTTTAGCGTCCTTCCGTCCAAATTTGGCTGTTAACTGACGATACTTTTATCATTTTTCCAAAATTACCCCTCCTTCTCCCTCCTTCTTCATGTTCTTCATCTTGATTCTTCCCCCTTCAATTTTATTAGAAGACTGAAAATCATCAACACCATCTCTATTCTTCTATCATCTTGAAAATCATCACCGTCCTTCTATTTATCGTTAACACCATCTCTATTAATTCTTCATCATCACCATCAGATTTCTTCCTACCCTCGAAATTAGGGTTCTTCAAGTTAGGGTTCCGCCTCTGACTTCACCCCCACCAGCGTCGACAACGCCGAAGAACCTTCCCCTGCGCCGTTCACAATTACGGCGTCCCAAAACAAATTTGAATCAGCATAATTTGGTTGAAGACGAGCTCTGGTTAACGGACCATTGTGGATCGGATGGAAGAACACTGGAGAGGGTTTCTCTCGAGTTTGACGCTTCGAAGACGACGAAGACGGTGTCGGAGTCGATGTGTTGCTATTGCTGAGATTGGAGGCTTTTCTCTTCAACGCTCTGCCTCTTCTTCGTGAAGACGGTAGCTCGGCCGACGATGGTGGTGGTGGTTCGGTGGCGGTCGCCGATGAATTGTGCTTTTCTTCCATATTTAGGGCTTGTTTGGTAACTCACTCTGGACACTCACACGATCGTTTTCCCAGGTCTATACACCAACTCTCTTATTTGACGTATTATTCGGTATATCGCACCTCACTATTGTTAAGGTGTTCTACATAAATCGTTACCTTTAATTGCGAATCATAAATCTCATCACTAGATCGTAATTTAGGATTAAGGTTCATGAGATTATGGTTTGTTGATGAAGAACACTTGAAGATATGAAGAAGACAAATGTGAATGTTGGGGAAAGGCAAACGGAGGAAAATACCCTCACTCTTTTGACATATTCCGTTAGTTAACAGCTAAATTTGGATGGAAGGACGATAAACCAGATTTTTAAAGAGTACAAGGACAAAAGTTTTGAAAAAAAAAAAATTAGGGACAAAAAGCCAGAAAACCCAAGACCACAAGGACAATTTCTGACATTTACCCTATATAATATTTCAAATAGTATGTGATTGATATGTTTAAAAGAAGGGATAAAGGTTAAAATTCAGTAACATTTTCGAATTCCTTTTATATCCAAGAAATTTTATCTTTTATCAATTTCGACCAATGGAACAGTTTTATATTTAAAACTATAATGAGAATATTTTTATTGTTGAGAAAATCAAATAAATTATACATCAATCATGTTATAAATAAATTAAGAATATTAGAGCATTGACATTAATCTATTATTAAATTTCAATATAAAGAACAGGTAAAATCAATAAAAATCAATGTATATATGTATTTATATTCTTTGGTTACATAATTAACTTGATGAAAAAGACTTGTGTACTACCATAATAATTTTTGGAGGACTTCATTTATCAATACAGATCAAGATGTAAAACTGCATAGTCTATACTCTCTAAGGACGGCAATTCTCGAGATTATTTGTAATCTGACACGAACCCGATACGAAAATAATCAGATTTTGATTAAGTCTAAATAGGTCCAGATTAAAAACAGCTCGACCTATCCAACCCTTTATAAATCGGGTTATGCTCAAGTTGACTTATATATAAATACAGATATACATTGATTATTTGTACAGATCAAGATGTAAAACTGCATAGTCTATACTCGCTAACTAAGGACGGCAATTCTCGAGATTATTTGTAATCTGACACGAACCCGATACGAAAATAATCAGATTTTGATTAAGTCTAAATAGGTCCAGATTAAAAACAGCTCGACCTATCCAACCCTTTATAAATCGGGTTATGCTCAAGTTGACTTATATATAAACAAGTCGACCCGCCAACCTGTATAATTTTACTGAATTTTTTTTAAATGATATAAATTTTATAAAATCTCCTAATTCCCGCATATAACATCTCTAAATTTATGTTTGACCTTTTACTTCCTCACGATTACCATAGTATTTGGGTCCATTTTTTATTTATGATCCGCCAACCTAGTTCTGGCCCACTAACCGATTTAACACAAACCTGGTAAATATGGGTCAGGCGGGTTAGAGAGGTGAACGAAACATTCCTTATAAAGGGTGTGAATACATCTTTTAGTACATGACATTTGGGTGGAGCGATCCATACCAGTATTAAAACTTAGTAACCTTCAAATTCATGTTGTAAACATAAATACCCTTAAAATTATATGATCAAATACAGATACAACAAACTGAAACACTTAATACATGGTGGAAAGATGTGTATATACATTAAACAACATTGGATTAATAAAATTAAACTAAATGTAGTCTGATATACATGTTAACAATAATAACCGTCTTCTATTCAGATCCAATAATTTTCTTCTTCAATGCTTCAATATCGTCAGCTAGTTCCTTTCTAGTTGACTGGAGAAAAAAGTCAAACCTTTAATAAAATAGCCAATGCATTCAGTGGTTTTCCGGAAAAAATTAAGTTTGGTCATTGTACTCTCTTTTTGTTAATTAATGTTATTGTACTTATTAAACCGGTCATTTAAAAGTTACTATCAACCGGATATGGATTTTATCCAGTGGCAAAATGATGACGTTGCCATTATCTATATACGTGGAAAATATTATAAGATATAAAATGGTGTTAATGCACTCTGAGATCATTGTATTTTCCAGCAAAAAATTCAATTTGGTCATTGCACATTGCGGAAAATAATTCTTAAATAACTGTGTACACTGTTAACAGGTTAGACGACACCCGGGAGACTTATGTATGTCTTTATAAAAATTTGATATCCAATAATTAAAACGCGTACAATACAATGAATTTAATAAGCAAAATATATACAATGACCAAACTTAACTTCTTCAGGAAGTATGATGATCATATAGTGTATTAACCCTTTAATAAAAACGATAATGAAATAATTTTAACTCCTGTTAAGGGTAACAAACAGTTAATTACCTTAAAGAGAAGATAGCGATATATGAACCATGAAGTGTATCCAAGTCCTATCACTTCCATGAACTTGGGGATCTATTTACAAAACAAAACACAAATATACAAAAATATTATAATTATAATGTCATGTGAAGAATTTTAATTAAGATAATACTTACCACAGGAACACCATTAATTGCATCAACAATTGTAGAAGACAACCAAACACCAAGAGCTAACCCTCCTCCATAGATAACTACCATGGGTTTGTTTTCAACTGCATCCCACTGTTTAAAAATTGACAAAAGAAATTAGAAATATTAAGATTGTTATCCATCATATTATTATTTAAAGGAATATTCAAATTGTGACATTTAAAAATAGAATAAAAATAGTGGCTCGCCTTTTCTTTTAAGCCCGAGAATACTTCACCGATTTCTGAAGTTTCAGATGAATCCTCTGAAGACGCCTTAATGCAATATGATAACGATCTCTTCGATCCTGTTTCGGTACATATATTTTAGATATTAGGCATATAAGCCAGTGTCTTATAATTTATAAATGAGATGTATATACTATATAATTATATACTTATAAAGCATTACCCAAAATAGTCAGGCTTAAAAACTGAACCAGCACCCTTGCTAATTTGACACCTAATCAAGTGAGCTAATAGGTCCATTTGTTAACTATAATTATCTTTATTAATCCTTTTTAATAGAAGAGGGTGAAATAGTGATAAACATAGTTGTTTTTAACATTAAATTGTTATTTTATGGATAAAAATTGCTACCTAAATTGGTACTCTTATGATCTTATCTACTTTAATCACAAATTATGAAATTAACATAAACTCTTAGCCCTAAGTCAACTCTAATTACAAAATCGTATTTATCAAGTTTAGGGCAATAAAACATCAAATCAAAGCATTTTGCGCAAAAATATCGAAGCACATAAAAATCACTCAAGATCCTTATCATATCGAATGTAATTTGCAGTGATCAAAATAGGACAAATGAATTGTTTTTACCTGAAATTTTGAGCTTATAGGAAGTTGTTAATGGAGAAGAAGGTGAACGATGGAGAAGAGGACGAGTAGGTAAGGAAGAACGGAGATGAAACGGCGTCGTTGCTGATCCAGGTGCGATCATAGCTTGTGCCATTAAAGAAGCTGCCATCGGCGATTGGTGACCGGAGTTGACCTTGTAGAATCGGAGTATCAGCTAACTTTTTCTTAACAGCGAAAGAAAATGACCATGTGATTCAGGACATTACAATTAAGCCCTTTTTGTTGCAAACTTGTATCGACACGTTTGTTTATATTGTACTTTATTTAGTTCTATCATTTTCGTTTGAGCTTATCTTCTTGATAACAATTAACAAATAATTATTTCATATTAATAATTAACTATATTGTGATGGTTTAACTATACGAATTTTTGAAATCATCTATGATTATGAGTTCGATCCTTGTTATGACTAGGTGTAGATTAAAAGATGACTAAAGAATAACTAGATCACATACATCACAAGTAAATATCTACTACCACAAAAACCTATTATAAACATAAATGTTTTTTTAAAAACAATAAGATTCTATGTAATATATATCGATATAATTAAAGTTATATAAATTATATGTTTTATAGGTACCACTAGAGATGAAATTGGTTCTAGAACCAACTTGGATGGACATATACCCGAAATATCAGAGACTTGATTTTAGAGGTTTAGTAGATACAAAAACCTAATTGTTTTACAGAATACGGGTGCAGTTCGGTTCAAGGTAAATCGGGTATAGACCTGATTAGAAACGTAGTAATAATTGGAGCCGGTTTCAGATGTTTATATCGTATATATTAGTTTATATATGTAATACTGAGTTACGTTCAAGGAAGTCCATTAGTTTTAGGAAGTCCCAAGGAATAAATCTCAACCATTGATCAATAAGACCTAAAAACAAAGTCCCCGTAACTGCCTGCGTATGAAGAGCGTTCCATTTCACTCGGGCAACTCCAAGAGAGGCCGATGAAAGAGCCCACCTCGGATACGGAAGGAATGTATGGAGATGGTGCTGCTAGAACCAAGGTGCGTTGCCCCAAATCAAAAGCCCTATTCTACCACGTCTGCTCTAATCGGATTGAACTTTTATTCCAAAACGGAGAGCACAAGGTTGTTTGCTTTGGTTCGTAGCGCAATCAAGCAAGTCGCAAAGAGGTCAGCGATAGGGGAGGTGCTACTAGTTGGCTTGGTTCTTCCTTAATACCAAACTCAGTAGCAAGAAATTTCCTCACTTTAATGAGGAAGAGTGTAAGATTACTGAAGGAGATCATAAATTTTGAGAGTTTGCTTTTACACGAAGACATCCGAAGATTAATCATATATTTTATATATAGAGGGTATTTTGGTCATTTTTTAAAAAATAAAAATATTTTTTTATTTTCGAATTTTTATTTTTTTATTATGATGGGGTATTTTGGTCATTTGGCACTTCAAAAAAATTTCAATTTTTATTTATTTTTAATTTTTAATTTTTTTTTTAATTTTTATTTATTTATGACTCCCTCCGTCCCTAAATAAAGTTCTCATTTGTGTTGGGCACAACATTTTAGGAGATAGTTAGTGGTGGGGTATTTGGTATTACTTTTGAATAAAATATAAGGTTTGATTGGAGAGAGAAATTGTTTTAAGAGATAGTTAGTGGTGAAAGTATTGGTAATAATATTATTATATTAAGTGGGTCCCTTAAGTTTGAGAAATGAGAACTTTATTTAGGAACAAAACTTGAAGGTGAAATGGGAACTTTATTTAGGGACGGAGGGAGTACTTTTTTTAATTAAAAAATAATATTTATTTGATAATTACGTGTATGACTTAATTACATGTGATTTTACTGTAATCACATATGATTTTAGTGTAAAATCACATGTGATTGTATATTTAATCACATTTGATGTTTTAGTTCAATCACATGTGATTCAGAATGCAATCACATGTGATTCACTATGCAATCACATTATTTGTTATTAATGAAAAAATAATAATTTTTTTAAAAATAATAATAAAAAATTTAAAAAAAATAAAATTTTTAAAATAAAGAATATAAAATAAAAATAAAAAAAATATTTTTTTCAAAATGACCAAAATACCTCTCAATTAAAAACTAAAAAAATAAAATAAAATAATAAAATAAAATAAAAATTTAAGTGCCAAATGACCAAAATATCCCTTTATGTATAAAACATGTGATTAATCTTGACCATTAGATCTTATTGATCAATGATTGAGATTTGTTCCTCGGGACTTGATAAAAACAATGGACCTCCTTGAACGTTTCTCATGTAATACTATTATGATTTTACAAATAACAGTTATATAATAAACATAAACCGAACACTCCGGATAGTATTATACCATACATAATACCCGATTATTTATATAATTATGTAATCAGACCCGAAAGATCCTGTACTTTATTTTACGAAAAATTCAAACCCAACATTTAAACCGATTTTTAAAAAATCGGGTTTCAAACCATCTACTTCTATACGAGTAAAGGTTTGGATTTCCGATTCTACCACTTTCCCCTTTGGGTCGGAGCATAGCCAAATCAAACGAAACAAAGGAAACCCCTTATCTAAACCATCTACGACGTCGTTCTTGAAACCACTCCCTTCATTATCGTTATCCGCAAATCTCCATTGCAGAACAAAACCAATTTCATTAATTCATCTAAAAGAAAATAAAAATGGAAACTTTAACAATTTCCTCGATCTCTTCGACCTGTTCCACTAGACTCAGAAACACAAGAAATTTGTATCTAACCTCTTTACTCCCCCCAAATTTTACCAATTCATTTTCCCCAATTTCATTTCCATCAAAATCTAGAAGAATAAAAACAAACTTGATTATATCAAAATCGGCATCTGAAGAAACAGAAATCTCTGCTACTGAATGGCTCAAGAATTTGCCCGATAAAAAGAAAGCATTATATTCACACAGTTTACCCTGCGTTGAAGCATGGTTGAAGCAATTAGGGTTTTTCCAGAGCAATGATGATAGAGCTGTTTGGTTTATTGAAAAATCAGACTGGCACGCGAAGCTATCTCTTGATGTCACAGACCTTTATATCAGGTATTTTTATAGCTTTTGATTTTGTTTGGCAGTTTTTCTGATTTTGATTAATGTATCAAGGATTTCGACTTTTAGCTCTTGATTTTTAGTGTTTGATTGCACCCTACTTGAATTTCATAGCCTGGTCATTAGTGCCTAATTGCGTATTGATAATTATTTGCTTGGTTAATTGAATCAGATTTTGAATCGGACCGGCATACCCAATTCCAGTCCGACCCAACATTGCTTGTAAATATAGATAATGCATCATCATTCATTAGGGATTATGATGTTAGTTCGATGAATTAAAGATTTCCGATCAAGTTTGTATGCAACTTTATAATCTAACACCCTTTTTCTGAAGATCGATGCAAATTCAGATTGAGGTAATTAACCGGTTTTGAAGTATAGTTACTTAACTGATAATAAAAATAGCAGAACACCTATAATGAACATTTTTGGGAAGTGCCTTACTCTTTGGTAAAGTGTTGTAAAACTCAGCCAACTCGCCGCTACTCGGTGGCGTACCGAGTCGGGTTGATGCTAATCGGTCAAAATAAAAATCTATCAAAACTAGGCCAACTCGGAAACTCCGTCATTCTCTGTCAAAACTCATAAACTCGGTTAAAACTTGGTCAAATTTCTCCAAAATTCTTACTTTCCCACCACCTCACTCTACAAAATACATTTTAAGTTATTAGTCTTATCACTATTATTATTTATATATTGTGATACATTTGCCCTTATAGGTTTTAAAATATATTCTATTTTTAACAACTATGGAAATTATATTTTTTATAAAAAATTGTATATAAAAATCCCAATCCGAGTACTGCTACAAGGTCGTCGAATACCGAGTTGCGAGTTTTGCAAACATGCTTTGGTGACTTTAACCCGTAATATGTGTTTGTTATTTCGGTTGCGAGTGTTGTTTGGCCTCTCGAAATTGCAATACTCTTAAAAAAGATTATCCGTATTTTAAATCATTATAACTTTCGTTTGCATTGAGGTTTACAATGTGGGATTGAGCGTGTTCGTATCAATTGCGTGTTTCCATGTATCTAAAGTCGTAACATTTGTCGTTTGTTATTTAAAACATGAGTTTGAAATGCAGGTACTTAAAGAGTGGGCCCGGAAATCTGGAAAAAGATATGGAGAGGAGATTTAGCTATGCATTAAGCAGAGAAGATATTGAGAATGCTATACTTGGAGGCCCTTGAAAATAATAATTAATTGTGTAATAGCTTACTTTCTAGTTGCTTGGGTATCATTGATTGTGTATCTAATTGCACATTTTTATGTTTATCGGAACTTTTTTCCTTTGGATATCAGATTTCGGATACTCGAAAATTCGGATACAAATTCGATTACCAAAATCCACTATTCGAATTTCAGATATCCGAACAAATATATACCAGATATATGTTCTTGAGGTGCACGACATGACAATATACCACTAAGCTCCGGTTTTATACCCTTCCATAACATATGGCACATTATGAATAAAGTAAATTACATAGATGGTCTTTTATGATTTATGTTAATTGTTAAATTACAATTGATTTACGTCAAATTACAATTACAGTCCTTATTTCTGAAGGGTTTTACATCAACGGGCTAACGGATGTTGCTGTATCTATACTTCTTGAAAGAGATCATATCAAAAATGCAATTTACAAACTGAATATTCAAATTAAGATAGAACTCCATCTACCATAAAACAAAGAGACATAATCTATCAATATATACTAGGGGTGGCAATTCCTGACACGACCCGCAACCCGACACGAACCCAACACGGAAAAGGTCGGGTTTGGGTTGACCTTAAATGGGTTCGGGTCAAAAACAGGTCGACCCGTCCAACCTGCTTATAAATCAGGTTGGGTTGGGGTTGTCTTGTGTGAACGCGGGTCGACCCGCCAACCCTTTTAATTTTTGAAGATTTTTCAAAAAAATATCTACATAGTAAATACCATAAATAATATAAGACACCCTTTAAATTAGTTATCTTACCTAAAGTATTTCCATTTCTTTTTAACCTTTCAAATTTGAATTTCTCCTAAAAATATCACGTAATTAAGTTCTGTCATATTTTCCTAACTAAAAGCTTATAAATTTGGGAGGCGGAGAATTTCTTATTTTACAGGCTTAATTAAGTTCTGTTATTTTTATTAATTGGATTGAGATTAACCTTGTATTTTGGGTTCATTTTTTTCTTCCTAACTCGCCCACCTAGTTTTGACCCGCTAACCCACTTGACCCTCCAACCTGTTAAGTTTAAGGGTTAGACAGGTTGGGTCCAGGTTACCTTGGTTTAAATGAGTCCGGGTTAGGGTTGCTTTTTCTGACCCAAAATTCTAACAGGTCGGGTTTGGGTTTAGTGATCCCAACCCGCCAACCCGTCAACCCGAACCCGCTAACCCAAACCCAACCCAATTGCCACCCCTAATATATACCACTACATACTTACTATAACGTGCATATTATATCTACATACGATTATATTAACCTATAAGCAACTAAAACTTGTCATTGCGGCATGAAATATTTATCTTCTTTGTTCATATAAATCGTGAACAACTGCTTAGAATATTTAGCTGCAAGTGCCATACATAACTTAATCCCATTTGCGTCATATTGTTTTAATTCTTCAACAGTTTTGTTCAGATCACCAGCAGAGTCTCCATCCGTCAGAAATTCAGCAACTTTACTAGCCCTGCAAGATCATGTATCATAAGTTTCAATTCAGTAGTTTTTAAATCATGAAAACTGTATCTATATATTATTATAGATATATATATAAAAACCCTAACCTGTATGCATCAGGCTGACTAAACCCTCTCGCATTGTGATATATCGTTCCTTTAGATTCTTTTTCATCCTCGGTTTGTTGCCTATAAAGACAACAAACCGCCCTCATACATAACTCCGGATCTTTCCCAAAATCAGCCAACATTTCTCCCTCTAAATCCCACTTTAATTTCAAAATCTTTTTTCTCCCAATTTTATCTAACGTTTCTTTATATTCGCTAAACGCATTTTCAGATCCATCACAACTATCACCACTTTCTGAAGCATTAACGATAAATCCACCCAAACTTTCGCCTTCACTCTCTGCCACCTCACCACTTGAACTGTTTTCATCAAGACAAACGCTTTTATTCAAGTCAAAACTTTGACCGGTTTTATACCCTCGTTTGTTTTCAGATTCAGATTTTTTCAGTCTTGTTAAACGACGTTGGTTTGCGTTTTCTTCAACTTTATTGTCGGATTCCGTCTCGAAACTTGAATTGTGTTTTTTATTTTTGAAAACGCAAATAGGTGCGTTGTCATCATAACTATCGTTGTCGCTTGTAATTATATTAGCAGCCCTTTTTCTTTTAGTATTTTTAATATTCGAATAACGAATATTTATTTCATTTAAATTATTATCATCATCGTCATCGTCATCATCACTTGATATTATATTTAAAACTCTTTCCCTTTTAGCATGAGCAAAAGCTCGACTTTTAGCGACACCTGGAGTAGACGGGGCCATTTTATTACTAGGGCACCCGATTTCTTCAAATTTTAACTGTTTTCTAGTTCTGTTTGAGACCATATTAATATCGTGTTCATTTTTCTCATTCAAATTCTTCATATTTGACTCCAATTCACACACTCGTGACACTAATTTGTTAATCTTGTTTTCAGCCGTTTGTTTCTCGCATTCCAAAACACTGTTTTCAATCATCAATTCATCAAATTTTTCTTCGACGTTTTCGTCACCCACAATCTTCTGAATTCTTGCGATTTTCTCTTCAAGTTCCTCTTTTTTTTCCTTTAAATTTTCAAATTCAACTTCCAACATATGATACTTGATTTCATCGTTTTTGCTCTTATTTTCAAACTCAATGCATCTTTTTTTATAATACTCCAATTCCTTAACAAAATCAGTTCCAAGAGCCATCGTATCCATCACTGTATTCCAACAAACCCTAGGTTCAAACGTGCAGCATTAACATAATCTGCATAATAATGACAGCTTTTAGGGAAAAAACATGCGTCATTCTATGCTTGTTTTCTCAATTTCGGTAACATATACGGCAATTTTTTATTTTTTTTACTTACTCCATCAGGTTTAACAGCTTAAAAATATAAATTTTGGAAAATTTTGGTTGAAACACTGGAGTTATGAATGGTTGAAATCGATAATTTTGGATTTTCACTGTAAATGTTATCCAAGTTGCAATTTTTTTTCAAATTTAACGAAGAATTAGTAAGGAAAATAAACAAATTTGGACCATAGATAACTAAACGAACAACAAAAGTAACCCTAATTACTTAACAATTGAAGAATTTGACTTCAAATTGAAGAATTTAAGAGGGGAATCACTTCAATAGTCTTAAGAATCATACATAACAAATTCTGATTTGCAGAAAACTTAACGATATACTCCGATTGACTACACGGAATTACGGTGAGAAAATTTTATTAAAATATGATTAATAAACTAAACAACTAATAAATCATATACAGTAGTAGTTAACTTACGAAGAAATTGAAGATTGTTTCCTCCGTGCAAAGATTGTAATACTACAACATACTTTTTGAACGAATGCCGAATGGTGGTGTTATGTCTTCCGTCCGGCGAGTGACGAGAATTCAGTTTTTTTCTTCAAATATTTATACAAAAGAATATGCCGGTGAATATTTTTCAATTTATCTTAACTATTTAGTAACTTTTAATTGATTATATATTTTTTAAGCAATAGATTACAACTAATTATATACTCCCTCCGTCCCTAAATAAAGTTCTCATTTGTGTTTGCCACAACATTTTAGGAGATAGTTAGTGGTGGGGTATTTGGTATTACTTTTGATTAAAATATAAGGTTTGATTGGAGAGAGAAAGTGTTTTAAAGAGATAGTTAGTGGTGAAAGTATTGATAATAATATTATTATATTAAGTGGACCCCTTATGTTTGTGAAATGGGACTTTATTTAGGGACAAAACTTGAAGGAGAAATGAGAACTTTATTTAGGGACGGGGGAGTAATATTTATATAATATTTTACAATTTACATATCCTAATAGAACTTAAATTCATCATCTATTAAATTGTAAGATTATTCATATATCGCTAAGTTAGCTGAAGTGATTAGCTTTTAATGGATGATAACCTAAATTTGAAATTCAAGATTTTTAGTTTAGTGGTATTGGTGTATAGTATAAGGTGTCACACCCCATCAAAAATGAGTTTTACTTCATTTAAAATGTTTTGCGGAAGAACAGAGGTGTAACGTTCATGATTACATAGCAAAAATTAAGTAAACAAACAACCACGTAAATAACATAATGAGAATGGTTTACCTTCTAAAAATGAAAAGTTTCTAAAAATAGTAGTTACTAAAAATAGTAAGTTTTAAAAATGTAGTGATTGTTCGTAAACTTAAATGTTCATTCATTGCTCACGACAATCCACTGCTCATATCCTACAGTCTCACTGTGCACCTAATCACCTGGAAAAACATAAGTAAAAAGGGGTCAACAAATAATGTTGAGTGAATCCACATGGTTATAGTAAAAGGTAAAGTAAAGTGTTTTGCTACCCAAAATGTATATTAAGAAAATGGTTTATGACTGAAAAGTATAAAGTTCAACACTCATATGATATGAGTAGTAAGTATGAAATGTGTAGTGTAGTTGTAGAATATCTACAACTACTAGTTATGTTTATGAAAAAGTGTTGAACAAATTGTTATGTTTGACATCGCATGAACTGTTATCCCCAACAGGTAGCTAGTCTATTGAGTTAATATACCAAACCCTAAGTCCACAATCAACACTTCAACTCCATTATGTTATCGTTATTTTATGGATATACACTCCCGGAGATGTCTTGAATAAACCAAGTAATGATCAATCATTTGTTGGGAGGATGAGTGTCAGCCAATAGTACTATCTGCATATCCATGGTCTAGATCCACTAGTTAATGATTGTTGGCAAACCTTAGTCCGGTATAATAATTGTTTGTCATGCCAACGCGATGATGAAAATGTAAATGTTGTACAGTCATAGTAAAGCAGTAGCAGTTGTTTATGTTTTCCACCCCAAAGTTTATAAAACAGTTAAAAGAGTAAAAGGGGTCTGTGGACTCAGCTGGGCGAAGCTTAGCTCTCGATAAACCTCAAAGAATCTCCTCAAAGACTCCTAGCGCCTAAACGCAATAATGCTTCTAATTAGACTAAGCTAACACAGGCGATCTAATAATAATGATATATGATATGAAATTAATGTTATGTTTTATGTTTTGTGACATCGAATGAATTTGGGTTATTGGACCTTAATAGGTCGAAATGAAATGAAATGAAAAGATATGAAATGAAATTAAATTAAATGAAATGAAATGGACTTCGAAATGAAATGAAATGGGCTTGGGTTAGACTTAATGGGTCTAAATGGGCTTATTGGGCCTAATGGGCTTAATGGGCCTAGATGGGCTTAATGGGCCACTAGGTGGGCCACTTGGGCCTTGTAACACCTCAAATTTTAATACAAAATATTTGGCCAAAATAATCATTTAATAAAGAGGAGAACTATCCCAAAATACGGATTTACAAAAACCTTTGGTATGAAAATCAGAGTATAAATTCGGTGTTACAAATATATCAAAACCAAAGCTAAGTCTAAATCCGTTCTAGTGTTCTTCTACTCTAGGCCCCGCATCTCTATCCATGCGTACCTAAACCTTCGATCCCGAACCCGAGTACATAGCAAAACAAACAAGGAGTACGTGAGACAAAAACGTCTCGTGAGCTACATGGGTTTAGACCCGATAATAAATATAATCGTATGACATATAAACAACATATAAGTAAGTCATCCATCTAACTAGTCACCCTATTGTGACTCTAACACTTTGCTTTCCTAGCAATCATATCTAGTTGTCGGGACATCCCCAACCAACTAGAACCACATTAACTCATTAACCGGGGATTCCCCGCATTAACAAGCTTCAAGGTAAAGGCAAGAGGGAATCGCCCAATCTACCTATACATGCCTTACTCGCCGGACTACTTCCAGTTAGCAAGACTACTATCATGGAATGGGCCGATGGAGATCCGCCCAAATGCTCCCCATTCCATACCTCATGACCGGGGATCCCCCGCGTCATCACATCGTCTCAACCTTACTATAACTCGACGGTTACATCAATCAAAGCCTTTGGCTATCACATCAATCATCAACAAGTTAGTTACCTATATTCAACAATATGCAACTAACTATATTTGCTAAATTCTATACAATTACCAAATAGACTCGACATATATAATAACAAGTATTTTCATGGCTATGTACTCAATAAAGTCCACACGTACTCACCTTAGCAATCTAGTGCTCCAACCGTATTCTTTCCGCCGGTTTCCTCGTTCCAACAATTCGGTCAAACTCCAAAACTTCACCGGAAGCCTAATTCAACAATCATACAATGTTCAACATCACATACTACTAATAATGTATCCATTAATCACTAGATACCATCAACTAACACTTCCCCCAATTATGGTGATTTACCAAACCCTAGGTTTAACCAACCCTTAAGATTCTTACCAATCTTAACCATACACTTGATTCCTTTGTTAATATACCATCTATTAAGTGTATATACTATTTATTCACCATAACCCATAACCCCCAATATCTAGGGTTTCAACCCAAGCATCAAAATACATAGATCTAAGGCTACAAAGATCAAGGAGTGAAGATATACCTTTAATCTTCACTTAGGAGTGAAATCTATCAAGCTTTGATGAACAAATCGACAAAGATCAGCACTTGCACTCAAAAATCGTCAAAGATGAAAACTAGGGTTTTGAAATGCATTAAATGAGCCAAAACCCGACTTTAATGCTGCACGACCAAAGTTCACGACGCGAACTAAGTTCGCGTCGCTAACTCTGCGTTGTATGCCAACTTCGCGATCGCTAACTACTCGTGAACTACATCACGCTCAAAATCCAAATCCGCTGGAGACAGTTCCCGATCGGGAACTATAGTTCGCGGCGCTAACTCTTAACGGCAGCAGGGCTGCATTTTTCGGTTGTTGTCTCGACCCGGTTTCGTCCGTAACTTTCTCATACGGTCTCCAAACGACACGAAACCAATTCCTACGTTCTTTAAACGATTTATCCTTATTTATCATATTTTTATACAATTTATTTATTTACAAATTTCTGGTCGTTACAACTATCTACCACTTAAGAAGATTCCGTCCTCGGAATCTCATCATAGTTCACGAAATATGGGTATCTTTTCCGAATCTCGTCTTTGACTTCCCAAGTCAAATTCGGCCCAAGTGAATGCTTCCACTTGACTAACACCAACTCGTTCTCCTTATTCCGAAGCTTCTTTGTTTTCGTTTCTAATATAGCCTCGGGCTCCTCGATTAACCGGTTCGGGCCGTTGATGTGCTCGATCTAGTTATAAAATTATGTCTCCTAAATACCACTAATCTAGATTACCACATTCATAGGCAAGTATACCTAATCGTGGGTAATATAGGCTAGGTAAGTATTTCGGGTTATCGAATCCACAGGGAACAGTTTATGTAATCCAAGTAAAGAAAGTTAAAGAATTAATCAAGAAAAGATTTTTGTTCATGTTTTGATTTATATGAAATGTAATTAATATTTGAAATGACAAGAAATGCAAATTTGAACAATTGAAATGAGATTTAAGGGATATTCACTATGTATGGATTCATCTAGTTCTAAGTATGGTTATTAAGCACCGGCTAGTTTAATGTTCTAGAAGTCACGGTATTAGATTTCTCTCAATCCCATTTAATAAACTAATTACAACTAATAGGAATTTCTTCTCTCAAAAGCTATAACTGATCACACTTCTATTTGTTGAAATTACCGTCTTGAATTAACTAAGACCTCTAACCTAGAATTTTCATTACTAGGGTTGAACTTCTTGTTTAATCTAACTTATTGGAATCTTATCTCTAATCCCTATTTCTAGTGAATTACCAACTAGGTCATAATGAAAAGTTGGGGAAGTAATCAATTGAACCAAATGTTGTCAATATCTAATTTAATCAATTACCAACGATAAAGAAACGAAAACTCATAAATTAAACCAAGAAGAGTAATTAAACATCAACAATTATTTTGAACACAAACAAACCCTAAAATTAAACCATACTTAACCCTAGAATTATCCAAACATAGTGAATATAAAGATTACTAGCACATAGACATGCTAGAAATCAACAAACAAGAGTTAAAGTATAGAATTACAACCATAGATTTAATCCAAAATGTTTGAGAATCAATGATTGCTATAAACTTGACTAATCTCTTGATAAACTGCTTCCAAAATCGTCCTTAACTGCCCAAAAACACACTTCCAGCCAAAGATGCCTGACATTTCCCTTTGATCTGGTATAAAACACGATCAGAGGCGCATAGTTCACGGCGCGAACTATAGTTCGCGTCGTGAACTTCCTGTTTCGATGACATAACGATCGGTAACTCTCGATAACGAACGCGAAGACCATACAGGGACTTTGGTGACTGATCGTGAATAGTTCACGATCAGTTCACGATCGTGAACTATTTTTGCCTTATAATTTTGTATTTTTCTTCATCTTTTGGCCCGTTTTTGGCACCTCTTTCGATATATCACCTGAAATGTAACATAAACACATAATTGAGTAATATCACATGTATTTGCTTCTAAAACGTACTCAAAATTGACGATATTGACGGGTTTGAACGTGTCTAAAAACGTCAATATCAAAATCCCCACACTTAAACTTTGCTTGTCCTCAAGCAAATCATCCTGAAAAATCTGTTAGTAAGACACCAATCCAATGCATATGACAAACATCTCAATCACAATCAATGCCAATTTCAGAATTTAGCTTAATTTAGCAAATAAAATTTTACCTAGACTTTATATCCAATTTTGTGTACCAAACTAGTTAACTTTTCATAAACCTACTAATTTTTTGGCTACCTTAATTATACCAATTTTAATTTAGAATCTCTTCATTCTTACATAATCTACAAATATCATCTTTATGAAAACTACCCAATTAGTAGGGTTAAAATAAGAAAAATTAGTTTAAATATCATTGGGTAGCGTAAACGCTTTATTCATGTATGCTTTATTCAAGCTTATTTATTTTTGCTTATTTTCTTTCTTTCTATTTTTTTTTTCTTTTTCTTTCTTTTTTTTTCTTTTTTTTTTTTTTTTTTTTTTTTTATATATTTTTCTTTATTTATTTATTTGTTTGGTGGGAAGAACCTCAGCTCGAATGCCACCCGCGTAACAGACTTTCCACCAACATGTCCAGATCAGTTGACCTTAGAATGCTAGGTTTGAAGGACCCCTCGGGCTTACTTGTCTGAGTGACACCCGTCCGGTTGTTTGTTCTTCCACAATATTTAATTAATAACTTTTTAATATAATTTTGTTTATTATTCACAATGATGTGCACCGTAAACTAAAGGCCCTTATCTTAACCTAATGTCATTGGGAGCTAGTAAAACTAACCTTAATTTTCTTAAAGACGATTCTTATATATTATGCAAGGCATTTCCAATTTTCTACGTTAAAATTACCATAATCAAAGAGCTAAAATTCTTAAATCTATGAAAAGCCACAAATATTGCAACATAAAAGCTAGCTAAAATTCTATCATTTAAATTAAACTTTGTCTCCCAAAATTATTTTCAAAAGCATCGAGATGTGTCATAAAAAAAAAATTTTAACCATTAAATCGGTTTTCTTACTCGGATGATTATTTTCGAAGATTTGACAAATTTTAAATGGTGGATTTCTTTTTAAATACACCCCCTTCCCACACTTAAGTGTTTGCATCGTCCCCAATGCAATAAACTTGACAAAATTTAGGAAATCGAGGTCATAAGAAAGTATACGACCTGAGGGTGTGTTGTGTACATTCCCGGTGAAATTTTGAAGTCCGCAACAAACAGTTTACAAGAGTCCGCAACAAACAGCAATCACGACGAACACCTAAAAACAAACAAACAAAAACAATAATACGTTTTTTTTTTTTTTTTTTTTTTTTTTTTTTTTTTTTTTTTTTTTTTATTTTCTGCCTCTTCGCCTTCATTGCGGTGGTGGGTACGGGCGGTACCAAGAATTGGAGTCTTGGTACCAAGCATCATAATCGGGGTAGTTCGGTGGTGCGGGGTAGCTCGGTGCCCACGTGGGTATGTTGGAATGATCAAAGGGTGGGGGTCGGGGAAATTGATTTGGATATAGATTATAGTTGGCAACATCGGTTTGCCAACTCACTTGTTGCCCGACCCGCATCTGATTGTAGTACGACCGTTGCATATGATTTTGGACATTAGATTGCAAATGGTCGTTTGATGATCGAACATAGGCGACATCGACTTGCATCGCGTCCATCCTCTCGACCATTTGATTATACGAGAAGTAAGGATCGAACGAGGATTGACCCGAACCGGATCCCGATGCGCCCGAATGCCCGAATTGGGGACCCGTTGGTCCCGGTTGATCAAAGTGTTGACCCGCTATTGGTCTTTCGGGACCCGGTGCATCGTCCATATCTACATCATCATCACCATCATCCTCACTACTCTCACTACCACTTCCCGGATGTTCCACACCGGGATGTTCATTCCAAACATAGTCACCCCCAAATTTCACAATGACGTGCATACCCAACAACAATACCTCGTCCATTGACCCCATCGGTCGGTATGTCATGCTCTCCCAAACTCTGTGAGGAATGGCAGTTGCGGCCCGTGCCAAACGAGTGACATAGTGACCGGCACCCATCGGACTTTTTCCTTTTAGCCCCTTTCCCTGTGTACTCAAAAATTTGGCGATCACGAATGGAATATTCGTTATCGCATTCTTGTCGATGAGTTGGTGGAGCAACCACATATCGTATTTGTTAACTTTTTCGGGCCCTTGATTTCGG
The DNA here is from genome assembly GCA_963853835.1 of Calendula officinalis. Classification (NCBI taxonomy): domain Eukaryota; kingdom Viridiplantae; phylum Streptophyta; class Magnoliopsida; order Asterales; family Asteraceae; genus Calendula; species Calendula officinalis. Next base: position 29,712,326 of record OY970825.1, read on the forward strand.
TGGCGGATTGTATATGCAATCATTCTATGAAGAAACCGATGAGTACCGCTTCTAATGCTTGACTCTTTTGTATGAGCCATTCGGTAATCACCAACCCCGATTTGACGCCAATATTCGTCAACATTTCTAACCTCATTCGTCGCACACCACTTCATATAATGATGAAAACTTCTGGGTGTGGTTTCTTCTACGGTATAAATACCTAGGTTAATAGCAAATTGAATGAGGTTACATTCTACCCATTGGTTAGCTACTCGGTATTGGATGCAAGGGTCTTCGGGGTTCTTCATGGCTACACGGGGTTCGAATTTTATAGTAGAATAAAACTCGAGGAGGAGCTCATCATAAGTTGGTTCATTGATGAGGAGAGCTCTCTCCCACGCCCTACATAAAAAACGTACATTGCCATCGTGATCCTTATGATAACGGACTAGGTAACTTTCAATATCCGCCCTTCGACCTACTGCGTCTAACAATTCCAGGTCAACACACCTTCCCACAACTACTTTTTTGTTTGAGAGTTTATTTTTCCTACTCTCACTTTCTCGTGCAAGACCCTCTCGAGGTGCATTCTCAAAGTTTAGGAAGATGTGTTCCCTATTAACTCTAAGAATGGCAGGGAACCCATCTTCTAGGAGTGCGGGTTCGGGGATAGGTGAAGGTGCCCGTGCACGTGCGCGCCCGCGGCCACCGGTCGATGTGGAGGCAGCTGTCTTTTGTTGTTTCTACATCAAAGACAATAATCACAATGTTAAGAATATAAATATGAAAGAATAGTAGGGTGTCTAATTATGTAAAACATGAATGTAAATGACGTTACCCCTTCCCACACTTAGTTTTAAAAATAAGAAAATTGAAAATAAAATTAAAGATTTGACATTGTTAATTAAATTTTATTTCAAATTGATTTTAAAAAAAAAACTAAGTGCTATAAACATATTAACATTGTAAAAACAGTGTCTTTGTAACATCCTTAACATAACTTTGAACAAAAGACTTGTCATTTGGTGCCCAATTTTATCCAACCCGAGTTGTTAGACTTGCATTCAAAGGAATATAACTAAGTAAAAAAAAAAAATATGCTAGTTTAACAACTAAACCCGTACCAAGATGCTTGTAAAAATCCGAAATTAAACTCAAGTCACAAACATTTCCCCCAATTTCATCAATGTAGGTCTTAAAAATCTACTAATCTTAAGAGGTTTTGACTAACTAAGCACAAAGATTGCAGATTTCAACTAGGGTTCAACTACAAATCAACTATTAAGCATAAAGAGCTAAGATTTAACTCAAAAAGTTCAAGAACAAGTCAAAAATTTCGGACCTATACCGAAATAATTGAAGAATCTATGAAGAAAAGTAGAAGAACTAACCCTTGGACCCATGGAGATGAAGAATTGATGAAGAAATCGGAAGTTTTGGAAGAAATATGAGTGAAAACGGGTAGAAAATGGGGGAAATCTGCTCTGCCGTTCGCGATTGAAGTGTTAGGGTTAACGATTGTGCGAACTGGAAGAAAAACGAAGAATATATAGCATGCAGAGTTCGCGTCGCTATCTAGTTACCGATCGGGAACTTTGCTTGACCAGAATGGGTTGAACCGGGTCGACCCGAATCCGAAACGCGAACCGGATCGCGAACTGATCGTTAAATCTTAGCGATGAAGAGCCCAACTCCCTGGACGGACTTAGCGATCGGGAAGAAAGTTCGCGGCGCGAACTTTCCTCCAACCCCACACTTACGAAAATTTTTTACACGAGCAGATTTTTACAAACACCAAAAGATTTATAAAGCAGAAAAATAAGATACTAACAAATAAAACGAAAATGCAGAACGGAAAGGGAATTAACCACAATACACACGGGTTGCCTCCCGAGAAGCGCTTCAAAGATTATTGAGTCTAAAGCTTGACTCGATGCTACTCTTATGTCACTTACGAGCACCAACCGAGATGAAATGAATCACCTCCTCTTCCTCCAATTTCTCCTTCTCAAAATTACCATTCCCTTCATGATAAAGTTTCAAACGGTGACCGTTTATGCTAAAACGGCCACTATCACAAATGAGCTCCACATACCCGGAAGGTTTTTGTTGGACAACGGTGTAAGGACCGGCCCATTTGGATTTAAGCTTTCCGGGAGAAAACTTATAACGAGATTGATAAATTAGGACTTTATCTCCCGGTTTGAAACATTTGAAGGTTTTCAATTTATTGTCATGCCAACGTTTTGTATTTTCTTTGTAAATTCGAGAATTCTCGTAGGCATGAGATCTTTCTTCGGTAAGAACATTTAATTGGAATTTGCGGTTGTGACCCGCCATGATTACATCCATGTTACATTCTTGAAGAGCCCAAAAGGCTTTGTGTTCAATTTCGATCGGAATGTGACATGCTTTCCCGTAAACCATACGGTACGGGGTGTAACCGGTAGGCGTTTTAAACGCGGTTCGGAATGCCCAAAGAGCATCATCTAACTTTTGAGACCAAATTTTTGGATTTCGATCAATGGTTTTCTCAAGGATCCTCTTAAGTGCTCGATTAGTGTTTTCAACTTGTCCACTTGTTTGTGGATGATAAGAAGTTGAAAAACGGTGATGGACACCATATCTTTGCAAAGTTTTCTCCATTAGGTGATTGGCAAAATGAGTGCCCCGATCACTAATGAGAGCACGAGGACATCCGAACCTACAAAAGAGAGCTTGAACGAATTTGACTACGACCCGGGCATCATTTGTTGGTAATGCTTTTGCCTCGGCCCATTTGGAGACGTAGTCGACGGCTACAAGAATGTACTTATTACCATGGGAGCTCGGGAATGGGCCCATGAAATCAATGCCCCAAACATCGAACACCTCACAAACTTGAATGCTATGTTGAGGCATTTCGTCTCGTTTTGAGATGCTACCCGTTCTTTGGCAAGCATCACAAGCCTTGACCAATTTATATGAGTCTTTAAAAATCGTTGGCCAATAAAATCCCGCATCTAATACTTTCCGGGCGGTGAGGTTAGGTCCGAAGTGGCCCCCGGTGGGTCCCTTATGACATTCGTTAAGAATGACATAAGCTTCCTCACCGTGCACACATCGCCTATGAACAAAATCAGGCCCGACCCGGAATAAGTAAGGATTCTCCCAATAATAGTACTTAAGATCGGAGAAAAATTTCCCTTTTTGTTGATGAGTCAAACCCTTTACAAGGATACCCGCCGCCAAATAATTTGCCATGTCGGCGAACCACGGGTCATCAGACACTTGTAAAGCGTTGACTACTTCAAGGAATTCATCGGGAAATTTATCATTTATCCCATTTTCATCACATTCCTCCAAATATGGATTTTCGAGGCGGGATAAATGATCTGCTGCAAGGTTTTCCGCCCCCTTTTTATCCTTGATCTCAATGTCGAATTCTTGCAAGAGGAGAATCCAACGTATGAGTCGAGGTTTGGCGTCTTGCTTAGCAAAGAGATGTTTCAATGCGGAATGATCGGTGTACACAATGGTTTTCGACAACACAAGGTAGGGTCGAAATTTGTCAAAAGCGAACACAACCGCAAGTAATTCTTTTTCGGTGGTTGTATAGTTCACTTGAGCACCATTGAGTGTTCGGCTAGCATAATAGATTGGTTGAAAGTGATTGTTCTTTCTTTGCCCCAACACCGCACCGAGTGCATAATCACTCGCATCGCACATCAACTCAAATGGTAATTCCCAATCGGGAGAAACCATGATCGGAGCCTCGGTAAGTTTTTCCTTTAACAAATCAAAGGATTCTACACATTCGTTTGAGAAAACGAATGGTATATCCTTCTCAAGTAAATGGGTCATGGGTCGGGTGATTTTAGAAAAATCTTTGATAAACCGACGGTAAAAACCCGCATGACCAAGGAAACTCCTCACGGCTTTCACATTCGAGGGCGGAGGTAGCTTAGATATGACATCTATTTTAGCTTTATCTACCTCAATTCCCTTCTCAGAAATTTTATGTCCTAACACGATGCCTTCTCGCACCATGAAGTGACATTTCTCCCAATTAAGCACTAAGTTGGATTCCTCACACCTTCTCAAAATCCTCTCAAGATTTGCTAGACATGAAGTAAATGAGTTCCCGAAAACCGAGAAGTCATCCATGAATACTTCCATACAATCCTCTATCATGTCTTGGAAAATAGCCGTCATGCAACGTTGGAACGTGGCCGGAGCGTTGCATAAACCAAACGGCATTCTCCTATAAGCAAATGTACCAAAGGGGCACGTGAATGTGGTTTTTTCTTGATCTAGGGGGTCGATTGGGATCTGAAAATAGCCGGAAAAGCCATCGAGGAAACAATAAAAGTTGTTTCCCGCGAGTCGTTCCAACATTTGATCAATGAACGGTAAAGGAAAATGATCCTTACGGGTGGCATCATTTAGCTTGCGGTAATCAATACACACGCGCCAACCCGTGACAGTTCGAGTAGGGATTAGTTCACCCTTCTCATTTTTGATAACTGTCATACCCCCTTTTTTCGGTACAACTTGTACCGGGCTCACCCACGGGCTATCGGAGATAGGGTAGATGAGTCCCGCATCAAGAAGTTTAAGAACTTCTTTTTTAACCACATCTTTGACATTCGGGTTCAATCTCCTTTGCCTTTGTACACTTGGCTTGAAATTTTCCTCCATGAGGATTTTGTGTGTACAATAGGCGGGATTTATACCCGGAATGTCAGCCGTTTTCCAAGCAATGGCTTGTCTATGAGTTTTAAGAATTTTAATAAGATCGGCTTTTTCGGTGGAGGATAACTTAGATGAAATGATGACCGGAAGACTAGAATCACCTTCTAAAAAGGCATACTCTAAATGGTTTGGTAAAGTTTTAAGCTCTAGAGTAGGTGGCTCTTCTAAAGAAGTTTTAATTCGAAGGTTGTCTTTAGGGTCAATTTTCTCAAACACGACATCTCCTACCTCGGATTCCTCACCATCTACATGAAGCAAATCCTCGAACTCTTGGAGATCTCGGATTGTTTCATCGGAATCAATAGTGAAATCACCTTTTGTGGTGACATCATTACAATCGAGGTCGAGAAAGGAAGTAACCTCCTCATCGATACATGAATCGATAACATCAATGAAATAACAAGAATCATCGGATTTGGAGGTATGCTTCATGGCTTTCTCTATAGAGAAGGTGACCCTATCATCATCTATTCCTAGACTTAGTTGTTTCTTAGACACATGAAACATGGCGTCCGCCGTGTTCAAGAAAGGTCTACCTAGAATTAGCGGGACTTTGGGATCCACATCCATTTCTAGGACAACGAAGTCTACGGGGAACACGAATTTATCAACTCTAACAGGAACATTTTCTGCTATACCAATGGGATATGTGTATGAAAGGTTTGCTAATCTCAAGATCATCCTAGTCGGCTTAAAATCGGTTAGTCCTATTTTTGTAGCTATCGACAAGGGCATTAAACTAATACTAGCACCTAAATCTGCTAGACCATTGCAAACCGGTAAATTATTAAAGAGACAAGGGATTATGAAACTCCCTGGGTCCTCTAGCTTTGGTGGCATCTTGGATTCTATGATCGCCGAGCATTCTTCACTCAACACAGCTGAAGATGCTTCCTCCATTTGCACTTTATTTGACACCAAATCCTTAATAAACTTTCCATAATTTGGCATACCTGCCAACATATCAACCAAAGGCACGTTAATGCGTACCTGTTTAATCATTTCAACAAACTTACCATATTTTTCTTTGAGTTTTTCCTTTCTCAACCGTTGTGGGAAAGGAACTTTAGGTAGGTAAGAGTTTGTTGTTGCTTCCTTCTTTGATTCATTCTTCTTCGGTTCATCTTTTTCTATAATCTTCTCAACAAGCACTTCCTCTTCATTCATTGGTGTCCCCTCTTCTACAAGTACATGTTCACTAGAATTATTAGTAGTAATTTTAACCATTGGTGAACTTACCTCTTTACCACTTCGTGTGGTAATGGCTTTGACATCCCTTGAGTTGAATTCTCCCTTGGGATTCGCTTGGGTAGAAGGGGGTAAATTGCCTTGAGGTCTTTCGGTTAAGGCTTGGGCAATTCTACCAATATCTCTTTCTAAGTTTTGAATGGTGGCTTGTTGGTTTCTAATACATTGTTTCATCTCTTTCGAGTCTTGTTTGGTTTCTTCATTTGTTTTGGCTTGGCTAGCCATAAACTGACCAAACATGCTCTCGAGAGACATGTGCTCTTCGGGCTTAGAACTCGAACCGGGTGTGTTAGAATTATTTCGAGGAGGGTAATTTGGTTGGTTATTTTGAGGGAAACCGGGTGGATGTGATGGTCTAGGGGGGAAATTACTGTTATTGTTGTTGTAACCCCTATTGTTGTTGTATCCTTGGTTTCCTCGTTGATAGTTTTGCCCGTAACCTTGGTTTAAATAATTGACCTCCTCCTCGGTCATCATCGGTTGGTGTTGTTGACATTCCTTTGCAAGGTGGGGTCCACCGCATTTCTCACACCCAACCTGTATCGCATGTAAAGAAGATGTTATTTTATCTAATTTACGTTCTAACATTACCTGGTTATTCTTTATGGCGGCGACTTCATCATGTTGTCTATCGTCAACCGCATTGAGCGAACCCGTTTGCTTTCCGGCTCTTCTATCGGTGGCCCATTCCGCATTGTGCATGGCCATATCCTCCAAAAGTTGGTATCCTTCCGTAGGGGTTTTATACATGAATATTCCACCACTCGATGAATCAAGGGTGGATCGTGCATTGTTGGACAAACCCCTATAGAAGAGATGGACGATATCGCTCTTCTCAAACCCATGATTTGGGCATCTCCTCAACATTCCCTTGAAACGTTCCCATGCTTCCGTTAATGTTTCCCCAGCTTCCTGTTGAAAAGCCATAATATCAGTTTTTAATTTATCCGCTTTCGCGGGTGGAAAATAACGGTGTATAAATCGACTTCGGAGTTCTTCCCAAGTCGAAATGGAGTTTGGCTCAAGGGATTTAACCCAAATTTTTGCCTCTCCAATTAGACTAAAAGGGAAGAGTCGAAGTCGTATCGCATCTTGCGAAACGTTAGGAATCCTAAACAATTGGCATATGTCATTAAAGCACTCAATATGGTGATTTGGGTCATTTGTGAGTCTACCATCATAACCCAAATCACGAACCATACTTAGGAATTGACTTTTTATTTCAAAATTTATGCCATTTATTTCCGGAAGTCTAATTGCCGGAATGGCATCAACCGGGGCATTTTGCCTCGTTTGCCACATCGGACGTTCCGGTGGTGGGTCTTGATCACCCATTTGGTTATCAAGAATCGGCTCTTGATTAACTATTGGTTCTAAATTAACAGGAGTTTGCTCCTGATTTTCAGAACTTTGGACTTGAACTTCAAAAAGCGGATTCTGATTTTCAAGACTCGGTTCCCCAATATTTTGAGCTTTCTTTATGGATGCGTTGTATCTTGCTTCTAATTGAATCCTCTGTCTCCTTCGAAAAAGTTTCTCTGGATCAGAGGATGGTGAGGGTTGATCAGCTTTAGCCTTTTTGCCTCTAAGAGTATTCTTATTGCTCATGCACCTGCACAACTCAAAGCAAAGAGTTAACACGCAACTGATAAACAAAACAAAAGGAAACAGAAATTACAAATTAAGTAACTTATTTAAGAATAAATTCCTAAATAAGGATCAATTAACTAATTAACTTTCAAAAACCTAAAAACATAAAACTGCTCCCCGGCAGCGGCGCCAAAAACTTGATGTGCTCGATCTAGTTATAAAATTATGTCTCCTAAATACCACTAATCTAGATTACCACATTCATAGGCAAGTATACCTAATCGTGGGTAATATAGGCTAGGTAAGTATTTCGGGTTATCGAATCCACAGGGAACAGTTTATGTAATCCAAGTAAAGAAAGTTAAAGAATTAATCAAGAAAAGATTTTTGTTCATGTTTTGATTTATATGAAATGTAATTAATATTTGAAATGACAAGAAATGCAAATTTGAACAATTGAAATGAGATTTAAGGGATATTCACTATGTATGGATTCATCTAGTTCTAAGTATGGTTATTAAGCACCGGCTAGTTTAATGTTCTAGAAGTCACGGTATTAGATTTCTCTCAATCCCATTTAATAAACTAATTACAACTAATAGGAATTTCTTCTCTCAAAAGCTATAACTGATCACACTTCTATTTGTTGAAATTACCGTCTTGAATTAACTAAGACCTCTAACCTAGAATTTTCATTACTAGGGTTGAACTTCTTGTTTAATCTAACTTATTGGAATCTTATCTCTAATCCCTATTTCTAGTGAATTACCAACTAGGTCATAATGAAAAGTTGGGGAAGTAATCAATTGAACCAAATGTTGTCAATATCTAATTTAATCAATTACCAACGATAAAGAAACGAAAACTCATAAATTAAACCAAGAAGAGTAATTAAACATCAACAATTATTTTGAACACAAACAAACCCTAAAATTAAACCATACTTAACCCTAGAATTATCCAAACATAGTGAATATAAAGATTACTAGCACATAGACATGCTAGAAATCAACAAACAAGAGTTAAAGTATAGAATTACAACCATAGATTTAATCCAAAATGTTTGAGAATCAATGATTGCTATAAACTTGACTAATCTCTTGATAAACTGCTTCCAAAATCGTCCTTAACTGCCCAAAAACACACTTCCAGCCAAAGATGCCTGACATTTCCCTTTGATCTGGTATAAAACACGATCAGAGGCGCATAGTTCACGGCGCGAACTATAGTTCGCGTCGTGAACTTCCTGTTTCGATGACATAACGATCGGTAACTCTCGATAAAGAACGCGAAGACCATACAGGGACTTTGGTGACTGATCGTGAATAGTTCACGATCAGTTCACGATCGTGAACTATTTTTGCCTTATAATTTTGTATTTTTCTTCATCTTTTGGCCCGTTTTTGGCACCTCTTTCGATATATCACCTGAAATGTAACATAAACACATAATTGAGTAATATCACATGTATTTGCTTCTAAAACGTACTCAAAATTGACGATATTGACGGGTTTGAACGTGTCTAAAAACGTCAATATCAGCCGTCAACCCGCAACTCTTGTAATGGGATAATATTTTCAACTTCCCCGATAAACTTTTTCAAATAACTCACGTGAAAGGTGTCATGCACACCTTGAAGCTCGGGTGGAAGTTCCAACTTAAATGCTTGAAGCCCGACCCGTTTAAATATTTTAAACGGTCCAACATACCTTGGACTTAACTTTCCTTTCTTACCAAACTGCATCACACCTTTCCAAGGTGACACTTTCAACATGACCATATCACCGACATCCAAGTCGTATGGCCTTTTCTTCAAACCCGAATAACTTCGTTGTCTATCTTGGGCGACTTTCATGTTGGTTTGGATAATACCGATCTTTTCATTCGTCACTCTCACGATCTCGGGACCCGTGAGTTTCGTCTCTCCCGCTTCTAACCAACAAGATGGAGTTCTACATTTTCTTCCATACAATGCCTCATAAGGCGGCATCTTGATAGTTGAGTGATAACTATTATTATACGAGAACTCGACTAACGGTAAATGTTCATCCCATTTACCACCGAAATCTAGTACACACGATCTTAACATGTCTTCAACCGTTTGAATCGTTCTTTCACTTTGACCGTCGGTTTGCGGGTGATAAGCCGTGCTCAACCGCAACTTAGCCAACTCTTCTTGTAATGACCGCCAAAATCTCGAGGTAAACCTCGCGTCTCTATCGGAAACAATCGATAACGGAACCCCGTGGAGTCGAACCACCTCATCAACATACAACTTAGCCAACTTCTCAAGTGGCAACGTTTCCCGAATGGCTAAAAATAACGCACTCTTGGTCAACCAGTCAACTATGACCCATATGGCATCGTGACCCTTACTCGTCTTTGGTAACCTTACTATGAAATCCATAGTTATGTCTTCCCACTTTCCGGCCGGTACAACCAATGACTGAGCTACCCCATACGGTACTTGATGCTCGGCTTTCACTTGTGCACACGTGGCACACTTAGATATATACTTGGCCACTCTCGCCTTCATTCCGGGCCACCAATAAACCCGTTTCATATCTTGGTACGTCTTTGTACTTCCCGGGTGAATTGAATACTTTGACTTGTGCACGTCATACAACAATTCTTTTCGGATGCCACCGAACTTAGGAACCCAAATACGACCGCCTACGGTCTTCAACCCTTGTGCATTTTCGAGAAAATGTTGGTTCTTACCTAACCGTTCTTGTCTTAACTCGTCTTTTCCCATAACCTCTCGTTGGGCATTCTTGATTCTTTCGATGATGCTCGAGACGACTTCTATACGTGATAAAATTCCTCGGTTCGGCTTTTCATAGACCCTTCGGCTCAAGGCGTCGGCTACTACATTAGCCTTTCCCACGTGGTACACAATCTCACAATCATAATCGGCAATCAACTCGATCCACCTTCTTTGTCGCACATTAAGATCTTTTTGAGTAAACACGTATTGTAGACTTTTATGATCCGTGTACAACGTACACCGAGTACCATACAAATAATGCCTCCACAACTTTAAGGCAAATATAATCGCCGCCAATTCCAAGTCGTGTGTCGTGTACCTTAATTCCGCATTCTTCAATTGTCGCGAGGCATACGCGATCACTTTACCTCTTTGCATCAACACACAACCGAGCCCTTGATTCGAAGCATCATTTTAAACCACAAAATCTTCCATACCATCCGGTAATGTAAGAACCGGCGCATTACATAACTTTTCTTTCAACAATTTAAACGCCTCTTCTTGCTTCTTCTCCCACACAAACTTCTCACTTTTTCTCGTTAACTTCGTGAGTGGGATCGCGATTCTCGAGAAGTCTTGTATAAATCTTTGGTAATAACCGGCTAATCCAAGGAAACTTCTAACCTCGGTTGGAGTTCTCGGAGGCTCCCAATTTGACACCGCTTCAATCTTGGACGGGTCAACTTTAATACCATCACACGTCACCACGTGACCTAAGAATTTCACTTCCCGCAACCAAAATTCACACTTCGAGAATTTTGCATACAACTTCTCCCGTTTCAACACATCTAAGACAAGCCTCAAATGACTTTCATGTTCTTCCTCGGTTTTCGAATAAATCAAAATGTCGTCAATGAACATGATCAAAAACTTATCAAGGAACGGTTTACAAACCCGATTCATCAAATCCATAAAAATAGCCGGTGTGTTTGTAAGACCAAACGACATCACTAGGAATTCATAATGACCATAACGTGTACAGAAAGCTGTCTTCTCGGTGTCGCCTTCTTTCACCCGAACTTGATGATAACCCGACCTCAAATCAATCTTCGAGAAATAACTAGCATCTTGCAATTGGTCGAATAAGTCGTCAATTCTCTGCAACGGGTAACGGTTTTTAATAGTTACCTTATTCAACTCTCGGTAGTCGATACACATTCTCATCGAACCGTCTTTCTTCTTAACAAATAATACCGGTGCACCCCACGGTGACGAACTCGGACGAATAAAACCTTTGTCTAACAAATCTTGCAATTGAGTCATCAATTCCCGCATCTCGGTGGGAGCTAAACGGTAGGGAGCACGAACAATCGGCGTCGCCCCCGGAACTAAATCAATTTTAAACTCGACTTGTCTCTCCGGTGGTAAACCGGGCAAGTCATCGGGAAATACCTCGGGGAAATCCCGAATAATTTTGACGTTATCCATCGTCTTCTTTTCTTTTCGGCCATCTCATACATATGCAATAAACGATGCACAACCTTTCGATATACTTTTCCTCGCCTTAATGGCGGTAATCACATTAGGCATGTGATGTCGTTTCTCCCCATACACATACACTTTCTCATTCTCGGGTGTCCTAATCGACACTATTTTCTTTCCACACAAAATCTTTGCTTGGTGCATACCCAACCAATCCATACCGATAACCACATCAAACGCCCTAATTCCCATGGGCAACAAATCTACCTTAAACTTTCTACCGTCTATTTCTATTTCACAATTTTTATAAATACATTCAACCATAGACGTTTTCCCGTCGGCTACTTCTATCTCATAAACCTCATCTAACATCTCGGACGGCACATTCAATTTACAACCGAACTCATAAGACACAAACGAATAATTGGAACCCGAATCAAACAAAATATGAGTTGGCAAGGAGTTAATGAATAAAGTACCCGACACCACATTGTGTGCCTCCTTCGCCTCCTCCCGAGTGAGTTGGAAGGATCGCCCCTTCACCTTCGCCGGCTCCACTTTCTTTTGAGCCGTGGACACTATCGACTCGTTTCCCTTCTTCGGGCACACATTGCTATAGTGCCCCATTTCGTGGCACGAGAAACATTCAGCCTCGGCCAAAGATTTGGACTTGCATTCTCGGGCCATATGCCCCGACTTCCCACAATTAAAGCAAGTTTTCGACTCTCCTCGGCACACGCCGGCATGATTCTTCCCGCACTTCTTGCACGAGCCAACACTACCTTGCTTAGAGAAGCTCGAAGTGAACTTCCCTTTCTTGAACGAACTAGAGCCGCTCTCGGCTTTCCTTTTCTCGCCCACATGGGCCCTCTCGGCAACACGTGCCTTATTCACTTCCTCAACACCCCTGGCGGCACTAATGGCCTCATCAAGTGTGACCGCCCTCTTGACCTCCAATTGGTAGTCCCACGGTAACCCACTAGCATACCGGACCACCCTCAACCTCTCATCCGAGTAGGTTTTAGCAACAAACGGGAGCAATCCCGTGAACTCTCTCGAGTATTCCTCGATTGACAAATCACCCTTCTTAAGGGTCACGAACTTCTCGTGCATCTTTTCCAAATCCCTTTCGGGACAAAAATTCTTTTTCAATCTCGTGGTGAATTCATCCCACGTCATTTTCTCAACCACCTCCCTCCCGAGGGTTTCATACACGATATCCCACCAAACCATGGCATCTTCTTTTAACAATTGTGACGCATAGGTCACCATATCGGCATTCTTACACTTGCTACTACCGATAACCCTCTCGGTTTCTCGGATCCACCTCATAGTTACCTTCGGGTCCGAACTACCCTTGTACACATTCGGCTTACAAGCCATGAATGATTTAAACTAACAACCTTCTTTCACATCGGGCTTTGCCCTAGCATCACTTTGACCACCCGTGGAGGACTTCCCTTCACCGGTGCCACTTCCCCCGGTTCTCTCATCCGATCTAGCCTCGGATTCACGGTCCCCACCCGACCTCTCACGGTCCCCAATAATTCGGTGCACTTCCTCTGCCACCGTCCCTTTGATTTGATCAATAATAGTTTGGAGATCCGCCATAGTTACCGGAGTTCTATTAGCTCCAACCTCCGACTCACCCATTCGATGCATCGACGGTTGACTTTCGTGTTCTACCACAACCTCAACATGAGGTATCTCCTCCTCCCGGCCCTCCGGGGCTCTACCACTTCTACGCGTGGTCACCATTTCTTTCAATCAAGACTATACGAACGACATTAAACGTTTTGTACCTTATGTACAACCCATTAGTCGTATAAGACTCAATATCCATAATCATATCATATTTCATCGGTCCCCTAGGTTCAACCCTAAACTTAGTATAAAGTCTCAAGGTCAACCTATGATCTTAAGGAATCTTATATTCCTAATGCTATAGTCTAAGACTAGGATGGTCATCCAACCTAATTCACTTAAACAGTAGCTCTGATACCAAGTTGTAACACCTCAAATTTTAATACAAAACATTTGGCCAAAATAATCATTTAATAAAGAGGAGAACTAACCCAAAATACGGATTTACAAAAACCTTTGGTATGAAAATCAGAGTATAAATTCGGTGTTACAAATATATCAAAACCAAAGCTAAGTCTAAATCCGTTCTAGTGTTCTTCTACTCTAGGCCCCGCATCTCTATCCATGCATACCTAAACCTTCGATCCCGAACCTGAGTACATAGCAAAACAAACAAGGAGTACGTGAGACAAAAACGTCTCGTGAGCTACATAGGTTTAGACCCGATAATAAATATAATCGTATGACATATAAACAACATATAAGTAAGTCATCCATCTAACTAGTCACCCTATTGTGACTCTAACACTTTGCTTTCCTAGCAATCATATCTAGTTGTCGGGACATCCCCAACCAACTAGAACCACATTAACTCATTAACCGGGGATTCCCCACATTAACCAATCTACTTATACCTGCCTTACTCGCCGGACTACTTCCAGTTAGCAAGACTACTATCATGGAATGGGCCGATGGGGATCCGCCCAAATGCTCCTGATTCCATACCTCATGACCGGGGATCCCCCGCGTCATCACATCGTCTCAACCTTACTATAACTCGACGGTTATATCAATCAAAGCCTTTGGCTATCACATCAATCATCAACAAGTTAGTTACCTATATTCAACAATATGCAACTAACTATATTTGCTAAATTCTACACAATTACCAAATAGACTCGACATATATAATAACAAGTATTTTCATGGCTATGTACTCAATAAAGTCCACACGTACTGTAACATCCCAAAACCCGGCCTAGTAGTTTATTGACCTTAAGGTATCTTATTGAATGATTTCCTGATTAAATGCTTAGTTAATTTAATTAGCCTGTTGCTTTTGCGGTATTTTAACCAAGGGGTTAAAATACCACACTTGTGATATTTTTGGAATGAAAATGTGATTTTTATATCTTTGGATTCCTTGTTAAATATCGTTTCCGGAAATGCTTTCGTTTTTAAAATTGGAGTCCGTTTGCTATTTTAAATAAATTAATTACGAAAGGGACTTTTCAGACACATACTGTTTAATTAAAAGAAAAGCCAACAAGGGGGGCCCATGCCCTTGTTTGGCCGGACGAGAGAGAGAGAGAGAGGGGCCACCCTCTCTTTTCTTCTTGCTTCCTTTTGAAAAACATTATCCACAAAAAATATACTATTTCATTGCTTTTGCTCTCCAAACCATCAAACTTGTTCTTGAGCTATTCTTGGTGCTTCTCTTGCTTGAATCCAAAAATCTTACATAAGTTGGTGTAGAAGGAGTTTAGAAGTAAGTTACATCTTTTCTCTTACTTGTTCTTGGTGTTCTTGAGTTAGAACTTGAACTAGGGTTTATGTAGCTTGTTGATTTGTTGGTGAATCTTGATATGGAAGTTGTTTTATGTGATTATACAAGCTTTTACATCATTTGTATGGTAGATTGTTGAAGGAATACAAGATTTGGTGAAAATCACCTTCAACCTCCATTAATGGTGGAAGTTGAAGGTGGGTTTTGACAAATCTTGGATTTCTTGATATTTGAATGGATGGAATTGTTTATTAAGTTGTGAAATCATGTTTGGTAAGTTATGGATGTTAAAAACCTAGTATTGATTATTTGGTGAAGTAATTTAAATAGGGATTTGGATGATTTTGTCAAAATGGTGATTTAGTGATTATGCAAGTATGTTACTTGAAATTGTGATGATTATGATCTTGATGGAATTGTTAAATGATTGTGAATTGCTAGTTTAAAGATTACTTGCTAGTTGATGGAAAGGTGGAAGTGTTAGGATCATGTTCGGGTTTTTGGCCCGTTTGGATCAACTAGTTGTGAATACTTGATAAATGGTCAAAATGGTCAATTGTATTGATGAAGGATTTGTGCTAGTTGTAAATGTCATAAATGGGCATTTTATGAGTCTTGTGTGGTTAGTTGTTGAAATTGTTGATTTTGACAATTCGGTGGATTATCACTAACTCGGTATATTGTTGAAAGGAACCGGGAAGGATACTCAGTGATACTAGCTCACTGAGTTAAGGAATCGTAAGTTGAAAGGTGAGTGGATTCGACCTACAACTCGGGTTTCGGTTTATTCGTTTGGTATTGGCTTATTGTAAAAAAAATCACAGGAAATTACCAGACAAGAGAAGTTCACGGCGTGAACTTCTCTTCGCGATCGTGAAGTCGGTCCAGCTAAGTTGTTGATTCATCGCGAAGTAGTTCACGATCAGAGTTCACGTCGTGAACTCTAGTTCGTGATCGTGAACTGGAGTTCGCGATCGGGAACTCTGTTGTGACGTTTTTCGTGGTGTTTTTCGTAGCTAGTCTACTTGTTATGTATGTCTAGTGTTAATGAATACCATACATGACTATGTGCACAATCGGGACGAGGTCAGTGTCGGATGGATAACGGCTGGGCACAGTGTATCGACTAATAGGGTATCCGACCTTACCTTTATGCGTTACATGGTTAAGGGGAGGGAGTTGCCCGGGTGTTGGATACAAAACGCTATCGGTTACCGTGGTTATGGCCGACCATGGTTTAAGGCCTGCAAAGCCGCCGATCCTCTCAAATAAGTGATTACCTAACCGGAGATGTTCTTTAACTTCCGTGTTTAAGTGTTTAGTGTAGTTGGTAGTGTTAGGAATTCATTCACTTAGCTTTTGTGCTAATCCCTCCCTAAATGACACATTTTAGGTTGGATGGCTTGAACGGGTCGGGCTTAGACGGGAAGTTTGACCATGCTTAAATTATATGTTTTGTAAAATGAGCCGTGTTTAGTAATACCGTCTTTTTAACTAACTTTAGTTGTAATATTTTGTGGGACCACATTTTGTAAACCTAACTAACTAGATGCTTCCGTACTTAGACTAATACTTAATTGCCTTTCAAAAAAAATAAAAATGCGGTGTTACAACTTGGTATCAGAGCTTCGGTTTGGCGATGGATACATGGGGTTGGTGTTCCATTCCCAAATCGTGGCTCGTGTTTTGGTCAAACCTTCCGGTCAAAGGGGATTAGAGCAAGTGTGAATCGGGTTTAGTAGTTAGTAGATGTGTACTAACGAGTTAAACTAAGCCTTGGTGAGATGTTGTGTTTTGTAGCAGGAATGGCTACGGATGGAAACACCTTGGATAATGTCCCATCGAAGACGAACCTTGGGAATGATGGAGCAACGGGCTCGGGGGGTGACGAAATACTGAATGAAGAATATATCGTGTTGTTGGAGACACGAAATATGGAACTTGAGGATACCATAAGGGCTCTTCGCCAAAGCCAATCGACTGAGCCGCGACCCGAGGCTCGGTCTACCTTGCCACCCCGAAGCCAAGCAATGACTCCTCATCTCCCAATGCAAGCATACCACAACCGCCACCCACCCACACCGTACCAATTTCCAATGCCCAACACCAACAATTCTTCTACCAACCTTTCCCGATCGAGAAGAAACCGTGCACTTACAAGAACTTCCTTGATTGTAAGCCAACCGAGTACCGGGAGAGTACCGACCCAGCGGAAACTCTAACTTAACTTAGGGCCACCGAGAAGGCTCTTATTGCTTGTAGTTGTGAGGACCATTTGAAGGTCCGGTATGCGTCCCGAATGTTGGGGGGACCGGCTATGGATTGGTGGGATGGGTTGACCGCAAATTTTAGTAATGAGATGATGGATGCAATCACGTGGAAACAATTTAGGGATCAAGTGGAGGCTCGGTATTGTAGCCCGTTTGAGTTGGATAAAATCCGGAATGAGTTTATGATGTTGAAGATGACCGATCGAATGACGGTGGATGAGCTTATCCTCCAATTTAATGGTAAGCTCCGGTTTGTGACACAATGGGTGCCCGATGAGTCCACCCAAATCAAACACTTTGTTGGGGCGTTGTTTCTCGAGTATCGGAATGTGACAAGGCTTGCGGGAACTCTCTTGCAAGCCTATGATCTTGCCAAATCGGCCGAAGGTGATATTTTGGCACAAAAAGCCGCGAGCCGGGAGAAGGCCCCGTTTCATAAGGGAAAGTACGAGCAAACCAACTCGAGCAACCACAAGAGATCTCAAGGAAATCATAAGTCAAACAATGATCGTCGAAAACAAATTCTTCAAGGATCCAACCAAAGGAACCCGTGGTGCTTACCGTGTAAGTCCGCCCATGCCGGTCCATGTACGGTACAAACTCGAAGGTGTATTAAGTGTGGGCAACATGGGCATGAGTCTTCGGAATGCAAGCTTGAAAATAGCGTATGTTGGACGTGTCAGAAAGAGGGTCATCGGGCCATGCATTGCCCAACGAAGAAGGGTTCGGGTTCGGGCGGGGGATCGGCTTCGTCGGGAAGTCAAAAGAGGAAGAGTCATCCGCCACCTACGGGTCGGGCATTCAAGATGACGGTGGAGGATGCCACCACCACCGACGATGTCATCACCAGTATGTTTCTAATACACTCGATACCCGCTCGTGTATTATTTGATTCGGGTGCAAATAGTTCGTTTTCCTCAAAGAGTTTTTGTGACAAATTGAAATTGCCTTTTTCCTTGATCGCAACACCTCTAGAGGTAGAGGTGGCCGATGATGAAATGGTTCCGGTCACGACTTCCGTGTCCGGGGCGAGTATTGATATTGATGGCGTGAAATTTTCGATTCTTTTACTTGTTATGCCGATATCCGGCTTTGATGTGGTTTTAGGTATGGATTGGTTAAGTGCAAATAAGGCCAACATAAATT
Source organism: Calendula officinalis (assembly GCA_963853835.1). Lineage (NCBI taxonomy): Eukaryota > Viridiplantae > Streptophyta > Magnoliopsida > Asterales > Asteraceae > Calendula > Calendula officinalis. The sequence continues at coordinate 29,730,855 of OY970825.1, forward strand.
GTCACCAAAAGTTAATTACTTTTCTTTTACCCGACGGGTCACACGTCGTGGCCCGGGGAGACCGTACGACCCCGACCATACCCATGATATCCATGATGAAAGCCCGTAAGTCCTTGACCAAGGGATGTGAATCGTTTTTGGCCTATGTGATCGATGTGAAAAAGGAAAAGAAAGTAGTTGGTAATCTCCGGGTGGTTTCGGAATACCCGGAGGTGTTTCCCGATGACTTGCCTGGGTTACCTCCCGTTCGGGAGGTAGAATTCAAAATTGACTGGGTGCCGGGTGCCAATCCCGTGGCTAGAGCACCGTATCGTTTAGCACCGTCCGAGATCCGAGAAATGATGACACAAATCAAAGATTTATTGGATAAGGGTTTTATTCGGTCGAGTTCCTCACCTTGGGGAGCTCCGGTTTTATTCGTGAAAAAGAAGGATGGTGCACTTCGTATGTGTATCGATTATCGGGAATTGAATAAAAGAACGGTAAAGAATCGGTATCCCTTGCCACGTATTGACGATTTATTTGATCAACTCCAAGGGTCTTCTTATTTCTCAAAGATTGATTTGAGATCGGGTTATCATCAAGTTCAGGTTCATGAAAGCGATATTCATAAGACGGCGTTCCGAACTCGTTACGGTCACTACGAGTTCTTGGTTATGCCGTTTGGGTTGACGAACGCTCCCGCGATATTTATGGATTTGATGAATCGAGTTTGTCCGCCTTATCTCGACAAATTCGTTATTGTGTTCATCGACGATATTTTAATTTATTCCAAAACCGAAGAAGAGCACGAGAAACACTTAAGGCAAGTGTTAGAAACGTTGAAGCGGGAACAGTTGTATGCGAAGTTCTCGAAGTGCGAATTTTGGCTTCGAGAAGTTCACTTTTTGGGTCACGTTATTTGTTCGAATGGGGTCAAGGTGGACCCGGCGAAGATCGAAGCGGTTATGAATTGGGTTGCTCCAAAGAACCCAACCGAGATAAAGAGTTTCTTGGGTTTGGCGGGTTATTACCTCCGGTTTATTAAGGATTTTTCGAAGATAGCGGGTCCTATGACGAGGTTGACCCGTAAGGATGTACCGTTTCGGTGGGGTGAAAATCATGAGAAGTCCTTTCAAACTCTAAAACGATTATTGTGTCAAGCTCCGGTTCTTGCCTTACCCGAAGGCCCGGAGGATTTTATTATTGTGACGCTTCACTTGCGGGTTTAGGTTGCGTGTTGATGCAACGAGACCGGGTTATTGCTTATGCTTCGAGGCAATTGAAGAATCACGAAAAGAATTACCCGACTCACGATTTAGAGTTGGCGGCGGTGGTTTTTGCACTAAAATTATGGAGACACTATTTGTATGGTACTAAGTGCGTGATTTGTACGGATCATAAAAGCTTGCAATATGTGTTCACGCAAAAGGAGTTGAATATGCGTCAACGAAGATGGTTAGAATTGATTAAGGATTACGATTGTGAAATTCGTTATCATCCCGGAAAGGCAAATGTGGTGGCCGATGCCTTGAGTAGAAAGGGAGATTCGGGGCGGGTACAATTTATGAGAATGGAAATTGTGTCGGATTTGGTGTCCCGGTTGAAGATTTCACAAATGGAAGCCTTAAATGTCGAACATTTGAAGACCGAGATTTTGATAAAGAGGAAGGACGATTTAGAAGAAGATTCTCGGGGTTTGAAGACGTGTCAATCTCGGGTTTGGGTACCGTTACTCGGGTGTTTGCGGGAATTGATTTTAGCCGAGGCTCACAATTCACGGTATCGGTTCACCCGGGTAGCACGAAAATGTATAATGATTTAAATGCACTTTATTGGTGGCCGACAATGAAGACCGACATTGCCCGTTTCGTGGGCCAATGTCATATTTGTGCTCAAGTAAAGGCCGAACACCAAAAGCCCTATGGAACTTTAACTCAATCGTCGATTCCCGAGTGGAAGTGGGATCGGATCACCATGGATTTCGTGACCAAGTTGCCGCGTACACAAAGGGGTCACGACATGATTTGGGTTATAGTTGATCGTTTGACGAAGTGCACACTTCTTGGCTACTAGTGAGACCGCCTCACTTAGTAGACTGGCAAAATTATACATTGATGAAGTGGTATCTCGACATGGTATTCCGATTTCTATCGTGTCCGATAGGGATCCCCGTTTTGCTTCAAATTTTTGGAATAGCTTGCAACGAGAATTGGGGACGTGGGTGAATTTGAGTACCGCGTATCATCCCCAAACCGATGGGCAATCGGAGAGAACGATACAAACACTTGAAGATATGTTGTGGGCGTGTGTGTTAGAGTACGGTGGGTCGTGGGATTCCCACCTACCATTGATCGAGTTTGCTTATAATAACTCGTATCACTCAAGTATTAAGATGCCACCGTATGAGATGTTGTATGGACGTTGGTGTCGAACCCCGACGTGTTGGTTGGAGGCGGGCGAGAAACAATATGCGGGACCCGATATTGTACAAATGACCGCGGATAAAGTTGCAATTGCTCGAGAAAAGTTGAAAGCCGCCCGTGACCGAAAAAAGATGTATGCCGATCCGAGACGTCGACCCGCTACGTTCTCGGAAAATGAGATGGTTTATTTGAAGGTTTCACCTTGGAAGGGTGTCATTCGTTTCGGTAAATGAGGAAAGTTGGCCCCGAGATTTATTGGGCCGTTTCGAATTAGTAAGGTGGTAAATTCTCAATCGGTAACACTCGAGTTACCCCCGGAGTTGTCGGCAATACACAACACTTTCAACATTTGTTACTTGAGAAAGTGTAACATCGAAGATCCGAGCCAAATTCTTCAGGTGCAAGAGTTGCGGGTTGATACGAAGAAGAGATTGGTCGAAGAACCGGTGGAGTTATTAGACCGAAAAGTAACGAAATTGAGAAAGAAACAGATTCCTATGGTTTTAGTAAAGTGGAAGCACAGTTTGGGTGCGGATATGACATGGGAGACCGAGGCCGATATGCGGGAACGTTATCCCTCCTTGTTTGATCGAGATGGGATTCCAGGGACGGAATCTTCCTAAGTGGGGGAGAGTTGTAACATCCCAAAACCCGGCCTAGTAGTTTATTGACCTTAAGGTATCTTATTGAATGATTTCCTGATTAAATGCTTAGTTAATTTAATTAGCCTGCTGCCTTTTGCGGTATTTTAACCAAGGGATTAAAATACCCGACTTGTGATATTTTTGGAATGAAAACGTGATTTTTATATCTTTGGATTCCTTGTTAAATATCGTTTCCGGAAATGCTTTCGTTTTTAAAATTGGAGTCCGTTTGCTATTTTAAATAAATTAATTACGAAAAGGACTTTTCAGACACATACTGTTTAATTAAAAGAAAAGCCAACAAGGGGGGCCCATGCCCTTGTTTGGCCGGATGAGAGAGAGAGAGAGAGGGGTCACCCTCTCTTTTCTTCTTGCTTCCTTTTGAAAAACATTATCCACAAAAAAAATACTATTTCATTGCTTTTGCTCTCCAATCCATCAAACTTGTTCTTGAGCTATTGTTGGTGCTTCTCTTGCTTGAATCCGAAAATTTTACATAAGTTGGTGTAGAAGGAGTTTAGAAGTAAGTTACATCTTTTCTCTTACTTGTTCTTGGTGTTCTTGAGTTAGAACTTGAACTAGGGTTTATGTAGCTTGTTGATTTGTTGGTGAATCTTGATATGGAAGTTGTTTTATGTGACTATACAAGCTTTTACATCATTTGTATGGTAGATTGTTGAAGGAATACAAGATTTGGTGAAAATCACCTTCAACCTCCATTAATGGTGGAAGTTGAAGGTGGGTTTTGACAAATCTTGGATTTCTTGATATTTGAATGGATGGAATTGTTTATTAAGTTGTGAAATCATGTTTGGTAAGTTATGGATGTTAAAAACCTAGTATTGATTATTTGGTGAAGTAATTTAACTAGGGATTTGGATGATTTTGTCAAAATGGTGATTTAGTGATTATGAGTATGTTACTTGAAATTATGATGAATATGATCTTGATGGAATTGTTAAATGATTGTGAATTGCTAGTTTAAAGATTACTTGCTAGTTGATGGAAAGGTGGAAGTGTTAGGATCATGTTCGGGTTTTTAGCCCGTTTGGATCAACTAGTTGTGAATACTTGATAAACGGTCAAAATGGTCAATTGTATTGATGAAGGATTTGTGCTAGTTGTAAATGTCATAAATGGACATTTTATGAGTCTTGTGTGGTTAGTTGTTGAAATTGTTGATTTTGACAATTCGGTGGATTATCACTAACTCGGTATATTGTTGACAGGAACCGGGAAGGATACTCAGTGATACTAGCTCATTGAGTTAAGGAATCGGAAGTTGAAAAGTGAGTGGATTCGACCTACAACTCGGGTTTCGGTTTATTCGTTTGGTATTGGCATATTGTAAAAAAAATCGCAGGAAATTACCAGACAAGAGAAGTTCACGGCGTGAACTTCTCTTCGCGATCGTGAAGTCGGTCCAGCTAAGTTGTTGATTCATCGCGAAGTAGTTCACGATCAGAGTTCACGTCGTGAACTCTAGTTCGCGATCGTGAACTGGAGTTCGCGATCGGGAACTCTGTTGTGACGTTTTTCGCGGTGTTTTTCGTAGCTAGTCTACTTGTTATGTATGCCTAGTGTTAGGGAATACCATACATGACTATGTGCACAATCGTGACGAGGTCAGTGTCGGATGGATAACGGCTGGGCACAGTGTATCGACTAATAGGGTATCCGACCTTACCTGTATGCGTTACATGGTTAAGGGGAGGGAGTTGCCCGGGTGTTGGATACAAAACGCTATCGGTTACCGTGGTTTTGGCCGACCATGGTTTAAGGCCTGCAAAGCCGCCGATCCTCTCAAATAAGTGATTACCTAACCGGAGATGTTCTTTAACTTCCGTGTTTAAGTGTTTAGTATAGTTGGTAGTGTTAGGAATTCATTCACTTAGCTTTTATGCTAATCCCTCCCTAATTGACACATTTCAGGTTGGATGGCTTGAACGGGTCGGGCTTGGACGGGAAGTTTGACCATGCTTAAATTATATGTTTTGTAAAATGAGCCGTGTTTAGTAATACCGTCTTTTTAACTAACTTTAGTTGTAATATTTTGTGGGACCACGTTTTGTAAACCTAACTAACTAGATGCTTCCGTACTTAGACTAATACTTAATTGCCTTTCAAAAAAAAATGTGGTGTTACACGTACTCACCTTAGCAATCTAGTGCTCCAACCATATTCTTTCCGCCGGTTTCCTCGTTCCAACAATTCGGTCAAACTTCAAGACTTCACCGGAAGCCTAATTCAACAATCATACAATGTTCAACACATACTACTAATAATGTATCCATTAATCACTAGATACCATCAACTAACACTTCCCCCAATTATGGTGATTTACCAAACACTAGGTTTAACCAACCCTTAAGATTCTTACCAATCTTAACCATACACTTGATTCCTTTGTTAATATACCATCTATTAAGTGTATATACTATTTATTCACCATAACCCATAACCCCCAATATCTAGGGTTTCAACCCAAGCATCAAAATACATAGATCTAAGGCTACAAAGATCAAGGAGTGAAGATATACCTTTAATCTTCACTTAGGAGTGAAATCTATCAAGCTTTGATGAACAAATCGACCAAGATCAGCACTTGCACTCAAAAATCATCAAAGATGAAACTAGGGTTTTGAAATGCATTAAATGAGCCAAAACCCGACTTTAATGCTGCACGACCAAAGTTCACGACGCGAACTAAGTTCGCGTCTCTAACTCTGCGTTATACGCCAACTTCGCGATCGCTAACTACTCGTGAACTACATCACGCTCAAAAGCCAAACCCGCTGGAGACAGTTCCCGATCGGGAACTATAGTTCGCGGCGCTAACTCTTAATGGCAGCAGGGCTGCATTTTTCGGTTGTTGTCTCGACCCGGTTTCGCCCGTAACTTTCTCATACGGTCTCCAAACGACACGAAACCAATTCATACGTTCTTTAAACGATTTATCCTTATTTATCATATTTTTATACAATTTATTTATTTACAAATTTCGGGTCGTTACAGGCCTCATATTGGGCTTAGGTCCGATTAGGTTGGGCCATGGATTGGGCTTGGGCCCAATTGGGTTTGGTTTGGGTAAGTAATGGGCCAAAGGTTTGGACTTTGGTTCAAATGGGCTTGCATACTTAATGGGCCAACTAAAGTTTGGGCCCGATAGACTAAGGTAGATCGATATGGGCCAAGTACGGGCCTTGGCCCGATTAGGTATTCGGGTTTGGGTCAATCGGTTGGGTCAAGATCCGGCCTTGACCCGGTTTGACTTGTAGGTCAAAATTGGTCAAATCTAGAGGTTAACAATGGTCAAAATAGTCAACGAAAGTCAACAAAAGTCAACTAGATCTAGGGTTTCAGTTTTTAAGGTTAGGTTTCGGTCTAAGGTTGGCCGATGGCCAAAACCATTCAGGTTTGGTGCTAGATTCGGTCTAGGTTCGAGTCTAATGGCTAGATTTAGCTAGATTTCGGTGTTTTGGTCATACAAGTCTTGATCTAAGATTAGGCATAAGTAATACTTATAGATCTAGGGTTTTGGAGGTCAAAAGTCTAGGGTTTAAGGAAGATTAACACAACGAACAAACAATTGAAACAATAGACGAATCAAACGAACAAATTAAACAAAACCCGTTGACATGCATGCTTGCATGCACGTCGGGCATAAAGATCAAGCAAGTGCCGAGACCTCTTGGCCTTTGGCCTAGGTCTCGGGTTCGAACTAGGGAATGAAACAATTAGGAAAACAAGTACAAAAGTTTGGTATCATACCTTGGAATCGATTGGAACAAGAAACCGAATAGGGTTTGCGAATTGCTTTGGAATCGGACGAACAAACTTGAGATTGGTGGTGATGTGTTGCTTTGGACGAAATTTGTAAAGGGATTAGGGTTTGTGTGTGCATTGTATTTATAGTGTAAGCTTTCTAGGGTTAAAGGAGAGTTTGAGTCGTATAAGGATTCGTTTAAACCGAAAGGATAACAAGGGATTTTAAGGGATAATATCAACCAAGATTAGGCCATCACATTGAATTTGAAAAGAGATAATGATGAGATTAAGGGTGTTTGGACAAAATCTTTGAAGGTGGGGGAAGGGTTTCGGCCACTTGATGGTCGGGACAACAATAGATGTGTCGGTTTGGAATAATTTCGTTACGAGTCACGTTCAATTAATTATTTTGATGTATTGATTAAATATTACTTAAATACCATTATTAGAAATGTTTTGGAGTATAAATGTTACCACAAGTAATATAAGATGTTGTGTTGACTAAAATAATCAAACACTGATGTATGGTGAAAATGTTAAATGTTCGGTGAACTAGTCATGTGTTTGGATGCCAAAAGTAGAAATGAAACTAAATGATGAAAGTTTCTAAACATAGAAACTTCCTAAATATAGAAATGATATGAAATCAGGAAAGTTTCTAAAAATAGAAACTTTCTATAATTAGAAATAATAGGAAACGAGGAAAGTTTCTAAAAACAGAAACTTTCTAAAATTAGAAATGTTACGAAATGAGAAAGTTTCTAAAAAATATAAACTTTCTAAATATAGAAAGTAAGAAATGAAAAATAGTAACATACCCAAAATGTCGAGTTGTCACATAAGGTGAGCTCGTGACTTATAGGTTATGGGTTCAAGTCTCATCGTGGACATATTGAAGTAGAGAATGCGTCATTAAGAAAACAACCTAAAACTGAATATTTCCGTTAACTGATTCTATTAGCAAATACGTTAAAGGACGGGTACAATTATGGTAACAATTAGGTCGCGTACACCATGAGTAAAGTTCGATCATCTCAAAGGACCCTGTTATAAATGAGAATATCCTTAGAAACGTTGTTTAGTCACATAAATTAATACAGAGTAATATATTGTAAGAAAAGGTAGAAAAATAGCATGCAATAGAACATCGAGATGTATCATAAAAGTGAATTAGTAATTTAGTATGAAATCTAAATTGTTCATTATTAATCACCTAGAAACATCAACAAAAAGCTTTAAAACAAGTTGAATACCAAAAAGACTAAACTAAATCTTCTTATGGATATTACATAGAAAATAAGGGAGGAATGCTCCGTTAATTCATTCAAGCGTTCAACATGTGCACAGAGATTTAAAGTAGATTTTAATGAAGTTTTTGCACCTGTTATACGCACTACTACAGAAATTTTCATTTTTATAATCTTTAATAACGTTTGTTGTATAAAATGTTTCAAAAAGAACTTTTATAACTCGATTGTAATGTCAAACGTTCCAAAAGAAAAAGTATTGGAGACGTTTTTCAAATAAAATGTTCCAAAATAGTTGTTTAGAACGGTTTCACTAAAAGTGTTTCAAATAATTTAATTATTTGGAACGGTTTCTCCAAAAATGTTACAAACAATTGATTGGTATCCAGAACTTTTTTAATAAAAGTGTTCCAAATTAGTTATATATAACGTTTTCCCAAAAATGTTTCAAATAATTGTTAGTTATCGGAGCTTTTTTAATAGAACTGCTCCAAAATAGTTACTATTTGGAACTTTATTTATTGAAGTGTTCCAAAAAAATAAGATAAAAATGTTTGTTAAATTTGAAATGTTAACAGGTCGAGAATAGTTCAAATAGTTTGTTTTTTCAGAACGACTTTATATGCTTATTATATCGACTTCTTAATATTTGAAGTCTCATGAGTTTTTTTTCAAAAATTACGTTTCACCACTTCTTCTTCTTCTTTCAATATTAAGTTTCAAAAAAGTCTTCATTAACTCACACTATCATCGTGCTTAAAGTCTTGTTTAAGGTAAATCACATTAACTTTTCTACACATTTATAATATTAATTTAGCAGTTTGTTTATATATCTTGTTCTTTTCGTATATGTTAGCCTTTGTATACGAGTAGCAATCATTAGTTTTATGCCATAAGATTTATGCCCGTCCAAAATTAATCTAATAGAGATTAATTTTGGAAAGTCCCCATTTTGGGATTGCTTTTTGAATATTTTGTTTCATCTAGGATGTATATATGATTTAACGGGTTACTATTTAAGAAAATTTTGGTAACATTTCTCTTTTACTCCTTCGGGTTTGTGTTTTATACACATTCTTGGGGAGTTAAAGGGAAATGCTGCCGATTTTTTCTTAAATAGTCACTCGTTAAAATGTATATGCATATGAAACAAAGTATTCAAAAAGTGGGTTAGAGACAAACCGTGACTAAATTTGCTATGTTTTTGTTTTCAGATGGATCGCCAAAATTGGGTGTATGGTATTTCACGTTCTAACCCGGAATATGTAAAGGGTGTGCAAACTTTTCTTGCATATGCTGAGACTAATCAAGAGAGAAGTGGAGCTCGGTACATATGGTGTCCTTGTAAAGATTGTAAAAACATATGTAAATTTAATGATAAAAGTGTAATTGAGGGGCATTTGATTAAACGTGGTTTTATGCATAATTATATGTGTTGGTCACAACATGGTGAATTACTAACTGATAAGAGCGTGTTTGTTTCTTTATTTAATGACCATCAAGGCACTAGTTCAAATACTAATAATGACCATCAAGGCACTAGTTCATTTACTAATAATAATAATGATGATCATCAAGGCACTAATTCATTTAGTAATAATAATGACCATCAACACACGAGTTCAAATAGTAATAATAATGATCATGAAGATTTAAGTGAGATGTTTAATAATTTGGAGCGTACGGTTGGCGATGATGAACAAGAAAAATTACAAAAGTTGTTTCAAGAATCAGAAAAAGAATTGTATCCTGGTTGTACAAAGTATTCCACACTAGACTTTATCCTGAAGTTGTTAAACTTAAAAGCAGACAGTGGTTGGAGTGATACGAGTTTCACACGCTTATTAGAACTTTTACATGATTCGCACCCGAAAGATAATGGGATACCTGTTTCGTTATGCCAAGCCAAGAAACTAATGTGTCCAATGGGATTAGAAATTGAAAGAATACGTGCATGTCCGAATGATTGTATATTGAATAGAAATGAGTACGCAAATCTACATGAATGTGTTACTTGTGGCGCATCAAGGTATAAACATAAAAAAGAAACATATGAAAATGACGATGTTACAAAAAACGGGCCCCCCGCTAAATTGTTGTGGTATTTTCCAATCATACCGAGACTTGAAAGATTATTTGCCAATGAAAAAGAGGCCAAATTATTGCGTTGGCATTATGATGAGCGCAAAAAGGATGGAAAATTAAGACATGTGGCTGACTCACCTCAATGGAGAAAGATTGATAATATGTTTCATAACTTTGGTAATGAGATTAGAAATCTAAGATTTGGTCTAAGTTCAGATGGAATAAATCCGTTTGGAAATATGAGTAGTCGTCATAGTACTTGGCCGGTTGTTTTATGCATCTACAACCTACCACCTTGGTTATGCATGAAGCGCAAATACATTATGATGTCATTGTTAATTCAATGTCCAAAACAACCTGGTAATGATATTGATGTTTATTTGGCGCCATTAATTGACGACATGAAAACTTTGTGGGAGTCGGGCGTTGATGTGTATGATGCACACAAGAAAGAGATGTTTCGATTGAGAGCTATGAGTTTTTGCACCATAAATGATTTTCCAGCATACGGCAATCTATCTGGATACAGTACAAAAGGTAATATAGCTTGTCCTGTGTGTGAAGATCAAACTGATTCCACAAGGTTACCCAATTGCAAAAAACACGTGTTCATGGGTCATCGAAGATTGCTTCAGACTAATCATGTGTACCGTAGAAAGAAAAAGGAGTTTAACGGCAACACAGAGTTTCTAAAGGTGAGAACACGATTTGATGGGCGTTTAGCATATTCTCGGGTTGAAAACTTAGAGATTACTTATGGGAAAGGAAGTCCACTAGTGAAAGGAATATGGAAAAAAAAGTCAATATTTTGGGAATTACCTTATTGGAAGCATTTGGAAGTCCGGCATTGCCTCGACGTGATGCATATCGAGAAAAATGTTTGTGACAGTTTGATTGGCTTGTTGCTGAACATTCATGGGAAGACAAAGGATGGGGTTAATGTCCGAAAAGACATGGTCCAAATGGGAATCCGATTAGAGCTTGCTCCTATTGAGACTGACCGAAAACGCACTTATCTACCGCCCGCGTGTTATACCATGTCCAAAGCAGAAAAAACGCAATTTTGTCGATGCTTACATGGCATCAAGGTACCGTCTAGTTATTCAGCAAATATTAAAATGTTGGTGTCCGTTAAAGATTGTAAGATCCTTGGTATGAAGTCACACGACTGTCATGTTTTAATGACACATATGATTCCTATTGCAATTCGTGGCTTACTGCCAGATCACATCAGACAAACAATCACCAAGTTGTGCTTGTTTTTTAACATGATACACTTAAAAGTGATAGACCCTGAGGTGTTGGATTCATGGCAAAGAGATATTATCCTTACGCTTTGCGAACTAGAGATGTATTTTCCGCCCTCATTTTTCGATGTCATGGTTCACTTGGTATCTCATATTGTAGGAGAAATTAAGGCTTGCGGTCCCGTGTTTCTACGTTACATGTACCCTTTTGAGAGATACATGGGTGTCTTAAAAAAGTATGTAAGGAATAGGTTTCGCCCTGAGGGTAGTATTATTGAAGGATATGCTACCGAGGAAGTGGTTGAATTTTGCACAGACTATTTGAAAGGTATTGACCATATTGGCATCCCGCATTCTCGCCATGAGGGTAGACTTTTAGGCGTTGGTACAATTGGCTCAAAGAATATCACCCCGAATCGTGGTCTTTTACAACTTGCACATTTTGCTGTCCTACAACACATGACATGTGTTAATCCGTATATTTTAGAACACATGGAAATGTTACATATGACACACCCGCGTAAAAGCGACACATGGTATAAAACCAAGCATAATGATCAGTTTGCAAGTTGGCTGAAAGAAAAGGTATTGGCAAATAATGGTCAACCAATAGTTGATGAAATAGTGAAACAACTAGGTGAAGGTCCAAAGTACTCCTTCAAATCATACCAAGCATATGAAATTAATGGCTATGTATTTTCTACCCAAACACAAGATGAGAAGAGCGTAAACCAGAATAGCGGAGTTACCCTGATAGCTTCAACGACAGAAAACAACATAATCGCGAAAGATTCATATTATGGTGTGATACAAGAAATTTGGGAGTTAGATTATAAATCATTCACTATACCATTGTTTAAGTGTAAGTGGGTTAGCAACGAACAAGGTCTTAATGTTGACGAGCGAGGTTTTACACTTGTTGATCTTGCAACATACAGTTATGGATCTGAACCTTTCATTCTTGCTAAACTAGCTACTCAAGTGTTCTTTGTTAAGGATCCAATAGAGAACTCAAGATGGCATGTCGTCTTGCAAAGTAAACGACGTATACTTGGTGTTGATGATGTTGTCGACGAGGATGAATACGATCACTTTGACGAGTTACCACCAATTTCTGTTGGTATCCCACCCATGGATGCTGATAATTCTAGCAATGCATACTTACGAGATGACCATGATGAAGGTTTATGGGTTGATAGACCTCGTCGCAAATGAAGGTTCGATATTATATATTTTTTAAACATTATATATATCTTGTATTATCATATCAAGTAAAACAAATTTGTTTACCTTGCAGAGATGGGTTGATTTGAAGCCAAAACATCGATTCGCTATGAAAGCTTTAAGAAAGAATTTCCAGTTCATTTAATTTATTAGAAGATATTTATAATGACGATAATTATTGCAATTTACAATTTTCAGTTTACTAATGATGTAGTTCCTTTTGGTTAATTATTATAGTATTTTTTCAAAATTAATAAGCTTAAACTAAATGCATTCTAGTGTTTTTTGTGTGTTGGGGGGGGGGGGGGGGGGGAATAGGCTTAAATAATAGGCTTAATCCATAAGATTTTTAATATTGATTATAAAACTATAATTTAAATAAATTACAATATAAACATCGAGATTTTTTAGGAAAGAAGATTTTTTATATTGATTATAAAAATATAAGATTTTTTATATTGATTATAATCTATCACGTTTTGATAGGAAAGAAGATTTTGATATAAGATTTTTGATATGGATTATAAAAATATTATTTGTGTTAAAATATTGATTTTAAACATTGATGAAAACATGTACTTTACTTCGCGCTCATTCTCTCAATATACCCACGTCTTCCTTTCCTATCAAAACGTGACCTTTTCTCTCTTATAATTTCTAACCGTTAGTTTTTTTTCTCTCATTATTCCAAACCCTAGTTCTTTCACACATCTACTTCTTGAGCTCACAAGGTCTGTTTAAGGATGAATTTTTAGGAATCACGAATCCTCAAGGTACGTATTCTAATTAGTACATAGTACCTACTTTTTAACCTTACAAATGCACTTGATCAATGGGGTTATTCACCGATCAATTTTGGTTCTGTTTTTATGCAATTTCAACAAAAAAAAGTTGAACAAAAATCGCTATTGTAATCGTCCGTGTGTGTACAATTCAATTTACAAATTAAACAATCTAGAAGGAAATCAGTCATGTGTGTATGCTTGTGTGTGCTGCGATAAAATCAAGAAGGAATTTGGTAGAATTCCAAAATTCCTATATGCTTGTTTTTAATAAATTAGTAAAAAAAAAAAAAAAAAAAAAAACTAATAAAAAAACCCATTTCCTAAATCGATCAGCCAAAAACTTAGACCGACTTTGACTAATTTCGATTGGATTTAGCTAAAAGAAAAAGAAGAAGGGTCCATGTTTATTATGTATTTCTAACACATATGAAACATAGATGATGTTTATTATCTTGTGTTTTTTTATTAGATGATTTGATATTTTCTTCTTTATTAATAGTTACATATATAAAATGTCTCAAAGAGGTAAGCGAGGCTTATCCCGGTGCAAGAAAATTTACCCGGCCACATCGTATACGGTTACATTCAATGATCTTGGATTAGCGGATAGTGATACGGCATCAAGATTCGCTTCATGGATGAGAGTTAAGGTGCGAGCACATTTTTCTTACCTCAAAGGTTGGAAGCAAATTGACAAAAAAGATAAAGATCAATTATGGCTTATGTCCAAGGTACTAGTTATATTTAAGATTAATACATGTGCTTTCATCTATTTAATATATGTATCGTTTTACTTATTTACTAGTTTTGTTCAAAAAAATAATAGGCAACTTGGAATATCAGCGATGATGTAGCCAGCAATAACAAGAAAGTGTTTCTCAGAAAGATGAATGAATATCATAGGAAGTTCAAAACGAAACTTACACATATTGCCCAAGCAGGAAATGACCCACTTCTTAAGTACAATGATTTGAAAATGGATGATTGGCCTGCATTTGTTTCTATGAAAAACTCGCCGGAATTTCTGGTTTGTGTGACTTTAGGCTTTATGTTTTTATACTTCACATACATTTGTATTGTAGTTGCAAGTTTTTAAAAGTGTTATTTATGCTTTTATGTGAAGGAAAAAAGTGCTAAAGCGAGGGAACATGCACTCAAGAACACAGATAGACCTAAGTTGGGAAGAACAAGCTATGTTGAGCTAGAGAAAAAGTTAGAGCCAGTGATGCAAGATTTAGAAAGACGGTACCCAGAGTTAGCTATGTTGGAATGTAGGCGTTCAAAGCTCCACATTTATGCCAGGTTATCAGATAACGAGTTCACAAGCTTAAAGGAGTTGACAAACCATCTTTATGACAAACTTAAAGCTCTGGTATGGCATGTAACATAAGTTTTAATTATTTTGTTTTGTCTATTATGTTCTAACTACTATATTACTTGCATGAACAGTTAGCAAAAGAACAAGAAATGAAAGCCGATGGAACTTATTACGTAGCGGGAAAAGATCCACTCATAGAGTGTTTTGGACCTGAGAAACCGGGTCGAACCAGGTGTGTATCAAATGTGCTTGGGAATAGGAAGGCATTAGGGATCTATAAGAGAGTAGGAAAAAAGATGGTAACAGTGGAAGATTTAGATGGCTTTAAAGATGAAATAAGAAAACCACTAAGAGAAGAAATAGAATCTATAAAAGGAGAGTTGGAGATGCTTCGCGAAGGTGGCTCGTTTATGGGTTTGCTCCAGGGGACCTCAAGTTTGGGCGGATCTTTTGATATATTTGAGGGCATTGAGGTATCCAAACCAATTTTAAGACACATGTATAGTGTTGTATGCTCAAATTTTTGTAGACATGTACATTTTCCTTTCACATAACTTTAAAAGCGTTTCATCTTTTGCAGAATCCAACTCCATGTGAGTTGTTAGTTTCGTATGGAGACATTGAGGAAACAATGGCTAAAGCCATGCTATATCCATGACTTGATGGGATGTTAGATGATATTCAAATGCGCCCCGGTCACTCAAAGGTACAAGTAGACACAGTCGAAGAAGCTTACATGAATAATTTTGTTGTGGTACCGACAAACGATGTAAGCAGATTATCTGAATCATTTGGCCACTTTATTCAATGGCCACAAAATATATTAAGGTACATAAATTCATATGCATTAATTAAAGGGGATAATGAGTGTGTGGCTGTCATATACCTAAGCTTAGGTGTGGAACCGCTCAAAACTACGTAGTTTTGATTAAATCACTTAATAAATGTATGTAATATGTATATTGAGATGATCTATGGTTTATAATCTAAATGGAAACTTTTCCGTTTAAAACTCAACAAAGATTAATTCTAATACTTACTTTAAAAATGGCTATTCAACATTTTTCTTTAAGAAAAATGAAAAGAAAGAAGAAATATGATGCATGATTTCCAAATCACAACCTGTAAAATGAAAACATTAATAATGAAAATAAAAGGAGAAATTTAGGTTTGTCTAAGGTTGGTGACATACTAAACTGCAACGTTGTCTATTTACAGCCTCCCAATTTTATACTTTTTTTTCAGCCTGCACAGCCGTCCTTTACGAAGGGGTTTAGACTTTAGATTTGATTTTGATCGGGTAGCACACTTAGATTTAGATGGGCTTTGTTAAACTAATGGGTTTGTGTAATTATTTTTAAGTGTTTTAACCATTACTATGTTGTTTTGGATGGTTTCATACCTAACTTTATGTACATGACAGCCACACACTTACTTTACCCTTAATTAAATATAACTTTGTATGAAATGGTATTAACATTTTATCTATTTTAAATGTAGATTCTCTCAAGATTGCCACCTGCGGAACAGTCAATGACAACAAAATTTCGTCTTGATGAAAATGCTTTACAACGCATGGTACTCATTCGACCAATATATATGCATACTTATACGTATAGTATGGCACATTTTTACTTACAAATCATTTAATAATGTAGTTGGATGAAGAAACGAGTTGTAGACCTAAAACTTCGTCTCAAATAGGCCATAACGCATACATAACAAGTCGCATGAAGTTTTTAAATAAAAGGCCGGTTGAGATTCAATTGCGTGCAAGCCTTTTCATGAAGCGTGAGAATCCAAATGAAGCGATCAAAGTTGAATCGATTGACGGAATGTATGACGAGAAGTATGTGGAGCATATTGACAACAACTCGTTAATAGGATGGTTGACAAAAGATTGGCTTGACATCCCCATAATTCATTGGTGGTGCATGTAAGTATTTTGATTTTCTATTTAACATGATACTGATTTTTTTAATTGTAATTGAATTTATTATATTTATTATTTTCATTTAGGCATTTGTACGGGGCTTGTGGAGACAACTATAACATTTCATTTCTCAATCCAGCATATCTAGAATCAAAAATATGTTTAGAAGACCGTGGGCTTGTCGTGAATCTTACACGCAAACAATCAATTATACATCAAGATAAAGAATTTTTCCTTTTACCTTATCATCAAGAGTAAGTAAACTTTACATTTTCTTTCATTTCATGGTTGTGATTATATGTGCATTGTTTAAAAGGCATAAAGTTTTGTGTAGAGGTCATTGGTCATTATTTATTATTGACCGTTTCATGGAAAGGGGATACATTTTTGATTCATATAATAAACACGAGAAAAAGAAGACCCCGGATGATTACTTGGTGGTAAATGTGTTGAACGAGTAAGATTTTCTAATATTGATATTTAATTTATAATTCGAAACTTCATTTCTTTTAACTTCAACACTTGTTTTCTCAGGGCATTTCAAGTGAACTTTTATTGGACTTTCCCCAAGGTAAATAATTCATACCGATACCGCTATAAAACACTATGTAAATTTATATTTTTTATATGTGAAATGTATATGCTTGTTATTTGGTTACAGTGTAACCAACAAAAGGACACTTGGGAATGCGGTTACTATGTCATGAAATGGATTGTTGACTTTTTTATGGTCATACGACATGAGTTTCCTAATAATGTAAGTATGAGTGTTTATCTATTGCTATAAATTATATATTTGTTGAAGCAGCTAACTCTTTTTTTTTTTCTTACTAATAGATTCCTACCCACTTCACAACAACAAAGTCAATACCCATGTCAGTGTTGGACACGATCATAATTTCTACAAGTAAGAGATTTTATGAACTTTATTGCAAACCAAGTAGAGAGAGCATTTAGGTATATATTTGATTTATGGTTGTAGTCTTTGTGTTTTGAACAATTAGTTTCATAGTTTTCGAAAACAAATTGGTTGTAATGGATGAATGTGGTTCACATAATTTTTCATTATGTGTATTGGATTTTAAATTTGATGTTGAATTGGATTTTAAATTTGATTCGGTTGGTTCATTGTCGAGTGTTTTAGTGGAACACTTGAAAAAGTGTTTCAAAATATGAAGGATTAAATGGAACATTTATAGTAAAAGTATTCCAAATAAAATGAAATGATTATGGAACATTTTCGGTAAAAGCATTCCAAAAAACGGTTTGATTTGTGGAACATTTTCGGTAAAATTGTTCCAAAAAATGGAATGTATATGGAACGCTTTCAGTCAAAGTGTTCCAAAAAATGGAATGATTATGAGACGCTTTAAGTTAAAGTGTTCCATAAAATGGAATGGTTACGGGCACAAACCGGTAGTGTAATGGAACACTTTTGGTGAAAATAGTTCCAAAAGATGAATATTTAGGGACGATTATTAAAGCGCTCCAAAAAGAAAATTTCTTTTGGAACAGTCACATAGGGAACACTATATAAAAACGTTCTAAAATACCTTTTTAAATGTTCCAAAAAATCATTTTGTGTACTAGTGACGACCGGAAACTATTAGACTGGTACTAGCATTAGTTGCAAATTTGGATGGGAAGTCCATCAAATGGATGTAAAATCTTCGTTTTTAAACGATGTGTTAAATGACGTAGTTTATATTTAACACCCTAAGAGTAAAGGGGTAGTGAAAACAAAGTGTGCAGATTAAAAAATGCCTTATATGGGCTAAGACAAGCCCCTAGAACATGATATAGTAAAATTGATACTTTCTTATGTATAATCCATCTGTATCGTTTGATCAACATTTATAATGTCTCATCATACATGTTCAATGACCCTACAACTCGGTACCTTTAATACACCTAAAAACATAGCTTATAACGAGTAAAAGTGAACCAATTTGGACCTTAACATACGCCAAGACATTCGTCTAAGTTTTCAACCATAACGTGGTGACATGTTCAAGCCTTTAGCATTGGCAAGCCATGGGGAAGTCAACACGAGCTTTTTATAACTATATGTATTTCTGTTGATCGAAAAATCGAACTGATCTATACATGATTTGAAACAGAAAAATGCGATTCAATTTCAATTTGTATTCTCAAATGAGTAATGGTATTAAAAAGAATTAGTAAAAAGATAGAGTATAAAAAAATGATAAAAATAAATATCATTTTTATTCACATACATATGACTATCCGAACCATTTTATCAAACATGTCGTCAGCTTGGCCGTCTTATACGACCATTTCCGGCGAGATTATGCCCGATTTTCTGCCCCAAACTAGTCAAAGGGCCAAAATTGAATTAATTCAAACTACGTGTCTGACAAATTTATTAAAATAAACCCCACATCCCCATGCAAGCTGCCACGTACCCCTGTCACTGCCACGTACTCACCATCTCCCTCTCTCAAATGCTACCAGAAACGGATTCCGTTAGCATTTCACTCCCAGACAAAAAAATATGGTGAAGCTAGCGACGGCGCGTGAGTGCAGAATGTACGGGCCGAGATTGAGCCGGAACAGATCGGAGTATATGAACGCCGGCGTGTATGTGTTTTCGACGATTGTGCTAGTATGTGGATTTGCGGCGTTGCTGACGTGGCAAGTGAAATTAGGGCTGGTGCTGTTGCTGATAGGAGTAACGGTTATAGTGGCAGTGAACGTACATGATCTGATCGCACATCTCGCCGGAATTGATTACCGGATTGCGCTGATGGAACTGGATATTCAGCTTCCGTTTGTGGAGGTCGCCGTGCCGGTGGTTCAGGCCTTTGGAGGGATTCTCTTCTTTTTGGGAATCTTTTTTCTTCTCATTCAGGTATTATAAGATAAGATTTACTTATATAAAGGGTTTACTAAGCACATAAGCGAATTGTAGGGAAATAAAGGATATGGGCATAACAAGGTTGAGGTGCACACATTAAACATGCTTATTGCTGGTGCTGCGTTATGGGTTATTGGTTCGATCCTAAATTCTTGCCAAATATATGAGAGAGCCGATGGACATGTTCAAATCTTGCAACAAAGTGTCCACATCCCATTCTTGACTGGAAGCTTTTTGTTCTTGGTGGGTGCCATTCTTAATAGTCGCGAGCAAGTCAGATACTCAGGTCATGGCCTACATCTATTGGTAAGTGCTATAATATTGCTAACGTTGTTGCAAGTTTTTTTGGGTCTATAAAGGAAACTAGATACACACTTGGGTGGCCTATAATGGTTGGTTTGCCTTGTACATATTTCAAATAACAAAGATGAGGTAAAATAAATATAGCCCAAAGTGTAATTCTAATTCACACAACCAATGAAATAATATATAGTTTTTGTAAATTATTAATTATTGTTAACATATTCTTATATGAGTGGTTTGCAATTGCCTCGACCCCTCATTTTTGTCACTTCTTTAGAACATTGAAATCGATATTTTGGGAATATTATGTCAAAAAACTCAAAGATGCAACCTTTTTTTCTCCTTGTGTGCAGACAAGGACATGGATTTGGATGGGTATGTTTGCAAGTGTATTGTTATTAATCGGGGGATTAGCGAATGTGGTTAAAGTGTTCAATATGCTCCAAATGGATAGACTAAGATTGGAGAAATTAAGAGGTGGGGCCCAAGAAAGACTCAGCCGAGTACGAGAAGGCCGAACACCGTTTCTAACCGAAGAACGGAGAAAGTGGCCGCGGAACGTGGAAGACACGATAGAACCAATACGAGAACCAACTCCGTACAAGGATGTTCTTGTTGGTAAATCATGATCAATATTTGTTTGTATCTTACCACCTTTGTCTTGTTACTTGTTATGCAAGCTTCTTGGATATCTCTTGGTGTTTTACATACTTATAGTATATTGTGAACATGTTATTTTACTTGTTATGCAACTTCTCAATTCATAATGAAGATATCTACTTTGTAGATTGGTTAGTTTTGAATAACTTTGTAGATATGTCAAAGAGGGTCAACCAAGTCAAAAGTTGTTTAATATGTACTTTTTTATGTATACAAAACTTCCAATCCTGTCTTCAGCCGACGCAAGCAACTGACGAGTTAATCGTAACTGTATCAAGTTGGTAACTATATTTGTCACGTTAACTACAACAATAACAATACTTTTAATCCCGGGATATGGAGGAGGTAAGATATAGATAGTTATATTCTTACCTACCTAAGAGACTGCTTTTAAAAACCACCGTGACATTAACTGCTTGTAGATAATTCTTTCAAAAAAATAACTGACACACATTTTGATATCATTGTAGTCTTAAGAATGACTTCTAACCTCGATAACCAACCCTAGGTGAAGAAAACCAATACGAACAACACGATAAACAACACAATCAAGAACAAAATCATCATCATCTGGCCCTTCGTGCTAGCCTTCTTCATAACAACCGACACTTTTTTCTGCAACAATTTAGAATTTTGTTTTTAAAACATGAATAATGTAATTAGGTTTAATGTTGTCACTCTGGAAATTCTAGAAGACTAACCTGAACAAAATCAAGACGATTTGATGTACTTTCCATCTCCGATCCCAATTCGTCTATAAGTTTTTCCTGCAGTAATATCAGGTTTAAAAGTGCATGTAAAGAGATTAACCAAAATGGATAACGGGTCAAAACATAAACCAAATCAACCCGTTGATAGATAAACGGGCTGAAATTGGACTTCAAACATATCTGTGAAAGAAGTTCATCATGTATGGTAAGACCAACAGACCCGATTCTTCCCACACTTGCACTCAGTTCATCGAGCTCTTCATCTTGTTGCCTAAACATATCAATTTACAATCATAAATCTATAATAAAAAACCCGAAAATAAAAAGAAAATAAAAAAGATATTACCTGATGAGAAGCATTTGTCGATCAGATTCTGAAGAAACAAAATCATCATTATCTTGAGCAGCAACATATGAGCTGCGATCCTCCGTGTTGCGTGCATTTGGCATTCTCATTAGTTCTTCACGCATACGCGTTCCATTAGTCAGCGCTGATTTTCTAACATTGACCACCTGATATTTAGCATAAATAATAGCTTAATAAAAGCAGAAAAGAAGATTGAGAAAACAAAATTTATGTGTGTTTGACTTTGACTTTGACCTGAGTTCGAGCAGTTCTTGTCCATTTAATTCTTCTTTCAAGTTCTGTGTTATCGATTCCGTATAAAGAAGGGTCTCTAGATGCTACAGAAATAGCCTTCTCCAATTCATCCACCTTCCTATCAGTAAAACCACATTTTAAGAACTTGTTCCGTGCATTTTTAAAAAGATTTTATTATAATGTTATGTTTTATTTTTAGATTTATACCTGCCATTCAATGCTTTCACAACTGGAAAGGAGTTCTTTTGTGAGTCTGGTTTGCTCCCCACTGGCTACAAGGCTGTGTTCCCATTGGTGGAAGGTGGCCTGCAACGCATCGATCTAAAAAATAGAATATATATTTATCAAATAATTAACTTTTTTCATCATAAGTTGCAAGAAAAATATGAAGATTGAGAAACTGACTTACAGATTCTTGAATTTCTTCCTTTACTATGTAGAATGGATCTTGAGCAGAAGACATCTTGATGGTACAAGTAGAATCACAATCAATTGTTTTTTTTATCAAATATACTGAAATTTAATAGAATAATGTCCAAATTAGTATGAAGTATTATGTTATATTTGTTCGAACTTATCCCTTAAAGTTATGGTATTTAGTTAGTTTGGTAATTAAAGCTCCGGTAATTAATCTTATGCTATAATTACCAAACTGCATAATCATCAAATTTGACCAATTTTGCAAGTTAGTTTGCTATTTTATGAAACCCGCCGATTTAATTCGGATTCTTCCGATATTTAGGTCTGAATGTAATCGAATGGACATCGCCGGGAACAACTATAGCGCCATAATCAAATCATCTCAATTAGCGACACAAATTCGGATGAGATCTAAGATTAATTCTGAAATATCGGTCTTCCAGCATTACGATGGAGTGCACGAACAGATAATAAAAAAATTCAAATTGAATTGTAAAATTCAAGCTAATTACACGAAATGCAAACATAATCGGAATCAATGGAGACAACAAAATCAAATAGCTGACATGAATGCAATAAGCATACCAGATCTATAACGATGAGTTTTGTCCGATTTAAGAGCCCTAAATTTCCCGTTGGATCTACCTCTGAGCGTTAGAAAACATGTAACTGCCGTTGATTGACGTCGAAGCACCGACCTGCGTGTTCGCCGTGATGTTCATTATTTACGAAATAGAATAGTAATATTAAAAATTTACAATTACACCCCCTCATCTATGAAACATTGTTCAGAGTCGCCCTATATATCTAGATGCGTAAATGTACTAACTTCTTATGGAATAAAAATTTATGATTCTTCTTTTTTTATCACAACATACTTAACTACTCTCATGACTCTTAAACATTTGATTGTACCACCTTATGACTTTATAATGATTTTGTTGAGTAAAAAGGTCGCAATCTCGTGTAAGAATTGTCGCGATCTCGTGTAAGATTTTGGTCATGAGATCACAATCTGATTCGATTCTATTTGGTTTGTTAAATAACAATCTACATACTCTAAAAAACTTTTTAAATGTCATGCGCAATCATTAGAGTTCAAAAGTTCAAGTGTCTAAAATCCCAAAGTTGAATGAATCACAACGGAAATAATATCATTATTAAAATCTAACCTTCAAAAGATCGTCGGATGATAAATTAAACAAAACCTATGAAAAATCTGGAAACAAACAACAATCACCAAAATTCGAGAAACAAACAAATGAACGACTAAATCACTCCTCGCCTAAATGTGACACTACACGAATTACAATTATTATCATTTATTTTCTGCTCCGTTTGGGACTTCGGTTTTGGTTTCTGATCCAATATGGTTTGAGACCTTAGGTTCGGTTTCAGGTTTGGATTTTGGTTCGGTTATGGGATCATGGTAAAGCTTGACTACTATGCAAGTGATATTATCTAAACTTCCACATGTGAAAGCGGTCTCTATCAACTTTTTAGCAGCCGCCTCGGGTTCTTCTTCACTTTGTGCAAGTGAGATTGCATCCTGAAAAACGAGACCGTGAAAAGCATAAATCAACATTAATTTTATATGGAATTCCTACTTTTTTAGTAATTAGATTTTTATATATCCGACTTATATAAAATGATAATAATGACATACATCATTGGGTACGACATCCCACAAACCATCACTAGCAAGAACCAACAATTCAAATTCTTCACCAAGCACTTGTTCCTAAAAATAAAAATAAAAATAAAAAACTTTAGCAACGCACAATAGATTATGATACACGATTTAAGAAATACCTGGATGTCCGGTTCGGCTACAACAAACTGCTTCAGCATACGGTTTCCAAAGGCACGAGACATTGCTAAAACACCTCCAACCCTCCAAGTTCCTTATGAACATAAAATTTACGTAAATACCGGAACTCCAAAAACCGTCGTTTATTTAAAATTTAAATATAAATTAAAAAATATTACCTGCCCACATCACAACTCCACCAGCATTTTCAATTCTCTTTCGTTCATCACTTCTATTTGGTTTGTGGTCCTCAGAAAGAGGGATCGCTTTTAATTAAAAAACATAAATTATAAATATACTTGAATAGTGTTAGTCAATTATCAACGTTTAATAATACAAAGATAATTAAATTACTTATTAATTAATTAATTTATAATGAACGTGTATTAAAAATTACCTTTTCCTGACTTTGAAATTATAGTCCGAGAATCTCCAACGTTTGCAACATACAAATGATTACCTACAAAAACCGCCGTTGAAGCAGTTGAACCATCATCACGAGAATCATCCGTTTCAGACTCCAAAAAATCTGAGTCAGTCTGTCTATAAGTTTCACCTGTAAAACCATTAAATTTCACGATTATTTATATTTATGTAAAAACTAAAACAACTACTTCCTCCAATTCAAAATAAGTGCTACATTTTCCATAAATTGGTGATTCAAAATAAGTGTTATACTTTCCATAAATGACAAAAAATAGTAAGACCCACACCTACTAACTATCTACTTTAACAAAGTGAAATGACTCATTTACCCTTACTTTTTATTTTTAAACAGCATTAACATCACTTTATTCAAAAGGTGTGGGATCCATTATCCACTATCATTCAATTAATATAATTTAACCATCCTTATACTATTTTGCTTAAAAACCATGAAAGTAGAAGTGCAGCACTTATTTTGAATCGGAGGAAGTATTTAATAAGGACTCACTTATGGCCAATTTAGTGTTTTTCATAAATTCCGGATGCTTCATTAGATTCTTAAAAAGATTTTGCTTCAAATACTCGGATGCACGAGAACCACCATGACCTGCACAAAACTAACAAAAAGTTAATAAACCGAAAGAATTGTTAAAGGTGGAGAAAGACGGGAAAAAAGATACGAGTATAAAATATAACCGTCAAATATCCCAAATAGGCAAACAGTTTGCCCGTCAATCTTGCAAGTTTTGACATCGAAGCAATCTTCCATGGTACCCCGTTTTCCTCTGAAACTAGAAAAACCGCAGCTCAATCTTCCATCTTCACTGGCAATATAAAAGGCAACAAGTGTAAGAAAAAAAAACAAGCAATTTTAGATAGGGCAAAGTATATGAAACGTATCCAACTTATCGCGTATTTTTATTGTATGTAACGTACTTAAAAACGGTCTTATAAGTCTACTAAACCTTGAATCTTGCTATGGTATGTACGTATTTAATTATATTAATTTTTTCTGATGACGTGGCAACCATATAAGCCGCCATGTCGCCTTGTCCCAAACCCGATTATGTTAGTCAGGTCAGGTGTACGCATGTCTTATGTTAATATCGGGGTAACCTGATTCCTTATCGGGTCAGGTATTTGGTTATGATTTTTACCTTTATTTTTTTTCTGGTTGACCTAATTAGACCCGATTAAAGTTTAAAGTTTTGAATTTATTTATTTATTTAAAACTTAAGATATTTTTACCATTAAATCAATAAATCAACATATTAATAATTACACTATAAATCATTCAATAAAAATTAATTAACAATTATATGTGTTAAATCAAAACCCATCATTTTTACCTAAAAGTCATAACTTAGGGGTAACTCAACCAACCCAATGGGTACCCCTGCCCATATTTATAGATGTAACGAGCGTAGTAAGGGGCCGCGCGTTGCTGCGGATCTGCTTTGGTTATATTTTGTTCTGAATTAATATAATAGAAATAAAGTTGTGCAAATTTTTTTGAAGCATGTTATAAAAATAAATAATACAAATACATTTAATATTTTCATTTAATATTTAGATTTATAAAAGATTAAAACATTGTGGTGGAATTTTATGGATGTATTTAAAATGAAATATAAGAACTCTCGATATATTAACCTAAAAATTGATATTTTTATAAAACTTATCAAAACAACTATTGTTTTTGACATTTTTTTCGTATATTTATGTGTTTTACAAACTAATGCAAAAATCATAAGTATCGTAATATTATACTAAATTTGATTGTATTTTAATAAACCTTTTTATGATAATTTTTTAGAAAATAAATGTTTCATTTTGTAAAAGTAGATATTAAATTAAGACAAAAGTAGATGTTAAATTAAGAGAATAGTTGGGAAAGTAAATATTTTATGATAACTTTTTTATGTGTATTTAGCTTTGAGAAAGTAAATATTTTGTCTATCAAATTTCCATTTTTGACAATATGTTATATATTTTAAAATCTATTTCATTTGGTAAAAGAAGTAGAACTTATCCTACATTAAATATACACTTTAATACAGTGAAATGTTCATTTTATCCTTATTTTATTTTTTAAACATCATTGTTATCATTTTATTCAAAAGAAGTTAATCTCATCTTTCATTAATTATTCACTTTAATCCATTTTAACATTCATTATAATTTTTATGCCTAAAAACCGTAAAACTCATAATGTATAACCTATTGTGATACTGAGGTAGTATATCATACAATTAAATATAAAAACTAAAATAATATTCCTAATTATATTGTCATTAGTAAATAATATACCTTTAAAAGTAAAGTTTTATACACGACTATAAAACTTTATGTTATAAACAATATAAAATTATGATAATATAAAACTTATATTTTATATTAGTAAATAATATAAAACTTATAATTTATACACCCTATCTTAATACACTATCTTACTACACTTGTGTTTGTATAAAACTTATATTTTATTGTTTTATACTAAAAATATATAACCATGCCCTATTTTTAGAGGTTTTCTAGAAAAATCCCAACTATCCGTTTTGTGTTTGAGATTCCCTCCGTGATAATTTCCAAGTTGTTGAATTGCGATTGGTCAATAAAGCAAACTGTGTTTTAATTGTAATGAACAGTGTATCCTCTATGCTAAATGTATTATAAGGAGAATCCCTCCGTGATAATTTCCAAGTTATTGAATTGCAATTGGTCAAAAAAGCAAACTGTGTTTTAATTGTAATGAACAGTGTATCCTCTATTCTAAATGTATTATAAGGAGAATGGAAAGAACATTCACCTCTTCCATCCTCCACTTGCTTGACAACCGCCATCTTTATTCTCAAGTGAAGTTATAGTCATGAGACCACGACTAGCACTAGAATCGTTATCCGCCATAACCGGTGGATGTTTTTGATCAATGGACAAATTTACCCCTGAAACAGTTATAACATTAACAGACCGTTTTGCGATTTTGCAAATATACCCAGCTTGCAAATTCACTTTCCTCAAGTAACTTCTGCATAACATTTAAGAGTCCACAAGTTGCTGGCTAACAAAAACTTCACACCTATAAAATTTCCTCTAAACATCACACTTTAGGTAAACAAAAAATGTAATTGATTCCAGTGCAAAAAGTAAGGCTTAAAAATAATATGGATAACATTCACATAGCACAAATTCCTATATTTTTCAGAAGTGATTTGCATTATTGTACACAGTAAATTTTGAGAAATGGTATCAATATCTATGATTTGTGGTTTTTTCATGTCGCTACTCACCACAATATGACATGACTAATACTCTTTCTCCATGGTATTCCTTAATTTTGACACTAGTCTTGTTCAAGTGAGTAGATATATAAGCAGATACAAATAGTAAACACCAGTATCATTTCTCGTAAAATTTGCTTCATCCATAACTATTGATTTGGTATGATTGTACACTTTTTCGTAAAACTTGTGCAATATGGTGCTTCTATGTTTTTTTTACTGGCAAAAATTAGTCATACCTAACGTGTTAAATTTGGGATCATCTATTTATGCTTTGGGTAATTTTCCTCCGAAAATAAAACTATTTAATCGTGTTACATACTTTGCAACATTCCTCGTATATTCAATACGTATGAATCTCAATATAATTCGAACTAATAAATAATTGGGTTAAACTAATGTAATCAAATGTAACTCATTACAAAAACCATAAAATTTGACGAATCAAACTATTAAAGCATCTAACGATCTTACTTTGTAGAGTAATCGCCTAAACCGGAATCAGATGTAGAAAATGGTTGTTCTGATCTTATCGGTTATAAAAAATCAGAGTTGGCGATTGTCATCGAAGAAGATCACGAATCTGAGAAACAGAGAGATCCTGAAACCCTCGAGAGTTTGAACCAATCAATTAGTGTAGCAATGAGCTCTGGCATAACAGTGCCACGTGGCAGCCTGATGGGTCCTTTAGGAATGGGTCATTATCGGGTGTATTATAAAAGTTTTCACATAATCCATTGGAGTACGCACTAAACAATATTATTATTCTAGTTTGTTTTGACGTGGGCCGATGCTATACCAAAGCACGTGTATCCGGTGTTTATGTGTTTCACGATGTCATGGGTTCAAATCTCTTTGTGAACAAATAGCGTAAGTTTAAAGAGTATTTGTGTTAGCAGTTGAAAAAAAGAGATAATTTAACTAACAATATAATTATCTTATAGTTCCAATGTTATTATATCTATAATCCAACACCATAACTTAGTCAATCATCAACCTACATTCACATGAGCATATATATACAAATCCAAACACGAACTAAAGAGTCGCCCGATACGCATAGTTTATATATTTCTTCCAAGCGAACTCACTTGCTTCTTCACAAATGATGGTAATGCGAATGCAGCTCTATGTATCTGTCCATAAAAAGAATATATACAATTGAATGATATACAAATATACAATCTTAAGATATTCTAGTGGAAAACAAGGCCCTTTGTCTCACAGGAGACCAGGGTTCAAAACTCATTGGGTTAGGTTACCAGGGAAAAAAGTCTGGCTATACCGCGTACATCAGAGTCAGACACCCGACTTTCCCCAAGTAGACTGAACAAAGGGTCCCTCTCTGTTCATCCGGTTACCCGAACGCTATAAAATTGAATAAAAAACGATAGACGTTGCAAATTTCATGAGATATAATTACCTGAGAGTTATAAAATCTTGGTTCACTCGGATTCTCGAGTGCTCCATCGAGTTCCTCAATAGGATTTACGGGATTTTTAAAATCTACAAACGGGCCATCTGTTGAGCACAATATAAACCCGATGACGCCACTGCATAACCAAATGAGTTGTCATTATGATTCAATATTTAAAAATAATAATTCAAATGATTGTAACCGTACCTAGGATAAGTGGGCACACTAGCCCACGCGTAGTGAACAGATCCCTTAAATACTTCACGACAAGCGGATATCATATCGTTAATAAGATGTGTGTGTAACCACATACTTTCGGCCATGTTACAAAGAACACCACCCGGTCGTAATGCATTTGAAATCATCTCAAAGAATGGCTTTTCCACAAGCTCTTGAGCGGGCCCTATAAAAACCAAAAAATACATAACATGGAGATGAAGGGTTTGCAGCCTAACGGTATAAGGTGTTTGAAGGTGTTCCCTATTGGTCTGTAGTCATGGGTTCGAGTTTTGCTGTAAAACAAAAGTGGAAAACAGAGACTTTAATATAAAGTTACAACATACCAACAGGATCGGACGAATCCACAATAACGACATCGTACTTTCCTTTTGGCACATTTCGTATGAACTCAAGAGCTGTCGAGATTTAAAATAAACGAATTAATAAATAAATATAATGAGATTTGTGTTTGATAAAAGTAATTAACGTAAATAACGGAATTATTCTACCATCTTGAACATGGAGATGAACACGAGGATCCTCGAATCCAACGGCTAAATCAGGGAAGAACTTC
Organism: Calendula officinalis; assembly: GCA_963853835.1. Lineage (NCBI taxonomy): Eukaryota > Viridiplantae > Streptophyta > Magnoliopsida > Asterales > Asteraceae > Calendula > Calendula officinalis. Next base: position 29,760,810 of record OY970825.1, read on the forward strand.
TTACTAACCTATATAATAAGGGATTAATACAATTTTGGTATTATAAGATAGAACATGAATATAAAAGACACAACTTTTTCTTTTTATTGTATTCACCACAATTATTGCTTACTATTATTGTACATTTAGCTGCAAAACTGTTTTGTGTATGAGATAAAATTTTGCGGTATAGCAATGAATTCCCATATAAAATTGATAACAAAAACAGGATATAAGAAAGTTTGCAGCACTTACATCTATAACCATTTGATCTATCTCACATATATCGATCGACTCTACTGAAGTGTGGCGGGCAACTTCCCTAAGAACACCTCCATCGCCACCACCGACAACCAGAACCTGCATTTATAACAATAAGTTGTCTTTTAACATTCATTCCTAAGTTGGTTTTTGGTAACATAATAAGTGTAATGAATAGTTGAACTTTTAGTTAGAAATATAGTTACATTTTTCGGTGATTTAACGGAACAAAGGGGAAGATGTGCAATCATTTCCTGATAGGCAAACTCATCTCTCTCGGTCAGTTGAAGGATGCCATCAAGAACCATTACTTTTCCATATGTTGCAGACTGCAAATTAAATAAACAACTTCAGCATATATAAGAGTAAATTACTCATGATTACCCCAAATTTCACATGCGGTCATTTGCTTAAAAAAAGTACATTGGTAGCATTTTTTGGAAAGCTTTTGCACTTATACTCATTTAACCTAACATCTGTTAAATATTTTATGTCAATCTTAGTAGGGGTGAGCATTTGGGCTAAAAAAACCGAATCGGTTTGGTTTTCGGTTTTGTAATTTCATGATTTCCGGTTTCCATCATATTAGTTTCGGTTCGGTTTCTGTACCGTGTTCACCCCTAAATCTCAGGGACCATCCTTGTAATTTAATCTAAGATTAATTATATAGCGATTGGTTGGGGGAGAGGAATCATTATGGATATCGGACTGATTGTAAATTAAATGGGAATGGGTGTGAGAACTAAATTGGCAGGTTTAGAGGAAGCTCAATCTAAAGGATTTCATTTCTATATTTAAAATACAAATCCTTAAACCAAACACCCGGCCAACCCTGATTGCCAAACCATCAATCCAAACACGAGGCTTAGGTAAAAATGTTATACCTCAAAAACTAGGACCTCTTGGAAGTCTGATCTTTCTTTGAACAAAATCTTTTGTACTTCCAATGAATGTGCTTCTCCTGCAAGCAAAATAATTATTAAATATTAAAAAAATATAATTTAGTTTTAATTTTTTTTATAGAAAAACAATATATGATGCGTAAGTTTGAATACCTGGCCACATAGGGTTGTTAAAGTACATCCTATTGTCAACTTTATCTGCAAAATTAGTAGCATAATTGCAATCAAAATATGTTAATAAAAATATATGGATAAGTCTAGTAACACAAATATTTGTCTTTAATTAATGAGTAATAACCAGATGAAGTTTGGTGCCCAGAAAACCATCCGGAAACAACGGTTGCATGACAGTTGGTTTCAAGCTCTGCATCAGGAGTGAAAGCCCTGGCTTTCAAGCAACAGGGAGGGATTATAATCTCGTTATTATTCATCGTCTGATACAAAAAATAGTAACAAAAATGGATATGAAATATCTTAAATTTAAAAAAAAAACAAAGATAAATAATTTTCGATATTTTCCATTGCTGCTTTACATATAAAGTTTAATTAGGTAAAAGTCCATAAATACCAAAAATGCTTAAAAGTACAAATCAAATATTATAACGAACCATAAAATTCTAAAAACTATTTTCTAACAAACATAACAACTTTGAGTTCCAAATATATTAAAAATGATAGCAAACACTTTGCGTTTAACTAATAATTTGATGTTTTTAACTTCAAAATATATAAAATAAAATAATATTCCACATCTATACAAAATGACATATATTCACTTTAATAAAATATTAAGATTAAAAGAAAAAAACAAAAATTAAAAACTCAGTTCAGAGCCGGTTTAACTAACCGGTTCGACTCAATTCAGAGTTAAACCGTCCGATACAAAGCTATTCGTAAACAACCTTTTAACCCGGTTGGTTCGACTCGGCATATATTCTGTTTCTCGTCCGATATGCCGATCGAACCCAAGTTTCAAAACATTGATTAATTTACAAACAAAATATCTAAAAAAAATATCTTGAACGGGAGCAAAAAAAATCACAGACAAAGCTAAGGATTAATAAGTTGAGCGGGAAACCCAGTCTTATTAACTGTAATATTAACCACCATTATTAAGGATTTATAAACTCAGAAATATCTCATCTATCAAAACGTAAAAAATTTGGATCACCATAAACAATTATTTGATAAATCCATGATTATGTGAAGGCTTACCTACAATTTAGACCTTCTTCAAATCGATTGTGAACTCAAAGTCTCTGTTTCTGCTCGCTAAATTTTGGAGTTTTTTTATGGTTCTGAAGAATATATAAATGGACTTATACATGAACATATATATAATGTATAACAAGTATATAAGTAAATGTTATGAAACTGACGGATATGTCCTTGAACTGGGGGGGGGAACGTGTTTGTGATTGGTTGTGCGGGTATCAAAATATTTTTAATCTTTATTTAAATTCCATGTGATTCAAACCTACCATATTTATTAAATAATTGGCACTATTCGTACTTATTAAATATGGTAGGTTATTTTTTACGAAAAATAAACCCCTATTAATACGTATATAATGTAAAAAACTACGATTTATACCATAGATGTAGTAGTGTTATACTTTATGTATATTCTCATTATTTTATGTTTACAGGATTTTTGGAAATATTTATTTAAAAGATTTTAAGCTTGTAAGAATACAGTGGCATTTGAGATGACTTATTTATAACTAGAAGGTTACCCGCGCAATGCGTTGGCGGGTACCCTGTGACTAAATTTGACGGCAATCAAGTAGTGGGTGGTGACGACGGTAGTGATAGTGGCTGCTGGTTGTGGTCGTGCGGATGGTGGGTGATGTTAATTTTAATTTTGTAAAGATTAATAAAGATATCTCATAAGTTTCCTTAAATCCGAAATTGACGTTTTCTTAAATATGGACCGTTTTAGGTATGTTGAATATCTCATAAGTTTCCTTAAATCCGAAATTTTTGTTTTTTAAAATATGGGTCTTTTAGTTATGTTGAAGTTAAAGGTTATATATATTAATTGTTGGGATAAAGCAAAATATCAAGTAGATCAATTGGTTAACACACACTCCGTACTCGCAAATTAAAGGTCTTGGGTTCGAATCCTGTAAGCAATATTTTTTATTTTTGTGGTGTTTAAGATGTTACCCAAAATAGAAATAAGATTAAATTTAAGTTTATGGACTTCTATACTTAGTAGTCCTAAACCCAAAATAGAAATTAAGAATCGATAGTTAATATATATAGGCTTTTAAACGGACGTCTTACCTTAACATCGGAGCATATGTCATGGGTAGTATATCGTCGGAAATCGCAGGCGGGTAAACGTCGCCTGATTTGTAGCATCGTGTTTATTTTACGGTTGTGGTGGAGGCGTTGGAGAATCCAAGTAATTGAATAAGATGGGCGTTGCAGAATCCAAGTAATTGATATGCGTTATGTTGAAAGATGAACACTAAGATGGGCGTTGCAAAATCCAAGTAATTGATATGCGTTATGTTGAAAGATGAACAAAATCATCAATTTAGGAAGTAAATTAATTGGCCTGTAATGTAGAGTTTTTTTTGGCAATAGTCAAGACGTTTCCTTCAGTAAGTGTTGAATAAGATGAGTGGTAAGACCTTCTAGAATAAAAATTAAATTGTATCGGAAATAAAAGAGGGGAATAATTTGACGTTTTTAGTGTTATGTAGTTTGTTAATTTGGGATAAAACAAAGTGTCATTTAGAGCAATCGGTTAACACACAATCAGTACTCACAAGAGGTCTTGTGTTCGAATCCTGGAAGCAACACTTTTTTATTTTTGTGGTGTTGAAGATGTTACTAAAAGTAGGAATATGTTTAAGTTTAAGTTTAAGGAACTGCTATGTTTAGTCGTCCTAAACACATTATAAAGGAGTAAGATGTTTATAAGCTTTTAAGTTGAATAAACATTTCTAAGCTTATTTAAACTTATTTAAAGGGTTTTAAATAAATTATTTTGAGAGATAAATATAAGCTTATTTAAGGATTTTTACATTTTTACCCTTTTATTTCACAACAAATTTAACGCTTAATCTTATTAACTTATAAATAATGTCATTTTTAATCATTTTATAATGAGAAATGATATTTAGTCATACCATTTAGAACTACTCATAGACATACACACTTGATAGGATGACATGTGTATTCCACTATTTGTCTCTCCTAATATTATCCATTGATTTTGACACATGTTTTCATCTAATGAGTAGGCTTATGAGTAGGTTTAAATGGTAGACCTAAATACCATTAATACTCTTTTATAATAAATCTATATTAGTATTTCCAAACATAATATTTAACAAAAATCTATTAACTTAAGTATGCTCATTAATTTGAAATAATAACCACAAATCTTTTTAAATAAACTTTCCTTATCATCCCTAATGTAAACTAAAATAAGTCGTATTTTGTAGGCTCATTTAACTTACATAAGGTTATAATCTTAAAATACTTTTAGATAAGCTTTTCCATGACACCTCTTAAAATGTATTTGAGTTGACTATTTAATGTTTAATAGTTTAAACAAGATATTCAAGTATAATAAAATGAAATTAAAAATAACATTGAAAATAGTTACATATTTTAAAGTCGTAATTATGATATAATTAGTTGTGTTAAGGTTTATAATTTTCAGAAACTGAGAGGTGGGTATGAATTAGCTAGAAAAATTAATAATTAAATTAATGTTTTCTTTAACTATTGATTAAACCAGTGTTATTTTGAAAAATGTATTCTGATTTTAAAAATAAAAAACAACCAACTTTTATAAATGTTTAATGAATGTAACTTACTCTTAAAAACGTTAAAAATGATGAGTGTACCATAAGTATGCTACTTTATTAAGCAAATATTTTGTAAGTACGTTACATGTAAACATAAAATAATTTTTTTTTTTTTATCATATTAGAAGTAAGTTACTTTTTGTTGAACAAAAATAATGTACATGACTCAAGTGATCACATACTATAAAAATATATAGCTTAGTTCTATTAAAATAACTTGGCAAATGGTAAATTGCCTTTCTCACAAATTTAGTCACCAAGAAAGTTGATTAGACGCTAATGCAACATCAATTACCAACCATTATGATAATATATCTAATACATTTTAGGACGTTAAGTTTACTTCGTACTTAACAGAGCATTAAAAATTGTTATGGGTGTAACACCTTCCACATGATCATATGAATTTTAATGCTTTAAAACATTAAGGTTCCTTACATAGAGTTCACACCTTCTTCATGATCATTTGCATGCATTTATCCTTTTGGATTGTTTTCTTAGGTTTAATTCATTCTAAAATCAATATTATTTTCACAACTTTCAAAGATGTAATGGATTTTTTTTAAGTTATTAAATCTAATAAATACGTATATAAATAAAGATACGCATGTGATCCATACATCCATATGTTTACACCAATAACTCGCATGTGTGCATTTTCAATTGCCTTATATTTTTATAGTGATTTGTTTAAGGAGGTCCAGAATTATTATAAAATCTCAAGAAATACTTTTGGATCCTTAGATCAAGGAGATCAATGGTCCAGATTATATCCCCATTTAAAATATTTTTTGTACGTGGAAGGGTATAATGCCCCTCCATGTGTAATATTTATTTTTAATCTTGATCATTGATTAAGCTTGCTCTAATGGCTGTAAGTTGTTCATTGAGACTTTATAATATTAGTGTTCCTTCCTGAACACAACTCTAATGTCGATATGATATGATGAATATATACAACTAAAACATCTATGCCATCTTATGGGTTCGTACGTAATAAAATAAAATAAAAGATAAACACGTCTACAACAAATTATATGGTGATGCCCTAGTGTCAAAGGTGCTTGAAATAATTTCCTAAAAATCATGTGTATGATCTTCTCTTTGTTTTTTGAATAAGTATGATCTTCTCTTTAAATAATCATTTACCAGATAGTTAAGAAAAATTCTAAAATAATCAAATCAACAGTCCGATCACGTATAGACGTATATTACATGTAAAGGTAACTCACCTATGTTAATAAATAAATAAATAAACACGCGTACCACAATTTTTATTAATTTATAAGCACGTGGGCATTTTCAGTTGGTCCTTATAATATAATAATAATAATAATCGAGATGGATATAAAGAAGCCAAGAAATTATGTTCGTCGGTGCTAGCGATCGGACCCACGAATATGAATGAGTACGACTTATAATGCGCCACTGCTGTTTGCTTTTCATGATGTGGATATAATCTGCCCACGTTTTTTAACACATTAAAAAAAATTATTTCTACATTACAACTTTTATATTATACATCACACTATATAAGTTTTATAACTAACTATACAACTATGCTAAAAAAAAAATAATTATAATATATGCATTAAAAGTTATGATGTAAAAATCACCCTCGATATCAAAACCATGTTTCGTAATTGTGTAATTTTTTTTATAGATTTTGATAATGACAACTTTTAGAGCTGTCGATAATATATTATTAGATGTATTAAAAAGTTGTATTTTTATTAGTGGATAAGTGTTACCTAAAATGCAGGGGTAATTGTTGATTAATGTACATATTTTTAATACTCTTGTTGACAGCTTTTAGGATTGTCATTATCAAGACTCATTTTTTATTATTTTAAAATAGGGAAATTGTTCTGCAGGTGTTAAAATTAAGGGAACATTAGAGATTTTCTTTTAAACCATTTTTACCATGTACGGCGTTTGACCGCCATCCACCACATTTGATGTTGATGCTGATCACTAATACCGGTGACTGGCTACTAGTTTAGCATGCCAAATATAACCCAATTTAATCTTGACAATTGAATTATTTTCTGGAGATAAGTTTGTTTAGCTAAGAAATTATAAATCACGGTAACTTTCTGGAAAATTTACCATAAAAATAATTTCGTTTTAGTTAACTTTCCTTCTTGTTTGTGTTTACATGTGTTTAAATAATTTCGAAGCTTGTAGTTTAGTGGTATTAATATCTAGTATTGTCTATTATCTAAAGCCAGAAATTCAAATGTTGCTATGAACAAAATTGGGTAGATTTAGAAGCAGTTAAAAAAAAATCGTTTGATTATTCCTTGAAAGATGTTATTATATATAAGTTTTAACGACACTTTACAAAAAAATTGTAATTAAGTGGTTATATTTTGCTTTTAATGACAGTTTATGAAATAATTGTGCCGTAAAGGCCAAAGATCTATTCACACATCCTTTTTTTCACACCAGCAACGTATTTACACTTTTCTAATATGCAGGTAAAACACACGATTCTTTAACAACTGGTTTTTAGTGACACTTTCTGAGTGATTGACACTTTTAGATTTGATTAACACTTTTATATGTATCATTAAGTGTTCAATTTTTTATGGTTGAAATAATTAATTGGTCATTCATGATTCATCTGAAGCTAATATATTAACTATTAACTTGTAACCTTTTGATCGCTCTTTATACTTTATGTATTTAATCAATTAACCTCTCCAATCATTTATGGACGTCAAAGCAACGAGAATTAGTACCAGAACAATAAAATAAAAAACACATTACTTTACTCCCTCCCCATATGCTTTTACATTAAAAAAGTCATAGTTTGCTAGTGCTTCATGGATTATTTATAAAATTACTTTTTTGAAACTTTTCTTGCAATTAAGAATTGTAGAATCTGGATCAATTTATGTCAGACAAGTTAACAAAACTACAAAGTTTCAATATATAACCCGACCAACCAAATCAATTTATTCCCTATAAGATTGATTTATTCCCTATAAGTTACAGGTCTCAGTTTATTTATTTTTTACTTCAAAGTTTTATCTAACGACTTCGAAATTCATAATCATTGGATATAACACGACATTGAAAACCATTTCATAAATAACCCAAAAACAGACTAATCTGTACATATTATTATTTGCAAAGTTCAAACAAGCAACAAAAAAAACAACCAACCAATAAAAGGCTATATAAAACCAAGCTTCGAAACATAACCGCCAAGCAACCACCTCTCTATAACCGCCTTTTTCAATATCTTATGTGTATCTTTTTTTATAATGTCCTAACTGCCTCCTTTTGTCCCTTTTCTTCTTGCAACCTTTCTTCAATATCTTCATCATCTTTCATGATGAACTTATCCACCTGTGCCGCCGCCTGCCGCCCTTCTGAGATGGCCCACACCACCAGCGACTGCCCTCTCCGGCAATCACCCGCCGCAAACACACCGTCCACATTCGTAGCAAATCTCCCGTATTCCGCCTTCACGTTTGATCTCCCGTCTTTTTCCAAACCCAGTTTATCCGCAATAGTCTGTCAACAAAATTTAAAATTATTTAGTAAATACTAGACTAGAAGTTACAATTATTAACCATTTATGTATCACTGTATTTTTAAGGCCAAAATGCATTTCAGTATCATATACTTGGCTAATTAGGTGCTCTAGTATCCTAAACTTGACAAAATGGTCAATTTAGTACCTAACTCGCTAATTTGGTCATATTTTTTCACATGATTTGCTTCTAATATCAACATATTGAAGTCAGCGTACATTTTTTAGTCTGTCAAAGCTCCAATAAAATTAATTACTGTGATCAAATTAATTAATGAGTCAGGGTTTTAAATCCACCATTTTATCAAGTTCTAGGGTATCATGATGTACATTTAATAGTTCAGGGTAGTAGAAGACTAGTGAGACAAGTTCAAGGTAAGAAAATGTATTTTGGTATATTTTTTTTAGTCCATAAAATCTTGTACATGCTGTTATTCAAAAGATCATATTATTACTGATGTAACCATATTTGTTATTTGACACACTAATATTTATAAAAATCTAAACGTGAGACGAGTTGCAGAAACTTTTCTTTAAATTTTTATCCCGTGTTTTTCTCTCTTCAAATTTTTAAAAAAAATAGATAGCTAATAAATTTAAAGAAAATAAATATTAAATAATTAACTACTAACCGATTCAGGACCAAGAAAGCCCATGGCTAGCAAAACAAGATCAGCCTCAAGAATCTCTTCTGAGCCCTCAACTTCCTTAAACTGGAACCGGCCCGTTTCATCTTTCTCCCAACGAACACTAACCACCTCTACACCTTTCACCGACCCGTTTTCATTGCTAATAAACCGTTTGGTCAACACCTCATACGACCGCGGGTCTTTGCCAAATTTTGCAGCAGCTTCTTGGTGTCCATAATCTACACGGAATACACGAGGCCACTACATACACACACACACAAAAAAAAAAATTAGATAATGTCAATATTGTTGTTAAGGGTAATATGGTAATTTAGAAGAAAAAGACGAACCTGGGGCCACGGATTTCCGGGAGCTCGGGTTCGTGGTGGTTCAGGAAGAAGCTCGAGATTTACTATACTCGTGCAGCCGTGTCTTATTGAAGTCCCGATACAATCTGTACCGGTATCACCACCACCAATCACAATTACCTTTTTGCCCTTTGCAGAGATGTAATTATTATCCTCAAGATTGCTGTCTAATAAACTTTTGGTATTTGCATGCAGAAATTCCATGGCAAAATGTACTCCCGATGACTCACGTCCCGGAACAGGAAGGTCCCTGTAAAATTAACATTTTAATTGTTATTAATAATGATTAATAATAATAAATGGTCATAATTAATCACATGCTTATACATATAGGGGCATTTTTGTCATTTGACACTCACATAAATTTTAATCCAACTTCTATTTAATTTTTTCAAGTTATTTTTTTTTATTATTAATTATTTGTATTTTGTATTATTATTTTTTGTTAATTTCCTTTTTTGTTAAAAAAACAATATTATGTGATAATCAGTTTTTTTTTTTAATGAAAAAAATTAATAGAAAAATACTGATAGAAAAGATAATAAAAAAAAATTATGTGATATATAATACTGTATTTTATTTTATAGCGTACCGTGGTTTTGTGGATCCCACAGCTAAAATAACAGCATCGTTGTCTTCACGAAGGCGTTCAATGGAAAATGACGGATCTGCCCCTACATTTGCATTCACCACAAAATTCACACCTTCTTGAGCCATAAGGTCAACCCGTCTCTGAACCACATCTATTTTGTCAGTCTTCATGTTAGGAACACCGTACATCATCAGCCCGCCAATCCGGTCAGCCCGTTCAAAAACCGTAACCGTATGGCCCACCCGGTTCAGTTGGTCAGCTGCAGCTAGCCCAGCTGGCCCACTCCCAACAATAGCAACTTTTTTCCTATAAAAAAAATCAAAAGTCAGAATCATAGTCAACGAAGAAAAAGTCAAAGTCAAACATACCCTGTTCTTTTGAGGGGGGGTCTAGGCACCATCCACCCTTCTTCAAATGCTTTATCGATAATTGAACACTCGATGCTTTTAATCGAGACCGGGTTTTCGATAATACCGAGCACACACGACCCTTCACATGGGGCGGGGCAGACCCGACCCGTGAACTCGGGGAAATTATTTGTTTCTAGAAGCCGGTCCAATGCCTCACGCCACCTGTTCTGGTAAACCAGCTCGTTGAATTCGGGTATTTTGTTGCCAAGTGGACAACCCGAGTGCTCCTGAAATCATTTTCAATAAAATTAATTAATATATTAGAAAAAAGTTTGAATTTTTTTTGTTATTTACCTGATGACAAAAAGGTGTCCCGCAATCCATACATCGGGCCGATTGCGTTTTCAAAAGCGGGCCCGGTTTTGTCTCTTCCATAACTTCATTCCAATCGTTCATACGAACATTCGGGTCACGATACGATACTCCCTCGCGTTCATACGCCACAAATCCACGGTGTTTAACCGCATCTTCGACCCGAGACGGACGGGTCATGGGCTCAACCGGGTCAACTATTTCAACGGGCTCAACCTTGACCGGGTTGACCATCTTAGCTGCCAGCTTCTTAAGCTCTTCAAAAGCATCTTTCTCCTTCAACTCATCTTCCTCACGGATATCAGCTTCTTCAGCAGCTTTTTCAGCAGCCCGTTTCGCGTTCTCGGTTTCTTTCATCGTCGCCAAAATCCGCTTATAATCTCTCGGGAAAACCTTAACAAATTTCGGTAACAGATTATCAAAATCGGCAAGCACTTCTTTCGCCAGCTGGCTGTTTGTGTGTCGTTGATGTTGCTGAATCAGCATCCTAAGTGTCATGACATCATCTTCTTCCTCAACCTTATCAAGATCCACAAGCTCAGAATTACACCTTGACCGAAACTTCGAGTCAACATCAAGAACATAAGCAATCCCGCCACTCATTCCAGCTGCAAAATTCCTCCCGGTTTTCCCCAAAATTACCACAATACCCCCGGTCATGTACTCACACCCGTGGTCCCCAACACCTTCAACAACCGTTTTCGCCCCCGAATTCCGAACACAAAACCGTTCAGCCGCCATCCCGTTAAAGTAAGCTTCCCCACTCGTTGCACCGTATAAAGCCACATTACCGATCACAATATTTTCTTTCGGGTCAAACCCGCTTCCTTTTGGCGGGTAAACCACAATTTTTCCACCCGATAAACCTTTCCCGACATAATCGTTACTGTCGCCTTCAAGCTCGAGAAGAATACCTGAGCACATAAACGCACCGAGACTCTGGCCCGCACTCCCGTTAAGTTTTATATGAATCGTGTCGGTTGGTAGGCCCGGTAAATGGTACCGTTTAGTCACTTCGTGACTCAGCATGGTCCCAACCGCACGGTTAACATTACAAACGGGCGACTCGATGTAAACGGGTAAACCCTTTTCTAAAGCGGGTTTCGCAAGCGTTATCAACCGTTGATCGAGAGCCATATCTAACCCGTGATCTTGTTTCTGCACACAAGTTTGGGCTGCATCGGGTCGGATATCGGCAGCAGGTCGAAGCAATAGCGATAAATCGATGTTTTTCAATTTCTCGTTGTTTTTCGTTACTTCTTTATCGACTTCAAGCATATCAGCCCGACCCACCATTTCGTTCACGGTTCTAAAACCCATTTGGGCCATGATTTCCCGCATTTCTTCTGCCAACATGAAGAAGAAATTGATCACGTGTTCAGGCTCGCCCGCGAATTTCTCCCTTAGAACTGGGTCTTGGGTAGCTATACCGACAGGGCACGTGTTTTTGTGACACTTTCTCATCATGATGCACCCGAGGGTGATTAATGGTGCCGTACTGAACCCGAACTCTTCGGCTCCTAAAAGTGCAGCAATGGCTACATCTCGGCCCGTTTTTAGTTGACCATCGGTTTGTAAGACGGTTCGACCGCGAAGGTCGTTTGCGACTAGGGTTTGGTGGGTTTCGGCTAGCCCGAGTTCCCATGGGAGCCCGGCGCTCTTGATCCCAGTCCACCGGGATGCACCGGTCCCGCCATCGTGGCCCGATATCAAGACATGGTCCGCGTGGCCCTTGACCACCCCGCTTGCAATTACTCCCACACCAGCTTCAGAAACCAGCTTTACACTTACACGGGCTGATGGATTTGCATTCTGTAGTCACCAAATGAAAAAACAAGCGTTAAATTATGTTTTAATCCTTAAAGTTTCAAAATTTTGACGCTTAACCATTCAACTTTTTTGCATGAACTAATCGATGTTTTAAAAACCCTTTTTTGTATTGAACCGGCCACTGTCTTGAATACTGTCGAACTGGTTAGACCAGATGAGCTGGCCAATCGAACTAGATGACAATATTGAGTATTTATGATGCAATAAATATGTAAATGGTGTACAAATGTCATAAACATAGAAAAATACAAACAAATTCCTTAGAGAATTAAAAAAAATCTATTTTCAGCTAAATTTCATATTATATATTTCAAAACCTACAAAAGAAATTCATATTTTTTAGAAAAACCAATTTTTTTCCGGTTCGACTAGCAAGTTTAACTGGGTTTTTGAAACACTGGATCTAATTCCTTAACTTTTGTTAACTTGTTAAAAGAAGTCTTTGTGACATTATATCACAGTTTAACTGTGAAGTAAATACAATTTAAAGCATAATCAACTGGAAACAAAAAAAAGCAAGTTAAGTTATTTTATTACCTTTAAATCATGAATTAGTTGAGCAAGATCTTCGATTGAATAAATATCATGATGAGGTGGCGGACTAATTAAACCAACGCCAGCTGTCGAATTTCTAGTGACAGCAATATCACCAATAACTTTATGTCCTGGTAGTTCACCACCTTCACCTGGTTTTGCTCCCTGTGAAATTTGTAATAAAAGTATAAATAATAATAATGATAAGTAAACAATTACAGTTTCTTGATAATCAGATCAATATAAAAGTATTAATATAATAATTAAAAAATAAATAAAAATTACCTGAGCCATCTTTATTTGCAGTTCATCTGCATTTGTGAGATAATAACTTGAAACACCAAATCGTCCACTTGCAACTTGTTTGATTGCACTTCGTTTAGGGTTCATCGACCCATCTGGAAGTGGTACCAAACGAGACGGATTTTCACCTCCCTCACCTAAAAAAAAAAAATTAAATTTCATGAAGTTTCAAACTTCGAAAAAAAAATAAGAAAATTGGTCAAACGGGTCGGTTTGGATTTTGTTTAGTATCAAAAGGTCAAACAAAAAAACCAACTAAATCATACCGGTGTTAGATTTGCCCCCGATTTTATTCATAGCAATAGCAAGAGTAGTATGAGCTTCCAATGAAATCGACCCGTAACTCATGGCACCCGTACAAAACCGTTTCACAATCTCACTCGCGGGCTCCACCTCATCCAAACTAACCTTAACACCTTCCTTAAACTTCAACAAACCCCTTAAATTACACTCTTTATTCAACTCATGAATACGTTTAGAATACTCTTTATAAGCCTCAACACTATTCCCTCTAGCAGCTTCTTGCAATTTTGCAATTGCAAACGGGTCATTCAAGTGTATTTCACCGCCTTTTCGGTAATGGTAATCGCCGTTATTCGGTAACGCAACCGATTCGGCCGAATTTGGGGGAAATTCGCGATTTGGAAACCCTAATTTGTGTAGATTTAGTGCATCGGTTGCTAGGGCTTCAAATGTAGCTCCTTCAACTCTACTTGGAGTACCTTTAAAGCATCTTTCCATTACTTCAGTTGATAAACCAACTGCTTCAAAGATTTGGGCGCCTTTGTATGAAGCTAATGTTGAGATTCCCATTTTTGCTAAAACTTTTTGCATACCGTAATGGCTTGCTTTGTAGTATTTTTTGACTAATTCTTGTTTTGTGTGGAAATCGCCGTTTGATTTTGGCGGGATTTTACCGTCGGTTTGTAACCGCCAGATGGCTTCGACGGCTAGATAAGGACAAATTGCATCGACACCAAAACCGACTAATGTGCAGAAATGGTGGACTTCACGGGGTTCGGCTGATTCCACCATTAATGCAACTCGGGTTCGTTCAAGTTTCTTGACTAAATGATGGTGGACTGCACCAACGGCTAGTAAGGAGCTTACTGCCACACGTTTTGATGAAAAGGCTGCAATTTAGATAAAATTAAATGTTAAATTAGAAAATGTAAAAGGAAATGGGTTAAACGGGTCAGAAGTTGCCTAAAGTATATATTTTTAATCATATTTAAGGTATTATTTATTTATATGAATGGCTTAAAATGAGCAGAATAGTGGTCATTTTCACCATGGCTTAAAAAATTGCCCGTTTTGACACAAACCCATGTGACCCGTTCTTCAAATGAATTAATAATTTATAAAGATGTCTTAAAATGGGCAAATATAGTGTTCATTGTGACCCTGAGAAAAAATTACCCATCTTGACCCAAGCCCATGTGAGCGTACCAAATTAATTATTTAAAAAAGAAATGTCTTAAAATGGGCAAAATAGTGACCCTTACTAAAAAATTACCAATTTTGACCCAAACCCATGTGACCCATTCTATAAACGGATTACTTACCTATAAGAAACGTCTTTTAATGGGTAAAATAGTATTTACTAAAAAAATGGTAAAGGAGTGTACCATTGACACTGGCCACATATTGTGACCGGACACCCGACCCAGCAACAGGTGCATTCCCCGGTAAATCACCTAACAATGATATCCACACCTCTGCTTGGGCTCGATATACGAGACCCAGCATTTTCAGCACAGAGGGGGACCCACGTTTCAACGGAGGCTGGTGGCCACAAGGGGGGTTTCACGGGGTTCGAACCCGGGACCTCCCACATAGGAGGCCCAAGTCTTACCAACCGCGCCCACCCTTAAAGAAAAAAACCCATTTTGACCCAAAACCCATTTGACCCATTTACCCAACCGCCCACAAGACAAAATAAATACCTCTATCAGAAAGCACCAATGTAGTATACCCCTCTTTAATTGCATCACGGGCCTCAGAACAGATCCTATCTAGGGTTTGCTCCAATCCCTTTTGGCCCATTTCTTTCGGGTAAGTTATATCTAGAACTTTACTTCTCCACCCTCTAAAGTTCATATTTTTAATCGATTCCATTTCTTCAATCGACAAAAGTGGGCCCTTTAATGACAACCTATGACACTGTTCCTCTGTTGTTTCTGTTAAATCACTCTCGGGTCCCACCATGCATTCCATTGAAGTAACAATCTTTTCACGAATCGGGTCGATTGGCGGGTTGGTTACTTGTGCAAACATTTGTTTGAAATATTCAAATGTTAGCTTTTCTCGGTTTGACATAACGGCTAATGGTGCATCGTTTCCCATTGAACCTAGGGCTTCAACACCGTCTTTTGCCATTGGGAGTAAAAGCATTTCTAGGGCTTCAACCGTGTAACTGTCGAATTTAATGTTTATATTTTTAGTATTTATTAGTAATAAGAAAAAGAATTCAATAGATAATGTTAGAATTATGAAAGATTTATACCCGAAAGCTTTTAATGGAGCTAAGAGGCCTCGAATTCCCATGTTTTCCATGTTATCATCCTCGTTAGAAGCCTAGAAATTATAATTTTGACAGGTCAGCATATTTGGTCAACAAAAAGAATTGATAAATAATCAGTTTTTGATGTTTTCAATGTTATCATCCTCATTAGAAAGCCTAAAAGTTTAAATTTTTAAAAGTTGACATATTTGGTCAACAAAAAGAATTGATAAAATAATCAGTTTTTGATGTTTTCCATGTTATCATCCTCGTTAGAAGCATAAAAATTAAAATTTTGGAAAGTCAACATATTTGTCAACAGAAAGAACCGATAAAGATCAGTTTTTGAAGAAAAGAAATACCTTTGACACTCCAGCAATGGGCGGGTTGACCCGTGAAGATTTAGTAACCGATTCAACAATATTCTTGAGCTCAATCTTTTGCTTTTCCAACCACGCACCATACGGTTTGGCCCGTGAATATTGTTGTTTCAAAGCTTCATCATCTACAACTGTATGTTTCTCAAAGTCAACAAGAAGCATCATTCCAGGGTTCAGTCTTCCTTTTCTAGAAACATCTTCTGGTGGAATATCAACCACTCCAACTTCACTCGCCATCACGACCCGCCCGCTGTGGGTCACGTAAAACCGACCCGGTCTGAGCCCGTTTCGGTCCAGGGTCGCCCCGAGATACCGCCCGTCAGTAACTGCACAAAATATTGACCCGGTAAGCACTAATTGACCTGTTTAACCATTTTGACCCGACCCGAAACATAAAGTGAAGAAAAAATCATACATGAAACTAAAGCGGGCCCGTCCCATGGTTCCATTAAAGCAGAATTGTATTCATACAACGCCTTTCTTTGAGGATCCATATTTTTGTCATTTTGCCAAGCTTCCGGAATCATCATCATAACAGCTTCAGGAAGACTTCTACCAGCCCGTACTAAAAGCTCCAAAACACCATCAAAAGCACCTAAAAATAACAAAAAATAAAATAAATAATCAATAAAAAAAATTCTAAAAATATCCATAATTTATACAAAAATGTGTTCACGAACCTGAATCTGATGAGCTGGCATCTACAATAGGAAGAAGTTTCTTCATCTCGTTCTTTGAAAGCCCGAGCTCCTTGCATTTTAAAAGACCTTCGCGTGCCTTCATCCTAAAAATATTAAAAATAAAAATAAATCAACAATTATGTATCATGTATGTTTATTTATATATTAAATAAATTAAAAAGTTGCAAAATTACCAATTAACATTCCCTCTAAGTGTATTAATTTCACCATTATGTCCAAGAACACGCATTGGTTGAGCCCGATCCCAACTAGGAAATGTATTGGTTGAAAACCGAGAATGGATCTGCAAAAAAAACAATATTTATAATCAAAAATAGACGGAAAAAAAATATATAATAATTTACATCAAAACTGCACTTGGGATGTCAGTGAACCCGATACAGTTGTCGAACACTAGTTTTCATCATCTTTCTGTTATTTCTGTTATTTACCAACTCACCACAACAGAATCGAATCGAAACCGAGCATCCACAACCGAAATTTCATAAATTTAATCAATCATTTTCCTCAACATCGCATCTTTCTCTCCCGTTTGTTATCAAATCGGTTGATCCAATGCTGTTTGTTAAGTATGATGATGTCAGCAGACAAATAATTAGGTATATTATAAAATAATTACCAGGGCCATGTAGCTCGTAAACCTTTCATTCCCAAGATCTGCATAATAATATTCCTTCAACTGGTTCGGTTTTAACTGTCCTTTATACACAACCGTCCTGCGAAAATTATAATTATAGAAAATTATAAAATTAAATAAATCGACCTTTTTTATGTGACGAAATATAATTGAAATATTTAACTAACCTAGATGATAAAGAACATATATAGAAGTCTTTAACAGCACCATGTTGAAGGTTCAATGCAGCCCGAATTGCAACCATTGAAACCCTTCTTAATATGTACATCTGTAAAATACCGATTAATAAATAAAATATGTTAATCAAAAATCAAAACATACAAAAAAAATATGCACATATACATATATATATATATATATATATATATATAGGGTTAGGATCCGGTGACTCAAAAATCGGTGAGGACTGTTTGGACAATTTTCAACCAATCATTTAAGAAAATATTGGATCATTATCATAAATATTGGCTCTTTAGCAGAATTTTTTTTTCTTCATTTCGAGAAATTGGATCATTATCAGGAAATTTGGATCATAATCAGGAAATATTGAATCATTATCAGTCCTCACCAAATTTTGATTATAATCAGGAAATTGGATCAGATCACTATGAGAAAATTTAGATCATAATAAAAACAGAATATCTATGTACATATACATATATGTATGTATATAAACCTTAAATTTTGTCTAAAATCTTGTATACCTGCTGCTCAAAATCGGCTTTTGAACGTGCAGTTGGTGTGAGAAACACTTGTTCGATTATTGGTTCGGTTTGTAAAGCAGCTTTGCCCAAACCAGAATTGTCGGTTGGGACAGTACGCCACCCAAGAACCGTGTGGCCCAGTGACTCAGCAACCTGAAAATAAAATTGTAAATTTATAAAATTATTTTCTGTGAATTTTAATAAGCATAAATTATTAATTATTTTAAAGGTTAATAAATTTACCTTTGTGAATACAATCTTGCTTTGCTCTCTTCTAGTATCAGAAGTAGGCAAGAAGAACATACCAACTGCATATTTCCCGGGTGGCGGTAGCTCAAATCCCTCATCTTTTGCCACCTGGCAACGTAATATAAAATTAAAACAAATATCAATATTAATATTTATATATCATATATCAATAAATTAAAACCAATAAAAAGCAATCAAATTTGGCAAAAGTAATCTGATTGATTTTATATATAGTCAAAAAGTAACCAAATTTGGCAGAAAATTGAAGATCAATTAATGTGATGCCCTGAACTGAATCAATTAATTATCTTTTTAACTTTTTCAGATTATTTAAATAGAAAATCAGATTCTAATTTAACTTTTAGGACGAAAGTACTTTAATTTAGCAGATAATTAATAATAATTAATGTAAAAACACCCTAGCTAGGTCAATTAATTATCCTTTTTCCTATTTATTTCGAAAAAAGTGATTTTAATTTTACTTTTAGAATCAAACATAAATTTATTAATAAAATGAAGACTGATTATCTGTTTCCAGTTCACTAATTAATCACAGTTTAAAACCTCAAATTCAACATTACCCCTTCAAAAATTTGCAACTTTTCCAACATGTAAAATACACAGAGCCCTAATTACATATCAAATTAGCTAAATATATAGTAAAAACTAGAAATTTACACAAATATATACCTCCTTGTAGAAGTCATGTGGAAGTCCGACGAGAATTCCGGCACCGTCGCCGGTGTTGGGATCACATCCACAGGCACCTCTATGTGACATACGCACCAACATCTCAATCGCATCAGTCACCTTTTATAAATTCATCAAAAAAAGGAATAAAAATACAAATTAATTTTATCCAAATCACAAAAATACAACAAAAAAAAATTAAAATTCAAATATAAACCGAAAGTGATACATACCGTTTTTCTGTTACCTTTGCCGGATAATTCAGCAACAAAACCAACCCCACATGCATCCTTGTCAAAAGATGGATCATAAAGCCCTAATGGTTTTTCCGGTACCAACGACAACCCAGCCCGAACCACCACCCTACGGTTCAAGCCACGACCCGGCCCGTCCGAACCCGACCCGACTAACACCCTGGCTCCGAGAAATTTCTTCCCTAATAAGCTAGACTGTTTCACAACCGAGCCACGGGTAGCATACGTACGGGTTTTCGTTGTCCCTACCCCAATCCGGGCAGAACAGGTGTTTATCGGACGGGTAACGGAAGGTTTCAACAAATCCGGGTCGGGTCGAGTCTGAATAACGTGATTTAAAGCGACCGACATTATTGACTGATTAGCAACGATTCACCTGGTTCACGGATCTTTCCAATAAACAGGTTTTGTTATCAGATCTGGAGTGGATTGAAAGATGGATTTGATGTTTGGGGAGCGTGATTCAAGGGGAATCTTGAGAAGATAAAATCGAAATAAACAAAAACCTGAAAACCGACGTATCGGGTGAGTGTGTGGATGGATATACGCACAAGAGAGAGAGAGAGAGAGAGAGAGGAGGGGGGTTTCGGTTTTTCTCGTCATCGACGAGGTGTGTGATAGAGTTGATTTTATAGAGGAAAACGGGGCAGAGTGCCAGCTCATCAACACAACAAGGTGCCATAGTTTCTTGTGGGGCCCACTTACCAATTTGCCACTTTTAAGGCTGAACATTTTTTATTCTACCTCAAAGGCTGAAACACTGGAATCTACTTAATAAATTTATTTAACCAATTCATCTAGATTAAGAGTAAAATATTACTTGTATATTATTTTTTCTTATAATTTTTTTATTTATTTATATGTGTCAAAATTAGTGAATAATAAGATATCGAATTAATAAATTACACTTGACATTTTATCAAATGAGTAGGAAGATAAATATGAACAGATAGTAAGAATAAATATCATTTCTCTTAGATTAATTAACTACCTATAGGAAGTTTTTCTTTACAAAGTTTTGAATTCAAAATTTATCGAGGGTATTTTTTCAGAAGATAAAAAATAAGATGGGGATTATCCTCCAAAAAAGAAGATAGGTTTGACTTTTGAGGAAACCATATTGTCTACTTAGATGTTATTGCATGACTCAACCAGTCACTTACTAACGGTCATTCAAAATTATTACATTGGTTTACATTAAATTTGATAAAAAAAAAATTAATAAATCGTATTTTTTTTGTCTACTTATATTCTTACCCGTTATATCAATACAAATATCCAAATCAAATAATGAGATTAGTAAAAGGAATTGTTATTTTATGATATGATGATAAGTAGGAAGTAATATAATTTATCTTTCATTTATGGTAATGAATTTAATACAGTTCTATCGAGTGTTTTAAAAACCCGTTGGTAGGTCAAACCAGTTCAACCGGAAAATGGGAAGGTAACATGTCGGAACGAAATGGTTAGATTAGTGGTTATAACTCGGTCGAAACCGGCCACTTGGATACTTGGATATAAAGATCCGGATGAACCAGACGGTCGAACCATAAAAAAAATATTTTTCTAAAATAAACAAGTAAATGAAATAGAAACATGAATAGTAATCATTGAATCATAAATACTAACACTATTGTCATCCGTCGTCTGACTTATTTGATCTGAACGATTCAACTTTATTCAAGGTATTGATTAATTATATTAAAAAAAACAGCTTTTAAAACAGTTATTCTATCTCATATTTTTTATTTGAAATTTTTTTAATAGAAAATGACGATGTTAAATCATAAAATAATGTAATTTTAATTTTAATTTTAAATTTAATTTTAATTTTAGCTTTAGTTTTCAATAGCTTGAATATAAGTAGTCATGTAATGTTGACTAATCTAACCCATCGAAATGCAAACATAAATATCGATGGATACAAACAAATGCATAACAATGGATCAATTGATATTTTACATGGTTACAAGAACATCTCCGTAACGGTTATTAAATTCCTAAAATGTATGCTAGATTAAATAGCTAAATTATGCTAATTTTTTTTCAGAAACTATATTTGTTGGCGTGTTTAATCAATTTTGTTTTAAGGGATTTGCTAAGACAATGATTAAGGATAAGCCACACAAATGTGGTTATTAAAATTAAGGGGTGGTTTTTATAGTTATTGAACAATATTAATTACTAATTTATTTTTTTTAAACAATGTCCTAAGAACTATCATTAATATTTTTCTTGTTTTAATAATCTACAGACAAATATAATTTTAAACAACCTAAAAACAACTAAACTTTAATAAATAAAAAATGTACCTATAATTTATTAAACCATATTATTTAAGAGCCATTTCATTATTTTGAAAATAGTTATTTTCTTACTATATATAAAGCACATTTGAGACACTTTATTTTAAGCAAGTTTGAATATCAGCTTCAGAGTAAATTCGAACCCTTAACCTGTTTTTTAACCACTCTAACCAGTTTAACTACATGGTTATTTGCCGTGTTAAACATCTTTCTCGCTCAGTTTTTAACTCCCCTAAATAAAAAATAAAAACTCATAATATTTCCAAAACATAAACGTATCCCATTAAATTCTCAAAATAAATTAAAAACAAACAGTTACACCTTTTATACATCTTTCCTTCTCAAAGAGGTTTGCCGGCAGTGACCTTTTATTTTCATGATAACAACAAATTCTCTAAAGTTGTGTTTCATTTAGGGTGCGTTTAGTACAGAGAATGGAATTGCAGAGAAATGATTGCAGAGAATGGAATTGCAGAGAAAGAGAATTAGTCTGGAGAATGAGAATTGACTCTTCTGTTTGGTAGCATAGAGAGTTCAATAGGAAATTGTAACAGAGAATCATTTCTCTTGTTTGGTAGAACAACAAAAATCAATAGAGAATTGTACCAACTTTATCATTAACATATATATTTTATTTTCACAACATTAATTATTAAAACACAAAACATGAAAATATGGATGATTCAGTATTAAGAAATGCTACCCACTAAATCAATTTATCATTCATGAATTGAATTACATAATTGAGTTACCTATACAAATATTCTTATATATGATGGGTCAAATAAATAGAGTTTATCTCAAGAAAAAAAAAATCAGTACACTGATCATATAAAAAGGAAAACTTGAAGGAAAGATCTTTCAACATGTTCTTAAAAAGAATTCCCTTTATCTTTGATACGGATGGTTATGACAACTGAAGGCTGGTGAAGCAATGGTTGGGGTCTCGTTTAAAATATTGTCAGGGGAGGCTTGCATGGACAAATTTTTGGTATTCATCATGGTCAAACTTTTAGCCAAAAGCCTGCATAGTTTTCTAAGAGTTTATATTAACTGGAATAGGACTTATACATGATTTACCTACGTAAAATATTTACTTATCATAATAGAGTTGAAGCGATCCAGTTAAATTAATTGATAGAATTGAATTTATATCTAGAATGTAATTCTCTATTTTCCTTCATAAAAATGTTCCATGCAATACTTTATATCAAAGCAGATTCAGAATAAGTATTCATATATGGTATAGTGCTAAAGTTTACAACAGCTTATAAGGAATCATATAGGGTTTCAGAATAAAAATCAAAATCTGAATGTGAGTCAAAATCAGCATGCATGGAACGGGAAGAAAATTGTATGGTTGTTAGTAGAAAGTGAGAAATTCCAACCATACAAAGGTGTGGTAAACCAAATAATGATGCAATTAGCGGCCCAACATCTCAAACATCAAGCACAACAATTCCTACTGCTGGAAGTAGATCGAGTTTAACAGATTTACTTTGAAAAGTTCTGCACGAAATTTAAATAACAAATTATTAATTAAGGAGTTTTTTTTATATCTCATATATATAATATGAAATATGAAAATGATTTAGATGTCTATGCAATTCCCATAACAGACCATTTTAACTCAAAATTGTACTAATATGAACCCATTTTGACCATGTCCACTTCAACCCGACTCACGCGGTTTGCATAATAGTTTTAGGGCTTAATAGTTTCCAACATAAACATGCTTAATAGTTTTAGGGCATGTAAACTTTAAATGTATACAAATTAATGAGACCGATCGCATCGTTTATTAGCAATGGTTTATGTAACATATACCTAAATCACCTATGGATACATACATCACGGTGTCATGAAAAAATGTTTTTCATACTGCCATCTAAATGTCCAAGAAAATGAAAAAAAACTACATAGTTAATAGAATTTTGATCAAAACAGTTACCGGTGGCTAAAAATGCAAAGGAATAATACATTTATACATTACAATGGAAAACAATTTTATGTAAATTAGTAAATGCACATATTAATGTAGAATATACAAACTTTTAATTAAATGTTAAGAAAATGAACAATAATAATCAATAAAAGTCACCTTAATTCCCTAATCGGGGTTTGGATTGAAAGTTGATTGTTGTGTGGATAATTTGATCAAAACAGAGTCTCAATGTTCTAATGTCCCTAGAACAAATTAATGAAACGTTAAATTTAGATTATTAAGAGAATAAACAATTGAAATGGGGGAAGTATCACAACGAAAAATGGCCGCCGGTAAGGGATGGGAGTTTATACCTACAGAAGGGTGCGGATTGAAAAGGAGGAATCCAGTGGAAAGTCGTACCTATTCCTTATAATTGAAGAGAATGCCAATTGACTGTCGGAAGATGGCATAAATAGGAAGGGGTTCTTTGGAACTTTTTTGTAGGCGAAGATTGAAGATGACGATTGAGATGTTGGCGGTTGATGACGATTGAAAGTGGAAGATTTAATGGGTTATTTGGAAAGAAGGGGTTCTGTATTTGATGATGAATTGGAGAAGCGTAGGGTTGGGAATGTGTCGTTTGGGGAAGAAGGCAACCGGCAAATTCTAAGGCGTTAGCGAATTACAACATTAATGTGTTTAATATGGAATTTAAGTCAATGTAATTAATTCTACATAAACTCGTTTTTTTATTATATATAGATATAGATAACTCCAAATAGCTAATGTGTTAATTAAACATCTTAATTAACATTATGTTCTCAAAATACATATATGTGAAATAGATGATACCATAATACAACATAAAATTACGTGCAATTTACATTCTTTTGCAGCTTATTTTTAGTGCAAATGGATGGACATCTGCTCTTTGATCTACTCTTTGGTTTCACAGCTAATGATGTTAACATCCTTCGTGGATTCCGTATAGATGTTGATACCCTCGAATCCAGTTATGAACTTATGGGTGATTTTTTTGTTGACGAACTTGCATATGAAGCTACCAAGTTTCGAAATATCCAAGATAATGAAGAAATAGTTTCAGGTTCCATACAAAATGAAAAATTCACCGCGTCCCGTGAGAAATTTTTTGACTCGGTTTCCTGCTCAAGCAAGATTGTGTCCTCTTCTGCAGCATTTGTAATTAAAGGGGAAAATAAAGATTATGTAAATGTTGTTATAACCCGTGAATCCTTTAAACATGATGATTCAATACACTCCAAGACTTTTCTAATTTTAGGGCAAAAAAAGAATGGAATTGGGGAATTATAAAACATTATAATTCAATATACTCTAAGATTTTTCTAATAGGGGAATCCACTGCAGAGTTCTTTACACGAACATAAGTTGTGAAAGAATGGCGAATTACTGTCTCCATTACAGTTACTCTATTTTGGGTATATATAAGTGGATCCGATGACCAATAAAACAAAAGCTTTGCCTAAAAACCGCTTATTCTACTACCTTCTGTTTAAACCCCTGAACGAAAGATCTTTCTATGACAATTGTATATCTTTGATTCAATACACACCAAGATCATGCTAATTTTAGGTGTATGATTCAATTATATATCTATCCTAAACAGACAGAGCCATACCTGTAACGATGTCTTCACCGGATAATTAAGCTTCTTCCGTCGCCAAGTCCTGTAAGGATAGAACCCGAAGAGGATGAGAAACTTTATTTGGTAGAGAGCCAGACAGCGAGATGGATACAAAGAGGAGACAGAGAGAGCGACATGAAGATACCTTGTCGACAGCTTGTGAGAAGACGAACATGATTGTCACTGGCTTTGACGAAGAGGGTGGTTTTGAGAAGATGATGTGGAGAAGACGACCTATATGGAACGCGAGGGCTTTGAGAATTGAGGAGTCTCCGTGTTTTTTTTTTCAATTCCCAGTTTTCAATTCTCTCCTTTTCTCTTTGTTTAGAGGGGAATCAAAACTAGAGAATAGGAATTGTCTTTTCTCTCCCCTCTCTGTTTCTCAGTGCAAACAAACAAGAGAATTACCTATCATTTCCATTTCTCATCTTCCATTTCCCTGTACCAACACACCCTTTACAGATTTACTTTCTTTCACTTGTATTTGACTATTTTAGGCTTGTTGGCATTTGTTGCGGTTGAGAACGAATAGATCCTTAAAATTTCACGGTTTTGATCTCTATTGATCACTGATCAATCACTAGGCTTGCCTTTGGACTTAAGGATATGAGGTTAATATTCAATTATGAGTTCTAATTTGAAACTAATTTACCTTACTTGGATTTGTACATGTTTTTTAATATGGCATGGTCAAAATACATGACCTGCAAAGGTGCATTGGACACTCGGACGGAAGGTTTCGACGAACGATATTGGGTCCACATCCACATGTCGTGATCCAAGCGACAAAAGGGTTTTCCGGATAAAGTACATTGAGCCACGAGAGCATTAAATGCGACTTGAACCCAAGACGGCTGGAGTGAAAACTCAAGTCTTTACACCTAGGATAACAAGTCGAACCGCAACTCTTTATCCAGAAGATTCCTGCGTAAACCGGGCCGAAGGAAGAAGAATGACCTGCTTCCCGCCCAAGCGTCCGGTTATAAATACACATACCAACTAACAGGCTAAGGTACGCTATCTAACAGCACATTCTACATTACTCTTAGCATTCAATACTATCTGAAACTGAGCATTGAATGCTAACGTTGTTACTCTCATATTTATACATTCGATACGATTTTACTCTTACGATAGACCTCACGTCGCAAATATCTGACTTGAGCGTCGGAGTGTTCTCACGAGGATCACCCTCGGGGAGCATCTGACCAAGGGTTTCGGTTGTTTTTAGGTTACGTGTTCATAGCTTGAGGAAGGTTTACCCTCCGTCCTAGCTCTACGAAGAACCGCTTTCAACATTTGGCGCCATCCGTGGGTCCCAGAACGAAATGGTCCTCGAGTCGACGCCGGCAGGAGGGAATTGACCCCTAACACCGCCTGGAGATAATCTTACTCCTACCTTTCCGGCCTCAGCTGTCGTCAATGTTGCGACATCCCTCCTCCTTCAGGATCGGGGAAAGATGATCCAACGGAGGAGGAAATCAAAGAGTTTAACCTTTTCTGCAAGTTTCGAAAGCTGAGAGACATGGAGAAAAGTCGGAAAAGAGCGACCGAAGGAATGAGTGGGGTCGGGAGGACTCTTACTTATTCCAGTGAATCCACAGAAGAAGAATCCGCAGAGGAGGTCTATAAGGAGGAGACCCCTCCGATCCGAAGTCACGAGTCCGAACGGGAAGGAGAAAGAAGGCGAGGGCGTACTCCGGAGAGGAGAGAAAGAGCTCCGGAAAGAAGGAGGGAAGAAACTCCGGAAAGAAGAAGGAAGCGCACTCCCGAAAGAAGGGAACGAACGTTGGAGGAAAGAGAAGGAAGCTCTGCCCAACTTCATTTTTCCACGCCTAGAAGCTTTCGATCTCCGTTCACCGACGAAATAAATGAGATGCCGATCCCTCCGGGACTCAAAGGCCCCAGAGTTAAGTCATACGATGGGACCGGAGATCCGGACGATCACGTGGCTAGCTTCTGTTGGGCTGTTGAAATGATACCGATGGACCAAACATTGTGGTGCCTATACTTCGCAGGAACCTTGGAAGGTTCAGCTCGGTATTGGCTGTCTAGTTTGCCTTAGAGGAGCATTGCGAGCTTTGAGGAGCTTGCTGCTCAGTTCAGTCACAGCTTCATACAACAAAATAAATACCAACAGAAATCTCAGTCCATAATGGCGTGCATGCAGCGAGAAGGGGAAACGAACAAGTCATACTTTAAAAGATTCAATGAACAGGGCCAGAAGATGCCCGTCCGGGAAGACTCGCTCATAATAGCGGCCTTTACGTATGGTCTTCATGAGGGAGAGTTGTTCAGAGAGCTGTCGAAAAGAGACTTTGTCAAAGTTGATGATATGATTAATGCGGTGAATAAGGTACTTAAGCAGGAAGAAGAAAGCGCAGAGAAGCTGCGCTTCGAAGCTCAAGAAAAGAAGGGTGGGTCCGGCTCAGGTTTCCTCCGGGGTACCGAAAGACCAAGAGGTTCCTTTCGGCCGAACTTTTCCAGTCGGTCAACCTATAAGGGAAAAGCCTTGGGGGGAAGGTTCCCGAATGGAAGCTACGAACATCAACGTCCAGAAACCTTCACAACTTCTGACCCTAAGACAGAGAAGGAGGGAAGAGCTCCCCGGAAGAGGTATCCTCGGGACCCAAATGCTTATTGCGAGTTTCACAAGATAATGGGCGAGAAAAAGAAGCTCAAAAGAAAGGGAAAGGCGTAGAAGGGGTAACCGAAGTACCGAAGGGCGGAGTGACCGTGTATGATACGGAAATCCTGATGACGGAGGAGGAGTGTCATTCTGTATCTCCTCAACGAAAGAGGAAAGGGGTAGCTATAGAGTTTGGAAGAGACGAACCTGTCCCCGAAGGATATGTGGGAATGGAGCCATTGGTGATTTGCGAAGCCATCGCTCGAGCGATGGTTCGTCGAATTTATGTGGACGGAGGAAGTTCCGCCAACATTATGTACGATCACTGTTTTGAGAAATTCCAACCTGAGGTCAAAGCGTTCCTCAAACCAGCAACGTCTTCGGTAGTAGGATTTTCAGGACGATCTGTATGGCCACGAGGAAAGATCCGCTTACCTCTGGTGTTGACAGATTGGAACTCTAGCCGCAGAAAGTCCATCGTAACAGAATTTATCGTCATTGAAGCTCCGTCCAGATACAATGTCATTTTAGGACGAACTGGAATGTGGCAGTTACAGGCAATTGCATCCACTGTTCATGGTTTGCTTAAAGTTCCTTCAGAAGATGGGGTACTCACCATGCAGAGCATGCCCATGCCCATAATGGAGTGCGGAAGCGTCACACACCAAGACAGTTGGACGGAGCAGGAAGAGACTCAGATTGTGGTGAATGCGGAGTATCCGGAAGTGATCGTTCGGGTAGGAAGCGACCTTCCTTCCAAGTTAAAAGGAGAGCTCGAGGCGCTCCTAAGAAGGAACAAAAGCGTGTTCGCGTGGGAACCCAAGGACATGACGGGTGTATCCCGAGAATTCGCGGAACACAAGCTGAACATTAACCCGACATTCACCCCGGTGAAACAATCAAAAAGAGGAATGGCAGTCGATCGAGTTAAAGTGGTGAGTAAGGAGGTAGAAGATTTAGTATCGGCAGGAGTGCTACGAAGCACCCAATACCCAGAATAGGTGGCTAATCCGGTGTTGGTCAAAAAAGGAGATGGGTCAATGCGGATGTGTGTAGATTTCAAAGACCTCAATAAAGCATGCCCCAAGGATAGCTATCCCCTCCCGGAGATAGAACAGAAAGTAGAGGCGTTGGGAGGTTACAAGTGGAAATCCTTCCTGGATGCCTACAAAGGATACCATCAGGTACAAATGGCTAAGGAAGATGAAGAGAAAACGGCTTTCCATACGGCTAAAGGCACGTTCTGCTACATTAAAATGCCCTTCGGACTACGAAATGCAGGAGCTACGTACCAACGATTGGTTGATAAGGCTTTCGAGAAGCAGATAGATCGCAATTTGGAGGTATACGTCGATGACATGGTGATCAAAAGTATAGGCGATGGCGACTTGATCAGCGATACTGAAGATACCTTGCGGCGATTACGGGAGATCAACATGAAGTTGAACCCCAAGAAATGCTCATTTGGCATGAGTAGAAGCAAGTTTCTAGGTCACATTATAACACCCTCCGGCATACAATCCAACCCAGAGAAGATAGAAAGTTTGTTGAAAACAGGAACCCCACGAACGGTGAAGGAAGTACAGGTCTTGAAAGGGAAGCTTGCAGTGTTAGGGCGTTTCCTGGCAAAGTCCGCAGAAAGGTCCATCCCTTTCTTCAACTCTCCATGGGTGTACCAAGAAGGGAGGAGTAGAATGGACTGAAGAAGCAGAAAGAGCATTTGAGTAATTAAAATAATATTTACGAAGCATCCCTACCATGGCAAGTCCTAAGACGGGAGAGGCTCTGGTCTTGTACCTGTCAACAGGAAGGGAGGCAATCAGTTCGGTACTTATAGCAGAAAGAGAAAGAAGACAAGTTCCGGTGTACTTTGTTAGCCGAGTACTACAAGGTGCAGAGTTAAATTATTCAATACTCGAGAAATTGATCCTAAGCTTAATATATTCGGTTAGGCGATTGAAGAGATACTTTCAAGCTCATACGGTAACAATTCTAACTAATCAACCGATCAAAAACATATTGCTCCAACCCGAACGGTCGGGACGAATGACCAAATGGGCAATTGAGTTGGGGGAATATGAGATGATGTTCAAACCAAGGCCAAGTATAAAGGGTCAGGCGTTGGCAGACTTCTTACTAGAAATGACGGACGAAGGAAGACCGACGGGGGAAAGTATGCAAGTGGAGGAGAAAGGAAAATCGGTGTGTGCATAAAGTAGTACTCTGTGGCGGATGTACACGGACGGAGCCGCAAGAGCAGATGGGTGTGGCGCAGGAGTTGTCCTATCCGGACCTAGGGAAGAGAAAGTGACGTATGCCCTGAGGTTTGATTTCGCATGTTCAAATAACGAAGCTGAATATGAGGCGTTATTGGCAGGATTGAGCCTGGCTAAGAGTTTGGAAGTGAAGGAGTTGGAGGCGTTCGCGGACTCAATGTTAGTTGTTAACCAGGTGAACGGTTCCTACGAAGCGAAAGAAAGTCATATGAAACGATACCTGGAACAAGTAAAAAACAAAGTGGCCAAATTTGAGAAATTCAAAATTACTCAGGTCCCTCGAACCAGGAACAAAGAGGCGGACGCACTTAGCAAGTTAGCCTCAATGTTGTACCACCATCTCACAAAGGAGGTTCTAGTGGAAGTGCTACCAAGAAGGAGCATTGAACAGGTGACGGAGGAGGTAGCAGATATAGACGAAAGCCAAAGTTGCTGGATGAAACCAATCAAGCAATACATTACAGAAGGAACTCTCCCTCCTAACCTAGGCGAAGCAAGAAAGGTTAGGATGAATGCTGGAAGACATGTGATAAAAAATGACCAGTTGTACCGGAAGGGGTACTCCACCCCATGGTTGCGGTGTTTGAGCCAAGCAGAGTCTCAGAAAGCAATAAAGGAAGTACACGAAGGCCTTTGCGGAGCGCATGCAGGGTCAAGAGCTCTAACACAAAAAGTATTCAGAATGGGATACTTTTGGCCTCAAATGTCGAAGGACATCCAAGCACCCGTTAACCTTACGAGTATCCAAAGCCCATGGTCGTTCTGTCAGTGGGGAATCGACATAGTGGGACCTTTACCGAAGGCTCCGGGAGGTCTAAAATTCTTGGTGGTGGCGGTAGATTACTTTACTAAGTGGATTGAGGCAAAGCCGTAGCATGTATCTCAGGAGCAAACATTGTAAAGTTCGTATGGAAGCAAATCGTTTGTAGGTTTGGTCTCCCACATACCATCATAAGCGATAATGGGAAGCAATTCGCCAGCAACCTTTTCAAAGGGTGGTGCACAAGTTTGAGCATTTGTCAAAATTTTACGTCCGTCGCTCACCCCCAGGCCAACGGGCAAACTGAGGTAACGAACAGAACTATAGTAAAGGGAATAAAGAAACGTTTAAATTGAGCAGAAGGGGGATGGGCGGATGAGTTACAAAGCGTTCTGTGGGCATACCGAACCACAGCAAGAAGTGCAACTCAAGAGACCCCTTACAGTCTGGTGTATGGGTCGGAGGCGGTCATCCCACTCGAAGTCAGCTTACCATCTCCACGGGTTGAAAACTTCCGTCTAGATGAAAATATGGAAGCACTAAGGCACAACCTAGACTTAGTAGATGAATGAGGAGAAAACGCTGCCCTACGGCAGGCAGCGTACAAGCTACGGACGGAAGGGTACTACAACATGAAAGTCCAGGGGCGACATGCAAGGTAGGAGACCTGGTGTTGCGAAATAACGAGGCTAGCCTCCACCATAAACCAGGGAAGTTAACACCTAACTGGGAAGGTCCTTACAGAGTGAGAGAGGCCAGGAGGAACGGTTCGTACGTGTTAGAAACAATGAATGGGTCTACCATCCCTCGAACTTGGAATATGAGGAACTTACAGAAGTTCCATTATTAGGGAAGCAGCGATCGCTTTCATGTTATGAGTAGCCCCTATGCTTTAATTTTGTGTGACCACTTCTTGATTATCGTTTATGTCAAGACGAATGCTTTATTGAAAACCCTTATGGGTAGTTTTCTTGTGTTGAATATTGTTCTTATACGATAGCGATATTGTTATGAATAGTTCTTAAACAACCAAGTGTCCTAAAAAAAGGGGGGTTTGAGCCCACGAAAGGGTCGAACATCCAACTTATGGGTGCGAATCAATTCGACGAAAAGAAAACATGCATGCGAGTAACGAAAATTTTCCAAGGAGGGACGCCTCCAAAATAGGAAATTTAGACAAACGAAATGATATATGTCCCGAATAGGCATGAAAAATAAAAGCGACTTACAGTCGTTCGCATTACGAACATATAAACGATATATGACTAAATCAAATAAAACGACGAATACGAACATTAAACATAAAAACAGGAAGTTTGGATTACGATAGACAAACAATACATCCATTCAACAAGGTGCGAAGTACAGTGTTTTTAAAGCAAAAAGTACTACTATCAAGAAAATGCCTCGCCTAAAAAAGAAACTTAGGAGGCGGGAGGATCTTGTCCTTGAGCGGAGCTTTCGGTGACATCCTCTGGTCCAGAAGAAACCTCGAGAAGTTGAGACTTCAGATCGCCAAGAGAGATAGTTCCGGATTCAAGGGCCTGAATCAAAGGGGGTCGAATGGATACAAGTTCGCCAAATAAGCCCATAATATTTGTTTGGGCATCTGGATAGTTGTGGATAGGCATGGTGTCCTTGAGCAGGTCAGGGTACACATGATGTGTATCCAGACACCCCTGATATTGGCCGAACCGGATGCTTTCCCTCTGAAGTTTGGTATTCGCATTCACAAACTCTTCTGAAGAGACGAAAGCTTGAACGGCCCCGGGAACTCCTCTTTGTCGCAACCAAGAGATGTCTCGATTGCAGGCCCCCTACCTGATCCTGCAGTTTCTCATTTTCTTTGAGGGATGAGTCTAAAGCTTCTTTCGCCATTGCATCCTTCTCAACTAACAGATGCTCCAGCTCAGCAATCATCGCAGAAAGAGTGCCATGTTCACCCTTTAAATCGATAATTTGGGCATCTTTGGTGAACGAAGACTTTCTCATCTCTTCAATACCTACCGCAAGCTCACGATTCTCCTCGACCAAAGACTTGTTCATATCCGCCAAACGATTTTTCTCCTCCGTCTCTTCCTGGTGTAACTTTTTAACGGTGTTTAATAGCTCGTTCAAACGAGCGAATTCCAGGTTACCATGAAGGAAAGACTGCCGATTACGAATACCTCTGGCATGCAACTCCGATAAAAGCTCGGTGGCAGATAACAGCTCAGAATGGGCTTTCAGTGTAACATCCTAAAACTGGCCTAGTTGTTTTAGGTATATATTGATATTTGATAAATATCTATTTGACCATATGTGGAATAAATTGATTAAATGTTAAATGAATTGTTTGACCTTTTGTCATTTTAATCAAGGGATTAAAATACCCGATTACTGAAATGTTTAAAGAATTTCATGATTTTTATATTTTTGGATTCTCCTTTTAATATTGTTTCCGAATATATTTTCGTGGCTAAAAATAGAGTTCGTTTGGTAGTTTAAATAAATTAACTACGAAAGGGACCTTTTGTATCGTATTGTTAAAGTAAATAAAAGAAATCAAAAAGTGGGCCCCCTTTGTTGAGTGTGAGGCAGGCAAGGGGAGGGGGCAACCCCTTTCTTCTTTCTTTTTCACCAATTCCTCCATATCTATCTCTCTCTACCGTATCTCTCTCTCTCTCTAAGAAAAACACCCATTAAACCCCCTTTTGAGTTCTTAATGTTTTATGAAGATCATAAGCTAGTTTCTTGTCCAATCATTAATCCAAACACGTTTTTGTGAAGGCCTTGAGGTAAGCTTCAACCTATATGTGTTCATTTTCGATTTCATGATAGTTGATAAATTAGGGTTTATGTGTTCTTGAGATTTGGTTGGTGATTATTGTGTTAGATGTTATATTAGGTGTCTATGCAAAGTTTGACATGTATTGTTGCTTGTGTACAAGTAATTTAGCACAAGGTACAACCTTTTTAGCAAAGTGTACAAGTTGGTGTGTTTATGTAAAAGTAGGTTGTATGGGTTTTGTCAAACCTTGGATTTCTTGTGGTTTGAATGCTTGGAATTGTTCATTAGGTTGAGAAAACATGTTTAGTAAGTTATGGATATTGAGAAATCAAGTATTGTATGTTTTGGTGGTTTATGACTTGATTTGGGTGAGATTGTTAGTTAAAACAATTGTTTAAGTTTATGAAGAAAGTATGAACCAATCATTGTGTTAAGTGACTAATTAGTGGATATGTTATCATGATAGATTCGATATGTTAGTTATGGATTGTGTTGAGATTCGGTGGGATTAATGAAATGCTAACTAGTGTTTGGATGTTTTTGGTTAAAATGATGAACTAGTAATTTGGAAGTAAAATACATGGATTGTTGGTATATATGAACTTGGTGAATGGTTACAAGATTATGACTTGCTAGATGTAGTAGTCATGGACCCTAGTTGTGAAATTGCTTATGTTATAGTCATGTTCGGGCTTTTGACCCGTTCAGGCCAATTAGTAGTAAGTAACTTAGGAAACTTGGATTGTGCAAGTATAAGTGTTTTGTTAGAAATGTTATTGATAACAATTGGTAAATTGTAAGTGGATGATGTGGTTGTAGTTATAGAAAGTATTATTGTTTAATAATCCGGTTTTGACCCATTCGGGCGATTAAATGGCGGATTGACCCAATTGTTGAATTGTGTGTGTATAAGTGAGTTTAATATACTTATGTGTTAGAATTAGTACTTATAACACTTGGTGGAAAGTTAGTGTTCATTATTGTTAATATTGGTGATTCTTGATATGTACGATTATTGACTCGGTGTTCTTTGATGTACAGGATCCGAGGAGGAAACTCAGTGATATTAGCTCACTGAGTTACAGGAATTGAAGGTTATGGTGAGTGGACTTAACCTCAAACTTGTGTTCGGTTACAATCGGTTTGGTATTGCCTGTTTGGGAAAGGTGCAGGAAAATACAGGAAACATGCAGGAAAATACAGGAACATGCAGGAAACGCTCCCTGGAGCGAGTTCACGATCGTGAACTCTAGTTCACGTCGTGAACTCTAGTTCACGTTCGTGAACTATTGTTCACGATCGTGAACTTCAGATTTCGGGTTTTTCGGGTCGTTTTCGGGTGCGAATCTTTGGCAGGTTGCTTGTTTGGTACCTGTTCGATCGGGTTAGACGGAATAGGATATGTGCACATAGATGAAAGGTTTTGCTTGATTGGTAACAACAACTCGATTAGTGGCAATCGAGGATAGGGACGAGGTCAGTGTCGGATGGATAACGGCTGGGCACAGTGTATCGACTAACAGGGTATCCGACCTTACCTGTATGCGTTACATGGTTAAGGGGAGGGAGTTTCCCGGGGTGTTGGATACAAAACGCTATCGGTTACCGTGGTTTTGGCCGACCATGGTTTAAGGCCCGCAAAGCCGCCGATCCTCTCTCTTAGTAGTTACCCAACGCGGAGATGTAGTAATACTTCCGTGTTTAGCAATCGGAGATGTAGAATTACTTCCGAGGTTAGTAGGCGGAGATGTAGAGTTACTTCCGTGCTTAGTGATTAGACTGTTAGCGGTTTCTGGTTCGGTGAAACAGTGATTCAGTGGAACAACGGTTAAGTGGTTACGAGGAGTAACAATC
Source organism: Calendula officinalis (assembly GCA_963853835.1). Taxonomy (NCBI): domain Eukaryota; kingdom Viridiplantae; phylum Streptophyta; class Magnoliopsida; order Asterales; family Asteraceae; genus Calendula; species Calendula officinalis. The sequence continues at coordinate 29,796,610 of OY970825.1, forward strand.
GTGGAGATGTTGGTGCTTGCTTGTCGAGCCTTGTATAATTTGTAGTTTATGTTCATTCACTTAGCTTTGTGCTAATCCCTCCCTCGTTGAATCTTTTCAGGATGATCGGTGCTTTGGACGGGATGATTGACCAAGCTCATGGGGTTGTGTTTGTAAAGTGAGCCATGTCGTTTAAGTGACACCGTTATTGTATTGTTTAAGCAATGTTTATTTTGGAAACTTATTGTGGGACCTTGTTTGTAACTAAACTAAACTAAACTAACCTAAAGGATAACCTAATCACCTTCGGGCATTTAAAAAAAAACACGCTTTCTAAATTTTGCGGTGTTACATTCAGGAATAAACCCTCATCCGAGAAATTTTCAAAGCTTGGTCCTGCAGAAATAACGGTATGAACGATTGGAGAGGAAGTAACGACAGCAGCCGGTTTAGGTATATGGGAACCTGGCAGCTTGACAACCCAAAGGGTTCGGCAGTAGACGCAGAGATGGTGGTGCGCATCTTTTTACCTGCAAATAAAAGTTGATAAGGGCATGCGCGTGTAGCGTAGAAATGCTCAAATATCGTTAACAAAAGAAGGCTTACCCAAAAAGGGGAAATTAGGTAGCGAAGTTTGACTCTGAGTAGGCTGTGACGAAAAGGAACTCTTTACGGTAGAAGATAGTTGCATCCCAGAGCCAAACAGACTGCTCTCAAAAGCTGCCAAAGCAGAGGTACTTGATGATACCAAAGGACGACGAAATGATGAAGGCAATGGTGGTACTTTGATAAGTGAAGGGTTTGCAGGAGAAACTTCAGACGCAGGGGTAGGAATAACCACGGACGGAGGTTCAGAAAGGTTCGCAACATCATGGATGCTCTCAGAAATGACGACAGACTCGGGCACTTCTGCACAGAACCAATCAAACTATGGTCATATGACAAGAAATTGATAATGTACAAAAAAGGAAGAACACAACAAAATAGTACCATACCTTCTTCCTCGACCAAGATTCGCTTGGGTGAAGAGTGGGAACCTCCACCTAACGGCCTCTTCAGACGGGGGGCTTTCGCCTTTTCCGGAACAGAAACAGAACAGAGCGTCCGAACCTTTCGCGGTTTGGAGGGTTCCGTTTGAAAATCATGTACCGTCGTATCTTCAACTGTAAAGATGGGCGGGCGCGCCTCAGGAGCAACAGAAGACACGACTACGTTGGAAGAAGAAATGCGGGCATCGGGGGTCTCTTCAGAACTCTCGGAAGCTTCCGTTGGTGGGCCAAAAGGAACGATGGGGCCATCAATAACAGACACATCACCTGAAGGAGGAACACCTTTCGGCATCTTTAAATGTCGAATCAATGAGACTTCTTTTCCATCAATCATCCAAACCGGACGGATACCTTGCAAAAAATAATAAGGGCTCAAGTCTGCCATACCCAAAAAAGTCTCATCTGGATCTTCCCATTTAACCTCAACGGATGAAAGGGCATACTTGAGCGGTTTCTTCGGCGGATAGTTGCGGGGGTGGTTCAGAGGTGCGTCCAACGATTTTCCCCCAAGAAAATGTTGCGCCTTTAAAAGCGGAGCGACCAACAAAGAAGAAACCATGCTTCCATCCGTGGATGGAATCTCTCAACCCAGTAATGTTTTCGGTGCGTCAAGACCGTAGTGTGAGAACCACCCAGTCGCCTCGACCAGTAACCACATATAGATTGCGGAACAATCTGGGGGAAAGAGGTACACCAAGGGAGCGGCAAAGCATGATGAAACCTATGATCTTTTGGAACGCGTTAGGTGCGAGTTGGGCGACATGCAAACCAAGGTCTTGGAGAAGAGTAATAATAATATCATCAAGGGGAAAACGCAACCCTCCTAGCATATATTGAATGTAAACTGGTTCAAACCCTTCAGGCGGAGTCTTGATACTCTCGGATCCCACAGGTAGGCGAAGGGGATATTGAGGGTCAATATGAAACTCAGAAGTAATAGAGGCTAAATCAGCATCGGAAAGGCTAGTATATGTGTTAAAAGCAGTAATCTTGACAGATTTTTCGCTTTTCTCTTTCGATGGCTTATCTTTCTTAGTCATTCTGACTTCAAAAGATTGGGGGGAAAGGAGAAGTGAAAAGAAAGTTAGAACGGTGAGGAAGGAAGAAGGCGGAAAACAAGTTATATAGAGAGAGAAGTTGAAAAGACCCGAAATGATGGTTATAACGGTCGAAAATGTAACATCCCGAGACCCGACCCTTAATATTTTATTACTTTTGGTAAGTAATATCTTATAGTTTAATATTTTATTATATTATATGATTTTATTTGATTTAATTGAATTAATTGTATTTTTAACCATGGGGTTAAAAATTAGTAAAACTGAGATATTTTCATGTTAAAATGATTTTTACATATTTGGGTTCATTTCTGAACCGGGGTTCCAAAAATATCTTCGTTGTTAAAATTGGAGTTAGTTAGGTCTAACTAATTTATCTGTGAACCTATTATCATGTACTGTGTTAAATGAAATATCAGTGTTTGGGAAGGGGGTACGTGTTATGTTGGTGGGTATGTGTCAAAAAAAAATCAGATTTCTCTCTTCTCTTTGCCTGTACACGACAACACCCACACACACACATACTTTCTTGAACTTTCTTCTAAATTGATGCTTGAAACTTGAAGTTCTTGCCTTCTCCTTGTGATTTTCGGATTCTAGAAGCAATCTAAGTAAGTTTCCTTCCTTCTTAAGCTAGGGTTTCATGTTCTTGATGTAGGGATGAACTAGGGTTCTTGAGCTAGTGGATTTTCATGAAGTTCTTGGTGAATCTTGCTTGTAATCCGAAATTGATGCTTGATTTGGTGTTTATTTGAGTTCTTGCAAGTATTGTGTGATTTGTTGTTAGTGTTAGCTCATTTGGTGAAGCTTTCATAAAGCTCCATCAATGGTGGTTTTGGGAAAAAGATGGGTTTTTCCCTAATTTTGGTGAATTGTATATTTTGGTGTTCTTGAAGCTTTGTTAGTTGAATTATGCATGTTAAAATGGTAATTGTTAAGTATGTAGATCACTAGTTAACTATTGAGTTAATGCCTAAGAAATGGTAGTGTTTGGCTAGATGGAAATTTGGTCATAACTAGCTAAAATTGTGAATTGTTGACCTTGGTCAAATCTGGGAATTGACTTTTGGTCTTGTATGGCTTGTAAACTTTAATTATCAATTTCATGTTAGAAATGTGTTAGTTGAATGAATTGTAAGCTCAAGTGTGTAGGTTTCATGTCTTGACCCGTTTGGTTGCTTAATTGTGCAATTGACTTAAATAAAGTCAAAATTGGTAATACTTGCAATTGGATGCAAGAAGTATGTTGGTTATGTAATTTTGATGTTGATCATGTAGTTTAACTCATTGGTTAATGTTGTGTGAATGTCCGACATATGATTCTTGTTTTGACCCGTTTGGGCCTAAGGTGCAATTTGGCCAATTGGCATAATGAATTGACTTATTGAAATGTTATACTTAAGTTATGGTTATGAGTAGAAAATGCAAGTATTTGGTTATAAGCTCTTGTTGCAAAATGTGGTCTAAAGCTTATATTACTTGTTACACAATTGACGATTTCGGGTGACTAATTCGGTATTCATTTTGTACAGGAAAGGGGAAGGAGCCTCAGTGATATAAGATCATTGAGCTCGGCACAAAAAGGAAGCAAAGGTGAGTGGACTTAACCTTCTTTCTTGTGTGATGTACAAAATTAGGGAATGGTAGAGTTTTGAGAAAAAGTGCAGGAATTGGGTATCTGAGAGAGTTCGCGTCGCGAACTTGTGGTCGCGATCGCGAACTCGGGACAGAGAAATTGGGGTCTGGTCGTGATGTAGTTCCCGATTCGTGAACTCTTAGTTCGCGACGCGAACTCTGAGTTCCCGACGCGAACTATGTCAGGAACAGATTCTTGGCTGCAATTCTTTTTACAAGTTTATTCTTGGTCTAGTGGTTAATGGTAGTATGTGCACATGTTTTTAGAGGTTAGATATGGTGGTTTTCGGCTACGCTTCGTTACTCTTGGCAGGGGCGATCGGACTCCTTCGTATTCGTTATGTAAGGAGGGATCACCGTGCCTCTAGTAAAGAAGCCATCGGTTGACTGTTGTTGGCCGACAACAGTTGAAGGTCCTCGCCCGACCGCCGATCCTCTTTTAACGTCCAATTGCTTGTGGAAGTTTGGACGGGTTTCCCTATTGATTTCTCTCGATTTTCTAATTTGTTGTGGTTATGCAAATTGACGTTTATTTCTATTCACTTAGCTTTGTGCTAATCCCTCATTTGTTGACTCTTTTCAGGTTGTGGTTTTAGCTTGACAAGAGTCGGGTTTTGGAAGTCTGACCGTACTCTGATTTTGTAAACCTAGTCGAGCCTGATTTTCAGTAACACCGTAAATGTTTTATATATTCGATTATTATGTAATGGTTTTTATGTTGTGTAATAAGTAGGAGTTTTGGAATTTATTAATTCGCTTCCGTATGCTTATTTAAAAAAAAAAATGGCTCTAGATTGTGGTGTTACAGAAAAGACCCAAGATAACGGTAACTTTAGGAGATACGAAGGAAAGAAACGATGGTAAAGGGGGCAAATTAAAGTTAGAAGCAAACTTACGTAAAAAAAGTTTACTTCCAACTTGAGGGACTTAATGAGGCATGGTCAAAATACATGACCTGCAAAGGTGCATTGGACACCCGGACGGAAGGTTTCGACGAACGGTATAGGGTCCACATCCCCATGTCGTGATCCAAGAGACAAACGAGTTTTCCGGATAAAGTACATTGAGCCACGAGAGCATTAAATGCGACTTGAACCCAAGACGGCTGGGGTGAAAACTCAAGTCTTTACACCTACGATAACAAGTGGAACCGCAACTCTTTATCCGGAAGATTCCTGCGTACACCGGGCCGTAGGAAGAAGAATGATCTGCTTCCCGCCCAAGCGTCCAGTTATAAATACACATACCAACTAACAGGCTAAGGTACGCTATCTAACCGCACATTCTACATTACTCTTAGCATTCAATACTATCTAAAACTGAGCATTGAATGCTAACGTTGTTACTCTCATATTTATACATTCGATACGATTTTACTCTTACGATAGACCTTACGTCGCAAATATCTGACTTGAGCGTCGGAGTGTTCTCACGAGGATCACCCTCGGGGAGCATCTGACCAAGGTTTCGGTTGTTTTCAGGTTACGTGTTCATAGCTTGAGGAAGGTTTACCCTCCGTCCCAGCTCTACAAAGAACCGGTTTCAACATTTTTGGTGTACTTATAATGGCTAATATCCATAATGTATTTATCATTGCGACAAAGTGCTATCTTCTGCTGTTTTAACCAAATAAGATGTAGGGTTTTGAAGCTAATTTTGCTACCAATATCATTGATAACATGTTCATAACACGGATTTATAGTAGTCTTGAGATTTATCAAAACCTATGATTTTAAATGTCACCAAAAATTGAAGAAAATGATACTAATGGCTAACTAGTTTTAAGAAAGCTAATATTAGCGGTGAATGATATTAACCTTGTGATGGTTATTAATATAGGGCCTCTATTGAAGGATTGAGTGGTAAATGGTGTTCAAGAGACACGATTGGATTAAGCATTTGCAAATGTAACTACATGTGATCTTTAAAATATGAGTTCATAGTGGTAAAGAAGTAGTTTTAATTATGTGGTTATTATATGCTAAAGTAACTGTCGATTAGATTGTAAATTGTTGACTAAACTGCGTGGTACTAATTACTATTAGCATGCAAGTGAGATATGTGATGGCCTTAGGGCATTTATGTGGAATGTGACATGAAGTCACTTAGTAGTATACGATTAATATATTGAGGTAGATGGGGTACGTGGCATATTGGAAACACTCGGTTGTCATGATATATATAACTCGATGTATTCTAGGTGTAAAAATCAATGTTTTCGTGACCGGGTCGGACCGGCCGGGTCAACCGGGTCGGACCGTAAACGAGTATACCACCGGTCCGTTTGAACTGGTAAAACCGGTCAAAATTGAACCAGATAAAACCGGCCGGGCTGATTGAAAACCGCCTAGAACCGTTTACAAACCGGTATGAACCGGAATTTTAATGCATGCACGGTGCAGCTGTTTGACGGGTGATACTATGCTTCCACTTTTATAGGCCTACTTTCTGTGGGAACTTCTTTGCTTTCAACGATGTGGGATCAAACTAAAAACTTGTTTTCTTTTCTTAACTCGTTTTCTTTTAAACGTTTTTCACAAACTTATTCAACATAATAAAAGGCCTGAGATTCAAATGAAAATATAAAATACATATGTGTTTTTGATTTTATTCTTTAATATTATCTCCATTGTTTAAACTTAGAGTGTAATTAAGAAACTTGACTATATCATAATTGATGATATATCAAACTATATATTTAATTTACCCTACAAATTGCAATCCGGTTCAACCGGCCGGTTTAACCGGTCCGACCGGTTCGAACGTTTTTAAGTCATTGGCCGGTCCGATTCAAAATCCGGGTTTTAAAACATTGGTAAAAATTGTTGTAAAATATCCCATTGACCTGTGATTTTGATTCAAATCCTATTGTGGATAATAAACTGTATGCTAATTTGGACCATAGATTTAGTGTGTGCGTCATTAGTTCTTCAAACCAACGTTTAGATATTGATAAATTGATCATGTGTTATACTCAGCATCTGATCACGTCAATTATTTGGATAATAGTCAAGACGAGCAAGAAGAAAAAAGGGAAATTGCTATCTATCTTTGTTTTATGTCATTGACATTTATGATATGTACAAATTTCTATTATTCTTTAAATTATTGTTTCAATGGTTTTGATATACTTTTCATAGACAAATGAGCCAAAGGAGGAAATTAAAGTAATCTATTCGGTTTGTTTTTATTTAGGGGTGAGTGCGGTCCAAAAACAGAACCGAATCGAAACTGATAGGGCTGAAACCGGAAACGATGAATTTTCAAAACCGAAACTGACCCGATTACATGTTTTCGGTTTTGGTTTCGGTCCGGTTCGGTTTTTTTAGGCTAAATGCTAATCCTTGTCCAAAGACCGAACCGAACCTGACCGAAACCAATATAATCAAAACCAAAAACGATGAATTTTCAAAACCGAAACTATATTACCGATTTCGGTTCGGTTCGGTTTTTCTAGTTCAAATGCTCACCCCTAATTTTATCGATTAAAACTATATTCAAAAGGATATTAATTATATATTACTTTTTTTCCTCCTAAAAAATCAGAGTATTTTGTTCTACAATAATGCTAAAAGACCTTTGGTTCGGATTATACGTTTTTCAGACATCCAGGTTCAGTTAATATGTATTTAATTTCATTTAATTCAGTATTGATTTTCTATTAATTAGTGATCTTAAAGGAAAATTTTAATTTAACGAGACTTGCCTTTTTTGAAGTTTTTTAATTGTAGGTGTAATTAAGGTAAAAATGTAATTCAATATCTTTTATACTACCTCCATATCAAAATAAGGGTAGTGATAATAACAATACCACGCAAATTACTTCACCCACCACACTGTACAAAATATTAAAGCATATTGTACAAGTATTGTAAAGCAGTGATTGTGGTATTTAAAGTACTTTATGTGATCCCAAAATCATTTCCCCAAAATAAATGATACATTTGAGAAATCACGATTTTTAAGGTAAAGATTAAAAAGTATTTTAAGATAGATTAAAGTGAATAGTTAGTGGATAATGAGTTTCACTTCTTTTAAAATAAAGTGATATTAATAATGTTTAAAAGTAAAAGTAAGGGTAGAATAATAATTTCAATTTAATAAAGTAGATAGTTAGTGGAGATAGTGTCCTACCTTTTTACTACATAAGGTTTCTTTTAAAAGTATATCATTTATTTTGTTCCACCCCTAAATAGAAAGTGTAACACTTATTTTGATACGAAGGTAGTATAAAGAAAGATGAATTGGTAATTCAACTTGTTTCAATTTTAGGAGTTCAATAATCTTTACTGTATAACGTATTTGAAATTTATGCAAAATATGCATTTGGCCAGATTTGAATTGCGACTTGAACTATTACACCATATGTTACTTACATGACATAAAATTATTTTTATTAATTTCTTAAATTTCAAAAGTTGAACTTATCACCACCACTACTACCAATTATACACGAACACCACTACCACCAGCCACCGTTACTACCATCATCACCACCAACCAATTAGTCAGTGTCAAATATAATTACAGGTTCACCATATTACACAAGGAAATGCTAGTATATCTAAATGCTTTATACGTGATAGAAATATCATTAAATACTTAAACCGAATAAATAATTTAATATTGCTCAAGCCTCATGACTTTTAAAATTTCATGATAGCATCTCTTGCTAGATATATAAATTATCACACAAAAGCCAATATTCAATTCTCATCAACTTTTCATGTATTGGGTAGTCCAAAAGAATATTAAATTAACAAATGTGTCTCATGAATATTATAAAATAGTTTTAAGGCACTTTCGCGCTTCGGCACAGGTATTTGCTTGTTTTCAATATCAAAAAGTCGTTCAAAGTCATTTAAGGTTTAGTTGTTGTAACTTTTTATATTATCAGGCTCTAGAAAATACGTTGTTACAAATCATACGTGTTTTAACACTGTATTTTTATACGTTGTAAATTTCAAATATAAAAAAAAAAAATTCTTTATACTTTTTGCGAATAAGAAGGATACATGCACAAAACAATGGATTATGTTACACTTCATTTAAACTACATACGGTTAAAATTAATTCTTTAAAATAGTTCATAAAAACAAAAACTTATACACAATGGTTTGTTTTTTTTTTTGTTTTTGCTTTCTTAACACGCTCTCCACTTTCTTTGATAACTTTTGGTGATGCTACCTAATCTATCTTTAAATATTCTAATTTAAAGGTTTTAGTAACATATAATATATATATGTTTTTTTTAATTAATAGAGTATCTTATGGTTCTTTAACCTTTAGGTTGTCGGTTTATATATTTAGTGATGTCATGAATATTAATTGAGTTTATGAACGAAAAACCAAAACTCCGGAGTATAATTTAATAAAATTAGGCAAATGATAATGAGGCATTTTACGTCATCAATAAAATATTCCGATATGCATAAAATATTGTGCATTAACTAATACCTATCTATTGTATTTAAGGAGTTTTCATTTAGTTGTTAAAAATAGAAGTTAATAGTGCATTTAAATTTAAATTTAAATGAATAAAGGAAATTTTTGAATTACTACAACCTATATTTTGTATAGTTATACAATCCGTTTTAAAAGTTGTTTAATATTGAAAGAAAGATAGTTTTTTAGTATCTCACGTCTCTAATTTTAATTAGCACAAAATTTTTTGGTTTGTTTCATTTAAAAAATAATGTGATGCTTAAAAAGTTATGTGTACTTTGAGAGAATCTAAATCTAATTATTGCTTTATTTTAACTCGATGATGTAAGTTTAAAAATAAGAGCTATCATCTTCACCATTTTGCTAAAATATTGATGGCACTATATACAATTATAGATATAAATTATGTCTTTTTAATATTCATGATTGAATTATTAAAAATTTCACGGCGACGTTTTTTGTATGATATGATATAATATAATAATTAGAATAAATACAAAATGAAATCTGACAATTATTGATTGAATTTATACTTACACAGTTACATGATTGATACTAATTTTAATTTAGTATTTAAGTATTAGTTAAAAAATGGAAGTCAAAGATGCAAACTAATAATGTAAAGGAAAAAGGTAGTTGGCCGTTGGCTTGACTGAGGAGTTGACACTGTTTAGTGCGTTACTGCCCCAAATCAGTCTGCAGGGTCACCAACTATATTTTATGGGAGCTGATTCGTACAGTTCAACTTTTATCCATGTAGAGCAATTTTTTATCAAAAGACAATTATACCCTTTTTTTTTCTTTTTAGGGATCGCTGGCAACAATTTCAGCATCGTTTTAATTTCTGATTGCTTAGAAACAATTTTGAAGCAATTGGGTATCTTCGTTTTAATCTCTGAATGCTTAAAAATAATTTTGAAGCAATTGGGTATCTTCAATTTCAACATTGTTTTAATCATCGTTTTAATCTCTGATTGCTTAAAAACAGTTGCTTCTTGCTTAACAACAATTTCATCATCTTTTATCAAAAGACAATTGGGTATCTTTGATTACACTCAAATTGTTTAAAAATTCAGGCGATTGAGGAGATGAAACTGGTATAATCTCTGATTGCTTGATGAACGATGTAGTTGTAAACGTAAAAGGTTCGTCTACTCTTGAAGGCCATGGGGTGGAAAGGAGAGATTTCGAAGCAAAATATCTAAGTTTTTTAATATTTGATGACGAAGATGAAGATGGAAGTTGAGTCTTCTAAGTTCTAATGATTTAGAAATTTGAAGAATAAATGGATAGGAGAGAGTTGCAATTTGAGGTAAAGATTGTTTCGTTAAAATAAAAGATTTGACTTTTCTTGTTCCAGAGAAGTATGAGAGGTGTGGTGATCTGAAAAATGCTGGTGAGGAATAAGAAACATAATCACGAGTGTTCTGTATTTAGGGTTATAGAATTTTTGGGAAGAAGGTGTTAAGAAGAGAAAGGATAGAATAGTCTTTTGATATAAAATTGCTCTACATGGATGAAAGTTGCTCTGTACGAATCAGCTCCCATATTTTATTGCTACATGTTTTTTGATTTTTTTATTATGAAAATGAAAATTAGTCACTTAACAATTGAATGTCTAACAATATATTTGTTTATATTGTGAACGGTTTGGCGGCAAAAGTATTCATGTTCTTTTGTTTAGTAAACTAACGAACATGGATAAAACTTATATATGCATGTAATAAAATGAACAGATATAAGCATCATTTGTTCAATTTTTTATAGGTAGAGAATATTTAAAAAGATTAAAAGGCATAGCCAAGCTAAAAGAGTACAATAAATACTCTTAGGCTAACGAAAGCCAACATAGAAGAAACACCACAAGAAGTAGAACCAAACATATAAAACGACTTAGATGGCAGGTAAGTACTGTATTGAAGATTTTAAGCTTGTTATCATCAGATGATCGATTTCTTGAATTTACGTACCTTTCTCGGAGTGTCTTTGTCCCATAATTTGGATGAGGGCGACTCTTTGAAATTTTCCTTGTCACTAGACATAACGATTAAATCAAAATGACTTTCCTCACCTTTAGAGTCTCAAGTGTCAGGTTATCCACTATCAGATTTGGCGATTAGACCTTTGATCTTGACCACTTCATTTTCACATACATCACCTTGGTCTCTTTTTTTGACTTTGCTCATATAAGCTACTTGAGCTTTCATTTTTTTTATAATTATGTTTAGGTGGTAATATTTACACCACAATAGCTGTTTCATATGTTTTTACATTCTGTAGTAATACTTGTACAGTGTGGTATATGTATCATAAAATGCGGTGTAGAAATTAATTCTCATTATGTTTGTAGTGCTTGTACTTATCACCATACTTTAGTTGGTTATCAAGCTTCACTTGGGAATTAACTGTAACGACCTGAAATTTATAAATAAATAAATTATATAAAAATATGATAAATAAGGATAAATCATTTAAAGAACATATGAATTGGTTTCGTGTCATTTGGACACCGTATGAGAATGTTATGGACGAAACCATGTCGAAGGAAACAACAAAAAAGTGCAAACTTACACAATTCGTGTCACGAAGATTTAGGTTCGCGGCACGAAGTGAGACAGAAACTTGTTTTCATGATCTGCTGAACGCGAAGTTTCAACTTCGTGTCACAAAGATAGCCCCACCAAACTTCGTGCAACGAAGAATTGATTTCGTGCCACGAAGGTACCTGGACAGCATAAATCGGGATTTTTGTCATTTGTGCACATTCCAAACCCTAGAACTTTCTCTAATAGTGCGTGTGTGCGTTTTGAGTGGAAAAGTGCTGTTGGAACCGATTTTCACCCTCAATCTTGTAGATTCTTGCTCTATTGTTGAAGTATAAGGTAAATCTCTACTCCTTTTAGTTATAGACGATGATTTTGGGTGAAAATGGTAAAATTGATTAACCCGAGTTGGAGGGTTTGTAATAGGTGATGAAATTGGGTTTATATAACTTAGATCTACAACATATTATCAAGGAAAGGTGTTCAAAACATGGATTTGATGTAATCTAGCTAGTTATGAGCTCTATTTGGGGGGAAATGATGGTTTGGGTAACCTACCAAGTTATCTTTGGGGAAGATGACTAAGATAGGTGTAGAACACTCCTAGTAAGTTTAAGAACCTTGTGTTCTTGTTGGATTTGGGTTTAATAAAAATCTTGAACTAGGGTTTTGAGATTTCCACCAAGTTGAATGAACTTGGTGGTTAAGAATGTTGTTATGAAATTATTGGTAACTATTTATGGATGATTACTAGATTATATGATGATATTAATGGTAGGTCAAGAAGACCTAAAGTTTGGTGACATTTCACAAGTTGGAAAGCAAGAGTTGTGTTCAAGGGACACATTTAGAGTTAGCTTGGCTAAGGTGAGTACATGAGACTTTTACTAGGTACATAGCAAATGATTTTGAAAACTATGATGTTTTATGAGTCTTTACTAATAAATATTTTTAATAAAGATATGATTGAAAAGATAAGAAAATGCAAATAATAAACTATTTGAGTATGTCTAAATGACTAATGATTTTGAAAGAGATTATGATAATGAAAAGTGTTAATAACTCTTTATTAATATGATGCACGATTGAGGGTAATGATTAAGAAAGTATGATTTTTGAGTTATTAATAATAATGTATTAATAAAGCTAATGACAACGATTTTTAAGTAATGAGTATCAATTAGTATATTATACTAATAAAAGTAGTTATTGAATTACTAGGAGAATAAGTATAAAGTGACTAGTAATAAATATGTATTTTAGTCAAAGAGAAGTTAAAGTAATATGATTTGATAAATGATAAATATGTTTTATTTAGTAAAGGACTTGGTAAAGTCAATATTGAAACTGAATAAGTAAAGAGAATGATATGATAAATTAGAATAGTTGTATTCTAAATAGTGATGAATTTGATGAAAGGAGCTAATGCTCATATTTGATGATAGGAGCTGAGACTCATAAGTGATGAATGAGATGTCCGGAATAAGACCGCCCAGAAATGAGGGAGCATGAGATGTCTACTTGGGGTGGTACCTCCCTGCGCTAAGAGTAGAATGTCACAGTTTACGACACCCAGTGTTGGGTGAGCATGACGACCCGGAAATGGGGAGAGCTTATGAATCTTGGTAAGATGGGGGCTCCCAATTACCTTGATAGTTTACCTATGACATCCCACATCGGGAGAGTTGGCTTCGGAGAGGTCCGTTGCGTATATGATGAAGAAAGTGTAAGCTTGGAGATAGCTTACAAATATGTGATTAGATGATGAATAAGCTTGTGGTAAGCTTATTAGTTTATATGATTAAATGAATAGAAGTTGAGTTATGAATTAATAAGAAATGATAAATATAAGTATTTATATTGTTAAAAATATTATTTATAAATAAATTTGAGAATGGGTCGAAAACCCATGTATCTCACGAGATTATTTTGTCTCACGTACTACTTTGTTTTTGGCTATGTACACAGGGTCATGATTGAAGGATTAGAAGGTCGCGATAGAAGTGGCCTAGTGTTGATTAGCTCGGGAGCTTGTAGGTAGATCCCGTTTATCCTATGGTTATGATATTATATTGTAACACCGGTTTAATACTCTGATAAACTTTTAATGGTTTTTGTTAAACCATTTTTTGGGATATTGTACTTTGTAATATTTTTATTTAAAGATATGATTTAAAAGTGGTTTTAAAAATTGAGGTGTTACAACTTGGTATCAGAGCTATAGTTTAAGTGAATTAGGTAGGTTTGACCTCCCTAGTCTTAAGCTATGCTAGTAGGACCATATGTTTTCCATAGGATGTCCATGATTATTCTTTTGAGACAGTAAAGTATGGGTATATTAGGGTCGATCCCTAAGAGAAAAGATAATGTTTTGGGCTTTATGGGTTATGTTTGACTAATAAGTCAATCTGTGAATTCTAATGGTTTAAAATGTGGATATAGCAAATGTTGAACCCAAGAAGTGGAGAAATCCCACGAGATCATGAGACGGATTCAAATCGAATCCCGACTCATCCCGATAATAATGGAGAGGGTTCCGGTTTGGATGCAAACCAAACCCCGGTAACTATGGAAGCTATCAAGAAATTGTTTACCCAAATTAGGGAAGTGGTGAATGAGGTTGTGAACCGGATCATGACTAACCGGTTCAATGAGGAGAAGAATGATAATTCTAAGTCTCGTGGGGGAAGTAAATCTTCAGGTAGCAAGACCCGTACCGAGGAGCCATCGACCGAAGAAAGCGATGATTCGGGGTCGGAGGAAAGGGAAGGATGTACATACAAGACATTCATGACGTGCAACCCCGATGTGTACTATGGAAGTTCGGAACCGAAGGTCACGATGCGTTTGATTCGGGAAACCGAGCAAGTACTAGAAAGTAGCAAGTGTTTGAAGAAATACATGGTTACATATGCATCCCGGCAGTTGAAGGATGAAGCATTGACATGGTGGGATACCATGTATGAGACTTTGGGTAGGAAAGTGTTGTACAAGATGTCGTGGAAGGAGTTCACGAATAGGTTGAAGGAAAAGTTTTGTCCCGAGAGAGATCTAGAAGAGTTGCAAGAAGAGTTCATGTTCATCAAGAAGGGTAATATGTCGGTGGAAGAGTACACCAAAAAGTTTACGGGATTACTTCCGTTTGTAATCAAGTATTATCCGACGGAACGTTTGAAGGTGGTTTGGTATGAAAATGGCCTACCACCGGAGTTTGAATTGGAAGTCAAGCGAGCGGCCACGTTAGATGATGCCATTTGTACCGCTCGAGGTGTTGAGAGGGTTTTTTCGGCGAAAGGCACAAGAATCGGCATCAAAAGGGGAAAAGAAGAAGCTCGATAGTAGCCTAGGATCAACGAAGAAAGAAAAGTTCAAACTGAGTTCGTCAAAGCATGTAGTATTGGAAGTTGTCAAAGTTGTGGGAAGAATCACCATGGGGAATGTAAAGCAAATACGGCTATATGGTTCAAGTGTGGACGAGTAGGGCACCGAGCAAAGGATTGCAAAGTAAGGAACCTCGAGGAAGTGGAATGCTACACTTGTCACGAGGTGGGACACTATAGCAGTGCGTGCCCGAGGAAAAGAACCAACACGTCAGCATCAACCGCCAACAGGAATCTGGTGAAGGAAACTCGTGGAGCCGCTTCAGGTAATTCGTTTATGAAGTTTTTGATAGACGATTAGGATTTAATTGCTTATATGTCGCACAATTTAGTGCTTATGTGATCTACGTGTGAGAATAATTATAGATGGAATGTATGATGCGAAAAATTAAATTCGGGAGATAATCTCCCCGGGTTATTATGTGTATAGTCGAATGGGTTGGCGACCGGTATGTCGCGAGAAATAAGAATATGAAGGATTAGGTTATCATGGAATATTGAAAGGTGAATCACGAGATCGGTAAACGTTTTCAACAAAAGGATGGTAGTACAATGAAGTACTAAGTGTTAGTGGGAGTTGTGAAGTACAAAAAATATGTAAATATAAAATGGAACCTTAGATATTGGATACGCTCGATTGAATGTTGGCAAATAGCCATGGCAAATGGTTGCGTCAGGGATGTCGGGTGTGACATCAAGAGTGAATAATTTATTTTTGGTAAAGGTTTATAGGAAAATTATGATAGTGTACGTATGGGTACCGATCGAAGTCAATTGGTTGACTCAAGATGACCGGGTGAAAGAAAGATTAGAAGTTTTAGTAATGAGGGAACGAATCGAATTAAGGCGATTGATAAATGAGTAGATTGGTGGAAAGAACTAGAAATGATTATGTGTATACCGTGTGGTATAATGTATAAGTGGGAAAATTGAAGGTCAATTATGAAAGAAAATGATAGCATGATGCTAAGTGTATTGATGCATACATGAATTGTATGCAAGATGGAATAGTTTTGTATGAGTCTTGTTAGATCGGAGGCTTTCCGATTAACGAGATTTGATGAGTCACTTTGGATTGGAGGGTTTCCGATCATTGTGACAGTTTGGAGTCGTGATGGATTGGAGGCTTTCAGACCATCTCGATAAGATAGTCAAAGTATAATTTGTTATTTAAGGGATATGATGTTTGCATCGGACGTATGTAGAACCGTATGGTTAATTATCGTTATGATTTTATGGCATGTGAGAACTTGGGTTGAAAACACGGGTCGTGTTTAAGTAGGAGTATGTGTAGGAGATACCTACAAGTTCATGGCATATGAAAAAGGAATGCTTTTAGGAAGCAAAGTTTGTTAGTAGCAAATGAGTGGTGAAAGATGTATAATGGGTGGTTAGGCCACAATTGGTTATGAACGAGTCTCTAAAGCCGATAATCGGGAAGTTCAAGTATGGTATAAGGATGTTTGAAGGAAATTATAAATGGTATAAGAATTTGAATGAAAGTTAAAGATTAATAGAAATCGGTATTGCTTTAGATGGGAATTGTTGATCGATTGTAGGAAATAGAAATCGAAGAAAGGAGAAAAAATCGAGAAAGGAAATTTAGATATTGAAATCGGGAATGAAAAGCTTGGGAAGAGATGTCTCGGTAATAAAGAATATGTGAATTTTGCAAAGTAAGTTTGACTTTATTCATAAGTCAAGGTTGGTCAACTAGTAGATTGTCGACTTTGGTCAAAATTGGGGTTTGACTTTCGTTTAAGATGGTTAGACAAGGATAAGGACATAATGTATCATCTACATGTGTATGATAGTGGTTAATGGATTAATGGAAATAATTGTAGTCGGAGGGTGCGACTTTGACCGTTGGGTGTTTCGAATTGAATTTGGGAATCGAGTATGATTGTTGTTGGACCACAATGTAAGGTCGATTGTAAAGGAAATGATGATTAATGAGACCTTTAGTGAGTAAGGAAATTGTCAAAATGTGGTTGACTTTGTGCTTAAGTCAAAGATTGGACAATGTTGACAACTTGGTCAAAGCTAGGCGTTGACTATCGGTTTGGTTAATTGGCTATTAGTAATGATTGGGTCATATCATCCCAATGTGGATAAATGGATTCGTTAAATGATTGAAAGTGTTATAGTCGAGTTATGGAATTTTGACCCTTTGGGGTATTAAGGGCTTAAGATGGATTTTTGACCCGTTTGGGCATAACGGTGTTAAGTGCCTTTGAATGTATAATTGTCATTGGATCATGATTGGAAAAGTTTGATGGTAATAAATACGAGATAATGGAAGCGGAATGGGGATTGAAAATCCTTGAGTTGATTCCGAGGACGAAATCCTTTTTAAGGGGTGGATAGTTGTAACGACCCGGAATTTGTAAATAAATAAATTATATAAAAATATGATAAATAAGGATAAATCATTTAAAGAACGTAGGAATTGGTTTCGTGTCATTTGGACACCGTATGAGAAAGTTATGGACGAAACCGTGTCGAAGGAAACAACAAAAAGTGCAAACCTGCACAATTCTTGTCACGAAGATTTGGGTTCGTGGCACGAAGTGAGATAGAAACTTGTTTTCATGATCTGCTGAACGCGAAGTTTCAACTTCGTGTCACAAAGATAGCCCCACCAAACTTCGTGCAACGAAGAATTGATTTCGTGCCACGAAGGTACCTGGACAGCATAAATCGGGATTTTTGTCATTTGTGCACATTCCAAACCCTAGAACTATCTCTCATAGTGCGTGTGTGCGTTTTGAGTGGAAAAGTGCTGTTGGAACCGATTTTCACCCTCAATCTTGTAGATTCTTGCTCTATTGTTGAAGTATAAGGTAAATCTCTACTCCTTTTAGTTATAGACGATGATTTTGGGTGAAAATGGTAAAATTGATTAACCCGAGTTGGAGGGTTTGTAATGGGTGATGAAATTGGGTTTATATAACTTAGATCTACAACATATTATCAAGGAAAGGTGTTCAAAACATGGATTTGATGTAATCTAGCTAGTTATGAGCTCTATTTGGAGGGAAATGATGGTTTGGGTAACCTACCAAGTTATCTTTGGGGAAGATGACTAAGATGGGTGTAGAACACTCCTAGTAAGTTTAAGAACCTTGTGTTCTTGTTGGATTTGGGTTTAATAAAAATCTTGAACTAGGGTTTTGAGATTTCCACCAAGTTGAATGAACTTGGTGGTTAAGAATGTTGTTATGAAATTATTGGTAACTATTTATGGATGATTACTAGATTATATGATGATATTAATGGTAGGTCAAGAAGACCAAAAGTTTGGTGACATTTCACAAGTTGGAAAGCAAGAGTTGTGTTCAAGGGACACATTTGGAGTTAGCTTGGCTAAGGTGAGTACATGAGACTTTTACTGGGTACATAGCAAATGATTTTGAAAACTATGATGTTTTATGAGTCTTTACTAATAAATGTTTTTAATAAAGATATGATTGAAAAGATAAGAAAATGCAAATAATATACTATTTGAGTATGCTAAATGACTAATGATTTTGAAAGAGATTATGATAATGAAAAGTGTTAATAACTCTTTATTAATATGATGCACGATTGAGGGTAATGATTAAGAAAGTGTGATTTTTGAGTTATTAATAATAATGTATTAATAAAGCTAATGTCAATGATTTTTAAGTAATGAGTATTAATTAGTATATTATACTAATAAAAGTAGTTATTGAATTACTAGGAGAATAAGTATAAAGTGACTAGTAATAAATATGTATTTTAGTCAAAGAGAAGTTAAAGTAATATGATTTGATAAATAATAAATATGTTTTATTTAGTAAAGGACTTAGTAAAGTCAATATTGAAACTGAATAAGTAAAGAGAATAATATGATAAATTAGAATAGATGTATTCTAAATAGTGATGAATTTGATGAAAGGAGCTAATGCTCATATTTGATGAAAGGAGCTGAGGCTCATAAGTGATGAATGAGATGTCCGGAATAAGACCGCCCAGAAATGAGGGAGCATGAGACGTCTACTTGAGGTGGTACCTCCATGCGCTAAGAGTAGCATATCACAGTTTACGACACCTAGTGTTGGGTGAGCATGACGACCCGGAAATGGGGAGAGCTTATGAATCTTGGTAAGATGGGGGCTCCCAATTACCTTGATAGTTTACCTATGACATCCCACATCGGGAGAGTTGGCTTCGGAGAGGTCTGTTGCGTATATGATGAAGAAAGTGTAAGCTTGGAGATAGCTTACAAATATGTGATTAGATGATGAATAAGCTTATGGTAAGCTTATTAGTTTATATGATTAAATAAATAGAAGATGAGTTATGAATTAATAAGAAATGATAAAGATAAGTATTTATATTGTTATAAATATTATTTATAATTATTTTTGAGAATGGGTCGAAAACCCATGTATCTCACGTGACTATTTTGTCTCACGTACTACTTTATTTTTGGTTATGTACTCAGGGTCATGATCGAAGGATTAGAAGGTCGCGATAGAAGTGGCCTAGTGTTGATTAGCTCGGGAGCTTGTAGGTAGATCCTGTTTATCCTATGGTTATGATATTATATTGTAACACCGGTTTTAATACTCTGTTAAACTTTTAATGGTTTTGTTAAACCATATTTTGGGATATTGTACTTTGTAATATTTTTACTTAAAAGTATGATTTAAAAGTGGTTTTAAAAATTGAGGTGTTACATTAACTTTTATGAGGAATTGAATTGGTTGTCGGAACTTACAAACGTAAACTTATATATATAAACTAATATTTTGTTAATTAGTTGCTGGAACTTACAAACGAAAACATCAATATCAGTTAGTCTTCAAAAAAAAATAAAAAAAAAATCAATTTTACTATTCATGCCTCTGATAATTGTTATTATTGTTGTAACTCATATGTGGTTGATTATATTTAACTTATTCATAAGTAGACATTATGTACCTTCATAAGTAGACTTTATGTACATAAAGTCCACAACCAAACTTTACCCTATAAATAAGGATGTTATGTTCTTGTTTCATTGTATCTCTTATATCTTGTACATCTTGTACCATTGTTGCAACACAATCATATGAATGAGAATGTTGGAGTAAAATTTTAGAGTTTGGCTATTTTGTATCACAACACATTATCAACACTTCGCTTAAAGTCGTTCCACGTTCGTTGCTTGAGAGCTGACAAATCCAACAAAGTTCAAGATCATTCATCTTCCAAATTTCAGGTTTATTTGTTGTTTTTCCTTCTTTTCATTCAATTGTCCATGAAATGGAAGTTTTATAATTTTTCCATAAAACACTAAAATAAAGGGACATGTTTTGTTAACAACAAATTTGTTTGTATAGTCACTGTTTTGACTCAATTAAATAAATATTTTTACAATTGCTAATCCATTTAATAGAGACATGTAAGTTTTGCTTCCTTTGTTCTTAATAATAATATGAAACAACTGTTATTTGAGTAATCATAATATTTTGGTATGCATATAATATTATGTGATTTATGTAAAACAAGCAATTGTCAAAAAGAAAAATTGGTCATGGTTATTTGAGATTAACGTTTCTTAAATGTGCAATAATGATTTATGAGTTTAATTCTTTAATTAATGAATATAACGATTTCAATTTAGGAATTTATAACAATTTAATAAATTCTTACTTATAGAGTATTGACTACTACTATGTTTTATGATTTAATATTAAATTTGAGATCAAAAGTAATTTGTTATTCCTTAAAGTGATCAAACTGTAAATGATGTCTGATAAAAATTGTAATGATCGAATATGAAATGTTACTTGATGACATCTTATGCAAAGATTTTTCATAATGAAGTAGAAAAAAACGGTATGTTTCTTAATTAGTTATATTTTTATTTTTATTTTGAAAAAAAATTAAAAAACATTTGGACTAATTAATCATGATTTTTGGGTTGATATGCATTAACACGCAATTGTCATGTTACACTTTCTTTTAAATATGAAAGGTGCATTTATATTTAAAATATCATGAATATACAAAATTGATAATTTCATTGTCAAACTTAAACTCTGTATTCGGTTATGGATCTTGTGGATTTATGAGCATTGGACACCACTTATGTGAAAAGATTTGAATCATCCCCATATAGGTTCACCTATTCTTATTACAATGTCTAGAAAAGATATGCGATTTTTCTGAGTCCTAATGATGGGTGGTTCCGATACGCACAAGCGCTGTCTACCCTCACCGTCTTTTCTGGTTGTATTCGAATAGAGCTACCGAAAAGGGTTGACTAAATTATCTTTCCCTTGAATGTGGTTATATACATATGATGATTTGTTGTCTATAAATCGACATGTCGTTCGATAAATGAGAACCATTCGCACTTGTGTTTTCGAACCTGCTGATTCGACACACAGTTTATACTCATACAAACCATAAGCATATAAACTATCATTTTATATGATAACTAAAATCCAATATTTCTCCTCCCATTGTAGGAAAATATCGAAACAGACATAAATTCTTTCAGATCACCGATTTTGTGGCTCAAATGGAATATTAGAGCTATTGTTAAGCTTCTTAATTATGTTTTATTTGGATTATGTTTTCCCATTTGGATAATGGTTATCTTGTGGACTATGGTTTGTTCACATTGATTATGTTTCTCGAGATAATTTAAAGTTGTTTTAATCCTTATGAAATTAAACAATACGTATGACCAACTTCAAATTATTTTTTTACTTTAAGGCATGTATATTGGGTATGTTGATAGTCTGGTTGATTGTGGTATTCATATACACTTTTATAAAACATAGGGACTACTTTATCAACATTACGCCTAAAAGTAACTTCATTGACAACCATTTCGGGCCCGTCGACCCTAGGATTTGGTATAACCCAATATATGTTGTCAAATGGTACTATTTTAACCATAAATGAAGCCTTATATTATCCAAGTTCCGGTCGTAACTTGTTGAGTTTTAAGGATATTCGAGAAAACATGTTTTCATCTCGAAACAGCTCGATAAAATGGTATTGAATACATTTACATTACTTCCTAGAAGAAAAGTACAAAAATCTACAAGCCTTCACCAAAAAGATCCTAGAAGAAAAGAAGGCGGTTGAAGGCAAAATTGCTGACAAGGGTCTGGTAGCTGAAACTCACGACTGGGCTGACTCTGGTGACAGCTCATCTGATGATGATGAACCAATGGCCACAATGTGTTTGATGGCTCGTGTTGATGAAAGTATTACATCTGATGATGCTGGTTCATATCAATGGGTCAACATAGTTCACAAAAAGGTATCTTCTCTAATCTCTGCTGAGGCTTCTGAAGCCAAAGATATTGTTAATTCCATTATCCGTGACTTGCTCTTCATTGATCTGTTGAAAGGTGAATGTTTGGATAAACACAGTGCTATTCTTCGTGAAAATGTCTTTAAGATTAATTAATCACAAAACTTTATAAGAAGAACTTTCTGAAAAAAAATATTTATAAACTCATTTCTTCAACACGATCTAAATGAAAAGGTTAAAGAACTTGAAGCAATTAAAAAGATTTGTGAATCATGGTCTCGTTCATCCAAACGTGTGAGTGAGTGTGTCAACTCACAGATTCCTAGTCAAGTACAAGTTGTATTAGGAGGAGATTTCCTTGCTGCAGCCGCTGTACCTGACAGCCGTACGGATGATCTGTACTACTCGACATCTGATGCTTCTGTTCCAGCTGAAGAGTTGGTGTTTGGTTGCTTTGTTAAGTCTACCAAAACCTATGCTACTGAGATGTCCAAAGAAGAACCTTCTAAAACTACTGGTGAAGAGTCATCAGCTGACTCTTCAGCCATAGTTGTTAGGACACTTACAGTAGTTATTGTTGAACCAAGTATGTCTATTTTGGGCTCAGCACATGCTGTCTCTTCTGCTAGACCTCAAAGGAAGACTAGCAAGACATCATGAACGAAAACTGTTCTTACACCCTTCAAGGGTGAGACAGCTGGAGTTCATACTCGAGCTGCAAGGAACAAAGGTAAGAGTGTTCTCAAGAACACTCCAAGTCCTTCTTCAGCTGGTCCCGTTAAACAACTGAAAGGAAAGGTCAGCAAGCTGACATCACTCGTACAAACTCTGACTATCTCAGATAATCAGAAAGGGATTTTGGGTCCAGTACCCATCCCCGCTGCTTCGCCTTCCACTCCACTACAAAAGAACATAAAATGTCATAAGTGTGGAGATCGTGGGCATATGGAAAGTGAGTGTGACAGCACAAGCTTAAGACACTCTCCAACCTCAGCTTGTGAGTCCATTAAGAACCCAACCCCTGTGAGTTCCAGCAAGAAATCACAAGGACCCACAGAGGTGTGGGTTCCCAAAAAGAACTAACTCTTTTAATCTTATGTGCAGGGTGATCAAAGAAAACACGTCTGGTACCTAGACAGTAGTTGCTCAAGACATATGACTGGATACAAATCCCTGCTTGAAGAGTTCGAAGTTTGTGCTGGTCGTCCAGTAATTTTTGGTGATAATGGTAGAGGCTCAACTGAAGGTTATGGATCCATCTCAAATGGATCTATAAAGATCACAAGAGTTGGTTATGTGAACGGGCTGAAACATAATTTAATCAGCATTAGCCAACTATGTGATGCAGAGTTCTCAGTGAACTTTAATAAGTATAGAGGAACGGTGACTGATAAAAGTGGAAAAGTCGTGCTTATCGCACCAAGAAACAACCATGTATACACACTTGACATGAATCCTCAAAATCAAGAAGTTTGTCTATTCTCTCTCTCCACTGAAGAGCTGAATTGGTTGTGGCATAAAAGGTTATCTCACTTAAACTTTAAAACCATATCTAAGTTGTCCCGAGGACAGCTAGTGAATGACTTGCCACAAATCAAGTATGAAAAAGATAAGCTTTGTTCAGCTTGTGAACAAGGCAAACAACATAAAAGCTCCTTCAAATCAAAGCAATATTTCTCCATCGACAACTGCCTGCACATGCTTCATATGGATCTCTTTGGTCCTATGAGCACTGAAAGTCTAGGTGGAAAAAAGTATACAATTATTATCGTTGATGAATACTCACGATATACTTGGGTAATATTTCTTCGTAACAAAAGTGATGCAGCTGATGAAATTATCAAATTCATCAAGAAGATGGAACTTCTAAATGGGTCAAGAGTAAAGCAGCTGAGATCAGACAATGGTACTAAATTCAGAAATCGTACATTGGAAGACTTCTGCTCAGAAGTTGGGATCTCACAAAACTTTTCAGCTGCTAGAACACCTCAACAAAACGGTGTTGCTGAAAGAAGAAACAGAACCCTGATAGAAGCTGCAAGAACAATGCTTGCTGAGTCAAACATGCCAAAACAATTTTGGGCAGAAGCTGTTAACACAACTTGTTTTAGTCAAAACATGTCTCTCTATGTGAAGAGATATAAGAAAACTTCTTATGAGATTCTCCGTCAGAGGAAACCTTATATTGGTTTCTTTCGTGTCTTTGGTTGTGTGTGTTTTGTGTTAAACACACGAGATCAGCTGAGTAAGTTCGACTCTAAAGCTGATGAAGAAATTTTCTTGGGGTACTCCACTGTGTCTAAGGCATACAGAGTTTTCAACAAAAGAAGACAAACATTGGAAGAATCTATAAATGTTACTTTTGAAGAACACTCTAAAGCCTTAAATCCCACCTCTGCTGAATCATCTGACGCATTTCAGAGATCAGCTGTACCATCTTCTGATGATACAGCTGCAGCATTCTCTGAAGTTCCAATAAATTATTCAGATGATACATTTCATGATGCTCCTACATATCTTGTAGGTATTGTAGCTGTTCAACAAGAAATTCCAACAACAAGAGCACCATCCAAGGCTAACTCTAAGCCACCTATTCATACTTCAAGAAGATTAGTTCAAAATGAAGTACTCATTCCTGCTGAGCAATCAGCCGCTCATCAAGGATCAAATTCCGCTGAATCCTCTTCCTCTTCAGCCGCTCCACAATCCAAGTGGACCTCAGAACATCCAATTGAATTAATCATTGGAGATCCACAACAAGGAGTGGTCACAAGAAGTAAGGCATCATATAATCTTTGCCTATGGTCGTGTTTCTTAGCAGCTGAAGAACTGAAAAATATTAAAGCTACCTTAGAAAACTCCAGCCGGATTCAAGCGATGTAGGAAGAACTTAACCAATTTGAGGTCAATAAGGTGTGGCAGCTGGTACCTCCACCAGCTGGTAAGACAATAATTGGTACCAAGTGGGTATTTAGGAATAAAATGGATGAAGAAGGCGTGGTTATTCGCAACAAGGCTAGACTTGTTGCACAAGGATATAGACAGGAGGAAGGAATCGATTCGATGAACCATTTGCTCCAGTAGCCACCCGTGAGTCAGCTGCACACACACCACCATCAACTTCTTCATCACTGGAAACCAAGTCATTCTTGAAACTGTTCTTTCTGTTTCCCAGAACGTCACCAGCTCACAGCAGTTGGAGATCGAGGAAACCACCACCGCCGATGAAGAGACAACTGTAGAACCAGTTGTTACTGAGGCATCCACCCAAGCTGCCAGTGATCGCGAACGTATTCGCCAACTGAGCTGTGAGGAAGCTGACACACCACTAGAGGAACTCTTCCTCCAGTCTCTATACCAGCTCAGCCGACTGGTGAGACTGAAGCTCAAGGTTATCAAACAACATACGCCATGATGTTTGATTCTGCTGATGAACCCATTTAGCACTGCTGACAGAAACCCAGAAGTTTCAGTTGTGTTGGAATATGCTTCACGCGTATAACATATAGTTATATGGCTAGTTGTTTGTGAGCCTAAAGGGTCACACACTTAAACACTTAACACCATAAGATATATAGTGTAATTAGGGTAATTACATTATATATTAATATAAGCTACATGCTTGTATATAATATAGTTTAATATTAATTGTTAATATTAAAACTTTATTGTGGGCAAACTAGAAGAAACAAAAGCTAGGGACTAGAGTGCAAATAAAACAAATGTTGTTTTGGAAATCATTAAAGGGTGTTTATGGCACCATTAAAGACACATAATGGCTCCATAAATTCTCCCTCTTTTTCCTCTTTTGGCCATCCCCTACACACAACCTTTCTAAGGTTTTTGTTTCGTTTTGCTCTCAAGACAAGGACTAGCATCCTTCATTTGGTGTTCTTGCAAGTGTTGTGTGGATTACTTTTAGAGGTATTCCTATTGAATACTTGGTTTCAATCCATCACCAACTCCATCCGATTCCTACAAGATCAAAGGCTTCAAGGGTATGAAATGTTCATCCAATCTCTTTGATTTATTTATTAGTTTAATTGTATGATTTAATATTAGATCCGTTCATGGTGATTAAATCTTTCCGCTGCGTTTTGTTAATTGTTTTAACCGAAAATCACCATTAGTGGTATCACGAGTCATTATATTAATCATATAATTAGCTAGATTTTGTGAAAAGTGGCAAAAATCAAACGATTTTGGTGTTTTTTTACAAACCGATCGGACGAAAATTAAACCCTATGGGTTTTTATTTTAATTTTCGGTTTTGTATAATTATGAGGGTTAAAATAACGTATTTTTGGAACACTATTGTCACTTGTTACAAAATCAAAATCAAAAAATTAATCTAGTTTATTGAATTTTTTGATTATTTGGCTTGGAATTACTTGTTTAATTATGTTTTTTGATATGGCAAAACATGTATTTTTGCCATATCCCAAGCCAAAGCCTTGTCAATTGTTGCTTGTTTGTGCAAACCGATGAAAGCCTAGATCATTTGTGAATGAATGTGGTTAATGTTTGGTTGTTTGGTTGTTTGGGAAAAGCCTTGTTTTTTTAGCTTAATTGTTGTAATTTGTTTCATTTATTTTTCTTTTATTTTTGGTGCCATTTTTGGGGCAATTTGTAATGTAAAAGTAATAGAATAGATTGTATTTATTTTATCTTTTTATTGTAAATTGTTGATAAAAAATATTGAAGACTAATGAAGAAAACAACAAATTTCCGTCACAAAAGCGAAGGCCGTACGAAAACAGGTTTTCCAGAGGCATACGGACTCCGTTTTGGGCGATTCAAAAGCCTAAAATGCTTGCAAAGTCGTGGGCTACAACTTTCCAGAAGGCCGGGAAGACCAACGAAGACTCCTTCAGTGACTTTTCGGGCTTCAAAGTCTGCTGGAATTTTCTGGCAGATTACACTTTTTCACAATTTTGGGTTCTACTTGCTCAAAAATGTCTTGGAGCAAGTGGGAGCCCATTGGGTTTATGTAGGCCCGTTTGGGTTCATGTTGGCCCGTCCCCTAGTTTGACCCTTCGGTCCGTCGTGATGACTCACGTGACCGAACCTAGGATTTCATCGGTTGAGGTTTGCACAAAATTTGTTGCATGTTTTATTTATGTTTGTGGTTGTTTTCTTTTCCTATTAGATACAAGTAAATAAAACAATTAAAAATGGTTTTTTGACACAAACATTAAAACATCCAAACATTTAATCATCGATAATTACTAGTTAATCATTGATGATTAAACCTTTAATCTAAAATTGTTTTGAGATTAAACTAAGTTTAAATATGATTTGAAACTTAAAATAATAGTTAATCATTGATGATTAAACCTTTAATCTAAAATTGTTTTGAGATTAAACTAAGTTTAAATACGATTTGAAACTTACACCTTAATAATCGTTAAATGTTTTTACCGTTTATTAAACGACTTATGAAGTGATATGAATGAAGTACATGATTCATTCATATCTTAATAAAATTTTATTAATTAAAATTTAACATACCTAAAATTTAAGTCACGCCGTCCAATCGGTTGTAAATCACTTGCTTCTATTTTTGAATTCACGTGAGACGTGGTTTGAATCAAGATCCGAGGTCATTATTCTCTACGCGTGAGACCTAGAGCTATTTTGACATGATTTCACATTGGATGACTTAATCGAGTTAACGGTGAGACCTTGACTCGAGGCGACGATGCGACAAACATGCCACTTGACCCTAGATGCTTGTTCACTAGGTGCCATGAAGTCCCATACCTCTAAGAGTTGCACTTGTAATGCAATTGTTGATCGTCACCTACCTATTGGATCTATCACCTCTAGCAGATCAACTGATGCGGTGATAGAAGCTCAATGGGATCTTAGCTTTTAATTAAAATTAATTGGGTAGTTAATTGATTAAAAGAAATTATTATTGAAAATACTATTTTTTGAACTTTGGTTGTTATACAGATAACAACAACATCAAAACCTAAGTATCTCCACTCAAAAAGCAGTTCTTGAAAACTGAAACTGACTAATATCAACTTTATCTTCTGATATCGAATTCTAAGGATTGTCCTTAGAGATGAGAAAGTTGATACACCTATAAGAGGCCTTACCTGAGGCACCTCCTGTCAGTGATTCTGCTGCTGTTCGTCAAGCCTTTACCGAAACGTTTAACGAACACCAAGAAGTTGCTACTCATATGCTTGTGAGCATGAACCCCGAGATTCGAAAGTACTTCGAGGAACTCACAGCATATGACATGATAAGCGAGTTGAAAATGATATTTCAACAAAAGGCAGAACTTGAACTGTTCAAAACAGTTAAAGCATTCCATGCTTGCAATCAGGAGGACGGCCAATCAGTTAGCACTTACATCTTGAATATGCAATGCTATCTTGATCCAATGGAACGTCTTGGTTACCCCTTACCACAAGTTCTTGGAATGAGCTTGATTCTTACCTCACTATCCAAGGACTATGACCAGTTTGAAAAGTGTTTTAAAAGTACATAGCATGGGGAAGACAATCGTTGAACATGCTATGGTAAAACTGGTTGAGCAAGGGTTACCCAATACTTTTCTTGCAATCAGGGAAGGTAAACCGCAAGCACAAGGCAAGAGTCTAGGTAAGGGTAAGCTAGTTTACTTTTCCAAACCTACGATTCCCCCACTTGCTAAAAAGGAGCACCCTGCAAAGGATATTTCTTGCCATCATTGCGATGAAACTGGCCATTGAAGGAGGAATTGTCCTGCCTACGTGGCAGAGTTGATGAAGGACAAATGTGTTCTAGTTAGCACATTAGGTATCTTCATTATAGAACTCTATACTTTTCGTGATAAATCTTGAGTGTATGACACTAATTGTGGAACTCACATTTACACAAATGTGCAAGATTGAATGTGAAGTAGAAAGCTAAATGAATGGAAGCTGTGATCTTATCCTTCCTAATGCGTTAATTATTGTTTTGAACAATTATCAATTATGCATTGTTTAGCTTTATCGTTTGTTGAATAATGGATTATGATATTTTGTTTTATGAAAAATAACATTTTTTTATAACTATTCATTGTAATAGTATGTTTGAAATTAATATGCATGATCCTA
This sequence comes from Calendula officinalis, assembly GCA_963853835.1. Lineage (NCBI taxonomy): Eukaryota > Viridiplantae > Streptophyta > Magnoliopsida > Asterales > Asteraceae > Calendula > Calendula officinalis. The sequence continues at coordinate 29,826,081 of OY970825.1, forward strand.
ATTCAAACGATAGTTCTATATACAAATGTAGCACTCAAGAATCCAAATTGGTTTGGATTCTACTTACCTAGATCATCGTCATCTTTTCCACATAAACAAGAAACGCATTTTGATACTAAAACTCGACGGGCTTCTTTACAAATGATTATGAATCATTTAAAATGCCTCTCTTGTATATTATGGAAAGATAACAAGAAAGCTTTTCTCCCAAGTTGGCGAAAGAGCTACAAATCTACTTGGACTCATACATACTGATGTATGTGGCCCTTTTAGAACTAAGACTAGGGAAGGTGCCACCTACTTTCACTGATGATATCATTCGATGTGGTTATGTTTACTTGATTAAACATCAACATGGAAGCTTTAATGATATCAGTCGCTATGGTTATGTTTACTTGATTAGACATAAACATGAAATCTTTGAAACGTTCAAAGCTTTCTAAAGTAAAAGTAGAAAATCAACTTAGCAAGACAACAAAGGCTTTCAGTCCTGATTAAGGATGAAAGTACATGAGTCAAGAGTTTCCGGATCATCCCTCACATCGTGAGATTGTCTCACAATTCACTCTTTCATACACTCCACAAGATAATGGTGCGTCTGGAAGGAGATATCGGACCCTGTATGACATGGTGCGATCTATGATGAGTCCTACTACTCTTACACTATCCTTTTGAGGGGCATGCACTGAAGTCTGCTGCTCGAATACTTGATATGGTTCCGACCAAAAGGTTAAAAAGACACCATATGAGATATGGCGTGGGAAAGTCCCTAATTTGTCTTACTTAAGGATCTGGGGTTGTGAGGATCTCGTGGAACGAGACATGCCGAACAAACTTGAACCCATATCTATCAAGTATATCTTCGATTACTATTTTACTTCCCAACTGAGAACAAATGGTTGTTACTCGGTATGCTGAGTTTCTTGAGAACAGTCTCATTTCACAAAGCAAGTGGGAGCACTATAGACTTTAACAAGATTCAAAGTGAAGATACACAACCTTCTGGTAACACTAGCAAATATCATTCTGAGGCTGGACATATAGATGTTGGACCACAGGATGATGTTGTTCCCATTCATAGATCCGCAAGGACACTTCATGCACCTGAACGGTATAGATTTATGTCGATGCTGAGGAGCAAGTTTCGAGGATCATTATGAACCCCCTAACTATCAAGTTGCATTATCGAATTTTGAATTCGAAAAATGACTTGAAGCTATGAATGCGAAAATAAAATCCATGAGAGACAATCAAGTTTTGAACTTAGTTGATCTTTCTCAAAACAGTAAGACTGTTGACATGGATGATAACATACACACCTATAAATCTCTCATAGTAGCAAAAGGTTACACTCAATCCGACTGGATTGACAATGATGAAACCTTCTCGCCTGTTACTAAAGACATTAGGATTCTTATAGCCAAAGTAGTGTACTATGACTATGAAATTTGGTTGATGATGAAATCAAAACGTTTGTTTCACCTAAAACCCAAACTGAGTATGTGTATATATGAAAGCTAGTAGGAGCGTTGTCGTTTCTCAAGTCATACATGTTGATGACATGTCACTCATGTGAAACAATATACCATGCTACAAGATGAAAATCCTGGCTTGGAAAATGTTTCGACATGATGGATTGTAGGGACACGACATACATACTTGAAGTAAAGATCTATAATGATAGATCAAAGCGGTTAATTGGTTTAAGTCAAAGTGCTTACATTGACAAAATTCTAAATGGTTTAGAGTGGTACTCCCAAACGAGGAAGTCCTCGTATGCCATGAGTGAGACTCAAGGACCTTCCACACCTGATGGCTGATGTGGTGAAGCAGATGAATGTAATCCCCTATGAATCGGCTATTGCATTCATCATGTACGCTGTAAGGAGCACTAGGCCAAATGTAACGTCCTTAGCGGGCCTTACTAGAAAATACCAACAGAATTAATGAGAGGTCACTGGATTGCTGTTAAGAACACATTGAAGTATTTTAAAGTACTGGAGATATGTTTCTTGGTCATGGTGGAGATACTGAACTGAAACTAAGTATACTTGCTATACTTATGTTGGCTTTGAAATAGGTCGTGATGACGCTAGATCCTATTTACGAAGGTTCACTACATTCGAATGATTTATCGAGATATGTGAAATTCATACACTTAAAGTTCAAACAGATAACTAACTAGCTGACGCTTTATCGAACTCAATGTCTTGTACCAAACATCTTGAATATGAATGGAACATTGGACTTCGACAAGCTAGTAGTTTCATGTAAATCTGTTTTAGTATTTGGATAATGGAACTGTGAGCAGTTTATATTGGAATAAATTGATATATTTGATATGATCATTTTTATATGAATATCTACTGTGTTCTATATTTGCATGTTTATATCCTTGAATATTTACTGTGTTTTATATTCTAAATTGTCCATTGTCATATTAATAATATGGGAATATTATTAAGACAAATCTGAGGGCATTGATGACATTATCTTAGTATGACTAAGGATGATGAAATCAAACTCACATGTCGTTCATAACGATGCACGATTGGACTGACCCAACCTATGAGAAATCACTTCCTGGATTTATGTCACAAGTGAATCTCACAAAGTCTTTGTCACTTATCCTCTGACTTGAGATGCAAGTTGGTTTGTGTATGTAGAAGGGCAAACTTTGATGTGGTTAAACGCTGACCTGAATAAGGCTGCTATAACAACCATTATCGGGTTTATCATTAAGCATATGACAGACACGTGCAGTCAATAAAGAATTTGTTCCTCCACGAAAGTGGATTAGATACTACTGGGCCCCTCGATGATTTTGAATAGATATATGTGTGGCCACACCCAAAAGGCAATCGAGATGAATCTTGATTGGTTTTGGTAATCTATTTCATTATATAGATCGAGAAACAGAATCGTTGAAGTTTTAGATTGACATTAATCCTTGTCTAAAATTCAACATAGTATCATCAACAAAAGGATAACTGCTTGAAAAACTTTGAACAAAGATTTTATGAAACTCCTCATGTACTTCTAGGGGCATTGGCGGGTTGCTAGACTCTAACCTTTGCTTGTATAACTACTTGATGTTATCACGTGCGCAAGTGGGAGCTGTTGGAATATGCTTCACGCGTATAACATATAGTTATATGGCTAGTTGTTTGTGAGCCTAAAGGGTCACACACTTAAACACTTAACACCATAAGATATATAGTGTAATTAGGGTAATTACATTATATATTAATATAAGCTACATGCTTGTATATAATATAGTTTAATATTAATTGTTAATATTAAAACTTTATTGTGGGCAAACTAGAAGAAACAAAAGCTAGGGACTAGAGTGCAAATAAAACAAATGTTGTTTTGGAAATCATTAAAGGGTGTTTATGGCACCATTAAAGACACATAATGGCTCCATAAATTCTCCCTCTTTCTCCTCTTTTGGCCATCCCCTACACACAACCTTTCTAAGGTTTTTGTTTCGTTTTGCTCTCAAGACAAGGACTAGCATCCTTCATTTGGTGTTCTTGCAAGTGTTGTGTGGATTACTTTTAGAGGTATTCCTATTGAATACTTGGTTTCAATCCATCACCAACTCCATCCGATTCCTACAAGATCAAAGGCTTCAAGGGTATGAAATGTTCATCCAATCTCTTTGATTTATTTATTAGTTTAATTGTATGATTTAATATTAGATCCGTTCATGGTGATTAAATCTTTCCGCTGCGTTTTGTTAATTGTTTTAACCGAAAATCACCATTAAGTTGGACCCAACTCACCCCCATAGTTTCTGAGCATCCCATAGGAGCGATTCCTCCTAACTCAGGAACACCTTCTACCACAGCTGAGATCACTCCCTCAGCTGGAGACATACCAGACCCCTTCCCCCAAAGCGTCCAAATGTCCCATGATAAATCCAGCAAATCTGGAGGAAGCATTCCCATCAGAGCCGCTGCTGCTCTGATGTCTAGAGTTGTCTCATCCCAGATTCGACCTGGGATGGCCATGCCGAGTAAGCAGATGAACACCCTTCGCATGGATGTTCCAAAGAAGTTTGTTGGTGCTGCTGAGAACCTCTCTTCCAGCATTGCTTCTCTGCACACTGAGGCTCACACTCAGACTCCTCGGCTGGCTCTTCTTGCTGATTAGATTCGCTGCAACACAAGCGAGTTCATCTCCCTCAAAGATTATATTCATCGAGAGTTGAACTCCATTCGCGAATCTGACAGAGTCGAAAAAGACAAGCTTCTCTCCGAAGCCCGGGCAACAGAAGTAGAAGTTGACCGCCAGCTGAATGCCTTACATTCCAAGGTATCTCCTCTCCCACCAGATGTCGATCGTATTGGTCTTGCACTCTCTAAGCAAGAATCTCTGCTGACCAATACTCATAGACAGTTCTCTAAAGCTATTGAGGAGTCTGCTTCTGCTGTGTCCACCCGGATGGACAAACTGGAGACTGAGGTTGGTTCTTTGACCTCCCAGGTTTTTGGTCTCCAAGGCACCCTTAACCTCATTCTACAAAAGCTAAATGAGGATGCCGCTGCTGTACATCCTGCATCAGCACCAGAGAGTACCTTACTTCTTCAGGCACTCTCTGAGGGGGAGAAAGATCAAGCTACTTCAGCAGGTGATCAATCAGGTGAACAAAATGCTTCACAAACTATAGTCACCTCTGCTGTTGGAGCCAATATAGAAGACATTCCAGCAGGTGAGACTCCAATTTCTCCACCACTCACCACTACTAGAATACAAGAAGGAGAAGAAGACGTTTCAGTAAACGTACGAGACCCCAATTATAACAAAACTCGTCCCTACTGGAACACCTGAGGTAATTGCTTCAGCAGATGAGATGACAACGCAATCAACACTCATCTCTGCTGAAGGTCTCAGGGATGAAGAAACCTCAACTGATATCGTTAAGATCGTTGATTCATTTAAATCAGTTGAGGTCCCACGAGTCCAAACCCCGTAAATCCAAATCCCTCAGCCCATTGTATAGGTGAATCCTCAACCGCTGAGGGGGAGCTAATTTTTAACGAGCTTAATGCTGGCCTTCTAGATGAAGTCAGATCCTCTGCTGAGCTCGAAACAGTTATTGCTCTCCAAAGGAAAACTCAAGAAGAACTGTTTCAAAAAGTTGAAGCAGAGAAAACTGAGAACATTAGATTGTTCAATAAGGTTCTCTATAAACGAAGGCAATAACCAAAAATCACCAGCGTCAGAGGCCCCAAAACAACATCCAGCTCTCCACCTGAAGTCATCATATATAGAGCTGGAGGGGTCTTCATTCCTGAAAGGGTTCCTCTGAACAAGATCAGCACTCAATTCAACTATGATGAATGGAATGAGATGCTAGCAGCTGCCAAATCTGCAAGACCATCGCTTACTATAACAGATTTGGAAAGTGAGATAAGAGTCGCAATTATTTCCTTCAAGACTCTATGCGGTAAGATCAGGAGACAATCTCCTGACTTGGCGAATCGCATACCAGCTGAATTGCGTGAATCTCAAGTTGCTGCTGTCAGAGAAACTGCTGGTGAAAGCTCCTTAGCAAGAGGGGAGAAACGTAAGTCAGTTCTCCTCGAGCCCTTCGCTGAATCCAGAACACTTGATATTGGGTCTTCAAATTTTTTTGCAAAACGACCAAGACTCAATATCACAAGAGCCAATCCCCATGGGATTAAATTTTGTCCCTGGGCTGATTGTCAAAGAACCCATCTATGGCTTTTGCTATCTGGAAAACAAGGTGCCTTGCTTAACGAGCTGATGAATTAGACCTATGCGATGTTGATCAACTTATGGTCTATCACAAGCTGCTGAGTTCCTTCACTAAAGAGGGAAGAGAAATGAAGAAATTAATCAACTCAGCCATCAGCTCAATATATCGAAGTGTCGTTAGGGATGCGATACCTAAGACATTGTAATTTATTTGATTTTCCTTGTATTTTATCAGCTTCATATTAATAGAAAATCAAAATTTTGAAATATTCTTGTGAAAATATTGTAAGAAGATAAACAGACAAAAGAACCCAAATGGTCAAAGCACATAAGCATTCAGCTAATCCAAACAACTGAATCATTACAGGTTCATACTTATACAGCTATTTGATTGCATCAAATAGGGGGAGATTGTTAGTCTCCAGACTAAGTAAATAAGATTTGATGATCGATAGCTAAGAAGAATAAATCAGCTGAAGTATGTACTTAGCTGAAGTACAAGTATATTCATAATCCTTCAGCTGAGTATGTACTTAGCTCTAGGAAACAAGTCAAATCAGCAGCTATAGAAGAGTGTTCATTCGAAGTCTATGGCCAAAGGACCAAGACCAGAAGAAGACCACTCAGCTGATAGTGGAATCAGCTGATGGTACCTGCTGCAGATAATGACTTAGCGGAAAATGTTCTTGACACTTTGAACATTTTCCTTTCCCGCTCAAAGAAGAAGAAAACGATGAAGATCTTCTATTTTGGAATAGAAGATAATATGTCAGTACATCATCGTTTGTCCCTCCAAGCATGTAAAGGGAAAGTCAACTACTTTTGTACTATCATAGTACACCTTTTCACTGTACGTCAGAAAAGGTAGCAAAAGGAGTTGACACAAAGTACAATTGGGACTATAACCTATGCAAGTGCATTAAATGTTTTCCTGGACAAGTTTACATCGACGAATGATATGTTTACACGTCGATTAACTTGTGGACAAATGAACATGGATCTTGAGCTATATGTAGAGACGTAAATGCTTGCATTTACACACACCTTTTAGCATTCATAGCACAAGAACATTATCTGAGAGTTTGTTATTGTCTGTTATTAACTCTCCCATAGTTATTACACAGGCATTTAATATCAGCTGTTAGTATCAGTTGATATAACTCTTCTTGCATAGTCTTCTAGTTTGAGCGAGCAAAAGTGTCACTTCAAGTATACAGTTTTAGTTAGTGTGTACTATCTATTTCCGCAAACTTTGTACTGTATTAAGTTGTGTTAATAAACTCTTAATCATTGAAAACTTGTGTGTTCTTTATCTTATCGTCTTTATTTGTCATAACGCAACATATTTGTGTTGTTGGGTGTTGTATACTTTATATATTCGGTGATTAAATAATTAGACACTTATGATATTAAAACAATATTTGATATTGATAATTCAATATCATAATCAACAACAAAAAAAAAAAAGAACCAAATGGAACAATCAAACCTGAATGTTGATGAAGAACGAACCGCACGGAATTGTAATTCCTGTCCTTTAAGGTTTTTACGCGCTCTATATGCTGCAAGCCTCAACGTAGAACCCCAGGATTTGATGCAGTTTATCAGTATTATTCTACAGCACTAGAATTACCGACAACACAAAGTGATTACTTGGAAACACATGATGATATCAAAACACAACATCATGAGAAGAGAGCATGTGAGAGGAGAGCTTATCAATTTTGGTGTGTATGAACTTTCACCCAAATGGTCCTTTTATAGGCTCAAGTCCTTACCCAAATTAATGGGAGCAAATAATAACTCCTATTATTTTAATGTGACATTAGTGTCAACATTAGTGTCAACATTATAACTTTTCAAGAGGCTCTACCAAAAACAAAGCTCCACAACTCCCCATGATAGATAGGAAATTTGCCAACTTGCAAATACCTTTGTAATTTCCAACAATCCCCCACCAAGTTGGAAAGTTTCCTTTCATTCAGACAAATGTTATCACTTGGGTGTCACGAAGATTAAACCCATGTTTAATGTGAGCAAACAAGAAGAGATCAATTCAATGGTATCCTTATAGGTTTAAACCAAGAACCTTAGTAACCTCCCCGGTTTACCCCCACACAACATCTGCCTTCTTTGTGTTCTCTCTGAGCACTAATATGGCCATGTGCTAAAATCCTTTTCATGACCCTTTAGAAGACAAACCAAAAGTCTTCATTTGAGGCGGCACCACCTCTAGATCAGATAGGCAAAATTTTACAACATCTTCGTTGCTTAGATGTCTCCAAACTTTTGTTAAGAGTATTAACTCATCCTCGTTCTCGGCAACGACGTACTATCCTACCTCACATGGATCTATCACGATTGATAGTACCTTCTATCGTTAGTAATTTCGTTATTACCCATTAAACTTGAAAATAGGAGCACTAAGTTCAAGTTGGGTTTCCATTACTAACGATTCTAGTTTGGTTTTAGACCCATGACTCTCGCGGTAGATGTAACCAAATCTCTCGTCAGAGGTTTGGTAAACGGATCCGTCAAGTACTTTGCTGTCTTGACTTAAACAACTTTGATGGTACCACTATCAATTCGTTGTCTCACAGAATTATGTCGAAGACCTACGTGTCTCGACTTCCCATTATATTCATAATTATATACTTTAGACAGTGTGGCCTCACTATCACAGTACATGGGAATTGAAGGCATCGGAGTATCCCACAAACGGATATCCAAGAGTAGATCTCTAATCCACTCTGCCTCTTTGCCTGCATTGGCTAAAGCAATAGGCTCAACTTCCATCCTTGAGTGAGCTATACATGACTGTTTCTTGCTCGCCCAAGAAATAGCCCCACCAGCTAGTGTATAAATCCATCCACTTATGGATTTAGTATCACTCATGTTATCAATCCAACTGGCATCTGAATACCCCCACTAGTATACTAGAATTTGACATGTAAGTCAACTCAAGATTACTAGTCCTTTTCAGGTATTCTAGTACTCTTCCTACTGCCTTCCAGTGCTCTGTACCGGGATTTACAGTATATTGACTTAGTTTGCTTACAACATAAGCAATGTCATGTCTAGTACAATGTGTAGCATACATCATGCTTCCAGTTTACACTAGCATATTCTAGTTAAGCCACTGCTCTACCAGAGTTCACTTCAAGTTTTACACTAGAATCGAAAGGAGTGTTAAATTCTTTAAACTTCAAGTGTTGAAACTTTGTCAATATTTTCTCTATGTAATGAGATTGACTTAGAGAAATTTGACAATCTGTCCTTTTGACCTTAATACCATGAATGGTATCCACTTCCCCTAGATCTTTCATCTTAAAGTTCGAGGGTAGGTATTTCTTCGTATCATGTATACCTTGTAGGTGAGTGCCAATGATCAACTTATCATCAACATAAAGACAGATAACTACGGTATATTCAGTTGTGCATTTAGGGTAGATACATCTATCAACACTATTATGCTTCAAACCAAATGCATATACAGTGGTGTCAAATCTCTCATGCCACTGTTTTGGAGCTTGTTTCAAACCGTACAGTGATTTAATAAGTCTACAAACTTTGTTTTCCTGTCCGGATACTATGAAACCTTCAGCTTGCTCCAAGTATATCTCCTCCTTGAGATATCCATACCTTCTCTTTGTGTATAACCTTTAGCGACTAATCTCGCTTTATAGACATATATTGATCCATATGGATGATGCTTCCTCTTGAAGATCCATTTAGATCATATGGGTCTCATACCCTTGGGAAGATTAGCTAACTCCCAAGTTCCGTTTCCCATAATAGAATCTATTTCATCATTAATGGCATCCTTCCATAAAGGAGCATCTCGCGATGTAATGACTTCAGTAAAAGTCTTAGGATCATCATCTAAATTAATAGCTAAAATGACCTCTCTCGTCACCTTAGATTGAGATCCTTCAACCAAGTACGAAAGAAAATGTCTCCAAAATTATTTTCCCTTCTAACCCTTGTACTTCTCTTTGGGTCTTCTACAACAGAAGAATGTGGTTCTTCTACAACAAAAGAAGATGAGATAATGTCTCGAGAAGTACTGGGTGCTAGAATATGATTAAAGCTGGGATTGGAGTTTTCATCATCTCCTGTTAACTTATCCTCGAAGAACTCCACATCTCTGGATTCTACATGATACCTGATTCTTTATCCAACAATCGGTAGACCTTTCTATTCTGAGCATACCCGATGAATATGCTCTTCATAGCTCGAGCTCCCATCTTGGATCGTTTAGGACCAGGTGTATGATAATAAGTTAAACACCCCCACACTTTTAGATAATCTAAGTTAGGTTTTCTTCATTTCCATAACTCATATGGACTAGAAGGAATCACACGACTAGTGATTATGTTGTGCACATAATATGCAGTCAACAAAGCTTCCCCCACCGATTGTGTGGCAAACCCAATTGATTCAACATGCAGGAAAACAAAGTTTGTAGACTTATTAAATCACTGTACGGTTTGAAACAAGCTCCAAAACAGTGGCATGAGAGATTTGACACCACTGTATATGCATTTGGTTTGAAGCATAATAGTGTTGATAGATGTATCTACCCTAAATGCACAACTGAATATACCGTAGTTATCTGTCTTTATGTTGATGATAAGTTGATCATTGGCACTCACCTACAAGCTATACATGACTGTTTCTTGCTCGCCCAAGAAATAGCCCCACCAGCTAGTGTATAAATCCATCCACTTATGGATTTAGTATCACTCATGTTATCAATCCAACTGGCATCTGAATACCCCCACTAGTATACTAGAATTTGACATGTAAGTCAACTCAAGATTACTAGTCCTTTTCAGGTATTCTAGTACTCTTCCTACTGCCTTCCAGTGCTCTGTACCGGGATTTACAGTATATTGACTTAGTTTGCTTACAACATAAGCAATGTCATGTCTAGTACAATGTGTAGCATACATCATGCTTCCAGTTTACACTAGCATATTCTAGTTAAGCCACTGCTCTACCAGAGTTCACTTCAAGTTTTACACTAGAATCGAAAGGAGTGTTAAATTCTTTAAACTTCAAGTGTTGAAACTTTGTCAATATTTTCTCTATGTAATGAGATTGACTTAGAGAAATTTGACAATCTGTCCTTTTGACCTTAATACCATGAATGGTATCCACTTCCCCTAGATCTTTCATCTTAAAGTTCGAGGGTAGGTATTTCTTCGTATCATGTATACCTTGTAGGTGAGTGCCAATGATCAACTTATCATCAACATAAAGACAGATAACTACGGTATATTCAGTTGTGCATTTAGGGTAGATACATCTATCAACACTATTATGCTTCAAACCAAATGCATATACAGTGGTGTCAAATCTCTCATGCCACTGTTTTGGAGCTTGTTTCAAACCGTACAGTGATTTAATAAGTCTACAAACTTTGTTTTCCTGTCCGGATACTATGAAACCTTCAGCTTGCTCCAAGTATATCTCCTCCTTGAGATATCCATACCTTCTCTTTGTGTATAACCTTTAGCGACTAATCTCGCTTTATAGACATATATTGATCCATATGGATGATGCTTCCTCTTGAAGATCCATTTAGATCATATGGGTCTCATACCCTTGGGAAGATTAGCTAACTCCCAAGTTCCGTTTCCCATAATAGAATCTATTTCATCATTAATGGCATCCTTCCATAAAGGAGCATCTCGCGATGTAATGACTTCAGTAAAAGTCTTAGGATCATCATCTAAATTAATAGCTAAAATGACCTCTCTCGTCACCTTAGATTGAGATCCTTCAACCAAGTACGAAAGAAAATGTCTCCAAAATTATTTTCCCTTCTAACCCTTGTACTTCTCTTTGGGTCTTCTACAACAGAAGAATGTGGTTCTTCTACAACAAAAGAAGATGAGATAATGTCTCGAGAAGTACTGGGTGCTAGAATATGATTAAAGCTGGGATTGGAGTTTTCATCATCTCCTGTTAACTTATCCTCGAAGAACTCCACATCTCTGGATTCTACATGATACCTGATTCTTTATCCAACAATCGGTAGACCTTTCTATTCTGAGCATACCCGATGAATATGCTCTTCATAGCTCGAGCTCCCATCTTGGATCGTTTAGGACCAGGTGTATGATAATAAGTTAAACACCCCCACACTTTTAGATAATCTAAGTTAGGTTTTCTTCATTTCCATAACTCATATGGACTAGAAGGAATCACACGACTAGTGATTATGTTGTGCACATAATATGCAGTCAACAAAGCTTCCCCCACCGATTGTGTGGCAAACCCAATTGATTCAACATGCAGGAAAACAAAGTTTGTAGACTTATTAAATCACTGTACGGTTTGAAACAAGCTCCAAAACAGTGGCATGAGAGATTTGACACCACTGTATATGCATTTGGTTTGAAGCATAATAGTGTTGATAGATGTATCTACCCTAAATGCACAACTGAATATACCGTAGTTATCTGTCTTTATGTTGATGATAAGTTGATCATTGGCACTCACCTACAAGCTATACATGACTGTTTCTTGCTCGCCCAAGAAATAGCCCCACCAGCTAGTGTATAAATCCATCCACTTATGGATTTAGTATCACTCATGTTATCAATCCAACTGGCATCTGAATACCCCCACTAGTATACTAGAATTTGACATGTAAGTCAACTCAAGATTACTAGTCCTTTTCAGGTATTCTAGTACTCTTCCTACTGCCTTCCAGTGCTCTGTACCGGGATTTACAGTATATTGACTTAGTTTGCTTACAACATAAGCAATGTCATGTCTAGTACAATGTGTAGCATACATCATGCTTCCAGTTTACACTAGCATATTCTAGTTAAGCCACTGCTCTACCAGAGTTCACTTCAAGTTTTACACTAGAATCGAAAGGAGTGTTAAATTCTTTAAACTTCAAGTGTTGAAACTTTGTCAATATTTTCTCTATGTAATGAGATTGACTTAGAGAAATTTGACAATCTGTCCTTTTGACCTTAATACCATGAATGGTATCCACTTCCCCTAGATCTTTCATCTTAAAGTTCGAGGGTAGGTATTTCTTCGTATCATGTATACCTTGTAGGTGAGTGCCAATGATCAACTTATCATCAACATAAAGACAGATAACTACGGTATATTCAGTTGTGCATTTAGGGTAGATACATCTATCAACACTATTATGCTTCAAACCAAATGCATATACAGTGGTGTCAAATCTCTCATGCCACTGTTTTGGAGCTTGTTTCAAACCGTACAGTGATTTAATAAGTCTACAAACTTTGTTTTCCTGTCCGGATACTATGAAACCTTCAGCTTGCTCCAAGTATATCTCCTCCTTGAGATATCCATACCTTCTCTTTGTGTATAACCTTTAGCGACTAATCTCGCTTTATAGACATATATTGATCCATATGGATGATGCTTCCTCTTGAAGATCCATTTAGATCATATGGGTCTCATACCCTTGGGAAGATTAGCTAACTCCCAAGTTCCGTTTCCCATAATAGAATCTATTTCATCATTAATGGCATCCTTCCATAAAGGAGCATCTCGCGATGTAATGACTTCAGTAAAAGTCTTAGGATCATCATCTAAATTAATAGCTAAAATGACCTCTCTCGTCACCTTAGATTGAGATCCTTCAACCAAGTACGAAAGAAAATGTCTCCAAAATTATTTTCCCTTCTAACCCTTGTACTTCTCTTTGGGTCTTCTACAACAGAAGAATGTGGTTCTTCTACAACAAAAGAAGATGAGATAATGTCTCGAGAAGTACTGGGTGCTAGAATATGATTAAAGCTGGGATTGGAGTTTTCATCATCTCCTGTTAACTTATCCTCGAAGAACTCCACATCTCTGGATTCTACATGATACCTGATTCTTTATCCAACAATCGGTAGACCTTTCTATTCTGAGCATACCCGATGAATATGCTCTTCATAGCTCGAGCTCCCATCTTGGATCGTTTAGGACCAGGTGTATGATAATAAGTTAAACACCCCCACACTTTTAGATAATCTAAGTTAGGTTTTCTTCATTTCCATAACTCATATGGACTAGAAGGAATCACACGACTAGTGATTATGTTGTGCACATAATATGCAGTCAACAAAGCTTCCCCCACCGATTGTGTGGCAAACCCAATTGATTCAACATGCAGGAAAACAAAGTTTGTAGACTTATTAAATCACTGTACGGTTTGAAACAAGCTCCAAAACAGTGGCATGAGAGATTTGACACCACTGTATATGCATTTGGTTTGAAGCATAATAGTGTTGATAGATGTATCTACCCTAAATGCACAACTGAATATACCGTAGTTATCTGTCTTTATGTTGATGATAAGTTGATCATTGGCACTCACCTACAAGCTATACATGACTGTTTCTTGCTCGCCCAAGAAATAGCCCCACCAGCTAGTGTATAAATCCATCCACTTATGGATTTAGTATCACTCATGTTATCAATCCAACTGGCATCTGAATACCCCCACTAGTATACTAGAATTTGACATGTAAGTCAACTCAAGATTACTAGTCCTTTTCAGGTATTCTAGTACTCTTCCTACTGCCTTCCAGTGCTCTGTACCGGGATTTACAGTATATTGACTTAGTTTGCTTACAACATAAGCAATGTCATGTCTAGTACAATGTGTAGCATACATCATGCTTCCAGTTTACACTAGCATATTCTAGTTAAGCCACTGCTCTACCAGAGTTCACTTCAAGTTTTACACTAGAATCGAAAGGAGTGTTAAATTCTTTAAACTTCAAGTGTTGAAACTTTGTCAATATTTTCTCTATGTAATGAGATTGACTTAGAGAAATTTGACAATCTGTCCTTTTGACCTTAATACCATGAATGGTATCCACTTCCCCTAGATCTTTCATCTTAAAGTTCGAGGGTAGGTATTTCTTCGTATCATGTATACCTTGTAGGTGAGTGCCAATGATCAACTTATCATCAACATAAAGACAGATAACTACGGTATATTCAGTTGTGCATTTAGGGTAGATACATCTATCAACACTATTATGCTTCAAACCAAATGCATATACAGTGGTGTCAAATCTCTCATGCCACTGTTTTGGAGCTTGTTTCAAACCGTACAGTGATTTAATAAGTCTACAAACTTTGTTTTCCTGTCCGGATACTATGAAACCTTCAGCTTGCTCCAAGTATATCTCCTCCTTGAGATATCCATACCTTCTCTTTGTGTATAACCTTTAGCGACTAATCTCGCTTTATAGACATATATTGATCCATATGGATGATGCTTCCTCTTGAAGATCCATTTAGATCATATGGGTCTCATACCCTTGGGAAGATTAGCTAACTCCCAAGTTCCGTTTCCCATAATAGAATCTATTTCATCATTAATGGCATCCTTCCATAAAGGAGCATCTCGCGATGTAATGACTTCAGTAAAAGTCTTAGGATCATCATCTAAATTAATAGCTAAAATGACCTCTCTCGTCACCTTAGATTGAGATCCTTCAACCAAGTACGAAAGAAAATGTCTCCAAAATTATTTTCCCTTCTAACCCTTGTACTTCTCTTTGGGTCTTCTACAACAGAAGAATGTGGTTCTTCTACAACAAAAGAAGATGAGATAATGTCTCGAGAAGTACTGGGTGCTAGAATATGATTAAAGCTGGGATTGGAGTTTTCATCATCTCCTGTTAACTTATCCTCGAAGAACTCCACATCTCTGGATTCTACATGATACCTGATTCTTTATCCAACAATCGGTAGACCTTTCTATTCTGAGCATACCCGATGAATATGCTCTTCATAGCTCGAGCTCCCATCTTGGATCGTTTAGGACCAGGTGTATGATAATAAGTTAAACACCCCCACACTTTTAGATAATCTAAGTTAGGTTTTCTTCATTTCCATAACTCATATGGACTAGAAGGAATCACACGACTAGTGATTATGTTGTGCACATAATATGCAGTCAACAAAGCTTCCCCCACCGATTGTGTGGCAAACCCAATTGATTCAACATATAGTTGACCATTTCAACAAGGGTTCAACTCTCTCTTTCAGCTAATCCATTCGGTTGGGGAGTATATGGTGAAATTATCTCATGCTTGATATTATTCTCTTCACAGAATGTGTCAAACTCATGATTAACGTATTTTCCGCCTCTTTCCAAGCGAAGAATGTTAATGTGTTTGTCATGTTGGTTTTCAGCGTTGCACTTATACAGTTTGAATGCATTAAAAGCTTCATCTTTTGAATGCAACAAGTAAACATGTAAATAGCGGCTATAGTCACCACAAATTGTAATGAAGTATCTTTTACCTCCACGCGTGAGTATTCCATTCAGTTCACAAATATCTGAATAGATCAACTCTAGTAATGATGTAATTCTTTTGACACTTGAAAAAGTTTCTTTGTAAACTTTGATTTTATACAAGTTTCACATTTGTTAAAGTCTTTATTATTTACTTTTATAAATACTTTAGATTGTGTCTTTTCAATATTTCTTTTTTAATGTTAGTGTGAGCTAACCTTTTATGGCACAAAGAAATTGTACACGCAATATAATTTGAAAAACTATTTCATTAATTCGAAACTTAGTTACATCATCACTAGCGATATTGTCACTAACGCTGACAGTATCATATTCTCACGATTACATAGATCCACATTTAACACATAATCATTGGATATAGATACAACATTATCTTATCCATCACCACATAGATCAAACATAAACATTCAACCCGTGTTGATGGTTTGATCCACAATAACCCATCTTTGGAGAACATGATATGATCATTTTTTTTATTATTACCAGCTTGTAACTATTTTTGTCATATTTGTTCTTCGATATAAGTCCCTTGGAGATTCAAGGAACATGTACGACCTCTCAAAGGTAACCATAATTCCATTTCGGGATGTTAGAACCACTATGCCAATGCCATGAACACGTACTATATGGCCATCAACACATGTCAGCACATGTCACCACAGTTCCTTCTCGAACCGTACTATAAATTTCGAAAACATCAAGATTTCAGCATACATGGATGTTTTCTCTAGAATCCACAAACCAGCCTCGGGCCTCTATCACCCGAGTAATTGAGGTAGTCACATTGACTCCTACATGACCCATACTTGCACCTAAGTGGGTTAGATTTGCAACAACATTTGCAAGTCCTTTTACATAAGCAATATCCGAGTCCCCACCTGACACGTGGTACGCACTCAATCTGATTTTACTCTTTTGATCTCTTATGAGATTTTCCTTCTCAATAAGGAAGTGTTTCGACAAAACATCCAAAGAGTAGTCCTCAAATTTATGAAACTCCAAGTATTTAACCACATTCAAGGAAAACATTATTTAGTCAACCCTTTTCGGTAGCTATATTCGAATACAACCAGGAAAGACGGTGAGGGTAGACAGCGCTAGTGCGTATCGGAACCACCCCCATTTGGAGTCAGAAAAACCGCCTTTAACTTTCCTAGACATTGTAATAAGAATAGGTGAGCCTATTTGGGGATGACTGATAATTTATTCCACTTATAGGTTCAATACAATGCTTAATGATACACAGCTGGAAAGATTCCGTTTAACACTAAAATTATCTATTTTGTATAATCATGATTTTTCAAATAGTACACTTTTCAAACATAAAAGTATCTTGAAATAATCTATATACAAAAAATAATAATTAAATCAATTATAATGCTTTAATCATAAGTATGATAATTAATATACCATCCACTTTATACGAGATTATATTTTTTACTTGAAAAAAACCTCTTGTTTAAACTTGTCTATTATATTAAAATAGATATTTAAATATGTCAAAACACACTACATCTTTTAAATAGCCATAATTAAAGAAATGTAACTTATACAAGTGAAACTAAATGACCATAATAATCTCTTTTAAAACATTTAATTCATGACATGAATATATACATTAAACATTCACATAATGAACTCTATTTAATATATATATAATTAAGTTATGAAACTAATTGTTCAATATATATATATATATATATATATTAACCATTGACAAATATCTCAATGTTTTATTAATCACCGAATATTTTATAAAAGAAAATATGTGTATATATACACAATAATATATAACAAAGATAAAAAACCTTAAAGATTGTTGTATACTTTATATATTCGGTGATTAAATAATTAGACACTTATGATATTAAAACAATATTTGATATTGATAATTCAATATCATAATCAACAACAAAAAAAAAAAAGAACCAAATGGAACAATCAAACCTGAATGTTGATGAAGAACGAACCGCACGGAATTGTAATTCCTGTCCTTTAAGGTTTTTACGCGCTCTATATGCTGCAAGCCTCAACGTAGAACCCCAGGATTTGATGCAGTTTATCAGTATTATTCTACAGCACTAGAATTACCGACAACACAAAGTGATTACTTGGAAACACATGATGATATCAAAACACAACATCATGAGAAGAGAGCATGTGAGAGGAGAGCTTATCAATTTTGGTGTGTATGAACTTTCACCCAAATGGTCCTTTTATAGGCTCAAGTCCTTACCCAAATTAATGGGAGCAAATAATAACTCCTATTATTTTAATGTGACATTAGTGTCAACATTAGTGTCAACATTATAACTTTTCAAGAGGCTCTACCAAAAACAAAGCTCCACAACTCCCCATGATAGATAGGAAATTTGCCAACTTGCAAATACCTTTGTAATTTCCAACATTGGGATCCAACAACCTCTTTATATAAGCTCTTGAGTATTTTGCGCTATTAGCTCGATGCTCTTAGCTAACTCATCGAAATCTTAGATTAGTCTCAGTCGACTTATCACTTTAGCCAACAAATGCGATGAACTATTGATAGCAATCTGAAGCAGCTCAACTATAATAAAGCAATCAAATAAAAATTTTCTCTGATACCAGTTGTTAGTTCCTTAAAAACAATACTAACTAATGACAATTAGAAATGAAATAACAAAATTATGTAGAATGGAGATCGAATACACAATTCAAGCAGATTAAAAGTTCACAAACATAATTTCTTCACAAAATAACTAGCAATTGCGGAATTAGTAACAATTATACAACTTAACTTATAACTATTGCATTTTTGTACTTCTCTGAAATTGTTTACTCAATATTTTATAAAGTAGACTATCCAACAAGATGGTGCGTTGGATTATTGGTGAGGGGAGCCACTCCAAGTTGTTTAATTTCGAATATGAATGGACTATAGTAGTTTTCTTTTTCAAATATAAAAAGACTATAATTATAATTTTGATCAAACCTAAAGAATCATCATGTAATTTACTATGATACAAGTATTCCAAACACAATACAATGAAATGACCATAATACCCTCACCTTCGGTGCACATGTTGGAGGTTAAGGACTGAAATAAACAGACATCCATATATTTTTATTAATTGTACTTAATCTATACCACTTGTCTACGACGAGACTTGAATCCATGATATATAGGTCATGTGCAACACATTAAACATTTTATCTTTACTACTAGACTACAAGCATACATATCATGTTACATATTACACCTATTATACATTTGTGGTACAAAAGCTACTGTTCATTGAAATGGGATTGGTCAGCTTTTACTTTCATAATATATATATTCCGAAATGTGAATTTATGAATAAAAGTGTTTCATGACAAATTGGCAAAGGTGTGGCCATAACAGGCAAGCCACCCGGGTCCAAAACCCACTAGCCCCTTTTTATTTTTTTAATTTTTATTTACTACACTTTTTAAGGCGCCATGCTAAAATAGGCCACTAAAATTTTTTGAACTTACAAAAAATGACTAAACAACTACTAAAACTTTTATGAACTTATTAAATATAACTTATAATAATAATTAAATAAATACAAGATTAATAAAACTGTAACAGAGTGTGGGCATCATAGTCCTTGTTATTAACATAAAGACTATTTGTGTAATTTTAAATATGAAAGAATTAAATCTATAATTTTAATCAAATCTAAAGCATCGTCCATTTACTTTACTTTAAATATAGGTGTGCGCCATGGTACAAGGTGGGTGGTAGATGTTAGAAGTGAAAATTTCTTATCTGGCATGAAATCCGACATGAAAATAAATAGGTTTAGGTTGAGGTAAAAAATTTAGAGCATTTTTTAGTCAACTAAATTGACCCGTTTATTAAACAGGTTAGGTTTGAGTCAAAGTTAATTTAAATAGATCGATTAACCAATTCGTTTAATTATTAAAATATATTTAAAAATATGAATATTTATACTTATTTTATATTTTATTAGATAAAACGTAACCGATAGTTACATAAAAATTAAAAAGGCTATTTAGTAGTTTGGTGTTTTAGTACTTCTGTTAAAAATTTGTGGAATAACAACCAGTTTGACCCGTTTAACTTTTTTGACATGCTAATTTGTTTAACTAATTTAATTAAATAGATTATATGAGTTATGTTTGGGTTGAAGTATTAAATAAACATGTTGATTTCAGGTTGAACATATTTGACCCGCGAAACTACTAAATGTTACATGATCGATTGTTGTTTGTGGTCATCTCTGGTTGCCAAAGTAATATTGATTTTAATGATGCCTTGAAAGTCTTGTATTTAGAACTATAATCTAAATAATGTATTATCAGTTACAAAAACACATTTTAATAAACAAAGATAATATATAGCTTTAAGATTCTTTTAAAAAACATGGTGGTAGGTTTGTATAGAAAATCCCAAGTGGTCAAAATGAGGGTAGGTGTGGGTTTATAAAATAGCCACCAACCAC
This sequence comes from Calendula officinalis, assembly GCA_963853835.1. Classification (NCBI taxonomy): domain Eukaryota; kingdom Viridiplantae; phylum Streptophyta; class Magnoliopsida; order Asterales; family Asteraceae; genus Calendula; species Calendula officinalis. The sequence goes on from OY970825.1 coordinate 29,846,601, forward strand.
CACAATTAATTAATTAATTAATTAATTAAACTTTTATATTAAATGATAATGATTAAATGGTGTTTTTTATATTTCTGGCTAGTCAAAATCCAAAAGACCTAATTAAAAAAATAGAAAAATAGATTAAATGTTTTTTTAACGGCAAAAGGATGGAACTCCGGATTAAATATTTAGTCCACAAAATCAATTTGGATTCTCCAATGCATTATATTACAATCTTGATATTTAACAAATGGATAATTTTGTGTTTAATCAACTCAATATTGGTGTTTCATTCGGTTGAAATTTGATAGTTTTTGGTAAATAGTTTCTCATTATTTACAATACGATACGTTTTTATAACATATCACGATTAATCACGATCGGTTAAAGTTGATTAATCACGATCGCTTGATTGACAATTTGACATGTTCAGCTACTACATTTTTCGGGTCAAATTTTTATAGTCACCTAATTTTTGCTCCGACACGAACTTATGTTGTCTACATCCTACCAACTCAATACACTTTTACTAAAGATTTAACTTCAGTATCACCTACATTTCTCTATCAAATGATACTAAATTTTATTATGATTTTGCTTGCGTTCTTAATGGGCCTTAAATGATCCATAGTATATTAGCATTATGTGTAAACCTTGACTAATTTACTTGCGAGTGAGTAGATTTGGGCTCTTTTTATTGATATTTGACATTAAATAGTCATACAAAATAAAAAAAAGAAACTAAAAATAAAACATGTCCCTAACGTTTTAAAAAGTGTAAGGCGTGGTGTGGCGTCACTATCAAGCCTTAAGCCGTGACGGGCCATGACGTTTTCCAAAGTGTGACTTAGTGCTACAAATTTTTTATATAAATTTATATATATACGTATATCAAATTAAAAAAATGTATAGATCTACTGATTTATATAACAATTCATATATAAAGTTTACAAAAAGTGTTACATATAAATTTATAATTATACAAGTCTTCTAAAAAATTCAATTTTCACATCCGTCTTACAAAAAACTCGTCATAAGGCGCGCCTTATCACGCCTTATCTCACGCCACGTCTAGCCTAGCCGCCACGGTCTGTTTCTTAACGTTGACGCCGCGGCTCACGCCTTGCCCCGCCATGGCACGTTTTTTAGAATCTTGCATGTCCCTATGAAACTTTGAAAGTCAAGTAACTTTTCTAAAAAGTAATCCTGTTTATAACTGGCTCCCCCAAGTTACCGATTTTGTTCGTAATGTGCATGATCTAACAGTCGGCATTGTTATGACCGTTTTTAAACCTTTCATAGCCATCGAGTAAATATTTACCTAGGAAAAAGATCGAACTTATGACATTTAGGAGTAGGGATGGAATCGGGTCTAGAACCGACCCGAATGGATCCAGACCCGAAATACCCGAGACCCGATTTAGGAGGATTAGTAGACCCGATAACCGAACCGTTTTACATAATACGGTTCCGGTTCGGTTCCGGATTCGGTTCGGGTAAATCGGGTATAGACCCGATTAGAACCGAAATAGTAACTGAAGCCAATTTTAGGTGTTTTCGACTTTTCTCATATTTATTAGTTAATACATATAAAATCCTAACGCTTTACAAATAACAATTGTCTAATTAATTTGAACCGTATACTAATAATAATATTATACCATAACAAATTCCAAGTATATAGTTAATTAATTTCGGTTACGGGTCTTAGACCCGATTTGTTCAATACCCGATCTACCCAGACCCGATTTACCCGATACCTGATTTCACGAAAATGTTGGACCGATACCCGAACCGATTTTTGGTAATCCGGTTCCAAACGGTTCCGGTTCGGTACGGGTTCAGTTTTTCAGTTCTATAGCCCATCCCTATTTAGGTGATCATTTCAGCCAAAAATACTGCTAGACCATCACCAAATGGTTAGAAGTCAGGTAAAATTTGTTGTTAATACATATCTCATCTTGTTTTGTCCGAATATTTAGGTAATTGTTGTGAGAGTAGTGTTTTTACTTCCTCTGGTTCAAAATAAGTGCTACACTTTTACCTTCACGCTTTTTGATACAAAACATTATAATAGAGATTATGATAGATTAAAGGGGATAATTAGTGCGGAAGGATCCCACAATATGGTTGGGAATGACAAATCAATGATGTTTAATAAAGTTAAGTAAGGATAAAATGGTACTTTTATATACAAAAATTACCAAATAAGGAAAGTGTAGCACTTATTTTGGATCACCCATATAAAGAAAGTGTAACACTTATTTTGAATCGGAAGAAGTATAATTATACTTAACAATTTATAATTAAATTCTACATCAAGTATTGACTCTCAAACTTATATTGGTCAACTAGACCTACACATTTCAAACACTAACCCGTTTTATACAAATTATATAGTCTTCATCAACGGAGCTAGCTTCTGCCATTTTACATAGGACTTGGTTGTTGGTAGTGTTGATAATCAAAAATTGATCTTGAATAATTCTTGAATAATGTAAATAATTAAGGTGACCGCACAATGTTGTATGACATTTTTTGCTTATGAAACGTTAGTCTTAATATCACTTGGAGTGTCACCTCTCAATGAAGCAACCAATATTTTAAAACATGATTCTTGAAGCAGCCAAGATATTAAATCATGATTTTTGAAGCAGCAAAAATATTAAATCAAAGATTACAAACCAAAGATGAAGCTCAAATATGATATGATTCTCTACCAACAACCTATTGAACATAAACTACTAAATCAAAGCTAAATATTTATGTAGGATTAGTAATTAGTACTAACCACCCACACCTATTGGATTTACACAATCGTTTGTTGTGGGCATTATTTCGTGATGTTGGGTTGACTGGACTCCTATGTGGCATTAGCTCTTCTCCTTCAGTAGCCGAGTCCAGCATTAGCTCGATATTTACGATAAGATCTACGATACGATAAGAGAAAGAACATGTTGATATCATAGTCTTTTTTATGCATTTCATTAAGAAGAGAAAGAATATGCAGAAGGAAAATGGTGTGAAGAACATAAACAGAAGGAAAATAATGTGAAGAAAAGATTATAGTTTGTAATGAAGGTTAACCATGGTTAAATAATGTAGGGAAAATGTACAACAATCAATCGCATCACATTTCTTTTCCTGACATGTCTTCTTACTATTCAACGGGACACTTGGGAAGATTTGAATGGAGTCGACAAGTCGACTATATGTGCTTTAAGTCGCACGGGGTATTCTGGGAAGATTAAAGTCTATCAGTCTTAGATGAGAGTCTCTCACTTAAATTGGTCTATTCTGGTAATTATTTCTATTAGTTATTTACCCAAATTGGTTTTTTTAACAACTTTAACCAAATTGTAAATGGACTCTAATAGTTTATGGACACTAGTAGTTAATACAATAGAAAGTTAATATACTTTACTAGTTGAACTTCCAAATATTTAAATAGTTGACCTTTATCTAATAACTATAAAATTTAAATCCTCCCCTATATATGGAGCTACATATGATTCATTCATGACACGTCATCACCACGCTCCATTCTGATTGGAGGACAATGCCATGTGTAATTCCTTTATTGGTCAAATCATTCTTCATAAACTACACAATCCAATAAGAGTTAGCAGCTAATTTTGCCCGGAAAATCAGGCGACCAAATCTGGCATATTGGAGACCTACAGCCTGTCAAAGCGTTATTTTTTCGGAATTGATTCTTATAGACCCGCCCAATTAATTACACCCAAAATATAATACCCAATAATTGAAGATAATCATGGAATGTTTACCTTTAAAAAAATATGCATTATCATTAAATTTTCGAAACCTCCACAAAATTTTAGGAATGATTTCTCTGCATTAATAACTACCTAAAATGCAGCAGTATTTTTTTAACTATAATTCTGTGAATTAATGGTCGGATCAGTTGTTTTCGGAATCTATATTTGTTAGCATTTTTACTTTTTTTCTACATAAACCCTACAGCTTCATTCATGTAACACCTCAATTTTCAAAACACTTTTTAAAACATATTTTTAAATAAAAACATTACAATTCCGATATTCCCCAATTATACGGTTTAACAAAACCATCAAGGTTTATCAGAGTATTAAAACCGGTGTTACAAAAACAATATCATAGCCATAGGATAAACGAGAACTACCTACGACCTCTCGAGCTAATCAACACAAGGCCACTTCTAACTCGACCCTCTAATCCATCGATCCTGAATCCTGAGTACATAGCCAAAAACAAAGTAGTACGTGAGACAAAATAGTCTCGTGAGATACATGGGTTTTAGACCCGATAAACAATTAGTCAAATAATATCATTCAATCTTAAAATAATATTACTAAGTTTGTTTTGGGTCACTTTATCACTTTCATCATTGGCCAATGTCAAGATAATCGGAATGCCTCCAATCTATCGAGACCATCATATCCACGGTAACCGGAATGCCTCCAATCTACCGGGACTCATAGGTATTGGGTAATCGGAATGCCTCCAATCAACCACTAACCTTAAGGTACCGTAGTAACCGGAATGCCTCCAATCTACTACGGCCCTAGGGACATCATCATCATCATCATTACTTATCTTTTATCGTTATGAGCTCATAGCTCCATCATTTCTCAATCAATCAATCATTTCGTTATCAAACAAGCAATTCATCATAAATCACATAAATGACTAAATTACTTAAAGACTCGACAAAATCATTAGATCATAAAAACATTTACTAGCTATGTACCCAGTTTAAAAGTCACATGTACTCACCTTAGCCAAGCTAACTCCAAATCGTGTCTATCAACACGAATCCTTGCTATCCAATTTGTGAAATGTCACCAATCTTTAGGTCTTCTTGACCTATCATCCATATCATCATAAAATCTAGTTATTATCCACCACTAGTTACCAATAACTCCATAACATCATTCTTAACACCAAGTTCATCCAACTTGGTGAAACCCCAAAACCCTAGCTCAAGATTTCTATCAACAAAACCCAGACCCAAGAAGAACACAAGGTTCTTAAGCTTACAAAGAGTGTTCTACACTCATCTTAGTCATCTTCTCCAAAGATGACTTGGTAGGTTACCCAAACCACCAAATTTCCCCAAATAAAGTTCATAACTAGCTAGATAACATCAACAATCAAGAAATCTTACCTTTGATGTTTAGATCCTTCAAGATGGTGAAGATCTGAGCTCAAGAACACCAAAATCGCCTCTTTCTCTCTCTAGGATCGGCTGCACCACAATTGGGGGTGAAATGAGCAAACCCTAGCTCAAACCCGATTTTAATGCTGCTCGACCAGACTTCGCGGCGCGAACTAAGTTCGCGTCGCTAACTCTGCATATCGAACGCATACTCAGCGATCGCTAACCCAACGCGAACTACTTCGCGACCCAAAGCCAAACTACCTGGCCCGACTTCCCGATCGTTACCACTAGTTCGCGTCGCGAACTTTCCAAAACAGCAGGGCTGCACTTTTTCAACTTTATCTCGACCCGGTTTCGCCCATAACTTCCTCGTACGATGTCCAAATGACACGAAACCAATTCCTACGTGTTTTAAACGATTTATCCTTATTTATCATATTTTTCCCATAATTTATTTTATTCAAATTTCGGGTCGTTACAACTATCCACCCCTTAAAAGGATTCCGTCCTCGGAATCAACTCAAGGATTTCCAATCCTCATTCCACTCCCAAATTATGATTCAATAATACTTATGCATTTAATCGCCCACTCGACCCGTTATACCCAAACGGGCCAAAGATCCAAACTTGAGTTCCTAATACCCGAACGGGTCAAAATTTCACAATTTGACCTTAACCTTTCTCATCATTTAACCAAACTCCTTACTCACATTGGGATGATATGACCCAATCATTACTAATAACCATTTGACCAAAATGATAGTTATCCCCTCGCTTTGACCAAATTGTCAACATTGTCCCATCTTTGACTTAAGCACAAAGTCAACAATACCTTGGAAACTTTCCTTATCCATTAGTGGTTCCATTAATCATCAATTCCTTAACCATCAATCTTACACTCGTGGTCCAACAACAATCATCCTCTATTTCTAGGTTCCATTCGAAATACACAATGGTCAAAGTCGCACCCTTTGACTACAATTATTTCCGTTAATCAATCCACCACTATCAAACACACATATATGTGATACATTATGCCCTTATCCTTGACTAGTCATTTTAAACGAAAGTAAAAATCCAATTTTTTGACCAAAGTCAACAATCTACTAGTTGACTAACCTTGACTTTATGAATAAGGTCAACTTACCTTGCTAAATTCCACATATTCTTTATTACTAAGGCATCGCTTCCCAAGCTTTTCATTCCCGATTTCCTATTTAGATTTCCTTTCTCAATTGTTCCCTTTTTCCTCGATTTCGATTTCCACAATCGATTAACAACTTCCATTTAAATCAATACCAAATCTCTATTATTTTTTAACTTTCATCCAATTACTTATACCTTTTATAATTTCCTTCAAACATCCTTATACCATACTTGAATTTCCCGATTACCGGCTCTAGAGCCTCAATCATATCCAATTGTGGCCTAACCACCCGATATACATCTTTCACCACTCATTGGCTACTAACCACTTTGCTTCCTAAAGCATTCCTTTTTCATGAACCATTAACTTGTAGGTATCCCCTCCTCATACTTCTACTTAAACACGACCCGCGTTTTCAACACAAATTCTCATTTTCCATAAAATTATAATGATAATTAACCATAAAGTTCTACATACAACAGATATAACCTCACATTCCTGATACATCAAATCATACTTTAACTATGCCACCGAGATGATCGGAAAGCCTTCAATCCATCAGGGCCCAAACTGTCACAATGATCGGAAAGCCTCCAATCCAAAGTGACTCATACAAAACTATTCCATCTTGCATACAATTCATGTATGCATTATTACACTTAGCATCATGCTATCATTTTCTTTCACAATTTACTTTCAATTTTCCTACTTATACATTATACCACACGGTATACACATAATCATTTCTAGTGCTTCCCACCAATCTACTCATTTATCAACCGTCCTTATTCGATCCATTCTATCATTACTAAAACTTCTAACTTTTCTTTCACCCGGTCATCCTGAGTCAACCAATCACAAATTGATAAATCTTGACTTTTGCATAAAGTCAACCATACTTCTCCCAACTAACAAATTCTCTACTCACGAGGTACTACCCGCAATTTATCACTTCCGGTTTTACTCATCATTATTTCCTTAATAGTTGTTCCCGTTTCCTTTTTACTTAAGGTCCTCCCCAAATAATCCGAGAGTCGCACCTTTACTTAAAGGTCACACTAACATTTACCGTTTCTTGACCTTCATTTGGTCACTCATACTATCACTTAGTATTCCTTCAACCATCTTTGTACCCCACCGATCAACTTCATAACTTTTTATTCTCAAACATCGGTATTAGATCCTCTACCGCAACACATTCTACAATTTTTCACGAAATTTTACCATATCTTGGTTACCAAGTAATAAGTTGGTCTCTAGGAGTTCTCTTTCCTCATATTCTATAAACCGTAGGCATCTCCTACCCATACATGACCTAATGCAACCCGCACCAGCAAACCAACTTCTTATATAACACGTAGAACTATAACAATACAATTCAACCACATGGTCCTACATTCATCTCATTAATACATAAACATTATCATACGGACATAACAATCCGTAATTCAACTATCACATCAAGATGACTGGAAAGCCTCCAATCCATCAAGATCCAAGCTGTCACAGTGATTGGAACATCTCCAATCTCGGAATGGAACCGTTGGGATTCGCCCAGCCAATTCCACCCCCAAACATCATAGTAGCCGGGGATCCCCCGAGCTAATCACAGCATTTCTTCCTTATTCTACCATGCATACTTCACTAGTATACACCTTTTCACGTCACTTACCTTACCCCTATCTTACCCCTTTAATCGTCCATTTATTCACCATGCAATTCAGCACATTTTTCATAACATCGCGCTATCATTTTCTTCCATATTCACACATTTCTCGTCGGACATACTACTTAATACGTTTCATATAACATTACCTTTTTCATTATCACATGCCTTTAAGGCCATCATATAATGCACAAGCATTGTACCTCGCGGGTAACCAATAAAATTTCCAATTCCCATTTACCGTCTCACTCACACACTAATCACCCTTAAACGGTTCATTTCCCTATTAATCAACTTTCCAAATCCTTTGTCACCACCGGGGTAACTATCAATCTATTCCCTCAACCAAAGTTCACCGGCCAACCCGGTCACCTTTGAGTCAACCAATCGACCCCGGCCTACATTTGTAACTCATGACTTGGCACACATTGGCCCAACTTTCCATACTCTCGTCTTTATACATCGCGATACTTAAAATACTTATTTTCCATTCGTAGTCTCACACTACCCCATGTCCCATACCGTCATGCCATTACTATGACATGTAACCAATAATTATTTCCTTACCGTTGATATCGAATTCATCATAATTATCACAAAACTTGACATGGCTATATGCCAACTTTTTATTCAATCACCTTTGACAATCAAAATTCGTCGTTCCCGACACTTATTCATTTCCACATATCTCCCATTTACGAGTTCTAAGACATCACTATACCTTAGTCATTCTTGTCTTTACCATTCACGTGTAACAACCATTATGTTACTTATCCGGCTTCTCACCAACATCCAAGTTCCATTTCCCAAGGTTTCTATTTCTAGAATTTCAATCCACACTAACGCTCTTACCAACACTTAGTACTTCTTGTACTTCTATCCTTTGTTGAAATACATCTACCATCCTCGTGGTTCTTCCCTTGGTACTACATAATAGTGTCAACCCTTATATCCTTACTTCCTGCGACACACCTGTTTATAATCTTTTCAAATACATGCTTCCACACACATCACTAACCGGGAAGACCATTCTCAAAAATAAATCCCCATGTCGTACAACTCGTCTCCAATTTCTAAAAGCACCAATTCGTGCAACAACCAAACAATTAAGCCATAATCACATAACATCAATCTTCACCTAAGATCTCCGAGGCTGCATCATGGACCCCCCCTCCCTCTAGATTTCCTTCCGGGAAGACTTCCCCTTTCAACTCACTCGTGAGTTCCTTTCACAACATATTGTACCGCACTCTCTTTCCAAAAGTTTCATACTACACATTCCACCGTGTCGACGCCTCACCCTTTAATTATATGGATGTCAAACTTATCCTATCTTTCTTTCTTCGCTTGCTACTCTCTAGCACTTGCTCAATCCACCGAATCCACCAATCGTGACCTCCGGTTCAGAACTTCCGATTTACCCAACGGTCTTACATGCTATGACAACCTTATACAACATCCTTCCATTTCTTCCGACTAGGTCTGGCTACCTCTTTATGTCGCTACTTCTCACTATGGGTTTCGCCATTCGATGACTCTTCCTTCATACGGGTATTGGAATCATTCCTCCTACCCTTAATCATACGGTCATCAATAGTCTAGTTCACGTTCTCATTCATAACTCTTCCCAATTTAGTGGAGCTCGTCCACTTTTCACATTCATTCTTTCGCCATACCAACGTATTCAACAAACAAGATTCAAACGGTCAGCTCAACAGTCAAAAACAACACGATTAGATCAAAACATGGTACTTATCATAGGGGTCGACCCTATCATACTAATGCCCTACGGTCTCAAAAGACTCATATTGCACACTGCATAACAACTTCCATAGGTCCCCTAGGTTCAACCCTAAACTTAACATAAAGTCTCAAGGTCAACCTATCGATCTCAAGGAATCTTACATTCCTATTGCTACAGTCTAAGACTAGGATGGACATCCAACCTAATTCACTTAAACTATAGCTCTGATACCAAGTTGTAACACCTCAATTTTCAAAACACTTTTTAAAATATATTTTTAAATAAAAACATTACAATTCCGATATTCCCCAATTATACGGTTTAACAAAACCATCAAGGTTTATCAGAGTATTAAAACCGGTGTTACAAAAACAATATCATAGCCATAGGATAAACGAGAACTACCTACGACCTCTCGAGCTAATCAACACAAGGCCACTTCTAACGCGACCCTCTAATCCATCGATCCTGAATCCTGAGTACATAGCCAAAAACAAAGTAGTACGTGAGACAAAATAGTCTCGTGAGATACATGGGTTTTAGACCCGATAAACAATTAGTCAAATAATATCTTTCAATCTTAAAATAATATTACTAAGTTTGTTTTGGGTCACTTTATCACTTTCATCATTGGCCAATGTCAAGATAATCGGAATGCCTCCAATCTATCGAGACCATCATATCCACGGTAACCGGAATGCCTCCAATCTACCACTAACCTTAAGGTACCGTAGTAACCGGAATGCCTCCAATCTACTACGGCCCTAGGGACATCATCATCATCATCATCATCATCATCATCATCATTACTTATCTTTTATCGTTATGATCTCATAGCTCCATCATTTCTCAATCAATCAATCATTTCGTTATCAAACAAGCAATTCATCATAAATCACATAAATGACTAAATTACTTAAAGACTCGACAAAATCATTAGATCATAAAAACATTTACTAGCTATGTACCCAGTTTAAAAGTCACATGTACTCACCTTAGCCAAGCTAACTCCAAATCGTGTCTATCAACACGAATCCTTGCTATCCAATTTGTGAAATGTCACCAATCTTTAGGTCTTCTTGACCTATCATCCATATCATCATAAAATCTAGTTATTATCCACCACTAGTTACCAATAACTCCATAACATCATTCTTAACACCAAGTTCATCCAACTTGGTGAAACCCCAAAACCCTAGCTCAAGATTTCTATCAACAAAACCCAGACCCAAGAAGAACACAAGGTTCTTAAGCTTATAAAGAGTGTTCTACACTCATCTTAGTCATCTTCTCCAAAGATGACTTGGTAGGTTACCCAAACCACCAAATTTCCCCAAATAAAGTTCATAACTAGCTAGATAACATCAACAATCAAGAAATCTTACCTTTGATGTTTAGATCCTTCAAGATGGTGAAGATCTGAGCTCAAGAACACCAAAATCGCCTCTTTCTCTCTCTAGGATCGGCTGCACCACAATTGGGGGTGAAATGAGCAAACCCTAGCTCAAACCCGATTTTAATGCTGCTCGACCAGACTTCGCGGCGCGAACTAAGTTCGCGTCGCTAACTCTGCATATCGAACGCATACTTAGCGATCTCTAACCCAACGCGAACTACTTCGCGACCCAAAGCCAAACTACCTGGCCCGACTTCCCGATCGTTACCACTAGTTCGCGTCGCGAACTTTCCAAAACAGCAGGGCTGCACTTTTTCAACTTTATCTCGATCCGGTTTCGCCCATAACTTCCTCGTACGATGTCCAAATGACACGAAACCAATTCCTACGTGTTTTAAACGATTTATCCTTATTTATCATATTTTTCCCATAATTTATTTTATTCAAATTTCGGGTCGTTACAATTCCGTCTCAAGGAAACAGTAGCAGCCGTGAACAATCTCCAAAAAGCAATCTCTTCCCTATAATGCAGCTTCAAACTGGTATTTTCTAGATTTCTGCAGAAACAGATCAACAAAAGCAATTCAGAAGCAGTTTACATTTTAAGCTCTTTTTAAAACTTTTACTTTTCATGAACACGATTATGTTTTAATTATCTAATAAGCCTTAACCCTAAACATAATTCAAAATTTTACTGGTTGATTTTTTATTGACTTTTTTTTACTTCAATATTAATTGTCTCATTTTTATGTATATCTTCACTTCTATAGTCAATATATACATTACCAGTATTTATGTATGTATTTATTACATTTGGTTCTTCCTTTCTAAATTGAGTTACATAAATTTCCGCTTTCCAAATTTTAATTGTTAAAATTACAATATACTTTAGTTTTTTTTTATCATCGTAATTTTAGGTGTTGCTGTTGATAGAAAGTCATTCGAAATTGTATTTTTAAGGTAGATTATAACCTGTGTTTTTGCAGCAGCTGTGAAACGAATATGATAATCGTACCATCCTTTACAAATATGATTTTGCAACCTTGAACAATTCTTCATCAATTTATCAGCCGTAATCAGGTAAGCTGATTATTCTTCCACATCCTTTACTATCGGTTATGCAATGTGTATATACAGTAGCTATTTATATATGCATATTTATATACGCAGATACATGCCATGTGTAAAATATTTGATCTATATTTTATCATATATGTGATCATATATCTGATCTATATTTGCAAATACATGGTTACTTTGTAAACAATATATATTTATATCAACAGTAGTTATCTATTTGAAAATTTTCGAAATTGAATCACATGCGAAACAGGAGCACAATATCAAACAAGTTATGCAAAATTCTAACAAATTCGACGGTACAAACTACAAGCAGAACGATTCGACGGTATGCAGTGTATTTTCCGATTTGCTTAATATTTCAAGAATATAGATGCAATAGTCGTAAAAAATTTACAATTTATACCAACAAACCTTCGATTCATACTTACATTTTTTATGTTTTGCTTTTAGCTTCCTGATTTACATTGATTCGCGATTGTATGCTCAGCACGGAACAACGATTCTTCAACTGCTAATTCGTAGATATCTAAAACAGCAAGTTTTCGTACCTATTGGGGGATTCAATTGTATAATGATTTACCGTCGAATCGACGATCGCAATGGTTAATTATGTTTCGAAATGGTTTCCTGTTCTAGGTTTTCCAGTTAATTTCTTCTTCTACCGTTTAATCAGAGTTACATAAGGATATGTTCGATCTGCATAGGGTTGGGTTAATCAGCCTGGCCCGTGAACCATATTGTGTAATAGCCCATTTCGATAACACTTCCATTGTTATTATGTAGCCCATTTTTTAATAACACATATTCATATCAAATAGGCCATTATTTTAACAAATCGATTTTAATAACAAGTTTAACGCATTCATTATTGCAACCCATTTTCATTATTCGACCCAATTCTCATTCGTAAGTCATATTTAGCGTCTTATTTTACGTAGCATACTATTAGATCTCATAAATTTAGTTTAGAAAAATGATAATGACAACCTTAAGAACTCTTAATAAATGGTCAAGACACGCATAAAATAATTTGTACAATAATCAATAACTTCTCTGCATTTTAGGAATCAACTCTCACTGATAAAAGTAAAAATGATTTATGGATGCAACTACCTCTTAATAACAACCATATACAAAATCCGTTAGTTTAAAGCATGTACTTCATTTTATCTTCAACAATAGTCATAATTTGTCAAATGGTTAAAAGTGGTTTTTGACACTAGCACGCCACTCTCACATTAAGTTTTTAGTGAAGTTTATACTTGCCAATGGTAAATGGTATTAAAGTTTCTATTTTGTTAAATCATCAGTTAGTTCTAAAAGTTGATGCTCAGATTATGTTATTAAAAAACATTGACCAAAAACGGTTTATGTAATGGTACTAGACTTCAAATCATAGCATTTGGTCCCGTATTATCGAAGCAGTTTTTATATCTGGAAATTTTAGAAATTTTGTTGGATATCATACTTTCATATCACGATTGTCTCTGACAACAAGATTCCATATAAGTTTACAAAAATAAATTCCCACTAGATATTTATTTTGCTATGACTATTAATAAGAGTCAATGTCAATCATATTCAAAGGACGGTCTATATTTGAGAATCGGTGTTTTCACACGGACAATTATATATAGTGTTATCAAGAGTAAAGAGTATACAAAGTTTAAAATAATAATACATTATTCGTGTGGTGGTCTAAAATTATTAATATTTATTGGTAATCTTCTATATTATAAATCTTGAAGCATGCCCGCCCAATCGGGCGGGCTATGAAGCTAGTATATATATATATATATATATATATATATATATATATATATAATACTAAATATTAACTTGAAATTCCTCTGAGCTCAAATAAATCTTAATTACATCAAAATGCTTGCTGACACTAAAATCACCAACACTAATCAACCCAAAACCTTATATGTTATTTGGCGTGTTTTTAAAGACAAAAATGTGGGTAGAAGGAGGTCATATATCATATATGAGAAATTCTCTTACCTTCTACAAGCCTCATGGTATTAAGTATAGAAGGAAGTCATATATGAGAAATTCTCTTATCTTCATCTCCTTACATCCTCTATATATTTTTATCTCAACTCATGCTTAAATAGCCTAGGGCCCCATCTAAATATAGCATATGTATTACATAAGGTTGTTAGGAGTTACTATGAGGGGATCAACCATAAAAAGAGATATAACTTTCTTTTCTGTTCGACCTTCATCTGAAAGATTATTCTTGCTTGACATTTATTTACTCTCATATAGTGTGTTTTTACATTTTTACAAGAGTAAATTACACGGAAGGTCCCTGTGGTTTGCCACTAATTACAGCCATAGTCCCTAAACTTCGTTTATTACACTGGAAGTCCCTGATGTATGCATTTTGTTGCACTGGACGTCCCTCGGTCTAACGTCGGTCTATTTTAACTGTTAAAATGCCCATGTGCCAGGCACATGATGGGCATAATTGTCATTTCCCCACCTCACCCCTCTCTCTTTCTTCCACCTCTCTGGCTCTCCATCTCTCTGACTGAACTTCCCCATTCAACTCAAACACACCCAATTCAAACATAACTCATTCTCCATTTGCAAAAATACATTCAAATCAAATTCTACTTACACGAAAGTTGTGATTATCAAATTCTATAATGGGTATGGGTGGAGATGAAGAACATGACGGGCGGTAAAATAATTTTAGGGTTATGGTGGTAAAGTTTCTTGTTCACCAAATCAAGTGGCCGGAGAGCAATCGAACACAGCAGCTTATGTCGCTACAACATCAATCGCATCACCACCACCACTAGCAGTAGCTGCCGCCCTGCCCGGTATGATGATGCCAGAAGCTATCGAGAGATGCATAGGAGGTTGAGGTTGTACAAACACCACCACCGAGCTTCAACAAAGAAATTAACAAGAAGAAATTGAAGGGTTGATAGCTGTGGATGTTTGAAATTAACAACAGAGAAGTTAACAAGGTTTGATAAGTTAAATTTGATATTTTTATGTGATGAATATAAGTTAGCAACTTACAGTGTGTGAAGATCCAATTTTTCTTAATTTGATTCATGATGATCGAGTGATTCTCTCTTGGCTGACCTTCAATTTCACAAATTAGGGTTTCAATCAACAACAGTAATGGATTAAACAATCTTAATTCTTCTCTCCCACACTTACCATTGTTTTTCTTAATGCTCTTTGCAATTAACTTGACTACTCTCTTCATCGTCTTGTTCCTATTTGATTTCCAGATCCGGTTGTGATGTCGGAGCTGGATCGGAGCTCTGTGTACTTTGGTAGTGATTTTTTGGTAGATGGCTCGCAGAGAAAGATATCGAGAAAGGAAAAGAAGGGTGAGGTGGTGGTGGCTATGGTGGTCGCCGGCGGATTGTGTCGATGGCGGTTGCCCAAGAAGACAACCGAAGGCATCTTACAACTTTTAATACAAGAAGGGTGTATGGTGATCGGAGCTTTCAGTACTTTTACAGTGACTTTTTAGCCTTGATTGGAGAAGAAGACAATTGGGTGGTAGTGTACAACTTTTAATACAAGTAGTACAAGAGAATATATTTATAGTGTTAATGCAAATGGGAAATGACAATTATGCCCATCATGTGCCTGGCACATGGGCATTTTAACAGTTAAAATAGACAGACGTTAGACTGAGGGACGTCCAGTGCAACAAAATGCATGCATCAGGGACTTCTAGTGTAATAAACGAAATTCAGGGACTTGCTGTAATAAGTGACAAACCACAGGGATCTTCCGTGTAATTTACTCTTTTTTCAAAACAAATGTGAGGTTAAAAAGAGCAAATTTTATAGTAGGAGGATGTTTTTAGCATTTGTATCAATTACAAGGGTAGCCAACTCGAAACAACAACAAATAAAAATCATTCCGAAATCTGTTCGATTTGCCCCCTTTTTCTAAAACCCTCGCATTCGTAAGAACCCTAGATTGAACCAGAGTGGACAGTTAAAGAGAAAGATGTCATCGACGTTGTTAGAGCTGACCCGGGCGGCTCACGAGGACACCGAGCGGTTCGAGCGACTGATAGTTAAGGATATGCAGAATGAACCGGCTTCCAACAAGGATCGCCTCGCACAGAGCCACCGTGTTCGCCATTTGATTGATCAAATTACCTCCACTACTCACAGACTTGTAAGTTTTCCTTCAAATTTCATGTTATTGCAGCTATACTTACTCGGTGTAAATATAATCGGCATTAATTGGGAAGTAAGTAATTTTAGGGTTAGAAATTTGACTGATATGAGTGAGGTTATTATCTTAACGTTTTGAACTGATAAAACGATATAATGCACGTTAATATGTCTGATGATTTTGCTAATTTAGCATAATTGCATTTGATAAGTAGTTGTTTTGGTTACAATTAGGTCGAAATATATGAAGATAAAGACAATTCAAGGAAGGATGAAATTGCAGCCCTTGGTGGACAAACTGCATCAGGAACTAATGTTTTCAGTGCATTTTATGATCGATTGAAAGAGGTCAGTATTTCAGCTTATTGTTGTACTTATAAATTAGGATCTAAATATGCAGATTGAATAGTTTGATCTTATAAAAAATTATTTATTATAATTTACAGATTCGGGAGTATCACAGGCGTCATCCATCAGCACGAGTTATTGACACCACTGATGAATACGAGCAATTACTTGAAGATGAACCACAAATTGAGTTTAGTGGAGAGGTTAGTTAGTCACTCTCCATGTTTACATTATTCATCTGATGATAAAATCAGTTGACATTTTTATTATTAATTTGCTCATTTTTTGCAGGAAGGATATGGACGCTATTTAGATCTGCATGAATTGTACAATGATTACATTAATTCTAAGTTTGGCAAACAAATTGATTATTCTTCTTACCTTGAAGTGTTTTCACAACCACATCTCATCCCCCGAAAACTTAAAATGACCAGGTATATTTTAATGATTGTTTCATGTTTTAATCTCATCCTGATCTTGTATATGTTACATTTAATCTGTGGATCCCTATAAATTCATTGTTTTTGCTCTGATTATCTTGTTAGGTCTTGTTTCTTGTTGATTTCATGATTTGTTTGCAGAATTTTATTTATTTATTTATGTAACTGATTTTATTTTGTTTCTTCAGGCAGTACAGAGATTATTTGAGCAAAATGGTGGAATATCTTGTTTATTTCCTTGAGCGCACAGAGCCCCTGAAAGATCTTGATAGATTATTCTCAAAGGTACTCACTTGTAATTATGTTCGCATAATAAATAGGTATAAAAGTTAATCTCTGAACACATTATTTAATGAATAATTACTTGTTTTAAAACAGGTGGCAGCAGATTTTGAAGAAGAATGGGGTAATGGAAAAGTAGACGGTTGGAAAGACGAGATCAATGAAAATGGGCATGTTTCTGAAGAACAAACATCAATTGATTTGGACTATTATAGTACAGTTGAAGAACTTGTTGAACTTGGTCCCGGGAAATTAAAAGAGGTAAATGACATATTAATTAACTTTGTTTTTTCTTTCTATTTTTCTGATCTAACTTTTGTTAACTTTCTATTAATTAATAATTTATATTGTTAATTTGCTATTTTTTGTTTCTAATCTGTATTGTTGTTAAATTATTTTTTGCATGTCAGGCACTGGCTACATTGGGATTAAAGACAGGTGGCACTGTTCAACAGCGTGCAGAACGGCTTTTTCTTACTAAGGTATTTTTGCATTATGTTACATTTATTCACTTATATTCTCGTATCTTTTTATTAGTACTTGAATTGATCTCATCATTATTTTTGTATTTATTTGTTATTTAATCTTGCAGCACACACCACTTGAAAAGCTAGATAAAAAACATTTTGCAAAAAGTGCAAAAAGGCCCCTACAAAATGGTGCTGTTGCAGCTTTAAATCAAGCTGATGAATCAAAAGAAATTGCTCTCATGGAATCCAAAATGTTAAAACTATGCGAGCTATTGTCAGAGGTAAATTTATTTATTTAGAATTATAATTATAAAGAGTAATTATATAAATTGCTCTTGTGGTCTGTATGAAATTACGGATTTCATCCGTCGACTTTGTTTTACTACAGATAGTCCCTGAAGTAAAAAAAGGTTATCATGTTTTTAGGGACCGTTGATGTTTTACATGTTCCAAAAATAGGGACTATTTGTGTAATAAAAATAGTTTACAGACAAAATCAATATCATACAAACTACAGGGACGATTTATGTAATTTACTCAAAATTATAAACAATAAAAGTGACCTTTTTGTTTCTTGGTGC
Organism: Calendula officinalis; assembly: GCA_963853835.1. NCBI lineage: Eukaryota > Viridiplantae > Streptophyta > Magnoliopsida > Asterales > Asteraceae > Calendula > Calendula officinalis. Next base: position 29,865,067 of record OY970825.1, read on the forward strand.
AGACAATAATGCGAACAAAAGGCAATATTGTGAAGAAAGAGGCTCAAACATACGAGGAAATGGAAAGGGAAGATGTAAGTTTCAGTTTTACTGATTTTTATTTTGTTTTATTTTTTAATCTTTATTTATAATATGATTTACTTTTTTAAACATAATTTTCAGGAGGAAGTACCTGAAGTTGAAAGTGATGATGAAGACCAACAAATATATAATCCCTTGAAATTGCCAATGGGTTGGGATGGAAAACCTATTCCATATTGGCTTTATAAGCTTCATGGCCTTGGCCAGGTATAGTATATATTAATATCAATATTTAAAAATTTAATATAAGATTATTAAAATATATTAATATAATATGTTATGTATTTAATTATGTTTCAGGAGTTTAAATGTGAGATATGTGGAAACTATAGTTACTGGGGCCGAAGAGCATACGAACGACATTTTAAGGAATTCAGACATCAATATGGTATGCGTCGACTTGGTATTCCAAATACCAAAAATTTCAACGAAATCACTTCAATTGAGGTACGTAATGTTTTTTAATAAATAAAAAATATATTTATTTTGTAATTATTAATTTGTTATTATTACACACACAGGAAGCACAGAAACTATGGGAAAGAATAAAAGAGAAACAAGGAGTGAACAAGTGGCGACCAGATCTCGAGGAAGAATATGAAGATCGTGAAGGGAATATTTACAACAAAAAGACTTACTCTGATCTTCAACGTCAAGGATTGATATAATGGATCTTTTCTTGTGCTGCAAGTAAGTTTATTTGCTGATGTCATCGTTGTTTTGTTTGCACCGGTTGTCAGAAAGTGAGACTGTGATTACAAGCGGAAAGAGTGATTTTTGGTCAAAGATGTTAATCTGTTTATGGTTGCTGTACGACGGTTCGGTTGTAGTATTTTGGTAATCTTTTAGAGTATTAAATTTAACTAAGACGCTTCATATTATAGCCAATTTATGCAACTTGAGCTACGGATAAACGTTTGAAATGCTATCAAGATCAAGATCAAGATCGGAATGCTAATTCATCTTTCATGATTGGTGCTTAGATTCATTGGGTTCATATTGGGGGTGACCATTTGGACTGAAAAAACTGAATCGAAACTGAAAACATGTTGTCGATTTGGTTTTCGGTTTTGTAATTTCATGGTTTTTTGTATCGTTTTGATCCGGTCCAGTTCGGTCCTTGGATAGGGGTGAGCATTTAGGCTGAAAAAACCTAATTGAAAACCCACCAGAACCTGAAAACATGTAACCTAACTGAAAACCCACTGGAACCTGAAAACTTGTAGCCGTTTGGATTTTGGTTTTGAAAATTAGATATATCACAATCCCAACTCTGAACCATTTAGTCCACGATGTTAATTAAACCCTACTCCGTTAAATGTAGAGGTGAGCGTTTAGATGCAGGGTTGAGCGTTTGGGTTGAAAACACCAAACCGAAATGAAAACTAACCGAAACCGAGTCGAACCGCAAACATACAATTGGTTCGGTTATCCGTTTTGAAAATTCAACATTCTCTCAGTTTTAAAAATTTAGCATTTTTTTGTTTCGTTTTATCAGTTTAAGTTTAATTTGGTTTATGGTTTCTTATCCCCTAGTTATATGTCATATCCGAGTGTCGTTTGACTGCATTTTCTCCATGCATTTTGGTTTAGTTGTGTAATATTGTCGATAAATCTATTCCACTAGTAAGTTGTACTTTCTAAAACTAAAATAACACTGAACAAAACAGCAAAATTATGATCAAGAGATAAATGAGTTGCCTATGAATGTATGATCTTCCCTAGAAACCTACCAAAAAATAAAAATTACAAGTTAGTCGAAGAACTCCGTCTTCATATTTCTATACTCGTTTCGCTATCTCTGTCATTTCATTCTAATTCATAAACTTCCTGCAATTTGGGGCGTTACATAAACACGGGACTTTACAGTCATCACTTTCATCTGTATCAAACAAGTAATCATACCTACAAAAACCACAAAACACAAATTAAAATATTAACCAAAATACACACAATAGCGAATAATTTAAATATTATTATTTTATTTGGAAATAAAGAAATTACTTACGTTAACTCATCACCCGTTGAAACATTAGTCCTTGCTATAAGTACGATTCGGCTTTCTTCACCACCAACACTCATGATTCTTGCATAGCAGTTTGGATTACACTACAGACAAAAAAGGGGGATGGATAGTGAGTGGCCCGGGTCGGCTCAGGAAATGGGTCGGGTTTACCCACAAACACATAAAACACTAAAATATTGGAAATATGGTATTTACGGGACGTACAGAGTGATTAATTAGGCGTGCCACGTTTCCTTTATCTGTTGCATCTACAACTACTTCTTCACTGATTTTAAACAACTGCAAAAAAAAAAAACAAAGATGTTGACCAAGTCAACTCGGTTTTATATAAAACGAGTAATTTTTTTTTTTTTTTGTAAAAAACTCACGTAGCAATCTTTGCCTTCTCTTCGATATTGTGCTTCCCTTAAATCAGCGACACTACCTCTCACTTGTTCACCACGGTACTCCAAAACCTGGAGAAAAACGCACACGTAAAATGTCTAAAATACCCTTCAATGAAAGATAGAATACAAGAATCTTTCTGATTGAGTTACTACTAGGGTTATTTATTTTTCAATCCTCAAACTTTCACTGATGTAGCGGTTTAACCCTTGAACTTTTTTTGGCCATGGTTCTATCCATAACTTTGGTTGACCGGTTTGACTTGTTAACGGCCATTTAGTGTTTGAGGTGTAACTTTTTTTAGTGTTAAATATGGTTTGATCTCAATACTTTCACCTATTTGGCGGTTTAACCCACAAACCTTTTTACGGTTAAATAAGGTTTAATCCTTAATTTAGTATTTTTTTTAACTACTTACGTGTGATAGCAGGTCAAAATGGTTTTTTAACAAGTCGATGAAAGGTTATGGGTTAAAATGCTATATCAGTGAAAATTTGAGGACTGAAACATAATCTATAAGTATTCAGATTTACCATTTCGCCCTCCATGATATTTCGACGTGCAAAAAGACCCCATCCATGAATTCCCGATTTACCAAAGCAAACCCGATCATTTTCGGTTCTCTGCGATACAACAAATAGCCAAAACTTTACAAACTCATTTTATATAATTAATTTTTTTTATATAAATTATAAAAAATGTTGGTATGTTTAAAAATGGTTGAACTTTGCCTGTAAATGACGCAATCTTTCTCTGAAAGTAGAAAAACTTCGAGGTTCTTGCATTTCCTGTAGATGATTAATGAGGCTTTTGCAAAAAAATAAAAATAAATTAGATAAATAAAATTTTATATGAAATGACGAGAATACCCTGAGGCTGTTCAAACGTTGTATTGTGGTTAATGAGTGATGACATGGTCTTGCAACTCGGTGCATAATTAGCCCGTCTACTTTCTGCAAAACAAAAAAGGGCATGAATCAACGCATTTATGGCTTCATCTCATGGTTAAAAATAATCCGTTCCCGAAATGGGTAGATTTGGGTTATTTCAACTCAAACGGGTCAAATAGAAAAAAATTAGCTAAAACAAGGAACGCGTCAAATGGGTCGAAAATCGTCCAAAACCTAGAAAAATATTGTAATAATATAGTTTCTGTAATCATATATAACACACGGGTCAACCCACATGAAAAATTACCCAATTCGACCCGTTACCGACCCGCCCATTTTGCCACCTGTACACATGACTTATAATATACCTTATTGTGTGATCTTTGGTGCACTCTGCACCTTGCTGCAGAAAATGGCTCGGTTTCTGTGGAAGTTTCAGAGATTGGGGCTTCTTGAAGTTGTAATCTTCTAGAAGATGTAATTAATCTTGAACCACTTTTGTTATTATTGTTTAGAGCTAGACTTCTAGCAGAAATCACTCCACCTGGTGTTTGTATTATCAGCACCGTATCGGGATTTGGAGCCCTGAAAGAAAAGAAAAAAACATTAGAACAAAAATCAAATTATAACAAAAAAAATTCTAAAATTTTAAGTTTTTTTGATAAATAATTAGTATGTCAAATATGGTTACAAATGTTATATATTTTATTAATAATCAATTTTTTCGAATATAATGATTTGCATTAAAAATTACAGTTTGCATGGGCTACTTTGTCCCCATTTGACTAGTTTCCTTTTTAGCTAACTTTCATATATGGTTGACCCGTACATAACCCAAATTGACCCATTCATAAGTAAATGGGTCAAATTGTCAACCGATTCGGTTCGGTTACCTGTGATAAGCACAATATGAAACCATTCTTGTGATTTGCTTCCCGTTCTTTTGCAGGGAATGCAGCTGCATTAAAAAAAAAAAAAAAAAAAAAAACATGTTTTAATCGGTGTCCTGTAACTTTAGCAATAAAACTGCCACCCTGAGATAATAAAATAATAAAATAATAGTAATAATAAATAAAATATAAAAACAGTAGTTTCACCTCCATGCGATAACCAGCTCGTGATGCACATGTGGCATGGTAATAAGTGGAACACTTGGAGCATTGTGTACAAGAACCATGAATTTGTTTACAAACAACACAAATCTGAAATAACACACAAAGTCAATATTCTTTTTATATATAAACAAAAAATAAAATAAAATAAAATAAAATAAAAAAGTATTATTATTATACCTTTACAAAGGAGTTAGAGGGAATAGTTAAAATTCCAAGTGCGGGCTCCATCTTTTCATCACTTGCAAAACAAACTTCGGGTCGAAACCAAGCACATGTTACATGGACCCACAGTGGCTCAACATCAGTAGGCTTCAAAGCACCCCCTGAAATAAATAAAAAATAAAAAATAAATAAAAATAAAAAATGAAAAGAAGGTCCATGAAATGGCAAAAAATTTACTAAAATAATCAATCTACCGTATTTTGACCCATTTACTTGAGAATGGGACAAATGGGCTATGTTTTATCCCTAACAGGCCAAATAAAAGTAGCTAAAAAGAAATGGGTAAAAATTTCCCAAAGTGTAATTATAATGCATAAAACCTCCTATATTATTGTATGTAGAAAATTAGAGTTTTATTAAAAGTATATAATTTACGTAATTAAATTTGACTGATGTACAAAATAAATTTAAATACTATTGACAAAAAGTGTTTGTCAACCCAACCTGGCCCGTTTCCACCATACTGAAAATTACACAACCAAATTACCCAGCCTGTTTTGCCAATTCTACATTTAACTAATTATACAAAAAAATAATCTGAATTTAAGTATTAAATCCATGCCTTTTACAGGACAAAGACAACACTCTCTTTCAATTTCTGGTGTTTCACACGATCTGCAAACCCAAGAAGTAAAATCTTGAACATTTCTTGCACCGTAACATTCTTGATGTACAGCTATTTGACACCTGTCATGAACAATAAAGATCAGCAAGATTAAATTTTTATGCTATATAAATGGGTCCCACAAAGTAGAAAATGTTAAAAAAATAAAAAAAGATAAATTATTGACTAAAACCTGATGCATATAATGATTTTGTTGTAGTCCCAATCTTCAATCCAACGACATACAGCACATCGTTCAGTCGTCCACTTGGCATATACGGGTTCATATTTTTCTGTGTAAAATAATATAAGAATTAATAAATATGCAGAAACATTAGAGGTGGTAAAATGTGTAACGGGTCAAAATGAATGCTTATTGATATGGGTCGGGTTGGTTTGTTTGACTTGACCTTTTGTCCAAATTTTTGAACTTTTAATGTAAGTAATTCGTGTGTAAATTTTGATACACATTATATTATTTCAAGAAAATAATTCAGGAGGTTTTACGTACTAAATATAAATTTTTTGGCGACTAACAACCCGTTAGAGATAAAAAAAACCCGAATCGACCCGTTACATAAGTACACGGGTCAAATTTAAACTATGACATACCTTGTAAAAAGCTGAGCAATTTCTGTTTTCTTGCTTTTAAAGAAGGGCGTTTTTGAGGATTAACAGAAACAACAGTACGTGCATGATACTCAGCTACCTGCAACATCTGCAAAAAACAATTTTTCAGGAAATATTTATCAAAATTTTTAAATAAATAAAAATCCTACTTTAATAAAACAGAATCATAAATTACATGTGAAATGAAATAAATATATTATTAATTTATTATTATTATATAAAAAAAATCAGAAAAAAGGAAATAACCAGTTTCTGTGTACAGAGTAACAGACCCATTGTTCTAGTGGCAATAAGGAACCCTTCACTTTAATGCTTGTTTTCCAATTTTTCACTTTTGACCCTGTATGTCTTTCCCATTCACTAAGTGCCAGTTTTTGGGTCCCACAAGATCCACATTTGCACACAACCCTTCAAAATACAAAAATACAAAACAAAAAAAAAACAAAAAAAAATTAAAAAAATGTAATATTTAGGTAAATAATATAACAAATAAATGCTTACAAATGCAGGCTCGGATAGTATATGCCTTCCACCCCTGTGCAAACAACAGTCACCATTTCCTCTTGCTTTTTGTTATATCTGAAATACAAATTTTTTCATTATTAATAGGACCCAAATAATAACTTCATTAAAAAAAATAAAAATAAAATTCAAGTATGAATTTATATCACAAATTGACCTGTTTTTAGGCTGGCAAGTTTCCGAATCAGATAACTCAAAATTAAACTTTGCTTTACAATCCGGGCAGTAATAATCACTCGTCCCAAGATCCTACAAAAACAATTTTAGATTATAAATCTCCAAACAAAATGTTATTAATAATAAAAAAAACCCATCATAAAATCAAGATTTATGAAAAAAACCTTAAAATGATGACGAGAAATTTTATCACATTCTGCATGCACCCAAACTTTACATCCATCACAACGTACCTAATGCAATCACAACCGTCCAAATTTAGTTCTTATTTCTTAAACAAGAAATAATTCAAATTTCAAAATTCAAATAATATGAATAAGTTTCTTACCCAGCTAACAGTATCAGAACGATTCCATATTTTTTTACAAATGCCACAATAATGTTTTAATTTTGTCAACTGCAATAAAAAATTAAAAAATAATTAATTTATTAAAAAATAATCAATTAATAAATTTAAAAAGCATGAAAACAAGCATTTTACGCTAACCTTAGCACATGTATTACAAAGAAGCCGATTATTTGGAGATGTATCATTCATTTTCCTGAACATTCTAAGTGAAATAGCCGAACCACATCCTTCACATGACTGTGTATGCTGTCTTTTAATAATTTCCTGATAATTAATAAAAAACACAATTAATGTTTAAAGATATTAAATAAACCTCCAATTTCGGTCACATGCTATTTTTTATCTCTCTAATTTCAGGATTATACTACCTTAAACTATTCAATTAAAGTAATATTTATCTGGAAAAATTTATAATTGGATAGCTTAAGGTAGTATAATCCTATAATTAGATTTAAAAAAATTAGTATGTTACCCCAAAATGCAATTTTCCAAATTCAAAACATTAAATATATTTATAAATACAAATTTACCTGATTTGATCTTTTGGGCTCATGATATCCTCTAGGGATAGAACCGAGATAATCTAAATTACCAGCTGCTGCATTTATTTCAACCATTAACATTTCAGTAAAACCGTGTTCTGCTAAAAATGCTTCTTCTATAGCTGAACGAAGAACACTCGGTTCATTATCATTTAAATCGGTTTGACCCTGAAACCTGAAGTCAACAAATTATATTTAAATTATTTATTATTATTGATTATAGTTTCAAGTTAGCAGGAAAGAAACTGAATCTTAACAACAAACCTGTCAACATTTTCTACAAATGAAAATATCATTCCACTTCTAATCCATGCATAATCCTGTTTATCAAGACCATAATTTTTATAATTAATTTTTTTTTAAATAATCATAAAAGCATAACATTTTAAAATAATCATACCCGCCGTGTGCCATTTCCTGAATACCCGAAAAACATGACACAAAAAGCACCATCGACCCGAAAGCCAAGAACTTGTTGGGGAGCATGGATTACCGGGTCAAGAACGATGGCGGGCCAAGCTGGATGATGCTTCCCGGATTTGGCCCACACGATATCACCCGGTGAAAATTCATCGGGTACTTTAAAAATCTCATTTTTCTTAGAAAAGCCATTACTTTTCCCCTTAATCAAGATTCTGCTGACATCATCATCATTATCATAATCTTGCTCAATGAATCTTGAATCTTCAAAAGCTTCAAACTTTGGTAATGATTTAGGGTATTTATAACTACCATTACCCACATTATGCTTTTTCGGTTGAATTTGATCTCGGGGTTTTGGGATTTTGGGGGTTGGTTTCTCTTTATTATTGTTAGGGGCAAATGCAGGGTCAAAGCTTGAATCTTGACCAACATCGAGATTATTCTTTTCTTTTTTCCAATTATCAAGAATTGAATCGTTAAATCGAGATGGAAGTACCTGAACACGTCCCCGGGAAGTCCTCACCAACGGCGGCCGTGGTGGTGGTGGTGGTCGGCCGGAATACCCGTTATTAATTGCATTATTATTAATGTTATTATTATCTTCAACCTCCGTTCTTGGCACGTTTGGTTTGGAGTCAACGATCACAACCACACCGGTGTCAGTACAGAAGCTCGGAATAACGCCGGCGGCGAAGTGAAACCCCAATTCACTCAACGTAATGATCCCGGCGGCAACTTCTCCGAGCAGATACAGAGGATAACACCCACGGCTACTGCTGCCGGAGTTACTCTTCCGTTTCTTCCGAGATTTCATCGACGACCAGACTTCGTCGTGTCCACCACCGCCGGACTCACTAACACGACATCGTTTCAAACTCGGCATTGCCGATTTCAACTTCCGCTTGATTATCATCCTCCGAAACCCTAAATTCACAAAACCTAATTCTTCAATTTGAAGAAATCCAACACTTTGTTTGCCGAATTGACGAAATGGACGTTCGATTAATTCATCGTAACAACAGAGTACCCGACAAATTCAACAAATTTCGGAGGGAAATTTGATGAATTTGATAGAAGTTGCAAAAAGTATCGAGTTCGTGTAAATAAGGGGATCTCTCTCTTTCTCTCTCTCTGTTTCTCGAAGCAACTGATATATTGTTTAAATTAACATTACGGACAGATATAAAATCTTTAATTTCGTTAAACAAACGTTAATAAAAAAAAACCCCAAATTCATGTGATGTGTGAGAGAGATGATGATGATTATAAAATAGGAAGAAAGACTTTATTTACTGGAAATATTTCCTTTTGGATATATAGATACAATGTTGTGTATGTATAGATAGCTACTCTCTGAAGAGGAGAGAGAAAGTAAGTTTTGTATGCTAAGTTGCTAACTTACGCTTAATTGGGTTTCAAAGAAAGCCCCCACTTTCAACTCCAAGAACTCATATCTGTGAGTTCTTTCAAGAAACATGAAAAAGATTTAATCTTTGTGTTATAAGATTAAAAAGGTTGAATTTTTTGCTATATTTTGTAACGGGTTTTCAAGAATTTCAATTTTTGGTTTATAAAGATTCCTAATTTGTGTACTTTGTGGAATTTCAAGATGCAATCTTTAACTTTGGCCATAGTCCCGCCAAGTTTTGTTACAGTGGGGTTTCTTGTTATAATTTGAAATACCCATTTATAAAAAAAAGTTTGTATAAATTTATTTAGTTATTTAAATATTAAATGAAAACCAAAAATATAATGATGGGCAAATTGGGGATTTTATACGAACTTTTATCATAAAAAGAAATGAAGCAGAAGACTATGATACGATCATGGTTCTTGGGTGCCGGAGGATAATCGGCCATGCTTTTTATGACCGGTGACCGGAAAAGCTTTGAAAGTGTCTTCTTCAGGTTTGTCGTTGCCATGAAACTTAAAGTTTTGATTTTGTTTTTGCATAAAGTTGATGTCTTTTTGCTATTTTGTGGATGATAAATGGTTGTACGAAGATTTATTTTGTCCAACACTACTTTTTCATGAACTTTTTGGCGGTCTTTTTTGTATCTTTCCGTTGGGAACAACCATCTCCGGTTGGCCGGAAGTTCGCTGGAGCTTTGGATCTTGGTTCATTTGTGAATAGGTTACGAAAAAGACACACCCAAAGTGACTGTTTATATATGGCCCGCGAGTTGGGTTGTGATTTGTGAAGTGGAACTTTTTCTTTAGATGCAAAGATGGGTCATTGGAATTCATATATATTATTAAATATTAAGTATTATTTATTATATGGGAAAAGTGAGTGTGTGACTGTCACATACCTAAGCTTAGATATCGAACCACCTAAAACTACATAATTTACGTTAAAAAACTTATAACTCACTATATAAACTCATTAGTATAATAAATCCTGTCTAAAACTCATAAATTATCTTAAATATTGAGTATGTTTTTGTTGAATTGGTAAGTCAAGTTTCATATTCTTGAAATGATGTTTATATTGAACATATGTCATATTCTTGAAATGATGTTGAGTTGGTGTTTTCATATTATCTAAATGTTGTAATATGGTGGGAAAGTGACAAAACTTTGTAAAAATAACCGTTTTGAATATTTTTTTAGCCAAAATCATGAAGTTATAGGTGGTTCCACACCTAACCTTAGGTACGTGACAGACTGACAGGCACACACTCACCTAAGCTTAGGCATGGAACCACACATAACTACATAATTTTGGTTAAAAAAACTCAAAACGATTAGTTTACGAATGTCTTGTCACTTTCCCACTATACTAGAACATTTACACAATAAAAAAAAAACTTTATACACACACATGGACATTCATTCAATATAAACATCATTTTAAGAAACATGAAACTTGAAACATTATTTTAACAAAAACATAATTAAGATTCAAGATAAGTGATAAGTTTTAGATGTGTTTTGATACATTTGATACACTAATGAGTTTATGTGTTGAGTTATAATTTTTTTTTAACCAAAACAACCTAGTTTTAGGTGGTTCCATACCTAAGCTTAGGTATGTGACAGCCACACACTTACTTTTCCCTTATTATATATACTGTATGTATTTATATGTGTGTGAGAGGGGTAAAGTACATGATATTGCTGAGTTTTTCAAGTTTGCTTTATTGTGGTCGGAGTTCTTTCTAGATCGTGTATTTTTTCCTTCATGTTTTTGAGAATAGCATATATAAGTGTGGTTTGGTAGCTAACTAGCTATAAAAAGTGTTTGCTCGTCGGTATAGTTATGATGTTTCGATAGTTCGATCCTTAATAATAATCTTGCTTATTTTGATGAAACCGATGCATCGCCGATAGTGATGATAGCTTTTATCTCTGTGAACAATGATAAAGCTACCAATCCTGAATAAATATGAAATTGGAGAAATGATATTGATGGATATTATTTGAGATAGAATCCGATTTGAGATATCATATTGGTCACCCCTGCCACATCTGCGTCACATCAGCTTTCTCTCTCCTGATCAAACACAGACCAAACAACGACCAATAGCCCGTAATGGGTGACCGATATTTTTTTTTTAAAATTTTATTAATAATTAAAACATTACATTAAAAATAATTAAAAAAAACATTACATTGATAAAAAAAACATTACGTTAATAAAAAAAACTAGTGGTTATTATGTCGATTCCAAATGTGTTCCACCAAATCAGATCTAAGATTTAGATGAGTTTCTTGATTATGGATATCCCTGATAACTTGTAATACTTCTTCATGTGATCGTACGGGGTCAACTTCACCATGTTGCTCTTCCGGATGAAAGTCGGGATATATCGCTCTGCCTTTATCTTTGATAATCATATTATGTAATATGATACACGTGTGCATCATATCCCTTGTTTTGTTAACATTTGGGGACCTTGCAGACGTTCTTATTATAGCCCATTTTTTCTTTCGAACGCCAAATGCTCGTTCCACGTCTTTCCTTGCAGATTCGTGTGCTTTCTTGTAGGTTACCCGCTTAACAACATTCGAATTTGGGTGTGAAATAGACTTAACAAGAACAGACCAATCCGGATATATCCCGTCAGTAAGATCATATCCCCATTTGTAAGACACCCCGTTTGTCAAAAAAGGTACCTCAGGTCATTTCCCGTCTTTGAGATCATTGAAAATATGGGATGCTCGTAACACGCTGATGTCGTTGTTCAACCCGGCGACACCAAATAACGCGTGCCAAAACCACAAATCTTGTGAGGCAACCGCTTCAAATAAATGAATGGTTCGTTGTCGTGATCCCCTCTAACATATTGGCTACAGTAAGCATTTGGACATTGAGCCCATGGCCAATCCGTACATGTAACACCTCAATTTTTAAAACATCTGTTAAAACATATTTTTAAATAAAAATATTACAAAGTCCAATATCCTAAAATACGGTTTAACAAAAACCATTAAAAGTTTATCAGAGTATTAAAATCGGTGTTACAATATAATATCATAACCATAGGATAAACGGGATCTACCTACGAGCTCCCGAGCTAATCAACACTAGGCCACTTCTATCGCGACCTTCTAATCCATCGATCTCGAACCTGAGTACATAGCCAAAAACAAAGTAGTACGTGAGACAAAATAGTCTCGTGAGATACATGGGTTTTGGACCCTTTCTCAAAAATAATAAAAATCTTTAATATTCATTTCTTTCTTTTATTCACTTATTAATTATCAACTTATATTCTTATCGTTTATTCATACTTACTAGTAAGCTAACCGTAAGCTTACCCATCACATAGTCACATTTATGTAAACTATCCATAAGCTTACTCCTTTATCACATACGCCACGGATCATTCCGAAGCAAACTCCCCCGATGTGGGTTATCATCACAAGATCACATGGTAATTGGGGTTCTCCCAAACTTACCAAGATCTCCAACTCCCCCGTCTCGCGGGTTATCGTAATCCCCCTTTTTATCGGGTTATCATAATCCCCCTATTGTCGGGTTATCGTTCACATAGATATACTACCCTTGCGCATGGAGGTACCGCCCCAAGTAGTAATCTCACTCCCCCATAAATGGGTTATCGTTATCCAGATACTTTTGTTACACACATTGAATTTCATCAAATACGGGCCTATACCCCCACCAATTCATAATCAAACACAAATTAGAATACATCTATTCTAATTATCATATTATTCTCTTTTCTTATTCAATTTCAATATTGACTTTATCAAGTCCTTTATTAAATAAAACATATTTATCATTTATCAAAATCATATTACTTTAACTTCTCTTTGACTAGAATACAAATCTTTTTCTAGTCACTTTATACTTATTCTCCTAGCAAATCAATCCCTATTTTCATTAGTATACTATACTAATCAATACTTGATACTTAAATATCACTGTTATTAGCTTTATTAATACATATTATTAATAAACCAAATATCACACTTCCTTAATCATTACTCTTAATCAAACATCATATTAGTAAAGAATTATTAATTACTTTTCATTATCATAATCTATTTCAAAAATCATTAGTCATTTAGACATACTTAAATAGTCTATTACTTGCATTCTCTTATCCTTTTAATCATATCTTTATTAAAAACATTTATTAATAAAGACTCATAAAACATCATAGTTTTCAAAATCATTTGCTATGTACTCAGTAAAAGTCTCATGTACTCACCTTAGCCAAGCTAACTCCAAATCATGTCCATTGCATGAATCCTTGCTTTCCAACTTGTGCAATGTCACCAATCTTTAGGTCTTCTTGACCTACCATCAATATCATCATAAAATCTAGTTATTATCCATAACTAGTTACCAATAACTTCATAACAACCTTCTTAACCACCAAGTTCATCCAACTTGGTGGAACCCAAAACCCTAGTTCATGATTTCTTCCATTGACGATTTTTGAGTCGGGTTTTAGCTCATTTAATGCATTGGAAAACCCTAGTTTCTTCCATTGACGATTTTTGAGTGCAAGTGCTGATCTTGGTCGATTTTCTCATCAAAGCTTGATAGATTTCACTCCTAAGTGAAGATTAAAGCTATATCTTCACTCATTGATCTTTGTAGCTTTAGATCTATGTATTTTGATAGTTGGGTTGAAACCCTAGTTATTGGGGGTTATGGTTTATGGTGAATAATTGATGTATACACTTAATAGATGGTATATTAACAAAGGAAACAAGTGTATGATTATGATTTGTAAGAATCTTAAGGGTTGGTTAAACCTAGGGTTTGGTAAATCACCATAATTAGGGGAAAATGTTAGTTGATGGTATCTAGTGATAAATGGACACATTATTAGTAGTATGTGATGTTGAACATTGTATGATTGTTTAATTAGGCTTCCGGTGAAGTCTTGGAGCTTGACTGAATTGTTGGAATGAGGAAACCGGCGGAAAGAATACGGTTGGAGCATTATATTGCTAAGGTGAGTACGTGTGGACTTTATCGAGTACATAGCCCTTGAAATACATTTTTATACTTGTGTTACGGTCTAATTGCTTAATTGAGTAGACTTATAGTCGTTTAGTTAGTTATGAATTATTGTTAATATTTAACTAACTGGTTTGATGATGAATGTGATAGCCGAGAACTAGATTGACATAACCTTTGAGTTATGGTGAGAACGAGATGACGTGATGCTAGTTAGTTCGGGGGGAACCCGATAACTAGACAGGGTGGTGTTTCTAACTAGTTCGGGGGCAACCCGATAGTTAGATAGGATAGTGTTTCTGGCTAGTTCGGGGGCAACCCGATAGTTGGATTTATGGGTGCTTATAGCTAGTTCGGGGGCAACCCGATAGTTGGGCACGTTAGTGTTGCTAGTTAGCTCGGGGGCAACCCGATAACTAGATATGTGTTGCTAGGAAAGCAAGGTTTGGAGTCACCATAGGGTGACTATATATATAGATGGACGAAATTACTTGTTTGTTGATTACTTGGATAAACGGTTACTATTATTAATGGGTCTAAACCCATGTATCTCACAAGACGTTTTGTCTCACGTACTCCTTGTTTGTTTTGCTATGTACTCAGGTTCGAGATCGAAGGTTTAGGTACGCATGGATAGAGATGCGGGGCCTAGAGTAGAAGAACTTTAGATTGGATTTATGCTTAGCTTTGGTTTTGATCTATTTTGTAACACCAAACTTTATACTCTGATTTTCATACCAAAGGTTTTTGTAAATCCATATTTTGGAATAGTTCTTCTATTTATGAAAAATGATTTATTTTGGGCAAATGTTTTGTATTAAAATTTGAGGTGTTACAACTTGGTATCAGAGCTACTGTTTAAGTGAATTAGGTTGGATGACCATCCTAGTCTTAGACTGTAGCATTAGGAATATAAGATTCCTTAAGATCATAGGTTGACCTTGAGACTTTATATTAAGTTTAGGGTTGAACCTAGGGGACCGATACAATTTGATATGATTATGGATATTGAGTCTTATGCGACTATTGGGTTGTACAAAAGGTACTAAATGTTTAATGTCTTTCGTATAGTCTTGATTGAAAGAAATGGTGACCACGCGTAGAAGTGGTAGAGCCCCGGAGGGCCGGGAGGAGGAAATACCTCATGTTGAGGTTGTGGTTGAACAAGAAAGTCAACCGTCGATGCATCGAATGGGTGAGTCGGAGGTCGGAGCAAATAGGACTCCGGTAACTATGGCGGACCTCCAAACTATTATCGACCAAATCAAAGGAACGGTGGCCGAAGAAGTGCACCGTATTATTGGAGACCGTGAAAGGTCGGGTGGAGACCGTGAATCCGAGGCTAGATCGGATGAGAGAACCGGGGGAAGTGGCACCGGTGAAGGGAAGTCCTCCACGGGTGGCCAAAGTGATGCTAGGGCAAAGCCCGATGTGAAAGAAGGTTGTTCGTTTAAATCCTTAATGGCTTGTAAGCCGAATGTGTACAAGGGTAGTTCGGACCCGAAGGTAACTATGAGGTGGATCCGGGAAACCGAGAGGGTTATCGGTAGTAGCAAGTGTAAGAATGCCGATATGGTGACCTATGCGTCACAATTGTTAAAAGAAGATGCCATGGTTTGGTGGGATATCGTGTATGAGACCCTCGGGAGGGAGGTGATTGAGAAGATGTCGTGGGATGAGTTTACCGCGAGGTTGAGGAAGAAGTTTTGTCCCGAGAGGGATTTAGAAAAGATGCATGAGAAATTTGTGACCCTTAAAAAGGGTGATATGTCGGTTGAAGAATACTCAAGAGAGTTCACGGGATTGCTCCCGTTTGTTGCAAAAACTTACTCGGAGGAGAGAATGAGGGTAGTCCGGCACGCTTGTGGGTTACCGTGGGACTACGAATTGGAAGGCAATAGGGCGGTCACACTTGATGAGGCCATTAGTGCCGCCCGGGGTGTGGAAGAAGTGAATGAGGCACGGGTTGCCGAGAGGGCCCATGTGGGCGAGAAGAGGAAGGCCGAGAGCGGCTCTAGTTCGTTCAAAAAGGGGAAGTTCACTTCGAGCTTCTCTAAACAAGGAAGTGTTGCCTCGTGCAAGAAGTGCGGGAAGAATCATACCGGCGAGTGCCGAAGTGGGTCGAGGTCTTGCTTTAGTTGTGGTAGACCGGGGCATGTAGCCCGGGATTGTAAGGTCAAGTCGTTGGCCGATGTGGAATGTTTCTCGTGCCACGAGAAGGGGCACTATAGCAATGTGTGCCCAAAGAAGGGAATCGAGTCGATGGTGTCCACGGCTCAAAAGAAAGTGGAACCGGCAAAAGTGAAGGGACGGTCCTTCCAACTCACTCGGGAGGAGGCGAAGGAGGCACACGATGTGGTGTCAGGTACTTTATTCATTAACTCCTTGCCAACTCATATTTTGTTTGATTCGGGTTCCAATTATTCGTTTGTGTCTTATGAGTTCGGTTGTAAATTGAATGTGACGTCCGAGATGTTAGATGAGGTTTATGAGATAGAAGTAGCCGACGGGAAAACGTCTATGGTTGAATGTATTTATAGAAATTGTGAAATAGAAATAGACGGTAGAAAGTTTAAGGTAGATTTGTTGCCCATGGGAATTAGGGCGTTTGATGTGATTATCGGTATGGATTGGTTGGGTATGCACCAAGCCAAGATTTTGTGTGGAAAGAAAATAGTGTCGATTAGGACACCCGAGGATGAGAAAGTGTATGTGTATGGGGAGAAACGACATCACATGCCTAATGTGATTACCGCCATTAAGGAAAGGAAAAGTATATCGAAAGGTTGTGCATCGTTTATTGCATATGTGTTAGATGGCCGAAAGGAAAAGAAGACTATGGATAACGTCAAAATTATTCGGGATTTCCCTGAGGTATTTCCCGATGACTTGCCCGGTTTGCCGCCGGAGAGACAAGTCGAGTTCAAGATTGATTTAGTTCCGGGGGCGACGCCGATTGCTCGTGCTCCCTACCGTTTAGCTCCCACCGAGATGCGGGAATTGATGACTCAGTTGCAAGATTTATTAGACAAAGGTTTTATTCGTCCGAGTTCGTCACCTTGGGGTGCACCGGTGCTATTTGTTAAGTAGAAAGACGGTTCGATGAGGATGTGTATCGACTACCGAGAGTTGAATAAGGTGACTATTAAGAACCGGTACCCGTTGCCGAGAATTGACGACTTATTCGACCAATTGCAAGGTGCTAGTTATTTCTCGAAGATTGATTTGAGGTCGGGTTATCACCAAGTTCGGGTGAAAGAAGGCGACACCGAGAAGACGGCTTTTCGTACACGACATGGTCATTATGAATTTCTAGTGATGCCGTTTGG
Organism: Calendula officinalis; assembly: GCA_963853835.1. Taxonomy (NCBI): domain Eukaryota; kingdom Viridiplantae; phylum Streptophyta; class Magnoliopsida; order Asterales; family Asteraceae; genus Calendula; species Calendula officinalis. The sequence continues at coordinate 29,882,803 of OY970825.1, forward strand.
CCTTACAAACGCGCCGGCTATTTTTATGGATTTGATGAATCGGGTTTGTAAACCGTTCCTTGATAAGTTTTTGATCGTGTTCATTGACGACATTTTGATTTATTCGAAAACCGAAGAAGAACACGAGGGTCATCTGAGGCTTGTTCTAGACGTTTTGAAACGGGAGAAGTTGTATGCAAAATTCTCGAAGTGTGAATTTTGGTTGCGGGAAGTGCAATTCTTAGGTCACGTGGTGACGTGTGATGGTATTAAGGTTGACCCGTCCAAGATTGAAGCGGTGTCAAATTGGGAGCCTCCGAGAACTCCTACCGAGGTTAGAAGTTTCCTTGGATTAGCCGGTTATTACCGAAGGTTTATACAAGACTTCTCGAGAATCGCGATTCCACTAACAAAGTTAACGAGAAAAAGTGAGAAGTTTGTGTGGGAGAAGAAGCAAGAAGAGGCGTTTAATTTGTTGAAAGAAAAGTTATGTAACGCGCCGATTCTTACGTTACCGGATGGTATGGAAGATTTTGTGGTTTATAGTGATGCGTCGAATCAAGGGCTCGGTTGCGTGTTGATGCAAAGAGGTAAGGTAATCGCGTATGCCTCGCGACAATTGAAAAATGTGGAATTGAGGTACACGACACACGACTTGGAATTGGCGGCAATTATATGTGCCTTAAAATTGTGGAGGCATTATTTGTATGGTACTCGGTGTACGTTGTACACGGATCATAAAAGTCTACAATACGTGTTTACTCAAAAAGATCTTAATATGCGACAAAGAAGGTGGATCGAGTTGATTGCCGACTATGATTGTGAGATTGTGTATCACGCGGGAAAGGCTAATGTAGTAGCCGACGCCTTGAGCCGAAAGGTCTATGAAAAGCCGAACCGAGGAATTTTATCACGTATAGAAGTCGTCTCGAGTATTATCGAAAGAATCAAGAATGCCCAACGAGAAGTTATGGAAAAAGACGAGTTAAGACAAGAACGGTTAGGTAAGAACCAACATTTTCTCGAAAATGCACATGGGTTGAAGACCGTAGGCGGTCGTATTTGGGTTCCTAAGTTCGGTGGTATCCGAAAAGAATTGTTGTATGATGTGCACAAGTCGAAGTATTCGATTCACCTGGGAAGTACAAAGACGTACCAAGATATGAAACGGGTTTATTGGTGGCCCGGGATGAAGGCGAGGGTGGCCAAGTATATCTCTAAGTGTGCCACGTGTGCAAGAGTAAAAGCCGAGCATCAAGTACCGTATGGGGTAGCTCAATCATTGTTAGTACCTGCCGGGAAATGGGAAGATATAACTATGGATTTCATAGTAGGGTTACCGAAGACGAGTAGAGGTCACGATGCCATTTGGGTCATAGTTGACCGGTTGACCAAGAGTGCGTTATTTTTAGCTATTCGGGAAACGTTGCCACTTGAGAAATTGGCTAAGTTGTATGTTGATGAGGTGGTTCGACTCCACGGGGTTCCGTTATCGATTGTTTCCGATAGAGACGCGAGGTTTACCTCGAGATTTTGGCGGTCATTACAAGAAGAGTTGGGTACAAAGTTGCGGTTGAGCACGGCATATCACCCGCAAACCGACGGTCAAAGTGAAAGAACGATTCAAACGGTTGAAGATATGTTGAGATCGTGTGTGCTAGATTTCGGGGGTAAATGGGATGAACATTTACCGTTGGTCGAGTTTTCGTACAATAATAGTTATCACTCGACTATCAAGATGCCGCCTTATGAGGCGTTGTATGGAAGAAAACGTAGAACTCCATCTTGTTGGTTAGAAGCGGGAGAAACGAAACTCACGGGTCCCGAGATCGTGAGAGTGACGAATGAAAAGATCGGTATTATTCAAACCAACATGAAAGTCGCCCAAGATAGACAACGAAGTTATTCGGGTTTGAAGAAAAGGCCATACGACTTGGATGTCGGTGACATGGTCATGTTGAAAGTGTCACCTTGGAAGGGTGTGATGCGGTTTGGTAAGAAAGGAAAGTTAAGTCCAAGGTATGTTGGACCGTTTAAAATATTGAAACGGGTCGGGCTTCAAGCGTTTAAGTTGGAACTTCCACCCGAGCTTCAAGGTGTGCATGACACCTTTCACGTAAGTTATTTGAAAAAGTTTATCGGGGAAGTTGAAAATATTATTCCGTTGCAAGAGTTGCGGGTTGACGGCCCGAACCGGTTGATTGAGGAGCCCGAAGCTATATTAGAAGCGAAAACAAAGAAACTCCGGAATAAGGAGATCGAGTTGGTGTTGGTCAAGTGGAAGCATTCACTTGGGCCGAATTTGACTTGGGAAGTCAAAGACGAGATTCGGAAGAGGTACCCGGATTTCGTGAACTATGATGAGATTCCGAGGACGGAATCTTCTTAAGGGGTAGATAGTTAACGACCCGGAATTTGTAAATAAATAAATTGTACAAAAATATGATAAATAAGGATAAATCGTTTAAAGAACGTAGGAATTGGTTTCGTGTCGTTTGGAGACCGTACGAGAAAGTTATGGGCGAAACCGGGACGAGACAAAGGTGAAAAAGTGCAGCCTTGGCTGCATATGAAGTTCACGACGCGAACATAGTTCGCGTTCCGTGAAGTCGGGTCAGAGATTTTGTCTATGAGGTGTGATGTAGTTCGCGATGGGTTAACGATTGCTAAGTCTGCGTGCAAGGCTTGGAGTTAGCGACGCGAACTTAATTCGCGCCGTGAACTCTGGACGACAGCATTAAAGTCGGGTTTTAGCTCATTTAATGCATTGGAAAACCCTAGTTTCTTCCATTGACGATTTTTGAGTGCAAGTGCTGATCTTGGTGGATTTGCTCATCAAAGCTTGATAGATTTCACTCCTAAGTGAAGATTAAAGGTATATCTTCAGTCCTTGATCTTTGTAGCTTTAGATCAATGTATTTTGATGGTTGGGTTGAAACCCTAGTTATTGGGGGTTATGGTTTATGGTGAATAATTGATGTATACACTTAATAGATGGTATATTAACAAAGGAAACAAGTGTATGATTATGATTTGTAAGAATCTTAAGGGTTGGTTAAACCTAGGGTTTGGTAAATCACCATAATTGGGGGAAAGTGTTAGTTGATGGTATCTAGTGATAAATGGACACATTATTAGTAGTATGTGATGTTGAACATTGTATGATTGTTGAATTAGGCTTCCGGTGAAGTCTTGGAGCTTGACTGAATTGTTGGAACGAGGAAACCGGCGGAAAGAATACGGTTGGAGCATTATATTGCTAAGGTGAGTACGTGTGGACTTTATCGAGTACATAGCCCTTGAAATACATTTTTATACTTGTGTTACGGTCTAATTGCTTAATTGAGTAGACTTATAGTCGTTTAGTTAGTTATGAATTATTGTTAATATTTAACTAACTGGTTTGATGATGAATGTGATAGCCGAGAACTAGATTGACATAACCTTTGAGTTATGGTGAGAACGAGATGACGTGATGCTAGTTAGTTCGGGGGCAACCCGATAACTAGACATGGTGGTGTTTCTAACTAGTTCGGGGGCAACCCGATAGTTAGATAGGATAGTGTTTCTGGCTAGTTCGGGGGCAACCCGATAGTTGGATTTATGGGTGCTTATAGCTAGTTCGGGGGCAACCCGATAGTTGGGCACGTTAGTGTTGCTAGTTAGCTCGGGGGCAACCCGATAACTAGATATGTGTTGCTAGGAAAGCAAGGTTTGGAGTCACCATAGGGTGACTATATATATAGATGGACGAAATTACTTGTTTGTTGATTACTTGGATAAACGGTTACTATTATTAATGGGTCTAAACCCATGTATCTCACGAGACGTTTTGTCTCACGTACTCCTTGTTTGTTTTGCTATGTACTCAGGTTCGGGATCGAATGTTTAGGTACGCATGGATAGAGATGCGGGGCCTAGAGTAGAAGAACTTTAGATTGGATTTATGCTTAGCTTTGGTTTTGATCTATTTTGTAACACCAAACTTTATACTCTGATTTTCATACCAAAGGTTTTTGTAAATCCATATTTTGGAATAGTTCTTCTATTTATGAAAAATGATTTATTTTGGGCAAATGTTTTGTATTAAAATTTGAGGTGTTACAACTTGGTATCAGAGCTACTGTTTAAGTGAATTAGGTTGGATGATCATCCTAGTCTTAGACTGTAGCATTAGGAATATAAGATTCCTTAAGATCATAGGTTGACCTTGAGACTTTATATTAAGTTTAGGGTTGAACCTAGGGGACCGATACAATTTGATATGATTATGGATATTGAGTCTTATGCGACTATTGGGTTGTACACAAGGTACTAAATGTTTAATGTCTTTCGTATGGTCTTGATTGAAAGAAATGGTGACCACGCGTAGAAGTGGTAGAGCCCCGGAGGGCCGGGAGGAGGAAATACCTCATGTTGAGGTTGTGGTTGAACAAGAATGTCAACCGTCGATGCATCGAATGGGTGAGTCGGAGGTCGGAGCAAATAGGACTCCGGTAACTATGGCGGACCTCCAAACTATTATCGACCAAATCAAAGGAACGGTGGCCGAAGAAGTGCACCGTATTATTGGAGACCGTGAAAGGTCGGGTGGAGACCGTGAATCCGAGGCTAGATCGGATGAGAGAACCGGGGGAAGTGGCACCGGTGAAGGGAAGTCCTCCACGGGTGGCCAAAGTGATGCTAGGGCAAAGCCCGATGTGAAAGAAGGTTGTTCGTTTAAATCCTTCATGGCTTGTAAGCCGAATGTGTACAAGGGTAGTTCGGACCCGAAGGTAACTATGAGGTGGATCCGGGAAACCGAGAGGGTTATCGGTAGTAGCAAGTGTAAGAATGCCGATATGGTGACCTATGCGTCACAATTGTTAAAAGAAGATGCCATGGTTTGGTGGGATATCGTGTATGAGACCCTCGGGAGGGAGGTGATTGAGAAGATGTCGTGGGATGAGTTTACCGCGAGGTTGAGGAAGAAGTTTTGTCCCGAGAGGGATTTAGAAAAGATGCATGAGAAATTTGTGACCCTTAAAAAGGGTGATATGTCGGTTGAAGAATACTCAAGAGAGTTCACGGGATTGCTCCCGTTTGTTGCAAAAACTTACTCGGAGGAGAGAATGAGGGTAGTCCGGTACGCTTGTGGGCTACCGTGGGACTACCAATTGGAAGTCAAGAGGGCGGTCACACTTGATGAGGCCATTAGTGCCGCCCGGGGTGTAGAAGAAGTGAATGAGGCACGGGTTGCCGAGAGGGCTCATGTGGGCGAGAAGAGGAAGGCCGAGAGCGGCTCTAGTTCGTTCAAAAAGGGGAAGTTCACTTCGAGCTTCTCTAAACAAGGAAGTGTTGCCTCGTGCAAGAAGTGCGGGAAGAATCATACCGGCGAGTGCCGAAGTGAGTCGAGGTCTTGCTTTAGTTGTGGTAGACCGGGGCATGTAGCCCGGGATTGTAAGTTCAAGTCGTTGGCCGATGTGGAATGTTTCTCGTGCCACGAGAAGGGGCACTATAGCAATGTGTGCCCAAAGAAGGGAATCGAGTCGATGGTGTCCACGGCTCAAAAGAAAGTGGAACCGGCAAAAGTGAAGGGACGGTCCTTCCAACTCACTCGGGAGGAGGCGAAGGAGGCACACGATGTGGTGTCAGGTACTTTATTCATTAACTCCTTGCCAACTCACATTTTGTTTGATTCGGGTTCCAATTATTCGTTTGTGTCTTATGAGTTCGGTTGTAAATTGAATGTGCCGTCCGAGATGTTAGATGAGGTTTATGAGATTGAAGTAGCCGACGGGAAAACGTCTATAGTTGAATGTATTTATAGAAATTGTGAAATAGAAATAGACGGTAGAAAGTTTAAGGTAGATTTGTTGCCAATGGGAATTAGGGCGTTTGATGTGATTATCGGTATGGATTGGTTGGGTATGCACCAAGCCAAGATTTTGTGTGGAAAGAAAATAGTGTCGATTAGGACACCCGAGGATGAGAAAGTGTATGTGTATGGGGAGAAACGGCATCACATGCCTAATGTGATTACCGCCATTAAGGCAAGGAAAAGTATATCGAAAGGTTGTGCATCGTTTATTGCATATGTGTTAGATGGCCGAAAGGAAAAGAAGACGATGGATAACGTCAAAATTATTCGGGATTTCCCTGAGGTATTTCTCGATGACTTGCCCGGTTTGCCGCCGGAGAGACAAGTCGAGTTCAAGATTGATTTAGTTCCGGGGGCGACGCCGATTTCTCGTGCTCCCTACCGTTTAGCTCCCACCGAGATGCGGGAATTGATGACTCAGTTGCAAGATTTATTAGACAAAGGTTTTATTCGTCTGAGTTCGTCACCTTGGGGTGCACCGGTGCTATTTGTTAAGTAGAAAGACGGTTCGATGAGGATGTGTATCGACTACCGAGAGTTGAATAAGGTGACTATTAAGAACCGGTACCCGTTGCCGAGAATTGACGACTTATTCGACCAATTGCAAGGTGCTAGTTATTTCTCGAAGATTGATTTGAGGTCGGGTTATCACCAAGTTCGGGTGAAAGAAGGCGACACCGAGAAGACGGCTTTTCATACACGACATGGTCATTATGAATTTCTAGTGATGCCGTTTGGCCTTACAAACGCGCCGGCTATTTTTATGGATTTGATGAATCGGGTTTGTAAACCGTTCCTTGATAAGTTTTTGATCGTGTTCATTGACGACTTTTTGATTTATTCGAAAACCGAAGAAGAACACGAGGGTCATCTGAGGCTTGTTCTAGACGTGTTGAAACGGGAGAAGTTGTATGCAAAATTCTCGAAGTGTGAATTTTGGTTGTGGGAAGTGCAATTCTTAGGTCACGTGGTGACGTGTGATGGTATTAAGGTTGACCCGTCCAAGATTGAAGCGGTGTCAAATTGGGAGCCTCCGAGAACTCCTACCGAGGTTAGAAGTTTCCTTGGATTAGCCGGTTATTACCGAAGGTTTATACAAGACTTCTCGAGAATCGCGATTCCACTAACAAAGTTAACGAGAAAAAGTGAGAAGTTTGTGTGGGAGAAGAAGCAAGAAGAGGCGTTTAATTTGTTGAAAGAAAAGTTATGTAACGCGCCGATTCTTACGTTACCGGATGGTATGGAAGATTTTGTGGTTTATAGTGATGCGTCGAATCAAGGGCTCGGTTGTGTGTTGATGCAAATAGGTAAGGTAATCGCGTATGCCTCGCGACAATTGAAAAATGCGGAATTGAGGTACACGACACACGACTTGGAATTGGCGGCAATTATATGTGCCTTAAAATTGTGGAGGCATTATTTGTATGGTGCTCGGTGTACGTTGTACACGGATCATAAAAGTCTACAATACGTGTTTACTCAAAAAGATCTTAATATGCGACAAAGAAGGTGGATCGAGTTGATTGCCGACTATGATTGTGAGATTGTGTATCACGCGGGAAAGGCTAATGTAGTAGCCGACGCCTTGAGCCGAAAGGTCTATGAAAAGCCGAACCGAGGAATTTTATCACGTATAGAAGTCGTCTCGAGTATTATCGAAAGAATCAAGAATGCCCAACGAGAAGTTATGGAAAAAGACGAGTTAAGACAAGAACGGTTAGGTAAGAACCAACATTTTCTCGAAAATGCACAAGGGTTGAAGACCGTAGGCGGTCGTATTTGGGTTCCTAAGTTCGGTGGTATCCGAAAAGAATTGTTGTATGATGTGCACAAGTCGAAGTATTCGATTCACCCGGGAAGTACAAAGACGTACCAAGATATGAAACGGGTTTATTGGTGGCCCGGGATGAAGGCGAGGGTGGCCAAGTATATCTCTAAGTGTGCCACGTGTGCAAGAGTAAAAGCCGAGCATCAAGTACCGTATGGGGTAGCTCAATCATTGTTAGTACCGGCCGGGAAATGGAAAGATATAACTATGGATTTCATAGTAGGGTTACCGAAGACGAGTAGAGGTCACGATGCCATTTGGGTCATAGTTGACCGGTTGACCAAGATTGGGTTATTTTTAGCTATTCGGGAAACGTTGCCACTTGAGAAATTGGCTAAGTTGTATGTTGATGAGGTGGTTCGACTCCACGGGGTTCCGTTATCGATTGTTTCCGATAGAGACGCGAGGTTTACCTCGAGATTTTGGCGGTCATTACAAGAAGAGTTGGGTACAAAGTTGCGGTTGAGCACGGCATATCACCCGCAAACCGACGGTCAAAGTGAAAGACGATTCAAACGGTTGAAGATATGTTGAGATCGTGTGTGCTAGATTTCGGGGGTAAATGGGATGAACATTTACCGTTGGTCGAGTTTTCGTACAATAATAGTTATCACTCGACTATCAAGATGCCGCCTTATGAGGCGTTGTATGGAAGAAAATGTAGAACTCCATCTTGTTGGTTAGAAGCGGGAGAAACGAAACTCACGGGTCCCGAGATCGTGAGAGTGACGAATGAAAAGATCGGTATTATTCAAACCAACATGAAAGTCGCCCAAGATAGACAACGAAGTTATTCGGGTTTGAAGAAAAGGCCATACGACTTGGATGTCGGTGACATGGTCATGTTGAAAGTGTCACCTTGGAAGGGTGTGATGCGGTTTGGTAAGAAAGGAAAGTTAAGTCCAAGGTATGTTGGACCGTTTAAAATTTTGAAACGGGTCGGGCTTCAAGCGTTTAAGTTGGAACTTCCACCCGAGCTTCAAGGTGTGCATGACACCTTTCATGTAAGTTATTTGAAAAAGTTTATCGGGGAAGTTGAAAATATTATTCCGTTGCAAGAGTTGCGGGTTGACGGCCCGAACCGGTTGATTGAGGAGCCCGAAGCTATATTAGAAGCGAAAACAAAGAAACTCCGGAATAAGGAGATCGAGTTGGTGTTGGTCAAATGGAAGCATTCACTTGGGCCGAATTTGACTTGGGAAGTCAAAGACGAGATTCGGAAGAGGTACTCGGACGAGAAAGTTTGGAGACCGTACGAGAAAGTTATGGGCGAAACCGGGACGAGACAAAGGTGAAAAAGTGCAGCCCTGGCTGCATATGAAGTTCACGACGCGAACATAGTTCGCGTTCCGTGAAGTCGGGTCAGAGATTTTGTCTATGAGGCGTGATGTAGTTCGCGATGGGTTAACGATTGCTAAGTCTGCGTGCAAGGCTTGTAGTTAGCGACGCGAACTTAGTTCGCGCCGTGAACTATGGACGACAGCATTAAAGTCGGGTTTTAGCTCATTTAATGCATTGGAAAACCCTAGTTTCTTCCATTGACGATTTTTGAGTGCAAGTGCTGATCTTGGTGGATTTGCTCATCAAAGCTTGATAGATTTCACTCCTAAGTGAAGATTAAAGGTATATATTCAGTCCTTGATCTTTGTAGCTTTAGATCTATGTATTTTGATGGTTGGGTTGAAACCCTAGTTATTGGGGGTTATGGTTTATGGTGAATAATTGATGTATACACTTAATAGATGGTATATTAACAAAGGAAACAAGTGTATGATTATGATTTGTAAGAATCTTAAGGGTTGGTTAAACCTAGGGTTTGGTAAATCACCATAATTGGGGGAAAGTGTTAGTTGATGGTATCTAGGGATAAATGGACACATTATTAGTAGTATGTGATGTTGAACATTGTATGATTGTTGAATTAGGCTTCCGGTGAAGTCTTGGAGCTTGACTGAATTGTTGGAACGAGGAAACCGGCGGAAAGAATACGGTTGGAGCATTATATTGCTAAGGTGAGTACGTGTGGACTTTATCGAGTACATAGCCCTTGAAATACACTTTTATACTTGTGTTACGGTCTAATTGCTTAATTGAGTAGACTTATAGTCGTTTAGTTAGTTATGAATTATTGTTAATATTTAACTAACTGGTTTGATGATGAATGTGATAGCCGAGAACTAGATTGACATAACCTTTGAGTTATGGTGAGAACGAGATGACGTGATGCTAGTTAGTTCGGGGGCAACCTGATAACTAGACATGGTGGTGTTTCTAACTAGTTCGGGGGCAACCCGATAGTTAGATAGGATAGTGTTTCTGGCTAGTTCGGGGGCAACCCGATAGTTGGATTTATGGGTGCTTATAGCTAGTTCGGGGGCAACCCGATAGTTAGGCACGTTAGTGTTGCTAGTTAGCTCGGGGGCAACCCGATAACTAGATATGTGTTGCTAGGAAAGTAAGGTTTGGAGTCACCATAGGGTGACTATATATATAGATGGACGAAATTACTTGTTTGTTGATTACTTGGATAAACGGTTACTATTATTAATGGGTCTAAACCCATGTATCTCACGAGACGTTTTGTCTCACGTACTCCTTGTTTGTTTTGCTATGTACTCAGGTTCGGGATCGAAGGTTTAGGTACGCATGGATAGAGATGTGGGGCCTAGAGTAGAAGAACTTTAGATTGGATTTATGCTTAGCTTTGGTTTTGATCTATTTTGTAACACCAAACTTTATACTCTGATTTTAATACCAAAGGTTTTTGTAAATCCATATTTTGGAATAGTTCTTCTATTTATGAAAAATGATTTATTTTGGGCAAATATTTTGTATTAAAATTTGAGGTGTTAAAATATGTTGTAGATCAAAGGTATATAAACCCAATTTCATCACCCATTACAAACCCTCCAACTAGGGTTTACATACTTCATCATTTTCACCCAAAAACATCATCTACAACTAAAAAGAGTAGCGATTTACCTTATATTTCAACAATGGAGTGAGATTCTTTAAGATTGAGTGTCAAAATCAGTTTCAATGGCCTCCTTACACTCCAAATCGTATACTCACACTTGGGAGGAAGTTCTAGGGTTTGGAAATGAGAGAAATGACAAAAACCTGATTTTATGATGTTCCAGCATCCTCGAGTCGAGATCTCGACGCGAGCCAAACGTGAGGATTCCGGATGTTTACAAAGTTGCTGTTTTGCTTACTCGCGTTTCATCTCGGCGCGAGCCAGCGCGATCCCGGCGAGCCTAGCCGGACTTCACGAAATTGATCTTTTCTTCTCGAATGCTAACTAGGTTCGACCCGTTTGCGATCTCAATGATCACAACAACTTATAAACACGATCGACATCGATAAAAGTCCGTTTTAAACCTTCACAAACCACCATAACATCCAATGCTTGCTAAATTGTAATCGTACCTATAATAAATTCACCAAAATACTTAATATATAATTATTCTAAAATTCGGGTCGTTACAATACAATCAATGCTTCCCAGCATACCAGGAAACCTATGTTTCTCCTTATGAAAAGCGTATAGCTTCGCCACATCAGTATTGTAACACCTTAATTTTTTAAAACATCTTTTAAAACATATTTTTAAATAAAAATATTACAAAGACCAATATCCGAAAATACGGTTTAACAAAAACCTTTGAAAAGATTATCGAAGTATTAAAATCCGGTGTTACAAATATAATATCATAACCATAGGATAACGAGATCTACCTATAAGCTCCCGAGCTAAACACCTCTAGGCCACCTCTATCGCGACCTTTTAATCCATCAATCTCGAATTTGAGTACATAGCAAAAAACAAAGTAGTACGTGAGACAAAATAGTCTCGTGAGATACATGGGGTTTCGACTCATTCTCAAAATAATAAAAATCATTAATATTCATTTCTTTTCTTTATTCACTTATTAATTATCAACTTAATTTACCGCTTATTCGTATTTACTAGTAAGCTAACCGTAAGCTTACCCATCACGTAGTCACATACATGTAAGCTATTCATAAGCTTACTAAATCTTTATCACATAAGCTACGAACCTCTCCGAAGCAAACTCCCCCGATGTGGGTTATCTAGGTAGACTCCCCCGTTTTCGGGTTAACTGAAACTCCCCCTATTTCCGGGTTAACTAAATCTCCCCCGATTTCTCGACAGGCTACTCTTGCTTAGGGTGGTACCTCCCCAAGTAGGTGTCACTAACTCCCCCAACTTGTGTGGGTTAACTATGATCTGGGTCCTTTTCTCAACACATATTGAAATCATCAAATACGGGCCTATGCCCCAATAATACATACTCAAACATAAATTAGAATGTATCTATTCTAATTCTCATATTATTCCGTTTCTTATTCAAATTCAATATTGACCTTAACAAATCCTTTATTAAATAAAACATATTTATTATTTATTAAAATCATGTTACTTTAACTTCTCTTTGACTAGAATACAAATCTATTTCTAGTCACTTTATACTTATTCTCCTAGCAAATCAATCCCTATTTTCATTAGTATACTATACTAATCAATACTTGATACTTAAATATCACTGTTATTAGCTTTATTAATACATATTATTAATAAACCAAATATCACACTTTCTTAATCATTACTCTTAATCAAACATCATATTAATAAAGAGTTATTAATTACTTTTCATTATCAAAATCTCTTTCAAAAATCATTAGTCATTAAGACATACTTAAATAGTCTATTACTTGCATTTTCTTACCTTTTTAGTCATATCTTTATTAAAGCCATTTATTAATAAAGACTCATAAAACATCATAGTTTTAAAAATCATTTGCTATGTACTCAGTAAAAGTATCATGTACTCACCTTAGCCAAGCTAACTCCAAATTGTGTCTATTAACACGAATCGTTGCTTTCCAACTTGTGAAATGTCACCAATCTTTAGGTCTTCTTGACCTACCATCAATATCATCATATAATCTAGTTATTATCTATAACTAGTTACCAATAACTTCATAGCACATTCTTAGCCACCAAGTTCATCCAACTTGGTGGAATCTCAAAACCCTAGTTCAAGGTTTCTATCAACAAAACACATATCCAACAAGAACACAATGTTCTTAAACTTACTAGGAGTGTTCTACACCCATCTTAGTCATCTTCCCCAAAGATAACTTGTTAGGTTACCCAAACCACCATGTTTCCCCAAATAAAGCTTATAACTAGCTAGATAACATCAAAACCATGTTATGAGCACATTTTCCTTGAAAATATGTTGTAGATCTAAGTTATATAAACCCAATTTCATCACCCATTACAAACCCTCCAACTAGGGTTTACATACATCACCATTTTCACCCAAAAACATCATCTACAACTAAAAGGAGTAGATATTTACCTTATATATCTCGACAATGGAGTGAGAATTGTAACACCTCAATTTTCAAAACAACATTTAAATAACATTTAATCCAAAATACATAATATTGTATCGATGTCAAATGCCGGTTTTACAAAAACGAAAAGGCTTCTTGTTCGAGATTATCAGAGTTTACAAAAACGGTGTTACAAATTATATCTTAACCATAGGATAAGGACTCTAATCATCAACACCGAGCTAATCTCAACAAGGCCTCTTCTAAACGGGCCTTCTACTTGTCTCGAGTAATTGGGACATCAATTCCCGCATTTCGATGGGAGCCAAACGGTATGGAGCACGAGCTATCGGCGTCGCTCCCGGAACCAAATCAATACGGAATTCTACTTGTCTCTCCGGTGGCAATCCCGGTAAATCATTGGGAAATACTTCGAGAAAGTCCCGAATCACCTTCACATTTTCCACCGTCTTCTTCTCCTTCCTTCCATCTAACATATACGCTAAAAAGGACGAACACCCTTTGGCTAAACATTTCCGAGCTTTAACTGCGGTCATAAGACATGGCAAATGGTGCCATCTCTCACCATACACATAAACTTTTTCTTTGTCGGGAGTCCTAATCGAGACTATCTTCTTCCCACATAAAATCTTTGCTTGATGTTCCCCCAACCAATCCATACCTATAACTATATCAAAACCCGAAATTTCCATGGGTAATAAATTCACCTTAAACTTTTTCCCGTCTATTTCCAACTCACAATTTCGACACATATGTTGAACTATGGAGGTTTTACCATCCGCAATTTCTATATCATAAATCTCATCAAGAAGTTCTAACGGCACTTTCTACACCACAACAAAATCATGCGACACAAACGAATAAGTAGCACCCGAGTCAAATAAGATCCGGGCGGGAATAGAATTTACGAGTAGGGTACCTGAAACGACATCGTGGACTTCCTTGGCTTCATCTCGGGTAAGTTGGAAGGACCGTCCCTTGACCTTTGTCGGCTCCGCTTTCTTTTGAGCGGTCGACACCATGGTCTCGCTTCCCTTCTTGGGGCAAGAATTGCTATAGTGCCATATGCCCCGGCCTCCCACACTTGAAACAAGATTTCGAATCCGCCAAACATTCTCCCTTGTGGTCTTTGCCACACTTCTTACAAGCACCAACGCTCGATTGCTTAGAATAGGTCGGGATGAACTTTCCCTTTTTCACTGATCCCGAGCTTCCTTCAAACTTCCTCTTTTCAAACTTTGGCCTTTCATTGATCTTTCTTTGGCCAACCTCCTCAACATTCCTCGCCGCACCGATAGCCTCATCGAGTGTGGCGGCCCTTTTCACTTCCAACTCATACTCCCACGGGAGTCCATTAGCATACCTAACAATCCGAGACCTCTCATCCGGATACAATTTGATCACAAACGGGATCAATCCCGTGAACTTCTTAGTGTACTCATCTACACTCATTCCTTCCTTCTTCAAGTGGACAAACTCTTCTTGGAGCTTCTCCAAGTTTCTCTCGGGGCAAAACTTCGCCTTCAACCGTTTCACAAATTCATCCCAAGTCATCTTGTACACCGCCCTCTTTCCCAAAGTTTCATACATGGTATCCCACCACACGAGGGCTTCATCCTTCAACAACCGAGAAGCATAAATCACCATATCACCTTCCTTGCATTTACTAGCTTCAAGGACTTGTTCGGTTTCACGGATCCAACGGATCGTGACTTTTGGTTCGGAGCTACCATGATAGTTATCGGGCTTAAAAGCCACAAAGTTCTTGTACGTGCACCCCTTCCTTTCCCTCGGCTCGGGGTCACTCTCCTCTTCTTCCGTCGAAGATCTCTCGGTTTGAGCAACGCTACTTGACTTGCTCTTTGTGCGGGGTGGAGATTCCTCCCGCCTTTCACGTGCCTTATGCTCATTGAGGATTCGGTTCACATCCTCGTTCATTATGTCCCTCATTTGGTTGAACATAGTTTGGAGGTGTTCTACGGTGACCGGGGTGTGAGTGTTCCTTTCAACACCCGAATTCTCCACTTCATCACGAGGTGGAAGGCCAAATACCGGTTCGGCAATGTTATTCGAATCTTGCCCTTGATCGTGTGGGCCTCTTGCACTTCTAGTTCTCACCATTTTGCTATAATAAGACATCAATCATTTAGAAGTCAATTTATCAAAGTAACGGTAACACTGACCGGTCCAAAACCAAACATGACCTATTCCTTTAAGGTCAACCCTATTGAACCTACACTTAAGGTCTCAATAGCCAATTCATAAGTATCATATGGAACCTACGGTCCTACTAGCTCAGTTTAAGTCTAGGATGGTCAACTCAACCTAGTTCACTTAAACTATAGCTCTGATACCAAGTTGTAACACCTCAATTTTCAAAACAACATTTAAATAACATTTAATCCAAAATACATAATATTGTATCGATGTCAAATGCCGGTTTTACAAAAACGAAAAGGTTTCTTGTTCGAGATTATCAGAGTTTACAAAAACGGTGTTACAAATTATATCTTAACCATAGGATAAGGACACTAATCATCAACACCGAGCTAATCTCAACAAGGCCTCTTCTAAACGGGCCTCATAGATCTTCGATCCCGAACCTGAGTACATAGCAAAAACACAAACATAGTACGTGAGACAAAATTGCCTCGTGAGATACATGGGTTTTAGACCCGATAAACAACTAGTCAAATAATATCATTTAAACTTCAAAATAATATTACTAGGTTCGTTTGGGTCACTTCATTACTTTCATCATTTGGCCAATGTCAAGATAATCGGAATGCCTCCAATCTATCAAGACCCTCATATCCACGGTAACCGGAATGCCTCCAATCTACCGGGATTCATAGGTATTGGGTAATCAGAATGCCTCCAATCTACCACTAACCTAAAGGTACCGTAATAACCGGAATGCCTCCAATCTACTACGGCCCTAGGGACAACAACATCATCATCATCACTTTTCTCTTATCATTACGAGCCTATAGCTCCATCATTTCTCATTCAATTAATCATTTCATCATCATATAAGCAATTCGTCATAAATCACATAAATAACTAAATTACTTAAAGACTCGGTAAAAACATTTAATCATAAAACATTTACTAGCTATGTACTCAGTTTTGAAAGTTCACATGTACTCACCTTAGCCAAGCTTATCCAATTGTTGTGTTCCTTGAACACCAATATCACTTCTCAAGATTCGAGTGCCTCAAATCCTTCAACCAATAACCTATTATCAAACCAATACAATGGTTTGCATCAATCATCAATACTAACTATATAATCCATGACTAGTCAACTACTAGCACCATTTTCCCCAAAGTTACAAAACCCTAATTCCATAAATCACCATCTTTTCATAGATTCATATTGTGATTACATTTCCCTTGTCAAAATACAATAGATCTAAGTTATGTTACTTCCATTTAACCATTTATGTACAAATCCATAACTAGGGTTTATGATTCAAGCTTCCCTACTTGGATCTAAGACTTATAACACAAGAGGGATAAAGATTTACCTTTGATCTTCAAATATGAGCAAGAATCTCCAAGATCTAGTGAAGATTAAGCTCTAATCACCACTTTACACTCAAAAATCGCACACACAAGTTGAGAGGAGAAAAACTAGGGTTTATGTGTAATAAATGAGGTTTTCCCGAATTTAATGCTGGTGTCGCCAAAGTTCACGATCGTTACCCAGAGTTCGCGTCGCGAACTGCTTCACGCACGCATAGTTCGCGATCGTGACCTGGTCGGGAAGTAGTTCACGCCTGATAGTCTAAATAGCTGGTATGACTTCGCGATCCGTGAACCAAAGTTCACGGCGTGAACATCATTGGGCAGCTAGGGCTGCACTTTATGATCCTTGGCTCGACCAGGTTTCATCCATAACTTTCGCGTACGGTGTCCAAATGACACGAAACCAATTCCTACATTCCTTAAACGATTTATCCTTATTTATCATATTTTATACAATTTATTTGTTTACAAATTCGGGTCATTACAAGAATCTTCAAGATTGAATGTCAAAATCGGTTCCAGTGGCCTCCTTACACTCAAAATCATATACTCACACTTGGGGGGAAGTTCTAGGGTTTGGCAATGAGAGAAATGACAAAAAAAAACCCGATTTTAACATGGTTCTGCAACTCCTCGCGCGCAGATCTCAATCACGCGTCACCTCGCGCCCAAACTCCAGACTTCGCGCCGCGAGCCTCAGCGCGAACATCCTCGCGTCTGACTCTGAAAATGGCTGATATGCTCGATTCCTTCCCGCGTCCAGTCTCGGCGCGAGCCTTGCCAGACTTCACCAAATTGATCTTTTTCTTCTCGATTGCTAACTAGGTTCGACTCGTTTGCGATCCCGATGATCACAACCACTTATAAGCACTATCGACGTTATTATGAGCCCTTTTAAACCTTCATAAACCACCATAACATCCAATGCTTGCTAAATTGTAATTGTACATATAATAATTTCACCGAAATACTTAATATATAATTATTCTAAAATTCGTGTCATTACAAGTATGAGTAGGCTTTCGCAAATACTCTTCTCCATACAAGTGCATGACCCCTTTATAGAATTGTGCGAGACTATCACGGCTAGTTTTCTCACCAATTTGTAAGTATTCGTCTAGAGCATCCGGTATGGTGTCATATGGTAACTGACGAATTGCGGAAGTACATCTCATCAGCGGAGAAGTACTTGGGTTCCCAAGTGCATCATAACGTTGCGCAAATAATGAGACGGTATTAGTGAGATCGCGAACACTGCGATACTACAAGAAACGCCGCCGCCGATTGTAAAAAACCAAGATGTATAATCTTGTACTCCTCCTCGTCGCCAAAAATGAAATTAGCGACATTCATTTCGTCGTCCGAACTCATTTTTAAGATAGTGTGTGTGAAAAGAAATGAGAAGTGTGAAATTTTTTGTAAAAGAATCGGGTATTGATAGGGTAAAAAAAGGGGTAAAAATTAAGTTTGAAATGGAGTTTGGTTTAAAAAATAGCTGTTGGGGGATTTTGTTGAACGTTGAACGGTCGGATATATCGGTCGAATACTCGACCGTTAGCCTTGGTCGACGCGTCATGGGCATTGGCGTGTAACGCTGGGGACGCGTCGGGGGTTGCATCGGTGGCGGTCGCGACCGACTATTGGGTCGCCCAATACGCACAGTCTTAGAGTCATGAGAACCAAACACATGCATGCAATAGAAAACTACCTACTAAATGATAAAACTATCTTTTAACTTGCTAACAAATAGGAAACTAAACATGCATGAATTAAGTAAAGTATTATAAAGAAAACAAATGGTAATAGGCCTTCAAATGTGTAAGTAAAATCTGTAGATGATAAGTTTATGGATAACTTCCGACCACTACTAAACCCAAACCGTTAATTTCAGTTTTAAGATTTGCAAACTTAAAGATATCGGTTTAAGTAAGTGGTGATCATACTGATTTGGTTCAGTTTTAAAATAGAACACACTTAAGTGCTTATATTTTTTTCTGTTTTCTAGTGTCTTGTTAGTTTTTTAATGAAAATTATTTCTTAAAAAAATCCTTATATTTTTTTTAATATAAATAAAAAAGCCCAATATTTTATTCAAAGATGTACTTGCCTATTTGGGTTGTACAAAACATGTGCTATGGGTGCTCAGTATTTGGATATAATCAAATTATGCAATTAGAAAATTTGGATTGGATATTTAGTTTTTTTTTCGGTTTAAACTTGAACCGAACTACTTGATTGGTTTTCGGACTTATTTTAGGACTAGAAAGGAAGTAATAGATTATGTTATAATTAGAAAAATACTGTTAGTCAATACTTTGAACTTAATAGTATGGACCAACCCAATATGGGCCAGCCCGCAAATACCAAAATGAGGCCGGTTAACCATCCGATTTGACCAACTACCCTTTTGGCATCATTTTGGTGTGATCCATTACAAATGGTACTTACATTTTATTCATTTTATTCTAGGGATGGATCGGGTTCTGAATAGATACGGATTGATCCGGACATAAAATAATTGATATCTAGTTTCATAGGATTAGCAGATCTGAGAATCGAATCGAACTGTTTTACAGAGCACGGGTCCGGTTCGGTTTTGGTAAAACAGGTATAAACCTGATTGGATCCGAAGATTGTAATTGGAGCCGATTTCATGTGTTTGTATCATATTTATCAGTTTATACATTTAATATTAATATGATTCACAAATAGCAGTGGTATAATAAACATGAACTAAACACTACTAGTAGTATTATACCAAAACAAATTTCAAATACATAGTATATTAAAATTTGGTTCCAAGTTTTAGACCCGGTTTGTTTTATACCCAATGTCCCCGGACCCAAAAGATCTGATACCCTATTTAACAAAAAAGATGGACCAGATACCTGAACCAATTCTTAGTAATCCGATTCTAACCGGTTCCGGTTTCGTACGTGTATGGTTTTGGATATCCAGTTCTATATCTCATCCCTATTTTATTTTATTTTATTTTATTTTATTTGTACTTGTATATAATATTATAATGACACATGAACATAGTTACATATAACCCGAAGGAAAAACACCAAAAATAAACATCTGGGATCAACAACAAAAATGCATAAATCTAATATCGTAGAGGTTTTGCTAATACCTTATTAATACCTTGCCTAGAAATAGACTACGGTTTTATCAAGTTTTAAAGATTACAAGATTTTCGGTATCTTTTATGTGATGATTTTTTATAATTAAAGACATTTGATTACTTTCTAACACTTAGGTATCTTCTGTCTTTGCAAATCTTCCTCTTATCCGTGGTTGACCATCCGCTAATGCCTTCCTGCAAGCATACTAACACGAAAAAAAAGTAATATGTTTAGTAATGAGTGTTGAAATATATTATGATAATATGATTTTTTTTTCAGTAGCTTTGGACCCATATAATTATATGCAAATAATTTAGACCAAGTGGCCCGAAAAGGCTTGAATTCATGAGCCCGCCCCGACCTGCGGACACGAATGCAGCTCCAGAAATCCCGAGCTTGTGTGTGTGCTAACATGTTTAGGCCTTAGGGTAATCAAGCATGCATATTGTGACTATTTAAACACTAAAGTAAAGATTTTGACATAAAATTACCTTAATTTTTCTACTGAAATTCCTCTTCGTCTTCTTATCCCTATATCTCGAGAGCTTTTGCATGCGTGTTTCTGTCGCGTGATCACTCATAAGTTGTGGCTGCCCAAAACAAGAATACCCAAAGCTCGTGTAACCATTAAATGGGCTTTATCCACCATTTAAACAAAGATCTATAGCTTGATACGAGAGGTGACATTTTTGTCACATTTACTTCTAAAAGATTGTATTCAAGTTCTATTTTGCCAAAAAAAAATTAAAGATTTAGATTATACTTGTAATATTATTGATTTTAATAATAATTTATTAGCATTAATCATTTGAAAAAAAAAAAATGGACAAAAAAAATGTTTATGCGTCAACCCAGCGCAATTCGTCTTACCCACTCATTTAAAGAGACATGAAAACACAACAAACAAACTAAATAAAAATTCAACCTTCATATATTCTTCACTAAACGCCCTTCGCATACCATGAATGTTTTTCAATTCGATTTCATTAAATTCCACGGAACTCGGGCTAATTTGAGCCCGATTCACCGAAGTTAAACTATCAAAGCTCATACTTTTTGTGATTTTTCCTAAAGGATGCAAACTATCATTTTCTGAGGGAGATGATGCTTCTTTCGACAAGATTTCTTTATATTCATGATAAAGATCATTTGACTCTATACTTGTAAACTTGTTTTCTTGCAAAATGACGTCATCATCACACAACATCATTGACAAGTCATCAAGGGTAATCAATGGTTGTTCTATCAAAGTTTGTGGTTTGAAAAAACCGCCTTCATCCCCAAAGTTGTAATCTGATATACCGGATATCTAATAGAAACATATCAAAAAAGTAAGTACACAATCCATCTAATGGAAACGGGTTAGGTGGGTCGGGTAATAAGTTGACAATGGTTTGGGCCGAAAACGGGCCACTGATAATATCAACCCATAAAGATTGATTCAAACAAGATAAACAATGAAAATAAAATTACCAAGCAGAAATCATCAAAATGTTGATCATGAGGTGTGAAATCCTGAAAATGATGGAACATTTTGGAGCACTCTTAGATTACAAAACCTTCTGGTTGTACAAATCCCCTGTTTTTTTTATTTCAAAATTTACAAGCTAATTAGATTACAAAACCTTCTGGTTGTTAATGGAGAAAATTGGAAGGTTTTTTTTCCCGTATGAAGTAGGTATACAATCAAGATTAGTAAGGGTACAACACTCTACAGCACAAATAGTAGCACAGAGTACTCTGTTAATGTGATTATGTTGAATGTGTGTTTGTATTTAAGGTTTTGTTGTTTAATTTATATGGGGATGAACTGCAAAAAGGCAGCACCACATTTTCTATCACACGCGTAGTTTTGCCGAAGGATTTGTCAGAAGCAGTTTCTCTACTCTCGGGTAGAATAATAAGTGTATATCTCTCACCTGAATACTCTCAGGTAGAATAATGAATACTCTCAGATAGAATAATAACTATATACATCTTACCTAAATTGAGTAGAGTTATTATGGTTGTTGTTGGACTACATAAGGACCACAATTGGAAGCATTTTAACCTTTTTTTTGTACTATAATACTTCCTTCGTCCCACAAAAAACATCTCATTTCATCCAAAAATTTTGTCCCACAAAAAACTTCCCATTTGAGAATTGGAGGGACCCACTTTATAAATTAATATTATCTCATTAACTTTATCTCATTTTTTATCATTTTTTTAAAGTTTCTCTCACTAACTTTATGTCAATATCTAAACTAATCCTATATTTTAATCAAATTTATTACCAAATATACCACCACCAACTATCTCCTAAAAACATGTGTCCAAGTCAAATGGGAAGTTTTTTTGTGGGACGGAGGGAGTATGTAATTATTATTTTATCCTTAAATCAATTAAAACTCTATTTATTCTCTTTTAACTTCTTGATGATTGGAAGTTGGAATACCTTTCAATATCTTATATTGTTGGGTTACAAGTGCTATGGTACCAAGTTTTCAACTGACTAACTACATATTACCTGGTTATTATGTTTTGCTTTTGAACAAATCTTTTAAGAAGATAATCGTTTTTTGTAGAAGTTAAATAAAATTGCCATATTATATGAACGATATTTGTTATTGTCAATCTTAAACTGGAGGTAATAATTGATGATGTATACACATTTCAGAGTAGTTAGGCTTTGATAATATTAAAAATAGTGTTTGAGTTTTTCTTTTATTACACTTCACATGGTTAAAAACAATTTTTAAGTTGTGTAGTAATTTTTCTGAGACTATAATATACCAATTTAATTTAGAGAAAATTATACGGACGATCTTTGTGTCTTTACTCCGAGATTACATCAATAGTTTTTTACTTTATATAAATAACATCGACAGTACTTATTGTTATCTTAAACAAAAAGCTCACTTCTATACCCTTGAGCATGACAGTTATTGTATTTGATTTGAGATGAAAATGACTAATGATAATTAATTATCAAGTTAAGTACAAGATTAACATCAAACATTGCTTTCCACTCAAGAAGTTCCTTATCATGCTTTCAGTCTGTCTCTCCTACGGTCAAGTAGTTCCTTATCAAACATTACTTTTTCACTCAAGACAACTGGGTAACATGAACATTCGTGGTCTAGTGGTATGAATGCTAGAAATTCTGGAATGATTTCGTTTGCTTGGAAACTCTGAGGCGTGTAGTCACTTTCAGATCAAAGTATTTTGTCGATACAACGAAATCTTCAATCGGATACAATCAGAGAGAAAGACAAGAACCGAAAAAATTGTAATGTTATGTGTTTTCGTACCACTTTAAACTGCTAAAGGCAGTTTAAACTGCTCCCAAACCGCCCCAAACCGCCCCAAACCGGGTCAGATCCTGCTTGGATTTTCCAGGTAAAGATTCGGGTTTGAATCAAGAATTCATGTTTTCTATAAAGGAATATTATCTTAAATAAAATTTGCATCTCGACCCCAGCCAGAGGCTCTTCCCCTTGGACCCCACTAGGGGCATTACCCCTTGGAACCCCGTTATCGGGGGCGCTACCCCCGTATCCCAATTGAGTCAGTGTATATTAATCTAAATAAATTCAAATAAGTGTGCACTTCATATCACCCTTACTTGTTCAATATGTATTAAGATTACATTTGGTCAACAATTTAATCTCATTACACTTAAATCAGATTGGTAATACAAATCACTAACAATTAACTCCCGAATGATTTCTTAGATGTCTAGAGTCTGATCCCCTAAGTAAACATTTATCAGATTACCATATGAATGTTTGAAAATGGCTATGAAACGATTAGGCCGCGTACTCCCGTACATTTGTGGCCACGGAGGTTCTCCCCGAACAACTTCAAGCTACCTGCAAAATAGGTGGTCGTACTGAACATAGTCGACTGACAAATTGGGTTGAAAACTTAGGTTAAAAAAATTAGTATAGTTATATACTTAAATACAAAGTTTCACTTCTAGAATAAAGTTTCAATCTAAATATGCGTTTTTATTGATTAACTGTGATTAACTTTTACTTCTAGAAAGCATGTTAGTTGTCTATGGATAACTTAATTCTAGTACCATTAATTCAGATTTGATGTCACATTCGAGACACTATGATCAATGTAATGCATATGAATATTGAATAGTACAACGACCAAAGTGATCTATAGAAGAAAGTACATATTGTGATGTATGAAATCGTTAGTACAATCATCCTATATATAGACATAAATCAAATCGAGCAAGGATATGATTTTAATTTGATGACATATACCAATAACATTGCTTCTTAATGATGACATGGACGCTGACTCAAAGGGTATAATATGCAATTAACTTCTTCTTTATATGAAAACATATTCATGTCTTCCCTCACTTCGTTTTTCGCCCATAGCTTTGTTTTTTATTTGTAAACAAAAAATTTTAAGAAAATCAAAGTTCTTAAAATTAAATTCTTTACGAAATGAGTATAGTCATAAAAATTTGAAAAAAAAATGTCATGGTTGTAGATTGTGAATTCAATGATTAATTCATAGATTAAGCATAAACAAGTGATAATATAGGAAGATTAAGATGGATGAAATATCTGAACATTTTGCTATTGATGGCGGCTGCTACAATTTGGGCAAAGGTTATGCAAATTAGGTTACTACTTACTATATATACCTAGCCAAAGTTTCGACTAAATACAAAATGGTCCCTAGACTATTGGCTACAATAAATGTGACCCAACAATGGTTCAAACATTTTACGAAAAAAAAAAAAATCTTATGATCTAAATATGTAATTTAAATTTATTATGATCACAAAATGTTATAATCTCAAAAATTTTAAGAAAATCAAAGTTCTTAAAATTAAATTATTTACGAAATGAGTATAGTCACAAAAATTTGAAAAAAAAATGTCATGGTTCAAACATTTTACGAAAAAAAATCTTATGATCTAAAAGTGTAGTTTAAATTTATTATGATCACAAAATGTTATAATCACAAAAATTTTAAGAAAATAAAAGTTTTTAAAATTAAATTCTTTACGAAATGAGTATAGACATAAAATTTGAACAAAAAAATGTCATGGTTCAAACATTTTACGAAAAAAATCTTATGATCTAAAAATGTAATTTAAATTTATTATGGTCACAAAATGTTATGATCACAAAATGTTACGATCCAAATTTATTATAATCCAATTTTATTATGATCGAAAGTTATAATAATCAATGTTTAAATTATGATCCAAAAATATTATAGTCTAAACATATTATTATCAACACTCAGACATGAAATTGTTGATGATACTATGTTTAGCCTCGATCTTTACACCACATAATTCTTGTATACTATAAAAATGTCAGGTGTCACGCATCATATATTGAAGTTAAAGATAGATGCTCATGTAATGTGTATGCAAAACATTGATCAGAAAGTAGATTTATGCAATAGAACTGGACTAATATAATTGAAGGTAAGATCGTGACAAAGTTTGTACAATTTGTGTTATCTCACGTATGATTATTAGTCCTTACGACAAAACTATGTCTTTCAAATTGAGCCGAAGACAATTTCCTATTTAAGTACGTTTTTCAATGACTATTAAAAAAAACCATGGGCGAACATTGTCACGGGTTGATTTGTTTGTCCAAATATCAGTATTCTCACATGACCAAAGCTTATGATAACTGTAACACCTCAAATTTTAATACAAAACATTTGCCCAAAATATATCATTTTTCATAAATAGAAGAACTATTCCAAAAATATGGATTTACAAAAACCTTTGGTATGAAAATCAGAGTATAAAGTTTGGTGTATCAAGAGTAAATAGAAACAAATGCTTGAAAATTATTTGTTGCGACCAAGATGGTAACTGTAACACCTCAAATTTTAATATAAAACATTTGCCCAAAATATATCATTTTTCATAAATAGAAGAACTATTCCAAAAATATGGATTTACAAAAACCTTTGGTATGAAAATCAGAGTATAAAGTTTGGTGTTACAAAATAGATCAAAACCAAAGCTAAGCATAAATCCAATCTAATGTTCTTCTACTCTAGGCCCCGCACCTCTATCCATGCGTACCTAAACCTTCGATCCTGAACCTGAGTACATAGCAAAACAAACAAGGAGTACGTGAGACAAAAACTTCTCGTGAGCTACATGGGTTTAGACCCGATAATAATAATCATAATAGGACATACAACGAACATACAAGTAAATCGTCCATCTATCTAGTCACCCTATTGTGACTCTAAATCCTTTCTTTCCTAGCAATCATATCTAGTTATCGGGTTGCCCCCAAACTAACTAGAACCACATTAACTCATTAACCGGGGATCCCCCGCATTAATAAGCTTCAAGGTAAAGGCAAGAGGGAATCGCCCAATCTACATATACATGCCTTACTCGCCGGACTACTTCCAGTTAGCAAGACTACTATCATGGAATGGGCCGATGGGGATCTGCCCAAATGCTCCCCATTCCATATCCTCATGACCGGGGATCCCCCGCGTCATCACAACTTCTCATCCTTACCATAACTCGATGGTTATGTCAAACAAAGCTCTTGGCTATCACGTTAATCATCAAGCAAGCTAGTTAACTATATTCAACAATGTATTACTAACTCTATACACTAATTTTCTACATAATTAACAATAGACTCGAAATATGTAATTAAAGACAATTTCACGGCTATGTACTCAATAAAGTCCACACGTACTCACCTTAGCAATATAATGCTCCAACCGTATTCTTTCCGCCGGTTTCCTTGTTCCAACAATTCGGTCAAACTCCAAGACTTCACCGAAAGCCTAATACAACAATCATACAATGTTCAACATCACGTACTACTAATAATGTATCCATTTATCACTAGATACCATCAACTAACACTTTCCCCCAATTATGGTGATTTACCAAACCCTAGGTTTATCCAACCCTTATGATTCTTACTGTAACACCGCAAAAACTAAACCCGATTTTTTTTTTACACACACACACACACACACACACACACACACATATATATATATATATATATATATATATATATATATATATATATATATATATATATATATATATATATATATATATATATCAACGGAAGCATAAAGACTTTTAACACAAACTGATAATAATAAATAGGCCTTTTTACAACGATTATCCAAAAATACTAAAAGTGTTTAACAACCGGCGGCTCGGTTAATATGATACCAAAAATCAGAGTGTCGGTCAACCATTCCCACATCACCCCTTGACTCGCCCAAAAGATAACCTGCAAAAAGGTCAACAAGGTGGGGATTAGCTAACAGCTAAGTGAATGAACTAAACCAATAAAATAGAACAACCAAATGATAAGTCTTATTATCCCAATTAGTTAATTTTGAAGAGTAACGGGGTTCTGCTGAAGCCTTAAATCATTGTTGGCCGAACAATGATAACCGATAGCCCTTTACTCAAAGACAGTGTGTACCCCGTTAGAACAACCAGTGCTTCTAAGGGTGGTACACCTTGTCAATAGTAAACCTTTGCTCAGTAGAATGTTCCAATTACTGACCTCTTCCCCAAATGTGCACTTAATTAACTACCGTTATTAATTAAACCAAAGTATGGGCTTGCAATAACAATTGCAGCCAAGAAAACTGCACCCAAGAAAGTTCGCGTTCGCGAACTAAGAGTTCGCGACGCGAACTCAAAGTTCACGACCCGCGAACTTCCTCGCGATCCAGTCCCCAATTCTCTGTCTCATGTTCGCGTTCGCGAACTCTAGTTCGCGTCGCGAACTTTCCCAGACACCAAATCCTGCACCTTTTTACCAATGCAGCCAATTCCTAACCAAGTTTTACACCTAAAGGTTGAAGGCTAAATCCACTCACCTTAGCTACGCAATCCAATCCCCAAAACTCAGTATACTAACTACTGAGTTCCCTTGCCTTTGCCTGTAATAATAATACAACCGAGTTAGTGACCGAATCAACCGAAATAGCTAAAATGCAAGTATTATAGAACTGACCAAGACTTGCACAATTCCTTTAACCATTTTAACCACAAGTTCAAATATGACAATAAACATGACCTAAGCTTCCCCATTCAAGACTTGCACCAAAACATGTATTTATGTTCGATTCTAACTATTTAGGCCCAAACGTGTCAACACCAAACTAAACCAACAACACTTACAAATAGCTACATTTCTCATATAAATAATGTTAGAATCATTTATAACCAATTGATATCAAATTCTGATCAAGACATCTATTTAGGTTGACTTAGAAAAGTCAACAATGCACAACTAGCTAGTTAAGGCCATTTCAAGACAATTAGCCAAACACCACCCAATTTAGCATCAAATACACTTACAATTCAGTCAATTTCTATCTCATGATGATTCTACACTAGCTAGGACATCAAGAATTCCATTTACAATTTATCAAATTTGGTGGGTTTTGGTCATCTTCTCCAAAACTCCATAACTAGGTTTTTAAGGTCTAAAGCTTAGACTAACAATTCAATCATAATTATGCATCTAGAACACACAAGAGAAGTTAAGAACATCATCTAAACCCTAGCAATTCATCAATTTCATGATTCAAGGCAAAGGGCATCAAAAGCTCAAGAACCCTAAGTTTTCATAAGCAAAAACACCAACCCTAGCTAACAAGGAAGTATTTCTAACCTTGCTCTTGATCGAATTTCGAAATTGAAGAGAAAGAGAGGAAGATTCAAGCAAGTAATCACCAAAAATGAGAGAAAAACCCAAAACCCTTTTGTGTGTGTGTCGATATCCAGAGAAAAGAAAAGAAAGGAGGCTTTGACACCTCCTTGGCCACGTGCCCTCACAACCCAAAATAGACCCATTTCAATTAAACACAGATAAATACTGAAAGTCTAGGTCGCGTTTGATTTATTTAAAAATACTTATGCAATTCATATTTTAATAACGAAGATATTTTCAGAACTGTAATTCAAAGTTTAATAAAATGAAATTTTTTTATCAATTTTATGCTCAATTAATACAATTAAATCTAATTTTAACCCCTTGGTTAAAATATACCAAAATCCAATTAAATCACATAAATCAATTAAAATAATAAACAAAAGAATTACTTACCGAAAGTAATTTAAAAATCTAGGCTGGGTCTCGGGATGTTACAAATCTCTCCCCCTTAAAGAGATTCCGTCCCCGGAATCTCACTTCGCTCGAATAAATTCGGATAACGATCTTTCATTTCGGCCTCGGTTTCCCACGTTAGATTAGAACCTAAACTATGTTTCCATTTGACCAATACCATAGGAATCTGCTTCTTCCTCAACTTTGTTACCTTTCTATCCAATAATTCAACCGGCTCTTCTATCAACCTTTTCTTTGTATCAACTTTCAACTCTCGAACCGGCAAGATTTGAGATTCGTCTTCCACTTTGCATTTTCTCAAATAACAAACATTAAAAGTATCATGAATACCGGACAATTCCGGTGGTAGTTCTAAAGTCACCGATTGATCATTAACGACCCGACTGATACGAAACGGGCCAATGTACCTTGGAGCTAATTTACCACGTTTCCCAAACCGAATAATTCCCTTCCAAGGCGAGACTTTTAAATACACCATCTCATTTTCTTCAAACGTTACCGGTCTACGTCTCGGATCCGCATACATTTTTTGACGATCTCGGGCCGCTTTCAATTTTTCTCGGGCAATGGCCACCTTTTCGGCCGTCAATTGAACTATATCCGGGCCCGCAAACTGTTTTTCGCCTGCTTCCAACCAACAAGTGGGGGTACGACAACGACGACCATACAACATTTCATAAGGTGGCATCTCAATACTTGAGTGATACGTATTGTTGTAGGCAAATTCAATTAACGGTAAATGAGAATCCCAAGAACCACCATATTCTAACACACACGCCCGAAGCATATCTTCTAAGGTCTGAATCGTTCTTTCTGTCTGGCCATCTGTTTGCGGATGATACGCGGTGCTTAGATTAACCCGTGTACCCAATTCTCTTTGTAAGCTCTTCCAAAAATTAGAAACAAAACGAGGATCTCGATCCGACACAATCGATAATGGAATGCCATGACGAGAAATTATCTCATCAATATATAACTTAGCTAGTTGATCGAGGGACGCGGTTTCTCTTGTGGCCAAAAAGTGAGCACTTTTAGTTAATTGGTCAACTATCACCCAAATCATATCGTGATTTTTCTGAGTACGGGGAAGTTTTGTGACGAAATTCATGGTTATATTTTCCCATTTCCATTCGGGTATTTCTAACTGTTTCAACGACCCATACGGTTTCTGATGCTCGGCCTTGACTTGCGCGCAAATCTGACATTTTTCAACAAATTGAGCAACGTCGGTTTTCATAGTAGGCCACCAATATAACACCTTTAAGTCGTTATACATTTTTGTACTACCCGGATGGACCGACAATCGAGATTTATGCGTCTCCGTCAAAATTAATTCCCGCAATCCCCCGAGTAGTGGCACCCAAACGCGAGACTTATACAATTTTAACCCCTGATTGTCATCAACCAACTCATCCTTTCTTTTGCTCATAACTTCTGATTTCAAATGTTCGTTATCCAATGCCTCAAGTTGACATATTCGAATTCGACTTACCAAATCCGAAACAATTTCCATACGCATGAATTGAATCTTTTCTGAATTACCCTTTCGACTCAATGCATCGGCTACCACATTCGCCTTACCCGGGTGGTAACGAATTTCACAATCATAATCTTTGATCAACTCTAACCATCTCCGCTGCCTCATATTCAATTTTTTTTGTGTGAAAATATACTGAAGACTCTTGTGATCGGTACATATAACGCATTTGGTGCCATAGAGGTAATGTCTCCATAGTTTCAATGCAAAAATAACGGCTGCTAATTCCAAATCGTGAGTCGGGAAATTCTTTTCGTGAGTTTTTAACTGTCTCGAGGCATAAGCGATAACCCGATCCCTCTGCATTAAGACGCAACCTAGGCCCGCGAATAATGCATCACAATATACAATAAAGTCATCAGACCCATCGGGCAAGGTAAGTATTGGAGCTTGACACAATAGTTGCTTTAAAGTTTGAAATGCCGTTTCTTGTTCGTTGCCCCATCGGTAAGGTACGTCTTTACGTGTCAATTTCGTTAACGGACTAGCAATCTTAGAGAAATTTTGAATAAATCTACGGTAATACCCTGCCAACCCCAGAAAACTTTTAATCTCTGACGGTGTTTCCGGTGAACCCCAATTCATCACTGCAGTTATTTTGGCCGGGTCAACCTTAACCCCATCTGAACAGATTGCATGCCCCAAAAATTGCACTTCCCGAAGCCAAAATTCACATTTAGAGAATTTGGCATATAATTTCTCACGTTTCAAAGTCTCCAAAACCTGCCTTAAATGTTGCTCATGATCTAACTCAGATTTTGAGTAAATCAAAATATCATCTATAAATACAATAACGAATTGATCAAGGAATGGTCTACATACCCGGTTCATTAAATCCATGAAAATGGCGGGAGCATTTGTCAACCCGAATGGCATAACCAGAAACTCGTAATGGCCATATCGAGTTCTAAAGGCGGTTTTCGGAATATCACTTTCTTGAACCCGAACTTGATGGTACGCGGATCTCAAATCGATTTTAGAAAAATATGAATCCCCTTGCAACTGATCAAACAAATCATCTATTCTCGGGAGTGGGTACTTGTTCTTTATGGTTCTTTTGTTTAACTCATGGTAATGTATACACATACGGAGAGTACCGTCTTTCTTCTTCACAAATAATACCGGAGCTCCCCATGGAGAGGAACTCGATCGAATGAAACCCTTATCTAATAATTCTTGAATCTGAGACATCATTTCACGGATTTCGGAAGAAGCCAAACGGTATGGAGTTCGAGCTACGGGACTAGCTCCCGGAGTTAAGTCAATTTTGAATTCTACCTCCCGAATGGGAGGTAACCCAGGCAAATCATCAGGAAAGACCTCCGGGTATTCCGATACCACCCGAATGTCACCAATAGCATAAGCAAGGAAAGACTCACACCCCTTGACCAAAGATTTTCTGGCCTTCATAAATGATATAATTGGAAAAGAAGAATTCACATGGTCACCACGGGCCACTACGTGTGTCCCGTCGGGCAAAGGAAAAGAAATTATCTTTTTATCACATTTAATAATAGCCCTATTTTTACTAAGCCAATCCATACCAAGGAAAACATCGAAGCCAGATATTGGCATTAATAATAGAAAGGTCACAAATTGCACACCATCAATATCTATGCGTGCCCCGGACACAGATGTTGTGACCGGAACCAAATTTCCATGTGCTACTTCTATTTCTAATGGGGTAGTTATCACATTCGTAGGTAATTTCAATTTGCCACAAAAGGTTATAGAAATAAAAGAGCGATTTGCCCCAGAATCAAACAATACACGAGCAGGAACCGAATTGATTAGGAACATACCGGTAATTACATCATCGGTTGTAGTGGCCTCCTCGACCGTCATCCGAAATGCTCGACCCTCAGGTGGAGGGTGAATCTTCCTTTTATGGCTCGTGGTCGATAACGATGCCCCACCCGATCCGGAACCCGCACCCGTCTTCCTAGCCGTAGGACATTCTCCCGCTCGGTGACCCTCTTTATGACAATTCCAGCATACATTCCCGGGGAAATTACAATCCTTTGCTTCATGTTTGAATTGACCACACCGTGCACACCTCAAAGTTTGTAGTGTACATGGTCCGGAATGTGACGACTTGCACCGAGAACACCAAGGTGCTCTTTGATCCGATGTAAAACCCGTACTTTTGCGACTTGAATTACCTTGCTTTTGATTACACTGCCATTTCCGGCTTTGTTGAGAGCCTGATTGGGTTGAATTTGACTTATGGAACCCCGTTCTTTCCCTGCCCATTTGTTCACTTGCTTTAAAATCACTTTCTGCCGACTTTGTCAAAGAAAATGCTTGGGTTAGAGTATTCGCATGCCTAACAGACCCTCGATATTTTGGTAACAATGCATCGATAAAATGTTGTAATTGAGCTTGCTCGTCAGGCACCCATTGTTGCACAAATCGTAATTTTCCATTAAATTGTCTTATCAGTTCATCCACGGTCATTCTTTCATCCATCTTCAACCCCATAAAGTCTCTCCTTATCTTGTTCATCTCGAATGAATTACAATATTGAGCACAAACTTGTTCATAAAATTGGCTCCATGTAATTGAAGCTAATTGAGCGGATGAGAAATTTGCGGTTATAGTACCCCACCACTGCATTGCATCACCTATTAATCTTCGAGAGGCGTACATTACTCGCCGGTCATCATCACAGTTACATGCGTCAAGGGCCCTAGACATCTCCATTAGCCAGTTTAGGGTAACACTGGGGTCGGTACTTCCACCATATTCTGATGGCTTACAATCAAGGAATTGTTTATATGTGCATGGTTGTTTCTGAGGTGGTGGTGGTAGATAACCGGGGTATGGGTAAGGATAATATCCTTGTGGTGGATATTGATAATTAAACGTTGGGGGTGGCATGTTGGTAGGAGGTTGTGTGGTGGTATTCACGGGTGGAGTTGGTATTGAGTAGGTATGATTTTGTTCGTATTCTCTAACAATATTTCTGAGGTCTTGAAGTTGGCCTTCCAACGAGTGGACATACTCTTCATTAATTACCGGATTACTTCCCGATGGTTGATCATTCCCGGCGTCATTGTTCGGTGGGTTCGGGTGGTTTGTATTATCGTTATCTGCCATACCTGTGACAATCACAACATCTCACGAACAATTAGTGTAATTTGTTAGTACCTACACACTAACTACTAACACCCTAAAGTTCACTCACTAATCCCAAACCCGAATCTAGGAATGTTTGACCAAACTCGAGCCAAGATTTGGGAATGTTACACCTAAATGTGCACACATTGCCAAACCAAAGCTCTGATACCAATTTGTAACACCACAAAAACTAAACCCGATTTTTTTTTACATATATATATATATATATATATATATATATATATATATATATATATATATATATATATATATATATATATATATATATATATATATATCTATTACCTATAAGAAAAGGTTTTGGTTTTGAAGCCACGTCGATGACTTCCTTCAAAATTGGCCACGTGGATGACTTTAAAATTTTCCACGTACACCGCCTTCTCAGCCGCCTCAAATGCCCGCTTCATCCATCGCCTCCACATCTTTTTTCTCTAAATCGACTGGTGTCTTCCATCGCCAGCAACTAAAGGTAATCAGATTCAATTTAATATTCATAATCTTTTACTCTAACGTGATTCGTTGATTATTAATCCCCTGATCCGTTTAACAAGGGAAAATTATATGACTTCTAGGGTTTTCTCTCAGAGCGTAATATGGCAGAATCAAGGTGGCGGTGGTGGATTTTTTAAGCCGATCGCTTCATGTTTCATACTTCAAGAATCAAGTTAACAGGTGAATGATTCTAGATTCTTCTTCTTCTCTTATTTATACTAATTGCCCTAATTGAGATCGATCCATGATAAGCATGCTTTTTTTTTCTTCAAATAATGTTTACTTTAAATTCGGGAATTTTAAGCGTGTGAATCATGGCATTAATCTGCATGCTTGATTTGATTATAAATTTATTGGTTTAGAAGTATTGATCACCACTTAATTTATTGGGTTTTAGGTGTGATTAGCTTGTTGATTTCACTTATAATTGATATTTCAGTCTGCTAATGCTTACCAGAAGCTTTAAATTGTTAGACCAGAGTAGAAGTGTTAGGGTTACAAGTGAACAACTTAATTTCCTTTGAACCTTATTAATTGAGCCTGCTGTTACAAGTTCTATATTGGCTGGTCATTCTTATCTATATGTTAGATGGTCATTCTTATTATTTTGTGTATGCTTCAAGCATCAACTAAATGCTCTTGAAAATCTGAAATTTTAGAAAGTTATAATTACCAAAACGGATAGCCACGTAAAGTATATTGCTACTTTATGGCATTTTCCCTAATTAGTGTATAAAACATCTACAGGTTATTGATTTTGATCAGTGTGTGTAAGAAAAATTTAGTCACTTTTGTGGTCAATGTGATGAATCATTGAGTGTATAGAAATTAAAGCGGTATCTTTGTGCTTTGAATACTTTTTTCTCAAGTTTGATGTAAAAGAGAGCAAAAACAAAATGCCTTGAATATCTGAATTAGAAAGCTTTATAAAAGAAAAATATATGAATCCAAATATACATGCTATCTTCTTCATTGCTGGTTTGTGTGATGGCGTAGGCCTGATGAACACATGCAGGTAAATATGATGACAAAACAAATTTCATCATATGGTTCAAGGAAGAAACATGTGACAATATTTACAATAACTTCCCTTTGGAATTAAGTTGCTTTCATGTTGTTATGAAGTTCCGTAAGTTTGAAACTGATTGCAAAAGAATGTTCGATTTATAGACCCAGAAATTCGATTCTTGAGTGTTGGTGATTTTCTGGAATGTGACACAATTGTTCTGAATTGAAACAGTGGGTATGGGGGTTTTTCTTTTCTCATGAATAGAACAAGAACTGTTTATGTGTTTGTGTATTAGAAGGGCAGTAAGTTTGATCACAAATTTTGTACAACATGATGCTTTATACACAAAGAAGTGTTTGGGCGCAATCAACCCATATTTTGAGCAGTATCCTACCCGTCTGTACCCAATATATGGCAGGTGACACAACTTAAATTGGAACTTGGAGATGCCCAAACGGAATATGCTCGTTTGTTGGGCAAGTTGCAATACCTGGAAACAGTGAAGTGGCAGACAAATATTTGATGCAATTGATGTGTAAATATGGAGGTGGTAAAATGGGCAGGTTGGTTTAATAGGTCAAAATGGGCACTTTTAGCAAGTCAAAATCGGATGGGTCGAGTTGTGTTGACCACTTCTAATCTATATTATTACAATAGTAATATCCCTTGATATAACATTTCTCAAGCCATCAATTTTGATATTCTGCACACTGTCTCTGGCAAAGAATACATCACTCGCGTACGTAATCTAACCAATTCATGTCTTACTTTGGATTAATTTCTTTAATTGGACAAATTTTCATAATTTGTTGATTCATATGTGTCAGGAGCAATTACGGATTAAGATTGTTTCCGAGATTAAGAAATTAGAGTGTGTTTTGTTTATTTATTTAGCTAATAGTATTGGTGTAGGTTTGTATCATGTTGAGAAACAAGTGCAGATTGTTGTAGCTAATGATTCGCTGCTGATGTTTGAATTGGACAATATCCTACTGCAAAAAACATAATTGGAGTTTTTGATATGTATGGTTTTGAAAACTTCAAGATTAACAAGTATGTATAGTTTATCAACATATTTTAAATTTTTAAAATTTTGGAACAAAAAAAATCCTCATGAATTTCCTTTACATGATAGTTAATCAAGTTCAAAATCTCTTCTTTTTTTTTTATAAATATTAATGATATATTACTACGTTTGGGTGAATTTAAATTGCTTGAAAAATGATGGTTATTATCGGCTTTTGAAGGAATCATAGCAAGTATTTCTCGCTTTCTTGGTCTGATTTTATTTATTAACTTTGCTATTGATATATATTTTCTCTTTACTTCATATTTAATGTTTTTATTTTGACTTCGTTATCATAGGAATCAGCTGAGAAGTTTGCAGTTGTTCAGTTCAGAGTTTACCCCTTTTGATGGGACTCAACCACGCAATCCTTCATTGCCCACCCGTTAGTCTTTTACTTTACACTTAACTTTATTTGCTGATTTTTGAATAACATTGTATAGATGTAATGTTTTGGTAAGGAAGTACCAAAATCAACACAAGTAATCAGAATATATATGTTTGAACTTTATAACTTGATTTGGAAATTAGAAATATGTGGATATTATTAAGCTGGCCTTGTGAAGATCATGTTAGCATTAAGTATTATTAAGTTTATATTATATCCCTCTTAAAACTTTTCAAACTTACTCGTGTAAAGATTGTGTACCACTTTCTACAGAAAGAGATTAAAGAAATCAACTTAAAGGAAACAAAGATGAAAATTGGAGTAGCAATCGGCTTAAGGCATGTGGTTGATCAGCACTAACTAATACTACATAGTGGTATATATTTTAACCTGCTCCCAAAAAACTTACTGTTTTGACCCGGATTTCTTGCGCCTGTAGCAAGACCCTTTACTCCTATAACATAGATATACAAGTGTTGTGAGTGTACTTTGAACTTCTTTCGAATTATATTCCATACCTACACTCGGTTTTTACAACACGTAGGGTCGTGCTTAGCACGGCCCTAAAACGTCCTAGTATATATATATATATATATACTAGCAGGGTACCCGCGCAATGCGGCGGCGGGTACCCTGTGACTATATTCAGTTACATGCTTTTCAAATGATAACTTAAATTTTGTGTCAACCATACGGAAAATTGTAAAACTAAAACTAACAAATCTTTATGGTCACAATGGAATTCTTGAGTTTTAATATCTAGATCCTAATAAACAAAGGAGATTCATTGTTAAATAAAGAATTAAAGATGCTTGACATATTCATCTAATAACACAACGAATCAAAGTAGGTTTGAACCATATTATTAAGTTAAACGAAAGCTAATAACAAGATGAGAAATCAAACCAAATAAAAAGAAGATTAAACTTTTATTCCTCAAATCACATCTTGCTCTTCCCCTTTGTTGCTCTTCGCGAAAACCTACGAACTTTTACTTCCGGAGAGATCTACAAAAAATGAAGCACACAGAACATATTGTTAAAAAATTACATCCTACATTCCCTTTTAAGCTTCGAAGCATGTTCTGCTTAACTGATAGCCACTTCAAATTCGCACATGGCCACAACAACAAAATTTAATTTTCTCTTGATGCATACCACACTTTTTGCAATGGAAAAAATTCTCTCGACCTCCAACTCTGCACAATAAAATTGTTTAAAATTAAATTAGAAATAATAAAAGTCAAAATTAATTCAGTAAAATCTTAATAGGACTGATC
This sequence comes from Calendula officinalis, assembly GCA_963853835.1. Classification (NCBI taxonomy): domain Eukaryota; kingdom Viridiplantae; phylum Streptophyta; class Magnoliopsida; order Asterales; family Asteraceae; genus Calendula; species Calendula officinalis. Next base: position 29,920,554 of record OY970825.1, read on the forward strand.
TACAAAGTTATAAACAAAGTTATAAACAAACTGAATATTATCTTTTTAGCATTGCTTGCTAACCTGCAGATGCCTGAAACGTCACAGCAGAACTACCACTTTGATGCCTGCAATGCAAAAGTTAGCATCGGTGAAACAGAAACCTAATAAAAAAACCTGAAACGATGCAATAAACTATAAATTGAGTTATTAGATACATCATCATCATAACATTTGCAAATTTGCAACAAACATGAGCAATGAATAAAAATCGATATCTGAATACATACTTGATTTACATCTCAGCGAGCAATATTCTGTATAAGAAAACAATATTTAAATGTCAAATTAGCAATCAACGAAGCAAGAAAATGTAGATTTACAAGCTGAACTGCTGTTGCTCTGTACTTCTTCATGTTCAAGGAAAACGAAAAAAAGAAAGCAGAAATTGAGTATGTGCATTCAAAATGAATTTCGAAATAAACATATATTTCGATTTGGAAGAGTAAATCAAGAACACTTACGTGAAATTTCAGGGTGGCGATGTGTAAAATGAATCTCCTATCTGCATTTTCTGTTATGGGGTTAAGAAACGTGAAGATAATTGAGCTAATTCCTAGAATCGAGGTGGCATTTGAAATGGCTAATTGCAGAATCGAGGAATTGGCGTGTTCGAGGTGGTTATTGAAAAGCCTATTGCAGAATCGAGGTCATCATCGAGATTAGGAGGGGAAATGAACAGCCGTGGGTGAAACGTACTAAGACTGGAAGTATTCGGCTTTGGTGGTGGGTTTAAACTTTCGAAGCCCAATAACGGGATTACCCTGCGATCATAGCCCATGTAGTTGTTGCAGGCCACAAATGCTTCTACCGAAGCCTCCTGGAACAATTGGGTTTGGCCAGATATTTATTAGTCTGTTGTTTAGAATTCAAATCGTAAGTGATTTCTAGATCAGGTGGTAAAGCGTTGCTATTTAAGTGGGAGGTCTCGGGTTCGAGCCATGGCTTTAACATTTTTTTAACTCAGATTTGAAAATCCCAAAATGGAAAGAAATTGGCTGAATTTCCAGCATGCTATTTGAGGAAAGTCTTAAATGTTTTATATATAGTAGAGATATATCAACGGAAGCATAAAGACTTTTAACACAAACTGATAATAATAAACAGGCCTTTTTACAACGATTATCCAAAAATACTAAAAGCGTTTAACAACCGGCGGCTCGGTTAATATGATACCAAAAATCAGAGTGTCGGTCAACCATTCCCACATCACCCCTTGACCCGCCCAAAAGATAACCTGCAAAAAGGTCAACAAGGTGGGGATTAGCTAACAGCTAAGTGAATGAACTAAACCAATAAAATAGAACAACCAAATGATAAGTCTTATTATCCCAATTAGTTAATTTTGAAGAGTAACGGGGTTCTGTCGAAGCCTTAAATCATTGTTGGCCGAACAATGATAACCGATAGCCCTTTACTCAAAGACAGTGTGTACCCCCTTAGAACAACCAGTGCTTCTAAGGGCGGTACACCTTGTCAATAGTAAACCTTTGCTCAGTAGAATGTTCCAATTACTGACCTCTTCCCCAAATGTGCACTTAATTAACTACCGTTATTAATTAAACCAAAGTATGGGCTTGCAATAACAATTGCAGCCAAGAAAATTACACCCAAGAAAGTTCGCGTTCACGAACTAAGAGTTCGCGACGCGAACTCAAAGTTCACGACCCGCGAACTTCCTCGCGATCCAGTCCCCAATTCTCTGTCTCATGTTCGCGTTCGCGAACTCAAGTTCGCGTCGCGAACTTTCCCAGACACCAAATCCTGCACCTTTTTACCAATGCAGCCAATTCCTAACCAAGTTTTACACCTAAATGTTGAAGGCTAAATCCACTCACCTTAGCTACGCAATCCAATCCCCAAAACTCAGTATACTAACTACTGAGTTCCCTTGCCTTTGTCTGTAATAATAATACAACCGAGTTAGTGACCGAATCAACCGAAATAGCTAAAATGCAAGTATTATAGAAATGACCAAGACTTGCACAATTCCTTTAACCATTTTAACCACAAGTTCAAATATGACAATAAACATGACCTAAGCTTCCCAATTCAAGACTTGCACCAAAACATGTATTTATGTTCGATTCTAACTATTTAGGCTCAAACGGGTCAACACCAAACTAAACCAACAACACTTACAAATAGCTACATTTCTCATATAAATAATGTTAGAATCATTTATAACCAATTGATATCCAATTCTGATCAAGACATCTATTTAGGTTGACTTAGAAAAGTCAACAATGCACAACTAGCTAGTTAAGGCCATTTCAAGACAATTAGCCAAACACCACCCAATTTAGCATCAAATACACTTACAATTCAGTCAATTTCTATCTCATGATGATTCTACACTAGCTAGGACATCAAGAATTCCATTTACACAATTTATCAAATTTGGTGGGTTTTGGTCATCTTCTCCAAAACTCCATAACTAGGTTTTTAAGGTCTAAAGCTTAGACTAACAATTCAATCATAATTATGCATCTAGAACACACAAGAGAAGTTAAGAACATCATCTAAACCCTAGCAATTCATCAATTTCATGATTCAAGGCAAATGGCATCAAAAGCTCAAGAACCCTAAGTTTTCATAAGCAAGAACACCAACCTTAGCTAACAAGGAAGTATTTCTAACCTTGCTCTTGATCGAATTTCAAAATTGAAGAGAAAGAGAGGAAGATTCAAGCAAGTAATCACCAAAAATGAGAGAAAACCCCAAAACCCTTTTGTGTGTGTGTGTGTGTGTCGATATCCAGAGAAAAGAAAAGAAAGGAGGCTTTGACACCTCCTTGGCCACGTGCCCTCACAACCCAAAATAGACCCATTTCCATTAAACACAGATAAATACTGAAAGTCTAGGTCGCGTTTGATTTATTTAAAAATACTTATGCAATTCATATTTTAATAACGAAGATATTTTCAGAACTGTAATTCAAAGTTTAATAAAATGCAATTTTTTATCAATTTTATGCTCAATTAATACAATTAAATCTAATTTTAACCCCTTGGTTAAAATATACCAAAATCCAATTAAATCACATAAATCAATTAAAATAATAAACAAAAGAATTACTTACCGAAAGTAATTTAAAAATCTAGGCCGGGTCTCGGGATGTTACACTTACAAATCATAATCATACACTTGTTTCCTTTGTTAATATATCATCTATTAAGTGTATACATCATTTATTCACCATAAACCATAACCCCCAATAACTAGGGTTTCAAACCCAACCATCAAAATACATAGATGTAAAGCTACAAAGATCAAGGAGTGAAGATATACCTTTAATCTTCACTTAGGAGTGAAATCTACCAAGTTTTGATGAACAAATCGACTCAAATCAGCTCTTGCACTCGAAAATCGCCAAGGAGGAAAACTAGGGTTTACAATTGCATTAAATGAGCCAAAATCCGTCTTTAATGCTGTCGACCCGAGTTCACGGCGCGAACTAAGTTCGCGTCGCTAACTAAGTTCGCGTCGCTAACTCTGCTCTTTGCACGCCAACTTCGCGATCGCTAACGAATCGTGAACTACATCACACCCAATGGCCAAATCATCTGAAGACGGTTCCCGATCGGGAACCATAGTTCGCGGCGCGAACTCCCTTATGCAGCAGGGCTGCATTTTTCGGTTGTTGTCTCGACCCGGTTTCGCCCATAACTTTCTCATACGGTCTCCAAACGACACGAAACCAATTCCTACGTTCTTTAAACGATTTATCCTTATTTATCATTTTTTATACAATTTATTTATTTACAAATTTCGGGTCGTTACAGTAACTATACAAACTCAACAACAAACGTCTTATACAATAAAATTTCATTTTCTTTTTTGATTTATTTTTACCAATTATTCATGTACAACAAAACCTTTAATCATTTTAATAATAGTTGACCATATAATTTCTTACATTTTTTCATCATTATATATTATATTTCTTACAGCTAGCCCGCCCATCGGGCGGGTTATGAAACTAGTAAAAAACGTGCTACAGTTATGACCTAATCTTACTACTATATAAAGCATTTAGGCCTACCCCATTAGGCAAGTTTAAGGAGCTCCTTAAACTTGATTTTAAGGACATTTCCACTTTTGTTAGTTAGTTCTCTACCTTAAAAAAAATCGCGACTAATAAGATTCGAACCCAAGACCTCTCCTAACTTATCACTATGTGTTAACCACTTGCTATACATTACACTTTGGTAACACCACCCACACTTAATAACAAAAGTCTGTTACTCGAAAACCATTTTACCCAATAACATTAAATATACGACGCTGTAAATTATCAACTCTTACCAAAATCCACATTTCCGTTTAATTATTTATTTCTAGCAACAATTATTACCGTGTAAACGAACAACACTTGCTCGCCACGAAATATGGTTTCTGGATACCCGCCGCCGCATTGCGCGGGTACCCTGCTAGTACTATATGGAGTATATATAATGCATTTATCACTTTTTTTAATTTAGCAAATCTTAATTTTCAGTCAATTAACTTAGTATTTCAGAAATATTTGTGTTACGTTATTAGGAGGGTCTCTAACTAATTGAACTATATTAATTATTTGACTGCAATTACCTATGTATCATATTATCTTTATTAATCTCTAAACTCTACCACCATCAGTATCGATCTCCATAGGGAGAATATAATTACAAGATTTTCACCACTGTATTACTTGGATAAGTTGCTAGTATGGGTCCGGATCCGGTGAGGAGTCAAAACCCGGTGAGGACTGCGATGACTAAAAAAACTCTAGAAATGATACAAAACAAACTTTTAAAAAAAAAATTAATATAAAAATCGCAGCCTATAAGATCCAAAAAAAAAAAAACAAATTCGAAATAATCCAAAAAAAAATATAGATCATAATTTTGATCCACAAAAAAATATGGATCATTGTATTGATCCAAAAAAAAAATGGATCATAATCTTTTTTTTAAATTTTTTTTTGGTCAAATGTAGTAATAATCATGGAAGTTATATATTTTTCTTTTCGGAATTTTTTGAAATTTTTTTAAAATGTCCTTACGAGTCCTCACTGTTTTTTAAGTCATCTCAGATCCCACTTTTTGCTAGTATTATGTAAGTCAGAAACAACGACCACAAAATATATATGAAATTCTACATTTTTAACCTTCTAAATTTCTATATAAGCACAACCAACCCTCTACCCCTCTGTCTACCTCTTATTGGACGGACGCATTCTTGCTTGCAACTAACACAAACATATCAATTTTCCCTCCATTAATGCAGTATAATTGTCGGTTATCTTAAAACCAAAGCATAAAAAAAGCATAATAATGTAACTGTTTAGTACTCCCTCCATCCAATTATTTTCCGTATCTTTCTATTTTAATGTCCAGAAATTATTATTAATTTAAAATTTTCACCTATCAAAACATAGTTAGATGGTAAAGATGAATATTTATTAGTTACACAGTGTAATAAATATATTTTTCCTAAATTATGTGTTTTTTATCTGCGAACAATAATTTTAGAACGAAGGGAGTAATTTGTAAGAGTGCTCGGAGTGTCACCGATGGTAGCCTATTCAACAACTTTAAACAAAATAACATACATGGATTTTAATTAAATTTCGAGTTAAGTTAGATCATCTTGATTACATTCAATTATTTAAACAAACTTAGCTAGATGCAAAGAAATATATTTATTATAAGATTAAATGTCTTTGTCAAGTCATTTTCGGATTCATTGATAATGAAACTACTTATCATATTTGTCGTTTTATAAACTTGAGTGACAATGATCTATAAAATCAACATAGGAGTCAATTTTTAGTTTACATTTATTGTTTATCACCACTATCTTACATTATTTTGATTGAACAATTGTTGATACGTAGTCGTTCTTCGATGTGGTGGGTATTTTTTAAAGATTCTGATATTGGCAGATTTATACATATATTTATTTGCCAATATTAGCACCGTTAATTCACGCGGGAAGGCGATAGCGACGCGATTTCTTAAAGATGGTGCCGCGAATTTGCGTGGCCAGGCACCTATCTAAGCGAAATATGCAGATCTGGAGAAACACTTTTTGACCTGATTTTTGTGGCAGCCGAAAATTGCAAGAAAGAGCTCTCATTCATCAAGATTCAAGGCTTAATTATTGGTTTTTATTATCTTATTTCAAACTATGTCAATTCTTACGTTTGTTTGACGATTATTAGCATGTCTATGTACTAATCTTCTTTATATTCGCTATGATTAGATGAAGTTTAGGTTTTAGGTTTGGACATTTTTAGGATTTATTATGATTGTTTGAACACTTGTGATTTTAACCAAGAACCTTTTTGTTAAACCTTTACTTTCTCATATTTAATCTGTTTGTTACTTAATTGATAAAATATTGACAACATTGAATTGATCTAGTAATTCCTCTGACTTTTCATATCAATTGACGTAGTCAGCGACTCATTAGAAATAGGGGTCCGAGATTAGATACCAATAACCTAGGTAAAACTAAAAGTCTGATTTTTAGAGAAGAAATTTTTAGGGTTAGAAGGTATCGGAAAGCCGGGCCTAGTTAAGTATTATAAGCCGGATTGTGACTTTAATATGGTTCTTGAGAAAAGAAATTCCTAGGGACCATATTAGGGATATTGTAGGGATTTGAGAGAAATCTAGCTCCTTAATTCATAGAACATGAATTAAATCGGTACTTAACAACAAAACCTAAACCTAGACCTAGACGGATTCGACTCATAGTGAATAATATCCTTCTCATTATTAAAAACAGTTCCACTTAATTTACTGTCAATTTAATTTACTGTCAATTGTCTGCTTCAAAACAAATTTTATTTAAATTAATTAGTTTCTTAATTAAAACTCCAAAAATGAAAACCCCTTTTAATTACTTGTTCATATTGATTAATTAGTTTTAACTTACACAATCAGCTTAATTGTTCCTTGTGGAGACGAATAACCCGAAAGTACTTACCTGAACTATATTGCTTACGATTAGGTCATACTTGCCTAAGAGTGTGGTAATCTAGAGAAGACGTATATAGGTCATTATTTTATAACTAGTTTTAACACATCATATTCCTTCAGAAATTTGTGTTAATTCTTCATAACGTGTCATTACCATAGTTGGCCGGTAACATTGGATGGAAGATCCATACTGATATGAGCTGATATTTTGACGAGATATAGACAAGATTGTTAGAAATTCTTTCAAGAATCATGATCATAAACCGTAAAACATTTATAATAGGGCGAGATTAATATCACGTCTTACTTTATATCTTGTAAATCAATCAATAGAGTTAATATAAGTTATCTTGTTATAAAGAAAGTAACATGAAAATGATATGTAAATTGAAACCTACAATAATATCAAAAGTTTTGCAGTCATTCAACTTTTTAATTACATTATTCTTTTGGTTGAGACTTGAGAATCCAATCATATTTACGGTTAGTGCCACCAAATCCTTTTGTCTTATTGCCTCTGCTTTTGTATAGTGGTTTAACATCACTTTAACCAGATACAAGTCTTTGGTAGGATGGAACTCAGACAAACTTTGAAATGGAGTTTTCAGAATGATTAAAAAGTGATGTGTGTATTAAATGAACTATATAATCTTTTCAGTAAACTAATGGTCCACGTGATTTGCCAAAAATATTTTTTTTTGTTCTTTAAATTTCAAAAAATACACAGATAGTCGCTAATATGAAACATTGTCATGTATTTGGTCTCTAAACTAACTGCTGTTAAAAACTGGTTGTTAAATATTCTTAAATGACGATTTTACCCTTTCACTAATTTACTTGCATGTTTGCGTTTACATGATTTTCAACCAAAAAGCACCAACACTTGAACACATATAACCAATTTAGCAGAGAAAACAAAGTTTTGACCACAAAAAGCATTGAATGAACCAAGAGCAAAAAAACATCATTTTTTCATCAACAGTAAAGCCCGATGTTCAGACATTTGTTAGTTAATCTTGGCCCTTGAAAAGTCCATCTCAGGATGCTGCAAAATTTAGATTCAGTATCAGTAAAACAGTAACTTGAGACACACATAAGTTCCAAAAGGTGGCGATTTCAACCCTTTTACTTATGAATTTGGTCAGAACGGGTCAGACAGGTTGCAAGTTGATTACCTCAGACATGAACTTTTTCAGAATGTCTTGTTTCTGCATCTCATCACTAGTCGGTAGGCCCATCTGCTTCTGTCTTTGATTAAACTAAAACAACCAAATATTTAAAAAATTGTTGAAAAATCATCAGAAACAAAATAAAAACAATCTATTAAAAAATTGTGATTTTGTATAATACTCATACCATCATCTTTTCAACAGTAGATCGTGTTTCTGGATCAAGGTCACCTAATTTGCTGCTCTCGGGTTCTACTTTCTGAGTGTCGATTTCAGGTTCACCCTTCACCAAATATTTCCACCATTCCATTTGATCCTGTTTGGTTAAAAGAATTGAGATTGCTTTCTTATCCTCTGAAATATAAACATTAAAAACATCAGTTAAGTCATCAAACAAAGTACAAAAAAAAAAAAAAAAAAAAAAGAAGAAGAAGAAGAGGCCAATTTATGGTTAATTAAGCATACCTAGACTCCAGAAACAATCATCAACCTTGACAGACTTGTACAAGTCCCCCTGAATATAAAGAAAAAAATAATCATTTAACATTTTGTATTTAATTTATAAAAGTATGTTTAAACTGCTGTTAACAGACTTACTTCAAGAATTGGAGGCTGGCCCTTGAGCCCAACTTTGAGATGGTTTTTCTTAATGTCACATGAAATAAATCCTGACTGTGTTCCAGGAGGAACAGGAACATTTATGGTGACTTCTTGTAAAGACTGGACCCAAGAATAGTTCTCCATGTCTAGCCCGTTTCCTTTATTGGGGGCTGTTTGTAAATTAAAAAAAAAAATAGAAAAAAAAAAAGTTTTATTCAAGTAGATAATAGTCATAATACGATAATATAAGATTTTGAGCTGGGTACGAATACTTAAACTGCATTAGAATTGGTGATCACCTGTCACAAGGTAACCTGGACTTTACACTAAAAAGGATCTTGGGCTACATAACAATGTTCTTGAAAGTAATTGCATTAAGTGCATGTTTGGAAAAGCTTATCTAAGGTGCTTATAAGCTTATTAGCTAAATTAAGCTTACAAATATAAGCTTATATAACCTAAAAGCCCCTTATATAAGCTTTGCCAAACATGCCCTAACTTTCAAAAATCCTACCTCATACAGTCATGTCCTAAGTAAAGTATGTACTAAAGGAAGTTTCTATTATTATCACGTATTCATCAGTTAATTGCAATTCAACTGTAGTAAGGATTAACAGAGAAATCAGATAAAAGCTAAAATTAAGAACAAACAAACAAACAATTAACAAAATTAAATAGATATACCTCGCAAGCCGTTGTTATCGTCATCCATTTTATGATCCTTCGGCTCCTTGACGGCACTTCCGGCCTGCGACGGTCCCGCCGATGAAAGCTCCTCCTTAGCACGCTTGTTATCGGTCTTTACACTGGCACCGGAGTTGCTGACGGTGGGTACAGATTTCTCTTTCCACTTCTTCTCATCGGAATCGAGTTTCTCCTTCACCGAACGAACCAAACCATTAACATCCTTAATCACAGATTCCTTCTTGAAGAGATCGGTTTCGCGAGCAACGAATTCGAATGCCGTCTGGAGAAAACGAAGGGGATCAGATGAATCGAGAACAGCATTGAACGGCTTCTTCACAGGCTCCGGTGCCTTCGTTTGCATCTGTTCATCTTCTTCGTATTCGGAGAGAATCGCCATTGTCTACAGTAGATTGAATCAAAGCGAATCGATTGCTTGGTCTAGGGCTAGGGTTTGAGTGTGCAGGGGTTTTAAAGGCATGTTTGGCAATGTTTTGGAAAAGCTACTATACTTATTGGCTTCTTGAGAAGCTAAAATCAAAAAGTAAGGGGCTTCTTACTTCTTGATTTTGGCCTCTCAAGAAGTCAATAAGTCAATGACTCAATAAGCACTTTTAAAAAACTTATCCAAACATGCCCTAACTCTCCAGTCAGGACAATTTTTGCGTAGTTGACTTTCAAACGGTTAGCTATTGGTGAGCATTTGTATTTGGAAAAATCCAACCGAATCCAAAATCGGTTAAAAGAATTAAACTGAATTCAAAAATCAACCGAAACAGAACTGTAATCAAAAAACTTATTTTTGGTTTCGGTTTTGAAAATTTATTATTTTCGGTTCGGTCCTCAGATATGATGAACATTTAGGCTTAAATTACTGAACTGAACCAAACCCAAAAAATGTAATCGCTTTTGGTTCGGTTCCATTCGGTTTCTGGACCGTACAAAATAACCCTAGTTAACTCGTACATAACTCGTCATTTTTAGCAAATCAGAGTCCGATCATCCTCTTTAGTACTGATAGGATCATGTCAAAAACATTTCTTCATTGCATCCAGTGGTGAATCCATAATCAAAGTTAATCGGAACTTTCACTAAACTTTGAGCTTGGACTATATACAAAATTTCCACTAATTTTCTTTGATCAAAATTTTTTCACATAGGAGTGGCTAGCAAGTGGGGGTCTTGCACCCCCTTAATTTGGATCCGCCCCTTATTGCATCTCTCATATCTCTTCTATTTTCTTCCATTTCCACTCTATCTCATCAAAGACCCTTGAAAGTGGGAGAAATCTTCCCTCAACTTGTCAGATATCCGACGAATTCCAACGGACAAACCGATGACTTCTAGCACTACCGTTGAGATGGGTCTTAGCACCACCATCCCACCAACACCCAACTAACACTCTCAGTCCACAATATATATTTCTAAACCTACTAATTATTTTATTTATTAGTTAATTTAATTAAAATAAAATCAGTCATTAAATAAAGCACATCGTGACTTAATCTGACGAAAACGTGTTTACAACATTTTACAATCTATCTTTAACCAAAAAGTAATAGTTTTTAATATCGTTGGGAAAGATCGGAACCATTGCACATTTTACATACTACTTTTGTGACCATGGATCTTAGTCGGTCGACGACATTTAACAAGCTTATAAAATTCATCAATGGTGGCAACAATTTCAATTAGGTTTTTTCTCAAATTCAACAACTTCAAACGTAAAAAACACATTGAAAAACTATATATTCAAACACTAATCGCGTGAATTCCAATGAACAAATCATCATTCTCATGATTTCATCTTTATAACATCATACGCAACTAGAAAAAGCAATTACTTGATAACACCTTAAAATTCCACAATCAATACAAACATCATAAACACATTCAAGCATTCACCTGCTCACCATTCTCCTCCACCTTCACCGCCACCTCACCATCCGCCACAATGCCGCCATCATTCTCATCATCTTTATCACCAAACAGCTTACTATTAGGCAACAACGAAGAAACCGCAGCCCGTGCACTAGCTTTAGCTTTCTCAGCTTCTTCAGCCTGTTTAGCAGCAGCTTCAGCTTTCTCCCGTTCAATCTCAGCCATCAATTTCACCAGATCATCTTCTCTCTCCTCCCTCCTCAACTCCTCCCTAACAAACTCCTGCAACTCATCAGAAAAATCCAACGGGTCCTCCCGCAACATCTTACCAATAATCTCAAGAACTTCATCATGTTTCTTGATTTTGAACAACGCGTTCATCATAAACTTGTAACTGTCATCATCCATCCTAAGCTTAACCACCATCATATCGAAAAAAGATTTCGCTTCATCAACTTTACCAACTTTAACTAACCCGTCCATTAATCGGTTATAAACTCCCAAATTAGGTCTTAGTTTTGACTCTATCATTGTTTTGTAATATGCAGCTGCATCATCGGGCCGGTTTTCTTTGAAACAAGTGTCCATTAATACAACAAAAGTGTATTCATCTGGAGTTACTCCTTTTTCATTCATGCTGTTATAAAGTTCTTCAGCTTTTTCCAGCATATTGTTGTCACATAACTGTTCAATCAGATTATTAAACGAAAGAGTGTCGGGATGACACCGTTTTTCACCCATGTTATTGAAGACATTGATTGCGTCATCGAACCGTTTTTCTGCACAATAGCCATCCACCATCACATTATAGCTTCCTAGATTAACTGTCAGCAGCTTAGGTGGGTTATGCTGTTCGAGCATTTTATCGAACAGCTTCTGTGCATCATCAAATTTCCCATTTTTAAACAGTGCATCCAGTATGGAATTATAAGCAATTGCACTCATTTTGATCTTTGAATCGTTACCTAAAGTTTGTTCATAGCATTCCATAGCTTCTTTCTCCATTCCCTTTAAGAAATACCCTTTCATCACACTCCCATAAACAACGCCATTATCGACAAATCCACCTAATTTCCCCTTCAATTCTTCAAAAAGATTGAAAATTTGTTCATGATTTGCGTTCTTCGCGTGCCCAGACATCAAGTAGCTGTAGACAACTGGATCGGCTTCAATCCCTTTTGATAGCATTTCGTCTTTGATTTCCAAAGCTCTCTCTAATTTATTATTATCAACGAGCCCTTTGATTATGATCCTATACGTCGTCGTATTGGGATCAAATGGAGCGTTGTCAATTAACTGTTTGTAATGTTCCATAGCTGTATCTATTTTCCGGCAGTCCATATACGTGTTGATGATGAGGTTATAGGTTACGATGTTTGCGGCAATGGCCGCTTGAGTGATGAACCGGTGAAGATTAAGAAGCTCGGCGTATTTAGACTGCCGGAGACACGCCGTCATAACGGCGTTACAGGTGAATATAGTCGGTTTGCAGTTTGAGTACACGGAGTGACGTGTTAACAGAACGGCTTCTTGCAGATCGTTTTCTCGAATCAGTTTGAGAATACGATTATGGAGATTAAGGCGGTTGCCGGTGAGGACGGATACGTGTTCGGGGATTTTGGGGGCGTTAGGGTTTGAGTTGGGGCTTGGTGTAGGGCGAGGTTGCGATTGGGTGTTGGATCGGAGGGCATTAAGAGGGGGTTCGATACGGAGGCGACGTTTTCGGCGGCGGCGTTCAGCTGCAGCGTCTTCTGGAGTGGCGAACGAGAGCTGGCGGAGAGATATGACGGCCGGCCGGAGTGGATGTTGGTGGTGGTGAAGGGTTCTGATTAGTAATTTCAGGTTATTGAAGAGGGAGGGTTTGGAAAGCGCCATTTTTGTCCGAATTGTTTCGAGGAATTGGTTTTTAGGGTTCTTGAAGAGGGTTTAAGCAGGGAGTGACGAAGGAGTTTGGGATAGAGTGTAGATTACAACGGACGGATAAGAAAATGGATCCGGGTACGGGCCTTGAAGTATTTAAATGGGTCGAATATTATAACTGTATATTTGTATCAGCCTTCTCCCAACCGTGACACATTTCATAACTCGTCAGTAGCGTCAGATCATTACGTTCCCTACCGACGAGTTACTGACAAAGTTATGTCAACAAAAACTCATCACCACTTCAAAAAATATTTTAAAATTTTAAAACCCACCCCCCCCCCCCAAAGCTCCACGACGAGTTGTGTATCTCGTCCCTACGGCGACGCAATGCTACCGACGAGATGGAGAAATTGGTCGTGCCAATGACATTGGCAACTGACAAGAACAAATTATGACGCCGACAAGAACCGTTAGCAGGGTTCTTAGAGGACATGGCGTGGAGTCTGCCAATTCCACGCCAAAGAGGTTTTATAACCACCAAATGACATTTTGCCACAACATGCCTTCCACCAAAATGAGTTTCTTTAAGAGAATGGCGGTCCGCCAAAGATAAAAATGAGGGTTTTTTGTTGTATATTGTGATTCGTTTGAGTGTTTTTTGTTTATCCCAAGTAGGTGTTACAAGAAAGTTAAACATGCTAGTAAATTTGAGATGAGTGTTAAAATCATGTTAAAGATATAAAAATGTCTTTAACATTGGTATTGGCACCATAACTTGTTCACTTACTTGAGAAATGCTAAAATTAGGGGCCATAATTTTCTACATATATTTTTTTAAACAACATAACTTTTTTCTACATAATACGGACCATGATACGACCTTGATATGAAACTATGAAAGTAAAAGAGTTTCAGATTGGGTACATACTGTATAAAATAAAAATAAAAGCACCATTTTTTTTTAAAAAAGCGAAAAAGATATCATAAAAAGAATAAGTATTTATCAATGATAGATGAATAATATATTTTCCCTTAAAAGTGTTATTTAGGTAATAAGTTAACTGGTAAATGTTCAAGGTAGTTTAAGAATTTTAGTTAGTGTCAAGGGATAATTAATAACCATTAATTTAAGAAAAAGTTAAAGGTCAAGATCAATATTCAAACCATACAAACACATGTGCTTCAATACATCAATACTCCACCCACCTCCGACGGCCGGAGACGGCGGCGCGGCCGGCGGCGGTGGTGGTCGTAACTTGAAACACATGTGTTTGAAACACATGTGCTTGAAACACATGTGTTTCACCCTTTTAAGCACATGTGTTTTGAAAATAAAGGAGTGTATATGTACATCCAAACACATGTGTTTAATGACTTGAAACACATGTTTTTCGTTACTAGAAACACATGTGTTTCACTAATAACAGTTGTTTTGAAAATAAATTAGTGTATATGTACAGTCAAGTACATGTGTTTCAAGTAATGAAACACATGTGCTTCACTAATAACAGTTCTTTTGAAAATAAAGGAGTGTATATGTACAACCAAGAACATGTATTTCATGACTTGAAACACATGTACTTCGTATGCTCCCCTGTATTTACAAACTCATGTTTTTAGTAACTTGAAACACATGTGTTTCGAAGTAATATGCTCGTTTGTATTTTGGAACACATGTGCTTTAGTGAAGCACATGTGTTTCAATACATCAATACCACCACCACCCCCATTACCACCAACACCTTCATTGTCAGCCACCACCAACACCTTCATTGTCAGCCACCACCACCGCCAATGGCCACCGGCAGCGATCGGCGGTGGTCGGCGGCCGGCGGTGGTCGGCGGCCGGCGGTGGTAACCGGTGATGGTGGTCGTGATTGGAAGCACATGTGCTTGAAACATGTACATGTGCTTGAAAGACTGTAATTTGATCTTGACCATTTTGATCTAATAATTAGGATTTTTCTCTTGAGATTATGCAAAATCTTTGAACTTCCAGACTAACTCTAAATTAACTGATGATAATACTTTTTGAATAGCGCAATTTAAAAAAGTTGTATGCATATCGCATATTTATTCTTGACCAAATTAAACCTTTTTAACATGTTCTTTTTATAGGTAAACTTTTTATTATTTACTTATGCCAAGTGAACCGCTGAAAAGTAAAATAATAACTCAATCCCCTTTATTAAACTTACCATCATAAAAAGATACATGTTTCTGACAAAATTGAAGATTGGTAATAACAAAACAAAAAAAGCAAACCAAAATGGGGGGTGTTCAACTGCCATTCAACAATTTCATGCTTCCAACTACCAAACCTATAGTAACTTCGCTATTTTCTACAAATGGTTCATCAACCTACACAAGTTGACTAATGTTTAATTAATTGTACCGTTCAACATCACACTCTACACAATCACATTGATCGAAATCGTATAGTTATTCATCGTCCTTCTAATCACACTACAACTAAAGCGGACATACAAAAAAATGTCACTACATTTAGATTTTAGTTTTTTAAAAGTGTAGTTGAAAGTTCTATTTTTTACTCATTGGCTAAAATAAAATTTTAGGTTTAATTTCAACCTTTCAAGGAAAAACAGTATCACAGAATTTCAAAATTTTCTTACACTTTTTTGTATCATTATATATCTTATCTACCAAACCTTCACATCTATCTTTTAATGTGTATGTAATACATTTCTTAAGAGGTAATAAAATTCTATTTTTACCTAATCTGTAATGATTGCTTTTAAATTTTAGTGATACATTTTTTTTTTTGTCATTTTTTTTTGTTAGGTAACTTTACGAGTGTCACTTCTTTTGTATGTCATCAATTGTATAACATTAATCTCTTGGGAAGTGTAATACTAAACTCGTGCCATTTTGACGGTTTATATAAACACAAGTTACCTAACAATTCAAGCTTACTAAAGGGGATTTTTAATTAGGTATATAGTGGTTGTATAGGTTATCTAATAGACTAATATATATAAGTAGAAGCAACCAACCTTACCTATATATACAACCTACAACCCAAAAGGTCACATTGAACCATAGACATGGAAAAACAACTTGTGCTTGCGGTTTTTGGCCTCATAGCTTTTAGTTTTGCAATAACATCAAATGCTAACACATATATAGTCGGGGATAACTCGGGTTGGGACATTAGCACAAATCTGGATACGTGGGAGCAGGGAAAGAAGTTCATCGTCGGTGACATTTTAGGTAATTATTCGTATTTGCAGTTTCAACTTTCATATTGTTTATATTTATATATGTTCCGATGTTTTAAGAATACTTTTTTTTTGTCTTATTAGTGTTTCAATATGCTTCTGCGGATAATGTGTGTGAGGTAGGCCAACAAAGTTTTCAAACGTGCAACACCACGAATGTCATTAAGTGTTTTAGTGATGGTAATACGTCTATTCCTCTTACAAGTCCAGGAGACAGGTATTTTGTATGTGGAAATAGGTTGTACTGTTATTCCGGAATGAAACTTGATGTTATTGTTGAAAGAAATCAATCGGCTATAGCAGAGGCACCTCTTAGCAGCGATGTTCCTGAGCCGGAGAGTGGAGGCTCGAAGAAGGATAACCCTTCGGTTGTTGTACGCAGTGCTGCTGTGTTTGTTCGTGTTGGGTCGGATTCAATCTTGATGGGCGTTTTGGGGGTTGCGGGTTTTTTTATTTTGATTATTTAATGAGATAATTTGTTTCGTAAATCTTGTAACTATGTTTTATACATTTGACAAGTTAATGAATTTATTGTGATTTTGTTCAACTACGATAAGACGAAGCTTTGCAAAGCTAACTGGTGTAGTCATTTTGTTAATTAAGAAATGATTTACTTGTTCATATTCATCCATACAATATTAAACAAGTTGTCAAATAATTATTAATTTAAAGAACCATGATTTACAAAAATTGTTAACTCTATTTCTTATGCTTTAAGAAGTTACTTCTAATAACTAACAAATTATTAGCTTTAACAATGGAGAATATTTTTTGTTAAAATTTAAGCGACAACTTCAAGAAAACATAATCTTGAACCATAGTTTCTTTAATAGGAAGTTTAAAATTTTGAGTCATAGAACAAAGAGAGTTCTTCATCAACTTTTGTGATGTATGTTTGTATACCATATTTTTTTATGTTTATATTACAATATACAAATTACAAATATTCCTGCAGATTTACAAATATATAAAACGATTTTTGTGATGCATAGATTTACAAAATTGTGGCATAAAACTCACCACTTATTCATGAATCTTAGATTGTATTTTAATTAACTAATTATAATTATTTTTATTAATTTTTTACAATTTAAAAAAAAAAAGACCAGTTCACTATTAAGTATTACCACCTACCATTATTATAATAATTGTCCACCAATTAATCATTACAAAATATACTTACAAAATGATAAGCATTGAGTTGGATCTTATATGGGCCGGTAACGTAAACCGGGCTGGTGAGCTCGCGAGAATAACCCGTATCCGCTTACACCCGGTTTAATCCGCAACTAAACCGGAGCCCCAACCTTTTTTCATTTTTCACGTACTTTTTCTCGCACGGTTCAGAAAGGTTTCAGAGCGATGGCGGAAGAAGAGAATGGAGCAGCTGCAGCCGCCGCCGGCGAGTTTTACCTGAGGTATTACGTCGGTCACAAGGGGAAGTTCGGTCACGAGTTTTTGGAGTTCGAGTTCCGGCCAGACGGCAAGCTCCGTTACGCCAATAACTCCAACTATAAGAACGATACTATGATCCGTAAAGAGGTCTTCCTCACACCTTCCGTCCTCAAGGAATGTCGCCGTATCGTCTCCGATTCTGAGGTTATTTTTATTTCCTTTTAATTTTACTAGATTTTAATTTGCAATCGTTAGGGTTTTTGCAGCTTTTGCGACCGGTGTTTCAGATTTACAGAAATTAGGTCATCGGCAGAATTTTAGGTGTTAATGAGGAACATATGGAGTTGATATGAATTGATTATACAACAGCTTGATTAGGTTAGGATTTTGTATTTTAGTAAATCTGCAATTGTTAGAGATTTAACAGATTTTAGGGCTCAATGTTTTAGATTTGAAACTATTATTTGATTTATTGCTATCTATATGTCTAGACTTTGGTTTACTAGTAGATTGTTAGGGTTTGATGAGGAATTTATGTAGTCGAGATACCCTGATTCTTAACACCTTCTACTCAACTTTATAAATTTCTACACAATTATAATAAATTACTCAACTTTATGGATCCTAATAAGAGTTAAATGATATTTGACATATTTGTATTACAGATTATGAAGGAAGATGATAACAACTGGCCAGAACCAGATCGTGTGGGAAGACAAGAACTTGAAATTGTGATGGGAAATGAACACATTTCTTTTACTACTTCAAAAATTGGATCACTCATGGATGTGCAGACCAGCAAAGACCCTGAAGGCCTTCGAATCTTCTATTACCTTGTTCAGGTTTGTAAAACCAAATGAAATTATTTTTCATCTAAGTACAGATAATCCATCTTATCATTAAGTATTACAGAAATATGTATAACCTCAAATGATATACATCTATAGATTCAATTTGTGTTGCCTTGACTTTTTTGCTAACGAAATTTGAAATATGCAGGATTTGAAGTGTTTTGTGTTCTCACTAATATCACTCCACTTCAAGATCAAGCCTATTTAAGGATTTTTCTCATGGTATTATGGTAACATGTTCAAATGTACTTGTTGGATTGCCCATTTTAATGTTTTGTTCTTGCGATTCAAGTTTGTATTTGGATATGGTTTTTTTTTACGTTTGAATTGAGTGTCTTGTCTTTGTGTAAGGTTTAGAATATTCTATAGATATTTGATTGAGTAACCCCCGATTGAAAATGGGATCTTTGTTTTCCACCATGTTTTCTTTCATCTTCATCTGATGATCATCATTTGATATAGGCATGTGCGAGGTCCAAGAGTCGAACTGTTCGGAACAGAACTGAACCGAACCGATGACGCTCGGAACCGAACAATATTGAGAACCGGCGTGAACCAAACTGAGAACGTTTCTTCCACTTTTTTGGGTTTTTCTCGTTTTTGGACTGAACTGAACCTCCCGGGATGTAGCGACCGGGTTAAATACCCGCCAATCAAAACTCACAACTTTCCAATAACCATCTAATTACAATAAGCCATTCGAATCCCATAACGTTTATACAAAAGATAGCAATCGAACTAAGATCTCGTTACATACCAACAATTACTATGGATACAAACCAACTAACTACGATCAAAATACAAAATTACTCAATTTCCGCATACCTAAATGTATACCAGAATTAGAACTTCTAAGCCTCTGATCAACTTCAAGATCCTATCTGTTTTCTCTTATCTTTTCCTGTAAAATGTTTGTCCACTAAACGGGTAAGCTACAACGAGCTTAGTGAGTTCATAAAGCACAAAATAATACTAGCATTATATACAAAACAAAAGAATAAAGCATATAAATGATATAAAACAATTCAGGGAATTCACATTATAGCAAGAACAAGTCAATACATAACTAACCGAGAAACTTTGCAACTTAACATGAGATTTACTGAGAATCTGACATGCCGAGTATCAACACCTAACCGGGATCAACGAGACTTACTGGATGACTGACACTGAGAATACAACTTTATCGCAAGAATCAACAAGAGTTCTCCAGATAATAAACACAATCGAGAAACAATCACCAAATCAATATTCAACGGGAATCATCACGTAACCACCGTAACCGACATACAATACCACGTCATGAATCAACGAGATCTCAATACAATCCAAACGAATCAAAGTGCGTAATTCCCCCTTAGGCCATTATGGAATGAGGCCGGTGAAGGTGATCATGCCACCCCTAAATGAGTCCATGACCCAGCTTCACCACCACGGTCCATACCACTCCTCCGCCAGGTACTCCCGCGACCACCGCTCAACATATTACCCAAAGTAATACTCAAGCCGCCGTGGGTCCTCACGAAACGAAATCATCTCTCAAGGAATTCATACGGGTAACTCACATTCGATATCGAACGGAATATTAACAAAGACAAACTCCAAGAGACCGGAACAAGAGGATTATCATAACCCGGATCAATATCAAATGAATCTCATACAAGGACTATCAAACCGAGACGCAACACAAGGAATTCATAAGACTTGAATCATGTCAAGCGAGACATTACAAGGATATTTCAACAATTAAGACATTTATCAAAATATTATAAACAAGGCATACCACATATAATTACTATATTCGTCCAATTTAATGTTCTAAGCATCGCATATATGATGGCAATAAACCAAATAACAAATAAACACATAGCATTTAGATATATATATAACTACTAGTATACAGTTGTACATAGATGAACTTACAGTGTTGTTTCGGGCGCGAACTCAAACCGAAAGCCTCAATCAGATGTAGAATTTCCATGGTGTAGACACTTTTCACAAGCTCCCAATATGTTCTATATAACCCATTTGAAATCATCAATAATCTTGTAAGATTTCACCAATTTGTTGTGAAATCATCCATGCATGGTGTTCTTCAGATCTCCAGCTGGTTAGAGAAGAGTTTTGGGGAAGAAAGTGAGAAATTTTCGGGTTTAAAGGGGTTAAATTCTTAGTTGGGTCGGGTTTGACCCATTTGGTACCCATTTTGACCACTAAACACTTAAAACCTCATAACTTTTCGCTCGGACCTCTGTTTTCGATGAGGTTTTCGCCTACGTGATCGTAATGAAATTATCTATAATACTCAATACAAATATCTCAGAAAACATTTCATAAAAATGGCGTTTTTATTTATTTAGTTATATATATACAATATTTTTACCATAATTTTAAGCATTTAAACATTACCATTCATTTAGATATCATTTATGTATTTTAACTTGTTATAAATATGTGTATGTTACACGGGTCCGAATCGCTTGGAACCATGAATCGATTTTGCATGAAAATTAGAACCGAGAATTGAACCAATATAGTTGGGTTCGGTCCGGTTAGGTTATGCGGTTCTGGTCGGTTCCCGGTCCGGTCAAGTTATGCGGTTCCGTCCGGCCGGTCTAGTTTGCACAATCTAATTTGATCCAACCTAAATATTAGAAATTGTTCTTAGAATTCTCATCAATTAAACTTGTGCTCATTTTGTTATATATAAAAGAAAAACACACTTCAAATTATAATATAACTTAGGATGATCATATCTATACCTATTGACCATCTCTACATTACATATATATAAGCACAATCACGCTTGCACACCACACTGCATATAAGCATGTTGAAGTATCAAATTATTATACCATACATTTAGACAACACATAGATTTTTTTCCGAAAGGGTTGCATCCACCTTAATTATCCATGGCCGCCGGAGTAACCACCACCATGTCCACCTCCATGAGCACCACCACCACCAGACCCATAACCATAACCAGACCCTGAACCGCTCCCACCCCCGGTCCCAGAACCATAACCAAATCCATAACCCTTTCCAAACCCATCAGGGGTCCGGCCTGAACCCGACCCATAACCCCACCCACTCCCGGGGCTCGATCCATAACCCCAACTAGCGTCCCAATTCGGACCATGGGCTGACCCTGTATCCCCACTTGGGCTTGAACTTGACATTTGGTTCACAAGTGTCTTTCTTCCACCTTTAGGATCGTATGCAAAAGTAACAATTGAGATACATAAGAAGAGAACAACGACAGAAACTTGGTATGTTTTGAAATGCATTTTGTTTGATCAAAGTTGTTAAAGTCTTGTTTAAGTGGTTTATGCAAATGTGGAATATGTTGGATTATATAATGGTGATAGGGTGACGAGTATGGTAAATGAGGGTATTTATGTAATTTGGCATATGGGGGTATGAGTACCCGTGAATGGTGCTATGATCCCTAGTGCACACTTGGTACAATCTTAGGGGTGGTCATTTGCCACTTGTGATTTGCACCACCGGCCCGGCCTCCCCCCAACTTTGGTAATAAAGTAATATTTGCATGCATATTTATTGTTGTTATGCCCACAATATTTACTTTTCATTTGGGCAAAGAAAATGAACTGAATCCGAAACTAAATAAAAACGAAATTAACCAAAACTGAAAACATGCAATCTGTTCAGTTTCGTTTTTGAAAATTCATCATTATCGGTTTTGGTTTTATCGGTTTCGGTTCGGTTTAGTCCTCGAATAGAGATGAGCATTTGGCCTAAAAAAACTGAAACGAAACCGAACCGAACTGGACCAAAACCGAAACTGTAACCGGTACGATATCGATTTTGAAAATCATTACTTTTTTGTTTCAATTTGGTTTATTTTCAGGACCGCACTCACCCTTGACTTCCACAAATTATAACTATTTATATTGGGCTATATAGTATGGGTACACCACACCATGGTGTGGTTCTAGGTCGCAAGTCACCATGGGCGTAGTCCACATGGGAAAACAACCCCCTCCACACTTGAAGCTCGAGCGTGATGAGTGAAAAAGTAAAAATAGTAAAAAAAGTAAAAAAAGAAAAGAAGGTCATTGGCATCTCACCGACTCACATACGATTTCTGACCGCCTCAAGGCGTACGCCTCAACTAATTTTTAAAACTTTGAGTGTGGTTGTTGAGATATCAGATAATGTGGGTATAGACTTGATGTGGTGATTGATTTTGAACTTTCCATTGTTATCTAATAAATGTTTACTTAGAAAAAAAAAAATATAACTTATGATCTAGAGATCATTTCAACACCCTTACCTTACACCTAGTTTATCACCAAAATATGTCGATTAAGAAGATGTCGATTAAGAGAATGTCAATTCTTCATAGACAAGGATTTCGTCCTCTGGATAAAAATGGACATCCATTATCAGGGTTGGGTCCATGCGCATATGAACTATACTTTTGATGTATCCACTAGACTAAGTTAATCACACATGCATTTTAAGAAAGTGACACTACGTTGACATTTGTCTTATTAATTTTATTCTAAAACTTGCCTAGCACACATACCCGCCTGTGTAAGTTGGTTAACTTAGCTCATTTATCTTCTTTTTTTCCACTTTATTTTGTGATCTACTTTTCTAAAACGAGATCCAAAATAACTAAATAAATCGATAACAAATTATGTTTTTGTTGGGGCAATATTATTGTAATTAATAGTCTAAGAATTCGTTTTGACAAGTTTAGAAACTATTAAATAAGAGCTTAGAGTAAACAAAATAAATTAGTGATTAGGTATAAATAGGGAGATGTTAATCACTAATTGTAACTTTTCACAGATAATTGAATTAATCTTTTGGAAAGCTCTCTCTCATTTCTCTCTCTAATTTCTCGCACTAAAAACGCACTCAACACACACTAGATCTCAAATTACTCAAGGAATCAATGGATTGATGCTTGTTCAAGGATTCTCAGTTTTTTTTTTTGTGTAACACTCATTTTTCAAAATAATATTTAAATACATTTTAACCCAAAATACGCATCAATAATTTGGTGTCAAATACCGGTTTACAAAAACGAAAAGGTTTCTTGTTCGAGATTATCAGAGTATACAAAAACGGTGTTACAAATTATACCCTAGCCATAGGATAAGGACTCTAATCATCAACACCGAGCTAATCTCAATAAGGCCTCTTCTAAACGGGCCTCTTATATCTTCGATCCCGAACCTGAGTACATAGCAAAAACACAAACATAGTACGTGAGACAAAATTGCCTCGTGAGATACATGGGTTTTAGACCCGATAAACAACTAGTCACATAATATCATTTGTATTAAAATAATATTATTAATTTCGTTCGAGTCACTTCCTTTATTTCATCATTGGCCAATGTCAAGATAATCGGAATGCCTCTAATCTATCAAGACCGTCATTTCCACAGTAACCGGAATGCCTCCAATCTACTGGGACTCATAGGTATTGGGTAACTGGAATGCCTCCAATCTACCACTAACCTTAAGGTATCATAATAACCGGAATGCCTCAAATCTATCACGGCCCTAGTGACATCATCATCATTATCCGTCTATTAATATTATGAACTTATAGCTCCATCATTTCTCAATCATTTCATCATCATATAAGCAATTCATTAAAAATCACATAAATAACTAAATTACTTATAGACTCGATAAAACATTTAAACATAAAACATTTTCTAGCTATGTACTCAGTTTTGAAAGTTCACATGTACTCACATTAGCCAAGCTTACTTCAAGATACGTCTCTTGAACAAGATTATCACTTCTCAAGACTTGAATACCTCAAGTTCTTCCACCAAATGACCTAATATCAAAACCAATACATTGGTTCACATCAAACATCAATACTAATCATATATTCCATGGCTAGTTAACTACTAGCAGCATTTTCCCCCAAGATACTAAACCCTAATTCCATAAATCACCATATTTTTCATAGATCCATATTATGAACACATTTTCCGTGTTAAAATAATATATATCTAAGCTATACAACTTCCATTTAACTATTTATGTACAAACCCAAAACTAGGGTTTGAGATTCAAGCTTCCCCTACTTGAATCTATGGCTAAAAACCCAAGAGAGATGAAGATTTACCTTTGATAACTAGGAGTAGAAATCCTTGAGATCTAGTGGAGATTAAGCTCCAATCGCCTCTTTTCACTCAGAAATCACCCACATAAGTTAAGAGAAGAAAACTAGGGTTTTGGGTTGCATTTAATGAGCCAAACTCGTCTTTAATTCTGCTATCAGGGAAGTTCGCGCCGCGAACCCATAGTTCGCGCCGCGAACTATGAAAACACGCGTTTTTCGCGATCGCGAGCCCAACACGAACTCCATACTTCAGAACCCAAAAATCTCTGTCGACCCTTCGCGAATGCGAACTCCCATTTCGCGTCGCGAACTATGCTGGCAGCTACGGCTGCAGTTTTTCGTTCATGACTCGACCCGGTTTCGTCCATAACTGTAACATCCTGAAACCCGGCCTATCATTTTATAATATTTGCAAGTATTATTTTATTATTTTATATAATTTTATTTTGATTTATTTGTATTTTTAACCAAGGGGTTAAAAATTAGAAATACCAGTATTTTCAGTTTTAAAGACAGAGTTCGTTTAGGGTTCCAAATTAAACATCGCATTATCAGTATTGGGCCAGCTCCTTCTTAGACACGTGTTGTGTGTGTGGGCTAAAACAGAAAATTCATCTCAATCTCAACTCTTACGTTCGTGTTCTCTACTCTCTCTCGATACTCACTCAAAACACACACACACACACATCTTTGATTCTTGATATTTCTTCTAAATTGAAGCTTCCATCTTTGAGGAATTTGCACTCTAGTCTCGAATTAGTGCAGAAAACAAGTAAGTAATCATCTCTTTTTGTCTAGGGTTTCATATTAGGTGTTCTTAAGTTATGGAGTAATTAGGGTTTTAGGGTTCTTGAGGGTTTTGATGAAATTGATTAAATTGTTAGGGTTTATGGTGTTAGTGAAGTAGTATACATGACTACTTGATGATTGATATTCAAATTTGTTGAGTTATTCATGAATCACCATGGGAGGTGATTCATGATGAAGAAGATGATCATGACCTAGTTCTTGAATTGTGATATTGTATTCAATTTGTTGATTACATGTTAAAAAGTGTTAAGAATTTGAATAATTTGATAATTGGTGGGATTTTGATTAAGATCACAATCTGTAAGATTGACTTCGGTTGGATTCAAACATGGAATTGACTTGTAAATAGAATGATAATTGACTAAATTAAGTTTTGGTAATTAGTTAAGGTGTTGGTTTGCAACTACAAGGTATTAAAAGAGAAATAGTTGGTTTATGTGTTCAAATTGTTGTTATTAGACATGTAATTAAGCTTCTGATGGCCCTACAAGTATACTATAACTTGGGGTTAATGCATACAAGGGTTGGGAGTTGAATTAAATTGATTTGCTATAGTTTTAATAAAATTCGGAATTTTGGCAGCATTAAAATCAGAAACACTGTTGTTTTGTAAAAATCATAGAAAAATAACCGTAACTCGGAATTTAGTGTGGTCGGTACCGTTGGAAAGGTATTCGAGTCTTCTTTCTAGTTAAATTTGTTTTAGAACCAGATTCGAAGTTTAAGTCAGTCGGATGATTGAAATGGTACAGGCTGTCCAGTTTTTATAAAAAATGTTATTTTTAGTGGAATTTTAACTTTAGTCAAAATCTGGAATTTGACTTTGGTTGACTTAAGAAGAGGACAAATATGAGATTTTAACATTAATTAGATGTTAATTGTGATTTGGTATTTAATATAAATGATAGTTGAAAGTGTAAGGTACTAAAATGGACATTTTGACCCGTTTGGTCAAAATAGGTCAAAATAGTGAAAACTGTGATTTATTAGTCTTGATAATTGAATGTTAAGTGTGATTTGAAACTAGTATGACTATTAAATGGAATGATAGGGTATTAAAGTGGTTAAGTGGGCTTTTGACCCGTTTGGTCATATTACTTTAAAAACGAGATTGTAAGCATGTTGAGTATAACTTTGACTTATACAAGTCAAAGATGGTAATTACCAAGTGTATGAATGCAAATAAAATGTTAAATAACTTAATGTATTGGTATTGTGACATTAAGGTAGTAAAATGCACATTTCGGGTCAAAATTGCATTAATTGTCGAACTTTGACTTTGGTAAGTCAAAGTGGTAAATTCTGATTTTTATAAATGAAAGTAAGGGTTAGTTAACTTATAATCACGAAGTTGTATGATTTGGGAAGTATTGCAAGGTACTAAAGTGTATTAATTGGTTTTTGACCCGTTTGGGTATTTTGGCTTAAAATTGATTAAATGTGCATAAATTGGACGGGTTTGACTTTGGTAAGTCAAAGGGTCAGTGTGCAGGTTTTTAAGTGCAAGTTTTGAGTTTGTACACTCGTTGTTATCTCTTTATAGTGTATTGTGAAGTTTTACACATTTTCGGGTCAAACGGTTACTAATTCGGGTGTTACTTGTGATTGCAGGAAAGGGCAAAGGGACTCAGTGACATTAGACTACTGAGTTAAAGGAGCTTTTGCTAAGGTGAGTGGATTTATAACCATTAAGGTGTACTACTTGCAATGGTTTCGGGTTCCACTTCGGTTTGTGCAGAAAATGCAGGATTTCAGAATCTGCAGACTCTTCGCGGCGCGAACTTTAGGTTCACGTCGCGAACTTGACTATCTGGTTGCAGAATTCGTTTTTCGATTCGAATATTAGTTGGGTGTTAGTTAATTAGCTGCTATGTGTTAATTAACTGCTATATGCGCATGATACACGGAAAGAGGTCAGCCCGTGCAGTTAGAGGCTGAGCATCGTTTGCTATTGGAAACAATACCAGGACTCCTTGGACACGGGTAGGTCGAGGAGCACTAGTATTGTACCAAGTAGCATAGGGCTAACGGTAAACTGTTGTTGGCCGACAACAGTTGTAGTTCGGTCAAACTGTCGTTCCTCTGGTTATTTGTTAGTTGCAAAGGGTGTTATTTGAAAAATGGTGATATCTTAAATTATTGTGGTTGTACAAATAACTGTTTATGAATTCATTCACTTAGCTTTATGCTAATCCCTCTCTTGTTGACTCTTTACATGTTTGACTGGGTGACCAAAGAGTCGGGTTGGAAGAATGTTTGTCGACACTCTGATATTTTGAAAATGGGTCAAGCCTTGGGTTAGTAACACCGGGAGTTTTTAAAATAGTTTAAATTTGTTTTGAAAATTATTATTGGTTTGTAAGTATTTATTAACTTGTAATAGTTTGGAAGTTCAGAAACGCTTCAATTAGGTTATGGTTTGTTTTTCAAAAAAAAAAAAAATGGCTTGAATTTTGTGGTGTTACAATAACTTTCTCGTACGGTGTCCAAATGATATGAAACCAGTTTCTATGTGTTTTAAACGAATTATCCATAATTATCATATTTTTGTACAATATATTTATTTACAAATTCGGGTCGTTACAACTATATACCCCTTGAGGAGATTCCGTCATCAGAATCTCATCATAGTTTATGAAGTTCGGGTACCTTTTCCGAATCTCATCCTTGACTTCCCAAGTCAAGTTTGGTCCAAGGGAATGCTTCCACTTGACCAACACCAACTCAATCTCTTTATTCCGAAGTTTCTTGGTCTTTGTCTCTAATATTGCTTCGGGTTCTTCAATCAACCGATTCGGGGCATCAACCCGCAATTCTTGCAATGGAATTATATTTTCAACTTCACCCACGAACTTCTTCAAATAACTTACGTGGAAGGTATCGTGAACACCTTGAAGTTCGGGTGGAAGTTCTAACTTAAATGCTTGCAAACCGACCCATTTTCAAAATCTTTAACGGGCCAACATACCTTGGGCTCAGTTTGCGCTTCTTCCCAAACTGCATTACGCCTTTCCAAGGCAACACTTTCAACATCACCATGTCACCAACATCTAAATCATACGGTCTCTTTTTCAAACCCGAGTAGCTTCGTTGTCGGTCTTGTGCGGTTTTCATATTGGCTTGAATTATCTCAATCTTTTCATTCGTCACTTTCACAACTTTGGGACCCGTGAGTTTTGTTTCACCCGCCTCAAGCCAACATGATGGAGTTCTACATTTCCTCCCATACAACGCCTCGTAAGGCGGCATCTTAATAGTCGAATGATAACTATTATTGTAGGAGAACTCGACCAATGGTAAATGTTCATCCCATTTACCTCCAAAATCCAATACACGCGATCTTAACATATCCTCAACCGTTTGGATAGTTCTTTCACTTTGACCATCGGTTTGCGGGTGGTAAGCCGTACTCAACCGCAATTTCGTTCCCAACTCTTCTTGCAACGATCTCCAAAATCTCGTGGTGAACCTCACATCTCTATCGGACACAGTTGATAACGGGACCCCATGAAGTGTCACCACTTCATCCACATACAACTTTGCCAACTTTTCGAGTGGCATAGTTTCCCGAATTGATAAGAATAACACACTTTTGGTCAACCGGTCAACTATGACCCAAATGGCGTCGTGATTTTTGCTCGTCTTTGGCAATCCAACAATGAAATCCATTGTTATGTCTTCCCATTTTCCGGCCGATACTTGCAATGATTGAGCTACCCCATACGGTACTTGATGCTCGGCTTTCACTTACGCACACGTGGCACACTTAGAAATATACTTTGCCACTCTTGCTTTCATCCCGGGCCACCAATACATCTTCTTCATATCTTGATACGTCTTTGTACTTCCCGGGTGGATCGAATACTTAGATTTATGAACATCATTTGACAACTCCTTTCGGGTACTCCCGAACATGGGAACCCAAATCCGTCCACCAACGGTTTTCAACCCTTGCTTGTTCTCTACAAAATGTTGATTCTTACCCAAACGCTCTTGCCTTAACTCTTCTTTTTCCATCACCTCTCGTTGGGCATTCTTGATTTGTTCTACTATACTCGAGACTACTTCAAGACGTGTTAGCTTTCCTCTATTCGGTTTTTCATATACTTTTCGGCTTAAGGCGTCAGCTACCACGTTGGCCTTCCCCGCATGGTATACAATCTCACAATCATAATTATTTATCAATTCGATCCATCTTCTTTGCCTCATATTTAAGTCTTTTTGAGTGAAAACATATTGAAGACTTTTGTGATCCGTATATAACGTACATCTTGTACCATATAAGTAGTGTCTCCACAACTTCAAAGAAAACACTATCGCCGCCAATTCTAAATCGTGGGGCGTATACCTTTCTTCCGCATTCTTTAGTTGTCTTGAGGCGTAGGCAATCACTTTCCCTCGTTGCATCAAAACACAACCCAAACCCTTATTCGAGGCATCATTATAAACGACGAAGTCTTCCATTCCTCCGGGTAGTGTGAGAACCGGGGCGTTACACAACTTTTCCGTCAATATGGCAAATGCCTTTTCTTGCTTTTCTCCCCACACGAACACGCTACTCTTTCGGGTCAACATCGTGAGTGGTGTCGCCACTCGAGAAAAGTCTTTAATAAATCGGCGGTAATAACCGGCAAGGCCGAGAAAACTTCTCACTTCGGTTGGATTCGTGGCGGTTCCCACTTCATAACCGCTTCAATCTTTGACGGGTCAACCTTGATTCCTTCTCGTGACACGACATGACCAAGAAATTGGACTTCTCGAATCCAAAATTCACACTTAGAAAACTTAGCATACAATTTTTCTCGTTGTAGTACTTCTAACGTTTGCCTTAGGTGACTCTCGTGTTCTTCTTCGGTTTTTGAATAAATGAGAATATCGTCAATAAATACGATGAGAAACTTTTCGAGAAATGGTTTGCAAATCCTATTCATAAGGTCCATAAAAATGGCCGGTGCATTAGTCAACCCGAATGGCATTACCAAAAACTCGTAATTTCCATAACGTGTACGAAACGCCGTCTTCTTGGTATCTCCTTCTTTCACTCGAACATGATGGTAACCCGATCTCAAATCGATCTTTGAGAAATAATCGGCTCCTTGAATTTGATCAAACAAGTCGTCGATTCTAGGCAACGGGTATCTGTTCTTAATAGTCATCTTATTCAACTCTCGGTAATCGATGCACATTCTCATCGAACCATCCTTCTTCTTGACGAACAATACGGGCGCACCCCATGGAGACGAACTAGGACGAATAAATCCTTTGTCGAGCAATTCTTGCAATTGCGACATCAATTCCCGCATTTCGGTGGGAACCAAACGGTATGGAGCACGAGCTATTGGCGTCGCTCCCGGAACTAAATCAATACGGAATTCTACTTGCCTCTCCGGTGTCAATCCCGACAAATCTTCGGGGAATACTTCGGGAAAATCCCGAATCACCTTAACATTTTCCACCGTCTTCTTTTCTTTCCCTCCATCTAACACATATGCTAAAAAGGACGAACACCCTTTGGCTAAACATTTTCTTGCTTTAACCGCGGTCATAAGGCTCGGTAAGTGGTGTCGTCTCTCGCCATACACATAAAAATTTTCATTGTCGGGAGTCTTAATTGAGACTATCTTTTTCCCACATAAAATCTTTGCTTGATGCTCACCCAATCAATCCATACCAATAATTATATCGAATCCGGAAATTCCCATGGGCAATAAATTCACCTTAAACTTTTTCCCGTCTATTTCTAGCTCACAATTTCGACACATATGTTGGACCGTGGAGGTTTTACCATCCGCTATTTCAATATCATAAATCTCATCAAGAAGTTCTAGGGGCACATTCAAACTCACAACAAAAGTATGCGACACAAACGAATAAGTGGCACCCGAGTCAAATAAGATCCGGGCGGGAATACAATTTACGAGTAAGGTACCTGAAACGACATTGTGGGCCTCCTTGGCTTCATCTCGGGTAAGTTGGAAGGCTCGCCACTTGACCTTTGTCGGTTCCGCTTTCTTTTGAGCGATCGACACCATCGTCTCGCTTCCCTTCTTCGGGCAAGTATTGCTATAGTGCCCTTTTTCATGGCACGAGTAACACTCGATTTCCTCCAACGGCTTGGCCCGACAATCCCTTGCCATATGCCCCGGCCTTCCACACTTAAAGCAAGCTTTTGAATCCGCCAAACATTCACCCTTGTGGTCTTTGCCACATTTCTTACAAGTGCCCACACTTGATTGCTTAGAGAAGGTCGGGGTGAACTTTCCCTTCTTCACTGATCCCGAGCTTCCCTCAAACTTTCTCTTCTCAAACTTTGGCCTTTCATTGATCTTTCCTTGGCCAACTTCCTCAACATTTCTCGCCGAACTAATAGCTTCATCTAGTGTGGCGGCCCTCTTCACTTCCAACTCATACTCCCACGGGAGTCCTTTAGCATAACGAACAATCCGGGATCTCTCATCCGGATAAAACTTGATAACAAACATGATCAATCCCGTGAACTTTTTAGTGTACTCATCGACACTCATACCTTCCTTCTTCAAGTGGACAAACTCTTCTTGAAGTTTCTCCAAGTTTCTCTCGGGGTAAAACTTTGCCTTCAACCGTTTCACAAACTTTTCCCAAGTCATCTTGTACACCGCCCTCTTCCCCAACGTCTCATACATGGTGTCCCACCACACGATGGCTTCATCTTTCAACAAACGGGAAGCATAAATCACCATATCACCTTCCTTGCATTTACTAGCTTCAAGGACTTGTTCGGTTTCACAGATCCAACGGATCGTGACTTTCGGTTCGGGGTCACTTTCCTCTTCTTCAGTTGAAGACCTTTCAGTTTGAGCAACACTACTCGACTTGCTCTTTGTGCGGGGTGGACATTCCTCCCGCCTTTCATGTAACACCGCATTTTTGAAACCATATATTTTTTTTAAAAGACAATCATTTTAGCATTAAACCAAGATTACGGAAGCATCGAATTAAATCCTACATTACTTAAGTTACAAACCATGGTCCCACTTTAACACAATTTAAGAAGTTAGTTAAAAAGACAGTATTACAAAACACGGCTCATTTTACAAAAACACTATTTCAAAGCATGGTCAAACTTCCCGTCCAAGCCGACTCGTTCAAGCCTTCCAACCTGAAATGTGTCAATGAGGGAGGGATTAGCACAAAAGTTAAGTGAATGAATTACAACTACAAACTACACTAATCACTAAACACGGAAGTTAGAAACATCTACGGTTTGGGTAAACTCTTAATTGAGAGGATCGGTGGTTTTGCGGGCCTTAAACCATGGTCGGCCAAAACCACGGTAACCGATAGCGCTGTATCCAACACCCCGGGTAAACCCCCTTAACCGTGCAACGTATACAGGTAAGGTTGGATACCCTATTAGTCGATACACTATGCTCAGCCGATATCCTTCCGACACTGACCTCGTCCCAATCGTGCACATAGTCATGTATGGTATTCCCCTAACACTAGACATACATATTAAGTAGACTAGCTACGAAAAACACAACGAAAAGTGTCACAAAAGGTTCCCAGTCGCGAACTTCTGTTCGCGTTCGCGAACTTGAGTTCGCGTCGGGAACTCCGTCGCTAACAACTTCACGATGAACACCCAAAATCTCTGTTTGCCTTTCGCGATCGGGAACGGGAGTTCCCTTCGCGAACTCCCCATGTCTGGCGATTCCCTGCATTTTCACAACTATGCAAATTCTAAACGGAATAAACCGAAACCCGAATTGTAGGTTAAATCCCCTCACCTTTCAATCCTTGATTTCCTTAACTCAGTGAGCTAGTATCACTGAGTCTCCTTCCCGGTTCCTGTAACGAGTATACCGAGTTAGTGATCAATCCACCGAAATGTCAAAATCGACAATTTAACAAGTTGCAATCTAAGACTCATAAAATACACATTTTATGACATTACCAACTTGTATAACAAACACATCTCACCAAGTAGTCAATTATAACCTTATAAACCGTTCTACCACTAATTCACCCAAACGGGCCAAAAACCCGAACTTGACTAAATTACTTCCCCACTTCCATCTACTAGCACATAACTCCTATACTAGTAATTCACAAGCATTTAGCAATTTCATCAAGATCATAACTATCACAATTCCAAGTATTATACTTCCAAAATCACTAGTTCACCATTTTGACCCAAACATCCAAACACTAGCTAGATTACTTCACGAATATAAAAATACTAGGTTTTTATCATCCATAACTCAACAAACATGTTTTCTCAACCTAACAAACATTTCTATCCATTCAAATGTCAAGAATTCCAAGGTTTGTCAAAACCCACCTTCAACATCCACCATTAATGGAGGTTGAAGGTGATTCCCACCAAACCTTGTCTTCCTACCACATACAACCATACATTTAATGTAAAAGCTTGCATAAGCACATAAAACAACATCCATAACGAGATTCATCCATAAAACGCCAAAGATCACAACCCTAGTTCATACCAAAGTTTAAGAACAACAATAGCAAGTAAAGGAGAAGATGCAACTTACTTCTAAGCTTCTTTTCTACCAACACTAGTGTTAAATTCAGGATTTAAGCAAGGATTTGGCCACCAAGACTCAAGAACAAGCACAAGATATGGAGAGAGAGTTCAAGCAATGAAATAGTAAAATGCTATGGATAATGTTTGGAAGAGGTGAAAAAGAAAGAGAGGGTGTTTCCCCCTTTCTCATACCCGGCCAACACAAAGGGAG